>OX424493.1:13534064-18334064 GCA_949152395.1 Agrochola litura
GTGCTGGTGCAGACGACATTCATTTGTTTTGTTGTACTGAATTTCGTGGGATTTTTCAAATTTATTCTTGATCTTTAACTTTGATCTTTTATTTAGTATTAGGTTCAATCCCAGTGTATGAGAGTAGATAAAGTAGTGTATGAAACTGCACATAACTAGGTATTATGCAACAGTTTCATAAACTACTATTATCGCTGACCGCCTCAATGTATGTCAAAAATGATTTAACTCCCATACAAATTGTAGTTATTCCGAGTCTGGCTGTTTGTGTATGTGAGTTTAAATGTTTGTAAAGGACCCACAAAGCTTAAAAAAAAAACATCTATATAACCCCTCTAGGGAATAAATATGCAAAATTTCAGGTTTCCCTATAATTGGTATTTCAGAGCCAGCGGTTTAGGCTGTGCGTTTACTATCAATGAATGAATGAATTAATTTAAGATTTTTCTCAAACAGATAGAAACCTGGGAAGATAGAATTGCTGACGTTACGTGGGACCTGATATTGCAACATAGGAAATGTATTATGCAAAAGCATGCTTATGCCTATACCTGCTGAAAATATAATTGCTGTATACGGGTGTGTCGTGACAGATACCTACGACGTATATTTTCTACATAATATTTAGGCAGGAGAATAAACAGTTAAAATCGTGCGCAGGCTATTAAGCACAACGGCGGATAACTGAAGAGTCTAAATAACTACTATAATAATATTGATTAGCAGTTAGATAATGATTATAAGCAACAACATTTTCGACAATTAGTACAAAATTAAACGCAACCTGTTGAAAACCTATTCTAGAGTAGACTGATCTAAATTGGATATGGAGTTTAAATAAAACTTGATGAACAATCCGACTATAAATAACACGTATGCGATATTGTTACATCAAGAAATGTTTTGACTAGACGCTGTAATATCTAGACAGCCACATTGTCTGCCTACGCGCAGTAAGTGCATACTCAGGGCTAAGCTACATTACAAATTGAATTAGATACAAAAATATCGACGGTGGAAATTTCACATGTCGTCAATGTCCCTTACGACATTTGAAATTTCCAACATCGATATGTACAGTACCGACCAAAAGTCCATGAGCAATCTCACAAAGCAATAGAATGACGCTTCGGTTTGACTTACGACCTTCTTCTATAAGTTGTTACAATACTGTAGACACGCACATTACACACACACACTCACTTTGTCTGCAACCAATGACTAGTTCAATAATCATCATTCGTTTTTAGTTTCATTCGTCTTGTTCACATAAATATTAAAGTTTAGCAGGTAGACCACAAAAAACTAAGTAAATTATTTCGATTTCTGTGGGGTAGATGCAGTTTGTTACGAGTATTTAATTAATAGAACTTTTTTGGTTCGTGGATAATATTGGTGACGAGTATTTAGCGCAGTGTTGTGGTTATTATTATCAAAAAGCAGGCATAAAATATATTGAAGAGATCAGATCAGATCAGAGAATATTATTGCGCTGCGTAAAAGTGAAGTGAATATCTAATGAAACCGGACTAAGTGTGAGTGTTATCATTTATATATTTCATATTTTACTAAACATAAATCTTAATCAAGGGTATTGTTGATAGAACAGAGGTATTGTTGAGACAGAAGATGCCTTTAAAGTTTTAAATTCATTGTGAGGTTTAATTCGATTAGTGAATAATAAATAATAAGGTATTATGTGTAATAAAAACAATGTTTTTCTTTGTTCTAGAGAAATACTGTGAGGGTTAAGAGATATGAGGAAGGGGCTTATTATCGAGTAGCAGCGACGTCAAATGGTGAATGAAACAAATGGTTTCATACCAACGAGATATTTTGCTGAATTATTAAAAACACGTCATTATGAACCGTTCGCCGTGCACTCTGAAGGCTTGCATCACTGAAGACCAGCTAGAAAACTGTTTTTGACCTTAAACTATTGACCGTACCAACTTAATAAACAACAGATTCGTTATTGCATGAATTTATGGTAACGAATTTTTTAAGCACGTTTCAATAGGGTGTTTGTCGTATTTCTTGCAGATATACCGAAATTGTTTAATATTATTTTAGTAATAGTATTATTTTAGGATTAAAATTTGAGGTTTAGTTTCAATCTTCTTTTCGTAAAGAAAATGAATACTTAAGCTTTAACCTCAATAACAACCAATATTTACTAAAGTCAAATAAAATGTAAAATAATTAATACAAATAAAATATAAACAAATATTTAACCTTAAAATTACCTATTCTGTAAGTAGTTTTTTACATTTTAAGTAGTCTAATATTCTTATTTATTACTTAATTACTTCGACCATGATCAAAGCTTAATATTTATGGTGAAAAAATCCATTAAAAATTTAAAATATTTCATAATTTAAATATGTCAAAATAATACAAACTGCTTCTAAGTTTCTTGACATCTATTTCACATCTTATTCAGCTGAAGTAATGATAAATAATTGTAGCAATTTTTTAACTTATGTAAAATAAATATAACGAATAAACATATTTTTTTAAATTTTGTTATCATATGTCACGCATGTTTTATTCTAAAACCTTTATTGCAATAACAACATAAAAAAGCAGCAATATTTAAAAAATATTATTATCGAAAACAAAAATAATAATATTTGCAAAAAACCGCACTGTGTTTTATGAGATTAGAACCTGAGGCAGTTTGAATTCCATACCAACGCTTATCGCTTTCTGCTATCTGCACTTGTTAAGTTACTATCGAATTTTAGCAATGCCATTAACTGGTCAAGTTCACGCGCATAGTGCGTGTGTGCTAGCATGTTTAAAGCGACGGAAATATATTGTTGTTTCGTGTAGCGCAAAACTGCGTTATCTGTGGTGTGTGTATCGTGTTGCTTACACATACAAATGTACGAGCTATACCGCGTGTTCACAGCAATACGACTCTTAGCGTGCTCATGCACTTTTGAGCGCTTACTGTACACATAAATAACTAAATAGGTAAGTTAGTAGGTATAAGAAGAAATAAAAAGAGAATAAGGAAGAAAAAAAGAGTTTTATTTATTTTTATAAATGTCTAAGTAGCCTCAAATTAGGTATTGTTATAGACCTACCACAAAGAATAATCGTGATTAAAAATAATTAAAGGCACAATAATTATAGTTGGTGACCGCATTAAATATAATCGTATGACCGCAAACTATTTACGTTGCCTATTGCAACACTCACAAAGGAAAACGGGAAACCTTTTGTTTACCCGGTCCTACATCAACGTCTATACTATAATATTATATATATCTGAATGTAACTCTGTTACTTTCAGATTTTGATTTTCTTCACACAGGTAGAGCATGACATGGGTTAGGACAGTGGTCGGCAAACCGTGGCTCGCGAGCCGCATGCGGCTCTTTGGCCTAGAGTGCGGCTCTATACAAATGTCGATGAGGGCGAGCGTAGATACGCGCGGGGGTCGGGGTTTCAGTCACTAAGCAAGATATCAAATTTAATTCAAAATTCAAACTATATTTCACGAAGTATTTTCACCAAAAATTTACAGGACATCGAAAATTTATTTTTTACTGTACCTATCAAAGTTTCCCAAGGTTAACTTGTTAACAAGTAAGATGCCTTCATCATTTTAATATGATGAAGGCGTCTTACTTACGTCAACTTACATCTTGATGATGATGAAGGCATCCTACTTCTTAGCAACTTAATTTTAGGAAGCGTTGTGGAGTAAAACAAAATGGGAGTTTTAAGGATTAATATCGAGTAAATATATGATATAGTAGCTGCGCCCCGCAGTTTCACCCGCAGAAGTATCGATCCCGTGGGAATATCGGGATAAAAATATCCTATGTGTTAAATCCAGGTTATAAACTATGTGTGTACCAAATTTCATACAAATCCGTTGAACCGTTTGAGCGTGAAGAAGAGACAAACATACACACACACTCACAAACTTTCACCTTTATAATATTAGTGTGATATTCAAGTATAAGCTGACCTCGCATTGTACGGAAATCCTATACAATGCGAGATCAGCATAAACTGGAAATGTATAGCTTGATATGTAGCCGTGTGTACATACACCAACATATATCGGCAGTTATATTTAGGTTATATGTGCTCACAAATCCATCCCGGGTTGATATTGAGAATTTCCCAAAGGAAACCCGAAAACTTCCGGAGATTGAACCCAAACCACACGAACTGAACTTAATTATTACAGCAATTTTTACATCGCATAATTCAGAATCTCTTCTGAATTGTAGGTAATATAATGACTAATGTGCACGTTTATTATACCTAAATCCACCGCAATCCACACATGATGCATAAACACAAAAACAAGGATACTCACATCTGTGGAAAACTGTGACGTAATTCTTGGACACGACGTCATTGCTGTGTACGACGCACACATAAGTCCCGTAGTCCTGCGCAGACACACTATCAACGGTCAGGTATGAACCGATGATGTCCTCCACATCCTCCCTGCAATTAATAATTCAAAAGTTATACTACTTCCTTATTGGTCGGCAGGAAGCATTGACTAAGTAAGGTAAAGCCCTAATGTAATCGACGTGACGGTGTGGCGATAAGGTTTGAAAACATCATTGCGTAATCCTATTATTCTAGGAGGTAAATGAAAACATGGTTGTTGAAAATTAATGTAATAACTTTTTGTCGGTCTGACTGAAATAATTTTGGTCCTGGGCGACCGAGCTCTGCTCTGGTGAAAATAGAGAATGCTCATTTAATAGTATAGGAATAGTATAGAATAGTTCATACTAATTCCATGTATATACTAATTCAATGCTGCCATGTCATTATTCTAAGGTAGCCATCTTGATCTAAACTTTGGGCGACCGAGCTCTGCTCGGGTGAAAATACGGAGAAAACGAATTTTCCCAGATATGAGACCTAGCTAGATCGATTTTCCGCCCCCGTAAACCCTTATATTGCAACTTTCATCGCAATCGTTAGAGCCGTTTTCCAGAACGTGAATAAAAAATATATATTTAAATATGTACAAATATTGCTCATTTAATAGTATAGGATGTAAACCTGATCCAGCCGGTAAGAAGGGAAAATTTATACGTTATATTTGTATAGATTAACTTTTATTATTATGGACAATGTTTTTAAACAGCAGTTGTTTTCTCTCCTAACCGTTCATGAATAAGTTAATTTTGACTCAGCAGTTGGGTTGTCATAATTTGTGGAATTTTAACCCACTCATTGGAATCATTTGCCATCATAAAGATCGTATCACATCTTTGATCCTTATGTGGCTAAGTGGAATTTTTATTTGGAATCTGAATACGGATCGCTAAAGCGAATGACTTTCAAAATTGTACACACGGCTACACATCAAGCTATAAATTTCCAGTTTATGCTGATCTCGCATTGTATAGGATATCCGTACAATGCGAGGTCAGCCTATACTGGAAATTTATAGCTTGATGTGTAGCCGTGTGTACCAGAAAACTGATTACGAAACTCATACAGATTTCTGATTACACTAACCTTATTTTAAATTTTTAATTTATAGGTACAGACGCCAGCACATCAAGCTACTACAATCTGTCAAATTTATTTAATATTTTTTTTTATTTGTCTATTTGTTTATTTGACATAAAAAAGTACACAGATACAGGTTGACACTTAATTACACGTGGAAATAGCTTGATACAAAATATTGAACGATGACCCCTATGCTAGGAAAAACCTGTGTTACAGGGGTCATCCATTCGTCCATTATGGATGTTATAAAAGTTACATACAATTTAGTAATGTGCACTTATGTAAAAAATAAAAAAAAATAAACTAGACTGATTTTGGAGATAATAAAAGAAAAGGGGGGAAGAAAGTAAAGGGGTTTTAATTTCATTATTGACAAGGAAAAGGAAGTATCTAATTATGTGCCGGGTGTGTGTTGTATGAGTGGGTGTAGGTGTGTAAATGTGAGTATAGATATGTATGAGTGAGTGTAGGTATGAATGTATGAGTGGGTGCCTGATTTGTTTAAATTATGGTTTTAGTAATTCTTCTGTGTCGTTATAATTTAGAGTTTGCAGATATTCCTTAATTTTTTGTTTGCAATGGATTTTGTTCAAACAATGTATGTTTAATGCATTGTGGAGTTTATTGTATAGTAATGTGCTTAAATAACGGTTATGCCGTCGTGCAAAGGTGGTCTTTGTACAAACTTGGGGACAAACGGGTTTGGGTCTTCTTCTGAGCGTAGGGCTTTTACATCTATTGAGAGGGGTAATTTTATGTGTACGCGTGATCGCACGAAGCATATAAATTTGGCGGACTGTCAGTACCTGAAAGTCCGAATAAACTTGCTGCGTGGGATATCTAAAGGGTTTGCTCAACAGGACTTTGATTACTGCACGTTGGGCTCTTTCAGCTGGTATGAGGATTGTTTTAGCAGCACCACCCCACGCAACGATACAGTAACTTAGTGTTGATTCACATAGGGCAGTGTATACCATTTTTAGGATATCGTTATGGGCAGAAGTTCTTAACTTTTTGAACACGTAAATGAGTTTCCTAGTGCGCGCAGATAGAGATTCAATGTGGGTCTTCCAGCTTAGACTGGCATCAAGATAAAGGCCGAGATACTTAACGGAGGAGGTTCTCGTCAGTGTCTGGCATGAACAGGGATTATTGCTGTCACGCTCGTCACAAACATGGGCTTTGATTTGTAGTGAGAGATCAGATGGAAGGGTAGAGGGTCTAGAACCAAAGGTTATAAAATTAGTTTTACTGACGTTCAAGGTTAAGCTATTATTGCCCAACCACATCATAACTTGGGACAAGGACCTTTCAGCGGCCACTCTAGCCGTTTCCCAGTCGTGTCCGCTGGACAATAAGACAGTATCATCGGCGTACGCTATGATGTGAGTAGAAGGGAGATTAAGTAGACAGAGATCGTTGACATAGATTTGGAAGAGGAGGGGACTGAGCAAACTTCCTTGTGGCACACCGAAATCTAGTAGTTGTTGACTGCTGACGTACTCGCCAATTTTAACGCATTGGGTTCGGTCCGATAGAAAATCCTTAAGCAATTTGAGAGCTGTGCCGCGTATTCCAATTTGTTCTAATTTTCCGAGTAAAATAGGGACAGAGACAGTGTCAAAGGCCTTAGAAAGGTCTAAGAATATGCCGACACATTTGTGTTTACAGTCAATTTTGTTGACAACAGAGTCCAGTAGAGCCAATACAGCGTCTTCCGTCGATACCCCTTTTCTGAAGCCGTACTGGTTTTCAGCAATGATTTTATATTTGTTCAGAAAGTTGAGAAGATTTTTATGAATAAGTTTTTCTAGTATTTTGGAAATCGCTGGAAGTACCGAGATTGGTCGATAATTATTAACACTGCCTCTGTCACCTGTTTTAAAGATTGGATGAACAATGGCTTTTTTAAGAGTCTTAGGGAAAGTGCCAGTGGATATAGATTTCAACTTTAGCGCTGAAAAATAAGGTTCAAAGTTGATTGGAAAAATTTGACAGTTTCAGGTAGGTAGCTTGATGTGCTGGCGTCTGTACATTCACGAGCATAAATACCTTACAGTTACGCAAAATTCAAAAGCGTTTTACTCGTAAAATACAAATCGCAACTTTGAGAAAATACTTATTTCATGGTAGTATGTTTTGATAATACTATGTTCCGGAACACCATTAAATCTCTATTAATACTTTAATCGTTTATTGAATCTTGCCAATGTGTATGCTCGTAACTGTAAAACCAATCTATAGCCACCGAAGTAGGTAGTCTATCAATGGCAGAGAAATTTCACGAAGTGGCTATCTTGTATCTAGGGTGACCAGATGTCCCGTATATTACGGGTTGTCCCGTATTTCAGGCACGAATTTTTCATTGTCCCGTAATTTGGCGAAACCAATACGGGACAGTACATTGTCCCGTATTTTATGACTCAATGGCATTTAATGATAAAAATACCTATTCGAAAAATATTTATTTTCTCGCACACATAATAAACAAATTGTTGATTTATTATTGTTTTAAGGGTAATTCATAAAGAAAATCAACGTTTGTATGTTATTTAGTTGATTATTTGACATTTTATTTTCCAGATAAAATAAAAATTGTTGTGTTTTTAATTTTTTTTTAAAAGTCTTTCATTAAGAAATTTAGCAATTGTATAGGTTATTTAATTGATTATGCCAAATTTAAGTAATAAAAAATGAATGTTGATTTTTAATAAAAAAAAACGGCCTGCCCCGTATTTTAACCTCGAGTTCCGTATTTTCAATGCACTTGTCCCGTAAAACCGGAAATTAGATGTGGTCACCCGGTGACCAGATCTAATTTCCGGTTTTACAAGTAGTTGTATCCCTAGTGTAGGTCGCGCAAGTGTCCTGCTACCGGTTTACGAGACCAATCTAGCTAAGAGGATACGTAGAAATTCGAGCCTCTGCTAAATTAATGTCACAGTTCTAATTGCTATATCGATTACAAGACGTTCCAATTAAATTATAGGAAAGTAGTTACTGAGTCTATAATATAATGTATGACCTACCGAATAACTAGTAAATGGCTATTAATTCAGGATTAAAATGATATGTACATAAATAACAAAAACCCTCGGGCCGTGGGGACTCGGACCCCACGGCCCGAGGGTTTTGGCTCATGGACTCGTTAAAGGCTTCCACAGACAGGGGCGACGCGATTCTGGTAGAACAATTTCCATGAAGTTTTCATAGAAATTGCTATACTACAGTCGCGTCTCGTCTGTTTGCAGGAGCCTTTAAGGAAATTTTCAAACGGCTGGTTGACACTTCCCACGGGAAGTGGAGCGGGAGCTGGCCTTTACCTTGGCCAGAGGCTTAAGTCTCTTAGGTACACACGGCTACACATCAAGCTTATACATTTCCAGTATAAGCTGACCTCGCATTGTACGGAAATCCTATACAATGCGAGATGAGCATAAACTAGAAATGTATAGCTTGATGTGTAGCCATGTGTACATTAACAGTCGACAGCGATACCATATTTTAGTTTGTTAATAGTTATTATATTGTTATTTTTATTTATTAATTAGATAATGTACAGACGCCAGCACTTCAAGCTACTACAATCTGTCAAATTTATTTAATAGATTTTCAAATTTATCGTTGAAACAAGGTTCAAAGTTGATTGGGAAAATTTGACAGTTTCGGGTAGCTTGATGAGCTGGCGTCTGTACAGTACCGACCAAAAGTCCATGAGCAATCTCACAAAGCAATAGACTGACGCTTCGGTTTGACTTACGACCTTCTTCTATAAGTTGTTACAATACTGTAGACACGCACATTACACACACACACTCACTTTGTCTGCAACCAATGACTGGTTCAATAATCATCATTCGTTTTTAGTTTCATTCGTCTTGTTCACATAAATATTAAAGTTTAGCAGGTAGACCACAAAAAACTAAGTAAATTATTTCGATTTCTGTGGGGTAGATGCAGTTTGTTACGAGTATTTAATTAATAGAACTTTTTTGGTTCGTGGATAATATTGGTGACGAGTATTTAGCGCAGTGTTGTGGTTATTATTATCAAAAAGCAGGCATAAAATATATTGAAGAGATCAGATCAGATCAGAGAATATTATTGCGCTGCGTAAAAGTGAAGTGAATATCTAATGAAACCGGACTAAGTGTGAGTGTTATCATTAATATATTTCATATTTTACTAAACATAAATCTTAATCAAGGGTATTGTTGATAGAACAGAGGTATTGTTGAGACAGAAGATGCCTTTAAAGTTTTAAATTCATTGTGAGGTTTAATTCGATTAGTGAATAATAAATACCTAATAAGGTATTATGTGTAATAAAAACAATTTTTTTCTTTGTTCTAGAGAAATACTGTGAGGGTTAAGAGATATGAGGAAGGGGCTTATTATCGAGTAGCAGCGACGTCAAATGGTGAATGAAACAAATGGTTTCATACCAACGAGACATTTTGCTGAATTATTAAAAACACGTCATTATGAACCGTTCGCCGTGCACTCTGAAGGCTTGCATCACTGAAGACCAGCTAGAAAACCGTTTTTGACCTTAAAATATTGACCGTACCAACTTAATAAACAACAGATTCGTTATTGCATGAATTTATGGTAACGAATTTTTTAAGCACGTTTCAATAGGGTGTTTGTCGTATTTCTTGCAGATATACCGAAATTGTTTAATATTATTTTAGTAATAGGTAGTATTATTTTAGGATAAAAATTTGAGGTTTAGTTTCAATCTTCTTTTCGTAAAGAAAATGAATACTTAAGCTTTAACCTCAATAACAACCAATATTTACTAAAGTCAAATAAAATGTAAAATAATTAATACAAATAAAATATAAACAAACTGCCCATATTTAACCTTAAAATTACCTATTCTGTAAGTAGTTTTTTTACATTTTAAGTAGTCTAATATTCTTATTTATTACTTAATTACTTCGACCATGATCAAAGCTTAATATTTATGGTGAAAAAATCCATTAAAAATTTAAAATATTTCATAATTTAAATATGTCTAAATAATACAAACTGCTTCTAAGTTTCTTGACATCTATTTCACATCTTATTCAGCTGAAGTAATGATAAATAATTGTAGCAGTTTATTAACTTATGTAAAATAAATATAACGAATAAACATATTTTTTTTAATTTTGTTATCATATATCACGCATTTTTTATTTTAAAACCTTTATTGCAATAACAACATAAAAAAGCAGCAATATTTAAAAAATATTATTATCGAAAACAAAAATAATAATATTTGCAAAAAACCGCACTGTGTTTCACGAGATTAGAACCTGAGGCAGTTTGAATTCCATACCAACGCTTAACGCTTTCTGCTATCTGCACTTGTTAAGTTACTATCGAATTTTAGCAATGCCATTAACTGGTCAAGTTCACGCGCATAATGCGTGTGTGCTAGCATGTTTAAAGCGACGGAAATATATTGTTGTTTCGTGTAACTGCGTTATCTGTGGTGTGTGTATCGTGTTGCTTACACATACAAATGTACGAGCTATACCGCGTGTTCACAGCAATACGACTCTTAGCGTGCTCATGCACTTTTGAGCGCTTACTGTACATATAAATAATTTTATTCTGAATTATTAAGTAGTTATTGACAGGAAATAGAGAGGTCTCGCCTTTCCGGGAAAACATTAACGGATACGCTTATAAAATAAGCAGTTATCCATAAACTATTATCTAACGTTAAAACCACGCATTTTCTCCTTTAAGTAAAAGCGTCAGCCACAGTGAAAGGTCACCGGCTGACCTCTAGCTTGCAGATGTCTGTAGGCGGTACCGACGCTTATTATCGAGAATCTATCGAACTTTTGAGTGTTTAATAATTAGATACGTCCTCTATGATATTGTAAGAAATTATAAGTCGAAACTCGTTTATCTTTTGAATTCTGTAAAAGCTACTTGTAATGTATTTATTATTTTGTATATGGCTGTTCTCTAGCGCTTATAAAATGTCTAATTAAAATAACTGAAAACCTCTTTCGCGACTTCAGGTTTGGTCCTGTAGTAAAATTTGTTCATATTGATGAGTACAATGACCCCCTTTCAGATTTTCAGCTTTTTCAATACGGTAGTTGCCTTGGTAAAAAAAAAAAATTCTATTTAGTCCGTCTTTTAGATAATAAAAAAGATAAATTAGATACGTATTTGCTTTATCATATTACTCAAAAATAAGTTAGAAAACACGCATTCAAGTTGGGGAGTGGGGGCTCGCTACGTCACAACGCAGTATTAAATCTAACAAGATGTGACGTCATGCCACATTTTAACTCAATGTATCGCCGTAATCTTTTGATTACGTCAAAAAAGAAAAAATACGTGTTCAATATTTTTTAATAATCTACAAGACGCACAAAAAAAATAATTTTGGACACAGGCCTATTGTATAAGTGAAATAATTAGACGCGAAGAGTAAAAGACCTTTTAAACCTAGACCAATTAAATTCGAAGAATATTTAGGCAGTTGGCCCTTAATTACCTTTTAACAAATTTCGACAGTCAAAAGCAGTTTCCACCCACAACATTTTGTCTATAACTTATTCATAGTATACAGGGTAAATATTGACGTAGGTATTGAACATAACGAGGGACTCACCGGGTGGTCTTGATTTCAGTCTGTGTGGGTAGCAAGTCGCCCTCAGTATTGTTGGGCCACACTTTTCGCCACCGGAGGTCGCTGCGGGCGTCAGCCAATAACGACCGACCTGCACAATATACATAGTTAAGGTTATCAGATCTGATAAGATATAGTATATTTTCTTAGAAAAGGAGAAAGAAATGGAAGTAACATATTTTTCCGAAAATTGGATAAGAAAATTTCATGATGCTGTGATTGGTAGATAAAAATAACAATAACTGATCGTTAAGTTGAAACGAGATTTGATTTCGGTCAGAGCAGAGTGCAGCTGACATACAAGGGTGAGAGTTTAAGGCATGTGTCAGTGGAACGCGGCAGAACGACGAGGTCAGCGTAGTGAACTATGAACTGCACGTCTCGAGTGCCACTTTCTCCTGTCCATTGTACACTGTCGCTCCATTTCTTTTCCTCCATGCTTAAAACAACGTAGGCGTATTGCTTACCGATGAGAGCTTCGCAGTACAGTCGTAACTCTCCCCCCTCCTCCAACCACTGATCTTTCGAAATGAACATTGTTCTCGGTGCGTCCGTCGGTTTTTCTGTGAATCGGAATGTTAGCTGATACATATTTTCCTCGTACGGAACCGTCTCGCTTACTCAATAAAGTACTGTTATTTTACTTACAATAAAACGCTTAAACTAAAGATGTTAGGTCACACGTAATGTTGTGAAACGAGCGAAATAACTGTTATAGGTTATGTGTAAGTCGTAATTTTAATAACCGTAGTCATTTGCATCACGACGATCTATTCTAGCTCAGCTGAAGTGTTACGAGATGGCTGTTTACAGCCGTCGTATCATAAAGCCTACTATAATAATATAAATATAAGTGTGTACATTTATGACTCGATATAATATAAAGTCTGGACCTCCCACAGAGCTAGATAATGGTTCCGCATGAGAGCTTTTCCTCGTTTTATTTCTCAATTTAAGGAGTTACTATGGCCATATGAGTGTGTCTTGGACCGAAAGACAATATTGTCCACATAGAGAAAAGTAACAGATAAATCCTTTGGCGGGAGACAAACTAGGTATGGAGTAGATTCTATTTTTTTTATTGGATAGATTAATAAAACTAAAAATAGGATAGGTATATCTAATCTACCCGTAAAACGATATTACCCAGAAATTGGATTGCACACCAGATGGTAGCTGATAAATGTTAAATTAAGTTAAGCTTAATGAGTTGGAATGAATGACTCAAAATATAGGTGAATAGCTTAGCTAGTTCGAGAGGTAGGGCTTTACTAGAATGTTCAGATACGGCATTTCAGATAAAATATGACTCACCTAAAATGTTGAGTTTGACAGTATGTGTCTCCGTGTGCGTCTCGTTTGACAGACGACAGGTATAGTTGCCGGAGTCAGCCCTCGCTGGCCGCTGCGCGTATAGCGTCTGGTTGGCAGCCTCTGGGTACAAGATCAGGTTGGACACCCCTGCTGACCATGGGTAAGCGACGCCATCTTTGAACCTGAAGAAAAATTGAGGATTTTATTATGATGATCTTCATGAAAGAAGTATGGTGCATTTGAGCTACAATACCTATACAAAATATATTATTGTATGGATTGGTTCTATTTTTTTTATTTTCTAGTCAGTCGCCCTATGTAAAATATTGGTTTTCAGCTGCATCCCGTAAGACTAGAAACTGACCTCAACATAGTTGGAAAAAGGCTAAGCAGATGATGATGGATGGGTTCTCGTCTATCATATTCATATAGTGCATTAGGTCGGTTTCTGACTAAGGTATAGGTACATAATGAACGATGCATCACAAATAAGGAGGGCGCGATTGTTCGATTCCCGTTATTCTCGCATTTTGTAACGTTAAAAGGTAAAACCCAATGTTGCGTGGTAAAACCATGTAGTAATTTTACTGCAAAACTTATCTACATGAGAATATTTTATTTACACACAGCAAATTAGCAGAAAGGAAGAGGCTTGCTATGCTTATCTTTAGTATTCTGGTCGATAAGCTGGGCTACGGAAAAAAGGAAAGCAAAAAAACCCTATGTTGACTCTTGCACGCGAACTTTTTGAACATTTCAATCATGTAATTTCTGATTGAATACGTTAGTACTGTTTTTTATTCATCAAATACCTAGGTACTCATGTTTGGAAGATCTTGGAGTTCTCCGAACAGAGACAAGTTTTTGTAATTGTTTGTTCGAACGTAATGGAAAACCCGCATCCCAAAGCAGTACTAGCGGAAAGTGTATTAACAAGGAAATTATCGCGTTCTGTGAATTGATCGTTTTGTGAGATACACGCCTCTAATGCTGCGCTATTGTCATTGCGCGACGAGATCAACCGGCATGTGTACATGCAGGAAATAATTCCCAGTACACGAGTAATGGAGCGCCATTCCGCCGGAGCGGGGTGGTGGCGTAATGTAGCCGCCGTCGATGACAGCTAAGTGATTCTGCGAAGTACTGCAATGCAGTCACTCGTCAACGGAGAAATCACGACTCTCTAATATTCCACAAATTGATAAATGCGCAGCGGTGACATATTGAAATACCTACAATTCAAAGGTACTCAGTCAACTTTAGAATATTTAAAACCAGACATTCGCTTTATGGCGAAATCGAACAGCTGTAATTTGTTCAGGGAATCCGGCTTATGCAAACAAAACGTCGCGGAGCTACCGATTCCCGTGAACAGTAAAATTTTGCGGGAGCCGTTTTTGAATCGTTTGAAAGGAAAACAAACATTTGAGCGATGTTTCATCGCAAGGCCGCGTTCGAATTGTTTCTCAGAAGCGACGGTGAGCTGTTATCTGGCGAATATCCTCTGTTAATAGAAAACAGTATAAGGGAATACACAAATTCGCACTAGTCACACTGAAACTGGTGAATATCACCATATCTAAATCCCATAATTTAAGTATTTTCTATGAGTACACACACAGAGCAAATATTATGAAGCTAATGCCCAGCCTGCACGTTGCCGTTGGTGTTGTTCATAGCTATTATTTGCACTAGAGTCGTGACAATTTCCGAGAAAACATATCAAGAGCGCATGTTTACAATCTTCATTCCACTTTCCAGTGTCCCTGGGAGAACGACGCGAATATTTATAACTTTTTTCAAAGTAATGACTCACGCAACGCACGCATCAGGATATTGATAGGAATCGCGAATTTAACCCGATGTATGGAAACCATTGATGAGTAGTTTTTAAAATAAACCACAGTTGGAGGCGCGTTTACAAACGTCCGACCTACGTATCTGTCTGTATAGAATTTGTGTAATCTGCTACGTAGGTCGTCGATTGTAATTTATGATCATGATTCATTCTTAGTAGGTATCCAGTAAATAGCGGTAATAGTGTTAGATATTCCCATATATTTGTGTGCGTGCAATGCTCTGTGGCTGTAGCTGTACTGGCAGAAACTGCATGTTTCTTGCGCCCGCGCCGCCTGCAGCAAATAGAGCCTGACTACGTCTGTACAGCGATCTATTAGTATCACCACCAATTATTACAACTATTCCATGTAAAAGAACAAAACGCTAATGTAATGATACTCATTATGACATCGTTAACGATTCTGACAGTGGTCGTTTAATTTAATTAGCAACAAATGTTCGACAAAAACAGTAGTTTTTGTTTTCTTACATGTTTCGAGCCGGAGCTTCGACAAATGTGGCGGATAATACGCGTGGCCATGCGGTCCTAGCTAGAACGTTTCTTTGCAATCAACTTTATTGGAATGTGTGCCTTCACTTCTTATTCGCTTCTACTTGATATTCTGACGTGTCTACAAAAATATCAGAAAGTATGTAAGTAATCCGTTAAGTATAATTAATGTTGTCTGTCGTGTAGCAGGAAAACGTCGTTATTTTAAAGGTTGAAACAAAAAGAAATCCCCGATGAGGTCATCCGCCGGCGCGGGCGCATCGTCGGCCTCTCCTGTAAAAAGCTCCGAATATTTCCGAAATAACGCGAACCGGTCTTTGACCGTGTGTCGGGTTGCACTCCCTCACCGCTCACCACAAATCATTCGCATGCAGCCTTCTTGCGAACAGAGATACATATCCGTACCTACCCATGATATATACGGCTATACGAAGTATTCATATTGGAGAAGGAACCAGGCTCAAATAATAATCAGTTCTCAGACTTCCTTTCAGCACAGATACACCAATCGAGGAGTAACTTATTACAAATAATAGTATTATAATAACACTAAACAGGCTTAACAAAACACGTTCCAGAGATTTCAGTTAAAACGAAACCTGTATGTGTTAGTGTGGTTAATAATTAAGTGTTTGATGTAGGTAGGTATCTACTTTAAATCATAACGGCAGTGTATTCAAGTTCAGAGAGGGAAACGGAAACAGAAAATAAATAAGCAAAATAAACGAAATTACCTACTTCATTATTTATGTACAATGAATGATAGGGATATTCCAAATGTATTGTTACCGAAACGAGTTTCAGTAATTAAGCACTGACAGTAGGTACCTACCTACAGTGGTGGACGTAGAACGTATCCTGATCCTACTATTTGGAACCGCCGTTTTGTAGTTAGAGTTTCTGTTTGACTTTAAAGTACGTACGCTCCTTTTCATACCGCTAAGTTTTAATTGAAAAATATTTAGTAGGTAGTATTCAACCATTTTCATTCAGTTTCATCATTCGTTTGGTACAACTTAATTTTTATGAATATTAAGTTTAGGGCCAAATTGCCTAATCCTTCGGGGAATAATGTGTTATGTTATGTGATTACACATATCGACCATCAAAGAAGATAACACAGCACAGCAGTCAGCAACTCTCAATTTTACCTGTACTTATGTTAAACTTTACAACGGTAACCACAAAATGCAGACAGAGCCCAGAGGTGACTCCTTTTTTTTCCGTCTTGTCCTTGTGAGGTTATTATGTCTTCCTCAAAATTACAGTAATCGGATATAACGATACATCGGCTAAACCCAATGAACTAGTATTTTAAAATTATAGACTCACTATTAAGAAAGTGTGCGCTCATTTTGGGTACCTTTAAATTTTTGACACCAATATTTTTTTTTTATGAAATTGCGATTTTACTTTTGGAAAATCCTAATGGTCAATGAAGTCATTAGCGTAAGATGTGACGTCGGACTATATTTAATGATATAGCTGATAAGCAAATGCTCATTGTTATTTATAACAGCTATGCAATGTATCCGGCTTTTTGTGGGAGAGCGATCACGTCACTTGAGCTAAGTGTGCTTTAACAAAAAACGGGGAATTATAGTCAAAGATACAACTAATGATTTGAAGGTGAACGAACTGTTTGTTATCTTTATAACCAACTATTAACAAGCGGATTCCACCGTCCACATCGAATTAAACAAATCCAAACGAATATCATCTTAATTGGGTTGAATGAGAACATGGTAATTTTGAGTTGTAAACAATACCCAAAGAGATGGAACAAAAAATCGTTACATATGGTTGAAATATTTCTGTCTATATTGCGGTAATTCCGAATTGATCGATAATGACCTCAACCGTACACCTCACGTCTATAAATGCTTCATGTTTATTCCTTCGATCAATGGCTTGTAAGAATTTGTAACAAATGTCAATTAATAAAACGCCGACATCGTAGAGAATGGATCATGACGAGGAATGTTAATTCATGAATGTTTCTACAACAAGCCTTACGTACCTTGTTAACATAACAATGCAGCGTGTGAGTAAAAGGTGAACTAATTTCGTGTTATGACTTTGATGACATCATTTGGAAGATGATACGATTACGAGTTTTATAAAGAGGACAAAGAGAGCAGCTAATGAGAAGCGCACGTTGCATGAATTCTTCGAAGTAATTAGGGCTAGCAGCGGCCGCGGCGCGGACGCCAAATTGACACCGCCCGGAGGAACCGGCGCGGCGCGGTGTACTCTCTACGTGGTTAAACCCTTTGTTGGCGGAGCCATTCGCATGCTGATCGTTTCTGTGAAACAACCGCAATTATACTTCTCTGGCGAACAGTTGACACACACACATTGCACGCCGCATAATGACGTCGCTCCCTTGCATTACAGTGTAATCGCATGCCTGCATCGTCACGCACCGATGACAATAATAATAATCTTGTATATGTTGTGGGAAATGGAAAACCTAACATTGAACAATTGATATATTATTATAAATTATAAAAACATAAAAAAGCTTATATATGCTCTTCACAATTTACGGCAATTGCTATTACGCACACATTTTCCAGGAAACACTTTTCAATATAGGTGGATATCTGGAAATCGATAGAATTATTGTTTCAGTGAACTTTACTTCACCCTGTCAAAAAGATATGATAGAGTGCCTAGATATTGAAAATATGGGAAAGTTTCTATTAGAGTAGACTAATGGAAGCGCATTACTTTTTATTGGTAAAGTGAATAAACATTCTTTAGACCAGAAAATATGATCCCATTTTCAATAACGGAGCTATTGCTCATTGTTTAGTAAAGCTAACAAGCAGAAAAGTAATGCGTCGGGCTTCGGCAACAAAGCGCTGATCCGAACGCGTGCCAGCCGCACTCGGCGCACCCCGCCTGAGCCGCTGAGCCCGCCTGCCTGCCTGCCTCGACACTCGTTATAAATCCTACACTTACATAACGATTTCCAATGAATTTCATGCGATGCAATTTTCGAATGTCATCGGATACATTTCGCTTAGTGATAAATCTAATAAATACAGCCATTTATTCTGACAAGCAACAGCTGTAGAGGAATAATGAGAATAAGACGCACACCGGCTCGTTTTTGCGGTATTTGTAATTATATGTACAAGTGTAAGTACAGGTTGGCGTTTGAGCTCCTATGTATTAATAATGACAGTGTTGCGGCAATAACATGGAACATCGGAAACTAACGTTGCAGCCTACAACTACTTATAGCAATTTCATACAGTTATTGCGGTTTAGGGATGCGTCGGGAAAACTTGAATGTAGCGATTAGAAAAACCACAAAGTACCGGGTGTGGGGCAAAAAGTTGATCGCATAACAGGTGAGCGAGAAACCGGCGGTATCTCCCGGCGACGACACAGCTCATTCCTCGTACCGCGGAGCGCGACAACTGTACCTCTATACCACACCTAGCCTATACGATAGATGATGATCCAATGATCGCCTTCAAGTGACAGCATAAAGTTATGCGACCGCTTAAACCGCACATTACTATCTTACTATTGAGTGAACGATAAAGGGGCGTGTCGGCCACAAAAAAACGCAATAAACTGTATTCACGACCACCTTGTCCTACATGAACATGATGCAGTTTATTAGAAAATGATTCAGACTTTATGCGTCACTGACTGACCATAACCCAAATAGTTACATTTGCTGAATTTTAACTGTTTCCTCGAACGTATTTACGTCACAGCTGTCTTTCAAGTAATTTTGATGATAACAGTAATCATACGAAAACGATAATGATCGATCGCGGCAGTTATGGTTCTAGGAAACGAGAGTTCTATAGAATTTGGGTGAGTTAGATGTCTGAACCTGTAATAAAGACACAAAGGAATCACACAGGATGTTTGATTCCTTTGTTATCTTTATTATTTACTAATATGATTTTTATGGTGTCCGCTTGTTTCGCAGACAGAAATTTCATAGAATTTCGTTTCGCAGAAAATGTTTCATATAATATATTGGTCTTTGTATTTTTATTTCGAATATTATTGTTTTAAAGACTATTTACTTTAATGAAACATATTTCACAGAAACACAATTCAATGAATTTTATAATCACATTTTTTTATTGAACACTAACTTCTGCCCGCGACTTCGTCCGCGTGGAATAGTTACTTTGGGCTAACGCTAACTTTAACCCTCGGCTTCGTTTACATAAAAGGTGAAAATATATTTTTTTAAATAATACGTACGTTAAGGAGCTATTTTAGGTACCTACATCACGCTTTTATCAGTAAGAGTGGAGCTTTAAAACGTTAGGTAAAAGTACTGGTTCTTATAATCTTACTAGCTTTTGCCCGCGGCTTCGCCCGCGTGGATGTCGAAAAATATCCCACGGGAACGAGTACTACCGAGATTTCATACCTAATAACAGAGGAAAACGTCATTGACTCCTACCGCTGCGCCCGCGTTATTTTGAAACTGTGATATCTTTTAAACTATTCATTTAAATTATATGATTTGAAGGCATATTTTAATCTTAATTAAATGCCCAATTTAAACAACATATTTTTTGGATAAGGATTAATACTATACTGGTCAAAAAGCTTCAGAAATAACAATTCAATTTTTACCAAATTCTGAAAGATAAAAATGGTTATTGTGGGTCGTCATTAGAAGATAGACATATGCCGCCATCGCGGACTTTTTTGTTGAACTTTTTAAGATGAACAATACCGTAAAACATAAATTTGATGTATCTTTTCCGGTTAACGCAGCGCACGCCAGTAAAGCTCCCAGTCGGCATGATTTTTTCCGACTTCTTCAACAATAATCGTCATACGTATTTCAGCCAATTTACACAAAACCTTAATGAATTATACACTAAAACCTTCCGCATGAATCACTCCGTCCATTGGTGAAAACCGTTTGAAAATCCGTTCGGTAGTTTTTGAGTTTATCGCGTTCAAACAGACAAACAGACGCGGCGGGGGACTTTGTTTTATAATATGTAAGGATAAGAATGTAAGGAAACTTATCAAACAGTAGAATTATTTTTTTAACGAATATTGTTTGTTCAGTGTATTTTTCCATAGTATTTTATTTCAACGAAAATTTAAAAATAGACATTTTGCTATCCATAATTTTATAAGGGTACATATTTGAACGTCGAAAATTAAGTGTTGAATTAAAGTCAAATGAGAACTAAGGCTGCAAGAGCGAGCGAAGCGAGCTCGGGACTTGGGGCACCCCAACTCGGACAGGTTAGGTTAGAAGGTCTTTAGACCCCGCCATCCCCTTCGTGGTTTTATTTTTTCAAACCACACAGAAATAAGAGCCGCTAAGCGGGGTTCCGTCGACTACGCCGGCAAAAAAAAATACCCTATAAACTTATAAAATATCAAAAATTAAGTGACAAAAAGCAAAATAAATTAATAAACACAGTTAGTACGTGCATAAGAAGTCACTATTAATGAGAATAACAAGATTGTTTTCCTGCTTCACTAGAATTCACCCACATTGTTTTTGTGAACGCAGTGTTGTAATTTTATATGAAGGTATGCACTTTGTCAAAGGTAAGAATTGAAACGTTTAGAAACTTTTACTCGATAAAATTTTTATGTTATCTAAACAATATGAGGATAAAGAATAATTATTTGATTTGTTATTTTATGATATGAATATCGAAACATTAAATTTAATTTGTAACAAAAAGTTAGTATTCTGCGTATTTGATTATTCTATGAAATGATAATATGAGAAAAAAATTATGTGAATTAAAATTCTATGACTATTAAATCTATAAAACAACGCACAACCGATTTTTATATTTATAGCTCAAAACAATAAGAGATTAGACAATCGAGACAGTCTTGAATGCTGACGGTCACGAGTCATGATTAACACTCTCGACGGTGTCCCATAATCTATAATTTAAGCTTGCAATGTGTATATACATCATGTATTCAGCCTTAGAATCGTTTAGTTTAAAGTCGATACCTTATACAAACACTAACAAGAAGAAGCATTAAGGCAAAACGGCTTCCAACCACATCAATAGAATTATCCGTATGAAAAACGTACCGAGCTTAATAATTACATCGGGATAACGTTTGTCATACCTGGCATGTTCAAGAGTGGAAAGAAAAAGTTTGGAGAGGAAGGCGGTAGTTTGTATTTGCGTTCCTGGTGTCCAGGGAATGTAGTCTGTGGGCAGGTAATGACGCGTCCCGGAA
Organism: Agrochola litura; assembly: GCA_949152395.1. Lineage (NCBI taxonomy): Eukaryota > Metazoa > Arthropoda > Insecta > Lepidoptera > Noctuidae > Agrochola > Agrochola litura. Next base: position 13,556,105 of record OX424493.1, read on the forward strand.
CAGCCAGGTGGCTGGGCCGGCTGCGTATGGGCAAAGAATGCCGCCGCTGCTTCGCCACGCCTGGGAACATACGCCAACCCGACGTCCGCGACACATCTGTACTCGCCCGATTCCGCTACGGTAACTGCTTTTCCTAACATGCTGGTTGTTACCGTGAAATTATATAAAACTTGCTGAGCGCCGATGTTTTTGCTTTCTCTAGCAGTCTAGCATATCAAATCATATCGCGTGTTGTGTGTACTTTGTCTGCGCTTCTATTTTTAAGTGCACTTGTATACAGGATGTTGAGGTTTTACAAGATGGCTTTAAGAAAACTTTAGCATAAGATCATTTAGGATCTTTTTAGATTTTGATGCTGGTATTTTAAAGATTAGTATTTTAGGTTTGCTTGATTGCAAAGCAAGCTTTAATAGAATTCAATATAAATTATGTCGTCACACGCACAATCTCAGTAACAAGAAGTAGTTACATGAACTTTTATTAGTCAATCCAAAACGACCGATCAGTAGTGATTAATATGTACTTAAAGTTATTTACAGAACCGTCGAACTAAACAAAAAGCCTCCCTTAAACGGTCGGACATTAGTATAAATTCGCAAAGAGTATTTACAATGTGGCTAATGGATTAATAAGCCGCAAATGTTCATAAAAAGCATACTACTACGAATTTCAATGGCGATGTGAAACACTCGTGTGCACAGACTACGTAATAAGGCTGGCGCACACTCGCGGGTGCTTGAATAGTAGTTAATTTCGGGCGGACGCACACCAAGCTACCGGTGTTCAACGTACAGATACGCTTTTGTATTTAAATGAAGTGAGCGTATCGCGTAATCGGAAACAGGAACCATCTACCAATTATGGGAATCTATCACATTTATTGATGTTTCTATTGAAAACAACGGCACTGTCGCCATGCGAATGACTACCAGCTACGAGCTTCGTGCCCGGAGCAAGAACACAGTAGCTTTCAATTAATGTCTGCATTTTTCCTTCACAGTTAACCGCAATTTTATTGGTAAAGTGTATAAAAATACGCCATTTATCATTTTCCTCGAAACAGTAGATGGTATTTATTCAAACAATACCCATTTTAGCATTCGGTAGCCGATCGCGGTTTCTTGGCATTACGTGAAACTGCAAGTGCACAAGAATTTATTATTGCTCGGAGTCACGCGACGAATACTAACAAGGGTAGTGGCAGCAGTGTCGTCCGTGCGTGCCCCGACGGCGACCACTCGATTGTGCGAAATATTAAATATTCAATTCCGCGAAACGGCCGGAAATGACTGTTTCATTATGCGCGTCGGGTGCGTAAAATGATCGATTTGGATGGCACCGGGCGCTGCCCGCCGGCTGCCGGCCGCCGGACGACTGCTCTTCTCAGATTCGCACAATTCCTGATAAAGATCGTTCTTAGAGCAGCGGACGTTCCTAACGATTCAAACGCATTTAACAAAGGTTAGTCGGCCGAACACTTCTAAGTAATGACTGAATCACCCCCTTTATTCCATTTATTTTGTTGCCAATTTTTCATTAGAATAATCAAGTCTTTTAGAAGTTTAAATGAAGTCGCACACATGAAACAATATCGTTTGTAGGTTCAGATATGCAGCCGTAGAGCTTTTTGCAGGAGAATGTTTTAGATAATGGAGTAAAAGTATCCGATAAAGTGCTAAAACACTGGCAAATAGTAGTTATTATAAAATTATTCAGACATAATGTGCGTGCTGGTCGTAATATACGTTGGCCACCTCTGTAGATAGTCGCGACCGACGGACGCACGACACACGGTGACAGCATAATAAGTTCCAGCGAGCACCGCGCTGCCAAGATGCACGTGCGATAGCGTTTATTCGATTTACGATATTATTTCATCGGTGCAGAGATGCCACATATACAATACATTAAGTATAGGAAATTGACATGGAAACTGCACTGGTGGCTACGTAGAAAATGTAATATGAGCGGCTAGCTCATGTGCGTGATTGCGTGCGCTGGACAACAGCAGGCAGCCGCCGGGCAGGCCGCGCGGCGGATCTTACATGCACGCAAGCATCTTCGCGCTAATCGGCCCACATATCGACAAACACACTCGTGCAATTAGTCTTCCTGGTAGCCAACGATACCTAATAATCCCAGCGACTAGCATGCACCGCGCTAAGTGATTGAGAACATCGCCATGTCAGTTACATGCTCCGACTTACATCAGGATGTCCAATATCGTTCGTTACATCGACATGCGTCGTAGAATTATTTATAAGACACTAGTGGTACAAAGCAGGATCAACCCGTTGGTATGCACTATCGGGTGAAACATATTGAGTGTTATGGTAATAAGCAAAAGGTTTGCATGTAACCTTGAATTAGGATAATTCCCTAGCACTAGAGAACTGGCTCGAGTTACACCGACATTATAATGAACAATTATAACTCCGGCAAAAAGCTTATGTAAATTGCGAACATGACATTGTGAGTGTTATTAAATAACTTAGAGGCAATTAAGTGAGATACCAAGAAGTAGTCACCTAAGCGACTCATTTAACGACTCACTCTGTCTTTAGCGACATTCTTTGTGAACGTTATTTCATTGAAATACTAAATATTCTACAGTCTTAGAGTCTGAGTAACGCTGTAAACGTATAAGCTGTCATTAGTTCAGTAAAATATTCATGAATCGGCCTAAATTCTTAATTTTGAAAGCTTTCATGAAACCGACCCTTCCATCTCAATAATTTATTAAAAAAGGTTCTGTTTGCTTTTATAGGCATGGATACTAAAGCCGCGTATTGATTGTGACAAAGGGCCCGATCACACGTACCACAACTACACCACAACGAAACCATATGAATTCATGTGACGAAACCACGTGGACGGGCGCTAATTTGTATGAAAATTAATACTCTATTCACTCGGACCACATTTGGTCGTCAAAATCAACGGTGTGGGCGATACCGGCCACATCAAGGCGAAGTCGCAGACAATCTGCATGTCTGCAAACACTAGCCACAGCATAACCACAGCGCAACTACTAGGAACAACGCAACCACAACGCAACTGAAAAAAGTTACAGCGACACTATTCACACGTCCTACTACTTGCCCACATTTTATCGCTGCGATGTGGTGTGGTGCGGTTGTGGTACACACGGCTACACATCAAGCTATACATTTCCAGTTTACGCTGATCTCACATTGTATAGGATTTCCGTACAATGCGAGGTAGGCTTATACTGGAAATGTATAGCTTGATGTGTAGCCGTGTGTACATACGTGTGAACGGGCTCTTAATTTTGACTACCGGACAACGAATAGTGACCATCATAGATATTAAAACTGAGGTGCGATTTTCAAAAGGGCAATAACCATTTTTTCTAGAAAAAAATCTATGAATGCCAGCGTCACTATCATGTTAAAAACTAGCCTTTAGTCCAAAATCCAATACAAAAAGTACATATTTCCTAAGGAAACTTAGACAAAAATACCGTTTTCGTACAGAAGGACACATTTCCAGTATAATAGTTTACATGGTTTAACTGGTTTTTCTCCATTACTGAAAAATTTAGTATCATGGAAATAAGCCTCTTTGAAAAATCACTCCTCAACTGTGACCACTACATTGCATGAAGTGTCAAAAGTTGCTTTGTCATAAACTCGTGCATTGGTTATTTAAATAAAGTTTTTTAAAACTTAGCTAATTGGCAGCGGCAAGTTATTTCGCGGGTAACTACAGTTCACACATTACATTATGACCTATTAGTTCCATAATAGCTAATAAGTATGGAAATTAATAGACATGTCAGATGAATATTATGTACATCGTAAAATACTACGTAAAGTCCTCCATTCGTTGGCAACAGCTAATAAAATCGGCATAATTAAGTTGTACTTATTTAAAAGAAGAGTCACGCGTGTTGAAGAGTCAATTAAAGGATATGGCTCCTTGAGAGTATTTCTCTTAGAGATAATTAATTTGCCTTGAGCAACGTCTTTTCATAATAAATAATGAAATATGTAAAGTCAACCCAAAGGATATTGATAAAAGCAATTGTAGGCTTTCATTACAAGTTCTCATTTCTGGTCCTTCCTAAAATTGAGAGATTTATTATTTTACAAGCTTTTTATTAACTTACTTCGTTCGTACGTTTCCGGTTACTCTGTTTGTAATCCACTTTTTTTAATAAGATATCCGGCTAGCTACTTCATTATTATTTCTGTGAAGGAACTTTTTTTTTAAACTAGCTGACCCTGCAAACGTTGTTTTGCCTTATAAATGCTTGGGGTGCACCATCTTTATCATTTATTACCTACCCTACCTACCCTAAAACCTTGTCCTAAAAATAACGAACATTTAAAAAAAAGAATTGGCCAAATTGGTCTAGGCGTTGTTGAGTTATGCGCTTACCAACACATTTGCGATTCATTTTTATATTATAGAAGATATACGCTCTATGGGACTGAAAATTATGCAATAAAAACAGTTAGCACAAAAAACTAGACTCAGCCGGCGATACCACGTGTTTGTGACTCACAAGGCGACACAATGTTTAGATATAGGTTCCTACTATAGAAGTAACCTCCACTTTCACCAAAACGGAGATGTGAAGAAGATGACAAATAGTGCGGAACCAAGCAAAAATTAGGTGCCAGTTTCTCAAGACAGTTTGTAACGTATTTATTTATTTGGCACCTCAACGACTTACTCACTTAAACATACACATACAAAAATCACATTCAGTTTTATAGGTATTGTGAACTCGTCACTTACAGAAGTGCACAGCACTAACAGAGAACTTTAATGATTACAGGATGTTTTATTTATCGTTAGTTGATTTAGTTACAAAATAAAAATAGATATTAATTATGTTCGCAACTACGATGAAATATTTAAAGAAGAAAAGAAGGAAATGGAAGTGGATACAATTTCATTAATACGCGGCTTATGTCGCACAGAGGAAGGAAGAATTAGGGAAAGACCCTAGAGATTTAGTAAAACGTAAATCACAGTTAAGAGTTTATAAATGTTTTCCTCTTACAACTATATTTATAGACCTTAGAAATAATTCGAGTTGGAAAATACAGTCATAGAAGTAGAAACTCGATGCGGCATGATTGTATGAACAGTACTTTAAATATACGAAATCTTAATTAAGAAAACATGACATTCTGAAATTCTGATAGCTCAGGTAATAAGTGTCTTTTGTTTGGCGTGGCCGTTGAGACCGTGTAGGCGTGTAGAAGGTGCGTAGGCTTACGCTACGCAGAAGGTGCGTAGGCTACGTGCGTAGAAGCTGCGTAGGCTGCGTAGCAGCGACTACGCAGCAACGTCTGCGCCGCGCGAACGTTTACAATATAGATTTGGATGACAAAAACACTGGGTTTTCAGATAAAAAAATTTTTTGCAAAAGGGTTTCTTTTTTTAAAGACCTATTTTGGTGTTGTCTTTCGAGTCATTCACATTACTATTTTGTGGTATAATTTTTATTGTGAAAATATGTTCGCGAGTGTACCTACGTTTATTTGTGACAAAACACGGCGTCTACATACGCTCGCTGGACAATGTAAAGGCCCAATGTGATTTTTATTTTTTTTCGTTTGGGCATCTCATAGCTGGTCTCTGTCGACCGGCTATTGAACCGGACAATCCTGTGGATGCATTAAGCTGCTACACTTATTGCCTCCAGCCAGGGCACACATATATAAACTAAGCTAAAGCTTAGGATAAACGCTCGCTAAGGGCACCCCCTGCGGGGTACGGGCCTCGGCTTAGGGCGTTATCCGGAGGGAGGACATCAAGGATGGGACGGGCTGGATCAAAGTTTTGATCATGATTATTAGTCGGGGAATTTAAAGCTACGTGCACAGCTGCAACAACTGCTGGCACCTCGTTATCGAGCAAGGGTCGGGGGGGAGCCCAATGTGAAGGCACACACCCTTATTTATTATTAGTACCTACCTAGGTAAATTTGAACCTCTCAGAGTACGTAATTAAGAATCTTTTTTTTTCTTATAAGTTTGTATGCACCGTAATTGCGTAACACACTTTGCATCACAGATCATCGAGGGTTTTGAAGGATATTGCTAATCCATTGCTTCATAAGTTTGAAAGATTCGTCTGCTCAGCAACGTAAATAACCCAATGGACGTGGTTGAACTGTCAAAATGAAACCCATTACGATCAATTGTCGTTTTGTGACAATAATTTATTGAATTGAACTACATAATTATAAATATAGTTGTCGAGCCGGTGGATTTTTAAAACACAATTGCGCATTATGTAGCATTGAATTGTGTCATAATTTATGTTGTTACGTATTTCGATGGTAAGATCATTGTGCGATGATACGCAATTTGGCATCGCGGTCGAGTCGCCCTAATATCTGACGGCGCACACCCGTAGATTTTAGTAATCTAATTAGTTACTGAAGAACGATGTTTTAGTTGCAATGGCTAGAAACACAAGTGTCTATAACCTCTCAACTATTTCTAATTAAAATGAAATATGATAGCTATGATATTAAACATATTGCATTACACACCGTACAACTTGAATATGATTCTAACAAGTAAACGGAGACCGTGTTTTCAATTACACTTTACCTAGCATAGTGTCAATGTATCTAGCATGAATGAATTCGAATTCTCTTTAACAATGAGTAAAAAACTGTTGACGTGTCCGTGTACCGAGAAGGCGACACCTCGGCGGAGGTCCCAGGACGGCGAGTCGGCGACGATTCAATATTTGCTCGCGGAGGAGGCGCGAGGGGCGGCAACCGAGCCCGCGAGATGCTGGCCGAATGTTAATTTTCACGATGAAGCCATTTGTCGGACGTGCAGCGGCGTCATAACGAGCCCGCGCTACATTTCTCGAAACCCATACGATTCGACGACTGTGCAATGTCTATTGTTGCATGAATTATGCGGCCGAGAATCAAGCGGCCGACGTAGACGCAAGCTCAGGCGAGCTTTGACACCATCGATTCACAGATTCAGTATGCGTATCGTCGCAGCAAAAAATCGCATTCCGTACGTTTAATATTCTCACTTCAGAAGCTAATATGTGACATTCATTTTTATCATGACACCGTGTTCACAATGAAGCGTTTAATATGTATCTCCCCGTGCCGTGCTCCCGAGACTCAATATCGGGTTTCCCATGCGAGCGACATTCCTCGCTAATGTTCGACACGGTGGTCTTACTATGAAGTTTTTTAGTGTTAACACGGTATGGCTACTTGATAAAAGAAAGAAAAACCAATTCATTTGAAAAAAACACCATCAAAGGGATATCGGTTGGTACCTAATCCAAACGTCGCGCGTCGTCGAGTAGATTACAGAACATTACACGGTTATTAAATGCTCAATGGATGACAAAAAATACAGAATGGGGGACGCACTCGGCGATCCATGTCATGTCAATATTGGCTATTGGAATAGAATGTATTTGTGAAGTAAAAACACCGGCGTGTGAACGGACCGGTGCCGGTGGTGGCCGCGGTCCGGAGCCCGGCCATCGGATCTCAGCAAACTGACATTTCCGTTTGAAATCATTACCGTTCACCAGCTTTCCAAAGAATGAAGTCGCTTATATTACGCGTACCGGTAAAGTCACGCGTTTCTGTTTTACACATCGCGATGAGGTCTTTGACTATTTGTTCCGAGAAAATAAACGCTATAGTGTTTTAAACAGGACGTGGTCGCATCGATCATATTACAAATTGTAATTTAACGAATTCCATTATGTTTAAAAAGTAACTTAGACATATAAAAACAGCTTGTGTGGTTGTTGTAAAAAATGTGACACGAGTGTCACAACAGACGTTGAGAGACATTTAATGATCGTGAGACACAGACGCCCAGGTAGCCGGTCATCATAACTAATTTGTGAGGCATTCGACGACCGTCTCCAAACTGAACCGACCTGCCCCTAGGCTTCTATAGAAACCAGAAATGTTTGAACGATCTGTCTAAGATTTGAATATCCTTTTTTTTTTATTTAGAGTTTTTTGTGTCATTTATTGGCTACAGCGTTAGAGCAGGTACCAAAGCAAATTACTTATTATGTTTTTGAAGGATCTTAATTAAAGCCTTTGTCAAGTTATTAAAATTGTACGGACCAACCAATTCACGAGTTATTCAGACTGAGCCGTTTCGAAATCACCTGATATCGGAGTAGACGGCAAACGATTTCACCTTCAAAAGAAGCCTCAATAAGACCATATGCCATTCTACTTCATACTTATCAAGTTATTTATGAACACCAATTACCATGGATCAAAAGCTGTAGAAGATTAAACGCTTTGAGTATAAGTGGCGAATAATAGGGCGTCACAAATGTTACGCAAACACCCTTCACAGAATGCTACGGCGGGAGCAATCTTGTAGGACAATACAATATAATTGAGGGTTCTATTCACACGGAACACCTCCTTGTCTGCTATAACAACTACGGTAAAATATGTGAACAAAAAATATTTACAAAAGAATTGTTACCTACTTTGGAAGGGAGGAAAAAAAGAATAACTTGAGAGAGATCAATATTGTAGATAAATAAAACGGTCCATTGTGAAGGCTGCGCTGGCGTGCGCATGCGAGCACCCTCGACCTCGCGTCCCGTGCGCTAGAGCATACGCGAACAAAAAGAAATGACCTGGCTCATGGCTGATTCATCAACACAGGCCGATCGCGAACGCTTTGTCTGGGAATTTCGAAATTGAGAATTCACGCAGTTCTACATAATGACCAGTATCCGTTAGAAGAATTTTGATGATGGCCCAATCCAATCCAACCTTACGTTTTTTCCTCAAGAGACTAATAAGTAAAAAAATATAGAACTTATCTGTAGAAGCTAATTACAGGAAATCAATAGTAGCAATTAGCCGGATCTCGGAATGCTCAGGAAATTGTTAGCTTTCATCTTAATCGCGTTTCCGTTCCGTTCAAATGATAAAACTGATATACTAGTAGATGAGGTAGCTAAAGTGCGAGCACAAACAGTATCAATTTCAAATAATCTTTTACAAGATGTTAAGTAGATAACACAATCACCGAATTTGTAAAACAAAGTGAAGCCTACTACCTGAGGACGGTTATAAAGCCGCGCTTTAAAAATAATCGGTTCAACAAATCGAGTCATTGGAACGTGTCAGGACATGCTGTCAGTTTTTATTTGGGCCCAGTGGGTTGTCCATGCTCGTTTTGTGTATTTTATGGCCACTTCATTAACAGTATCCGATACTTATTTTGAGGAGCTCTCTCTATTGACACGTCAATCGAGTGCAAGGTTTTAACTCTGGATTAACTTGTCAAAAAAATCTCTGGTATTCAATGCTATTCGATATTGAAAATTAATTTTTGTTGATCATGCAGCCGATATTCTTACAAAAAATGGAGTATTCCAATAATTAATGGACCTACATCGAGCTTTACATTATTTATGAACGCAGAAAGTGTAAAAACCGTTTTGACGTTTACTTACGGTACAGTGTGCAAATGTGCAGTATCGTTTCTTTTCGCAACAAGATAAACTGCTAACAGAACTCGCTCTGAATGGTTTGTTGACTTTGGAAGATAACGAGTTTCTTATGGAAATACCGAGTTCGGAAGTAATTTTTATCACAACAATGACTTTTTAGAGTGGGAAAAATTATGGAATGAATTTGCGGTATGTATTTCAACAATGTGAATAAGAGCCAGATGCGTGACATTTAAATTTTAACGGTGATTAACAAGCTCCGAGTGGGGTAAAGAGTAGGAGAGATCGTTCATCGTTCCCACAGCAGCGGTGCAGGCAGCAGCGGGGGGACGATGCATGTCGGGGGACGCGGGGGGAGCCGGCGCGCAACAAAGAGCCTTCCGGGAACCGCCACAATACAGGTTTGCGGCGACGTGCGATACCTTCGCAGATACCGGCCGCGACCGGCGACCGGCGACACCCGCACACTATTCACAACGACAGCAGGCTTTTGTCAACTAAATAAGAATGAAGACCCAACGGTACACTTCAGAATCCGAGGCGACACAGCAACCAACTTACAAACATTACTTGAATTGAACATCCGCTACAAGTAATATCAAGATCGTTGGTTCTCGCTAATCATTATCGGTCTGATAGCAATCAGACGTGACAAAAAATCGCCAACATTGACTTAGCACGACTTTACCAAGAATTTTTATACATATGACACGAATATTGATAAGGTTCAATGTTGGCCAGTCTTCTAAACATGTAGATAAACTGAAGTGCAAGAAAGAACATTCTCAATGCGAAAGTTTGGGCACTCAATCAAGTCCTTGACGGCTGAACCAATTTGAAGAAATTTAGAACAGCAGACTGCGTGATTGAAAAGGATTACACTCTTGAAGCAATGGTAACTTATCATCCCAAAACAGCAGGGCGAAAAGCATTAAACCGCGTGAACGATCACATATCTAATTCTCTAATGTACAGACGTTGAATTGAATAAAATAAAGGGTTGGATCAGTGGGAAGCGGTTTAGCATAAAAGTAAGAGTGGGGTAATAAAATAAAATTGCCAGGCTCGAACCCGTTCCGGCGTGAGCGCCGTTGGCGGTGGATTTATTACAAGACACTAACATGCACATGTCACTCTCGCTGTGCCCTCGTGAGACTGATGCCGCAGCGAGAGCCTGTCCATCCACTCCAGGTGATTTATCGCTTTAGATACTGATAGGCCTTAATACATTAAAACGATAAAACATTTAAACGGAATCAGAACGCTTAGCTCTTAAAATCAACAGCTCATTATCGCAACAGGCTTGCATTCATAATTCTGAGTTTCCATTCTAACAGGTAAACAATTTTCAATGCGTGAATGAACATGAACAATCAAGTTGAATTGAAACCCTAATTCCATTACAACGAGTGTAATGGAATTAGGGTGCTGGATATAGTAATAAGACTTGAGACTAGGTCACACGGAAAGCTTTAAAACCCCACACTATTTCTGCGCAGAAACGCTCGAGTTAATGCGAAATACGGAGTAAAAAATGGATAGACCAAAGTAGAAAAAGGCAGTGCTAATGATACCATTGAGACAACCGTTTAAGACACAAAAAAATAAAACTTCATACAGGTGTCAAAAGCAATAAAAATTCCCGTCAGCAAGAAGTTAAAGCCATCTAACGACATGACTACAGTAATCGCTAATGTCAAGCGAACTAATTTCACGCATTAATTTGTGCTAACTACTAGCTAGCTGCTTACTCATTGGCCCATCAGAGCCGTCAGTCGCGATGGCTCTGAGCTAATCTGTGCACAAACGTCTACAGTTGCAGTTTGTTATCTTAAATTAACGCCAAGCTGTCACGCCATGGAGTCTATAAACTATATTTTAACGTATCTCCTTACACAAACTGCAGCAACGAGATATACAAAGGCAATAGCAGCAGACCAATGGATTAGATGCAAATAAAAATCCTTGATATGCAACCTAACAATTAATTGTAGATTTAAATGTTAGCATTATGCATATTAATTTTTTGAGTTGAGCACTAACGCTTGTTATGAAACTATTTACTTACCGATTTCTCGGAATTGTCTCCAGTAAGCAAGTACTTACCACGTGCGTAGTCGTGTCGCATTTTATGGCGAAATCACTGTGACGGTGCACTATGTGGAGATTGAGCCGGTTTCGGGTCATAAATCCATAACTTCCATATTCTTATAGATATACAGCAGATTTTTTTTCAGATAATCTAGAATAAATATACACTTTTGGAAGTTTTTTTTAAACTTGTTATGTAAGGGTCCGAAGATATGAATTCAGTATAAAATCAAGGCCACATGTTTCAAGCAACTCCTTGTTTTTTCGTCTTTGTGTTCTATCGGAACTATCTTCGTAGGTTTTAGAAGGGCGTCCTCGCTTCCCCGTCGATGTCGAAGGTTCAGATTCACAATTAGAATCTTCCAGATTTATAGTGAATATGACGTTCAACCACAAGATATTCTGATTAAAAAAAGAACCTTATTTTTGCCAGATTTAGTGTAGCGTTGACGAAAGTTAGTAATAAGATTTTTTTTGTACACTTGCGACAATCTTAGCGATATTTGTCTCGGAAGATGATAAAATTATCCCGCATATAACGTGTTAAAGCAACAACATAATTCCCGTCACTTTGAAATAAAATAAGACATAGGTAGCGTCTGGCACAGTTGAATTCACTCATTGCGAGAAGGTAAGTGGTTATGTACACTTTTAGTAACGATAATGACAAACGAAAAACAGTATGTAATTATTGAGTATGCAGATGCCCTATTTTATGTAAAATAATTGATTTGAAATGTGTGCAACATGTGGTAGAAAGAACTAATTATCATTATGTGTATATGCGGTTTCCGATATGTTTTATTGATAATTTATTGTGCATGTGAACGAAAAAATGGTGAGAAAAACTCGATACATTTTCTAAACATAAACTGCAATTAATAAAATTCACAAGTAGAACTTATATCAATTAATAAATGAACTAGCATCACCTACGTATTTATAAGAAAATTTTACTATTTCGTGTTATAATAGATTAACATGTTGTAACTTTTTTTTTCTTCCTGATTAATAATATTAAATTTTCTATCAAATAACATTATTTACAGACCTTCAGCAAATTTCGGCAACTGTCAAAACTCTAATTGTAAGTTTCAGATACGCAAAAACGATATGTCATGAGATAAATATTTCTAGTAAATATATTAACAAATATATAGCATATTTATGCATACCAAACGAAATTATATATTATAAGGTTTCTGGAATGGTATAATACTTTTATAGTTTTCATTGCTAGCTCACCAGAAAATAATTCTGAAAAAAACATAAATTAAGATATTTTTGAATCATCGTATTTAGATGCTCTTTGCTAGAAACCAGTACTAGCCACATACATAATTTAAGTATAATATCGTAGATTAACTTCTTAGCTACAGTTTGAGGTATAATACAAGTACCTGCGCCGGTTTTTACAAAATGTATTTATGGCCAGGCTGTCTTAGGCACCTCCGCATAGTGCGGTGGCACAACTACGCCAATCCGCGATTATACTACATTCAAGCACGCATATGGATGAGTGCCCCACGCAGTACATGTTGAACATGACCATTATACACACACCCACACACATTCATAATCACGTTCTAATCCTTAACTGGGTAATCAATTTATGCAGGTACCATATCTAAAGCGATTAGGTTTAAAAGTTGACTATATTGTAGTATATAATAAAGAACAAAAACTACTATTTTCACACAAACTTACCTGTGGACAATATTAGATTCGAAATGGAATAACTTAACTCTAATCTCAACTGGAGGTAGTATATGTCAGGTGGCATCATGTAAGACTCGTGTTCCACCAATGAAAATACATAAAGTTCAAGCAAATAAATAAGAAGGACAGGATGAAGCAGCAGGTTGCCGATGTAGCATCTCTTCCGTCATCAAATACAAAGGTATCCCTACTACATTACAGCTGACTTTTACGATTTTAGTGAGCTAAAGCTAAGCTAAGTACCTACAGTTCAGGTACATTTAATGCCTTTCTCGGTTCTCCTAGTCTGGATGAACATAACAAAAAGGGAAATCTTACATTTGAATGACTAGGAATGGGTATTGCTAGCAGTTATCTGGTGAATGTGATGACAAACCACATTAGGCATGTCACACATTTGTAATCGCTAATTTGATTAAGACGTGATTCATCAAACGCGATAATAACAGGAGTGCAATCGTGATTGATAATAATTTAAAACTATTGCAACATAACGCAAAAGAAATAGAATTGCATAGATTGTCGAGAAGGGTGGTATTTACGGTTCCTGCGATACAATGACAGGTTATTCTAACTTTAATAGATACCTTGTGAATGCATTAAAAAAATAACTGCACATTTAAAAAGATTTCTGAGAACTTTCCAGTAGTGCGTGAGGATGTTATTGATGGTTTGCTATTTAACAAGTTGTTACAAGTGGATAATGACATAATCCATTGGTCCGACGGTCTAGAGTTTCATATCACAACCGTTGTGAGTCACGCAAATAAATGTAGTCCGGTCGGGCTTTGTTGCGATTATATCAATAAGAAATTTACTATGACACAATCTCAGAATTATTAACGAACTATCGACGAAATGCTTTCCGTTCTTAAATCTATGTTCACCGTTATAGCATAACCTTCAATATGATTATGTTCAATAGTAAAATACGTATTTTTCTCGGTTAAAATATTAGTGTTCTTTTCGTGTTCAGGTATGCATCAAAGATGGATGCTGGTGACGGCGGACAGGCGGCGGGTAGCGGGCGGAGTAACGAGTAGCAATCACTACTTCTCAGAATCATACTTGTTTTCGCGCCAGGTGCACTCATGTATATATTGATAAATAACACCTCCGCCGATTTATGCTCAGTCAAATAATTCTTTTCTAAACAATATAGATAAGTGCGAACTGACATTATTTGGCAATATTTTACGTTAAATATCGTTATTAGTTGGGTTTTACTGTAACGAGTTTTTAAGTGGGTAGTTGGAAACTTGGAATATTACATCCGGGTAGCACAGTGGAACGATCGTGTGAATTTAGAGCTGATAATCCCACAGATAAAGTAATGATCGAATCAAATATGATCATTAATGGGCAATAAAGATAATTGATATTTTTTGTCAAACTAGTAATGACAAGAGCTACGCGACGCCTGGTTTAGATCAGCGGTTTATATTTAAAAGGTTAAAGCAGGAAAATAATTTTCCATTATTGAAGTAAATGTAGCAGAAACTGAAAGTGCACAAACAATGCAACACAGTTACTTTGAATAGCCGCATACCGCACCAGTGACGAGGCAATTCGATGAAATCGCACTACCAATTGATTTTTTAGTTTGCCTACAGGAAAGCACAGTTACTGGAACAACAAATTGATCATCAAGGGCATAATTGTTAAAACTTTTACCGAGAACTGCAACGGACCATGTATAGCATACTGCGTGAAATTAATTGGCTTTCGCTATAACTTCAATATTTTAGTTAGTATCCGCTTTTTAAATACATTTAGTATTTCATATCATGGTAATATTTCCACTCTATCAGTTCGTTACTTTCAACAGAACATCATTCTAATTTACATCCATATTTTAATAAACCACATTTACTCCAAAATAAGTCAACATAGTAATGTAGATAGGTTATCGACAGACTAAATAATAAGAACTTATCAGAAGACAAGCTTATAGGGGGATGTTTCATGTTTGCTTGGCCCCGCTTAAAGTATCAAGAAGGTTTGTGAAAGTAGATTATTGCTTGCTTTAGACTTATGCATTTCAACCACGTTCTAGTACACACGGCTACACATCAAGCTATACATTTCCAGTATAAGCTAACCTCGCATTGTACGGAAATCCTATACAATGCGAGATCAGCATAAACTGGAAATATATAGCTTGATGTGTAGCCGTGTGTACCTACCTAAAACCTTTATTGAAAGTGCATTTCCATTTCTTAGTCGATTCTGCTAAGTGCTACATAAAAGTAATTGTGTTAGGTAATGAAAGCACGATCAATTAAGTCTATTACTCTATTCCTGTTGGCCTCACTGCTGCCTTGGCTCCAATGTTGGGGCCCTAGAGGAAAGAATACATACAAATAGTTCTCGTTTGTGCCATTGCCTTTGCCCCACTTTACAGTGTGGCCCACAGGTCAGCGGGTAGTTGGGTACAGAACAAGGGGGAACAGCACAAAGCGTTTCTTCCAGGATAACGTGTTCCTTTTATGTAGGGCTTACCATATTACTAGAATTTATGCGAGATGTTATCACTTTATCCGAATACACGTGTCCGCGTTCTATACATAATAGGAACTCCGAACTTATATCCTTTCTTGTCTCTTACCGAATTGTATTTATCGAAAGTATGACGAGGAACTCGTATTATTAGCGACGAATCACACCTATTTATAAACCACTCAATCTGTATATGTCAATACAATATCACCCCAAATTCTGTATGATTAACATCGTTACAATGACGTCATTCTATAACTAGATCCTCATGGCTGTGCCACATTCGTCGATATATTTTTTTTTTCTCACGGCGATGCCGATGCCGATGTCATTAATATTTTGTGGACGGTACAGTCGGCGCCGGCGTAGCACAGCGCAACATAGGCACGGATGACGGGGGCAATGCCCATTGTCACACCAGGCGATTATCAATTATTTTTGCGCACACAATGGATTTGATTTCGTAGAAGCTTTGTGCTTATCGCTACCAGCGGTAGCGCACACCTGCCTGTATCTCGGCCCCGAAACTTCCTACGATATCATATTTGGTTCTTTACAAGTTTACTTGTGTACTTTATGCTTTAGTTGAAGTATGAACTTATATGTGTTGAAAGATCCATTTCCATTAATGTTTCAATTGAAGTTGAAGCACAGGATAGATTGAATACTAATATCACGATTCATAAAAATAATGAAACGTCGCCACATGCGGTATTCTATTTGCAGGTTTCCGGCAATAAGAAAAAAAAGTTTTATCTAACTAATACAGGTACATATAAGTACTACACAGTACACTCGTTTAATTTAGGTTTCTTGTCGGAAACTTGATATTTTTACATATGAATGTCGCTCTGCTCTGTTTTAGGAGTTTATTACAAAGGGAAGATGGGTCCACTGACTCCAGTCATGCCTGCATAAATTCATTGACAAGCCTGCTTATTACTGCCCAAGTTTTAATTTTAAGTGTCGTCATTAAATGCCCTTTTACAAGACCAAATATTTTTTTTGTGAAATACCCCGGAATTAAGCGGATTTGATTACATAAATTCGACTAATAAATACTTATATTATAACTTGCTGTTGATGTAGTTTATCTTCAGATAATTATATTATGAATTATTATATTTATTATTCATTCTTTCACACGTTTAATTCAATAAACTCAGTTCATCCGTTAATATGCGAGCTTACAGCAATTGTACAGACGCCAGCACATCAAGCTACTCGAAACTGTCAAATTTTCCCAATCAACTTTGAACCTTAAACTTCAGCGATAAAGTTGAAAATCTATTAAATAAATTTGACAGATTGTAGTTGCTTGATGTGCTGGCGTCTGTACTTAAGTATGGGTTCTCATAACCGTTACTGCTTTGATAGCACGAATGCCATTGTTTCATTAGAATGTATTCTAGGATATCATAGCAATATCGGCGCTAGTGAGAACTGGAAGTGGCTTAATTATTCGTTGAACTAAGGTAACTTTGTCTACAGGGTACCTCAAGCTCTCAGAAATAATTGACGATGTAGGCAGCATGCTCAGAGAGTGACATGCAATTAAGAGGCCTATTCCAGCAGAATACGAATAGGCAGATGACGAGGAAAAAAACGAAAAAGAAGACTCACCATTCAATACTCCTATATCCCTTCACACAGCAGTGGATGCTCTTGAACTTGTCTTCGAACCCGTACTCGAAGGGCACCGGCTCCTTGGTGAACTGCATCCACGAGGAGTTTGTGGCGAAGGTGTTTAGGGAGCAGTAGCTGGCCCCTTGAGAGGTGGCCATGCCCGACACAGCGAGCAGCCCCACGAGGCCACACCACACAATCGGCACACACATTTTGATCTATTGAAGCATCCTGGGAAAAAAATAAACCAATTTTATATCCGACAAACTAAGGTGACCTACCTGACAATTCTCTAGAATTAGAACGCAGGGGATGGATGATGATATATGGGTCAATTGTACCTCTAGATCCGTATGATGAGGATAAAATTCGTACCCTGCATGGCTGTTACGACCTCTAGATCAATCTCCTACAACCGACAGCTGGAACTGTTACTACATGAAGCATTTGTTGAAACGGAACGATCTGATCGTTTCCTGTCATGTGCAGGTGTACGCGTCGGATCAGACCAAACAGATCAGCTTAGGGTGCGTTCCGAGTAACGCTGTAATCGATTTGAGCGTACTAACACCCGTACCGTGTTAGCGTTATCGCGATAACGATGTCCCATGAATCGTCATAGATGACGTCATGACATGCGCCACCTTGCGATAACACCGACCATGCCCTAAATTAATATCACCGTGGGCGCTGTCAAAAATGACAGTTGTGCTGTTTTGTTTTGAGTTGCATCATAATTATAAACTAACGTGGTAATTTCGAAATTGTGCTTCTGGCTACAGTTGCCACCTAACCGAAGAAGAAGAAGAAATTTGTGGTGTATACTCAAAGAAATACTGTAATCCAACCATCTTGTGCAAATTTTGGGCTTATGTTATAAGTTTTGTACTGTGAGCAATGTGAGCGCGTTCACGAGCGTTCCGAGTTGTTGACAGCTCTGAGCTGTCATAATCGTGATATGTAAATAGGAACGCGAAGTATCGATGTGAGCGCTGTGAGCGATTAAGGCCGTGCGGCCTTAGTCTGTTCAGAATTCAGATTGATCTCTCCATTTATGGTAGCCTTCAAGTGAAGTTACAGGCAGACTATCAAAGTCAATTTATGACTGCGAGTAATTTCATAAAATCACGTAGAGGATAATGCCAATGAGATATTATCTAATCAACTTGTAATCAACATTTTCAGTTGTTCGTTGTTACAAAGAATTCATGAATGTGAATCATTAAGGGAAATACCTGTACCTGTGTAGGTATAAGTATTTTTTGTTTCAACCAATGACGCAATCCAATGCTTTTTATTCTTCTCCGTAAGTAGGTTACATTTAAATAATAACCGATAAGATGTTAATCAAATGAATAAATTCTCATTTGCATTTTTATTTTTGCATTTGTCTTGTGAAAAAAAACACTTGATTGAGCAAATCAATACGACACGATTTATGGCTTCTCGGAATAACCATCCGTCCTGCACTCTAATAACAGTATTAACACATTTTCTATCACAATCCGAGGGTTTTGAACGAAATTCTTAATCAATTGCTTCATACTCGTAGGTTTGAAAAATTCGTGTGCTCAAGAACGTAAAAAAAACAGTGGCACTTCGGGAGTGCCGACAGAAGTAAAAACTTGAAAAAAAATCGGCACCGCAGTAATCAACGCGTTGATGTCTTTTACTCCACGGTGTCGGTAAATTCCGTCAGTGTCGCGAAATCAATGGTTTAGTGCCATCTTAAAAATGCCCAACGCGCCGAAGAAGTTTTCACTTCAAAATAGAACCGTCTATCTAATTGCATAACTCATTTTTGAAACTGATTATGACTAATCTGTTTCACTTCACAATTCAACAACATTCATTGCATTATTTACGTTGTTGAGCAGAACATTTTTTCGAACATAGGAAGCAATGGATTATCAATCGGTTTAAAAACGATTAGATTGTGATTGATTGTGTATTACGCAATTAGGGTACGAGTCCGAGTGACTGTCTCGCCTTTTAAGGGGACGATAACTGACTTTTAATGATTTTATACTGAAGATGACGTCTAAACGAGTAGTGTTAGTGATTTGAAAAAATATATGTTAAATTAAAGCATTTTCTTAATATTTTAATATAGGCATTGATTATGTTTATATTACATAGTGAAATTAATTTGTAAAGTTATGTCTAACGCGGATAAAAAACTGAGAATGACGCAAAATCTATCTAGCGTATTTTCTGAAAACTTCACTCTTTTAAAGATAATTAAATTATCGATCTTTTAGTATACGTGTTTTATTAAAATACCTTTTGTTTTACGTGTAATAAATTAATAATGCGTCTAATTTGGGACAACGCTCCTTGATGGGCGAGTCCTATTACTGGCTGGACGTACGACGCGTTGCGTGAGCTCAGTACAGAACACGCAAGCTAACCATTCAAGGTCACTGTCATATATCTGCGTCTTAACTCGGCCGCAGCACTCGGCCGAGAGTACTCTCTCCCCATCTATTCGGAACGTGTGATCAAGGCATAACTAGCTGACCCGACGGACGTTGTCCTGTCATTTCAATAGTTCATACAAACGTGGCTAAACTGTCAAAATATAAGGCATAAAAGGCATTGCGATTGATTGTCATTTTATGTGTGTTTTTTTCGCGGAGGCTCTCACAGATGGTTTCCATGCCATCATGTGAAAGAAAGCGGCCTCCTTACTACAGCGCCTGCATGGTAGTGACAACAGCATTCTAAAAATGATTGCTGCCAGACCGGACTGTCCCTTTCAGGGACACTGGGTGGGGACAATCATAGGTCTACGTAAATAAATAATTTTGTAAAAAAATAACAATACTAACCTACTTATTTAAGCACCATTGTTACTAACACTAATATACTAACAAAATTATGGACCTTAGTCTAAAATAAAGTTTTATAAAATTATTATTTTTAATTTTATGTGTGTTATGCTGCGCAGGTTTGTCTAGTTTTTTTGCCGACTGTTCAAACTTTGTAATAAGGTAAATAAAAAAAATCAAAAGAACCCTTTAGAAGAATCAGTAAGTCTATTCTCCAAGCTAAGCTAATTTTTGTCACGTCGATAGTTGGAAGACTTGCGACTGCAGAATATTTCAGTTGTGGTTCGTTTTCCTTTTTGGTCACATTTGTGTTAAACTTGTAACCTATAATATGTGTTTATACTATAAATTCTTAAACACTAAGCTAAGTAAGTTCAAGTGAGTCATTCATATTCCAAGGATTGTATTGCGCATTGAAACGAAAACGTTTTCCCTGAAAATACATAATAGAAACTAGTACCTAAGTAATAACAGTTGGTATGGTATAAAGAAAACATCGTTAATTGCTAGCCAACTAAATACATATTTATGTCTGTACTATTATAAACCTGTAAAGAGGTTATTACCGTAATACAAATTGATATTTACGTTTACTTTATATTCATGGAATAAAGAACAAGTAGAAACTAATCAAGTTTTTTCTATTACTGGCCCTATTAGTTTTTTGAAGTGAAAACTTCTTCAGGCGCGTTGGGCATTTTTGAGATGGGAAAAAACAATTGAACTCGCGAAATCGTTACCGACACCTCATTTTTGTAAACGCGATTGTGCTCTTTATTTATATTAAGTTACGGATCAATGTTCTATTCAAGTGTTTTTTTAATTTAAAGGTTTTGGAAGTTTTTTTTTTTTTTTGTAAACGCGATTGTGCTCTTTATTTATATAAGGTTACGGACCAATGTTCTATACAAGTATTTTTCTTCTTAAAAAGCAAAGGACGTAATTCAATGGAGTATTGTTTTCGTAACGTAACCGTAGAAATAGCTAAAATATATATATTACTAATAATAAAGCTGAAGAGTTAGGATTTTTGTTTAAACGCGCTACATGACTCTTAGGATTAGAAATTTGAGATAGAAAAAAAAAGTTAATAATAACACACGGGCGATGCGATGCGACGGGGTGCAATGGTTCGGGGTAGCAAGAAATTTCACGCGGACGAAGTCGCGGGCAGAAGCTAGTAAATGATATGTTTATTTCTGTAAATTGGTAAAAAAAATAGTTTTACACGTCAACATTAAATTATGTTTTAAAACTAGATGAGTTCGGTACGTATTTTCTAACTGACTATTCTAAGAAAGAACGTCACAAAACTCACGAGGTCACAGTCTCATTTAAAGTTCAGACATAATCTTGTTTAGGCCATATGAGGACCATGCAGGTTAATATCTGAGATGGTGTTTTGAGGAAAGAACCATACAGATTTGAGTGGACACGTCCAGTCAATGCATTTATACGTGTAACATCGTCGCTCGGCATCCAAAACCGCGAAAGTGATATTTTTGACGAAAATCAGATTTTTGTTTTATTTCATTCTACACGTTCAAATAAAATTTATGCATTTAAAATTTATTTTCGTCAAAAATGTCACATTCGCGGTATTGGATGCCGAGTGACGATATGTAGATACGTTACACGGGAATACCAATCGAAAAGGCAAGTTGAATGTCACGTAAAAAGTTAAATATGTAGATTCTTGGAACATTCAAGTAGACAGTCACTTTTAAGCAGTTAAGCACTTATGTAACTCATAACTCGGCATAAAGTTGCGCCGCGCGCCGAACAGTTGTTTTGCTATTTCCCGAAATACAATAAGATTAAACGTAGGTACGTAATTCTAATTCATGGAAAATTGAACGGGTCTTCAACAAGGGCATGAAAGGACAATCGTCTCGGCCTCGCCTCGGGGCGTAAAGTACATGGATTAATTTAGCTATGATTGTTACTGCCCATGGCCCTATAGTATTGTTTGTGAGTAAAAATACCGTAAGCTGTGGTCTTTTTAAAAGTAAAATTGTGAAAGTTAATGGACAATAGGAGATAACGGTCTGCCGACTTATCTAAAAAATAGAGTGGTATAACCCGGGAGCTGTTTTAATAAAACTGAGTGCTAAATAAGCCTTTTTGTTTTTGTAGCTCATAGCGCAAAAACTAAACTTCAAATAAAGCAGAGAATTGCTATATTCGAAGTTTTTTTTTGTATGAATTAATTAAAATAATCTACTTTTTTAGACGACAACATTGGGATAGCATTGTGGTTCTTCTGAATAAAAATATGCTTACAGTAAAATAATTTAAACTAAGCTAATTCAAATTAATCTCAAAGACTAAAATCAAAGAACTTTTTGTTATATTCATTAACGTTAAATTAAACCTATCTGGATAATAAAAATAATATCTTTCGAAGGAATGAATTACTAAATAAAATGACCTAGGTAAGTAATTCCACGAATTGGCAACTGCGCGAGTGACGGGGCCCTAACCCAGTCGTTCTTAGAAAAGCAATAGTTAATGGCAATGTAGTCACTAGTTTTTTGGTAGGTAGGTATATGACTACGTTGAAATACCTCGGTATTTGATTATGTAAATAATGATCGTGTAACAATTACACGCTGATCAGAATAGAGTTTAATTGGGAATATTCGGTCGGTGTAGGTATTTGTTTTGAGTTGCTGGGAGGTTTGACAGAGATGTCAATATTGTCAATCATGCTTGCCCTTGGCGGAGGGTAATTTGAAGGTGTGTCGCGCGGTATGTAATGGGATTCAATGCAATGGATGTTTGATGTAGCAGTGTAGCTATATACATACAGTAGATACATACCTACACAGACCCGTTTATTTTAGGAAACGTACTTTTAAAGTTATTTTTACTAAGTGTTCACTAAGCAGGTGGTTCACAGTTCCATTGCTTGAATTTAACCGCGCTTTGCACAAGCTAAGATTGAATTTGAACAAACTAAAAAGTTCCTTTTAAAATCCCAGAGACTAATTTGACATTTCAAGTGATTGTTGTTTGTTTTCAATTTGGAGTTTGACATTTACACCTGTCAAATTAGTCTCTGAGACTAAAAATGAACAATTGTTTTCCTAGTTTAAACTGAGAACCTAACTATAACCTCATTGACCTAAGTAGCGAAATGTTTGCTTCACATAGTTTGTATGCAAATTCAAATGACCAGATTATTTCTAGAAAACAATGAATGTTTATGCAGTTGTAATTGGGTCGCGCGAGATTGACTAGAGACTGCAGATTACTACAAAACTTGAGATGTAGATAACAGTTAGGTACGTCCATGCTGCACAAAGATACTATTTAGGATGATTGTTTATTCCTTATTTAATACTAGTGATGTTAAAAAATGTGATCCGCGGATACGGATCATAAGGGTCTAGATCCGCGAATACGAATACGGATCTCAACTTTCTTCTGGTTCAGCAGGAATTATTTATGGTCCTCATCGTAACTGACTTTTGGGGGACAAAGCTGCCAAGTTACTCTTTTTGAAAAACAATTTACCATTACTCAATATTAACGTATATTTTTAAGTTCTTGAAAACAACTTAGTTTTAATTGATGTGTTAACTCACATAATTATTTCAATTAGCATAGCTCAAATATTAGAGGTTTGATGTCACTACAAAGATAGTTTAATTACTACCTTATAACTTAATTTACTGGTAGGTACTCACTCTACTTGAATTGTAATAAATATATATACCTATATATATTTCAATAATTTGGATTGAAGTTAACAGTATTTCATTGCTTCATATCTAAATTTCATATACTTACGTAATTAAAAGTATTAATATCGTTCGTATAAGATCCGTTCAAGATTCGCCAAAAAGTATCGAATACGGATATCCGGCACATCACTATTTAATACTTGTAGGTATAGAACCTACCTCGGTATTCGACATATTTGGGAAGGCTTACTGCGAAATTTTAATTCCCGAAAGTAATTTTAATGGAAAGAATGAATAAATCGCAAAATCAAACAATTCCAAACATAATTTATACGTACTTATCTAGGTATAAGGTAGAATGTCGCTCGTTTCTGCGATTTTAAAAGCTATCAAGTTTACTGAGAATGGGATCGGCAATAACATGAAAACGATAATATCGCGATAAATGAAACATGTCGCTTAGCTGACGTGCTCAATTCAACCCAATATCGGCAGTCGGCAGCATCCGAGAACACGCCACAGCACAGATGAGGTATACCTATAGGTACCTACAACAGGTATACGTGTTGATGTACCTACAGCAGTTGCACACACGAGTTGTACTTGTAATACAAGGACCACAAGCTCGTTCCGCGGTGAGGCGAGTGATTTTTGCAATTACCGACAGGCGGCACACATATCTGTCGGCAATTTGCCGCTCCTCCTGCGAGCTCCGCTGATCGGTTTCTCGGAAACGCACTTGCATCAACTGTGTACCGATTAACGAACTAATTACCGCGCGGAACTGCCTCCGTGCGGTGCCGTGCCGCGGCCACATATACCACCTCTGTCGGTGACATTGTAACAGCGCGCAAAAACACTGGGCACTTGTTCTTTTTTAATTACTGTGAATTTTTGTCATTAACTATGCAGCAACTCAGGTTTAACTGTTTTATTAAGGTGCAGCGCAGACGACACACTTTTTGAGCGATCAAGTCTGTGGCACACATTCGAATTCCTATCTTATTCGTAATGTGAGCTACGGAATGGTTCCTAAATTAAATTTTAAATTGACAGAAATTACTATCGAGCGACACATCCTATATAGAATAACCTGCATTCGGAAAAACATCAGGGACAAATAAGACATTTTGTGCGCCACAGACTCAATCGCATAAAAAGTGTGTCGTCAGCGCTGCACCTAAATTGTACTGTATTATTGTCCTTTCTTGGGAAACACCTTTTTTATTGGTTGAAGCAATTATTGTAATTGTGAGGTAAATACTGGTGGCTCTATTAACGTCATAGTTTGTCTCCAGCCAAGGCTGCAGTATGCATAGAATCTAAATGTGCTTAAATCTTGACCAGTCATTCATGAGTTTACCTCGACATTTGTATTCAAGCTGTTTGGTATTTTGCCTGCACTATACTACATTACTCTTTTAAATTAACATTTATTTCAATGATTCAGTTATTCCATTTCGCTAAGAAGTTTTTTTTTCTCAATGCAAATATTTGATAATTTTATTTGAGTTAGCTTCTGCCAGCAGCATCGCCCACATAATATCGTTATAAATTATAATGCATGTTACTCATGGATAATATAGCATTCTATTGGTAAAAGAATTTTTAAAATTGGTCGAGTAGTTTTTGAGTTTTTTCATTACAAACAAAACTACAAATCCTTTAGTGTACATGATATCTCCTGGCCCTCAACATTACATTACATTGTTATAAATATTTAATTGTTTACTTATTTCGTGGTTTCACTAGAATCCAGTACCTACTTACTTTTATTACAACTTCTGTAGCTGTGTTAACACACTATTTATAAAAAGATTTCCCATGTTTGAACCTTATTCTGTAAACAAAGTATATTATCAATGATAATAAGCGCATTATCCTATTCACATACATTATTGAGATAAAAACAATGATGCAACAAAACAGGTACAAACATGTAGAAATCATTATGGAAATAATCAATCCAGCAATAAGTGTGCTAAGTAATATTACAGCAAAGAGAAACACACAACATATAGAGAAAATAATCAGACACAACTTGAGATTCTTGGAAATACAGACAAGGGGAAATCCTCGGTATTGAAGGCTGTTCAAAAATAATGCAAATGGACCCTTAAATTGCAATAAGCTGTACGATTTAAATAAAATGTTGTAAAAATTAAAGTAGGAACATACATTACAAAATAACAATAAAAAAATTAGGAATTTTGTTTACTTTACCTAAGGAAAACCAAAAGTGTTTAAATCTATCTAAGAATAACAGGAAAGTGTACAACTGAGGAGATTCATAAAAGTACCGCGACATTTTCGGTACTAACCACGGTCAATTTTAGGAAGTGAAAGTGTAATTGCACAAATCTAAGCGAAATTGCCGAAATCGCGTCGGCGAATAAGCAAGCCCATGTTTGTGTTGTCAATCGCAAAAAAATATAAAATACCTATATTTGCCTAAACACGGTCATGTGCAATTAACATTTCACACAAGGCTTGTAATCTAAAGCTTTTACAAATAAAAAAATATACGGCATTACTCACCGAATCTGCTGGATGACAGTCCAACTTTCCAAGAATTGAAAATACCGCAAACTCTCGGTCGACAGTATTTAACACAGTTTGATAAGTCACACCACACTCTATTAACTGTTCGTATGTTTATTTAATAAATTAATTCGTTTTCTAATAATATCTACATCGGTAACTTTACTTTCCATTAATTAAAAAAAAACAAATCTCACCAGTCAGATCCTCACAAGCAAACGCATGCGACTGGTGAGGAGACTCACTGACAGGCGACAGCAGTGACAGCCAGTTTTGGTGTTGCCAGCTCGACTCTTAAAAATCACCAGAAATCCACATTTTTGTTTTTTTAATGAAAGATCTTCGATAGCTGTTTTAGAACTCCATTTGAAGATTTGAAAATGATAATTAAACAAAACATAATCATAAAGTTTTTTTTTGGGTCCTAAAGTTTCGCCAAGTCCGTTTGTCTGTCTAACCCAAAGACCCTTGGTACAGACGCCAGCACATCAGGCTACTACAATCTGTCAAATTTATTTATTAGATTTTCAACTTTATCGCTGATTCATAACGTTCAAAGTTGATCGGGAAAATTTGACAGTTTCGGGTAGCTTGATGTGCTGGCGTCTGTACTAAAAATCTGTAACTTGGTATATGTTATACATAGTAATCACGCCAAAAAATTTTGCAACACGATCATGAAAAAAAGAATCTTTTTTGCTTAACCCTCTACAGGTTAAAAATTATCCCCTAACCTAAGGGCACGTCTTCCTTATCCTTACAATTGCTTCTGTAGCCCCATGAAATATGAGGCTCCAAGGCAGTCCAGGGGCTAGTGCAAATCTTGGGGTTCATTCGATTTATCGAATCTGTAAACCACGCTGGGATCGGTACAGACGCCAGCACATCAAGCTACCCGAAACTGTCAAATTTTCCCAATCAACTTTGAACCTTATGTTTCAGCGATAAAGTTGAAAATCTATTAAATAAATTTGACGGATTGTAGTAGCTTGAAGTGCTGGCGTCTGTACATTTCATTAATTAATTAATTCATCTACAGGTACAGATACAACAGCACTTACAGGTTTAACTCGATTTTTATAACTGTGTGTGCACTTGGAGCTGTCAAAATCGTAGGTTGTTAGTATTGAATTCAGTGCCCGGTTATCTCCTACGTGCCTCTTAATACGGTCTACACAACTCGTGTCGTCTCCACAGTTCTGTCTTATTATCCGTTAATTTGTTATTGTTATAACCACATTGACGTTGACAGGCACACAGTTATAAAAATCGGGTTCTAACGATGGGCATGATTTTTTTTACGTGTCTACATCTTTCAACAATATTGAGTGCTAGTGTTGAACATTTTTTGATTCAGGGATGCGTTTGTGTAATATTAAACTTCGCGTGAGATCTCAAGCTTTTTTTACATTCCCTATTATTATTGTTAAATAGTTCGTTTTTGAGATATTTTCGGTATCAACAACATAAAAAAATTGTTTTCATACTTTTTTCGAAAAGGACTATGAAATACAAACTTATTATTACAGTCGATAAAAACAATTCTGTGCATGCGTGAAATTCTTTGAAAATGTGGTCCAAATGCAAAACTTATCCGCCAGAAAATGTAAAAACCACCAGATTTAGTGGAAATTCTACTAAATT
The DNA here is from genome assembly GCA_949152395.1 of Agrochola litura. Taxonomy (NCBI): domain Eukaryota; kingdom Metazoa; phylum Arthropoda; class Insecta; order Lepidoptera; family Noctuidae; genus Agrochola; species Agrochola litura. Next base: position 13,584,219 of record OX424493.1, read on the forward strand.
GCAACACCGGTGACAATGGCGAGCTGACAACTTGTTTGACTTCTGTCCAGCTCAACGACCAGTGCGCGTTCCGTTTTACGTAACTGTGCTAGAAATTATGATTTACGAAAGTTTTGTAAAATATTTTTTTTAATTGTTTGTGAAGTAAATTATTATTTTGATGATTCGTGATTCAGAACTTAGAAACTGTTTTAATTTTTTTATGTTTACATTCATAACATTCTTGGAGATTAAAAAAACAAAATTTATGGGTTTAATATTTTTTTTATTTGGGTGCTGTTGGGTGATTTATTTAAGATTTCCTAAGAAAAGTAACTAAAGAACTCTCATTTCAACGACATGCTTTTATTTCTTCTTGCCTTTCCCTTTGGTATGTCTCAAAAATTTGAACTGCCCTAGAGCCCGACGCACCATGACGCCGCGCCACCACGCCTGTATGCGCATGGCAGAGAGGCGTATTTTCTCTTCACGAGCCAAACGGGCTGCCCGTTCCCGTTTAAATGTTAACCAACCACGCATTTCTCCTTCATGTAGGTCGTACTGAAACAAATCAAAGTTATTTTTTTGTGACCGCAAAGATTTTTTCGAGGTATTTGGAAAGTTTAGTCAACAAACTTCCAATTAAAAGTTATGAAGCTGTTCTCAGAATTTACTTGTAAAAAAACTTTCAGCCTCAGGCCTACGAACGAGCACAACTTTCAATATAAGTAATAAGTAGGTAGGTATCATGAAGCCTGGTTAAAACTTACTGAAGAACAGTAGGTACGTATTTGGGCACTGGTTCAAAAAAGAAATACAATCAGAAGAAACCTTACTACTGGTTTGCTACTGGTACTGACCCGTATATGGTTTCTTCTGATTGTATTTCTTCGGAGTAACCAGTCTACAACTTACCTAATCTTAGACAGGGATCTTAGACATCCGCATCCGCATAAATTTTGATATCCGCAAAACATCCGCATCCTCAACTTTTGATTTTAAAAGCTCCGCATCCTCATAATTTCTATGGGGATGTGACCCTACGTTGTTCACACAAATAGTGATTTTTTTTAAACTCGCGCCGCGTGCTAAATGGGTAGGCCGATAAGTGAGTTACGCGTTCCTATTGGCTGAATTCGCAATGTCCTTGTCCTATGACAGACGATCGACCGCACGTGGCAGTGGTTGCGCGACTGTGATTCCACATGTCACAATTTGAGTTACTATGTTGCATGCAATGATATTAAATTAAATGTTATTGTTTACTTTTTGTTTGCTCGTATAAGTGAAGTGAAGTTTTTGCAGGCGGATTAACGGTAACCTACCAAATGATATATAATGATATAATACAAATATAAATAGGTACTATAAAAAACAAGGGCTATTTTTCATACGACATCTGCATCCGCACCCTCATCCGCATCCTCAATAAGGAATTTTCCAATATCTGTATCCTCATCCGCATACTCATCCGTTACATGATATCCGTTACAACCCTGATCTTAGAGGTAGATTGCTATGTTTACATAGATCATGCGAAAGAAAACCTCACCAACTGTTGCAGTTCCTGTCTCTTACTGCTAGCAACGAGCAGTTGCTCCAGTTTTCTCTGGCTCCTTGCGCTTATTTCGGCAATGTCGGTGTCGTAACGCTGACGCCAGTAGTCCAAAGTTTTCTCCAGTTCCTACAACAGAATTCTCGGAAGTTAAATAACTGTTAGGTAGTGTCACGCTAACAAGAATTGTGTTACTGAGTAGGTAGGCAAATACCTAGGTACCTACTCATAACACAATTCTTCTAGCTAGGTCGGTATTGATTTTTGTCCTATTTTCAGGAATTTATTATCTTGATGAATTTTTATGTTTTATGTGGAGAAATATTTTGAAATAGGTACTAAGCTCTTCCTAGGTGGGAGCATTATTTAATTTAAATAATTAAGAGTACCTATCTTCCAGATAGGTACCTATGGTTGTGCCTTTGTAGACAGCGTTGTTGCCGTTGAGCACAACCATGTAGGTGATAAAATTGAAATGTGTGTTATTTATCAGAATTCATTTACTTTGATCTGTAACTCAAAAGCTTTGAGCAACTCGTCGTGCACGCGCTGTTCGTGGTCGGAGCGTGGTGGAGACGCCCGTGGCACATCCAGCTTTAGCTCCAGGGACTCGAAGCGCGCGAACAGCCATTTTTCAGCGTAACATAGCCGTGTGTTCGCATTGTGGAGGTCATCCTGCAATAGAAAATTGATTCAAACTAATTGCTTTTTGTTACAAATAAATCTTATTACAAGCACTTTTGAATTGTCAAGGAGTCGGTCAGTCAGAAAGATGAAGCTAGTTGCCAATTCCGAAGCGTAATAGGTTCCTATGGAGAAGAACGGGCAAGAAACTCCATGAAAACTCTTTCGAATCAAAATATTCTAAATATAATTCTATTTATAATTCGAAAACTGTAAAGGAAAAGGAGGGCAACCAATTAAGTAGGTAATAAATCGGTGCTACAATGTTTGGGACGGGTCGGCTTCCAGTCTAACCGGATGCAATTGAATACCAGTATATTACATGGGGCGACTGCCTATCTGACTTCCACAACCCAGTTACTGAGTAACACGATACCCCTTGGTAAATGGTAAGACTGGTACAATATTGCTTATCATCTTTAAATACCTAATGAAATATAATATAATTATTACTTTATGAGTAACTTTAATGACCTCCTCATCCAGATAACAACTCCGCTCAGTTAGACGAAGCTTGTCATAGTATGTATGGTGAATCAATTTAGTCGAATTTCCTGTCCGGACTAAAGCCCACGCCCGATCTAAAACTAATTTCCTGCGAAATAAGTAGCTATAGGTATTTCTAATTTCGTTACGTTGTAATAAAATAGTGTTTGAATAACGTTCCATTTCTTTCATTTTCAAGTAAATCTAGGTACCTGTACTAGATAGAAAGAGGGATCTTGAACTTGCGGTGCCTACCAATTCACAAGTAACATGGTTGCAAAGTCCAGTAGGTACCCTAATTGCGTAATACAACACAATCACAATCTGTTTCGATTTGAAACAGATTGCTAATCTATTGGTTCATGTTGGACAAAAAATCTGCTCAACAACGTAAATAACGCAATGAATGTTGTTGAACTGTCAAAATGATACAAATTAGGCATAATCGTTTACGAAAATAAGTTTTGCAAGGGTACCTGGTCTACACGGACTTTGCCTGGCTATTGTACCTAGCTCTTTCTCACAAATGTTCCTAGAACCGCCTTTTCCACGCTCTCGGTAATGCCTCGGTGATCTGATAATTGTTGCATTGCAAACAGCACTGTACCGAGAAGTAGCAGCATCAACATGCTTATTACTTCTTGTAATTATCACTTCATAGAAATAAACATTCATTTACGCACACTCATTTTGTCTCTGAGAACAGCTACTTTCTGATCAGCGTTGTTTAGCTCCATCGCCCATTGATTTCTTTTGGCGTCCAATTCTGCTAAGAGGGTTTTGCGAGAACTGAAAAAATAATTTGTTTGTCAACTATCTATTATCTCTTGCCAATTCTCAAGTCAACCAGTATTAGTATCTAGATGGTAATTGTTATTTTGATTTTGACTAAGTACAAAACTAAACATCAACTTAATTATGAGACGGCAAGCAGCTAGATCAACATAAACAAATCGGATATTGTGATCAGGCGTTCAGAAGTATGGAGAACCAAGATAAGAACTACGAAATGATTGAGGCATAAATGCATAATCGTGTGTTCTAATATCTACTTGTTTTTTTTTTTAGGTATGGCATCTCGTTGTTGACCTCTGAGATCATGACTACACCGGGCTTTCCTGTGGGTGCCTTAAGCTACTACACCTAAAACCTCCAGGGGTTATTTAACTATGCTAATTAAAACTAGGTGAACGCTCGCTAAGGGCACCCCCTGTGGGGTACGAACCTCAGCCTAGGACGTCAACCGGAGGGAGGACATCAAGGATGGGACGGGCTGGATCAAAGTTTTGATCATGATTATTAGTCGGGGATTACCTCGTTATCGAGCAAGGGTCGGGGGGGAGTATCATTTATTTGGGGATGCGATCGCGATCGCAATGGACCTCGGCGGCGAGGTCAGAATGACGGGAGGCGTCTGTTTTTGTACACTGTGCTGATTTCCCTACTGCTCTCCTGGAGGAGGGTAATGGGGTCGTCAGGGTCATCTACCTGACTATAGTAGATACTTACGATCTCAGTTGCTCATTTCTCAACCGCAGCGATTCAACATCGCACTCTGACTGCTTGAGCAGCTCCACTGCATTCTTCACCGACTGCCACCTTCCGCTCTCCGCGACTTCTATCAGAGTTCGTCTTATTACGTCGTTCACTTGGTCTCTGCATTAAAACAATTTCGTTTTACTTTATTTACCCAACTGCCAAGAAGGGTTAATACCTTGCGTCCTAATCGAAAGTGACTGTCGCGCGAATACGGGATTACGCAATCGTTTACCTAAATAATGATGTAAAAACATACGCGACTTAACGTGCAACAAGTGCGACGATCCTGTAATACTCGCGCGACTGATCGCTCTGGTTAGGACGCGGGGTTCGACTTTAGATCAAGTGAATAGTCATTTTTTTTTACATAGACTCATGTCCTTATAATTAGTATTAATAATATCCAATGTAGGTATTAAACTATCGGATAAAGACAAAAAAAATCGTAGTTTGAACCATTCGCATATAATACTTATCCCATTTTCAAGATTGCCTCTCTTTATATGTCTGTGCCTTTCACATACAGTATTTAAATCCTCAGTAGTGAATACATTTTGTGCTGACATCATTGTAGCGCCATCTTCCTACACTCAAGCACAACTCACCGGTCCTTAACTAGCTTATCTTGCTGAAACTTCTCGATTTTGTTCGTAGGACGCCAGTCTGCTAGCCTCAGCTCCACACTGCCCTCTGTAAGTGAATTTCAGGAAACCCATAGATGTCGCTGTAAGTATAGTGGGTAATTTTTTTCGAATTTAGTTGTTTATCACTCTTGCCGTTCCTAACGCTAGCTAAGAATCTAGTTCTGAGTTCTAATAATCTATATATTTAATAATATAAATAAAGCTGAAGAGTTTGTTTGTTTGCTTGAACGCGCTAATCTCAGGAACTGCTGGTCTGATTTCAGTGTTAGACAGCCCATTTATCGAGGAAGGGTATAGGCTATATATCATCCAATCCATCCAATAGGAGCGGAGCACCAATGAAGAATGTTTCAAAATCAGGGTTTTTTTTTCCTTTTGAGAGCTTCCGCTGCGTGCGCTGCGTAAACGGTTAAAGTTTCGCAAAAATCATGTAGGTATAACAGAATTGTTCCCCTTTAAAAGTTCTAAAAAAAGTCCGCGACAGTATATTATTATATCTATCTTTTAAGGTTGGCTCACTATAACCTTTTTTATGCTAACCTTTGTTCTAAAATAATGTATTATTTGCGAAGGTGTTTTTATAAACATGATATTAATAATCCTTATCCAAATAAATACGCCCAAAGTAACTATTCCACGCGGACGAAGTGCGGGCAGAAGCTAGTGAGAATATAAATTGGTCATCAAGGATTTGCTGTTTAAGAAGCATAAGAAAAATGTTTGAAGGTCTATCAGGTTCCTTTTTTATTTTCGTCTGAAGGAAATCTATCGGCCTATGAAACTCTATCAGACTTTTCATTTTCATTGTACGTCCCACCTACAACCCTTCTCTTATTTTAATTAAAATATTAACCAAATTAAAACGCTAATTAATTACGCATTTTGGTTAAAACATTTTATTCATTCATTCATTACGTTCAGTATCGGGAGCCTTCCTCGAGGGTTCACCTAGTCGCTGGGATGCCGGGAGCCCTCGCGGAGGGATCATTTTAAATGTAGGTTTTTCTTAATAAATGCAGCATTATACACCGTGAAAATAAAATCTGGTGCAAATATATTTTAACAAGATTTATTTAAATGCATTGATTTTAAAATCAAAGCATTTTTTTTATTTTTTGTTCACGGTTACAAATACCTATTCACAAAAAATGTAAAAGGTTGAAAACACAATTTTACTTCGTTTTACAGTGTTTTATAATACGGTTTTAAACGTAAATAATGCCGTTGACCGTCCGCGATTTTCAACTTTGACGCAAACGTAATGCCGGTAACCCTCCCGGAGGGTTCACTTCCAATATGTACGGCATGGCGTAAGTATGAGTTCTATGAAAAGTGGGTGGAGTGGAAAGTGTTAAACCATTTTCAAGTGGGCTTTAATTAAAACGGTAACTATTTTAGTTAAAGCGCCATAAGTATTTATGTTTGCGATATTCCTACAATAATTTCCATGATAGGAGTAATCACGTTTAGCTGGTTTTATATTAGCAGTTTTTCAGTGGCACCCACACTAGCTTACCTATAGACTATCGGGGGCTCATACTTAGTAATTTTTAAGGTTCTGTACCCAAAGGGTAAAACGGGACCCTATTACTAAGACTCCACTGTCCATCCGTCTGTCTGTGCGTCTGTCACCAGGCTGTATCTCATGAACAGTGATAGTTAGACAGTTGAAATTTTCACAGAGATGTATTTCTGTTGCCGCTATAACAACAAATACTAAAAAACAGAATAAAATTATTATTTAAGGGGGCTCCCATACAGCAAACGTGTTTTTTTTTCGTTTTTATAGATAATGGTACGGAACCCTTTGTGCGCGAGTCCAACTCGCACTTAGCCGGTTTTTATGTAAATTTCCTATATGATTGTGTTACACCTATGACTTATTTATACATAGGTGTAACTATTGTGTAGAGTGGAAAATTTCAAAATACATTTCTGAGGGCGTGAATGCATGATCACTATTTAATATTACGTTATTGCCTCAATTCAGGGGTAAGATTTCAGTAACAAAATAGAGATAATGGATAAGTAATGTAGGTATACTCACCTAAAATCCTCATTTGCAGTAAAACCACCTCGAATGACAGCGCAAAGAGCAGCGCGTCCATTTCGCTAATCCTGCTACAGAACACGATATTATATTATTTCAGAAACATTTCTTTAGAAGGTAGGTACCTATTTTTTCTTACGTGGGATAGGTTAGGTACACACGGCTACACATCCAGCTATACATTTCCAGTATAAGCTAACCTCGCATTGTACGGAAATCCTATACAATTCGAGATCAGCATAAACTGGAAATGTACCCATGTTATAGTACCTTATGATATTTATATCATGTAAGATGGAATAGATACAATCAACATAAAAGTACATATCTAAGTAATTATATGATGGTTGTTTTAAAAATGTATGAGAACTTGTTCTTTCTTTTAAATAATTTAAACAAGTTTTTATACTATTGTGAATGTTGTAACTTATAAAGTATTACATACACTACATAAGTGTTAAAAGGTTGTATTGAATAGCATTTAAAGCGTCTTACAATTAGCCTTATAGTTTTTGCTATTATTTTCCACTGCTGCAAAATAGGTAGGTATTCTTACTTTGAAATTGAAATAAGCTAATTTCATGCTTATAAATAACGGGTTGCGTTATTTAGCTTAATTTTAAGTAGAGTTAAATGAACGAATATTCCTAATATTGAATTTATTTGAAAAAAAGGGTAGTTAAATAAGCTCCAAAAAAAAATGTGCGTACTCAAAATATGAAATTTACTGCTATAAATACAAATTTTCCGACAGCTTATATGCGAACACAAATAAAGAAACGACCGAATAAAATACTGAAAATTCCGAAAAATCTATACAAAATTTGCTGACATAATATTTTTTAAATATGCAAATAAGCATGCATGCAGCATGCAAGCGAGCATGTAATATTCAGCAGGCATAGCTTCTGTCACGGCTCCAGCGCTGCGAGGCTCCGGCGCGGCGGTCCCACGCGAGCTTATCGTCGCAGATGGTTTTAACGCTCGCCGCCCGCGACTGAGGCCGTCCGCCCCGATAAAACCATCGCCTTCGATGACATCGACAAGGCCGAGTGCCTAGCCGACAGCCTAGAAGCTCAGTGCTCTCCCAGCTCCCTACCAGTAGACAAAGCTCACCTCGACGACGTCGACGCCGAAGTCGAACGTAGATCCTCCCTCCCTCCCGTTGAAGACCCTGATTTTCCCCTGCCCCCCATCGAACCAGATGAGGTACACGAGATTATCAAGGGTCTCCATATTCGTAAAGCCCCCGGTTCAGACGGACTCACCAATAGGGTGGTCCAGCTCTTCCCAGCCCACTTAATCATGCTACTGACCACCATCTTCAATGGTGCATTAGGCAATAACATCTTCCCCCAGACGTGGAAAGAGGCCACAGTCATAGGAATCCCAAAGCCCGGCAAGCCTAAAAGCGAGCCCACTAGTTACCGCCCCATCAGTTTGCTCAAAGTCCTCGGCAAAATCTATGAGAGGCTTATTTATAAGCGTCTCAGAGACTACGCAGAGACCAAGGGCCTCATCCCCAACGAGCAGTTCGGCTTTCGAACTCAGCACTCTAGCGTGCATCAGGTCCACCGTATTGTCGAGCTGGTCAGCGGTGCTCTCACCCAAGGCCGACAGACAAGTGCGGTCTTCTTCGATATTGCGAAAGCGTTTGACAAAGTCTGGCACAACGGCTTAATATATGCTTTACAAACTCGGTGTACCAGATCGTCTCGTGCTCATCATTCGAGACTACTTGTCGAACCGCACCTTCCGCTTCCGTATCGAAGGAGCCCTATCCTCTCCCCGCCCCATAAGGGCAGGAGTCCCTCAGGGCTCCGTGATAGCTCCCCTCGCATTCACCCTATTCACTAGCGATATTCCCAAACACAGATGGACGCACTTGGCTCTGTTCGCAGACGATACTGCGATCATCTGTAAAGGCAATACCAAAACGATGCTCCTAAACCTGCAAAGGGCTGTCAATAACCTTGGCGCCTGGTTCAGGAAATGGAGAATCGAGGTCAATCCCGACAAAAGTCAAGCGGTTTTATTCACAAAACCGAGATCCAGAGCCCTCCCCCTCCCCCGACCTATCACCTTGTTCGGCAAGCCGATCCCTTGGGAGAAGCGAGCCAAGTACCTCGGTGTTATACTCGACCATCACCTCTCCTTTTCAGAGCACATTAAGTCGGTTCGCTCGCGAGCCGCTTTCGCTCTCGGTAGACTTCATTTCATTCTCAATGCACGCAGCAAATTGTCACTAAAGTGCAAATTGCGAACCTACACAGCGTGCATTCGCCCCATCATGACCTATGCGGGATCAGTCTTTGCTCACGCCAAACCCCATTCTATCCATAGGATGCAGACCCTACAGAACCGTTTCCTTCGTAAGGCCACGGGAGCCCCCTTTTATGTCAGAAACAAGATCCTCCATCTCGACTGTAAGATCCCAACGATCCGCCAATTCCTAAAACGCATGTCCAAGAGTTACTTTGACTCCGCTCCCAAACATCGCAATCCTCTGATTGTCGAGTCAGCCGACTACGAGGCCGTCAAGCCTCAGCTCGCGGGTCCCTTCGCGCCTACGCGGGCTTAAATTACACTCTAGGGGTAGGGCAGACAAGACTACGTGGAGTCGGTTTTGCAGGGATTCCTTTCTGTCACTAACTTTTGTAGCACAACATATTGACTTTTCGGAAATTTTGTATTTTTTTTCGGATGTTTAGTATTTCTTTTTGGAAATTTAGTATAAACGGTCTTACAAACAGGCGCGACTCGCGACGCGACGAGCGGTGCCTTTGTGTCACGTCGCGTGTCGCGCCTGTTTGTAAGAGCCTTAACAGTCAACCACAGATTTTCGGAAGTTAATTTTTTTTTCGGAAGCTTTATTATTTCCCTTGAAAAAATATGGTTTCAGTCGTGAAAACATGTAGGTACCTAAGTACACTAGTTTAGGAGTACAGAGATGCAGACTTCCGTTGATTAGGAAGCCATTAATGGTGCCGATTCTCTTGTACACTGAACTAAACTAACTAAACTTTCACTAAAATTCCTTACTTTTGGCTATGAGAATGAGTTATTCCGCAAAAAAATCTCTATATTTAAAAACAATTTTGACACAACTAAAATCGAATTTGACAAACTCAAATTCATATTCATTTTGTGAACATAGGGTAAAATAATACAGATGTTATATAAAAAATGATGGTTCATACTACGTTCCGGACTCCCGCCAGAAGGCATTATAAAATAACTTAGGTAACTAATCGAATGTCACATTATTAACAAAATAAAAACAAAATTTTAAATAAAGTCAATAGGGTACTTATGTAGATGTCACAATTTCATGCCAATCACTAATAGTTAATAATATGTCAATAAATTAAGACGGCACATAAACAAAATAGGCAGTATTTAGTCACAATTTTGAATACAAATAAATGAAATAAAAAATGTCAATGTAGATTATCATTATCATACGGGAGCAACATTTTAATTATACAGACAGATTTAAAAGTATGTAAATATTATTTTAATTTGTCATTAAGATATTCACTAACAAAATAATACGCCTGGTCATTCAATAATTTAAAAGCTTACGTTTAAACTCATTAATGTTGTTGCTTGATACAATTTGATCAGGTAATTTTTTATAGAGTTTTGGAGCCATTGCAATTATACTTTTGTAGAGAAATTTGCTTTTAGTGCATAACGGGTGCATCTTTTTTAAGTGCCGTTGACTTTCGACAGATTTATATAAAAACCTGTTGTTTTTTTACAAATACGAGTATATAGGCTTCATAGACATAAAGGGATGGTACAGTCAATATTTTTACGTTTTGGAAATGTGGCTTGCATGAATCCGTTCGTTTTATTTATACTCTATATTCTATAATAAAAATACTAATATATAAAGCTGAAGAGTTTGTTTGTTTGTTTGCTTGAACGCGCTAATCTCAGTAACTACTGGTCCGATTTCAGTGTTAGATAGCCCATTTATCGAGGAAGGCTATAGGCTATATATCATCACGCTAAGACCAATAGGAGCGGAGCACCAATGAAGAATGTTTCAAAATGAGGTTTTTTTTTTCCTTTTGAGAGCTTCCGCTACGTGCGCTGCGTAAACGGTTAAAGTTTCGCAAAAATCAAATATGACAGAATTTTTTCCCTTTAAAAGTTAAAAAAAAAAGTCTGCTACAGCATATATCTATCTTTTAAGGTTGGCTCACTATAACCTTTTTTATGCTAACCAATTTTGTTCTAAAATAATGCATTATTTGCGAAGGTGTTTTTATAAACATGATATTTACCTAATCCTTATCCAAATAAATACGCCCAAAGTAACTATTCCACGCAGACGATGTCGCGGGCAGAAGCTAGTTTTACATATAGCTCGAATACATTTTTTCTGTGCTATAAATACCTCCTCAAACCTTAGTAGCATTGCCCCAAAATATAAGGTCATATCGCAATGTAGAGGCGACTTAACCACGATAAGCTGCTAGGAGCGCTGGCGTATCCACAATTTTGCCTAGCATAAACAGAGCATAGGAAAACTTACTGAGCTTCCCACATACATTATAGATTTGAGTCCTCCATGACGTATCGTTATCAATATGTAGTCCAAGAAATTTTGTAACATTAGTTTCAAGTATTTGGTCACCTTTGTAGTTTACCTGAAAACGGTTATTATTTTTGCGATAGGACACACCATTTTTGAGATATAAGCAAAGAAAAGAAAAAAAATGATACAGTACTGTTTTTGCCCCTGAAGTCAAGGTGTTGGTGTAAATTTTAGTTCATGACCACTAATTTTATTCCACACCTTTTTAATCGCGATTAAAAAGAGTCAGATTTAGTTAGACAATCAAAATTTTAGGAGAAAAACGTACAATTCAGAATAGAAAAATTGCCGTTTTCACTAAATTAATAACTCAGTGCCATTTTAGCTGCTGTCAAACTAAAATTAGTTAAGTTGTGTCACTTTAGTCTAGTTGTTTGACAGGAATAAACATGGTTATTTTTTGTTTAGTTTAGAGGTATTTCTGGCAAGCGAATCGGCACCATTACACCATTACATTAACGTGCTTTTTTCAGCCTGTAAACTCACGTGGACAATTCTCCTTACCAAGTTAAGTAGGTACTTAAGTGGATACAATGTGACATAACATTTTCACTTATACCTATAGTTACCCGTTATCCTTGACGCTCTTGACGTAAGGGATGTGTGGCTGGGGAGTGTGGCTTGTATATTTAGGACCAAGTAGATTATATGGCAAATCAAAGATAACCTAAACTTTAAGTACCTACCTATTAATAAATTCCTAATTTTATTTGAAAAATCTAATAAGTTTGTTTTTCTAGTAGGTACTTTTAATTAGGAACTCAAAAATACCTTTTCTCAAATATGCATGGAAATATTGTCATTATTTTCGAACAAAGAACACGCGAAGTAGGTATCGAATTTACGGTCAAAGAAAATCAAATCCATTGCAGGCGCGTTTTTTGAATTTGGAACATTACAAGTCGGATACTCGTTGAAAGGGTTTTTGAAGGGGTTTTTTTAAGCGCTTAAAAAAGAAACCCTATGATACGTGTTACACCCTCGAATGGGTGCTATGTAACCCTTTCCGAACAAGTTAACCCTTTCAATACCCTGTAACACTGTAACAGGGTAAGCCATTCCAACCCAACACATTGTAACATGCACTCTTTGATATCGAGATTAGTTTGAAAATTGCATAACCACGACCGCACGTGGCATTCTTCTGCCCGGCGCCGACATTGTTGCATTTACTAAGCGACTTGTAAACATGGAATAGTAATTATTGCAAGTATGGTTTTACAGTTCAATTTCGCTTGTCGCACATTCGAAACATTGTAATATTTCTTTTTTCGTGTTTAAACTTGTGTATATTCTCATCATTCGTCATTTAATTCGAAACACGGACGGAACTACAGAAGTAATTTAAAACAATTTAGCAGTGTTTTTGTTTAAGTGTGTGTTGTAGTACCTACTCCCTAATACATTTCTTAATATAGGTATTGAGTTATTTTTTCTGTAAAAATGCCAAGCCGAGACGAGATGCTGTACACCGGTATTATGATGATGTATCAAATAAAACAAGCAAATGTAATTTATGTGGTAATGCCATAAATGTACCTTTTTTTTGGGTGGGAAATTATCAAAAAACTTTCTCCCGCTCTGGGCGTGTTAGACTCTTACTGACTAAAACCCATTTCCTCTCGCTCCGTACCATGGCCTGAACCAGGGCCGGACGCGAGAGATCATCGCCGCCGATCGCCTCGACGAGGACACTGCGATGCTCACACCGGGTAGACCTCCACCGTATGCTCCACCGTGTCTTCCAGGCGATCCACACAATGGTGACACCCGGGCGTTTCCTCCTGCTTTATCCTGAACAGGAACCTCCCGAAACAGCCGTGTCGGTGAGGACCTGCGTCAAGCGGAAGGTGAGGACGCCGTGGCGTCTCTCTAGCCACTCCTCAAAGAGGGACTTATCGCCGCAATTGTGGCGTGCCCAGCGCCGGGTTGCGACAATCGCACTCTCCATGACGCCATGAGATCCCGCCGGAGCTCTGTCCGCTGTGTCGCGATTTCTCGCGGCAGCGGAGTTAAGCCCCGGCGTTTCACCTCCTCACTCCCAGATGTGGACGAGGACCTTTGCCTCCAGATCCCATGGCGGTTATTTGACAAGGAGGGTCGCCGCCTCGCAGGTGACCGTGCGGTGTCCTCGGGCCAGCCAGATGGCCATGACCCTCTGGGACGCATTCAACCGGTGGGCTGGCCGCAGCCTCAATGAACGCGGCCACACCGGTGCCCCGTAAAAGGCCATGGACCGCACGACCCCCGCGTAGAGCCTCCGGCAGGAGTCGTTTGGGCCCCCCAGATTGGGCAGGAGCCGCTTCAAGGTAGGTCCGGCCCGCTCCAGTCTGGGAGCCAAACGACGGAAATGCTCCACGAAGTTCCACCGGCTGTCGAGGACGAGTCCCAGATACTTCATCGTCGACTCGACGCCGATGTGAACCCCTCCCACCATTACCTGGGAACCCGACAGTGGCGCATTCCGAGGACCATGAAAAATCATGAACGGACCATGAAAAATCATGGATGGCTCGGACTTGTGCAGGGCCACTTCGAGTCCCAACTGCCGGATCCTGTCGACGATTGTTGCAACCCTGCGTGTCGCTAAGTCGGCCGCCGCCTGGTACTACCTCCCCTGCGCCAGGACCAACGTGTCGTCAGCGTAGCAAACGACGCTGACGCCACTAGGGAGGTCGGCGCGCAGCACCCAGTCGTATCCGATGTCCCACAGAAGCGGCCCCGGGACCGATCCCTATGGGACACCGCACGACATTTCTCGCCGGTTCCACTCTCCTTGGTGACCGGGGTAGATGACGGCCCTGTCCGTCAAATAGACCTCAACCACACGACAAGTGTAGGTTGGCATCCGGTGATACCGGAGTGCCTCCCTAATGCAACTCCAGGGCAGGGTGTTGAAGGCATTGGCGATGTCTAGAGACACCGCCAAAACGACTCCACCCCGGGCCACAGCTTCCCGCTGTGGATGAGGGCCCGCACGCGCATGATGGCGTCTACCGTAGAGCGCCCCCTGCGGAAACCAAATTGGCTCTCCGCCAAATCTGGTCTTGCCCACCTCGTCGAGCAACACGATGGGCCGATAAGCGGACCGGGAGTCCGCAGGGCGCCCCGGCTTCCTGATGAGGACCAACTTCCCCGTCTGCTAACGAAGTGGGAACTGGCCCCTCTCCAAGCATGCGCTTAGAAGCCCCCTTAGTCGAGGCCCGAGAGCCTCTAAGGTTAAGACCCAGGCTTTTCCAGGTAATCCGTCGGGTCCTGGGGCGGTATTTTTGGCATTCAGCCTGCATACCGCCACTCTCATTTCTACCTCGGTCACCTCCGGAGCATCGTCGTCGTCGCCGACGGTGTGGTCCGCATCGGGCACCGCAATAGGCGGAGCCATGGGCGGGAGAGTATGTTCTCCTCTTGAAGGGATCAGAGCGCTCACCACATCCCCCACAAGCTGGGGCCAGAGACTCTGCGTCAGCGGGGGAGCCCATGGGCGGAGTTTCTCCCGCACCAAATTATATGAGCGTCCCCACGGGTCCCTATTCAGAGTCTCCAGCGACTCCTCGCGGGCCAGTGCCCTGGCCCGCAGGATCTCCACCTTGAGGGCGGTCTCCGGCGCTCCATTTCCGTCATACTTCTTCGCCTGAATGGCTTCCTTATCGGGAGGGTGGACCGGGGCGTCGCGGACCAACGCACGTCATGCGCAGAGAATCTAGCTCTTGAGACCACCAGTACACCTGGCGCGAAGCACGTCCTGGCTGGACACGGGGCATTGGCACGTCACAGATGTTGGACATGGCCTCCCGGAACCACTCCGCCTCGTCGTTGATGTCAGCAGGCCTGTCCGGTGATGACACCCAGGCCTGCACGATCAAGGCTTCCAGGAGGAGCTCCCGGTCCAGCTGCTTCAGCGCCCACCGCGGACCACTCAGGGCCTGTCAGACCGGTGCGCTCGAGGTCTGGACGGAGACGTCAAACCGGATGTACTGGTGATCGGAATAGGTCTCCACCCCCTCCATGACGCGCCAGTCTATGACACGTGGCGACAGAGCGGGGCTGGCGAACGAAATGTCAACCACTGATTCACCCCGCATCCGCACACACGTGGGGCCAGAACCCCGGTATAGGACGACCAGGCCTATCTCCAGAGCCCAGTCCTCCACCATCCCGCCCCGTGTGTCCGTATACCGGGAACCCCAAGCCAAATTCTTGGCATTGAAGTCCCCAAGGACGAACACGGGGAGGGAACCGAACCCGACGACGACGACTCTCAACTCCGCAAGGAAGTTGTGGAACTCGGCAAGAGTTCGGTTCGGGGAGAAGTACACCCCTACCACAACAATCTTACCGAACCGTGCTGCCACGCAACCCCGTCCTCTCTTGACAGATTTGAGGGATGGAGTACCGGCGGCGGCCTACGAAATGAGGGTCACTGAGCCGCTCAGGTCCTCCACCCAGTCATCCCTGGGCGGGACAAAGTACGGCTCAGCGACCACGGCGATGTTAATCGACCACTGCGCCATGCTCTGGACCTACAGATCCTGAGCGGCGGCGCAGTGGTTGATGCTCGCCTAGAGGATGCGTAATGGGGCCGTTATTGACACTCTATTTCTAGCCCCCTGTGCCCTGTGAGGGCACTGCCGTGGCGGCAACGGCGGCGACGACGACGGTGGAGGCGGCAGCGGTGGCGGCAGTAGTGGCGGCGGCTGCGGCGGTGACGGCGGTGGCGGAAGGCTTGCCTCTGCCTCTGGTTGTGGCGGGTGGGGCGCAGGCCTTGCTCCCAACCCGGTGATCGGCCGGCTTGCCAGCCGCCGCACATGCGGCGTGGCGTTGTACGAGCCGGCCTTATGACCGGGCTGACCACAACGGAAGCAGTGGTCACTGCAGTCTACCTCCAAGGTGCACTTCACTCCCACGTGGTCGCCTACCCGGCAGCGGAAGCACCTCAGAGGTCTGGGCTTCAGCAGTTTGACCTGCGCGAAGACCCAACCCACCAGAAGCCTTCGGCCCTCGTCCGCATTTAGGGTAGCCCTAAGCTTAGGTCAGAGCGTCCGCTGCCGGGCCACTGTCCGCACCGGGTATCTCCAGCATCCGGGCCCCAGTAGCAGTGACTTTCAGCCGGACGCAATTGGCGGTCTCCTTGAGATCCACCGCCGCCTCTATCTTGGCGAACACGTGCTGGTAGGACACGCCCTTCTTCTCCGCTTCCGGCTGTAGTGTGATCACTACAGCTGCGGACTTCGTGGCGCGGAGCCTAGCCGCGACGCTTCGCTCCTTGCGTCGCTGCTGCCTCGCCTTCCTTTTGGCTGCACTTGCCGCCTTGCCACCCTTTTTCTTCTCCCCGGCTACTTGCCATTCGGCGTCGGCCGTAGGAGATTCAAGCCATAAACGTACCTAAGGTTTTATACTTGTTGTTTGCCTGATCTTATAATATAAGATAGCATTACCTTAGTGTTAGTAATTATCGTAGATACTAATACTACCTATCTACTTGTCAACTCGAACCAAAACCATCGAAACTGTTATATAACCATCGATACTGTGCAGTAGGTACCTACACTACATAAATAGCTGGTTTTCTTCTCACATTGACGCGACGTTCCGCGCGTATTTCGTCGGCGCCGATTGGTTAGCGTGATTCGAAACCGCTCACTGGCGTCGCTCAGCGCTCGACCGCGGTCGCGGCGCTGTGCGAGTTAGTAAAAAATGCTTCAAAATACATATTGACCACGCCGACCATCGGCGTGTCAAGAAAATCAGCCTATGTAGTCTTAGTATGTTTTATAGCTTTACCTAGGGAAGGTACGTATTTACGCGACCAGGTTTTTTCACCAGATATTTGCTTCCAAGTACACACACCAGGTACCGACCCGAAAAACTTGGAAGACTTCAAGGTATTTTATACGGCTACTCGCTCAATTACGTAGGTACTCAACCGCGTTAGTTTTCGCTGCGATCATGCCTCTTATTAGTAAGAGTCTACGGAACAATTTCGTACCTTTGCAAGTATTTTTACTTTAATGGTTTGTAAGTATTCATTTGTAAAATATAATTACATGTCACCATATTAACACTCAGGTTACTCAGTACTTTAAATAATAATCACTTACCTGTTTTACTCATCCTAATTTATTAGCCCGCTTATCTGTCGTCCGTCACTTGTTGTCAAATTCGTAATAACAAAATAAAAATAATAACGCAATGAGGCGCCGCTCGGGTGCATGTATCCCTCCCTACCTACATGCAGCTCAAGTTTATTAGGTAATTCAGGGTAACACGAATAAAACCCTTTCGTGAAGGTAACCCCTTCAAAGGCTTAAGTTATTGAAGGGGTTAACCCCCTCACGTGGTTACCATTATAAAAGGGTTAACCATTTCGCTGGGTTTCGAGGATGTAACTCGAACAAAAGGTAACACAGCGATACGAGTTACCCCATGTACGGGTTACCCTGTCAAAAGGCTTAACTCTTAAGCGGGGTTGTCCGGTCCCTACAACGCTCCAGCAATGTTGTATGAAATGGCGTGCTGGGGTTATTAAATACTCTTTGATTGGATCTCTTTTATCATTCTTGGCATACCAAAGGTCTCTTTGCTTTCACGTGGCTGTATAGCCTTAGATGCGTTTGCCTTTCGGCACAGATGATAAATAGAAAATTGGCGGCAAAGCTGAAAATTCGTCTTGATTAGTTATTTACTTAAATAATAGATAATTACAATGAGTTCCAACGGTTCAGAGAGTGAAATGGAGATTGATTGTACTCCACCAGATTTATTAAGATCAGAAGCCAAATTAGCAATGGAAAACCTGCTTCCTGAAGTCAAAAGAAAAATACATGAAAGTATATGAAAATTTTATGATTTGGAAAAACGAGAATAAAGTAAACATTTTCTACAAACTGTGTATTTTTGGCGTATTTTAATGAGATTACTAAAACTAAAAAGCCATCTACATTATGGGCAATTTATTCCATGCTGACATGTAAGTACAGTTCATGTTAAAAACGGCATTAACTTGAAAAATTATGGAAATTTAACTACTTTTATTTCCCTGCATTCTTTTGAGAAAAGCACTAGGTATATATGCCTCGGCGGAAATGGCAATTGCCTGTCTCGTATTAGTGAAGTCCTCGCCTACGGCTCGGCCTTCAAACTCATACTCGACCTGCAATTGCCTATTTCCCGGCCTTTGCAATAATGTACTATTAATTATATTTTTGTAAAGGAATTACTTATTACCGTCACCTATCTAGGATAAAGGAATGATTTGTTACAGTCACCTATCTATTGAGGTCATAGAGGAGTAAAAAATGGGACTGTAGGAAACAAAATTATTTTTTACGAGTATACTTTAAAAATGTAGCACATTAACTAGGCAATTTGTTTCATTTCAACGTTTGACCAATCTGTAACCGGTTAATAATCTAGTTCTTAGCTCTAATAAAGAGAGTTTAAATAGGTCATAAAGGATTTGCTGATTAAGGAGTAGGTACGTTACAAGAAAAATGTTTAATAGTCTATCTCAGAAGTCACCAAATGGCGGACTGCGATCCGCATCCGGACCGCCGCCGCCGACCTGGGGGCCTACCAACAGCTCAAAAGCAGTATTATTTTAATATTACTTCATTGGGAGAAAGAGATGGAACTATACGTCCTGTAGAGCTTCATCTCTTTCCCACACTGAAGTAATATTAAAATAATACTGCTTTATGAGCTGGTGGTAGGCCCCCAGTACCCTAATTGCGTAACTTATTTTCGTAAACGATTATTTATTTATTTTTTGGAAAACTTACAGCTAAACAGACAGAATAAGTAATAGTTTAAACAAAATATGGCCAATTACAAGTTTCCACATGTAGTAACAATTTTAATATTATTTGACTAAGTTTTAGTTACAAATTTTACCGTTTATTAAGGTCCGCATAAAACTGTACTCTAAATGCGTAATACACGATCAATCACAATTTGTTTCGATTTGAAACAGATTGCTAATCCATTGCTTCATAAGTTGGAAAAAAAAATCTGCTCAACAACGTAAATAACGCAATGAATGTTGTTGAACTGTCAAAATGAAACAAATTTGTCATAATTGTTTACGAAAATAAGTTACGCAATTAGGATACAGGTTCCCCTCATAAAGGTTATCGTCTGAAGGAAATAGTTTCAGGCCTTTCTTTCAACAGTGATAGAGTTAACGTTTACGGTCCGTAAGGTATTGCTAGGCTAACATTTTATTGTACTAACCTATGCTATTTTATTTTAAACACTAAGCATTGTTAAGTTGGCCTGAATTAAATTAAAACGCCAATTGATAACAAAGAAGTACCTAATTTTCGAAAAGAAGCAATTATAATTTTTTACCAACATTTATTACAGTTAGGTACCTATTAATGAGCAAAAAATAGGACTTATACTTTTTAATAACTCGAAATTGAATACCCATCGTGCGATCAGTCGACAGGAGAGTTTTAATGAAGAGGCTAGAGTAATATCCGCAATATTGTCTGGTCGATCGATGTTAACAATGGAGGAGCAAGGAACCTGCCAGGACAGTCTAATGAGCCTCGTTGAGTACCTAACTGTCGCGAACGAGTAGAATAGATAGTCACTATTATCGTATTGAAGAGGTATTAGGTACGTTGGTTTTTTTCGTCTTTACGTCCAATTGAGCCATATTGGATAAAAAGACGGAAGGGTTTGGACTATTGGAGGAACAAAGATTTCTAAATTAGAACCAAACTTCAATATAATTTTAAACAGGTACCAAGTTGGATAATCCATACATATTACTAGTATGTAGTTCTGCGAACAGTAGACCTCGCGAGCACAAACTTTTTTGCAACAATTAAATAAAAGTACCTCTAAAGTTATTTATTAATCAGAGAAATCTGAAAATTATTTTCAGAATTCTATAGTTTGGTTTTGTTGATGAGAAGGTGGTACCAGGTGCTCCTTCAATCCCTACCTAGTAGTTAAAGGGCCGATTCCACTGGTAGAAATCTAAAAGTGACCAATTTACTGCATTTTGAGGAGCTATTCTGCTCACGCCGAAGATGTTCATCAGATCTTCACCAATTTTTTTTGAGACCAACTTAAAGTTACTACGTTTCAAATAAAAAAAGAACTACGGAAATCGAATCTCATGAGGCGGATAAATCCAGTAGTCCTCTTTTGTCCATGTTTGGAGGAAGTCTCCAATCAAAAATAACCGACGACAAAAAATTCTAAAAAGTGGTAAAACCTGTACACTAAGTTTCGTCCAGATTGGTTGTAAAATACGACCTGTAGTGGAGTACCAACAAACTGACACACGAAAGCAAATTTTGTCAGACTTGAAGCAGAGACGCTTCGCTTGCTCGGTCAATAAATTGAAGTTCGTTGTCATGTCTGACTGTGTGACCACGTTGCTCTGCCAAATTTTGAAGCGGTTTCACCATCATTTCGAAAATTTATTCCGGAAGGTTATGTGTACAATATTTCTATATTAAAGTTACATGATTGTTATGAAGATATCTCGATGTTTTGTCAAGTCGTACCTAAAAACCGTGCAAGTAGGTGCGGGTCGCTAGTACTTTCATAAATCTCTTGGTTCAAAACGAAGCGCTAAATCTTTATTGCTTTGTTTCGCAACCAAAAATCTGTTTGAATTCTAATTTAAATCATTACAAAGTTGTTTATTTTTAATTGTAAAAATTCTCCAGAAAGTAACAGGTACCCATCTACGTATTAAATAAAAGTGTATATTATTTGTCAACAAGACTTTGTCACAATAAGCGCTAGTCATTTTCCTACACGTGTACTTGGAACTAACAAACTGTATAGGCTTGAAGTAAGTTTAATGAACACTCTCAGTATCTACTAACTTAAATAAAAAAACTATATAAAGACTTACCTTTCATTTTCATCCATGTCTTTGACTGAAAACGGGAACACAATGTGATATTGAGCTTGAATATAAAGCTTCTCAAATTAATATTACTTATTTGTGGTTTCTAAGCTAAGCACTGTTTAATAGAAGCTTCCATCTCCTAGCAACGTTACTATTGTATGATCGATAACATTAGATCTCTCCTGAATTAATAAATAAAATGATTCAGTAACAAGCTTGTGCTAAGAACACTTTTCCTTCTATGTAAGTAAGTTTCTTTTTAGTAAGTAGTTCGTTTTTATTAGGGTTCCGTAGTAAACAAGGAACCCTTATAGTTTCGTCATGTCCGTCTGTCTGTCTGTCTGTCCACGGTCTAGCTCCGAGACCCTTTGTACTAGAAAGGTGTATTTTGGCATAGGTATACATATTAATTACGCCGACAAAGTGGTAAAACAAGATTATGAAAAACATTTTTTTTTAGGGTACCTCTCCTACACGTAAAGTGGTGATGTTTTTTTTTTAACCCATGGTGAGGGTGTTTTTTTTAACCCATGGTGAGGGTATCATTGGAAAGGTCCTTCAATAACATTGTCAGTTTGTGAAAACCATTTTTGGATTCAGGGATCCGTTTGCGAAATATTAAGCTTTAAAGTGCTCATTTTTGTTAGAGTCAAGTGTCCCCCACCCTGCCAGCTAAATGGTTGGTTTTGGATGTCTGAAAAAGATCCCAGCAGTAGTTTATATAACGAAATTAAAAGGAAAACTATCACAGCTAAGTAGGCTCTACAGGTTAACGAGTAATAATCGACCAACTTAACTTTGCAGTTGCAAAAACATGTTTTCCCAAACATTCCGTATGGGAGAACATATTTTTCAACTACCAAGTTAAGTTTGTTTTTGGGATAAATTCATCCCAACTACAGAACCCTTCATTGAGCGTGGTCCGACACGCACTTGGCCGGTTTTTTTTGTGCAAGTATTTCGAGAATTTAAACTTGATCAAACTTGAATTTAAAACACTGAATAATGCATGTGCCAATGTGTACGAAATTTTAATACGTCAGTAAGTATTTGAACGGGCGTGATTTGTGTGTGAAATCGCATTTGTTTATAAGGATATTTAAAAACAGGACGATGCAATGCAAATGTCTTATCTGAGAAATTTAAAAATACGTTCACACGGTGGCGTTTATGAATACTGAGCAGTCTAGACGGCTTTTTGTACACCTTTTCGACTTCGTGCTGACTGCTGCCGCAACTAACCTCGTTGTTGGAAACTTATTAGCTTCGATACACGATCGATATTCATTCTCACGCTGATTTTAGAACTACATCAAAAACAAAAGCATGCAAAACAGGTGCATCCATAGGTAAATCCCAACTTCAGTCTAACCTCCGCTGCAACTAGGGTTATCATCTATGTAAGAGAGAATGCCTATCTAGGTGTACAAATGCCAGATTTTTCAGAAAAATGCCTGTCTGTTGTAAAACAACTGTAAGTCTTAAAATAAATACCTAATACGGAAAAGATAGTTTTAACAAAATAAAAAACAATTAACAATTTACGACCACTTAATTAATTTAGAAAAAAACGAACTTCACTGAGTGATATTTTTCCGAAGATATTTTACTTTTTCAAAAGTTCTTTTTTTTCAAAAATATACACATCTCCACCCGAAATGGTTCTAAAGTTTTCTTGGGTTACTAATAACGCTTATACCGACTCTATTGTCAGACGATTCCTTTCTTTTACTCCACTGTGCATTTATCTGGGAAATGCAAAAATGCCTGTCTCAATTTAGCGCCAGCCGCACGCCTGTCTTAACCGTAAAATGCCTGTCAAATGCGGCAAATGCCTGTTAGATGGTAACCCTAGCTGCAATAGACTGACAGATTTTCCAATTTGGAAATTCCAAGTTATTGGCATAACATGTTTTTTTGCACACCTCTTCTTCTTCTTGCTAATGCTGCCGCAACTAACCTCGTTGCTAGAAACTTATTAGCTTCAATGATCGATATTCATTTTCAAGCTGATCGAAAATTAAAAAAAAAACAAACTATATAAAAGCGTAACAGATGCATCTCATCTTTTATCTAACCTCGGCTGCAACGGGCTGATAGGAAGGTTTTCCAATTTGGAAATTCCAACTTATTGGTATAATATAAATCACTAACACAACTAACCTCTTTCGTAGAATCTTACATAATCAATATTAATTCTCACGCTTATAGAATTAAGAAAAAAAAAAACAAAAGCGTAACAGCTACATCTCATATTGAGTGTAACGACCGCTGAAGAAACCAGGCATGAATGGGATGTTAAACTTATTGGTATAGCATGAATTGCTGGAAGGAACTAGGAAGTGTTGAATTTGAATAATAAGGTCGGGTGCTTCTAGGATGTTCCAATATGTTTAAAAATATATCTTCAGCCGGTTTCTGAAAGGTTTATAAAAAAAAAACAGTAATAATTAGCTGATGGATTGTAAAACTCATGTCAAATGAATTGATTGGCTGTTTTTGTGTTTTAGTAAAAAATACAGACTGAAGTAAACATGAGTATTTGTCATCAAATTGTATTGATTGGCCTCTTCCATAAAATTTAATGGATTTTAAGTTTTAGAGTTGTTTTTATATTTTTTTTTATTGCAGAATAGGTCTGCTCTTGACCTTGATCTCGCCTGATGGACAGCGATGAATGAGTTTTACTATAGAAAAAGCGGGCCCTTATGATGTCTCACTCTTGCTTTAGGAAGACAGGTTATAGATATGTGGAAGGGAACACAACGCTGACAGAGAGTTCCACACTTTGGCTGTGACATTGAAATTGTGTGTGTTAATAATTATGTTTTACTTATCGGTACTTACTTACTATAGCAACATTCGAGCCTTCAGGAATCTTTTCAAAAGACCCGTCAGACGCTCCAAAGAGTTTATCGATTGTAGGGTAAACGTATTGGATTTTAGGAACCGAGCATTAGAGAAGCAAATTAAGAACAAGGGACCAATTACCATTATTCATATCACTGTGAAAGCTTACCATGACCCTTATTATAAATTAAAGTCGCTGTTCGTCTTCCAAACTTCGCAACGGATTTATTTTGTAAATATTTAATACTAGCTGCGCCCCGCGGTTTCACGCGCAGTAGTCTCGATCACGTGGGAATATCGGGATAAAAAGTATCCTATGTGTTAATCCAGGTAATAAACTATCTGTGTACCAAATTTCATCCAAATCCGTTCAGTAGTTTTTGCGCGAGGAAGAGACAAACATACACACACACTTACAAACTTTCGCCTTTACACCGTGTCCAATAAATTCGAATACACTTTCAAAACTCAATAAATAAAAAACTATCATACTTAGTTTAAACATAATATATATTTTTAATAAAATTACATTTCTTTTAACAATTATAATAGATGTTTCGGTATAATTCCACCTTTGACCTTCCTCATCAGCTTCAAACGTTTTTCAAACCCGTCACACGCGGCACGCACAGCTTCCATCGGCATTTCCTTCCAAACGCGCTGGATTACTTTCTTGAACTGCTCGAGATTTGCAATTTTGTAGTCATTTAGCTTCTACAGCATGTATGACCATACAAAAAAATCCAAAGGATTCAAATCTGGTGAGCTGGGAGGCCATTCATTCTTGGGTAGGAAATCAGTCAAATTGGATTGACACCATGCTTGAACCACGTTTGCTGTGTGTGATGTTGCTCCATCTTGTTGGAAGATGTAATAATCATCTCCGAACATGTGAAGTAAACTTGGTGCTACAGTTTTTTCTAAAACTTCCGTCTTGTAATATTCAGCGTTGATTTTAACACCCTTTTCGATAAATTTCAAAGGAAGTTTTCCACGTTTACAAATCGCCCCCCAAACCATCACAGACGGTGCACCTTGATATCTTGGAACGTATTTCTGGTCCTCTGGAATGTCTGCTATCCTTGCTGCCCACAATCGATCGTTTTGAACATTGTATGGATGCTCTAGGACAAAAAGTTTCTCATCGGAAAAGACGAACTCGTCCCCAGCGTGCCAGGAAAGTATTGTTTTTGCTCTATCTAGCCTCTTTTTCTTACAAGCATTTGATACGCCGTGAACTTTCCGTTTTTTAAAAGCCTTACACCCAAGGTCCATTTTCAAAATATTATGCGCCGATCCCCTCGAAATTTTCAAATCAACTGCAAGTTTTCGCAGAGAACGATGGCGTTTTCGTCGAATCCTCTCCCTTACAATCTCACTACCCGTGCTGTCCGTGCTGAACGCGGCCGACCAGATCTTTTTCGATCCTGCAATGAAGAGGTCTCCTTGTACCTTTTTATGGTTTTGTACACAAAATCACGTTTGATCCCGAGAGGTTTTAAAGCCTTAAAAATTGCACCTGGCATTTCGCCACTGAGAAATTTTTTAACAACTTCTCCTCGAAATTGCTTCATTTTTTAGTTTTTGACATAAAATTAACAAAAAACATACGTCAATAATTTTAATTTTCTTTTATTTTGCAGTCGTATACATAGACAATAAACTGTTAAAAAAAGATCCTCTACAAAAAGTTTGCTTTATTCTAAAATAAGTGCCTGTAAAAGTGTATTCGAACTTATTGGACACGGGTTATAATACATTAGTGTGATACTAAAATAAAATTCAATCAATCTGCCTAGCCTTTTCCCAACTATGTTGGGGTTGGCTTTCAGTCTAACCGGATGCAGCTGAATACCAGTATTTTACATGAAGCGACTACCTATCTGATCTCCACAACCCAGTAACTAGGTAATACAATACCCCTTGGTTGATTGTCAGATTTTTGGGCTTCTGACGACCCGTAACGACTGTCAAAGATCCACGAATGACATCCAGGACCAATAGCTTAACGTGCTTTCCGAGGCATGGAGGAGTCTCGGTATGTAAAAATGGTCACCCATTCACGGACGGAAAGCGTAGCTTAACCTGATGGATCGACCCGTGCGGCTGTAAGTACTTAGCCACGGGCTCCTCCTAAAATCTCGCGCTCTTACTAAAATAAAATTATTATTATTTAATTTAAAAAAATATATTTTGTTTTGTAAATTCTGTGGTGTACAATGTTCTGATCTCGATGTTTTGTCGTCTCTTTTTCTTCACGACTAGTTTTTAATAACTACAGAGAGACGGAATAAATGTTCATGAATCAATTAAATTAAATAAAAAATTTGTTTATTTCTGAACCAAATCATTTCAACAGGTTGGTGATTCGAGTCTCCTTTTAAGCAAAAAATGCCTGTATTAGGAGACTCCGCTAAATTAAGGTATTAAGATATTTTTCTATCCATACATTCTTACATAAACCAGTGCATCAGACCACATAGCTAATTGCAAAACCAGAGTCTAAAGAGGTTTTATGTTAAAATTCAAGTGGACCTACCCTTTTAGCTGATGTTTGTTTTAGTTTTAATATAGCAGAGGATAGCACGCATCGTCGACCTTATATCAAACCAGTGTTCACGACAAATAGTAGGTATAAATGGTATAATCAAGAATTCTTCTACACATAGGTTTTATTTTTAGAAAAAATTAGTTTATTTTGCACGTGGTAGGGACAATGGAGAGCTAATGAGCTCTCGTATATGTACCGAGTACCCCGGTTTAGGTAGGTGGAAATATTTTTGAAGGAAAACTGCTTACCTTTTTTGTTGAATAATTAAATACCCCTCTTCTAGATAGAGAGAAAAAGTAAAATTGGTACAAATTTTTAATTACAAAATAGAGCTTAACTTATACAAATAATGAGGTACTCTAAGTTAAGTAGCTGCTCAGTTAGCGGAATGTATACTACCTACAGTAATCTATAACAAAAATATCCTTACTAAAAATAAAGCTGAAGAGTTTGTTTGTTTGAACGCGCTAATCTCTGGAACTACCAGTCGGATTTAAAAAAAGCTCTTTTTAAATTATTAATTGACAAATGTTATTATACTGTAGACGAATTTTTGAACGACCAATTATGATAATGATGTATTTTTTATATTTTTTACCTTTTGATAATAAGTACTATGACTATTTATTGATTTTATTGTATTTGATGTTTCTATTTATCCTTTTCTCTTTATGTATTTAATTAATTTAAATACCATTTTTTCTAATGACATAATCTAATGACACCTAACGGGTCACTTATAAAATTTGTATGTCTTAATTACGACAAAACATAGCGCACCCCTATTTATGTGAACACCTATGTATCACAAATAAACTGATTGATTGATTGAACAAATCGTAAATAAAAGCAATATTTCTAAAAGTTAAAACCATTCATTTTTACATTATTTATATATTATAACCCTTTTCTTAGCAAACTGTGTAATATAATTACAAAGAAGCTCGGCCCATCCTATACAAGTTTTCAAAGGATTTTAGTTTTTAACTTCGCAAAATATTTGCCAGATTGTTGTAATTATTTTTGCAGTAGTCAACAATTTTGAACATTTCAGTTTGAAGTGTCCTAAATGTCTTCCCTGTCTTTGATGTCTTAGATTTATTAGAAGGTGATTAATTAAAATTGGAAGGCGGCAAAATTGGAAACTAATGGTTTGTTTCCACCTTCGGTTAAGTTGAAATGATGTTTATTTCTATAAGTAGATATTTTAAGAAAAAATCAATCAATCTACCTAGCATAACCATAATGCCTTGGAAGGTTGGTAGGCCTTTGGTGTGAGTGTTCACACCCTTACGCCATCCCATCTTCCTAGCACGGTGGGCTGTGCTGGGGCTGCTGCTGCAGGTGCAGAAAACCTCAAACGGCGCAAATACTCCAATCTTATTGGGACTTATATGTTTGAGCCGTTTGGGGTTGAAACACTAGGGCCATGGGGTCTGAGTGCCCACTTAGTTTTTCAAGACATCGCCAAACGGTTAGACGTCAGGTTTTTGAAGCGTAATTCGCATGTGGCGATGTAGATGCCGCCACACATGCATTAGTCATTGTGTAGCGCAACCTACGAAAGCTCAACCCTATTTTAGGGAGCTCAGCTGAGGTTAAGGTCTTCTAATCTGGCGAATAAATTATTCTCTTTTCTGTTTTATTTCCAGTTTAATTGTCAGATAGCAGACTACAGGATCATGCATAGATCTATTAACATATTATATTTTTGTATATAATTTGGTGGCTTCACTAACGTAGTTACTACCTACCTACAATCTATAGCTAACAGCTAAAGGAATCCAACTTTATTAAAAGAGGTAACAAATAGAATAAATCAACGGACGTTCAGCTACTGAAAAGAAGATCAGTTTCATTCATTATTATCGTAACCGTTGCAATCAGTTTATTTATAGTCTAACAAGATGCAGTTTTATCGGTAACAAAAATGGTTCTACAAAAACAAAATGGATTACCCCTTCAGTTTAAGTGCGTACAGTTCCCTGTGAGCGTATGCTTTGCGATGACAAGTCTTAGGAGCAGACACTGAAGGTTGCGGGTGTCGACCTCAGGACAAGCTGCAAGCGATGTACAGCTGTCCCTGTGAGAAGTCACACGGACAACTGTACGTCGCTTGCTTCCGCGTCACCAGTCCTGACTGCAAATTTTTGGCTGCTGAGAACAAAACTACAAACGTAGCATACAGGCACCAGGGAAGTTTTACAAAAATGTGGCTGTTATTTTAGAATGTTATGGTATCTTACGACTTCCACGTGAACGAAGTCGCGAGCAGAAGCTACTGGATAAATACAAACATCAGCCTGTTGGTTTGTCTTCCATTGCAGCGGTTTCTTCTCATAACGAGAAGTATGAGATCATTATTTAATATTACGCTAGCTTACTGCATGTTTGGTTTTTTCGAAACGGCACGTTTTACGGTACTTAGGTATTTAATCGAACATCAATTACCTAATTCCCTTTATGCTTTCTTAAAAATATTATTGAACACACATATAATGAATGCACTTCTTTTTGTGAACCTCAAATAATTACAAAAAATACTAAATATTCAAGTAATGGCGACCAACTTCCAACTTGGATATAGCGCTCGCCGGCCGCTGCTGCCGCGACACCGCTCGCTGCGCTCGGTCGCCTCGCGCGCTGTTGGTCACAGTACTAACCTAACCTAACCCGTTCGGTCAGGGTACCCTAGTATAGTTACTGTGAGAAACAACCACAAAGTCAAAAATTTAAAATAGGCTCATTAAAAAAAAAAGTGTGCAGTATTAGAGGCCTTAAAAGTATTTGGGGGATCATTAATTTAAAAAAGCTTACATCATTAGAAGGTCAATAAGTTTTTAGAGGATCAGTTATATATTTACTTCCAGTTAAGCTACGCTTGCCGGGGTTGGTCTGTGGATGGGTGACCATCTTTACATACTGAGACTCCTCCGTGCCTCAAAAAGCACGTTAAGCCGTTGGTCCTGGCTGTCATTCGTGGATCTTTGACAGTCGTTACAGGTCGTCAGAAGTCCGAAAGTCTGACAACCAGTCTTACCAACTGCGCTGTGGAGGTCAGATAGGCAGTCGCTCCATGTGAAATACTGGTATTCAGCTGCATCCGGTTAGACTGGAAGCCGACCCCAATATAGTTAGGAAAAGGAGTTACATATTTCCCTTTCTAACCCACGATACACGATGCGCACATTGGTGCGGTGTTCTCCATGATGTGCAAGAGTTCGGATATCTAAGATAAACTTAGATAGTAAAGGCACATACGAACTTAAACGCCAAGATACCATATAAGGGCTAAAATAAATACATAAGCGTTCAAACTTAAATACCTAGGAATTTCGTTTAAATATTACATGATGTTGCTATTACTGACGTAGTAAAGTCTCCTCACGGTACCAAAAATGTGTTGAAGAGTAACGAAATCACGTGGCTCCAGAGGCGTCGGTTTAAATTAAATCACGTTAATTATCGCACGTAGACGGAGCCCCGGGCTCTCTTACCGCGTCGAGCCAAGTATCTATCACTTTACCCTCATGATATTAGGAGGGAGGTAATATTTAATGCGCCATGCATTTCTGCACGAAAAAGCTTAGCAAAGCGTAGAGGTGATATTTCCTCGTAGAAACAGCAATTTTTTTTTTAAAATGTATTTATTTAATTCAGACAGTGATCCATATTTTTGTTAGTATTTACATAAATGGAAGCTTATTTATTTATTGAGAAACGTTTCTTAATAAACAAAATTACCATTATTGTATTTTAGTAAATAATTTTACTACTAGTTTATTTAGTAAGCAGCTTTTTTGTTCAATGTCTTAATTTTTGTTTAATGCACGCCTATAAATTGTGTATAGGTACATTAGATGTACCTATTACCTAAATTCTGTTAATGCTAATATTATAAGTATGTATATGCTGTTGGTGTACTTGGGATCTTTTTTTGACTTTTATTGATTCTCATTAATTTTATACACTCATTTGGCGTCAACTACAAAGTCAAATGGGCATTTATAAACCCATGATACTCGTACGTACCCAACAGACAATATGTTTGCTGACACTGCTTCCGGCTTGACCATGACGTAAGTACAATATAAAATTGGTATTCCTAAGTACCTACAGTGATTTTATCTCTTGACAACCATTTTTAGCGCAAAAAAAAACTAATTAATGTCGGTCAAAGGGTCGCGGCCGCCGGCCGGTGTCAGCGGCGCGAATTTGATTGAGCTTTTTATTTAGAACGCTTTCCTAGAGTTCCATAATTGCTTGCACCTTCGAACAAAATTAAGTAGGTACCTAATAATTACTTAGATAGATAAGTACCTGAAATTCCATGTTACCTGCAGAATCTCTTCATCTTTGTGCCTGTATTTAATTATGGATTCCTTCATCGCACAGATATTATATCAAAGTGCCTCTTTGAAACTCGCTACGTTATTCCCAAAATAGTTATTTTCTAGGAATTTCAATCGAACATACTTCGTTAGTAAAACACTATAAAGGACCGGCTGACATATGACACGCTTTAATGAAACACATATTAATAATTTAACGTTTTTATTGAACGTAATTTATAATGTATGAACTATTACATTTTTCCTACCATTTATATGCTATAAGAGATCAATTTGGAACGTAAAAATACATATAAGTAGGTACATTAAACTACTCTGTACATATAAATTACGTAGAGACTAACAGCAAACGTCTAATGCGTTTACATGTAATAAGTTTAATGAAAAAATCATTAGGTAATGGCATATTAAATTAAAAAGTATATTCTATGAGGCGATCTATACTCTATTTATGGAGACATTTGGCACAAATAAATACTATGATAAATAAAAATATCTATAATGGAGACACGTACGAATGTCGTGGTAACTTTGAAGTTATCTAACATTCTAAGTAACAACAATTAACAAGCGTAGAAAAATACTATTATGGAAATATAATAGAGAGTTGGGACAGCTTAAGTTCACCACAAGGTATTACGACAACTTACAGGTGCTTGTTGAGCTGGGTAACATGCACCATCTTAGACCATCTTATAAATGGCCATCCGACATACGAACGTGCTCTATAATTTGAATTTCGAAAAGAGTGTGAAGAGATGAAAAAAATTAAATAAAAGATGAAAACAGTGTAAAAAAATATTTGAATTTAGCAAGCCGTTAGCTGCCACAACTAAACTAACCCACCTAACGTATATTTTTGTAATTAATGTACACATTCATGATTTTAGCACAAGCTAATGAATGAAATTGACAAAGGACGACATAGGTGGACATTTACTTCGTATCGTATATCGGATGGAAGGTACATACATTAAAGTTTTACATTATTTTCTAAACCTACCGCACTTTTTGCGGCGAAAAACCAAAAGGAAAAATACGACTCTTGAATTTTACATTTGCACAAACAATTTATTAAAAAGTAAAGTTTTATTTTTTAGGCGTCTAAAGAGGTTTTATATTGGTGTGTTGACGTAATATCTTATTTCCAGCCAGGCAGTGGTGACATCTCGCAGGAAAATGAAAGGAGTCAGTTGCTGAAGGCTCTAGTTGTCGTAGCGGGTCGGAGCAGAGTTAGCCCAGAATCCTGAACAGAAAAACAATAGTTAATATCACAACCTATAAAATAATTAAAAGGTAATACATTTTTTTTTAACTGAAAACTTCTTTAGTCACGTTGGGTATTTTTGAAATGGGACTAAACCATTGATTTCGCGACCTGTCACCGAGTTTACCGACACCGTGGAGTAAAAGACATCAACGCGTTGATTACCGAGGTGACGATTTTTTCTTTCAAGTTTTAACTTCTGTCGGCACTCCCGGAGTGCCACTGTTTTTTTTTAAATCTATTTATTTTTGACATAAGACGTTTTTGTAGTAAAATTCAAAGTCATTCTTTGAATTTTACTACAAAAACGTCTTATGTCAAAAATAAATAGATTTAAAAAAAAAACACGTTTAAATAACAAACATTGAAATTCGAAAACCGAATGGGTAGTTAATTTTATATATAATTCAAAATATAACCTCCTCTGAGGAGAAATGTCGTGAAATAAAATATGGGGTCAATAATAATAGTGTTGAAACATAGACCCTACCAAATAACAAATATTGTCTATGTGCTTATAATTCAGGACAAGTTCGAAAAGTCAACGAGGTAAATAGGTAACTTGTGCTGAATACGTGGGATTACATTTTTTCATACAGAAAAATATCATAATAAAGGTTTCAGGTACGTGCCGGTGCTGACATCACGTTACAAGATTCTAATTCGATTGGACACTCTCCTTTGAAAAAAGAGCATCGCTAAATTGGTTTTAAAAAGGCGACTTGGAATTTTGCTCATGTGGGTAGGTACTGCATGTAATTAGTAGTAGCCTTTGTTAAGAAGCGGGTAACAGAAAAGTATCAAACTCAAAGCGTTTATTTAATTAAACCATTTACAGGCACTTTTGAATTGTCAAGGAATCGGTCAGTCAGAAATATGAAACTAGTTGCCCATTCCAAAGCGTAGTAGGTACCTATGAAGAATAGCCTATTTCTGCCGCCGTGTGCCAGTGTAGTTTCTGACACTTAAGTTTCTAAAATAGTCTGTCTGGCTCTAGTCTGGTAATGCAAATATCCATGGGCGCAAAAAACCACTCACCATCAGGTATTTGCATAGAAACTTTAATGTTAAGAACCTACCGAACTGACAGTGTTTGGTCGCGTTATGATGATCGTGACAATGTTTTGGTCATTTACTTAAATAAGGCTTGACTTTGGTCATGTATAAAATTAAGGTTCAGGTCGGACTAATTTGGTCATATAACAAATAGTACCTGGGCGACCGAGCTCTGCTCTGGTGAAAATAGAGAATGCTCATTTAATAGTATAGGATAGTTCATACTAGTCCCATGTTTAGTACATACTAATTCCATGCTGCCATGATAGTAGTTACTTATTAATTCCATGCTGCCTTGGTAGTAGGTACTTACTAATTCCATACTGACATGTCATTATTCTAATGTCATTATATAACTTGTTCTAAACTTAGGGCGACCAAGCTCTGCTCGGGTGAAAATACGGAGAAAACGATTTTTTTCAGATATGAGACCTAGCTAGATCTATTTTTCACCCCGTAAACCCCTATAATGCAACTTTCATCGAAATCGTTGAGCCGTTTTCGAGAAAGTGATTGAAAAAAAAAAATATATATACAAATATTGCTCGTTTAATATTATAGGATAAGATAAATCCAACGTACCTCGTTTGCCAACATTTTGCAAGAACAGCCGGTTGGCGACGGCCTGCCGCTGGTTGGCTTCGCGCATCTGCTTGCGGGCCACCTCGAGGATCAGCCGCTGGCGCAGCACCTCCATGGGGTTGTTGATGGACAGTGACGGCATCTTGCGCTTCGGCCGCGCGCGACCCTCATGCAGCTCTGCAGGGTCCACCAGCCTCTGCGGCAACCCCAACCACTCATATTGTTGTAATTTGTGGAACATTATATTATACCATCGAACATATTTGAACATTTTAAATGTTACATAAAACAGCCATCTGTCCGTCTGACACCCTAGACCACAACTACCAGCTCCTATGATTGTTGAGCTAAGAAGAAGTGGCGTAACAAACTACCCAGAAGCATATATTTAGATTTTGTATCTACCAGCTAATTAATTTTGATTTCTAATTGCAAGGTCCTGGTCTGTCTTGAGTTCAGTCTAGTGAATATAAAATGCCGGATATTCTTATGGAGTAGGTAATCAAAGATGAGGAGTGTCCAAACAAATATAAAACTCAACCCAAAAAGCAATGGATAGAAATGAAGATTAACATAAAGATGACGAAGATGAAAATACATTAATATATCCTAAAATTTTGTTGATTGAGTATTTCACAATTTATTTAGTTCAATTCCGATGGAGATGGACTTTTTACTCGAATACGCCAATCATCGATTTAAGCTAATTTTCTTTTAACTGACAAGGCTAATTATACCGTCAGTAATATCAGGAAATTGATATGGCTACGTCGACGGTCTAGTAGTCGCAAACGCTACTGCTAAACATGAGGGCCTGGGTTGGATTCCCAGGTCGGGCAAAGTGTTATTGGGTTTTTCCATCAGGAATTTCTCAGTATCAGTCTGAGCTGATTTGTGCTCGGTTTATGGCAATAGACTCGCCCCTTATTATATGGGACTTAAAAACATAACTGGCGAAATGTGGGTGTTTACTATGTACAGCTCTGCCTAACCCTTCAAGAATTGTAGACGTGATGTTATGTTATGTGTGTAAAATCATTACAGAACCTTTCTTCAACCACACTAACACTATTCTCATTACTTTTTTAATCATATCGAATAATTACAATTTGAACTAGAAAAAGTTTCAATCTTCGCCGCTACAATAAATGTAAAATGAATCGTGAAATCAAAGTAATAGAACAGTAGGTACAATATTGAATGCGACTCAATAATAGAGATGGGCATCAAGTCGGCATGAGAAATTCTCTGTAGCAGTCGGGTTTCACAACAAATTGCTCAGGCTATATAAACCAATGAGATTAAGAATAAATACATACATACATACATAAACTCACGCCTTCTTCCCATGGGGGTTAGGCAGAAACTACAGAACGCCACCTGCTACGATCCTTACATACTTCTTTTGCCTCGTTTACGTTCATACATCTGGTCATACACGCACGCCGGTTGCGAGTACTACGCACCTGGCCTTTCTGAAGAACATCACCAATAAGGTCAGTGTATGTCCTCCTAGGGCGTCCCCGCCCGGCCTTTCCCTTCACATTAGCCTCGTAAATACATTTTGTTAGTCGCCTTTCATTCATCCTCTCAACATGCCCAAAACCATCTCAGCATACCCTTTTCAATAAGAATAAATGTTTCCCGCTTTTATCGCGATATAGCTAATTAACAATAAAATGCGTGGGTAGCCCGAAGAAAAATCTACTAACTGCAAAGGCGGCAAAGTGTAACAAATTTTAGCCATATCTAGGAGATAGTGCTAAATATAGGCTCAACAGATGGGCCTAGAAGAGTCTCCGAAATAAAAGATGTTGGCATTTTACTGCCGGCCTATTATGTATATTGAATTACTGTTCCCATCTCACGAGTCGATGGGACGAGAGCGATTCATTTCCCAATAACGGGGTGAAATGCTTGTGTACATACCACGAGGTGTTGGGTTCCGTTCCACTCACCGCATTTGTGTTACCGACAGTTACGCCTCACCTTGTTCCAGAGGCTTGTTATTTCTTGTGACATGTTTGTAACCTTACCACATTACTATTGAAAGGCCTATTCGCAAACTCTATACGACGAAGAAAATATTTATTGTTGGCTTGTCTTCCATTTACAAACTTTCATTTGTTTTCGTAAATAATATTGTTTAATGAATTCGTGCTGTTGCGTGATTGATACCGAAGCTCTCATGTATAACACTTATTTTACCTGCTTCATTCATCTTTTGTCTTAATTAGGTCTTTTATACAGCTTCTCATTTTAAAACCACCCTTGATAATTACGCTTTTGACCCCAATTTAAATATTCGATTGCTACTTTCGGAGGGATGATATCGATAAATTTGAATAAATTCCCTATAAATGAATTTAGCCGTTGTAAAGATACGGTGGCAATTTATTATTTAACGATGTGATGATGACTTGATTGCTATAAAAATAAGAAAGAATACTTATTTTATGGCTATGATACTTATGTGTTTTTACTTTTTACGATGTCATCTGCTTATTCAATGCTTCTAAAAATTATAATGACTCAGTACCCTAATTGCGTAACTTATTTTCGTAAACAATTTTGCCGAATTTGTTTCATTTTCACAGTTCAACAACATTCATTGCGTTATTTACGTTGTTGAGCAGATTTTTAGTTCCAACTTATGAAGCAATGGATTGGCAATCTGTTTCAAATCAAAACAATTTGTGATTGTGTTGTATTACGCAATTAGGGTACAGGTAGTGATAGAGGTAAGTATATGAATGAAACAACAAGTAATCTAAAAGACGTTTATTGCATCTTTTTATGACAATAATTTAATACTATTACAATGTTAAGTTATATGCATAAAGGAATGCCAGTGTAACTAAGCTAATAATAGCACAATAACATTAATTTAAAATAAATTAGCATAGCTATTACAACAAATGACTGAATTTTTTATATCTAAGTTACTAAATAAATTCAATTTAATCTACAAACCAACAGTTAATTTGTACTTTGCCTAATTTACAAAACAAATAACATAATGAAAGGTATCATGCGCATATTAATAATACTATACATTCCAAATAGACTACTGTTTTAAACATTTTCTAATTTCTGATGCTTCCTACTCTACTTTTCAACAATATATATGGAATATGTTATGTAGTATATTTAAACGTGGCTATTTTAACAGATACTTTAGAATCATGGGTCTCGGATAACGTCTACGTAAGCAGGCATTTCTTGGTTGGCGATATATAGCTTTTAGAAGTATCTGACAGCTTGCACCGAAGGGGACCATTGGAAGCCTGCAAAACAAAACATAACGTTAATTCTCTAAAACATTACATATACTAGGCATAATTCTGAGAAAAAATTGTTTGATTTGCATGCTTTGATACTAAATAAAACATTCTGTGATACTAACATGCTTGAACATGTATAAGAAGCGGGAAGTCTCTAAAATAATCTATAGCTAGAGAGTTGTACCTATATTCCTAAGTTTGTTATAATTTGGTCCAAAACAAAGGGTAAAAGTGGTCTAGAGAAACTATAAAGGGAGACCGCATGCAGCGTCCCCAAGTATTACCTTCTATCTTCAGTTATGTATTTCCAATCAAAGTGAATACTTAATGAGACATCCAGCTCTAACATACAAAGTTCACTTAACAGCTACCAAAACGAAAGGGGCGCCTGGATCATGCTGGCTCTATCTTTGACAATGGTTCTCAACATAAAAATGTCTATGTATGATGATATCAAAAGATAACGCTATTTTTCAGTTAAATTCTCAAAAGACAAACATCATGCAGTAGCTCGACTTAAGTTGTACAATCTACGACGCCTCGTCCACGATAAAGTAATTTGTATGTAAACTACTAACAGATACAAAGAAACAAGCAATTACAAGAAAACAAAGACCACAATCAGCAACGACGATAATGATGTTGTGTGTTTGTCAAAGTTGCAACTTCACACATTACTACTTTGAAAGTTAACGCTAAATTAATCTCCAGGTTCTCTAACTCTATTCCTTTATCGTGGACGAGACAGTTCCCATTTGATCCTTAAGACTAAACCTACTTCGTTTGCCGATATCGTTCAAGAAGTTTCGGTTGACGGCTGCGCGGAGAGCTTGCTGCTTCCTCTCCTTCTCCTGGCTCAGCTTCTGGCGCAGCACCGACATGGGCAGGTCGATGGACAGCGAAGGCATGCGCCGCTTCACCCGACCACTGCCGGTCTTCACGCACCACCAGGTCAAATTAGCTACTATCTCACTCAAAGACTAGCCCTACGTATTAAGGATAATTTGGGAAATGGTGAATTTTCACCCATTTTTTGAGAAGAAATACGTGGACCTTTTTGGAAGATATAGGTATGCATGCAGTCCACTGATATAAGAACGTAGTTTATTATGAATAAGTACCATTAATTCTAGGCCATTGACAGCTTACAGTTAGTTAAAATCAGTATGAAATAGCCTGGTTTGTAATCCAAATATTCCAGTGACCTATTTCTGACTGATGTATTGCGAAATAACAATAACTTTATTGGTATTTCTCGTGAATATGTCAGTTCAATTTCGGCTTATTTAGTCAATAATAATGAGCTGTATAAAATATGTTCACCGTGGAGTCTTTAGGCGATTGGTTTTCAGGAATCTCTTAGGGTCTTAGCATTCCTGGAACGTTTTCCATTAGACTAATGAATCAGAGTGACTCGACCTTATTTACCCTTAAAGGTACTTTATGACCCTGAACATATACCCTCATTTACTATATTCGGAGAGTCTACTTGAGTACACTTAATTTTATATTTCCAGAAGTATATTAGGAATATAT
Source organism: Agrochola litura (assembly GCA_949152395.1). Taxonomy (NCBI): domain Eukaryota; kingdom Metazoa; phylum Arthropoda; class Insecta; order Lepidoptera; family Noctuidae; genus Agrochola; species Agrochola litura. Next base: position 13,623,117 of record OX424493.1, read on the forward strand.
GATAAAATAAACAGCTATTTCTATAACCGAATAATCTTTATTTTACTCACAACAGATTCTCTACATACATGTTTTTAGTTGCTAATAACAAGGGTAAACTTTGTACAAATCTATACTGGAAGCGCATAACTGTAGCGGTTATAAGTCGATCACACGAGGTCTAACAACAGCTGGATTCTACCACTTCAGTTCTGACTCCTCCAGGATCCTACAAAATAGAAAAGACTACATTACACACAGTACTTTGTGAAGGGTTTTAAACTGGGGTTCATGCACGTTCATCAAAAATACATGCATCATGCGGGCACTTTCTCAAATATTGGGAAAATGTATGTTAATCAATCCATAAATTTCTCTATCTACGAATTAAATTCATTCTCATTCCACGTGTATAGTCGATCTCGTAAATGCTTTTCTCGTAAATGGTTGAATGTCACTAGCACGTCAGAAAACGAGAAGTTATATTTGTCTATGTGTCAGTTAGATAATTTTAATGAAGTTTCAACTAACTGGGAATTGTTGTCATAAGTGCTGAAGCAATTACGAGATCGACTATACCAAATTCGTGCATATTTCATTTGATTTTTTCATTTAGATATTACTTGTTCATACTCTAACCTCGCTTTCCAACTCGGTCAAGGAAGTTCCTGTTGTTGTGTGCCACTCTCTCCATATAGTTGTTGTAGGCTCCTCGCTGCAGCACTTCGACCGCGGGGTTGACGGAGAACGAGCGGCGTGTGCGCATCTCCGCACCGCTACTTGCCACCTTCGTTATACACTCATGTTTATAGACACTGTATCTTAGCCCGAAGTGCGGATGAGGATATATGAAGAAAGCAAGGAGGAAGACTGAGACAGTCATGTACTGAAAGAACTCGTTCGATGGATAGATACATAAAAAGCGTAAAGCCAAAACTCTGTTTGTTTTGTGACGAAGAAAACTCATGGTTGTTTGTGAAGCACTCTTGTTTTCACGTTGTTTGCATTGACAGGGAGCAAGCGTATCTATTGGTTTAAGGCTCCTGCAGACAAGCGCGACGCGACTCTTGTGGAACAATTTCTATGAAAACTTCACGGAAATTATTATACTGGCGTCGCGTCGCGCCTGTCTGAGCCTTTATTATAAAGCAACTGAACACGCTGCTGAGTTATTTATTTTTCCTAAATAGTTTGACTACAATTTTATTAAATATTTCGATGTGTTTCTTAAGATTTGGTAAGTAATGCTTAGTTAAAGATCGTTTACTATAAAACTACACGCCTCTCCAGTAAAAATTTTTTAGAAACTTTTCAAAAGTGTATACAACAAGCAGTGGAGGGGCGTTCAGTTTTGTAGTAAACGATCTCTATCTGAGTAGAGACATTTAATTTTGGTAACCTTTAGAAGTTTGCTAGAGGTATAATTACTGCCAAAGTTGAATAGAAACTGCGGCCAGAGCTCGTTAATGCAGTAACTTGTACGAAACTAGTGATGTTTTTAACTATTTACGTAAATGTAGACACAAGTTACAGTTGACAGAAAATATAGTGGGACCCAACGCACATTATAAAAGTTAACGTGCAGATATACCTACGTATAATTAAATACTATGCATCGTTTAACATAACGAGTATACATGTATACGGCTCGAATAAACTCTGCGCCGAGCGAGGAGCGCTGTCCGAGCACAACAATTATATTGTCCGTGGTAAAACGTTACTCTCCCGTTAAAGTTTAACCGCAAATAGTTATTATTAACTTGTTACTATATATTTGCTTCCAGCGACAACGATTATTTGGTACATTTACCTCCATAAAAGAAGCTTCAAATTCGTGTGAATATTATCATAAGAACTTTTGAAGTAACTTTTGTACTTTAGGTTTATTCTGTATTAATTTTATACGTTTTCTGTGTAACTTAATATAATTTATGTCCTAATTAATTGCTTCGTTCATTATATTTTGCGTCATTTTCTAACGAAAATGGCAAACTAAGTTTAAGCGTGCTTCTATTATGCCATTATATAAATCCTACAACAGATTGGCACCTTTAACGATTATCGATCGCAAGATGGACGCGGCAGAGATCTCTAATTGCCATAATTTGTTTTACTAATTACAGGGACACTCTTGCCTTGACAAGGTGAACCTTGCCTTTAGACGACGGAATATTGTGCGTGAAAAGTGTCAAAGATTCGAGATTTTTATCGAACTACGGTAATATGAACACGTTGTTTAATCAAACGACTCTCAGATTCGAAGTTTGAAAATGTTGAAGTCTAGAAATCTAATGAAGGAAGTACTTTCATGTCACCTTTATTTACAACAAGACTCTTCTCAGCTAAGCTAAATATTGTAGCTTTTAATTTCAAAATGTATTACTTGCGTATGCTATGCTTCTTGTGCATTGAAGCTCACGTATGGTACTTAATGCAAACCACTCTTTACCATTTTCTGTAGGCATATATTATTTAAAAACAAAGAAGGTTGTTTACCTGTGAGTCCCGGGGCATATCAGCGAGCAGGTAGAGCCAGGGCGCGCCGGCAGAGTAGCGAGCGGCCATGGGTGACATTGCGTACAGGCTCTCCTGAGAAAATGGAGACGATTAAATAAAATATGGTTTCATGAACAATATCAAGTTTTCCCAAAGCGTCAGTGCTCAATATAGGTAAATATTTTGACTGTTGTCACACTACGAAACTATGTCGAATAGTGACCATGACTATGCCAACGTCATAGATGTGTAAGGTGTGACAAAGTCCTGGATTTTGATTGCCATGGCACACTTCGATTCGATTGTTTATGAAGACAATACTCCATCAATAACAGGTGATAGGGATAACAAGTCATTCCTATTAAGTGTCTGTTATTAGAAAACTTTGAATCTTGTGAATCCCCTTTAAAGTTCTTAAATAATAACCAATTTCGTATAGTCAACTAACTTCTAGGTAGCAATTTTCTATTATAATCCATAGCTAACCAAGCGTCTCCTGCAGAACTTGTTGACACAATGGAATATCGTACAAATCCGCAATATGGATATATTGTCTTTGTATTCCCCATTCGTTCCCGACGGATTCGTCAATTTTCCACCACGCGGGCACGGCATACATGAGAATATTGTAAAAAAAAGTTTCTCGACTTTTCCGTTTGCCTGCGGCTTACTGAAAAATACCTACTGAATATTTCCACAAATACAAACAAAGTTAAGGAATCGTAAAATTTGTACGTGATGCTTCTTTGTATATTTGGTTATAACATAACATAAAGTGTCGGACAACGTTATAAAGTTGTTACAAATGTGTGGTCTAACTCAAACTAACTGGGCTACTAATTGGTTTCGCATGTAAACATTCGCATCACAACCGTCTGAAATCAAGCCTCGACCACAATTTTGTGCGTCTAAACATTTTACATATGAAATTGTTATGTAGGTAGGTATACAAGACAGAAATAGGAAACTTAACGTTACGTATATGTCACCGTAAGATGGTGAGCACCGTTAGTTTATAATATATCGGTTTAAAATTGTGAACTGAGTGAAATGGGTTAGGTTAGGTTAGGTTAGAACTATGACCAACCGCGCGAGCCGAGCGAGCCAAGCGAGCGGTGCCGCGGCAGCGACCGGTGAGCACTACTTCCAAGTTGCTCGCAACTAGACAGGCTATTTAGTATTAGCGCAAGGTGCGTTACGATGCAATAAAGTTTTATACCAGTTCACAATTTGTCGGTTTCTCATGGATAGATTATAAACTATCGAAAAATAATGCGTTAAATTGTAAATGGTTCACAATTTATTGACAGTCTATAATAAATAATTTAACAGAAATAATACCGATGGATTATTAACTAACGAAGTTCATAATTATAAGGTGACATATATACCAAATCTGTTAGTTTCCTAAAAGTAAAATGTCTTCTAAGTAGCTTCTGTGGGTAAATATCAGCTACAGGAATATACTACCTTAAGATTTATACGGTATAATTTAGGACAAACTTTTGAAAATGTCAATATTAGACAGCACCTCACGTGTAATGACGCAATAATATATTCGTCAACATTGATATAATTTCATCATATTTTTATCTGTTGAAGATAGGTGCCTTGATCGACCTGTGATTACCTAAAATTCTTGTGTAAATTGGCTCATATTTGTGCAAACATTTACAAACATGCAAACAAACATCCGTGGGTGTCTGTAACGCTGTCTTATTTTTAACCGATTTCAAAAAAAGGAGGAGGTTTCTCAATTCGACTGTATATTTTTTTTATGTGTTTTCGCGGATTACTTCGTCGTTTATGAACCGATTTTGATGATTCTTTTTTTTGGGTAAATAGTCTAATCGGATAACACCTGGATAATTTTGGTGTAGGTAAGTACAGTCAGCCAAAAACATGATCTATACCTGTAAAGGCTAGCGCAGATTAGGGAGGGCGTAGAGAGAGATTGATGCCTTAATCGATGTCAATATCAGCTCAAGTGTTGAAAACCTTGATCCAGTCAACAGCCATTATAGTTTTCGAGGACTTACGTCATCAGGTGCGGAGGAGTCCATCTGTACCATGTCGAGGGGTGAGAGGGAGTCGGGAGCAGGTGCCGCCGCGACGCCGGAGCCAGCTGCCACCACCACGGCGCACCAGAGAGCCCACCACATCTACAACAAAACACAGAATTAGAAAAAGAAGAAGAAAACTGATGTACCTTGACCACATATGAATCATTCCTCAATGAGCGACTCTCCTGTGTTCAAAGCTAGAAGTTCAGTGTTCCTAAAGCCGAATTGATTAAATTGTTTGTGGAATACCAACAACTTATGAACAGGTTGTGGCATACCAACATGTTGAAGCAACAAGAATGCGAGGCATTTGTTGCTTCAATTTTATTTTATGCTACAGGCAAGAAATTTGCACCTTGTAAATGGGACTTTAGTCTTATAAAGGCACTTCAGGAAGAATCCATCCTATAGGTTTATATCTAACCCTATGAGAGTATTCAAAAATGCCTTGTGAGGTCATCGTTATAAGATAAAAAATAATCTTTTTCGAGAACGACTAAATCAAACATTCAAGTTTTCAGACGGGAGGGATATTAGATTGGTACTTATTTCCAAAATTTTCTTAATTATGTTCTGAGACAAGGGTTCGCGTGTTATTGGTGGAGGAAACTTAATCGTTGCCAGTTATAATTATAAAGTTTATCAAATTAAATCGTAATTTTTGGAAGAAGTTCGTAAATGAAATACTAGTAAGAAATTCAGAGTTAGTTATTAATAACTGAGTCGAACATCAAAGCAACAGAAAACATGCTTTACCCTCTTTTAATGTGTGTATGAAATATGAATATTAAAACTTAAAACCAAGTGAGCCAGCATGACCGATCGTTTCCTTTGACTTCGACAATGGCCGCCGTATCGCTCGCTTCGTAGCCTCGTGTGCATTTTTGGAAGGTGTCCTCATAAATATTCACAAGTTCCCATTTATTCTCATCACGCTTCTCGTCTGCTGTAACCACTAAGTTTTAAAACCAGAGCCCCATTAACCCGGCCTCAGCCGCTGTAACAGTAACCTTTAATCCGAATTCGTAATTACGGAAGGAGACATTGTTGTTAATTCTTCAATCAGTAGATACTCTTTGTTTTAAAGCATCTCCTCTTATCCAAATTATGAGGTTAGCAGTTAGATTCGCATAAATGATGATTAGGAAATTCAGTGGCTTTAACTATTTTCGTAGTGAAATTGTTGTCTTGGTATTCGAAGGCTATGGTCCGGGAAGGTTCTTTATTTTGAAAGCCTTTCCAGATTGCCATCTTAGTTACCAACTGGATACCGCAAAATCAAAAACATTTTGTCAGGTCGCAAAGGATTAAATGAAAAACAACTTTGTTCAAGAATTGGTACTTATCTCTGCGCTGATAACAAACTTTTGACGGCTCTTTCCACAACACTTTCATGGAATTTGTGTTATTTATTTGTAAAAGAGAAATTAACCTGTCAAAATAAATATGGCAGCACAAAGGTGAGCTTGGCCAGGTATTTTTCTGTGATATTTTAATTTTCACTGTAAAAATAGACTGATAGATAGATATGTGACCAAAAACTGTTGTTACCTGATTTAATAAATAACTTTGTATCGAACACGAAATATTTTCCTGATAATAAATTGAAATTGTCAATAGAAAGTTTATTTCATTACGTTACGCAATCGACTTAAAATTTAAGTAGACAATGTAATTTACGATCGAGTACCCACCCTTCAGTTTTAAAATGAAGATTGTTTTTCTTTTAAATTCTTTGCCAAGTTTAAATAACTTCGTTTCTTAACACATTATGTTAACCGAAATCTTTTACACTTTATATCGAAGATTTTACAAAGTTTGCGAATGTCTATTATTTTTAATGGATCATATATACTCGTAAATATTATTCTTAATAGGTAATGTTTCGCTGTTCAGCTAAATCAAACATTTCTCTTTACATCTCAGCAAATGCGTACTTAAATGCTTTTAAAGTATAAAAAGACATGCATCAAAATCTTATCGAAAGAACACATGTCAGTAAAAGCTGCGATAACGTGTAAAACTAAGTAAAAGATATTGTAAATCAAAAAGTAAGAGAGCTTTACTTTTACGAGTTTTATTCGAAGCGATTCAGGCGCGGGTTGAGTCCGCGTGACTTATCGGCTTTGGGTGACGTCGGATATTTGTCCGCCATGAGATTAGCTCATCTCTCTTATTAAAAACTTCCATTTACTGAACATAGATTTTTACTAAAATAAACAAACAATATTTATAAATAACCTTTTCGTAAGCAGGTTTTTTTGGTGGAATGGTTTTTGTTTAGAGGTTTCTTGATTAACTGGGAATAAGAAAGTAATAAGAATTTATTGGAAAATACAAGTTGCTTTCATAAAAAATAATAAGCAAACCCAAAGAATTAATCAGCATTTTTCATGAATAGTCTATGTATAGTTGCAACTCAGGTTCAGTAGATAAGTACTTTACTTATATTATTAATATATTTGTAGTAGGTACCACTTAGAGGTTTTCTTTGCACCCTTTAGAAGTAAAAAACGATAAACTATAAATGAACAAATATTTTCGATAGTAACTCGGTTCGGTTTTGAATGACGTCAATCCAGAAGAGTATAAAAAATCTCCACGTCAGTTCCGTTGTTTTTGTGCAAATGACAGGAGCTTTCAAAACGAGAAAGGAATGGTAGCCGGAAATTCTTTACTAAAATACCACCTTTCATATTTTGTGTCAATTTATAAAGAAATTTTATAATTTGTGTAATGAAGAGCTGGTTACCGGAGCGGCTAACAATACCATTTATGAAGGTTGTTTGGCTTAATCGTGACGCGAATCAAACAGAGTGCCCTAGTTCCAAGTGTCTGTAATTTGTCATCGGGCTGTCGAGTCGAGATTTGACCAAGTCGGGAGAACTCTATTTACGTAGGATCTGTTTCAACAACTCTACAAACTTGCTCTGTTTATGGTTGACCCACCTGTCCCTCGCGATAAACACTCGCTAGACAGCTAACTGCACAATCTAATTAATGTTTATTTACTCTGAACTTTGAATTAGTACTCATAATATAATTAGCCTTCAAAAGAATCAGTTACATAAATATGCAGATTGTAATGAAAATAATGACTTTAAGCCACAGAATATAATATTTTTGTACGAGACAGAGGAGCTTTCATAAATGAACAAAATGTAAAAGTGTAAAATAAAATATAATTTGAGTAAATATGAGAGGCGCTCGTTGCAGCAGGTGCAGATGGTAATGTAGCAATGAAATCACATTAAATATACATTTGCGCAGCGCAACAATTGGACTCACCCACAAAGGGAAAATATGATAACTGGAAAAATTATGCACGTAAAAACTGAAAATATAACAGCGCTGTTATTCACAAAGCAGCGACAACGACCAATTTCATAATAATTTCTTCTTTAACTGTCTCGTTCAAAGTACAGAAAGGTAAGTAAGTTTACCTGTTCCTAAACGTTAATTCCTTTTTACTAGCTAGTAGGCTTAGAGCAAAACCTTGTTACAAACATTTGCAAGATATTGCGTTTCTCAGAAAACTCTGAATCACCATTGAATAAAGAAAATGAAGGTCTAAACGGGATGAACTATATTGGCATTGAATGGGAGTTGGAGCTTAGATTGATATTATATCTGGTATAGGCAAGTGATAGTTCGCGAACAATGAAGGTTTGTTTCACGCCATCAGGGCGTAACTCCGAGATCCATTGTGAGGCTGGACTGGACGCCCCCGTGGAGATTGCTATCCGTTTCTCTGTAAAATGACCGCCACAAGTTTGGCACGGATGCTGCGCTGTAAACCCCGAGCTCCGGCCAATTTCCGATAAAACTGAAACTGTGAACTTAAATTTTATAACGTTCCTACCACGAAGTTCCTGAGCTTGATAGTCAATTAATTTAATGCTTAAGATTAGTTTATTACCTAACCCTTTGTTTTATTACTATACCGATATTGACAATTAACAACAACGTTATATTGTTTAGTGATTTTCGCAATATCCGTTGTTAGTTTGCTGTTTCATTATTAATCTGCGTTACCAATTTCGGCGAGAATTGTAGGTACTTGTATCACAACATATGTTGTTATTAATTTCGTATCGTAATTAGGCCTTGTGGTTTTATTTTTACGTCACAGCTCTGGTACAGATTTGTTCTCATTTATGTTTACTAGATTGTCCTTAACATTGTCTTTATATTATAAAAATTAAATGCTGTTCGTTGATATGCGCATTACTTGAGAACGGCTGGACCGGTTTGGTAATTTAAAAAAAAAAGAAAAATTAGAAAAGTTTCCCGATTTTTTTTCAAATTCTAGTAAAACTTGAACGTTCTTTTTTGTATGAATTTGGATAGGACATCGTATATCGGGCCAGCTAGTCTTTTCTAAACAAGGTCTTTTATATGAGACGTTTCACCGATCTTCGTAGCACCAAAGTAAAGAACGTTCACACATGTGACTGTATCAAGTATCGATTTATTGTTTGTTTATGTAAACGAATATTGACAGATAATTAACATGAAAATATATTCGAATAAAACAACGTATCAACCTGATCTATTAAGTCATAAAAAATAATGAAAATGGCAAAGTAACCAAGGTCTATCACAAGGATACGGTACTGTAGTAAGTCGTAAAACAATTTTGTCATAGTTGTTAGTGGAATCAGTATCTTTAGTGGTCCTCCCCACTATTTTGTAATAGTTATGTACAATGTATTCAGCGAATTTTGTTACCGACTTTACCTCCTACCTATCAATATCAAAGTTTAGTATTCCATAATAAATAGACCACGTTTTGATCTAAAAATAGAAGCACTTATACTTGTGTTCAAAAGACTAATCCTGGTCAATAAAAAATAATAGAATGTTTCGCTTAGTCATATGTCTGAATGGCCTGCGGACCTCTATATATTTTCTAAGATAAGCCAGTTTGTATGTCCGTGTCTGAGACTACTCTCTTACACAAACAGAGTCCCTTTCTGATTACATCTGTTGACTTACGTGTCTCATGTGTCATTTTTTAACATAACTTGGATGAAAAATATGTTTGGCTGACTTGAATCGTTAAATAATTTTACGTTTTTAGTGTAGCCATTGTTGCCAATGCATGCTTAGTGCTTTTGGTTTCTACAAAGAAGGCAAACGGTACCAATGTTCAATATGAAAAATATTGATTTTTCTACGACGATGGAGGAACTTCTGCCAAGCTTTGTCAATTTATTTGAACTATACTCCATTTGAAATAAGATTAGACATTTAAACAAACCTTTTTTACAGTCCGTTCAACCGATTTTGACTTCTATTCCGTAGGCATAAGGATGGCTTAAAAGCAAAAAGTGGTTGCAATACCAACTGTTTACTGCAGCTGCCATTTGTCATGCCACCATCGCAATAGAAGTCAAAATCGGTTGAACGGACTGTAAAACAGGTTTAGTTAAATGTCTAATCTTATTTCAAATTGAGTATAGGTACTTGTCAAACATCGAATATTACAAGCTGCTTAGCGCATGTTTCGCAGTAAACATTCACCGAAATCGTATTTACGGCTTTCTGCGAACCGAAGCACAGTATAAAACAGAATGCAACAAGTGTCGCAGACAGCTTCGGTTCGACAAATATTGACATCGTTTCTCCGAACCGGAAGTACGCAGCGAATGACGTTTCCTCCCGACTTCGATGCCAATGCTATTTGATCCGCAATTTCGAAAAGGTTCGCACAAGCACCTTATTTTATATTCACAGGCCTACTTTCACAGTGAAACAATCCCGCAGAGGTATCCGATCATAATTTGATTGGATCATCAGCGCACAATTGACTATAAATCGGTTTCAGCAGCCTGTGTTTAAAATGAATGATTATCGGCTCATGCATAAATATGTATTGCGCATACATATATTCCGTGCAACGTACTTTGATGTGGTTTTCATTATTGTGGCTCACAAAAAGGGACTGGAACTGGAAGTTGAGAAACTTATTTTGTAGCTAAACTCTGTGGTTTCGAACTAAACAGTTAGATAATATTTCTATTGGTCAAGCAACGAAACTCTAATAAATTAAATGATCTCGTTCACATACTATCATAATAGCGGATAAAAGGAATATGAAAGAATAGATCCATACAATCTATTGTTACAGCCTCCTTACAAAACATTAACAAAAGAATATCATGTTCGTAAACAATGGAACATTATGATTATGTTCGTGATAACATACATAATGTCATCGAAGAACCAATCCATCATACTTTTAATATATCATGTAAATAATAAATCTCGCTTTTAGAAAATAAGAAAAAGAAAAACTAACATTATTAAAAGTTAGCTACTTAACTTTTTAAACGCCAGAGACAGAATAAATACGATAAATCCCATCTATTGTCTTTGCCAAAATATAAGTCTCACGAATATTTAAAACGATTATTTGAAGAGTTTTAAAAATCTGCCTTTCAATGCCATCAACGTTGAAACAAGCGCATTTATTGTTATGTAAAACTTACCATGTTTGCTTTAGAGGTGTGAGAACGGAATGCGGAATGAACCTGTAACCAAAAGAAATATCCAATTAATACCAGAAGCAGTACGTGGGTGAAATATTAATACAAAACTAAATAGGTACAAACTAATCCTACTCATGAAGTTACTAGATCAATTTTGATGAAACAATATTACTATCAAATGAATTTTCCTAATTAATTTGCCGGCTGATTTACAGGTACAATTTGGTCACTAGTAATGTAATATTCGATTTCATGTTGCATTCAGTGTAGAGGGAAATGATCGACTTGACCCAAATTCAGACTTCCAGGGAGCATTCGAAATTCGAATGAGGGCGGTATAATTTCAGAAAAAATTGAAATGTCAGGCGCATGAGGAGTTGCATCAATGGAGCCAGATGAAGATTACTAGATTAGCTTGCGGATCGGATGTTCCATTTCTGAATGTACGTTTTGTTAGCTCTGCAGAATTTTTCATTTCGAGGTACAGTGTCCATCGTATTTGTATGCAGGTGCCCTATCTATAGTATAGTATATGTTTGTTCATAACTGTGTCGCATTTCAAAAGTTTGCATAGCGGTAACTTTGGCATTTACGTTTTTAATTTTCGTCTTACTGATTAGTAAAAAAATACTCTATCAATTGTTACGATAAGTTCACATAGGTTCAGATTGCTATAAACTATCTTACGATAGGCATTAAGTGCTCTATAATATCATAAAGCCTTTAAAACAGATTATGGAACGTAACGATATCTTCAAAGATAATGAAGCCCATGTAACCCAAAGTATTATTATCACTATTATCCGAAGGTATTCGTAAAAGCATAACTCTGCAAATAGCACCTTTGTTGGTGCAGAGAGGAATAGTTGAGTAAACTTGCTTCTTCAGATCAGAAACATTGTTTGCGGAGAATTATTTCTGAAATGATTTCTGACGATTGAAGTATTTGTTATGTAAGTCACGCAATCTTCAGGTTTTGTGAAAAGAAATAGTAAATTATTTATTATCCAGGTAATACATATGCGTCGGTAACTCGAAAAAATTACTTACAACCACAGAAATAGTGCCATCCACGAAGACGCGCCCACTCTTCTTCCAAATCGCTTACAGCACAAGTGTGCAACATACCGCCAGTGTTTCCTAATTACCCACTCACAGGTAATGTGTGTAACGACAACACTAAAACACTAGCGGAATGTTGCACTCTTGTACTGTAAGCGTTTAGGAAGCAGGGTTATAAGGCGCGTCTTCGTGGATGGCACTATCCTATACTATTAAACGAGCAATATTTGTATATATATTTGTACTCACGTTCTCGAAATCGGCTCTAACGATTTCAATGAAAGTTGCAATATAGGGGTTTACGGGGGCGAAAAATTGATCTAGTTAGGTCTCATATTTGGGAAAATTCGTTTTCTCCGTATTTTCACCCGAGCAGAGCTCGGTCGCCCAAAGTTTAGAACAAGATGGCTACCTTAGAATAATGACATGGCAGCATGGAATTAGTAAGTACCTACTATCATGGCAGCACAGATTAGTATGAATTTTCCTATACTATTAAATGAGCATTCTCTATTTTCACCAGAGCAGAGCCCGGTCGCCCAGGTTATACACGGATCATTGCCAGACAGAACCTTACAGGACCTACCTAGTCTGTATCTTGGGGCCAAGGGCTCAGGAGGAGATATGGTATCTTCTTGTCTGTGTTCAAAAGATGAATATTTTCTTAATGACTTTATTTACGTTAAATTCTATAATTCACTGCCTCGTTGGTGTAGTGGTCGCAAGCGCTCCTGCTGAGCATGAGGTCTTGGGTTCGATTCCCAGTTCGGGCATGGCAAGTGTTATTGGATCTTACTGTCTGAAATTTCTCAGTAGCAGCCTGGAGTTTGGATTTGTGCCAGGTTAATGGCAATAGGCTCTCCCCTTATTACATGGGGTTTAAACATATCTGGTGAAATGTGGGTGTATATATTAAAATAGATGGACAAATTTTAACACAGCGTTCAGTACGTCTAACCAAAGATATCCAAGCAATAAAAACACTGATTAAAGTAATTCTATTTTGACCTAAAATAATTAACCAACATTTTTAGTGTATTTTCGTTAGCAGATTTTTTTTCTTTAAAGTATCTTATGCGTTTTTCTTATATATGTTTTAACCATTGTCCTTATTTTGGTGGTCTGAATGATTTCTAATAGTTTATCCATCTATTTTAATGGGACACCTCTATCCAACCCTTCGAGGAAACAAGGCGTGATGTTATATTATGTGTACTATAATCACTACTATAATACAGGGTCAGATTAAATTAACTAGCAAAACTTCACGACGTGATGGGTATATCTAATAACGACAAAACAAAAAAAAATCAGCCTATCAGCTGAAGTCAAAACTGTTGTTGTGTTGCTGTTGTTGGTTGGAAAATCAGCTGTTCCCTGTAAATTTTGACAAGAATTGAGAATATAAATGTAGGGAAAAGCTGTTTTTTTATCGCGATTTCTGGTTTTGTCCCATAGTAAAAGTTGTCCATAATGATGAGTACAATGACCCCTTAAGAGGTTTTCAGTTATTGCATACACACCTTGTATATTATGTGCAAGTACCTAAATAATGGAAGAAAAAGAGAAGAGCTCATTGGGCATAAAAAAAATCGACTATATCGGTATCAGATTTGTTGGAAAAGCAACCTTTTCGAAACGAATGCCGCAGCTTGCCAGTGTCATGATAAAGAAATCAAAGGTCTTTTGTATATTTTACTACAAAAATAGGAACAGGTGTAGGTACTACCTACATGTGTTACCTAAAGTGGTTCACATCACGTAGAGGCATACGAAATAACTGACACAACTTGTTTAAATATACAGGAGATGTAAACATGGAACTTGGAATATTTTCTTTGTTACGCGTTACTACTATCTACCTATGGACATAAATAATTAAAATAACTAGTAAGATCATTTACACCTAACATCACGCTTGTAATTTTTTAGTTAGGCAGAGGTGTACCTATAATACACCCACATTTCGCCAGATATGTTTCAGTCTCATGTAATAGGTGGTGAACCTATTGCCATCAACAAATCCTGCACACTCCAGATCCCATTTTATTTGTAGTTAAGTATACGTTATGAAGTTATTAGGAGAAAGTGTTGGAAACTCTCCAACTTCGGATAATGCTTTAGAAATGCATTATAAATGGCTATGCTACATTTTCTAAAGAATATATCGGGATTTTCCGGCAAATGGTCCAAAAATGAAATATACGATAAAGCTTTTAGCTTTGAAAATTGCCTCCATGCCTCGAGATAGGTACTAGTTTATTTTCAATAAAATTAAGTTACTAGGACCAAAATTGACTTTTATTTAGGTCAAGTTACAATCGAAATTTACGTAAAATGGAATCGAGATAAAAAGTACTGCAAACCTTTCGTCATTGATAAAAACCCAAAACTTCAAAGCATACCTGGGTAGCTTCAACACAATTTGCATTTTTCGCTGTCACATGTGTGTGATCTATAAATTAATAGGAGGTCGTCCACGTTCAGGTGTCGATGAGAATGCGATCGCGTAAGTACCGACGGACGGGTCCTGATTAAGGGAACAATGCTTTGTCCCACGCGAGGTGATCGATCCCAGTCGGTCAACACTTCAAATGTAATTGACGCGCCGAATTACACCTAGCGTTATTTAGTCGATCCAATTATTCCGCCCACCGATAATTTGTTTGGTTATTAATATTATTTGAACGAGTTAATAAAGGTCATTTTATTTTGGTTGTCGTTTCGTTGTTAAATATTGTAATACATTTTTTGTCATTGATTATGTATGACTTCTGTCTAATTTGTATGTAAAAATTATAAAATGTGAAACCATATCAGAAAGACACATTGGTCGTATATCAAAACCCTTGTTTTATTTTTACTTATCATTGAACATATACATATACAAGATTTCTAAGCATATATGTGTATCTCTTTTTTTTTTTTGTTCTGCTGTGACCGCATAGCACTCGCGAGCAGTTCGGATTCCTACACCAAGTTATCATGTATCTTATAGAAGCACTTTTCAAGGTGTGTACGACACCTTTATATGTAAAACATTTAAGTACCTATGCAGCACCGATGATAATAAAAAGTTAGATTGTATATGTAAATATTCACAAAACAGTTTGCCAAGTGATCTACCTTAGCACGGTGAAGTACACGTACAACTTTTAAACACTGAAATTGATTTTGCTCGATAAACTCGTCGAGTCCAACCAAATATTATACTAGAGAAACTTTGATTGGGGAAAGTAAAGGTAAACGTTACTGTTTGTATGGAAAAATTAATAAGAAGAAATAAACATAATAACATAAACGAGTACATACATCGATATTCGAAAATAACTTTTTATATTATATCAGAGGTCAAATTATCCATAACTAGAAAAATGAAAAAATAAAACGAGAATGACTTTATTGTTTCAGCCTTAAGGCTTCTGAAGGCTTAAGGTAGGAAAGCTAGACCTTTCATATGTAAATCGATTATCTTCAAAATTACATTTTAACCCCGACCCATTGATTAGATTCGTGACCCAACTCTACAAGTTCCTAAAGGAGGTACATGCTACCTCTTCACCGTTGTCACCGACAACTATTGTTTCAATTAATCAATTAACTATACAATATTTGGTGGTTAGCCGCACAATATAAACTGTAGACAATAATAACACAATTACGGGGTTTGCAATTACATAATAATTTAATAATTATTGGAATTATTGGATGAACGTACGTGTACCGCGTGAAGTATGAGACAGGTCGCTAAGTTTGTACGTGATAGTTGAACTAAATGGACACAAGATAATCCCGATATGGAGCTATTACAGCACTAATTAACGACAATTATACTGGATTTATGCCTATTGACAAATTCTGGGCTTTGTTTACGTTGTAATGTGTGAATAACTCTGATATTCTACGTAGGAGTGTTAATGGAAATATGAGGGATTCTACTCTATTCATTCTACAAGATTTAAATGTCTGAGAGGATAGATAATGTAACAAGCTTTACATCTATTCCTAGAAAATGGATATAGGTGAGAAGTAGGTCCTTGGTTGACTTAGCCAGACTACTAGAAAGTTTTTGAAGTACATACTATTTCATGAAACCCTTTATACTTATAACTCGTCTGGGAAATCTTGTGCTACGTCAGATTCTTAAGAGGCAACCGGCCAGTATTCGCACCGCAATTTGGGTTGCAGTTTGTTAAGGACGTAATAGCGCATAGTAGGCGGTAATCCCAGCCGTCGTCGACCCGACTAACGGACCGTTTAGCAAACCTCATTATTATTACAAGAAAGGGTAGTAGGTAGAATATAAATCAATAGAAATGTGGCTATTATTCACTTGTTTACTCTAAGAAATTATGTATCTTATCGAGACTATTTGTTAATGTAGGTTACCGTTATACCAAATATTTCCTAACATAAAGGGTCTTTTAATACCCTGTACCTATAACCCCAGTTTAGTTTATTCTAATAAAAATAAGGCTGTCATGTCAGACCGGCGTCATCTTTATCTAAACCCATCAAACTAAAGACATGGATCTAAAATTTTAATTTCATCTATTCTGATAGATATTAGTCCATAAATGACACCACAATCTTCAACGTGTGAGTGTGTAAAATGTAGTTTCCAAACTTGGTGAGCAGATTTGACAACACCAAAGGCCTATTCTGTATAGTCCGCCCCACTCCGCGATTACTGTACTGTAAGCTGAACTCTAGTACGGCGCGGAGCGGAGTGGGGCGCGTCTTCGTGGATTGCGCGGACTATATCTGTGATGGCGTGATGTCATGAGCCTAGATAGTACTTGTCAGGAATCGCAAATTTGTTCCAAGAATATTGCCACTCCACACATAACATAACATTGCGCCTGTAGTCCGCAAAGGGTTGGCAAAGATGTACCTACCAATAGTACCTACACCCACATTAATTCGTCAGTTATGTTTAAGTCCCATGTAATAGGGGCGAGCCTATTGCCATCAACCGGGCCAAATCCAGACCCCGGGCTGCTACTGAGTAATTGCTGATGGAAAAACCCAATAACACTTTGCCCGACCTGGGAATAGAACCCAGGACCTCATGGTCAGCAGTAGCGGTTGCGGCCACTAGACCATTGAGGCAGTCACTCCTGTTTACAGGCTTGTATAATGTATAATTAGCACCGTCAGTGGATTACGGTAAAAACCCCAACGTTCAGTGTAAGGCTGTGTTTTCACCAGAGATGTGCGAGGTAGCTGAGCGGTGCGAGGATGCGTAACAAAGCTGTGAAACGTTGCGCAGATGAGTGCTGCGAGGACCTCGCACCGCTAAGCCGTTTTCACCGGAGCTGCGCTGCGCAAGGCTAGGTAAATGAAGCGATTCTATTGGTTATTTACAAACACATCCCTCGCTACGCATCCTCGCACATCTGTGGTGGAAACACAGCTTTAAGACGGTAAGCCGGCCATGGTACTAAATCCTAGCACAATGTTTACTTAGTAACAGGAACAAACACTTAAGTTTCATGAAATCAAGGTCTACCTTGTGTTTAGACCTATTATATCAACATGACTATGATAATACTCCCTGTATGATGAATATGATATTTGGCTCTTATTGGATTTGATACATTGTTTCACTCTTTCCCAAAGGAGCGATAGAACAGGTAGTACTTTATTTCTGCCATGTTCCTACTTGTCAAACGTCGCATGTTTCGCTGTCTACTCACTTATAAAACAAAGTAAGATGTCACTTTTCATACGTTTCCTGTACATCGCTGAACGGAATTCATAATGGTATCTCCTAAACAACTGAATTTATGACAAGTTCTTTTGCACGTTTTCGTGAACGTACGTGAACATTCAAAGAAAGATATTACGAGTCATAGGCAAATGATATCAAGGTTTTATTTTGTCCTGGTACTTGTACCAGGACAAATTGATACTTGTATCAATTTTAAAGGATATTTCATTCTTCCCATCCTACCTATAATATAATTTCCATGATCCTATTTTAGTCTGAAATTAAACTGATAAGTACCTGCTCAATTTAAAATTAATTTTAAACGACGCGCCGACGCCTCTCCATTTTATAAGTACAGCAATTTGTCATGAGGTAATGTTTCGGTAAATTTTTAACTTGGGTTAATAATGGCCTGGAGAGCTAACCAACAGAATAATATTAGCAGAGAAATGAACATCAATTTTTCCTGACAGACAACTCCAATAAATATAAAGCGCGTGTGTTATCAGGTTATCACGCAAGAGAAGAAAGAGACTAAATGAGCTATGTCGGAATAAAAGACTAGATCAGACGTAATGAAGCGTAAAATTTACCATCCGTTAATTTAATGTCGCCAGATTGAAATACTTAAACGTCTGTTCCATAATGAACATTATTGAATAATGTAATCCCTTGGGACCCTCGTAGATAAAATCAGTTGGTTTATACAATTTTTGCAAACGGTGCTGCATTTCCATGACCGAAATAAAATTCAAAGTAAAGAACAGATACTAGATCAAACTGTATAGATTTACAAGCTCAAGAACATTCGAACAATTATGTTGCATTTTTCAGTATTTTCAGTAAAAAAATAGAAGCTATCGGTACGCCCACAGTCCGTAGTCACTTGCGATACACGTAACTCTATTCAGGTTCATATTTTTTTCTCTCGTATCAGTTGAACCTGTACTTTTCCTCGTTTTGTTGCTCATCACATTCACGGGCATTCAAGCGTTCCGTTACTTGCATCAGCTGCATCGTATGAATACAACTGTTGTGAAATACCAACTCATATTTATACGACTGTGGAATTATTCACTCGCTAGAATTAAAATGTTTATTTCTTTTAGGTTTTCCTTTTTCGTCAGTGTTAAAATAAGTTAGTGTAGACAGAATTCTTTCGTTACTTTCGAACTTAATTTCGGGATTCAAAAGAAAAGTTCGGAAAGTCAACATTAATAATATTTCCTTGACGTGTCTGATCCCTGAGCTTAACTAGGGTGCTTCGCCTCTTATGTGGCAAACCCCTTAATTATTTATGTTTGTGACTAATCTGCCTGAACTCGTACGTAAAATGTAACCTCTTTTGTCTACCAAATTATGTATTTATACGTGGGCAGAACGAACAATGGTTGTGCCTTATCTACGTGACATTAACTACGTAATAATGTTACGTTATAAATGACTATTGCTTTTGACTTTCCGGAGAAATTACCGTGAAGCATATTACTAAAAGATTTTAGGAGAAACCTTGAGAGGTGAACAGGCAGAGATACTATACCTTTTTACCTGTTTGATTAATTAACTCAAGTTTTAATTCAATGATTCAGCATAATAATTTCGCTGACGTGTTTTGCCTTGATTACAGGCCGAATGTTGTGGTTGTTTAGCTAGTGGGGTAGTTGGAATATGAAATTGCTCTTAGCTTAAGAAGTAAGTACTTTTTTGAAGTGAAAACTTCTTTAGGCGCGTTGGGCATTTTTGAGATGGGACTAAACCATTGATTTCGCGACACCATGACGACACCTCATTTTTGCAAACGCGATTGTGCTCTTTATTTATATTACGTTACGGATCAATGTTCTATGCAAGTATTTTTACTTTAAAGGTTTCGGAACTATTTTTTTTTGTAAACGCGATTGTGCTCTTTATTTAGATAAGGTTACGGACCAATGTTCTATACAAGTATTTTTCTTCTACCAAGGCGATCTTGTTCAAGTTTTCACTTCTGTCGGCACTCCCAGAGTGCCACCACTTTTTTTTTTTTGTAACACTATATCAAAGTATAAAACCTACGTGTGTTTATATTTATTTATGAAATTAGGATGAGCAGGTAAATTAATTTGAATCGAAACTGATTGATGTCAATTTTATAAAATGATAGAATTGCGTAGGATTGATTTATTAGAATATGTACTTAATATGAATTGCATACCAACATGTTCACTTGATTTTGCAAAATTATACTACCACCGTTGCTTAAAAAAATAACCATTTAATGTTAACTAATTCCTAAAACTATCACAACATCATAATTATGAGGTTCATTTGCTGAAATCGTTACTACTTTTGTAATTAAACAAACGAACGACCTAATCATAAATCACTAAATTTGATAAACGACCATCAAAATGATAAACGATGGACGATATCTATTCCTAGATGAAATAGGAATGAATTAACCCGCGGGCATATGTCCCACCGCCGACGAGGAAGCTACTTATCAACGTTTTACTCGCTCAAAAAACGTACAAAAGATTGTAGGTCCCTAGTTGATCGCTGACTGTTCACACAGGCGAGTATTCATTTGTCGCAGCAACAAGAGTTAAGAGGAGGCTCCTTAAATTGTATGTTAATTTGCATTCATATTCTAAAACAGTCACGCATACAATCAAAATGGAACTTTAGTATATGATTTATTGGATCTTTTTCTTTCCAAATGTAAGACAGTTACGTAATTGGAACATTTTCGCTCGATTCATTTTTTTTTCGAAAATCATGTCTTTTTAAAGATTATTTCAAACAAAAACAAGATTACTCGGCTTTTATATCTAAAATAATTATTGACAGTAAGGAAATATTATTATCCAAATAAAAGATATCTTTTCTCTATATCAATTATTACTTTAGTTATAAACGAAATAAGAGTTGAGACTGACGACATTTAGTTCAGTGCTTGAACACGACTAAACAGCACACACGAAATTCAACTTTATTACTGATGTGTTAGCGTTTAGTACATAGTGGAGTGGTGGGGTGCATTGGGGCGGAGTTTGCGTGGAAACTGTCTTTGGAGTGCCTGGTCTTAAAAGAGAGTACTCGCTCAACAACGGTCGCTTGGCGGGTAGAACACTCGCAGAGAGACTCATGCTTGGTACATGCGCATACCAGCGAGTAATCGCTCGTCGACGTCGCGCACTCTCTGCTCGCCTACTCGTTTTTAATTGCTAGTTTTACACGCTTATCGTTAATCGCCGGTGGTGGGACAGGTGCCTATACAAGACAACATCACTTCATAAGTCTGATAAGGGTCACAGCACTTTAATTACTAACTTCCAAATTAGACTTAAACTTCAATTAATTTGACTGCCTAGTGAGGTTCTGTGTATTCTATTCACAGGTCAAGCAATGTGGTTTTCCATCAGAAATTTCTAAGTACCTAACTGTTAAACTATTCTAAACGCAACCTATAATGACATCTGTCTTTTGATTCTGACAGGCGTTCCTTCCGTCCATTCAAGATTTTGTACGACTGTGTTTATTTGGTTTCAATCAATCTAATAGATAATAATCTCTATGAACCTTTATTTTTCTGCCCAAATATCCAACAGTAACAGGCTCAAGTCCAGATTTGTAGCCAGTTTATGGCAATAGGCTCGTCCTCATAGTACATGGGAGTTGAACAGAACTGCTGAAAGTATACCCATTTGGTAACCCCTTCAGAAATACAGGCTTGGCGATAATTAATTAAACATTGCGTTGTCATTCAACTGTTTCTTAGAAAACATCATCATAAATGGAACAAGGGTCTAAGTGAACAAAGTAATCCTTTATTTAAAGCATAATTTATTGTGAAGTGTGTAACTGTGTCACACACATAATTACTTGCGAATGGTGTTTTTCAGACGCAATATTTCACTTGCAAGTTGAAGTGCTCATTTGGAAACGGTCCCATAATTGCAATAATGTGTAATTCGTTTACAAAACACGTTTTCTTTATACGTATATATATATATACATATATATATACACACGTTTTCTTTATACGTATATATATATATACATACATATATATATGCACACGTAAAATGAAACCGTACACGTGCTTTTGGAAGAGTATTTTTTAATTAGAAACAGAATTAACAAATTCTAAATGTTTTGTATTTTTTGTCTCAGTAAAACGAGAACATCTAAGCGGATTTTGTTGTCCTTTACAAAATAATAATTATAAACATTTGAAAGTTGTCCGTCGTAGCCAATGTTCGAATCTTCGTAGCGAAATTCGTAGCATACTACTAAGCGGCTACGCATTTGTAGCAATAACAAATCTCGTAGCACTGATTGAAATTCGGCGAAAATACTAATACATGATTATTTTCTTTTGTATTCTGCTCAATATATCATAAGTATCATTAGATTCAATAGAAAATGGATCTGTACTTACTTGATAAATGAATTGATATCAAAGTGAAATATCATTGGTTGCCCACGCCTATTGTTGAAACAAAACACGCACATGTTGTGGACATAAAGCAAATTAAGCGATATGAGTAATGTACCTAGTTTAAGTTAATTAAAGGATCTTGAATGCGAGCTCTTGCTCATTAAACTGCGAGGTTTAAGTAGGTACTTGTCTAGTTTTAGTACATAATTAAACAATCGGCACTTGTCTCCAGAATGGTCTTGTTAAAAGTGACAAAATTAATTAAAAATCCTTTATTTTGGTACCCATAGTAATTTCGTGCATGACTAGCAATCGAGTCTAGTTTTCGAACAGAGAATCATGCTATAGCGTTTCGTTCCTGTTGACAGCGATGCAGATGAATATTTGTGTGCGTTATTTTTCAACTTTTTCTTTTTATTGCCAAACAGAATCCCATTACTAAGCCTCCGCTGTCGGTACGTCCGTCCGTCTGTCTGTCAGAGGGCTGTATCTCATGAACCGTAATAGACAGACAATTGAAATTTTTCACAGATTGTGTATTTCTATTGCCGCTATAACAACAATAAAAATGTAATTAAGTTTTTGATTAAATTACATTTTTTTCGGCGTTTTTTTCTCGATCTTGATACGGTACGGAACTCTTCGTATGTGAGTCCGCAATTGGCCGATTTTTATCCAATACCATTTCTATATAACATAATGTGTACATATAGTGGAAATATTAAGTATCATAAGTTCTACTTTAAACCAAAATTCACCAATCTTCAATTTTGACGAAACCAAATAGTCAGCGTTTACTGTTTACATTAACTATAGAAACAAGTAGTCAGTATTGTTGAGTCTATATTTAGATTTAATATAATTTAGCAATATTTACTAGCAACAACAATACTGCTTGCTTAGAAACCCGGTTTACTTCATAAAGAACAACGTAAACGATATATATTTGTGAAGGAAGGTAAATAATTTATTTACACTTAGATCAGTACATAAACCGCGTTTAAGAGCTGTCAGTGTCATTATTTTCTTTGGAATATCGACACTGACAGCTCTTGAACTCGGTTTAGATGTGCGGATCGCATTCAGTTTCTTTGGTGAAATTCGCACTTGAAAACCATAACTTTTCAAGTTAAAATTACGCTTAGATTTTCAAAGAACCAATATAGTTTAGATTGGTTTAGGAAGACTGTTAGTCATTTAAAACTGTATTCTGTAAGATGTATATAAGGTTTAGTTTTCAGTTGCACCAGATTTCAGTGTTTCAGCAATCGAAATAGAATTCCGTTGCAATTATGTTTTCGTCCGGTCGACTTATTGGTATTTTAAAATAGTAAATCAACTAAATCTTGACCACGGTAACATTATGAACACTAAATCGATTCCTCTTGATCTACGAGGCCTATCCGACCCGAATTAAATCTTGCAGCTTACATAAAAAATTCTCAATAATACTTTTTTAATCGCCGCTAACCCTTTTATCCTGTTAAAATATTCAAACATTTTGGAGTATTACGTGTTGAATTACGGGGTCGAGCTAAACCCTAAACTGCTGAATCTGCCATTCAGCAGTTTAGGGTTACTCAGCGCCTTTTTCGCACAAGCTCGACCCTGTTCAGTAGTTTCGAATAGCCGATTGAACTTTGTAATGGGAACAGTCCCGTTGGTGGAGCATCGCGTAATTATAGTTGAGTGTAAACTCTAAGAAGTTGGGCGGGAAGCTGCGGAATCAATTTGTTCTTAATTAATACGCTTCGTATTTATTTTAAATGCGAATATGTTTTTGACAAGCCGAGTTGACTAAGTTCACAAGGAGGTATTGCCGGTAGCTAAGAGTAGTCTGAAGGATCTTTTTTTTAAATGAACAATTAGAATACCTGCATTAAGGATATTTTTTGAAGTGAAAACTACTTTAGGCGCGTTGGGCATTTTTGAGATGGGACTAAACCATTGATTTCGCGATACTGTGACGGAATTTACCGACACCGTGGAGTAAAAGATATCAACGCGTTGATTACCGCCGTGTCGATTTTTTTCACGTTTTCACTTCTGTCAGCACTCCAGGAGTGCCACTGTTTTTTTTTTTAATGATTAATTAGAATACCTGCATTAAGGAGTGGGTCAATGGGGAATGAAGAGTAACGACCAATTTCGGCCACAAAAGTACTTAAACTGTACTGGAAAAAAGTTCACATAAGTAAGTAATTACCAATCCTCCTCAGTGGGATATTATTGTAATGTTCTTTTTTACTGATTAACTGCACAGTTAGCTGACCACTCTAGTTTAGATTGATGGCCCCCGAGAGTGTTACACAAGTCGCTGACTACTGGCGTCTGACCTACGTGCAACTTCAATAGACTAAACACTCCTTTTACAACATGATTGAGCTTCTTTTTATTTCTTAATGAATACCTATAAATAATATAATAATATTAGTAAAGCAGATAGTCTATTTAATAGCCATATGAGTAAATATTAGATCCTTAAATATCACATCCTTAAAACTATTACTAAATTAACTCATTTAAGTAGTTTATGGAGGAACATACTGAAATACTCGACACGAGTTTATTAACTTTATATTTAGAAGAGCTTTCAGTTTTGTAATAATTTAAGTTAATGAATAATCATTTTGGTAGTTAAAGTACCCGTATTTGTTAGTAAAAGGGACTTAAAAACTATTTGGGTAAATATTCATAAAGTTTGGAAACTATTTGTCCGGGACTGGCTGGGGCTTACGGCTGACCGCCTCCAGAACCTAAATATTTTCATTCCGGTATTATACGGATCTTATAAGGTATGAATATTTAAGTAAATAAATGTTTACGTTACATTCATGAATTTAACTAAAATATAATTTTTATTGTTATCGACATCTTAAGGCAAATCGACAATTGAGCGGTTATAGAATGATATTTTGGAAAAACTCCAGGTAAAATTACTCTACAGTGTTTTAATTGCTCCTAAAAACGACATAAAACAGTTTGTAAAACAATATTTGGCCCTTGAGTTCACAATTGCATAACAAGTTTTCAAATCTAGCTAAACAAATGAACTAATTAATCTGTATCTTATTTATTACGTTATAACATTGTGTACCCGACACCAAACAATTCAGAACTAGCTCCCGTACTATATAATATTGTTAAACAATTTCAAATTAATTGTTAATTTTAGGTACCTTTGTTTTACGTAATGAACAGAGGTGATGCTAAACGATATCGTAATTAAGACTCAATTAATCACCCCGGAGCAATTTATTTAATAACTCTTAACGAGTCCGGAGTATTTAATAGAGTGCCCTCAAAGGTTTAGTCTCAACCAACTATTGGCTTTGTTAAGGTCGGATTACACGGTGCTAAACTGTTTGGAAAAATGATAACGATGTTAATGAGAGACCTTTCAGGAATCTTGTTGCAGGGGTCGATTATGTAAACCTAAATTTTAAGGCTGATCGGAAAAGGTTGGGGTTAAACCGCTGGTGGTCTTGATATCGTAAGTTTAGTTTATCAACAAAATGTAGTCGCGATATGCTTTTCTCTAACCCTTAAGATCCGTTGTTGTACGATCAAAGAAGTAGGCCAGATATTGTGTGTTTTTAAGTGAAAACTTCTGTAGGCACGTTGGGTATTTTTGAGATGAGAAAAAACAATTGAACTCGCGGCACCGTTACCGACACCTTATTTTTGTAAACGCGTTTGTACCCTTTATTTATATAAGGTTACGGACCAATGTTCTATACAAGTATTTTTCTTCCACCAAGGCGATCTTGTTCAAATTTTCACTTCTGTCGGCACTCCCGGAGTGCCACTGTATTTTTTTTTAAATAGTACTTAGATAACATTAATAATTGTATTATAGCTACTGAAGGCGCACCGGATCTAGACCAATTCATGATTTTTTACCTCTAACACTAAGGTCGTAATGAAAATATAATTCAGGATCCCAAAATCAGAAAGACAAAGCGATAATTTATAGAATTACTGATTCTTAACAAACGAGCCAACATCATGTTCTCATGTTTCTTTCATGAGGTTTCGTGAATGGAATCGGTTTTCATGTTACACGAGGTTTCTTTTATTGTAATTACATTTTCATATCGCGTTAATTCCATACCTAAGTGGATGATATTAACATTAATTTTGCGCAATCTGACATTAATGAAAATCAACTCTTATAAGTAGCTACTTTCTAGGCATTTACATTAAACTTTTTCCTCATACTTCTTTTAATTAATGTAATGGAGATCATAATTCAAAGCCAAAGGAAGAGATAAGAAAATTTTAAATTAATTAACATTTAAATAGTTACATTTAACATTTTTCCTCGTCTTTTTAGTTACCCGTTACTTATTTCTGGTAATAAAATACGTTCAATGGAAAAAAGAAAAACAAATGACTCGAGTTTTAATCCACAAAATGAATACATTAATGATTTACATTTATATTTAGAATCTGTATTCATCATTTTGTATACAATTCATCAGAACTGACAAATGAGGTTTTATTATTCCACTCCATTTGTTGGTGAAGTAAAAATAACGTGAAATAGAGCTATTTCAAAATGATGGGGGATAAGGGATAGAACGTCGGTTGTAAAAAGGGGAATAATTTGCTCTTTTGTACATGTAAAAATTGTGTACATTTTTGTTATATTGCAAAATTTCTAACGGTCGTTGGTTACTTGGAAGAAAATATCAAGTAATATATATTTTAATTTTAAAATTAAATTACCGCAGTCGTAGCTTTAAAGTTCGTAGTTGACCGATACGATGCTACGCCGCTACGCCACCGCTACGTTGGGGATTGCACTAAAAGCCAAGTCAGCGATATCACTACGCTGCGATATCTACATAGATTTACAACTGCCAACATTTTATCTTCATGTAGAAGTTATCTTAATGTGATAATTTCATGTCAATGCAATTAGTTAAGTGATCAGAAAATCCCTCAATGTTATGCAAGGTTAATAAGTCAAAAACTTCACAAGGGCGTCCAAATTATATTTAGATTATTTAGCTTAATTTTTCAATCAGTGCGAACGTTTAAATTATTTGCCAGTTTGGACTTTCAAAGACATATTTAGAATATTTCATGAGATTTTGAACCTAAATATTTCTTAACTTATATTAATGGGAAAATTATTAGTTTAATTCTATTTAGACATTTACAGAAGTGCCCGTAGACGGTTATTTCAAATTGGTTAATAAATCTGAGCATACCACATTAATAATCTGTCTGTCTACACCGCGTTTGCACGTTATACTCGTATAAAACGATTAATTTGTTTTAAGTTTAGTTAATGAATGAAGCTATCAATGAGCAAGAGGGTGTTCATTTTAAACAATATTTGTCTCACGACCATCTTTACCATAAATCGTTTTTAGTGCGAAATTCGTACTATACAAAAAACCTGTCTGATCCGTGAGGGTGTTGTTAGGTATCATACTGACAATCTATTTATGAGGTAATTTTCAGAAAAAAAGAAAAAACAATTGCCACATTTTTTTCAAAGGGGATATTTTACCGGATTATCACATGGGGCGCAAGCGGCCGTCATTTAGCGGGTGTTTACAAGTCATAACTTATGACCCCAGTTGATTTTTTTTTTAAACTGATTTCGGGTAATTTTGGTACTAAAAATGTGAATTTTAAATAGCAATAACTTTTTATTTCCAACAATAATTTTAAAAAAGTTTTTGGTTAAATTATTTCAGTACCTATGTGCCCCTTTCGGATCGAACAGGGTTATTTTCACATATTGTATATTCACAACTTAACGGCTGAGCAGAATTCGATGAAATGGCACACAGGCAGATCATGACCTGGGTTAGGACATCATCATCTGCCTAGCCTTTTCGGGCTTCTAGGGTTGGGTTCCAGTCGAACTGGATGCAGCTGAATACCAGTATTTTACATGGAGCGACTGCCTATCTGACCTCCACAATCCAGTTAGATACTGGGTAACACGATACCCTTTGGTAAGACTGGTTGTCAGACTTTCGGGCTTCTGACGACCCGTAACAACTGTCAAAGATCTACAAATGACAGCCGGGACCAACGGGCGCAACGGGTTAGGACATAAGTTACTTTTAATCCCGGTAGTAGGTTCCCGTGGAATAATTTCTGACATAAACGCGGATGAAGCCGTTAGTATCTCATAAATTCAAATCCATAAAGTTCCTAAAAATACGTTCTAAAGCCATGTTAAACCCTGAACAGAAGAAAGGTAAAATTAGTGAATCCATTGCGTTATAAATGAGTACCCGGGCAGGATTGATTGGATCCTGATGACTGTGCACCGGTGAGATTAATAGCTCGATCGACTGCTTAAACGATTAACAGTATGATTTGCGAGATAAGGCTCTCAATGACCGTTTATAAGTTAGCTTTTAATTATTTGTTAAAGCCATTTTTGATTTGCTGTTGCTTTTAATAATAGGTGCCATTGATCCTATATTACCTTTCTTAAAAATAATACTCACATTTATTATAATCATCATAAATATACTTTTTTCTTGATTATCGAGAGTATGTAACCTATTTGAACTCAGTCGCAATTTCTTACTAAAAAATTCTCAGTTGACTGACTGACATATCAATGCAGAGCCGAAACTACTGCGACTTTTGCATACAGCTTCCGTTTATAATGTAGGGGAGCACTGAGAAGGGGTTTTTGTAAATTCCACCTTTAAGGGGGCGAAAAGGGGGGATTTAGTTTGTATGAATACTCGAAACTTATAAAAAGTACTAGGCTTGTATGAATTCAAGATAGTATTTCAATCATTAGACGTTCTGCACAATTTCTGAGCAGTAACCTAACAAAAAGTACTAGGCTTGCATGAATTCACGATAGTATTCAATCATTATGTTATGCTACTAATAGGATTTAGATGAGGCAGGCAGATAGTTTATAACCTGGATACTTGGATACTTTTATCCTGGAAGTACGTTTCCATGAGATAATTTCCGACTTCTACGCGAGCTAAGCCGCGGGAAAAAGATAGTTTTAATATGAAGAAAGAGAAAAGTATTGATCAAGAAAAATTTCCATTGTTTTCTTTTAAACATACGAATTTGTTGCTCTTACGTAAATGGCTAGAATAAACGATTAAATGAGATTAACATCGATAAAAATACATATATCCATTCACCCCTTGTCGTAGTACTATTAACGCACGGTTATAGCAGTCGCGCCACCACCCAAGACATTTATATGATAATTTTATTGTAAGTCCTACGAAAAGATGGGTAAAACTGCAAATTATCGAAGCGAGCGACGCAACGATGATAACAATGTATGTTCATGTGTACCACAGAGTAGTGATTTGAATAATTTTTGCATTCCAGTAGGACCGCGGGCGACTGTGAACGTGCTGGTCGGTAGACATGGAGTCGCTATTGGTTGAACGACTACTTGTTGCATGGGTCCCGTGGGTACTGTCACTTGTTTTTATGACGCACTGTTCAGTTTATTTAACATGTTAGTTTGCTCTAGTAATTTGTAGGCTTTAGCTTATTTTGGCCTCTGGAAATAATA
The DNA here is from genome assembly GCA_949152395.1 of Agrochola litura. Classification (NCBI taxonomy): domain Eukaryota; kingdom Metazoa; phylum Arthropoda; class Insecta; order Lepidoptera; family Noctuidae; genus Agrochola; species Agrochola litura. Next base: position 13,652,884 of record OX424493.1, read on the forward strand.
TTTTGGATATAGGTCATTTTTGTCCAAAATCGACCTGAGTTTGTATATAATGTGTTTTTTTGATGAAATAACATTCAACTAGACTCAAGTCAATACAACTTTAAAACTACTTTATACAAATACTTCAACGTATTTATAAAAAGGCAGCAAGAAATAATAAGTTGAAGCCGGTTGTCACGTCACACGTCTGCGCTAAGCCTTCATAGCATTGCAAGATAAAAGCAATGCGAAACAGTAGGAGTAACATCCGGTGATAGATTTAAAAGCATTTGTCAACACAAGCGTGGTCACTTGGGAATGAAAACTATGGAATTGCTTCTTATCCTGGCTTTTGCCTACGGTTATGCTCATGTAGGTACGTATAGCGTAGATGCAAGAAACACGGTGTACCTTACTATAAATCAGGGATGTTACGGAAGTCGTTTTACCGGATCCGGAACCGGAATCGGAACCGGAGTCGAAGGTGGAAGTAGAAGAAAGATGTGTTATGGAAAGGCTTAATGTTATAATTGAAATATAATTCAGTCTCTTTAATCAGTCAAATATTAGCGATAGCATCCACAAACAAAACAATAAACTGAGACTTCGAGCGCGAGCGTGTATAAAATAAACTAAAATTACACTGGCGACGAATTAAACTTCACGTGCATCGCTGCGTTTCGAACTTCGGTATTCAAAATTATCGGAACCGAAGTCGGAATCGGAGGTGTAAATTTAATCGGAAGTTCTGACCTTTCGGAACCGGAAACGAAACTCCGTAACATCCCTGCTATAAATGACGCTATTACGAAAACAACATAAATTCTTAAATTCATGAATTGTTGAACTGCATTTTTCTACCTGTAAACATGTTGCCTCATATTGTTTCATGTCTCTGTCTCAACCTGTGTTGTCTCATGACAAATACTGAACGTTTCTAACTTATAACCTTCGCTCTACATAAGTTCACGTAGCATTCTTCGAGTTTATTTATTACTTTTTCAAACACTTTGTTTAGTACCAGGACGTACAAGGTACCTGATCCATCGCCTGTCCTATAAAAGAAGGTCATTCAAGGATTAACCTTCCCTAAATCTATATTGAAAGAAATATCATTTATGAGAGAAAATATTTATAAAGTCTAAATATTTTCTCCTTTTTATATTTAGCGAGATTTTCATTTTTAACGTACCTACACTTTAAAAATGAGAGATGATGACTTTGACATCTTTTTCTCTCAAAGTAACGATGCCCGAGTATACCCAACAACAAAGAAAGAGATGTAGTTGACTGGTAATTAAAATTATATAAAATCCTAGCGACGCGCCCCGGCTACGCATGGATGCAATTTACATGTGAAGACGGTATTCTGTTCACGACACGTTGAGCACAAGTTCTGAGCAGTAAACTAACAAAAAGGCTTGCATGAATTAAAGATAGTATTATTAAGTATTTCTTTTTGTATATATTTACATAATAGTTATATCGTTGGCGTAGGTGGAGAACTAAATAACAAAAAAATATCTTGTTTGGAGAAAATTGCGATTTATTTATGCGACATGATTTGGGTGTTACGGAAATGGTGAAAAGTCAATTTGACCAAAATTGCATTTATTTAGTTCTCCACCTACGCCGACGTATAGCCTATGTCCATCTGAACAGCTAATGTCTAAATGGGAGCTGCAATGTGGTTCCGGATATTACTCTCCACATATATACAAAGTCACAAAATTCACTCTCTCTTTATAATATTACGTATAAATTACGAAGATTTTCTTATCAAACTTAGTTTGTCAAAAGTCAATCTGTTAATGTGCAGCCAGCCTTAGGTCGCCCGAAGCAAGTCGCGATAAAAGCGGGAAACATTTATTCTTGATCTTTTTGTTTTATATAGCCTGAGCAATTTGTTGCGGAGCCCGACTCTAGCTACAGAGAATTTCTCATGCCGACTTGATGCCCATCTCTATTATTGAGTCGCATTCAATATTGTACCTACTGTTCTATTACTTTGATTTCACGATTCATTTTACATTTATTGTAGCGGCGAAGATTGAAACTTTTTCTAGTTCAAATTGTAATTATTCGATATGATTAAAAAAGTAATGAGAATTGTGTTAAGTAGTGTGGTTAAAGAAAAGTTCTGTAATGATTTTAAACTTCGTAAAATATTCAATTGGTAAAATAATTTACTCTTAAAATGAAAATGTTCACAATATTTACGTGGGTAATTTTAATCAAACTTTTTTCAACGTATGTAAGTAAACGAGAGCCCGCATTAAAAGTTCTCAAACTAAAACTTCGCTCGACTGATCATCCATTGATGTATACCGTTAGTACAATGGTTTTAGGTTAAACAAAATTTCATTTACCCTAATAAAGTGTTTCCAAAAAGTTACTAGTATAATAAATCAGGGTCTCCGCGCAAAAACCTATTCTGTAAGTACCTTTATTGTTCATTTTCCTACGTAATGTAATTCCAACCTTAACGTCAAAATTCGTTTCCTTTGCACGGTAACGTTCAAAGGATTTATGACCGAACCTAAAATCTAACGTCATTAGCGTTTCTTGTAAAATAGCGTTTCGGAATAAAACACTTGAAATGGAAAATCAAGGAAAGACTGAACCGATAATACATAATACGTGTATTTGTGTAAATAGGTCATTCCCTATCTTAATATGAGATAAACCATCATTTGAGATAAACCATCATCTATTTCGTGCTATTAACTACTTCTAATCACTACAGCTGTTCCAAAACTAAAAATTAAGACCATATTAATTTTCAAAAACCGAATTTCAATATCGCGAACCACTTTGCGTCAGCTAATAAAATCCTTTCTTAATCTTACAATAACGAAACAATTACACATGACTAAGAACATAGGTACTCAATCTTTCAGTGTGGGTTTTTTAACTCATCCTTTCATAACTCATTATGTAGCACGCATTCACAAAGGCATCCGGATTTCCACAAAATGGTGGTAAGTACTCACCGTCGTAAAGACATTTATCAAACGATTCAAAGCACTTGATCCTTTAAGTCTCAGAACATTCAAAGCTTTTAGAAGAATGATGTTTATGCCATGACTTCGAATGGCTGTCGTCACAAAAATTAATGGCGAGAGTAACTGCTCGGCAATTTAACAACAAATTACCGACAACCCGCTATTAAGTGCCACCTGTAACACGGCTTACATCTTCGATATCATTTTAAGACCGTATAAAACGTTTTAGTCTCACGTAAATCTAATGAGTACTTATTCTATTCTTAGAGTAAACATCGAACTTAATGTATGGATCTTGTTTTCACGATTTGTTAGACAATACTCACATATAGACACATGATACTCATAGTGGCTTTTACTTTAAACCTTTACAAAATGCGCGCTCGTTTCACGTTACTACGAAAGCATAGAGAAGGAAAAAAGTATCCCGCCAAAGGTCACACTTGCTATGGGATTCATTTGCCAAACAGTATTGTATCAGTTCAAAATGGGATCAACCTATTTTTGTAGGCTCCTTCGACAAAGACGGTACAAAGATTTCGTTGAATATTTGTCAGTTTGATTCAATTACCTAAATCACGTCACACATTGTTCTTGCTTCGATATTTCGTGATCCCGGGAGGTTAGTGAGGTATTTCTTTGCGAAACAGTCGTCTTCGGGGTCCCATCGGTTTGTGTCGATGTTCCAATTTGTCAACATAAAATAGACAGCGGCATCGGCAGGCCGACTCGACCCACTACACCGCTAGATGATATCCCTACGTCAGTGGCTCTGATGGAGACATCTGCACCTGACGTAGATTTATCGATGCTTAATTCAAAACGATATGATCCTTCCAAATGTTTCTTAAATTAAAATAATACTGTACATTTTCTTCATTTCCTTTCATTTATTTACCCGAACTATTTTCATTACTACTTGTCGACAGTCTCATTATTTCACTCTCTGCATCCAGCTTGATGCTTTTCTCAATTTCAACTTTAAATCTGCATAGTTTTATTAGCTCTTCAAATGCAATTTAATGCAGATCTGCCGGAAATGGTTTCTCCTTTTCCCGTAGCTCAAAGCTCACTTGAACCAACATTGAAAATTCTACAGAAAATACTTGCGTGAAATGTTATATGGCACACCTACAAAATATTGTATTTTTATAAGATTTTATGCTCAGAAAATGAGACTTGGGAGGCAAAACATCATGTTTTTTCACTGAATCGTAAGTAACTGTATTACGTACCCGTTTAGTCAATGTTTGTGGTCTGCAGTGGTGCCGTGTGTGCTGTGACCGAGCACTTTGCTATTTTAACACCTGCGCTTGTTGATAACATTATTTTGTCATAAAACAAACGGAGTACTCGTACATTATGATGTAACTGCATAGTTCGGTACTCTTATTTCAATGGATAAGTACTGTTTATTATTAAAGAAAATACGAATGGATAACTCAATATTTATGATCCATTTATCCCAGAATAACAGGTAAAATAATTTTATCGAATACGTCAACAGAACTCCAGAGAAAATGCATGAAAAAATAATGGAAAAGAACTTCTCAACAACTAAAGTACCTACTGTTAAGATGAACGAAGAAAAGCTTTTAGTTATAAAAACTATCGAAATAAAAAAGGGACAGAACGTAGTACGCTAACCGCCACAAAGAAACCAGCTCGCCACTCGGATATGAACGTTTTAATTTGATTAAAAACTACCGAGATGGCTTAAGAACTCTTGAGAGAGGTTAGAAGTACTATCCTGGACTAACAAAGGCTCTTGAGCCCAACTCTACTCATATTTATTAGGTATTTGTCAGAAATAGACAATACAATTCATCCTTTTCCAATCTTTTCAGCCTCGCGCTGTTATAAATCTGAACAACTCTCTCGATATGGAAATGAAATAACAAACTAATTGATAGGGGAAATAACAAGACAGTCACACTGTAGCAGAAATAAATAACGACTCAAAACACAAGCAATTTCATGCTTGACACAAGTACGAGGAAATTCGCGAAACCTAATATCGATATTTGAAGTAAACTCTAAAAACCTACCTGTAAGTAGGTAAGAGTGAAATTACCTTCCCGAGAAAATTAAGCGTGGATCCGTCCATCTAGAAAACTGCTAAAATGCTGTGGGCGATGCTTAGATAACGCAGTTTACTAAATACCCTCGCCCACGAGTATGAACTACCTGATAATAAAATATTCCCACGAAAATGCTCCTGCGCGCACCAAAGGTATAATGATATCTCGACCAACGATCTGCCTTGAGCCCGTACCTTAAGAGATAGTGACTTAATAACAAGCAACAATCAAGTTGATGCTTAAAGAATGGCACAAAGAAATAAGAAAGCCTCTTAGCCTCCACGAATGTCTGACATTTTAAGTTTTCTCGTGTTTTTCTCAACTCTATTTTTGATTTCACCAGCGGCAATAATATGGGTCATACTTTATATTTTATTTATGTCAATCATATAGATCTTGGCTTAGGTTGTTTTTTGCATCTCCTTTTAGTGCCCAATAAGGCGTACTTAATCCATCTATTTACGATTTGAATACATGTTAATTTATGTATTTACAATTTTCATAGGAGCACTGTAATTCAAAAGGAACTGAAACAAGCTTATACGGAGCTAAGTACTTAAACTTTTCTTTGTCGTAAAACAAAGCACGTTGTAATTAAACAATACTCAGACAACAGTTGTTGGTTCAATGTTGACTGTATACAGACAATGCTGAACTGCCCGGGAGTTATGAATGACCTACATTCGAGTCATCAAGATCTAGATCAACAAGTGGTCAACCGAACTATAATACCATTTCGAGAAATAGTAAAACACTGGCATGGAAATCATAATACCATACCGAAATGAGCAAATTACAAGACAACATTAAAATATTTACTAGCAAAATAATGTATTTTGAAAAACAAATTATAATATCCTTCCTTAATAAGTAATTTAAACAGAGATTCGTTTACTTCACGCTTCTCGGATCTGATAAAAAACCAAATAAAATGAGTTTCTGGACTGTAGTCAAAAATGCGATACAGGCTGCGAAATTAATCACCGAATAAAAAATATAAACCTACAAAGAGACCGAATTGTGAGCGAGAGCCAAATCGGGCACTGGCAAACATCAGCCAAATTGGACTAGCGCGAAATGGCCAAACATTTTCAAATTAGAACTCTCTACTCAGGTAGATAATGATACAGTGAAAAATATAAATAGCATTCTATATTCAAAATTGGGTTTTAAATTCGCGAATCTTTATTGTGCCAGTCTTAAACGTAAAAAAGAAGTTGCCGAGGCCAGGAAAAGAGGCTTTATACTAAATACTAAGGATCTCTGCGTTTCATGCTGTCGCTGCACGCTGCTTGCAAAGCAATGATTTCAAAGGGATCACGTCAAAAGTCTGTCAGATCCAGTAATCCAATTTTAGTACTCTATTTCTCACCACACATTAAAACCTCTATGCCATAAAAAAATGCGACTTATTATCTCATTCGTAAGTGACTACCGACTCCTTGCTTGTTGAAAATGTATTAAAATATTCATACCATTGAAATATATTTTCATGGATTCTGTTGGAAGCTGCAATTTCTCACCAAACATTCTCGGTATGAGAATGTTTGGTTCAAGCAATTCAAGTTAACCTAAAGCATATATGCAATGCTTGGTTCGTAGCATATGAAGTGGAATTAACGCCCAATTAGCCTGCAAACTATGCTGCAAGAAACTGAGGCTATGAACGAGACTACAGCGTATTCAGACGTAAATTTTAACGTAGAGTTAAACAAAAGGCATAGAAATAAACCTAAGGATACCGAACTATTTCTAAAAATATATGTAAATCCTCTTAAGAAAATTCTTCACTGTATTTTGTTACCTACTATCACAAAATCTTAATTGATAACATAATTTATATTTGTAATATGGACCACTTATGAATTTAATGTAACCCGACCTTTTTGTCACTAAATATTTCGTTTCCATTTCAAGAAGCTATCAGCTTCTCAAATAGCATGAATATTTTTAGTGGTTTTTAGTACCGCAAGCTTTGGGTAAACACTAGTCCAGGTGAATTATGTCCGCAGGTAAAAACATTCGTTCAAAGAGTCTACTCCTTTGTTAAGAAATTCCAATTATATGGAACAATAAATGTCAATTGATTTGTAAGATTAAGGTTTCCGACATCCTATAAGTTTGCTACAGTGACGAATGTACTGTAATTAGAAAAAACGCGGGTATCGGGTAAGAAAACACTGTGAAAATGATAATAAAGAGTGAGATATATTTGTACAAGATGCTAAGAGATATATTCGCGTTGAATGAAGGAAATTGCTAGGTAAAGGTGAAGAAAACCAGAATAACTACAAAATATTTCACCTAGTTGAGGCTGCGAACTTTTTACCTTTGGATACAAAGCCATTATGACTATCATATATTAAGCTTCTCCCCTGTAGAGAAAAAAAATGTGCGGAAGGTCACAGAAACGACACAATATTTCGAAATGTGTGCTCGCTCGGAATGAATTACTGCCTTCTGCAGAACCGCCCACTTCTCCGACTGACAGGACAATGTCAGTTATTGTTAGAAATAAAACCACAAGGATTTGCTTACATAATATATGTATATAGCCGCTATATTCAAAGGTTAACTTGTCCACGGTATCTTTTACCTTTCTGTTAAGATATACGACCTTTTTTCTAGCACTGCTTCTTTTTCTCGAAGGTCCAACACTAAAGATAATGTCAAGACGCTTGCATATTATCGCTTGGCATCCAATACCGCGAATGTGACATTTTTGACGACGGTCAGATTTTTGTTTTATTTCATTCTACACGTTCAAATACGTGATCCTGCATTTAAAAATGATTTTCGTCAAAAATGTCACATTCGCGGTATTGGATGCCGAGCGACGATATGCACATTATTATTCACTTTTTCAATTCAAAGTGCCTCAGTTTTCGTAGAAAATCTTGATTGCTTTAATACGTACTCATGTCCAAAAATAAATGCCAAACATTACTCAACACGAAATCATTGTTACTCACATTGCATACGTCGTAAGTATATAAAATGACGTATCCTTAAACGAGTCACTAGTCATGCAAAATTGCAGATGCAATCAAGGACGGGTGTAGGATTAATTTGCCGATAGCATAACTATTAATAAACTCATTTGAAGAGCTCCATCGAAAGCTAGAATAAATCAATAGAACTGATTTATTGTAGCTGAGCAAACAGCTATAAATCAAAGGCAGGCGCGGCACTACGTGTACCAGTAGTACAGTAACTACATATGGCGTTTTATAAAACCTGTGTGACGTCATAAATATCATGTTCATTAAACTGAACAATATATATATTTGAGAACGTAGGTACGTGTATACTTCTCCCGGTGTGAGTGGGAACTTCGAAATTCTCTTGAGAGAAGACGAGCTTCATAAAAAATTAAAATTAATCTTCGGGACTGCATTGGGGCCTATATGATGTTATGGCCTAAACAAAATAAGATGATTTTATTATATATCGTATGAATTAGATGTTAATTTGTATACATATTTCTCTATCTAGTTGTATAGATATTTTCATAAGACATCTCAAAGACGTAGATCATGTTTATATGCCTTCCTTTGAACCTATCAGAATTTGCCACACCATAAATACCTTTATTTAAAGTCAAAGCATTTTTTCCTTTTGACTAAGGAAACGCGCTCTTTAATCCAAAATTGTTACAATTTAAATACTTCGTAATCACGTTAAAATAAAAGTGTTTGAAATAAGAACAGAGACAAAAACAACAGACTACGTTTCTATAAATTAGAACAAACATACAAAATATGTTTAGATAAAATTCTAAAAATCTCAACTGAAAATGGTCACATTACGTTTTTATCTTTTATCATGTTTTCTCACAGAATTTAAGGGAAATGGAAAAAGTTCTGTATTTAATTTAGCTGATATTCCAAACAGGACTTTGAATTGAAATAAGTCGTGAAAAGATTCTAATTAAAACTTTTAAATCACCTGATAACAAAGAGGGTTTTTCGTATTGACATGGATTTATCATCATAATTACCTACGTACATGACATGACATAATGTCTGTCTAAAGGATGCGACAATTTTGCCGTCGCGTCGGTAACAGCGAATTTTCGTGTAGATACTAGGACTTTATAGCGAAGTAGGTTGCATCCGCGCGTAATTTCAGACCAGCCCTTAACTTCATTGTGGTAATTTCATCAGCTTCCTTCGAGTGGATAGCTTCCTGGACGGATACCTTAGTGTCCCAAGGATTTATTTTTAATTTCAGCGATCGTTAATATTAGTGAAATATTGAAAAAGCAAAATAACTTACTACAAAATCGTACCTACCTACATATATGTATATAGACATCAAGGGCTATTAGATGAGAGGTCCGAATCTGCGGTTTTTGAATACTGCAAATCACGGAGTTTTAGGTACGTTTTTGGAATACAAATATTCAGCTGCCTCCAAAAGTTACCGGCCAGTCATCACGGATTTACTTTCCGTAGCGAGCGAAGGAATCAGATTATAAAACACATACCTACAGATTGGCATATAACTGACCTCGTAAAAGATTAATTTGAGTTGATATAAGATAATATGACATTGACAATGTATTTTATGTCTGTCCACATCGTCAAACCAAGTTTGGTCGAGATACCGAACTTGCGAATGACGGAAATTCTGTGTTAGTTGGAGGTAGTTTATCTACCTATGAATCTTTTGTACCTTTGTGCCTGTCAAAAAGTTTGAGATTAGTTCCCTTATTTCCGGATCAAACTATTTACTATAGCACGGAATTGTTTATTACAGGGTTCATTTAAGTACTTACAATCCGCAACGATGGTTGTCTAAGTCAATAAGTACATTTGCCAGTCAATGAAGACTTACAATTAGCTAAAGCCGTGGAACGCCGTGAAAGCCTGTCATAGCAAGGTCAACTACTCGTACATCTTACTGATTTGTTAAAAACTCGTAAGAAACTGTAACACAAATATAATTTACTAGCTTTTGCCCGTGGCTTCACCTGCGTGGAGGTTGGAATTTATCCCACGGAAACGTACTAACGGGACAGTCACTTTCGCATTTATTATATTAATTAGGATATAAAAAACAGCCTATTCCACGAGAAAAAAGCAGAGTTGCTAAAAATTTTGATGGTTACGGCTGTAACAAACGAACTAACTTTAAAAGGAACCCCAAAAATTGTGCAAGACCCGCATGACCCTAGATTCACAGCCGATTAACACCTATGTTTGCGACCACTAGACGGTATGAAGTTAATAAAATTTACAACAATTTACTGTTCTCCACGAGCTTTTCTATGAGGATCTTATTGTTGATGTTCATAGCTATATGTGGTGAGGAACTAGGATTTATTGCGAAATATATCGGGAGACGCAACAGCTGCGTTCATGCACCGAGCTCTTTACGACATAATTTAATCAGGAACCAATTATGTTAGTGACAGTACCCTATTTGATAGAGCGTTAAGAGTTACTAATATTTCACTTAATAATCATGGTTTCGGAGAAAATATGACCACACATTTAGTCGTAACAGCATTATTTGCTACCTCTTTTGCTGATGGACGATGCTGATACTTACGTCTTTCTTCAGCGCTAACATACCAAGCTCACAGGCTCGCTAAGCCATGTCGCACTAGTAAATTGTGAGAAATGGAGACGGTTGACGAAGTTTCGTGCAATTATAATTTCACTAGTGAAATTATTAATAATTATAATTAATTATAATTTCACTAGTGAAATTATAAATAATACTGATTTGACAATATCCCTGCGACATCTCCACCACCTGTACCATAAAAATCGTGCCAAAACAGCAAATTTATAAATCATATCATTGACTCACTAATTAGGATCACTATTAATCAGATTCACTTAAAAAACTTAGCACAAAAAGTCTGACAACCAGTCTTACCAAGGGGTACCCAGTAACTGGGTTGTGGAGGTCAGATAGGTAGTCGCTTCATGTAAAATACTGGTATTCAGCTGGATCCAATTAGACTGGAAGCCGACCCCAACATAGTTGGGAAAAGGATAGGCAGATTAATAAATAAATAAATAAAATCGTTTATTGACCAAATAAAGTATTTTTAAATTTCCTTTAAAGTAATACTACAAACAAACTATTTCTAAAATTACTGTCATAAAGAAAACATAATTTTAATATTTTACTTTTGGACTCCATACTAGGTCGAGCCTGTCTCATGGAGTCCTTGAGAGTATTTACAATTTAAAGTTTCAGGGTAGATACTGTATTGTATTTATTAAATTTGTTTTAAATATTTAAAGTAAAAACAAAAACAAAAGACTAAATTTTGATTGATTGATTAATTAGATTCACTTATCTTTCCTAACAGAATCTGTGTCAATATTCCTTAGTTCTAGGTATTAATTTATCAAATCAGGGACACCGCACCATCGACTATATGCGAAAGCTATTACAATTTAATTGGCAATTTGTCTATTACATTAATGACTGTTCCACAAAGCCACATCAGTGATACATATTCATATCACTCGTATTTGTTCAGTATTTAGACTTTTGTCATATAAATTGGATTATTAGTGAAATCTCTGTGGTGGAAACAAAGGAAGACACTAATTATGTTTTGTTAATATTTGACGGTTTATGTAGGAATATGCTATGTTAGTCTACATGGGCTATTTTGTAACCAAAACCTTTGACTAAATCTGAATGCATGAATTGAATAGATACCAATTTTATTACCATGTATTTCGTCTTCGTAGTGTTATTGGGTTTCCTATCAGGAATTTCTCAGTAGCAGCATTTTTTTTTTTGGGTGGGATATTGTCAAATAACTTCTCCCGCTCTGGGCGGAGCAGAAGGGCGTGTCAGACTCTTACGGACTGAAACCCACCCGTGTTCCTTCAGTTGCCTATATGTTGCCAGGGGCCGCGGTATCCCTTTCGGACTTTCCCGCGACCCCGGCAGGCATCGGCCCTAGCGGACCCCGTCGGTTGTGCTGACATCTCTCTGAGGCGCGCGTGGAACACAATGCGCCGTCGATCCGGGCCTGGTCCTTATCGGCCGGCGAGCTACCCATTGCTCACCGTCCGCAAGCCCGCGCCTACGGTGGCCGGGAATCGGCCTGCGATTCCCGACGCCCAGGGCGTCTCCTGCGGCGGCTAGGGGCATAAGGGCGCGAAAGTTGCCTGAAAGGAGATGACGGCTTCCCATGTCTGGAGTCTGGATTTCTGCCCGATTAATGACGATAACTGGGGTTTAAACATAACTGGCGAAATGTGGGTAAACTTTAGATACACCTCTGCCTAACCCTTTAGAGATTAAAAGCATGATGTTATGTTATGTATGTATCTATGGCTATGTTAATCTGCGAGGGCTATTTTGTAAACAAAACCGTTAACTTACTCCTGAATGCATACGAAAGTTATATCGTAATATTCGTTCCACGAGATTTGTATTGTATCTTAAATATACGTACCTAGCAACAAAAATATCCATGATTAAAAACGCTTCTAAATCTCATTATATAATTTCCCTGCTGCCACTGTTCCTTTTAGACCCCTTTAGAAAGACATTTCCTCTCGATACGAAACCGCGTGGCCGCAACTTAGTACGAGTGCAATTAGTTTCTCTAAGCTAATATCAAGTAGTTCACTACATTTGTAGTACACTACACTACACAGTGAGTACACTTGGACCGTTTTCCCATGTTTGTGTGTACTTTCACGACAGTACACGGCAAACTCAATACTATGACATGTATTTTTATATTTTTCTCTTTCCCAATTTTTTTCATTTTATCTTTATTAAGGAGCTTTGTCACAATACTGACTATGTCGCTCCAGCATAGCCAAATTTTGAATTTTAAATGATTTTATGTGATTGTAATATATTTTGTACATAGTTCTAGCCTCGTCCGACATAGGCTTAGCTAAAATACAATTTAAAGTACCAATTCCAAACATATTTTCAGAATCAAGCAGAGAGAGAGAAATCTCTTGAGGTGTTCGCCCCGCTCACACTCCATCAAGATAATATGATGTACGTCCTCGATTATTCCACATTTCTCGCAATTAGGTGAAGGTGTGATACCCATAAGGAGCGCAAACTTCCTCGACGGGATGTGACCGGATCGAAGCCTCATGGCAGTAACAGTATCTTTTCTATTGAGTAACTCTTTCCCAATTGCTATACGGAGAAATGTGAAAGTGATTTTCTACCCTGTCTTTTTTTTCCAGATGGAATAGTAATTCAGATGATAGGTTCGTTTTTACATTAGCATACGAGTTCGTTATATGCCATTCAATATCAAAACTCGAAAATCGTAAAACATGCCAATATCACATTTGAAGCTATTCATAAACGAAAAACCTTTTAAGATATGAATGCTTGTCAAAATGCTGTGTGCAGAGCTTACAGTGAAACCCCGGTTTCAAATATTGGATCAAACTGTTGGCAGAGTTGGGGTCGACGAAAAACCATTCAAACTAACCGGGCCGATTGATGGCCAATGTTGGCAGTTGGTTGGACCCAAAGTTTGGAGGCGAGGGAAAATATTAAATGTTATTGAAATGCTATCAACGGTGTACCTCAGAATGTCAATCTCCATTCACAGTTCACAGTTTTTAAAACTTTTAACGTTTAATAACATTCAAACTGAAGTGTGGGAACGGCAGAATGCAGCGAGTATTTCACGTTATTCAGTCAAATCAAATCGACATTCATGGATTCATTGATTTATTTTATGTTCAATATCTTTGATGTTTTAAGGAAGTTGATGATTCATATCGAGTGAAGAAAAGTAATTTTGATAAAAAAAGTTAACGAACTGATCCAACGAACTATGTTGTTCTAGAAGACAATTAACTAGGGTCTATTTTTAAGCAAAACAAAACAATGAACAAAACACTGCACGTTAAACCATCAGTTATTCTATCAAGCTGCCGTTGACATATTGAAACTCGAGAGGATCAAGAAATTGTGAGAATACAATAAAACAAAAGAAATCCTGGATAATTCTTCCTTAGATCCTCATAAGTTACCACAAAGTATTACAAAGTATCAGAGGCGACGGAACTGTTCGTACCTAATGCGCGGAAAAGTGGTGTTAGCGAACTTAACAAGATTACTGCTGCAAAAAGTTGCGTTTCATAACTATATGAAGTGTCACGATTCCCCTCCCACCTTGTACGCGACGTGATTAAAAACTACTTGAGCATTAACCCCCTTAGGGATTACCGTTTGGCGTTTCTCACCTTCTTCATATGGTGGGTTAGACTAAACAAACATGTAACCTGAACAAGATCAAAAGCATTATTTTCTTAATATTCATAATTTTAGTATAGAAAGACCAACGAAAGAATGCTCAAAATCTTTTTGTGTAAACATAGGGACGTTTACACAAAAAGAATTTGGTAGAGTGGGGATAGAATGTGCATTCGCTCGTTTGGTCTAAAATCTAAACCCGACCTTTAAACAAAAGACTTTCTAAGTTATGACCGGCGTTTGATTTAGATTCCCCTTGTAAATTATGAACGCGGAATCTCTTAACTGATACGAAAATTTGGAGCCCGAAGGCACAGCTCTTTAGAAATTCAGTGCCATAAACCGATTGCGAATTTGAATCATAATTTTGATGTTTGAACCCTTTGACACATGTTCTTGTGGCTACATTCTTCAGCTTTTCTTTAAATACGAAAACAGTTCCGTTTTAATTAAAATAATAATATCTTTGTGAACAACCAAACTTCCTTCTCAATTATCCAACAATAAGATGGCATTTCTCGATAGTCAACTCTGTCCGGTGAACAAAGATTATCTTCTAACGAACTGAAAACCCGCAACAAGATGGTTTGCAGTAATTATTCAGAATCCGTCACAAGAACAACTATTGTTTCTCTTGATCCCACTAAGCGGGTTGTTCCGCATTCGCTGCAATATAAGTCTTTGCTTATTGTTACAGGCACTCGGACCTACCACATAAATAATAATAACATAATAAATTAATTAATTATTATAAATATAATTAATTCATAAATAAAATACGGATCTAGAAAGTTGACAAGCTCTTATATTACATCTACACTGAAAGCGGTGAATCTTACAGCCAGACCATTGTGCGTTCGTACACACAGTTTCCGTAAACTATTGTATTTACTTTTCTGTATATAAGTTATACAGTGTAGAAACTGTGTGTACGAACGCACAATGGTCTGGCTGTAAGATTCACCGCTTTCAGTGTAGATATAAGAGCTTGTCAACTTTCTAGAACCGTAATTTAAGATTGTGAATAGTGGAATGAAATGATGCCCCTCTGATCCTCTGTCCCACATATCAAGATCATAGTGTTTCTTCAGTTGCAGTACAACGAGTGAAGATAAGCCTCAATCACAATAAAAAAAAGATCATTAAAGTTGCACTTTCCTTTGCAAAGACAAGATTAAATATGTAGCTGAATGTTGTTTTCTAACTAGCGTAACTCACTATGTTATTCATAAATTTAATCAAAATTTGTATGTTTTAATGAATATTAAGAAAAATATATAAAAAATAGTTCCACAACTTGTGCAGTTATTTTAAGATTTGAACTTTTTCTATCTAGTTTCTATTTTTAGAATGTTATCTACTCCTGTCTGATGGAACCCCTATCTATGTGTCATCATCCGCGCAAATATTGCGCAAAGATAAACTTTAATTTACTCAAAATAGCAGATAGTCTGTTCAAATGTGCTTTTAATGTTCTGTGTTGATAAGGTTTGAACAATAGACATTATCTATAACCTCGAAAGTAGGAACTACATCTTATTAGAAGGCATTCAACCTATTTGTATTAATCACAGAATAACAATATTTCTCTGTTAAGAGATTAATATGTTATCGCGTTGTGTCTTCCTAGCCTTTTCCTATGTTGGGGTCGGATTCCAGTCTAACCAGATGTAGCTGAATACCAGTATTTTACATGGAGCGACTGCCTGTCTGACCTCCATAAACCAGTTACTGGGTAACACGATTCCCCTTGGTTAAATTATGATGCCCCGAGGTAAAATTAAGAGTTTTACCCCTATTTTTCTTAATACACGGCATAAAAAACAATTTCGGGGAAACAAGGCGTGATGTTATGTGTGTGTTTGTAAAACAATTTGGGCTGGAAAATTGGATCCCAACAGACAACATGCAATCAAAGTTGAAACACTTAAGCCGACAAGGAATTCCCTGCGACGTTACATGACGAATCATATATTTTATTATGCTTTTTATTTTTGGTAGGTACCTGATAACATTATCTATGTGAAATAAAGATTTATTTTTAAAGAGGAATCTTCTGTATTATGAGTAATTTATCGTTACATGTTACAATCTCCTGGGACTTTTTATATTCTGTTTTATTTTTGATACAACATGCAGATCTCCAGGGAGTTTATTTTTGTGTACGTACACAAAAATAAACTCCTTTTTTCTAGAATGATACCAACTTATGCTGTCACAGTTTTTCATACAGTTAAGCAAATGATTGACATTATTTAATACATCGTTTGTATCAACTTATGATTGACTAGCTTTTTTGCCCGCGACTTTGCCCTTGTGGATGTCGGAAAATATCCCACGGGAACGTACTACCGAGAAAAGTACCTTACGTGTTAATCCAGGTAAACTATCTGTGTGCCAAATTTCATCCAAATCCGTTCAGCCGTTTTTCCGTCGACTCTTTCCCACACCTCGTAGCGTTTACTTTTTTCCAATATTCAGTTTTGACTGTATTACTTTTTTATTTAAAGATAGATAAAAATAAAAATAATTCGCGCAATCATTTCAATGATTTCAAATATATTGAGCGTTGAAATCTTGCATAATATTAAACTGATTAAATAATGAAATGATCGAATTGCAATGTAAAATTAATAAAGGTTTACCGCAGTTGTGAGTGTGACCAACAATATATTAACGCTTAACTTCACACACAGATTTTCGGACTTTTTCAGAAATCTTTACAGAACGGGAGGAAAGATGGAGAAAATCGCATACCGCGGATCATGGGCAATAATTAGAAATGGTTAAGTTCATTAAAAAAATACCAATTTATATACAATGTTTCGTATTGCAAGGGATATAAAAAGACACACAATGAAGTCCTTTAATAGCAGTGGTCCAGGTCCCTGGTAGGAAGCCAGAAAACAGGTAGAACGATGAAGATCCTTCCCTAGCGAGCGTTGCGCTGCAAACTGTCCGACATTTCCCCTTTTTCCTCTTCCCGCTATATTTTTCAATTCATTGGTTTATTTAGCCGTTTAATTTTTTACTCGTCTCGGGTTTCGCTTAAATTACGCTGTGATTTAAAAGTAATTTCTTAATTTATTGCGCCGAGAAACATAAAACAATTATGCTTTCGACGGGAGCGAGAAAAGTGGAGTTATATTTCGTGTTCGCTCAATTACACAGAGTTTTTAATGTCTGTGTTTACGGTGCGATATATTTATTTGGATCAATAATATTGATAGTGTTGTATTTCTTTGAAATTGCGCAATAGATTACTATAAATTTTGCATAACTATAAAAATAACATTCGACAGAAAAAATGTTTGACTTTGCAAATAATCTGGGGTTATTATTTGCATTTCATCAAAAAAAATGCGTAGGTAAACCGTACCATTGGACAGAAAACTAGATCCTAACGTTGAAATAAATCCGTCGGTCCCGAAATTGTGTAACTTGTATGTATTCGGTTTTTAACGAGGAAACTTGTCGAAATTTTCTAACATTGAGCACACGTGGGCCCAGCTCCACAATATTGTCATACATATAATTGTTAAACCCTCGTTTATCTTATCTCTTTGGCAATATTTTAATCAACTCGAACATTACATCATGTAGACTGTAATCTATTCATAAATGTGTCCAAAATGCTAACAACAGTCAACAGTGTGTATTTTCTTGTATTTTTTTGACATAAATATGAGCCATTTTATGAGAGCACATTTAAAAAGGCGTTTACATATTGTTTACAAACTTTATTATAAAAATTGTTAAACAATTAAACAATTGTTTTAATTTTTTTTATTACGGAAAATAAAAGTCAAACTTCATTTTCATAAATCATAGGAAGATTATTTATGAAGAAAATTTAATTAATTAGATTTGCTAAAATCTAGATGAGGTCAATTTTTTAAAATAAATCCTAAGTATTTGTTAATAGTTTAATCAAAGAAAACCTTTTAAAGAAAGAAAAAAAAAGAAAGTCTTTATTTATTTCAATTATTATAGTCGTAGGTACGTTGAGTTATATAAGTAAAGTTTTTGTTATTTTAATCGTAATTTTCCTAGTTGCTCTACCTTATATTCAGTCATAATCATTCGAGTTTTTTTAAGTTTAAAGTAGATACAATTTATTACAACATTTCTAACAATTTTTTTATTTCTGTAAAAATTTATGGTTATCTAGTCTAGTATCGTGAAATAGTTTACAGTTTAAAGTATAATAGTGCACTCACCTTCGACGGTCGGAGTTGTCGCGCCGACGAAAACTTCGAAACTAACTGAAAGTTCGCGGAAAATGTTCAGCTCAAGTAAAATTCACTTAAAAAACTTAGTCACAACTCACTGGAGGATGTCGTTGTTCAAAAATAAATGTGTTCAAGTTAAATGTGGTTAGTTATATTGGGATTATATTATGTGTTGTCCGTTCGCCAAGTTCTTGTTGGAACGTTTGGGCGCGCCAAAGTTGTGTGTCGATGGGTTCGGGCTTCGTGCTTATATCTCTCGGAAAGCGGAGCCTGCGCGCATGCGCGACTGCCATTCATGTCACTCTCTCAATGACCGCCCTACACACGTCATCATGTTTTAATTATTGTAATTTTTATGTCATCCATATCTATCATCTAACTGTACTTTCTTATTCTTTATTTAAAAATGTGAGTCATTTTTTGTGACATTGCGCGTAATGTATTACCAAACATAGACAAGATAAAACTCATGCGTTTTCAAGGGTAGGACTTAAATATTATCTTCTAATTACCTACTATACAAATAGCGTCAAATAAATTCTTACCAGAAATTGTCAATATAAACGCAAGTAAGCAGGAAGTGTCATTCATTTAAAATTCTCTTACTTCTTTTAAAGTTATTTTTGTTAATTTCAATCAATTAATGCATTACTAACTACGTGTTTTACCTACTATAGGTATCCGGTACCTATATCAGAGGCAAGACAAGTAAATTAGCATAATATCGTATTAACGGGTCTAATTCGATTGATATGTCGTGAGCTAATATTATATACTAGCCGTCACATCCATATTGTTCCTCAAATGACTTACGAGGACTATTAGCAAACTACATTACAATATTAGGTATGTAAGTACAGGCACATGAAATACCTATTTCAGTTAGCATAGCTACTCACAACCATTCAACAGACTTCCGAGTCGATTATGACACATTTTCGGTTACCTGATTGACCTAGCCCCCCGGCCGCAAATAGCCGTCGAAAGAATAGTGGTCATTTATTTTCGAATTTCGAATTTGCGAACAGTGTTTAGAGGACACCTTCTATTATATTGTTTGATGTTCGATTCGGCACTTGCAGATGTCCACAGGCAGCGTCGACCACTTGTCATCATGCGGCGGCTTGTTTGCCAGCCAGTAGCATAAGGTGGCGTAAGCGTTGAACTGCCGCGTCTTTAGTTCTGCTACTTCAGTGTCTGCCAAGTCTCTTTCCCTTCAAGTTCAAACATACTTACGAAGTCATTATGAGGCAACAGATGTGCGGCTGGTGAAAATGACTCTGTGCGCACACGCAGTACGCACGGGAAAAGGGCGTGTTCAGTAAGGGAATATTCGGCAGGCAGGTAAAAAAAAAAGGTAGAATACATACACGTACATTGGGATGCGTTAATTCAATGTTTTATTATTTTCCACAATACAAAGAAAATTAATTAAGTAATGTACAGATAGTGTCATCCACGAAGACGCGCCCCACTCCGCGATTATACTGTACTGTAAGGTCTCCTGCGCGTGTACTTTCGAAACATTACACAAAAACCTTACACATAAACATTTGTTTTCATACAAAACATCGCGTTTACATACACAAATGTGTATGGCCTCTTTGTTGCGATGCTTTTGTGTAATGTTTCGAAAAACACGCGCAGGAGACCCGGCTTAAGCTGTACAGTACGGAGCGGAGCGGAGTGAGGCACGTCTTCATGGATGGCACTATCTGTATCTACAAAAGGGTTATTTCCGAATCTATAGACTAACTACATCGAAGACCAATTAGAAGGTCTGCTCGATACCGTGGTTACAGCAAAATGTCTATTCCTGAAATAGTTTCACCTCAAATGGCCAAGTTTGCGTTGGACGTAGATATAATTATTTCGATCGGACTGTGAAACTATGACAGAAGTTGGTGAACCACGACTTTTGCAACGTTTCCCAGACAACATCGTTACTGAATAAATTTATTAATTATAGGTATAATAAAGGTTTATAAAATAAATAGTACATAACAATAAAAATACACAAAGCTTCTGTGGTATTTGTGAAAGAGTTCTTACAGGGTACTGCCAGCATACCTTTTTGCGGCCAAGCCAGCATTGCTGTTCTGGTTTAAAAGGCATGAGTGCCGTTATTTAATAATACCATTTATTGCAGGCGACACAGGTCCATAGAACCACTTAACCTAAACATACATATTCTAATAGAAACAAAGCTTGTGTTAATAAATCAGACTTAGACTATGTTAGTAGCACTTCACTTGCACTAGCACTTGCACTAGCTTGACTTAATGCTGTCTTGTGGACCTTGTCCGCGGAAGCGACGTAACACCACGTCCTGCGGCCAAAAGTTTTCTTGCATGACGAGGGGCAGATAAAAGTTTGGTACACGCACGACGAACGCCTTGAAGTTGACCTTTCATTTACCGAACTTGAGACATTTTATCCTCTAGGGTGGGCAACGTATTAGCGATGCCTCTGAGGCCTTTGACCACATTAGATGGGGTGTCAGGCGGCTGCTCATAAAGCAATTTTATTTTAATATTACTTCAGTGGGAGAAAGAGATTGAGCTGTAGAGCTTCATCTATTTCCCACACTGAAATAATATTAAAATAATACTGCTTTATGAACTGATGGTAGGCCCCCTGGTCCCACTCAATGTCACATTGTTTTACTAAATACACCAGCGGGCAGTGGTAACGACCACGATCGGGTTTAAAAGTATTTAAATCACCGATGCTCTCAAAACAGTGAAGGAAAACATCGTGAAGAAACCGGCATGTCCTGAACTAAAAAATAGAAGACTGTGCCATCCACCAACAGGGCCCGCGTGATAGATTATGGCCCATTCCCTCTCATAGATAGGAGGCCTGTATCCCAGCAGTGGGAACGATGTAGGCTAATTATGCTTATGTTACACCAACAGAACTGGTCCTAACTAAAAGTCCTCCCTGAACCGGACCCATTTGGCACAGCCGCGAGGCACACTTTTCTGTTAAATTATAATTTTATAATTTTTATTTTATTTCCTTTTTTATTCATTTTTTTTACTTGTGTTATAATTATGTTGTGTTGTGTGCCATTTCGTCTGTGATAAATAAATATATTTTCTTTCTTTCTTCTTCCACATTGAAACAACAAATAGACATGAGCATCGATCACACCAAGTTTAAGTTCCCCGACGTATTCGCGTTGCATGTAAGTATGTAAGTACCAAGCGACGCGATAAAAGTGATTTATGCTACTTACGGACCGCCGATAAAAGTTTGTAAGCCTAAACTCGAAAGGCGGGATTTGCTCAGCTCCTGAATTCAAGGGTAATAACGTAACTTGCATAAATCATAGCTCAGTTGAGTTAATAGGAGTTATTATGGAATAAGTGTGAGAGGATGAAGAGGTACTCACCTATATTATAATAAATCTGTAGGGTCTTTAAATAGAAGTGTTAGATTTTTGTTCTTTGGGCAACGGATACAAATGTAGCAGTTTTGAGACTTGTTAATAATATTTGCTCATGTTAACACGTCCACTGCCGGGATCACCCTGGAGTGTTCACTTAGTCGCATGTTCTGATATCCAAGTTAAATAGCATGGGAATTCGTGGCGATCTACTCAGATGGTTTTCCTCTTACCTTGTCAACAGGTCCCAAGCAGTAGTACTAAATAATTATATATCTAGCTGGGTCCCTGTTCCTAGTGGAGTCCCGCAGGGTTCATTGCTTGGTCCATTGCTATTTATTATCTATATTAACGACATCGACTCTTGCTTGAATTCATCTAATCTTTTGTGTTTTGCTGATGATATGAAAATTTATGCCACAATATCATCGCTAATGGACGTAACGGCGCTTCAAAATGATCTGCGTCGCCTAGAAAACTACTGCCAAAGAAACAAGCTGGATCTTAATCCCGCCAAATGCTCGGTTATTACGTATTCTCGGAAGCGCTCAATCATTGCTACATCGTATACCCTAGGTAATCAAGCTCTACCTAGATCAAACTCCACCCGTGATCTGGGGGTTCACCATGATTCCAAGCTCAGTTTTGAAACACACGTTGATGCAATAGTCGCTAAGGCCTCAAAATCACTGGGTTTCATAATGCGGTTATCCAAGTGCTTCACTCAAGCCAAAACTCTAAAAATTCTGTACTGCACTTTTGTCAGAAGCCACTTGGAATACGCGTCGGAAATATGGAAAAAATGCTACCACAAATATATTAACCGCATTGAGAGCATCCAAAAAAGGTTCATAAGGTATCTATGTTATCATCAAAAAGTACCGTACCATTCGGAAAACTACCATAAGCTATGTAAAAAATTTCATATATTACCTTTACTCAACCGCCGCGAGATTATACTGATTGTGTGTGTTTGTTGAAAATTTTTAACAATACTATAAACTGTTCCGATATTTTGACAAAATTTTATTTCAGCATTCCCACGAAGTCTAAGCGATACAATCCACCTTTGCGCGTGCCATTTGCTTCGACCAATTATAGGCAAAATTCGTACATTGTGCGTGCAAGCAGAAATTTAAACAGGCTTTGTAAACAGTACGATATAGATCCATTTATAACTAGTGTGTCGTCAGTTAGGAAGTGCTTAAGCCGTAACTTTTTCATTTAGTAAATTTTGTTATGATGGTTGCTATGCAGTGCGAGCAACATAGTAATTATGCTGTAGTATATAGTAACTCGTGAGTGTCCTTTGAATTTACTTTTTTTTTTTTTTCTGTTTCTTATAAGTGTTGTCCTTGATCTGTTTGTTTTAACTGTAAGTCTCCCGTGTTATTTAAATAAATAAATAAATAAATAAATATGGGATACCGGGAGCCCTTACAGAGGGCTCAAATTAAATGTAGGTTTTTCTTAGCGAATACAGAATTTTAAACCGTGTTAATGAAATCTGATGCATGTTTTAACAAGATTTTAAAACCCATGCATTTTTTTTTTGTAATTTTTTGTACACGTTTGCAAAGGTTGGAAACTATGTATTGCGACAAGATCCCCTGAAAACAGTATTTTACTTCGTTTTATAACACGATTTTAAACCTAATGCCGGGGACCGTCTGCGATGGTTAACTTAAGCGCAAACGTAATGCCGGTAACCCTCCCGGAGGGTTTACTTCCAATATGTATGGCGGCATGGCGTATGAGTTCTATGAAAAGTGGGTGGAGTCGAAAGTGTTAAGTTTAAAAAACAAAACTTTGTCCTTATCGTGCTCGATTACATTGCAGCTGTCTCGTTGGATTCGGAGTAAGTACTATTATGATAAACAGACCATTGCTTAAAAAAAATCGGCCATGTGCGAATGCGAGTCGGTCTATCGGATTCGCACACGAAGGGTTTCGGACCGTATTAAGATCGAGCAAAAAACGCCAAAAAAATCACGTTTCTTGTAAAACCCCTTAAATTATTACCTTTCTTTAACTTTTTTTTTTCTAGTTTAATAAGTTTTCTGTAGCGGCAATTAAAATACACAATTTGTAAAAATTTCAACTGTCTACCAATTAGGTACGGTTCATGAGCTACAGCCTGCTGACAGACAGACGAACAGCGGAGGCTTAGTAATAGGATTCCATTTGGCACTCTTCAGGTACGGAACCCTAAAAAAACATTTTCAGTAAGCCAGCAAAAAGCACCAAATAGCCGAGATAGCCGAGACTGGCCCAAAACAGGGGTACAACAGTGGAATTAGGGAAAGCCGTTCTGCACAATACGATATTGTAAGTTAATAACAACGTTTAGTCCATAATTATACCTACAATTCGTAAGACAAGGTAAAACCATTGATTCCCTAAGGAGTACCCAACTAACGGGAAAATTGCTTTAAAGTAACTGGAAACAAGACATCAATGGATTTATAAAATTAAAACAGTACCTACTGTAAAGACTATATCTTTTATTATCCCTCTCTAACTTCCCCTATTTGCTAAAGACGAAAGTGATGGAGAGAAGGTTCTCAGTGTGCCTTTGCTTATTATAAATACCCGTGTTTAAGTTTACGGCCCCGTATAGAAGACTCGCAAATGAAAACGTTCGTAAACGTAAACAGTGAAATTACATGAGTTTTATTTATCTTAAGTTAATTATTCCACTTTATAAGTATCTCCATAATGTTTGTAGAGCGAGAAACTTCGGGGTACGAAAAAGTTCTCGCCATAAACTTTTGAGCTGTGAATCATTCTGAGAATAGACTGTCGTATCATTAACATCAAAATACCCTGTTGATTGGATGATAGCATTCTTTTATAATAACCACTTCTAAAGTACGCTGAGGTTTGCTGTGGAAGGCTATCAAAAATCCGCGAATGTGGTCCAAACACTACTTTTAAGCCGCCCAGCTCAACCGATGCTAGACTCCTATGATATAGGATAGGAGCTTTTAACGAGACAGAAAGCTTCAATAAGGAAACCAAGCAGAACCAAACTGGAATGGAAAATTAAGTTTGGGGTAAGGGTCCCAGAGATATCACAGTTACAGCTGCTGTAATTGGCCATGGGTCATTTAATTATCACCTCTTTGTCATAGAAGTCACAGACAGTCTGCTGTGCAGAGCCTGCATGGAAGACGACGAGACAGCAGCTCATGTGCTGTTAAACTGCCCGGTGGTTGCCACATACAGGGCAAAGTAATTCGGTAACCCAGGTACCCTACGTGAGATTGTCAGTGACACCGCATTGCTGACCTTCTTTGAGGAGCTGGGGTGGATCGAATAACAGATTTTTCCACCCGTACGCAAAATACGCGCTTTGACGTGGAGTTGCAAATACCAGCCCGTATTACCTAAGGGTCCCAGAGTTCACGGCCCTTCAGGCTGAAAATTTCTATGTAAGAAGCAGGTGATCAAACCAATTACAGTATTATTTATTTATCATTACAGAAAAATTACGACACAAATTAAAGGCAAGCCAAAGAATTTCATAAGATCCAGAATGAACCTATATCGTATAATGTGCAAATACGATCCAAAGAAATCTATTTTTACAGACAGTCTGCTATTATTTACATGTATCTTTTAATATTTTTCCTTATTGATGGATACTCAAATAAAAAGGTCCATTTCGTCGGAGTCTTTCATAAGAAGGTATATGAAGATACTGTTACTTACATACTGTTTATTAGCTCTCTTGTTGATGGAGAAAACTGTTTTGCCAGCCCAATTTCTGTTTCTGATTTTTGTAAACATTAACTTCGATAGTACTTCTCGACGCACCTGTAACAATTCATATATGTAAACAATGACAGGGACATCGACGCGAAAACGGTTACCATAGATTCAGTACATGGTTCTGAATCCCAAATGCGTTGAAATTTTTCGCTGGTTTTAAAAAAAACAATCTGCTGTTTCATAGAAAAGTGCAATACCTACGCGGTCAAAATGTATGGAACAGCAGATTTTTTTTGCCAACCTGTATTTAAAATATCTGTAGGTATCACCTTTTATTGGATACAGTAGTGAAGGCTTTTCCATAATAAAAAGAACCTATTTATAAACAGCAAAAAAAATTAACGGAATACTTCGGAAATAACCCAATTTTCCGCTTGTTACTCTAGTAATAAAAAGGTACCTTTCTTCATTATTTAAACCGTTCTATCTTCAGATAGAACGTTTTCCGGTTCTTTGGAAACAACTGCTGGACGTACTTAGACCTTTTCTTGAATTGACAACAAAACAACCTGTACTGTGCCAGCGTGTTGGAATACGACCCACTCCCTCCCAAAGAGAGGAGGCCTGGGGGCTTAAAACGGCCGCTTTTGCAGAATCTTATTATGATAATATTATGAATCACACAAACGGACAATTCATAATATTATCTGCTCTCAATTCATATATAACATCTGTCTGTATAACCTATGCCCACAATAAAAAGATATGATTTGATGCAATTCATCTGTTTGACATTAATACATAACTATGTATTATAAATAAGGAAAAATCTGCATCTTTTTAAGAAAATAAGTGATAGACATAATTTTAATACTAGAAATAAAGATAAAATAGATCAACCATTTTTCAGATTATCCAAAGTACAAACATCTTTTATGGGGTACTGTGTTAAATGTTATAACAAAATACCTTGTGATATATTACAATTAACTGAAAGAAAATTTAAAACGCATATTAAAAGTACTCTTTGTAAACAAGCATATTACAAATTAGAGGATTATATCCTAGATAAGAATGCTTGGAAACATGCTGGTCTAGCTCCATAGGACAATTTTGAGTCTAGACAAAATCAAACTGGTTGCTAATTTAATTGTGTAATTAAATATTACAACATTTTTTTACATTCTGTGATTACTTGAACTCACACAC
Organism: Agrochola litura; assembly: GCA_949152395.1. NCBI lineage: Eukaryota > Metazoa > Arthropoda > Insecta > Lepidoptera > Noctuidae > Agrochola > Agrochola litura. The sequence goes on from OX424493.1 coordinate 13,679,720, forward strand.
TGACGAATTAGTATAACTTGTAATTTTTTTAGGAATATCGTATAGGTTTTACAATGCTTGTAAATATGTGAACACCATGTATCCATTACATAATTATTTTTTCTATCATTGCTTCATTTTTATTTTTACCTATTGTGGTATATAAATCTTATTCCAGGTGCATCGTTTTCACATATAATTATATAATTAATGTATACAAAATATTGTAAAACATTTTAAAAGAGTAACGGTGGAGTTTCTTGCCCATTCTTCTCCATACGAAAACTACCCTTTGGAAGGGGCGACTAGAATCAATTCTATTTTTTGTTTTTGACGTTCAAAAGTGCCTTTTTGTGCCTAATTGAAATAAATTATTTGACTTTGACTTTGACTTTAATGAAATAACATTTAAACTGTAGAAATAAAAAATGTCATTTGATTAATAAAAACTGTAAAGAAAAATTATGCAGTAAATATACGATCTTCATTTTTTCATGCGGCAATATTTACACCAAATATGATTTTGATATGAATTGAATTTAATATGATTCAGCTAAAATATGTGTCACCATAGAGGAATTGCTGGGAATTCAGAAAATACATTGCTTTATGTGGCCGTTTTAGGCCCCCTGAGCCCCACTTGAAAGAACATTGATTTGTGATTATTGTTTGATTATAAAGACGCAATGACCACTGTTAGGAAGAGGATTGTAAATCAACTCTGTAAAAAAAAATATGCAAAGAGAATTTGCTGATCTGAATTAACGAAGCTATAGTAACTCTCTCACCAATTTTGATGGCCGCATGACTCCGTTCGAAGAAGCAGGTATTTTAAGTGCTTATCTACCTTCAGCACCAGAATATTTCAACAGCTGTACGACCTCATATAATAGCGTAATTATTCTAACAACAGCTCTAGTAAGTGCATTTAAAATGTTCTCCAATACAAGTACTCCCGTCCCGACAATATTGCATGACTCGTTCTCTCGTGAAAAATCGGCAAACAGTGCTTTCCATACAAAACAGCATGTTTCACGAGAAGGAAAACTTGAGGTCATTGTACCCTTTATTCTTAGTTTAAACAGTATACTGAGCTAGTCACGAGTGTTGTTTGTATGGCTAACGATAGTGTTTACGTACTTTTTATATGGCTAGGCAAAGTATCGATCATCAGTAGTGGCAATGACAATGACCCTTCAAGGCCTCTTGCCTGTGTACTACATTGCATAATATAAGTGTAGGTAATGATTGTCTGCCTTTTTCAGTAACATAAGTCACAAAGCCCAAGAAAATGAAGTCTGGTATACAATTTTTTGCGTATTGGATCGTTAGTCTTGGTTCATTTGAAATATCTAGAGACATTTCTAGAGGTTGGACCATACCTGAAATTATAGATAAACAAGCTTCCGCTAGCGGCTTCACCCGCGTAATATATTTATAAATTATAGTCTATGTTACTCAGTGATGATATAGCAATCTACTGGTGAAAGAATTGTTTAAATCCGTCCAGTAGTTTTTGAGTTTATTCATTACATCAAAAATAAAAAATAAACTTTTTCACCTCAGCACCTCAAACAAGCAGGTTTTGCTGTGTAAAGACCACAGTTCTGTGGTAAAAACAGTGAGCAAAATTCGATTTTGCTGCGAGCGTGAGGCAAATAACTTTTTAACTATCGAGAACAGTACTGGGTCTACTCACAAAATTCAAAAGATTTAAACTTCACTTTGTTCTGTCACTTTCACTTCGATACGAAAAAACGAGAGATAAACAAAAACAAGTTGTTTCGAATTTCGATTTTGAAATTCCATACATATTAGGCCCAAAAAATAATCAAACAAAATGTTCGGATACACATAGCCGTAAAATCGTAATTCATCTGTTGAGGTTTTAAATGTATCTTAATTATTATATTTTTTCTAAATAATCGAATTATATTTTTTATAATCAAATAAGGAGAATGTTGAAGAAATAAATACAAAGTTTATCATGTATCTACATAATTGTTTATAGTTTTAACAATCTTTAATATTGTGGCAGAATACCGCGGGTGCAGTTTCAGAACGCATCTTTAAAAAATAACGGGATATTTTTTTTATTGTTTTCTTCTTCTGAGCTAGCTACAAAGTGCCATACACGTTGGTTAGTATAAAAATAATAATAATAAATAAATATGAGCGAGTCCAGTAATGAAGTCTGCTATTTAACACCGGAAGAATTAAAGCAGCATGTAAAAAATGCAGAACTAAGTTTCCTGCCTGTAAAATCTCGCGAAAAATATCTAAAATCTTATTTATTATTTTAAAGCAATGGAGACTTACAATAAAAAGGGTGCAAACACTTTATCGGAGACGTTACTGTTATCGTACTTCATATAATTATCACAAACGAGGCAACTATATACAATGTGGAGTATTTATTTAATGTTGAAAGCCACAATAAAAACAAACGTGTTGTACATTGAAACTTATCCTAAACTATTGCATCTTTGAAAAGAATGTCAGGGCAATAGTTTGTACTTTTATCTTTTAGATAGTATACTTTGTTTTACAAATATACATTTGGTTAAATGTACTCTTACCATGTTGTATTTTTTTACCTTTAGATAATATGAATATGTTCTCGCTGCCGAGGTAAAAACTTGTATGTGTTACACGAGACCAAAGTTATTTGTATCTCGTGTCTTTGAATCCCCCGTTGCGCTCAGAATTCTAACTTAGAATCCTTCGCTTACTCGGGATTCGATATCAACACTCGCAGCAAAAACCAACTTTGCTCTCTTGTTGCACAAATAACTATTTTATAAAAAAAAAATTACCGACGAATACTTAAAAGCGAAAAATAAAAACCTAAACTAATTTAAGTAACAAATTTTAAGTCGGCGCTGCTAAACAAACAAATTAATTATTTTTTATATAATTCATATTTTTTTTGTTGGTTTAATTTTTTGTAAAAAGTATTTTATTTCTCGCTTTTGTGTTACCATTTAATGTCTTTCTCAAGTAAGGAATTCCCTCAACAGCCTTCTGCCTCCATTGTAAAACTCTCAATGACAGTCATACCCAGCTAGGTCTAAAGTTCTCATCAAGATGAATGAAATAAGCCCAAACACGATATAGCTGCTGTAAACTGCTGAGGAGCTCTCGCGACTGTCTTCCGTCTCCATCATCAGATCAACTCCAGGTCTTTATTATGTCATCAAAACTTGATATTATGTGTGCGAAATTACAATAGAATCAATTCACAGTTGAAAATTCGGTAGGTAATAATCAATCAAATCCATTTTTTTTACCCTTTGGGGTGGATTTTAGTTTACAATTTAGATGGGACCAACTTCGAGGTATACCCTCTCCAATAAAACAAGAATCGTTCAAATCGGACTATTCAGTAAAAAGTTATGCGTCGTCATACATTTAAAAAAAAGTATATACACGTCGACTTGAGAATCTCCTCCTTTTTTTCGTCGGTTAAAAATGTAAATCTTTTCTCTTTGTAATATTAGTGTAACTGTATTTGTGTGAACGATTTTTTTCCATATAATTTTTTATTTTGAGTGGTAGATAACTTGGTATATCAAATCTGAGTAGAGCTCAAAGTACCTCTACATTTAAATTCGTACCTACACATTCAAAATTCTTAGCTATTCAGTGGCGACATCCAAATTTTCTCATATTACATAACAAGGAATCCTTGGAAAATGTAACCATAAAAAAGACTTCAACGAAAACACAACACAAAAACTTTTTACAAAAAAAAAAACAACCGACTTCCAAAAAAAACACTACTAAGTGAAAAATAACTTTAATTTTGGAAATCGGTGTCTTTGGCTTAAAATTTTCGTTTTTTGCCACTGACTTTCGAAATTAAAGTTATTTTTCACTTTGTTGTAGGAAGTCGGTTGTTTTTTTTTTTGTAAAAAGTTTTTATTTTTCACTTTTTAGTTGTGGTACCTACCCCACACAAATTCAAATATCACTCAAATATCACCTGCTTTGTAAATAACAGTGACAGGAACTTATCATATCATCCACATAGGTACGTATGTAAATACGTATTATTGAAGCTAACTCAAAAAGTGCCCAAGCAAAGTTAATAAAATTTATATGGGACCACCTCTGAAGTATGACCTACCGAACAAAAAGAATCATCGAAATCAATTCTGAAATATATGAGTAAAACGATATTATTTTGCTTGTAATCCGGTTTAATATTGGACGGCTATATATGACAGACCATTGACAAAGCAGATCGTAGAGAGTAAGAAGGTTACCATACATTACACCTTCACCCTTAATCTAGAACCCACTCGATCCACATTCCATAAAAGGCTTTCAGACTTTTAAAACTATATAACTCAAAGCAAAATAACCTCAATATCCTTCAAAATAAATTATACCTAACTGGCTTATTAATTCGACATTGACGAACGGGACGAGAATGAGGCGGCTCAGGAGAAGGCAAATAAGGCTGTGTTGTGCTCTGAACCGGCCCTTCTACGCAGTCTTCAAAAGGCTCTCCTTCATCATCATCCTGATGTGCGGTCGTTGCGGCCGAGCCTTCGCTCCGCGGACCGCCCGGACTGGGCGCACCCTGTTCCTGAGTTATCTCAACCGTCTCGGAACTCTCACTGATCGGTCTAGAGGGAGAAGGACAGATTAGTGAACTCCGTATCCGTTGTTTCAGCTGATCTACATGTTTGTGGGATTCTCTACCTAAAGCATCTACTACCTTATAATCAGTGGTCCCCATCTTTTCGGTAACCTTTCCAGATACCCATTTATCCTGTCCACGATATTGACGCAGCCAGACCTCATCCCCCGGGCGCAGTTGGCGCGATCCCCTTGCGCTGTATTTTTGTTGACGCTCTTGAGCATCCCTAACTCTACTGTCCCTACTTGGTATTAGGGCGTCGAATTTTGTACGCAACCTGCGGCCAAACATGAGCGACGCTGGTGTTTCACCTGTAGTACAGTGTTCTGTGTTCCTATAATATAAAAGGAAATTATTTAAAAATAAATTTATGTTTGCGTTCTCTCTAATTGCTTTTTTGATAGCTCTTTTAACGGTATGTACTGCGTTCTCAGCTGCCCCGTTTGAGGCAGGGTGATATGGCGCTGAAAATATATGTTCGATCCCGTTTGTACAGAGAAATTGAGAAAACTCATGACTTGTAAACGGCGGCCCGTTATCAGAGACTATTTGTCTCGGTAACTCAAAACGTGCAAACACGTCACTTAAAACGCTGATCGTGTGATTAGCCGCTGTACTAGGTACTTGACTAACTTCTAGCCCTTTGGTCCTGGCATCAACTATTACTAAAAATATCCGCCCCGTGATAGGGCCTAAGAAATCAACATGTACACGGGCCCATGGTCTGTCTGGCCAAGCCCAAGGGCAGGGCGTATGTCGAGGCGGTGCCTCACTTTCTGCAGCACAGACACTGCAACCACGGCACGTTTTTTCAATTTCTTCGTCCATACCCGGCCACCAAACATAACTCCTAGCAAAAGATTTAGTTTTAACTATACCCATATGAGCCTCATGTAAATCCATCAAAACCTTATTCCTACACTCACCCGGTATGACCACCCTATGGCCCCACATCACACAACCTAACTCCTCGTATAGTTCTTTTTTACGATTAAAATAAGGTTGGAGCGATTTAATTTCGTTATCAGACGGCCATTCGTCGCGAAGATATGTTAAAACTCGGCCTAGCAACTGGTCTCGGCTCGTTTGTCTTTTAATCTCATTATAATCCAATAACATGTCATTTTGGGCGAAATGTAAATATGTTTGTTCCGGAATTTTAATAGGTTGTTTAATAGCAGAAACAGCTGGCAACCGTGACAACCCATCTGCCCCATTCTGCTTTGAAGTAACATACTCGATATCATATGTATAGGCTGACAACTTAATAGCCCACCTTTGTAATCGGCTCGCAGCCATTGATGGTATACCCTGTTTAGGCCCAAAAATAGTGACCAATGGTTTGTGGTCTGTGCGTAGTGTAAAACGTCGCCCATATAAATACTGGTGTAATTTTTCAAAGCAGAATACAATAGCCAAAGCTTCACGCTCGATTTGTGAATAATGCTTCTCCGCAGCGTTAAGCGCGCGCGACACGTACACGACGGGTCGCTCCTGCTGTCCGTCTGCACCACTATCATTGTGCTCACACATTTGACTTAATACTCCTCCTATTCCTCTCGCGCTCGCATCACAAGTTAAAAACAAGGGTTTGTTTGGTTCGTAGTGAGCAAGGACGTCAGCACTAATCAAAATGTTTTTGATTCTTTTAAAAGCTGACTCACACTCATTGTCCCACGTCCAAGTAACTCCCTTCTTTAGTAACCTGTACAAAGGTGCCAATATATTGCTCAAGTTTTTAACAAATTTTGCGTAGTACATGATTGTTCCTAAAAAGGCCCTCAAGTCGGTAATATTGTCTGGGCGGGGTATGTTTAATATACCTTCCACCTTTTCAGGGTCCACCTTAATTCCCTTGGCAGAAATAATAAAACCTAAATATTTAACCTCATTAGTCAAGAACAAGCACTTCTTTTGATTAAGTTTCATTCCGTTATGATGTAACCGCTCTAAAACTTTCTCTAAAATAACTAAATGCTCCCTAATGTTGGGTGATCCTATAATAATATCATCGAGAAAGACTTCTACGTTTGGAATATCGTTCAGAAGATTCGCCATAATTCGTTGGAAAATACCAGGGCTTGACGATAAACCGAAAACTAATCTTTTATACTTAAAAATGCCCTTGTGAGTATTAATAACCGTACAATTATCAGGGTCATCCAATTCAATCTGATTATATGCTTGCGTTAAATCTATTTTTGTAAATATCTTAGAACCATTTAATTTAACCAGCAAGTCGTTTATACGTGGTAAGGGATATTTGTCCACCAATAGTACTGGATTTAACGTTATTTTGAAATCAGCACAGATACGGAGTCCACCATCCGCCTTACGAACCGGTACAAGTGGAGTAGCCCAATCCGCGCACTCCACTGGCTCGATGACACCGGCGCGTAGCATGCCTTCTAGCGCAGCCTCGACACGCTCGCGGAGTGCGTATGGCACAGGCCGTGCGCGGCAGAACACCGGCGTTGCTCCCTCGCGTAGTCGTAACCGAGCCTTGCCCCCCGTGAACCGGCCCAGTCCCTCCGAAAACAAATCCTTATATCTGTGAAGCAATAATGTTAATTGATCATTACATGAATCATTGCTATTTATTTTGTCTGTGCTCAGCGTGATCATATTTTGGTACAAAGGTATTTTAATGCCTAGTTCTGTAAGCCATTGTCGACCTAATAACGAGGTGGTGCCACCCTCTATTACAAACAATTCCATTTGTTTGGACTTATTTCCATACTTAACTATTGGCCTAATCACCCCTACAGGTTTCGTAATAGTACCATCATAGAATCTAAAAACTAAATTAGAATTATCTAAAGGTCTATGACTAAACAGTTGATTATACTTTTCCCTACTAATACATGATACTAAAGACCCCGTATCAATCTCCATAGGTAATTGAGTTTGATCCACATAAATAGTTAAGCTCACCGGTTTGTAGCTATTCAAACTAAGTTGATGCAAATCTTCTACCTCCCAGTCCTCCTCATCGAACAAAGGAGGCTCATCCTCCCCTGACTGGTCCCAGAGGTTTGACTGATTGGCTGCCCCGCCTGCTACTTGCACATGCGCCACCATGTTATTGGTGTCACATCGGTCCTGCGGCTGTCTTCCACCAGAATGCACCGGACAAACCCGACGTAGATGTCCTTTCTGTCTACACCTACCACAGATAAACCGACTGTATCGACATCGTTCCCTCTGGTGATCCGAAGCCCCGCAAGCAGAACAATTGTTTTTTGAATCTTCGGCGGTGTCCTTCCGTGCCGCCGGTAGCCCGCGTGGTCCACTACGCCCTCGGCGGCGGCTCCCACTGCCCGACGTCGCCACCGCATACAACGCTCCAGCCGCGTTATCGCCGCTAGCGCCCGAGTCGCTATTTTTCCCGACCGTTTGTTCCACTGCCGCTGCATCCCTCTCCGCCGCTTCCATAGCGCACGAAATTTTTACGGCGTTTGCATATTGCAGATTTTCTTCAGTAAACAATCGTTGCCTAATCGACTCGCTTCGCAACCCGCATACTAACTGATCACGTAAATTCTCTTCCAATACGGACATAAATTCGCAAAATTTTGACATTTTCTTCAGTTCTGAAATATATTGCAAAATCGATTCACCCGCATTTTGTCTTCTTTGTCGGAAACGGTACCTCTCTGCCATGAAAGACGGCTTTGGTTGCAAGTGATCCGTCATGACCTTCACCACCTCCTCATAAGTTTTTGCACTCGGTTTGCCCGGACTTGTTAAGTTGCTTATAAGTTCATAAGCTTCGTCACCCATCGCCGCAATCAATGTGGGTAACCAAAATTCCTCCTTAATACTGTTGACCTTGAAGAACATTTCCATGCGTTCCACGTACATTGTCCAATTTCCCGATCTTACATTAAACTCGGTTAGTTTTCCGATTGACATTTTGGAAATAATTTTTATTTGCCACGCTTCTAATTTTTATCCTCGTCGCCACTGAAATATATGAGTAAAACGATATTATTTTGCTTGTAATCCGGTTTAATATTGGACGGCTATATATGACAGACCATTGACAAAGCAGATCGTAGAGAGTAAGAAGGTTACCATACATTACAAATTCATAATTGACGGAATAATCACGTAACAAATATACAAAAAAAAAACCATACTGTCGAATTGAGAACCTCCTTCTTTTGGAAGTCGGTTAAAAATACAGTTTACATTAATTTTAGTTTTTTCTTATATTTAAATAGGTATAACTAAAGCCGTCTTTTTTCTTCCTAAATTTCGATAGATAATTCATATGCTAACCGATTAGCATATGAATTATCTTATTATATGCATTTAAATAAAAATACTATTACCTACCTATATTTTACGATTCGTTTACGGTTATCACATCCGCACTAATTTTTCGTTTTTTACCTGCTTCGGTAGTTACCTAGGCCTTTCCTTTCGTTTACGGTTGTTATAATTTTTCCTTCTTAACCTGCTTGGGTAGTTAGGCCTTTCCTTCTATTTACAGTAAATTCTCGCAACTCAAATATGTACCCTCTTATGTCAATTTTCAACCACTCCTACATACAGACTCCGGAGTTATTCCGTAAATGTTCCCTATCGCTAATTCCGGTGGGTGGAATTAGAATATAGAGTCTGGCCACGCTAAGTCTGCAATGGAATAAATGGGCAACCCAAAAAAGTTTTATGTATGGTATACTTTTACATCAATCAGTTATGTCAGTTTCGGGGTTGTAAGTAGATCTAATGATTTTGATATTTTGCCTTTTGATTTTTACAGAATAGATTATATTTAATAGACTATGTCGTACATATGCTCTACCTCCATACGATAACAAAACTGTATCAAATCCACACTGCATCGTGCTAAAGTGGCTATTCTTTACTAGGAATAAATCAGAATACAAAAAAAATAACCTATCAAAAACACAAACAAAATATCAAATTCTTTTTTCGTAGGACAGGATGGTGTTGCCATCTATAGAGTTTAAAATTCACCGTTTTTTTTAATTTATGCAGACTTACCGTGGCCAGACTCTAGTGATTATTATTCAATTAATTTAGATAACCGAAACAAAGAGCGATGGGCGGAAATATCCCATCTGCTTTACTTATCCCTTCCCCTTTCAACTCCAACCCTCAGGAAAACTAATTAAACAGAGGTCCAATAGGCCACTGACAAACATTTATCTGAGGCTGTTCATTTGAACAAATAGATAGATTTTACTCAGATGAGATTTGGATTAGATTACGCTCAACAATTTAAAATTATATATCTAATAATTAGTTTTAATCTTCTTCTTCTTTTCGTTTGGTTAGTGACTAACTTGGTGTCAGAGTTTTTTAAAGCTGCCCATGGGCCTCTGACTTGGCTTCACATACCGTCGAGAAATATCTCTCAGGCATGGTTTCCTCAAGATGTTTTCCTTCACCGTTTTTGAAGCAAGTGATAGTTATGTACTGTTGTTCCTACATTTTATTTCTAATGATATATTTTTAATAATTTTTTCTTTGTTCCTCTCAAACAGAGCACCTGCCATATAATCTCTTCACCACCCTTGGTTGACTGGTAGAGAATGCCTATGGCATTAAGTCCGCCTTTGTACCTTTTTGTGTGTGAGAAGTTTAAATAAATAAATAAATAAATAGTTATACAATACGCACATGAATCCGAAAAGTCAGAGGTGCGTGCATTGCGTTCGATTTGTTTTAATAAAATTACTTCAGTAACTTTCAAATATAAGTACCACATAACAAACAAACATACCTACTGCTAAAAACTGATAAAAATCAGCAAATACTTCGACTGTGTTTTGAGTTCGTTTATGCACAAGCATAAACGAACTCAAAACACAGTCGAAGATAAATGTATAATTACAAAAAATAACTTTTCCTGGAGTTAGCAGTTTTAGTTATCCGGAACACTGTAGCAAACGCTCTTAGTGTGAGTGATTTATCCCGAAAAACTCACATTCATCCATCTGCCTAGCTTTTTCCCAACTATGTTGGGGTCGGTTTTCTGTCTAACCGGATGCAGCTAAATACCAGTATTTTACATGCAGCGACTGCCTATCTGACCTCCACAACCCAGTTACTGGGTAACACGATACCCCTTTACCCCCACGATACCACTTTTTCGGGCTTCTGACGACCCGTAACAACTGTCAAAGATCTACAAATGACAGCCGGGACCAACGGCTTAACGTGCTTTCCGAGGCACGGAGTCTTGGTATGTTAAAATGGTCATCTATCCACGGACCATCCGCGGCAAGCGTAGCTTAACCTGATCGATCGACCCTTGCGGCTGTTATTACTTAGCCACAAGCCCGAAAAACTCACATTCCAAAACAATTAATAGGAATTAATATCCACAGGAAAAATCCATCAGCTTCTTCAAAAATTCAGTATTGAAACATACGGAGAGTGCAGTTGCAATTGCTCACAAATCTAATCTATTATACCTACCCGTCTTTGGCTTGTGATTTTAAACTACCACGTCGCGATGCCAGTATTGCCTGGCTCCGTTGAGCGCCATATCTGCTCTATGCAAATACGTCTCTAGTGCTTTGCCACTGCTGTTTTCCGAAACGTTATTACCGAGCTGATTTGCTCAGTCGCCGATTCAAATACGGCATAAAGCCTGTTTAAACTACCCTCAATCTATCGAAACGATTTTGAACCTTATACCAAAACAATTAACTTTGCAATTTGAAAATGATAACTTTTGAAATAGATTGTAATTTTAATCTCTCGCTCACCTAATTTCGATGCTTCCAAATTGAAATGTGGACAATTCAATGAATCGGTTTGCCTCAAACCTAGTTATGGCAACATCAAGAGTCAAATATGCGTATGATGTGAATAGGAAAACTTTGCTGAAAAAACTGTACCTACCTAAATAATAATACGATAATTCACAAGCATCTCCACGGTTTTACCTAGTTAAAATAAAAAAGTGATACTTAATGTGTATAGGCACTAAATATTTCATGTGCACTGAATTGTTTACGAGGCGAACAGGACAGCAATTAATATTTTTATAGATGGCCGCCGTAGGACGCGACGGCCGCTCATCAATATTAAACTCTCCTTCGGATTGATCTTCTTTATGTTTTTGATAATCTACTGATTGTAATTAAGATAGCCGGAATTTTCCTTTATTTTTATACAGTTACGCTACCTACAATTTTTAACTTCTTCTAGAAGTTTTAGTTTGAATAACTTACAAGTACCTGGTCGACCGAGCTCTGCTCGGGTGAAAAATGATAAACATATCGTCCAGGTATACCAACGTTGTATCACATTCCCGAGGCTGTGAAAATAGAGAAACCGACTTTGTCCAGGTATGAAACCTAGCTAAATCGTTTTTTCGCCCCCTGTGAACCCCTATAAATATTGCAACTTTCATCGAAATCGTTAGAGCCGATTTCGAGAACGTGAGTAGAAATCTACATACAAACAAATAAATATGTATACAAATATTGCTCGTTTAATAGTATAGGATAAATGCGTACTTACCCAGTAGCCTATTTGTCAAATCATGCTAACTTAACACTTAAGCCTCATTTACACGTTGCAAGTTTCTGGAACGTTTAAGACCAATAATCGCATGCCATAGAGCACGTTCAATTATTGCCATTCAAGAATTGTATGTGAAGTTTACACGCGTGCGATTTACATAAAATGGCATACAACAATTGAATGCAAGTTTTGCCATTCATTAATTGCATGCAACTTCTGTAAAACCAAAGCAATTATTTCAAGTTTTGCCTAGTCTAAACACAGAGTTGCACGTCCTTGTACAATTGATTCCAGTATTCAAATTAAATGTGATTTTACTGTACGTGCTGTTTACATCTCCACCTGTTTTGAACGGCAACTAACTTGCTCGTATCGTATCGTGCAACAATTGTACGTGTTGTTTAGACGATGCCAGTCAAATTGTGAAGTTGAGAACTTGTCAAACCCTACTTTAGCATTACTTTAAATTTAAAGCCACAGCCAGTACACGTTGCTTAAAGTGATTCCTTCAATGTAGCCCGCGAATATCAAATAAGAAATCGCGGGTTTTCACCTTACCTAATGCTAAATTAGAGTTTGACAAGTTCTCAACTTTCAATTCTTAATTTGGAAACCGGGTATTATTGAACTGAACTGAGCTCTCAGTGAAGGTTTAATGTTCCAAACCGAAGTGTCAAAAAATTGTTTATCGTTGTTTAATAAAGATATAAAAGGTCTAATCAAAGCTGTGAAAGCTGTGAAATCAGTCAAAGCTGTGAACTCGTCTCAAAAAATGGCGTCCAACTGTAAGCCGCTAAATGCACGCACACTAGAAAAGCACAATGACGTGGCGCGAGAGGGGGCTTGTTAGTTTTAGTTCTTTTGCAGCGCAACCTATCTAGACATATAAATAATGAAAGTGGTTTAACTTAATACTTTTAATATTAAGATGTTATTCGCGAATTCGTGATGCAATCTCAGATAAAACGATGCGACGCTTCTACAGCAACTTAAAAGATATCTAAAAGTTTGGACATTAGAAAATGCGACTACTTTTACGACAGAGCAGAAATTCTCAAGCAATATCCTGTACATGCAACGGAGATTGGGTACGTCACGTTCATGCCTCTGCACATGTCCACCGTTTTCTATAAGATAACCATTTCCTACGGATACCTCAAATCCTTGCAGAATTTGCTGGAACTTAAAGAGTAGTATTTCGATATGATTGTATTGTTACGGGCCAATATAGAAGGATAAGTAATTACCATCTAGCGATTATTTCATCATATTCTATCTTCATCAATATCTCAAGTATTGCATTCACTAAACATGGCAGATATTGAAAAACTATGAAAAATAACAGCTTTAATCGTATAATGATGTCTCTTACTATTCCCAAAAAAAATCACATCCCATAAAGCCGGGTCTCCTACGCATGTTTTTTCGAAACATTACACATAAACATTTGTTTTCATACAAAACATAGTGTGCAAACACTATGTTTTGTATTGAAAGTCGAATTTTTTGTCTTATACATTGTGGAAAGGGATTTTACAAATAAATTAAGGATTCGTGAAAAATCACTAAAATTCGCAACAAGTTTTCCAAAAATTGACGCGAGACTGACGTTTAATCGTTTCGTTAGAAGAAACTACTTTTGATTTTGAAAATTAAAAAATATTATCAACATCATTGTATGGTCCACCAACCAACCACTTTGTTCAACTTCCATACAAAATATAGCAGAAAAAAAATGTTGAAAAAAACATTTTTGTTTTAAACCCGTTCAGGGGGCCTACCACCAGCTCTTATAGCAGTATTATTATAATCTTAATTTGACTTTTCGTACCATGACGTCCATAAAATAAGCTTATTGTAATGTTGAAACAATTTTATTTTCTTAGCGATTTTGGTGCCGTCACCTCTAAAAGTTCATTCAATTCGTACCACGACGTGACTTTTGACAACTAGCAATATTGTTTTAATGTCAAATTTAGCTATCTTAAAAAAGTTCCTCGGACTCGACGGAAATATTATTGTTTTGCAATTTACATTAAGAAAAAACATTTTCGTGTCATGTAAAGTTAGTAAAATGTATTTATTTACGTAAACCTGCCGAATGAATTGTATATCTATAGATTTTAGTACATGTGTAATTAATTTCTTGTTAGATGGCGAATGCAGACGAACATTTGAGTTTTTGGAAGCGGATAACGCAGAAAAATAAAAATTCCCAGAGTACCTCTAGCTGCCGCCCGGAAACCCGACTGCAAAATTAATAACAAAACACTAATCACTGAGTCTGACCACAATATATTGTTTCGAACTATCTTCGTCAAAACATTACACATTTATTTGTTTTAAAACTTATTCACTGAGTAACCTTAACCTTCCCTTGATTCCATGTCGACTTTGTAGCCAGTTAGATCATAAATTCATTAGCAAATATGTTAAAATAAATTCAACCTCATAGTAGTTATCCACTTGTAAACAAAAATATCGCTACATCGAGGCTGTGTTCAGAGTTACGCTGTAATCGATTAGAGCGTGCTAACACCCATATCGAATTAGTGTCAGCGCGATAACAACGTGCTGTGAATCGTCATACATGACGTCATAGCATGCGCCATCTTGCGATAACGCTGACCATGCCCTAAATTAATAACACCGTAAGCGCTGTCAAAATGACAGTTGTGCTGTTTTGTTTTGAGTTGCACCATATCTTTAAACTAACGTGGCATTTTGGAAATTGTGCTTCTGGCTACAGTCGTCACCTAATCAAAAAAGAAGAAATTTGTTGTGTATACTCAAAGAAATACTGTAATCCAACCATCTTGTGCAAGCATATCTAAATCGATACGCAAAATATTGATGTGAGCGATTAAGGCGTAACTCCGAATGCGGCCCGAGTTTCAAATTTCATTCTGTTCCGATTTATATCATGTAACAGCTTAGCCGTAGCTTATTTTTAATTTTTTCAATTGTTTTTCTTATTTTTCAAAGCCAAATCTTTTAATATTTGTGTCAATTTCATGGAAATTACTCATAAAAATTAGATTCTAATGCAAAGTAATATTTTAAGTAAAAGAAAATAATATTTTGCTTCAAGACCAATACTTCGTAGTAGCGATTCGGACCAACGTGTGAAAGGGACAGCGCTATACAGTTCACATAGCGTTGTTTCTTTTCTACTATAGCAGGCAATATACAAATCTTACAAATAGTTCGTTCTTTCCCAGCACTAAGCAGGAATAAAACATTCTTGAACGATGAAGGTTGTGGTACGAATATGAGTTATGTTATTGTAAGCTTGAAACAAAACTCTCCTGAAATAAGATTGTTTCGTAAAAGATTGTGGTCGGCTCCCAGTGATGTACTTTTTCCTATTATTTAGCAAACCATATTAAGAAATTTTAAAATCACACATTAGTCTTCAGCTATCCTTGAAATAAAATCAAAATGTAATTTTATGATTATACTATATCTTCGTAAATCTAAAGCGATTTAAACCATATTTTCGAGAGCGCAAAAGTGACGCAACTATTAACAGGTGCTGTGACTGACACGAATGGCTTAGTACCACGAAAACTGTGGGCTTACCACCAGCTCATAAAGCAGTATTATTTTAATATTACTTCAGTGTGGGAAAGAGATGAAGCTCTATAGGTCGTATAGCTCCATCTCTTTCTCCCACTGAAGTAATATTAAAATAATACTGTTTATGAGCTGGTGGGCCCCCTGTACTTTTATACTTACACAGACTTAATGATTCAATTAATTCAAACTTTCTTACAATTAGATAAGTCATTGACGAAAAAGGGTCTTTTTCGTGCACGGAGACTTAAGCTATTGTTGGAAATATAAACATTGGTTTTCGAAATCGTCGATTATATTAAGTTCCTGAGTTGAGGTTGGCTTGAGGGTATTTTTCAAATCACGACCACATTATGTTTCTTTCTTTTAGGTCCGTCACGTCAGCAAAAAGTTCCTACAATTTGGTCTATGTTTTTTAAAATGTCGCAATGACAAATTAAAAAAAATTGTACAAAAAGCTAAAAGCAGTGAATTAATCAGAACCAGAAAAAATGTAAAATCACAATTAAATTAACAATAAGTTTATCAAGTATACCAGCAAATAAAAAATAAGAAGTGCCTCCATGCAAAATTCACTGAAAATCGCGCCAGGATATTCCTGTTTGTGAGTACCTACAAATAATTTACATTGTATGGTTTATTGACACATAAAAAATAGTAGGGATGGGTACTATTTTTAGATATAAATCTACAGTACCTAATTTAGTCTATATTAGTATTTTAAGTAAAGGTACTATTTCCAATGTGTATTTAGGTACCTACTTCCCCTACTATAACAATAACTTTACAGCCAAGTTAAAAAACAATGGCGAAATATGAGCACCTCCAGATGCAAAGAAAAAGCTCTAAAGCTTAGAAATTTTCTTTTAATCCACAATGATTGACCAGGATTACGCGTCAGTAATTTGTAATTCATGAAATCCGTCTTCCCACGTAAAAACTGGGGCCTTACTCCGTCTTACAGCTGAAGGTCTGAAACGCATGGAAGTTTCTCTAATCTCACATTTTAGAGCTAAGATTGTTAGAGCAGATATGCTTTAACTTAATGAAAATTGTCTGCATTACCATGAGTATGATGATGAAATTATTCCTAAGTGAACGGCGGCTTCGCTTTACTGTACCTACTTGGTGTAACACGTAGCGTGGGGTACCCGAGAAGACCCTGAGTTAAGTGGTTTAGTGTTAGACTTTTATTAAAGTAAACTGGTCCTTGTAAAATTGTGTTAATAAAAATCTGATTGTGGATATTTTGATGCAAGTTTCAGAATTAACAACAAACTCATCAAATGACCAGTACCCTAATTGCGTAACTTATTTTCGTAAACGATTATAACAAATTTGTTTCATTTTGGTAGTTCAACAACATTCATTGCGTTATTTACGTTGTTGAGCAGATTTTTATTGTGATTGATCGTGTATTACGCAATTAGGGTACAGTTATATTTTTTCCGTTTTTTTTATTATTTCTACCCTCAGCTAAGTTTTCCAGAGGGTTAAATAAAGCCCCTAGTATACGTTGCGGTTGGGCGAGCTCGCGGTCGGCCAACTTATACTGTGCCTTTTTGCGTGTATTTGCCGTTTGATTTCCGTAAATTTGCCCGTTGGCCGAGCGTGCTCGGCTAACAGCTCGCCCAACGTGTTCTGGGGGATTTAAAGTCCCCGAAACGATCAATTGCAACTATCAATTTTTACGTGATTGATACACATTGATGCGCAAATTGATCGTCTACTAAATGCAATTGAAGTGATTGACAATATTACTACAATAGAAATTGATGGTAATTGATCGTTTCGGGGACCCCTTAGATGAGTTGTGCCTATAGCATTGTCAATTTCAGTAGATATTTTTTTTCGGAATTACGGATACTAATTCAAACACGGGCAGCTATAAACAGTTTCATAGTAAACCATGACGTTTGCGGGAAACCCCTGCGCTTGCAACTTGCGTCGACTGCGTCGTGGCGTGTACGCACGAACGAACAAGGACAAGGTGAACACGAACATCGAACACTTCCAAATTCGAATCCATTGCTATTAAAGAGAGCGGGGCGATTAAGCGCGAACACAAGTCGAACTGTGTTCGTATTCTCTTTGCTAATTTACATCCACACGTAAGGAGATAAGGCAGGAGAATGACGACGTATAAACCAAATGTTCCGTGTTCGATGTTCGTGTTCACCATATTTTGTTCGTTCGTGCGTACACTTCTTTATAATAGACGCAGACATAATGATAGACGTGTCATTACCTAAAAATCAAAGATCACTTATAAATTAACTCTGAACATTACGTTTAATGTAGTCAGTCAATACAGCGTATCCCAATAAAACCGTGACGCGTGACAGTGTGAGAGACAAATTAACATTTTAATTGTGAGCGCCATGTGCGGGTAGATACATAAGTTGTTGTGTCGCGACTACCCTCCGGAAAATCCCTGTTAACGCGTCACATCCAATCGTGCGTGTGACGTGCACTTAATGGGTTATTATAATTTTCGTCGACCCACTATCAGATAGGTTAAATTGGACGCACGTCAGTGCTGCGGCGATCATCTAACCCTAACTGGACTGACAACCCAATTTACAGTTTATTAACATAGAATTTGAATATCGTTGCCATGCTGTTATCTTATTATTTGCAGGACTGAAGAAAGTTAAAAAATTCTACATAAAAAAAATTGATTATTAATGACAATTATGTTCGTCATACTACATTGGATTATTAGCTAATAAAATATCTACCTAATTAAATATCATTTAGCTACCTTTGTAGTACTTACGGTTATAAAGATATAGGTATCCCATCGACAGACAGACAGACACTTAAAAATTCCCTTCCCTTCCACCCATTTTTAAGTCAGTAATTATTTTTCTTTCAGACTAAAATCAATCGGTAACAAGATGACTTCTAAAGTTCGAAACAAGAATAACTTCAAGGTATCATTAGATACGACGGGCCTGTCCAAGTTCCACCATAACTATTTGCTGGTATACACCGCCCTAACGTTCTTCGTGGTACTCATTCTGTACGTCGTCACTAAAGACTGGAAGGGATACACAAGCCCTGAAGAAGTGGACCTCGGAGCTGTACATGTACCTTGTTGCCGGCGGAAACATTCACATTTGCATTCACATAGTCATAGTCATTACTAAGTAGATACCTAATAAATAAAATAACAATGCAGCCAGTATGTAACAAGCGTATAATTTCAAAATAAATAATGTCACTTGCAATTTTGGTTTCATTTACAGACCTTAGGATTCGTTCAGACGAGCGGCACTTTGCTCACGACTGAACTAGATAAGAGTCCAAGACCCAGAAGGCTGTAAAGAAGTGGTCACTTATCTACGCAGGTCATGGGAAGGCTAACCCCACACATAAATAAATACAATTGGTTGATATTTAGAAACGAGCCCCACAAATGCGTCAGTCCTACGATATTGGCAGCTCATAAAGCGCAGGCCACACCGCCAGCTAGCGAGCGAGCCGGGCGAGCCATCGTTTCACCTCTTTTCATACTTCGGTTCACACCCCGAACTACAGAGATACTTAAGCTACGTAGAGATGAAACGATGCTCGCCCGGCTCGCTCGCTAGCTGGCGGTGTGGCCTGCGCTTTATGAGGTACACACAACCACGCACACAACTCATTCTTCATTGAAAAAAAAAAACAGCATTGTGCGATACAAGATACGGGAGACATTTCTTATCTGTCTGGCCCATGTGCCCCTCCCAGAAATAAATCCTGGATCTGCCCTTGTATATCATTGCACAGTTATAATACCTACTGTATGTACTAAGTACTTACTGCTACACCTCTTTTTTTGATTTATGGTCTTTTACTACCTAGTATAAAATATTAAATTGCCATTTGCCAGTTAGTGTAGGAAAGTACCTATTCCATTTATCCACTCCAAAAATCCACACTAAGGTGGTTTAAACGTGTAACGTCAGAAATAAATTCAGTGTATCCTCAGGCTTAAGGTGAGTTCTCAGACCCAGGTTCGAGGACCCAAATAGTTAGCATGGTGATTTTGGGGTGAATAACCGGAAATACTGACTTCTGTATCTAGCTCTTTTAACTCTTCTTTGACAATGTTCAAATCGCCAAAACATGCCACTCTGAAGCGCTGTACACTGGTGGACGCTAACCCGAACAGTTGTCCGTTCTGCAGCAGGAGGTCACCAGCACGCACGGGACACCTTGCCACGTCCTTCACACATATCGTGCTATTCGACTTCAAATGTTTATTTATACTTGTGCTTCTGTAGTCTTTGCCAGCCAGGTTGACATGCTGCCGAGATAAAGATCTCCCAGCAGAATAGGGTCGCCCGAGGATGTGAACTTTTTGTTTCCAATCCAACTTCGTTCCGATCATTATCACTTCTGAGCATGCCTGTATACTTTCGTAACTAGATAACAGGACTAGCCTTTTGGAAATGACTCCTTCATGATGTATCGATTCGAAGAGGTCGACGGAAAATCCCTTTCTGCAGCGAGGACTGAAAAATAAAGATCAAACAAATAAATCCCATGACGTCAGCCACTGAGTGTAAACTCCAATCTACGTGATCTCCAATCACTTTATTTATTTATATCAGACCATCCATAATCGGACCAACTGCCTTGGAAACCTGGAAATCTCTGAGCTCTGAAGTACAGACGCCAGCACATCAAGCTACTACAATCTGTCAAGTTTATTTAATAGATTTTCAACTTTATCACTGAAGGTTCAAAGTTGATTGGGAAAATTTGACAGTTTCGGGTAGCTTGATGTGCTGGCGTCTGTACCTAACGACGAAACCAATTGGGCAGCTGCAGGTTCAACTTAATCTGATGGGGTCTTACCGCAACTACGAGCTTTCATCACAGACGATGACTTACATTCTATTGTTTTTTTAAGTAGCACCTGCACTTGCACCTTTGCGAGGCCACCGCTGTCGATACGATCATCTACACGACAAAGAAGGGCTTTAGGATTTTAAGTATGATTATTTTACTTAGATATGCTTCCCAAATACATCCGTATAGGTCCAGACTTGGCGCAGACACCATTCGCGAGAACTGAACTCGGGCTCACCACTGCACCAACACACAACAGCTGCTGCGTGGTTGCAGAATGAATTCTTGCAACGAAGCGATAATCATCCAACTTCACTCGAAAGCATGATTGTTCACTATTTTTTGCATATACTTTAACGGAATGGAATCCTTTATAATGCATAATAAAACTAAAGATGACTAGGGTCATCGTTGCAACAAATATAGAAATTAATAAAACTACGATTCCAACTTTGCTTTTGGCTGATCGATCATCCCATGGTGTATTAATAAAATTAAAACGAAACTCTAAATTCTCCTGCTGATTATTGTTATCAATTATTTTGTTGTCATCAGCATTTTCTTCCATTATAAATAAAGTAATCAGTATCAGGAGCCGCCAGTTGACAATCTAGATGGTTTCATTTTACAATGTTAAGTGTCTGTGAAGGTCGTTGCGAATAGTCTAAAGTTGGGTCGGTCACCTGCGCGTCTTTTTTCGAAACATTACCCAAAAAGCCTTACACATAAACATTAATTTTCATACAAAAAAACGTCGTGTTTGCATAGGCAAATGTGTTTGGCCACGCCTCTTTGTTGCGATGTTTTTGTGTAAAAACACGCGCAGGAGACCTGGCTTTATTCTTTGGAAGTTGAAAGAAATTTCAGAAATCTGGGAGAAATAAAACGATGTCACGCGCAAAAACGTGTGAAAAATAGGTAGTTACGTTTCTTAGATATTTCGTACGCTATACATTATCTGTGGCTATACCATCCGATAAAAAATGTGATACAACCTGATAAAAACAAACTTACAACAAAAATATGTTAGTACGTAGTTACAATACAAAGAATTACTTTGTCAGTACATAGAGACAAATGAAGACTGTTCCGGTGCCTAATAAAGCGACTGTCCAGCCGACTCACTACCAGCGTCAGTATGCTGTTGGAGCTGGCGCAAACTCTGCAGAACGTGGCTGCGTGCAGTAGCACGAGAGGTGCGCATGTCATAACAGCCGTCCACGTGCGCATTGTAATAGCATGCCATATAGCGTGTGAAAGTTTGAATTTCCCGGGCTATCCTGGCACTTGCGCCCAAAGATAATAATCAAGTATTTTTTTTTAAACTTGACCCTTTTTTCGGGATGATGTCTTATATTTTTTTTTTTTTAATAAATGGCTAGCAAAGCTAATGTTGACTATTCTGCCAATATCTAAAGGGGGAAAAACCAAGTGTGCATGAAAGGCGTAGACAAATAATGCTAAGGGATGATGTCTATGGTTGGAAGATGGATGACAGATGTCAAGAGAACTCTGACGTCAACGTCAATCTGACAATTTTTGTGTTGAGTTTTCCAGTTCATGTAAATGATGCATCTCTAGCATCAATATTTTTGTTTTTCTGGTCACACAAACAAAATGATGTAATAAATCTAAACATTGTACATGAAACACCGCAGTAAATGCTGTGGTTGGCTTCATAACAAATAAGTATGATTTCTTGATTTAATAGAGTTGATAATAAGATTTTAAATTAACAAAATGCCTACGGTGATATTAATGGATGTTTCGCTATCAATGTCGCGTCCAGTGCCTACCTCCGACACAACAGAGACACATACCCGGCATACAATAGCTACGGCGGCTGTAAACACGTTTTTAGACTATCTAAGCGTTCATGCTAAACTAGAATACGTCGCATTGGTCTCATTCTCATCCGTGTACGAAGGTAAGGTGGACAATAAAGTTACAAACTATTTCACTATTGCTTAATTCCATAACCTAACTCAATAACATTGCTACTCCTTTTCGTTTTCAGTTTCCGTTCCTTTCACCCGGGACTTTGATAGTATACGCAGTAAGCTGTTGGTACTGGAGGAAGGGGACAAAACCTGCATAGACGCCGCTCTCCTTGGTGTGAACCAGCTGGTACTCACTGAGTGGGGAGGATGCCAAACACCTGTGCAGATTATTTTGGTAAAATTAGAAATTGATTATAGTGTTATGCAAAATTTCAGTCATAACTTTCAGACTTTGAGTTTCGTAAACTCCAAGAACTGGAAATGTTAAAGAGTAAAAAAAAAAACTATTTTAGGAATATTATCTAACAGAATGAAATGTTATTACAGATTACCGATGGCAGCAGTGGTGTTGGTTCTATAGGCAGAAACCGAATGGTGCAAGCTCTGCCTTTGCCTCCCTCATACCCAGCAAAAATACATGTTTTGCCAATTGTCTCCCCACATGAGTCCTGTTTACAGCAAGGTAGTAGTTCTTTACTGTTGCTCTGCAGGGCAATTGCCTATTCCTAAATCAGTAAGACATGAGCATTAATTTTATTGATGGCTTCCTCAATGTGGATGGGCGATTTCTGACTTTATTGTAAATTCCAAATTAATTTGATTAACCTGCAGAATTAAATTGCATTAGAAAAAGATTAGTTTTCTTCATGCCATACAAAGGGTGGAAAAAACTTTTTCATCATGATTTTGTTTCAGCAATGCCCCTCTACCAGAAAATAGTGGATCTAGCCAATAACACAACTAGTAACTCCAATGGCAATATGTCGCGTGGCTCCATCTACTGCCCTGATCAACTAACTGTGCCAGGTGTAAGTATAGAGATGGGTTTTTTTTCTCGTTCTGCTGTCAGCCCTGAAGTTTCAAGTCTGCACTGGCAGTTTAAGATTGTTCACATGCTGCGATGTTTCATCTCGTTATTATTATTAGTTTTGGTCAGATTGATGCTATTCATTCTCTTTTAAGTCTGTAGATAGAGACTGAGGACTTTTGAAGTGTCACAAAGATGGTCAATGACACTTAAATGTCACAAGTGTGATAATACCCTGACAAGTAGATAAGCTGATATTTTGCGCCATGAAACAGAGAGAATCTCAGTGTAAATGGGCCTTAATAGCGTCTTCGTCATCTTTGATGTTGGCATTTACCTATGGACTCGCCTCATTATGATTATATCCCTGTATCAATGTAATGGATTTTAAAATCTAAGATGTTTATAAAAACTATATTGGAATAATTTTTTATCATAGTCATAATTTTTTTCGCTGAATACGATGCTCTGTTTCAACCTGTACCATGTCAAGTTCTATAAAACCTGTTTAACTTGTACATCTCTTTATGTCTTGCAATAATGAAACATCTTATATTTATTTGTAGGTGATAACAGCAATGACGCGGCTATGTGAACAACACTACCAAGAATTTTGGTGCACACTGAAATGTGGTCAACTAGAAGCTCGAGTACAGTTGTTTCCGGCGCCACAAACTATCTCCCTTGAAGAGTTAGCTGCTACATATACTCTGGCTAATCAGATACATGTCATTGGTTTCCTACAACAGCAGGAACTCAGTAAGTTATATAATCTAAACCTACTTCAGGCACCAGTCTCTCACAAAGTTAGCTCCTTGTTCGTGCACTATTGTCAAATACTAGCATTAAGTACATAACTTGTGTAGAGAAAATAAACGTCTTATATTATTATATTATATTAGTTATGAGTAAATTGATTATAAACACACGGATTTGGGTGGGAAGTCCAATGTAAAGTAACAAACTTTCATGTTGAAAACATTACTCTTTTGGGCTTTATCACAGTTGGGTCAAAAATCATAGAAGGTCATCTTTCTTTTGTTAGCAATTTTTGCCCATGTAGGCCCACGGGCCCACTTCATAAGCTATGTCAATATGAGCGAAAATTTCAAACTCAAACTCAAAGCATTTATTTCAAATAAACCAATTACAGGCACTTTTGAATTGTCAAGGGGTCGGTCAGTCAGAAAGATGAAGCTAGTTGCCCATTCCAAAGCGTAGTAGGTACCTATGGAGAAGAATGGGCAAGAAACTCCACGGACACTCTATTAAATCAGAATATGGTTACAAAATATTGGTTACATCATTCATGTTGAAGTTATACATATGAGAACGATGCAGAACGTTAAAAGCGTCCGTAATACAAAATAAAACAAATAATACAATTCAAAAATTAAATTAAAATAAGCCATGGCAGCTAAGAGATGACCAGTCCCTACTGACAGCGCCCGTTCACGAACATGACGCACGGATTAGCACCATTCAGCTCAACCATTTTGAAGGGAGCTAAATGATCCAACACACACGCCACCGTCAGCGAGACATTAGAGTGAGCATGACATACTCTCAGCCGCCAGGGCACATTCAAGTCAATGAAAGACGTACCTAGTAAATGGTAGCTTTATAGTAGGTACTTATTTTTATTCCTTCTCTTTCTTTATAACAGGTACTCCCATAGCGATAAGTAAACACTTAGTGATACCGCAGGCGCAAGCTGCGCCGAATACGGGGCCGAGAGAAAATTATGGCTCCAAAACCCCTACCAAGGTAAAGTACTCCTGCATTCCTGCTAGGTTAATACGACAAATTTTTGCCACCGCATTATCTCATCCAGAAACAAGACATGATTATGTGCTAACATATTCATGTCATATTTCAAAAACACCCTGTATTTTAAACAACTGAATCATCTTGCAGGAAGGTTCAAGTACAGATGGTTCTGCCACAGAAGAGGATATGTCAGACCCAAGCAAAGTACCAAATTTTTGTGTCCTGCTTCACGGCGCACTCAAGGTAAGGTATTGCATAAACTCCTTTCTTAGTCCCTGATTCGGGTCCTAAAACAGCTAGTTAACTTCATACAGTCAGCTTCAAAAATATTGGGACAAGCAGACATTCGAAAATGATCTGAACATTAGGAAAAAATTAAACTTACATTATAAGACACAAGGGCTATTTTAGAATGAACTCAGTATTCACCAAACTCTCTTTTTGACTTTTGAAGTATTTTATCTCATTGACATAACTTTAATTTCAGTTGTTGTCATAATTATGAACAGTGTTCTTCCCGATATTTTTGCCGCTCACTGTAGGTACCATCGGGGTAACGCATGTCTAACCAATTTGAAAATAAAATGCCGTGCATATGACCCTTTTTTTTTCGTAGGTAAACGATACTATAGCGGCCGAGCGCTGCAAGCAAGAATAGTCCTTACGGTGTACAGATATGCGTTTCTTCGATAGTACATACAGATCCTCCATATCCCTAATAAAATAAACTAGACCAGAATTGTACAAAAAACATTGCACACATCTACTTAATAAAAATCTTAAATTCATTCGCTGACAGACAATGCACAGCTACAACCGCTGGATCTAAGAGAATTAAATTTTGCACAAGCATTCCTTAAACAGGCCGTATCAGAAAGGTGGTCAAATTTAAGGGTGTGGTATTATAATCCATGATAACAACTTCCCCCATGGAATCAACATCGTACTCGCGAAAAATTATCAGCCGTCCCATATACTCAATATCTTAATTTTTATATATTTTTTTTAATTCTATTTTAATTTAGGACTTTTATAATCGCAATGCGTATGACAATCCCATCATAAACAAATAGTAACAAATCACACTGCTATGGATTACATTTGGGCCATAAACCTGAACAGACTCTTTGCATAAAGAACCCAACAATTATAGGCCTGTGTCAATTCTGCCAGTTCTCAGTAAGGTGTTTGAAAAGTTGATGCTCAATCAAATGTTACTTCACTTTAATAAAAATTCCATCTTTCATAAACAACAGTACGGTTTCACCAAAGGGCGTTGTACTACTGACGCCGGTGTCACCCTAATAAAGAACATTTTTAATGCCTGGGAAGAAGCACAAGATGCCATTGGAATCTTTTGCGACCTCTCGAAGGCGTTCGATTGTGTAGACCATGAGACACTTCTGCTGAAACTAGAGCACTATGGGATTAGGAATACAGCTCTTGATTTATTTAGATCATACCTGAAAGATAGAAATGTTAAAGTTCAGGTAAACGGCGTAAACTCATTAGGGTCTGAAATGGCAATGGGCGTTCCTCAAGGTTCGATATTGGGTCCATTCCTCTTTTTAGTTTACATTAATGATTTACCCCAATTACTTCAAAATCAACCGAAGATGGTGTTATTTGCAGATGACACATCATTAATCTTTAAAATAAACCGACGGTCACAAAATCTTGACGACGTGAATAGCTCTATTCTGCAAGTCCAAGATTGGTTTACGGTAAATAATCTGGTACTTAATAAAAAAAAAACCAAATGCATTAGATTTAAATTACCTAATGTTAAAAGTAGCGAATGTGACATCATATTGAATGGAGAAAAACTGGAATTTATTAATCAAACAGTTTTCCTAGGAATCACGCTAGACGAGAAATTACAATGGGGACCTCATATAACATCTCTTGCGGGGCGGTTAAGCTCGGCCGCTTATGCTGTTAGAAAGATAAGACAGTTAACAGATGTGGAAACCGCGCGTTTGGTCTATTTTAGCTACTTTCACAGCATTATGTCGTATGGCATTTTACTGTGGGGTCGGGCTGCTGACATTGAATCCATCTTTATTTTGCAAAAGAGAGCTGTCAGAGCCATTTATAATCTACGTCGCCGCGAATCTCTCAGGGAACTTTTTAAAAGGATTAATATTATGACGGTACCTTGCCAATTCATCTATGAAAATATTATGTTTGTAAGGAAAAATCCACATCTCTTTAATAAAATAAGTGATAGACATAATTTTAATACTAGAAATAAAGATAAACTAGATCAACCATTTTACAGATTATCTAAAGTACATACATCTTTTATGGGGTACTGTGTTAAATGTTACAACAAAATACCTTGTGACATATTGCAATTAAATGAAAGAAAATTTAAAACTCATATCAAAAGTGCACTTTGTAAACAAGCATATTACAAATTAGAGGATTATATCCAGGATAAGAGTGCTTGGAAACATGCTGGTCCTGCTCCATAGGACAATTTAGAATCAAGACAAAATCAAACTGGTTGCTAATTTAATTGTAAAATTGATTATTTTGTGTTTTATGACATTGATTTAACATTCTGTGATTACTTTCTCACACACTGACTTATTAATTACAAAATTTTAGGAAAATCGTCTACTTTTACAATGTTTGTAAATATGTGAGCACCATGTATCTATCACATATTAAATTATCTGTCGCTGCTTCATTTTTAATTCTTTTTACCTATTGTGGTATAGTAATTTTATTCTAGGTGCATCGTCTTCACATATAATTATTTAACTAATGTACGTACCTATACAAACTATTGTAAAACATTTTAAAAAAGTAACGGTGGAGTTTCTTGCCCATTCTTCTCCATACGAAAACTACCTTTTGGAAGGGGCGACTAGAATCATTTTTAATATTTTGTAAATTTCGACGTTCAAAAGTGCCATACATGGGCCTATTTGAAATAAATGCTTTGACTTTGACTTTGACTTTGCATCATCACCATTTGGTTGAGATAGAATTTTATGAAAATATCTTTATTGCTTTACCATAATGTGTACTTAGGTGGTAATTATATCATTTAGATCATTAATTCATTATGTACCCTGTAGGGCACAGCAAAAAGGGTAGGAGAGAGGAAGCCCTGTTTTAGGAGATCATTGTTTTTGTTGGAACAAGTTTTAACTAACATATAATCAAAGATCGCGAATAAGATACTAACATTTCGCTTATCTATTATTATTTATACACCGTGAAATTTGAATCACAGTTTTGCTAGAACAAACGTTATTCAGACCATGGTCTACTACCATTCTACAGCATTCAATAAAAAAAAAAACTTAATTGGTTTTTGAAAAAACACAAAAAGACTAAGTTTAAAATGGCAAGATTATCTACTGCTTACTAAATTTCGTTTATGGAGGTACATTTCCCTGTATACAATGCTGTGTCCCGTGCGTGGTGTCTGTGTTGTAGGGAGTAACGATAATCTTGACATTTTAAACTTTGTCTTTTTTCAAAAATCTAATGTTTGTTTTTATTGGATGCTGTAGAATGGTAGTAGACCATGGTCTGAACAACGTTTGTTCTAACAAAACTGTGATTCAAATTTCACGGTGTATATTTGAGTCGAGTAGGTATTGAATTTTTGTATGGGACAGTTTGTCAGGTTGATGGTCTGCCCACCTCCCTCAATTTGACCACACCTTTCTGGTTTAGCGAAAGTGAGAATTAAGGAGGATTTTTGAAAATTCACCCCCTAAAGGGGTTAAATATGGGATGTAAGATTGTATGGAAGTTCGTCATTTTACCGATGGGAAATCCCATCAGGCGCACGGCTTGTACACACGGCTACGGCTACACATCAAGCTATACATTAATTATAATTAGCAATCATATAATTGCGTTTTATTAAAATAGGTTTTTATTTTTATTAATTTATATATCTTTTGTATAGATTTTTTTCTATTTTGTGAATGTGAGAATGCTGTAGGCTTAGTGGATTGTAGACCTGTGGACCATTTTCTATTTTGTTAAGAACCTGGTACTTATTGAAAGACCTACACTGTCCTCCCATACCTAGTAACACTGTTATTTGAAAGTATTGTAAAAGCCAATTATTTTTAAAAGAGTAACCGTGGAGTTTCTTGCTGGCTCTTCTCCATAGGAAACGACCAATTGGAACCGTGCACCTAGCTTCTGACGTTTCATAGTGCACATGTACGTTTACGTGTTTTTTTTTAATTTTTACATTTCCAGTATAATCTGATCTCGCATTGTATAGGATTTCCGTACAATGAGAGGTCAGCTTATACCGAAAATGTATAGCTTGATATGTAGCCGTGTGTACATCGCATAACTTTTGCCCAGGTGGAAGGAATGGCGGCCGTGGTACTTCTAGGCGCTGACTGGTGGGGAACCCTGACGGCATCGTGTGAAGCATCGCGGGGCCGTCGGTCCTGTCTGCTACTCAGTGTGATGAAGCCAGGAGCCACAGCCGCGCCCTGGCTCGGCGCCCTCGACCAGCTCGGACCGGCTGAAGAGGGAACTGCTCCTGGTAAGTATTTGGGTCAAGCTGTAATAAAAAAACAGCTTAAAAATTATTTTCTTCTTTGACTTCAAGATTGGGATTAAATAAGCAACATTTACCTTAAAATGTTTACCTCGTACAAATAACAGGTAATGCTTATATACAAATAATATACATACAAACATTTTCTTCTAGAAATGCGCTATAGAGGTCCATAATACTTATTTATTTATTTATATATACTTCATTGTACACCACAAAAATACATAACAAAAAATTAATCAAACACTTCAAAATATACAATGGGCGGCCTTATCGCTTTTCGCATTTTCGCTTTTTTTTTAATCTTTTTAACCTCTTGCCAACCGGAATTATAACACAAAAAAATAAAAATTGCAAACTTGTTGCTATTCAGCACCAAATAACCTTTCTCAGCTCAACTTAACATTCAGAATTCGTTAAAACCAATTAGTATGACTAAAAATTCATCATCTTTTGTAGCGGAAACATTCCCGATCCGTTCATGGCGGTCGTACAGCAGTGGTGGGTCTGCATGCGCGTGGGCACGTCCGCACGCACTACTAGCCGACGTACAGAAAGTACTACGACATGCCAGGAAACTGCCCGACAAAACACAGCATCTTTTTAAGGTATGTGAAATTGTTACTCAGTTGATATGGATGTGGATTTCTTACTTTTTGACGCCTATCTATCATTGCCTAGTAGAAAAAAAGGGAAATTGTAAAGAAAATCAGTCAAAATTCATACAAAACTCATTCATATTTCAAGCCAAGCAGCAATTAAAACTAGAGCAAAACGATATGAAATAGAGGTATAATCTGCTAGTAGGTATTGTAGGTTTCATCTGCTTCATAACATTAGTATGAACTACAATTGTAGAAAAAATAAATACGTAATAATTTCTTCTCAGGAACTGAACAGACTCCGGCGAGCAGCCATTTCCCTCGGCTTTGCTGAACTACTGACAGCGATTGGCAACGCGTTGGAGCGCGAATGCACCGCATTACCGCCGTCAGCGCCCTCTGAATGTGCGCTACAACTCGCGCACGCTGCGAATGCTCTGCGAGACCCGAGAACGGCCTTAGATATCAAACATACGCTCACACCACTAGGTCCGAATTATAATGTTACTCCGATGACACATTAATTGCCTCTGGCATCTGATATAATATCGGCTGCAATAGTGCCACAAACTTATTTGACCCGGCGGCTGAAAGCGAAACTAATGAAGCCATTTTGAAAGTCATTAATTTTTTGACGACAGCGACGTTGTAACCTAAAACATAAGTTTGTAAGACTGTTGTACATTTTCGACTGTAATTACTTAGTTTGTAATGCTGGGGCTACATTGTCGCGATAAGGCGACACGCTCTCTCTCGCAGACCGCTTGACATCTCGCTGAGCAACAGAGAGCACGCGAAGTGTAGTTAGACAATGTAGCCGCAACATTAGACAAAACAATTAAAAAGGAACTATGAAATCTAAAAGCGTAATGTTCATGCCAACTATTGAAATAAAGTACCAACCATGATTTACGATATTTAGGTCTATCAAGTATTTTTGGTATAATGTGGACATGATTATTGCTCATTATTGTAACAATATAATCGGATATTGGTACAACATTGACAATATAGTATAGGGATTTATAAATAAACTATAATTTTAATAAATAAAATTGTTGTAAAAGAAATAAACAGATCTTATCATTTTATTCCGAGTATTTTCGGGAACTTCTCTTTGTGGTCACAGGTTAGAGAAACAGAAGCCATATTATGACAGAAACAGTTACATTTTTGAACGAAACAGTGTCCGTCATCATGCTGTCAAGTCAAAATAAATTGTGAAAATAAAGCTATCTGTACACGGGAACACAACACAGAGTACATTTTTACACGGGAATACCGGACATATTTTCGATTATAATTATTATAAACAATGTCATAATACGTATACGTACGTGTCATAATGACCAATATGACCATTATATCACAGTGGCGAGTTTTTCCTACGAATCTCGTACCGTAAATTATGGTCTCTCGACAGTCGAGCACTCGTCGAGATTGTGGTCGAGATCAGTCGACATATTCTCGTGTGAAGGTGTGTGTAGGCGACTTTAGGACAGGTTGCGGTTGCGATTTGCAATTTGCGCTTTGCGAAACGTCAAAAAACCAAACAAAAGTCAAAATATAAAATATTGTCCTCTAACCGACAAACAAATAAACATTTATAAAAGTGTTTATTGTAAGAAAAATGCTTTATAATGAATTAAATCAGTAAAAATATTCTTGCACCGTTATGTAAAACGTGGCCAAAATAAATTATAGTGCCAAAATACGACGAAAATGAAGTATAAAAAATTGGTTATCATTTGCCTGTCGTCTTTACCGTATCTATTCACACTAAACGGTGATTTTGTGTTCGACGACACTGAAGCAATAGTGAAGAATAAAGACGTCACGTCGGAGTCTTGGACCGACCCATTTTACCATGACTTTTGGGGTGCAGATATTAAATCGGATTTAAGTCATAAGTCTTACAGACCCCTTACAATTTTATCTTACAGGTTGGTAAATGGTCAATTTACAGCATAGAAATTTAATTATAATACCCCTGAGTTTAATAGAAATTTCACTTTTCAGGCTAGATTATTTACTTGCTAAAAGAATCTCAGCCTTCGATTTTAAGACTACAAACCTAATATTATGCCATATCTTGTGCTGTTTATTGGTGTGGAGAGTCTTTGAAACTATTTTAAATGACGAGAACAGTACTTCAGCTAATCAAGATGAAGGAACAAACAGGAAATCAAGTTACCAGGATGGCAGGAGCCAAAAGTGGTGGATGGATACAGCATTTTTATCTACATTATTATTTGCGGTACACCCAGTACACGTGGAGGCCGTGAGTGGGGTGGTAGGCAGGGCTGATCTCCTGGCTGCTATAACATTTTTTCTAGCATTCCTTAGTTATAACAAATCGCTGACTAGTCAAACATGTAACAACATCTTTTTACTTTTAACAGTAGTTTTAGCTGGAATCTCTATGTTGTGTAAGGAAAATGGTGTTACAGTTTTGGTGAGTTAAAGAGTCAATGAAAAAAAATATCTTGTATCAAGTTGGTAATTAACTATTAAATATACTATTTAAAATTATTTCCAGGGCTTCTGTTTAGTATATGAAGTATTAACAACGTACAGGATTAAGAAAAAAGAAAACAGGCATGCAAAGATTCTAAGCTTAGATAACATCACTATAGGTTCCATATTTAGAATCAGCGTCATCACATTTGGTATAACTGCCCTGTTGTATGGAAGGTGGCTTGTAATGGGAGGAGCCCCACCTGAGTTCAAACCTACTGATAATCCAGCAGCTTTTGCTTATGCTCCTTTTGCAAAGGTATGTTTTGTCTTTGAATTACTTTTTAATTTTTCATTAGTTATATCAGCACTAAAACTGGATAATAACGAAAAAATTTCAAGCCCTGACAAATCAAATATTAATAAAGCAGTGCAGTGAATAATGCAGTTAATACTTGAACAAAGCTTTTGACCTAACCAAGTGGTCAAAAACATGAATCGGTATTAAAACATACAACAACAAGAAGTTAATTAACGATTTTCTACAATTATCTACATACTACGAACTTGGACACCTAAAACTTGTAAAATTTGAAAAAATTACATTAGGCGTACAAATTACAGGAAAGACATCTTCATTTAGTCAGCTATCTGACAGTTACAAATGTTTAAAAAAATATTTAGAGGTACCCATGAAACAGTCTATAATGCTGGCAAGTCAGCGCCATTTAAAATTATGGCAGCTTGATTGATAATTTTTGATTGTTTGTTTGATGCCGCCTCAAAATAAGTTAATATTAATATGACTAAAAGAAGTTTTTAATCTCTTTTCAAATTATTATTTTTTATTCCCTATTGTAATTTCTTATACTGTTACAGGTAGCCACATACAACTATATTTATTCTATCAATCTTCTGTTATTTATTTGGCCCCAATGGCTTTGTTATGATTGGTCAATGGGATGCATACAGCTGATAGAGAAGGTACTTGATAAGAGAATGATTTTAATATACATGATGTTATTGTATGGTCTATATCTGTTAGAGGCTATTTTCCGCGCTTACAAAAACGACAAATCGAGTAACAGGTAACTAATTATGTATAGTGCCAATTATTGAGGCTTGTTTTTCTTATTTACTTATTAATTTATTACTGTTCCACTGATATTTGGATTTAATTTTGTTTTAATTTGCTGGCCATTTCCTATTTTGTTAAGTGCTTGTTGGCCGACAATGGTGCTGATTCCCTTGTTCACAAACTAAATTAAATTTAAGTTCAGTGCATCTTTTTCTTTCTATTTCATTATGAAAAGGACAGAAGATAAATTTTAGTTTAGTCCTGTCAAATTAATCAACGCCTGTCACTACTCCATACAAGTTTAGACGTGATTAAAAACTTGCCCACTAAAATTACGTCAATTAACGTCAACCGCTGATTAATTTGACAGGACTAAACTAAAATTTATCTTCTGTCCTTTTCTTATGAAATAGAAAGAAAAAGATGCACTGAACTTAAATTTAGTTTAGTTTGTGAACAAAGGAATCAGCACCACTGTCCCCTACCTAACTATAACCACAAATGAATATAGATGGGTCACTCCTCATTTTAGGTATGAAGCTACAAGTAGGTACGCGGCGGGCTCGACTTGTCGAATTCTGTCGGTGTAACATAGTCAGAAGATATAAGAGTTACGCGGTAGAGAGAGAGGGAACTTCTAGGTGAATAGAACTGTAGGTAATTAGCGCTGTGCGACACGAATTGCACTTTATTGTGTCGTAGCAAAAGTCGCTTTTTATTTAAGTCATTTTTCGGAGTGACCCATCTGTACTTATCTGTGCTATAACTGTAATTTTAAAAAATTGTAAAAGCCAGTTATTTTTAAGCGAGTAACCATAGAGATGTCTTCAGATAAACTCAATAGTTCTTGACTCAAAGTTCCTACACTATTCAGAAAAGCAATGTGTCAAGATCCAAATGTATTATCAAACATATACTTACTTAGACCTTTTTTTTTGCTTGGGAAACTATCAAATGACTTCTCCCGCTCTGGGCGGAGCG
Organism: Agrochola litura; assembly: GCA_949152395.1. Lineage (NCBI taxonomy): Eukaryota > Metazoa > Arthropoda > Insecta > Lepidoptera > Noctuidae > Agrochola > Agrochola litura. Next base: position 13,714,522 of record OX424493.1, read on the forward strand.
GGAGGGCGTGTCAGGCTCTTACTGACTAAAACCCACCCGTGTTCCTTCATTTACCATGTTGCCGGGGCCACGATCTCCCTTTCGGTTTTCTTCGCAACCCCGGCACTTAGACCCCAGTTAAGAATAGGTACCTCGGAAACCAGTACCCCCTTTTTTTTTGGTTTGGAAATTATCAAATAACTTCTCCCGCTCTGGGCCACGATCTCCCTTTCGGACTTCGTCGCAACCCCGGCAGGCATCGGCCCTAGCGAACCCCGTCAGTTCTGCTGACATATCTGAGGCGCGCGTGGAACACAACGCGCCGTCAACCCGGGAGAAACCAGTACCCTAATTGCGTAATACAACTTCATAAGTTGGAAAAAAATCTGCTCAACAACGTAAACAACGCAATGAATGTTGTTGAACTGTCAAAATTAAAGAAATTAGGCATCATTTTTAACGAAACTAAGTTACGCAATTAGGGTACAGGCTGTATTAGGTATAGTCAGCAACTGAAATAAGTATACACTTTCAATAGTGAATGTTATGAAAGTGGTGATTAAGCTGAATAAAAAATTAATAATGAGTTAAAAAAAAAAATTAAGGCTTTTTGTATGCATGATGCTCCAAATGAGCCACAATCTGTTGCCCTGTTGCCTCATTTTACTTTATATTTTTTTTTTATGAAACAATAGCTTAAATTACTTCAAATATGTTAGATGACTTAATACAGAGTACAAATGACATTGCAGGGTGATGTTACTTGCAGCATCATTAATAGTCATACCATTTCTGCCAGCCAGTAATGTATTCTTCCCAGTGGGCTTCGTAATCGCCGAGAGGATTTTATACATACCGTCAGCTGGCTACTGTCTTTTGATAGGAATTGGGTTGAAAAAACTGTTGCATAGAAGATCATTGGTAATCTGTAAGGTAAGTCATTTTTTTTATTTTATCTTTTAGGCTTGGCCCGCGTTGAGGTCGGAAATTATGCCCCAGGAGGACGTAGTATCGGGAGGGGCTTGTGGCTAAGTAACAACAGCTGCACGGTTCAATCGATCAGGTTAAGCTACGCTTGCCGCGGTTGATCTATGGATGGGTGACCATCTTTACATACCAAGACCCCTCCGTGCCTCGGAAAGCACGTTAAGCCGTTGGTCCCGGCTGTCATTTGTAGATCTTTGACAGTCGTTACGGGTAGTTAGAAGCCCAAAAAGTCTGACAACCAGTCTTACCAAGGGGTATCGTGTTACCTAGTTACTAGGTTGTGGAGGTCAGATAGGCAGTCGTTCCATGTAAAATACTGGTATTCAGCTGCATCCGGTTAAGACTGGAAGCCGACCCCAACATAGTTGGGAAAAGGCTAGGCAGATGACGGGACGTAGTATCGGGATTAAAAGTATTCTATGTCCTAACCCAGGTTATGGTCCACCTGTGTGCCAAATTTCTTCGAAATCCGTTCAGCAGTTAAGGTGTGAAAGATAACAGACAGAGATACTTTCCGATTTATATTTATTCATAGCATTATACACCGTGACATTTTAGTCGTCTTACAAAAGCTGCTCACTTCATGTATTTGTCACCGTATAATTATGAACTTTGTTAGTTTATAATCGATCGGTATTATTTCCGTTAGATTATAAACTGTTGAAAATTTGTGAACTGTGACAAATCATTTACAATAAATTTGTGAACTGTGACAAATCATTTACAATTTAACGCATAATTTTTCGATAGTTTATAATGTATCCATGAAAAACTGACAAATTGTGAACTGGTAACTATCTTGTTTGCGACGTAATGCACCTTGCGCTAATATTAAATAGCCTGCGTGGCTGCGAGCAACTTGGAAGTAGTGCTCGCTCGGCTCGCGCGCGGTTGGTCACAGTTCTAACCTAACCTAACCCATTTCACCCAGTTCACAATTTTTTGACAGTTTATAATCAAACGAAAATAATACCGATAGATTATAAACTTACGGTTCTCACAATCTTACGGTGACATATTCAATGAATACTAAATATTCATAAAAAAAAAAAAATTGTTATACACCGCGACATTTTAGTCGTCTTACAAAGGGCCACTCAATGTACCCGACATATAATACCTCTAGGAGCAATTAAAAAATTGTTACAATATATAAATTCTTTTTTTATGAATGTTTAGTAGTCATTGGATACATGAAGTGGGCTGCTTTTGTAAGACGACAAAAATGTTACGGTGTATACTTATTTCATCCAACCACATAATCATGTTTTTGCTTAGCACAGTATTCCTTGCTTTTACAGATTGGGGTGTTTATGTTCTTATTACTAGTACTGATATACGCTCTGAGGAGCTGGCAGCGATCTAAAGACTGGCAAAACGAATACAGCTTGTTCATCAGCGCATTGGCCGTGTGTCCGTTAAATGCTAAAGTACATTACAATGTTGCTAAGGTTGCGGATGCGAACCATCAAACTACGTGGGCGTTAGCTGAATATAAAGAAGCAATAAGGTACCTACAGTACAACTATGTTCTTAATGTCCCTCGGCAAACCTCGTGTTTCGTCAGTCGTCGGATTTCTATCAGTTGCCCTTTGCACTTGGTGCAGACCGGACGCTCTCAATCGACTTGGAAGTATGTAGAGTTGTTAATACTATTTTAACTCAATGTAATTTATTTTAAAAATGGTAGGAAAGTTGCTAAAGTCGCAGGCACGACAGATAGGAAAATAGTTTTACAGCTCTATATACGTAGTTCACAAGAAAAACAAAACAACAAAAAGTACTTAGATGGACATGAAAATTAGCATTCGTTTGTATTCGGAAATGCGATGATTCCCGAGGGACATTAAGAAAATAGAAATACAGTACTGAGCTATTTAATTTCAGAAGGGCCTATCACTACAGTAGAAAGCTGCAGTAAAGTTGTGTAAACACCGCATATTGAGCTGTTTTACAAATTAAGTACACAACACGACATTAAATTTTAGTGCATATACAGGTTGTATCAAAAAGGTGAGGTCAAATTTAAGGGTTTGGTACAGAAAATTAAACTGAACAACTTTCTCAATGAGATCAACATCGTAATCGCGAAAAAATAATCAGCTGTCACATACGTTTGGGTCGAGTAGGTATTGAAGTTTTGTATGGGACAGTTGATCATTTCTTCGCGATTAAGATGTTGGTCTCATGGAGAAAGTTGTTCAGTATGACGGTCTGTACCACACCCTTTTTGAACACACCTTTCAGATACATCCTGTATTTGCCACACGAAGTGTATACAGTCGACCGCACGTCGGTGGTATCACTTTGACCTAGAGCTGGCCTAGCGTAGTACGGAGTTTCAACAGAATAAGGTGGGTATTACAGTCATATCTATGATCAAAGATATAATTAAATTGTAAAATAGACATTTATTATGGGCATGACATAATAAATGTCTATTTTACACTATCATATTATATCTTTGATCATAGATCTATGATCATACATATGATAGTGTAATACCCCCTTAGAGGCCTGCTTAAACTGGTTCTGTTACCACTGCGGTGCGGCGCGTGCCGTACTGTACCCGTATTTTTTTTATTGATCAATTTAAACAGCATTTATAATTTTACAGGTTGTACCCTCAATATTACCAAGCAATGAACAATTTGGCCAACTTACTTAAAAATCAGAAACAATTTGATGAAGCTGAATACTTTTTAAGATTAGCTGTGAAACACAGGTTCGTGATGCTAAAGGTTTTCTTCATTTCTTTCTAAGTTTAAAAATAGAATGGTGGGTAGTTCTATAAAATAAGGCGTGCCGGGATGTTGAGCTTGATTTATTTACGAATAGTGTCCAGAAATTTAAAAAAATGTTAAGTAACTTTTTCTTTGAAGAGTAACATTGTTGCGTAACATCTTTGTTTATTCTCTTCAGTTGTTTCTATGTTTTACTCTCACGCTGTTTGTACCGTTTTGTCAATTTTATACTAAGTTTATATGAGTGGAAACTTGTAATTGGCCTTCTTCTACATATTACTTCTGACTACTTTAATGTACTAGCTGTAAGTTTTCTTAAAATCAATAAAATAAAATACCTAAATAAATAAAATTACACGTGCTAAATAATTTTACTTGACCATATAAACTTTTTAGCAGTCATTCATTGATTGGTTGTGACATTATTAACTCTTTTTTAGGGTTCCGAACCTTAAAAGGAAAAAACGGAACCCGTTCGTCTGTCTATGTTTATCATCACTATTATATTATATTATTGCGGTTAAAAACTTACATTTGCAGTTAGATAATTGACCATGACGTATATCGATATATGGGAGAATTTTCAACTACAAAGTTTTTCTTGGGATGAATTCATCCCAACTACAGAACCCTTCATTGTGCGTGGTTCGACACGCATCTGGCCGGTTTCTTTTTTTCTTACTTTCCTGCACAGTCCCACTCCTGGGCAAAGGCCTCCCTGCACTCTTTCCATCTTTCGCGAGCACGCGCGTTCTCCTTCCAGTTTACTATTAACAGTTACTTTTAATGTATCAACAGAGAGGATTTCCCAGCTGCGTGGATGAATTTAGGAATACTTCTAGCAACGACTCGTCGGTTTGAAGAGTCTGAATTAGCTTATAAGACTGCTCTAAGCCACCGCAAGAAGTATCCTGACTGCTATTACAATTTGGGCAATTTGGTATGTATTTTTTTCACGCGTTGCTACTCCGTTTGCTGCTACGTAACATGCGTTGCAACAGTGGTTGCAGCAACATAATACCCGTTGCATAGCAACACCGGTTGCATCAATGCGTTATGTAGCCCGAGAGCGCTGGTATGTAGCTGTATGATGTATTCTTAAACTTCTGTCATTTCCGTATTGTTATGTATTTAAGACTCCCAATAAACTAGCATTTTGTAACTTTTTAGTACCTCGAGATGAATAAAACAGAAGAGGCGATAGAAAGTTGGTTCCAAGCGATCAATCAGAACCTCAAGCATGTCTTAGCGTGGACTAACTTAATGGCGTTAATGGATAATACGGGTAAGTTGGCAAAGTATAACAACTTGCCTGCACAACAAACTATTTTGCTGTGTGTACTATGATGAGTCTACGATCACTGATCGTACGGTAACAATTGAAATACAGTCCGGCCATCGAGAGAATGCATTCCTGACACCTGTCAGTTGAACAATTTCTAGTAGTAATACGGATCAAATTCGCAAAACAAATATTCGATATTATGAAACTGACTGGTGTCAAGAACGCATTCTCTCGATGGACGGCCGGACTGCACGAAAATATTGCTACGACTTAAAAGCGATGTAAATATCAAATTGGTGCCATGGATGTGCGGTTGACTGTATTAGTTTTGTTGATTAATTACTTATCACTATATTTTCTACATTGGATAATGAATGTATCTCAACTTCCAGGACAAATCGACAGAGCATTGAAGATTATCCCGAACGTATTGAAAGAACTCCCGGAAGCTCCGTCAATCAATTTTGCAATAGCCAACATGTACGGAAAAATAAACCGATACGAAGAAGCTGAGACGCACTTTATTAAAGCAATTAAATTATTTAATAAAGAAGCTAAAGCCATACACTACGCCAATCTAGGTGAGAAAACGACATTTTAACGCTAGCTATTTCTATCAGCTAAATAAATTCATACATAGGTTTAAAGAATCTTTATTTCTCATAAGAACATGATACAGTTCACTTATATGAGATTTAACTTTTAAAATAAATAATCGTCATCTAATGACGAAGCATGCAGATGTAGAATAAGTAAAATTATAACAACAACGTACGAGAACGTTAATACTATTTACTAATTATTCACAAGCGAAATACTGTGTGAATGTGTTTTTGTGTGCTAGTATAGTGCGTGCACGAGTTTGTTTGCTTGTGTGCAACAAGGTGTAGTCTCGGAGACCGTTAAACATTTATAATTGTGATTTTATCATTTTGATTATTACGTGTGTTCTGGTTTTATGTGTTCTTATTTTGTATTATTATATAATTATTTTATATTGTGTTGTCAGGGTATTTATGTAGAAGTTACTTTTTACCCGACTACGGCAAAGCCAAAAGGAAGGGTTATGATTTTAGCAGTCTATGTATGTATGTTTGCTTTTACGTGTGTTCCACCGTAGCGCCTAAACTACTTAACCGATTTTGATGAATGAGGTATCAATAGATTTGTAAGAATGGTCCGGGTGACATAGGCTATATAAATTTTCCCTAAATTTAATATGGTGGACTTTACACATAAATATCTAACCTCGAAAAAATTTTTGCATAATATAATCCTGCGTTTTATCTACATTGCTCTGGTAACCCAGTCTTCAGAAGTCTTGCCACTGCCAGTATATTTAATAATTGCTGATCTTTAACGTTATTGTATTCCAGGTGTACTTTACCATCGATGGAAAAAATACACTTTAGCAGAAGAAATGTACACAAATGCACTACAAATTGATCCTATATTCAAGACTGCTCGAACAAATCTTGCAAGCCTACAAAAACTTAAGAACAAATAAAATACTTACCAACTATTGGTTTAATTTTTAACTGATGAAATCTGATGAATATTATTGTAAGTAGTATTGAAGTGTAAATTAAATTATAAATAAACCATTCTTTGCTATTTTATTTTTCTATATTTTATAATGTTGGGGCTACATTGTCGCGTTATCGCCAAATTACTTCACGGGCTCTCTGTTGCTCAGCGAGACGCCGAACGGTGTGCGAGAGAGAGCGCGCGAAGTTTATTTCTTGATAACGCGACAATGTGGGCTACATTGTCGCGTTATCAGCCTAAGGTCAATTACTTATAGTCAAATAACGCCGCAATCTAGTAAAACTCTAGCTGAAATAATGGTATCATTTGAAGCTCTAATAATACCAGTCTCTGTTACACCACTGCTGGACAAAGGCCTCCCTGCTCTCTTGGCTGGGCTCTCCTTGGGGGGATTGCCTCGTTGGTCTAGTGGTTGCAAGCGCTACCTACTGCTGAGCATGAGGTCCTGGGTTCTAGTCCCCGGGGCCGGGCAGTGTTATTCCACCTGGAATTTTTCGGTAGTAGCCCGAAGTCTGGATTCGTGCCCGTTTGATTAAACATAACTGGCGAAATCTGGGTGTACGTCTGCCTAACCCTTCGGAGCATACAGGCGTGATGTTATGAAGGGCAAAGGCCTCTTCTCATAAAGAGACGGCACGGGCATTGATCACCACGCTTGCTCAACACGTGTTGGCGATTTCGACTATGTGTGATAGGTTAGTTATGTCCAAGATTAACTCGGAAAGTACAGACGCCAGCACATCAAGCTACCCGAAACTGTCAAATTTTCCCAATCAACTTTGAACCTTATACGTAACTACGATAAAGTTGAAAATCTATTAAATAAATTTGACAGATTGTGGTAGCTTGATGCGCTGGCGTCTGTACATAATTAATCGAAAAAGTCACATTAGTATTTGCCCGGATGTAAACCCACTACCTCTTGCATGAGAGGCGACACCTTAACCATTGGGCCGCCATCACGACATTTTCTTATCTCAAACTTGTTTATAGATTTCTAATTATATTCCTTCTCCCACTCCCACTGCGCAATATATTTCTATACCCACCACCTACTGTTTGAAACTTTATGATGTTAGCAATCCGGTGTGAATTCGCTCGTGAAATTTACCTGCACCTTGCGCATCCGTGAAATCTTGCACCAAGTCGGTAGCCGGCTTTGCGACAATAAGGCTAAGTGTAAGCTGAGACGCAGCACAGCACAGTTCAGATTTTGCAGGGTAGAGCAGGCGAGGCAAACATAGTACAAACAATCTGTCATTGAAACAAAATTATGAATCAGTGGTAAAAAACAAGTAACGACTGCACCCGTCACGTAGAAATCTGTGCCGGGCCTGGCTCTACAACGAGACGCAGAGCAGGTCACACACATGTCTGCTTCGCACGTGGGCGCACCGCAGCTGTCAGTACGTTCATGCATTACAAAATCTGCTCTGCCCTGCACTACGTGAACCTGCGTGTCAGCCACAGGTCTCAGCACACGCACGTATGTTCTGTGCATACGCTTACCCATAATGTCGTAAAGCCGCCATAATTATAGCACTGGCAAACCCAACTCCAAGGCTGGCAATCCCGAACCAGCCGGCGCAGTTGTGCTGTCAATGTCAACTTTATGTCAAAGTCAGACAATGTCATTGAAAAATTTATTGATTTGCCGGGTGAATGGTTGAAAACACTGAAAACTTGATTTTTTTTTAACAAGATTTGACAAATTAACAATGGATTTTACTCCGGAGCTATCTGCATTTCAAGGCCTAATTGTATCTGCAAACCACTCTCACGGTTTTTCAAGAATAACGTCAAGGGGCGGTAAACATTACTTACTTTTTTAAGTTGTTGCAGTTTTAACTGCAATTCTATTGCCGTTATGAGTTTGCCCGTTGATAGGTGGACACCGGGTCCATCTATATACAAACTCATCCATTAATTAAAACCTAAAACATCAGTCAGAGGGTCATCTTCACTGCAAATGAAATCATATTTTGGGTGTTTTGTCTGCTACCTAGTGTTCTACTTCATGATCATGATGTACCTAGCATGGATCAGGAAAAATACGAGCTTTTGTAGCTCTTAAGACGACCACTCTTGACCCTAGAGGTGAAATTTCAAATGTGCCTGTAATTTCATTGGCACCGTTAAACATTGTATACTTTACATTCCTACCTATTGTGTTTATTTTGTCGCTACAGTTTCAACCTTTTGTGTTTCAGGCAATGAAGAGAAAGTTAGATCAGTTATAGAAACCATATCAAGGTTCCTCAGGAGTGAAAAATACATAAGTGAAAATGGGGTAGCAGATTCAATGGTGCCAAAAACACGCAAATTTGCTATGTATATTGTTTTAAACTCAGACTTAAAAGCATTGAAAGAAATGGTAGAACTGGAAGGAGTATTTCTAGTCGTACAGTCAATACCGACCATACCAAAATATCTCATGTGTGAAATGTTGTGGAACCTTCATATGGAGGTCTTTGCATATGAAATAATCACATATTGCTATCCCCCACTAGCAATAGAGGTAGCAGGAGCTTTTGCAGAAAACTACAAATATTACAATCCTACAAAGGGTCTCAAGAAACTGCACAACTTGTCAGCTTCATGTTATTCACTTATTTGCAGGCTACACTGTTTTGAATTTGAAAAGGAGATCCTCAACAACTTATTGACTACTAGTTATGAAACTTTACAAAAATGTTTAAAATATTTTTCAAACCCACCAAATAGTCATAGACTAAACTTACTAGGTAAAGACGAATTGTACACATACAAAGGAAAATGTCTGAAAACAATTCTACTGTTGATCTATGAATGTATTAATTATTTCACTCAAGAAGTAAATTCAAGTTGCCCCAATGAGGTGTACAAGTCGACATATAAGGAAGGTTGTTTTAAAAAGAGTCCTCCTACAAACAAAGTTTGTGAGTGTCCTAATAACACAGTATCAGAGTGCTTGAACAATTGTAATATTATTTTACTAGATATTTTTCAAGAAATTGTAATGGATGTCAGTGTGGACATATTCTGTGCTTGGAGTGAATTTGAAGAAGATGGCAAAAGCATGCAACAAGCTTTAGGAGAGCTTTGTCATAAAGTAAGAACAAAACTGCTGAATATTAGCAGTGTTGCTGAGCACCCTGTTGTTGGCATGATTCAACAGATGGCTCGTAAACCAGCAGTCATCAGCGACATTATCAACTTAACTGACACCAATGTAATAATACAGAATATAAATAGCAATCATGAAGACAAGGCATCATGGATTCATGCTTTAGTAAACAAAGAGCAGCTGTGCCAGCATATTGATCTGATCACTGTCATAGACACTAACATACAGATGTTCGATGAACAGGAATGTTTGAAGTTATACCACATGTTTACAAGTTACTATAAAAGCAACACAGTTAATAGAGAAATAGTAACATCATTATCAATTAAAATATTCCAACACTGCAAGGTGTCGGACAAACATAAATTGTTAAAAGAGCATTTCAGTGAAAACCAATTCCATGACCTGAGTGATAATGAAGACTTTCATAACACATTAACTGAAATGTTCAACAAATTTGTTGCTGATGTTAATGTGGACTTCACAGAAGTGTTGAATGTATTCCTACAGAACCCCAGGCAGGTTTTCAATAAAATATTTATTTTGGCTGAAGAAAACGCCCACCTTACAAAAACATTGTTGAGAATTATGGACTTACTCAAGGATTATTCCAATTATTATTATGTCACTGAAACAGAGCCTTGCATAATAGGTATCATCAAGAAGATTCTTGATAATACTTCAGAAACAGAAAGTAGGCAAGATAATATAGTGAAGTTTTTAAGTGGATTGAAAAAGTTTAATATAATCCCAGGAACAAAGTTACTACTTCTGATTATTATGCCAAATATGCACAAGGCACTTGTGCAAAAAGATATTGGCAAGATACATGTTCAGATTCAGCTGCTAAATGAGGCCTACACTATCCGTGAATTATTGGAATACAGAGCGCCTATGTTGGCAATGTTGAGTCAAGTCTTGGAAGTGGTCCGCTGGGGGAATATTAAATCATTTGTTCCAAAGGCTGCATCGACACTGCACCTTACATTGAATTTCCAAAAATGTTTAATAGAAACATATGACAGTGTTATACCAAGTGAGTATCAGCTGGCTGCTTAATTGTAATAATCAGACATATTACTGCACTAGTCAATTTAGTTGAAACTTTAACATTTATTTTCATTACAGATGATGAAGGTGATTGGTTAAGAATCAGGTTGAAACGGAAAAATATGCAGCCACAAAATATATTTTATTTTAGAAAATTATTAGGTGGTCAAAGCTCAAATTTCTTTCAAGCAGTCAGTGGCATGCAAGTCGATAAGGACACCAACCGCAGTGAAATATCCATATGGGTTACCCAGGTTAGATGAAATAATTTTTAAGTTTAACCTTTACCAAACGCCCACATGTAATGCTGGTATTTGCATAGAATTCACATTGTTTGGTGATGTTGAGATTGACATGGATTAATAAAAAGCGATAAATAAAAATAAATTAGTAAAAAAATGTTGAGATCCCAACTTATTGGTGGTGTCCTTCAAATGGGTCACATATGTAGTACTCGCAATGTCGCAACCAGCACGCGTGTATAACTAGATAGATGTATAAACGTGGATCACGCAAAATAAATTATTATGTAGATTATTAGCGAGATAAGAAATGTTTCTGCCTGCCCTACCCCTATAGCATAAAGGCGTAAATTTATGTAAATGTACATGTAATGTTTTCAACTTTCCAGATCCTTAGCTCAGGTACACAGGAGGAATGGTGCGTGGTATGGGACAACTTGGTGCGACACATTGAGGACATAGATGTCTTGTGTATCTTCCACGAGGCCCTACGAATGATCACTAAGGCTGTGGAGGGCACCCGCACTCCTGCAACCAGAGCCTGTTTGTTTTACTGCATCCAGAATCTAGTCTACATAATACGGGTATGAATCTTTTGTTACGCCTTAGGCCGCATTCAGCCCGTTAAAAAAATAATTGGAACGCCTTATTTTCGATTTTCTTAAAAATTTGAGTTATGCATCCCTTTTAAGGCCCAGTACAAAAAATAATTGCAATGAGGCAGACGGGAAGAAGGGGCAGCGGCTGCCTTACGGGTTTTTGTACCCTTTATAAGACTTGAGAGGGTAAAGTGCCTGCTAAACCACCAAGGGAGGTGACCTTGTGACAAAAATCCGTAAGGCAGCCGCTGCCCCTTCTTCCCGTCTACCTCATTGCAATTATTTTTGGTACTGGGCCTTAAAAGGGATGCATAAGTTTTCGCGAAAATCTAAATTTGCCCATATCTTTTTACCAATAAAAATGATACCAATTTTATTATGGCGGTATAATGGGTAGGTACGGAACCCTCGGTGCGCGAGTCCGACTCGCTCTTGACCGGTTTTTCATGATTACTGTATCGTTCGTCACCCATATCGTCTGTGAAGTTTCGCCAGTGCATTTAATTAGTACTTTTATAGCACCTCAGGCCGAAAAACGAAGTGTGCATTTTTGATGTGTAACATCTTTCCTCGCGCTTTCCTGCTATCTGTGGGAGTGATTTCGTGAAAAGGGACGGAAGTGTGTAACAGGAAGCCGGGGGAGCGCGCGCTATTTGATTTGATGAAACGACCTTGATGAGGCGCCGGCCCTCTAATGTTGCTTATTACCTTTTAATGTTGCTTATTACCAAGGTGAGATGTCAGATGTTACACATAATAAGCGACTCGTTTTTTTTATAAGCTTCGAGACGCTTACATTGTTTGTTTCTTGTTCCAGTACAAATTCCTCCAAGGACCGTTGACGGATCGACAAGTGTTAAGTGCCGCGTTCAGTTTGTCGAAGTTCTTAAAAGAAACCAACATAGAAGACGTCGAAGAGATCGGATCCCGACTAATGCCATTGTTTGCCTATTTGGTCGAAAAGAAAAACCTCTACACCACAAATGTACCCGGCTATTTCAACAATACAAATTATTCTGCATTAGTATCCAGAGCATTTAGTGGAAATGACGGTTAAGATAACAACACATAAAATTACAATGAAATAGTATGACCCTTATTTCGTTTTCTATGGTACAGATAGCAACAAAAGTCGATTAACACTTCAGTTTTTCAAATAACATATAATTTACTATTGAACAAAATATTATTAAAAAAATCGGAAAGATGTAAAATTTAAATATCTCAAATTAAGCTATTACACGAAATGCTGAAAAGCAGTGTTTCAATTAATGTTGTGTCAAGTTAATCAACTGTCGTTGCTGGCGGTACAATCCAGTTTTTGTGTCTATTACGAATCTGTAGATTGAATGTGTAAATTATTACGGGTAAAAAAGTTATGATTTGTCGCTTTTTCAAATAAACACATGCAGTGTGAATCAGTTTTTTTATTTATTCTTTCAAAACTTAAATATATACATTTTTCATTTATTAATCAAGTCTGTTTACGAAGGTTTCTGTTTTTACATTATTATTTAATTATTTTCATTTAACAAAACAGTATTAGGTACAGAATGCAGTACATGGATAAAATATTATAATAATAATAAAGTACCTATCTATCACTCAATACTCATAGGAATTAGTTACAGGTGCTGTTCCTTATCAAAAACACCACGAATAATACAATTTAATATGTACTATCTATCTATTCATAAGAATTCATAATATATCATAAATATGTCGCAGATGGATTGTCAAATCCGCTAGCTGTTTTACAAAACAGCTCCGTTATGTAAAACAGCTGAACGACGTTTAGCGATTTTCCATAATTGCTGCAATGCAAATGTTTATTTAAGTAATTGGATAAACGTTTTTCATTTATCAATGCAGCGAGTCGACGATTAGAAGGTTATGTAAAACAGCGTGATATGAAACGTCGGATTGTAGATTTTAGTTAGAACAACAATAATGGCGTCCGAAACAAATACATAAAACAAGTAATATGAGTGAAAATTACCCTAACTCAAGTGAAAACAATGATTTTAAGGATAATAGAGAATATGCATGTAACTTTTTGTTCACTAAATCAATATAAGAAAGTCATAAACCCAAGAAAAGTTAAATAAACTACTACTTGTTGCTCAAAATATTATGAAACTTCAAGAATTTTCTACTACAGTTCAAGCTTCCGTTTCTGTCGCGGTCATGTTTTGGACGTCATTTACCATGTTACAACTTTGTTTAAATCAATTTTTTAGCTCCAAACCATATAAATTAAATTATTTTTTGTGCTTTATTCAAGCAGAAATCGCAATTACTTACTAACCTTAGTGAGATTTCAAGCACTTTGCAAAGAATAGATTTTGTTGTACATAGTTTTTTACGTCACTTCCGGCATAGTCGAAAGCTGGCCACATACGTATACGGTTTCCTGATTCGGAATTCCGTGAAGCTAGCGCAAACGTTAGATTTACATACATAACATACATTTCATCACGCCTTGTTTCCCCGAAGGGTTGGGCAGAGGTGTACCTGTAGCAGGTACACCCACATTTCGCCAGTTATGTTTAAGTCCCATGTAATAGGGGGCGAGCCTATTGCCATCAGCCGGGCACAAATCCAGACTCCAGGCTGCTACTGAGAAATTCCAGATAGAAAAACCCAATAACACTTTGCCCGACCCGGGAATCGAACCCAGGACCTCATGCTCAGCAGTAGCGCTTACGACCACTAGACCAACGAGGCAGTTTAGACGTTAGATTTATGTATTAGGAATTTACATTGCCAGTAGGTAGAGTGACCCTTTTATGAAAGCACGTTTAACATGGACGACGACGAATTGATTAGATTCACAAAGAGAATAAAAGAGAGTCAATTCTATCTGAAAATAGCGAACATTTTTTTTTTCCACAGACATTATTAATTTTCGGACTCACACATTTTGTTATGTAAACAGACTGATCGCCAAAAAAAACTAGGTAGGTACAGTAAAGTACCTACTCTGTGAACTAGACGTCCACTCGACACAGCACAGGCGCAGTTCTGAACGAAAATTTCCGTTTTTGTGCGGCGGATTAGCAAAAATGTATGCCAGCGCTGCGTTCAGGATGACGTCATTCGTTTTTTTTCCGTTCTGAATGACCCTATCGCACGATTTGTTTCCGAAACGAACGTCAGGTTTTTTTCGTTCGGCAAATGTAGGTTCATACGTTTCCGCCTAGTTAAAAACTTTTTGTATGTAAGGGAAGCATTCAGGTCTCTGAATCTGAATTCCTAATCAAGAAACCGTACGTATGCGGCGGCGACGCGTTTTGAGTTTGCGTTCCGTCAAAAAAACATAACATAAAATAATAAATTGTAAAATAAGTACCTAATGCACTAAAAATGTAAAAAATTTGAATTTGTTTCTTGACTCATATACAATGTATATTTAAATAATTAATAAGTTTTGAATTACATGCATATTCCCTATTTTAATAAAAAATTATCAGAGTTTTATGAAACTCAGTCCTAAAAATACTTAATAGCCAAGTCACTGCAACCAACTTGGAAGTACCTACGCGGCACCGTTCGCTTCGGCTCACTCAGCTCGCGCGCGGTTGGTCACAGTTCTAACCCAAATCAATTGGTCAGGGTGCCTAACTTAGTTACTGCAACTAATTCGGCATTAGAAGCCACACAAAACGCTTATTGTGACTGCAGGTAAGCCATTCTACATTACATCTTAACGTGGATAGCAGTTTTGTTAAACGTAACGCAATGGCAATCCAGCTGAACGTTGTTCAGTCGTTTTACATACGGAAATTACGGAGTTTTGTAAACAGTTAGCTGTTATGCAAAACAGTAGATTCGACAATCGCTCTGAGACATAAATATAATGAAGTAGTATTTCACCATCTTATGTATACAATATAAGCCCAATTCTTTTACATGGGTTATCAATTAAACTCAAAATGGGTCTACATCCATGAAAAAAATCTTGATTTTTTTGAAGTCCGTAGTAAAAAAAGTTTTATAATGGAATACATCCCAACTAGCAAAAACATGTGCTATAATAGTCGAGGCCACGTTTCTGTTTCAGCTCGTAGTTCAATTATGTAGATGTAATAAGTCGTATAAAAGGGAGTAAACGTTCACTCAACGCGATTTGGGCGCAAATTATTCAGCTAATAGTGCTATGAAAGTCGTGTTACTGTTGAATAAGGAACATAATTGTGAAATAATTATCGAGTAAAAGCAAAACTGGACCAAATTTAGAATAGCAATAATGTTGCCTTTCCATGACCATTGATGGAGTTAAAGCTGTTTCGTTACTATTAATCAACAAAATTATGGAGTAAATGTTGCCGATAAGCTATAAATCGTCATTTTTGTCAGTTTTTAACTGACAAATCATTTGCTTTTATTCCACAATTTCGCTCTGTATCAGTTATTTCGTCACAATTTTTCCATTATTTTATGAAACGGAACTTTGTGTGTGACTTATTAGAACAAATATGTACAAATATGGAAGTATTGAATATACCTAGTTACTTAATATAACAATGGTTTTTACCGGTTCTAAAATACTGGTGCGCTAGATGAGATATTTTATAATTTGTAAAGTAATTAAAAATCAGTTATACAACACCTAATTCAATAAATGTGGTAAACCAGCATTCATAGCGATTCAAGTTCAGTAACTGCAATATAAACACTTACATACGTCTAATCGATTTAGCATGCTATTATAGATATTAAGATACTTTTCAGTAAATAGGCAGCTTTTATTCGGCGAATTCGCTCTAATATAGTAATGTCGAGTAGCAGCCATATAGCAGCTTTTTAAAGATGAAACTTGGGAATAGATTACTCTAATAGCGCTATTACTGCACCACATGTCGTATAAACGAGAAATGGTAGCTACTATATGATTATTTAATAAATGCACTATAAGAATATCGAGTAAACGTTTATACGACACGGTTAAAGCACTTAAAAGCAAAAACTGCTAAAAAGTCATAATAAACGCATTTCACATCGTGGTTACTACGTAGCAACTACTCAACATTTATTCGATCTGTAGCCGAATAACTCATTCATTATTCGACTGTTTTGCTAGTTGGGATGTCAATCAATTATTATTATAAAATATGCCAACTTAATTTGGTAAAGTTGGGTTTTGTACTTAATCCTAGATCTAAAGAATACTTATTACTTATATTTGCCGCAGAAGCCTCCTACCTGCTTACACATCTCGCATAGATCCTGAGGGTGCTCTAAACCTTCGTCATTCTCGCGACGTGTGAAATCAGAAGGACGCAATTCTCTCTGAAAATACGTAAACAACAATTATTTACAATTACCTACATGCTTTAGATTTCAATAAATATTATTAAATAAAATGTGCCATGACCGTGTGAGGTGTCAAAATAAAGGGCTTGAGGAGACGATTCCAAAAATATAACATACTAAAACTCTATCAATCTGAGATTGATCTAAAATAACAGCCACCAATTGCATCAGACACTTGAAAAGTGACCTTGTTTTGAAATATTTAGTTGCAGTCGAGTTTTTTAATTAATTAGATTTTTTTTTTTCGTAAAACTAAATGATCATCTTAATTTGTTTAGGCTCTATCTTTATTGACTTGTTGCTTGTTATGAAGGTTGTGTGTGTTAGTTACGGTCAGCAACGAAACTGGATAATAAATGAATAATATTTTTTTTAAAGTTAATAAAAATTATACTGGTACCTGATTTCTTGGGCGCACGAATGCTTTACAACGTTTACATTGTTGATATTTATCGCGCCAAGATAGACGGCTGACCCAGAAGTATCTGCAACTGCACTTATACTCGCCGTAAAGAGCTCCAGGTCTTGGCTGAAATTTGTATTTTTATTATAAAAAAGTAAGTAGGTTCTATCAAGAAAAAACATGTTGCGCCGACCCCAAAAAAATTGAGATAAGGACAAAATAATGATAATGCAATCATACATACAATCAGCATTCAATTATGTGATCGTATTACAAAATGGCAGGATGTTGGTGATAGAATTGACAGTTCTTATTTTTTGAAAAACACTACTTACGTTGATAATTATTATTAAAAAAACACCTTACTTAAACCTATCCTATGTTTATATTAAGAGGGTTTATCCTAAAAGTTGGCAACGTTGCAAATAGCTGTCAAATATTTACCTGTTTTGATTAATTTGGCAATATTACTGTAGGTATGGAATTAAGAAAAGTGGCTAACTAGGGAACTAAAATATTGATTATGAAATACAATAATTAATATCGTAACACCGAATATTTAGTTTTAGATGTAAAAAAAATATTCGAAAACTTTCCAAATGCCTTTTTTACACCTAAAATAGTGTTATAATTGCAATTCATTATTAATATTCTAGGTCGCTAGTTAGCCACATTTCTTGTTTCCATACAGTAACATTGCCAAATTAGTCAAAACTGCGAAATATTTGACAGCTCTGCCTGCCTGCCTACGATATTGTGTATATGTCACCCACAGAGTACTTTATACTATTGATGTCACCGTAAGATTGTGAGCACCGTTAGTTTATAATTTATCCCGATATTCCCACGGGATCGAAACTTAGGGCTCGTGCAGACCAGCGCGATATCGCGAGCGCGACCATTGTAGCGGGGCGCTGCTAGTATTACAATAAAATCAAAACCTTACCCTGAATGAATCAGAGTTGCTTCGCGAAGTAGTTGCGGTTGGCGTAGGCCTCCTTATCGCATACACTGGGCGAGGAGGCGCCGGGTCGTATTCGTCCTACAAATTATAACATTAATTGCATTTGCAGTTGGACAGACAGGTATGTATGTAAATAATAAATGTACCTAGGTTTAAGCAGTTAAAAGTTATTGTTTTATAACGAAAATCTCAGCAGCGCGGCAGCGCTTTGTCCACAACTTGTACTTAAGAAAGTTATTTCTCCAGTAATACCTTTATAGTTATGCTTTATACAACGTGCAACTACAATGGCGACATTAATTTAACACACGAGTAGGGCTAGTGGCCAGTAATCATAAAAATTATAAAAGATAAAATAATTCGTAAATTGAAAAATTAAAATTTTCACACGCTCGCCGACAAAGGACTCTCTCTTTCCTTCAATTCGCCTACTATTTGCACGTTATTCGTTTTAATTTCGTTGATGCGATCTTACTAGCTTCTGCCCGCGGCTTCGCCCGCGTGGATGTCGGAAAATATCCCACTGGAACGTAGTAGGTACTACCGAGATTTCATACCTAATAACAGTAATAACAGAGGAAAACGTCATTGACTCCTACCGCTGCGCCCGCGTTGCTCCGCGTAATTTTGAAACTGTGATATCCACAGATGTAGATTTATATCTGTGGTGAATACTATTAATTTAAATTAAATGATTTAAAAAGGCATATTTTAATCTAAATTATATGCCCAATTTAAATGACATATTTTTTTAGATAGGGATTAATACTATACCGGTCAAAAAGCTTCGGAAATAACAATAAATTTTTTATCAAATTCTGAAAGATAAAAATGGTTATTGTGGGTCATCCTTAGAAGATAGACATATGCCATCGGGGACTTTTTTTTTGAACTTTTTAATTAAGATGAACAATACCGTAGAACATAAATTTGATGTATCTTTTCCGGTTAACGCAGCGCACGCCAGTAAAGCTCCCAGTCGGCATGATATTTTCCGACTTCTTCAACAATAATCGTCACATTTCAGCCAATTTACACAAAACCTTAATGAATTATACACTCTAAAACCTTCCGCATGAATCACTCCGTCCATTGGTGAAAACCGTTTGAAAATCCGTTCGGTAGTTTTTGTGTTTAAATAATAGTAGATTGTTATACGAGGGGCTAAAATAACCCATTGTAACGAGGTAGGTTTCTATTTACTCCCTCGCTAAAGCTCGGGAGTAAATAGAAACCGAGTTATAATGGGTTTTAGCGCCATGTGTTACACTCTACTTTTCACTACGATTGCGAGAAAATAAAATAATCCAATACAATATAAAATAGTTTATTTTGTTTAAATATACAATTTGTACAATTCTGGATATTTAACGAGATGTTTTTTTCCGGCAACTTAATTTCAGTCCTCTGTGAAGATGTTCTCACTAGATGATGACATTTTCACTGTTGTAAATTATATTACGGTCACCAATTCAATTCGTAATTAGAGAAAAATTCTAAAGATTTCGCGCCAATGCCTTTTTTACTTCTTTTGTAGCCGCAACGCAATGCACGCATTCTACCGAAAAGATAGCAGCATTTAGTTCCATTCCATTTTCAAAAATAAAATGTTCTTCTTTTTTTTGTGAACCAGTAATAAGTCGAGTCCATAATCATGATTATTCTACATAAGATTATAGACTTTTTCGTTTTTCAAGGCTCGTTGGAACAGACAAAAATTAAAAGAAATTACTTTTTCCCCTAGAGCAAGAAATGCTATTTTTTCTCCGCTCTGGTACACTACAATGACGGCCTTTTTGAGCAAGAGGAGTGAAAAAATTATAACGTTTAAGAGCGTTTATTCTGAAAGTGGGCAACGTCGCAAATAGATGTCAAATATTTCGCTGTTTTGATTAACTTAGCAACATAACTGTATGGAAATACGAAATGTGGTTAACTAGCGAACTAGAATGTTGATTACAAAATGCAATAATTAATATCGTAACACCGGATCTTTAGTTGTAGATGGAAAAAGTGTTTGGAAACTTTTCAAATGCCTTTTTTACACCTAAAACGGGTACAACATCAAATTCAATGTTTTAATTGCAATTCATTATTAATATTCTAGTTCGCTAGTTAGCCAAATTTCTTATTTCCATACAGTAATATTGCCAAATTAATCGAAACAGGTAAATTTTTGATAGCTCTTGGCGACGTTGCCAACTTTTAGGATAAACCCTCTTAATAAAATTAGAATATCTTCATAAAACGAAAACGCGAAACCGCGTGTGTTAAATTAACGCTATGTATTGTTTAACGTTAGCCTACTATCATCTATAGGTACTTAGGTAGGTATTTAGGTATGTATAGTACAAGAGTAACAAATAATTAGGTACCGGTCAATGGGTCGTCTTAGGGGACCTAAAAATTTAGTAGAAGTAAACCTCACTTAAGTTAACATTACAGCACCCTAATAGCGTAACGCACTTTCAATCACAATCCGCTAAATCGCTAATTTATTCCTTCATAGGATTGAAAAAATCGTATGCGCAACAACGTAATTAACGCACTAAACGTGGCGTGGGGAAACTGTCAAAATAAAACCCGGCTAACAATAAAATTGGCATTTTACGTGTGTTACGACTTACCCCGCAGATGATTAATGTAACAATTTCACTATAACCATTACAAATACAAAACAATCAGTTTGATCGAGTTACAAAGTTAACGAGTAAAGACTATACCGTGACCATAATAAAAATCACTTACTTCATGTGAATAGCAGCATCCCATTTTTGAAAGTACAGAAGCACTATAAGATCCAAATAAAGTTACACTGTCCTTCACTTAAGTCTTTTGTAAATACCTTCGTACGGTAAATAGTGCTGCTCTGCACTCACTACTATTAGTTAATAAGAGTTCTAACTACTGCGAGACCGCGACAATACGATGGTGAGTAATGGAACTCGTAACAACGACTCTGTTTATATAAATTATAAATGTTATCGTATCGTATTACAACCTCGCTAACAGCCTGTGAACGTGACTTGTCTATGGTAGTAAAAGCCATGGAACCAGTGTTGCCAACTCCAAAAGTTCAAATTATCGAGATCCTACGTCGAATTATCGTTTTTTGGGCAAAATCATCGTACAGACGCCAGCACATCAAGCTACCCGAAACTGTAAAATTTTCCCAATCAACTTTGAACCTTACTCTTCAGCGATAAAGTTGAAAATCTATTAAATTTTGACAGATTGTAGTAGCTTGATGTGCTGGCGTCTGTACATACAAAAGAAAAAAATCTGTAAAGTTAATTCAAATCGCTATCAAAAGACAATAAATAATTTTGTATCAGAGTCAAAGGGGAAGTATGTCGAGTTTCACTACTAATGGCGCTAGCAGCACAAACCGTAAACATGTTTTTTCATAGTTTTTAGGGTTCCGTAGTAAACAAGAAACCTTTATAGTTTCGTCATGTCCGTCTGTCTGTCTGTCTGTCCGCGGTCTAGCTCCGAGACCCTTAGTACTAGAAAGCTGTAATTTGGCATAGGTATACATATTAATTACGCCGACAAAGTGGTAAAACAAAATTATGAAAAACATTTTTTTTTGTATACCTCCCATACACGTAAAGTGGTGTTTTTTTTTCATCCCATGATGTGGGGTATCATTGGAAAGGTCCTTTAAAAACATTGTGAGTTTGTTAAAACTATCACAGGTAAGTAGGCTTTACAAGTTAACGAGTAATAATTGACCAACTTAACTTTGCAGTAGCAAAAACATATTTTCCCATACATTTCGTATGGGAGATGTTTATCAACTACAAAGTTAAGTTTGTTTTTGGGATAAATTCATCCCAACTATGGAACTCTTCATTGTGCGTGGTCCGACACGCACTTGGCCGGTTTTTTTATTAGTTGATATTTTTGTGTTTGTAAAATTAAATAAAAAACTTGGGAGGTAAAGAGAGACTGTGCGTTTGCACTGGCGAAACATCACAACAAAACATGTTGAAATCTCTTGTTTCTGTCAAACATTGTATGGAAAATTGACAGAAAATAGAGATTCCAACATGTTTTGTTGTGAATGTTTCACTAGTACAAACGCAAGAGAGAGATACTTACTTGTTGATGATGACATATTTGACAATGAGGTTAAAAACTGAAAGCTCAGAACAGATGGCAGCACAGTTGTACGTCTTTAAACCGCCATTGTTGTGTTTAAATTACTTTTGTGTTCATCATAAATTATACGAAAACTAGATAAATATGTATGAGACTTGGAGTGTAAGCACTAAAGGACGAGCTAAAGACAGGGGAAGTGTCTACCACTGGTTAAAAAGCAGCTTTAGTGGTAAAGTCAATAAATTATTATGCACGTTTTATATTGTATAGGTGATTTTGTGTTTGTTGACTTTAAGTTCGTTTTTTGTTAAAGACTGGAGCCAAAAAAATCCGGTTATGCAGTCAAGACCTTAGTGGTCAACACAGCGAGATGCCCTAAAAAAAAAAAAAAATCATTTGATCTAGTTTTATCACACAGTAATAATACTATTATGTAAGTACGAGTTTTAATGAAGTGAAAACTTCTTTAGGCGCACTTCGCGCTCTTTCTGGACAGTGAACAAAAACCGTCGCCGATACGCTTGCTTAACACCGAGAGCTCAAAATCCAGTGCGCGATAAAATCCCGCGCGATGTTATTACGTCCGTGCGAACGTCTCCTTACTCAGCTCCATTTTCATAATAAGCACACACCCTCTATTTAGGGTTCCGTAGTCAACAAGGAACCCTTATAGTTTCGCCATGTCCATCTTTCCGTGGCTTAGCTCAGAGACTTAGTACTAGAAAGCTGTAATTTAGCATGGGTATACATAAATCACGGCAACAAAGTGATAAAACAAAACCATAAAAAAAGGTTTTCGGTTAGGTACCTTCCCTACACGTAAACGTTAAGTGGGTGTTTTTTTATTCTCTTTTATCCCATGATTTGGGGTATCGTTGGAAAGGTCGTTCAAAAATATTGTGTTTGAACAAACAATTTTTGGATGCAGGGATCCGTTTGCGAAATATTAAGTTTCAAAGTGCTAATTTTTGTTAGAGTCACGTGTCTTGAGTTATGTTCGCATAACTCGTCAAAATATAAGGAACAGCAGCTGTTTCTTTTTTCGCGGTTTCAGGTTTGGTCCCATATTAAAAGTTGTTTATAATGATGAGTAAAGTCACGTGTTCAAGTTTGCGCACTAGTTAAAAAAAACCTGTTTAGAACGTAATTAAAAGGAAAACTCACAGCTAAGAAGGCTCTACAAGTTAACGAGTATAATAATTAATCGACCAACTTACATTTACAGTAGCAAAATGACAAATGAGGAATGAAGGAGGCAAAACTCCGGGGTTTAAGTCCGCTGCCGTGAGAAATCACAGCACAGCGGACAGAGCTCCGGCGGAATCTGATGGCGTCATGGAGAGTGCGATTGTTACAACCCAGCGCTGGGCACGCCACAATTGCGGCGATAAGTCCCCATTTGAAGAGTGGTTAGAGAGGCGCCACGGCGTCCTCACCTTCCGCCTGACGCAGGTCCTCATCGGACACGGTTGTTTTGGGAGGTTCCTGTTCAGGTTAAGGCGGGTGGAAACGCCCGGGTGTTACCATTGTGTGGATCACCCGGAGGACACGGTGGAGCATACGGTGGAGGTCTGCCTGGCTTGGGCGGAGCATCGCCGTGTCCTCGTGGAGGCGATCGGCGGCGGTGATCTTTCGCATCCGGCCCTGGTCCAGGCCATGGTACGGAGCGAGAGGACATGGGAAGCCGTCACCTTCTTCTGCGAAGCGGTAATGCTCGCGAAGGAGGAGGCGGAACGCGTTAGGGAGAAGCAAATTTCGCGCCCCCGCAGGAGACGCCCGAGGCGTTGGGAATCGCAGGCCGATTCCCTGCCACCGAAGGCGCGGGCTTGCGGACGGTGAGCAATGGGTAGCTCGCCGTCCGATAGGGACCAGGCCCGGGTCGACGGCGCTTTGTGTTCCGCGTGCGCCTCAAAGAGATGTCAGCAGAACTGACGGGGTCCGCTAGGGTCGATGGCTGCCGGGGTTGCGGGGAAGTCCGAAAGGAATACCATGGCCCCCGGTAACATGACAACTGAAGGAACACGGGTGGGTTTTAGTCAGTTAGAGTCTGACACACCCTCCCGCTTTGCCCAGACCGGGAGAAGTTATTTGATAATTTCCCACCGAAAAAAAAAAGGTACCATTGAAAGCGTCTTGATCGTCCGCTGGTTATTGGCTATGTGACGTCACATTACATAAAGTGATGATTTTTTTTTAATGTGCCATGTGGGTATCAAATGAAAGGGCTTGACAAGCACATTACAAATATGTATAAGTAGGTATATATCATATTGTCTAATCCAATTAAATAAATATGTTTAAATTGTTAAAAACAAGCAAAAGTGAGACTGCTAGGTACAGTTGTACGGCTGTAAAATTAATAGGTACCCATTATATAATCAAACCCAAATAAACAAAATTTAAAGCTGCTCTGCAAATACTTTATCACGAAATTAAAACCCCATAATAATTTTAAGTTAAAAGTAAAACCCGACTACTGAAAAATCACGCTCACATTTCGGACAGAAATCAAGACATAGGTACAAAAATAGTCATGGTAAAGCCGTGGTCGGATGCCTGTACACCTACAAAATTATAATGGCATGCGACCATGCCATTACCTTGCTTGACCATTTTTAACCGACTTCCAAAAAGGAGGAGGTTAAATGTTCGTAGCGGGTTTTTTTTTGTGTTAAAATTCTTTTTTTGTTTAAAAGGGTATGCTCTCGAGGTGGTCCCATATAAATTTTAACTTTGCTTCGATAGTTTTTGAGTTAGCTTCAATAATATGTATCTTTTTCCTACTTTGTATGTGGATGATATGATAAGTTCCTGTCACTGGTAGCAGGTAGTGGTATTCGAATTTGTGTGGGGTAGGTACCACAACTAAAAAGTGAAAAATAACTTTAATTTCGGAAGTCGGTGTCTTTGGTTTTGTATTTTAGTTTTTGCCACCGACTTCCGAAATCAAAGTTATTTTTCACTTTGTAGTGTTTTTTTTTGGAAGTCGATTGTTTTTTTTTAAGTTTTTATTGTACAGTAAGCGTTCAAAAGTGGATAGGCACGCTAATCGTATTCCTGTGAACACGCGTTATAGTCCGTACATGTGTATGTGTAAACAGTCAGACGTTTGTGGTGTGTGTACCGTACACACACTACAGAGAACGCAGTTTTGCACTACACACTGTCGCGTCGTATGGTCACAGTTCGCGGGCGCCGCAATATATGAAACAAAAATATATTTCCATCACTTTTGTTAGACACGGTAACACATACGCGTGACCTTGGCCAGTTTATGGCATTGCTAAAATTCGAAAGTAAATCATATGTGCAGATAGCAGAAGGCGTTAAGCGTTGGTCTTAGATTCAAGATGGCTTAGGTTCTAATCTCGTAAATCACAGTGCTGTTTTTACAAATATTATTATTTTTATTTGCAATAATAATATTTTTTTAAATATTGCTGCCTTTTTATTAATGTTGTTATTGCAATAAAGGGTTTAGAATAAAAAATGCGTGATATGTTATAATAAAAAATAAATAATATTTATTCGTTATATTTATTTTACTTAAGTATACTTAGTTAACAAACTGCTACAATTATTTATCATTACTTCAGCCGAATAAGATGTGAAATAGATGTCTAGAAACTTAGAAGCAATTTGTATTATTTTGAAATATTTAAATTTTGAAATGTTTTAAATTTTAAATGTTTTTTTTTCACCATAAATATAAAGCTTTGATCATGGTCGAAGTAATTAAGCAATAAATAAGAATATTAGCCTACTTAAAATGTAAAAAAAACTACTGACAAAATAGGTGATTTTAAGGTTAAGTATAGGCAGTTTGTTTACATTATTTTTTTTACATTTTATTTGGCTTTAGTAAATAAACATAACACATAACATCACGCCTTGTTTCCCGAAGGGTTGGGCAGAGGTGTCCCTGTAGCAGGTACACCCACATTTCGCCAGTTATGTTTAAGTCCCATGTAATAGGGGGCGAGCCTATTGCCATCAACCGGGCACAAATCCAGACTCCGAGCTGCTACTGAGAAATTTCAGATAGAAAAACCCAATAACACTTTGCCCGACCCGGGAATCGAACCCAGGACCTCATGCTCAGCAGTAGCGCTTGCGACCACTAGACCAACGAGGCAGTCAGGCTTTAGTAAATATTGGTTGGTATTGAGGTTATAGATTAAGTATTCATTTTCTTTACGAAAAGAAGATTGAAACTAAACCTCAAATTTTAATCCTAAAATAATAATATTACTAAAATAATATTAAACAATTTCGGTCTATCTGCAAGAAACGACAAACACCATATTGAAACGTGCTTAAAAAATTCGTTACCATAAATGCATGCAATAACGAATCTGTTGTTTATTAAGTTGGTACGGTCAATATTTTAAGGTCAACAACGGTTTTCTAGCTGGTCTTCAGTGATGCAAGATTACTATACTCTATGGATGCAAGCCTTCAGAGTGCACGGCGAACGGTTCACATAATGACATGTTTTTAATAATTCAACAAAATATCTCGTTGGTATGAAACCAATTGTTTCATATTCATTCACCATTTAACGTCACTGCTACTCGATAATAAGCCCCTTCCTCATATCTCTTAACCCTCACAGTATTTCTCTAGAACAAAGAATAACATTGTGTTTATTACACATAATGGTGCCGATTCTCTTGTTCACAAACTAAATTAAATTTAAGTTCAGTGCATCTTTTTCTTTCTATTTCATTAAGAAAAGGACAGACGATAAATTTTAGTTTAGTCCTGTCAAATTAATCAGCGCCTGTCACTATCCATACAAGTTTAGACGTGATTAAAAACTTGCCTACTAAAATTACGTCAATTTACGTCAAGCGCTGATTAATTTGACAGGACTAAACTAAAATTTATCTTCTGTCCTTTTCTTAATGAAATAGAACGAAAAAGATGCACTGAACTTAAATTTAGTTTAGTTTGTGAACAAGGGAATCGGCACCAATACCTAATTATTTATCATTCACTAATCGAATTAAACCTCATAATGAATTTAAAAATTTAAAGGCATCTTCTGTCTCAACAATACCTCTGCTCTATCAACAATACCTTTGATTAAGATTTATGTCTAGTAAAAATGAAATATTTAAATGAGAACACTCACGCTTAGTCCGGTTTCATTAGATATTTGTGTAAATTAAGTACCTACATTCACTTTTACGCAGCGCAATAATATTTCATTTCCCTTCAATATAAAGTAATATCCACAACACCGCTAATAGCTAAATACTCGTCACCAACATTGTCCAACAACCAACAAAGTTCTAATTATGTTAATACTCGTAACGAACTGTATCTGTCTACCCTACAGAAATCAAAATAATTTACTTATTTTTCTGTGGTCTACCTGCTAAACTTTAATATTTATGTGAACAAAACGAATGAAACAAAAAACGAATGATTTTCGAACTAGTCATTGGTTGCAGACAAAGTGAGTGTGTGTGTGTACTGTGCGACTGTGTGTACTATGACACATCATTAATCTTTAAAATAAACCGACGGTCACAAAATCTTGACGACGTGAATAGCTCTATTCTGCAAGTCCAAGATTGGTTTACGGTAAATAATCTGGTACTTAATAAAAAAAAAACCAAATGCATTAGATTTAAATTACCTAATGTTAAAAGTAGCGAATGTGACATCATATTGAATGGAGAAAAACTGGAATTTATTAATCAAACAGTTTTCCTAGGAATCACGCTAGACGAGAAATTACAATGGGGACCTCATATAACATCTCTTGCGGGGCGGTTAAGCTCGGCCGCTTATGCTGTTAGAAAGATAAGACAGTTAACAGATGTGGAAACCGCGCGTTTGGTCTATTTTAGCTACTTTCACAGCATTATGTCGTATGGCATTTTACTGTGGGGTCGGGCTGCTGACATTGAATCCATCTTTATTTTGCAAAAGAGAGCTGTCAGAGCCATTTATAATCTACGTCGCCGCGAATCTCTCAGGGAACTTTTTAAAAGGATTAATATTATGACGGTACCTTGCCAATTCATCTATGAAAATATTATGTTTGTAAGGAAAAATCCACATCTCTTTAATAAAATAAGTGATAGACATAATTTTAATACTAGAAATAAAGATAAACTAGATCAACCATTTTACAGATTATCTAAAGTACATACATCTTTTATGGGGTACTGTGTTAAATGTTACAACAAAATACCTTGTGACATATTGCAATTAAATGAAAGAAAATTTAAAACTCATATCAAAAGTGCACTTTGTAAACAAGCATATTACAAATTAGAGGATTATATCCAGGATAAGAGTGCTTGGAAACATGCTGGTCCTGCTCCATAGGACAATTTAGAATCAAGACAAAATCAAACTGGTTGCTAATTTAATTGTAAAATTGATTATTTTGTGTTTTATGACATTGATTTAACATTCTGTGATTACTTTCTCACACACTGACTTATTAATTACAAAATTTTAGGAAAATCGTCTACTTTTACAATGTTTGTAAATATGTGAGCACCATGTATCTATCACATATTAAATTATCTGTCGTTGCTTCATTTTTAATTCTTTTTACCTATTGTGGTATAGTAATTTTATTCTAGGTGCATCGTCTTCACATATAATTATTTAACTAATGTACGTACCTATACAAACTATTGTAAAACATTTTAAAAGAGTAACGGTGGAGTTTCTTGCCCATTCTTCTCCATACGAAAACTACCTTTTGGAAGGGGCGACTAGAATCATTTTTAATATTTTGTAAATTTCGACGTTCAAAAGTGCCATACATGGGCCTATTTGAAATAAATGATTTGACTTTGACTTTGACTCTAATGCTCGGGCCACACCAACGGGAAACGCCGTTAATTATCACGATGATGGACCTTAACCCGTCGGAATAAAGTCTATCATCGCGATAATTAACGGCGTTTCCCGTTGGTGTGGCCCCAGCATAAGACTGTGCGTGTCTATAGTTTTGTAACAACTTATAGAAGAAGGTCGTAAGTCAAACCGAAGCTATTGCTTTGTGAGATTGCCTACCTATGGACTTTTGGTCGGTACGAAAACTAGTGATTTTAGTAACTAGTTATTTTTAATAATAGCGAAACGAAAATATAAATGGTTACCTACGTAATACGTTACATATCGCAAGCTTTAAGTTTTTGGAACGAATAAGTTTTTATAGCTACATATCGTCGACCGTAGGTTCAATTGAGGTAAGGGACAAAATACCCAAAATGAGTTGAGTATACAGTTTTGTTCAGAATTTTTCGCTCTATCGAATGGTGAATATGAAAAAATTCTAACGTAAGAAAAACAGACCCGAAAAAGGTTAATAAGAAAAAAGTTATGGTCGATTTAGTCCAACACAAAAACTTCGTCAGCCTCCTGAAAAATCGTATTTTGTCCCTTACCTCAATTGAACCTACGGTCGACGATATGCAGTTACATTATTATCGTAATACTAAAGTTATTAGGTACTTGCGAAAGAAACAACATGCGTCGCAACGTACTTTTGTTTCGTTTCACTCTTTTCATTCGATCACTGCATTGTGATGGAACTAGTTACAAAAATCACATGTTTATGTGTGACTCGAAACTAGTTATTCGGTTACATGCTCCGTAGCCAGTTATTTTAACTAGTGACGTTAAATAACGCCCATACCTACTACGTAGCTATGTCTTGATTTCTGTCTGAAATGTTTTCTTGTTTCATACTTTTTACTGCATGATTTAACAGTTGGTAGTTGGATTTTATTCAATAATGAATAATATTGCTTCTCCATACCAAAACTACCTTTTGGAAGGGGCGGCTAGAATCAAAATAAATGATTTGACTTTGGTATTCGACCTCCATGGATAGCTATAGGTATAGTATCCAGCACTCATTTCTATTACACAAACCGTAGTCAATGGTAATGTCTAATAATGTTAAAAATTGACAGTTAAATTTTTAGTAACAATGTTTCCCATGGTTTCTTTTTGTAGTTGTGATGAGCCAGAACTTAAACCTAATTTGAATGACGACACGTTTCCCAGTTCCGACCAAATTTGGGGAATGGTAGGCACTATATTAGCAACAGTTGCGTGTTGGATTGTGTATACAAAGGTACCCATGAAAAACTAGATGCATTCTTTAAATATGGCTTTAGACTAAACGTTTAGGCATGCCGGTTCTATTTAGTCGAGACTAAATAATGTTACGGTGTTTTTCTGTAGACGTTTGGCTATGACCCTTGAACACATGCAATATTTCATGTGTCGTGGAGGAACTTTGGGACTGCCATTAAGAAAATTATTAAAAAGACTAAATTATTTTCTACAGGATAGAGTACCTACACTTACTTATTTATCTGAACTAATATTATAGAGATAAGATTTGATTTTTGTATTTGTTTGTAATGGATAAACTCAAAAAATACTTAACCGGTTTAAAAAAACGGTGGCACTCCGGGAGTACCGACAGAAGGGAAAACTTGAAAAAAAAATCGGCACCGCGGTAATCAACACGTTGGTCTTTTACTCCACGCACCGCGGTAATCAACGCGATGATGGCTTTTACTCCACCGTGTTGGTAACAGGGGGCCTACCACAAGCTCATAAAGCAGTATTATTTTAATATTGCTTCAGTGTGGGAAAGAGATGAAGCTCTACAGGACGCATAACTCCATCTCTTTCTCCCACTGAAGTAATATTAAAATAATACTGCTTTTGAGCTGGTGTTAGGCCCGCAGGTCGCGAAATCAATGGTTTAGTCCCATCTCAAAAATGCCCAACGCACCTAAAGAAGTTTTCACTTCAAAAATTATTTTACCTACAGAAAGCTACATTATCAGCGAGTAAAGGCTTGTGCAGACCAGCGCGACACGCGACGCGACACAAAGGCACCGCCCGTCGCGCGACGAGCGGTGCCTTTGTGTCGCGTCGCGTGTCGCGCTGGTCTGAACAAGCCTTAACATGGGCTGTATTTTATCGACTTCCACGCGAACGAAGTCGCGGGTAGAAGCTAGTGTATAACATGTGTACCATAATTAATTGCTGTTGCGGTCAGACACGTATTAAAATGTGTGCGTTACGTCAGCGGAATGTTGCCGCTTTTCAGGATTTCGGCTTGACAGATAATTAGTAGGTACCCCATCTCGTGTAAATGTGCCCGAAATTTAGAATTTGTGCGTCCAGCCGATCCAAAGATATTCACGAAAAAAACTTTTTACAAAAAAAAAACAACCGAATTCAAAAAAAAAACACTACAAAGTGAAAAATAACTTTAATTTCGGAAGTCGGTGTCTTTGGTTTAGAATTTTCGTTCTTTGTCACCGACTTCCGAAATTAAAGTTATTTTTCACTTTGTAGTGTTTTTTTTGAAGTCGGTTGTTTTTTTTTGTAAAAAGTTTTTATTTTTAACCGACTTCCAAAAGGAGGAGGTTCTCAATTCGTCTGTATGTTTTTTTTTTTTTTGTAAGTTTGTTACGCGATTACTCCGCCAATTATGAATAGATTTTGATGATTCTTTTTTTGTTTGGTAGATCATACTTCAGAGGTGGTCCCATATAAATTTTATTAACTTTGCTTGGGTAGTTTTTGAGTTAGCTTCAATTATACGTATTTTTTCCCACTTAGTATGTAGATGATATGATAACTTCTTGTCACTGTTATTTACATAGCAGGTAGTGGTATTCGAATTTGTGTGGGGTAGGTACCACAACTAAAAAGTGAAAAACTTTTTAGGTGTGGTACCTACCCCTAGACACAGTAGAAGTTTTATTGTTATGACGCCTATGGGCATATAGTGTCCTTCAATGTGTTAATAATAACTCATGTGTTGGAGTGTTACATTTTAGCGTAGCCAGATTTTAATTAAAATGGAATAGCTCTCTGAGGAGTTGGAATAGAAACTAATTTCGCATGATGCTTTGAGTTCATAAAAGGTACAAACCATGGTGGTTTGTAATTGGTAAGTTTCTAGGGTTTCTCATTGAAGCGCAAGGATCGATTTTAGGGTTTTTGAAAATCAATTTCTTATTTTTCAAGTGTCGATTATAGAAAAAATAAAGCATAAGCACAAATTAAGACCCACCGTAGTAAAAAAAATCGTAGTTGTATGTCATGCCGTTTGCAATTTGCTAAACGTTACCCCAGCGGCATCTTGAATAACTCTGAAACCTCAAGACGCATAAATTTCATTTTTTTGGGCACAATTAGGCACAAATGTGATCTATCTAAGTAGCTAGTTTGTACTCAGCTACGACCACCGGTTAAAAAACATGCCGCTGGGGTAACGTTACTCCAGCGGAATCTGTTTTTCGTGAAAATCTTTGGATCGGCTGGACGTACAAATTCTAAATTTCGGGCACATTTACACGAGATGGGGTACTAATTATCTGTCAAGCCGAAATCCTGAAAAGCGGCAACATTCCGCTGACATAACGCACACCCGCGGGAACGTAGGTACTACCAGGATTAAAAGTACCCTAGATATGTGTTAATTTAGGTTAATAACTATCTGTGCCAAACATACAAATCCATTCAGCAGTTTTTGGCCCGATATGGAACATACATCCAGACAAACATAAACGGACAATTTTTTTAAATAGGTATTACATCTTCAATCAGACTCGTTCCCACACCTCATAGCAATTACTTTTTTTCACAAATATTCAATGGTGCCGATTCCCTTGTTCACAAACTAAACTAAATTTAAGTTCAGTGCATCCTTTTCTTTCTATTTCATTAAAGAAAAGGACAGAAGATACATTTTAGTTTAGTCCTGTCAAATTAATCAGCGCCTGTCACTACTCCATACAAGTTTAGACGTGATTAAAAACTTGCCTACTAAAATTACGTCAATTTACGTCAAGCGTCATATTGACAATCACTCATCATTATTTTCCTTATTCCCTTACAGATAAAGATTGACAGAAAAAGGTATCAAGACCAACAAATTATCATGCACAGCAAACCACCAAGAGTGACGACCACCGTACGCAAAACACGCACCTGATAATAAGATTATAAATTAAACCAAATATTTTATAGAAATATATCTTTATTCCTTACAATAATATGGCTTATTTTGTATAAAATATAATGTTTATGTCGATTATATAAAATGTATAATGTTAATCTACCTACCCATACCACCTTTGCAACAATAATAATAACAACAAAAATAAAGGAATTTCAATTCTACAAATATGTACTAATATGTATCGTTTAGCAAGAACATTGTGTCTCTTGCATATTTCTTGCAGTCTTGCAAAAGATACTTGTATTCATCTTCTACTTGACCTCTCTTTAACAGGTACACCAATATATACTGATACGGAAATACGGGAACATTATGACGTGCGAAAAACCGCAGCTTAATTCTTTCAATAATTTTCATGTCGACGAAACAGTAATCTGCCGTGCAGCAACTGCCCGGGGTCCTGTGAAAAATATTTTTTTGAGTTACACGTGGTAATTTATCTAATACCGTTGTGATAGGGCCGGCGGCGGCGCACATCTGGCGAGGCGCAGCACAGCGAAGTTTTCATTGGCAAACAAATTTCAACCTTGGCGCAGGTAGGAATAAAGTTGAAAATACTTTAATGCGCTTCGCCAGGTCTGCACCAATCCTTAGAATTAAAACAAAAGAAGCTTGTCGAAAAAAATGCTATTATGTTTGAGAAAGGAATAGGAAGTTTTCAGATTTTTAAAGGAACAAAATTTAACAAAATAACATCTGGATAGAAATTTAATTGAACTTGTCGGAGCCAAAAAAATCGTTACATTTCCAATAGAATGATATAAAAAGAACTGACTCATCAACGCCCAGGCTAAACTTTTGAACCTAGAAAGCTGAAATTGAAGAAAGCGGATTTTTTCGAATTCAATGGGTTAGTGTTCGTAAAGTCACTGGCAAAGTTCTAGTAGGTATAAAATAAGCTTACTGACCTTGGATCATAAGTAACAGGCTTTGCTTTCAAAGTTTTGAATATCATCTGATAATATTGCCTATACTTCCTCTTCATGATGAGAACGATTTGTTTCCCCTCAAAGGGGTACTTGGCACTGAGTGCATCAAGCTCCAAATGCCAGTAAACGGCTGCCTTCGCCACTTCCACACTTGTCGAGTCTATTTCCAATATTTTTGGATGTTTGAGCCACTCATAGAGATATTCCTGTAACAAAAATACTTTGAATGTAAGGATGACGATAAAAGAGAAAATAATAAATGGTATTATTTATTTTTTAAGTTGGTTAAAATAAAACTTTTACAAGTAATTTTTTATTTGTAACATCTTTCCTCTCGCTTTCCTGCAATCTGTGGCTGTGGGAGTGATTTCGTGAAAAGCGACGGAAGTGTGTAACAGAAAGCCGGGGAAGCGCGCGCTATTTGATTCGACCAATGAGCGCGCGCGGTACTAGAGTTGGCCGTCAGAAACGACCTTTACGAGTCCCCGCCCCAATAGGCATAGCCCGCACCGTGGATAAAAATTGCGCGAAATTTTTATCGCAATTCTGCAATACATGGAATGTTATGTACTTATGTATCTACACGCACAGGTGATTTAAAAGTCGCGCTGAATCGTACTACTGAATATAAACCGAGCGATGAGATTTCGCAGTGCGGGCTAGACCTTAAGGTTCCACTAGTCGTCCGCTCGAACTCGTTGGTGGCATGGCTAATATGCATGCTATTTAGTACAGTTATTTATTTATTTATTATTTATTTTTCTAGTTTCTATTTACTAAATAGACTATGATTTATAACGAAAACGAGCGCGTAAAATTTCATGAACAGACCTTTTTGGGCGTATATTATGGAAAATCTACTGGATGTATCTACTCAAAATAAAATTATTTAAACTTTTAAATAAATGATCTATCCCTGTACGGTTTCTATTTTGGCATTTTTATACTACATCAATTATTTATTTACGCCCAAAGATGAGTTCAAATTAGTGTTGAATATGGAAGTTTCGACGCTCATAAGTCATAATTTTATATACAGGACTAGATAATAACAAGACAAATTAATATCATTTTTATTTTGGAACGTACACCGTCAAACAGACGAGTAATCAACATACTACGTTTGTATGGAAGAATGCCCGTCTAGACTACTCGCTTATTTAATGATCTTCTTTCAAATTAATAGTCTCACTGTAGAATTGACACGATTTTGTTTCCATGTAGTAATAATATACTTCTATGTTCTTAAATAGTAAATTAAACATACCTGCAGGAACTTCTTGCACCTAAAACTGTCGTAGATAAAGTTGACATTTATCAACCATTTGCCGGTAGCGAGGGCGCATACCATCATACCAGTGAACGTGTCGTTTGGTAACACTGCTACGAAATGTGTTGCCAACATCTCCATTTTTGTATTTTCTGCTACAACTCCACCTAACTCGTTTATCATCGCTGCAATTCTTTCACGGTTCTATGAAAGATAGGGACTTTAGTGTTATCATGAAGATGTCAATGGGTCATAAAAACAAAACAAAAAAGTTCCTGTCATAATATGTCGGAGAGGGACAGCGTATATCGTGCGTTCTCTTTTACTCATGGGCCTTATAGATAGCAAATGCTGTGAAGCGATAGGTAGGTACTTCGAACGCGAGATTGCATGCACCAGTTTGTGGTCTAAATTGTATTAGTTTTTTTTACTTACATTAATGCTTTCAGATATCATGAACACCTTCTTCTCACAGGCACATATTAAGTTCTGTTTCAATTTCCATGACTCCTCAGATGTGCCACTTGGAGAATGATAATCACTGTCTGAAACAGAACATTCAAATATACAAACATAATTGTGTATGCAAATTGATTTTATAAAATTTAATTTATTTAAATAAAAGAATAAACCGGCCAAGTGGTGTCGGACCACGCACAATGAAGGGTTCCGTAGTTTGGATGAATTTATCTTTAGAACAAACTTAACATTGTAGTTGAAAAACGTTTTCTCCCATACGGAATGTATGGGAGAACATGTTTTTGCAAATGTAAGTTGGTCGATTATTACTCGTTTATTTGTAGAGCCTACCTAGCTGTGATAGTTTTTCTTTTAATTTCGCTATTTACAATGTGGAGACGACAATAAATGAAAACACTGGCAATACTAATACATAAGAGTATTTTGGAACCATCAAATAAATCCTAGCATCGAAATTAAAAAAGTGATTTTTTCAAACAAACTAAATATTAGTGATGTGCCGACTATGGGTTTTGCCAATCTTTGACTAGCTATAGTGACTAAACTATTGGATATATTTGATTGAATTTTCGTATGCGGACTAAAAACGTCAATAAATATAGGTAGATAAATTTATGGTCGTAATGTCGTCTCCGCCTTGTATAGGTACTACTGCCGTGAATTTTTCCACATATCTAAAAGCAACCATTTACCTGGCAGAGGGGGGGCACTAATCTACATGGCATGGTCCTCATATGGCCTGACCAAGATCATGTCTGGACTTTAACAAGAAACTGCGACCTCTGAGTTTGTTTCGGCCTTTCTTCTCAGAGTAGTCAGATAGGAAACGCCGAACTCATCTAGCTTATTTTTATTAAGACGTGTAAAAGTGATTCCGATATCCTATTTCATGAAATCATTGTATTGCTGATTGAATTTATTATAATTGAGTAAAGCCATATTTGTTACGGCCGCGAATCATATTTAGATCAACATACAACATGATACTGATCTGCAAATTGCAAAAAACTAAAGAAAATTTGAATTCGCGGGCCACCTTAGCGCATACCCCTCAACAAAAATGAGCACTTTAAAGTTTAGTATTTCGCATACGAATCAAAAATGGTTTTCACACACTCACAATATTTTTGAACCTTTTCAATGACACCCTACATCATGGGATAGACTAGAAAAAAAGCTCCCCACTTTACGTGTACCTACGTAAAAAAAAATCTTGATTTCATTTTACCACTTTGTCAGCATGATTGATATGTATAGGTATGCCAAATTACAACTTTTTAGTACTAATAGTGTCTGAGCTAAGCCGCGGACAGACAGACAGACACGACGGACATGGCGAAACTATAAGGGTTCCTTGTTGACTACTGAACCCTAAAAGCATTATTTACCTGAA
The DNA here is from genome assembly GCA_949152395.1 of Agrochola litura. NCBI lineage: Eukaryota > Metazoa > Arthropoda > Insecta > Lepidoptera > Noctuidae > Agrochola > Agrochola litura. The sequence goes on from OX424493.1 coordinate 13,751,956, forward strand.
GTCATTTCCTGAAGACTGGCTTTGAGTTTAGTGGACACCTGCATCTTTCCCTTTATTGGGCTGTAACTAGACCCTTTTTTCTTGAGTTTGTAGTTCTGGATATACTTCTGAAATGGCAAGTAATTGGCAGTCTTCTCTTTGCCACTTTCTATTAATTTACGAAAACTCACTTTTTTCGGTGTACTCTGCCTACTGAAACTGCTGTGAAAATTATTAAAAAATTGATAAATATTGTCAAAACCTTTTGTTAATTCCAAGATTATTATATTATAGAGTTACATTTATTTACATAGAAATAAGAATTTACTGTAGTTCCAGTGAAAACCAAAACACAGTTTTATTTCTTAAAATATTACCCAATTTATAGCTACACCAAGGAACCTGGCATGTTAAATCTAGAAGACTATACAAAAATACATATTGAATAATATACAATTATAGATAGATTTTTAAATTCCAAGTTATGCCCATAGTACTAGTAAGACGCTTAGTGCTCAAGGCAAAAAATTTATATTAAAACTTTTTCGGAGCAACAAAGCATTTAGTTTCCCATTAGGTAAAGCAGAAGTAATTAGTAACAATATACAGTTGAAATATACTTAGGTAGATCCCAGACATGCCAATATTCAATTTGTAACTCACTCATTCCCCAACTTTGAAAAAAAAGTTTTAAAGGGACTAGAAGTGGGAGTAGCTTTCTCTTCAACCTTTTTGCAATCAATTTCTTGATAAATATCCTCAACAGACCAACCTATTTGACGACGTACAGTCTTCGGTTTCCTAGTCTTTTCTAATGATGGCACAAAATCAACACAATCCTGTCCAGGATCGATAAAGCCAGCCTTGTAATGCACGACAGTCTCTTTTGAAGTTACTTTAAAGTGTTCAGCCTTGAGATGTTCCAAATATGCCAATTTTTCAGTGTATATGTCATGGCAAACAGGACAAACATAATGGTGCAACTTGACATTAGTAGTGCACCTGTTAAAATGTATGACATAGTTATTGTACTGGTCAAATTTTTCATCACATAGTACGCATGTGACATCCATATCTTCAGGTATATCAGGCAGTGGCTGAGTGTGGCGTGAGGGTAACGACTGGGTCGCTCTAGCTGGCTGTTGATTTGGAGCAATATCTGATGCCACAAGAGTTTCATTACTGCTTGACCGTTGCAGTTGATTGCGCTCAATGGTACATGTAGTGCGGCAAGTGTGGGTTCCTAATTTGCTGTAGGACTTGTTGCAACCTCCACATTTAATGGAATCAACATCACTGTCAGTCTCATCACTTATATCATGGAAGATATTGCTATCCATGTTGTCTTTGAAAAAGTTTTCATTATTATCACCCTCAGCAGACACATATTCTTCCATGGAACCATCCATAGTGCCATCATGCATATGAAACTCCTTGTTAAAGAAGTCATTGTAATCACTAACAGATGGTTTGCTTATGTTGGTGTCTGGTAAAAAGAAATTCCAAAAATGTGAATATATCTAACCATATTGATCAATCATTTAGCTAACATTAGCACAAAATATTACGTTTTTAACTTTCATTTGTGCACATTAGAACTAAAAGTTATTTATAAAAACAAATTAAAGAATCTTATCACAAAAAAGCATAATTTAGTAGCAAATCCAGTTGCTACAAAACATTTTTAAAACAAGCAGATAAAAGGGTATAAAAATACACATTACCTGGACATTTTCTTATCAAGTTATCAATTCTTTCGCACTGCTGTTTGAATAAATAAGCTGTGCTTAAATTTTCTATACAGGATGAGCAGACACGATCTGACAATCCATCACCTTCATAAATCTAGAAGGAAATACAAGTCAGACAAACAATTTTGGAGATCACACACCCTTTGGGTGTCATTTCAACAACAATTAGTACTTACTTGAATGTTAGTAAAAGACATAACCATATCTGATAACTTAACACACTCATCTTGTTCAAATATTGAACAGAAATCACCCAGTTTCAAGCATAGCCTACATTTCTGAAATCGGGAATCCATTTTCTATCAACAAATTTCTGGTACAGAGTACCTTTAGCACCATTGCCCAATATTTACATAGAATTTACACCTTTCATAAACGGTACTCTGAATGCGTTAACATGTTCACAGCAGTTCACGTTTTTCAAAAACAAGAATTACAGCCACCTATAACCGTTTTTTTTTAAATTTCACACTCAGTGACAGTGGCAGTCGTGACAGATGCGTTTTGTAGTATTTCCACTTGAAAATAATGGAAATTCCATTCAGCCCGTTCCCGAAAACTTCCAAAAACGTTGTACACAACGCTACAGTCTGTGGTTCGCTTTTGATTGTTCCCAAAACGATTTGGACATGGATCCCTGATCCCTCGGGTATTGTTGGCAATGAGTGCGCTGATTCGTTAGCAAAGTATACCACATCAAATCCGGTTGATCGAAAGTATGTACAGACGCCAGCACATCAAGCTACCCGAAACTGTCAAATTTTCCCAATCCACTTTGAACCTTATCTTTCAGTGATAAAGTCGAAAATCTATTAAATAAATTTGACAGATTGTAGTAGCTTGAAGAGCTGGCGTCTGTACTACGTAACTCTTAACTACGATTTGCGAAATGGTGCCAAGCCCAAGTTAATCGACTCTTGGGCAAAAACATGGAGGAATACCTCAAAAACCAAGGGCGTCTACTACGCAGCGATACAGCCCGACATCGACGGAAACCTTGGTTTTTCAAATGCCCAAAATTGTCCAAAAAAACTGTTTCGTCACTTTGTAGACTGAGACTCGGACATTGTTGAAGCCATGTTCCTGAACAAGATCCACGTTCGGGACAATTCGCGCTATGCGAGTGTGGCCTTGCGGAGGGTACTTTTGAAGATTTGATCTTTTTTTTTCTCCTGCTCTTTGAACACTTCGACCTCTATCGAAAAATTTCCAAAAATAGAGTTTACTTGATATGTCTATGGAGAAAACGCGGCAAATTAAAAAATATACTTAGATCCATGACAGTCAAGGCCCGTCACACCAAACCATTGAAATAGAACATTAAAACAAAAAAAATATTTTTTTTTTTAAAAAAACGTTGCCCCACACTAGGAACTTCTCCTGTATCGTGGGTGCGTTTACAAACATTTAAACTCACATACACAAACAGCCAGACCCGGAACAACTACTTGTAGGTCATACAAATATTTGTTCCGTGCGGGAATCGAACCCGTGACACGCAGCGCAGCAGTCAATCGCTTAACCACTGCGCCAACCGTGCCGTTATATATATTATAATAAATACAGAAAATACTCAAGTATCAAAACATTTAATCAGAGGAATAGTAATACCACATAAAGACTTATTGAATTTGCCGCGTTTTCTCAGGTCACGCTTTCGTTTGCCAGACTCTATAACATTCGTCTCCCAACTAACTTCCATTCTCTTCTATCTCACTTATCTCCCAAAATCATACTTTTTGCCACCTTTGTAAATGTATAAAATTTTTAAAATATAACTGGTTAATGGTAAATATAACTTGGTCGTCGACTGGTCGACACTTCACGTGACCAGAGGGCTGGCTCGTTCTTTGGCCAAAGAATTAGCATTTCCAATTTCCATTCAACGTGGCAATGCAGCCAGTCTTCTGGGCACGTTTCCAGATGACAGCGATGCGGACGAATACTTCGACGCCTAAGTGTCGTTTTGTTGTAACTATTTTTATTTATACAGATAGTTAGTTAGTCTTTTAATTTAGTACAGACGCCAGCACATCAAGCTACTACAATCTGTCAAATTTATTTAATAGATTTTCAACTTTATGGTTGAAGTATGAGGTTCAAAGTTGATTGGGAAAATTTTACAGTTTCGGGTAGCTTGATGTGCTGGCGTCTGTACCTAATGTAGATAGTTAGCCGTGTTAAAAACTGTAAAATTATAACTATGTAATATTATATTTATATGATATGTTGTATAGATATTTTATATAATTTTGTAGATAGAGTCTGGCCACGCTAAGTCTGCAATGGAATAAATGGGCTTGGGCAACCCCAAAAGTTTTTTTTTCTTTTTACGGTATACTTTTACGTCAGTCGGTTTCGGGGTTGTAAGTAGATCTAATGATTTTGATATTTTGCCTTTTGATTTTTGCAAAATAGATTATATTGTGTAATAGACTATGTCGTACCTATGCTCTACCTCCATACGATGACAAAACTGTATCAAATCCACACTGGATCGTGCTAAAGTGCCTATTCTTTACCAGGAATAAATCAGAATAAAAACAAAATAACCTATCAAAAACAAAAAACAAACAAAGTATCATTTTTTTTTGTATGACGGGATGGTGTTGCCGTCTATAGATTTTCAAATTCCACTGTTTTTTTACTTAAACAGACTAGTGTGGCAAGACTCTTTAATACATGTTTTCTAACCCTTGCTTTCGTCCTTGCGGCTACTAACATTTATCTATCCACAAAATACAAAGTCCGACGGCCTGCCACTCTGCGCTGGCGTCTCAACGTGACTCCACAGCGTGACTCTGGCAGAATAGTCGACACCGGTTCAATAGCCAAGAAAAGAAAAAAAAAAACTGTTTTTGACATCTCTAATGTCAACTTGACCAATTTAACAGTAGGTAGTCTGTGTAGTGGTGTAAAACAGTAAACAAGACAGACAGCAGTACTTTTTAGTTAAGTAAACATATCATAACAAAACACGTTTTTATTATTTTATGTTTTAAAAAGATACTTTTTTAGTTCCTACTTCCCAGTCCAGACAGAGTAAATAAATTTTTAGAATCTGTGAAGTAATTCTAGTGATAAAGATGCAGCCAGAACTCCATGTTAGTCCAAATATTTACAGGAGGCCTTTCCCTCGTTTTGACTGTCCCATGGTTATTGGTTACATTGGTCTTGAGAATCTTAAGTACGCACGTCGTATTAGTAATGATAGAGTCAATTTCGACTTGAACTTGCATTTAGACCAGGCAATACGTAAACCGGAAGACCTGGATGTAAAGCTGAAGGATTTGCTAAAGTTCTTATTAGAACATGAACGTCGTTTGAATTTTCCACTCGAGAAAACCTTAGAAAAAGCAAAATTTTTTTGCTACAGAGGTCTAATGACTTGCGTAGCTTGCACGCCATATGAAAACCAGGAGCCATGGAAAATTGCTGCTATTCTGTTCAAAGGCAATATCTATCTATGTGCAAGGGAAACAGAGGACAAACGTAACAGAAAACTAAATATGACTGAAAGAGATAAACAGTTTACTTCATGGGGCTATAAGTTTGAACAGTATCTTTTATCTGGTAAGTCTTAAAAGTTTTAATATACGTGTGGTGTAAATATTGCTCCAACGGTTAGAGGTTGAAATATAGTATATTCAGCTATAGATTGAAAAAGTGGTGAATTTGAAACACATTTTTCTTTAATTATTTTTAAAGTGTAATTTTATAGCTAGGTAACAGGTAATAAAATTATATTTACAAAATTAGTTGCATGTTACATGCACATGTATTCAACAAAAAACACATTAGGAACACACACACGCACACATTGACTCAGTCGTATATAATAGAAAGAGAGAAAGTCGCATGGAGAGGCATAATTATGAAAGTATTTTATTTGCTTTAATTATAATTAATTTTTCTATTTTTTTTTTTTAAACTTAATATATTAAGTAAGATAATCATCTTTTGCTGCATATGTATACTTGCTAACAGTAACACAAATGGAAGAAGTCACTGGCTCCTGAAATACAGGTACTCGTAACTTAGCTCTGGAGCCAGGGTCTCAATTTTTTCTGTAACCTTTTTATGGCAATAAAGAATTTATTTATAATGCTTTTTCCTTATCTGACAATTTCTACCAGTCACTCCTACCACAAGCCACGTTAAGGTTAACAAATTAAAAAAAAAAATATTAGGAATTACAGCTAAATTATAAAGCAAGGTCAATTTTTCAAAAAAGAATAAAATAATATTTTTCTGTGTCCTATGGTAAAAAATGTCATAGCTGAATACAGGTTGGCAGGGACATCAACACGAAAACAGTTTCATGGGATTCAGTACATAATTCTGAACCCCCGCATTGAAATTTTTGGTCTGTTATAAAAAAAAAAACTGCTGTTCCATACATTTTGACTGCGTAGGTATTGCAGTTTTCTATGAAACAGCTGTCTTTTTTTAAAATAACCGATGATATATTTCAACGCAAGGGGTTTCAGAATCATGTACCGAATCCCATGGTAACAGATTTCGCGTTGATATCCCTGCCACCCTGTGTATGATGTTTTGACCCCTTAATGTTGGACCACTATTTACGCCACACCATGTTTAAAGTATCAATAAGTGTAAATTGCTTGTTATTTTATTTATCACTAAGACAAAATTAATGGTTTTAATTTTAAAACAATTTCAGATGCACCAGATTCTGACCCAAATCCTGATGTTCCTGTGGATGAGAATGAAGAATTCTCATTAGTTTTCACAACACAATTGAACAGCCACAAAATAGTGTATGGTGCTGAAATGGATGGTATCAGATGTGATAAAGCAGCTGTTTCTAAACTGCCTCATTCAGAATTAGGACCAGAAGCCATTGTTAAATATTTGTCTACTAAGGAATTTATAGAGTTGAAGACTAATAGGCATATAGAACATCCAAGACAAGAGACCAGTTTTAGGTTTGTAAAACATATAAGAGAGGTGGCATTCATTAGTTTGTCTACTAACTGATACTTCTAAACCATAATAAAAATCTTCAAAGGTTTCACATGGAACTGGCCAGCCTGAATGCTAGACTGTGGAAATACTATTGTAGCTGGGTTCCTTGTCTATTTCCCCTGCAAGGCCTTGTTTTTTTTTTTTTTGGGTGGGGAATTATCAAATAGCTTCTCCCGCTCTGGGCGGAGCGGGAGGGCGTGTCAGACTCTTACTGACTATAGGCTCTTTCAAATAGGCGCGACACGTGACGCGACACAAAGGCACCGCTCGTCGCGCGACGAGCGGTGTCTTTGTGTCGCGTCGCATGTCGCGCTGGTCTGCACAAGCCTTAAAACCCACCCGTGTTCCTTCGGTTGCCCTGTTGCCGGGGGGCCACGATTTCCCTTTCGGCCTTATTCGCAACCCCGGCAGGCATCAGCCCTAGCGGACCCCGTCAATTCTGCTGACATGTCTTTGAGGCGCGCGTGGAACACAACGCGCCGTCGACCCGGGCCTGGTTCTTATCGGACGGCGAGCTACCCATTGCTCGCCGTCCGCAAGCCCGCGCCTACGGTGGCCAGAAATCGGCTCGCGATTCCCGACGCCCTGGGCGTCTCCTCCTGCGGCGGTTAGGGGCGTGGGGGCGCGAAATTTGCCTCTCCCTCACGCGTTCCGCCTCCTCCTTCGCGAGCATTACCGCTTCGCAAAAGGAGGTGACTGCCTGCCATTTCCTCTCGCTCTGTACCATGGCCTGAACCAGGGCCGGACGCGAGAGATCACCGCCGCCGATCGCCTCCACGAGGACACGGCGATGCTCCGCCCAAGCCGGGCAGACCTCCACCGTATGCTCCACCGTGTCCTCCGGGCGATCCATACAATGGTGACACCCGGGCGTTTCCTCCCGCTTTATCCTGAACAGGAACCTCCCGAAGCAGCCGTGTCCGGTGAGGACTTGCGTCAGGCGGAAGGTGAGGACGTCGTGGCGCCTCTCAAGCCACTCCTCAATGAGGGGTCTTATCGCCGCAATTGTGGCGCGCCCATCCCCTGCAAGGCCTGTAATGTGGTTTGGTTACCCACGATGGCCGTCGGTGGTTATTCCAACCAGCTCACCTCCCTCCAGAAGTTGAGTAAATCTCCTGGTCTGTTCAGAACATGTGTGAAAGATCTGGGTGACCCCGAGGGTTTCTGTTATAATCTGGGTGACGCCTGTGCATTCAAACAGCACAATATGCGCAACGGTTTCCTCAGCCTTCATGCATGCCCTGCACAGAGGACTGTCCGTTATGCCTATTGTGTGGAAATGCTTGTTTACCAAGCAGTGTCCCGTGATGGTCCCTGTCATCAGGCGCAGGCCGTTTCTGTCCAGGCGTAATAAACGCCTGGTTAGACTGCTATCCAAGGATGGCATAGCTTCCCTGGACTGCCTGCAGCCTGGTGTCGAGGTCTACCAGTTATCCGCTTGTGTGTGGGTGAACTCCTGTAGCCACCTGCATAGTTGGTTGAAGGGGATGGGTACGATAGGTTCCGGTCCACAGAATGTCGCGCTTGATGCTCTCCTTGCTAGTTCGTCAGCTACGTCGTTACCTAGCGATCCGCTGTGCCCTACAAGGTCTAATAGCCTTCATCATTTTCCTGATGCCCCATGTTACTTTTGGTCAGCACATCACTTTTTCTTGTTCCATTCTCCCTACTACTTCTTCATTAAAAATCAAAATAATGTACTCTTACAGGCGATTCAAGTCAAAGAAATGGTGGTGTCAATCATTTCTTGCTGGAGTAGACACAATATTATGTGGATACAGGAATGACGATGGAATTGTAGAAGAACTGAAAACATGGCAAATTAAAGATTTAGTCAAAATTTCCCAGGTAACTCTTTTCTTTTTATTTATTTAACCATTTATGTACACACATAATTATATAAACAGACAAGAAGAAAAGAACAGAAAAATACGTACAAAGGTGATGCTTATTTCCAAAGAAATCTCTTTTTGCAATAGTTAAACATGTAAATGTGATATGTGGCTATGATGCTGTATTTGCTATTAGGCTCAGTTTAGGTGGATTCAATCATCAATCTCCTAGCCTAAAGCTCAATAGGTTGGTTATACTAGTAATTTTTTATTTTTTCAGAGATTTTGGAATCCAGATATCTGCTTCAACTTCTTAGATAATTTCTTAATATATGTAAAGCGATGTTTGGCAAGAGAGATAAAACTCAAACATGGGGAGAAGGCATTAAACAGTCTTCAAGAATTGCCAATGATAAGCTTGCTGTTTGAGTGGACCCCAGGCCAGCCTGTTCAGGTGGCAGAACATTATTCCCATCAAGATGATCCTGTACTAATGCCATGGTTTACAGATAATTATGGCAAAGTTGCAAATATCTAACTTGTAATTTTGTAAAACCAGTAACCATTTTGAAATAACCTGATGCATGCTTATCTCGAGCGGGTTCCTCGAGGTCGTTCTATCAGCCTTAAGGGGTATTACACTATCATATATAGGATCCTATCTCTTATTCTACTTATATGACCCCTATGATCATATAGATCCTATTTTTTGTCATATGTGGTTGCAATCGTCTATTAAAACCGAATTCAGAAGCCTTTCGGCACAGAATAATAACATATTGAACTCTAGAGAACACCAATGAAGCCAAAACAATGTGTCCCGGCCGCCCGGCAGCAGTTTGCTTTTTTTTAGTACAGCAGTGTTGCCAACAATAATTTTAGAATTCCACTAAGCATATTGTGAACTTACGCCAAAATTTCGTTGTACAGACGCCAGCACATCAAGCTACCCGAAACTGTCAAGTTTTCCCAATCAACTTTGAACCTTAAATTTCAGAGATAAAGTTGAAAATCTATTAAATAAATTTGACAGATTGTAGTAGCCTGATGTGCTGGCGTCTGTACTTACTTTTTATCCGTCAATAAAACCGTTAATTTAGAATATGGCACACAAATCACATTTTATGGACACATTTTGTAACAGGAAATTATGAAAATAAATGTGAAAATTCATAAATAATATTCAACATGGCAAGACCTGTTTCTATGATCCTATCTTACAACAAATGTCAAAAATCTGTGATCAAAGACGATTTGAGTCATATGTTTGTATTACATTATCATACAAATATGACTCAGAACTATGATCCTAGTTATGTTATAGTGTAATACCCACCTAAGGAATGGGCAATGTCAAATAAATATGAATCGAAAAAGTCACATTGCTACTTGCCCGGATTTGAACCCACAACTTTGTGCATTAGAACCACTGGACCATCATGACAACTTATTAAATATAAGACAAAAATAAAATTGTAAGATTCTAAACTTATATTAATGTTTTACTTCATCACCACTGAATTTGTTTCAATACCTTTCATTTTACGTTTCACCAATCTGTACCGGGCCTTGTGATGCTTTTATACAGAGTGAGTGTTTTTTTGATGATTTGTGTTTGAAGTGTAATTAATCGTATATGTATTTTAACAAACTGACCATGTGTATCAAATTTAATTTTACGTTTCACCAATCTGTCCTGGGTATTATGATGCGTTTATACAGAGAGAGTGTTTTTTTGATGATTTGTATTTGAAGTGTAATAAAACCTTAGGTATAAGTATTTTAACTGATTATGTATGTACCTAGCTAGTCCTACAATAGGAAAAAATGAGGGTTTCAATAAAAAATTGCATTTACTATCGTACCATTTATTATCACTGCATAGCAAATGGTGTAAATCAACATCCATAAAAGACTAATCAACAACATGGATATCTTCACTTACAACTAGATATGCTTAATATAGCTAATATGTATTATCATACATTCATAAAAAATATTTAGAAAATAAAAACAATAATTAACAGTACAACATAGTTGCAATAAAAATAAAATGGTGTCATGTATTAATACGTGTCAACCAATGTTAATGCTGTATTTACATAACAATGATTTATTTTAGCAACAAAAACTCCATCATGTCACATTGGTACTTTTATAAAAACATATTTTAAATTTTAACAAATATTCCAAAAAGAAATCATTTTTATCAATTAAAATTATACCATCTAATATAATGTACCTATTAATTTTAACAATTAGATTTTAAAAGAATTGTTATGAATTGTTGTTGTCTTGTATTTTATATTAACTTACATGCATAATAAATTATAATATACATTTCTGAACAAAATATATTTGGATTGGAAAAAAAAGATTGAATTCATGGTTAATTTAATATAATCATTTTAACTCGTTTTAAATATTTGATTTTTCGTTAGAGTAAACATCAAATACAAATAATAACTATCTACAGGTACACATTAATATTTAAACAAATGTCTCCCTTATTCTTATAAAACATTAAATGTAAATGTATTTGTTAAAAATTGATTTAAAATATGTTTAAAAAGGCGAACGAAAGGTGAATTACCATTTAAGCCATTATCCACTGCAATAGTATCCTAATCACGTTCCGTTTTAATATATAGAACTAATCTATAAAATATGGGTTCAATTTTAAACATGTAAACAAATAACTATTGCTGCCCAGCTAGGTAGGTCCAACTTCGAGAAAGAGATCAATCGTCGAATCCGACTCGGCTGGGCAGCATTCGGGAAGCTACGCAATATCTTTTCGTCCCACATACCAGTGTCTCAAGACGAGTCTTTGACCAGTGCGTATTGCCAGTGATGACCTATGGTACTGAAACGTGGTCGCTCACAATGGGCCTTATGAGAAGGCTAAAAAGTCACCCAAAGGGCAAAGGAGAGTGCTGTGCTTGGAGTTTCCCTACGTGATCGAATCAGAAATTAAGAGATCCGCAGGAGAACCAAGGTAACCCACATAGCCCGAAGAATTGCTAAACTTAAGTGGCAATGGGCAGGGCACATTGCTCGCAGAACGGATGGCCGATGGGGCCGAAAGGTTCTGGAGTGGCGACCGCGTACCGGAAGACGTAGCGTTGGAAGGCCTCCCACAAGATGGACCGATGACCTTGTGAAGGCTGCAGGAATCCGCTGGATGCGGAAAGCACAGAATCGGTCGAAGTGGAGGTGCTTCGAGGAGGCCTATATCCAACAGTGGACGTCTTTCGGCTGAAATGATGATGATGAAAATAACTATTTGGTGTATCGAGTTTTAAGTAGTTCTTCGACAAATGTATACAGCGTGCAGAATGTTGAATTGGTTCCGATTTGCAATGGGGAATGGCTTCAATGGCATTGTACATGTTCGAGAGTTATTAAATGGCTTGAAGAAGTGCTAAGGACCATCAGCGTAAGAGCGTAACACACTCAAAAAAGCAACGACCATCAACATTATTGTTGTGTTGATGTTTCGACGAGACATCAACACTGACTAAAATTTCTTATACACTGTAGATGTTTAGAAGAAATTTTTAGAACAATTTCCTTTGTGATTTGTAGGTAAGTGTGTTACACAATTATGGCTTACATTGGTAAGAGTTGGTACCGACGACGTATTAACATAGTATTTAAAACACGAATAGGTACGCAGAAATATATCTCAGTATCCAAATCTCAAACAATGTGCACGAAAGAAATTGTATAATAATATAATATTTATATGGTGAATATTTAAGAGACATTTACGAATAATTAAATTGATACTTTTATTCCTTTTGTTTCAAAGAAAGCGGAAATACAGAAGCAATTTATGAATGTACTAAATTCAACACACTTTATTTTTGTAAGTTGATTGAGTTATCGTCCATATGCTTATTTTTAACATAATTGGTATAAGTTTATTAGTATATTACAAGTTATATCGGTGTGGGTATTTCGTTAAAAGTGATGTTAATCAACGTCTTACGCGATTATAATTATTATATTATGTACATAATTTGCAACTTCTATTGCAATTCCGACGGAATTATATATTTTCTATAATCATCTTATACATCGGGTATATGAACAGAGTAAATGTAAAAGTTAAACGTTAAGATAGGTATATGAAGAGATGTGAATTAAATCACAACACACAATGATAATATAATTACCGTACTATAATAAACACATAATAATTCTCTTTCATTACACATTGTCATTTTGAAGTGCACATTTAAAATCTGACGTCTATAATGACTAAAATTAGGTGTTTGATGAATGTTCATAAATTTAGATGTCGACGATAATCGTATAGAAACAATGGGACACGGAATAAACATTAAAAGTATTTACAAAGTGCTTCAACGTCTTAACTCTTAACTTACGAGAGACGAGCCTTAACAAAATGTACAACTTAACAGTAATTAGGTACTAGTCGATTTTGGTAAGTTGTACCAAATTGGAATAACACTGATCTGATCACTGAGGTTATTCGTTGTGTACATATGTTCCTCGAGATGAAGTGATCATGACAAGTTATTTCTTTGTGTTGAAAATATTCTACAAACTTTAAACAGTCTTCGGTTTCACTTACATATACCTAGGTATATCCCTGTCGAATCAGTGTGTTTTGTACTAGCGTTATAACAAACCAACTACTAAGCTTTAAAAGGACATTTTTACTATTAGCATCCGTTATTGAGGCACAGGTTGAGGAAATTATTTGAAATATAGAATTGTTATCTCTTTCACACGCTAATGAAACAGTTACATTGTTGAAATAATACCTATAATGAAATATAACAAAATACACAACAATTTCGCTAGGCCTTTCAAGTTTTGAACTTTACTAATGTCAGAAGCCGGTCTTCTTATGGCGTCATATGAACTACCGAGTAATTGTTTTGTTAAATTATGTAAATGTGCATAGTCTAAATGAATATACCTCGTTACATACACATTAAAATACATTATCTCTTGCAATTTAGACATATTTTTTATATCAAACCAAATACCATTTATAAGTAGTGATTTTTATTACAATAATTCATAATATACTTTTTGCATGTAACGCTATTAATAAAGAAAGAGTAGTGAAAATTACGAAATTAGAGATAAAAGGCGGAAGAATTAAAATAAACTATCAATATATTTTAAATAAAATGTGATTTTATGAACGAATTAAACTAATATTTAGTAATCTGTAGTTTTATTTTCACTGCTCGCGTTTCTTTTTAATAGTAGGATCTGTTACCATTTGGTCTATGAATGTGACCGGCTTCAATACTAATGAAACAACACATAAGTAATTTTCCGCCTTACAAGCTCACTGCAGCCACATTGGCAGGTCCAACTCTTCACTCCGCATTTTATGCGATCAATGTAAATTTAGTATATCAGTAAAACTCCTATGTGATAATAAAATATATTAAATCTTTGTGCTAACTTACAGTAAATTCATTTTTCATAAACTATATACTATTTTATCATTTTTCTTATGAAAAACCAATTCTAATTTACTAAGCGCGCTTGGCACGCTGCATTGGTCTGGTTAAACACTATAACTACGTACATTAGCTACTTTCATTGATGTTGATGATGGAACTGGTTAGCTAGTATCACTATTGGCTGTATCTCACTAGTTTATATATAAAATAGGTATCAAAATTTCGATGTTTTTTTGTGATAACAATGAGCGCAGATATTGTCACGAGGCACATACCACCTTCCACTTAAACTTATGTTACAATAGAAGCAGAGTTATTGTGATCAATCTGTTATATATAACACAACTTATAGCCTATGTTCTACTGCGCGCGCATATCATACACATTACAAATATAAGATCGAAAACTAATACATTTTTTACCAGAAGAGGCTTGCAAGAACTACTAAAATACATTATGGACACATTAGAAGTATGTAAGAGTAGATTATTTTCAGGTGGTATATGCCCATTATTGTAATAACGTATACAGTCGGTAAACACTAAAATTATCAATACAGCCTAAAACTAGCTAGTACAAATAACAATAATTACGTATCTACCGACAGTGCGTATCTTTGTATATAATTAGTTAATTTCACATCAGGCTGAACCTGTCGTCTTCGTTTATTGATTAAATCTTTAAAGTTGGATCTTCATCTTATGTAAAAATATATATATATATATAATTATATTATGTGGTCCGTAGCATCACACGCATTCTGCGCATGTCGACAGCTGAGCCGCGGTTCAACGCGCAATAATCACATTCTAAGTTAATATGAAATAAAATAAATGTTTGCTGAAATAATAATGATTCAACTCTAATTCCATCAATGTAATGTTTAACATGCCAATTTATTGGGCTAAGATAACAGTAACATCTGTAACTTAAAGTTCATAGAGCATGTTCACTTTAAAACACTTCTCCAACTAATATTGTCAAATATTTTGACGTAAAATACATTGCCAATATTTTCTTGGTGGCTTAACAAATAGGCAACCTAGTCAAAGCCGTTAAAAATAAAAATTAATTTAGAGTTTTGCTTTTGCTTACTCTAATAATTGATGTCACATAGCTTTTATTATTATCACAATATTATAGTGCATTGATTATTGACTCAATTTTTGGGAGTGTGCGATCCAAATTTAAACTAGGTATGCACAACTTAGCACTTGCCTTCACTGAAGGCATACAAATACATTGTACTCTGTAGATATCCATTTATCGGTATCTGTACAAACAAATTCAAACTTATATTATTATACTACATATATACAAGTGGTGATATTGAAACAGCGGACTAGAGATCGACATAAGGAGTGGGGTCCATCTTGTCGAGGTCGGCCAGCAGGGCGGGCGTGAGCGGCTCGCCCAGGATGTCCTCGCGCAGCATGTCGTGCAGTGGCGACGTCAGACCCTGCTCGCTGTCCACCACGCTCTCGTGCAGTTGCGTGGAGCCGCACACCGAGTTACCGTTGATTAGAAAATCTCTGTTGCTGTAACTAAACACGCTTCTGTCCTCCGCGAATTGAGGAGTAGATGGCACAGATTTCGAAGATATGCCGTTAGATACGTTGGAGTAATTCTCGGCAGTAAACAGTTCCCTGGAGCGGCGAGAATCGATTTGCAAGTTGGGCGCGGTACGTTTGTAGGGCAACGGTGTACTCGGGACCGACCGTGATGTGTAGTATTTATTTTTTTCCGTAACTAATTCCGATAAATCAAACTCTATACTATTCGCTCGTTTAAGGAAATCTTCCACGTTGTCAGCGGCGGCGCTGTCGTTAGTGAACGATTGGTTGAACTGATTGCTTCTCTCGAGCAAATCGTCACCACTCGGTATTATCGAAGTCAATTGCTCGTCCGAAAGTATCTGGTGTTCAGGGAGGGGATCACAACCATTGCTCAAAGTGTCAGTAGAATTAAGAATACTTTGTGTGGCGCCAGTAGTGAGCACGTCGTTACTGCTGTCGATAGCGTCATATATTTTGTCGAGCGTTTCTCGATTAAGTCCAGCTTTTGATATGTCACAAGTATCGGCAAGAGATCCGAAATCACAAAATTCATTGGGGACGGGTGTCGGCGGAACTGATCCAACTGGAGTGTTATTATAACTCAATAGTCCCATATTTCCTATTCCCTGCTTCAAGGGTACTGATTGTGATCTAAACGTGTCGGGTCCTGATCTATAAGTAACTAGTGACTCTTGGAAAAACTGACTAACCTCACTAGACAAAGGATCGGCAGACAATGGTTGGTCTCCATTTATGTGGTCTCGAAATGGTGCATTGGGTAAAAAATTCAAACAAAGGTTATTGGAGCCATTGGACATTCCTGAGGGACACGTGTACATATGATTTTTATATTGTGTAAGTATGTTCGGTGAGGGAGGAGCGGAGATCGGTTGGCAGTACTTGCCAGGACCACAGAGTTGTGCTTTGCTCATAAACTTTTGATCGTTGGGTATAGCAAATTGTTTGGAGCACGGATCCGTCACACCGAGGGACAGAGGATTTCGCCGTTTCCTTCCATTGTGCTTAGGTATCGGGCGAGAGCAAAGCCGCGAGCGCGGCACCGGGGTGTTTCTCGGACTAACGAAAGGGCTCGCAGCAGTGCTGTGCGAGTGCGATATAGGAGATGTCTGTAATGAGCCACCCATCATTATTTGTTTATTCACCTTAGTTGGACTTTGACCCCTCTGTCCGAATCCTAGCGGTGACTTGGAATGAAAGTTTCCTGGCGAATGACATCCATCAGAAATTGGCACAAACTCGTATTGTTGTGTTCTGGTAGTTGGACTCTGCGGTTCATTGTGACAGTGTCCGTTATACAGATGTGGCCCCCCGACGTTACCAGGCACTTGATTGGATGCAGTATCATTGACATATGATAAAGACGTGCCATTCTGATTCGGATGATTGTGCTTGTTGACGTTCATAGTTGTCTGATTAGTGACGGATGGCCCATTCATTTCTGGTTCATTTGTCCCAAGCGGTTTAAAGGCGCCTTCAGAAATAGTAGTCTTCATGGGCGGAGGCTCGTGTGAGTTTTGCTGAGAAAGTTGAGACTCCTGATTGATTTGCATAGTTTGAGAACTAGACCCACTCTGGTTTTTTAAGTTTTTAGCTAATAACTCTCTGAGCTGCGATATCTTTTCGTTTTTGCCCTGACTATGATCGTCGTGTGGGTCCTGGCCTCGTTCTAAAAAAGCAGCTGTGTTATCAGACGTGCTGGCGTTCGCTTGCGCTTGTGCTTGTGCCTGCTGATTAGCGCGGTGATGAAAATACTGCAGTAACTCTTCCTCGTGCTCCTGACTGTTACCCTCGTTCAAATAATCGTCTAAATCATGTTTATCAATGTTACAGATGCTGATCACACGTTCCCTGTTAAGAATTTCCGAGTGTTTCTCTTCACAAATCATCCCCGTTTTGATGTTAATCCCATCTAGACCGCAACACGAATCAGGCGTCGCGGTTCGCTCGGGCGATCCCGCGCGATCCGGCGAGGGTCCACTAGCTCGGCCGCTCGATTTCCGTAATTTATTGCGTAGCATTTCGGACTTAGACGTCGGAGCCTTCACCGACCGTGTGGGACTCGCCGCCTCCTGTTGCTCCCGGGCCAGCGCCGCGGCGGTGCTTTTGGACCGGCTCGTTAAGTTTTTTGGATCCTCTAAAAAAGCAACCTCGGGACGAACGGGAGAATCGGCGGGCGCGGGCCCAGAGCTGCACACGGCGTCGAGCGGCGGGGGCGCGAGGGGCGCGGGCGGGGGCGCGGGGGGCGGGCCCGCTAGCGCCTGGCGCGCGGCCGCCAGCTTGCCGCCCAGGATCTCGGCGGCGCGCATCTTCTTGGGCAGGTACTCGGTGCGCGGGAAGTCGTCGGGAGCGTGCGGGCGCGCTTCGGGCGGGCAGCGCGGCGAGGCGGCGCGCGTCTCGCTGTGGTAGGTCTCTAGGATGAGCTTCTTACCCGGCAGGGAGCCGCGCGGCGGTGGCGGCGGCGGCTCGGGCGGGCGGCGCCGCGCCCACTCCGTGCGCTCGGTGGACAGGTCCAGCGACACGTCGCTGCTGAGGTTGATGGGCAGGTTGTGCTGCGTGTCGGGCGGGCGCGTGAGGTCGCGCGGCGCGTACGTAGGCTCGAACACGTAGGGGTCGGGCCGGTACTCGTGCAGCGGCAGCGCGGGGTGCGGCGCGGGCGGCGCGTGAGGCGCGTGCGGTGGGTGCGGGTGGGGTGGGTGCGGGTGTGGGGGGTGCGGGTGCGGAGGGTGGGGCGGGTGCGGCGGGTGCGCACGCGGCGGCACGGAGTAGGGCTGCATGGGCGGGCGCACGTCGTACACGGGCGCGTAGGGCGGCTGCGGGTACCCGTAGCTCATGTCTTGCATGGGCTCGCTCTCGTGTTTCATCGGCTGGTGGTGACCCGCGTACGACGTGGACGGAGGGGATTCTCCCGAAACTTCCTGGCCCTTGTTCTTTTTAGGCCGTCCAGGGGTTCCTTGTGTCTGTCGATCAAATATAGATAACAGGTAAATTCACCTGCAATCAAATAACACTGGCCATACTCATGTATACTTTTTATCACTAACCTGTATTTTTCGTTTCAGATGCTTTATTAACTGTCGACTCGTGGCGTCATCTGCTGGTGCTGAAAGGAGACAAATAAAACATAATGATGCACGGTAGTTCTTCGCATAAAAACATGAAGGAAGAAACACTATATCCCATTTCAAATTAATGGACGCGCGACAAAGTGTACAAACTTAATAAGAACGATTTGATACGTGAAATAAAAACCTTTCATGGATGTCCCTAGTTATGGCTGTGGTATATATTGTGTGAGTCGGTTAGTCTGAAGACAATTTTTTTTATATACTTATTTTATATACACGTTGACATTGATGAATATTATTTACCAATTTACATTGTAAAGTATAATTATTTAAATTAAGTATTGTGAATGTGAGGACTTATGTGGGTCTTTCTTTTCTGTTTTAGATTTTAATATTACTGTAAGTAGGTTTGACATGATTAAAAAAGAAGGTTCAATAATGAATGGTCCATACCGTGTGTCTGCGCAAGCGGCGGTGGCGACGCGCTGGCGGGTCCGGGCGGCGCGTGCTGCGTAGTCGCCGACATGAGGTGCCGGGACAGCTCCGATACACTCGAGAATTTCATGCCTACAACAAAATAGACTTTTAGAACAAAGTGCAAATTATTCTTTTTATATTATATTGGTTGATATTGTGGTGGCATCTACATCGCCACATGCGAACTACCACTACTATCAAAGACCTGACGTCACACAAATTCTGCATCGAGTAATTAGAATTTACCGCGCGAACAGCATATAACTTCCCCGACATCAATCGTTGGACAGTTGCCACCAGACACAACACCCGTCTGGTCGGAGGATCCTCCCTTTTCTATAGAGGATGAGTGAACTTTACACCCTGTTCCTCATACCTCTAAAATATCTTTACCAATCTCTTTCGAGATTTGACAGCAAGGCAACTCATGAAGGGTTATTTTGCGTTCGAATCTGCGGCGCATGAGGTCTGCGAGGTGTAGGTATTTAGTGGGACAGAATTTTTGCGCGACGTGTATATATTACTGTTTTTTTTTTTATTATATGTCGCTGGCGATTGCCTGCCATCTGTTCAGAGATACTCATGTTTAAAATTTCGAAAAACGGGCTTTACCAGTTTTATTTCTGATACTTTCAAATTTGTGCCCGCTTAATGGCAATCGGTCTACTCGGTCTCGGTCTGGTCGGATACATGGGACTTTAACTTATGTAACGAAATAAAATTGGTAATAGAGTCGTAATATGTTAACATCCCCAAAAGCAGATGACTTTTTGCTAAACCGGATACGGTACATACCTAATTTTGTTTCGGCCCAATCGCAAACTATCCTCTCGTTTTCTCTTGATGCCGCAGTTGGTTCCTGTAAGAATAGGTAAAACAGAATTCAGAAACTGAGATAATCATCAAGTTTTGACTCAATGCAACACATGACAGTACAAATTCCATTGCAAACAATTTTTTTTAGGGCCTTTTTAATACAAATGGTCACACACAAATCAAATTAGAATCATCAACATCTACCTAGCGTTTTCATATTGGAGTTGGCTTCCAGTCTGGCCAGACGCAGCTAAATACCAATATTTTACATGGAGCGACTGCCTTTCTGACCTCCACATCTCATTTTCTGGGTAATACGATACCTCTTAGTAAGATTTGACAAATCAACTCAGAATACATAACGCTATAGTAAATTATCTAAGATTATGGATTGAAGTATGGAGATAAATGGTCGTATGTAATATGCGTTCGCAATTTATTTGCCAAACATGTAAACAAACACAAGTTTTTAGGAAAAACAACTGTAACGCCTACACATAAGGTTCAGTTTGCGATACAATTTCATATTTTTTTTTTACTTTTTCAACAGTACTAGTCAGTATAAAATCAACTTTATTTACACATAAAGTTGATGTTTGTTTAATTGGGAATAACATCAATTGGAAACAAGGATTTGAATAGAACTTACACATAATACACAAACACACAAATATTCCGCGATACCATCAACAACTGTCTATTTATTCTTTATTCTGAGATTTATTCTTTCGTTTTTACTGGTGGGCAATTTTTTGTTACTACACAGGAGCAAATCAAATTAGCTAGCAAAACGTAATCACGTACGACGTAATGGGTATATCTTAACGTGACCAAAAAAAGAAATGCTTTGATGATATCTTTTTTGGGGACCGTACGTGTTATAGGTAGTTGCTTGAAATATCAGTTTTAAAAACAGTTTTTTCTGTGAAAACTTCACAGAAGTGATGGGTATCGTGATTTCAATACGATAATACAAACAAAAAACTGATTTTCTCAAATCATATTTCAAATAACTACAATACCAAAGGTCGTTGACCCCAAAAAATATCCTCAAAAAAAATCTTTGTTCTTCCATCGTTTTTAGATATCGATGCCTACCACGTCTGCGGCGTTTCGCTGACTAATTTAATTTGACCGCGATAAGTAGATAGATACATATATGTAAAAGTTTACGTTATTGGATATTGCATGATAAAACAGTATAATAGTTCAAAAAACATACCTTGGAAGATTCACCCAAATCAGGTAACTGTGGCACTTCTAATTTGATCTTTTTCCTTAGTCCCGCGTAACAATATCTAGAAAAACAAAGAAATCGATAGTTTAGTGCAGATTCTATAATTTCAGTAGTGAAATTATAATATCACTGGTTTAACAATATCCCTGCGACATATACATCTGCGGACATTAGCGGTGAACCAATTTTCACCCTTATATCTTTAGTTATAAGGTTAAAAAGTGATTCAACGCCAGAGTTTGCGATGGTCTTTAACATAATAACGGTGAAATATGGGTGCAGCCTACACCTCTGTTACCCCTTCGTGAAATACTGGCGTTATGTCATGTTTTCCTAGTAGACTTTCCTCATCAATCATCAAGTAGGAACGATTACTTTTTTCATGCAATAACGTTGAACGATGATTTATTTTCATGACGTATCTCTTAATGGATGACACGTGTATCGTGTATGCATATAATGCACCTAAGTACATAAATACATCCATATCCATACTAATATTATAAATGCGAATGTGTTCTGTCTGTCTGTCTGTTACATTTACACGCATAAACCTCTGAACCAATCGTTATGAAATTCGATAGATAGGTAGCTTGGAACCTGGGGGAATAGTTTCAGCCGAAGTTACGGGCGATACGCATTCCGAAATAAGTATAATTTGGAACCCGAACTAAGAATGAATGACAACACGATTTGACAGCTGTCCCTAATCCCGATGTGTTCTTGCCCCTCCGAAAAATTAGATTTGTTACTTGTTTTGACGGATCAATTTCTTTCGGACGGGCCCATAACTTCGTTGTTGGACTTACGAGGGTAGACTCCCTGGAGAAGGACATAGGCTAACCCTGGATATATTTATTAAAAAAAACGATGACATGCAAAATTCATGGCAGACGAAGTCGCGGGCAACAAATAGTGTGTACATAGGTGCATTTATAGGACATTCTTTTTAACAGGGAATTACCCAACAAAACATAAATTAATAACTGTTTTAGTTCTGTTAGTTGTGCACATCGCACCTGACAGGCAGTTTGGTGATAGAAACTTCAGGAAAGTAATCGCCAATATGTAGTAGATATTGAAATTGTTTAGGATACTTTTTGTCAATTTTCTCAGAAGTAACTCTGAAGAGCAAATGATTTATTGTTAGAAGAAAAATATAAATAACAAATTGTTACATCATTTTTCATAATATCCGGTGACACCGTTATCAAAATGTCAAGGTAAAGGAAGTTCATGAATGATTTTTATTACGTTTTTGTATTAGATCATTCAATTTTTCTTTAATTAATTTAATAAAATAATCAGTGTTTCATTGTACAATTCGTACTCGTATTTAGTCGTATCCACGTAGTAAACAACATCTGATAATTTATGAACGGTCGACGTCATCTAGTGATATTACACGGGGTCATTGACTTCACCTACTTTGTAAGGAGCACAAGCTCTAGAATAGGTACATAAATGTGTGCTTTATAAACAATTACTACACCAGCTAGACCTTGAACTTAATTCAAGAAAATAGGTACCTACACTATAAATACCTACATATTGTAAGTATAAAAATATGTAGGTTTTTATAGTTCCAGCTCCAGCTCTAGTTCAACGAAATAGTAGGACCATCCATAGACAATAAATAGATCACTTTTATTTTTTTAATTGTAAGGCCCGTTCACACGGTGATGATAAGAACGATATTTTGTTATTGTATAATTTGGATCATCCGGCAGTTTCTTGGTAGTTTCATACTGCATTTTGTTTTTTAACCGTATGAACATTGGGATGTTGACATGTGCATCAGTACATTGCACCCGTGCGAAGCAGGGGCGGGTCGCTAGTAGGTATAATATAATCAAGGAATTACCAGGCGGATAAAAAAAAATGCTTTTGACAGACGCTGTTTAACACCACGCTACGACCCTAAGGAGCCGATCAGACGACAAAAAATTCAGAAAGAACGCTAAGCGAAAACGAAGCAATAGCGCGGGTGATGCGATGCGACGCGGTCCGAGGGAGTTTTATAAAAATATGGCTGTTATTTATATTGTGTATCTTACGATTTCCACGCGAACGAAGTCGCGGGGAGAAGCTAGTTTATGTACACACGGCTACACATCAAGCTATACATTTCCAGTATAAGCTGATCTCGCATTTTATAGGACTTCCGTACAATGCGAGATCAGCTTAAACTGGACATGTATAGCTTGATGTGTAGCCGTGTGTACAATGTATGAGACAAGACTCTGGAGGAACCGCGCCGCCGCGCCGCAATCGGAGGTGAGGTTATCAATATAAAACATTAATATTTAAAAGCAAAGACTCGAAGCAATTGTTTTATCAGTGCATATCTTATTTCGTTTACGTCACAGATAGGTGCCATACAATAAGATTTGCTTGTGAATGATAAACTTGCCAATTGTGATGGTCACACAACAAATGCGACAGATCGGACAGAGATAAATTAAAAGTACATTATTGCTACATTGAGAGCCATTGTAATTATCATAATAGCATGTATTCCCGAAGGGGTGTGTAGGGGTGCACCAACATTTCAACAGGGCCCATATAATAATGGGGGCGAGACTATTGCCATACATCGGGCACAAACCTATACCTACTCTACTGATTCCTGAGGGTCCACTTTCCCGATCAATCAAATTCAGGAAGCCACGATTAACATAGGATGCCCTGGTCCACATGAATGTGATGTCTATGTGGATTTTAAACATTATTATCAATAATGATTATTATCCTCTGCTCTGGAGGGTTATCTCATTATTACTTGTCACACGTCATTTTACGTAATCTATAATAACGAGACTCACGTTAAGTAGTCGTTAAACAAATAAAAAAATATTATTATTTATCATCAGTTTTTGTACAGTTTCTAGATTGTGTAGCTCAAATCATGCCTAGTTGTATAGATTATAGGTTTAATAAAAAATACTTATGACGTCATCATCATTGTCCTGCCCTTGCCCTGCCCAACATGACTTTTTCTTCCTTATTTCTCTATTAGTCGTCATCACGGTAATCACTGCCTTTCTAGCCATCAACCCTGGATTTTCGCCTAGGCCTAGAAGGCCCCTGACGGCAGGCGAACAGGGCTGGATAGCAAATGCTACAGGCCCCGCGCTCATATCGTGAGTGTGTTTGAGTGTGCCCGACATATGTGTGGCGACGTCGGCGGCCTCAGCTGCTGGCTGTTCCTCGTGGCCGTACTAATTTGGTAAATGAGGCGCCCCTGACGCGGGCGATTCGCACCCTTAACCTTGTAGCAGAGGAATTAGATATCTTTGCTTGTTACACGGAGTGAATTTACAAGGATAACATTGTTTGTAATAAGTTTTAGAAAATAAGTTGTTATTATTAAGTTTGCTTCACTATTGCATTGGGTTTTGCCTGTAAAAATAGTTGTAAGTGATTATATAAATAAATAAATAAAAAATCATGTTGCCTACCTAACCTATACCACACGTAGGAAAGAAAAAGAAATCTGACCTGTCCGAGCCAGAATGCTAAATATTTTCGAGCTCGCTTCGCTCGCTGAGTTTCTCTTATTTCTTCAGCTTTTCTGCATAAGTCTATGAAGCAACTTCTATTTCTTTCGTCGAAAAAAATCTTATCTCTCCGAGTCAGGGTGCTAAAAATCTTCGAGCTCGCGTCGCTCGCCACTGCACCTTATACACCGTGAAATTTGAATCACAGTTTTGCTAGAACAAACTTTATTCAGACCATGGTCTACTACCATTCTACAGCATCTAATAAAAAAAAAAACATAAATTGGTTTTTGAGAAAACACAAAAAGACAAAGTTTAAAATGTCAAGATTATCTACTGCTTACTAAATTTCGTTTATGGAGGTACATTTCCCTGTAGACAATGCTGTGTCCCATGCGTGCTGTCTGTGTTGTAGGGAGTAACGATAATCTTGACATTTTAAACTTTTTTTTTTTTTGTTTTTTCAAAAACCATTTTTTTTTTATTGGAAGCTGTAGATTGGTAGTAGACCATGGTCTGAACAACGTTTGTTCTAGCAAAACTGTGATTAAAATTTCACGGTGTATAGTTAGTTACTCTTTATTCTTAAAATTTATTGCATACGTCGACAAAGTAACTCCTTTTACTGTGTGAAAAAACTAATCTATCCGAGGTGCAAAAATTGTCATTCTCGTTTCGCTTGCTCTTGCATCATCCACAGTTCTCATAAAAAGATCACCGTTCAATCACACTTCTTAATCACTGCCGGCACCAGCTATGCGAAAAATCAGTCATATCATATAGGTTTTCACAAAGTAATTAGTGCTGTTTGAAGAAAATAATTTGGTTCAAGTAGTTAGGTACTTGAGTGTTAAGGAATACGAGGAAAAAAACGTATTTGTTTAGAAACGTCGATTTATGACGACCGTTGAAGTAAATATAGTGACATAGACTGCATTAATGCATTATTTCTGATGTTTATTTATAGTAATTAAAGTAGATTAAAAATTATATTTTCTGTTCTAGTGAATTTTATTTGATTTTCCAAATGGCTTCGGGATGAGTTAAAATTTCAAGTGCCTAGGGGCCCCGGGTCTCTTAAGTCCGGGCCTGATAGCCATATCATCGGTCACACAAACTAACAGCTCCGTGCCCCACAGTGCTATGAAAAAATCACAAAGCAACGGGCAAAGCAATCTTGTGATTGAATCTAAATTATATTTAGCAACACGGAATGCCCGCTTTGTTATCTTGTAGATACTTAGAGAAATTGATAACGACTTATAAGCAGGTATTGCATAATATAATAAAGATTGCCTTATCTACAGTTAAGACAATCGACAGATTTGTCTGACAAGCATTTTTACTGATCTTACTCAATTAGCTAAGTGTAAAATGTTTGGTATTTACCTAAGTTTATAAATCAAACTTTGTGTTTCTATAACAGGAAAATATGTAAGTAAGTACAGTTACCCACACGAAGGTTACGCACTATAACACCAATACCTATGTTGTGAACAACAAAGCCGACTGTTGAACAATAAAAAGGCTTCTCCAGTATACGTATTTTTACAAATAAAATGAATACTTGTTAGAAACTTGACATAAACACCAATGCTCAATGACGCATAAACCTATATTTACGTAGATTATATAACCCTCTTTGGTTTTGCTGGTCATCAGCGCTCACAAGAGGAAAGAAAATTAGTCGAGGTCGCTGTCGCCCGATACGGTAAAGAGGACTATATACCATACTAGCGGCCCCAAAAGACGTAGTCCTGCCCGAAAGCAGTGTCACCTACCCGGTATCGCACCTACGGTGTAAAAACGTCACTTATGCAATTTTTGATCTGAATATGAGAAAAAGTAACTAATGTACCCCTTTACCTGGTGAGTAATTGTCATTTGTGTAGTGCGTATACTTTCCGCGTGAGGGTAGTTGTGTCTTTATTGTTTTGGCGCGAATCAAGCCGCCACTAGGAGAAACAACGTTTCATTGGCCAGTTGCGCGCGGCCCCCCGCACTAGTAGCAGTCTCTTAGAGCTACAACGTCACTAAGGTAATAGTGACAATTTTTTTTTATGTTTTTTTTTATCATTATGATGATTAGAAATAAGTAAAATAATTTGTATTTGTTTGATACTGTTGATTATTGCGTAAAACGACAAATCAGTCTTTGGTATTTAAATAACATAATTATTTATATACCAAAGACTGATTTGTCGCATTATTATTATGAAGATAACTGTGATCAAAGTCTGATTAATAGTACAGTACTATGTAGAATTTGTTTTACTTAATTATTTTTAATTTCATGAATAAAACTTTAAAAAAAGTATGATTGCGTATTTAGATTGTTTTTTAGGTTATTTTTTTTCCAGTGCCACAACGTCACTGCTGGGAGGGTTGTAAATTTTAAACGTTTATATTTTTTTATTACAAAATTGTGAGATGTTTGCTTTCACATCAATATGAAGTTCAAAGTTGTAGTTTAAATATTACCAGTTCATTTCTTTAGTCAAGAAGAACTATACAGTATAATAGGATGTCGAATTTTCAAACGCTTCTCCTGAAAAATTACATCATTTGCATGCTGAAATATGTAGTAAGCAAAATATGTGGAACTTCTTATATTTAAGACCTTTTATGTACCATATTTTATGCAAAATAAAGAAATTCTAATTCTAAAAAGTGACGTTTTTGCACCGTAGGTGCGATATAAAGATAACCCTCTTATTCAAATATTGTAGGCAGACGTACCGATTGCTGCGTTGCTATTGTTCTGAATTCTGGCGAACTGCAGTTTGTTTGCACTCGAACGGTTAACCGATTGTGAAATTCTTTACACAAATTCTAAAGTAGTAAAACGTATTTTACTACTATTTAAAATTAAGTTTATTTTATTGCATACTAGCGACCCGCTCCTGCTTCGCACGGTTTTTACGACTTGACAAAACATCGAGATTTCTTAGTTTTATGTAACTTTAATACTAACGTATAATACACAATAAACCTTCCAGAATAAATTCTCTAAACGATGGTGAAAAATTCATCAAAATCTGTTGCGTCGTTTAGAAGAACAACGCGGACATACAGACAAACTCGAAAAGCGACTTTAATTTATAATACGTATAGTTAATGCGCCTTAACGTAACCGCCTTTGACGTAAATGCCGAACACGTGTATAGAGATTAGTCATTTTCCAGTAACTTATACATTTTATATAAATCACGTTATATCTATGTGAAGTGCAGTGCTCATAATTATTATTATGTTTACGTAACGCATTATTAATTTAGTCCCACAACATTTCAACCGGATTACTAGTACGACAGAACTATGAAATGTCTTTACTACCTATACGGTCAGCAACAAAACCAAACCATTATCACTGTCACTTTTACATAATCTTAAAAATTGACACAAGATGATTTGATAAACTGCTTTTTAGCTTTCCATTTTAATTCAATATTTTGCTCAATAATCAAAAATTAATTAGAAATGTTCGCTGAGACCCACACAGATGGCTTTCAAGCCATAATACGCAAAAAAACAGCGTCGCTGCTGAGCAGAGTGCGGGGTAGTCGCAACTATATCCTGAGAGCTGTGGCGGAGAGTCTCATGTTCGGAGTATACTCATATATAGTTATTAGTATATATGCTATAGTTTTTATGCGGAGGCTGCTCAGGTAGGAAACATGTTTTCTTGTCTGGTCGTCCTCTGCATGGAATGTTTATTATTTCAAATATATTAAATCAATACTACTAACACTAAATTATAAGCTGTTTTGTAATACTAACACAATATGGATCATTGTTGTCCGAAATAAATGAATTTTAATTTAATAATTCAGATTTAAAAAAAAAACTGAAGTGTTAGTCTACTTTTTTTGCTGACTGTACCTAATTACCTATTAAGTAGGTACCTATATTAGGGAAATCAATTGGATTTTTTTTTAAAGCAATAGCGTATTTTTGTTTCAAAACAACAAGGAGGAAAGTTTAAAGACTGAATGAATGAATTTAGTCATAGGGCAATGCTGAAAATGTAAAGACGAAAAACCCAGTTCATCATTCTACCATAAACAAAACGTATTCCTAAAGACCCCTTTGAGAGAATTTCTGAATGAAGAATATCTGACCAGGGATCGAACCCAGAATCTCACGCGAGGATTTAGCCAATGGGGATTAATTACTCGTTGTATTCAATCGATTGGCAACAGTTCGTCTCATAAATTAGTTGCCTACCTAAAAATATATAAACATAACATCACCCCTGTAATCTCCCAATGGTTAGGCCGAGGTTTACCTACCTATAGTACACCCACATTTCGCCAGTTATGTTTAAGTCCCATGTAATAGGTGACGAGCCTATTGCCATCAACCGGGCAAAAATCCAGACTCCGGGCTGCTATTGAGAAATTTCAGGTAGAAAAACCCAATAACACTTTGCCCGACTCGGGAATCGAACCCAGGACCTCATGCTCAGCAATAGCGCTTGAGACCACTAGACCAATGAGGCAGTTAGTTGGTTCATATAAAAATATGATTGTTCTTAATAAATAGATGCATACCTATCTACAGGGTGTCAGTTAAATAATGGATAGCAATTATTGAACTTTATGGCCGTTCTAAAAAAAACTAAAATAAATAAACTTATCCCAAGTAGTACCTAAGATTTTCAACTACCTTTTTTTACCTTATTTTACATTTTTCAAATTCAAAAGTCATTTATTCAAAGTAGTATGAGAATCAGCACTTTTCGAACGTTAAAATTACATAAGACAGTCCCCCAAAAACGCCCGCCCTTCACTTCCTAGTGCTTTAGCTGGGAAGAAGTCGCTCCGCAACAAACTCCCCAGCAGGCACAACCACAAATGTTTGTTCCATCAATTATTTGTTACAACAACAAATATTGTACGTTGACTATAGGTACTAACAGAGAAGCAGTTAATAACGTGACAAGAAATTGCAGAGTTTAAAAAAAAAGTATCTGAATCTGAGGCACTGTTTGGGCTAAGATTTTTTTTTTTGTACGGCCTTATGATCTAATAAATGCTATTTCAAGGTTATCCATTATTTACCGGACACCCTGTATATTTAATATTCTGTATGTAGGAGAGACGAAACGCGACAGCACTGATTGTGACTTTACTTAATCAATTAGCGATCGTAAGCATGATATCATTGTATGTACCTACATACGTATACTTATCAAATGCTCTAAGAAGGAAACACTAACTTCGTCTGCGTGTGTAGGTATGCATGCATGTATGTGTGACTTGTAAAGTTGTAACAGAATATCATTCTGCAGCTACTGTATTTATTATCATAAAAATGCTTTGACACCCAGCCTAATGAAACCATAAAAATACAACGAAGAATACATTTCTAGGTATTAGAGCAAGTATGTAGTTTGATTTACGTTAATATTTCAAGAAGTATTAATAATTGATGTTAAGGGAAAATTATGTGTTTTTAATGTGCGTAGACTGGCGAGCGAGAGTGATCTTGAGCTCGAATGTCAGTCCCGAACTCCCGACCGTTTGTACTTTACTAGTGATCCCGCGAATACTCGCTATTATTCGGTATTACTCGATTACTTTTTTGTTATTAGTCGAATACCGAATAATAGTGTCTATTATTCGACATTCGGCGAATAGTTGTCTCTAAATAAAAAAAAACTTTGATTAATCTTTAAAAACAAAATACACTTAGTATCATTAAAAAAAGTTAGCCAAAAATCAGTCGTGTTGAAGTTAATTAGTTAGGCTTTTTAATTAATATTTAAAGTCTAAAAGGGGTAGATTGGGAACAAGTCGGATGCGCTTTTTTTCATAAATCAAACCTACCTACCTCAGAAAACAAATAAACTATTTAATGATTAGAGAATAAATAAAATAAAATAAATATTCCTTTTATTATGACGAGTAATAATGGCGAGTATTCGACTATTCGCCATAGGGAAAGGCGATTAATCGGTACCTATTCGACTATTCGCCATAGGGAAAGGCGATTAATCGGTACCTATTCGACTATTCGCTATAACAACTATTCGCGGCATCTCTACTATTAACGTTACATCGTCATCAAGTTCCTGTCCTTGTCTCATGTTATTTGAGAACGGTGCAACAAGTTTTCTTGTTCCATTCTCCCCTGTCAACCGTCAGGCTATCATTCACTCCCTTCTCTTTAATATCATTCCTCACACAATCCATCCATCTTTTCTTTGGCCTTTCTCTCCCTCTCCAGCCATCAACATTTATATTCATCACTCTTTTAGTCACATGCGTTTCCTCCCTCCTCATCACATGCCCATACCAAGCCAAACGATTTCCTTTCAACTTTTCTGTCACTGGCGCCACTTTCAAACTTCCCCTTAAATACTCATTTCTTACTTTATTCATTCTCGTAACTCCACACATCCATCTCAACATTATCATTATAACTATCATGACTTTAACACAAGAACATTTATTAGCCTAGTAGAAATAATAGAAAAGGTTCACAGAAATACATGAAAATTAAATGTACGGTGGGCTGCATCAATTGGGTACCCCTGTTGTATTAAAATTTTAATACAACTGGGGTACCCAATTGATGCAGCCCACTGTACGTAGTACGTACTAGTAAGCAATCTCTTTTCTTCTTAAAAAGAAATACAAAAATGAATTTTGATAAGAAGAACAATTAAGTATCTGAGGTCAGTGTATGCATGATATAATGCATCTGTTAAACCGATGAATAAAATAGATATAACAAGTGGACAAATGTTTCACGTCACGGCTTACCTACCTACTACTAATATGCTATACTAAGAACAAATTTATATACGCGAGAAAAGACTGCGAATGGCAAACAGTGCCGAAATTACAAACGACCTTGACGGTAACTGCAATAGACACGGGACATAGAACAACATGGAGAGAAGCTTTTGTCCTGCCATGATCTGCGATAGGCTTAATCTAAGAATTATTAGTATCCTCATTGTTCTTTTTGCATTTTATAAAAAGCTATGCACATCCTACCTCTATCCAAATAAGGTTTGCTTCGGCATTAGTCACTTTTCGTGTTTACCTGTGTGCCCACTCAGATCTTCCAGACTACATACACATTTTGATGCGATTTTCATCATCATTTAGATTTTAGAACATTTATTCCAGAACGTTTATGTGTCTAATATATTAACATTAAACTTAGTTATAACACAGAAATCACGATATTTTGATATGTCTCTATTGCACCCGTGCGAGGCAGGGCCGTATCGCCAATGTTACAATGATAACATATACAAAGAACTGGTTATATATTATTTATTACCTGGAGTTTCCGCGCGTTCCCAGCCGACGCGGCCGTACAGTTGGGTATACCTGCTTCATTACTTTCCCGAAATCCGCCGTAGAGAGAGGTTTCATATTACTGCTCATACAATGTGCACTGCCAAAAAAAAACAATGTATTGTTACTTACTTTTCAAAGTTTGTTATATACTTTGTTCACTGTATGATCGTCAGCGAGGGATAAGCTACTCATATCATTTCCTGTGGGTGTTACAGAGGCGCGTGCAGGAGTTATATTAAGATTGACGCCTTGAACAGCAACAGGAAATTATAAAATCATTCTAACAAGTGCAATTTTAGCTATTTTTAATAAATCTGACTGTAGCAATAGACTGAAAAGATATGCCATGAAATGCAAAATCAATTTCATATTAACTGAGAGTAGGATTTTTACTGAATGTCAATAAAAAAAAAATCTGTATGTGTAACAATTTGTTAATTTTATACTTCAATGTTTTTCATACAGGATTTTTATAGGAAA
Organism: Agrochola litura; assembly: GCA_949152395.1. Classification (NCBI taxonomy): domain Eukaryota; kingdom Metazoa; phylum Arthropoda; class Insecta; order Lepidoptera; family Noctuidae; genus Agrochola; species Agrochola litura. The sequence continues at coordinate 13,784,434 of OX424493.1, forward strand.
ATAATTTAAAATCAGATACTCACATATATTCATCATACACATCCTGTTTAGGTAATGATACGTCCGGGTCAACTTCTAAGTGTGTCTGTATCCAAGTTACAGTCTGCTGAAGTTCAGCCCTGCAACACAACAATTTAGTTTATTTTCATGTTGTTGTTGTAGTTGGCTCCAACATGGTAAATATTCCCCTGAAAAATTGCCCAACATTTTTGGATGTTTACAAATATGTATTTGCAGAATTATTATAATCATTAGAATAGTAGCCAACACTCATCACACCACGTTTTTTTGACTTCCTGATTCCAAAACAACTTTTGGAATCAGGAAGTCAAAAACGTGGTGTGATGAGTGTTGGCTACAGAATTAATGCAGCAAATACATATTTGTTATGGTCGCGAATCATATTTTGATCAAGATACAACCTGACACTGACCTGCAAATTGCAAAACACATAAGAAAATTTGAATTCTGTGGGCTACCACTGCGGATCCTCATTAATAGGCTATATTTTATAAGTTTACCTATTATAATGTGCCTTCACTGCACATGCACATGGACATTTGCCCTCCCATCATGAGTTCCAGAAACATGAACTAATTTTATGGTTAATATTTCACTTATAAATTATTTGTACATTTAACCAGTGATGTGTAAATATGAGTCAGTATGAGGATACTATTAGACTATAATAATATAGGTATTTGAAATTAATACAAAAACAATACTCATTGAAAGTTTATTTGCTTACTAAAATTACATACCCATTCTATTAGAAAAAGTCCTAGTAATCTTCTGATACTGATAGATTTAATTCATGAATATATTATAAACAAGAACACAAGTGCACTTGCAATTAATAATGTACTTGTATAATCTTGAAAAATGTTTAAAGATACTACATACCGTGAGCCCAGTGGATTGATCGGTTGTTTGAGGGGATCATGTTGGGGCACCCCAGTGGGCAATCGAAGGTACAGAAGTAATCTCTCTGCACCGCTCAGTGCTTCCACTGCTTCTAACAGCTGAGCCACTCTCTGTCGACCCTCCTGACTGTAACAATATTACTTTCATCAGTTATAAGTTTGTGCACTTCAGCTTGGATTGTTTCAATGTGACAAAAACTTTCACTAGATTCGTATTTTATGATGTTCTGTGTGATAATATTTTATGTTAAATAAAAAATGTCAACTGTTACAAAATTTGCCTTTTCTTTACCATGTTTTAAAGAAAATGGGCAACAATATTATGCATCAATACTATTTGATAGAAAGTCACCATATGATAGGAGCATGTACAGTAGCTCCAACAGCTGTGCTGTTGATAACAATGGGTCACTATCATTGTCAAACGAAATTGGCCGATAAAATGTCTGGGTGTGTTAACGCAAAAACTCAGCGGGGTTTGTAAAATCTAGTTTGGAATGACTGACGTTACCTGAGGGTGTTCTCGACTATCTGCTGCATGGAAGCTATTTTGCCCGAGTCCATGTTGGACTCGCTGCCCCGCGCGGACTCGCCGCCGGGGGCCGTGGAGCTCGACGATCCCGGAGTACTACTTGGAACGGCGACACTTTCTTTATTGTAAGACGCAGTTTGCCTATGTTTTGGATGATTGACATTTTCCCGATGAAGTTTCGCGTCATCCACTAGTTCTCTCTCAGTTTTAACATTTTTTGCACTATCGTCAGTGGCCCAAGGTTGAAATGGACTTGTACTATCCATTCTAGCCCAAGCAGCTTATAAAAATATTATTATTCGATTTCATATTGAAACTTTTTCTAATCTGAATTATAAAATGCGTAACAAAACTCCATTTTCTTGACATTTGATCAGCTGTGCGGTGAGGTGGAGTGACGGGGGGTTAAGTATCGGCTCCACAGAACATAGTATAATCTACGAGATCCGCACAGACTAAGAATAGGTATGGGGTTACCAGCACTTTTATTTTATTTAGAATTAAAATCATAAAACTCATAATCATAATTTATAAATACATGTGGCTATTTTTTTTAAACAAAACACTGAAAGTAATTATGAATTAACTTTATAACACAGAAGTAGTAATAATTATAGTTACGAAAGGTTGGAGCCTATTGTCTGTTAAAGTGAAACATTGTCTCAAACTTTTTCGTCTGTGTGTTGCATGTCGCGTGACGGTCGGCCGCGGAGTAGGGATAAAGTGAAAGGCTCTCGTCAGAGCAGCCAAGGCCAATATGGCGGCGCCTACAGTTCGCTTAAAAGTTTCACTTCTACCGTGGTTTCATAAAACCACACAATTATTTTTGTCTAGGGCAACAATAAGATAAATCTTCAGTCCAAATAATCAACTGTCTGTGCGTTTATACTGGCGAAACATTCCCTTTCAACTGTTAGAATGTGAGACACAATAGAATTTTAATTGTTATCCACCTCAATGAGGCGTCGTAACAGATGATGAGATAAAAACATGTTAAAATCTCTGTTTTCTGTCAATGTATCGACTCGCGTTCGCATTGTCACTCAACTTGTTGACGCGAAACATGTTTGACGTTTCTTACTATGCGTTTGCACCAGAAAACATTCAACATGTAGATATTTCGAAACTTGTCACATGAAGCAAATCTCATTACTTGTTTTGTTGAACTTGCGTTCGCACTGTACGAAACATGAGTAAGTTATAAGACAGATGTCAAGATTTGTTGTTATCTGCGTTCGCACTGTCTGGACACATACACAATAGACATGTTTTGTATAGAGATTTGTCACGTTTGCGTTCGCACTGTTGTTTGTTTAGGTCAAATTATGTCTCGCAACTTGTCTATTGCTTGATGTTTTGTGTTATCCGAGTATGGTGGTAAACATCTCGTGTTTATATCACATGGAGTGGTCCAAAGTAGACACGGTGAAGTTTTTTTAGAAAACCGCGCATCCGGTACCTAGGTTTCTTCCTAGGTTTTTGCCGTTCCAGATATGCAGTACTGGCAGCTACAAACAATAAATCGTCTTCATCACTTGAATCCATTTTAATAGGAACCTTCTTTTGATATTGGTGCCGATTCTCTTGTACATACATACACCGAACTAAACTTACTAAACTATTACTTATATTCCTAACTTCTTGGCTATGAGAATCTTAAAGCTATTCTGCAAAATAAATTCTTTAAATTTAAAAATAACTTTGACACAACTAAATCGAATTTGACAATCGCGACTCCACGTGGTAGGTACTTGTTTGCCGTACCACGTGAATTTTTTTAGAGCCTGAGGCGCGCTGTAGGCAACCTCGAAGTATTTTATATAGGAATTTTTAACTTTTTGTATGGAAAATAAGAACAATTATTACCTACATGTAGAGTGTTAGGGGTTTTGTAAAGGGGGTCGAATTTTTCATTATTTTTGCGATTGGACACACCGTTTTCGAGATATAAGCAAAAGATAAATGTCAAAACAAATCTTACAACATGTTGCTAGATTCATACAGATACATAATTATTAAAACGAAATTGGTATGTAAAAACGTGTGGCGAAACATGTCAAATGATAAGAAATGTAAAACATGTTTCGCGTCAACAAGTTGAGTGACAATGCGAACGCGAGTCGATACATTAACAGAAAAAGATATTTCAACATGTTTTATGTGAATGTTTCGCCAGTGCAAACGCACAGTAATAATAATAACCTCAATAAACTATCACGAATTCAAACTGGTGGATTGGACCTTTTGATTTTGTGCACTCGCACGAATCAAAGGAAGCTACTCAAAGCGCAGGCCATACTGGGAACGAAGCTAGATAAGTTCGTTTAGCTTCGCTCATGTGGTCACCGCGTCTTTTCATACTTCAGTTCATAGTTCGCGGTCTGAACCGAAGTATGCAAACACGCGGTAGCTACATGAGTGAAGCTGAACGAACTTAGCTTCGTTCGTAGTCTGGCCTACGCTTTACGAATCAGGAAGAGTTTGGCTTATAGGATGCCTGTCCACTGGAACAGAGAAGTGAGCTTAGACTCGGCTATAATCTCTCTGTCACTGTGGCTGTCAAGTAAAGTGTTGTCTGTTGTCCATCTAATCTATGGTCAGCGCAGTGTTCCCACCATTGGGTATTTTGCCAAAACCGTATTTTGACAGAGATAACCTTGGTTGGCGACCGGCAGAGCTGTTTGAAATTTTGGTTGTAAACCACCAAGGTCACCTCTGTTGGGACGCGGTTGACGACCATTTAGCAGGCACTTTATTCCGAGTAATGCGGCCATCGAGAGAATGCGCTTCTGACACCTGTCAGTTGGACAATTTCTAGTAGGAATAGGGATCAAATTCGCAGAACACTGAAGGTTGGTGCAGACCAGTGCGATATCGCGGGCGTGACACGGGTCGCGCTACCTGTAGCGCCCGCGATATCGCGCCAGTCTGCACGAGCTTTTATTCGTTAATATGAAACTAACACGTGCCAAGAACGCATTGTCTCGATGGGCGGACTGTATGTATAAAAATGAGCTTGAACAGTGAGCGAATCATCCTCTCCGGCCCAGATGACCCCATAACACTCCTCCAGGAGAAGAATAGGGCCACCAGTACAGTGCACAAACACAGACGACACCCGTCATTCCGACCCCGCCGCCGAGGTCCTTCGCAATTGCGAACCGCGACCGCGTTCCCCCTTCCAGCCCGTCCCATCCTTGATGTCCTTCCTCCGGTTGACGTCCTAAGCCAAGGTTCGTACCCCACAGGGGATGCCCTTAGCGAGCGTTCACCTAGTTTTAATTAGCATAGTTGAATAACCCCTGGCTGGAGGTTTTAAGTGTAGTAGCTTAAGGCACCCACAGGAAATCCCGGTTAAGTAGTTGATCTCAGAGGTCAACTGAGATGACCGAGATGCCGTACCTAAAAAAAAAAAAAAAGACCGCGTCCCCGAGTAAATTAAACTCCCCCAACGCTTGTTCGAAAACGAGGTGCAGTTGTTGCAGCTGAGCACGTAGCTTTAAATACCCCGAATAATAATCAATATGAAAATCTAAATTTAATCCAGCCTGTCCCTTCTTGCTGTCCTCCCCTCGGCGACGCCTTAGGCTGAGGATCGTACCCCACAGGGGGTGCCCTTTTTTTTTTTTTTTTTTTGGGTGGGAAATTATCAAATAACTTCTCCCGCTCTGGGTGGAGCGGGAGGGCGTGTCAGACTCTTACTGACTAAAACCCACCCGTGTTCCTTCGGTTGCCCTGTTGCTGGGGGCCACGATTTCCCTATCGGTTTTCTTCGAACCCCCGGCAGGCATTGGCCCTAACGGACCCCGTCAATTCTGCTGACATCTCTTTGAGGCGCGCGTGGAACACAACGCGCCGTCGACCCGGGCTTGGTCCTTATCGGACGGTGAGCTACCCATTGCTCACCGTCCGCAAGCCCGCGTCTACGGTGGCCGGAAATCGGCTCGCGATTCCCGCCCCGGGCGTCTCCTCCTGCGGCGGTTGGCGTGAGGGCGCGAAATTTGCCTCTCCCTCACGCGTTCCGCCTCCTCCTTCGCGAGCATTATCGCTTCGCAGAAGGAGGTGACGGCCTGCCATTTCCTCTCGCTCCGTACCATGGCCTGAACCAGGGCCGGACGCGAGAGACCACCGCCGCCGATCGCCTCTACGAGGACACGGCGTTGCTCCGCCCAAGCCGGGTAGACCTCCACCGTATGCTCCACCGTGTCCTCAGGCCGATCCACACAATGGTGACACCCGGGTGTTTCCTCCCGCCTTATCCTAAACAGGAACCTCCCGAAGCAGCCGTGTCCGGTGAGGACCTGCGTCAGGCGGAAGGTGAGGACGCCGTGGCGTCTCTCAAGCCACTCCTCAAAGAGGGGTCTTATCGCCGCAATTGTGGCGTGCCCACCGCAATTGTGGCGTGCCCAACAGGGGGTGCCCTTAGCGAGCGTTCGCTTAATTTTAATTTAGAGTAGTTTATGCCCCTGGCTGGAGGCTTTAAGTGTAGAAGTTTATGGCAGCCACAGGATAGTCCAATAAGCAGCCATGTCCTCATAGGCGAATTGAGAGATGCACTATTAAAAAAAAAAAAAAAACTTGAAAGTTTGTGATAAAAGTTTTAGACAAAATATGCTTTTGAAAACTTTAGAGACCTAAGTTTAGTTAATTATTATATATTTATATATAATAATAAATCTTCGCTTGTCTTTAATTTAAAATATTTAGAGAAAACTGAATCAGAAGGCCAAATTCTCGTACTTACATAAATAAAAAAACGTTCACATTCAAGTCGCAATCTGTAAAAAAACAAAAATGTTGGTAAATTGATTGTATTTTTGACAGATTTCGAATGAGATTAGAATGCGAACCTTCTGTTAAACGAAATTTTCGCAAGGAGCTTGTTGCTTGGGTCCAGCCACAATATCAAACTCGATCCCGAAAAAGTAGCCTTTTTGTAATCGTTCAACTTTGACATATATTATACACGACTTCAAACTCGATATGTCAACGTCAAAATCTCGTCAAGAGTACCGAAAAAGTGGATTCGTTCGAGTAAAGTCGATTTCATTTAGTATAAAAAAAATCCACCTAATACGATTCCAATCGTGTGCTAGTGTGGCATTCAAGAGTGCCAAATGACAAGATTTGAGACCCGATATATTACTTTCCTCTATGGGGAAATCCAAAATCGGAAGGTGGCAACACTCGTTCTCGTCCCGTTCACAGATCTACTCGGATCTACTAATACTACCTGTGAGTACTACTTCTCTGACTAGTATATAGTTATCTGTGGTACTACTTAGTCTGTGGCACAGAGCATGTAACTTTGTCTGTGGAGTTTACTTTATACAGTACTACTTAGTCTGTGCTTTATACATAGACAGTATATAGTTAGCTGTGCATAGACATGTCAAGACTATAAATTACTTTCCTCTATGGACCTACCGTTTTTTTTATTTACGTGTGTTTATTTAATCATAAAGAAAACTAAAAAGATAAATTTATTCAATCACCGCTGTGCTATTTGAACTAGCAAATTTATATAATTTTAGTGTAACAGGTTTTGCAAACTTTCTAGTGAAACACGTTTTTACTGTCAAGATTAACAAAAATACAAAGTAAGCATTAATAACTAAGCAATTTCAAGAAAGTTTATTGGTCTTCGTTTGATGACTTGGACTTTTGGTCAGCAAAATACATGCATAGCCGTGCGTGCGCTTTTTGTTCATATGTTTATTTTAAGAAAACATTCTGACACGCTTATGTACACTTAAAATTCTAAGGAAACAGAAAATCTGAAACAGAAAGAAACTTCTCGCGAGTTAATGGTTCGCGCTTTTAATTTAAAAGTACCTACTTACCCCAGCAATTGTAAAATCCCATTGCAAATTGATAAGATAAATAAATTATTGTTCTAAATTAATTTCCGCAACAGCCTCATAAATTGTGGATTATTTGTTTACCTATACCTACATTTAAATTCACGCCTTTTTAGGGGTAGGCAGAAACTACAGAACCCCTCCTACTATGATCCTTACATACCCCTTTACATGTATATTATTTGTTCAAAGAGTTATCAATTGTTTTCCAGGTTGTAATAATGTCTGACGAAATTGATATAGAGGAGCATGATGTCATGGATAATCCTACTATAAAGAGAATATTTCCTGACTTGTCCGTGATAAAAAAGGAAATTAATCAATACTATGATGAAGGTATCCTGACTCTTTTTGTTTTCATTGCTTATTTCTTTGCGCAACTTGATATCTAATTGACCTATGTGCAGTGTTACATTTTACACTGTTTTATAACATAACATCAAACTTGTCACCCCAGCACGCGTAGCATGACCACCGTAGAAACGAGTTTTGTTGACGGAAGAATAGACAAAAATGACGTTCTGTGTAGACAGGACGGCAGGAAAGTAGAAAGACTCAACTGCACTTTTTACGAAATTCACTCTTTTCATAATTCGATTCAGAATTCTTTGTTTTGTCACAAGTTTTTTTTCTTTTTGATTCTCAATTTTTATTGATATAAAGTCACGTCAACTACAGAAAAAAATCTCAAGAGTGTCAAAATATTGTATTTTGGAAGAAAAAAAATTAGGTACAGTATTTTATATGGAATTTTTCACTTTTTGTATGGAAAATAAGAAAAATGATTACCTACGTGTTGAGTCTTAGGGGTTTAAAGGTTTTATAAAGGGGGTCGAAATTTTCATTATTTTTGCGATTGGACACGCCATTTTCGAGATATAAGCAAAAGAAAAAAAAAGAGACAGTACTGTTTTTGCACCTGAATTCGAGGTGTTGGTGTGAATTTTAGTTCATATTTTATTCCACACCTTTTTAATCCGATTAGAAATAGTCAGAATTAGTTAGACAACCAAAATTTTTAAAATTTTTACATAACCGTGTAAACTTTGTGGCCGTCGAGTAAAAAGTTTTCTACTGTCTTTAGCATGGGGATTACAAAATCAAATTGTCTTCACTACCTTAGTGATTTTGACAGTTTGGGATAGAAAAGTTTCTTCTGAAATAGTCTACATGTAAAAGGACCTAGACAAAGATCGTTAGAAACAATAGGCAAAATGACAGATTGTAGAAAGATTTCTACGGTGCGATGTCAAAAATGGAGTAACGAAACGTCACTTTGTATAGAAAGAGCTATGTCTATTCTTCGTAGAGATAGAAAGCGTCATGCTACGCGTGCTGAAGGGTAAAACAGAGGTGTATCTATGTACATCCACATTTCATCAGTTATGAGTCCGATGTAATAGGGGCGAGCCTAATGTCATCAACCGGGCATAAATCCAGACTCTGCGCTACTACAGAGAAAATCCATATAGAAAAAACCCAATAACACTTTGCCCAACCTGGGAATCGAACCCAGAAACCGGTCGATATAACTTGGTAGTTCTGAACATAGGCACTACGAACTTTCGCGCATGTTCTCTCACTCGCCTCGTGTCACCATTTGGTTCCAATTTTTATTTGCCAACTATTATATGAAACTTTTCCAGGGGTTGAACAGGCCCTTTTGTATACAGGGTGACAGGGAAATTCGACCTATTCCTTGAAAGAGGTTATAAAAGAGGTCATTAGCAACAAATTAAGGCCAGTTAACTAGGGGTCAAAACTGGATAGTTACCGAGCTGTGACGGATCTTTGATTTTTTGAAATTTTCTGACTTGTTACCAAAAACAATTAACTATGAAAAAACTACTTTACTCTCAATATTAAATTGATACTTTTCTGAAAGCTGAAAAAGGAGTGATCAATAAAATAAAAAATACTTGGCCAAAACTTACATAATCTCAGAAATAAAAGGGCTTTAGTAGCAATAATTTTTAATGATTGTATTTTTTCCGAAAATTTAAGAAAATTATTCGAAAGAAATTGTATGACAGTTGGCGTACAAATGAGTAAAATGAATTACTGGTTTCATAAGCTTTCCAAATTTTTTGGCAAGCTTATGAAACCAATAAGTCATTTTTAATTTCAATCTCAATCTGCCTAGCCCTTTCCCAACAATGTCGGGGTCGGCTTCCAGTCTTACCGGATGCAGCTGAATACCAGTATTTTACATGGAACCACTGCCTATCTGACCTCCACAACCCAGTAACTAGGTAATAACGATACCCCTTGGTAAGACTAGTTGTCAAACTTTCGGGCTTCTGACGACCCATAATGATTGTTAAAGATCCACGAATGACAGCCGGGACCAACGGCTTAACGTGCTTTCCGAGGCACGGAGGAGTCTCGGTATGTAGAAATGGTCACCCATCCACGGACCAACCCCGGCAAGCGTAGCTTAACCTGATGGATCGGCCCTTGCGGCTGTTAGTACTTAGCCACAAGTCCTTCTGAATTCAAGCTGAATTCAATTTACAAATCAAAACAAAATTAAAAGTTTGACCTATTACATGCTTTGCTGATTTTTGAAAAACCGCTGGGAAAGTAAATAAAATTTGTACCTTTTTGGAAAGCTTATGAAACCAGTAAGTCATTTTACTCATTTGTACGCCAACTGTCATACAATTTCTTTCCAATAATTTTCTTAAATTTTCGGAAAAAATACAATCATTAAAAATTATTGCTACTAAAGCCCTTTTATTTCTGAGATTATGTAAGTTTTGGCCAAGTATTTTTATTTTATTGATCACTCCTTTTTCAGCTTTCAGAAAAGTATCAATTTAATATTGAGAGTAAAGTAGTTTTTTCATAGTTAATTGTTTTTGGTAACAAGTCAGAAAATTTCAAAAAATCAAAGATCCGTCACAGCTCGGTAACTATCCAGTTTTGACCCCTAGTTAACTGGCCTTAATTTGTTGCTAATGACCTCTTTTATAACCCCTTTCAAGGAATAGGTCGAATTTCCCTGTCACCCTGTAGAAAAATTTCCAATTTCATAAAATAACAGCCTAATACAACTTTAGAGAATCTGCCAACAGAAAAACAATATTTTCAAGTTGTCTTAATTTTTTGCAGGCATTCCATAGAGTATAGCACAATAAGATACTTCATGTCTCTAAACTACATGACGATAATTAAGTGGCTCTCCCATAATTAATTATTCGTCGCCTGTGTGCTTGTCTACAAAAAAAGTCATTCATATTAATCCAATGCGCAATCTACTTCCTATAATATAAAGGCAGGAGTGCCGTAAGGTTACATTTTTGGTCCAAAAATGCATTCTCTGTTTTCAACTCAATCTCTTTGGTTTTGTATGGTTTGTGAATTCAAGTTGAGAAAACTGCCCGTCTGCTGACTTGATGGGATAATTGGGATATTCTCATAAAATGTAAAAGAGCCTAAATAAACATTTTGTCAATAGTTTTGACTTTGAGATATGCATTCGGTTATAACTGCAGAAATAACTTTATTTTTGATAGTTTTTCGAATACTATGAACTACATAGGTACTTATTTATGTGATCGTAGATAATTAAAACACAGATGTATTTGTTAGTTTGTTAGTATGTAGGGGTAATCTCCGGCACTGTCAGTCGGATTTGAAAAATTATTTTTACCTTGGATAGCCCAATTCTTGAGGAAGGTTTTAGACTATGTAACATCACGCTACGACCCTTAGCAGCCGAACAAAAAGAAAAAAGTTCGAAAGAATGCTAAGCGAAAACGAACTAACAGCGCGGGCGGGCGATGGGCTGCGACGCGGTGGGTCGGGGTCGAAATTTCACGCGGACGAAGTCGCGGGCAGAAGCTAGTCAATCCTACTATACTGTTCTGTTGTGTAATGTAGTGTAATGTTACTCTTTCACGCAAAAACGAATTGGAAACTACTGAACGAATTTGGATGAAATTTGGCACATAGATAATTTATTACCTAGATTAACACATAGAATACTTTTTATCCCGATATTCTCACGGGATCGAGACTTATGCGGGTGAAACCGCGGGGCGTTGCTAGTAATATGTATGCGTTAATATTCATACTAATTACAGAACCCTTCACTGTGCTTGGTCCGACACGCACTTGTTCGGTTTTTTATTATTTTAAAATACCGAGCTATCTGCATCATAGTATTCATGAAAATAATCAATAATTATAATAGTGTTAGAGTTACACATACAAAACACAATCACTCAACTGTCAAATTAAATAATATTATTGTTTCAGCTTTAAATGCATCATCAGGGACAGAGACTGCACCATGCGAAGATTCGTGTCAAGAAGAGGCACCAGTAGAAGATTCGTGTCAAGAAGAGGCACCAGTAGAAGATTCGTGTCAAGAAGAAGCACCAGTAGAAGATTCGTGTCAGGAAGAGGCACCACTAGAAGATTCGTGGCAAGAAGATGCAATTACTAGAGAATCAGAAGCTCAGCTCACTAAGCATATCCAAAGCCGCATTGAACTTGTTACCACTAACACTTTTCATGTCTCTGAAGCTACAGAAACTCAGAATGCATCAAGGTATTTGCATCAAAACATAATCATTCTTGGATCAAAACCTACTTTACAATGTCAAGAAAATAATTATTTAAGAAAAGAACCTAAATTAATATTGAAGAACGTAAATTCTTTCTTAAAAAGGTGTAAGAGATATTGTAAGGAATGTCTTATATTGTTTCCAAAAGCACATTTGTTCAACCTTCATGTGATTAACGTTCATACTAAACGAAATAACCAAATAGCATTTATGGGAAGGAAAGTTGGTAATAATTTATTTAAATGTAATGCTTGCGACAGATTCTTATCATCTCAAAATAATCTATTGAGACACTTTAGAAACCTTCATGGAGATGTTAAAGCATTAAAAACGGTAGACAGGTCCGATAAAAAAATAGTTGCTAATGAAGCCTCTCAAAGACAAGTAATCACAGGGCTCTCTTGTTTTCATTGTCAACAATTATTTCCAACCCAGAGCTCTTTGATTGAACATCTATATGAAGTTTTGGAGCCAAAAAAAATGGGGCCCAATGACAAATCGACGAAGAGTTCGACAAATGCAAAAGAATCACACAAAGAGGTCAATCTTAACGATCGATCGAAAGAAGGTGAGTGTGTTAAACACTTGAATGAATCAAATGTGAACCATAAAAAGAACCTCGTAGCAATTAGTCGTCCTCATAGTTATAGTAAAGCGGATAAAGATAACGGTGATTCTGAGCATATTCTGCCACAAAAAAATAACCCAAGTAGACGATCATTAGATAACGTTGTTGGTCTAGCTGGATGTGGCGACGAAAATATCCCAAAGAAAAAACGTAAAACTAATTTCGATCCATTACAAAACGGAGATACAAAGACAAGAAAGAGACTGAAAACAAAGGAATGTAATGAATGTAAGGAACAATTTAATAGCAAAAAGGAATTAAAGTATCATATAAGGTCAATACACACAGAAAGATCTAATAATAGAAATAAAAGTAAATCAAACACGGGGAAAGCAATAAGCAATTTTCAGCATTCAAAAAAATCAATGCATTCCAAGTTTTACAAATGTTTTATTTGTTCTAAATATAATGTTACTTTCGAGTTTTATTCCCGACACGTTACAAATGATCATAAGATAAAGGAAGTAACTGAAATAAAAAAAGTACCTTTTGATTCACAGTGCAAATTTTGTCCTTCAAAAACTTCCGGAATTTATTCTTATAATGTCCATTTGTTTAAGTATCACAAGAAGCAACTTAAAGGACCTTATTTTCCTCGTGAAGAGCAGCCAGTTAATAAAAACCACGAAAAACTAGACAAGAAAGTTCTTTTTGCAACGAAAAGTATTCTGTATAAATGTATGAAATGTGATTTGTTCTTTTTGTCTTCTAATGCAGCTATGGACCATTCAGAACACTTGAGAATTTCTGATACTTGGAAGTGTCCAGATTGCCAAAGAATATTTAGAAGTGAAAATATGACGCTGCATGAAAAACAACATACTTTTTCTCAATCCTTCACTGTGCACACTCTTTCTGCATCTGCATTGAGTCAGGTTTTATACAAATGTTCTAATTGCACTGTACATTACAGTGAAGAAAACTTTTTGCTTCATTATCTAAAATGCGATTCAGAAACACCAAATTCATTATACTGTAAAGTTTGTGACATTTTAATTAACAGAGATGATATGGAATGCCATGGAATTAATCACAAAGAAAAACAAATACAGTGTTGTGATTTTATCATAATCGAATCCGATATGATAGATGACAGAGATATAAGTACAAATACAGCTAAAACGAAAAACGACAAATCCGACGTGGTACATGACAGAAATATAAGTATAAATACAGCTAAAACGAAAAACGACAAATCCGACGTGGTACATGACAGAAATATAAGTATAAATACAGCTAAAACGAAAAACGACAAATCCGACGTGGTACATGACAGAAATATAAGTATATATACAGCTAAAACGAATAACGACAAATCCGACATGGTACATAACAGACCTATAAGTACAAATACAGGTGAAACGAAAAACGACAAATCCGATATGATACAAGACAGAAATTTATGTACAAATACATCTAAAACAAAAAACCACAAATCCGTTATAAATACAGCTAAAACGAAAAATGGCACCGTGAAGAAAACTCGGTTAGGTATTGAAACTTTAGAGGATTGTTCTAAGTTTATAATGAATTTTTGCGATACTTGCAAATGTTTTATTGGTAATGTTAACTTGCGAAAATTGCATGTTGAAGGCAAGTGTGGTCATATGCTCAAATATGTTTGCAAAGATTGCGGTCTTATGTTGACAACGAAAATTCATGCGACACATAAAGAATATCATAAGAAAGAGCAAATAAGTCTCCACGATTACGTATTTTATGACCTCAAATCAGAAAAACGAATCTGCCCTCCAATACCTGACTATCCTAAATGCAACTCTTGTGGAGTACACTTCTTAAGAAACTGTGATATAAGAATACATTCATGCCAAGAGCAGGATTATATTACTTGCAATGTTTGTTCCATGAAGCTAACAGAACATGCTTACAAATTGCATATTCATTTTCATAGTTATGTAATACCGAGTGTAAATACAAAACTGAAAGAAACAGCACTCCAAGTTGACCCTGCTAACGAAATAGCATATGTGGAGCCTTTAAGTGTATCAGATGATGCTTATATAATAAACGTAATGACTTTTTACACATGTAAAAGTTGCCAATTGACGGTTAATACTTATGACAAAGTTGTGCAGCATTGTCAGGACCATTACGACTCTAAAGTGGTACAATTAAATATGCATAAATGCCAGAAATGCACTTTAATTTTGCATAGAAGCGATTACGAAAATCACATTATGCTGCATTTAAATGGAAAATACAATAAGGACTCCATTATAATAGTTGATTTCGATCCATTTTATTTTCGTCACAATAATGTTTTTTGGACCAAACACATTTTTGCATATGTAGCAGATGAAGATATCAGTAAAATTCTTCGTAATTCTATATATCGATATGAATGTAGACTTAAAATGGAGAAAATTCAGTCTGGATCGTCAAATTCGGAGCTTTACAGATGTGATAAATGTCAAGTCTTTGTTGATCCCCAATATTTGTATATGCACGCCGTAAACTCTGGGGATAAATCTTGCGTTAAATTGAGAAAACACCCTTGCGCGTTGTGTGGTTTAAGTTTTTCTTCATTAGCTTATCGAATAGCCCACGAAAAAGAACACGAAAGCATAGACATGAACTTAAAATCATACAAAATAGTATTATACAATAAGGAGGAACATGAAGCTTATAATAATATAATGTATGGTGCAAGTAATCGATACATTTTATATCAATGTAGAAATTGTGAAGGAGTAGTTGATAAATTTGAACGTAATGCTCATAAATGTGATGATAATAATTTAAAAATATGTTCTACTTGTGGCCTGCTCCTTGGTAAACAAGATTTTGACTTACACTCTATTAGACACGAAGAGCTAGACAAATTCAATGTTGAAAATATAATTGTAGTAATGTTTGGAAAACTAAAACTGTGTTACCTTGGAAAGAAGAAACTCAGGTCTACTTTCAGTGGTACTAAATATGATTATACTTTGTATAAATGCAAGAAGTGCGACTTATGCTTTACAACTAAAGAGTTTATATCCAAACACGTTTGTGTTTTCGACACTTCAAAATGTGAATGTTCTAAATGTGGGTTGTTTTTCTCGAAAACAGATTTAACATGTCATCACAAGGTTCATGAAATTAATTTGGATATTGATGATTTAAATATGAACTTAATAACTTTCGATGCATCATCTGCGATCCTTCATGTTGATCCTAAAGACAAATTGGGGGAAAACAATGATCTGATCAAACACACTGAAGAATTTGTAGAAAATACAAGTTATAACCCGGAAAAGCAAGACATAATTTATAAATGTGATTGCGGTTTACATTTTTTGGAAGAGCTTAATGCTCAACAACATGCAAATATCTGTAACGCACGGATAAAAATTTCAAAGCAAAGTTGTATCAAATGCGACTTATTGTTTACTCCAGGGGAGTTATTCAATCATTTGCTGAAACACCATTACGACAAGAAGTTACAGTTCAAGTTTGATGTAGTTCTTGTAAGTAAAAATGAAAAAAAAGTAGAGTCAAGACATTAATCAGCTTAATGTAATTTTAATGCTAGTGGGCTGGCCATTGGATACGATTGTTTTTTTATCTTAGCCCGCGAAATTCTAATCTTAGGTTTTTTGTAATCTGCAGGTCAGGTTAGTTAGGTTGATTTTAAAATACGATTCGCGACCGTATCCTAATGGTACGAGAGCCATGACCATAATTTTTGCCCTATCGTTTTACGAACCGTTTAAAATCGATAGATTTGGTTATTCTGAATGCAAAAATACTAATTTCAGAAATTTTCTGCGTCATGTCTGGTCTGAGCGCATTATTAAATATGTAAAAAAAAAAAAATACCGAACTGTTTCATAGTAATCAGTCTGATTTTCAGAATGTAGTTGAACGATAGATTATAGATATAGAAAACACAATTTTCAGAAGCCAGTAGCGTCACACTTACCCAGGAGACCATTTCAGAAAAAAAAATGAGGCTAAAAATAAAACCCATAGCAACCCGTCTGAAAATCTTATTTTCAGGTGAACATTGGTCAGTTGATGCGAATAAATCATTTTGAGGGTTTCGTATCAAAATGGTAAAAAGTAACCCTTTATGGTGCGACTCAGTCTTTCTGTCCATCTGTCTGTTAGCTGGATATCGCAAGAACTACTAATGCAATTTGAAATAGTTTTAGATGACGTTTGCCTAACTATTCGTAAATAAGAAAGAAATTTAAAAAAAAAATAGCAACAGGGTCTGAAGGGGGTATAAAAAATCAAAGTGGGGCTAATAGGGCGGGCATGTGGGGTAGCATATGAAAGAGCGCTATTTGTACATTCTGAAACATTTTTTTTTAGGCTGCATAGTTTTCGACTTTTGAAGAAAATAGAAAAAAAATACCGTTCCACCCCCTCATCTCCGAAGTTTGCATAGAGAAAAATGAAATTATTCTATGTGATAGAAGTTTATGAAAAAATGTCTCTAAATAGCACACTTATTCAGATATCATCAACAAAAATTACATTAGTTCCACTATCGGTCAAGAGATGGCGCTGACCTAAAACTGCAATATTCTACACCGCAGTGTTAAAATTCTCTGACGAATATAGGCCTCGCCAATGAACATTTAAAATGGTACGCAACCCTTTCGTCGAGAGTCCGTTGCGTACCATTTTGTCGGACTCTGTCATCCATAAATTACGTCACACGAATTTTTTGGCCCTCCCCCCGTCGTCCTTGTCACAGCTGGTCACATTTGTGAGACTCCCCCCCCCCCCCCCCCCCTAGTGTGACGTCACATATTTTGCAAATTTACATTTAGAAATTATTGAATGAAAACAGCGGTTCCGAAATCAGTTTTATTTCCATAAAAAATATTTTTTTATAAAATTAACATCAAATCAAACAATTAACAAAACAAAAAACGATTAATTATATTAATTAAAGAAATTAACAAAAAAAAAAAACGATTGACTATGTAATTAAAGAAATTAACAAAACAAAAAATATGAATAGAATTATATTAATTAACCTTTTCACCGCCACGGACTTCAATAGAAGTTCCAGATTTTCGTGCCACCAGCGCCACGACTTCATTAGAAGCTCTTCATTTTAACTATGCTATAAAAAGAAATTTACTGTATTTAACAGGCTTTTTTCATTTTATTATATAATATAGCAGTCCCTGTTTTTTTTATTTTTCCACACAAAACAAGCCGTTATTTGTCTAAAAATTGGCAAAAACAAAAACTCCGAACATTTTTAATGTCCCCAGAACGCCAAGGACTTCATATATAGTCGGCCAGTGATGTGACGCGAAAGTTATCACTGTTTGATTTCGCCCGTAGAAATATTAATAAATACTACTATCGAAAACAATTTGAGGTCAATAAAATATGAACTTAGTTAACTACTTTACAACAAAGGGAAAATTGACCAATTTAGACCTTCAGATGGGTGCCGATCCGTAATTAAATAGTTCTTGTTATTGTTCACCAATTCTTGGCGATAAATTATATTCCCATCTCTACAAAAAAGTTAATTGTCACTGCCCCAAGCGCCACGGACTTTCTGTGACGTCATAAGCGTACGGGTGTCAAGGTCACTTTGGCATAGTGCAGCAATGTAAACGGGAAAGCGCGCACGCGTCCTTCTTTCTCGCTTTGTTTGTGATAAGAAAAAAATGATTTTAATTGTATTCTATTGTATGAATAAATAAATAGTGCAGATAATGAATAAAATTAAACGCATGAGTAACAAAAAGTGGAGGATATTGACACAGATGATTCTGATGTACTTAAAGATACAAACTTAATAATTTTGAGTTCATGGACTTTGAACCTACTCCTTTAAATTATTTAATAGTTTAAAGTTCGTGTTTTAACACTTAGATATAATTGATTTTGAAATGTGACGTCACGAAATTTAGGACCCCTCCCACCCCTTTGTCACAGAATGTCACACATCGTCGACCCCCTCCCTCCCCCTTAACGTGTGACGTAATTTATGGATGGCCCCTTTTGAACGTGTTGAAATTTTTTACAGATCGGTAACATAGCATTCTATCTGAAAACTGACTGAACTGGACATGATGAAAAAGGTTGCCCATATGCAGAAAAAAGAAATCTGACGTACGTTACTAATCAGACTACCTACTTTTCGATAGTCAAAAATTATTAATAAATCGTAATGCGGCGTTTTTACATACGATTAATAAAAAGCTTACCCGAACCATCAAACTGAAATTAAAAGGTTTTTTTTTTTAAATCAATTGGACAAAAGGAAACTGGGAAAATATTTGAAAATAAGTTTATTGAAATAAAATTCATAATTTTTAGTCATTGTCGGACTTATTATTGGTGTCGTGAGGGGCAGGAGCGTAACAAGCTTTGCTAACGCGTAACGTGCTTTTGCCAGGCGACTCTGAAGCCTTCTTTTGGTTTTTGGAGTTACAGGTGACATTTAAAATGTCTGAAAACAGGGTTTCAGTAACCGCGGTTTAACAAAAAATATTTAAAAACAGTATTTTTTTGTTTTAACACAAATTTAAAAAATAAAAAATAACCTGGTCGATATCAGCCAGATCGGTTAAATTTTTTGTCATTTTTAAAAATGCGCTCATGCCACATGTGACACGCAAAATGTCTGAAAACATACTTTTCGTAATAAAATTACGAAATCTATGTACATGTACATTTTTTATATCAGACATATTGTGATGAAACCGTCCGCCTCTTGTTTTTTCGACATAGCATATATAGACTCCCGTAAAACTGGGACGTTTCTGACCGGTACTTCCCACCGAGTTGGGTTCAGAATCATCTAAACTAACGATTTTATACGGTTTTGGCCGTAAAACGATGTGACATGGTTTTGGTCGTGGGCTCTCGTAGTATAGTGATGGTCCCACGAATACACTATCGTCGTGAGCCTTTGTCATTCATTTTAGCTAATTTCGTAAGAAATTAACGTGGATGAAAGGGTGGAGATGGATTTTTACTTTCGGTGCCGAGCCAAGCGTTTATAATTCAACAGCGTGCTTTTCGGTGTCGGTTTTTTTGTGAAATGCGCATTTAATTTAACGTCGACATTTTTGACTTTATCTTGGAAATTACTAATATACATATGTGAATGAAAACATCGTGAGGACTCTTAGACTTACAGTTATTAATAATCCTGAAATTGCCAACCCGTCTTGTCGAGCAAACGTGATCAATGCTCGTGCCCTGCCCTGCATTGAGACAATAATAGGCGGGGATTATTTATTATTAATACATTTTATATTAAATTACTAGCTGACCCAGCAAACTTCGTTCCGCCTAACAGTCAATGAATGTGCATGTTTAGGATTTTAAAATTTCTACCCTACCTACCCTACCTAGATATCAAAAAAGCCGATCCACACAAAATGTATGAGAACGTGAATTTTCTTCATAATTTTTTTTTTCGTGAGTTTTTCCATACTTTCTCACCGTTTAAACCTTCCCTGGACTACGACAAACATTTCAAAACGAAAATCAGCTAAATCGGCCCAGCCGTTCTCGAGTTTTAGCGAGACTAACGAACAGCAATTGATTTTTATATATATAGATAATTTTAAATAAACGTTTTTGTTAAGCAATTTATTCTGTTTATGGAAAGAATAGAATAGACCATTTTAAATGCTTTCTCATTGCTGTGACTCAAATACAGTTCACGATGATTGTTTTACTATTTGGTTTGTTTCACGCCTAGTAACAGTATTTAATTAATTATATATTAAGATATTTTGATCTACTATGATCTAAAGATAAGACTTAACGTAAGAACATACAAGTTATTAAATACATCTATGTATAATGTTACAAATAAGTATGAAACATATGGGTAGGTTATAGGTATTTCAATTGTTAAATATTTATTTTATGTTACATAAGTACTTAAGTAGATATTTTATACTAAGTACATAATTCTAAGCGCTCTGTTAAAAAAACTTTACAAAAACAAATAAACAACCGACTTCAAAAAAAAAACACTACAGAGTGAATTAACTTTTATTTCGGAAGTAGGTGTCTTCGGTTTTGAATGTTCGTTTTTTGCCACCGACTTCCGAAACTAAAGTTATTTTTCACTTTGTAGTGTTTTTTTGGAAGTCAGTTGTTTTTTTTTTTTTTTGATATAAATTAATTTAAAAACCCTTTGCCAAACAAAAGAAAAAAAAGAAACGTTTTTTATTACTTTTCATATACATGTATAAAATACATATTAACTGCCTCGTTGGTCTAGTGGTCATAAGCGCTACTTCTGAGTATGAGGTCATGGGTTCGGTTTCCAGATCGGGCAAAGTATTATTGGGTTTTTCTATCAGGAATTTCTCAGTAGCATAGCAGCCCGTAGTCTGGATTTGTGCCTGGTTGATGGCAATAGGCTCGCCCCCTATTACATGGGACTTAGTAACTGGCGAAATGTGGGTGTACTATGGGTAGGTACACCTCTGCCGAATTTATCGGGGATTAAAGGCGTGATGTTATGTTACATAAAATATTAATATGATAGGTATTTTTTACATACATATATTTCTACAATATTATTATATGAAATAAGGTTCAGATCTGACTGCTGCATCATTATACTTGAAATATACTAATTTTATTAGGTTTAAAGAATCTTTATTTCTCATAAGAACATGATACACTTATATATTATGAGATTTAACTTTTAACATACTGAATTTTATTATGATGTTTAATAGGCTCTGTTCTAATAGAAAGCAATCGTCACGCGATTGACGCGATCGTTGATCGTTCGTACGTCATCATAACTCCAGCCCCGGATCTAGATTTTTTTTGAGGCGGGGTAAAAACTGCCGTCTGCCGCCCCCCGCCAATCTTTTATGGGGATGCGCTAAGTTAGCCTCCGCGAAATTAAAATTTTCTCAAAACGAGAATTTTGGCAGCAACATATTAATAAAATTGTATCGATCGATAATGTGCCAATTGAACAGGGGCGCCAAAACTGTTGAACAAAAAAAAAAAAAAAAATAGAAACATTTATAAATGTGCTGTGCGTCTTAGGGCCTGCGCCCACTGGCGGCACGGCACTGCAAATGATTTATATGCCACGAATAGAAATATAACTTAATAATCTATATATATAAAAGCGAAAGGTCACACACTCATCACGAAATATCGAAAACCACTTGACGTATAAAAATGAAATTTGGCAGGGAGGTAGTTTATAGTTAGTAGACGTCCGCTAAGAACGGATTTTTGGAAATTCGACCTTTAAGGGGGTGAAAAGGGTGGATTTTGTTTGTATGAAAAATCTTATTCCTTGAGTTAATAAACTTGAAACTTGGCACGAATACTTATCTATGTAAATTATAAAGTTTGCCATTTTTAGTTTTTCTAAACTACCCTCTAAATGAGGATTGGGGTGTGTCAAAGTTTGTATGGAAGAATTTTAACGAGCGGAGCGGTCTGATTAATTCGAAACTCAGTATTTATAATGAAAACTGAAAATAAATGAAACTTATATCAGGGTTTTTTGAATATCTACCCCTAACGGGGTGAAACGGGGTATTCATTTTTACAGTGGAGGACTTTACTGTGTGGCTTGATAACTTGAAAACTGGTATAAATAATCTAAAAGTAGTCATGTCATATTCCGTATCTTGAATCAACATTCAGTCTTTATTTCAGTAAAATCGCCCACTCGGTCAAAAGTTATTACAATTTAAATTCATTAACTAACCTTTCTAACATGTAGGTATTAGTGTTCAATGGTGGCGAGAGTTGGTATTACAAATCAATGGTGATAATAATAGTAAAATCAATCAAATCGTATAAGCCTGTTTTTTTTAATACCGGACAAGTCTGAGTAGGACTTGCGCCCTGAAGGTTCTGTCTCCAAGCTGCGGTTGCTCGGTTGCCCGAATTTCCAAATTTGGATTGAAGGACAAACTTAACTTTTCAATTAAAAAAGAACTTATTAGTAGAGAAATGAAATACAGACTAAATGTCACTTCAAGACACGGCCTATAAATTTTTGATCCCAGATTGAAGAAAAACTTTAACTTTTCTTTAACTTAACTATAAATTAGCAATTTTCGGATTTTCCTCTTGACCTTACCTCTCACCAAACTTCATGCTGCTGGGTCAATGGGAAGTACCAAGTAGACTGGTTTATTTGAGCGTGTTGAAATATGCGGCATAAATGGCCATATTTTTTATTGCGTTGACTTGGAAGTTTGATTTTCGCGACAGCTCCAAGAGACCGTAGATCAAAATTTTTGATATCTATTTCAACTTGATGCCTCCACGCGTTCCTGAGAAAGGGTCTTGATAGACCACGAAGTCGTTCTTTAAGGGTTTCAATTTTTCTTTTTGAGGTACGGAACTCTAAAACAGATTCATTATCTCTAAAACAGATTCATTATCTGATTGTTACCTTTTCATGCCGTAACGGCTGAACGGATTTAGATGAAAGGCAAATGGATAGGCCATGACCTGGGTTAGAAGACAGGATACTCTGAATCCCGGTAGTACGTTCCCATGGGATATTTTCCGACATCCACGCGGGCGAAGCCGCGGGCAAAAGCTAGTATGACAATATAATTGAAATTTCAACAGCTACTATGCCGCGGTATCCTTAGGCATGCCGCGACGTCTTTAGTCATCATCACTGAAATTTCAATTCTATTGTTCATACACATAAGTCATATTCCTATTCGTCGCATAAAAATCCCTTGCCGTGCCATGCCGCCAGTGGGCGCAGGCCCTTATTTATTGCAAAGTTGCTGTGTGCTGGGTAGTGCACTTGTCTGCTACGCTTGAATTTGTCGGCTTGCCACCCCCCTAGATACGGGGCTGCATAACTCATATACATATGTATCATGACGTACGAACGCGACTTCGTAGATATTAATAAACGATCGCATCGATCGCGTATTTGTGCGACCATTGCTTTCTAATTTCTATTAGGACAGAGGCATTAGTCATTACTTTATTATCTAAACTAAAATTATAAAGAGAAAAGATTTGATTTTTTGTATGTTTGTTTGTTACGCTAAAACGGCTGAACGGATTTGGATGAAATTTGGCAAATAGGTAGACCATGACCTGGGCTAGGACATAGAATACTTCGATCGAGACTTATACGGGCGAAACCGCGGGGCGCAGCTAGTTAATAATAAATGTCCAAGTTTATCTTATTAAAGCAAAAACAATAATTATTATTGTTTAAGTAACCTCGCTTAAAATTACTTATATCTAACCAACACTCTTTTAGCCGATTAAGTACTTACTGTATTTTTATATTACATGAATAAAAAGCAACAATTCTAAACCGTTTTTTATTTACCAATGTGTTTGATAATACCTACGTGTTAGATATTTTATTGAAAACCAGTAGTAATAGGTAAACAAAAATTATAAAATAAAATTATGCATCCTCCAATAGCAACTATCTGTGATCGCGGCTTCGGCCGCATGTATGGTTGTACCTATTTTTAACCGACTTCCAAAAGGAGGAGGTTCTCAATTCGTCTGTATGTTTTTTTTTTTTTTATTATTTTTTTTTTTTTTTGTATGTTTGTTACGCGATTACTCCGCCAATTATGAATAGATTTTGATGATTCTTTTTTTGTTTGGTAGATCATACTTCAGAGGTGGTCCCATATAAATTTTATTAACTTTGCTTGGGTAGTTTTTGAGTTAGCTTCAATTATACGTATTTTTTCCCACTTAGTATGTAGATGATATGATAACTTCTTGTCACTGTTATTTACATAGCTGGTAGTGGTATTCGAATTTGTGTGGGGTAGGTACCACAACTAAAAAGTGAAAAATAAAAACTTTTTACAAAAAAAAAACAACCGACTTAAAAAAAATACACTACAAAGTAAAAAATAACTAATTTCGGAAGTCGGTGACAAAGAACGAAAATTCAAAACCAAAGACACCGACTTCCGAAATTAAAGTTATTTTTTACTTTGTAGTGTTTTTTTTTTGAAGTCGGTTGTTTTTTTTTGTAAAAAGTTTTTTCTAGATATAACTTGCCATTTGTCTTTACCAAGCTGTCTTTGTCAAATATCACAAAATCAGTTTGGTAGTTTAGTTCAGCACTCCAACCACATCTAAACTAATATTATAAAGAGAAAAGATTTGAATTTTTGTATGTTTGTACATCCGTATGTTTGTTTGTATTAAACTCAAAAAATACTTAACCGATTTAAAAAAACATTTCACAAAATACTATTTTTAAAGAAACCGTTATCGGCGTCTAAAATGAGCGTACCTACTAATATTTTTCAAAAAAAAATCCCTTCGTAAATTTCAATTACCTATGTATCTCCAAGGTATCAATATTTTTTTTTTTTTTACCGATAAGATTTTAAATTGATAATATGACATCTCTGTCTGTACTCCTGGCTTGTACTAAATCATTTTCGTACTTGACGAATTTATAAACTTGACAATGGTGCCGATTCTCTTGTACACCGAACTAAACTAACTAAACTATCACTAAAATTCTTTACTTTTGACTATGAGAATCTTAAAGCTATTCTGCAAAATAAATTCTCTAAATTTAAAAATAATTTTGACACAACTAAATCGAATTTGACAATCGCGACTCCACACGTGATACCTAACCACGTGAATCTTTTTAGACCCGGAGGCGCGCAGGGGGGGCAGCCTCGACGTGTTTTATAATGGAATTTTTCACTTTTTGTATGGAAAATAAGAAAAATTATTACCTACATATAGAGTGTTAGGGGTTAGGGGGGGGGGGGGGGGTTGGGGGGGGTCGAAATTTTAATTATTTTTGCGATTGGACACACCGTTTTCGAGATATAAGCAAAAGAAAAAAAAAAGATTCAGTACTGTTTTTGCATTTGAAGTCGAGGTGTTGGTGTGAATTTATAGTTCATGACAACCAATTTTATTCCACACGTTTTTAGTCGCGATTAAAAATAGTCAGATTTAGTTAGAAAATCTAAATTTTAGGTGAAAAACGTCAAATTCAGAATAGCAAAATTGCCATTTTCACTAAACTAATATCTCGTTGCCATCTTAGTGCTGTCAAACTAAAATATAGTTATGTTGTGTCACTTTAGTCTATTTCAGAATGAGAAATCGTCGTTTGACAGGAATAAACTAAATTTTGGTGATTTTTAGTTTAGTTTAGAATGAAAATAAAGTTGGCACCCCCACTTTCGAAAAATGAAAATCTAAAACGGTGAAAATTTCGAGCTAATTAAGGACAATTTTGGACTGCAAGAAAAAAATTTCAGACCAACCCCCCCTTCGAGATATTCAAAATTTTCAATGGGGGTGCTAACTAGTAACTAAGTTAGCACCCCCACAGCACTTAAATGTTCACTAAAAAAGTTTTATGTAGGTCAAAATTTCGAGCTCATTAAGGACAACAAATGCAGCATCAACCCACCCCCCATGTACAACCCCCCACCCCCCACTATCCGTAAAAACATGAAAAAATCAAATAAAAAAAAATCACACCACTATAATTCCTAGCATAGAATTCTAGACTGCCAAGTACAAAAATAAAAACATCCCTTAAACCACCCCTTGACCAAACTTCCCGAAAATAACATCTAATTTATACGAAAATTTCTCTTCTTCATACATAAACTGTAAATCAATTATTAATGTATTATTACAACTACTACTTGCAAGATCCCCAAAAAACTACCCCTTGATTGATGCTTAGTTCAAAATGTTAAACGTACTTCAAAAAATTATTAAAACTGCAAACGTGCAGTCTTTAATTAGTTGGAAATTCTAAATATATTAATGAAATTTTTTAAACAATAACTACGTCGTCCTTTATTAATCCGAAATGTGCAAAGCGAGAAAAAAATAATAATAACGGTAAACAAAATATAGTCTTAAGTTAAACAAAATCAACAAAAAAAATATGCAAAAAACATGTAGTATTTAATTAGTCCGAAATTTTAAACATACTTTTAAACATATTTTTCGCTCAGTGCCTTGTTCGAGAGCAGACGTGTGCTAACAACTTTTAATTTTATAATAGTCTAAAATATATTACTGTCTAAGTAAATAATTATAACCCTTATGCCCAGCCAAAGTTCATAGTGTTTTGCATAAGTTTCCGCTGCTTTACTGTGACCGAGTAAACGCGCGAGACCGCGAGCGCCCGCGAGCTCCCTTCACCTCCGGGGGAACGGTACGGTCGTCATAATTGCTCTCCTGCTCCAACGCTCCAACCTGTGCGCAACCGCCCCGTACCGGTTTCGTCAACTCACCGATACTGTTGCCTGTGCGCATGTGTGCAAGCCTCCGTGTGTTCTGCGAGAACCATCGTCAGCCTATATATCATATAATAAGGTCTGATTCTCGTGACATCATCGACACCTCGTCGCAATGTCTTGCTTGCAGCGTACACCTCCGACAACGGAAGTAGCTACAAACAAATGTACAGTGACGAAATCGTTATCAGACCTGGATATTCCGCAAGCGATGCGTAGCGATGGCGACAACGTCGATAGGTACCACGCTTCGTCACAAACGACTTCGTTTAGAGTTCTCGCCCAACAATGAGAGTGAGGATCACAATACGGAACTAAAAAACCTGTTAACAACCTGGAAAAACGAACAGAATGAGTATGTTAACAGATTATGTGAACAACAGTCTTCGACTTTGAATAAACTTGTTGCCGAGATCGCGGACCTTAAACTACAAAACTCTTCGATACAGACTATAAACCTGGAGATTAGAGAATCTATGGGATTTATAAATCAAAACTTTGAACAGATGAGACAACAGATTGAAATTTTGAAGAAAGAAAACATTACTCACAAAAGTTGTATAAGCGATCTCGAAAACAAAATCCTAGATTTGCAACAGTCATCGCGCTCTTCATGCGTGGAATTCAGGAACATTCCAACAAAAGAGAATGAGACGATTTCTGATTTGACCACCATTGTAGGAAAAGTAAGTGCAGTGGTAAATATGCCCCTATCTAACTCTCAGATTCGTGATATCTATCGCCTTCCAGGCAAAACAGGCACAACCAGACCCATCGTAGCCGAATTCATGACTGTGCAAACCAAGAACCAGCTGATCACTAATGTCCGTAACTACAATAAGAATCAGAAAAAAGGAGATACATTGAATACACACAACATCGATCTAACTGGTATCCGGCAGCCCGTCTATGTCGCTGAGCACCTACCTGCAAGCGCGAGAAAACTTTTCTTCAAGGCTAGAGAATTTTCTAAAACTCACGGGTATGTGTTCTGCTGGACAAGGGGTGGCAACATCTTCGTACGCAAAGAAATCGGAGCTCAACAAATCCTAATAAGATCGGAGCGTAACCTGAAAGACTTAGTGATAACCCACGAAAATAAGTGACTTATTGTTTCAGTAAACCGGTTTTTGTTTTTGTTGCCTTTTTTGCCAGTGTCCATACCGTTATGCAATATAGATATACTAATTGTTACCAATTATTTATCTCTATGTAAGTTAAGTTTATGTCATTACCTACACATACTTTTACACATCACTAAATACAATTTGATCTTATTGTGCTGTCTTTTTTTTTTTTTTTTTTTAATCTTTATTAATTTGAAGGGGTTTTATCACTTAGTGATAATGTCACCCCCGTAACAGAAAACATTCAACAACTTAAAACTAAACAATGGATAATAAACAGAAATTATTATAATTACACTTATTTGTTTTGATAAATAACCAACAACAAACGACACAACATCCGAGCCCCCTCCGACAAAGGGGACGCTAGGATGCTGTTACATGCCCCCACTTCAAAACCTACACCGAGCGAACATTGTCTATCGTATATGTTCCGGTCACATTCCATCAGCACGTGGTAAATATCCTCAATCACCCCACAAACTTCGCAGTTTGGTGAGGTACTTTTACCCATTAAATATTTAAACTTATTCGATGGGATATGGCCCGAACGCATCCTCAACAGAGCTACTACATATTTCCTATCTATCTCCGTTCCTTCAAACCATGGGTAACGAAGCGGTTCAGACTGGATGGTTTTATACCAGATTCCCTTTAACTTTGATCGTTCATCAAAATATTCGTGCCATCTTTGTCTGCATAGATCTTTGACATGACCAAGCCAATCTGAGTATAACGGTTTGCATGTGTAATTCATACCCTCATATGATGCTTGTTGGGCTGCTACGTCTGCTTCCTCGTTACCCATGATTCCAATGTGTGAGGGAATCCATTGAATAGTGACGGTTTTATTGATAGACTGCATCTTACGAATTGAGTCTAAAATAATTATGGCTATCGGGATCCCTCGAAGACTCGAGGGTACTCGAGCCAAATGTTGGAGGCTGCTTTTTGAATCCGAAAATATGACAAAGTTCTCTTGATCTATACTCAGTAAATACAACAGGGCTTCAGATATAGCTATGAGTTCACAATACATAATAGAAATATTGGCGTTAATTTTGAATTTAGCTTTAGTATTAAGTTGAGGATCAATAAAAGCAGCTCCCAAGTCTGAACCATCCTTGGATCCGTCCGTAAATATTTTATAGTGTCGACTAAACTTATCATCCATCATTTTTACACACGTATTGTTAAGATCCGTTACATTAATCAGTCTTTTTGCCGAGCTTATACCCTTAATTGTATCACATATTACATTAGATAAATCTATATTGGTCACCCAAGTGTCCAAGGAATAAATATCTAGTATCGGGCTAGAGTACAAAGGCATTTCTGCATAAACTCTGTGGACATCCACTAATAATGGCAGCTTTTTGTTTCTCCAGTATACACCTTGGCATTGGTCAGACAGCTCCTCCAAGGTACTTATAAGACTACTGTTACAAACTGATTTTGATCTTAAATAAAATTTACCTGCCAGAAACAGTCTTCGAATAAATAACGGTTGGAGGCACAGCTCACTCTCCATCGTATGTATAGGCGTGCTTCTAATGAATCCTCCTATGATTCTCATTGCTTGATTTTGGACTTTGTCAAGCTTAAGAAGATGACAGTTGGCACAGTTTCCGTACAAAAAGCAACCATAATCCATCCTACTTCGAATTATAGCTATGTATAGCCTTCTAAGATGTAAGGGATGTACACCCCATTTAGTACCAGCTAATATTTTAAAAAGATTTAAAAAACGACAAACTTTTTCCCGAATTTCGTTCACATGTTTACCCCACTTTAAGGAACTATCCAACCACATTCCAAGGTATTTGACATAATTGACTTGTTCAATAAGGCTGTTATTAACAGTTAAATGGATACTATTCCTTCTTCTCCCTCTACTAAAAAGGCACACCTTTGTTTTCTTATGGGAAATACTTAGACCTAAATCTGTCATCAAACTTTGAAAAATATGTAACGCGTTTTGTATATGGGATACTGAATCGGATAATCTTTTCTGTATATCATATAAAATGAAGTCGTCAGCATATTGCGAAATGTACACATTAGTTATGCTTCTACAAAGATTAATTGTGGCCGCATTAAATAGTAAAGGGGATAAAGGGTCTCCTTGAGCAATGCCCATACCAGCAATTCGACATATTAGACTGTTATCCCGTAGTTCAATGAATAAATGTCTCTGATGAAGATACTGCCAAAGATAATTACAAAGGACAGAGCCCACCCCCAAGTTATCCAAAATACCTAAAAGAGATGTCAAGTTTATGTTATTGTAGGCACTTTCAATGTCTATGAAACAGCCAACAGCTGGCACACTTTTAGAGAAACCAGTTTCAACCCGTGTAACTAACCTAGATAGACCATCATAACATGACTTAAATCTTCGGAAGCCCGTGGTGTCATGGGATAATAAATTATTTTTTTCTAGAAACCATTCAAGCCTGCGTGTTATGATGGTATGAAGTATCTTACAAAAGCAAGATATAAGCGCAATAGGTCTAACATCCGCACTTGAGCCTGGATCACCTCCCGGCTTCGGTATAGGAATAATTTTAACTTTTTTCCACTGCTCTGGTACGAATCCGGATAACATACACTTATTGTAAATGGAAGTCAACATAATTTTAGCAATATGGGGTAAATGTTTTATCATAGAATATGAAATACTATCATGACCTGGAGCAGAATCTGTTTTTTTAATTGAGTTAATTACTTCCTGTACCGAAACCGGGTTGGCCAATTGCATGTTACAAGAGGAAAATGTAGGAGTTGGTGGAGATACGTAATCTGGGGCCAGACTTCGCAACAATCCTTCGGCTTTACCTTGGTCAACAACAGATGTAGCTGGTTTGTACCCTTTGATCCATCTCATGCGCTTCCACATTTCTCCCGAAGAAGTTACACTATCTATGTCATTGCAAAATCCCTGAAAGGATTTATTCCTGGCTTGTCGTATTAGCCTCTGCGCCTCACTCACTTTCCTCTGTAAAGCTTCAAGATTTTGTGGATTGGGGTTGCCTCTAAAAGTTGCCAGTGCAAGGCGTCTCTGTGCAACAATATGTGATAAATTTTGATTCCAATATGGTTTTGGTATGAATTTGTCTGACTGAAGAGGATTCTCGCTCACTCTAATCGTAGGTATATATTGATCAGCTGCAGAGTTTACAATATCTATAAATGTATTATATGCAGATTGATGATCCAAAGGTAGCTCCAAGTTTGTTAAATCCGATTCTATTTTCCGAGTGTAACCTTGCCAATCTGCTTTCTTAAAGTTCCTCCGTTTTTTAACCATATTTGATTTACTATTTTCTAAGCAAGTCTTAATTATCATATGGTCACTTCCCAGATTTTCATTCATGACCCACCATTTTAATTTTAAAACCAAATCTGTTGAAACAATAGTTACATCTGGGGAAGATTTTTGTAAAGCCCCATTGACCAATTTCAAACGTGTATGTGTGTTGTCGTTAAGTGTACATAGGTTGTTGTCCATGACAGAATCAAAAATCTGATTACCCCTTGTATCAGTTCTAGAAGACCAGTTTGAATGGTGACCGTTCAGATCTCCTGCAACGAGAGCTTTGTGTTGTGTTATTGAAAAAACTTCATCCCAGTCGCTTCTGCATGTGTGCACCGACGAGGGGCAATAGATAGAAATGATATTCTCCAGATGAGCGCAGTTGAGTAATTTTATGTGCACAATTTGAATTTGTGTATTTGAAATATTTACGTTACATTGTATAGCCTTAATAGAATGGTGTGTAAAAACAGCTGTACCTCCATACCCATCGTCACGATCTGCCCTGAATATATTGTATCCGCTGAGTCTGACAATACTCTCTGGGTCAAACCAAGTTTCACTGAGTATTGCTATGTGAATTTTCTCCTGATTCAGTAAAGCTTCAAATTCCGTAATTTTCGGTCGTAAACTCTGTGCATTCCATTGTAGAATATTGATTTTTAAATGTCTGTGTCTATTGTTGTTATCCATTGTTTTATGTTAGATAAGAAAGGCAACTCCGTTATGTAATCCATCATGAATGATGTACACCAGTCAAAGATCACCTTTGCGCAATCTAACACTTTATTTTCCAGATTGGTCCCGCTATCCCAAATTTTTTCCTTTAATTTATTCCATAACCATTTCCAACTCTTTTTATTCTTTTTGTTTGAATTATCAGTTTTTTCTGTTTCTACATGATGTATTTCCGAGTCACTGTCAGAAAGTGCTGCCCAATTAATCACGGTATCTGTTTTTTGTTTATTCTTCGGGTTGACCCCACCCTTTTTATTACTGTCTTGTTGTTTTACTGTAGACTTTTTCTTTGCTTTAGAATTTAAACTTTCCGCCTTATTTACTGTATTAGCATATGTATCTTGGGGTTGTGTTATAGGTCCCATTTCTGTATTTGTTTCTTGACTTAACACTTGGTGATGTTCTTTTTCTATTTCCTGTTCTATTTCTTCAGAATTCTCCTCATAATTTGATTCTGGCGGCACGTATAGTGTTAAAGCTCTTTTGTATGTGCAGTTAAACTCTGCCATCAATTCTCTTAGCCTTCTTTCTTTTAAATACATTGGGCAAGTGCGAGATAACGCCATATGTTTTCCGGAGCAATTATTACATTTATAGGCCGTAGTGTCACAATTAGGGTGGAACTTACTACATTTTGGGCAAATACCCTTGATTGATGAACATACTCTAACTGTATGCCCATATCTCCAACAGCGTGAGCATTGCGTGACGGGGAATTGGTAAGGATTCACTTTTACCCTGGTATCAAAGATGTATACGTAAGAAGGTAAGGAGGATCCTTTAAAGGTTACTCTGACTGTTTCTCCGGGTTCCCATTGTCCACTATTTGTGTTGCGCCGTTTTAATCTTTTAATGCCTATGATCTCTGTATCACAGCTCAAACCCTCTAGTATTTCTTCCTCAGATGATTCTATGTCTATATCTTTAATAACGCCGTAAGTTTCTCTAATCTCCAGTGTTTTCTGACATCTAAGTCCTTTTTCTTTCAAGCATTTTGACTCAATTAATTTATTCGCACTCTCATCGTTAGTAAACTGAATAAGAACCTTAAACGCATTAATATACTTTATACTTGTTATGTCCGGAATATTTTCTGTTTTTAATAATTTTGCTAATCCAAACTGTTTTGGTAACTTTTCTTTAGACGTTATGCTAATTTCTATTTTATCTTCAGGTATTCTTATCTCATCATGAACATGACTAGTTCTGGCAAAACGTTTACCCCCTCTCGTAATTCTTGTCCACAATTCATCTTGGTCTATCTGTCTATTTCTTTTACTCGATCTCACTGCGTCGCTTTCCCCACTATTTTGTATACCTTCTTCTGTTAACTCCATATTCTCACTATTACTGTTACTAATAATCTCACCACAATCTTCTATGCCATTATTCACATCAGCTGTCTCAATTGATTGGTCGTATTCGCGTTCGCTGCTATCCATTAGTGCTTAGCATTTTTAAACGATGACTCATACGCACGGTCGTACGATGTGAGTCGACACCGGTTCAAAGTCACACAGTGTGCGCGTCTAACGTTGACAAGCGCCCGCGCGCAACCATTGTGCTGTCTGATCACAAGTTCAACAGTAATTATCATTAGCAATATACAAGAAACATACAACAAACAACAAGAAATAACAAGAAACACATACAATACACACGTACATAACAAAAAATATAATACACCACTATTTACATTACTCATATTTACACATCATCTCAACAGCTGGACATTATTTTACGATATTTCCTTCAACCTATGTCGTGTCACAATGTTTCGTTCGGTTTTTGATTGGTTAACGTTATCTTTTTACAACTGAGTACCTAATACAGAACAACACTGGGTTATACATTTATTTATTTTTGTGCGTGTACCTGCAATGCTTCTTGTTTTGTAGGAATGTTTTTATCGTATCCACCGTTTTAGTACTCCTACCCGTAAATAATGGCTAATCCTATTGAGGATGTCATTTCTGACTTGGATAACCTTGTTATTGCAAAAACGTATAAATGTCCTCCGGATAAGTGCTTTGACTTTATTAATGTATCTGTTCCAGGCGTAACCATCCTACATCTAAATATTCGTAGCATTAACAAAAATTTTAATGAACTCTTAGTGTTGTTGTCTCTGATGAAAATTAACTGCGATGTTATTATTTTGACTGAATGTTGGTTGAGTAAGGTTACGAATATTCCAATTTTAGACGGATATAACTCACATTTCACATCGAATATACAGAATCAAAATGACGGGATTGTGATTTTCACTAAACATAATTTGATCTGTTCTGTTCGTGAACCAGATTTTTCATTCGCAAATTCCCTCGTCTGCGAAATTGATAATAAGATAGCACTAGTCGCTGTGTACCGCTCGCCTTCATTTAATAAAAAAGATCAATTTCAAGGCTTCTTGAATGGTTTGGATAGTGTACTTACTCAACTAAAATCATTTAAAACTGTTGCTGTAGTGGGAGATGTTAACGTTGATATTAAGCCATCTAATAATGATGAACGCTCGGCCGACTATCTAATTCTAAGTGCATTGCATGGTCTTTTGCCGGCTCATCAAGCTCCCACGAGAGCAGCAAACTGTCTTGATCATGTCATCCTTAAATGCGAATTACCAGCAACAACACTAATTTTGGAATCATTCATCACGGATCACTTGCCAACTTTGCTATATCTTGAGGATTCAAAACTGCCCATTAAACCACAAAAAACAACTTCACGAGTGGACTACGATAGGCTTGTTCGGGAAGTTGAAGGTACGGACTTCTCGCATCTCATGAATGTGGATGATGCGAATGCAGCTGCGAATGAGCTGATCGGTGTTGTACAGGGCTTAATAAATAAATATACATTCAACGTAAACATTCCCAGGAAAGATAGAAATATTAAGCCATGGATTACACCGGGTCTGCTGCGTTGTATTCGTCATCGTGATACACTTCATATGAATACTAAAAAGTCACCTGATGACGATATCCTAAGAATTACCTACAATCGTTACCGAAACCATTGTAACATTCTATTACGGAACCTTAAAACCCAGTTTGACAAGCATGAGTTGGAAAAAGCTAAAACTAATATTAAGCAATTATGGAATAAAATTAAAGACATTACAAACTACAAAAAATCTCCTACACCTTCTACGGACTTATTAAAAATTGATCCCGATCCACAAGTATCTGTTGATCTTGTGTGTAAATACTTTGCTGACGTCGGCAAAAACCTCGCGTCTAAAATCACCTCGCCACTGGCGATTCCCTCTATTCCATGCGCACAGCTTCCCAAAAATGGCCCCCTTAACTCACTTGTTCTCTTTGACTTTGACGAATCGGAAGTTGGCAACGCCATTTTGAACCTACGTCCAAACTCTGCTACTGGATGGGATGGCATCTCAACAAATTTACTAAAACGCTGTCGCCATATATTCGTCACCCCAATCACACATATTTTCAATAGGTCAATAGCTACCGGAGTTTTTCCGGAGGCATTTAAAAAAGCTGTCGTGCATCCGATTTATAAGAGTGGGAACAGTGACTGCATTGACAATTATAGACCTATCTCAGTCCTCTCATCTATCTCAAAAACTTTTGAAAAATTAGTAAACTTCAGACTTACTCAGTTCCTTAATAAAAATAACGTAATTGCACAAAATCAGTATGGTTTCAAAAAAGGAGTTTCCACTGAGGATGCAGTGCTAGACCTAAGTGAATTCGTCGCAAGAAAGCTTGATGGAAAACACAAATGCATAGGCCTTTTCCTAGACCTAAAAAAAGGCGTTTGATACAGTCTCTATTCCCACACTCCTTTCGAAGCTGGAGTACGTCGGTGTGCGCGGACTAGCTCACAATTTTTTCGAAAGTTATCTCACTAATCGTAGATTGTGCGTTAGAGTTGGTTCCCACGTAAGTAGTGAGGAAACTACCAACTTCGGAGTCCCGCAAGGTAGTGTGCTGGGGCCGACCTTATTCCAGGTTTACATTAACGAGCTTTGCTGCATACCTCTCGTGAACTCAAAAATATTCACATACGCGGACGATACAGCAATTATAATCTATGGGGCTGATTGGGAACAAGTTAGAGCTGCTGCTGAATCGTCACTTGAAACCGTTATTACTTGGTTGCGGCTAAATCTCCTTACTCTGAACCTGGATAAGACCTACTACATCCCTTTCAATCTACATCCAAGTACGAAACCACCTATAAACTTTTCCATTAACGCTCACACTTGTAATGGCCAGACGCACTGCTCTTGTTTGTCCCTTCGTGAGGTAAATAATGTCAAGTATCTGGGAGTTGTGATTGATGGTGGACTCAACTGGTACTTGCACTTAGATATGATAAGCACCAGAGTTAGAAGAATGATTTATATATTTAAGCTTCTTAGGTCGTCTGCTGACCTCAACACGATTAGAATGGTGTATATTGCTATCTGCCAGTCCGTCATCTCTTACTGCATCACAGTGTGGGGAGGTACAGCTAAGACTAGGTTTCTGAAGTTGGAGAGAGCACAGAGAGCAGTCCTTAAGGTGATGTTAAAGAAGAACTTCAGGTATCCTACTTCACAATTATACAAAGATGCAAAAGTAGGGGAGATGTAGGCAATCGGAGTCAGTTGGCAATGGTGGTCACCACAAAATAACAAAATCCGAACACGAGCAAGTGATGCCAACATACCTACCCGCTAGCTTTACGTTATTCCCATGCGCGGGCGGGGGCTCAGTCAGTTCGCGCGACGCGCTGGTGAGAAACAGATGTGTGAAGATTTCGCGCCATTTTGATCTAATTTTTCGAGTAGATACATTCGAAGGTAAGTCTTAAATAACTGCTTCTTTTTTTCTGTACGTGTGATATGTGATAGTCGTAACATTTTAGATTGCAATTAAAAACCCAGATTGTTGTTGTATCTTTAACTTTTTTGTGAGGATTTTTTTTTTCTCCTTTTCGCCCATGTATGTAATTGGAGTCACCTGACTCCAATTACCTACATAGTGACCCTCATTGCCCACATTACCTAACTTCGATGAAATAATATATTTTTTGTTTGTAGATGCCGAAAGTACGAGCTAGGAAGGCTTTGGGCTCATGCCGACTGCACTGGATGGAACTCTGCTCGCAATTATGTGTGCGATATGTGTTGATCACCATTGTCCACATACTGATCACCATTGCCAACCGATGCTGACAATGGTGATCGACCAATAATTTTTTTTTTAATTTTATTTTTCCAGAATTGATAAGCCAAAGTGATTAAAGTTGATCTCAATTGATAGTTAAATAGGTAAAGTTTATTATAAGAGCAAAACAATAAATAGTTGATTAATAGATATGGTTTTATTTCAATTCTCGCTTAAGTGATCCTCATTACCTACATCTCCCCTACTTACTGTAAGGCAGCTGTTTGTGCTTCGATCCGTACTGAAAAAGCACACCAAGGTTCCTCCACCTAACCCAACACGCCGTAGGAAAAAGCCTCTTTGTCTCACGGAATCCCACAGGACCGCTTTTGCTAGACGCCAGCATTATGTTCTAAGCTCACACTTATACACAAAAATTAATAATAAAATAAATATCATTGAATTAGATGGTTACAGGGTAAAAGCTAAAATTGAGGAGTGGATAATTGAACAAGAGTATGAGGCTGTTGAAGATCTTCTTACCTGGATCTGTTGATTCTATTACATTGTTTTCTTCACGACGGCATCACCCTCCGCTCATCTCCACGCACACACCTACACTCAATACTTGTCACATATGCACACAACACTCATTACATTACACGACACCACACAACACACACACACAAACACACACTACACACATAATTACATTCATCACCAACCACCAAATCACACTAACATTCACATCTGCACTTACCAACGTCTGATTATTTTATTTTGTTTTTTTTCTTTCTTTTCACTAGTACATAATCCTATCTTTGACAATTCTCTAACCTAAATCAACTTGTATGCTCATAATAATCGCTCGACCTTATTGTATCTACGCGAAGACACTGCCGCCCAAGATACAGGATTTTCCTAGTTTGGGGGCAGGGTACATTTCTTCTTGGACTTTCGACCTCATTTTTGTATAATTATACTTAAGTTTGCTTACCTTTCTGTATACATATCTATTGTCAAAGTTTATGTTTTTTGTGAATAAAGAATTATTATTATTTCCTTTATTTCATTTACAAACATATAATTTACATTTTTAAATATTCTTATAAAATGATTAAAAAAAACATTTAAAAATATAAAAAATAGTAGCCCACCGGTGTCGGGAACAGGGTCCAAGCCACCGGTGGTCAGGGCTCCTGAGAGAGGAACCTCCTAACAATACGCGCCGTGTCCAGGAGTACCGCTTTCTGGATCAAGCCCTTGATCCAGCTGCCTAACGAGAGCCTCCTCAGGTGTTGGTCGAGGCTCTTGGCTATTATGCCATTGGCCGTCACGACTATCGGCACAATGATTGCTGTATCCACATCCCACAAGTCGACAACCTCGTGAGCCAGGTCAAGATACTTAATCTGTTTATCTTTTTCAGCTTTCACGAGGTTCTCGTCATGCGGGACCGCTATATCAATAATCATTGTGCGACGCTCTAATCGATCTATCACCACTATGTCGGGCTTATTGGCAACAATAGTCCTGTCAGTGATGATAGATCGATCCCAATACAACGTGATATTGCCATTTTCGAGGACTGGGTCGGGCACATATCTATAGTACGGTACTTCCGATTCCACAAGACTGTATTTCAGAGCAAGTTGCTGGTGGATAATCCTGGCTACAAGGTTGTGCCTATGCAAGTAGTCTCCGTTAGCCAGACGAGAACAGCCAGAAATAATGTGTCGGATTGATTCTCCGGGACGGTGGCATGCCCGACAGATGTCAACCGTGCCGTCCTTCACAATATATTTCCGGTAGTTGTTCGTCATCATAACTTCGTCCATAATCGCAAAGACAAAACCTTCGGTTTCCCCAAAGAGGTCACCGAATCGCAACCAGGATACGGACGCTAACAGGTCTACATCGGGCCCATGTAAGGCCCGGTAAAAGCGCCCGTGAAGCTCTTTGCTCTGCCATACCTCCCTGCGGTCATTAGTATCTAATACTATAGGTTTGCGCCAGTTCTCGTTAGCCAAGGATAGCGGGGTGAGGCCCTTGTCCACTGAGACTACATCTCGGTGCATCCCCACGTCGGTTTCTAGGAAGTATTCCCTGAGACTGCATACCTCACGGTTGTGCAGAGTCTTAGCATTTAAGAAACCTCGACCTCCGCACTTCCGCGGGATATACAGTCTCATCACCGATGAACGTGGGTGATGCATCCGATTTGCGGTCAGCAGTGTGCGGACCCTCCTATCCAGGGCTTCAAGTTCCGTCTGAGTCCATTTGAGTATGCCGAAAGAGTACATCAAAACTGGCATGACCCAACCGTTGAAGGCGCGCACCTTGTTTCCGCCTGATAAAAGACTATTTAATACTTTATTCAGGCGGTTAAAGAAGCGCTCCTTCAGCGATTGCTTCATGTCAGCAGCGTTGATACCTAACGCTTCCGAAATACCCAAATACTTGTAGGTTTCGATTGAGGAGAGGGATCTTAGGTGTATGGAATCCGAGAGGTGGGTTCCCACGGATTCCACAATCTCCCCTCGTTTTACATGCAT
This sequence comes from Agrochola litura, assembly GCA_949152395.1. Classification (NCBI taxonomy): domain Eukaryota; kingdom Metazoa; phylum Arthropoda; class Insecta; order Lepidoptera; family Noctuidae; genus Agrochola; species Agrochola litura. The sequence goes on from OX424493.1 coordinate 13,824,048, forward strand.
GACCGCACATTTGTCCACACCAAATTCCATCCTGATGGCACTACTGAAAGTTTCGGTTACCTTCAGTAGCTCCAGCAGTTGAAAATTGTTGGGGGCAAAGAGTTTCAAGTCATCCATGTAAAGGAGGTGAGATATAACCTGACCACCTCTTCTCAATCGATAACCCAGCCCTGAATCCTCCAGCAGTGTGCTTAGAGGATTCAAGGCTAGGCAGAACCAAAGTGGACTCAAACTGTCACCCTGGAATATACCTCGCTCGATCCTTATCGGTTCGCTATTCCTCAGGATATGTCGACATCCTGGATAGCGAAGCACCGTCCTCCATTGCCCCATACATGACATCAGGAAGGTGCGTAGAGTTGCATCTACTTTATACAACTCCAGCACCCTCATGAGCCATGTATGTGGCACCGAGTCGTAGGCCTTCTTATAATCTATCCAACATGTTGACAGATCCCTTCGGGAACGCCGAACCTGCTGGCTAATGGCCATATCGATGAGGAGTAGCTCCTTAGTACCGCGGGACCCGTTCCTACATCCATTTTGAGAGGCAGACATGATGGAGTTGGTGTCTATATGTTTGTTAATTTTAGCTCTCAAAATGGATGTAAAAACTTTATAGACCGTCGGTAGACAAGTGATGGGTCTATAATTTTTGGGTTCCGCAGTACTACCTGATTTATGGAGCAGGTGGGTTATTCCTGTCGTTAAGAACTGGGGCAGCGACCCTGACTCTAAAGCTGACTGGAACTGGGATGCCAAACGGGCGTGCGACCTTTGTAACCATTTTATCCAAAAATTGTGCAGCCCGTCCGGCCCTGGTGATTTCCAGTTAGGTAACGGACGGACTGCACGAGCTACATCTTGGGGGCTGATGGTGAGTGCCCCCATTTCTGGTATTTGTTCGCACGCTCGTTCGATCTTCCTAGTCCAGTCTCCTTCGGTGTGATTGACAGGCGCCGACCAGATGCTTCGCCAGAACGAGCACATGGCGTCATCATCCGGTAGGCGCGTGTCAATCACACTTTTGTCTGGTCGCTCCCAAGCCCTGTAAACCCACCTTTCATCGCTCTGGAATATGCGATTCTGAGTGTACCGCTCCACTCTCCGCCTGTACCGTCGAATGCGATTTGCCCATGCACAGATCTTCTGCTTCAGGAAGTCGATACGCTCTGTGACGCGGGTCAAATAATCTCGAGAACTAATTTCAGTTCCCGAGAACGCCCGCTTCACAAAGCGCATCACTCTAGGGCGAGTATTGCCCTCCCTGAAGCAGATTAGCTTGCCGATGAGTACTCTAGCCTCACCAATACGACGCTCAATCCTGCACTGCCAAGCTGGTACAGCTGGTTTTGGTCGTGGAGCTCTGTCACTGTTGGCAAATTTAACTTGAGCTACACGACATGCCGCCACAGCTGCACAGTACAAGATCGAGTGGGTATCGGCGAGGTCTTTGCTGCCGTCAAAACAGTTTGACAGAAGCGAGTCTAGAGTACACACCAGCGCCTTGTTTTTCTTGTGCATGGGCAAACGAGGTAATTGTGGTCTAAGTCCAGGCGGAATAGAACGGTACTCCCGAAAAGCATCCTCCAAAGCGCTCCTCAATCGTGCATTGCATTGGGAACTCACGGATATAACCCCGTCATCATCCTCTTCACCAACGCGGTCGGGTCGCGGTGAAGAACTGGGTAAATTTTGCAATTGCACCGCGACCAGTGGCGAAGCAGGTGTAATATGGTTATTCCGTGATTCGAGGCGTAGTCGATCAAGTACGGCGTCATCCAGCATATGGTTACGCTGGATGACCCGCACCTGATCCGACAGTCGTTGCGCCGACACGTTGACAGCTGGTTCAAGCACCTGAAACAGAGAGAGCATCCGACCACGGTACGCAGTCAGGTTAGTTCCCCCCTCTGTAGCCCCAAAGTATGCGCGCATGACATTTTCATTGACAGTTTGTGTCCACTTCATGCGCTGCACACTTCCACCGGGAGCGGGGACCCTATCAGAGGCCAGTGGGCCTCGGAGTCCTAAGCTGGCCGGTGGTCGGCCTCTTCCGCGCCGACGTACTGGTGGTGGTGTCGTCGGCGGTGAGAAGTATTCGTCGCTCGAGCTCGACGCAACTGCAGCGGCCGGTATCACTGGACTCACGTCTGGAGCAGGATCCGGCAACTGCGAGGCGGAGCTGAGCGACGAACCCGAAGCTGTTGGGTGTGTGTTTTGTATCAATCGTGCCCGACTTCGCGTCAGCATTGTATGTCTCCGTCTATACTTTTTGTCCTTACATCAAAAAGGTTTTTGCTTGAGATTGTTGTCCATTTTAGTTTCTTTGGGGGCACATTTCACAGCTTTGTGTCATATTCAATTAGTAAAAATCAAAGGAATCGGTAAAAATACTAAAATATAAAATACGGAGGAAAAAAATTCATGTCAGTTGGATTGACAGTCGGGTATTATTATTATTAGTTTTCAACTACAAAGTTAAGTTTGTTTTGGGATAAATTCATCCCAACTACGGAACCCTTCATTGTGCGTGGTCCGACACGCACATGGCCGGTTTTTTTAAACTTAACATCTGTAACTTGTACTTACTTTCTGTGCAAATAAAGAACTATTCTATTCTAAATTTGCCTATAAAAGTCATTATTTGGCGTGCGCTGTGGAAACTATTGATGATACATAAAATAATGTAGGTACTACATCTATATAGTACTAATTACCCACAAAACACTCCGCGAGGCTAATGTCTATTTACTTATAAAGGGTGACTTTTAATTTGACAGGACGTGGTAAGTAGTGTGACCCATTTGCAACATTTAAAAAATTGCATAAAGGTACCCATTTTTGAAAATTTCCCAGAATTCGTCACTAAATATCACTTTTTTCCAAACTCTCAAATTGAATGGCCTTCATTACTATTCCATTGGATACCTATCCTCCGATATTATCGCTCGCACTCGCCAAGGCTCAGTCAATAGACTTGCTGCCTGAAAGTGGCGCATAGAAGTAAATCCCGACAAAAGCCAAGCGGTTCTCTTTTCGAAACCGCGCACTAGGCTTAAAGACCCCCTCCCCCTACCAATCACCATGTTTGGCAAGCCGATCCCTTGGGAGAAGCGAGCTTAATATCCAGGTGTTGTTCTCGATCATCATCTCACTTTCGCAGAGCACATAAAGATGGTTCGTTCGCGAGCCGCTTTCGCTCTCGTTAGACTCCATTTCGTTCTGAATGCACGTAGCAAATTGTCACTTAAGTGTAAATTACGCATCTATACAGCGTGCATTCGACCAATCATGACCTATGCGAGTGCCGTCTTTGCTCGTGCAAAACCTCATCATATCCATAGGATGCAAACCCTCCAAAATCAATTCCTCCGTAGGGCCACCGGTTCCCCCTGGTACGTTAGGAACGAGAGTATCCATCTCGACCTAAAGATTCCCGCTATTCACCAATTCCTAAAACGCCTTGCAAAGCGTTATTTTGAGTCCGCGGCCAAACATCGCAACCCTCTGGTTGTCGAGGCCGCCAGTTATGTCCCAAGTAGGATTAGTCATACCCGCCGTCCAAGGCACATTCTCATCGACCCTGATGACCCCATAACCCTCCTCCAGGAGAGCAATAGGGAAACAAGCACAGTGTACAGACGCCAGCACATCAGGCTACTACAATCTGTCAAATTTATTTAATAGATGTTCAACTTTATCCCTGAAGTATAAGGTTCAAAGTTCAATGGGAAAATTTGACAGTTTCGGGTAGCTTGATGTGCTGGCGTCTGTACAAACACAGACGCCTCCCGTCATTCCGACCCCGCCGCCGAGGTCCTTTGCGATCGCGACCGCTGCGTCCCCGAGTAAATGATACTCCCCCTCGACCCTTGCTCGAAAACGAGGTGCCAGCAGTTGTTGCAGCTGTGTTGTTGAAGAAGTCCCGGGCAGAAGCTAGTGCCGTGGTTTAATAAAACTTATCAAACCGGTGGAGGACGGGGTGTTGTGGCGCAGTCTGGGAGAGGCCTATATTCACTAGTGGACTGCGATAGCACCCTATCGCAGTCCACTAGTGGATATAGGCCTCTCCCAGATAGTTGATTGAAACCGATAGAAACATGGAATTATTCACGAGCTCAGCCTACCACCAGCTCAAAAGCAGTATTATTTTAATATTACTTCAGTGGGAGAAAGAGATGGAGCTATACGTCCTGTAGACCTTCATCTCTTTCCCACACTGAAGTAGGTCCGGTTAAAATAATACTGCTTTATGAGCTTGTGGTAGGCCCCCTGGTTAAAATCAAATCTGAAAACTACCCACCACTTTCAAGTGTACCAGTGCCAACACTGTCCAAAAATACTGAAGCATAGACGCTAAACCTTAACTTTAACATTGGTGCCGATAATATCACAAATGCCTCTAAACTAGAATAAAAAACACAAAAATTTATTCCTGTCAAACGACGATTTCCCATTCTGAAATAGACTAAAGTGAAACAACTTAACTATATTTTAGTTTGACAGCACTAAGATGGCACTGAGATACTAATTTAGTGAAAATGCTATTCTGAATTTGACGTTTTTCACCAAAAATTTTGATTGTCTAACTAAATCTGACTATTTCTTAAAATTGGTTGTCATGAACTTTAAATTCACACCAACACCTCGACTTAGGTGCAAAAACAGTACTGTATATACGTATTTTTTCTTTTGCTTATATCTCGAAAATGGTGTGTCCTATCGTAGAAATAATGAAAATTTCGATTCCCTTTATGAAACTCATAAACCCCTAAATCTCACCATGTATGTAATTTTTTTCATATTTTCCATAGAAAAAGTGAAAAATTCCTTAAAAAAACACGTCGAGGCGCCTCCGGCCCTAAAAAAAAAATCATGGGTTAGGGCGAACAAGTACCCCACGTGGAGTCGCGATTGTCAAATTCGATTTAGTTGTGTAAAAAGTGTGTCAAATTTATTTTGCAGAATAGCTTTAGGATTCTCATAGCCAAAAGTAAGGAATTTAAGTGATATAGTTTAGTTCGGTGTACAAGAGAAACGGTACCATTAGTTATTGTCGACAATACTGGCATCCGACTCCTTAAACATTAGGGATTATATTGTTGGAAAGAATACAAGAAATTGATAAAAACTAATAGCACTAAGCCCACGTTGCATGGACGTAATAAAATCGCGGCAGGATTTTATCGCGCACTGGATTTTCAACTCTCGACGTTAAGCTGAGCGTTGAGAATCCAACGCACTGGGACGCACTCTCGTCCCAGCGCGTTGAAACAACACAGTTGGATTTTTAACTCTTCGCGCTAAGCAGAGCGTTGAATATCCAGTGCACGAAAAAAAATCGCTGCGATTTTATTACGTCCGTGCGAACGTCGGCTAAGTCTTGGTTAAAATAAGAGATGACCGGCCTTTGCTAACGGCGCGGGCGCCGCCCGTTTACAAACATGACATATGGATCAACACCATTCAGCTCAACCATTTTGAAAGGAACTTAATGATCTAATACACAGAGGCGGACTAGCAGTCTCGGCCGCCCTAGGCTATTTAGTAGTATACGCCCGCCCGCCCCTTTCTGCTGATTTTGCAGCATAACTCTTCTATGTTATACATGGGGCACTCGATACTAAAAAAAATATACCACAGGTTATAATTTTTTTATTAATACTAATAAGGTTGGTTAAGCTTGCAATGTGCGACCTCCTAAAAAAACAAAAGATGTTTCTTTTGTTCTGTCATATGTGTCATGTGGAAAAAACAACTAATATTGTAATTTTGGAGAATAAATAACAGGCTATGGGCCATTCTATTTTCACCTACCTATATATTTGTTGAAAACCAAGCATGGAGCTAAGTAAAATACAAATATGTAAGCTTGATGGAAATAACTGGATACAATGTCTACTCTATTACGGGGCATGGACGGACTTTTGGAAATTGTTCAGGGAAAATCCCAAAAACCGAAAAAGCCTGTAGCTGAGCCCGGTGATGCTGACGCTGCGTCCGCAGTGGCTTTGACGGAGTTTAACAAATAGTCATCGGTGTACAACAGGCTGGATAGTACGGCATTGTACTTTAACAAACAATATTTCATGAAACATTAGATAAGACTGTTGTAAAGGGGTTTAGTCAGAAGAAAGGGATTGATTATGACCAAACTTTCAGTTCCGTAGCTAAAATGGCAACAGTCAGGAGTGTATTGGCTGTGGCAGCCAATGGTGCCGATTCTCTTGTTCACAAACTAAACTAAATTTAAGTTCAGTGCATCTTTTTCTTTCTATTTCATTAAGAAAAGGACAGAAGATAAATTTTAGTTTAGTCCTGTCAAATTAATCAGCGCCTGTCACTACTCCATACAAGTTTAGACGTGATTAAAAACTTGCTTACTAAAATTACGTCAATTTACGTCAAGCGCTGATTAATTTGACAGGACTAAACTAAAATTTATCTTCTGTCCTTTTCTTAATGAAATAGAAAGAAAAAGATGCACTGAACTTAAATTTAGTTTAGTTTGTGAACAAGGGAATCGGCACCAATGAGAACATGTTAATGATACAATTAGATGTATCAACAGCCTTTCTGTACGACAGCCCGAAGGCTATGATGATGGTTCGGGTCGCATCTTTTGTTGAAAAAAAGCTTGTATGGTTTAAAACAGGCTCCAAGATGTTGGAATAAGCGGATTTTGGACTACTTCAAAGAGATTGAATTCGAAGTTAGTGACTCAGATCCTTGTTTATTCATAAGGGAGACGCCGTCTGGAGGTAAACTTATAGTTGCCCTGTATGTTGATGATGGTTTGGTGGCTGCAACGAGCCTTATAAATGAGTTCATAGGATATATAAAAATAATTTTAAAATAATAACGAAGGCAGCGTCATATTTCCTTGGAATTGAAATAGAGAAGACTGATGATGGAATCAAAATATCTCGAGGATCTTACGCAAAGAAAGTGCTCAAAAGATTTGGCATGGAACACTGCAGACCGGTAATGACACCAATTGTAAAAGAGGATCAATGTCAGGGTCAAGACTCATGCGATGTGAGCAATTTTTTGAACAACTACAGACAAGTGGTTGGTGCATTGGCTTATTTAATAATAGGAACTAGACCAGATATTGCATATGCAGTGAGCGTCGTTTCTAGGACCCTCGAAAATCCTACAGAACAGGATTGTGTCAAACTGAAGAGAATACTACGGTATTTGCAGTATGCTCCAGAAAAGGGGATACTCTACAAAAGAGATTTCAAGACAGGTATTCTTGAGAGCTACAGTGATGCTGATCATGGCGGTGACTTGAACACAGGACGTTCAACCTCTGGTGTATTGTGCATGTATGCTGGAGGTGCCGTGTCATGGATAAGCCAACGTCAGACAAGCGTGGCTATATCTACCACCGAAGCAGAGGTCGTAGCTGCCAGTGAAGGTGCTTGGGAATCAATTTAGCTGACCAGTCATTGGAGATATGACAAAACTGAAGGGTGTGCCTATACTGAGAGTAGATAATGAAGCTGCGATCAAGCTAGCTGAAAATCCGGAGTACCACAAACGTACTAAACATATCCGGATTAGACACTTTTTTTTGTCAGGGAGATGGTAACAAGTGGAGAGCTAAATGTAAGCAGGATCACAACTGAAAATCAGCTTGTAGATATGTTTACAAAAGCATTAGCCAGCCAGACCAAGGCTGCTGAAGCTATTGAAATTAATAGGTCTTCATTGAGAGAAGATAATAAGGTTGGTTAGCTTGCAATGTGCGACCTCTTATAAAAACAAAACATGTTTCTTTTGTTCTGTCATTTATGTCATGTGGAAAAACCAACTAATATTGTAATTTTGGAGAATAAACTAATTATATCAGAAATTGTCAGGTCGTATCAGTTAAACCAAAATTTTCATAACACATTTTTCAGTCCGCATCAAACACCTCTTCAATCTCCTTCTCAAATGCAGCCAGTGATCTTCCGGTGATGAAAACTGTTTTCCCTTAAGTTCTTTTTGATTTTGGGGATCAAAAATGATAAATCCATTCGTAATGATATCTTAAAGGCGTCGAGACGAGCCTGTTTAAAATTTTGCTATCATGTCTCGGCACCATTCTACCCGAACCTCCTTCAGAGAGCCTGCGTTAGATTTTGCGATACCACCGTGAAACTATCTTCCTTACCCGAAGATGTGTGGAATTTCATGCACACTTCCCGATCCAATTTGCAGTAGGTATATGCTGAACCTCTTCATATGTAATTCGCCTATTCTCTTGAATTAAATTGTTCACAGCCAGCACGTTTTCGTAACAGGCTTACAGCCGTCATAGGGCAGCCACTTCTTTCTTCGTCCGCCAAAGTTACTAAACCATGCATATTCGTTGAACCAGCGGAAAACAGTTGCTTAAAAGTCGCTTTAGAAAGGCTTTTTTGTCTATGAACATCGTTCGAAGTCTTTCAAAAGATTCTTCTGGTTTTAGTCGACATTTAAAATTGTACAAAATCATCGCGCGAAAATGTTCTCGTTGTAAATCCATTTTTTTGTGAGACAGAATATTTTGATTTTTCTCGTAAAAAAATGTGGAGTGAATTTCGAATTTGGAATGTTGTCTTTTTTGTATAAATAGTCATAGTTTTGCCCCATAGACAAAAACTGTTAGTCGCAAAACTTTCTGAGTGACCTGTGTATATTAAGGGTGGCCAGGCCAGGCCCAGCAGGTGGATTTTCAGGGGGTTGCATCTTCAGCTCCACGAAGCGAACTCGATAAGTTATTTTACCTCGTATATATTTATAGGTTTTCGTTTGTACAGACGCCAGCACTTCAAGCTACTTCAATCTGTCAAATTTATTTAAAAGATTTTCAACTTTATCGTTAAAACTTAAGGTTCAAAGTTGATTGGGAAAATTTGACAGTTTCGGGTAGCTTGATGTGCTGGCGTCTGTACATTTATACAAGGAATAACTTTGTCAACTTATGCAGAAAAGCTAAACAATTAACGAGAATGCAAGAGCGACCGAAGCCAGCTCGAAAATGTTAGCACCCCTCTACAAGTTTTGAATACTTAAAACTTCTCTAACGACCTGATGTTTTTCAACAAAGCAGTTCGAGTGACTACTCCCATTTTGATTTCAGAGGATTTGTAAATAAACAAAATTTTTAAACCTTTTTATTTACGTGTAACCGATAAATTAAAACGGTAGAATAAGTACAGACGCCAGCACATCAAGCTACCCGAAACTGTCAAATTTTCCCAATCAACTTTGAACCTTAACTTTCAGCAATAAAGTTGAAAATCTATTATATAAATTTGACAGATTGTAGTAGCCTGATGTGCTGGCGTCTGTACATGTTTTATACCTTGGTGTAAACAAACGAGGGGTAAAAAAGGAAAGTTAAAAACATTTCTTTCGATTCAACTTTGATGTCATAGCTCTATTATTTACTGAGCTGAGATATTGCCAGCCGCAGTTTGGCCGCCCCTTATATCTGGCCGCCCTAGGCACGGGCCTATTCAGCCTTAGGGAAAGTTCGCTACTGCCAATACACACGCCCGGCCACGCTAAGTCTGCATAAGTAATAAAAAAACGGTAGATTTTTTAAATCTATGGACGGCAGCACCATCCTGTCCTACGAAAAAAGAATTTGATACTTTGTTTGTCTTTTTGTTTTTGATTATTCTGATTTATTCCTGGTAAAGAATAGTCACTTTAGCACGATGGAGTGTGGATTTCAAACAGTTGTCATCGTATGGACGTAGGGCCGGTACCACAACATAGTCTATTACATTACACATAATCTATTAATTAATGCAAAATAGCTTTAAGATTCTCATAGCCAAAAGTAAGGAATTTTAGTAATAATTTAGTTAGTTTAATTCGGTGTACAGACGCCAGCACATCAAGCTACTACAATCTGTCAAATTTATTTAATAGATTTTCAACTTTATCGCTGAAGTCTAAGGTTCAAAGTTGATTGGGAAAATTTGACAGTTTCGGGTAGCTTGATGTGCTGGCGTCTGTACAAGAGAATCGGCACCAATATCAAAAGTAGGTTCCTAATAAAATGGATTCAAGCGATGAAGACGATTTATTGTTTGTAGCTGCCAGTATTGCTTATCTGGAACGGCAAAAACCGAGGAAGAAACCTAGGTACTGGATGCGCGACTTTCTAAAAAAACTTCATCGTGTGAAAACTTCACCATCTTCACTTTGGACCACTCCATGTTTCGATATAAACCAGCAGTGCTATTCTGTAAAAATCTCACTGTGAACGCTTAGGTGAAGTAAGCTTGAAAGTGAGCTGTCAACAGTGTCAATCCCTAGCATATGGTGGAATGACAGCTCACTTCACCTAAGCGTTCACGGTGAGATTTTAACAGAATAGCACTGCAGATGTTTACCACCATACTTGGATAACACAAAACATCAAGCAATAGACAAGTTGCGAGACATAATTTGACCTAAACAAACAACAGTGCGAACGCAAACGTGACAAATGTCTATACAAAACATGTCTATTGTGTATGTTTCTAGATAGTGCGAACGCAGATAACAACAAATCTTGACATCTGTCTTATGACTTACTCATGTTTCGTGCAGTGCGAACGCAAGTTCAACAAAACAAGTAATGAGATTTGTTTCATGTGACAAGTTTCGAAACATCTACATGTTGAATGTTTCTGGTGCAAACGCATAGTTAGATTGTCACGAGTGTACTTACAACCCCATTGAAACTGACATTATCTGACTGCTGTAAAAGTATACCATATATGCAAAACTTTTTGGGGTTGTCCATTTATTCCATTGCAGACTTAGCGTGGCCAGACTTTATCATCGACCTAAATTGAGTGAGTATGCAGCCGCCACACATTCATGTCAAAGAAAGACGTATCCAGTAAATGGTACTCACTCACACTTATACAGATGCCAGCACATCAAGCCACCCGAAACTGTCAAATTTTCCCAATCAACTTTGAACCTTATCTTTCAGCGATAAAGTTAAAAATCTATTGAATAAATTTGACAGATTGTAGTAGCCTGATGTGCTGGCGTCTGTACTATGCAATTATGCTGATCACATACAACGATGCTGATCAGCTCTTCTGTGACCGGGTTTTCAAGACCAAATTTAGTTTTGCTAGTCATCAGAGAGCTCACGAAAGGAAAGAAAATTAGTCTGGGTCGCTGTCGCCGGATACGGTGAAAAGGACTATACACCGTGAAATTTGAATCACAATTTTGCTAGAACAAACGTTATTCAGACCATGGTCTACTACCATTCTACAGCATCCAATAAAAAAAAAAACATGAATTGGTTTTTGAAAAAACACAAAAAGATAAAGTTTAAAATGTCAAGATTATCTACTGCTTACTAAATTTCGTTTATGGAGGTACAGACGCCAGCACATCAAGCTACTACAATCTGTCAAATTTATTTAATAGATTTTCAACTTTATCACTGAGTGATAAAGTTCAAAGTTGATTGGGAAAATTTTACAGTTTCGGGTAGCTTGATGTGCTGGCGTCTGTACATTTCCCTGTAATCAATGCTGTGTCCCATGCGTGGTGTATGTGTTGTAGGGAGTAACGATAATCTTGACATTTTTAAACTTTGTTTTTATTGTGTTTTTTCAAAAACCAATTATGTTTTTTTTTTATTGGATGTTGTAGTATGGTAGTAGACCATGGTCTGAATAACGTTTGTTCTAGCAAAACTGTGATTCAGTATACAAGGTGGAGACGACATAACGACCATAAATTTAACTACGTTTATCTAACGTTCTTAATCCGCATACGAAAATTCAATCAAATAAATCCAATAGTTTAGTCACTACTATAGCTAGTCAAAGATTGGCAAAACCCATACCTAGTTGGTACAGACGCCAGCACATCAAGCTACCCGAAACTGTCAAATTTTCCCAATCAACTTTGAACCTTATTCCTCAACAATAAAGTTGAAAATCTATTAAATAAATTTGACAGATTGTAGTAGCTTGATGTGCTGGCGTCTGTACATCACTACTATTTAGTTTGTTTGAAAAAATTACTTTTTGTTAGGATTGATGGTTCCAAAATACTCTTATGAATTAGTATTGTTGGTTCCTTAGAGCATTGTTGTTCTGAAAACACTACTTGAAAGTACTTACTAATTCCATGAATGATACTGTCAATGCTGTGAATGACGTCTCATTTTGACATTGAATTGTCTTGTTATGTCATTATCATTACCATCAAAGAGTATAATAATATTATGGGAGTGACGCTGGCAGAATAGTCGAAACCGGCTCAATTGCCAAGAGAAGAGAAAAAAAAAAAAAAATATATATATTATGGGAGATTACCATTCTCGTAGGGTATATATGTTCTGTGACCATGCTGTTGTGGTCTGTGGTCTGTGCCATTGGTTGTCAAAATATGACAATAGAATGCTGTGAGATTTATTTTAATTAAAATATTTAGTTTCTAACGGTGGATATGAATAGCAAACAGTTATTATATATAACACAGAAGTAATAAACTTATACTTTAAAATGATAAAAACTCGAAAATAAATTTTCTAAGTGAAATACATAGTTTTTATCAAAATGTATTTCTACGAACGGTTTTGCCTGTGGTTAGGGCATCTAAAACTATCCCGTGTTATATTGCTGGTGTCGTTAATATTATTCGTTGTGCCTCTCTTCACACATTATTATTTGTCCAACGTAAGTGCAGGTTAATTTAATTTTATGGTTAGGTCATTGCAAAATGTACTGTTTGTTTTGTTTGCACAGCTACAGTTACAGAAAATTCATGAAGTCATAAAAAAGTATTGTATGGGTTTAGAAATATCAATGAGTAACATTAGATGTAATTTATATAGGGACCAACATACTGATATATGAATTTGATCAGGAGAAGGTATTTCTGGTATGTTAATGGTGAAGATTTGGGGAGGCTCTCTTAGTTTTCTTTCGACTGACATAATGATGATTAAGAAGAAAGAAATTTTTTTTTTTAAACAGGCATCATTGCAGACTTTTGATTAGCATAATATTATTTGTATTTTTAAACATACTTACTTTTAAATTTTCAGTATGATGAAACAGGTACATTGTCAAATAATCCAATGCGACACACTTTGGAGGCACTAGGTGATGTCTCAACTATGAATGTTGCCGATTTAAAACTAAGGATTGAAGAAATGCTAAGAATAAAGGTAATAATCATTATACAGTAGTGATAGGCTTAGTGCACAATATTGTATGTATATTGTGATGATAGTTTTTTTTATCTTATTTTAGTTTATCTTACTTTACTTATTTTTTAGTAGGAATATTTATGAATTTTTTTAATAATTTACTTTATCTAAAATTTCAGGCTTCAGTATCTACAGAATTACGCGAACTAGAAGCAAAACGCGGGCGGCTCCAGCGCGAAGCGGCAGCAGCAAGCGCAAAAGCCGACAGCGCTAAGGCGGAGCACGCACGAGCGGCCGCCGAACTGCAGCGCCTGCGCGTGTCCGCCGACCAGGCGCGCATCGCGCAGCTCGAGGCCATCCGACGAGACTCACCGGAACTAGCCCCTCCTCTGCAAATACTACCCTCACGACCTCCCCCCATCCTACCCCCAATTGCCCCATCCTCTGAGGTCCATTGTCGCATGTTTTCGTGCTTCGATCACTCTCGTTGCTCCTTAACATCCGGCTTCCCCGTGTACCTCTATGATCCTGACGTGTATGCACCACTAGCCGGCGCTGAAGTGGATGGCTTCTTGAAAACAACTCTAAAGCAGACGCTGGGCTACAATACACATATAACGCGCAATCCAAATGAAGCATGCGTTTATCTCGTCATTGTAGGTGAAGCGTTTCCTTTTGAAAAGACTCCTGCGTAAGTAGTGCAATTAAACTTACTACTTACAAATTAATCAGAAAATGCATCGGTAATTTTTGTGTTTCCGAATTAGTACCAACGTCGCCGTCAGGCCACAGAGGAACCCACACAGATGCACAAGCTTCTAAGTTTATTAATGCCGCGCTTTTGTAGTGCACCTATCATTGATTGTTTGTATGACCCTACTTCCGTCGCAGATCGTCAACTGTCACTCAAAACTTCAAAAGTATTGAAAAGTTCTTTAAATTGCATAGAGTTGGTTATCTATAATTTTGTAATCGTGGTAATAAAAATAAGGCAAGTACTGGTTGTAACGACTCTACATAATTATAGTAGATCCTAGCACTTCGCGTTTGTATTTCCGAAGAAAGACGATGATGCCCGAAGCGCATATTTTTTCTTAGGATATCTGTATGTTCATGTGGTGAGTTCAAATGGACCCCAAGTTTCACTTGTTATTTCCAGACCAACAATAGATACATACAAGCTATTGTTGAACGAGACAGCCATCAAAAGTTTACCATACTGGGGCGGTGACGGTCGCAACCACGTGCTAGTAAATATGGCGCGGCGCGAGCTCGCGGTAGGCTCGGGCGATGCCTTCCGAGGAGCGTCGGTAGGGCGCGCAATGGTCGCGCAGTCTACCTTCACTCACGAACAGTTCCGACCGGGGTTTGACGTCATTACCCCCCCCGCGCTCGGCCCCCCCGGCGGCGACGTGTGGGCCGACTGCGCTCCTATAGCGCCTGCGAGACGGAAATATTTGCTGAGGTAATTTTAATGCCCAGAACTATATAATTATAATCTATATAATTATAATCTATATAATTATAATCTATATAATAATAATGAAATACTGTTTGTTGCTAAGCTCATCACTTCAGAACGAATTCATATTATCCTGAAATAATAGAATTCATTATTATTAATAATTTACACCCATTGCCAAACATAAATGAACATAAATCAAATTAAATAAAAATACAATACAAAACAAAAAACACACACATTATTAAAACATACTAAGTTACTATACTATCCTGCATTCGTAAGTTTCCAAAAATGTAAATAAATGTGTTTTTTGGAAAAAATAACTGTAATGCCCATAAAGTTTATTTTGGGTACAAAATTTTTCAGTAGTATTATTAATTCTGCAATCAAACTAGTATAAAGTTGATATTTGTTTAGGTGTAAGTAGCATCGATTGGAAACAAGGAATTTTGTACCCTACAATAGGTCTGCCAATATAAAAAATGAACTATCGATTCTTAGGTACGAATTCATGAGCTACATTTAGTTTTCAGGGCTCACAACCGCCGCCGCGAGGAATAGACAAGGATCAAGACAAATCTCTGATCGAGGCATTGCAGAAGATGGTGCGATCGGCACCGGCGTCGGACTTGTTCCATCTGCAGTTCGAATGTGACCCTCCAGTGGAGAGACGGGCAGTGTTACCTATCGGTGACTGGGCGTTGTGTGGCACGGACCGGTCTCGACGCGCTGTGTTAAGAGATTCGACGTTTGCGCTAATACTTGCGCCGGCTGATAGAACGTATGTAACCACGGCGTTATTGCAAGCGAGGTTGTATGAAGCGTTGAGGTCTGGTGCGATTCCGGTGTTGCTAGGCGGGGATAGGATTAGATTGCCGTATGATGAGGTGTTGGATTGGCGTCGCGCGGCGTTATCTCTGCCGCGAGCGCGTGTTTCCGAGCTGCACTTCCTGCTGCGCGCGCTGGGCGACGCCGACGTGCTGGCCATGCGGCGCCACGCGCGCCTGCTGTGGGAGCGCTACCTCAGCTCCGTGCAGGCCAGCGTGGACTCACTCCTCGCCACGCTACGAACTCGTCTGCACATTCCCGCGCAACCCGTCGCACCGACCACAGGAACACCCGCATTCAACGACTCCTTCTTCCCACCACGAGTCGAACCGCCTGCAGTGGACGCTGAACCAGAAGAAACTCTCGGCCCTCTTGAAGCGCCCTACCCGAGTCCTTCATACCGTCGCAATTATTCCGTTGCGTTACTACACGGTTACGAGTTATGGAATGATTGGGGGGAACCGTTTGCGTTGTACCCGCAGCTGCCGTGGGACCCGGCGGTGACGTCAGAGGCGCGGTTCTTGGGGTCTGCGGCGGGCATGCGCCCCGTGGGCGCGGGGGCGGGGGGGTCGGGCCGCGAGTTCAGCGAGGCGTTGGGCGGCGACCGGCCTCGGGAACAGTTCACTGTCGTCATACTTACGTATGAGAGAGAGACAGTGTTAGCGGCTGCGCTGACGAGGTTGAGGGGGTTGCCGTATTTGAATAAGGTAATTAATAACCATTTAGTTACATTTTATCGTTTTTAGTGGTTTAACGTCCTTGGTTTCAAAATGTATCCTGAAACATTAATTTACCATCCTCCCATTACACAATCAATTTTTTTTTAAATCTATTCTTCTGTGTTTAAACTTCTAATTTTAGTTACGTTTTATTTCCTACTAGCTTTGGCTATGTCACTCTTCGAATTCGGCACAAAAATTTCTATGCGAAAATCATGTCGCTCTGTTCGTTGATGCGTGAAAGAATACAAACTTTACAAACACTTTCGTATTATAATATTAGCAGATTTATATTAGGTTGGGGAAAAAGTCTTTTCGCAATATAGTATGTATGAACTTGTAATAAAATCTCTTTGGCTATATATTTGTATCTGGCTGGTTTTGGTATCATTGAAAGTTTAAATTTTAAAGAACATAATTCCAAATTCAAATTAGGAAAATGTGTGATTTTCATTTGTTTTTCGTACCGTCAAGATGAGTGAATCTAATGAAGAAATTCGATACATTTTAAAATTTTACTACAAAAAAGGTAAAAATGCAACGCAAACCGCGAAAAAAATTTGCGATGTTTATGGACCTAGTGCAGTGTCTGTGAGAGTAGCACAAATTTGGTTTAAGCGTTTTCAATCCGGAAATTTTGATGTCAAAGATGCACGTCGCTCTGGTCGCCCTATTACGGATAAAATGGATGCTATTTTTGAAAAAGTGGAGCAAGATCGGCATATCAGTAGTTACGACGTAGCTGAAGAACTGGGAATTGACCACAAAACAGTTTTGGCGCATTTGAAAAAAACTGGGTACAAATAAAAAGCTCGATATTTGGGTACCTCACGAGCTCACTGAAAGAAACCTAATGAACCGTGTACTCATTTGTGATTCTTTATTACGACGTAATGAAACCGAACCATTTTTGAAGAAGCTGATAACTGGAGATGAAAAGTGGATCACGTACGACAAGAACGTGCGAAAAAGGTCGTGGTCAGAGGCCGGTCAGGCTTCACAGACTGTTGCGAAACCCGGGTTAACAAGGTGATGCTGTGTGTGCGGTGGTATTGGAAGGGCATTATTCATTATGATCTGTTACCACCAGGCAGGACCATCGATTCTGAACTCTACTGCGAACAACTGATGAGATTAAAGCAAGAAGTTGAGAGAAAGCGGCCGGAATTAATTAACAGAAGGGGTGTGGTTTTTCATCATGATAACGCTAGATCTCACACATCTTTAGCTACTCAGCAAAAATTAAGATAGTTTGGCTGGGAGGTGTTAATGCATCCGCCGTATAGTCCTGACCTTGCACCTTCAGATTTCCACCTGTTTCGGTCTCTTCAGAATTCTTTAGGCAGTGTCAGGTTAACATCACGAGAGGACTGCCAAAACCACTTGTCGCGGTATTTTGATCAAAAGTCCCAAAATTTCTATAGCAATGGGATCATGTCCCTACCTACAAGATGGCAAAAAGTTATCGAACAAAATGGTACCTACATACTTTAGTTAAATGTAAATAAACTATATTAAAAAATGTTTTGAATTTTCTTAAAAAATGCGAAGCAACTTTTTCCCCAACCTATTATAAAACGAATTTGACACAGCATCAGCTTAAATGTTCAACGTCCATATTATACCTGGGTATTATCATAACGCAGGTGGTGGTAGTATGGAACGGCCCGTCCTCCCCGGGCGGCGTGGCCTCCTGGCCGGAGAGCGGCGCCCCGGTGGCCGTAGTGCGAGCACCTCGCAACTCTCTCAACAACCGCTTCCTACCGTACCATCTGATCGACACCGAGGCGGTCCTGTGTGTGGATGACGACGCACATCTGCGTCACGACGAGATCGTGTTCGCTTTCAGGTCAGTTGATCACTTACAATATTTACAATTTCTCCAGATATTAAGCCCCATTTACACGATGCAAGTTTCTTGCCTGTGGTGACGTTGTTTAGACGGTGCAAGTCATTTGCAGGCAATTTAATCGCATCGCGTAAATCTGGCTTTGATATGACACTTTGACCTTTTGAAAAATATTATCACACAGAAATAAATGACTGTAAATTACAATGGGGCCCACACATAGAAAAATTGTCAGGAAGGCTAAGTTCGGCCGCCAATGCTGTTAAAAAAATTAGACAGATAACTGACGTAGATACAGCCAGAATTGTTTATTTTAGTTATTTTCATAGTCTTATGTCATATGGGATTCTTCTCTGGGGAACCTGTGCGGACATTAATACTATCTTTGTTCTGCAGAAAAGGGCTGTTCGAGCCATTTACAACCTAGGTCCAAGCGATTCCCTTAGAGAAAAATTCAAAGAAATAAATATTCTGACTGTAGCCTCACAATATATTTTTGAAAACCTATTGTATGTGCACAAAAATATATTAAATTTTAAGAAAATGTCCGATATTCATAGTTTAAATACCAGGAATAAACACAATCTTGCTGTACATCGCACACGTCTCCACAAAGTAGGCAACTCATTCATGGGTCAATGTATACACTTTTACAACAAACTTCCCATTGACATTCGAAACTTACCCATTAAACGATTTAAAATCTGTATTAAAACCAAACTTTGTAAAAAAGGGTACTATACAATTTCAGATTATTTAGAAGATAAAAAAGCTTGGGATTGAACTGCTCGCTCTTCTAAACCTTGTGATAAAACCATAAAACTAGACATTTTAATTATTATTATGTAAAATCAACATATACCAGTTTTATAAACTCATTGACATTGTTGAAAATTATATTCAAAATGACATGATTACTTTGTAAAGTATTATATTATTTTAACTATTGTGAATGTGAGGACTATGTGGATATTGTTTTTATTTCTCTGCTAGTTTTAGTGATGGTCTGGCAGTTTGAGTAGTTTATGCGGCCTACCCAAATGTCCTTTCTTTGGTATTGTTCGTCGAGTTGAGCTCCTTAAGTTCTGAGTTGAGTTCCACGATTACTGACAAATGCTTGCACTGACTGGACAGGTCCACTCAAATCTGTGTGGTTCTTTCCTCAAAAGACCTTTTTAGACACTTATCTACATGATTCTCATATGACTTGACCAAGATTATGTCTGGATTTTAAAAGAGACTGCGACCTCTGAGTTTGTTTCGGCCTTTCTTCTCAGAGTAGTCAGATAGGAAACGCCGAACTCATCTAGCTTATTTTTAATATTTTTTTTATATGACGTGTAAAAGTGATTTCGATATCCTATTTACAGAATAAACAATTTCATTTCATTTCATTTCACTGACCGTAAAGCCTGCCCTACACGAGCACTCAACTCCATAACATTGCACGGCAACACTCCAAAAACCTCTAAAAAACTTCCATGTGTGCGAAACCTCACGTGGATTGTGTGGAGTGGTAAGAAATATTGGATTTCTAAACATTCAATCATCCAAAATCTGACGTTTCACACTCCACAATCCAACTCATCGTGTGTGCAAGACACACACATCTAGTTCGGTCATATCTCTCACTTAAGATAACTACTTTTTATTTGGTGGATAATTTATTATGATAATATTTCAGATAAACTTAGGTATTCATAGAGTTACAAACATTTTTAGATTGTAATAATTCTAGACTAGGCTAGTTAAAACTAAAAATAAGATGCTTGTTCACAGGGTGTGGAGAGAACATCGCGACCGAATCGTTGGTTTCCCCGGCCGGTATCACGCCTGGGACCTCAATTTTAACAATGGTTTCCTCTACAATTCTAACTATAGGTGAGTTTTAATTGTTTTATGTATTTTTCTGATCCCACATAAAAAGTTACCTAAGGTCGTAGGTACCTTGACTAACAAATCCAATTATTTTTACTCTCTAGTACAAAAACAGACTTCACGGAATAAGGGTTAAACACTTGGGTCTAAGTATAAAACGTTCAAGGCTGGAGTCAATGGTTTAATTGGATAATTACACAATTTCTCGAATTTAGTGACTGATGTTCTTTTATTTTCATGCTATATTCTTTTCTTTCGCACTTGTTATGCAGCTGCGAGCTAAGCATGGTTCTAACCGGTGCTGCCTTCGTACACCGCTACTACTTGTGGGCCTACTGGCGCACTCTGCCGGCCGCCATCCGCGACTACGTGGACGAGTACATGAACTGCGAGGACATCGCCATGAACTTCCTCGTCTCGCACATCACTAGAAAGCCACCGGTCAAGGTAAGATAATATTTTTATTAAAAGGATTGTCCTCTATGGACGATTTTTGAGGATTTGGGTAAGTTTACAAAAACAAATATGTTTACTGTTCCAAACCAAAATTGACAACATGGAACACTTTATTTAAACGGTGCTCCGCACCACAAGAACATCGTCCTCTATACGTAACAAAATAGATTTCGTAATAGAGGCGTTTTCCAAATAACGCCCAAGTGCCCGCAGTAAGCTCTTTGCAGATAGACGATCGATTCATTTGCTCAGTAATAAGTAGAGAATTTTCAGTTCCAACTTCGTCTCACGAATGAAAGCTAGAGCCAGATGGATAACTCATAGAGTAATAATCAGCCCATAATGATCCCACTGTTGGGATACAGGCCTCTCTGTGAGAGGACTTGGCCAGGCCAGTACCCTAATTGCATAATACACGATCAATCACAATTTGTTTCGATTTGAAACAGATTGCTAATCCATTGCTTCATAAGTTGGAAAAAAAAAATCTGCTCAACAACGTAAATAACGCAATGAATGTTGTTGAACTGTCAAAATGAAACAAATTTGTCATAATCGTTTACGAAAATAAGTTACGCAATTAGGGTACAGGTCTTCTCTCTTTGAGTTGTCATAGAGTAATGCCCATTGTTAAATGGCATTGGACGTCTATCAATATGGAGAGGTTAATAATAACACTGTCTTATATTGTAGGTGACGTCGCGGTGGACGTTCCGCTGTCCCGGATGCCCGGTGACGCTGTCAGCAGACGAAACACATTTCCATGAAAGACACAAATGTATACAGTTCTTCTCACAGGTAAGAAATACTTATTACATCCATTCTTCGCACATACTTATTGACCTTATACTAGAAATACAAATATATATACTTGTCTTGTTCAATTTGGAATGAGTCACACTTTCGTCCAACGCAGCTATCTACTGTGTGGAGCAAGTTTCAAAACTCAATAAATATCCAAATAGTAAATATCTAAACGACCATGGGGAATAAATAACAACAAATGTTTTTGTACGAGCTGTTTATTATATGTATGCTGTGGGTATACTGTCTCTGCTCAACCCTTTGGGGAAACAAGGCGTGTTATGATGATGTTTCTTGTATTAAAAACTTAACGTTGACAACCCCTTCAGCCAATTTAACAGGGATGTTCAAGTTCATAATTAATTGATTGTCCCCACAGGTAATGGGCTACACGCCACTTTTAACGACGCAGTACCGAGCCGACTCTGTGCTGTTCAAGACGCGGATACCGCACGACAAACAAAAATGCTTCAAGTTTATATAGTCACAGGTTTTAGTTTACTTTGTTTTTAAACATTGCAGGACTGTAGTTAATTATTTATATTCGTTGTTAGCTAATACTAGATCGAAAGAAGCCTATGAAAAGGTTTTTAGTCAAGTATAGGCCAATTGGTAAGCTATGTTGTATTGAGTTGCTGTGGTGTCGATGGTTATACCCCGCTCTAGAACAAGCAAAAGTACTTGGCTCAGTTGGAAAATATTGCCATTTCTCCTCCATTGCTTCATCCACAATGAAAACCTTTAAGGTGGAAGAAAAATATTGCAATGATTTTAAATACGTTATTTTAAACATACGTGCATATAACTGATGCATTCATATCTGGGTGCGAAATATTTAAGTTCAATGCATTTTGACTTATTCGAACTGATTTTTATAAAGTACACACTTTAAAAATATAATATAATCCGATATTAACCAGTGTTAGATTTGAATTCTTGTAAATAGGTACCTAAATTAAGGAAAAATATTATATATTACTCTAGATCTTTTTAGTTAGAACAAATTCAAATGAGAGTCTCGTTAAAGTTGCGTTTTTTTTTCTTTTTATAAAAACTTTTTGTTTATGGAATTGATTAATGATAATAGTAGTATTACTATATGGTGCGTTAATAATTTAAATTATTTAAATACTTTAAATTAAGACTAACTGGAAAAAATACGAACGTTGTAAATATTATAATTATGTAATAACATTGTACATTCAAGTTATCCAAATAAAAATAAAATTACTTTACATAATGACAATAAGATACAAGTACACATAATTGTACATAATAATATTTAAATAAAGTGAATATGGCATGGAAAAGACAATCATGTTGCGCCGATCCAAATAAACTGGGTGGTTTTTTTTTTAAAGGTAGCTAAAAAGTAGTAAGTTGTATCTGGAGAGTTGTGCTTCATTAAAAAAATCTTCAATATTAAGGTTAATTCCTAAGAACAATACTCTCCCGGACTAAAATCCTAAATCGTGCCACCCTGCAATTTTTTGTATAAAGGTTTATAAACTTTTTAAATGGCTTTAGTCAAATTCGGAACAAAAATGACACCAAAATTACTTATGGCCAGGGGCTGCGACGTGCTTTACAAGCACGTGGCTTTTTCGTGCTTGTCAAGCAATTTTGACCGTCTACCCCAGTATGTCGGGTTCAAAATTGCATAAAAACTTCTTCTTTGACTCTTCATCATTTTGATATTTTCGGCCTTTTAAAGCTCATGGAAATATACGGTGGCTCGATTGAGAAGTCCGGGAGTGTAGATTATTTAAAGTCGATTTTTTTATTTTTTATTATTGTCTTTGTCCATAGTTATACTGTTGCTACTTTACGAGCAAAATCAGTTATTAATTTTTGTATTAGCTTTGAATAATTGCCGTTAATTAAAAATGCCAAATATTTCGTAAAATTAACTGAAAACGTTGTGCTTACTTTTATGTGTTGTTATTTACTCTAAGCATTATCTTTTAAAACTATATTTTTAAGAGTAACATTTGTGTTTACAAGACTGACACATCATTTGATTTAATCGTGGAATTAATTTATTCAGTAAGAATTAAGCTCAATTTACACGTTGCAAGTTTCTGGAACGTTCAAGAGCATAATCACATGCCATAAAGTACATTCAATTATTGCCATTTAAGAATTGCATGCACCTGTTTACACGCGTGCGATTTTCATAAAATGGCATACGATAGTTGAATGCAAGTTTTGCCATTCAATAATTGCATTCGACTTCTGTTTACACCAAGGCAATTATTGCATCTAGGTTTTGCCTTGTCTAAATACAGAGTTGTATAATTGATTCAAGTAATGCCCCCGTATTTGCTCTGCCAAATATTTAATTAAATTTTATTGAACTCTCAAGATTTTTTAAAATTTTCATGCCAGTATTGAATGCGATTTTATTGTACGTGCTGTTTACACCTATACTAGTTTTGAACGGCAACTGACTTCGGCCGATATCGTGCAACAATTGTACGTTTAAACGGTGACAATTAATTGTTGCTTCAATCGTATGGTACGCCACAGGCAATAAACTTGCACCGTGTAAATAGGGCTTTATTGTGAAATTGTGTTAAATCAATCAATTGTTTTATATTTTTGTAAATCAAGTCATTATTTTGAGAGTATTTCGCATTTATATTTTTTAAACATTTAGCTAGTAGGTTGTAATATTTATCATCATTATATTTTTAACATCGAAGGAAACTTATAATAGTAAAATTAATAAGGTATAATGTATGGCTGTATTATTTTGGTTTCCCCGTTTTCTATAGTCTTTACAAATCAAGAACGCGCATTATGTGACTTATGTTATTCATATAAGGTTTAAATTTGCAATCGATGACGTCTCCTCGTAAAATGCAACAACTTAAATGCACTTCATTTGGCATATAGTTCCAGAAATTCGCGTTATATCGACAATACAAAATGTTCCCTTTTTATATTGGCACAAAATTTATTTTGCGTTAGTGACAGATGTAAAAATCCGCCAAGAATAATGCCCGGATTAAGGTATTTCAAAGCGTGACGGGTACTTCATTAAAAAAGCATTTTATTTTGTACCTTGAACATGACGTGTCCTACCTATTCTCATGTAGCTATGACAAATTGCGGTGGCAATACGAGATATTTGTCCGCACAACCGCAGCTGCCTCGTGCTACTAGTCTAATACTACTGATCTTCAGCTATCAAGTTACAGAATTATACGTAACTATATGAGGTCATGTTATGTGCACTGTATTGATGACTAGTGACCCTCGGAATGTCCGTCATCACAAATACAAGGTTCTTTTGGCGCGTGGTCAAAATTGAAACTAACGTAGCCATCTTGTTTTTCCAATACATTTTCACAAAACAATTGGCGATAACGCCCCCCTGTCAATGTCATTCAAGCGCCAAAAGATCCTTGATGGAGTGTATAGAAGTTTTGGCACATGGAGTTTTAGACACAGACGGTCATACATGTATGCGTAAAGCTACGGTTTCCTAGAAGAGCGGTGGCCGCCACATAACGGCCGCAGTGACGGCTGTCATGAAAATGATTACAGCGGGGTTTGACTTTACGGTGTCAAAACAATCTCACTAGGACGTCACTAGGAAGACACACCAACCTACTTTCATAAATAACGTTTCACTGACGTCATTCGCCGGTTAAGACCAAAATCTTGTGGCTGAATAATAAACCATATTTTCTTACTGTAAATGATTATTTTAGACATAAAAGCCGAGTAATCTTGATTTTATTTAAATAATCTTTAAAAAAAGACTTCTTTCGAATAAAAAATGAATCGAGTGAAAATGTTACAATTACGTAACTGTCTTGTACATGGAAAGAAAAAGATCCAATAAATCATATATACTAAAGTTCCATTTTGATTGTATGCGTGACTGTTTTAGAATATTAATACAAATTAACATAAACTTTTGGGAGCCTCCTCTTAATTGCAGACGCTATATGGCGGCCACCGCTGTTCCAATCTTCATTTTTCTAACACTCGCGTGTGCCATATCAACACCTGGGTACTGGGTACCTACTGTAGTTAGTTATCTATAAAATATCAATCGATTAAGTTTTACATGTCACTGTACTGTGTCATCAATGGTGTACTGTATACTCACCGTTATCATAATCCCATTGATTTTTTTTTGGCCGTATTTAGAACTAAGCAAATATTCTGATAAATGGATGGGTATCGTGGGACACAGTCGTCCACACTCTATGTGTATAGCTTGTGTTGATTTTATAATGTTGATATCAACTTATTTTACGTATTAAAAGGTGGTGCTCATGAAACTTTGAAATCGCAATAGTTCTGAAGTTCCAAAAAAAGAAAACAAAATTCAAAATATTTTATTTTACATAAACCTACAAGGGCACTTATGAAACGTCAGAAGCTAGGTGCACGGTTCCAATTTTATTGGTCGTTTCCCATGGATAAGACATAGAAAGAATGGCAAGAAACTCCACGGTTTTGATTCTGTAGACTAATTACGACCTAGTTTTTCTATTTAAATAAAATAATATTTATACCATTCCCCCCTCTAAAAAGCTTCTTTTATTCACTGAAAACAGTGATTACTATTTTGGTGTTTGAATTTAGAACACACCAATGTATTCGACCTTCATCTCAATGCGAACCTCCTTGCGAAAAAAAAATACTCGATTCAAACTCCATGTGCAAAGAATACTCGACAAACAAACTCCTTGTTAGTTATTAACATTAACTTTGAGATTTGATTGGTCGACATTTTCGACAAGGAGCATTAGAATGAAAACTGTTTTGTGTTCTTTGCTGTCATTAGTAAATTGGCGCTATTTTAATAATAATATGAAAATTACTCTTAATTTTAGTAATTGTTCCAATTTTGTGTATTTTTAACCGACTTCCAAAAGGAGGAGGTTCTCAATTCGTCTGTTTTTTTTTTTTTTTTTTTTTTACGCGATTACTCCGCCAATAATTATGAATAGATTTTGATGATTCTTTTTTTGTTTGGTAGATCATACTTCAGAGGTGGTCCCATATAAATTGTATTAACTTTGCTTGGGTAGTTTTTGAGTTAGCTTCAATTATACGTATTTTTTCCCACTTAGTATGTAGATGATATGATAACTTCCTGTCACTGTTATTTACATAGCAGATAGTGGTATTCGAATTTGTGTGGGGTAGGTACCACAACTAAAAAGTGAAAAATAAAAACTTTTTACAAAAAAAAGAACAACCGACTTCAAAAAAAAAACACTACAAAGTGAAAAATAACTTTAATTTCGGAAGTCGGTGACAAAGAACGAAAATTCAAAACCAAAGACACCGACTTCCGAAATTAAAGTTATTTTTCACTTTGTAGTGTTTTTTTTTTGAAGTCGGTTGTTTTAATCAATTTAACCTTCCTTTTTTCTTCATTAAATGTCTATTTTCTTTAGCAAAAATCTTTCTTTATCCCGTAGTCATGGTATAAAGTATAGTATGCAACTCTTGAATAAAACGGATTTATATCGAGGGCTATGAATCACTCGCGTCGCTCAGGATTCTAACACTTAAATCACTCGCTTCGCTCATGATTCAATCATCATGAATTACTCCCTTCGATCGTGATTCAGTCGTTAGAATCCGTCACTTGCTTGTGATTCATCTATGGTCCTCGCTTTAAATCCGTCCTTTATTCACTAATTGCATAATATACTATTATAATAGGTAAAAATAACTAGACAGTAAAATATGTTTCACATAGTATTGCTTCTGGGCTCCATAGTCCATAGTATTGCTAACCAAACGAGAAATGTCAATGCGTTCTAAAATCCCCTTTTTGACTTTTCGCAAAAACTAGGCGTCCTAGGTCAAAAATAATGAAATTTTCGTCACCCCCTTGTATGACACCTTCGTGTTTTTGTCTACAAATTAATGACCGACCTTTACCCTGATACCTAACAGGACGTTCTAAATCAAGCAGACGGCCCGGTTTTAACGATATCAAATACGCGATACATTGCCGTTTTTTTTGTATATTTGTTTACATAGAAACTTTTTAGCCTTGTTATCGCACGTCCGTGGACCACGTTTTGTACAGACGCCAGCACATCAGGCTACTACAATCTGTCAAATTTATTTAATAGATTTTCAACTTTATCACTGAACTATAAGGTTCAAAGTTGATTGGGAAAATTTGACAGTTTCGGGTAGCTTGATGTGCTGGCGTCTGTACCTAAAAAAACACCGTTTGCATATTCCCCATCCTGTTAGATTTAGCATATCGATAACAGATGCACTGTTATTTTGTATTTTAGGTGGATATGAAAAAAAAAACATTGACCTCATTAGAAAAAAAAAGAATAAAATGTTCTATGAATATAATAGGTATATGTTTAAATTTAATGTAAATACTGTATTTGTACTAAAGCCAGCACAATAAAATCTGTAATTAATTATTTCAATCTTTTATTGGCTTTGTGTCCAACATGTACAGACGCCAGCACAAGCTACTACAATCTGTCAAATTTATTTAATAGATTTTCAACTTTATCGCTGAAGTTTAAGGTTCAAAGTTGATTGGGAAAATTTGACAGTTTCGGGTAGCTTGATGTGCTGGCGTCTGTACTATCGCGGACACGCATATCTCAACACCGCCACCGTAAGGACTATTCCTGCTTGCAGCATTCATAGTAACAAAAAAAGGGGCGGTAAACAGATGTGGTTATCGTGTGTACGGGATTTTGTTTGCAGGCCGTATTCTCGGCGGTGGCGACAGCGGCGCGATCAAATGCATAGTTTTAAATGTAACTGTTCTTGATGGCAGCGGCCCGGAGAGCGAGAAAAATTCCATATAAAACTATGCGTTTGAACGCGCCGCCGCGCCGCCGCGCCGCGCCGCCTGCGGCCCGTTAGCTATTTTCACTAATAATCAATTTTTGTCACCATTGAAGCTTTAAATGTTTCCACTGTACGTAACTGATCTAAAGTTCCGTAAAATAATAATATTGTGACTACTGCTGCTTACCATGCAAATGATAGCACATGGCAGAGTTTACCTGTCTGTCTCAATATTGTTTTTGTTATTCATTATCTTTCTTGTGTTAAATATATATGTAGACACGAATATACATACCAATTGATTTCTAAATTACATAGTTATCTGGTTTTCGGCCGGCCTTAGGGTCTTATAAGTGTTAATGCAATAAAACGCTTAATTAAAATAATATCATATTTATTTCATCATAAATTATCAAGACAAAACGTTTACATTCATATTTATAATTATTATCTATTAATTTGACATTCGCACAAATCAGTTACAAAATAATTTCATTCAATATCTCGAGTTGGTATATTTTTGAACACTTCGGTTTGAAACTCGTTAGGTTCTACTTAGGTACTATTCATATTAGCTTATACATAAAGCGACTCGCATAACACATTATGTACTATCTCGGACATGCATATCTGAACACCGTAAGGACTATTCCTGCTTGCATCGAAACCACAAAAGGCAGCAGGATTTTTTTAAATTATGTTTTATTTCAAAATCAAAATCAAAATCAAAATATTTTATTTCACATAAACCTACATGGGCACTTATGAAACGTCAGAAGCTAGGTGCACGGTTCCAATTGGTCGTTTCCTATGGAGAAGAGCCGGCAAGAAACTCCACGGTTACTCTTTTAAAAATAATTGGCTTTTATAATACTTTCAAATAACAGTGTTTCTAGGTATGGGAGGACAGTGTAGGTCTTTCAAAAGTACCAAGTACTTAACAAAATAGAAAATGATCAACAGGTCTACAATCCACTAAGCCTACAGCGTTCTCACATTCACAAAATATGTAGAAAAGAATCTATACAAAAAAATTAATTAATTAAAAAAAGTAAAAAACCTATTTTAAATAAAACGCAATTATATGATTGCTATTACAACTGTAATCAATCTGAATAATTATCATGTCCACAAAAGCCACAAAAAAAAAAGTATATAATGTCAAATAATAGAATAGTAAATATGTCAAGGGCGAATGTAAAAATAAATAAAAATAAAGATTTAAATAAACATGGTAATTTGGGAGCAGTTAATAGACTCTTACTTATTTATGCCGTTAATGAGGTACCAGGGAAGCCACATGTGCAGAAGGAATTATTGCCAAATTTCCTTGTCTTCAACGTAGTCTTTAATTTTATAATATGAATTCTTGATAAGGACACGATTTGTTCTGCACTTCTGATGGAAAACATAGGCAGGCAATGAGGAAAGTTGCATTTCTGTTGGATTTTCTAACTCGATTTTTGTAACAATTAAATGTGAATGCAAGTCGACTTAAGTAAAACAAAAATATTTGTAATTTTATACTTATATTTAAATACACTAAACAAGGGAGCCACACTGAGTGAGATTTTTTTTTATATAATAATAAAATTCTAGACTCCCATAATGTAACCTAAGTAAAATTTAAAAAGATATAATCTCAAATATGAAATAGTATAAAATTTTAATTACTTATAAGTATTCAATTTCAAACACATTCAAAATATTGAAATGTAAAACTTAATTTTAAAATATGGGTCGGATATTAAAATTGATTGAATACTTAAAATGAGATAAGGGTTGTATGTTTGCATAAATATGATGTAAAGATATTTACAATGTTCAAAACTTGTTTCTATGGGCACTTTTACTGGTCGTGTGGTTGAGGGCTTAATATTATGAAGTCTCTAGCACTAGTCCACTCCACAAATTACTCCGTAGAGTAATGAGAATGGCCCCGAGACTTGCTTGAACGTTTGATAGTTCCGCGGGATAAGATTCCAAATATCAGATTTCTTATAACTGCGTGGTTTGTTCGATATCCATAGCGTCCTTTAAAATGGTCACTATAGTTTTGTTCAGCATTTATAGCTGTCGTTTATTCTGATTGAGTAGGTAGGTAGTGGTGGTGAGGCTGGGCCCCGGCCGCGTGTCGCGCGGCACCGACAGGCCGGCGCCGGGCGCGGGCTGCGCGCGCGGGCCCGCCAGGCGGCGCTCTCAAGCCATGTCGTCGCCTTTACCGTCCAACCTCTTCAGCTAAACAATAATAAACAACATTAGTTCTAAACTTGACTGTCGACTGATTTCTTATTCCACGTCTACGTACATACCTATATAAAACCACCCTGTTGAAGTGGGCAGATGGGAATAAGAAGGCACACAAAATCATTAAGGTTCATCATCGCACATCAGACCAATGGAGTGAGTGAGTGATTTCTATCGGTTTGTTTAGTTTAAATTGATGGGATGTGGATGATCATGAGCACGCGTGGTTACTTACGCTCTGTTCTACTGTCCAGGCAGTTGGGGCTAGGCGTCCAGTACGCTTGTAATGGAACATTCGATTAACTTGGTGAATAACCATCTTTTTGTATGTAATGCAAAAGGCTAGCCCTATAGCCACAGTCTAGACTGAAATTTTTTAGGAGCCTAACCTTTTGTAGAATCTTTGAGAACTTTTTGTAGAAACTGTTTTAGAGGTAAGAATATGCTATTTGCTACTTGCACATTTCGGACCTGGTATGGATTCAGAATCTAAGGCCCACATCAATAAATAGGTAACTACAAAAACATTAACTAAAACATATTTTATTTGCATCAAATGGCAAATTTTATTGGCATTTTACCAAAGTTCTCCGGGTGAAACTGTTAAAGAAGTTTGATAGATCATCTTACCTCTTTCTCATCTCCAGCAACGGCGCGGTAGCGGGGTGGCGTGATGGTCTCGACGGGCGGCGCAGAGAACCCATGCACGTACAACAGTGCGGCCGCGATACCTCCAGCGACGGGGCCTGCCCAGTATACCTGGAGGAATAGATGTTTTAGAGCTGTTTTCTATAGCTATGGAGTTGAGGGACACTGATCTAGTCGAGTTGTTCCATTAGCGGATCCAGCCTGCCCAGGGACTGGTCATTTACCAATAGCACAGGTCATGTTTAATTTGATTAAGTTCCGGATCCGCTGTGGTTATCAACTAAGCGTGCCCAAAGCTTGATTTGCTTTTGTCTTAGAAATAATAGGTTGAAAACACATAACATCACTTGTCAACCTACAGGAGACTGAGAAGTTAAAGCTTTGTAAAGGCATAGGCACTAATTAATTTCCAAAATATATCTGGAAAAGGTTACTGAGACTGAGACTCAACCCTGAATAAGATGGAACAACAAGAGTAAGTTTTTTTTGTCCAGAAATATCATGAATGCTGTAAAGTTCCTTACCCAATGGTCAGCCCATTCGTTGGCGACGAGTGCAGAGCCGAAGGAGCGGGCGGGGTTCATGGCTGAGCCGGTGTAGTCGACTGCGAGCAAGTGGCCCAGTGTCACTGTCAGGCCGATGGCTAGGGGGGCTGTGGACTTGCTGTCTGGCTTGTTCGGGTCGCATACCTAAGGAGATGACTTCGTTTTAATAAAACTACCATGCTTAATATTTTCTTTGTTGGTTTGTTGAGAACGCCTGCAAAAATCATGAAGTAATTTGTATTTAATAACCACGATTGGCTCTATGATTGGTGAGATCAGTTTATTTCGTCAAACGAAGCGAGTGAAATGTAAGATATTGTATAACGAAATTCTATTGTCAAATTGAATTTTTTCTACTCGACAATAGATGGCGGCACTTGTATTTTAATTAATGTGCATGCTATAGTCAACCGTATTATTAGCGGGGATACTTTTTAACCGACGAAAAAGGAGGAGGTTATATGTTCGTCGCGTATGTTTGTTTTTTTTTTTTTTTTTGTTTTTTTTTATGTATGTCCACCGATTTCTCCGTCATTTGTGGACCGACAAAAAAAAAACACTACAAAGTGAAAAATAACTTTAATTTCGGAAGTCGGTGGCAAAAAACGAAAACACAAAACCCAAGACACCGACTTCCGAAATTAAAGTTATTTTTCACGTTGTAGTGTTTTTTTTTTGGAAGTCGGTTGTTTTTTTTTTTGTAAAATGTTTTTATAATTACACAAGTTGTTGTTTAGTAAGCCATCAATGAAGTCGGTATAAAATAAATCTTTCACGAAGAACATCCTTGAGGATATCGTAAAAAAAAATAAGTGTAGATAAATTATTTTAAATAATGTTGTTTACACTAGCCACTTGATTTATCTACGATGCGAACCGCTTGTAGTAAATGTTAAGCATTTCTTTATGGTAACCAACGGCCCACGCTGGGCACGAACGTAAACAACACACAAATGTGATTGTTTAAAATATGAAAAGTAGCTTTACCTACTTAGGCTTGCACAGATTTTCAGAATTTTACCTGAATGTAGTTTGAAAATACCTTATATTTAACAGAAGTATATCTTAATTAAACGGAGTATAAATCACCTACTTCTAAGCCTGCATAGGTAGTGTAAGTAACTGTAAGTAATTGCCCAAAAACCCAGAAATCAATCAAATCCAACGGAGCGTGAAATAAGACATTAGTTTTGTTTTGTTTCACAGACATCATTGAGCTGTGCCGTCTGATTGTAAAGTAACAGTTTTTTGCCCGCATATAATGTAGGACTGTAGATACAAGTTTGCTATTTTGTTAGGTAGCCGTAACCATTCTATACGGGCACGTAGAGATAATGCAAATTATTCAATATAAGTTGCGCCCCGCGGTTTCACCCGCATCACACAGTATCGATTCCGTGGGAATATTGGGATAAAAAGTATCCTATGTCCTAACCTAGGTCATGGTCTACCTGCGTGCAAAATTTCATTTTAATCCGTTCAGCCGTTTTAGCGTGAAAGCGTAACAAACAAACAAACTCTCTTTCACATTTATAATATTAGTTAGGATTTTAGTGATATGTATACAGAAACACCCGTCTACCTACATACATACTTGTTTATGTCACACTATTAAAGTTCTACGCTATGCTAGCGTTGCGGCGATCCGCGATGCCAGTAACTGTGATTTGAATAAATCCTAGCGATAATCGCTAGTCTAGAGTCTAGACTACACTGATTGCATGTTGTTTTTTTTAATCAACAAGGATTTAGGGTTCCTCCCTACTATTTGACGTGGGTAGGGTAGGTAAATGAGCGACTATGAAATCGAACGATACATACATCGGTCGTCAAATTTATAACCTGACAGGAGAGGAGCTAGAAAATATCATTACTTAAATGAATATAAGTACCTAGCTAAACCATACCAAAGTATGAGAAATAATCATTTAGATTTAGCTATGTGCCAGAGTTATTTTGACTGTAAATAGGTAGGTAAGTACCTATCCTAATGCCAGGCGCATTAGGATAGATACCTACCTTTTCGAGTCAATAAAAATAGCTGTTCCCAATAAAGTTGACTGCGTTGGCGCTGTTCAAAGTCACATTTATGAGGTAGTAGCAGAGATTAAAGTAAGTATTACGTAGGTAGTGACAGATTGCCGACTCATCTACTACAAGTAACGAGGAACCAGTTTCCAAGAGAGGACTCCTACTCGTTCGAGATGAGAAACAGTTGACTGTCGACGCTTTCTTTTTTCTTAGAGTCCGGTGCACCTTTGGTATCGTTCCCTATCAATGAATCAAAACGTGTTCCACACAGCTGCGTTTATAATATTGATTATGTTAATCTGTAGTAGAATGTTGCCTACTATTTCGCGAATAAAATACGGTGTACCGTCACGCAACGTTACTTCGCGGGGTTTGTCTGCGTTCCTTTTACGAATCTACACTAAAATCTCACAAAATTGATTATGTTTTTAATTATAGTCTTTGGATTAAAAAAGTAGGCGTAATCGTTTGTTTCTTTCTAATAAACTTGAGATATTGATCTTCGGATTTTTTTTCTTCAAATATGGTTTAATCATAATAAGTTAATTATAAAGTTATGGTAGATTTATGGTGCTTATTTAATTCGTTTGTAAATTGTTCAGCAAATTTATTGGCTGGTACTGGCTACAGGCATTAGGTACCTACGTACTTTTTTTAAATTGATGGAAATGCATGGTCTATATGTAGTCAGATCGCCAAAAGGCAAAGGCAATGCATATAATTGTTTGAAGTCTTCTATTAATTTACTTTGGAGATTACTTCAAACAGATCAGCACAAGTTTTTTAATGACAGGGAGTTATTTTGTGGAGATACTCAAAATCTATACGGAACCGCCTTGGAACCGCGTTATCCTAAACATGCAACATCTACCGAATCATTTGTTTTTACTCAATACTTTTTGTCGTGACGGATGGTAGGCACACAAACGCTAATGTAATTTTCCAAAAGCTAAATACGAATGATTTACAACACGAAGCGGCCGAACAGCCCAATGTCATATCAGTACCCATTAAATACATATAAATAATATAAAATATAGCACAAGAGGCGTTTGTAAGGACACTGGTTATTTACTCTAGTGACATTGAATTATTACAATCCTACCTCAACCAGATCACGAATGCATTAATATTTAAATATTATGGGTATAAGGTAATACTTTATATCCTTTTCTGGCGACTACTTAGACTAGACGTAGGCAAGTGAGTCATCAGCTAGCTATGCACGTTTCATCTTAGTTTATTTCCAAAGGCAATTTATCTTCAATTATTTTTAAGTTTTATTGTTGCCTGAGAGTCTTTAGGACACACACCTACAGTTCTGTGTTTGATCATAGCAAAGCGTGTCGCAAAAAATATATGTCTTACTTATGAAATGATAGCTGATTTCAATAGTAGCTCACACATTCGAGAATATTTGGTTTAGATATATTATTGTACAGGACAGGACCTACTTATTAACTTTTCTGAGTAACTTTGTCTAATTATTTCCACGATAGCAATATTTCCATGTTGGAGTTACCAAGGTTTAAGTGTGTGTGCGCTTTTATAGTTTGTAACGTGACGATATTATTGTGGGCGTCCACGTCCATAAAATGTATGGAAATACGTGCACGTTATAACGTTATCGTGGATGGAAATTTAAAAGCGTCTTCATATATTTCCATACATTCGCATAAAGTAGATAAGTACGACGAACTAATAATTTTGCTGCATACGAAGCACAATTTTCATGTGATCTATTCTATGTTCTATGTTATAGGGTTTGGTTTCCGCACTCAGTCCGTAAAGTGGACCATTGTGCGTGGGCCATGGCGGCCGTTTGGTGGTTTTTCCAACTAGCCCACCTCCCTCCAGAAGCTAATTAAATCTCCTGGTTTGTTCAGAACATCTGTGTAGGATCTGGGTGACCCGAGGGTTTCTGTTCTAATCTGGGTGACGCCTGTGCATTCAAAGAGCACGTGCGCTACGGTTTCCTCAGCCTCCATGCACGCCCTGCATAGAGGACTGTCCGTTATGCCTATTGTGTGGAAGTGATTTATTTTGCGAATATAGAGGTAGTTTTTTACTTTGTCTAACTATAAACTGTTTAAATATTTCATTACAAAAAGGCAGATTACCGCGCACGTTTCCGCTAATAACGTCGTGTCACGAAACGACTGATGCGTTCTGGCGGTGCGAGATTGGTTCGAGAATTGTCATTAGCTGGTTATTCCATAGAACCACCTTAAACTCATTATCTATAACTACGCTATTAATACTACAATGTTTATTGAGCTTGATGATATTCTGCGCCATAATTTGCCTCCTATGATGTTTCGAGAAATCGAGACTAGGTGTAGGTAATATGCTGCTTCTGAAAACACCTCTTCTCTGCACTCTTCTTCTATCGAAACTCAAATAAAATTGAGAATACTGTGTGCAATTGGATTCCAATATCGTTCAGCAGTTAAGGTGTGTCTGACAAGTATAAATTTATTGTTGATTGCAGCTATCGGAAATAGGATTAATGTCCGAATGACAAAGGATCATATTTATTTTTAGCTGTTACGTAAGGGTTCTGTGTAACGTTTTAATATCTAATCTTTACTGCAAGCAAGTAATATTATATTTGTTATTATTGTCCGCTGTAGTTCTCAGTATTGTCATATTTATTGCTTTTTTATTAATTCTCGTTTTTGATGTTGAACCGAAATTACTTGGAATATATTTCGTTCGTCAGTTCCGATTATATACAGGAAAAAAACCTAAATTATATTCTGTAGTTATTAATATTAATTTACAGTGATAACCGTTTATAACGACTTCGCTTAAAACGACGTAGGTACCGGTTATTACGACGAAATTTTGAGGTCCCAGCATTTCTGTTTACTTAACATAGTTTTTGCCTACTCTAAATCTGTGGTTTTTGGTTATAACGACTATCGGCTATAACAACCGTAATCCAACGTTATAAACGGGTTTCTCTGTATTTACAAATTCTCGTAAAATGCAATTCATATGCTATAAACTAAGATTTCTAAGCTCTCTACCCAGCATTATTATTAGGGGTAAATTTCTGTAACCTAAAAAAATAGTTAACAGCCAACCTGAGTGGGCTAAGTCACATGTGTTTTATGTCTCCACAAATCGCTCAGCTGCCCCATTTGATGCTGGATGATAGGTATTGCGGTGAAAATGTATGTTTTATATTCGTAAGTCCAATTCAAACTCTGTACTACTGAAATTA
The DNA here is from genome assembly GCA_949152395.1 of Agrochola litura. Classification (NCBI taxonomy): domain Eukaryota; kingdom Metazoa; phylum Arthropoda; class Insecta; order Lepidoptera; family Noctuidae; genus Agrochola; species Agrochola litura. The sequence continues at coordinate 13,860,722 of OX424493.1, forward strand.
AGGCCGTTATCTGCTACAAGTGGTCTGGAAAACCAAAGGTGGAAAATAACTTTTTGAATATTACACTAAAACCATCCTACCCCCACATCCCACCTATTATACTAAAACCATCCCGGTGGTCAACATCTGCACATGAAAGGGGCACCGTTACCTCTCAAAAGACCAATCCGGAACCCCTGCAGCGCTTGTTAGGGCACATCTTTGGGGAGACTTTAAAGGAATCTCCCCGAAACCTAACTGTACAAGTGTGCAAGGCAGCACGTGACCACTGTGCACCGTCTACCCTGAGGTCACTCAGTGGGCGGACAGTGTCCCCATTCTAATCGCCCGTGATCCCTAATTCCCGCCTGCTCTAAAGATTGCAGACGGGGTTTCGGCGTGTTAGGCGTCGAGGCGGTTGCGTCTATATTACCTAGTTATTTCAAAAGGCTCAGGCCATTTAGAATAACTATCCATTTAGGTTAGTTAGGATTACTAATCCTAACTAATATTATAAATGAGAAAGTGAGTTTGTTTGTTTGTTACGCTTTCACGCTAAAACGGCTGAACAGATTTGGATGAAATTCAGCACATGGGTAGACCATGACCTGGGTTAGGACATAGGATACTTTTATCTCGATATTCCCACGGGATCGAGACTTATGTGGGTGAAACCGCAGGGCGCAGCTAGTTTTGTTATAATATGTTCCCAAAAAATCGACGTCAAGTTGGTACCACGAGGATGGCGGTACAGGCCATAGTTTAAGTTGTAATTTTGGTGGATTTTTATTATTATTCAAACAGATTGCAAACTTTTTTGTAATATTTTCTATTTCCGACCCGGCCACCAAAAATATGATCGGTGTGGTTGCTAACATACCGTGTTCATAGACAATATTTATATGGCAGGAAATGATGTAAATGATTCGCTAAATATAGTCGCGGCACGAAACCTGGCAAGAATCGTAGATGCGCAGAATTTGTTTTCGCTTGTTTTTTTAACAGACATGTGCAAAAATTTATTGTGGCAATAACCATAGAGTAATGACATTCAATAAAAGTGTCAATTGTTATTGTTGCACAGTGCAGTAAAAAAAATTGAAAATCAAACTTACCTACTCCCAATAGGCCAATACGCCAAAACTTTGCCAAGTTACGTGCCGGTGACTGTACCTCGTGTTAGGTTCTATCAAAACTACAAGAGTGTCAGTTTAAATTAAAACTTGAAAAGTGCAAGATACAAGTAGAAAACAAGTATTGATGTGTTAGGTTTTAGAGTTACTAAAAAAAAAAACAGGCAATCCGGGAGTGCCGACATAATTGAAAACTTGAACAATTTTATTGTGCAGGAAATAATGTTTCGCGCGTTGATGTCTTTTTAATGGTCAAAAGCTGGTGTCGTAACAGAGTCGCGAAATTAATTGTTTAGTCCCATATCAAAAATGCCCAACGCGAAGTATTAACTTCAAAAATTACGTAATCATATGTATGTTGAACAATTGTTGATAACAAAAGCTCCCCACTAGTATGACATTGTTTAAGGTCTTTCTTGGGGATAATTTATTCGGTACAATCGGTTTCTAAAATACATGGCTGTACGTTAGCATCATTGTATGATATTGTTAAGAAAAATAAATTTCAATACCCCAGATTGTAACAAAGCTTTTGAGATAATCAAACAGAAATTGTCTTCTGTAAACATTATATATTAAACGACTTTCCGAAAAAATTGAGGTCGGTGGGCTTTTAAAGAAGTAGGTAGTTCCAGCTAGGTACTTACCTACTCTGCATTTGCCCCTTGCCATATTTGGGTACATATTGTCCTCAAAAAGGACGTCATCGTGGTACCTAATTTTTTTCATAGGTAGACCTATTGGCGAGTTGCTATATTATGCTTCTGTTGCAAATGTTTCATTTGTTTAATATGTTTATGAATTCAGCTCATAAAAATAAAAACTCACCCCACAAACGACGAAGATAAGCACGAAACCAAGGAAGAACTCGATGCCAAAGCCTTGCAGCTGCGTGACGTCAGTGCCGAGGCCGGTAACGCCGAGCTTGCCAGCCGCGCGTTCAGGAGTCAACGCTTTTAGCAAGCCAGAGCCGGCCGCCGCGCCTGCGCATTGAGCTACGATGTATAGCACCGCACGCGTCGGCTTCACGCGACCCGCTGATGCTAGACCTAAGGTTACTGCTGGGTTGATGTGGCCGCCTGAGATGTGACCTATCGCCTGTTGGAAATTGGAAAGTTAGTCTCGCCTCTTTTTTGAATCTAGAAAATACACAGGTTTAAAAGGAATAAAGCTCCCAAAATTTGCTGTAGGTTTGTAAACTGTTTCTTCGTTCTTTTTCGTTAGGTTAGTGTCTGCTGACTAACCTGGTGTCAGAGTTTTAATACCGTCTATGGGCCTCTGTCTTGGCGTAAACTGCTGAAGTAGTTTGAAATTCTGAAGTTCTTAATTTCATATAGTTTTCTAGTCTTAGCAGTAAAGCACGAGGCACACAGCATCTGAACATAAGGAAGTAGAGATCTAGATTTTGTACCACATGAAGATAATACTCACTGAAACACTGGCATAGACTGCAAGACCGAAGGCGAGGGCGATGAGTACGATGTCTGGTGCTGCATTGCTGCCTTGAGTGATGTTGATGCAGGCGCCGCAACCGAACAGGTTCAGTAATAGCGTTCCTGGACAACAAAAGTAACCGTTTAGATCTCAGGGTTTAAGGTACAAGCAAGTGAAGCAAGCCTGTGGAGCCAAGGAGCCAAGGCGAGCCTGTTGAGCAGTGTGGTTCTTCCAGTAAATGCGGAGGAAACGTAAGTGCCCTAAATTCTGACGATTTTTAAACTGATAATACCAGTTTCGAAGATTACTTGATTTTAAGACTTTATTCATAATTTATGGGCACCAAATTGCAATAGAATCTAAAACAAAACGATCGTGCCTTACAGTGTTGTGGCGTATTTATGACTGTAGCTGTTCGTGCCAGGCGATGCCCGGGTGTATTTCCGATTTTTCCGGTAGATTTAAAAAAAAATCTTACATGCAAACCTTGTTTAGACAATTACGAATACAAAAAAAAAAAAACTGCCGTATCGGTCGAGCCATTCTCTAGAGATAATCTTTCATACATGTGGCAATAGATTTTTATTTATAGAGATTTCTTATTATATACTCAAAATAAACGAAACGTGAATTCATGCAAGCCTAGTACTTTTTGTTAGTTATAAACTATTTCTGTACCAAATCATCATTTTATATCCAAATCTGGGATAATCAATTAAATCTAGGGATAAGTGCGCGCTTCCCCTGCTTCCTGTTACACACTTCCGTCCCTTTTTACGAATTCACTTCCATAGATTTGATTGTTTTGATTTTGATTGCAGGAAACCGAGCGGAAAGATGTTACACATCAAAAATCGTCCGAGATTAAGTACGTTACGTTACGTTTACGTCGCGTGTTCGTACTTGGGTATTATCTCAGCGTTCTTCGCACGTTTTTCGGACGATTTTCCTCGAGACTAATAAAGTCAAGAAGTTGTTCACAGTAGTATAGTCAGCTAATAAAAACATACTGCTATCACCAAGCCGTTACGAATGGCAATTTTTGAAAGACTATGAATGGTCATTACACTGTTTTAAAACTGAGATTTATGTTTGGACTTTCGAACGACATCATGCACTGTACAATGTACATTTTTGATTGTAAATGAAGATGACGCAAACCGCCCTCAGAAATTATTGATACTAGAGTTTTCCTTATTCAGTCTGATTATATAGTTCATAGAATTGTTGTTCTCATTTATGATATCATTTCTGAAAGTAATGCAAGCTGAATTAGAAAGAGCATGAACCTAAGCTTTCATTTTCCTCTGACTGTCATGAACAAGTTCTAGATGAGAAAATTTGCACTCTTGAAATAGAATATAAACTATAAAGATATTGCCGTGTTATAGCACAATACAATGCAAATCAAAGTAATCCGGTGTATTAAGATAATCCATGTGGGAATGTTTGGGCTGTTCCATTGTGAGTTTATTCTTGAATATTTCAAGATTATGACAACTTATGCTTTATTCAGTCTGTCATGCCCAAAAGTGTATCTTTGCATTTTCAATAAATGGTGGTAATAAGTAATGTACAATATTCAATGTATCGTATGACATAACTTAGTAAGATACGCAGCCTCGCAAGTGTTCACTGATGTCACCTATTAGGGCTCTTAGACGACTCCGTTTAAGGTGCTAGCAGTCAACACAATGAGGAATTTTATAATCATTCCTAGTTAGGTGTATTTTTCATAGAAAAACTGTGAGCACATCTGTGGTTTAGCTATTATGTTGTTTCTTTAATAATTGAGTGCATTATATCATTAAAATAATGCCTGCAAGTATGTAATGCCTAGATTTCATTCTTCTCCATGCTGGACCGCCAAGATCCGAATGACGGAGAGCATTTCAAAATAATCATGACAGCAGAGCGTGTATTGTATAATCTCAGTTTATATAGCAGGTAATGATGTAAAAAGAATCATGATTCTATTAGGTTGATTCTTTTAAAAATATAGCTTCCACTTACCAATAAACTCTGCCAGGAGAGCCCTGCTGATGCCGGCGGCTCCACCAGTCAGTTCATCGAGCCCAAGCTTCGCTGCTAGCTCTCCCATGGTTCTATGGACAAAAGAAAATAATGCTAAAGTTTCTTTTACCATTAAGTCTTTAGATTAAGTCCAGATGACAGGCGCTTGATGCGTGTTTAGCTATCGCGTGCCTACAACGTTCTATATTTTGCAATCTAACTAGTTTTAACGTAACTATTGAGCAAGTCTATAAATGGAAATAAATGGAAAACATAATTACTTATTCAGCTCACAAAAGAATTATGACCGGGTCTTACAATCTTTAGAAACAGTAAAATTATGATGCTACACGTAAGTTTTATTACAAAAAGCACAGCTTTTTCCAAAGGCTACGATATACATCGCTAGTTCACTAGATCTGATAACATTTACAGTTTGGTGATTAACATTTTTCACTGTTCTGACTCTCGGCCATTGGAACAATGGAAGCGATAAAGGGTGCTGTGGTTCAGTAATAACTTCTAGTCAAGTTTTGTAGGGAAATGGCTCGTGTGATGGACTGATGAGCGGACGCAAAACACACTAATTAACTAATATAGGGTGAACGGTCCAGTCGTTAGGCCTATATACTGTGACACTGAACTGAATGGAACAATTCACAGGAAATTGGGAAAGCGGCGGATACCAGATAAAACTCGGACAGTAGGGTCACTTTTGTGTGAGAACTTTACAGAATAGTTTTAATTATAGTGATTTGTGCCATCATTATCTCGTTAAATGAGTGTTTGTTGTGTCCTGATATTTTGATTTTGTTTTTACAATCTCGGAATAATGAGAGGACAAAAGTATCATCCGTTCCAAAATAAACAGTTTAGTACTTGTACCTACATTAGTTTCATCGGTGCTTGTATTGTGACGCCTAAGTATAGCTAAATAAAACTTGGATGAACTTGATATACTAGGTAGACTTTTAAATTGAGGAAAAGGGTAATTTTATTTATTTCTGAATCTATTGTCTAGTTTACACGACAGATTGGTAAGTACCTATCTATTGTAATTATCCTTATTGTTTCACAATCATAGATATCAGGTTTATTTTAATTTTAACCTATTTGAAAATCATTCAACATGTACCTAAATTATCCCCTTTTCTGAGATTTTCAGTAATCTTCAAAGCCATTCAAGAATAAATCTTGTACTTATTCCATTCTGTAAGACCTTGGCAGTAATCTATAATTCCTTCGGGCGTGTGCAAGCACTCGCAACTTCACAAGGTCTGTGCCGTTTACCATGACCGCACCACTGAGTAATTATTTGCCATAAAAGTCTGATGTCAGCTCTTAAAGGGCGCAAAACTATACGTGTACTACACCTGTACTCGGTACTTTAATGCGTTTGTGCATTCAGTTACCTCCAACCGTTTTAAATGTTCTGTTTCTTGGAAATTAAGTGATTATAATATAAATATTAACCGCACTGCACTTCCGGACTGGATGTAATACCTGTACTAGGTACCTACTACTGTGGGATTGATAAATATGGATGAAACAAACAGACTCGTCACACCTTTCTCTTCATAATTTCTCAGCTGAAAATTATTTTCAAAGCCTTAGGTTGTCTTTTAAGCTTACGATCTAGTAGGTAATTCTTTCTAGTGTGACCTTTAAACAACATCTTTAACAACGATACATCATCGATGCTTTGCATTTGGCAAATGGATTTGTTAAGATCCATACTAGGCCTGGGCACATCCTATATTTAGCTGAGGACACACAAAACTGATATTCGTCAAGGTTCTACAATTAACTATCTGATTTTAAACATTGTACACCTTTCGAGTGCTTCCTGGTTTTGTTAAAACTGGTTTAATATGTAAGCCTGTCCACAAAAATTACTAGAGATGTAAGTAGGTAGCCAGTGTTTGCACTAGATTTAGATTTAGCTATCGTGAGTGTGCTAATACTTTATGATAACAAATGAGTCTCTGCGTCTCCAACTGGAGTATGCGACTACCTCTTATGTCGTTGTTAGGCTTATTTATTTGTACAATCCTGATAATGATATTGTTGAATATGTTAGGCATATTCTAAAGTTTAGTAGGTGTCAAAACTATAGGGGAATCGTTTTTTTGTCTCGTGAAATATCATCATGGTCAACTGCAGTTTATTCTAGTTAATGATTTAAGTCGCACATTTTTGGCATATTCAGACAATTTGTTATGAAAAAAATTTAAGTAAATGTAGTCATGTTGAATGACTATACCTGCTGGTACAAATCAATATTTAAACCATTTACCTCGAGTTGATTTTTACGACTTACGCTGTGTACTCCACCTATAACTAAGTATCTGATACACCAAGTAAGTTACGTTAAGCATCAAAACAATAATAATGGTAAAATCAATGGTAATGTTTGGCTACGTATTTGGAAACCCGAGGTTTCTTTTGTTAGCCTGAAATAATTCTGCTATGGGTAGGTAACCACAGTGTACCTACGTCCTATTATTAGCTACTGCTAGTTCGACCTGTCGTGTGCATATTTAAATACAGCGTATCGAATGGAAATATCCATATTCTAATTACCACAGATTGTGTTTACGCTAGGCTGCATCCACAGACAACTGCGTGCAGGTGTTAATAATTATTTATCATAGCGTCACGCATTGATTACTATGGTAATATTTTGTACCACTATTGTCGGTGTTCATGACGATACGGGTGAACATGGGAGAGCGGTCAAACTATTTTGTCTAATTCATGGACATGACAGGAAGAGCCACAATGAAGTTGCATTAGCTAGTCACGGTGGGCAGTTTGCCGAAAATGAGCAAACAGGTAATAGGTGTGAACTACCCGATCCGTTAAACGTTAGACAGGACGTGTCCATGATATTCGAGTCGAGTAGTTAGTACGGATCTGTTAAGGTCTACTTTACAAGTTTGTGCAAGGATGCGGAAGTGACAAGTTCAGCGTTTGTCGCCAACCGTTACTTCAAGTCAGAGTTTGGTCGAAAATCCAAGACACATGTCTTGTTACAGTGAGGCGTGATAGGCATGCTGCTACCAAAGAGTTTGGACACTTTCAAATTACAATGTAAATGCTTCGTAATTTTGGTCGCGAATTACAATATCCATTTCCGCAATTACCGAGTGCATAAAAATGGCAACGGATTTATCAAACGTGGTTTGATTATGAAAGTACCTACCAATATTTTTTTGAATATCTACGTATGGTCTTTGGTATGTATTTAAATTTAAATACTTTCGGAAATCTAATAATAATTAATTAGCATGAAACTGATTTCCTGTAATTTTTTTGAATAGTAATATTTCACGTTGTTCCATAGAACTAATAAGTGTATACCCAAAGGTTAATTTCAGGACAATTCCTATCTAATCATTAGATAGTTAATAAATCCATTGTTGATGTCCCCACTTAATGGTATGCTACTGGAAGATATATATTATACGGACTATATTATTACAATACAGTGGAAACGACCCAAATATTTATTTGACGGCACAATAAATTGATTGAAGATTGGGTATATAAATGGAAATTTATGTTTTTTCTGTTACTTAGTGAAGGTAAATGATAATGGATGATTTTGGAGTAGGTGTGACCAGCCTTGAATATTCCTGAGCCGAGAACTGTCATTATGATAGTATCTAAAATATAATAAGTAGTGAAATACTGTGATTAGAACGTCGACAGGTTAGCATTTTGTATTGACACGGGGAGGGAGACATTAGTCATTCAAGGTTCAAGGCAGCCATTACTAAACGTAACTTTCTGCAGCTTTTCAATTAATTTCCTTTGAAGCGACATTAGGAATGGCAAGCTTTCTTTGTCACGAAACCGTTAGGTAAATATCGACGAACATTGCTTAGATATAATAGGATTATTTACCCAGTTCATTGCACAAGCAGAGCTCTAGGTTTTTAACAAGTACAATTTTAACAGTTAATAAAAACCCCCGACACAAGCATTTCCTCATTTCTCTTTCCTTCTCCATCACCAGACCCTGTTCACCATCTATCTATAACCTATTCATTGAGACCATTCTAATGAGCCCAAACACGATACCTGTGCTGTAAGTTGGTAAGGGAGTTGGGTATCCTGCAAATTCCAGGTGATGCTGCAGCATCAGTTTAAGGTTACTATTTTCTTCTAATATTATTGAAGTAACAGAATACCAAATTTTTTATCGATCAGACCTATGGAATATACTCACATCCATTCATTAACTAGAAAAGAGCTAATAATCTTCAAACGGCTGAACCGATTTTGATAAAAACATATCTAAGAACCATCGCTAGAAAACCTGCATTTAAATCGGTTCACCTGTTTAAGAGCTAAGGTGCCACAGACAGACACACACATAGCGGTCAAACTTATAACACCCCTATTTTGCGTCGGGGTTTAAAAAAAATTGTTTAACGAGTTCTTTTGTTTTAAATCAAACAATAGGGAAAAACAAGTAGCAACTGATAACTGATTACTGGAAAACGTTACTGGAAATGAATGAGGTCATGGCGAGCTGGTGGAATGTGACACTTTATATATTTAAGATAAGTTATTATGTATGTCATTGTTTAATGTTTATTAACGTTGTTTTTCACATTTTTTTCCTCTATCCTACAGATGTCATTTACTTACGAAAGCCAGAGATAATGTAACTTCGATTTTTTTAACTTATCGATTTCACCAGAAGTCAAATATTTAATAAAAAATTTGGGTGTGGTAAATAAAATTTTATCAGACAAGTTAAGTGCTTTATTCACTTCACTTCACCTCAAAAAGTTAATCCATTCAAATATATATTATCGTTATCGTTAACTAGGTACTTATCTCAAGAACCTTTACCTAAATATCAAATTATAATATATTTATTGTGTAATGATAAAATATAAGCGTTTTTAACTATGTGATATATACATACATATTTATTGAATTATGTGATGAAGTTTTCAGAAAATAATTTTCAGATTCAAAGGCATAACTAATTCTCAACATATAAAACAGTCCCTCCTCATGCTCGGGCCACACCAACGGGAAACGCCGTTAATTATCACGATGATGGACCTTAACCCGTCCGAATAAAGTCTATCATCGCGATAGTTAACGGCGTTTCCCGTTGGTGTGGCCCCAGCATTAAAGAGCTAAGCTTTCGTTATCGTCGTAGGTAGGTAAATTAAGTACCTACCCTACTTTTGTTCGACGAAGACGTAAAAGTTTCTGTGTTTCCTAGGAAGTGAAATATGAGCTCATCCTAACAATAAATATGCATTACCTAAGTGAATAAATAATTACTGAAACCGCATTGTTGGTTATATCACTCATAGTCAAGTCACAAGTTGCAAACTAATTAATTAGTAGAACCTCATTGTAATTTCACTCAGGAAACTATTATTACAGTGTTAAGTAAGTAAGGCCACATTACCACGGTGTCTACGTATTCAAATCGTGTACAGAATTTGATTTGCCTTTAAGCATTTCATTGACATTCCCGATACGATTTCTTAAGAATGGGCATACCTTTATGTACTATGTAGTTGCGTACTTTGTGTGGACTATACGAAATAGCTGTTTTGTCATAATAGTATATAGTGAGCGGTATGATTGGAGAGAATTTTGAGCCTAATTATTATTCTAAGTTCGTATCGATTATCTTTGAATCGATCGCGCATCATTCAGCTAGTCGTCGTTCATAAGTTAACTAAACATAAACGACTTTAACTTAGCGAATGACGGTAGTCGTAAAGGTTTTGTGGATCTGAGCTTCCATGACTGAAATAAACGCTACAGACCTACAGTGTCTTATTGTTTTTATTTCTTCAAGGTTTTGTGCCCCAACCAGTCAGCCTAGGTACCTACTTGGTACAATTTATATAGTTAGTAAAATATTATTCCTATTTGACGCTGGTAAACAATTAAAAATATACTCAGCTTTTTATAACTAAGTAAGTAAGAACAGTTGTAGGATCACTTGGTAATGTCAAGCTCATATCATCCAGAGACCATCGAGATGAATATCATAACAGGTTTTGACAACCACAGTTAAATAACCGCCGGGTACCGCGCTGGCGTTAAATATGTTCCTTTGCTCAAACAAGGTTCATTGACCTACGATGCTTGTATAAATTCCCGATATGTGACCGATGAATATACAAAAAGGTTCTACTTTTTATGCATTGATCCGTTAAGTATATGTTTGATACATACAAAGTGAGCTTTCTATTCTAAAAATATCTTCTTTTGCATTTTAAAGTTGTTATTGATCGGCATCTAAGAGTACCAATAGGACCTACTTTTGAATCTATCGCGAAATTGCTAACCAACTTAATGTTTGAAACTTTGTACCCAATTAGTTTAATATTTTTTTTTTTTTAAACGCGTTGTTAACTATAAACTAGACTAAAACAAATAAACAAAGACGATTTACTGTACAAACCTGCATTTACACATATCCTAAGTAGTCGTAGGTTGGTAAGGTTTTATAAGAAGAACAATGTACAAAATGTATCACAAATTCAATATATCAGAATATCTTGTTTAAATGCTGTTGACACAGGACGGTCTGCGGTTCTGCCAACAAATGCATGCGCTCGTAATGCACAAGTTTACGATTCGCTTTAAAAACGACGATGACCCCGAGTGTCGGCAACAGGCTTGCCAAGATCATAAATTTTAAAGTTATTATTTGTTTGTTTTAATAGTAAACACACACTAAAATAAACAATAATGGGTTAACCGAGGATTTGAAAACAGTTTTCGTTTTGTGACTCAAGTGCGCTACGCAAGGTCTACTTTAAATTAACTAAGTATTATTTATCTTCACTTAAGTATTTCTATACCATTAATACACGTTTGGACAACTGTTACAAATATAATGTTGTTTATTTTTGTTACAAATCTATTTAAATAGAATTAGCATTGTTATCTTATCACGATAATCACGAATAATTTAATCTTGTACTAGGTACTTCCAGAAAACATCACTTCTAAAAACATTTTGATAGAGATTACTCAGTTCGATATTGAGATGATCTTGGCCTTATCTTGCTACAGCTTTCCAAAAGATTTACGTCATGACTGAGTATACATAATAATATCAAAGTGTTATCACAACGTAATTTGTTTGTAGAAAAAGTTATTTTAATCTTTTTGGCGTAGCGCCGAGACGCCTTTATTTATTAGTGGATAAACGTAAGTGCTTGATTGTAATTTTTGCCAGTGATAAAGTAATAATCGCGGTATCAGCAATACTAAGCATACAGGGTCACATTTCTTACACCATGGTAAATCAGTGGCGTGGCATTCCGCTACGTAAGTTTGGACTCTTAATTGGCCCGAATTTCTAATTAAAATTCTTTTTTTGCTTTCTGTATTATTTCTCTTCGTGTTGTTTGCAAAGAACTAATAGCATTTTATTTGATGGCCATCGTAAGGAATTCAATGTTAGTACATAATGACAATTTAGTCCCAGAGGATGAAATGTTGTTGGCTGTTCGCGTCGAGCAGCCTTCGAGTTCCATAATAGTCTTTGGCGCAGACACAGCGGCCTTTACCCGCATGCAATCATTACCAGAACCACTTAATCATTCATAACATGGTTCTATTATAATGAGAAAACCCGCGTAAATGGTAATAAGATTTCTATGACACACGCCGGATACAAAACATTACGACAAAGGGAATAATCGTAATATTTTTTTATGATTAGCGAGAAAAGGCACGCGATAATTACTAATAAATGGAAAATAGTATCTCATAGTCTACCAGTAATCATTTACATGAATCATTGGAATGATAAATATTTAAATAACTTTATAAGTATTAAGTGGAAGGTATAGATTTTAATACCGATACGTATGTGGTGGACCTGTCAGGTTACCGTGACATGTGGTCGCGTCATCTTATTTCAAAGAATGATCACGAAGCTTTCATCAGGTATCTTACGACTTTATCAAGAATTGCGAGAGAATTTTTCCTATTACTTAAGTTTCACAGAAATTATATTCTGGTCGTTTTCTGCCACAGTGTGAGCTGTTTGTCCAAATCTTTGCAATCAACACTTAGCGGGCCGTTCCCCGTTGCTAACCCATCTAGGTACGCCTACGAGAACATTATCACTCAATTGCTATACAACTATAGCGTGGGTGAGTACAAAGTGGTCCAGGTCATGTTCTTTTTATACCCAGATCTAAATAGAAACAATGCTATCTACCTACTTAACGAATTTGACAAAATGTTGCTATAACTCATATTCGGACACCCACATTCGGACCGCACACAATTGTTTGATTGGTCAATTTTGAGGCCGGAATTGCTCAATGACATGGATTTATTTAGTTGCAATGCCATGCTAAAACGCAAATGGTATAGCTGAATGGACTGCCATAGCAGATGGTTAACTGATGATACCATGCATCAGCAACTAAAAGACAAAGTCATAAAGGAACTGCTCTTGTTAGTCTAGTGGCCGATTGAATTTTGTACTTGGGAATCTCCATTTGAGTTGTGTAACTAATGTTTCTCCATAAAAAATTGGTTTCTTTTACGTAAAACTTTCCCATTAGAAGTTCGATATCTAGCTACTGCGTCATCGATATAAATGTAGATGGATAACTTGGGGATTTGTATTGGTCCTTTCTAATTGGTCATATTTCGCGAACTATGAATGTAAGCTTTCATAATTGGCACTGCCAAAAACCCACCGACTTACGTGACTCACGTTTAAATGCTTCTAGGTAATTTGAATTAATTTGATTGAATGTTACCTGTCTGTTTTATGGGAAAATTAATTTAATGTCCATTAGGAGACGCAGGAGACCCGCCTTGTTATCGAGTTTGAACATAGTGTGATGTAGTAATGGATTCAAACGCCACGAATGGCAATGAGGTAATCGTCGGCTTCCCTCAGGGGAGGCGCCGCGGCGCACCCGTTTAACGTGACTGCCCGCTGACACCGCACACCGCCATTCTAATATTCTAAGAAGGTAGTAACATTTTATTGTTTCGCTATTATAATAACTCAGGAAGGTGGGGCTTTGCTGGCTTTGCGTAAGGTTCTGACAGCAAAAATTTTAATAGAGGGAAACTATCATAGGTTACCTACCTACCATATATTCCTCTCCACAACTTTTCGCAAAACTTAAAATTCAGATCAATTTCCTGGCTGCTTACCAAATATCCAGCAAAATTTATACTTGTAGTATACAGTTTAAGCTTAATAATTTAACAGAGGTATCCGACCCCTTTAAATATCTTTAGAAAATGTAAGTAAATGACAATATCCGGATGTAAGTTTCTGGGTCATCATTAAAGGATCTGACAGACTGACACTGGTTGGTACGAATCGGCGCCCTAACCTGTCCGTAGGGCCGCAGCACCTATTAATGTCCCCGAAAACGTTTTTGTTACAAGTTTACCCTAAGTTTATGTGTATTTTATAATATATTCCAAATCTTATACACGAAACTCTACTATTGTACTACAAGGGTTCCTTCTATAAGATGGCAGTTAATTGTTAATATACAGAACGTAACCGTGTAGGCAGGACGAAAGGGTCTTTGTATGTAGTAATTTAATTCTTCATGCATCGCTAGGAGCCTTGCTTATTGAAACATACCTTTACCTTTGCTTTAGAAGGTAATGTCCGTAGTAATTAATGAATAGACTCCTAATGGTGCCGATTCTCTTGTCACAAATGCCTCTAAACTAGACTAAACATCACCAAAATTTAGTTTATTTCTGTCAAACGACGATTTCCCATTCTGAAATAGACTAAAGTGACACAACTCAACTATATTTTAGTTTGATAGCACTAAGATGGTAATGAGATATTAATTTAGTGAAAATGGCAATTTTGCTATTCTGAATTTGACGTTTTTCACCTAAAGTTTAGATTTTCTAACTAAATCTGACTATTTTTAATCGAGACTAAAAACGTGTGGAATATAATAAAATTGGTTGTCATGAACTTTAAATTCACACCAACACCTCGACTTCAGATGCAAAAACAGTACTAAGTCTTTTTTTTTCTTTTGCTTACATCTCGAAAACGGTGTGTCCAATCGCAAAAATAATGAAAATTTCGACCTCCTATATAAAACCCTTAACACTCTATATGTAGGTAATAATTTTTCTTATTTTCCATACAAAAAGTGAAAAATTCTATATAAAACACGTCGAGGCTTCCCACCCTTTTTTTTTTTTTTTTTGGGTGGGAAATTATCAAGTAACTTTTCCCGCTCTGGGTGGAGCGGGAGGGCGTGTCAGACTCTTACTGACTAAAACCCAGCCGTGTTCCTTCAGCTGCCATGTTGCCGGGGGGCCACGATATCCCTATCGGCCCATATTCGCAGCCCCGGCAGGCATTGGCCCTAGCGGACCCCGTCAATTCTGCTGACATCTCTTTGAGGCGCGCGTGGAACACAACGCACCGTCGACCCGGGCTTGGTCCTTATCGGACGGCGAGCTACCCATTGCTCACCGTCCGCAAGCCCGCGCCTACGGTGGCCGCAAATCTTCCTGTGATTCCCGACGCCCAAGGCGTCTCCTCCTGCGGCGGTTAGGGGCGCGAGGGCGCGAAATTTGCCTCTCCCTCACGCGCTCCGTCTCCTCCTTCGCGAGCATTACTGCTTCGCGCAAAGAGGTGACGGCCTCCCGTTTCCTCTCGCTCCGTAGCATGGCCCTAATCAGGGCCGGACGCGAGAGATCACCGCCGCCGATCGCATCCACGAGGACACGGCGATGCCCTGCCCAAGCCGGGCAGACCTCCACCGTATGCTCCACCGTGTCCTCCGGGCGATCCACACACTGACGACACCCGGGCGTTTCCTACCGCTTTATTCTGAACAGGTACCTCCCGAAACAGCCGTGTCCGGTGAGGACCTGCGTCAGGCGGAAGGTGAGGACGCCGTGGCGCCTCTCTAGCCACTCCTCAAGAATCGCCTCAATTGTGGCGTGCCCAGCGCTGGGTTGCGACAATCGCACTCTCCATTCCGCCATGAGATCCCGCCGGAGCTCTGCGTCCCCGGCGTTTCGCCTCCTCGCGCCACTCCCAAATGTGCGCGAGGACATTTGCCTCCAGATCTCATGGCGGTACTCCGGCAAGGAGGCTCGCCGCCTCGCAGGAGACCGTGCGGTATCCTCGGGCCAGCCGGATGGCCATGACCCTTTGGGACGCGTTCAGCCGGTGGCCTGGCTGCCGCCTCAATGAAGGCGCCCACACCGGCGCCCCGTAAAGGGCCATGGACCGCACGAAGGCTTCCCCCCCCCCCCTGCGCGCCTTTATAGATTCTTCTTAAAAGATTCACGTGGTTAGGTAAGATGTGTCAAAATAATTTTCAAATTTAGAGAATTTATTTTGCAGAATAGCTTTGAGATTCTCATAGTCAAAAGTAAGGAATTTTAGTGTTAGTTTAGTTCGGTGTAGAAGAGAATCGGCACCATTGTCATACAATATTAACAAAAGTTTAAGGGCACTTATTTAAGGAATCGACGTAGCAAGGTCGGAAGTGCAAAGTAAGTATAAAATGACTTCATATGGCAGCCTGAATCAGCCTGATGACCTACAATTACTTACATCACATCTGCAATCAAGCTGGCAGAGAACTTACAGAGAATTAATGGCCCTAATTGTTTCATTTCCTCAGTCTGTGGTCATAATATTTCGCGACCTACACGGAAGACCATAGAAGTTCTCAACTGGTCCAGAAATTCCACCATAGAGCGCTGGTAGATAGATGTGTGGCCGGTCTGAAAATATTTCTTAATATACTTATTCTTTATTTTCGATTTTGATCAAACGTGATAATGATCAAGAAATATCGCAATTATTTTAAGGACGCACTTAATTAACATTGTTAGTACCTTATCGGTTAATTTGATTAAATGCGTTCTTAAATATCTACCAAATACTGGGTAGTTAATACTTAGATATCATAATATCAAAGTATTTCATCGACGTTACTAAAATGTAATCAATCACGTATTGTATTGTGTTTTTCTGACGAATAATTTTTCAGAATTTCCGAATTTTGATACATAACTGATTATGATTTGTTGGTCGTTTTTTGCAATAAGATAAAAATGTCTGCAACATTATGACGAATACTACTACCTGCATTGCATTGCACTGACAGGTAGGTAGCAGTGGTGGATCCAGGATTGTTGTTTGGGAGGGGCTTGACCCCTCTGAGGTTAGGCTTTAGCAAAGTAAACACTAAAAGAGCACAGAACATTTTACAAGCCTCCTTGTATTACTTTTCGCAAATTCCTCGATGACTTCGTTAGGTTAGACTACCAGAGATATTCTCGGTGAATATACATGGAGGCCAAACCGGACAGTGTGAGTGGCAGAATGAGTGGCGCGCAGATTCAAAATTCGTCACGTAAACATCTTATAGAAAAAACTTGAAAATATATAAAATACTCATTAAGTTAAGGATAATTGATAACAATTGTACATTAGGTAGTACAATACTTGCTAAAAAGTTTAATAAGAATAATATCAAAAGATTTGTCACGGAGGACCTCAGACACTTTTGGGGGGCTTGAGTCTCTTAGCCCCCCCTCCCTGGATCCGCTACTGGTAGGTATGCAAAAGTACCTACGTAATTGAGCGAATAGTCTGTTACAAAGATCTCCTTTTCATCCCGTCTAACCCAAAATCAGTCTTCAAATCATCGATACAGCCGAATGATTTGAAGATCAAGTTAAACAAATATTGAGAAATCTAAGAATGTCGTCGGACGACACGAAGCCAGCAAGCGATGTACTTATTATTTGAAATTTTGAGCTGTTTGTTCCTTATTATGACTGACACGAGGTACAAATTATAAAATGTTTAGGATGTTCTAATTGACTTATAATTACATTCAATTAAATAATTAAAGCAGCCACAAATATATTAACGTGGCACATTTATATAATCATAATTTGGTATGTGAGTGTCGACGTAACTGGTGTGCTCGGTTGCCGCGAGGTAGAGCCAATTATCTATGGTACCTTCCTACATACTCGCGTGTTTTTTGATTCTCTCAGATAATAATGGTCGTGGCTCCGGGCTGGCCATAATTGCATCCCGAGAACTGAGAAGGAAAACGATGGGGTTACGCTCCGTAAGCCCCCATGACTCGGTAATTTTGTTAGAAATAAAAAACTTTTTGGAGTATCACGTCTCTGTTTGACGTTGCTAGTTCGAGAAGGACAGACGATCGAGCTACTAAGTTCAATATCCATTAACTTTTTTCTTATTCGGACACGCTCTGATTGTTATAAAACCTTTGTATAAGAAATGAAATATTTCGGCTTTTTATAAGAGTGCCCTCAGGCCTCGAGCCTTTCGTTCCTTAACACGTGTGTTAATAGACTTTGAAGTTCTAGTAGCTTTCAGTACCTGGCACCTTCCAATAGGTATCTTAACACTTTCGACTCCACCCACTTTTCATAGAACTCATGCCGCCATTCATATTGGAAGTGAAACCTCCGGGAGGGTTCCCGGCATTACGTTTGCGCTAAAGTTAACCATCGCGGACGGTCAACGGCATTAGGTTTAAAACAGTGCTATAAAACACTGTAAAACTAAGTAAAATTGTGTTTTCAGGGGGTCTTGTCGCTATAAGTAGTTTCTAAACATTTAACATTTTTTGTGAATATTTGTACGGCGGACAAAAAAAAAGAATGCTTGGATTTTAAAACCAACGCATCGCCTCTTTACTTCAATAAAGTGATAAGTCCGACAATATTATTGTCTGACTTACCACGTTATTGTTGCTTCAATAACGTGAAAAATCCGACAATATTATTGTCGGACTTATCACGTTATTGAAGTAAAGATGCGGCATGTACTTACTAATAAATCTTGTTAAAATATACATTAGATTTTATTTTCACGGTTTATAATGCTGTATTCGCTAAGAAACACCAACATTTAAAATGAGCCCTCCGCGTGGGCTCCCGTCATCCCATATGCGACTAGGTGAACCCTCCAGTAGAGGTCTCGGCTCTGAACGTGTTAAGTATGGCATTAACACTTTAATCTAAAATACAAAATAAAACAATCATATACGATATTATATTATTATCTGCTATTGACCTAGATGTAGTAGTAGGTACTTCAACAGTCACCAAATATCATGCAAAACATTTTTTTGTAGGTGCGTCGTTAATATTTTCATTCGTTTCAGTAATTTTTCATATCTTGAAAAACACATTTATATACCGAAGCATTCTTCAGCAGTAAACGAAGTAGCAATTTGTAAAGTGAGTCAACAAAGTACATAGCGCGTATTGGACATTACAAATATGTGAGAAGCGAGTTATCTTAAGATGTGACCAAGTAAATAATTGCCTTCAGTATCTGTAACACTTTATCATTTTCATTACATTGCTTAACAAGCTTAGTTTTAAGTGCTCAGCAAAACTATTTTCTTTTTTAACATTTTTATATGAAAATTAAGAATTTTAATTAGGTTTCAGGTGCAAACATCGCAAGCACACTAAATTTCTTGTTGAGCTATTTCATAAATCGTTTCGTCTGAAAGTTTGCCGCTCATAATGTTTAAACTGCACATTGTTTGAACATGTGAAATTGTAGTTTAAAAGAATTTGGCAACTGCGGAAAATTCTTTTAGGTAAATAGGTACACAGAAAATTGTAAACAAATAAACGAAAAATAACTCTTATGTGATGTTGCTCGTAGTCGTGGAGTGTTATCAGTATCACAAACACGTTATATTCTATATTATAAATGCAAAAGTGAGTTTATTTGTTTGTTTGTTATGCTTTTACGCTACAACGTCTGAACAGAATTGGATGGTACATGGGTAGACTATCCCGATAGTACGTTCCCGTGGGATAATTTTCGACCTCCCCGCGGATGAAGCCGCGGGCAAAAGCTAGTAATAAACTATTACTTTGTAAGGTACCTATTGTTCTAATGTGGAAATGCACAAATGTCCCTATGTGGGAATCGATATGGACCCGAATATCGTGAGTGTGTCCGCCTTCTCTGCAATTCAAGTCGAGGTATCGTTCTGTAGAATTCCCAAATTGGTTGTTAATATTTTGACTTCGTCACGTATTTTGTACGACTATATTCAGACTATGTAGGTGTGTACGTGCAATTACTACAGTACACAAAAAAGCTATCGGTGTGATTCAGTCTCTTTAGCTACGTAACTCATATTTTTTGTTCTGTCGATTGTACCTGTCGGTAAACTGGTTCTGTTCCCAATGTCAAGGTTCTACGAAATGTTCGGAGTAGCTGAACCGAAGCGACGGGCTTTCCGACCAAATAATGTGGTGCTTTTGTCCTACGACGCCTAAAGGAAAAAAAAATGAAATAGAAAAATAAAAATATCATAAGTATCCAGATACAGAATGGCAAAAATTTGAGCGTGATACTGTTTTCGGATTACGCTGTTAGTATAAATCCGAAGAATGAACTAAGAATTTATAGCCAATTACGTATTTTATGCTTCAATTACACTTGCTCGTAAACCAGGTTTAAAAATGCTGAATCATCTTTTTACGCTTGTCGTTGCACGAAAGGCCGTGGTTTGTTGACAATGGTGCCGATTCCCTTGTTAACAAACTAAACTAAATTTAAGTTCAGTGCATCTTTTTCTTTCTATTCCATTAAGAAAAGGACAGAAGATAAATTTTAGTTTAGTCCTGACAATATAATCAGCGCTTGACGTAAATTGAAGTAATTTTAGTAGGCAAGTTTGCATGTCACGTCTAAATTGTATGGAGTAGTGACAGGCGCTGATTAATTTGACAGGACTAAACTAAAATGTATCTTCTGTCCTTTTCTTAAAGATAGAAAAAGATGCACTGAACTTAAATTTAGTTTCGTTTGTGAACAAGGGAATCGGCACCAATATCCGTCTGGTGACTGGTTAGGTAGTTAGAACAGACCGAGTTAGAGATGAGAGCAGACTAATCAGAACGACTGCAGAATAAAGGCGTTTGTAATCAAATGCGGCAAGAATTGGCTTCCTTTAAATAATTGCTTGGTTTACTACTTTAGTTCGAAGTACTGCTCATATTACAAGTCTAGTCTGGTGTCTCGAATACCGCATAAGCAATCAAGTGTAACATTTTATGTATCAATGACTTGCGGTCTGATACCTAATTTAAGTATTTCACATCCTGAATGAATGGCTACTACGCTATACCATTAATTAATTTTAAAATCTCGTGTAGTTAATTGCAGAATAGTGACGTTTTTTAAAATAAAAACTTCTAATGAACTAATTATAACGTCATCCAATTATGATAGGTATTATTGACAAGTTATCAATGTTTGGCCTTAAAGAAGGATAAACCAGCTCATAGATTTGTATCGCAACATTGATAGCAGATTAAATACTTTTGCGGCAATTTATTTATTTATTGTTCAAACTTTATGCACATGTAAAAAATACTGTAAAAATACTGTACCTACCTAGGCATTTTCTACCAGTCAACTTTTAGGGTGATGCAGAGACAAAACATGGCAGGTGCATTAATTTATTTGATGAACTGCAAATGACATGTCGTCGTGGATTAAAAAAACTATCATGTTGTTTCAGTTAAGTGGAACAACCGATGGGAATTTACCTACGTGGCCTAAGTCATAGCAATAGGTAGGTATCGTTGTAGTTAATTACTTTGCAAACGATAATCTGCTCGATGATGCGTTTTGATATACCTGTAGTGGTTTATAGCTGGCTATTACAAAGTTTTTTTAAAGTGAAATCTTCTTTAGGCGCGTTGGGCATTTTAGAGATGGGAAAAAACAATTGAACTCGCGACACCGTTACCGACACCTCATTTTTTTAAACGCGATTGTGCTCTTTATTAATATTACGTTACGGATCAATGTTCTATGCAAGTATTTGTAAAGGTTTTGGAAGTATTTTATAATTGTTCAAGTTTTCACTTCTGTCGGCACTCCCGAGTGTCAGTTTTTTTTTTGGATTGAGCAAATAGAATGAACACCCGTTTTCTGAAAGATTTATGAAAAATTCATGCGTGATTTGGACGGGTGTTGATAATTCATTCACCCATTACAGTACCTGTCTACTTACGGCGAATTTCACTAAAGAAACTGAACGCGATCAGCACATCTAAACCGCGTTCAAGAGCTGTCAGTGTCAATATTCCACAACAATGATGACACAAATCACCCTTAGATGAATTCTGTGTTGATTTGTCTTTCAGAAACTGTCCGTGCAAGTCTTGCATACAATTTTTAAAAAAAATTGCTCTTGTTGTTTTTTTTCAGACCAGTGGATGAGAATTACTGTCAAGGTCATGATTTTCTTGAACAATGGGACACAACTGTTATTGTTTCTGTAATACTAACTAAAGTCCTCGAAACAATCGTTTAATTAATCCAATTATTTCCTCTATCAGCTAATGTCGACAACTTCTAAGTCAATAGCAAAAATTGCCCGAATATAATAAGGCAAGTGGTAACTGTTTTTATAGAAGGACATATTTCCAGTTATTGAAGTTATTGAACTAGCGGATAGTTCAACAATTCACATTCTACAAACCGCCACTGAAAAAAACAAAGCCTCTTTTCATAATTTCGTGCTACGCTACGGCATTGCTACGAGAATGAAAAACTTTGCATTGTTATTTTTATTTCGCAAGTTCAAGGTGACAAATGTAATAGGCGTTTCAGTACCCTGTAATTTATATATAAGCATATACACAGACGGATGTCCGGTCCGCATTTCCCCATAATGAACTTTGCTTGCCGGCAACCCGCCTTCGCGAAGAACCGCATTAATTTGCATAGCTAATTTACATTTTACTTTACTACCTAATATATTAAAGTGACGTTAATCCAATGTGTAAAAATTTACGAGTAGGTACCTATTACGTCAAAATGATGAACGAGGCGGTATGGCGGCAACCCGATTGAAAAAACAGTGTGTCGTAACTCGTAATCTTTACAAGCTGAAAGATAAACTCCGGCAAATATTTGTATGGGTAACAGCTGTCACTCGTTTCGGTCGAGTGTTGAGCAGAAACACACCAGATGATGGACACCGTCCACGCTATTAGGTAAACATATCAGCATAGGTAAAGCTACTTATCAACTACCTAAATAAATTGAAAGTAAGTATCTAAGCTAGTAAAAATCTGGTAACCCCAGGTCCTCGGAATGATGTTGCACCTTTTGTGATAGGTACTGTAAGGTTTTATGCAATAAGCAACCTTATGTTGTGCAGGCTGTTAAGAAAACAGTTCTGTATTCGAACATTCTGACAATTTGCATTTAAATAGGAATCGAATCGGCTGTTTTAAATGTTTGTAAACGCACCCACAATACAGGAGAAATTCCTAGTGTGGGGCCAACCTATTCAAAACAAAAAAAAAATAAAAAAATTGTTGGATAAAAGTGAGCCCTAGGCTATCAAGCGACGGCGGGAGGAAACGTCCGGGTGTCACCATTGTGTGGATCGCCCGGAGGACACAGTGGAGCATACTGTGGAGATCTGCCCGGTTTGGGCGAAGCATCGCCGTGTCCTCGTGGAGGTGATCGGCGGCAGTGATCTCTCGCGTCCGGCCCTGGTTCAGGCCATGGTACGGAGCGAGAGGAAATGGCAGGCCGTCACCTCCTTCTGCGAAGCGGTAATGCTCGCGAAGGAGGAGGCGGAACGCGTGAGGGAGAGGCAAATTTCACGCCCTCACGCCCCTAACCGCCGCAGGAGGAGACGCCCGGGGCGGGAATCGCGAGCCGATTTCCGGCCACCGTAGGCGCGGGCTTGCGGACGGTGAGCAATGGGTAGCTCGCCGTCCGATAAGGACCAGGCCCGGGTCGACGGCGCGTTGTGTTCCACGCGCGCCTCAAAGAGATGTCAGCAGAATTCACGGGATCCGTTAGGGCCAATGCCTGCCGGGGCTGCGAATAAGGGCCGAAAGGGACATTCGTGGCCCCCGGTTACAGGGCAACCGAAGGAACACGGGTGGGTTTTAGTTAGTAAGAGTCTGACACGCCCTCCCGCTCCACCCAGAGCGGGAGAAGTTATTTGATAATTTCCCACCCACAAAAAAAAAAGGCTATCAAGCGATTATAAAAAAACAAATGTACTATTGAATTAAATAGGTATATTGAAGGTTTTACCCCAAGAAGCCTTTCATTTGATATCGTCCCGGTACAGTAGACAAACAAAGTGTTTACAGTACCGTCATTTATTGCGCTGAATATTGGAACGATTATTTGCTTAAAACTTAAAACATAATATATTATCACGCCTCTAACCGTAGAAGGGTAAGGTAGAGGTGTATCTATAGTACTCACATTTCGTCAGTTATTTGCCATTGGTAGCAACAGTAACAAAAGGGTACCATTAGAAAGTGCTGAAATATTTTAGGTACAGCCTATGTAAATGAAAACTATTGAACTAGCCCGTATGAAGTTAGCCATGACAATTTGTTTAAAAGCCTTAACATTCCAACTGGTGTTAAAGTAATGTTATGGTAGAAATAATACTCATTTACACATTACTATAATGAATGAAGCCGCAGAGGTGACGGAGGCGTGATCCATTTGAAAAGCAAGATTATCCACGGTGATCGCAAACGTCGTTGACGAATTCAGTCGTTCTGCACGCCGTTCGTCACAGTTGTCAATTGAGAAGTAGTTATACGTGCCACGGCCAATCAGCATCCAGTAGCTGTCACCATCAGCTAAACGACTAGAATCACACATATGGTCATCGTTCGTAACATATGTTTAGACGATTTGATGCTTTGTTTATTCATGTGACATAATTAAAATGTCAAGATAAGTTATAGCTATTTCTTTAGAATAATATTTAGTCTATAAGGCTTCTGATTAATTTCATCCTGAACAACATGTTTATCACTTCTATGAATAAATAAATATGTATGGTGGCAATCTAGTTTCAAAGTTTTTCAGATTATAAGTTCTCACTGTTCCTTTGCAGCTCTACGAGCTTGTATAGGTAGGTTTACCTGCTACGAGCTACGTGGTCGCTCGCGGGTGCAGACAGTCGGATTTATAGTTTTCTGTTGTAGGTAAACAGGAACATTCAATTATTAACAAGACTTCGGTAAATATTATTTTACGGGAAGCTGGTGAGTAGTATTAACGTTTATGACCGACAGTTAAATGGGAAAATGGCAATAGTGGGTACCTTCATAAACTTCTATACCTACGGAATAATTAAAAATGGACTGTACAATTGCTTGAATATTGCAAAATATTTTGTGAGGTGTAACTAGGCCTAGGTCTAGGCCTAGGTCCAGGGGATCTACAAAAAGTTTGTTTGTTGTTACAAACTTTACATTCAGTAGAGAATATTGTGCTGAAGCAAATGCAACCTACGTTTTGATCATCGCTCGCTGCATTACTAAACCAATTTTTACGACCTACCTAAGTACTTACTGGCTAAATAATTTTAAAAGTTTCTAAGAATATTAAGTTTCTAACATAAAGCCTCATTATAATAATTTAATATAAACGACCACCAACACCTACAAAATTACCTACATAATTATTATTACTCTGGCCTAGGTTTTTCTAGGTTTTTTTCGTTTTGGAATGATATCGCAGGAAAAACCCGTGTTCGAATGTGTAATGTTGATTATTATATAGGGGGAGGTATGATTAATTCATTGTGTATGACGAAACGATAAAAAACTAAGGCTGAATGAGAGTCAAGAATCATGAAAGCTGGAAAATCCCCAAATGGACCGCGCGATTGACGTTATCATTGCACGTTTTTTATTGTTTTGTGTCTGGACTAGACCGAAGTGGATTTTTTTCGGTTTCAGTACAATATTATGCTTTCGCTCTATTGATACACAAATTTCGCTCTATTGAAAACAAGTTTATCCGAAGAACTAGCTTCTCAGTGGATCCGAGTCTGGAGTTGTGCGCGGTTGATGGCAATAGGCTCGTTCCCTACAATGGGTCTTAAACATTACTGACGAAATGTGAAATCTCTGCCTAACCCTTCGGGAAAACGCGTTAATTTAACACTTTCGACTCCACCCACTTTTCATAGAACAAATACGCCATGCCGCCATACCCTAGTGGAAGTGGAAGTGAACCCTCCGGGAGGGTTACCGGCATTACGTTTGCGCTAAAGTTAACCATCGCGGACGTACGTACGGCATTAGGTTTAAAACCGTGTTATAAAACACTGTTAAACGAAGTAGGTGAAATAGTGTTTTCAGGGGGTCTTGTCGGGGCGCCGGTATGGGCGCCTTCATTGAGGCGGCAGCCAGCCCGCCGGCTGAACGCATCCCAGAGGGTTATGGCCATCCGGCTGGCCCGAGGATACCGCACGGTCTCCTGCGAGGCGGCGAGCCTCCTTGCCGGATTAACGCCATGGGATCTGGAGGCAAAGGTCCTCGCGCACATTTGCGAGTGGCGCGAGGAGGCGAAACGCCGGGGCTTAACTCCGATGCCGCAAGAAATTGCGGCACAGCGGCCAGAGCTCCGGTGGGGATCTCATGGCGGAATGGAGAGTGCGATTGTCGCAACCCAGCGCTGGGCACGCCACAATTGCGGCGATAAGACCCCTCTTTGAGGAGTGGCTAGAGAGGCGCCACGGCGTCCTCACCTTCCGCCTGACGCAGGTCCTCACCGGACGCGGCTGTTTCGAGAGGTACCTGTTCAGGATAAAGCGGGAGGAAACGCCCGGGTGTCATCACTGTGTGGATCGCCCGGAGGACACGGTGGAGCATACGGTGGAGGTCTGTCCGGCTTGGGCGGGGCATCGCCGTGTCCTCGTGGAGGTGATCGGCGGCGGTGATCTCTCGCGTCCGGCCCTGATTCGGGCCATGGTACGGAGCGAGAGGAAATGGGAGGCCGTCACCTCCTTTTGCGAAGCAGTAATGCTCCCGAAGGAGGAGGCAGAACGCGTAATGGAGAGGCAAATTTCGCGCCCTCGCGCCCCTAACCGCCGCAGGAGGAGACGCCCTGAGCGTCGGGAATCACAGGCAGATTTCCGGCTACGGTAGGCGCGGGCTTGCTGACGGTGAGCAATGGGTAGCTCGCCGTCCGATAAGGACTAAGCCCGGGTCGACGGCGCGTTGTGTTCCACGCGCGCCTCAAAGAGATGTCAGCAGAATTGACGGGGTCCGCTAGGGCCAATGCCTGCCGGGGCTGCGAATACGGGCCGAAAGGGAAATCGTGGCCCTCCGGCAACATGGCAACTGAAGGAACACGGGTGGGTTTTAATTAGTAAGAGTCTGACACGCCCTCCTGCTCCACCCAGAGCGGGAGAAGTTATTTGAAAATGTCCAACCCAAAAAAAATAAAAAAATGTGTCTTGTCGCTATACGTAGTTTCCAACCTTGCAAAAGTGAACAAAAAAAAAAACTTGGGTTTTAAAACTAGGTAACGCATATAGGTAGGTACTAATAAATCCTGTTAAAATATACATCATATTTTCTTTTCACGGTTTATAATTCTGTACCTATTCGCTACTAAGAAAAACCTACATTTAAAATGAGCTCTCCACGGCGGCTCCCGGCATCACATATGCGACTAAGTGAACCCTCTAGGAGGGCTCCCAGCACTGAAAGTGTTATGTGTAGTTTCATACTGACATCGTCAGTAACTGCTCTATTTAAAAATGATGGACAAATTTTACTTGCAGAAACATGATACGTAACAACACAATGTCAACAGGGACAAGCGCGTTCAACTTCCTGCTACAGGCATGTCTAATCGTTTAGCAAGTTTGGGCCAACTGAACGTAACACCGCTGTGGTAACTGCCGACTGTTGACATTGTATATTTTATTGTCAATTACCTCACGATTTTCATGTCTCAATGTCAACCGGTGGCAAATATTTCATGCCTGAAGTGATTTTTCATAGTTACGTATATGATTTGCAGTTTATCGGCTGTGAAGCGAGTCTAATAACGTTTATATAGCCGGATTAAGATGGAATGACAAAGATAGGACCATATTGCAATTCATTCTTGGTTGCCGTGATACATAGCGCTTAATGTTAATTACCGGATACGAGTTTCCTTCTTAGCACCGCTTTGAACTACGATTTTATGAAGATATTCTGGCTGGCCGGTTATTTGTGATCGCAAAATTGTACATAGGCGGACAATAAATCGTTAATAAATAGTTTCTCACTCACATAAATATACTGACGCTGTCGATCGAAAGCCTGAAAGAAATGGCACCCAATATATGGGGTTTAGCCAAAAATCACATAGGTACCTACCTATATGGTTTCGGTTCAGGTAGGTACCTACCGACATATTATCTTTACTTGGTTGCCAGTAAAACTTACTCATTGCTTCAGTTCG
Organism: Agrochola litura; assembly: GCA_949152395.1. Classification (NCBI taxonomy): domain Eukaryota; kingdom Metazoa; phylum Arthropoda; class Insecta; order Lepidoptera; family Noctuidae; genus Agrochola; species Agrochola litura. The sequence continues at coordinate 13,888,601 of OX424493.1, forward strand.
CATGAAATTTTACTAAAATCGATAGAATACCTGAAGTTTTTATTATTCCAATATCATTGTATCTCCATAGTCTTTTTATCCTTAAGTATCTCTTTACTCTGTCGTGCGGCAGTAAACCGGCGTGGGTCCTTAACTGACTACGGAAACGCGATGTGTTCGCAAAAAGCTGTAAAATGTGCAGTTCCGCGCGTTGTTGTTGTCTTTACTAGAAAGACTAAGGAGCCAGGTAAATCTATTGTATAGATAGAATATTAGCCTTCTATAGGTTAGGTAGCTTAGTCTCCCTTTTTTCAAACTGGGAATATGAATCTACCGTTTTTAATAGGTAAACCTTCAATTTTGATAATAAGTAGGTAAATCGTTCTCATTTTTTAGCTAGAAAAATCGAATTTAGCTAGCTAAATTATTATTTTTATGAAATGCCGCCTTAATTAACTAACTAATTGAAGTACAAGATTATAAAGTACCTAAATAGGAACTGTTAGTAAACTCAGCCGACAACAAGACAAGCGTAGCGGTCTATCTTATCTTTTCCAACTTATACATTGTGAAAATCATGAAGTTTACGTACTTAGTAAGCTAAATTAGCTTGGAACCAAAAACAAACGGTAATTTATTTTCTAAAGTTAATATTTTAACAAAGGACTTGAAGTTAAGTTGAGGTTTGATAGTTAAGTAAATTAATAGGCGAGTCCCTAGTCATCTTAACATACTCTAATTTTTTTACCTATTTAATAAATAAAATAAAAGAAACCGACAGAAGTTTATTATTTTTTTTTGGGTTTTTAATGTAAGCCTAGCGTTGTCCCTTTATGTTAAGTCAATATTTCGTATAGATATACATATAGGTACGAAAAACATACTAAATCGTGATTTGTCACTAGTAATTACTTACTATATTATAGTAGGTACCTAGGTATATTGTCTTTACTTTAATTATTGGTAATTTGTCTTTTTACTTTTTCTTTAAATTCATAGGAACTAAATTAATAAACATAGTAATGCATTCAAAATAGACTTACATAGTTTAGACAAAAGAAAGTCCTTTCGAAGTTTTCGCAGATGAACTCCAAACTTGCGAAGTTTTATTACTAAACAACGCAATTCACCACACTTATCTAATTTAATTTCAGAATTATTATTCCGGATAAGTGTTAAAACTAAAGTGTAATCCGTATTTCGGTACGATGTCGTCTGCCGCAACCGACTGTCGCGCGTTTTTGATCTCGTTTGAATAAACGTTTTGAACCAGCCGCCTCCGCTTTCTTGAAAAGGGCGGCAAATAGTGAACACTAGCGACACCTATTTCAAATAATTTTCTTTTATGAAAACGCCATCTATTGTTGAGTAGCGTAAACAAATTTGACCTTTCAGCGTTACTTGGCAAACGGGGGAAAAGTGAACTAAGCTAACACTAAAATGGACGTCGGTGTCGTTTTTCTTTTGCGTTGCTGAATGAAAACAACTTTTACTATGAATGTGTTGTTTTAACACATCGTCACGCTTGTATTCCCCGAAGGATTGGGCAGAGGAGTACCTATAGTACACCCACATTTCGCCAGTTATGTATAAGTCCCATGTAATAGAGGACTACTCTTTTGCAATCAAAGGGACACAAATCCAGACTCCCGCTGTTGTCATATTACATAGATTATTATTTTATCAGTCTATGATGTCCTACTGCTGGGCAAAGGTCTCCCTCCATTCTTTCCACTACTTCTCACAGCTGGTTGCATTTGTAGTAGTCTTGCGCCTTCTATGACGTCGAAGTTTCCTATTGTAACCATTCCGATGTTAATTTGGCCCAGCGATCTGCCATTTGACAACCATGACCTATCCAGTAACATTTCAGCTTTTTCTCCCGCATCGGCTTTAAAAATGTATTTATTTTAGATCGAGTTGGGTGGAAAAACGGAAGCCTTCGCCCGGCAGGAGGACAGCGCAGGCTCATCATTCACAACAAAACATGTTGAAATCTCTATTTTCTGTCATGTTCCATACAATGTTTGACAGGAACTACAGATTTTTCAACATGTTTTGTTGTGATGTTTCGCCAGTGCAAATTGTACATAGCCAGACATGCTTAGTTTTAATTTAAGGAGAAGACCACAACAACAACAACAAAAAAAAAACTAAATTATAATTGCACCTATATTGTATTGTTTTTACACTTAACGTATTGTGTAATTGAACTTCAAAAATTCATTTAAATCATGTCTCATAACCTTACAATTAGAATAAACATACAGTGATTGTCTTAAAAAAAGCAAAATACAATTAATAAGTAAATATTTAGATAATAGGAAGAAGAAAACTGGCTAGTGGAACAGATTCATTACATCGCAAATCATTTAATACCATAAACAGTATACAGTCATACTTATCTATGAGAAAGTACATAAAAATACAGGTGTTTAACACTAGCTTAATAACTATGTATTTATAAAAATGACATCCAAGTGTCTTTCTATGATAAATGAGGGATAATCGAAAACAATATTTCTTTGCATAAACACTTCACGCGTCATCGCCAAAGTCGCATCGCGACGGTGCTGCTACCTTTTTACTAGGAGATTCTTTATCTGTGAAGAAAAAATATTGGTATGGGATTACTATTGAAAGAGTTAGTTTTTAGTGATAGCAAACTTAATAACCGCTTTGAAGGTCGTGAGTGTTGGGGCCACGTAGTACGTATCCTCGAGTAGTCCCGCGCTAGTCTACAATATTAGCAATGAGTTGCTGATTGTCTACAACGCACGATACGCGTCGGCTTCTGACGGATCATAAGGCCCAGACTCCACCAAAGCGGAGATGTGCGGAGATGAGATGTTTTTCAGCTAGGGTGTATCCACCGAAGCTGTGCGGAGATGCGTACTGGCTAGACTGAAGCGGAGATATGTGCTGGCCAGAGCGGAACTGAGCTGCGTGCGACGAGCGTTGGATGTTGACCGCTCACTGCACGCCGCTCACATCACATCTCTTCTCGTCTCCGCTGTGCGCCGTCGCCAGCTAGCGACGCACATCTCCGTTTCGATCGCACCATAATGATTTGTATGATACATCTCCGCTCAGTGGATACGAGATGTGTGAATAAGAAATTCTATTGGTTGTTTGAAACACATCTCCTCTCCTCTCGTCTCGTCTTCGCTTTGGTGGAGTCCGGGCCTAAAGTTTAACGAGAGATATGTTTTGCTAAAATAAACAATGAAAACACTTGCCAGTCGCAGAATAAACTGACGTTCAACTGATATTGCGTGCCGGTGTCCCGGTGGTGAGTGAAATAAAAACGTCAATATGTATAATACGAACCTTCACCAACTAGATTGGTTTTGAGTACTGACGCATCTGAAGTCGGAAGCTTGATGCCCTGTTTCAGTACCATGGTACCATCCTGGAAACGAAATAAAACAGTTAAATACACATCATCTTTGTGAAGTTGAAAAAAATAACAGGTTGGATAATATGTGACTGGGCCTATTTGTCTGCTTGTTTTTGCGCTGGTCGGCCATATTTCTAGCTAGGTCTACACGGTCTAGGTCATAATTAAAAATTTAAAAGAAAATAAAGATTTATTCACCTTCATCTCCACCAAGCCCTTTTTAGCCATAGCCTCGACTTCTGCTTTAGTCATTACAATCTTCTGTACTTTAACCACCTTTTTGCCGATTTGCATCTCGCATACTTCACTAGTCATAGCTGCAAAATGAAACAAGCAAACATTTATAAAATAATGTTATCAATGTTTATATTTCCATAAGTTAATTTTTATATTTTTACTTACTCCTCGCATTTACTGGTAGAGGCATAGCTTTCACGCCAGGAGGTAGGGATTTCATTGGAATCTGTAAATATTAAGTTTATTGTTTTTAATAAATACCAAAACAGGTAGCAGAGCTGTTTTAGTGACAATGTGTTAATTCTGTAAGAATTTTGAGCAACAAAACCCTAGGTTACAAGCTAAATAGTCAGCGATTTTGAAATATGAATGTTAAATGTAGTACAAATCTGAATGCTTACTTTCTTCAACGTTTGTCCCGTGGGCGACATCAATGTGCTTTGTGGCTTCACTTCAGCTACTGACTTGTTGCCCTCCTGAAACATTTATATTTGATTGATAACATTTTTATGCAGGTAAGTTCCATTATTTGATTTTCCTCAACATACGAATCTGGATTTTCTTTCCTTCCCCAGTAGTGTTTAGGATCGTTGATATTGATACTAAAACCTTAAATAAATATCGATATTTGAACATCACTAACTACATGATACTTTGTAAACTTGTGCCATTGAATCCACTGTCATTTATAATGGAATGCATGTTGCTTACCGATGCTTCTGATGTGTTTTTGTTGTCTCGCTCTTTCTCGGCTGCAGCAGCAGTCTTAGGTTTTTCCTTTTCACTCTCGGAGCCATCATCGTCATCATCTTCAATTTCTTCTCTTCGCACTTTGGCGACCCTATCGAAGTTAGTAAAAATGATTAACATTGTATGAAGAACACACCAGATTTAAATAACAAACATGCGACTACGAAGTTTCGTTTAGGGTTTTAGACACGGAAGAAAAAGCCCACTTCGTAAGTCATGATTCTCACAAATGTAGAGATCGTCTAATTTAAAATTCCCATTTGCCCATCCACTGCCTGTTGCATTTCAAATTTTTGTAGTGGAGGGGAGGAGACGAGAGGAGTTTAGACGATCTCGACCAGCCCAAGTTTAGTCTTGCTAAGAATTCGCCTGCTTTTTGTCGTAAAACGTGTTCGTGGTATAGTCATGGTAACCCAACACTGGATATAGGCAGAAAATCGAGATAGCCAGAAAGACAAGCCAGTTTCCTCACGATATGTTTTCCGAAGAATGTAAATTTGAATGGATATTATAAGTAGTACTAACACAGCGTCCTTGCGCGGTCGCCCTCGTTTCCTGGGAGCGGGCGTGGCGGGTGACGGTGTCGCTTTCGGCGCAGGAGTCTTCGTGCTGGCTCTGCGTGGCCTGGGTTTGGGCTGAAACATTTCGAAAACGCAAATTGATCAAAATAAGGTCATCAGTTCGACAGACTTTCAAGCTTTCCCCTCTACCTTTAAAGTTAAGTATAGTGTCTAAACAAGTTATCAAATATCATGTTAGTTGTTTTGTTTGGTTGGCGGAAAGAGGCGTTTTGTTCCGTTCTGCTAAGTCCGGTTTGAATCGTCCTATACCGTCAGCACCAAAAAATTACGATAAAATCATAAACGATATTTTTTCTTACCTCAATAGTCTTCTCAACCTCTTTATATTCTTCATCATCACCGTCGTCTGAATCGTCATTTTCTTCATCAGAATCCTGGGACCTGTAATTCAAAACAAAGTTGTAATGAAGACAGAACGACGAACTTGTTATGTACCTGTTAGCCGCGCGAATTTTTTCCGAAGAATTGTTTCGAGAGGTTAGCTATCGTATAGTTATCTCTCTGCAGTGTCATTGCTAAGTATTTTTTTGTAATATCTAGAGTTATAATTTATTTACCTGTCCCGTATCATTTTAGCGTAATCTTTAATTTTGGAAGGTCTTGTCGATCGGCGAATACCCTCTTCAGAATTGCTCTTGTCGCTTCCATTTTTGACGATACTCTGTAAGAAAATACAGTAAATTAGATTCAATGTCCGTGACATTAAAATATTTTTCAACAAAGCAGTTTACATAATATAACATAACATCACGCCTTTTTTCCCCGAAGGGTTTGCCAGAGGTGTCCCTGTAGCAGGTACACCCACATTTCGCCAGTTATGTTTAAGTCCCATGTAATAGGGGGCGAGCCTATTGCCATCAACCGGGCACAAATCCAGACTCCGAGCTGTTACTGAGAAATTTCAGATAGAAAAACCCAATAACACTTTGCCCGACCCGGGAATCGAACCCAGGACCTCATGCTCAGCAGTAGCGCTTGCGACCACTAGACCAACGAGGCAGTTTAGTTGGCAACAAAGGCTTTTCGACACTGAATTGTTATAATTTCCATCACTTTTTTCGTGTCACTAGTCGAGAATCATGCAGAGGTAAAAAAAATGGCTGCAGGATCGTAGTGCGACCGCCCAGGATGTTCCTGACGAACTTTAACCACTGAACCAATCGTTTTCTATATAAATATATTAGGGTCACATACCTTGGATGTTTCTTTTTCTTTCACCTCTTTTTGTTTAAGTTCTTTTTCTTTAGTTTCCTTTTCCTTCGTATCTTTTTCTTTAGCTTCTTTCTCCTTGGCTTCTTTTTCTTTCGCTTCCTTTTCCTTAATTTCCTTTACTAGTTTTTCTTTTTCTTCCTTAGCGTTACCATTACTGGCTTTCGCATCCTTACTTTCTTTGGGTTCCTTATTCTCTTTGGTGACAACGCGACGCTCCGGTAACTTCTTTTCGGGAACTGGTGACTTAGATATTATTTGCATTTTTCTATCATCTGTTGGAGTTCTGAAAATAAAGTATAAAATATTTACTAATATATTTTTCATTTTTTTCTTTTTATAAAGTTTGGTTTCATTATTATTTTATGCCTTACCTCGGTTTAGGTGTGGAAGTATGTATCTGTGCCCGTCTACTTCTTAAAGTCTCTAAAGGCTTTGCTGGAGTTTTAGCAGCTTCATTGCGTGGATGCGTCTGAAATGAAGTTTATGTCCATGTATTATGTTTTATTGATTAGTATCTCCATACTGTAATAAGCTATAATGTGTCAATATTTACCCTTTTCAGTTCTTGGAGATCTTTTTCTAACATTCGCAGCGACTTATCGCTGGTACCAGCCGAGTTATTCTCTGTCTTATTATTGGTTTTCTTCTCAGCGACTGCGAAATTGTGTATTTCTATAAAATAAAAAATATGTTAGTTCTTTCATTCTAGTGAGTGTCTTCAATGATGTAACTTATTTTATCAAACTACTAACTTGGTTCTGATGCCACTTGAGATATAACCTTTTTCTTGACTTCTTCAGCTTTCCGAAGGATGCTTGCAGTCTGTGATACAAAAAACCCTTATTTATTTTTCCAAAGAGAAAAGTATTATGATGGATGCTTGGAATAACTATCACTTTGATGTCATATCTGACCGTGACTATTAATTCTATATAATTATATTATATCATTTTTTTTTTATTCATTGTTTTTATAAACATAGTAAACAAATTAACTGTTCATTATCATGTGAATGCTGATCTCATTATGTTTTTAAATGTTGTTGAATTTAAAATGTATGATTTTATATCTAGTCCTTTTCGATCGGAAGCTTTAGTTTTTATCGTGAATAGTTATATTACTGATAACGTACTTGAGCACATCAAAACAAGAATGGTATAAACGCTCAGAATACCACTATAAGGGGTTAGTTAATAATAAGGTTAGTTTGTAAGGTTCTGACCCAATGGTTCATAAGTATTTATGTACACTGGTATTGAACCCATAAATACTTATACTCCATAAGTTTAGGTAGTTAAATAAAGGTAGTTTTCGTTTAGTAACTTTACCTGATTATCACCCTTGTCATCTTTCTTAGGCGTGGTCACTGTCTTGGTGATGGTCGCACCGCCAATGGTGGCTATTGAAATTTCAGCTACCTCGTTGTTTTTGTTAGCCAATTCTATCGCGGTCGCAAGATCCGGTAGAGGCATCTCCGAGTCGCTCTCTAAAGAAATTGTTTCATTGATTAAAGTAAAATATTTAAAAAGATTCGTTGGATACCTCTGAAATCGGCCTAGTAGAAAGTAACAATCGTACCTATATAGCTCTAGAGGAATAAACAAATGGTTTGGTAAGCAGAAAAACTAGAGAAAAATGTATTAGTTACTAGCTGCGCGTTTCGATCCCATGGGAATATCGGGATAAAAGGCATCCTGTGTCCTTCTCCGGGTTATAGTCTACCCATGTGCCAAATTTCATCAAAATCCGTTCAGCCGTTTTAGTGTAAAAGCGTAACAAACAAATAAACAAACTGACTTTCGTATTTATAATATTATTTAATATATTATATTATAAGTTAGGATACGGAATTCCATATGACACTATAAAAAAGACCCCGATTTTAGTTATAAATTTACATATTAGAACTTACCTTCAGAATTGGTAGTTTCCAGCTTTTCCTCGTCGTCCTCTTTAATATTGGATATCTGTGTAAAAAAGCATTGATATTAATGTTATTTTGAGAATGATACAGATTGATGAAGTACTTTTTGATAAAATTAATTACCAAATAATCACTAGTCTTCTTAATTTCCACAACCATATGGTCGTCCAGTTCTTTTACTGAAAACAATGAACAAATGTTATTTGATGAACATATTTATAATTACACTGTATTTTATCTTATATGTTATATTTGGTAAACAATACATGAAAATCATGAGTTTTCGCAACAATCGCAAATCAAATCTTTGGCAGAAACAAGCTGCTCCAAATACTATACATTACAAAGACATTGTTTACCACAAAGGCAAGTACAGAAAAATACACATTACATATTTTTATATTGCTTAGCTCACCATTGATTGTAGAATCCTCTTCATCCTCGTCGACGTCCATCTCAGTGGATGACTCATCCTGGTGTAGATTCTACAACAGATTGTTTCCCATCAAAATTAAATATAGAGATAAGGGCAGGAGTTTGATAACATGATCTAGATGGCTACAATAATAGAAATTGTTCCAATTTCAAAAATTTATAAAGCTATATAAATAGATAAACACTTGTTGATGTGTAATTATAGTAATCGGTAAGTTTTAGTACCATCAGCTTGGTGTCGACAGCTTCTCTCAGAGTGGTGTCGGTGATCACCAATTCATAACATAAAAATCACCACAGGAAATTCACATACCATATTAGCCTATAATGTTCCCAGTGCTGGGAGACAGGCCTCCTCTCGGTGAGAGGGAGTGGGCAGTAATCCATCACGCGGGCCCAGTGCGGGTTGGTAGATGTCACATGTCTTCGAATTTTTGGTTCTAGGACATGCCGGTTTCCTCATGATGTTTTCCTTCACCGTTTTGAGAGCAGTGGTGATGATAAATTCCTCCTTTCTGATAATAAATTAATTCATGAGTTAATCTTACCGGTACACTGCGTATTTCGTCAACATGCACGACTCTGAGGTGTAAGTCCAGCTTCTCCTTCGACGTGAACACCAGCTCGCATAATTCACACATGAATTCAGTACCTATGGAGATGAATCAAAAACGTATAATAATACTGTTATGCTAATAAAAAGGCTCAAAAGATTTGCCCCACTGCTAGGTATGCTTACCTAAAACGAAAAACAGTATATCGCTGCCTCTCCCTTCAAATAAGAACAGGCGAGTCGAGTATTAATTAATTTACGAGGAGCCCATTTTTTGGCCAGATCGGGTAGGTCACCCTGAATTTTCGTTTCAAAACCGTCTAATTACACAAATTAAAATACAATAGAGCTTGAAAAATCAGGTTTGGCACTTCATATAGTGGTCGGCACACCTAAATTGCAAGTTCCCACTACCAAGGCAGCAAGAATGGTGCTGTTTAGCATTTAATTGGTTTATTTGAACAAAAATAATTATGCCATATTATAGGAGACTTACGTCTGGATGGAACCAGTGGAAAAAGCTGTAGCAATATAAACACGTCAGTTTTATTTGGGGTGAAGCTATTAATGTTCTTTCAGCAAAACATACATAAGCTTCATACCGTTTACGTGGGATTTAATATGCGACGTGACTCCGTCGACATCCTCGAACTTTTCCTGACATAGTGGGCACGTGAGATTCTGCGTGGCGTGTATAGCGGAGTGGTAGATGAGCTCGTCTTGCGTCGCGAAACTGTCCTCACATTGCTCGCAGCGGTATTGGTCGCTTTCGCCGAACGGGCCTCGGCAAGTACGTATGGTCTCGCGGTGTTTTAGACGAAGATGTCTGTAGTATAGGCAAAAGATATCCAGTATTTTAGAAAGAAGCGTTAAGTCTCCTGCAGACTGGTGCGATGAGACTCTAACAAAACATTTCTAAGAAAACTTCACGGTAGAACAATTACCGGAGTTGCGTCGCACGAAGCTTTCATTAGTAAAAATGCATTTTAGAAAATTGGTGCAAATCACGAGCGCGTCATGTGGATTTTATATTCATTGACATTGGGTATATATTACAATGATCGACGCACACTCATGACATGCAAAAAATTGTAGCAGTAATCTATTTTCAAAAACAAGAAAGTCAACCCAAAAGGATTGTTACCTTGCGTAGTGGTGAGACTTGACAAAGCTTTTACTGCAGTACTTGCAGGGGAACGACCGCTCATCAGTATGAGGTCGGACATGTCGTACTAATTTTGGCGCCGTTACGAACCCTTCAACATAAAAAAATCGGTCATAATAATTTTATTGATTTAAAATCTGTTTGGCGTTAAGCTGTGCTAGATGAATGATGAAATACTAGCTCATGCCCGTGGCTTCGTTCGCGTGGACGTCGAAAATTATCCTACGGGAACGTACTACTAGGATAAAAAGTATCCTAGGTCATGGTATACCTGTGTGACAAATTTCATCGAAATTCGTTTAATCGTTAAGAACGCGGCGACGCATGAATTGTCCATAAAAACGTAAATGTAAATTTAAAAAAAAAATGGACTCTATTTTAAAATACTACACTGCAAAGATCATGATTATGATGTATGTCTTTCCTGTCACAGGACCATGGGGTCCTGGACCTTTGGAAGGCGTACGGATGGCCGAAGTCAACTTGAAGAGGCCCGTAAGACAACTTCACTCTTTTTCTAAATTAAATGTTATTACTATTTCAATAAAAACGCTTTTATATTCAACACATTGTTACGAAAAATAGGAACAATTTCAATGGTCATTAAATAATGTTTATCTTATTATTTACTACTACTAAAAGTAATGAAATCCTGATAATTGAACATAGAAACAATTTAAACTCAGTTCCTGACAACATTAACAAGTATTTTAGTTGAAAAAAATAATAGTATGTCATAACTCATAAGGGACATCGGAACAGCATACCTACTGTCAGAAGGTATCATAACTTCTAACACCACTTAAATTATACAGTTACAAAATTATTATATTTATATTGAAAATTAAAGGTCATTTTTTTTTAAATAATTTTATTCCATTACATTATTTAAAGAATACTTGGAAGTAGGGACTTAGAGATTCGGCTCTGACCGGCTGTTTACAGGAAACCACATAGATTAGAGATCACGCAAAGCATGGCGCATGCGTATACAGTATAATGTGATGGAAATATAAGCTATGAACACACGTAAATTGGACATTACTACGTACTAAGTATAATTTCGATTAATAATTGATGGATTTATTTTACCTTTTCCGCGTTTCACTTTTCCTTTTTCTTGTTTATCAGCACCAGTTATAACTTTTATTCGGGCACTTTTTGACCCATCGTCAGAGCCATCTCCAATCTGCAAAATAATAAATTATTTTAGGTGATGACAATATAAAAGACAATGGGCAAATGTGTTCCATATGTCCACCACTAAGAAGAGTTGTGTAACTGAATAGTCTATTACAAAGCTGCTCAACCCCAGGCCCGCGGGCCATAAAGTGGCTCGCCAGCGTATTTGAATTTGCCTGCCAACAGCGGTCAACTGGTCAGCGATTGTCTTTTTAGAACAGGTTTCAGGATTCAAACCAAATCGAAAAATATTTGCCCTTTATGAACCCATTCTCAATTCAATATCCAGCAAAAAAATAAAAGAAATCCAAAACCAGACTTTTCTGAAACAGTTTCTTCACAACTATAGCATTCTTTAGCCTGCCTGCCGGATATCACGAAATCAAAATTTTGGCCCATCTTTAAAATTGGTTGAGCAGCCTTGGTCTTAAATAAGGAGTAAGTTTTATTAAGACAGCCGTGAAAAATCATCTGTCAGTAAAAATTTGTAGCTAAAGGAAAATGATTATTTATTAAATTATTTTAGCATAAACTGCTGGATTGATTTGAACAAAATAGGTATCATTGGATGATAATGATAGAAGTAGCGGTGGACATATACAGGTTGTTAGACAGACAGTTGAACATACAAAAATGGCGGATCCGTGGGGCCGTCTGCTACGTGTTTAGGCCCAATAACAGGACCCAGACCACACGGTTTTTTTTTTTTTAATTTATATTTTATTCGAAATTCGTAGTTGCTCAAACTTCAATAATTTAATTTAAAAATATCAAAACTGGCATTTTTTATTTATTTAGTGCAGTTGTGCGGTTTTTGACTTTTTAGGGTTCCGTACATCAAAAGGTAAAAAAAACGGAACCTTTATCACTCATGTCTGTCCGTCTGTCACAGCCAATTAGCTCCGAATCGAATGGACCGATTAAGTTGAAATTTGGTACACATATGTATTTCTGTGACCCAAACACAGACGTATAACGTAAATAAATGAATTTTGCCAATTAAAAAAAAAAGGTTTGCTAACTGTACTGTGACATATCAAATGTAATGTTTTCTTTATTTAATACTATTCATTGACATAAGTTTCATTAGTTGTGGACATTTGGACCAAGTCGCATTCATTTTTGCCCAATGTCTTTTTTAATCACAATGCTTTACAAAAAGGTGTTTTTTTTAAATACCAGAACAACAAATACCAACCATATTTGCAATAATTACCTACTGTTGTCAAATTACCTTTACATTGTACACATTTTCATCATCCTCTTCATCAGTGTCTGACTCTTGGGCGGTAACTTGCACAGTAGTACCACCCTCTATTACTGCCTTCATCAGAGGGACCTCAGGGGCTTTGTTAGCCAAACGAAATAACTAAAATAATATACATTATGAGGGACTGCATGATAAAGTACTATGTATTTAAGATAATGATATTACAATTGAGTTTTTATTTAAAATAATACTCTACAATAATTTGTTAGAAACAAGCAAACTTATGCAAGTTTTTATTGATGTTTGAAAATGTCTGCTAGAATTTTGATGTTATTAACACTTCTGTTGTTGACTGTACATAATAATTAAAATAAATATTATTATTTAGGTATACAGAGGACTGAAAACAACAAAAATATATTTCAGTTTTTAGAAACAATCAGTTGTTTTGTCAATTTTGTTGTGATCAGAATGTTTTGGTCTACTGGTACCACAAATTACTAAATTAAATACATTGTCATTGTCAAACAATTGGTAGAAATATAATGATGTTTTATATTAATTTAGGGCTAAATGTATTTAGCAATTTGTGGTGCAAGCAGGTCTTAGTAGACATTCTGCAATCTAAATAGAATATTTGATTATCTATGTTATAGAAATTTATGATTATTTTACACTCACTTTGAGCAGGGACTGTGGCCAGGACATTTGCGCCAAGGGTGTAGCATTCTGTATGAACTGCAAGATATGCTCATCAGCTTGCCGACAAATATGCTTGAAATCATAGCTCAATTCCATGAAAAATTTGCAGCGGTTGCAAATATATGTAGGCATTTTATCAGACGGGAAGACCTGCGAGGGGAATAGAACATATTTTTGAATGTAGGTATTTCTGTAATATTGTTAAAATTTATTCTGAAGAAAGGCTTGTGTTCACCAGATGGCGCCTGCTGGAAAGTAATTGACAAAATCCACAACATAATGTAAATTGCAGCCTTTTTACCATCGGAAAAATACGTAAAGCGTAGTAAGATGTATAATCAATAAGTAATTTCTACAACATTGGATATGCACTCAAAGGACTAAACAAATTTTTATTTTCGGCGCCATTATGCGATACGTGCACAAAAACCATTTTTTATTAAGAATTATATAAGTAAACAAACGTTATTTAGTATAGGAAAAGAAAGTCTAGTATATGTACCTCAATAGAGACGCATGATAATATTTTTAGTGGAAGATTAACTGTGTTTTTTGTAGATCGTTTTTCATAGATACTTGTTAGCGTATCGCCTTGTGCTAAACAAAAACGGCAAATTTTAATGGAAGACAAACTATCTCGTCTTGCCTCCATTTTTATAACTGATAATAACACAACACAACACTTCTCTTCACTCAAATAAAACTGATATTTTACTCCATAACCTCTTCAGATTATCACAAAATCACCATCACCAACGAATTTGTATTGACACTAGCGCCACCATAAACGCTTGGTGTGACGCGGTACGAGCGCGAAGCGAGAGACGCCGTCGTGCAGCGCTCGTGGCGGTGAATAGATGTAACTGTTTTAATTATTTACAACTACTCCTCAGTAGATGTCAATAGTTGTATCTGTAAACGAAATCATATTTAATATTTTCACGCCTGTTTTTCTCGAAGGGAAAGGCAGAAGAGTGCTTATAGATAGTATAGTACACCTACATTTAGCTATTTGTATATATGTTAGCCATATTTAAGTAATAATAAAAAAATTGAGTGAGCAGCACCTTATAAATACGTGAATCGTGATAGAAGTCAAACTTCTTAAAAAATAAAGGAGAGATTTATAGCGAGAGACAGCGAGAGTTATATCTTTCTTCTCTCTCATACAACGAAATGTGCCTGATGCTGGGGCCACACCAACGGGAAACGCCGTTAATTATCGCGATGATAGACTTTATTCCGACGGATTAAGGTCCATCATCGTGATAATTAACGGCGTTTCCCGTTGGTGTGGCCCGAGCATAAACGTGACGTGTTCTTGAAATTACACTCTCAATTCTCGTCCAATTTATCAAATGGCCGCCTAAGAAGTAACGCTTCAACAAAACTACACATTCATTTGTGATTTCAGAATGGGTAGGCAACCTCGGGGAACAGGTAAGCACTATGTGTGTGTGTTCTCCAAGGAGAGGGCCAACCGATCCCTCTTGGAGAACAAGGTTTGACGACGATCAGCCTAAAAAGGGCAAAACGTTGCAAAACGGGCAGGATCACGTGCACTTTTTAGGGTCCCGTAGGTCCGAATGAAAAAATGGAACCCTTAAAGGATCACTCGCGTGTCTGTCTGTCTGTCACAGTCAATTTGCTCCGAATCTAATGGACCGAATGGTACACATGAATTTCTGTGACGCAAACACGGACGTGTAACGTAAATAAATGAATTTTGAATATGGGGGTCACTTTTGGGAGGCAAATAAGAAAATTAACAAAAATGTTTTGCGAATTGTACCGTGTGACATATCTAATGAAACTACTGATCAATATTTTTTAATGTACTTAGATAATATGTGATTTTAACATAAACAGTTTTAGTTAATTAAGAAAATAGATGAAAATTAACCATTCCCACCCTTCCCAAACTACTGAGCCAAAAATTTGAAAAAAATACAGAATATTATAGTTATAAACTTACGTATAGATTACAGGAAAACCTATAAGAAGTCTATGATCTTAAAATAACATGGAGAGCTGTGATAGCCTAGTGGTGTGACCGTCGGATTGCCAAGTCGTAGGTCTCGAGTTCGAAAACAAAGCAAGCACCTCTGACTTTTAGATTCATGTGCATTGTATGGTTATCACTTGCTTCAAAATCGGTGAAGGAAAACATCGTGAGGAAACCGGCATGCCTGAGAGATATTTTTCTAATTTCTCGACGGCACATGAAGCTAGGTCAGAGGCCCATTGGCGGCTTTACAACTTTGACACCCAGCAGTAGCTGATCTCACCCACAATACTCATCAGGGGTATGACTTGCTGAGCCTTCCACAAGTTAAGCTCCAATCTTCATGGCAGGAACAGTGGAATAACACCGGGAAAAAAAAGGGCCGATTTTATTATGCAGTACAACCAAAGTCAAAACCTTGGTTCTACGGCTACAAAAAAGTTTCAAAAACTGTTATATCCGTCCTTTGTCGTATTCACCTGGGTTTTTGTTGTACTCCTGTGTTTTTGGAAAAAATCCGCGTTAGGGACTCTTCTCTCTGCGAGTGCGGGTTGGAAGAGGGCACTCTGGATCACATCTTCTTTGAATGCGCAAACAATGTTCCACCTCTAGATCTCTATTGTCGTCTCCTTAAATTTAAAATTCCTCTTGCGACTAACTTTCCCTCCTTACTAACACATTCTTCTCCTGAACTGCTCGTGGCGCTGATAACGTTCATCCGTCACAATAACATTAAATTATAAATTTTTCTGTTTGTGTGGTATGCGTATATTTTATGTTCTAACAATTAATATATTTATTTATTTTTTGTTTGTTTCAGTCCCGTACTAACCCAACAAGATCTACATTGTGTTCAACTGTATCAATCGAAGAATTTTACTTGTGTCTGCAGTTGTTGTTTTCCTTTTTTTTAATTTATGATATACAATTTTTTTTTCTTTTTTTTCTATTTTTTCAATCACACACTCTTGTTTTTCCAATGCACTTTAGACATTGGCAGAATAGTCAACACCGGCTTTGCTTGCCATTTAATAAAAATAGAATAGAACTCTGACACCAGGTTAGTCACTAACCACACGAAAAGAAGAAGTAAATAACATGGCAGGTAAATCTGTCAATATTGTACGTACAAACTTACATTTGCAGTTCGAATGTATGGGAGAACATGATTTTCTATTACAATGTTAAGTTTGTTCTTGGGATAAAACGGAACCCTTCATTGTGTGTGGTCCGACACGCACTTGGCCGGTTTTGTCTTAGGTGATGAACGCCACTGGTGGAAAATTCGATCGCGCCGGCCCTTATTTCCAATCGAGGTAGTTTGCTTTCGGAATTTTTTAGTTTTGTTGTTTGATCCCGAGATTGCCCCGGGATTTTTATTGTAAGGAAAAATTATTTTGTTTGTACCTAATCGGAGTGCCTATCCTCGATACGTGGAATCATACAAATAATGAAGTAAACTTCACAAAAATTATTATAATCAGACTTTAATTCTTTGAGTCTCCATCTCAAATATTAATCAACTCAACTTTCAATAAACGTGTTATTCTTTAACAAGAATTAAGAGCGTTTGTTCTGAAAGTGGGCAACATCGCAAATAGATGTCAAATATTTCGCTGTTTTGATTAATGTGGCAATATTACTGTATGGAAATAAGAAATGTGGCTAACGAACTAGAATATTAAGAATTGTAATTTTAACACTAAATTTGATGTTGTAACCGTTTTAGGTGTAAAAAAGGCCCTTGGAAACATTCCAAATACTTTTTAAAATCTAAAACTAAATATTCGGTGTTATGATACTTATTAATTATTGCATTTCATAATCAATATTTTAGTTCCCTAGTTAGCCACATTTCTTAATTCCATACAGTAATAAACAGTAATAATCTGCTCAACAACGTAAATAACGCAATGAATGTTGTTGAACTGTCAAAATGATACAAATTAGGCATAATCGTTTACGAAAATAAGTTACGCAATTAGAGTAGGTACTAGATCTAATCCTTTTAGGCACTGCGTTCGTATGTTGAGGACAGCCACTTGAGCCACTGCATGGTTTTAATTGGTAGAAAAGTCCGACGTAACCCTGCCCTGCGCCATATACCTACTTATTATTTTTGCATAACCATGATTATTTTTGCGGGGGCTGGTAGTCACGTCATCACGTGTGACAAGAAGAGTTGCTAAAGGAAAGACGAAGAGGATGAAGAGGTTTGCTTGGTCTGTAATCAGTTTGTCTCCAGAATTTGTTGACAAGTCTAGGGAAGCCTGAATTCAGTGCCAGGATTTCAAGATTTGGGCTCACGAAGCATGCACACGGTGCACGCCTTGACTACCTTATTAAATACAATTTCTAATGATATTTTACTTTCTTTTCTCGAGTATAATTAGTTACGTAGAACATCTATCTATCTATTTAAACATATTTATAAAAATCAATTGCCGAGCGTTAGTGTCACAAAAACTCGAAAATGGCTCGACCGATTTGTGTATTTTTTCTTTGTTTTAGTTTTCTTCAGTACTGGTGTAATAAAGAAAATTTGGAAAAACCCAAACGAAACAGTCGAAAAGTCGAAAAAAACTAAATTTTGTATGGGAATTGCCCACGTGGAAAGAAGTTCACCGGGTCATTAGTCTTAAATAAAATAGTCACGTGATTTAAATAATTAATTTCTGTTAATTTCCCCCCTTTATTTAGGTACTGTGTGATTATCTACCCCAGATACTGTGACAACCATCCTGGACACGGGGTTAGTGCCAAACTTCTTTTTTTTCGCAAATAAAAATATTTCCTTAATCTTAATATCTACTCTCACTTCACCCGGAATCCTCAACCACAGAGGAACTGGCTATTTTACCTCCAACTGCCGAAACACAACAATGTTAAATGTTACGGCGACATATTAAGTCTGTCGATGTAAGATGGTCGGATATAAGATGAGGAGATCGGTGATATAAGATGATGGTAGCTAGCCAGGCGGACTTAGAACAACACCAATCAAACCGAGCAAAAATTTTTTCTGCGCATCGGACGTCATTTGGCTGAATGATGATAATGATGAGTACACTTTTATATATTTTTAATACCTAAGAGGCACGGAGCCTGTCTTGACAAAGCGATTTACGCCAACTACGAAGTAACTCGAAACAACGCAACACCCCGAGGGTTTGATCCAATGAGTGAATGCGTGCATGTATACGGAATGCACCTACTGGTTCCTAGCTTTGGCTCTAAGGCACGGTTTCCACTGTGTGTTCACAATTTTTTTGTAGTTGTACGATTTTTGTGGGCACACAATGGGTTATGAAAAAATACAATTGCAAATCGCATAGTAAAATAATCATAGATATTTATATAACCGATGTGTAACAGTAGCAGCCCGAAAGTCTGACAACCAGTCTTACCAAGGGGTATCGTATTACCTACCTAGTTACTGGGTTGTGGAGGTCAGATAGGCAGCCGCTCTATGTAAAATACTGGTATTCAGCTGCATCCGGTCAGACTGGAAGCCGACCCCATCTTAGTTGGGAAAATACTAGGCGAATGTTTTTTTTTGTGTAACATTAAACAGCAGTTTTACAATAAACGACACTTTGAACAGGACTATTATCTATCATTCACGATACAGTGGGAACTCCTGTCAGGCCCCTAAATTATTAATTTATGACTACCGAACATCTGCTATTGCTTGGAGTTATCAAAAATGGTAATAACGACAGATGATTGGAATTGAAACTAAGTCGATAAGATTCGATAGCATTCATATTATTTTGTTAGGTATATATCATATCTAGTAATTATTAATATGATTATAATTTTGTTATCGGTCTTACAAGGCTAATACCAATGTGTCAACATCTCATAACTTCTCAGATGCTCTAAATCGTTGCTCTTATGTTGTGTGGTGTTATAAATAATCGCGGTATTAACAAACATAAATAAAACAATCTACAGATATGGAACCAAATAATACAAGTTTACAAAAATCGAGGCATTCTCTTGATAGTGCTTTAGTGACTAAAAATGATTCAAGATTGTCGTAAGTACTATTTTACAATAATTAATTAAGTATGGGCGCCAAAATAAAATGAAATATAATTTGTTCCTAGTGAAGGATAAAGCGGATGTTATTAAAAGTGTTTGTTATCTACTGAAATCAAAATGTGTTAAAATGTTGTCTACGTGCTGCATTTCGGGGATTAATACTATGTAGGTACCCATTGTATATATTTTTTTAAATACAGTATTAGTCATATAGTAAGTAAGTAAGTAAGTAATCATTTCATATACTTATAACATTACTAGCTTCTGCCCACGACTTCATCCGCGTGGAATAGTTACTTTGGTACTCCGCTCCTATTGGTCTTAGCGTGATGATATACGTGCCTATAGCCTTCCTCGATAAATGAGCTATCTAACACTGAAATAATTTTTCGTATACATTTAAGATAGATAGATATAGATAAAGTGCTAAAGGGCGAGCCTCAACATCTGCTTAGTTAGTCTGTTTTGAATGTAAATATTTTCGATTGGTGAAGCGGATAATTGGCATAGCGATAATTTTCGACTTATTGTAATAGTAGATTGTTATACAAGGGTCGAAAGGAATTGATGACTTTCACCCGTGTTAAACACTCTACTTTTCATTTCGAATTTAAGGAAAGTAAAAAGTTGTATGTACTTAGTTTTTCTAAAATATTAATTGATAATATTAACATGAGTATTCTAGTACTTTGTCTTTTTTAAAATTTTAAATATGGAACACACCGCGTCACCGCAGCGGGTCGTCCCGCTAAGGGTCAGTTCACACCAAGACGTGACGCGAAGCGACGCTGCGCGCACTTTTAAACAAGTATCGAACTTATTTTCCTCACAAAAAGGTATATTTCATTGCGAGCGTGAACGTGTGTCAAAGTACGCTGGGATGCGCGGTGCTACGCAGCGCGTGTACGTACCTTATTGCGTAGTAAATAAATTCGATATTATATCGGATCTTAAAAAAGTGCGCGTCGCGTCTCGGTGTGTGTTGACCCTTAGGTATTTTTTTAATTCACACTGGCTGTTTATACAATGACAAGACTGCATCATTTTTTTTAATCAGTATTTTTCTATAAGGGGGTATTACACTAACATATCTACGATCACAGATCCATGATCAAAGACAAAACTAAATTGTAAAATAGACATAACATGGGTAATTTGTGAGCTTCGTAGATAGGTATAATGACATTATATGATAGTGTAATATTCCTCAAGGGGGATATATCCATTACAAATGTCTATTTAACAATTCCATTATATCTTCGATCACAGATCCATGACCACAGACTCGACAGTGTAATACCCTTGACTTGTGTAATTTGACGGCACGGTTGGCGCAGTGGTTAAGCGATTGACTGCTGCGCTGCGTGTCGCGGGTTCGATTCCCGCACGGAACAAATATTTGTATGACCTACAAGTAGTTGTTCTGGGTCTGGCTGTTTGTGTATGTGAGTTTAAATGTTTGTAAACGCACCCACGATACAGGAGAAATTCCTAGTGTGGGGCAACGTTTTTTAAAAAAGAAAAAAAAGAAAGACCCACTTAGTAAAATTTTTCGTAGCTGACTACCTAACAAAATATAGTTCTATTTTTAAAATTTATTCCCGCCCTAGAGAGGGAAGTAATTTAGAGTCTTTCTCTCCCAAGGGTGGGGATCAGCGTCTTCCACCCGCTACTTGGATAAAACAAACACTACTTTCCGAGTATGAGAAATGAAAAGAAATTGGTGACTATTGTGTTCAAATAAAGCGGTTTTTAAATACCACATACTCGTAGAATTATGTGCGACAATCTTAATTTTATGCGAGAGAGATTGCTAGATAGACCGGGAAAAGTGGACAGTCCAGCAGGGGGAGAACGTAGGTTTATGATCTATAAATTATAGAACTCATCTTGAAAATGGTGTCGATGACCCACCCCAAATACACGAGAATACTCATAGGTGTCACTTCTCTGCGGCAACATTTAGTACAGCAACATTTTATACAGGAATTCAATAAAAGAGCACCAAGTAAATTAAAGTTTATTTGCAGATGGCGTCCAATTTCCTTCGCAAATATTACCAGCGATTATCTCAGGAAAGCAGAGCCTGTGCTGGACTCTGTAGCTGATAAAACAGAGAACCACAACAATAAAATCACCAACAATAAGACTCCGGAGCATTCTGCCGAACCTTCTGTTCCAGCTACTCCAGAAGTGACTCCTAAACATGAAAAGGTACAAAATGACTCAAAGTTAAAAACAGTTTGGCTTGCTAATAGTAACTATTTAATAATAAAAACTCACTGAAAAGATTCGTGATGCAATTTTGCCGGTACCTAAGGATGATAGTACAATATCGACGCCTTAGAGTGAAAACTTTGTAAGTGTAAAAGAAGTAACTTTTCAGGAGGAAGAAAGACTCCGTATAAAATTTTACAGCACGCAGTTTTTTCTTCCTCCTCAAAAGTTACTTCTTTTACACTTACAAGGTTTTCACTCTAAGGCGTCGATATGTACGCAGCACTCTGGGCCTACCGAATGTGCCCTTCGTTATTCTCGGAGATTCTTCATTCAAACTAATACTGTCGGTAGAATAAATATTCATCAACGTCATTACAAGCATTAAATTTTTAGCCCTTAAATGAACAAAAAAGACAAAATACAAATGATTTATATTACGATTACTTTTCAGCAGGGTAGATAAGCCGCCAGACTTCAGCGAATCCTCTCAACTTGAGAAGCCAATACGATCGCGAAGTAATTTTAAGACATTGTACGATCTCCTTTTATTTCCTGAAATCTATAAAATTATGAGGATTCTCAGCTCGCATCTAGAATTTTGGCAAATACTGCCGTCTGCCGCCCCCCACCAATCTTTTATGGGGATGCGCTAAGTTTTAAGTAATTATAATTTCATCAAAATGAAAATTTTGGCAGCAACATATTAATAAAATTTTATAAATCGATAATGCCAAAATTCAACAGGGGCGCCAAAACTGTTCTCACAGCAACTTTGCAACAAAGTCTCATTTGTTGCAAAGTTGCTGTGTGCTGGGTGGTGCACTTGTCTCTTACGCTTGAAATCGTTGCCCCCTGAAGTTGGCGCCCGGGGCACGTGCCCCAGTTTGCCGGGGTCCCCTAGATCCGGGGCTGACGATTCTTTAAAACACAATAGCCAATGTTCAATAAAGGCACATTTTAACTTAAAAATTTGTAGGTATAAAGTTATCTGTATCATAAGTTGCCTTGAAATTGACATTGTTCTTACCTAGTTGTTCCTTCATGTTATTACTACCTGTTCAGCCAGCATTTCAGCAAGTTTCGTAGCGTGGCTGACTGCCCAAAGTTCAGTAACCGGAGGAGCCTTTATTATACGACCAAACCATTTATTGAAATGAAAACTTCTTTAGGCGCGTTGGGCATTTTTGAGATGGGACTAAACCATTGATTTCGCGACACTGCACTGTAACGACACAAGCTTTTGACCATTAAAAAGGCATCAACGCGTTGATTACCGCGGTGCCGATTTTTTTTCAAGTTTTCACTTCTGTCGGCACTCCCGTAGTGCCACTGTTTTTTTTTTCGTTTTAATAAATCGTTACACCTTGCAGCCAAAACTCGAACTTGCACTTACACTTTCGCCTGCGTCTGTGCATACACCACCATCAACACCGACACCCTCCATGAGAAAGGACAAGTCTATACGGAACACTGTGGTTGACATCGTCATCGTGGAAGCCAAGGGTCTCCCAGACCCACCACAGGATAGCCATTCACATTCAGTTTATTGTAAATTTCGGTAAGTGAATCTTTAATGTTGGGAATGTTTGAAGTAAAACCAATCTTAGTTTAAGGCGTCGCACAGTGGGTAAAAATGGACAAAAATCTCACACGGACACAAATTTAACTGTAACCCATTATTTTTTATTTTGTAATTTTTCGACAAATATGTATATGTATCTGTGCCGCAAATAAGCACTGGAAATCCGCTTCATTATACAAGCACCCAAAGTTGTAATGACAAAAAGGTAATTTCCTTTGATTTCAACCTATTTGTTGCAGCTTGGGTTCTCAATCATACAAATCTAAGTCCGTGACGACCACAAAGCAACCACAATGGCGGGAGAGGTTCAGTCTACATCTGCGCAATGATCAGTTGTTAAACATATCCTTAAGGGATAAAGGGAAACGGAAGAATTTCATGGGCAGGTATGAGAAAAGATTTACTTTACTTTTTATAATTAACAAAAGTTCTCTCGATTTCCAACTTCTCATACATTTAATGACATTTTTTCTTATACATATTCAAAATAGTATTTTACTGAAGCTATGATTTTAAATCAAACCGATTTGTTATCGAGCACTTCTCCCCGTTTTTAGCTCTCTCAATTGACTGTATAACCGCGATAAGACGTGTTTTTCTAAACTGTCTAAACAGTCTGCAAAAGATGTTTTATATAAACTTCTATTGTATCACTGATGCACGAGAGTTTGATCTATTTAATTAATGTGTCTGCTAGTCGTGATTTGATTAGTTGTTTGTATAAACGTGTATGTTATCTTGTGACCTACCCCTGAGGTCAGGGGCAGTAGGTATCAATCACTGAGGCATTAGTGAACTTGGTAATTTTTATTGTTTTTTTTTTGTGTATGATACATGCATCAATCGTAATCATTAATCATTTATTATCAATTGCGTTTTCCTTAAAAAAAATATTCTGACGTCAATTTTGTGCGCAATAAAACAGTGTAGGTCATGGGTTGTCATTAAATAAAGCTTCCCAAAATTAAATATTACTTTAAAAATAATAAACAAAAACGATATTTTTTGTCCTACGTTAATTGGTTACTTAGTTAAATTATTTTAAAAGTTGTGTTATAGATCTGTCGACGCGGGAACGGGAGCGTACCCATGACATCTGGCAGGACCTGGACGAAGGCTACGGCTCGGTACATCTGTCAGTGACGTTGTGCACAACCCGAAACAGTGCACAAGACCCGAACCAAGTGGTCCCGACCACCGAGCCAAATGTGGACGACTTACGATCTAAATATGTAAGTACTAGCAGCGCCCCGCGGTTTCACCCGTATAAGTCTCGATCCCATGGGAATATCGATGTAAAAAGTATTGTATATGTTAATCCGGGCTATAAACTATCTGTGTGCTAAATTTCATCCAAATCTGCTCTGTAGTTTTAGCATGAAAGAGTAACAAACATCCATCCATCCTCACAAACTTTCACATTTATAATATTATAGTAGGATAGAATTTACTGTAATTATTAAATTATTAACATAGTACTTAGCTTAGTACATTCTATTTTTATTAAAATATAATCCGTAAAGTATATAAAAAAAATAATTATGTGTTCAAATAAAAAATAGTAAAAGGTCATGTGAGTTCTCGTAGCTTTCGTAGCAGTGCTACGTATAATGCGGATGTAAGATTTCGTAGAGGTGCTACGTCATAGAAAAGTCTACTTATAGGAAAGTTAGAAAACAGATTTCATAAAAAGAAACTGTCGACTCAGCATATTATCATATGCAAAATACTCAGAATTTGCATTTCGTAAAGGAGTCCCTATGACTATTTTATATTGAGATTTTGTAAAAGCAAAAAAATATCTATACGGGATTTCTTAGAAGAGTCGCATTAGCGACTAGTGTAGGCCTGTTTTCATTAGGTGTGGACGATTTTAAATCCATGGATTGTTTTCCAGGCCTTCTACAACCTGACTCCAGACACGAGTGTGGTCGGTCAGCTGCACGTGAAAGTAATTGGAGCTCGGGGGCTGTACGGCAAGCCCAATGCATACTGTACTCTGGAGCTGGACAATGAGAGGGTACAGACTCCGTCGGTCAGTTCTAACGCTGAACCAATGTGGAATAAGAGCTATGTTTTGTGAGTATTTTAAGGCATTTGAGTAGGTATGCTTACATTTGTGAAATAGGTAACGTGTGTGATTGCCTGGACGATACATTTTTCGTGTCTTGTGCTTTGCTATTTTAAGTATAGTCTGACTATTTTCTTAATGTCCCTCGGGAGTCTTCGCATTTCCGAATACAAACGAATGCTAATTTCCATGTCTATCAATTATTCGATTTATCGTGTATAATAATTTGAATTCAAAACTAAGTACTTTATTGTTGTTTTGTTTTTATTTCCGTGTGAACTATATAGAGCTGTAAAACTATTTTCATGCCTGCGACTTAGCAGATTTCCTCCCATTTTTAAAATAAATTACATTAAGTTAAAGGAGTATTAACAACTATATACTTCCAAGTCGATTGAGAGCGTCCGGTATGCACCAAGTACAAAGGGCAACTGATAGAAATCCGACGACTGACGAAACATGAAGTTTGCTGTGGGACATTAAAGAAAATTGTTATACTGTACAGACCATCAAACTGAACAACTTTCTCCATGAGACCAAATCGCGAAATAATAATCAGTCGTCTCATACAAAACTTCAAAACCTACTCGACCTAAATGTATGACCAACTACGAACTTTAATATAAAATTACATATTCCAGCAATATATACGACGTTGCTTCAACGTTTGAGCTGAAAGTCTACGATCGGTCTATAAACTCGTTGCTGTACGATTTCCTGGGCAGAGTGATCATACCCTTGCTCAGGATAAACAATGGAGAAGCAAGCTGGTACGCTCTCAAGGACAGTGGTAAGAAAAAAGGTGCCCGCGGAAACTGTCCAAGAGTGAGGTTGGAAATGAACCTGTTTTGGAACCCAGTGAGTATTTAAAAACCCCAGTACCTGTGTATAGTAAAGTCTCCAGAATCACCCTAACCATGTAGGCTAACCGTGTAGGTCATATTAGGTAAAACGAAAATTGTCAGAAAAAGGACTAAGTACAATATTACAAATCTCGCCTTCTTGGGGATCGATGCTGAAACACGATAAGGGCCAAAGATATTGAAGAGCCATCTCAGAGCATGGAGGACTCTTCAATGTTCATCTCAAGAACGTAGAACCTTGTAGATCGATCGAAAACTGCTTGCCCTCCTCTATAGGTAGGTCTAAAGCATAATTTATTTTGAAAAGGAAAATTTTAATAATAATTGTGATAATAAACGCGATAATTGTAGTGATTGTGAAGCTAATCCGTAGGATTTATTCACCTTGCGACACATGTGGCATTGTGTAATTCGATAAACAATGAACTAATAAAGTTGTATCTTTCAGGTGATCGCTTCGTTGAAACTGTTTCGTCCGAAGCAGGTCAAGTACATAGCGAAGCAACCAAAGTTCGACATACCGCTGGTATACAAAAACTGCAAGTTTATTAAGGAAACATTTGAAGCTCTATTCCTAATCAACGAACATTTCAAGTAATTAATATTTTTGTTTATTCCTGTATCATCGAAACACAATAAAAAATAATTCGCATTACAAGCAGGATGCGTATTAATGTCTTATCTTTCAATATGACTTGCGTGATTGACTGATTAGTGATTGTACTTACATTCACGTGCACTGTCCTAAGAGATTATAATTTTTAGTGGGAAGGCGCTTGGTAGCAATATCCATGTGCACTGATAACATTACGTCGACCTCTAACTCTCCGTTACTATACCTAACTATGCGTGTATTGTGCGTGAATCTCGTAAGTAAGCATCCGGGTAAACAGTCTCGGATCTCTAGATAAGTTTAGGTACCTAGGTATATTTGGTCCTATAGCACAGATTCAGTCCGTATTTTAGGTATGAAGCTACAAGTATGCAATTCAATGAGTGTGACGTATAGTTAGAAGATATAAGAGTTACGCGATAGAAAGAGATGCAACTTCTAATAATAATATAATTAGCGCTGTGCGATCTAAATTGCATTTTATTGTGTCGTAGCAAGAGTCACTTTTTAACCGACTTCCAAAAAGGAGGAGGTTATATGTTCGTCGCGTATGTTTGTTTTTTTTTTTTTTTTATGTATGTCCACCGATTTCTCCGTCATTTGTGGACCGATTTTGAAAATTCTTTTTTTGTTTGAAAGGGTATGCTCCCAAATTGGTCCCATATCAATTTTATTAACTTTGCTTGGGTAGTTTTTGAGTTAGCTACAAAATACGTATTTTTTTCCCACTTAGTATGTAGATGATATGATAAGTTCCTGTCACTGGTAGCAGGTAGTGGTATTCGAATGTGAGTGGGGTAGGTACCACAACTAAAAAGTGAAAAATAAAAACTTTTTACAAAAAAAAAACAACCGACTTCCAAAAAAAAACACTACAAAGTGAAAAATAACTTTAATTTCGGAAGTCGGCGCAAAAAACGAAAACACAAAACCCAAGACACCGACTTCCGAAATTAAAGTTATTTTTCACTTAGTAGTGTTTTTTTTTGGAAGTCGGTTTTTTTTTGTGAAAAGTTTTTTATATAATTGATTTTGCGGAGTGAACTCTGTACTCATCTGTGCCTATAGCTAACGCTACCTATAATAGTCGTATATGTAGGTACTGCCACTATTTTTTAGTTCCAAGTAGGTTAAATACTAAATAGCATTATGCAATGGGCAATATGCTATTTAGGGTTTTACTTAGAGTGCAGCTGTCGTTTTCAACGTGTATTTGCAGAGGGCAGAAAATCAATATGGAATTTGCACCTTAGAATTTGTAGATGCTTGTCTTGGTTCTTAGTAATTTGTAACGCATTTTATGAGAAGCTATGATTACGTTTGACGACATATGTAGTAACAAAGATATTTTTCATTTAGTTATGATTCACAATGTGATATTACAAAGTAATCTTTTAAGGTCCAAACTTCTTCAGTAGGGAATCCCTTACCTGACTTGATTGTGATCATGTGATTATATTACTTAGGTATATTCATGTAGGTACAAAGTCTTATCTACATACTTACGCTTTGTACTCATAGATATACATTATCTACTAATCTCTGTTATTTGTTAATTCTTCGTTAGAAAGTTGGTAGTCCATCAAACAACCAAGGACTCAATCAAATGATTAAGCTAAT
Organism: Agrochola litura; assembly: GCA_949152395.1. Classification (NCBI taxonomy): domain Eukaryota; kingdom Metazoa; phylum Arthropoda; class Insecta; order Lepidoptera; family Noctuidae; genus Agrochola; species Agrochola litura. The sequence continues at coordinate 13,916,952 of OX424493.1, forward strand.
TTTGTAAACTAACGCCGAAGTGATAACCTAGTGGTACTTTCAATTGTAACAGTTGCAGTTAAATACTCATGGCTTGCATGCCACGCGAATCCGATACTTGACGATTTAAGTTCATCGTAATTGTCATGTATCTTCGACTTCCGAACATACATGATTCAGTTCCTAAACTTCCCAGTATTATCTTTCGAAGCGTTTACATATGGGGTAGCTGTTCGGTGGGCCTATACAAAAGATAAGTTGTTGATGTGTTTGCATTCAAAAGGAGCTTATCTATCGTCGAGTAGGCTAGCACTTCAATCAACTCAGTCTATTGCAGTCCATTGCTGGACATAGGCCCCTCCCAGGCTGCGCCACAAAACCATGTCCTCCGCCTTTCGCATCCAGTGTGCCCCAGCCACCTTTTCAAGGTCCTCAAGGTCGTCGGTCGATCTGGCTGGAGGGCGTCCCACACTACGCTTGTCGATACGCGGTCTCCACTCCAGGACTCGTCTGCTACACCGGCCATCGGTAATTCGAGAAACATAATATGGCCACCCCATTGCCACTTCAGCTTGATCAGGCTAGCACTTATTTCTTGCTAATGATATACGTTTGCTTACAGGAGCTTCCTCGAGTGGGAAGACCGACAGTTATCGACGACAATCCTTGGTTCCTGGCTTATTTTCTGGTACTATTTCGATCCTTGGATGGCACCATTACTTGTCGCAGCGCTGTTCCCAGTCATGTGGTTTATTGATAACAAACAAAGTGAGTTGCTGATTGTTTTACGATTGATATACCATGTGGGGTCGACAACAAATCAAAACACAATATTGGTGGTGTGGAATAGGAGTGTTTGAAACCATTTTCATACCTAAGTCTCCACAAGACAGATTTTGATGCGTTTTGGCCTGTGTAAAGGGAGAATTAATGTCTTCAAAACTACAGTGGTTGACGTGGGTGTGCCGCCCATACATTTTTGCACTATCCCTTAAAAATATAAATTTCGAACAATCTCAATAATACCTACGGATTTACTAGAGATGGACCCACTATAGGTGTTGCCAATCAGCTGACAAGCTGTAGTGACTAATTGGATATTACAATTTGATTGAATTTTTGTGTGTAGACTGGGAAGGTCATTAGATATAGAAAGTTTTAAATTTACTGTCGTAGTAACGTCCGCACTTTGTCTACGTGGGAATATTGGGAATTCCATGATATGTTAGGAATCCTTCTAAGCATCGAATGATGGTGAATGTTTTCGCTTTTAAATTCTTGATTTAGAGTTTCATTGTGTATTCTAGATCAAGAGGTAAAATATCAAAATGAGGAAGACCCTAAAGACTGGGGACCCACTGACGATGTGCAAAATGGCGAGTCCATACCAGATAAAATTAAAGGTTTACCAGAAATGACGCTGACTATAACGAATGGCATAGAGTACATGGTGTCCTTAGCTGAAAGATTACATAAGTAAGTACCAATGATATTTTTGATTTAAAAGAGTGTTCGTGGAGTTTCTTGCCCGTCCTTCTCCATAGGAACCTTACGCTTTGGAATGGGCAACTAGCTTCCATCTTTATGAAATTATGACTGACCGACCCTTTGACCTTGTAATTGATTTATTTGAAATAAATGCTTTGAGATTGAGTTTGAGTTTGGTAAAAAGTTGAGTTTGTAATATTTTGCGTGTTAACATAACATCACGCCTTGTTTCCCCGAAAGGTTGGGCAGAGGTGTCCTTGTAGCAGGTACACCCACATTTCGCCAGTTATGTTTAAGTCCCATGTAATAGGGGGCGAGCCTATTGCCATCAACCGGGCACAAATCCAGACTACGAGTTGCTACTGAGAAATTTCAGATAGAAAAACCCAATAACACTTTGCCCGACCCGGGAATCGAACCCAGGACCTCATGCTCAGTAGTAGCGCTTGCGACCACTAGACCAACGAGGCAGGTAACCACGAGGTGTTATCTATCTTAAACCCCTAAAATTGAACTCGGAAATTCTGAATAAAGTTACGACAGATAAAAATACAAGAAATTACGGTTCCAAAGTTTTCAAAACAAAATTTTTCAAATCTTTTATTATTCAGAATTTATTTATTCAGAGATGGAGGCTATGAAAGAAAAATACTGCTCTACCAACCCTAAATAAATTGGGATATGGGAGGATGACGATGTTTCTGAATAGATTGTATTTATTATAATAACTAGCATCCGCTAGCGGCTTCGCTCGCGTTTTATCTTTATACGTACGTATACACCGTGAAATTTGAATCACAGTTTTGCTAGAACAAACGTTGTTCAGACCATGGTCTACTACCATTCTACAGGATCCAATAAAAAAAAAAACTTAATTGGTTTTTGAGAAAACACAAAAAATACAAAGTTTAAAATGTCAAGATTATCGTTACTCCCTACAACACAGATACCACGCACGGGACACAGCATTGTCTACAGGGAAATGTACCTCCATAAACGAAATTTAGTAAGCAGTAAATAATCTTGACATTTTAAACTTTGACTTTTTTGTGTTTTTTCAATAACCAATTATGTTTTTTTTTATTGGATGCTGTAGAATGGTAGTAGACCATGGTCTGAACAACGTTTGTTCTAGCAAAACTGTGATTCAAATTTCACGGTGTATTATTACTCATTGATAATCATTTAGCATTTTACTGGTGAGAGAATTTTGAAATGAAAACTTCTTTAGGCGCGTTGGGCATTTTTGAGATGGGAGCCTAAACCATTGATTTCGCGACACTGTTACTCTGTGACGAAATTTACCGACACCGTGGAGTAAAAGACATCAACGCGTTGATCGCGGTCCCGTTTTTTTTTAAGTTTTTACTTCTGTCGGCACTCCTGGAGTGCCACTGTTTTTTTTTTAACCGGTCCTGTAGTTGTTGAGTTTGTTCATTACAAACAAAAATACAAACATACAAAAATAGAAATCTTTTCTCTTTATAATATTTGTGTTATAATTTTTTTATTTCAGACAGAGAGACAGAGTTTTATAAGAAATCTTTTTTATTTTCTTTTTCAGTTTAGCTACATTCAAGGTTCCGTTTTTAAGTGTGTTAACAATGCTGTTGTTAGCAATTAATTCAGCACTCTTCTACTTCGTCCCCTTTAAATACCTCATGATGGGATTTGGTAAGTTATAGTTACCCATGTACAGTCACGATCATAAATACTTTACATATACGCAAAATTATTTCAAAAACGTTTTTCTCGAGAAATAAAAATTGCAACTTTGCTGATTTCATAATAGTAAACAACATAACATTACGCCTTGTTTCCCCGAAGGGTTGGGACACCCACAATTCGCAATTTATCAAGTAATAGGGGCAATAGCCATCAACCGGCCATAATTCCAACTCCAGGCTGCTACTGAGAAATTCCAAATAGAAAAACCCAATAAAACTTTGCCCGACCCGGGAATCGAATCCAGCACCTCATGCTCAGCAGTAGCACTTGCGACCACTAGACCAACGAGGCAGTCAGGTCAGGTAGTTCATAATAGTATGGGTTCGATAATAGTTATTTATATGTAGAATTGTGATCATAAAAATCATCAATACAACACTCTAAGTTCATGTAATCCTATTGAATGACTGTTTCATGAAATCATGACATTTGAGGATTATGCTAACTTATGGAGTTGTATTGCTGATTCTCAGGATTATAATTGTGTAAAGCAGCCGCCACATAACGGCCGCCACATAACAGCTGCCACCACATAGCAGCCGCCACATAGCGGCTGCCACACAGCGGCCGCCAAATAGCGGCCACCACATAACGGCCGCCACATAACTGCCGTCAGATAACGGCCACCACATAACGGACGCCGCATAACGGCCGCCACATAACGGCCGCCACATAACTACCACCAGATAACGGCCACCACAAAGCGGACGCCGCATAGCGGCCGCCACATAACTGCCGCCAAATAACGGCCGCCACATAGCGCCCGCCACGTAGCGGCTGCCTTGTAACGGCCGCCAGCCAGGTAGCGGCCACCACATAACGTCCGCTAAACAATGTCCGACAAACAACGGCCGCCACATAACGGACGCCGCATACCACCGGGTATTTTCCTAGGGTGCTGACGCTATGTGGCGTTTTCCACAGTCCTAGGAAACTCCCTAACCGATATACAAAATAATGATCTGGCCAGACCACATCATGATGTGACCACCGGTCACAACGGTAATTAAAGAAAAATATTGATTAGGAAATGCAACATCGTAACGATGTTAATTTATTCTGAAACTTTCCAAATGCCTTTTTTACATGGCATGGCATGGTATACATATTAATCATGCCGACAAAGTGGTAAAATAAAATTATGAAAAATATTTTTTTTATGGTACCTCCTTTACACGTAAAGTGGGGTTTTTTTTTTTCTATGCCTTCTTGTGGGTTATCGTTGGAAAGGTCTTTTAAAAACATTGTGAGTGCGTCAAAACCATTTTTGAATTCAGAGATCCGTTTGCGAAATATTAAGCTTTAAAGTGCAAATTGTTGTTAAAGTCAAGTGTGTGTCCCCCCCCCCCTGCCAGCTAAATGGTTTGTTTTAGATATGTGAAAAAATTCACGGCAGTAGCTTAAATAACGAATTTAAAAGGAAAACTATCACAGCTGAGTAGGCTTTACAAGTTAACGAGTAATAATCGACCAACTTAGATTTGCGGTTGTTAAAACATGTTCTCCCATACATTCTGTATGAAAGATTTTTTTTTTCAACTACAAAGTTAAGTTTGTTCTTGGGATAAATTCATCCCAACTACGGAACCCTACATTGTGCGTGGTCCGACATGCACTTGGCCGGTTTTTTTTACACCTAACACGGTTACAACATCAAATTCAACATCAAATGTTACGTCAAAAATCAAATTTTAATCAACATACAACCTGACACTGATCTGCAAACTGCAAAAAAACTAAAGAAAATTTGAATTACGCGGGCTACCTTAGCGCATCCCCCCTTAAGCGAAAATGCCTTGAATTTATGCTCGTGACTGTACGAGTTGTTCGAGTGCCGCCTCGAATATTTCGGGATTGAAGTTAGTCTACTATTATATCTGTTTCAGGAATATATAAATACGCGAGGAAGCGGTTGGAGCCAGAGAGAGTGCTGAATAACGACATATTGGACTTCCTTTCAAGAATACCGGATAACAAAATACTGGTAATATAATCCACTGTATTTTTTACTTTTTTTAAATCTTACTAATGTACCATTGGTACTGCAGCAATAAAATAAAGTATTGTCATATATCATTTTAGATCATTGTGACAAAATCCAAAAGGCAAATCATTTAAAAAATAGTTTACAACTTACACTTAGATATGTTTATTTGATTGGGTATTGTTATTTTGTTTTAAACTACATTTGTTTTCGTTTAGCTTTGTAAGGGTTCCGTACCCGAAGGGTATCAAACGGAACCCTATTACTAAGCCTCCGCTGTCTTTCCGTCCGTCCGTCTGTCTGTCAGCGGGCTGAATCTCATGAATGCAATAGGTAGACAGTTGAAATTTTCACAGATTGTGTATTTCTATTGCCGCTATAACAACAAATAAAAAAAAAAAAATAAAGTTAAAAATTAACGGGTAAGGCACCCTTTAATTTTATTTTGATTACCATATAAGAAACGTGTCTTTGTGTACTAAAGTATTTAGGCCGTTTTTTTTAATTTTCTTATTTTCTGGTTCACAGAGAGATTGGAAGGAACTAAGCGTGCCAGAACCACAGAACCACAGAAACTCTACAAGACCGATATTATCGAAATCTATTTCGACCTGAAAAAAGCCTGAAGTTAGTATAGGTAGGTATACTCCGATATTGTTATAGTAGATATCCTAGTCCAGGGCGATATTATGTAAGGAAGGTTTCCAAGGGAACCATGGTGGAATGTGAAGAGACATGCAGCTTTTATGATGATTTATGCTCAGAAATCTTAATCGAACTGTTTTCGATATAGGTTGTCTTAATATTAATTTATTAAATAAAATAAAACTTTTTATAAGAATATTATTATTATTCGTTGTTTCATTCTTAAAATTAAACATCACAATTTCATTATAATCCTAACGACTTAATTACAGGTATTCGCAAACCTACTGATTTATTTGTACAATCTGTAACTTATTTCATTAATGTTTTTGTAAAAAAAAAATGCCTTACATAATCATGTTTTTGGTCTTGTCTGTCAATGAGTTGATAGGAAGATGATAAACATGATGCTTACAACTATTTGACAAATCCGCAAACCATTTATAAAAATAAAATATTTCTACAATGAAATAATTTTAAAATGCATGCGGATCTAAATCTAAATGTTTATTAAACTAATGGAAAATTATATTTAATATCACCTATGTAATTAAATAATGTACTTATATAATTAAGTATAAATAAGTTTTGAGCCATCTACGCCTAGTTTCTACTTTCATTGCTGCACAACACTGTACAAAATGGCGGGCGGTCATAGCCGGACTATATCTTGTGACATCAAAGCCGGAGATATCTCGTGACGTCATGGCCGATCGTATCTCGTGACGTCATAGCCGGTCGTATCTCGTGACGTCATAGCCTAGGAGACAGCGCCGTGAAGTGCTCTTCAGTCCTAAAGGCCCCGAGAGCACTACAGTACGTAATGTAGTGTGTAGTGCGCCTTTCATCTCCTCTCTAATTTATCGCCTCTTCGAAGAATACTGTCTGTTGAAGTTCGACTCGGGCACTCTCAGTTCACGCCATTGTTTCTGAAAATAAAATGAAAGTTTTTGAGATATTTGGAAGTAATATCAGCACGTATATATTCTGACTGAATTCCCGAATGGGTAGGGAATTGAACAAATTGAAGTTTTTAGTCCAATGATACCATTAAAAAGTCAATATCACTATTGATTACGCAGATTACCTATACCTACTACATATTCCAGTCTCTTACTTGTGCGTCAACCACGGGAGCCAATACAGGTAATCCTTCTTGCTTTGCAAGTGCAAACAGTCCTACACTTATGAATAAAGCACGTGAGTATTAAATAACAACCAAAAAAAATACAATAGAAGTGGGACATATTTAGTACTTAACCTGTTCCGCTTAGCTATTTCTAAACAGCCATAAAAACTCCTAAAGAAATCGACACGTGTTTCACCTCTCAACGAGACAGCCTCAGGATGACGATTGACTTGTCGCGAACCCGAACACGGCGTGTTGCCACACCGAGCACTGAACGCAGAGTCAGCGCTCTCGCCTCGGTGTTTGCGTTCAGCGCTCGCTTTCTTTCAGGAGTTTCTTATGGCTCTTTAGAAATAGCTAAGCGGAACAGGTTACTAAATAAATATATCCACGTCTATTGTATTTTATAATGGATTTCCGCAAGGTCACGCCTGAATTAATTGACTATCTAAATACTAACCAACATCTTGTCATCCGGTATCCGTGAGATGAAGTCCAAAATGTCATTGTTTGGAACTCTGTCAGGATTCAGCACCTTGCGCATGAACTTGTAAATACCTGGAATAACAAACAACAATATTAAAATGAATATACCTCAATCACTCTGCCTAGCCTTTTCCCAATTATGTTGGGGTCAGTTTCCAGTCTAACCGTATGCAGCTGAATACTAGTATTTTACATGGAGCGCTGCCTATCTGACCTCCACAACCCAGTAACTGGATAATATAAGACTGGTTGCAAGATTTTTGGACTTCTGACGATCCGTAATGACTGTCAAAAATCCCCGAGGCACGGAGGAGTCTCGGTATGTAAAGATGGTCACCCATCCATGGACCAACCCCGGCAAGCGTAGCTTAACCTGATGGATCGACCCGTGCGGCTGTTATTACTTAGCCACAAGCTCTTGTTGAGTAATCTGCTGTCAAAGCTAATTTGTGCTCGTGATGATTGATAAAATACAACAGCCAATAAAACACTTGATGACGGATTAAAATACTTAAGCCTTTTTAAAGCATCAGGGGTACCTAACTACCTACTGAAAGTTAATTATTAAAGTAAGTTAATACAATCCCAACACATGCACATATGCGCCCATCGAACCCAAGGCACGCACTTCTGAGTTTTTGGATTCATGTGCGTATTGTATAATTATCACTTGCTTCAAAAACGGTGAAGGAAAATATCGTGAGGAAACCGGCATGCCTGAGAGATATTTCTCGACGGTATGTGAAGCCAAGTCAGAGGCCCATGGGCGGCTTTAAAACTCTCTCACCAGGTTAATCACTAACCGTAAAAGAAGAAGAATACAATGAATACGCACCTAATGCCATAAATATATAATTAATAGGTATGATGTAGATTGCTATCGTGGCGCCAACCAACACGGTCATCACGAGGTAACTTAAGTACGGCACCGCGAACTGGCACAAACTGGAAATTAAAAGTTTTATTTATTAGTTTTAATTAATAAGTTAAGCCGCTGAGCCATCCTTACTATACTCCATTTATTATAGCATTAGAAAAATAACGACCAAATAACAACAGCTATTGTGTAATATTGTTGAAATTATTGCATTATAGAGTTATTTTTTTAAAGTCATTACATGGGACTTAAACATAACTGGCGAAATGTGGGTGTACCTGCTACAGGTAGGTACACCTCTGCCCAACCCTTCGGGGAAACAAGGCGTGATGTTATGTATGTTTTTTAAAGTAAATGGTGAATAGATTATATTTGAATTTGTTTTTATTGTTAAATAACGGAACTTATTAAACGTTTATATCGAAATAACGAAAGGGTTATAACCGTTATTTTTCTGATATAATAAATGGAAATGGAGTAGGTATAAGTACCAAAATTTTAAACCTAGGTTTTTTTTGTTCCGTATTTCTTGTTGCTCTATGTCTGAATAAACAAGCAAAATTCAACGGAATCTGAACAAGATATTTATTTATATACTTCAAGCACACAAATGTACAGAGGCGGACTTAATGCCATAGGCATTTTCTACCAGTCAACCTTTGGGTGATGCAGAGACAAACAGTGAGATACATTATTGGATAAATAATTATAAAGGTGTAGGTGTATAATTCTGCCCCCGATAGAAAAAAAGAAGCATCTGACATTTCTTTCAGATTTGAGTTATATATCAGACAGATGCGCGCCTTTTTTTCTGATTCCGGTAAAATCTGGAAAAAAATTAGATGCGTCTTTTTTTCTATCGGGGGCAGAATCTGGAAAAAAAATTAGATGCGTCTTTTTCTATCGGGGGCAGTATTGTAAGACCTAGTAGACAAACGGTTGAAACAATGGTTCCAATTTGCGTAACAATGGATTTGTGAAATCGAAACTAACTAAATTTAATGAGGCCTACTTCCTGTATTACGGTTTTTGGATACAATGTGGTTACTATTTATAACTTAAACTTAAATAACCAATGAATAAATTATGTGCAGGTACACTTCATACAGCTTGGCACCCTAATTGCGTAATACACAATTAATCACAAACTGAATCGTTTTGAAAGATATTGCTAATCCACTGCATTGAGTGCCGACAGAAGTGAAAACTTGAAAAAATATCGGCACCGCGGTAATCAACGCGTTGACGTCTTTTGAATGGTCAAAAGCTGGTGTCGGTAGTGTCGCGAAATCAATGGTTTAGTCCCATCTCAAAAATGCCCAACGCGCCTAAAGAAGTTTTCACTTCCAAAAATCTGCTCAACAACGTAAATAACGCAATGAATGTTGTTGAACTGTCAAATGAAACAGATTAGTCTTAATCGTTTATCGAAAATGTGTGACGCAATTAGCGGTTTGGTCACGAAAAGGCAATTTTCTTCTGAATGTCATAAAACAATTTTCAGCGTAGGATGAAGGCTCTCGTAGTATTTAAATAGAGATCTATTAGAAGTATTTATGAAGGATTATTTATATTTACATCCTACAGGTACTATTAAACGAGTAATATTTGTATATATTTGTAATTGATTGTTCTCGAAATCGGCTCTAACGATTTCTATGAAAGTTGCAATATAGGGGTTTACGGGGGCGAAAAATCGATCTAGCTAGGTCTATTATCTGGGAAAATTAGTTTTCTCCGTATTTTCACCTGAGCAGAGCTCAGTCGCCCAAAGTTTAGAACAAGATAATGAATAATGACATGACATTATTGTCATTAGAATAATGGTCATGGCAGCATGGAATTTGTAAGTACCTACTATCATGGCAGTATGGAATTAGTAAGTACTATCCTATATGATTAAATGAACATTCTTTATTTTCACCAGAGCAGAGCTTGGTCGTCCAGGTACTATTTTTTATATGTTAAGTTGCGACTTACTTTTTCACCCTCTGTAGAAGTGATACAATGTAGTCTATTCCATCCTTTATCGTGAATGTGAGATCCTGTAGTTCATATAGTCGGTTTTTAATTGTTTTGTCGTCCTGTAACAGAAACAATAATCACAGGTTAATAAATTACACACGACTTTTGTGCCTAACATAAGCGCAGGTCACGCTGGGACCGAAGCTAAGTTCGTTTAGCTTCGCTCATGTAAGTATGTATGTGTTTTTTCATAATTTTGTTCATAGTTCGCGGTGTGAACCGAAGTATGCAAACACGCAGTAGCTACATGAGCAAAGCTGAACGAAGTTAGCTTCGCTCCTAATGTGGCTTGCGTCTAAGGCACCGATGTGACATGTAAAACCATGCCAAACGTCAGAATAGGTCCGTGATGGTGGGGAACAGCCGTACTTAATTAAGCATCGACACTTTAGAGAGTACGACTATTTGTTGTCACATCACGGCATAGTGTGAATCGTGCCTAAGGTCTAATAGAAAAGACTAATATGATAGAAATTCTACTATATAATATTATAAATGTGAAAGTTTGTATGTTTGTGTGTTTGAATGTTTGTAACTCAATCACGTAAAAACGGCTGTATGGATTTGGATGAAATTTGGTACACAGACAGTTTATAACCTGGATTAACATATGGAGTACTTTTTATCCCGGTAGTACATTCCCGAGCTCCATGCGGGCGAAGCCGCGGGCGAAAGCTAGTAGGAAAATAAATGTTTAGATAATAACTAAAGAAGTTTAGTCTAGACTAGTTATTACCTTATCAATGATGACGCCGATGATGCTGACACCTAGTCTATTATTAATTATTATTTATAGTTCATGGGTCACAATGGTTTTCTCCGTTTATATAATATTTCTAGTAGGTATGGAATTTACTGAAGTTCTTAGTAGTTATGCTTCATAAAGATGATACATAATAAAATGTAATTGACTGAATACAAAGAGCAAACATAACATTACAATAATGTTGGTTCCTCAATAAACATTACTTAGTACTAATCAGTTTATCCATATTTATTATTAGCCAATCTACAAAGTACTTAAATCGTGTGGTTTTTCCACTTAACTTCGCCATGATGTTTCTTGTTAAAATGACGAGTAATCGATCATTAATGCAAACGAAAACAATTGAATTTAAGAGCCAATAAAATAAAGATTATGATTTTATGCAGCATTCTAAACAAATGTGCGACGGTGATGCAAGAAAAACCATTAAATTCACGTTTTATTTTAAGGCGACACTAACCGACTTTTAATGATTTTATGCTGAAGATCACGTCTAAATGATTAGTGTTAATGATTTGGAAAAATATATATTAAATAAGAGCATTTTTAAATAACTTAGTCTGTGAATATTTTAGATTATGTTTATATTACATAGTGTAATTAATTTGTAAAGTTTTGCCTAACGCAGATATAAAACTGAGAATCACACAAAAACTATCAAGCGTATTTTTCTGAAACCTACACCATTTTAAAGATAATTTAATTATTTATCTTTTAGTATACGTGTTTTATTAAAATACCTTTTGATTTATGTATAATAAATTAATAATGCGTCTAATTTGAATCTAACTAACATGTCTCTAATGTAGAGACATTCTAATGAGTATACGAGTAATTTTGTAAATACATATTTGTTGTGGTCGCGAATCATATTTTGATCAAAATAAAACCTAACACCGACCTGCAAATTGCAAAAAAACGTAAGAAAATTTGAATTTCGCAGGCTACCTTTACGAGGTGATGTATGCTCAATATGTTCATAAATAAAATACGATACATAAAATCAACACAGTAGAAACTACTCAGACCATCATTAATTTATTTCTTATTCAATTAGTTATCGCTTATTTATGGGTGAATTTTCCTTTAGTTTTATATTTTTCTAGTAACTTATTTGCATTAGGTATTTCAAGAAACGATTGAATAGAGTAGAATAGAGTAAAATAGAGTAGAATAGAATTTAATATCTTATTTATTGTCACTGCAGGTGGTTAACAAATAAAGTTGGTTACGTAATTTTTCATGTAAACAGGAAAGTAGGAGGTTAGATATTGGACATACCTTAGTTGATTCCAAATCCTCTTCTGATGAATCCTCGTCGAAATAAGAGATAGGAACCAAGTTTGCAGTGTCTGAAAATGTTAGGAAATAATTAGCACTGCTACAAAATTAATTGGCAATGTTGTGGGAATTATGTTGTTATTAGGTACCTATAGAGTTTATGCAAAGATTTATCAAAACTAATATTATAAAGAGAAAAGATTTGATTTTTTGTATGTTGTTTGTAATGAATAAACTCAAAAACTACTGGACGGATTTAAAAATTATTTCTCCAGTAGAATGCTATATTATCACTGAGTAACATAGGATATAATTTATAAAAATATCACGCGGGAGAAGCCACTGGCAGAAGCTAATAGTTGATAGTGGCTATATTCATGGAAGTTTTTGGGAAAATTTCATTTTTTTTGGAAAATACAATCCATTTAAGATCCTGTAACTCAGTTATTTTAGATACATAAGAACTTCTCAAATTAAATTCTAGTAAGGTTTATAAAGGAATACATCTTAGGACTTACTGCGTGTTGCCCAAAAGTAGAGGAACGGTATGACAGCTAGGAGAGGAGTCATCCACATCCGGAAGAAGAACCAAAACAGCAGCCAAACCGATAGCGCCAGCGCAGACTTCTCACGGTTCTCCCACTCAAACAAATACCTGGAAAGTGCAGAAAGTTGATGTTACAGTAGATACTTATAACACAGTGTAACTACTTCAGTGGCTCAACGGAAGCGTCTTCGCAGAGCAATGTGCGGTTGGTCAATACGGTAAGTGGGCAAACTCAAACTAAAAGCATTTATTTCTATTAAACTATTTACAGGCACTTTTGAATTGTCAAGGAATCGGTCACTCAGAAATATGAAGCTAGTTGCCCATTCCAAAGCGTAGTAGGTAGGTACCTATGGAGAAGAACGGGCAAGAAACTCCACGGTGACTCTTTTAAATAAAAAATTGTTACAATATGGGCGGAGTGTATTTTCCGAACTGTATTTACCTACACTCAAGCTGCCTAGCCTTTTCCCAACTATACAGAATGGTAGCGGAATACCAGTATTTTACATGGAGCGACTGCCTATCTGAACTCCACAACCCAGTAACTGGGTATCACGATACCCCTAGGTACGACTGGTTGTCAGAAATTCGGGCTTCTAACGGCCCGTAATGACTGTCAAAGATCCACGAATGACAGCCGGGACCAACGGCTTAACGTGCTTTCCGAGGCACGGAGGAGTCTCGGTATGTAAAGATGATCACCTATCCACAGACCAACTCCGGCAAACGTAGCTTAATCGGATGAATCGACCCGTGCGGCTGTTATTACTTAGCCACGAGCTCCTCTGACGCGGTAACTATAGTTACCTACACTGTGCTTATAATATTCATAATAGGTTTGGCAAAATATGGTAGGGTTGTTCTAAGGATGCAAGAGTTTTTCTATGCTCCAAACAAACCAATTTTGAAAACAATCTTTCTCGGACTTTAAATTGAGCCGTATGTTAAAAATGTCCAGGGAATGTCTATATGCAGACATACCAGTGATGACTCAGAGGAAAAAAGGTGATGTAAAAATGTTACTCATTTGTAATTGTTTGTACCAGTTACGGAATAGGACAAAGACAATAGGGCGTTTTATTGCACAAATAATTAACTATTTACATCACGCATTATTTAAATGGGACACGCATAATATAATTAGTCAGCAAACGTTGATTAGATACTTATTAAATGTTCTTTTATACTTTATACACACGTATTTACATTATTTAAAAACTGACAGACTTAAAATAATAATATCTACAAGTATATAAAACAGGGGGGGGGAGTAATCATAGGGCATCAAAAAATTCGTCCGCATTGCTGTCAATAGGAAAAGTGCCCATAAAGTTGGCAGCATTGCCACGTTGTATGGCAATGCTGATTCAAGGGCCAAAGAATAGGCCAGCCCTCTGGTCACGTGAAGAGTCGACCAGCCGCTTGGCGATGTCTTGAAAAACTAGGTAGGCACTCGGACCCCATGGCCCTAGTGTTTCAACCCCAAACGGCTAAAACATATTTATAAGTCCCAATAAGATTTGCGCCGTTTGAGGTTTTCCGCACCTGCAGCAGCAGCCCCAGCACAGCCCGCCGTGCTAGGAAGATGGGATGGCGCAAGGGTGTCGACACACGTTGCATCCCACACCAAAGGCCTACCTACCTTCCAAGGCATTATTGTCATGTCTTTTATACTTGAAGATTTAATTTTCTTTGTGGGCGGCAAATACTTATCTAGTATTTACTAGGGACAACAAAGACCAACGTGCGTAGCATACTGCTACGCGTGTAGAGGTTGCTACGAAACTGCATAAGGTAAGTAGGTATCTACTTTATATTTTGTTTATATAATTTTTGGGTAATATTGTTTCATTATAGCAGGTAACTGATTTAATTATTTGAGGATCATTCCAAAGTCTGAAGGTTAATAATGCCAGTCCATTATGTTATTAAACTTAAGTCAGTTTATAGTTCATGAATTCTCAAAAGGGTATAAAAAATGCATTACAATATAGCGTAACGTGTAAACATTTTAAAGCCCTTTTGTAAAGTTACTTAGGTACATAAAAATATAAATAATTAATTGGTCTTTGTTTAAAAGGATGTCACCGGTCATCGTACTTGTAATAAAACATTAAATTTTATGACACAATTATATTGCACCAGGATTTGAAACATCACGGTAATACCAAACAAAATCTTAACAATTTTAATATTAGGTACTTAAAAAGGTACATAGTCGTTACGATTTCCGGATACTATTAAAAGGAAATGCAAATGCATAATTCAAATACGACTAATGTAATGTACCATTCAATATGGCGCTTTCAAGACAAGTCAACGAACGACACGTAAAACTGTGTTAAACTATTTACATAGCAATAACAAACAGCCCGGTTCGGAATAATTAGACAAGACACTCACAAAAGTGTGACGATGGGTTCATTAATCTATATCTGTACTAATAATAAAGCTGATGTTGATGTTTGTTTGAATGCGCTAACGCTAATCTCTGGAACTATCAGTCGGATTTGAAAATATATTTTTGCTTTTGATAGCCTAATTCTTGAGGAAGGCTATAAGCTATTTAATATCACACTATGACACTTAGGAACCGAACAAAAAAAAAAAGTCAAAGAACGCCACACGAAAAAAAAAGTAAATTGGTGCGGGCGGGCGATGCGACGCGAATAAGGAATTTTACTTGAACAAAGTCGCGGGCAGAAGCTAGTTATTGATAAAAAATACTAGATTTTGAACCAGACACCTAATGAAGAACTTGGGGCTGAAAGTGGTGACTAATAGTTTTAATTTAGTAGGTAGTTAACAGTAAGTAACTGTCGAACGCTACGAGGGAAGACAGAGACCCAAAAAAAAATTGGGTTTATAAAGATAGCTCGTGAATCAATCATAGTAATAGACCTAAAAGAAAAGTATAGTATCAAATATATCATAAATAACCACAGAGACTTATAAATCGAAGTTCACCTTTTTTACTACTTGACGAAAGCAGTCGGGAGAATACTGCGATAGTAGTCGAATTTATATGTTTTGATAATTAGTTAACACCTACATTCGATAACGCTATAAAAGGTACCAATATTTGGCAAAGTTTGGCCTCATTAGGTGTGGCACCGTGCCCTCATTACTTCAAAATAGCACAGACATGACAGTGGAAGTAACTTCATCGATGCAGAACAATATGATTGCCCAATCTATCTGGAAACTAATTATGCAATAGGTAAAAAGTCAAAAGTCTAATTTATTTCCGTAACCCAATCATGATGAAGCAATAACTGCATCTAGCGTAGACTGTACGTGGTATGTTTTTAGCTAGTGTTTTAACCGACGTCATTGCCGCTTTCTATGTATACTTAGGGGGTATGATTCCTCTAAAAGATCCGCTGTACATACACGGTGACATTTAGTCGTCTTACAAAGGGCCACTCAATGTACCCGACATAAAATACCTCTAGGAGCAATGCAAAAATTGTTACAATATATCTTTTTTTTTATTAATGTTTCGTAGTCATTGGATACAGGAAGTGGGCTGCTTTTGTAAGACGACTAAAATGTGACGGTGTATACTCGTAAATGGTACTTCAAAAGCTACGGTTTCTTAGCAGACCGGTTGTCGCCACATAAGGCTGCAGTGACAGCTGTCATAAAAATGATGTCACCTGTCATGAAAATGATGTCAAATGTGTTCCGTTGACTTTACGATGTCAAAAAACGCTTTCTAGGGAACCACACCAACTTACTTTCATAAATAACGTTTCAGGGACGTCATTCGACGGTAAATTGCGGAAGCTGTCTAGCGGCCACCGCTGTCTTAGAAAATCGTAGCTCTAATGATGGAAGTGTTTAATACTTTGTTACTTACTTTAAATGTTCGTTTCCATAATACACAGCGTAGAATATATCTTTGATGAACTTCAGGTTACTATAAATGAGGGGAATACTGAAAGTCTTCGGCGTTGGCTCCGTGTATTTGTTGGTTTTAGGACTCAATAACCGGACTGAGGCTTTTATCTGTAATGAAAAGAATCCATTGAAGAAAGAAAATCTAAAAATAAACCTGAACAAAAACAAGTAAATCATTGTGATTGTTAAGATTTACGTTGAATAGAAAAACATGAAACTATCGTTATTTGTGGCTAAAACATTGGAAGCTATAAAAACATGAATTACCGGGTTCCACGCGATGGACATTTGTAGTTGAATTTTCGGGGAGTTTCCCTTCACGGTATGTTTCTTCGATCGACTGTTGAGGTCGAACCAGGCTTTTTCTTCGTTCACTATTGCTAGGAGAGGTATCGATATCTTGCCGAGAGTCTCGTCTTTCATCGTGTTGATTATCGATTCATCCTTAACTGTTATTGTTAGTGTTGACGTAACATCGTTCACAGGGCTGTGGAGAAAACAAAAAATGAAATTAAAATTATAGCTAAAGCGGAAAAGTTTATCAGTAACTTTTCCCGACGTATTCGTGACTATTGAACGAACCGATGGATCACTGCAATAAAATAAATATTTATAGTTAGTTGGGAACACTCCTAATCATGTTTTTACTGCTTTCGAACTTAATTATTCCCGAAAACCAATCTTGACGTAACCGTTTTAAATAAAATAGGTTAAAAAAGGCAAATAGGTGTGGGTATATATTTCCTCGTTCGGTTCGTTAATCATTTCTATTGTTTACCACTAAGTTCAAAATACAGGAACACCTAGGTCCTGACCTAGGTTATTTAAATACCTATTGCATACGATTACGATTTATGCAATAGGTATTTAAATAAGTCTAGATTACTGTAAGTTAAACCGTATACACAAAAGGTGATTATAGCTACAGATAATCACCTTTTGTGTATACGGTTTACAGAGGTTGTAATTAATA
This sequence comes from Agrochola litura, assembly GCA_949152395.1. Taxonomy (NCBI): domain Eukaryota; kingdom Metazoa; phylum Arthropoda; class Insecta; order Lepidoptera; family Noctuidae; genus Agrochola; species Agrochola litura. Next base: position 13,934,766 of record OX424493.1, read on the forward strand.
CAAAAAATGCTGTTCTTGTATACCTTTTGCTGATATAGGGAAAAAGAAAAAGCCAAACACTAAATTCAATTTTGTTAGGCACTTGTGCTATTTATAACTGTTACGAATTAATTTGTTTCGATTTTCCTTAAAAGAACTGGTGTTATCAATTTTTAGGTTGTCTACAAAAAAACAAATGGTACTATATAATTTCAGATTATTTAGATGATAAAAAAGCTTGGGATTGAACTGCTCGCTCTACTAAACCTTGTGATAAAACCATGAAACTGTTTTAATTATTATGTAAAATTATCAAAATATACCAGTTTTAACACATTGACATCGTTCAAAATTATATACAAAATGACATGATTACGTTGTAAAGTATTATATTATTTTATTTATTGTGAATGTGAGGACTATGTGGAAATTATTATTTTTATGTCTCAGCTAGTTTTAATGATGGTCTGGCAGTTTTAGTAGTTTATGCGGCTTTCCCAAATATCCTTTCTTTGGTGTTGTTCGCCGAGTTGAGCTCTTTAAGTTCTGAGTTGAGCTCCACGATTACTAACAAATGCTTGCACTGATTGGACAGGTCCATTCAAATCTGTGTGGTTTCTTTCCTCCAAAGTACCATTTCAGACACTAATCTACATGGTCCTCATATGGCCTGACCAAGATTATGTCTGGACTTTTTAAAAGAGACTGCGACTTCTGAGTTTGTTTCGGCCTTTCTTCTCAGAGTAGTCAGATAGAAAACGCCGAATTCATCTAACTTTTTTTAAATATTTTTTTAATATGACGTGTAAAAGTGATTCCGATATCCAATTTACTCGTACAGAATAAACAATTTCATTTCATTTCATTTATACAAAGCCTCGGTTTTGTTTGTGATAACGATGTGTTTTGATTTGTTTATCGTTTCTAGTCTAGACAAAATGAACCAAGGCCTGGGAGAGGCCTATGTCCAGCAGGAAAGACAGGACGCTTCATGATAAAAAAAAATCTTATAGAAAATTTTCTTTTCGCAAAGAGTACTTATGCAGCTCCCCAATTGTGTCATACACTTTTAATTACAATTCAAAAGAATTTGAATTAAATTCCTTTTTCTTATCGTCCTTAATACAAGTAACGCATTAAATTGTTCAAATGAATGGCATTGCCGTTGTGTGTTACGCAATTACCCCGCTAGTCAACTTACAATTTGTAACTCTTGTTCCAGGTCGGATCAGTGGTTCCAGGCACCGTGTGCGTCTGTATCCTGGAGTTGTCCAGCTCCAGGATACAGTACGAGTCTGCCTTCCCGCTGATGCCGAGCGCGTTCAGCCCTTCGGCGCCGTGCACCGTCACCCACAGCTCGCCCACCTCGCCCCAGCTGTTGTCCAGGCGGTACCATGACTGGGAATAGGATACATGATAAGTTTTTCATCCTCAATATATGTAGGTATTGAGAATTCAGCTGCTGAAAATAGCCTGAATTTGAAGTTCTTTGTAAGGACTGTAGAGGTTTAAATCTAAATTTACATAAATAAGTTAATGGTGCCGGTTCCCTTATTCACAAACTAAACGAAATTTAAGTTCAGTGCATCTTTTTCTTTCTATTTCATTAAGAAAAGGACAGAAGATAAATGTTAGTTTAGTCCTGTCAAATTAATCTAAAAACTAAAACGTTGGAGCCGTTTCCGAGATTCAGATTATATATAAACAAGAATTGCTCGTTTAAAGGTATTGGATTAAAAGTTTATATTTTAAATACACTTTTTAATGATCAGGTACTGCTAAAACGCTCTGCTCTGCTAAAAGTTTAACCAAATTCTAAGCATTTAGATTCCCAACTTCAGAGTTTTTATTCATCACTAAAACCTACGAAGTAAAATATAGTCGGTCCTAGGTGGGATAAAAAGTAACTAAATAATTTACGTAGAAAAGAAATAAAAGTTTGTCATAGAGAAACAAAGGCCCGTAAACAAAGGTAGGATGTTGAAGAAATTAACCAAAAAACTATTTCAGAAAAAAGGCAAGTGGACTGCAATGCAACCTGCATGCAAAATTTTCGTGACAAAAAAATGCATACGAACTTTGAATAAAATATTGTCCCTACTGAAATACTCGACATAGGTACTTAATTTTATTTTGTTTTCAAACTCTATTTTGCGTCAAAACTTCATTACCTATTGAACCTTGTAATTTCTTAAAAATAACTCAAGGAACACTAATTATCTAAATTGACCAATCCTTTTCGATTTCCTATTTGTAATTCTTGTTTTCCTAATAGAATTGTAATTCTATTGAATTCGTGTTTACCTCAATAGTTATCATAAATGTGTTAGATATTAGCGCTATTTAACATACAAATATTATTTTTTCTTCTCTTCATCAATAAACATCTATTGAGTGAACACCAAGAAAAAAATAATGATTTTGTATTGGTGATTGACAACAATGATATTAACGACTAGGCATTTTTTCTATGACGTAGATATTTTTTGTTAATTAATAATTATCCCATTATTAAAGTTTTTGTTTAATGACGTAGACATTATAGATCGCGGGGTCATCGCTGTAGATACCTGTTGTAATAAATCAATGTTTCTTTTTAGGGTTCCGTACCTCAAAAGGAAAAAACGGAACCCTTATAGGATCACACGTGTGTCTGTCTGTCCGTCTGTCACAGTCAATTTGCTCCGAATCTACTGGACCAATTTAGTTGAAATTTGGTACACATATGAATTTCTGTGACCCAAACACTGAACTGTAACGTAAATAAGTAAATTAATTTTGAATATGGGAGTCACTTTTAGGGGCAAATTGATTTTTTTTTAAATAAAGTTTTGCAAACTGTACCGTGTGATGTATCAAATGAAGGGCTTGTTGTAAGGATCTTATTTTTTTTTAAATAAAGACATTTAAGAAAATAAATGAAAATTGACCATTCCCTCCTTATCTCCGAAACTACTGAGCCTTAAAATTTTGAAAAAAATACAGAAAATGGTTCTTTACTCATAGATTACAGGAAAACCTATAAGATGTCTATGGTCTTAAAATAAAATGGTAAATCTGTCAATATTGTGTGTACAAACTTACATTTGCAGTTGGAATGTATTGGAGAACGTGTTTTTCGACTGCAATGTTAAGTTCGTTCTTGGGATAACTTCATTCCAACTACGGAACCCTTCATTGTGCATGGTCCGACACGCACTTGGCCGGTTATTTTTTAATTTACTGTTTCTAGCTCTACTTTGATTCCGTCTATGAGGATAGATGGCAAAAAGTATTTACGTAGAAATTTTTTAATACAGTTTTTGCGTAGTTAATCAATATTGTTGACGTCTTAAGTCTTACTAATTAGGAAAAAACTACCCGGGATCTATTTGAATATGACACATGAATTTATTTTAAGACCGGACTTTGATTTTCTTATTTAATTCACGCGATGACGTGAGTAGGAATTATGAATGAACTAGCTGCGCCCCGCGGTTTCACCCGTATAAGTCTCGATCTCGTAAGAATATCGGGATAAAAGGTACCCTACGTCCTTTTCCAGGTCATGGTCTACCCATGTGTTAAATTTCATCCAAATTCGTTCAGCCGTTTTAGTGTGAAAGCGTAACAAACAAACAAATAAATCACCCCGCGGTTCCACCCGCATAAGTCTCGATCCCGTGAGAATATCGGGCTTACTCTATGTATTAATTCAGGTTATAAACTATCTGTGTGCCAAATTTCATCTAAATCCGTTCAGTAGTTTTTGCGTGAAACAGTAACAAACATCCATCCATCCTCACAAAGTTTCGCATTATAATATTAGTAGGATAGTAGGATAATACATAGTTATGATTATCATGTACTTATGTATCTACATATTGGTCTTCGAAACTTCCTTTCCGTACGCAAAAAGAAAACCGGTCGTCACATGACATGATTCAGTATTCACAATCTTTCTTTTACTATAACTGTATAAAACAACATCACGCCTGCATACGTAAAGGAGAAGGCAGAGGTGTATGGTAATTACTCCCATATTCCGTCAGTTATGTTTAAACATGTTATAACCTAGCCATTGACAAGGCACGAATACATGATTCTGGGCTGCTACTGAGAAACTGCAGATGGCAAACTCCAATTACACTTCCGGACATAGTAATTCCATAATCCTGGTTCTGGGGTTTCCATCAGGGATGTTAAGGAGCTCCGTATTCGTAACCGAATCTGTTATAAACGTTTCGGATAATTTCGGATTGGATCGGAGTCTAACTGAGACACGTTATGGTTTTTCTGCCCGGCCGAGCCGATACAATAGCCGCGCGCGTCATTTGCATGTTTGTTTATTATTGATAATATTATAACATTTATTATAATATTATACACAATTTCTTATAAATCTAATAATCCGTAACCGATACTAACGGATAATCCGAAATAATCTCATATCCGTAACCGTATCCGAAACCGGTTTAATATAATTTCCATATCCGTATCCGTTTTCAGATCCGAAATTTCATATCCATAACATCTCTGGTTCCCATATACGGCAAACAATAACACGCAGGCAGTAGAACTGTTTGTTTACCTACTTGTTTAATAATGACGCGAAGCAGGAAATTAATGTGTCTAAAATACTATCACTACAATATTATTAATCAAACAGTGTAATAAATGAGCCTGAGCATTTATTTTCGCATCTCAGCCGGTCCGGCCACTTTTACCTGCGTCATCAGTTAGTTGTTGGAATCCAGAAATATTCCGACCATGAAAAAAACCAACCTTCCAATGTTTACGAGAAATACTAACATGCATAGTATAGCTGTAGCATGTCTCTGTGAGTCACGACGCGGCGACGTAACAGCCAAAGGATAACGCATTAAGGTTAGTTTATATTGGCAGAGTTCGTAGTCAAGTGCGAGTAGGGTTATCTTTTCGAAAATTTAACAGTCCTGACGGAAAAGCCGGACATTTGTAGAAAACTTTACATTTTATCTTAATTTTTTCGGTAGGTACTATTCATTTAACGTTTTTATTTTCTCAAAAAAGTACGGATACAGTACAAAGCCGGACAAAGTTCACGCGGAGGACCAAAAAGCCGGTCATATCCGGACGGATAGTACTAACTGCGTGTTAGTACCTACCTATATCCGTTCGGATTTGGATGATTTTCAGAACTCTACCTACTACTCAGTAGAGTTCTGAAAATCATCCAAATTTAGCCTAAATTGCATTGGTAAGGTGTAGTTTTGGGAAAATTGTATATTTTTAAATAAGCCTTTTATAATAAATAAAAAATTATTAAAATTTGACTGACCAAACTAGTATTTTCTAAGACTAACCAAAAATTCGTCAGCTACAAGCCGAAATTATAACAGCGGGTTGGAAATCTACTAGCCATACCTACTCAACCAATATGAACGGAGCTTTATGCAAAGCTGCTAGCAAGGTTATCGCGGTTGAGTGAAACCGCAAACTAACTTGAACTTAACTGTGTCCGCATTTAGTGACATTTCTCTTTAATAGTAGTAATTATGTCGTATTTAAATATACAGCAGGGGTTTTGATTAATGTACATTATTTTTAACTTACTGCAAATTGGAATTATATTAATAAATGAAGAGGAAATTTTGAAATCAAGTTATAATTTAAGTTCCGCTTCCTTTTACTGAGGAGGAAAATGTTGGTATTTTTTATTAATTTGTAATTTTTTGTGACATGACTTTTGAAGCACCGCGTTTATGCAAGCTCAAATATTGGCAGTCAGCTGAATTCTAGTGAATACAGCGTTGTTTACTAGGCATTCATTAAAATCTAGGTAAATATTTCGCTTTGCTTTTTATTTTTCCGCTAAGTTTGTTAAGGATTTTTTCCTATATTTTTTGTATGTGATTAAAAGTCTGACTTTAGCAACATTTTGTCAAACTCAAACCATTTCTTTCAATTAAACCATTTACAGGCACTTTTGAATTGTCAAGGAGTCGGTCAGTCAGAAATATGAAGCTAGTTGCCCATCCCAAAGCGTCTTTCTTTCTTTTTCTTTCAGTAGGTACCTATGGAGAAGAACGGGCAAAAAACTCCACGGACACTCTTTTAAATAAAATAATTGTTATAAAATATTGGTTACATCATTCATGTTGAAATTATACATGCGAGAACAATGTAGAAAGACGTGTACGTTAGAAGCGTCCGTAATAAAAAGAAAAAACAATTCAAAAATTGAAATACGCCGCCCGATCACTAACATGACGCATGGATCAGCACCTAAAATGCCATTACCGGGTAATATTACCCGGTAAATTGTAGTTTTTTTGTACTATGTACTCAAACCTGTGCTATGCAATTATATAATATAAAGGAGATTGAGTTTATACAATGCATAGATGGTCTTATAATCTTCAGCAGCTCCAATAGTATTTTCAAATGTTAATCAATTAGTTGTGGTCGTGGAGCAGGATCAGCATTGAGCCAAGCATTTTTATCAGCGATGTAATCCCCCAACTTATATTATGCTTGCCTGTATAGTGTGCGTTTTATACAAGACTAGTTTCTGCCCGCGACTTCGTCGGCGAGCCTATAACCTTTCTCAAGAATTGGGTTATCCCATGCAAAAATAATTTTTCAAACCCGACTGGTAGTTCTAGAGAATTCCCCCTACATACAAACTTACAAACAAACAAAAACCCAAACAAGCAAACAAACAAATTTTGAACCTGCAGTAGGGCGTTATTTACGTCATCAAAATTTGTAGCACGTCTACCCACCTTAAAAATTAAGGAAGTATTGTCAGCAAAGAACACCATTTGTGGTTGATATTTTAATAAATGGAGTAGACAATTAATATACACTAAAAACAGGAATGGACCCAATATCGAGCCTTGTGGCACACCTATTTTTACTTTTAAACCTAGTGAATTGATACCGTTTCTTTGAACTTGCTGTGGTCTATCATTTAAATAAGATTTTACTGAATTGAGCGCAAGTTTTCCAAGTCCGTAATGTACAAGTTTCAAGAGCAAGGTTTCGTAATCGACGCTATCAAATGCCTTTGAGAGGTCACAAGAGATTCCTATGGCGTCTTGGGCCTCTTACCACGCGTTAAGAATGTGTCTTAATAAGGTTACACCGGCGTCGGTCGTAAAACGTCCTTTGGTGAAACCATACTGTGGATCGTGAATGATTAAGCATTTGGTTAAGCATTACTTTTTCAAACACCTTGCTGAAAACCGGCAATTCGGATACGGGTCTATAATTTATTATTGGTGTCTTTACTGTCCCCGTATTTGAAAAGTGGTATTACCTTACTGTATTTCATTAAATCCGGGAAGACTCCTTGATCCACACACAAATTAAATATTAAGGCTAATTAAAGCGTTATGGTCTCAATTACGGAGGTACAGACTTTAATGGACATTCCCCAAAAATCTTCGGCCAATTTGCTCTTGAGGCTCATTGTTAAGGGGTTATTATGCTTAACACGTTCAGTGCCGGGAGCCCTCCTGGAGGGTTAACCTAGTCGCATCTGGGATGCCAGGAGTCCTCGCGGAGGGTTCATTTTAAATGTTTTTAATGTAGGTTTTTCTTAACGAATACAGTATTATAAACTGTGAAAATAAAATCTGATGTATATTTTAACAAGATTTATTAGTATTTGCGTTGGTTTTAAAATCAAAGCATTTTTTTTTAATTTGTTGTTATCGGTTACAAATATTCGCAAAAAAATTAAAAGGTTGGAAACTACGTATAGCGACAAGACCCCCTGGAAACACTATTTTACTTCGCTTTACAGTGTTTTATAACACGGTTTTAAACCAAATGCCGTTGACCGTCGCGATGGCTAACTTTAGCGCAAACTTAATGCCGGGAACCCTCCCGGAGGGTTCACTTCCAATATGTATGGCGGCATGGCGTATGAGTTCTATGAAAAGTGGGTGCAGTCGAATGTGTTGAAGTTAAATTAAATCGGGCATTCGGAAATGTTCGCCCTTACTAAATCAAAAAAGAGCGAGGGCGAGGAATTTAAGGTTTCAGTCGTTTTAAGTGGGATACTGATAGAAATCCGACAACTGACGAAACACGAAGTTTGCCGAGGGACATTAAGAAAATAGAACCACAGTACATTTATTTATGGCCGACATTTAAATAATTTATTACAGATACTTTTAGAAATACTAGATTTAAATATAATACGTTTATCAGAAACGCCAAATTTAAATATTTATCTACCTTGTAATCGTATCCCTATCAAGTTTTGAACTTTTAAAACTTGATTTCTTTTTTTAGAAGGTTCTCAAGTCGATGCCTATATGTATTATTTTTAAGTAAGTAATTTAAAAACATCTAGAACGTGATTTTATGAACATAAAATCTGTTTATTGATCACTTTGTCCCACCCGCATGCTTCTAAAATATTTCCTTCGACAAATATACCTAGGCTTATTAACACATTACCATTTATACATAATCATTATACAAATCACAAATATTATTTGGTTTACAACTCAAACATGAATCTGAATATATCAATGAACTTGATAATTCTCTAATACGAATTAAAAAAAAACGATTTAAGGATATTCTTATCAAAAAATCTATTTTTGGATATTCTTATATATTTAATTTAATGACTTAGTTTAAAATACGACACAGCAAAAAACTGCAGTAATGGGACAAAATAACACCTAAATTTTTATAAAGTGCGAAAACATATCCAATGAATTATTCTTCAGACGAACAAAACGTTTACAATTTTGTTTACCAGTTCATTAGTCTAGAAAAACCTGCCGAGCTCTCCATAGCTAGCCTGGGTCTAAAACTCTAAACCCGTTACTTGAAATCTTATTTTTGAAATGTTATTTTTTGCCAATTTATTCATTAGATAAAACAGGGTCAAATTAAATTACCTAGCGAAACTCTGATGACGTGATAAGTATCGATGTCAAAATATGATAAAATAAAAAGACTTGACGTTTTTTTTGGGGGTCAACGACCGCTGTTATTGTTGTCACTTGAAGTATGAGTTGAGAAAATCTGTTTTCTAGTGTTTTATCGTGTTTAGGTATCGATACCCATTACGTCTGTCGAGTTTTAGTAGCTAATTTTAATTGACCTTGTATTATATTTCGATAAGGTGCGCATCGGTCACAAAATGTTAAACTAATATATGTAGTATAAAATTACTATGTCATTCATACGCGTGTATTCTGCCATAGGAATATATATGGTGATTTTAAAGTCGGCTGACAGATTCAATTTTCATGCTGGCTATGCTTGGTGAAAGTTACCTACACGGTCAGAGCGCTAAATATAAATCTCTATTAATCTCGACATCTTATTACAGGCATTGGTTAATATAATGCACAATGGGTCCTGAATATATATGTTAAGTTTTATGTCAAGATATATAAGTCTAAAATTTCAATATGCCTCTGAAAGTTTGTGCTTAAAGTCTTCGATATTCACGGATTTCTCAAGATTTTTCTCAACACATTGAAAAGTAGCATTATTATATTTTACTTACAAACTTCTCCTCCTCGGGAGAGGCATGGTGGACGGCATTCGTAGTAGGCACGTTGTCCAGAGGCATAGTCCTCGCGGTCCCGCTTAATGTCACCAGCATGTGCAAGGAGCCTTGACCGCACTCCAGTTCCTGCCACAGTTCATGGGTTTTCTCCTTCTCGAGTTGTGAGAGGTCGATGACACACCTGCGAATAATAAATTTTCCATTACCGAGCAAAGGAAAGATTTATTATAATGTTGGCTAAGTCGATCAATTTTTTTATGAGGATTATCTGCAGGCAGAATAGACACGTAAGATTTTTTTGTAAAGCAAAAAATCTTTGCTTTTTTTTTTGTTTTAGTTGCGTATGCGCGTTGCCTAAGCAGCGTAGGCCGTAGTCGCGAACGCTACAATGCCACATCTGTGAAGAATCATTTTAGGTGCTATTTTAATAATTACATATATAAACGAATGTTTACGTCTATTGTTCACATAACAATGTACAATCGTGACAAGAATTCAGTTTAACACATTTTTTTTTTTAATTATTGACGCACGTATTGTTTTTGTTAATATCTGTCATGTCAATTTTACCAGCAGAACATTATTTTTTAAATATTTCGCTAATTATAAGCTGGCCAAATAATATTGTCCAATATATTTACCACACACCAATATATCTGTATTTTTCCGATGAAGTTTAACCCGGAACGTAGTGTTTGTTCTTGAGTAGCAAGCCATCTGTTTATGGACAGTCTTAAACCTAGTGACCGAGAGTTGACGGCCCTGAACGACGGCGACGCCTCTTCGTATTTTTAAAAGTGAGAATCAAAATGTTGGACTACGACAGTTTCATTTTTTTTTTCAACTCAGTAATGTAACTGCATATAAAGACTAGCGCTGATTGGGGTGGGCTCCGCCACAACGCAACGCATTGCAAAAATCCTCCACTTTCGGACATTTTCTATGAACCAACTCACGCTACAGGCGGGCCGCACCGCACTTTTTGTATGAAAATGCGTTGCGTTGTGGCCCGTTGTGGCTGTAATGTGCGCTTGTATTAAATGCTCACATTATTTACAGATGAAACGAATGACTATTTTATTGGATTTTGTTTCGCAAAAGGCTTTGCACAAAGGAGGCAAGGTCGGCCTCGGCCGGTGCTTTTGTGTCGAAGCCTTCATCTGCAGGAAGCTTTAAGTTAATTCACATGATGCTAATCTTATGAAATTGATGAGTTTGACCAGGCGCGGCGTAACAAAACTTAGGTATTGGTACGTCCAGCGCACACAGATAACATGTGAAACATTAATTATTATACAAATTTTATGAATCAAGTTATGCTACGCTTAGATGATTTTATCATATAACACTAAAATTCTGAAGCAAAAAATACGTCACGGTTCAAGAATTTTGATCTAAACACCAAATATGTGAGTGCGTCATTATTGTAAAAAAATATACAAAACAAAATAGGTAGGTATAGTTTACTGGTTACATAATTATTATTGGTAATTAAAAATGGTCGGGCGGTATAGTTTATAGTTGTAGAACCTGCATCCAATTGAGCCTTGACGATGGGAACCTCCGGCATTAGCATGAGACGGCTTAGCAGTCACTGAACTTAAATTCAAAATTCAAAAGTCATTTATTCAAACTAGGCTGAGAATCAGCACTTTTCGAACGTCAAAATTACATAAGACAGTCCCCCAAAAACGCCCACCCTTCACCACTTCCTAGTGCCTTTAGCTGGGAAGAAGAAGTGGCGCAACAAACTCCCCATAATCTTCAAAATCATTATTTTGTTGGACAGTACTTGTATGTACGAGTACATACGATGCCTGCATTACTTTGTTTGTACCCTTTTGAAATAACATGGAACTATACTCCATTGGTTTATGTAATTAAATAAAGGTAAACAAATCGTAAAAAGGGTTTTTATAGATGACACTTTCTTGTTTAAAAATATGTTGTAACTTTTAACCACATAAGATTTATTTTTGATTTTTACGATAGTTAGCCTCTTTTATTAATGTATGTTAAACTTTATCATTTATCCTTAATTTATTCTTCGTAGATGTAACTGCTTGGGCACAATTTGTAGTTAGATTTATAAAAATACTATAATATTTTGTAATCTGTCTATTGTAAAGGGCCCAAAAAGATAGGTACGACAGACAGGCTAAACGTCAACGAATTACAATGTTGCTAAATTGAAGAGTACAACTGTGACGTAGCATGACAACGGAACTGACAGGTACTACATTTAGCCGGTTGCTTAAATTGACAGCTCTATCATCTCGTGATTTTTTTCGTTACCTATCTACATAGACCAATGGAGTATATGCAATACAAGTCTGCTTTGAATAAAAAACTTTCGAATGAAAGTAGAAAAACCAAAACTGTTCTTCTGATTAATCAATGGTTTCGGCACACATAACGTAGAATGAAATGAGAATAAAAAAGGCATGTGACATGTTTCAGTAGGTAATCCCTCTTATGGCGATAGCGTCAGGATAGCCCGCAAAATTTACATTCTCTTATGTTTTCTGCAATTTACAGGTCAGTATCAGGTTGTATGTCGATCTAAATATGAGTTTTATTATAATTTGAATTTCGCGGGCTAACTTTTATTTTACTAGTGACTACTTAACCGGACTATGTGGGTTACCTTAGCGCATTCCCCATAAGTAGTAGATATACCAGCAATACGTAGTATGCTATTTAAAAGTCAAAACATCAACTCTTTACAAAAATTGCTTTTCATAATATTAATTATCAATATTATTCAGAATTACTGACAAACTCGCCATCTGTCGAGTCGTTGGGAAAAGATGATTATAATTAGGAATGTATTTTTTCAACATGTTTGAAAATTCGAGCATTATTTTGACAACCTTCTTCGAGATAATCGAAAATGCTGTACTTATTACTTCGACACACATGGTAACCAAGAAGGTAACATAACAAGGGTTTGGATCACAAATAAAGCTGTTTAAATGAAAATATTAGTGCGTGAAAATTATTGTTGTTCGTCATCGATTCTGGAATTTATTATTGATTTACTTAGTTTGAATTTCCGAGCATTATTTGAAAAAAGTACTATACAAGCCGTGGCCGCAACTAGGTATTGATGGCAATGGCTCTTTTGCGGGACGCGGCAGTAATGTAGGTACTATTAATACCTTATACCGGTTTTTGGTAGAATAACATCCAAAGTATTTAAATTTACCTTTTAGTTACCTGATTAGGTAGAATAGACATTAAAATGTCAAATTAACGTGTTTGGTAGGTTTGAGAAATAGGTAAACTAACTAATTAACAAGTTTTAAATTGTTTATTAAACCAAGGAAGTGTATTTGTGATAATTTTTTGTTGAAATGACAGAATTAATAATTTCACATAAGTAGGTGCGAGATTATATTTACGTAGGGAGAGATATTATGTTATTCGAATTGATTTTTTATTTACGGACTCTTCTTAGAAAACAGTAAAATAGAGTCAACAAAAAAAAAAAAACTTTTAAGTAAGTATGAAAGTCGGAAACCTTTAATATATTCTTTCAAAGCTTTTATACATTATTCGACTGATTTCAAAATCTTTCCTGACTCTACTTCTATGAATCATCTCTATTAAAAACTAGATTTGAGACATCGAGCATGCATCTACTAAGCATTGTTATTCGTTTCACACTACGAACCCTAAAGTTAAATCCATAGATATATTAATATTATAAATGTGGAAGTAGCTCTTCTGTTACCTTTTCGTTAAGGTGTGAAAAGGTAACAAACAGACAGACCAAAACCCCAATTGCGTAATACAACACAATCTGTTTCGATTTGAAACAGATTGCTAATCCATTACTTCATAAGTTGGAAAAAAAATCTGCTCAACAACGTAAATAACGCAATGAATGTTGTTGAACTGTCAAAATGAAACAAATTAGGCATAATTGTTTACGAAAATAAGTTACGCAATTATGTACTGGGTTAGGACATGGATACTTTCTATCCTGGTGGTATCTCCGTTCCCGTGGGATAATTTCCGACCTCCAGGCGCGCGAAGCCGCGGGCAATAGCTAGTAGTTACACATTTGTATTCAGTAGGATAGAACAAAATAAAGAAAATATATTTTACCTGCCCATAAAGGTTTTCTGCTTCCCCTTGTGCCAGACGGTAACTTCCAGGTTATTGTCATCGTACAAGTATAGGTTAAATCGCTCACACCACGACGGTTTTGACTTTGACAGCTGCTTCGATTTGTGACCTTCGCTGCCCAGCCTGTTTGGAGAAAAAAAAAAAAATAATGGCAGGAAAACATGTAATCAACGATCTTGCCTGATGGTACTTGGATGTTCGTAGATTGTGGGCATTAATTAATTTAAAACATTGATTATATTCAATTATATTAATGGTAGAGATAGGTAAGTAATGTATGTAATATTTTTACCAATTTTATAACTTAAAAAAAAATGTTCATTAGACAATTATTATTGTCATAAACTCTAAATGATAATAAAAACCGCATCAAAATCCATTTCGTAGTTTAGAAAAACAACGCAGTCACACGCCTTGAAGGTACTTTCTATTAGATGATAGATTTATTATTTTAATGTAGCTATGACACAGATATTGGGTATTTATTTTAGTTTCTCATTAATCACAACACTACACACGCACACACATGTATGTCACAACATTTTATTTGATTTTGTATGAGTTTTTTTATATTATCCTATCTTATATTAATTACCTTTAATTTATTAAAACGGACACACATGGACTTCCCATTTGTTTATATTATTCTAGCATATGGCACTCGTGGGTTGCAGCTGAAAATCAGCGTCAGGTGGTACCCTTGTGTTGTCATCTGATATTAGGTATGCTGGCCATTAAGGCTCTTTTTCATTAAGGTATTTTTGCTGCTGTAATGGCAATTAACGCATTTTTCTTTTTTTATTATGCCTTTATAGACAGTTTATGCATACATAATTAATTTTCCTCTTCTAGCTTTGCTTCTTCGTAAAATACGAAACGCGAGCTTTCATCTCCAAATTTAGTCAATTATGCTGTATTTAATTTCTTCTAAAGTACTTGGGACTGGTTGTGTCTATATTTTATAGAGTACTAGCTTTTGCCCGCGGTTTCGCCCGCGTGGATGTCGGAAAATATCCCACGGGAACGTACTACCGACATTTCATACCTAATAACATAGGAAAAGGTCATTGATTCCTATCGCTGCGCCCGCGTTGCTACGCGTAATTTTGAAACTGTGATATCTTTTAAACTATTCATTTAAATTAATGATTTAAGGCATATTTTAATCTAAATTAAATGTTCAATTTAAATAACATATTTTTTTGGATAAGGATTAATACTTTACCGGTCAAAAAAGCTTCCGAAATAACAATTAAATTTTTATCAAATTCTGAAAAATAAAAATGGACTTTTTGTTGAACTTTTTAAGATAAACAATACCGTAGAACTTAAATTTGATGTATCTTTTTCGGTTAACGCAGCGCACGCCAGTAAAGCTCCCAGTCGGCATGATTTTTTCTGACTTCTTCAACAATAATCATCATATTTCAGCCAATTTACACAAAACCGTAATGAATTATACACTAAAATCTTTCGCATGAATTACTCCGTCCATTGGTGAAAACCGTTTGAAAATCCGTTCAGTAGTTTTTGAGTTTATCGCGATCAGATAGACAGACAGACAGACGCGGCGGGGGCCTTTGTTTTATAATATGTAAGGACAAGGATTTATGAAACTTTATTAAAGCCCTCTGAGTATTGGCATTCACCAGCTCCTCTGTAAACTCTTCGTTTACTTTAAAATGTGCATGTGTTATTATACATTATTTATTCAGCATTAGGTACAATCAGTATGATCATGATCATTTCGGAATGTTTGTAATTAGTAAATTTTCATTCATTTTCATTTCTGAAACTGGATAATTTTTACCGACTAATATGTCGCTGACCGTACCTACTTAATTAATAAGATTACTGACTAGTACTCTACGTTAATTATTTATAAATGCATCTATCACGTATCATTTGTTGGCCATCCATTTAATTGTATTATTTGCATTTAAATATATAGGTACAATTTTTATTAGGATGCTTAAATTGGTACCAAAACAAGCAACATAAATACTTAATTTAAAAAAAAATTGTAGTTATATATAAAAACTAGGTATGTACCGACTATAAAATAAATCATCAAAGCATTACGGGCAGTAGGTACTTGTGCTACACAAAAAGCTGCCACCCACAAACTCGTTCGGTATTTTTTTTTAAATAAGAATACCTAATTATTTATTTTTGTATTGTATTCGAGAACAGTTTTCAAAAAACAGAAGGGTTTGTAAAGGGTAACTACTCCAAGATGCAGTAACAATATAAAAAAACAAAGAAAAAGTTATTATAATTATATTAAAAATAGGTCATGCATGATAAAAACTGCATTGGTGGACTACCAATGCAGTTTTTACACTCAAATTAGTGCAAAAAAAAAGGAATAAAAAAAAACTATTAACAAGTTTTTGAACTTGGTGAGACTTTCTCAGTTTTTAGGTTTTTTGTGTAATAAAGGATGTTAAAAAAAAGACGATAAACAAGTTTTTATGCGGTAACTTTGTAAGACTTCCGCAGTTTTTTGTATAAAATTTATGAATCATTTTGAGTTAAAGGTACCGTAACGATACGGACATTTAAATACGTAATGCAGGTATTCCGTAGGGGTACGAACTTATGAAGAGCTTACCTGTATTTACAATATAGTCCATTGGTACTGCCGCTCGGCATATCTTTGGCATCAATCAAAACGACGTTCACCATAGACTTCCATGACTTCTTGAGAATGTCGAATTTTCTGTTTTTCCAAACATACTGCCAGACAAAAGTAAAACAAACATAAATACCTGAGGTCAAGGTATATTCTTTGGCTTACAATCAGCACTTTTTAGCGCCAAAGTTGCAAACGACCCTTAATCACTTTTTATTGTTTCAGTTGGGAAGAAATGGCGTAAATTTACCCACATTAACACGTTTCTGTCTGTAACTCTGTACTAATTGTATTATGTCGTGTACTTTTATAAACAAAATAAAAAAGTTATGATCGCAGCCGCGTGCATGTGATTCGCAGTGTTTAGTGTGATTTGCTATTTCTGAATTAATGTTACTTTTACACCGATCTCTATTTACAAAAAATTACAGTAATTTCAATTTCTTGTATCTCTTTATTCTTTAATGTCATTATGGAAAAGCTTGAGGGTATTAATAATAAACTAAATTAAGAAAACATTAGGTACATACCGATGTTGTCACAATATTATCCTTGAGCGAAAATATTTTCTTTAACGTATATAAAGTTATTTATTGAGAACAATTTTCAGTTGAATTTATTGTAATAACACTGTACAGAGTGGGTGACTTCACACTATGCTAAACATACGTTGTGAAGGTTTCAAAACTACCTAATAGGAAGTTAGAAAATATTCGTGAATTTAGCGTTTGCAAGTGATGACTTTAATGTATATATTCGCCTTTTGATTTCCAAAGGGTATTTTTATTACTTAGTGTTTTAGTGGTTATGACATTGTGCAAGAATCAAATAGGTATTTGTAAGCAAAATCCCAAAAACATGCAACAACAAAGATTACATCATCAGAGATAAAGTTCGATCGATTATTTTGATGATACTACAGTATTTCTCAATGCCTCAGAGGTATCAAAACAATGCAAGCTAATATTACACAATACGTACCCACCTTCTGAACTTTTTTCCCGTGGTCTCTGAGAATGGTCAGCCCATTGCCAATGCGGTCCATGAACTCCGAAGAGACAGCAAGCGCGGTGGGCGCCAGCGGGTCCATCACGAAACCGTCAGGAATTGCGAGCGACCTGGTAAGCACACTCTCATCAACACATCATCATCATCAACAACAACCACATAATAACAACAACTAAATACTTAGTTGTTATATTATGGTTGAAACAGATCTTTGCAAATCGGTTTTTAATTTACTGCGTTTGTTTGTATTCAATAACGCTAAACAGTTAATTTCATGTAGTTTGTTGTTTGTATATTCAAGTAATGTGTTTAAAATTTTCATTGATAATTTAATAAAGTAATAATAACAACCCTTAAAATATCGTGCCGAGCGCACTGAGCAGGTGCGTGCTTCACCCGCGACGCATGCCGATGTACTCTGCTTCCATATGAAATACTCGTTTCGGCTGACCTGATCTGCGCTTCACAAGCAGGACCAAGCTTCCGAATTATAATTCATACATGCCGTTATGTATACTTTGTAAAGTATATCACTTATATGGCAGTAACGCAGTATATGTATGGCGGTATTTACAATGGCATAGCATATACAGCGTATTGGGAAGTGGGTCTGAGTAAACTTGTTTGCTGTCCATTCCGTTATTTGTTTCTATTATTCGAGGGGTGATTGTCAGACACACAGTGTTGGAATATTATATGCACTAAGCACTAGTATAATTTATTCATTATTTTCAAAGTGTATACCGCAAGACCTTGCAGGTCACGGTGTCGTAACGGGACTAGACATCATAATGTCTTTTGTTTAATAACGAAGTTAACACACTTTTGACACATAGGTAGGTACACAGATTACTGTTTTTGCATAGTTTTTTTTGCTTCATGAATATCACACTTACATAATGTACTTATGTAGGTACAGATAACTTGGGTATGTATGAACTACTGTTCATTTGAAGTTTTCATGAAAAATAACTTCTAATTCACATTATTTAGTTTCATGTGCGACTTTCCATTTTTGTTTTAGAATTATTTTAACGATATTTTGCTTTGGCAATTTATTGAATTACATACGTTTTTGTACGTAGGTAGGTAACCAAAACAAAGAAAAGATCGGGTCGTTGAACTCGGATGGAAATATAAAAAAGGAACTTTTACGCGTCTCAAGAATCATGCCCTGGCTGGAGGCTTTGAGTTAGCTCAAGGCAGCCACAGCATGGTCCGGTTAAGTACTCATTACCTCAGAGGTAAACTAAGAGATGCAATAACAAAAAAAAAACGAGCGAGACCCACAGTAGTCGCATAGGATGTGTAACATCTAACATTTTACATTGGTAGTAAGCAACATTAAAGTCAAAGTCAAATCATTTATGTCAAATAGGCACTTTTGAACGTCAAAATTGACAAAATATTAGAATTGATTCTAGTCACCCCTTCCAAAACGTAGTTTTCGTATGGAGAAGACTGGGCAAGAAACTCCACCACATTAAGGTAATAAGTAACATTAAAGGGGCGGGGCCTCGTCAAGGTCGTTTCTGACGGCCAACTCTAGCACCGCGCGCGCTCATGGTCATACCAATATCTACCTAAGTGTATGGCTAATTCTTTTGAATATATTATTTTAGTGCTTGTACTATCCGGGTCTTACGGTAAACTTTCAAGAATGAAATATCGAGATATGGTAGATCATACGGATTATATTTATAACGTCAATGTAAATAACTTAAAACTTTGTTTAATTTTTTATTAACATTGAGATGAGGTGCCGGAATAACTAATGAATAGAAGACTTAGGTATCTTATTTAAGTTATACCTAATCAGTTCCCATAATAAATTAATGTAAATGGAGCCTCTTACTATGCGTAGTATTATATTTATAAGTCTGTAAGTCAATAGAAGAACGCTCCTATGTATCATCATCTTGTCTTCGAAGGAAGGATGAAACCTATTCTTTGTTAAAAAACAGAAAATATTTAATTACGTAAAACAAAATCCTTTGTAACTTCAAATAGACTTATATAGAGTTATGTGGTATTGTGGTCTTTGACATATTAAACTTAGTTCGTTCCAGCAAATATTGAGTCAAGCACTCGGGTGTGTGACGTCAATCTGTTCGTGGGATATTCCGGTGCGGGCGCAGACACCTATTACGATCATCTTTGGTACTATTAGAACATTAGAAGATACTAATACGTTTTAAATTGCCAGTATTTTTATTTGAATTCTATGTTTTTTATTGTCTTCTCAATTATATTTTGAACAAGTCACGATTATCAATGACTACAAATTCTTTGCAAATCATCTTGAAATATGTACCTACCTGCTTGTTTGTCTACACTAATATCATAAAGAGAAAAGATTTGTATTTTTTTTGTAATGAATAAACTCAAAAACTCTTTGACCAGTAGCATGCTATATTATCGCTGAGTAACATAGGCTATAATTTATATAAGTATTACGCGGGCTAAGCCGCTGGTACAGGATACATGTTTGGGAATTTAACTTTGATGTGTGAGGTCAACCACCGCTCTGTCAAGCTAATTTTTTTCCTATTAACGACCTAATGGTCGTTAATAAAGCACAGCGGTAGCGGTTAAGGCCAAGATTAAAAAGTTTGGTGTCACGCAACCAACCATTCGACAGAACTATTTCGAATACATTTTCGTACTTAGTATTTTTTTTAATGGATCGCTGTATCTATTACAATTTTCAATATATAATCCGAAAAATAAAAATCCGGTAAATAGTGTTTCGTCTAAGCCTTTTTCCATAATAGCAGGTCAAGCGCACTCCGCATTTTAGGTATAAAGCTACAAGTACGCGGCGGGTTCGATTTGTCGGGCTAATTTAGTGGGCGTAACGTAGTCAGAAGATATAAGTGTTTCCTACGCGATAGAAAGAGAGGCAACTCCTAAGTGAATATAACTGTAGGTAATTAGCGCTGTGCGACCTGAATTACACTTTATTGCGTCGTAACAAGAGTCGCTATTTACTTAAATGATTTTGCGGAGTGAATCTTCTGTACTTGTACTATTATGTATTCTGTGATAATAGGTGCTTATTCGAGATATAAAATGGATGTCCTTTCATCATCATCATCGGCCTATAAATGTTCCCACTGCTGGGACACAGGCCTCCTCTCTGTGAGAGGGATGTCCTTTACAAAAAGCTAAAATTGAACTGCGAATCGAATTCACTTGATTTAACATGAGATCCTTTTTTTAACAAGAGAACTTTTTTTTTATTCTGAGTGAGTAATACCAATACCCTATTGTTATAAATCTTGACTTCCCCAATTTAATAAGTAGATGTCACTTTGTAATAGACTCATTGTCTTCCTTACGATTGACCTTAGGGAGCTGATTAACATGTTGGGGACAAGCTACCGGCCGGGGTTACGCACGTTCTGCGGATTTATTTGTAGGTAGACAATGTAGACATGTTCAATGTAAAGGTTTCTCCGATATTTATTTTTATAAATCTTTCTCTACAGTTCCGGTTTATTTAAAAAATAAAGAATTATGTAGGTAGGTACTTATAATATCGGCGGTAAAGTTTGCAAGTTAATCTAGCGAATTTTCCGCTTCCGGCAAGTATACAAAGTTTTATAAGTATCTACAGTGACATTGTATTTACTTTAACAGATAAATCATAACATAATTTATTAAACTAATAACATAATTGTTTGTTAAAAATACTCGTATATTTTATTTCGGTTAGTTAGACCATCTATGATTTAATTAACCAAAATAAAATTGATCAATTAAAAGAAACTAATATTTACATACCAAACAAATTCTCTTAAATCCCAAAAAACACACTCACATCACAAGAAGAACACAAACTTTCGAGTGAGCACACTCTAAACTTATTTCACCCAAACTTGAACTGGATTACTGACCTTACCTGACTCGAAGGCTCTCAACGTAACAACAAAACTATAAACACAACGCGCACACCAAGCGAGTGATCGAAAATGAAGCAAACACACGTGGCACTCGATCGAATCGAATAAAACTTACACAAAAATATGGTTCAAAGCGTCACACCACCTCCTTGACATAAGGAAACTATGATCCGCCATTGACGATCAACTCGCAGATTAACAGGAAGACTAAACTCCGATTAAAAGCACGTAACTATAGTTTAACAGCGCCCTTGGTATCGGTTTTTGTCAATTGTTCATTGAACCATTCGCTTAGAGTTATCTCAGATCGCGAGGACTGTCGGCACGACCGGTATGTATGTGGTCCAATACGTAAATAAGCTTAGAATGCGGATTGTTTGGTGGAGATCCGACATTTGCTCTTTGTACTCTCGATCAAGACGTGGAACTATAGCTGTATGGTAACGACATGCCATTAATTTTCAGGACTTAACTTTGTTGACAGGTATCTGTAAATATAGATGCTTCATAAATATAGTCAAAACCGTTTATAACGACTTAGCTTAAAACAAAGTAGTGGTTAACAGAGTTACTTAACATAGTGTTTGGTTATAACGACTATCGTCTATAGCAACCGTAATCCGACAGACCCTTCGAAGTCGTTATAAACGGTTTTGACTGTATTTGAAATCGCATCGTGGTGGACCCTACCAAACCCGGGATATACAGAAAGGACAAAAAAATAAACATCTATGGGACTCTTAGTACCTATATTGAATATGGTTTAAAACCATTAAAATTTATGTTCCAATCGATACTTCGATGTGGGCTTTTTAGCAGACTGCGGCGAAGCCAAAAAGGAGGGTTATATGTTTGACCTGTATATATTATGTGTGTATGTCCGTCTCTGTGTACCCTCGTAACTACTAAACGGATGAACCGTTTTGATGAATGATATGTGAATATATGCGAGTGTCACTGAGTATATTAAATTAAAAAAAATCAAATGGTGGTTTTCTGGTGCCAAAAGGTATATTTAAAATAAAAAAAATCTCCCTGCCCTATCGAGTGGAGTATCAAATGAAAGAATTTTTTATCTTCAAAAATGATGAAATATAGGGCCGTAAAGTTGTCAGTTTTAGACCATTTTTTTACGAGTTCTATCTCAACAACTAAACAAGTTAGGAATTTTAAACTTCTATCATGTACCAAATAATCAACAAATACTAAAAACGCCGATTAATAAGATAAAGAATAAGATAAAGAAATAAGATTTTCTGCAACTGCAAAAATAACTTTGTAATTCATAGTATCATTATGAACAAACAAAATTATCTTTGCGATTTTTAAAATTTAAGATGAAAAATATTAATATTCTTCGTTTAGTATTTTCATCTATTTGCTGAATAATGTACGATGGTACGGAACCTTCGTGTGCGAGTCCAACTCGCATTTGGCCGGTTTTTTTATTCTCTTTTCAGTTATGTGTTTTGCAGGCAGGTTTTTTAGTGTTTTAAATAACTTTTTTTATTGTCGATGATATCAAGTTATCATAATGTATAAGCTATATAAAATGCCATAATTAAACTAAATTACCATGCCTATCTTTAAAAACACGTTTAGCTTAGGAGCTTAATTAAAATATTTTAACGCAGTCCAGTTATGGAGAGCAGTGATGGCCAAGTGGTAACGGCCGCGGCTTACGAGTCGTAGGTTCGAACCCAGACAGGCGCTTTACTATGTTTAAATTATTTCATCACCACTGCTCCCAAAACGGTGAAAGAAAACATCGTGAGGAAACCGGCATGTCCTAGAAAAATTCGAAGACATGTGACATTTACCAACACGCGCTGAGCACGCGTGGTGGATAACGGTCCACTCCCTCTCATAGACAGGATGCCTTTGTCCCAGCAGTGGGAACATTATAGGATGATTATGATTTTAGTCCAGTTACAAGATTATAAAAACAGCTACACGTCATCGCTACGAACAAAAACCAAGTGCGTTGCTACGAGATTTCTTGAGAAAACATATTTTGCATAATAAATTTGTTAACATATATCATGATGTTCCCGACAAGGCTACGACTACGCAGCGCCAGCAGAACAGGTCTTCTTAAGAAAATGATTATATATCATGGGAATATCATGCCATGCAAGGGAGCAGTTTGTTCCATAGGGGATTAACACGGCTGCATGCGAACTAGAATATGTAGTATGTAATTACATTACATAATGCGGATTGCTTGGTTCAGAGCTATGTAAGCAAATACAAGTCCTAATATTTGAAGATCTGTTGGCTTGTTTTACTTGAAATTGAGTGTAGAAAACATGTATTTCAAAAGGCGAACTGAAGATTTCAAAGATGAAATTCAGTCGAAGGAAAACTTTACGTGAACTTCCATGTATTCAAAAAAAAAAAAAAACAAGTAAATCGGGTCATTAATCACTGGGACGTACATACCTACATGAAAAAAACACGTCAAATGCATAACCTCTTCCTTTTTTTAAGTCGGTTATTTTTTTTACAAAAATAAGTCCTCTGTCAAAAACAAATGACGAACACATCATGTCAAGCTGTCATGTTTCACGTAAACAATTTGTTGACTGCTTGAACTGTTTGTTTTGCGTTTAACTTTTTGTTGTAATTGACACTCATTATTGTTTTTACATTGCCATTGTAAAGTTTTTCAGAGTTTAGGTAGGTACCTCAGGGTTTAGGTACAATGATCGGTCGGTGGGTAGGGTCACCGATATTCGATCTTCAAACCGTATATTATGGTCGCTAATTATTATAATTACGTAGTAGCTTAAGTCAACCAACACTTTTAAATAACGCCTGCCAAATGACTTAAATAAGTTAGCTCACCTAATACACTAACTTCAACTCGAGAATAACTTAGCAATACTTGCTGGTGCTACAACAATCAATAGCTTTTGTTGAACGACTGCAAAGCACTTTTAACTCAGATTCGACGTATGCCTTTGAAAAGTTATTTCAATAGAATATTCGTGATATATAACTTATAAAGTTTATACTAAGTAAGTACATATAGTAGTTTTTGTCAGCGGTTCAGTCTGCGTAGATTTGAAAATATTGCGAATGAATTTTCCTACACAATTTTTAAATTTCGTTGCTTCTCATTATGACTCGACTTTTGAATAATTATTTCTTATTATTTCTTGCTTAAAAGGAGGCTCCTCTAAATCTGTGGGAGGCTCCAATCATTAGTTGTTAAGATTTACTTGTTATAATAATAAACAATTTTTCCTTTTTCATTTCTTAGTGGACTTGGACGCATACCGCGAGGGGCTGGAAGGACTTGGGGGAGACCTTTGCGAGCAGTGGGGCAGTATATGCAAATAAAATAAAAAAGTGCACCTAGCAAATATTTTCATGTTCCTATCTAAGTGGCTCCGCGTATAGTCCAGTCATTAACTGAACTCATGTGTTATAAATGCTTCACAAACTTTTACAAGAAATCAAAAATATTATTTAAATTACTGCTTGAGTTGATCAGTTAAGTTAATTTAATCCTAATGGATTATTAGATCCTGTTTGATGTAAAAATAATAAGTGAATTATTGTTATTAAAATAATAAATATTATTATTTTAATAACAATAATTCACGTGAAGTCGCTCAAATGTTTCAAAAGGCAAAATACACTACTTTGCAAAAACAACGGGCGGTTTTGATTTTTCTACATTATTGGTAATCATTTAGTTCTAAAGAGGTTTTAATAGCCAAACTATGTTACTGGCACTTAATAAAGAGTCTGGGTATGAAAAAAAGTAAATTCCAAATTCGAAACTTTTGTTAAAAAAAATTATAATCCCTTTTTCAGTTTGTGACTTTTTACTTACTTTTCGCGGGTTTGCGGTTAAAAGATTATCAGGCAACTAAAACGAACTTCTCGTTATTTTTGTGTCAATTGTAATGGCAGAAAACGCAATAAGAGCTAGTAATATTAAAGCGCTGCTGGAAGAGGGGTGTAGCCAATGTTACGTCTCACAGCGGATAAACTTGAGTCGTTCAACCGTTCAAAGAACCTGGACTCGATACCAAGAGACAGGTTCCATTCAGAGAAAGCATGGCATGGTTCTGGGAGAAAACGTTGCACACAACCACGAGATGACCACTTTTTAGTGACTCAGGCGCTGAGGAACCGCAAATGCAGTTACATAGACCTCAAAAAAACCTTGAAGAGGTACGAGGAGCACAAGTTAGCCTATAGACAGTGAGGAGGAGGCTTTTAGCGGCTGATATGCGCAGTCGACGACCAGCGTGGGCCCCCAAGTTACTCCGTGAGCACCGGATTGCTCGATTGAGGTTCGCTAGAAATTGCCTATCTTGGACACTGGGTAACTGGAGTAGCGTACTCTTCTCCGATGGGGTCGAATTTGTCTGAATGGTGAGGACCGACGTCGGCGAGTGTTACGAAGACCAGGGGAACGCTATTCCGAAGTGTGTTTTGAAGAAATCACCCCTTATGGTGGAGGGTCCGTTATGTTTTGGGCGGGCATAACTTCCAACTATCGTACCGAGATAGTATTCATTGAAAATGGCTCACTAAATGCGCTTAGGTACATAATAGAAATCCTTTGTCAACATGCACAACCCGCACTGACTGTAATTGGTGAAGATGCCATTTACATGGACGATAATGCTCGGGCCCATCGTTCTGGCGACGTAGATGCTTATATGCGAGAGGTCGGTATTCGTCGTTTTGATTGGCCAGCGCGGAGCCCCGACCTAAACCTCATTGAGCACGTCTGGGACCTCCTAAAAAGGCGAGTACGATCTGTCCAACCACTTCCACAAAACATCAGGGAGCTTAAACGTGTGATCTCGGCTGAGTGGGAACACATTCCACAGGACACCATCAAAAGCCTGGTGCAAAGCATGCCAAGACGATAACATGCCGTAATCACTGCAAGGGGAGGTCATACTCGTTATTAATTTTTTATTGTCTTTTTTTATTAAAATACCATACCATAAAAATACTCGTAGTCTTGATTTTATTATACCCATAAAAATTACCATTTTAACACGGCTCTCTGTTTACATTGACTAAAACACCGATCCCAGGATTTAAGTGTTAAAAACTATATTTTCATTGATGAATTTTGTAAGAAATGTAAGAAATTTCTAGTCATTTTTGCTAATGACATACCAAAAATATTAATGTTATCCATAGAAAAGCCAATGATTGTAAGATGCGGGTTTTTTTCAAAGGATATACCTAAAAAAAAATCGTCACGTCTTTCTAATAGGTAAACAGCAGTTCCGTCCAAACGGTGGATTATTTGATTACGTCAGCACAATTAATACCATATTTTATTAATTCGCCATCATTTAATCTTTTTGTTTTACGTTGCCTATTGCGATGTTAAAAGGTGACCTAGGCTGCTGCGTCATTAGAAGATAAAATACGGTTTCTATACTGGAAGTCACATTAATATTATTCAAATAAGGCAACATTTAAAGGCGAAAAACATAACGTAGATAAAAACCTTTTTCTTATGTTTTTTTTCAATTTTTTATTGATTTGAACAATTACTGTACACAATGTGTTTGAAGAGACATTACATCTCTACAAATTATTAATAGAATCCTTATTCGGCAATGGAAACATTGTGTACAGCCTAGTGGTTAATCGCCGGGGCGGCTAGCCGCTTTTTCATTTTAATATGTAACCGGTTATGATTGTACGGACTTAAGTATAATTCCTTGAATAACATTGACGCATTTCTCGTCTCTAAATTTTTTCCCACTTTTTGTTTTACGAGTATTATTGCGGATATCTTATATGGATGTAACAGCATTAGTTTAGTTAGGTACGTAACATAATGATAACAGCCACACGGGTCGTTGCCGCGGTCGTTTCGTAGATGATCCATTACATATCGAGATCCCGCAAGCCGTTAGTCCTGGCTGTCATTCGTAGATCTTTGACAGTCGTTACGGGTAGTCAGAAGCCCGAAACATAGTTTGGAAAAGGCTAGACAGACTAAATAAGCGAATCTTATCTGCACATAAAAATCATGACCCTGAATGACTTTTTATAAGTTCATTCAGTTTTATAGTCTCAAATTAATTGATTATAACCACGTATTATTATGAATTTATCATGACGCATGAAGGAGGTATTCATATTTTTTGCATCACTATGTTTTGCTGCCTTTATCTACCTGCTCAACTTGGGAGAGGCCTATGTCCATATGGACTGCTATAGGGGTATAGCATGATCGCACGAAGATCGTTCGAACTTGTTGTTCGGTCAGACAGAGGGCGCTCCGGTTTTCCGAACAGAGACATAATTATGCATGCGGCCCATCGCGTATTCGGGCGATGATCGCTTTTAAAGCTTAGTTTATAACGATGATATAATAATACCTCGTTGTTTTTGTTCTGCAATTTTACCTTTTTTTTCTGGGGAAATTCATGGAAAAAACTCATGGATAGGAACACCCTTTATCTGGGGAAAATGGAGCGTGATGTTACTCCTACCGACTAAAGGTCAACGCAGACGTATAAGCACTAAACGGTATTTTATCGGCCGTTTAGGATTCTTTCTATGAAACTCCATAATGTAACGTACACTTATAAGCACCGTAAGTCCGTAACGGTATCGTATCAGCCCGAGATCTGTGGTGCTGATCCCGTGCGTATACGTGTGTGTTGGCCGTTTGTGTTTAAAAGCACACCGTGCATCGATGTGCAGGTTGAAACAGTAGCAACGTCTGTGTAATTTCAATTCTGTTGTTACTTTAACTCAAGGACTTCTCCTTCACCTTGTCTTGAATTGAGCAACTTTAACAAAAGTACTTGCACACATCTCGTTTTTAAATTTCATCGCATCACTTGCAGTGTATCCACTCCCAAAGGGGAATAACCTAGATTGAAATAACCACAATCAACATTTATACACTCATTAAAATTAAATTACACGTCTTGCCATGATTTTTATTTTATTTATTTATTTTATTTTTTTGTGATCCTAAAGGTAGACCTAAGATGGAATGACTTCCGCGATTGAGAACAAGAAGCAAGGACGACAAAATTGACGTCGCATTCTTCGTGACGTCATTTCTTGGTAAAAGTAATGAGAGGTAAGGGTTAAAGGTAAGAAAGAACGACATTTATAGAAATTATCCTTGAGTAGGCGGAAAGTTCACCCGAGATACAGCAATGGAAAACAACAAAGGAATGTCACTGGTACTTTCTCAAAACTCGGGTTTTTGGCACTGACATCGGAATCGAGAAACAATCGCGGCATTTCTTGGAATTACCTACATTTATTTGCGGAAATGTTTTTAAATTAATTCCCTTTTTATTTATATTACGTTAGCAGTTCTTAGCTGTAGAGCGTGCGCTATAACGCGTCGTAGAGTCGTCGCACCCCCTAGACTTTGCGTATGCGCCTATGCTGCGTAGCTGCCTACGCCGCGTAGCCGCTTAATCTGCATGGCTGCCTAATCCGCGTAGCCACCTACGCCGCGTAGTCGCGGGGCGAACGCAATAGTTTCGTTTCCAATATTCGATACAAACAAACACAAAATTATGGTTCGTTTTGTTGACGCAATTCGCCCAATGCAAAGAAATTTGTCACCAGAAGCAATAGCACTATATTATGCCTACGTAAAAAAATTAAAAATTCTTATTCTCTCTTAGTAAAATGATAGGCATATATAAGAATTTTTAATTTTTTGCCTAGATGACGAATGTAGGTATTGTAATTAATTGTAATGACACAAAGAGTCCCCCTTGTGTCATTAGTATTACCATTTATGGTCACCTAGAATGTATATTGCAGGAAATTACTGATTCACATCAGTCGGGCACACAGGCTAGACTAGTTGAATTATGGTATACATTATTATTAAAGCATATTTTATTTATTCTTTTCGCTTTGCGATGTGTTACCAGTTCTGAACGATCAGTTTATGTATGAATTGTCTACTTTATATCCTTCATACATAACATACATAGTTTTTAAGCTAGGACCTTACTAATGCCGTTATTGGCAGAATGTTAAAGGAAACTCCTAGTTAAATCAAGGTAAACCTTGAAGCGTATTGAATCATTCGTGCATATTAGGATATAGTCACCTTTAAGCCCAAACATGAATGATTGATTCAAAACCACAACTAGGCATTGATAATATCAGCCAATAGCAATAAAAAAATGGTTCATAATCGAACGGTGACGACACTATATAAACTATTATTATTATTTATAAACTGTCGTCACTGAATACTGAATAAGTAGTTGCTACAGGTGTAATGATTAAAATATGAGTGTAATATTGATTGTAATCTAAAACAGCTGGCGTTTTAGCACGTAGCTGCGTATTTATCTTTTGTTATATCTCCAAAGTAAAGTATTTCAAGTCCAAGACTACGCAATACCTACTTAATATCGATGTTTAGAAACTTGTGTCCTGATAAGAGTATCTACCTGCTATCAACTCCGATTCATTATTACGTCACTACTGTTCCGTAATAATTATCTTTTTTTGTTTTTTTTTTGTTTATAACATATATGTCACCTGCTTGTTAATTTGTATGAGGCCACTAAGTGGGGCCTGGTGACCTGTAACACAGGTTTTCCTAAACCTACATCAGGCACCAGCTCTCACAATATGAATTCATATAGTTCAAAACTCCCCGAAAGTAAGCAGAGGCGAGAAGCGAAAACTGTCACCATGGATTCAGGACATGATTCTGAACCGTCCTGCGTTGAAATTTTTCCTCGGTTGTTTTTAAAAGAAATCTGCTGTTTCATAGAAAAGTGCAATACTTACACGGTTAAAATGTATTAGCAGATTTTTTTTCAAATAACCGGTGAAATATTTTAACGTAGGCGGGTTCAGAATCATGTACTGAATCCATGGTAACAGTTTTCGCGTCGATGTCCCTGTTTCCCTGTATAGCATACCCACATTGCGCCTGTTATGTTTAAGTCCCATTAAATAAGGGGCTGTTGTGAAATTGTGAAATATTGAACGTACAGTCTGACCTCACAGTCAAACCACTACTACGGTTTTGTGGGGCTTAGCTTAATAGTTACACTTACTATAATTATGTGAATACAGATAAATAAATTAAAAAAAATATATAGGCTCGCCCCCTATTACAGGGGTCTTAAACATAACTGGCGAAATTTGGGTGTACTTGCTACAGGGACACCTCTGCCCTACCCTTCGGGGAAACAAGGTGTGAAGTTATGTTATGTAAAATAAAAAATAAAAATAAATCGAAGTTTTTTTACCTCACAATTTCAATAGATAGTTTAGCAGAGTTTTTTTTTATATTATTTTTGCCCTTGACTGTAGGTATGTACGAGTACACGCAACATGTTTAAAGTATACTCATGGGAAATTATAACAATGCAACAATTTAATAAAATGGGTTGTTCCGTTTTCTTTACCTATTTTTTATACATTCCATACAAATATATATTTTTGGATGTATTAATAGATACTTCCGTATTTCCATGCGTATTTTAAAAAGTTCAGAAGGTCAATTCCCGTGATTTAAATAGTTCAAAATGTAATTGCAATCTCATCTCAGCGACAATCATTGTTAAAAATTTTAGGGAAAGAGTTATTTTCGACATATTGACACTGAAATTAGAAAGAGAACGTTCTTAATAGTATGGGAAATGCTCCTCAGAATTAGATGTATATTAAAGCTTTGGCTACAAAACGAAACAAGACGAGTTTTACAAATTCCGGGATATCGATAAAAACGTACCTATGTAGCTACGAGTAGATTTACTTTGTAATTAATACCTCTTAGGCCTCTTAGGGCCTTACTAGAAAATAGCCAGCCTTGAAAACTTCTTTGTACACACTGCTACACATCAAACTATACTTTTCCTGTATAAGCTGTCCTCGCATTGTACGGAAATCCTATACAATGCGAGATCAGTATAAACTGGTTCTACTGTTCAGTAGAACAGTAAACGTTTACAGGCTGATAATTCGCTAGTTCTTACCAATTAATTACAAGTTTTTTTTTCTTTCGAATCTTTTAGTTATTTTATTATCATTCATATTGAATTACAGACTAATTAACACATTGTTTTTTGATTTACGCTACGAAAGATAAATCTCCATCAAACAAATCAGCTCCGATATGGTCCTGAAAATGTTTAGTTTTTTTAATTAACTAGTTAACCGTCTTAGTCAACGATTAAGGTAATGAAAATAATATTCGGTACCTAAGTAAGAGTACTGGTGGCCCAGTGGTAACGGCCGCGACTTACGAGTTGTAGGTCGTACGTTCAAACCCTGACAGGCGCTTTACTTTGTGTAAATTATTTCATCACCACTGGACAAGGAAAGGAAAACATCGTGAGGAAACCGGCATGTCCGGCAGAAATAAAGTTCGAAGACATGTGGTATCTACCAACCCGCACTGGGCCCGCGTGGTGGAATACGGCCCACTCCCTTTCACAGAGAGGAGGCCTGTCCCAGCAGTGGGAACACTATTACAATAGGCTGATTATAAGTAAGAATAATAATCGGTATTAGGTATTCTTTACACATTATTATTGATATCCCTGTTTTTACCCTATTACATGGGACTTAAACATAACTGGCGAAATAGTGTTTATTATACACCTCTCCCTAAATCCTCGGGAAATGTAAACGTAGGTAATGTTTTATTATGTAGGTTATTTTTAAACAAAATATTTGATTAACAATGAGTGATAAGGTTTTAAATAATTGAGGTGTAGAATTGGAAGCATGGGATCCTGAATTTCGTGGTTGCTGAATTCTGGTGATCCTTACAACTCAGAACATAAGAGAAAGGTTTTGGGTTAATAACACTACGTTTAATTTCTTATTTATCAACATGTACGTCACAGACAAATACATTTTTAAATTATTATAGCTGCAAGCCAACATGTTCTACTTAAACTGCGTAACTTATTTTCGTAAACGATTATGACAAATTTGTTTCATTTTGACAGTTCAACAACATTAATTGCGTTATTTACGTTGTTGAGCAGATTTTTTTTCCAACTTATGAAGCAATGGATTAGCAATCTGTTTTAAGTCGAAACAAATTGTGATTGATCGTGCATTACGCAATTAGGGTACAGGTTTGCAGTAACTTCTAGAGGGAAATTTTGTTATGCCGTGGAATAATACCTCGATTTGACCGATCTAACTGATTGATAGTTTGTGGTTTAATTATAGCATTTCGTATAAGAAAACCATGCGGATATTTTTACAGTTTATAAACAACTTTTTTGTACCTAACGGTTGTAATTTAGTTGTTTTAACACGGTTAGTGCAGTGGCTTGGTTTTCTGTGCTGGTCGCAGGTTCGATCCTATTTTATTATGATGATATGGCCTTATACTGACATAGAATCCAGTCTGGTAATTATTCTGCGGATGAGTTTTCCTTATAGTCTGCACTTTTTTCTCATAAACGTTTAAATTGATTTGACATTTACTAAATGACAGTAAGTGTATGTATTTTTTTTCATTATTGAGTAGTTGAAGGCCAGTCTAAAGTCTCTTCAAAAATAAATCTGTTACTCACTCGGTATCTTCCGCTTGCGCGTGCGCAGGGTCAAGCACTATGTTTTGTTGCGGTTCTATTGTTGCAGCGTTGTCACTGGAATTGTTCACCAATTCCACATCCGGACGATTGGTAACTTGTGACATTGTCTCGTTCGCCGAAGGTATTTCGACACAATTCGATATTGTTGCAGTTCCTCTCAGTACCGGTCGGTTGTCAAAAGTTTCATTTTGAACACAACGCGCCAAGGACGCTAACGTCGCTGGCTGTTTGTCAACACACTCCAACTGACTCTTTGTCCTGAACGAGATTTTCCTCCAAGACATCACGATTATGAATAAAACTCAAACTTTAAAACAGCATTTCAACTATTCCTGTCACATTAGTATTATTGTTTAGTACTATTTGTTTGCATTGCAGGTGTTATAAAACATTCATATTATTGTTTTTGAATTATACGGACCGGCGACACTTAGCTGTGCGCACCTTGGACGTGAACTCAGTAAACACAATAAATATTTACAGAATGACACAAAAGTATCGCACGTTATCAAATACAGAACTGAATACCAAATTGGGAGAGGATGAAGTTATCGGGTCATAACGTACCCTGCCAGACACGATAATTAAACGGTATCATCATTGCGTGGCCGATCAACGTCATTAGTTAACCTAATCGTTAAATTGTAATTAATTGTAGTTTGTTGTGAAACGGACATACCTCGGTTAGTTGTTGACTCGGTGACAGAGGCACGATCGTATTGAAGGTACTCTAATGACTGATCACTGCGACTGTTGCTTACTGCACCCACAGGTATTCCGCCGTATTGTTCTTTGTGTCTTCAGTCTGACCCCACTGAACATGTTATCGCGTTTGACAATATCACTGACCGCGAGCGAGCACTGCGGTGTTTACTCGGAAGAACAAAAAAACGTGTCCCCACAGCCATTGGAAACAACTGTCTGTCATTCAATACGAATCGTAGCGTGGGTATACGCATACATTAACATATTTACGTCAAATGGCAAATAACGTAAAGAAGCAAATATAAAGTGCTGGAACGTCGTGACTTGCTGAGTAATTTTACGAAAGGGTTTTCCAGTACCATGACGTGTTTAAGTGTAACAAGATGATGTAGTATTATATTATATAGCAGCTCCTGCGGTGAAGTTTTTATAATCAACAGTGAAGCAGTCAGAGGAAAAGCGTGTTGGTAAACAAATACCTTATCAAATAATAGCGCACCTTACGCTCAATACCCGTAAGGATCAAAATTGAATGAATGTACAACTGTAGTAGAATAAAAGTTTTCAATTATCCTGAATTAAATGAGTGAGTTTTCGGTTAAAGGTCTTAAATGTTTTAAATAAGTAGGTTTCCAAATGCATATCCATCGTACCATTTTTTGTGACTCACTGAGTATTTAGTTTACTTAAGTCAAGTGATACCCACTGTAGTTGTAATTTTTTAACTTACTTGTGAGTGTAACACCTCTTGTTGGCAGTATGAATGTACCTACTTAATAGGCAAATAAATAAATAGTTAGAAGATACTTAACACTTAAACGTTATTAAACAAAATGCGATGCTAAGATTTGCACTAGGTGAATGACCAAGATATTGTTACATACATACCTAAGTACCCAGTTTCTTTGACAGGTAAGAATACAAAATGATATTTACATCGAAAAGCATCCCAAACATGTATGTTGTACCTTTATGTAAATTAGGTTTGAGTTATGCATAGCTGAGCCTGCGAGCCTCAATAAATAAAAGTATACCAAAACAAAATGCATTTGGAGATTGACAAATTGGTACAGTCAACAGCACGTCCTGGTAACAAATGAACTTTGACAGTGACTTTCCTTCGTAGTAGCTAGGGCGATGGTAGAACGAAAAGAAAGAAAATACGTTTATTTGAGGTAAAACATGACGCAAAGAAAAATCACAAAAAATAACAAGTTAGGGGAAAATATATTAAGGACCTAAATGATTTAAGTACTTCATTTACTGAAAAACCCGAGGAGGAGGAGCTCATGGCTAGTAATAACAGCCGTACGGGTCGATTCATAAGGTTAAGCTACGCTTGCCGGGGTTGGTCTGTGGATGGGTGACCATCTTTACACATACCGAGACTCCTTCGTGCTTCGGAAAGCACGTTAAGCCGTTGGTCCCGGCTGTCATTCGTGGATCATTGACAGTCGTTACGGGTCGTCAGAAGTCCGAAAGTCTGACAACCAGTCTTACCAAGGGTATCGTATTTCCCAGTTATTGGGTTGTGGAGGTCAGATAGGCATGTAATATACTGGTATTCAGCTGCATCCGGTTAGACTGGAAGCCGACACCAACATAGTTGGGAAAAGGCTAGGCAGATTGATTTACTGAAAAACCCGACCACAAATGGTGTTATTTGCTGATAACATGCCTTTGCATGACACGTCACTTATTTTTAAAGTAAACATACTTGCACAGGAGCTTGACGACGATGACGTAAATAACGCTGTGCTTAAGGTCCATAATTGGTTTACTCTAAATAATTTGGTATTAAATGAGAAGAAAACTAAATGCATAATATTCGCGTTACCGAATGTTAGAAGTAGTGAATGTTACGGTGTATTGAATAAGGAGGTACTAGAATTCGTCGAATCAAAGCTGCAGTGGAGTCCTCACTTACAAGGTGGCTAAAAGTTCAGCCGCATGCTGTTTGGAAAACTCGCCAATTAACAGACGTGGATACCGCGAGACTGGTATATTTTAGTTACTTTCATAGCATCATGTCTTACGGTATTTTGCTGTGGGGACGGGCTGCAGATGTTGTGTTTATTCTGCAAAAGAGGGCTATCAGAACCATCTCCAACCTCTGCAGACGCGAATAAATAAAGGGAATTGTTTAAAAATATTATATCATGATGGTACCTTGCCAATATGGGTAAGGTACACCTAAAAAAACCTTATGTGTGTTAAAAAAAATCTACATCTTTTCAGTAAGATAAGTGACAGGTAATTTTCTTTTAGGGGTACTACTTATGTAAAATGTTACAATAAAATACCACTCGATATTCTTCAACTAAATAAGAAGAAATTTTAAATATGCATTAAACGCACAGTATGTAGACAAGTGGGTCCGACCCATAGACTAATAGTTATAAGTGAGGTCCGACCCAGTGAGTCCCGCTTAGTGGCAGACGTCATCGCGGCAGGCCCAGACGGAGATGGCGGGATGAACTGGACTCCTTTAAGAAAGATTGGTCCTTAGAAGCTCTGGACAGAGAGAGGTGGAAAGAGAGTAGGGAGGTCTTTGCCCAGCAGTGGGACAAATGGCTAGAAAAAAAAAATGTAGACAAGCTTAATATAAGTTGGATGATTATATCGTAGATAAAATGCTTAGCTTAATGCTGGTCCTGTCATAGACTAATATATATATAAATAGGTCCTTCTCCACAACCACTTGGGCTCACTTGTCAAGATTATCTACTGCTTACTAAATTTCGTTTATGGAGGTACATTTCCCTGTAGACAATGCTGTGTCCCGTGCGTGGTGTCTGTGTTGTAGGGAGTAACGATAATCTTGACATTTTAAACTTTGTCTTTTTTCAAAAACCAATTATGTTTTTTTTTTATTGGATGCTGTAGAATGGTAGTAGACCATGGTCTGAAAAACGTTTGTTCTAGCAAAACTGTGATTCAAATTTCACGGTGTATAATAATAGACTGTCTGGCGGATTGAAGACTGGCACGAAAAAAAATCTGCTATATCATAAATATAATCGCATAAGCATAATCAGAAGCACAGAACCACAGCCAAATTACGCACTTTCAATCACAATCCGAGACTTTGAAGGATATTGCTAATCCATTGCTTCATAGGTTTGAAAAACTCGTCTGCTCAACAACGTAAATAGCGCAATGAACGTGGGAAACCCATTGCGATCAATTGTCATTTTATGTGTGTTTAAGCAACTACCCCGCCGCTCGAAATGGCGGTGCTTGGGGGAGGCATAGGCCTCTCCCAAGCTATGTCCAGCAGTGGACGTCTTTTGGCTGAAATGATGATGATGAAGCATAATCAGCCTATAATGTTCTCACTCCTGGGACACAGGCCTTCGAGAGACAGTGGGCTGTAATCTCCCAAGCGGACGCAGTGCGGGTTGGAGTTGTCACGTCTTCGAATCGTTCTTCAGGTTCTTCTTCGTTCTACAGGTTTCCTCAAGATGTCGTCCTTCGCCGTTTTGAGAGCAGTGGTGATGAAATTATTTATTTATATAAATTAATTATTTATTAATGAGTAAATAGCCTGCCTGGATTCCAACCCACGACCTACAACACGTAAGTCGGGACCGTTACCACTGGGCCACCACTGCTCTCAAAACTCATACCTAACGTAATATTTGTTACAAAATATTACTTTAAAATTTTTTGAAGTGAAAATTTCGTTAGGCGCTTGGGGCATTTTTGAGATGAGACTAAACCATTGATTTCGCGACACTGTGACGACACCAGCTTTTGACCATTAAAAAGACATCAACGCGTTGATTCCCGCGGTGCCGATTTTTTTTAGTTTTCACTTCTGTCGGCACTCCCGGAGTGCCACTGTTTTTTTTTGTTTGCTAGTGTGTTGAAAATCATCGTTTGTTAAGCGTGAGCATTTCTCATATTAAAATGTAGGTACAATTCTTGTGCCTACAGCCAAGAAAAGAGGTTTTCAAATACGTAATATTAATATTAGTATAAATATTAATATTAGTATATTATAGCTGGTCGTTAGGTTTTTCTGACTTGGCGAGCTTATTAACCGACTTCTAAAAAGGAGGTGGTTCTATGTTCGTAGCGTATGTTCTTTTTTAATTTTTTATCTTAATAGGTGACGTTCTAGAATGAATGTCGTAGGGTGAAAGTTGTTTTTATATCGATTAAGTTACTTACGCTACAGACAGCAACCGTAGAACATGTTTCATGTAGGTATCTTATCTTCTACTTAACACTTTCGACTCGACCCACTTTTCATAGAACTGTCGCCATGCCGCCATACATATTGGAAGTAAACCCTCCGGGAGGGTTCCCAGTATTAAATATTACGTTTGCGCTAAAGTTAACCATCGCGGACGGTCTACAGCATTAGGTTTAAAACGGTGTTATAAAACACTGTAAAACGAAGTAAAATAGTGTTTTCAGGGAGTCTCGTCGCAATACGTAGTTTCCAACCTTTAAAATATTTTGTGAATATTTGCAAGCGAGAACAAAAAAAAATGCTTTGATTTTAAAACCAACGCATATACTAATAAATCTTGTTAAAATATACATCAAATTTTATTTTCACGGTTTATAATGCTACATTCGCTAAGAAAAGCCGACATACATTTAAAATGAGCCCTCCGCGAGGGCTCTCGGCATCCCAGATGCGACTTAATGAATGTCCCGGCTGTCATTCGTGGATCTTTGACAGTTGTTACGGGTCGTCAGAACCCGAAAGTCTGACAACCAGTCTTAACAAGGGGTATCGTATTACCCAGTTACCTACTGGGTTGTGGAGGTCAGATAGGCAGTCGCTCCATGTAAAATACTGGTATTCAGCTGCATCCGGTTAGACAGGAAGCCGACCCCAACAGAGTAGGGAAAAGGCTAGGCAGATTGATTGAACCTGCTGCGTGATAATTCATGTATATATTTACCTATCTTTATTATACCTACCGAATCGAAGGCATTTGTGATAAGGTACAGTAAGCGTTCAAAAGTGCTTAGGCACGCTAAGAGTCGTATTGCTGTGAACACGCGGTGTAATCCGTACATTTGTATGTGTAAACAATCAGACGTCTGTGGTGTGAGTGCCGTACACACACCACAGACAACGCAGTTTTGCACTACACACTGTCGTATCGTCACGGTTTGCGGGCGCCGCACTTAAATTTCCATCACTTTTGTTAGCACGCATCATACGCGTGACCTTGGCCAGTGTATGGCATTGCTAAAATTCGAAAGTAATTTATATGTGCAGATAGCAGAAGGCGTTAAGCGTTGGTCTTAGATTCAAGATGGCTAAGGTTCTAATCTCGTAAATCACAGCGCTGTTTTTGCAAATATTATTATTTTTAAACATAACATAACATCACGCCTTGTTTCCCCGAAGGCAGAGGTGTCCCTGTAGCAGGTACACCCACATTTCGCCAGTTATGTTTTAAGTCCCATGTAATAGGGGGCGAGCCTATTGCCATCAACCGGGCACAAATCCAAACTTCGAGCTGCTACTGAGAAATTTCAGATAGAAAAACCCAATAACACTTTGCCCGACCCTGGAATCGAACCCAGGACCTCATGTTCAGCAGTAGCGCTTGCGACCACTAGACCAACGAGGCAGTCAAAATTTTTGTTTGCAATAATAATATTTTTAAATATTCCTGCCTATTTATTAATGTTGTTATTGCAATAAAGGGTTTAGAATAAAAATGCGTGACATGTGACAATAAAAAAAAATAAAAAATTATTGGTTATATTTATTTTACTTAAGTATAGTTAACAAACTGCTACAATTATTTATCATTACTTCACCTGAATAAGATATGAAATAGATGTCTAGAAACTTAGAAGCAATTTGTATTATTTTGACATATTTAAATTTTGAAATGTTTTAAATTTTAAATGGATTTTTTTCACCATAAATATAAAGCTTTGATCATGGTCGAAGTAATTAAGCAATAAATAAGAATATTAGACTACTTAAAATGTAAAAAATCTACTGACAAAATTGTTGATTTTAAGGTTAATTCATTCTCTTTACGAAAAGAAGATTTAAACTAAACCTCAAATTTTAATCCTAAAATAATAATATTACTAAAATAATATTAAACAATTTCGGTCTATCTGCAAGAAATACGACAAACGCCATATTGAAACGTGCTTAAAAAATTCGTTACCATAAATTCATGCAATAACGAATCTGTTGTATATTAAGTTGGTACGGTCAATATTTTAAGGTCAAAAACAGTTTTCTAGCTGGTCTTCAGTGATGCAAGCCTTCAGAGTACACGGCGGACGGTTCATAATGACGTGTTTTTAATCATTCAGCAAAATATCTCGTTGGTATGAAACCATTTGTTTCATATTCATTCACCATTTGAAATCGCTGCTACTCGATAATAAGCCCCTTCCTCATATCTCTTAACCCTCACAGTATTTCTCTAGAACAAAGAAAAACATTGTTTTTATTACACATAATACCTAATTATTTATTATTCACTAATCGAATTAAACCTCATAATGAATTTAAAACTTTAAAGGCATCTTCTGTCTCAACAATACCTCTGTTCTATCAACAATACCCTTGATTAAGATTTATGTTTAGTAAAATATTAAATATTTAAATGATAACACTCACACTTAGTCCGGTTTCATTAGATATTCACTTCACTTTTACGCAGCGCAATAATATTCTCTGATCTGATCTGATCTCTTCAATATATTTTATGCCTGCTTTTTGAAAATAATAACCACAACACTGCGCTAAATACTCGCCACCAATATTATC
Organism: Agrochola litura; assembly: GCA_949152395.1. NCBI lineage: Eukaryota > Metazoa > Arthropoda > Insecta > Lepidoptera > Noctuidae > Agrochola > Agrochola litura. The sequence continues at coordinate 13,974,973 of OX424493.1, forward strand.
CACGAACCAACAAAGTTCTATTAATTAAATACTCGTAACGAACTGCATCTACCCCACAGAAATCGAAATAATTTACTTAGTTTTCTGTGGTCTAAACTTTAATATTTATGTGAACAAGACGAATGAAGCAAAAAACTAATGATTATCGAACTAGTCATTGGTTGCAAACAAAGTGAGTATGTGTGTGTACTGTGCGTGTCTATAGTATTGTAACAACTTATAGAAGAAGGTCGTAAGTCAAACCGAAGCGTCAGTCTATTGCTTTGTGAGATTGCCAATGGAATTTTGGTCGGTACTGTACCTACCCATTAAAATTGTATTATTAACACCGAGTTAAATATTTATATAACTAAGTAGGTACTATTATACCTACCCATGTGTTCCTAAGTGGAAATACCTGTCTATTTAATCTTTATCTAATTTAAAAAACTTAATGATATGTACTGTACTCTTAATTATTCAAATCAAATCATTTAATTCGAGTAACATATACTCATAATAGAATAGGCATACACATTTACAAATAAAATTAAAATAAAATTCAATATAAATAAAATTAAAATCAAAATTACAAGCAAAGTTAATTAATATTCAAAATGTATGTAATATAAATCACATAATGATTTATATTACATACATTTTGAATATTAATTTATTATTCTTATACTTGCCTAAGATTTTATTGATATACATAAGCTAACCAATAACATTTTGGTAGGTTAGTAGTAGGCAACTATTATTAAGTGGGTACTTACTTAAATTCCAGCAGGTAGGTGCCGTGATAATGTCAGATGTCTGATGGTGACGGAATATGGTGATAGATTGAACAAAATTGGACTATGATATGAGGAGATGGTTATTGATCTATGCAAAATTCATTACCATAATTATTCAATTATTCAACCATCACCAAAAGATCAAATATTTAAATCAACACATTTGACTATTAGGTACCTATAATGTTTGTCATTTGTCTACATACTGGTTTATTTATAAGCATTTATAAATATAATATTGCTCTTAATCTTAATATTCACGTTCAAGGGCATATTGAAGCACTTGGCCGGTAATTTTATTGAGTGGGCATATTAATAGGTATTCGAAAACGAGGAAATCTGTTGATCTCATTGGCGTTAAGTAGGTACAGTACAGATAATTATTTCGTCTCTCATATTTGCATACTGGCTCACTTCCTGGTACCATTTTTTTTAGAAAACTACGGTTAAGTAAACAATCTTTCATGTGAAAAATACCGAGACTCAACGTATTCCAAAACTTCTTATCTTTTATAGGTAGGTAAGTAAAACTAGTAAAATTTGGCACATAGTGGTAGCGACATAGCTTTTTTTTTCTTTTTTTTTGGGTGGGACTGGGAAATTATCAAATAACTTCTCCCGCTCTGGTCGGAGCGGGAGGGCGTGTCAGACTCTTACTGAATAAAACCCACCCGTGTTCCTTCGGTTGCCATGTTGCCGGGGGCCACGATCTCCCTTCGGACTTCTTCGCAACCCCGGCAGGCATCGGCCCTAGTGGACCCCGTCAAGGTACCGACATAACTGTCATTATGTTCTTAGATTTATGAGATGGAGATCACACAGATCCTTCCTTCAAGACTCTATTTAATTTGTTTCCAGTAAATAATGATAAAAACTGGACTATTAGATTAAACCCAGAACTTCACCGTAAGAAAACGAGTTTACAAGAAACTAGATCAATAAACAGCAAGTTCTCTGATATCTCTAGATATGAGTCATCACGGAAAAAACGTACAAGTGATTCAATATATCTACATTCAACACTAACAAGTTAACAACAAGAGTTCTGTTAGCAGGTAGGACGGTATTTCCGATATTCGACGAAGTACCCTTGCACATCTCTTCACGTGTACAAAGTTCCCCGAAAATATGACAAGGTCTTATTCTGTGGTAATGTTACAAATAAATAACAAAAAACCTAAAAACGTCATCTTCTCACTTATGTTTTATCAATACAGTAATCCAGGGGTTCTCAAACGTATTCTCGCCGTAGAGCTTAAAGAGGGGCGCCGGGAGGTGATCCGGTTAACCGTTCTCCGGAAACAAAACTTAGGTATTCGCGAGTACAAAATAAAAGCTCTAAGAATTCTCATTCTCTTTGCAACATCTTATTTATGTCAAGCCGGATTTCAGCTGTAGCTGTAATAAAGAGCAAATATCGCTCAAGGATTAATGTGGAGCAAGAAATGAGTGCAGCGCTGTTAAGCCTTATCCCACGCCTTAAAAAAAGTGTGGACACAACCAAGCTCACGCCTCACATTGACAAAGTTGGTAAATCCTTTTCCCAACTATATCGGAGTCGGCTTCTAGTTTAACCGGATGCAGCTGAATATCAGTATTTTACATGGAGCGACTGCTTATCTGACCTCCACAACCCAGTAACTGCATAGCCCTTGGTAAAACTGGTTCTCAGACTTTCGGGCTTCTGACAACCCGTAACGACTGTCAAAGATCCACGAATGACCAACGGTTTAACGTGGTTTCCGAGGCACGGAGGAGTCTTGGTATGTAAAAATGGTCATCCATCCACAGACCAACCCCGGCAAGCGTAGCTTAACCTGATGGATAATAAATGTATTCTTATGTCAATCTGAATATAAAAACTCGGCTTCATATCGTGGATGTTTTAATTTTTGCGCCGAAACAAAATACTAAACCTGCAAGTGCGCCGCGAACTGAAAAAGTTTGAGAACCCCTGCAGTAATCTATTTAAAACTTAAAATCAGCTCTACCTAGCCGAGTACCTACTTGATTAGTTTGACCATAGCCCTAAACAAATGACAGTCCGTGGGATGCTAATAATAATTTCTACACCAAGGTGAAAATTTCTCGTTGGTCTAATGGTCGCAAGCGCTACTGGTGAGCATAAGGCCCTACCTCATGCTCACCAGTAGCGATTCGATTCCCAGGTCGGGCAGTGTTATTGGGTCTTTCATCTGGAATTACTCAGTATCAGCCCGAAGTCTAGAGTTGTGCTCGGTTGATGGCAATAGGCTTGCCCCTTATTACATGGGAACAAAAATCATAATTCTGGCGAAATGTGGGTGTACTAAGGTAGCTACAACTCTGCCCAACCCTTCAGGGATTACAGGCGTGATGTTACATAATAATATACGTAGCTTACGTGCTACGCCAAACAAGTACCTAAGTTATCCAAGTGATGTTTCCTTATAAATAAGGAAATCGTGGAAAAATAAACAAAAACGTACTTATTTAATTAATCTGATTAATGTTAACATGATAATATCTACAAACTAACATAACTAATATTCAAAGGAAAAGCAAGCCCGTTTTTGTTTACCTGTTGTTGTCGTATGAATAAAATTCAAAGTCAAAGTTTTTATTTGTTAAACATAAGTGTAAAAATAGGTATCATAAATAAAAAATAAAAAGTTACCGTCAACTGCCCTAACTTTGCCTCGAGTCATATGTTTGCCTTTAATGAAAAAGATGTAATATCTTTTTCATTTTACTTGTATGGCAATCGAAACTTTATTATTCTAAAAATGTACTAAAGTTTCGATTGCCATACAAGTAAAATGAAAAAGATAATTAAATTACATCTTTTTAATTACAGGCAAACATAGGACGCGAGGCAAAGTTAGGGCAGTTGACCGGTACTGAGATCTTTATGTTTTGCCGTTAACGGCGTACAAATGTAAAATACGCAATTTAACTGATATTTTTGTTAAAATGAAATGACAAACTAAATTATATCCTAAGAACAAAGTTAACAATATTGCAAACAAAATTAATTTTGAACATTATAAGTACCTACACATAATGGAAAAGGTACTCTGACGAGTATCTTGGAGCATCAATAATATGCATCATGTATTGTAAACAGGTGCGAGAGGTGCCTTGAGAGCATACTGCTCAATGTGAGAGGAATTTTATAAGGTAAATGCATTCAAATTGTCGTCGTAAGGATGCAGCCAACGTGCCTCGCGACGATATTCCTTACTTTAATGACAGTACGAGCAGGTAGGTGTACAGCCTTAAGGTTTCGCTTTCTGATCATGGATTTGTTTGTGTTTGTCGATTTCGGTGATAATCATTAACATTGAAATACTGGAAGTAGGCAGGTACCTAAAGGCCGTGCATTTTAAGTTTACCTAGGTGTGTTTTTCCTTTACAAGGCAGAAGATGACATCAAGAAACAACAGCAGACTGATCCAAAACGATGTTAGCTGTTATAGACCTTGTATTTACAGACTGTTTATATTCAATACATCACGCACGTTCTATCATACCTATTCACAGTATTCCCCTATTAGATATGTAGGTGAGTGATACAAATGTTTGCTCATGAAGTCATGATCTGCGCCTGACCGCACAGCACAGCAGCGGTGTGGCGGCCATGACACCATTTCTCATTTTACAGATAAGCTTGTGGAAAATGGCGATAAACAGTTCCGGTTTAGTAACGTGTTACACTCACTAAACATGACCTCTCTATGGACAATCGGGAGATGTTATTATGATTTGGGTCGTATAATTTTTAATGAATCATAATGTACAGAACTACAATGTTACCTACGTGTTTATTAATCATAGTTGTACCAACAACAATAGGTGCTCAGACTTCCAATTAGGTACTCTAGATAATTATCTCATAAAAAATAATATTTCATTAGTGATCAAAGTACATAATAGCAGATATGTAATGGTATTTAATGGAGACGACCACCCAACAAAATAAAAACTTATAAGTAGGTATAGTCCGTGCAATCCACGACGACGCGCCCCACTCCGCGATTACTGTAAACTGCACTCTAGTACGGCGCGGAGCGAAGTCGGGCGCGTCTTCGTGGATTGCGCGGACTATACTACCTACAACGGCCTCTTCACATACCTACAGAGAGAAGGAACGACCATTCCACACCGCATAAAGGCTCGTGCAGACCAGCGCGACACGCGACGCGACACAAAGGCACCGCTCGTCGCGCGACGAGGTGTCTTTGTGTCGCGTCGCGTGTCGCGCCTGTTTGAACGAGCCTTAAAGATTAAAGATTTCAGATCAAATTTTAGCACGAAGATATCCTGTACCGTCAGACTAAGAATTCGAAAACTCAAATCGATACAAGACATGCCTGACTTGAATTGAACCCGCTAATTGCACTCGGGAAGCAGATAGGAAAGATATTCCTTTATTTACATATAGGTATTGCTATAAACTGTTTTATCCAATCTGTCGATATAAATCATAGTAGTGGCAGGGAGGCAATTAATAGGTACACTAATCATCATCATGATTATAACAATGATTTATTACTAATACTACAGATTTAAACCGACTTAGGTACTTGCATCGCAGATTTACGCAAATGTAGGAAATCCAATACAATGTGCTTGTGACAGGGGATTTTTTATATCTTTGTTGAACTGTTACAATGAATCATGTTTTTACGCTGTGGCACGTAGGTACCTACGTACCTAGTAATTGGTCATCTCCATCCAACATTAATTGGAAAGCGGAAAGTGTACTACTTTGTTAATAATTAGTAGGCAACGAGGTGGCAGATTAATTGCTTATTAAGGGCGTTACGAAACCCCGGGTCTCGTGGTGTTTGTCTTGGAGCAAGTACCTAGGCAGTACGTAGATACCACCAGGTATCGTGAGAACTTAGAACTTTTTACATAAATGCACGGTTTAAACCACCGATGTTTTCATAGTAAGCCATCATCTGCCTAGCCTTTTCCCAAGTATGTTGGGGTCGGCTTCCAGTCCAACCGCATGCAACTGAATACCAGTATTTTACTGGAGCGACTGCCTATCTGACCTCCACAACCCAGTTAGGTACTGGGTAAGTGGGTACCACCCCTTGGTAAGACTGGTAGTCAGACTTTCGGGCTTCTGACGACCCGTAATAACTGTCAAAGATCTACAAATGACAGCCGAGACCCAGGAAATTGTCTGTTGATCCGGCCCTAAGAAAATTAATTTACTTTTTACACTGGGTGGGAAATTATCAAATAACTTCTCCCGCTCTGGGTGGAGCGGGAGGGCGTGTCAGACTCTTACTGACTAAAACCCACCCGTGTTCCTTCCTATGCCATGTTGCCGGGGGCCACGATTTCCCCATCGGTTTTCTTCGAACCCCCGGCAGGCATTGGCCCTAGCGGACCCCGTCAATTCTGCTGACATCTCTTTGAGGCGCGCGTGGAACACAACGCGCAATAGGCTTGTCGTCGTTCTAGGCCCGGATGAATAATCTTGGCTACACTACACATTTAGTGTGAATACTTAACCAGGGAGAAACGGAGAAATAAGTTGGAAAAATCAAAAGCAAACTCACGCCTATACTCACCTACATGTAGAAAGATGATCATGATGACCGTTTTTCCGTAGTCAACAAAGAACTCTTACAGTTTCGCTATGTCCGTCTGTCTGTCAGTCCGCGGATTAGCTCAGAGACTTAGTACTAGAAAGCTGTAATTTGGCATGGGTATACATATTAATCACGCCGACAAAGTGGTAAACTAAAATCATGAAAAAAAAGGGTACCTCCCATACGCGTAAAATGGGATGTTTTTGTGGGGTATCGTTGGAAAGGTCGTTCAAAAATATTGCGAGTGTATCAGTACCATTTTTGGATTCAAGGATCCGTTTGCGAAATATTAAGCTTTAAAGTGCTAATTTTTGTTACAATCAAGTGTCCCCTCTGTCAGCTAAATGGTTGGTTCTGGGTATGTGAAAAATTCACGGCAGTAGTAAGTATATATAACGAAAATAAAAGGAAAACTATCACATTAATCCGATCTAGCCTGTCCCTTGCTGTCTTCCCCCAGCGACGCCTAAGCCGAGGTCCGTACCCCACAGGGGGTGAGGCAGCCGGTTAAGCAGCCGACAACCTCCTAGGTTGTCCTACAAGATGCCATTTATTAAAAAAAAAAACTATCACAGCTAAGTAGGCTCACATTTGCAGTTGCAAAAACAAGTTCTTCCATACATTTCGTATGGGAGAACATGATTTTCAACTACAATGTTAAGTTTGTTCTTGGGATAAATTCATCCCAACTGCGGTGCGTGGTCCAACACCTTCATTTTGCGTGGTCCAACACGCACTTGGCCGGTTTTTTAATAATGGCCATAGCAACATTTGACGTTCCAAAAATTTGCTTTTCGGCTGTTTTTCCTTGGCATTTCTAGTTAGTACAGTGGACTGCATCAATTGGGTACCCCAGTTATATTAAAATTTTAATACAACTAGGGTAAGCAATTGATGAAGCCCACCGTACCTAGGTATGTATACTTAGGTAAGTTTAGTTTTTGTAGTGTCATAGACATTATTTGATCCCTGGTACAACTATGTACAACACAAATCCCTACTTAAGTATCAATTAAAAACCTTAGGGACACAACTTTCACTAAGTTGCTTTGAACATGTAGGTATAGAAAGTATAAAATGATCTTCAAGCATTTTTCAATAAGTTGATTTGAACATAGTAAAAACTACGAAATTATCTTCAAGCATAGGTGCCTCTAGCTAAGTATAAATAACTAACCTTCGTCCTCGAAACGTTCAATTTTATGGAAAAACAACTACCTAACTACCTATTAATTAATTAGGTACCTACAAAAGCTACCAGATTTATTTTAATTGATTCAACAATTAAGTAGGTAATTAACTACGTAACGATTAACGATGCACGATGGTACTACCAATATCAACGCTATGGTCAATGCCTTCAGCATTTCAAACTTGTTTTTACTGATGGAAGGTTGACCACACGACGTTGTACCTAAGTAGGTAGGTAGCAGGTAAAAGAGTTAGGATTACGTAGAGAAGGTCCGAAAGCGTCCTGATTTCCTGAAGAATGTAAACAAAGGCTCTGCAGACAGGCGCGACGCGATTCGGTTGAAACAATTTCTATGAAAACTTCATGGAAATTGTTCTACCGAAGTCTCGTCGCGCCTGTCTGAGGGAGCCTTGAGTTTTCTGAAATGATTAATTTCGCCTTTTAACTACTCGTAGGCACCTTTCTTAGGTACCTAACTGCTTACCTATTCTATTTATAGGTATGATCAGAAATAAAAGTAGTTTGACAGATCGAACTTAAAATAATAATGGGAACCGCTGATGTGAAAAGATACCTGAAATTAAAACCAGCCAAGTGCGTGTCGGACCACGCACCATGAAGGGTTCCGTAGTTGGGATGAATTTATCCCAAAAACAGACTTAACTTTGTACCTAGTTGATAAACATGTTCTCCCCATACGAAATGTATAGGAAAACATGTTTTTGCAACTGCAAAGTTAAGTTGGTCGATTATTACTCGTTAATTTGTAAAGCCTACTTAGCTGTGATAGTTTTCCTTTTAATTTCGTTATGTAAACTACTACTGTGATTTTTTTCACACATCCAAAACCAACCATTTAGCTGGTAGGGGGGGTGGGGACGACACACTTGACTCTAACAAAAATTTGCACTTTAAAGCTTAATATTTCGCAAACGGATCCCTGAATCCAAAAATACTTTTCCCAAACTCACAATGTTTTTGAAGGACCTTCCCAATGATACCCCACATCATGGGATAAAAAAAAAACATCACCACTTTACGTGTAGGTATCCTAAAAAAAATGTTTATCATTTTGTTTTACCACTTTGTCGGCGTAATTAATATGTATACCTATGCCAAATTACAGCTTTCTAGTACTAAGGGTCTCGGAGCTAGACCGCGGACAGACAGACAGACGGACGGACATGACGAAACTATAAGGGTTCCTTGTTTACTACGGAACCCTAAAAATTAAATATAAATTCTTTGTTATTAGGTATGTATGAATGTTGGAAAGCAGTGTATCGAGTAATTTTGTGTCTATTTAGTCCAAAAAAAGTAGTAACATTGGTGCCGATTCCCTTGTTCACAAACTTAACTAAATTTAAGTTCAGTGCATCTTTTTCTTTCTATTTCATTAAGAAAAGGACAGAAGATAAATTTTAGTTTAGTCCTGTCAAATTAATCAGCGCTTGACGTAAATTGACGTAATTTTAGTAGGCAAGTTTTTAATCACGTCTACTTGTATGGAGTAGTGACAGGCGCTGATTAATTTGACAGGACTAAACTAAAATTTATCTTCTGTCCTTTTCTTAATGAAATAGAAAGAAAAAGATGCACTGAACTTAAATTTAGTTTAGTTTGTGAACAAGTGAATCGGCACCAGTGTTGATCTATTTTTGTTTCCGACCCTATCTAGGTAATCCTCGCTACCTTTAATGTTGGTATCTAACTACCTGCCTAGGTATATCTTCCGTAGGTATATGTGTTACCAATCTCATGCATGTCACTGCAATGACGCGCTTTGGAGTCGAATTTAAATCTATTCGTTTATATCGAAAAACTTATCGATTTCGTAAATTCAAACTTGAAAAAAAGTAGATTTACAGAAAATCCAGCCTTTAGATTCTGTCTGGCCGTTAAATCCTGGATTGACATATTTGGTGGCGTCTAATAAACCAGCTTCCTACTTGTCGCGTCACTCTATTAAATCTAATTGAAATTGACCCCTGCACCCACCGTCAAAGGTCCTCATCACAGTACTCTTGTTTTAAAACAATTATAATGACATTAGCCTTTTTGCTACAGTATTTATATTTCCATAGACACAGCGCTTGGCCCTGGGGTAGAGCGAGAGGAGCGGTCGCTCTAGACGCCAGATGGCAAAGGGCACCAAAAACCCAAATTTGAAAACCAATTTGCAGTCCAAAATAATATTTTGATTGAAATTAACACCAAATACTAATTTAATTATTATAATAGCAATTAAAGTGTTGATATTTGAAACAAAAGTTGATTTTTGAAAATTTGGGAATTATTAGGTATTTATTGAAAAACAGAAGTAGAATTTACGTGCAGTGAAAGCGTCGATCAAAGGGCGCCCAAAGACAATCTCGCCTCTACCCTGATCAAGGGCTAGAACCGACGCTGCATAGACATCGCAGCAGGCAGATACGAAGATGGCGGAACGAGCTTGACTCCTACCGAAAGGACTAGCCAGCGATAGACAGAATTGTGTGGAAAAGGGAGAGGGAGGGCCTTCCCTTGCAATGGGACCATTATAGGCTAGTTAGATTAGACATTGTGTCCCTACAGTTGCCGACCAGCGATCTGATTCTGTATTTAGCCAAAATCTAAATATACTTAGTCTGTGTTCGCAATTTCTTTGCCAAACATGTAAACAAACACGAGTTTTAGGAAAAACCACTGTAATGCCTAGACTGCGCTACAACTTCATATTTTTTTACTTTTTCAACAGTACTAGTCAGTCTAAAATCAACTTTGTTTACACTCTGATAAAGTTGATGTTTGTTGTTTGTTTGTTGCCCGCGAAATTCAAATTTTCTTAAGTTTTTTGCATTTTGCAGGTCAGTGTCAGGTTTTATGTTGATTAAAATAGGATTCGCGATCGTAACAAATATGGCTTTCTTTACTCAATTATAATCATTACAATCAGCAATACAACTCCATAAGTTAGCAAAGGTGTCAAATGTCATGATTTTATGAAATCATGACATTTGACACCTTTACCTTCTTCTTAATCACTATTGCTGATTGTAATGATTATAATTGAGTAAAGCCATATTTGTTACGACCGCGAATCATATTGAATTTCGCGGGCTACCCTGACGCTTCCCCCTTAAGTGGAAATAACATCAATTGAAAACAAGGATTTAAATAGACTCTAGGCACTAGTTGCCTATACCTACGGTCTTGTGTTCCAGTCTAGCCAACTTTCTTAGCGATTTAGTCAAGTCTTTAAGAATGTCGTCATCAATTCAACTCTTTCATCCTGTCATGCTGATTTGTCAAGTAGAAAATCATTGACTGTTTTGCGACTTGAAAGTCGACGCGAAAGTGCGTATCTAATTGTCAATGGAGATTAGCCAGGCGCGTCTCAAGGCGATTGTGGCTCTTCATTTGATGCAGAGGTAGCTCTATCTATCCTTTGTCCTTGGTCAGAGAAGTTCCTGGTGGTTGCTACTATATTTTCCCTATATTTAGGACTAGCGACCGAAGACGCGAAACACGCGAAGAAGCTTGTTTAAATCTGTAGACTAGGCATACACATGCGATATCCTAGCCTGTACCGGAATTTGGTATACTGTTCAATATCTCTCAGTACTTAAGTTGAATTAAGTAAATTTTTTTATAAAAACGAACATTTATTTAATAAAAAACCTATCCAATTTCATACATTTTCACTTAAATAATTACGTGCAACTTATAATTAGGTACATCGGTACTATTAATAAGTGTAAAAATCTTCAATATTCAATAATGAATCATCATCCTAAAAGGAATATTAATAATTATTTCCTAATAGCTTCCTAGCTTTAACAAAAATAAATGCATTTTTACAATCCAGTTTTGTTAATGATAAAAATGAAATGTGAAAGTTTGACTATGTTAAAATTTCTTCACAGGCACATTTATGCAAATTCATTAAAGACTACTTACATTTTGTTGTCTAAATACCTACTTATGTAAAGACTTCACAGGCATTAATGAACATGAAAATAACTTCTATTAGGCAATCTTTAGTTTGAAAGATAACTTAATAGAAACCAACGATGAATGAAAGTCTAGGTAGGTATTTGATTTTGTGCAGGTAAAAAAATACTGGAGCTGTTTTTTTTATTTTACAAAGGTGGTTTAGTTGCCCCAATCACAGTAGGTACATTGAGGTCCTACTAGAAATCTACAAAATATTACTGACAAAAGTATTGAAAAAAGTACATAACTTTCAATACTTTTGTTAGTAATCTTAGTCATTGCCATGTCTCTGTGTGGATGTCCTAGAACTATCTAGTTTCTTAGAACATGGTTTAATTTTATTCCTTTGTTGATTACAATGGAAAATTCTTATTAACCATTCATATGGAACGTGGATCCACGTGAGACACAATGGTTTTTTAATTGTTTCTGTAATTACGACATACGAGACGTTAAAAGTAGGACCTCATATGTACTCAAATCAACAAAACATTATTATTTTATAAGTGGTAAAAATTCAGTCTACTAATTTTAATTTCTTACATCTAGTTTTTGATTAAATTAAATGAACAACTTATGGTTCCTTACAGCTGTAATATATAAACACTTAATTAAGTCGTTCAGTAGATTGTTTAAATAATAATTCCTTGTACTAAACTTTGAACAATAAACCCGTTCAATTGTGATATATAAGTTTTTTAAAATTCATTTTTGTCAATAATTTCGAATAGTGTTTGTAAATACAGATAGGCAGAATATTGTCTAAGATGATATACAAAATTGCATTCAGATACTTTAGGGACACATTAATAATGTTTGTCACCGTTAATACGAGTGGTGGTAACATAATATCATGTCTTGTTACCCCAAAGGGTTGGGCAGAGGTGTACCTACAGCACACTCACATTTTACCAGTTATTTTTTAAGTCCCATGTAATAGCGGACAAGTCTGTTGCCATCAACCGGGTACAAATCCAGACTCCAGGGTGCCACTGAGAAATTCCAGATGGAAAAACTCTACAACATTTGGTCCGACCCGGGAATTGAACCCAGGATGTCATGCTCAGCAGTAGCGTGTGGGACCACTAGACCAATGAGGCAGTCATAGGCAGAATATTATCTAAGATATATATAGATAAATTGCATACAGATAATTTAGGGACACATCAATAATAAGGTTTGTCACCATTAACATAAATTGGGAGGTTTCTTATAATAATACAATCACTAGGTTACTAATACAAGTCAATTAAACAAAGTCAAATTATTACTTAGATAAGCACCTAAACATTAAATATTTGCTTTTCTTTAACAAATCATCTGATAACACCTAACAAATAAAGGAATGTTCAAATGTGTGGACAGAATCATCAAAACAGTGGAAATAAGATATGTGAAATACAATAGGTACAGGATTAGTTATAACTATGAAGCTACCTTTTTGTAGATACTATTCACTGAACATCAGTCTTTTCTTTATATTCAATTTGTCAGTGAACACCAAATTTTGTCAAATGTACAGTCAATTGCTTAACTTTGTCACATTTTTGTTGTAGCTTCTAGCGAGCGCAGGAGAGGTGCGCGGGCCATATACTAGAAACGATCTTTAGAGGCATGCAGGTCAGGGTTGGTCAGGTACTGCAGCTCCTGCAATTCTTGGAACTTCTCGTGATCCCTGATGTGTGCGTAGTTGGCTGACAGGCACATCAAGTAGTGTACCAGACTCAATATCACAAGTATACATGATACCATGGCCAGAATGAACATAAACTCTGCTTTCTCAACATAGTCTTTGCAAAATAGCTTAATTTTGTGTGCTTCACAGATTCTCATATCCTCCTGCTTAACACTTGATGGGAACATAAAGTCGAATTGGGTAAAGTCAATGCATGTTGATAGATCTATGTTTTTCGGTTTCGAGCAAAGTTTCCAAAATATCGTGAATAGGAAAGTCGTTATAACTAGGAATCCTAGCAACATGATCCATACAAAAGTCAATATGTACGTGATGATCATAAATACAGCGCAGGATATCCGTCCGCCGACGCGCGCTCTCCATGCACGATACACTTTCTGCCTAGTGGCACCTGTTGTCAAGCAACCCAAACACAAGAGCATGAAGCCAAGAGCTGCCATACAGGCGCTGCCAACGATGAATATCATCTGCAGCGCTTCGATCCATATGAGACGGAAGTGAAATACTTCATCGAACATAAGTATTGAAAGAGCTGAGCCCCGGTACATAGTTCCGCAGAACACACCCACGCCCAAGCAGCACATAATCGTTGCGATGAGAGTAGCATGGGGCACCCTTGTTAGACATGCCTGGCATGCGTCACCCATTGTTAGTGTAGTTTATTCGTCTTCAAAATCACTTTTGCACACCAGTTTTTCCTTATTTACACAAAATATTTCCTTAGTTTCATTCAGAACAACAGTGAAAGTAGATTATTTTACGCGTTCATTGTTCAATCAACGGATGACAAATAATGTTAACGTGACGTTTCATTCACAGATTACAGTCAGTCACAGTTAAAGGTTGGCACAGACTTTACAGAAGTTTAGGAAAAACCCAGAAAATTAAAAAAAACAATAAGTCTAAAATTATAGTCTAAAATTTTATTTCATGATTATTTTAGCTTATAATATCATTATAGCTTTTTTATCATTATAGCTATCATTCATATCATTATAGCTTATAATATCACTATGGCTTTTTTCCCCAACACCAAAGCGTGTATCCGAACAAAATGCAATAACCGGCCACGTCAAAATGACAATTGACAATTCCAGCAGTAGTGATGCACACTTAACGTTTTATGAAATCCACTAAAAAACGTAAATGAAAAATCGACTAATGTAACCATTAAATATGGGTAACTAACCAAGGAGTTCGACCATGACAGAATAGTTAATGCTTTTTGGGATAACGTTATGAATGATTATTTATTGACTACTATTTCCCTTTTTAAAACATTTTTATCTTTAACTAGTTTGTTAACTTATTTTGAGTATTTGCTCTCAAAGACGGAAATGGTGTTTTTTATCAGACATAACTCCAGTCCTCCCAATAAATACGGATTACTGATTTATATGAGTCAATAAATATTATTAATTATCTGTGATAAGTTGTTTTAGTCTGAGTCTTACTAAAATTATGTGTCAGTTGTATGAAAACAAAACGTTCCCATCCCTACCGATTGTCAATTCAATAAATTGTAATAACTTGCTTTGCTTTTGTAATACAGATACATTGATCAATTCTTAAGAATTTTCTTGTGTTTATACATTTTACATACTGAAATTGGCTCAAAATGGAAACTCTATATCATCAGACTAATCAGGTGATACAAGAAACTGCGGAATTGTTTCAGAAGTTAGATAGAGATCCATCTAACTATGAGGGAATAGAAAACGCTATTCAGTCGAAAATTAATGCAATTAGTGCGTAAGTTCATTTCATAATATATTTCGGATTATGCTAATTGAATTTTCTTCCTAATTTGTGAGGTTTTACTTAATATTCCTATCATTTGAAGACCTGCCTGATGTCAACTTATTGTTGGGATTGTTGGTAATTTTTTTAAGTACCTAGTTTAAACATTTTTATATATTTTGAATTACAGGAACTGCGAGCGATTGGATATATACGTCTTCAAAACACCCGTCAACCAGCGACCTATGGCTAAAATGAGGGTTGACCAACTAAAGTATGACAACAAACATATTCAGGTACCACAGAGTCAAACTTATTAACCTAACTTATTTTACCTTTCTCTGTTAACCCCCTGCTTTTATTCCAATATGTTTGAGTTCGGCATGGCATGATATATCTTTCTCCACCACACATCATCTTTCAACATCAACTGTCATTTCAGAATGCACCCACTTTCTAGAACTATCATTGATGGACAGATATAGATGAATTCCAAGAAAACAATAGTTGGAATTTTTTCAACTAATCAGACCAAGATCTACAGTCTATTTTTAAACCTTTCCTCATTCATACTCACAATCTGTTCTAGACACTATGTTGCTCATTCCTTTGCATCACATGTAGGATTTCAAAGTCATTCATGATGGTAAGGAAAAGGCAATTTTTCTAACAGAAAAAAAAAGTGACTATGGGGTAATGGCAATGAGGCGGCTGTCTAGATTTGATGAAATCCAGCCTGCTGCCTCATTGCCTTAATCTCTAAGGATTCCTGTTTGAAGTCATTTGCAATTGTTGTAGACATGTTATAATTGTTGAAAGTAATAAATCTCAAGTTATCCATTTTTCCCCAGGCATCTCTCTCAGCAGCTCAAAGTAAAAGAATAAAGCGTGAACAAGAGGCGAAAGATAGAGAGCAACTGTTGAGTCGAAGATTTGGTCATGACCACACCGCTATCAACGTGGATTACTTGGCACAAGAACAAATGTCCTTGCAGAATTCACACAGGAATGTTGATGAAATGCTTCATACTGGTAAGTACTAGAGAATTAGAGATAAGTACCCATTGTTTCCTATGTCCTACATATAATGTTGAAACAAGCAAAGTAGCTGGGCTGTAAGCTTTTTAAATAGTGCAAGCAAAATACCAATTAAGTTAATTACCAGTTTACAACTGTCAGCTGATATTCTGTATACTACATCCCTTATCTGTAAATCTTTACAGATGTGGACGTATGATACAATCTCAGCTCATAATTTGTACCTGACACATAACAGGCCTATCAGACCGGGAATTAATTGTGTGACTTAAAAAGACAGGTTAAAATACTGATATTAGCCTGTCTTTTTTACTAGACCAGGCATTTGCCCAGCAGTAGGACAATAACTGCTGGACAAATGCCTGGCCTGGCCTGTTTTCACATAGAAGTAACTAGGCTCATCATCATCTGCCTAGCCTTTTCGGCTTCCAGTCTAACTGTATGCAGCTGAATACCAGTATTTTACTTGGAGCGACCGCCTATCTGACCTTCACAACCCAGTTACTGGGTTATATGATACCCCTTGGTAAGACTGGTTGTCAGACCTATCTTGGTTGATAAAAGTAACTAGGCTAATGGGTTGTTATTACATAATTATGCCTAGATAGAAGTTTTGGTAGTATTTTGTTTGCAATTGCTTACTACTACAAGGAACACAAGGGATGCACAAAATCATGAAGAGACTGACAGAATCTAGAGTAGGCCGGCTATTTCAAATAACGGGTGATTCTGGGCCAAGTTGATGATATTATATAAACCATAATGAAAATATTAAAGGCTCGACGATCTTGATTTTTCTTGAATTTGCATAATGAATGAAATAGCACCCCCATTTTGTACCAAAATGTTGAATGTTGGTCTTATACACATTATTGCTATTATTTATTTGGTAGGCGCTTATAACTTTATTTTACTAACACAAGAAGCTTGAACGTCTAATGAGGTAACGTAACCGCACCGCTAATATTTCCGCAGTCTGCGCTAGACAATTTGAGTGATCAGGACTTAAAGTCGTAAATCACATAAACATTAATAACAAACCAAAGATCGTAAACAAAAGCACGGACCACCATGTCTGTAGATTTATTGTAAGGAAGGAGTGTGGTTTTAGCCGGTTAGAGTCCGGCACTGCCCAGACTAGCTCATCTGTGAGTTAGTCTGGGCGTCCATGAGGACTTCCCAATCCTGCAGGAAAAAAAAAAAACCTAAACCCAGACGTTGCATTGTTTAGTTAGGACTACTTGTTTATAACATAGCTAATGGTCCAATGTCGCCGTGAGGCGGCACAGTTTACCTCCAGTTTATGTATTTATGGGTCCATAACCCAGATCACCTTATTGGTTGGACTCATTTAAGTGCACACTACAAAGTAATTTAGCCGTCAACGACGTAGTTACGATGGACGGCAATGAAACTTGTAATTAATTTGCCGTGGATACTGTACCTACATACCTATATCGACGTACGATTGACTGAGACGAGTTACGATGGTGCTCAACACCAACGCTACGTGGCGCTGACATCACCGCACGTGTATCATGTTTTTATAAAATACACACAAAAAATAAAAACAAGTTGTAGTGTGTGCGACGTCACAAAATAGATCTTTGACTCATTGTGCTTACAATACTTTGATTTTAAATGGTATTTATTAATTGTGTTTTGGATTATTATCAAACGCGTATGCAGAGAAAATGAGATAAGAATTATAAAATTAAATATAAGTGAGGATTACAGTGTAAAAAGATGAGTAAAAAAAAGGGACTTACCACATATTGATTTGTTTTTGTATCACAGTACACACAACACCCACGAACAAATAATATGTCTTAAATCACTAATAGTCTCATAACTAATAACACCGGACTAAACAACTTGACATGACCGCACCGTATCAAGGTAAACTTAATACACAAACTTGAAGTTTCCGAATAGGCAGCCTAGATCGAGATTACTTCATGCGCAACGCGCTGCCGGTCGCTGAGAAGATTACGAGAAATTATTTACTTATAATTGACATAAAAAAAAAAAAAAATCACTAGTGACGCTATTATTTAAATTATTATCACATGGAAACATTTAATTTAATGATGTCGTTAAAAGTGAGAATAGAATAATAATGTATTTTTTTTTTTTACATTTTCTTCTCCCCGACCTTGACTTTACACAGGTACTATAAGTTGGGCGAGTGACCTAATAGCCAATTATACTGGCCCGATATCTATAGGAACTAATTAATTTACGTGTTTGTTTGCCGACTTGTACTTCCTCTTTCCAATATATCGAGTTTAATACAAATGTCAAGGAGTTAGGCTACATTTTTATTTTTACGCATGATTTATTAGATTAAGTACGAGTACCTACCTACGTATTCTACTTCATAGAATATATATATTAATTCATGTTTATTGATTGGTAACATACCTATATGTAGCTATAAATGTTACCTAACCTTGGATATCAATCGGCTGGGTCCACTGTTAAAGGGTCTTTATGTATATTCTCCTGATCCAGTCTCTGATCAGTACCTAAACTAGTTTTTGAAATATCTTGTTTGCTAGTGCCTCAGACCAGATAAAAAACCAAGACATAGCGCTGCGAACAATACAATGAAGCATGCCAAAACTACACCTCCGCTCTGTGCATACACGCTCATACGCACACATTTACAATCAAACTACACCTCACTAAGTGTACACATGTTTACGTAACCGCTTTCACGTCACTGTTCGCAACGCTGTCTTGGTTTTTTATTTGATCTGAGAGTCTGTGCTAGACAATTTGAGTGATCAGGGATCAAACTACACCTCACTAATTGTACACATATTTACGAAACCGGCTTCACGTCACTGTTGACGGCGCTAGACTTGGTTTTTTACTTGGTCTGAGGCTAGTGCGTTAAAAGTAGCCAAGTTATGTGTGAAGAGGTTGGTCTTTTATTATTTGCAAGAAGCCACGAAAATCTTCCTCTCATCCCTTTGCTTGGTCCTGTGCAAGGAATATACTACTCTCAAGGTCGAGTGTCACTTGAATCCAGGTTCGATCTGCAGATTTGCTCCTGCCTTGAAACTATAAGCTTTTAATTTGTTCCAGGTTCAAATATCCTGGAAACGCTGAAGTACAATCGTGAAACAATAAAAGGTGCTCATAGACGGCTTATAGACTTGGCCAATACTTTAGGTTTATCAAACGCAACCATATCGCTGATAGAACGAAGGGTGTCACAGGATAAGTACGTCTTGTTTGGAGGCATGTTCGTTACCCTGACTGTTATTGTGCTCGTGATCGTATATTTGACGTAGTTGGTACAGTTCTCGATAAGGGATACATTCCTCTATCTTCAATGACAATAATAGCCGTTGACTTCATATTTTTGGTGCAATAACTCAACTAAACTTTAAAATAGATAAATATCTTAAAGTATGAATGCGCTTTTATTTTTTCGATAAAGGGGAATTTGGG
Organism: Agrochola litura; assembly: GCA_949152395.1. Classification (NCBI taxonomy): domain Eukaryota; kingdom Metazoa; phylum Arthropoda; class Insecta; order Lepidoptera; family Noctuidae; genus Agrochola; species Agrochola litura. The sequence continues at coordinate 13,994,443 of OX424493.1, forward strand.
TTACCAAAAGTATATCTGACATTATCGAGTTCATTCTTCCTCCCTTACCCTTCTTACACAAATAGTATCATGGGGATAGAAGGTTGTACAGACGCCAGCACATCAAGCTACTACAATCTGTCAAATTTATTTAATAGATTTTCAACTTTATCGCTGAAATAAGGTTCAAAGTTGATTGGGAAAATTTTACAGTTTCGGGTAGCTTGATGTGCTGGCGTCTGTACCCTTAGTATAGGGCAATGTTATAAACATCACTTGCGTAACGAACAATGATTTATGATGTTGAACAGCTGTTATTAAAGGCCATGTTTGCTCTTTTTGGTGGATTTAGATCCAAGCAAACTGTAGCTATCTCTGCAAGCAATAAAAATTGGACGTTATCTAAGTAAATTGCGCTACACTTGCATACCATGTAAAATTACTGTAAAGAGTTAGATCGACTGAAGACATCCATCAGCGGGGTAATTGCATAACACACAGTAGCAATGGCTTTAATTTTGACAGTTTCATAACATTCATTGTTGAGCAGATTTTTTTTCGAACTTATGAAGCAATGGATTAGCAATATCCTTTAAAATTATTCAAATTGTGATTGAAGAAAGTGTGCTACGCAATTAGGGTGCAAGTTATTTTTTTTATGAGAATTTGTCCTTTTTTATAGTTTCGAATCTTTTTTGCCAAACAGTGCTTGGAAGTTAGAACAGACGTTTGATTAAATCAGTCAATGAAATAACCTGCAATGATTTCTTGTTGTTATGTAAAAGTTTGCAAAATGTTACGATCAAAAAACATGTTCCAAATTCTTGCTTGTTTTTATTTAGTAAGAGTACTGGGGCTGCGAAATACCAACTAGTTTTTGTGCGACGATCAGTCGTCTGTAATTTAAAACATCAATATTATGAATCGGTATAACCTGCATTTAGATTCCTTTCTTTTATTACTATTACGTAGGTGGCAGGTGATAGGTAGGGTGGCGTTTACTGATTACGTTATCCCCACATCCTTTGTGGGAAGAATCACGAACGAATAAGAATTGTTTTGGTCACCCTTTGGCGTTCATAATCCTCATTGATCTATCCTCCATGTGACCCAGATCACCTAGTTCTGTATCTCTTTTATTTTTCCATACCTCTGTTTTATGCAAATTGCCGATGATACCTGTTTTAGTGACCTCCATTTTAACATTTTAATCCGTACTAATAAATGCAATTCTTTGTCTGTTTGTTAAGTTTTCACGGCTAAATTGCTGAACCGATTATTATAAAATTTTGAAATGACTTGAACCCGGAGGGTAGTCCTTACGCCGAAATAGGTGTACTTAAAAAAACAGTGGCACTCCGAAAGACGAGTGAAAGAAATAGTGAAAACTAGAAGAATTTAAAAAATACTTCCAAATCCTTTAATACTTGCATAGAACATTGATCCGTAACGTAATATAAATAAAGAGCACAATTGCGTTTACGAAAATGAGGTGTCGGTAACGGTGTCGCGAGTTTAATTGTTTTTCCCATCTCAAAAATGCCCAACGCGCCACAAGAAGTTTTCACTTTAAAAAAATCTTAAAGTGGTGAAATGTCGTATTGAAGTTTGTACCTACTGTATATACTAAATCAACCCGGAGGAAGTCGCGGGCACAGCGCTAGTAAAATATATAGATTTGTTGATCGAAGCTCCAGAAAGACTGTGAAAAAACAAAAATGAATTTAGGTAAAAGTTCTGATGAAAAACCCTGTATTCTTGATACAGGCAATTTGTAGCTACAAATTCTGTGTATTATGTTGAAATGTAAGTATTAAGAAGTAAATAAATATAATAATTAGGTAAATATTAAACAACTACCTATTGGAAATAGATAGGTAAATAATAAATATGGTATATCTTCGTTTGCTACTAAATGTTACATTCCTTTCGTTCATTTGAATTATTGCACGTGTTTTGTGACCTTACACTATGTTTGTAAATGTATTTTTAAAAGCTAAAACATGTTTGTAAAAATATTAATTATAAGTGATATTTATTTTATTAAATTTTCTATTTTAGACTTGTACTTCTTTTTCTTTCCTGATGTTAGGTTACCTTACTACGTCAGAAATTACAAGCACCTGAATTATTAATAAAATGCAATAGGTTAATACAAAAGACACATTATTTTAATTTTTATTTAAATCTTACATTATTTGAGTAGGTATCATCATTCCCAATTTTTCGAATTTTGCCAAAGTCCACAAGGTCATAAAAATAGTTTATGATAGAGGTTTCAAATGTCGCTAAATCTAGTCACAACAAAAAAGTTAAGAGTTCAAAAGCCAAGGATTATTCATATCAATTTTCTAATAATTTGATGAGTGGGGAATTAAGGCTAGCTAGCCACATTAAATTTGCCACTAGCCACTCATTGTCCCCTTCAAGTTATACAGAAGGACAATGCTCAAAAAAAAAAACCCAGGCCCGGCGCAAACCAAATGTAACTCCAATTGTAAGTAAAAATGAGTAATTAAATACTGCATCATCGAAATCGATCGCTAAGTGTGTGAAATTATTATTCGAATTTTTACAGGGGTCATATTAATGTATTAGTAAAAGAAACATTAAATTGTTACAGTTGCGGCATAAAAGCATGTAATATGACAAGTTTAAAGTAGCCCTTTTCCATTTACAAGAAAACCATTAAAATGATGTCAGGTAGAAAATAAATTGGTATTTAAAAAAGTACCTACGCTTATTTTAATATTCATTTAAATGCATTTGCTTACAAGTTACTGATTTTCCAGGTCTAATACTACATGGTTCAAAAAAGATGCGGGATGGTGGAACTGCTCCTGATGCCTAGCCCATCCTAAGTAATAAAATATGCTCATGACATGGGCGCAAAAGCCCAACGTTCTCCTCCCATGAATGCAGGAATAATAATATTCGGATATGCCATTCCTGCCATCTTCCCTTTTATAAAGAATGTAGGTATAATACGTCCTGCTTCTTACGTGCCTCGATTGTATGCAACACCTTATTACACAGTTTTCGTCATTCATATGGATGACCTCAGGATGACGAAAAACTTCCAAGTTCGTAAAACACATCACCTACACCTAAACAAACACCTGTTTACTTCATAATTATGCTCATTGCAATAAGAGATTTTGAAGTGATACGTGCCCACGGCAATTAAAATTAAATGTTCATAACTATATTAGTCTTGGGAAGTCTATCAATTCTGGATCATCGGCTTGCATCCGCATAAACGCCACCTTTTGTCGATTTAAATTGTGCTCAAGCACGTAGGTAATCACATAAATGATTCCACAATTTAATGCTCCTTTAACTAATACATTAATAATGACCCCTGTAAAGATTTGTACAGCAATTTCACATACTTAGCCATCGATTTCGATGATTATGCAATATTTAATTACTAATTTTTACCTACAATTTGAGTTAAATTTGGTTTGCGCCGGGCCTTGGTTTTTTTCCATACATTATGAGTTCAACGGTCACGATGCCTCATTGAGGTGGATAACAATTAAAATTCTATTGTGTCTCATTAATTACTGTTGCAAGGATATGAGCATTGTCCTTTGGGTAGGTACTTATCAAATGGAATTTCCAAAAAGGATATCTTGGAGAAAAGAACAAAATACGTCTAAATTTCTTTGGCAGTCGCACTCTCTTTACGATCTCTTTCGTCAGGGTCGCAGCATGGTTTTTTGGGTTCAACGTGTGGGCAAGCGAAGGCGACGTCTTCTTCTTTGCGAGGGGCGCAGGGGCCGGTTGCTTCGGGAGGCGGGTGCGTGCACGTGTCGACGGTCGGATCGGGTAAGCGTGGGTAATCTGCAATGCGCGTTGCCGCTGGCGAGATGTCGGGAACATCGCGACGCAGGTGCTTGACACGCTCGTAAGCGTCTGGTGCGAGCTTCATGTAATCTGGGACCTGGTACCGAAATATAGGATCATTTGTAGTGAGGTGTACCTAAGTTAAAGTAGGTGATATGATGATGGCTCAGCTCTTTCGCCTTGGATGTCCGGATGTCTCGATAACGACCTTCGGGTTATCTAGACTCTTTTTCATTTCAAATACTAGAGCCTATATTTGTCTATATCGAGCCATAAAATAAATAGATGTAATATATATTTATGAAGCTAATTCAAAGTTACAACATACGAGTAGGTACGTGGGAAAATCTGGGAGGCCGAACAATCAATGGATTTCTCGAGCCTTCGCATAGGTACCTACTTTGACTCCACACCTAGCCAACGAAGTTTTACACATGTGTTACGTTACCAACGCCGATTAATTTTTTCACAGTCTCGACATCGTGGAAAATATTTATTTTAGTAACAATGGTTAATAAAATACCCAATATGTACCTACTTAACAAGGTAATCACTGAGAAGGAAACGTTCAGGGGACCTACCACCAGCTCATAAAGCAGTATTATTTTAATATTACTTCAGTGTGGGAAAGAGATGAAGCTCTACAAGACGTAGCTAGCTCCATCTCTTTCTCCCACTGAAGTAATATTAAAATAATACTTACTGCTTTTGAGCTAACGCTAAGGTTGATAACGAAAGTCGGGTACTCGGGCAGACAACATATTAGCAAATATTCCTTCCTACATTTGCTTGTTTTTCTTTTCACAAGTTTTTTAAGAATCTCAATTACTTAGGTAGGTAACAACAAATCAACATTCAAATTAACCTTCAAGCCTCTCCCCTACAAGCGCGTTTTTATCGATCGATAATAACGCAAGAGTTATTACGATATTTGTTTTCAGTACATTTTGTATTAGGATGGCCACGAAGTTACACACTGCTGCGATAATATTATTAGGACGCATGCGATCTTACACATTAACGTTAGTACGGTCTTAATCTGTGGTACGGTGAAGTGCGGACGAGGGCCTGTATGTAATCTGTGCCTGTAGTGTAGTTTACACGCAGACGTTAGGAATATCGGACGGTAAAAACGCAGCTGTGTGTAAGAAATCGGGACGCATTATCGCAATACTGCTTGCGTTATTATCGACCGATAAAAACGCACCTGTGGGGAGAGGCTTCGTTCTTCCGTGTCCAATCATAGACGCTGTTGCCTATTTTTAGCTTAAAGGCTCTTTCAAACAGACGCGACACAAAGGCACCGCTCGTCGCGCGACAAGCGGTGTCTTTGTGTCGCGTGGCGTGTCGCGATAAATTTGACAGCACTAAACAAAAATTTATCTTCTGTCCTTTTCTTAATGAAATAGAAAGAAAAAGATGTACTGAACTTAACTTTAGTTTGTGAACAAGGGAATCGGCACCAGTGAGGGACTTGTCACACTGGATGCGTTCTGCGTCCTACGGTCCGGTCAACTCGAACATTTTTAAGTAGGTACCTATGTTATGTTCGATTTGACCGGACCGTAGGACAAGTAACGCATCCAGTGTGACAAGTCCTTGAACCCTATCGCCGTAATTATCTTATTATTTGATCGTTTTATAGATCGTTACGCAATAGAGTAGATTCTGCGCAATGTTCCATTAAGTACTTACCTACATGATATGGCTGATATGGCAAATGAAAGCTTACTAAATAACGGGTAATATTGTTCCATGGGAAACTATACCTAGTTTATAGAAGATTAGGTAGGTATTTACCTATAATACCTATATTAAATGACACAAATTAATTAGATTGTTGTTCTGGGTAGGTAACTAATGATTTGTGGGATCTAATAATTGTAGGTATCTATGACACGTAGGGTTGCCAACCTTATTGTTAAAAACAGTATTATACCTACTGTTTGTCACTCTAAAATACTGTTTACTGTTCAACAAAAATAAAGTATCTATATGAATAAACTGTTTTCACTGATAACCAGAGCAATAACTAAATAAAAAGTTTCATCTACTACGTAGAACACCATGCATGCACCTGGGCATGGGCGCGGTGGTTCAGCTAGCCTTAATTTCAGAATGAAACTAATAATGGTGCCGATCAACCGAACTAAACTATCACTAAAATTCCTTACTTTTGACTATGAGAATCTCAAAGCTATTCTGCAAAATTAATTCTATAAAAAAATAATTTTGACACATCTAAATCGAATTTGACAATCGCGACTCCACACGTGATACCTAACTACGTGAATCTTTTTAGAGCCGGAGGCGCGCAGGGGGGCAGTCTCGACGTGTGGAATTTTTCACTTTTTGTATGCTCAGACCAACAAAAAAAGAAAGACGGCGCGCTGCGAACATCAAAACTGAAGCCACCTTTTTATCTATGTGTGAGTCGAAGGGTTGCCATTTTTATAAAAAATACCCCATAACTTGGGTAATCATATTTTATGGGTAGGCTAATATTGTACAAGTAAGATATTGTTAAGTATGGCATTATACCTCAATTGTTTAGAAGGACCTCTATTCCGAACAAAACAAAAAAAATTACATCAGAAAAAAAAAACAATTATAAAGTGCACCTTTAAAGCAGGAATTGTTGTGTTGGGCCTTGGAAGACTCCGCTGTTCCACTTAGGCCCGTGTTACAGAACCTCACTCAAGACTCAAGCATTACTTAAAGCTAGTTTTAACCAATCACAAGGCTTTAAACGAGTTTTATGTAATGCTTGAGTTTTGAGTGAGGTTCTGTAATACGGGCCTTAGAAATATCCATTAATTTGCAATTTAATGTAAAAAATTCAAAATACAAATATAAATAAATAGGTTAGTTTTAAACTATAGAAAAATCAAATAACTTTATATAAATGAACGAGCTTAATACAGAGAAAAAGGCAAAAATGCGCCTAATTGTGTGACGTGTGCAAGTGTGGGTGAGAGTGCGCTAGTACGAGAGTGTGATGTGTAGCATTCTCTGTCTACGGTGTAAGGGTTAAAATTTGCATATATTTAGTTCTACTATAGGGTATATCTTTAGGTGTAAGTTAACCCTACCCGCGACAGTGTCTTGGGATTGAAAGAAGTGAAATACAGCTTCTTTCGATAACCATGCACATATAAATTCAATTATAAGTTTGTTGAAGCGTAAATCATAACATTGTCGTAGGTATGTATGAAGTCATGTAAATTACTTTGAAGTAATATAGGTAATTATATTGTCAATTACCTTTATTAAATACAAAAAGATCACAACAACAAAATCACTGACTGAAGAAAAAGTAATATCAAGATAAATCGTAACAAACAAAAAGTTTTTTTAACCATAATATAGCCTTTGGTCCACGATTAGTTGAATAAAGGTCGTTATTATCAAAATGATCGGAACAAACCACGCTGGTTTTCGACGGCAGCCATTCTGGATCATTCCGACTTTATCTTATATCTACTATCCATTTACTTTTTAATTCAGTATTAATTAGAAATCTAAAATATTAAATAAATAAAAAAGAGAACATGAATATAACTCGAAGTAAGAAATCACATTTAAATTTGTTGAATCGAATGGGAAAGATTTAAATCATATTATGGCAACCCTCGCACTTTAAGTCACTGCTTTCGTTTGTTGAGGTTATTTGTTCCAAGTAACCTAAAATTCGTTTAATAAAAAACGATGTTATTTCAAGTACATCAATGCTTAGGGGTGAAAAGTGATTCCATGATACTTTTTTTGTGATTTGCTATTGTTTTTATAAGTTTTCACTACACAGGAAAGCATAATTATATTTTTTTTAATCAATGTTAACTAGACGACGACTCATGACGTACTAAGAGCGATGAGCATGGTTTTAGTGTAGGTGTGTGCGTGAGCGGGTGTATTTACTTGCAGGAGCACGGTTTTGTGGCTTCACTTTTAATGTTCACGGCGCGCCGTCTTTCTTTTTTTGTTGGTCTGAGTTTGTATGGAAAATAAGAAAAAAAAATTACCTGCATGTAAAGTGTTAGGGGTTTAAAGATTTCATAGAGGGGGTTGAAATTTTCATTATTTTTGCGATTGGACACACCGTTTTCGAGATATAAGCAAAAGAAAAAAAAAGATTCAGTACTTACTGTTTTTGCATTTGAAGTCGAGGTGTTGGTTTGAATTTAATGTTTATGACAACCAATTTTATTCCACACGTTTTTAGTCGCGATTAAAAATAGTCAGATTTAGTTAGAAAATCTAAATTTTAGGTGAAAAACGTCAAATTCAGAATAGCAAAACTGCCATTTTCACTAAACTAATATCTCAGTACCATCTTAGTGCTGTCAAGTTAAAATATAATTATGTTGTGTCACTTTTAGTCTATTTCAGAATGGGAAATCGTCGTTTGACAGGATTAAACTAAATTTTGGTGATTTTTAGTCTAGTTTAGTCTATTTGGTGAGGCTTACGAAGCCGTCAAAATTGGTGCTAAATTGATGAGTTACGCGAGTACCTAGCACGTATATATCTAAGTAATAAAAATAAAAAATACTGTTTGCTTTTCCGAGATACTGTTTATTTTCCCACTTTCACCATAATATACTTTATTTCTTGTACAAAACGTTGGCAACCCTAATGACACGCACCATGCAGCATTATAAATGCAATACCTACGTGACTTCATACAAGATTCCCAGATGACTATTATAGTACCAGGAATACCTAACTGCTACCTACATAACGTAGGTAATGTAGGTATAACGTATCTTCGACAACATAAAAGGAAATTGACCGGGTTTGGAAATACAGACTAGTATACCTATTACCTAAGCCCTTGGAACATAATGCTTTGTGTGTCCATTCTGGGCAGGGCAGCACTTAATTGGACCAACTCCAGTAGGTATATGGATGGTCAATGTCCTTTTATAAAGAGCGATAACTATATTTAGTCCTGAAATAAATAAAATAGGTTCAGAATACTTAGATAAAGTACCTACCTACCTAGACTTTTTTAGTTATTAATGGGTTCATGGGTTGTAAATAAACAAGACTTTTATCCATCAACGGAACAAAATTAAAAATGCAGACGGAGCGCCTCATGGTCACTGTCACCTATTGACATCCTGCTTTCAGTGCCTGCTACACGGCTGCCAACTGCGTCCCCACGCGGTTGGCAGGCGTGTAGCAGGCACTTTAGGAGGATACTTGTATTTAGATTCAAAAATCGTTCGAATTAACGGTACATTTACGTACTTTCGTGCTAAAGCCTTACCAGATGCATCGCAACTGGTGTGTTTGTTCTCAATGTGTATATTGCTTTTTCGTTCCGATCGAAAGAGTTCAAACGCTGCTAGGAAATATAACCAAGTAAATAGAGACGTTACCTCTTTGCAGTCCACGCCATAAGTGCCGAGGTAGCCAGGCAGTCGCGGCTTTACTTCCTTCTCTTCTCCGACGGCGCTCGCGACTTGCGCGCTCGGCACGATCTCGTACGGACACACGTCGGCTGCGCGGCGCTCTGCACGTGCTGCCTTGTCCTGTGTGTTTAGGAACAGTGATTTTATGTATAGGATTTAAATATAAATCCATCTACTTGTCTACATCGAAATCATTCTAAGCTTGTTACAATTCATGCACTGTAAGTAAAAGAAAGCAAGTTAAAATGTTATCAGTTTGTTAAAAATGTTTAAGGGTTTCCGGATGAGTGAAGACTTGACCGTGTCTTGGTAGATCTGCGTATCAAATACTTAGTCATTATCTTGTGATGTATTTATTGGATAAGTATGTAGGTATTGGCGGTAGTTCGAAGGCGGTAGGTAAGTCCGGACGGAATGGAATTTCATCTGTGCGATGTCTGTGCCAGATTGAGTCATTTATTTCCCACCGCACATATTAACTTATTTATTGTATTATCTAGGTTACCTAAGAATGAACTTATGAAATACCTCCATTGTCCTTGTTCTTCTAATTGTCAATACTAAGTAAACAAACACTCGCAATGAGGTAATTAATTGGTATACATTTGCACGCATGATGGCACATTTTCATTGTCCACCATGCATATCTAATATAGGTACAATTTTTTTATTTTTGTAACTAACTATAAAATGTGAGAAGTATCTTTGCACATGAAGTTATGGGTTACGCAGTCTGTGAAACGGAAAAAGTAGGTAATTGAAGACCTGCTCGTGGCATCTGCCAATGTTAGAAATATTCCGACTCTTTCCATCTGGATAGAGGAAATTTCTTTCTCTGCACTCTGCGGCGGCGCGGCGGTTTGTCTCTTTGGGACAAGATTTTAAATTGGATAGTTTCCTGCAGCGGCTGTATTTTGTAGCTTAGACATCAGGAGCTTCACTCATCTTCAAGTCAACAAGGACTTACCGGGTCTTCGTACTGTTCGCAGAAGTCATCGGCCTCGTTGTAGTGAGGCTGCTGACCCGACGGGTAGCTTACTTTCTTCTCCTTCCCCTCTCGGTGTTCTTCACTCGAAGGGCCGCTGAAGCACACCACCTTCTGATGGTCGTCGCGAGCCGCTCCAGCCTTCAGGATGCCCTTCAGTGGCATTATATTGTCGCATGTCGGCTTGCTGGACATTGGACATAAATTGACATTAGGTACTTTTGTTCGAAACAATTTAAAGCATTTATTTCAAATAAACCAATTACAGATAGGTACTTTTGAATTGTCAAGGGGTCGGTCAGCCAGAAAGATGAAGCTAGTTGCCCATTCCAAAGCGTAGTAAGTACCTATGGAGAAAAACGGGCAAGAAACTCCACGGACACTCTTTTAAATAAAATAATTGTAACACAATATTGGTTAAGTACATCATTTATGTTGAAATTATACATGTGAGATTAATAAAGACAGATTGAGTCCTTCTAAATCTAGAAAGAAGCTCACCAAGTTTTTGAACACTTGAATTAAAAATAAATGTAGGCATTCCAAGATCGTATCAATAGGTATTATTTTATTAACTAAAGAAAAGTAAAAAGCGCATATTCAGAAACTTGTGCTTAGATAAAGAAACCGATTGGAGATAAAATAAAACCTGTTCGAAGGTGACTTGTAGTAAGGTCACCTCACAGGATAATGCTACCATCTGATATGAATTTATCCTAAACATCTCTTTAACATAACTACCTACCTATACATTACGATAAAACATACAATCTTTTTCAAAGATTTATGTTAGTTCAGATTGAGATACCTAACGCACACATTGGAGAAAACTTTCTAAAACTTTGCTGCAACCTCTGCGGATCGCAGAGGAAATTACAAGTGGACGGGCTTTTCTTTTTTGCCTTTTTTCGAATTGAGTTTATCGAACATATTTTTTTTTATATGTGCAGGTAAAAACTGAATAGGTATTTAATAATATGTTTTCCGTTTTTAGGGTTCCGTACCCAAAGGGTAAAACGGGACCCTATTACTAAGACACCGCTGTCCGTCCGTCTGTCACCAGGCTGTATCTCATGAACCGTGATAGTTAGACAGTTGATTTTTCACAGATGATGTATTTCTGTTGCCGCTATAATAACAAATACTAAAAAATAGAATAAATAAATATTTAAGGGCTCCCATACAACAGACATGATTTTTTTGCCAGATAATGGTACGGAACCCGTCGTGCGCGAGTCCGACTCGCACTTGGCCGGTTTTTTTAAAACGTGAACGACCTTTCTGCCTTTGAATGAACTCCCCATTAAATTCAAAGTCAAATCAACAACGTTTTCAATACCCAATCAGGATTGAATAATCTTTAGCTTTATTTACATATACATACATAAATAAACTCACGCCTTCTTCCCATGGGGGTAGGCAGAAACTACAGAACGCCACCTGCTACGATCCTTACATACTCCTTTTGCCTCGTTTACGTTCATACATCTGGTCATACACGCACGCCGGTTGCGAGTACTACGCACCTGGCCTTTCTAAGAACATCACCAATAAGGTCAGTACCTATTAGTGATGTGCCGGATATTCGTATCCGTATCCGTATTCGTTACTTTTTGGCGGATCTTGAACGGATCTTTTATTTAATACATTTCATTACGTATATGAAATTTTAAACATATGTAGCAATGAAATACTGTTAACTTCAATCCAAATTAGTAAAAACATTTTTTTAATTATATTTATTACAATTCAAGTAGATTAAGTACCAGTCGATTAAGTTATAAGGTAGTAATTAAACTATCTTTGTAGTGAGATCAAACCTCTAATATTTGAGCTATGCTAATTGAAATAATTATGTGAGTTAACACATCAATTAAAACTAAGTATGTTGTTTTCAAGAACTAAAAAAAATATATGTCATAATTAATATTGAGTAATGGTAAATTGTATTTCAAAAAGAGTAACTTGGCAACTTTGTCCCCCAAAAGTCAGTTATGATGAGGATCATAAATAATTCCTGCTGAACCTGAAGAAAGTTGAGATCCGTATCCGTATCTGTATTCGCGGATCTAGAACTTTATGATCCGTATCCGTATCCGTATCCGCGGATCACATTTTTTAACGATCCGGTACATCACTAGTCAGTATATGTTCTCCTAGGGCGTCCCCACCCGGCCTTTCCAGTCACATTTGCCTTGTAAATACATTTTGTTAGTCGCCTTTCATTCATCCTCTCAACATGACCAAACCATCTCAGCATACCCTTTTCAATTTTTGTCACTACATCTTATCATCATCTCATCTCATCTTTATTTACTTCCACTATTAACTTCGCTGGGAGACTGCCACCATGTGTCGTCACGATACCAAAGACAGGACAGTTAAGAGTTTTGCCTCTCATCATGGTTCAATCAATTGATCAACTCGGCCTACGGCAGTCCATTGCTGGACATAGGCCTCTCCCAGGCTATCATGGTCAGGTCATCATTGTTGATGAACTATAATAGCTGGCAAATATTTTACCACGGCATCCAGCAATATCGTATAGCTCGTGCCGACGTAAAACAAAACGACTGGTTTTTTTGTGGTGCTTTGGCCTATATAGTCTTCCAGACCGTATTTAGGCCATGGCAGCCAATCTCAACGGCGACTAGCCTTCGGCGCGGGAGATATTATAGTGCTGGCGTGTGTGCGCAGACACAGGTGCACTCTCTCTTCCCTCACTCTCATAGTCCGATGGGACGGCAATCCGACACGACCGGAGAGATCAGGCGCAGGGCCAACGGCTGAACGTGCTTTCCGAGGCACGGGGGTATCACGCCGCCAAATTCCAAACTCCGAGCTGTTACTAAGAAATTCCTAATGGAAAACCCCAAAAACATTTTGCCCGACCTGGGAATCGAACCCAGGACCCCACGCTCAGTAGTCGCGCTTACGCCCACGAGACCAATGGGACAGTTCTTTGGCCTATAGAGTGTATGAGGAACAGGGTGTAAAGTTCCTCATCCTCCATGGAAAAGTGAGGATTCTCCGACCAGACGGTGTCTGGTGGACTACGACGGTCGATGTCGGGATGTTGCACCTATACCTACATGCTAACCGCGCGCGAGACTTTGCTTGCGAGATGCAGGATTTGTGTGACGTCTTTGATGCGTAGTTCGCATGGTGCGTTATAGAAGTCGTTACAGGACTACCAACAAATAAAGTTAAAAAAAAAACAGTATTACCTCTGGCGTGCGAAACGCAATGAATCGTCGTAAGATATGCGGTCTGTCGTCTGGGGTGGTGTGGGTGGTCGGGGCGGCGAGGCACTGCCCTCCACTACGTCTAGGGCAGCCAAGCATCGCTCCATGGCACTCGGCTGCGCCACCGCCGCCTTACCAATCTTCGCGAGCTGCGCGCGAGTATCTGCCTGTTGCTCTTCGAAGATGGCCGACTGGAGGTGATGGTAAGCAATAATTATTTTTGATTTATAGTTTAAGTAAATCCACATCACTATGTACAGTCACGTCACGTCAGGTGGTAGCAAAACCAATAAAGGTAAGCTGGCCTCTCATTCTACTGAAACTCCGTAGGGCTCGGCCGCTCGGCCAGCTCAAGGCACCTATCTACCTAATATAGGCGCCTCGCGTCGTTGCGCTGGCCGAGCGTAGTTCCTATTACGCTCGGCCAGCGCAATGACGTGAGCAGATCACCGCCGCGTGTACCTACAAATAATAACATTTCTTATCATGAAAAAAAGTACAAACGGCTCCCTTATCACGCGACAGTCCTAAAAAGTGATGGAAAACTTCATGCATTTAAACTATGTATGAGTATAGTATTGATATGACTCAATAATTACAAGGCTACAAGGTTCTTTTGGCGCGTCGCCAAAATCAGAACTAACGCCGCCATCTTTTTTGTCCATACAATTTCTATGACAATTTCACAAATGTTTACCTACAACGCCACGTGTCAATGTCATTCAGGCGCCAAAAGATCCTTGTGCAGTTTTAGGTACCTGTAGGGCGTCTTTCAAGTTGCCCTCGCGCATGTGGTAGTTCCGCACGTTGTCGATCACCTCCTGCGGGAACTTCTCCTGGTTGGCGGTCATGTACCGATACACGAATAGGTCGCACCCTATAATCCTGAAGCGATGCTTGAAAACAGGCACTATGGCTCCTAGAAAAATTAAAAACGTGTGAAGGTCGAGGTGGAAAGCAGGTGTTTACATGGTGGATGGTTGATTAGGCCTCCGTTAAATAGATCAGTCTTAAATGTTTTCTCTTAAAACATGTATCTTCAATTTGTTGGATGGCATCATCAAAGCTAGCTTAGCTGTTGGCTATAAAAAACAGCATGAATAGAATAAAAAACGGATCGGTTTCATTACCAATCCTAGCTTCTTATCCTATATAGCATTACGAATCTTGAATTTTCCAACCGCATTCGCAAAACGAAAATTTCTCGCGTTGAACTTCCACAGCAGACGTCCTCGCTATCCACGAGAGCTCCTCCTAGCATTATTATTTAAGTAACTTGTGCAACTAACGGCTCCTTTTGGAGTGTTTAGCCAAAGAATTTGTGGGAATTACTTGGCAAAACTATTTTATTTTACTGATGATAAATGATAAAACGTTTTTTGGTTTCTAGATGATTTCTAGTCTGATGAGAAGAATTTACGATCCAGATCATAAAAAGAGCCTTCACGAACGCTCAGATAACAGCGTATAACCTCGCTATAAGTTTTCTAATGGGGACAAAAACTGCCACTTACTTACTCATTTCAGATGGTGCTACTATCCAGTGTCTAAGAATTTGACAACTAGCTGTCACTATTCTTTTTTTTTTTGTAAAAAAGCGACTTCCTTTACGCATAATTAATATGCCCGGTTGCGCAGCTTTTGACTGCAAACATACGGGGCAACATCTTTGGTTAAAAGAAGAAAACTGTGGGAAAGAGCTCTCCGAAAAAAAATTGGAACCCAATATTTCGTCTAGACTATGTGCTATACTTTTTCAGCCTGAAGACTTATACAACAAACATAAAATAACCTGTAAATTAAAAATGTTAATATTTTATTTACTTTTCCACTACAGTTACCTACTTTTTTACCAGTGGTAGACGCTTTCCTTTTCCGTTTATGTTGCATACATATTATCCAGTTTTCGATTAATTTGTGATCAACGAAAAGTTAGTATAAACACAACAATGGCGGCTTGTAGACGGTGAACAGTGCTGCCACCTATGACGAGTTTTCAGATTTTAACCCCATTGGCTAATCTTCGTTATAGGTAACAGCTACTTCTGATACTCACCAATATAGAACCTATCAGGTGTGAAGTAAGTGGGGAAGTTGGGGTCTGACTCAGGAGTCTCCAGCTTCATGGACTTGAGGAACGTCCCCTCGCGGATGCCGGAATTCCTCCGAGGACACTCTCCGATCTTGATGGAGCCGTCTGCGAGGCTGTACGACAACACGAACTTCCTGCCATTGTCTTCGGGGTGCACCCAGTCCAGCTCGCACAAGTAACGAAGGTTCTGTATGAACAAAAAAATTTGAAGGTCATGAAAGCTTCCGACATGTTTTATATCTTGGTGTAATCGCGGGGTAGGATACCCTGATAAAGGCTTGGGATTGAGCTACCTATTCCAATTTTTACACACTGAATGTTGTTTTTTCTATGCTAAAATATTTTTGAATTCCTTGACATTTGTTGATTTGACACACATTTTGAAGTATAATTTATTATTTTTAATTATTAACAATGTGAGGACTATGTGGGTATTTTTATTTCTCAGTTTATTTTAATTATAATCTGGCAGTTTGAGTACTTGTGTACCCAAAATGTCCTTTCTTTAGTATTGTTCGTCGAGTCGTTTAGCTCCCTTAAGTTCTGAATTGAGCCCACGATCACTAACAAATGTCCGGACAGTTCCACTCAAATTTGTATGGTTCTTTCCTCAAAAGATCATCTCAGACATTAACCTGCATGGTCCTCATAAGGCCTGACCAAGATTATGTCTGAACTTTAAAAAAGACTGTGACCTCTGAGCTTGGTTTTTCTTCTCAGAGTAGGAAACAATGAACTCATCTAGTTTATAAACATAATTTAATTTTGACGTGTATATAAATGAATTTCATTTATCATACCTTTATATTTGCCCTGTGAGTTAAGTGAAAAGAGATTTCCCCACTTACAGGCATTTCAGAATGATTATGTTATGCATATCATCATCATCATCATCATCATTTCAGCCGAAAGACGTCCACTGCTGGACATAGGCTTCCCCCAAGCACGTTATGCATATACGTAAGTTTAAATACTTAAGTACAGTAGGTACGTACGACACAACTTAGATGTAGCATGAATTTGAAAACTTGCATTCATTCATTTCAATTTTACAACGTATTTATTTGGTTATATGACTTTACAAGTTATGACGTTTTGCGTAAAGATCATTTTCACCTAATGTAGTAATAAAGATTGATGATTTTGAAGGCGCACTCAGTTCGGATGGTGATCAGTTTTACGAATTTTGCCGATGCTACATCTAAGTTGTGTCGTACTATATATGTATAAAGTGATTATCACTTAAGAATAAATAACCTAAATGCAAATATATAAATGCAAGTCTATCTAAAGGAGGTACTGACAGCGACGTTCGTTTCCAGGAAATATTAACGTAATAACCTGAATCGGGCAGATAGGAGACCCGCAAGAAGCTCGCTCCACGACTCTTTGTGGAACTTTAATTGAGTCCCCAAGTTGCAAACTTGAATATTAAAAAATTATTTATTGATGCCCGATGGAAATACATGCACTAATTTTTTCAAAGTATTATAATTATGTCGGTAGAAAGCACTCCAAATTGTGAAGTATTGATACTTTTATATGCTTCCTGATTGAGAAGAAAATTTTATTTCAAAAATACATTTTCCTGCACCTACATACCTACTCGTTTTTCTCCAATGTTGTTTTTCCTGTGGATATGTTTAGTGGTTTAGTTTTTGTACCTACATAATACGTATTACTTTTGAGAATGAATTTAGATGACTATAAGAGTTCCTATTAGTGGAAGACCAAAGAAACGATGGATGGACTGTGTGAAAGATGTTGATATGGCTCAAAAGGGGGTGAATACTAAGATGACGACTGATAGAGAAGTAAGGAGGAAAAACTTTTTACAAAAAAAAACAACCGACTTCCAAAAAAAAATACTACAAAGTGAAAAATAACTTTAATTTCGGAAGTCGGTGTCTTGGGTTTTGTATTTTCGTTTTTTGCCACCGACTTCCGAAATTAAAGTTATTTTTCACTTTGTAGTGTTTTTTTATGGAAGTCGGTTGTTTTTTTTTTTTGTAAAAAGTCTGTATTTTTCACTTTTTAGTTGTGATACCTACCCTACACACATTCGAATACCACTACCTGCTACCAGTGACAGGAACTTATCATGTCATCTACATACTAAGTGGGAAAAAAATACGTATTTTGTAGCTAACTCAATAACTGCCCAAGCAAAGTTAATAAAATTTATATGGGACCAATTTGAGAGTTAATAAAATTTATATGGGATCAAAATCGGTCCACAAATGACGGAGAAATCAGTGGACATACATAAAAAAATACAAACATACGCGACGAACATATAACCTCCTCCTTTTTGGAAGTCGGTTAAAAAGACACGTGCTCCGAACTCAAATAAATTGCGATTAGGGTAAGAGAATGATGATGATGATACTCGCATCAATTTTTAATATGACCATGATATGACAGAATAAAATTATCAGAGCAGGCGTCATAATTAACAAATCAATCAATTAAAGACTAGGCACTCCAAAGACAATTTCCACGCAAACTCCGCCCCCATGCACCCCACCACTCCACTATGTACTAAACGCTAACACATCAGTAATAAAGTTGAATATCGCGTGCGCTCTTTGGTCGTGTTCGAGTACGGAACTAAATGTCGTAAGTCTCAATTCTTTTTTCGTTAAAACTAAAGTAATAATTGATCTAGAGAAAAAATAACTAATATTTGGATAACACCTAAACTATATTCCCTTACTGTCAATAATTATTTTAGACATAAAAGCCGAGTAATCTTGTTTTTGTTTCAAATAATCTTTAAAAAAGACATGATTTTCGAATAAATGAGCAAAAATGTTCCAACTACGTAACTGGCTTATACGAGGGTAAGGTGAAAAGTTTTGGGCCTTACAATGAAAGACTGCGAGTTTCAGTTATGTCACTACATAATCTCTTTTGACTTCAACGCACTTGGTCCAGCGCTTCTCTAACATCACTATTCCTTCCTGAAAATGAAAATCTGGAAGGCTATGAAAATATTCATTAAAATATTCATTTACGGCCCTCTCAACTTCTTCATAGCGCTTCCCAGAAACAAATTTATTCAAGTTTGGGAACAGATGGAAGTCTGAGGATGATAGTGGTGGACCCATGTCTCATCCATGGTGACAAATCGCCGCATAAAATCGGTCGGATCCCTATTAAATCAGTCCAAAGATTGCTGCCAAAATCATTTGCGCATTTTCTTTTGATCAGCGTTCAGCAAATGCGGCACCCATCTTGCGCAGAGCTTTCGCATCCCAAATTTTGTGTGCAAGATGTTTCGCACCCTTTCTTCAGATATCCTCACAGCCTCAGCTGTCTCAAATACCTTCACTCGTCTATCGTCCAATACGTTATCATGCACTTTTTCGATGGTTTCCGGTGTGGTTGCAGTTTTTGACCGTGCTTCACGTGAGACTTCTTCGAGGGACGTGCGACCACGTTTAAATTTAGTCGCCCACTTTTTAACGGTTGACATGGAAGGAGCAGTCCCCATAAACTGTTGTAAACTTCAGATGAATTTCCTTATGATTAACCCCATCTATCCAAAACGAAGAATTTTATGACCGCACGATATCCAATTTTATCCGTTTTAACGAAAAAAATGCAAGACCTCTACTGCAAAAATGAATGTAAACAAACTACTTGAGAGAACAAGTTGAAACTTGTCATACGAACTAATGACATGTGCACCCAGGCGGGAAACATAAATTTTGCTGATTGGAACGCCATTTCTGTGTCAGGCCGAGAACTTTTCACCCCACCCTAGTATATGGAAAGAGAAAGATCCAATAAATCATATACTAAAGTTCCACTTTGATTGTATGCGTGCCTTTTTCAGAATATTAATGCAAATTAACGTACAATTTAGGGAGCCTCCTCTTAAATTAAGCCCACCACAGTTCACTTCACTGTTACAATCCATAATTCTAATTAGATTACTTAGGTACCTACATTAATTAATTATCGGACACAATTGAGGCAATAGATCTTGGTCAATTAGCATTTAGCTGGCATAATCATAGTTAATTATTGACATTAAAATGGTTTCCTGAGTATCTAGGTACGTACTCGTATAGGTAGGTACCGTGTCATGTAACTACAAACATAGACCTTGCTGGGTTATGCTAATGTCATGAGTCGCAGAGACAATGAGAGCTGAACTTGAGGTCAAGATTATGATATTTATTCTTATTTATAGATGTCAAACTAGGTATTATACACCGGTTGTAGACTGTGTCTAGTTAGGGGTATTGCATTTTACGACGGATTATAACGTCTTTACATTTCAATACGCCATTGATGAATAATCAGCGTATAATGTTCCCACTGCTGGGACACAGGCCTCCTCTCTGTGAGAGGGAGTGGGCCGTAATCGACTACGCGGGTCCAGTGCGGGTTGGTAGATGACACATATCTTCGAATTTTTGGTTTTAGGACATGCCGGTTTCCTGACGATGTTTTCCTTCACCGTTTTGAGAGCAGTGGTGATGAAATAATTTAGGCAAAGTAAAGCGCCGGCCACAAATCCAGACTCCGCGCTGCTACTGAGAAATTTCAGATAGAAAAACCGAATAACACTGCTCGAACCGGGAATCGAACCCAGGACCTCATGCTCAGCAGTAGCGCTTGCGACCACTAGACCAACGAGGCAGTCAATAGGTTCGCCCCCTATTATATGGGACTTAAACATAACTGGCGAAATGTGGGTGTACCTGCTACAGGGACACCTCTGCCCAACCCTTCGGGGAAACAAGGCGTGATGTTATGTAAAGCGCCTGTCTGGGTTCGAACCTACGATCTAAAAGTCGTAAGTCGCGGCCGTTACCACTGGGCCACCACTGTTTTCTGTGGTTTTCGCCACGATGCCATTTATGATTTATTGGAATGTTTTAAAAGTGAATGGTATGACATAAGTCCTTTTAGGTTTATTGCGAGATATTTCTTGCAAAAGAAAAAGATAGCAATTCATCAGAGTTAATCATTTTGTTTTGATCACACTCGTTAATTAACACTGGTTTATGCAGACAGGTTTTTCAAACGCGCGTTTTTTATTGCCTACTGCAAGGTTTACCAAGCGTTAGCAAAACATCCCATTATTATATTCTTTCGACGAGAACCCTTCCTGCTTAGATACATATTTTCCATTTTAATCGAATATACAAGGTTTCCATCGACGCGAAAACTGTTAAGTACCATGGATTCAGTATACGATTCTGAACCCCCCCTGCGTTGAAATTTTTCGTCGGTTATTAAAAAAACAATCTGCTGTTCCATACGTGTTGACTGCATAGGTAAGTATTGCACTTTTCTATGAAACAGCAGATTAAAAAAAATAACCGACGAAAATTTTCAACGCAGGGTTTTTTAGAATCATGTACTGAATCCATCTTTCATGTCAACCCTTACAACTCTTTTCAACTGAGTTCTGACTAGTAGGTATGTATCTGATCCTTATTGTATCAAGATTACCTACCTTATTAGCGTTGAGGTTGTACTTAATGATGTCCTTGTGCGGGGGCTTCGGGATGAGGCGGTAGCACGACTGCAGGGTGTCTTCGGGAGCCCCGATGCCGATGTGTGGCGGGAGCGACTGCACGTGGAATAAATAAAAAGAAAGATGTAGGTACCTACTTATTTGGTAGGTTGTAGTGGTGTTAAACTTTCTGTGTGCGATTCTACTTTTCAACTCGCGTACTCATAGCGAAGTTGTTCTGATTTGCAAAATAATGACAATAACTTTGGCGGCGACAATGACAAATCAAATGTCCTTATAGATATAAAATAGAAAAGTAAACGGACTACATTCACAATAAATTAAAATAAAGTTTAGATAATGAGGTGGATGCAAATGTGTTATTCTAATGCTGGGGCTACATTGTCGCGTTATCGCGAACTTAACTTCGCGCGCTCTCTCTCGCACACCGCTCGACGTCTCGCTGAGCAATAGAGAGCGCGCGAAGCAAAGTTCGCGATAACGCGACATGAGAACATCAAGAATCTTTAAAACACGTTTTGAATTTAAAATCCAGTGTCACATTTGAAATTATTTACCTACTTCCCATACATTACAAAAGATGATTTGAGTAAATTTTCCATAATTTTAATAAACGCTACTGACAGTGACGACTATTTCGCGTAAAAAATGTTTATTAACATGATCACTTGGTGGACTAGGAAGTGATGAAATATGTAGGACTAGCTGCGCCCTGCGGTTTCACCCGCAGAAGTCTTGATCCCGTGGGAATATCGGGATAAAAGTATTCTATGTGTTAATCCAGGTTATAAACTATCTGTGTACCAAATTTCATTCAAATCCGTTCAGCCGTTCTAGCGTGAAGAAGAGACAAACATATACACACACACTTACAAACTTTCGCCTTTATAATAGGTACGAGTATTAGTGTGATTAAATGGACCTCACCTTGGGGAATTCCTTTATGGCCTTTTTGTGCACCTTCACAGGCTCTGGTTGTGTTATGTTCAGCATAGTCCTGATAATCATTAAGAAAAATGTTAGTTAACACACGGCACCGGACTTGAAATCGGCAACTTAAGGAACCTCATTAGATAACTGTTAAGACAGAACTATCGGGCCAATGATCCAATACCAGATACAGTCTGGTATATTACTGTGCTTGTAAGTATCTCATAACAAAGTCAACCCTCCTATAAAGTAGTTTTGTATGGAGAAGAAATACAATACTTTGTATATATAATTATATTATGTGAAGACGATGCACCTAGAATAAAATTCATACTATAAAATAATTAAAAATAAAGCAATGACAGGTAAATTAATTCAGAGTCCGCTGTTTTACATAACCGCTAGCTGTTTTACAAAACAATTCCGTTATGTAAAACAGCTGAACACCGTTCAGCTGGCTTGCCATTGCGTTACGTTTAACAAAACTGCTACCCACGTTTAGACGTAATGCAGAATGGCTCATCTGCACTCATAATAAGCGTTTGGTGATCGGTCGCAGTAACTAAGCTAGGGCACCCTGACCAACTGGTTTAGATAAGGTTAGAACTGTGACCGCGACAGTGACCTACTTCAAAGTTAGTCGCAGTTATTTGGCTATTTAGTATTTTTAGGACTGACTTTCATAAAACTCTGAAAAATTTACATTAATATTGTCCTCAAAATTACTGTTTTCACTTGAGTTTCAGTAATTTTCACTCATATTACTTTTTTATTTATTTCTGTTTGGGACGCTATTATTGTTGTTATGATACAGAGTCTATTCTATTCTATTTTTATTAAATGGCAAGCAAAACCAATGTCGACTACTCTGCCAATGTCCAAAGTGCATTGGGACACTTAACGAGCGACAAAATTTAGAACTAAAATCTGACGTTTCATTTCACGTTATTTTACTTATCCTCTAATCGTTGACCCGCTGCATTGATAACAAAACATTTATGCAATTTTGCGTGATAAAGTTCAGTAATTATTAAAAAATTCTGCTGTTATAACGTATATAACGAAGCTTTTTGTAAAACAGCTAGCGGTTATGTAAAACAGCGGATTCGAAAATCCATCTGCGATAGATACTCACATATTTACAAATATTGTAAAAGTAGACGTTTTTCCAAAAATTTTACTAGTATTCAGTCTGTGTTAAAGTAACCACAGAATGTAAAATCAATGTTATTAAAATAATAAATTACACAATTAAATTAGCAACCAGTTTTATTTTGTCTAGACTCTAGATTGTCCTATGGAGCAGGACCAGCATGTTTCCAAGGATTTCTATCTTGGATATAATCCTCTAATTTGTAATATGCTTGTTTACAAAGTTTTAAAAATGTCTTGGAGAATCCTATTTTCATTTGCGCTGCCCATGTTTTGCTCGTTTGAGTTTTGGCATTTACAGCAATCTACGAGTATTTTCGCTTTGAAAAATGATATCTACCGACTTTTCCGGGAATCCAAGCACGCCAGTTTCCAAGTATGTCTTCCTTTCGCGAAGAGCGCTAACGACTTCGTAGACAGTCTTTTATTTTGTCCATTAGTGTCACTTTCTGTCTTTTTTCATCTGTTCTATGAAAAGACACATCTTTAATTTGTGAGGTTCATAATTATTACTCTACCCATTCTTTTTGTTATAACGTTTTCCATCGTCCTTTACACATCTCCGCACCATCGAAGCATACTCTATTCGTACTCTTTTGAAGAGGATTAAAAATGCTCTCGTGTTTAATTAGAAAGGGGCCCGTTCCTTTGAATATTAAATTAAAATGTGTCCACATCAAAGTTTTAATCAAACCGTAGTAATGAAGGTTTGCCCCCGTGGAATATCTGTGGTGTTTACATAAATATGTAGGAACGTACTGAACGAATATGGGTTTCCTGGAAACTAGAAATAACGACCGTAAAAGAAAATTGACAAAAATAAAAGAGCGTCGCGAAAAACTCGCTTCTGACTAGAACACGTACGTTCCTGATCCAACAAAATATGCTGAAATGAGAATCTAAATTAAGAAGACTTCTATAAGCACTCACTTTATCAATCTAGCTCCCGTAGAGAAGCTTTTAATTCTAAAATAGTTTGTCGAAGCGGAGCGAGCGCAAATGAAAGCATGTTGAAAGCGGAGCGATATCGGCAAGTACTGTTCGCACTTAATTGACAATTATTGAACAAATTCCAGTTGTTGTGTTTACCTCTAACTACACAGCATGCAGAGTGTAGTGATGTTGAAACAGTATAATTCGAACGACTGTTTTCAAGTAAGCCTATGAAAATATTTATGTCCGTTCATGTATATAGGTAGGTACCTACGTACATAAGGCGCATATGTGGGTCTCTAGATTAAGCGGTGCCTCGAGAAATACAAACAACATATAGGTACAAGTATGTAGCGATCAATCCAGCTAATTCGGTTACGCACACAAATCTCGTGCGGTTCTTTGACGTAGAAATATTGTTGCCAGCAGTAACTCATTGCCCTTAGTATATTACTAACACTATATTTCGTTCATGAATATTATTCATTTATTAATAGATTTTTTGTAAGCAAACTGGAAATCGTCCTATTACTTCTTCGAAATAAAAGCAAATGTGAACAAGACACACATTATGATAGAATTTCATTCTCGTGTAACGTATAAAGTGGCTACTGAAGCTCGGCAGCTTAATTAATCAAGTTGAATACTTTATAATACGAGTATGTTAACGATCTGACATTTCCACAAAGTGCATTATTAAGTGTTCGCTGAAAATACGTATAAGTTAATTGTTCTTAGGTACTAGCATGAAATACTTGGGCGAAAGGCATGTACTTAAGTTGAACTTACTAGCATGTACCTACAACTCGGTTGCAAGGCGTGTAGGTACACACACCTTGCGAGTTGCGACCATGTAATACAAACACCGGATATACCCGATATACGATCATACCAAACATATACTCAGCCGCCGAAAGTGAGCATCAAGTTCAAAACGTGAAAACGTCAGCCGCCGACTGGTTGTTCGTTATTTTTTCATACATTTCGCAAGTCGGCGGCTGACTGTGCCTACGTTTGGTGTAGACGCGGCCTAATGAGCAGGCAAGTAGTAGGTAGGCTAAAAATCAAGCTATACATTTCCAGTATAAGCTGACCTCGCATTGTACAGAAATCCTATACAATGCGAGATCAGCATAAACTGGATATGTATAACTTGATGTGTAGCCGTGTGTACCTAGTAAGCAATAACCTTTTAAAATTATGTTAGACATAACAAGAAATAATTCAAGGTTTCGAACAAAAAAATAAAGTATTAAATTCTAAGCCTCAAGAACAGAAGTTTTAAAACATTTTCTGGAAAGAAAGAAAATTTATTTTTTCTTCACAAATAAGACGCGCATCAAAGAAAATCGAAAGTGGCATGTATCTTTGAAAAAAATAGAAAAAAATAAAAAGTTCCTAAGACGTTTTCAAATCTTTATGGATACAAAGACATCATGTGGAGTCTAAGAGAGGATCTATTAATAATAGCACGTAGTACAATGGTGTAATTATCGAGTAATAGTGGCGTACTATTATGTCGCCATTAGGACAAATGCTGCTAATTAACGGTGGAGAGAACATCACAGCGGCTCCATTCACGATAACTTGGGACGCGTCTCGGTTCACATCTCACTTAATGTCAGGATTTATCTTTGAATATAATGACGATGTGGTACGTGTAGCTATGATCTATTTAACACAATGTGATACTGTGTGAATGCTGTCTCAAGATCAGTCGATTAGTACTTAGGACATTTGTTTAACCTTCATAACGCATAGGAGAAACAGGGTCCCTTTTTCAAATATAAGTATGTATATAAATATTGGCAGCAATCTTTGACTGCATGAACCTTTTTTTTTGGTTGGGAAATTATCAAATAACTTCCCCCGCTCTGAGCGGAGCGGGAGGACGTGTCAGACTCTTACTGACTAAAACTCACCCGTGTTCCTTCAGTTGCCTGTGTGTTGCCAGGGGCCACGGTAACCCATTCAGACTTTCCCGCGACCCCGGCAGGCATCGGTCAGTTGTGCTAACATCTCTTTGAGGCGCGCGTGGAACACAACGCGCCGCCAACCCGGGCCTGGTCCTTATCGGACGGCGAGCTACGCATTGCTCACCGTCCGCAAGCTCGCGCCTACGGTGACCGGGAATCGGCCTGCGATTCTCGACGCCCAGGGCGTCTCCTGCGGCGGCTAGGGGCGTGAGGGCGCGAAGTTTGCCTCTCCCTCACACGTTCCGCCTCCTCCTTCGCAAGTATTACTGCTTCGCAGAAGGAGGTGACGGCTTTCCATGCCTTTTCGCTCCGTACCATGGCCTGGACCAGGGCCGGACGTGAGAGATCGCCGCCGCCGAACGCCTCCACGAGGACACGGCAGTGCTCCGCCCAAGCCGGGCAGACCTCTACCGTATGCTTCACCGTGTCACCCGGGCGTTTCCTCCCGCCTTATCCTGAACAGGAATCTCCCAAAACAACCGTGTCCGGTGAGGACTTGCGTCAGGCGGAAGGTGAGGATGCCGTGGCGCCTCTCTAGCCATTCCTCAAAGCACTTATCACCGCAATTGTGGCGTGCTCATAAACTTACCTCCTGACAGTGCTTTTTGTTTCGGTAAAAATCTTTTTAAATAAATAAACAAACAATATTATTATTTTGACGGCTTTGAAAAATTTGTGAATTATTCGAAAACGACGAGACGAAAAAGAAAAGATTATTAACTATGTGGGGCTAATTTGTGTAACAGAGTGTCGCAGAGCTTAAGCTGCACTAGAGATGCGATCAGTCACTGTCACAAACAAAACAGAATAAAGTGAACAGAGAGGAACTACTCTAACGTACGGTGACAGCACCAGTTAACATAAGACTGTTAAGTACATAAATGTTTTCGTTTCATTTTTTTGTATTTTTTATTATGCCTGGTATAGTTAATGTTATCTTAGGACCAAATGCCTTATCAAGATTTTTGTGCCGATACTTAAAAATAAATAAAACAGAATGGCCTTCTGAATTTTTGATAAGTTTAGGAATAGACAACCTTTTGATTCCGTTTGTGCCTTCAGGCTTCAGGGAGTAAACTTTTTCGTTAAATCCAAGTTCAGTACTGAAACTATAAAGAAGATATAAGTAAAAGGAATATTTGAGATGTATCAGCTGACTATTATCTCACGCGAGATACAAAAGTCGCCTGAAGGGAAGGGTGAACAGCTTAACGCTTACAGTAAGACAAGAAAAAAAATACTTTTTGCAAAATATTGCTTTTCCCGATGCAGGAACTTTAATTGCTGAGGAGTTTTCTAGGTACTTCACCATCAGTTCTACTGCACCATATGAATTGTGACGAGCATCAATTGCTTACCAACCCTATTAAAGTAATCGAATCGCAACCCGTGAAATACATAAATTATTAAGTAGTTCCGGTGGCCATCTGTGTCTTTCATCATCATTCCCACTTTACCAAATGGTGCTTTCCGAGAGCAAATGCACGAGTTACTATAAAAAATACCCAAATCGCTATAGGTGTGGCTATAATATTTGAAGAGTTCCCTCGATCGTGACCAAATGACAATGGGACCAACTAGAAAGTATACCCTTTCAAACAAAACAAGAATTTTACAACTCGGCCAGCGTTCTTCGAGTAATCGAATAATAACCATAAAAAAGAAAAGAAAAGAATCCGATGAACTGAGAACCTCCTCCTTTTTTTAAATCGGTTAAAAATGAAGTTTGTGGTTAACCCTAAAAAAGCTTTTAATAATGAGTAGTTAACTAGGTACTGTTTGTGCCACTTTTGAATTGAACCCATAAACATCACTGCAGATGTTGAAGAGAAATCTTCAACTAAGAATTGGTGAAACACCTAACTTCTATAAAAGTGTGTTTTAAAATACACAATGTGCAGACGACAATACGACAATAAAATAAAATCAAATGTCGAAAATAAAAAAAAAAGATTTTTCTAACAAACTAAATATACTAGTGATGGGGCCGACTATGGCTTTGCCTATCAGCCGACTATCTATAGTGACTAAACTATTGGATGTATTTGATAAAAAAATTGTATGCAGGTTGGGAACGTCATTAGATGAGCGAAGTTTAATAACGTTTATTGCGAACTAAGTGTACAATGTTGGTGTTATGTTAGTACTTATGACTTAGCAGCCTTTTACAACCATTTAACATTATTAGCACTTAATTATTTTCTCTATATTAGTATACAGGGTGTTTGGCAGAACGTTGAACATACGAAAATGGTGGATAGATGGGGTCATCTGCTACTTACTCAGCCCTAATTTATTTGGCCCTGGCCCCCTGGTTTTTTATTTTAAATGCAAGTTGAAATTAAGATTTAAGTATTTTTTACATCTTTCTGTAAGTTTGAGGACTCATAACTTTTTTTCTAGCTAACATCTAAATAAAGCGATAATTTTATAAGAATCTGCCAACATTAAAGATTAAAAAAACAAAAATATTGCCTGTTTTACCCATTTTTAATAAACGTTTTTAATAAAAGTTTCACCACTTTCTTAACTTTAAAGTGTAATCACTTTAAAGTTAAGAAAGTGGTGAAACTAGAGGAAAGCAAAAAAAAAAAAATTAACAAATATCCAGGGGGCCAAGGCCAAATAAATTAGGGCTGAGTAAGTAGCAGATGACCCCACCTATCCACCATTTTCGTATGTTCAACGTTCTGCCAAACACCCTGTATATTAATTGAGAAATTATAGTTAAGTCAAAATTAAATGTCAATAATAATGAATTTAATACAATTATTCAGCAATTTTAATGTCATCCTTTTCAGGTAGAAGAAATTATAATTATAATTTTACTAGCTTTTGCCCGCGGCTTCGCCCGCGTGGATGTCGGAAAATATCCCACGGGAACGTACTACCGAGATTTTATACCTAATAAAATAACAGGAAAACGTCATTGACTCCTACCGCTGCGCCCGCGTTGCTCCGCGTAATTTTGAAACTGTGATATCTTTTAAACTGTTCATTTAAATTATATCATTCAAAGGCATATTTTAATCTAAATTTAATGTCCAATTTAAATTAAAAAAAAATTTGGATAAGGATTAATACCATACCGGTCAAAAAAGCTTCGGAAATAACAATTAAATTTTTATCAAATTCTGAAAGATAAAAAAGCGGCCAAGTGCGAGTCGGACTCGCCCATGAAGGGTTCCGTAGCAGCAAGTAACCTTGAATGGAAGGTAAATTGTGGTTTACGATTTATGACGTATTAAAAAAAAACTACTTGCTAGATCTCGTTTAAACCAATTTTCGGTGGATGTTTACATAGTAATGTACATCACATATTTTTTTTAGTTTTATCATTCTCTTATTTTAGAAGTTACAGGGAGGGGACACACACACATTTTACCACTTTGGAAGTGTCTCTCGCGCAAACTATTCAGTTTATAAAAAAAATATATTAAAAACCTCAATATCATTTTTAAAGACCTATCCATAGATACCCCACACGTATGGGTTTGATGAATTTTTTTTTTTTGAGTTTCCGTTATAAATATGGGGAACCCCAAAATTTATTGTTTTTTTTTCTATTTTTGTGTGAAAATCTTAATGCGGTTCACAGAATACATCTACTTACCAAGTTTCAACAGCATAGCTCTTATAGTTTCGAAAAAAAAGTGGCCGTGACATACGGACGGACAGACAGACAGACGGACAGACAGACAGACATGACGAATCTATAAAGGTTCCGTTTTTTGCCATTTGGCAACGGAACTCTAAAAATAGTTATTGTGGGTCATCTTTTGAAGATAGACATATGCCATCGCGGACTTTTTTGTTGAAATTTTTAAGATGTTCAATACCGTAGAACATAAATTTGATGCATCTTTTTCGGTTTAGGCAGCGCACGCCAGTAAAGCTCCCAGTCGGCATGATTTTTTCCGACTTCTTCAACAATAATCGCATGAATCACTCCGTCCATTGGTGAAAACCGTTAACGACTAATAATTGACCTACTTAACTTTGCAGTTGCAAAAACATGTTTTCTCATACATTCCGTATGGGAGAACATATTTTTCAACTACAACGTTAAGTTTGTTTTTGGGATAAATTCACCCCAACTACGGAACCCTTCATTGTGCGTGGTCCGACACGCACTTGGCCGGTTTTTTTTAATATTGTTGTTGTTGTTTATTGTTGTATTGTCGTCTCCACCTTGTATAAATCAAAATGTAGGTAATTTAATATTTCCCTCTGCTTCATATTCTACACAAAAATATCCCACGTTAGAACAGGTGTACGCGAATTAATTATTCAGCTGCAAATCTAATTAAATTAGTTTGAACTATGAAGGTTGAAACTACATAATTGAATTTGGTACATTGTTTTTGATACGACTCAGCGTAATGGAATTTATATTCGGCTTGCATAAATATTTAAAAGCTCTAATTGATGTTATTTTTAGGTGATTAGATTTTAGATGTGATCGTAAGTTTTGGAAATGGAACTTCTTATCTTTTAATCCCTTCAATTATGTATTTTGTATGAACGATTGAAATTGGGAAAATTATGCCTAGGTAGATACTTAATGTTTCTCTTTCATTGCCCTGATTTACCCAGACAAATTGATTTAATCAGATTCCTCATTCCTAAAATGTCGAGCACAATGAACATTACAACTTAAACAAACGAAAACTATTATATCAATAAAAGACGCCTCGTAATTGGCGTTCTCACCCTACATAATTCAAGCAAATGATAGTGTGCCTAATGAAATAGTAATACTTAGTGATTGTCATTTGACAATAATGTCATAAGTGATGTTGATTTTATATAGGTGTTTGTTTGATTAACGTTTTGTGTTTCGGCCTTCTTATTTTGTGTTAATAGTTAATATCATCGATTTCTTGATAGCGTTGATATTGCTGATGGTGCATGGTTTTGTTTTTGTTACTAGTAATTAACTGTTTATTTATTTCACTTCGATGGTCCTAGTTCTTCATTTATAACTTCTAGTTACAGCTTTATATAGCTATATGTAAGCGGGCACGCCCTGTTTGCCTGGAGGATTTTATTTAGATATAAGTTCTGTTTACGTTTAGTTTTTATTTCTGCTTGAGTATAGTTCTCGTTGTTTTTGGTTGGTATATTGGCGTGTGCTAGCTGATATGTGGCTTATAATTTAAATTATGTTTTGTGTTGCTTAATGTAAATCATTTTGCATACTATTGGAAACTTGTAAATGGCCTTCAATTTTATATAATTTAAGAACACTGTGTAAGTTAGCTGTAAGTTTCCCGAATAAAATAAAAATAGAATCAATTTTTTCAAACTGAACAGACAGCTGTGCTGCTGGGGAGTTCGTTGCACCAATTCCTCTTCCCAGCTAAAGCACTAGAAAGTGGTGAAGGGGGGCGTTTTGGGGGACTGTCTTATATAATTTTGACGTTCGAAAAGTGCTTATTCTCAGCCTAGTTTGAATAAATAACTTTTGAATTTTGATTGTTTATTTGTGATTTATCTAAATAATTGTGGATTAGATGCGTGTGTATTTTAGAAACGATAATTTATGCAGAATTTCATTAGGTATTGTAAATGCAATTTAAACAATTTTGCTGGAAAATTCTAAAATAAGCACAAAATTTACAACCAAAATTTTCATTAGTAATGTTCGCATGCGAGATAAGAATCTCTTTGAAATCGAGCTTTAGGTAGGTACCTACGTAACCATAGATCAGTTTTCTCGTTAACAGCCTTATCACAAAATATTCTCAAATTACATTAATATCTTTCCTACTGGCCGTTTCTTCATACTCTTCAATCAGAAGATTGGTAAGAAACTGTTAATTACATCGCAAAGTCGACACCTCAACCAATCCACCTGGAAAACTCTTTATAGCAAATTGCGCTAGAAGTCTTTTCAAAATACTAACTTTAATCCAACACATGAGTCCGGCTGAACACGGTCATCTTGCATTAACATTAATCCGGAGACGACCAAGTTTTGACGTAATTAACGTTGAAGAAAAAATTACAAAAATACGGCCAGGAAACGGGAAACAACTTTTCTTTTAATTATTCTTTGGTTAAAATGTTAACAGGGAAATGAGGAAAACATTTTTCACTGGAAAAAGGAGCAAAGGAAATAGTCAGTTAACCCTTTGAATGAGTATATGTATAGTAGTAGATTGTAAATATTAAAAGACCGAGAGCTGGATCAGCTTTTGCTTGCCGCTGCTAACCCTTACACTGTTGTATTCGTTAATTAAATGACGGCGCTCGATGTTAAATGAATTTGGTTTTTTCGGATTTGCTGTATTACTTGACCAACCAATTTCAGGGCCAGGTCTACAATGTATTTTTATCTAGAAATATAATATCTGTAAATATTGTGTTGCTAGGTATAGATGCGGCTTCAAATTTTCAGACGCGGCGACAAAACCGTCATCCAACCAATAAGTACTATGTAGACTATAATAATGAAAATTCTAAACATATTGGCACAAAAGATTAGAGAGTAGTACACAAAATATCTACACAAAATCCTTCTCCGTTTATTCTCAAGTCGACAGCAACCACAGAATTTCATCAAAGCTGAATTAATAAAATCTTCGCTCGCTCTAGAGACTGCACCTTTGTAATCTGCGGGCAATATTTCCAGTGCAGTCGAGTAAACAGTGGTCCACGACTGGACGGAGACAAATGGTTCCATGGTCGCGTGTTTACAAATGCTTCTTTATGCCAACACTCGTACGAGGTTGTGCTAAATAAGGTTTCGCGGATAACGCAGCGGGCAGACATAGTTTGAATACAAGCTACGTATGCTTCTCTAACCCAACACATGAGCTGTGTTGAGGCGAAGAAGGGCCATGCGTTCTGTTTGGTACGTAAACGTGTTAATAAAATGCCAACACTTGCACGGGTGTTGTGCTAAAGAAGCTTTGGGCAGACGAATTGTAAGAACCATCTATGTATTGTTTTTAATCCAACACATGAGCAGTGTTGAGGCGAAGAAGGAAATGCTTGAAGAAAAATTTGCAAACGCGCTTCGTGGCCAACATGCCGCAGGGACACTAACGAATATATAAGGGAAACTACTTCGCTAACAACCACAAGTTCACAATCTCTGCGAATGCTCCCTACACATACATCATTTCCTACTTTTCCTTTGGTTCTTTTCTTTTTGCGGTTTAATGAAAAAGAATATCGCTCATGTTTTAGCTAGCTTCATCTTTCTGACTGACCGACCCCTTGACAATTCAAAAGTGCCTGTAATTGGTTTATTTGAAATAAATGCTTTGAGTTTCAGTTTGAGTTTTTCAACTAAAAGAAACCTTGAATATTTAGGTTTCCTTTAAATAAATGTACATTCGAACAGTCGCTTGATTGAATAATTTTCAATGTGAAATTGTTATGCTACATAAAGATGACAGGTACCTAATAATTAGAGGAGTTCAATTAGACCATTCATATCGCCAATAAACATTTATATTGATCAAGTTATGTGTCGTAAAAATATAGTAGAGCATTCCGTACGATCAAATTAGATCATAAAAACCTATTATGGTTTCGTTATCAATTTTTATTGTTTCACAATAATAAACCATATTTGTAAGATGTATGTTAAGCTATATCGATTTCCAAGACAACACTAAAGAAATCTGTATACGAACTGATGTTTTGTCTTCACATGATTCATTATTTGACAAATAAAAATCAGGTACTCAGGTCAGGCATTAAAAGGGGTACCTCAGGGTAGCACCATTGGTCCAATTCAGTATTGGACCAATGGTGCTGCCCTGAGGTAACCCTTTTTAAATGTGTCTTGTTCATACGCTGTTGTTACCGCAGCTCTGTGGCCAGCCGCAAAAGACGTCATTCACTTCGTTTCGGCTCGGAGGACACGACTCGACACCGGCGTCGAACTCTTCGCTTTTATCGTATAGACATAAAGCATTTTCTGACCGGCTAAAGCCGATTCCGGGTCAATAAGCACAATTATTTCCTTTGTTTATCTCTATCTCTTTCTCACTTAATATAATTCTAACCTGTAGTATTTCCTGGTGAAGCCATCGCAGTCACAGATGAGGAACCGCCTCCCGAGGATGTACAACGTGGCGCCCACCATCAGGTCCTTCGGCGCGTAGTATTCCGTAGTCACCTCCTCTCCTGACGACTCCAATACGGTGGCCGGGAATGACACTGACAAAAGTAAGTAATATTATTGAGTGGATCTCGACCTGGGTCTTGATTTCACTTATTATTGTTTATTTATAACACTAATAACAATAACAGACACAAAACTATATAATTATTAACTCCTTTATTTATAAACGTTATATATAGTTGAAGAGACGTTTAAACGTCAAATTTAATGGTTAAACAGTTGCTTATCATTACTTAAAGCAACGTTTACAAATAAATCAAGTAGTAAAAAAAAATATACAATAGACGTGCGAAAAAAATGCAACACGCCGTTCGGGTTCGCGACAAGTCAATCGTCATCCTGAGGATGCCTCATTGTGAGATGAAACACGTGTCGATTTCTTTCAGCAGTTTGTTATGGCTCTTTAGAAATAACTAAGTGGAACAGGTTACTAAATATATCCACGTCTATTGTATTTTATAATGGATTTCCGCAAGGTCACGCCTGAATCAATTAATTAAATCCCTTACCGTCTTATTCCAAAACACGGTCTAAATTTGGTACTGCGATTAGTACTAGCTTTAGTACCATGACTAAATAAAACGTTATTACAAAATGAAGTTTATCAATAGTTCCTGAACTATCTATGGTACTTAAGTTAGTCCGCAGAGTCCCCTAGTTTATCTTCTGTACTAATTTATTTGACGTTTGCGTTGATTATTGTTGTGTGTCAATTTATACAAAAATTGTTAAAAATGGATATTTAATATGATTATCTTGATGTATTTTAAAGATTTGGATATGCTGGGACGTCTCGGCGATCGTACAGACATCGTCGTCGTGTGAATCCTTTTGAATTGAGTGACGAAGACTTTAGAATAAGTGTAGGTTCACAAAACGTTTTGGAGAAAAACTAGTGGTTGTTTTACGTGAGGATTTATCTCACGACCCTCGAGGATGCTCATTGAGTCCTGAAGTGCAAGTGGTTTGCGCATTACGCAACTGGGCTCGCCATTAAGTATGTAAGTACCTAACCTTGGTCAATGCTAACCTAACATTAGACAAAATCCAAATAATTTACTAATATTATTGTTTTATTCGTAGATTCAAGACGATACAGCTGATTAACATGGTGTGTCTCAACTAGTCTTCAGCAAAACATGTAAAAACTCGTCACGGATGTCCTGAAGATTTATAAAAATGCCAATTACTCCAAATGAACAGGAGGAAAGCATTAGGAAATTCCGCAGTATTGCTTATTTTCCTACAGTAATTGGGCCAATAGAATAGACACATATTCACACACAGACACATTTCCTACATAAATAATGTAAAGTATCTAAAATCAATCAATTTTAATTAAATGTTATATGAACTGTATATGAAATTTTATTTACCAATGCATCGCTATCGTAGTCATTTAACATCACGCCTGTTTTCCCCGAAGGATTAGGCAGAGGTGTACCATAAAAGGAGTACACCCACATTTTGCCAGTTATGTTTAAGTCTCATGTAATAGGAGGCGAGCCTAATGCCATCAACCGAGCACAAATCCAGGATCCATGACAACTTCAATGACAATGTCGTGAGGAGCAATCATCATTATTTCCAAGTCCTCAGGAGAAGGTGATGGTGGACGCCACAGGCGTCTGTTTGTTCTCTTCTTTACATAGATAAGTTTGATTCAACTCGCGAACAAACCATGTCACAGTAAAGCTTAACACACACACAAGGCGGGTTTGTCGGGCGCGGATCAGAACGGCAGTACGGCGGGCTTGTATATATTGTAATTCCTTGTATTATATGGATGTCAGCACACGAATTTTGGCCGGCTGGAGTTGTGTTTAGATGCTGTTACATCTAAACACAACTCCAGCCGGCCAAAATCAAAGCATGACCAAAACTAAACTAATACGTTTTTGTTGTTTATACTTGGGTGTATACTGAATTTATTTATGAGTCTGTAAGGTATTTATGTAAAGGTTCTTCTAACACTAGAAACAAATGGTATGCCTACTCGCCTATTATTATTGTACCACCAACATGATATACTGTTTCAAAAGCATTTTAAAAAAACGAAAGATTTCAAATGATTTTATTTTAATTTTTTTAATGTAGATCTTATATAACTAAAAAAAATACTACACGTAAACAATACATTATCACAATATTCACAAGTTTACACGAATAGTCGGCGTCATATATCGCGCGCTATCCGCGATCTTAGGAATCACCATTTCACCTCTCGCCCAAAGTCTTCATGAATTTCGATAGATGTTTGTATGTAAGTACAGAAGCGTTGGTGCAGTACCCAGTACCGCACTTTTTACGAAAACCACACTTTTTCTTGATATTTTGATAACCTTTGATGTTATTGTGATAGTCATCAGTTCACTTATAAAAGCATAACGCATAGCGTTATTTTAGTCATTCTGTTTTTACTTAATTTGTGTAGATAGCCAAAGTAAACAAACAATATAATTTATGACTTTAATTTGACGTGACATCTAAACGTGACATTGGCAATTAATCAGCCATGTATTCCGTTGTAAGAAATATGCACCTACCAAGGAGAACTTATTTCAATGTTAAATAATAAAATATAAGTTGGATAGGTATATTAAACAAAACATCTTGTTTTAAACAAAAAACATAGTAAATATCCCGTTGTAAATAACTTTAGTGGTATATTAATTGTTGTAAAAAAGTTTGTGCTCGCGAGGTCTACTGTTCGCAGAAATACTAGTATTATCAATATTTAGAGAAACAGAACGTTGCTTCAAATAAAACCTGCGTGATTGAATGAAAGAATGCCATTTTTGTTTCTTATCTGTGGATATTATTTAAACCATGAACCTTCTTTGGTACTAACTGATCCTCGAAAAGTCTTCGTTTTGTAATAAGAACACTTTTTGAGCCTGGTACTAGCTTTATTACCGTAACAATCCTAGACCTTTAAGTCTTGGTTTAAACCAGTACCTAAGCAGTTTTTTGTAATAAGACGGTTAGTGTTTAAGAGTAGAGTAGGTAACACAAAGTCCATATATTTTTGTGTCTGCACTTTCGTTACGGGTAGTCAGAAGCCTGAAAATTTTAAAAATCTTCTTTGTTGTACACCTTTTTTAAATACATTTTAATGTCACTTTTATATTCTTTAAAATTTAGCACATGGTTCCTTACAGTGTTTTGCTCTATGTTATGTAGTTTAGAACTTACACATACTGGCCAGAAAAGATAATCACCCTGAATAGGTGACTTAGATAAACATCCTGATTGTCACCGCTTATGTCACCTATCGTTTACTTCGCGATCAATAACTACCCTAATCGCAAACGTTAGCTTTTTACACAAGCACTCGGCACTGAGGAGGGTCGTGCCCGCGACCTTCAGCGGCATAAACACGTTGAATAGCTACATTGATATTCGATATTGGATTATACAAATCATTTTTACCTTAAATAGGTAAGTATTTACGTGACTTTATATACACCTTGATATACTTTTTTAAGTGGATGGGAAAGCTTTTAGAGGGGAAAATAGGCTAATATTCTATAAATAATATAACTTTTAAAAGTAAGGTAAGACGCCTTATACTCAATTGCTCATGCTTTCTCGGTGTGAGAAGAGGCTTTTGCCCTGCAGTGGGACATAATAGGTTGATAGGTATTACTACCTACCTATTTCAAGAAGCATTTATTAATTGGGTAGGTATCAAGCATAGATCTATGATGTTTTTATTACAATCTTCATAAATGATAGGACTGAAGAGGTTTCTGCCCTAGAGATTTAGCACCCATTAAGTACAGTGTAGGTACACTCCATCGCCTTTGATATAAGCCAGCTGGATAATGTTATACCGTTCTGACATTCACAATAAACATCGCATACTGATCCCCCACATACAGCGGATAAAGTTATTGGTAATAATTCAAGGGGCATAAAATGGAAAATAGGTCGCTAGACTAGCAAGTAACCCCAGTTTTCTTATATAGCTGACGAGGCAAAGAACATCCGAGTCGTTTGTCTGGCTGTGCGACACCTACCTCTCGTTTTACAGCCTTTTATTATCCTTATCCAACCCTGCAGTTATTTAGCGGGTGAAAGCACACGTAGGTAATAAATTTGTATTAAGAAAGTTACGGGTTAATAAGGTTCACGTAACTTTGGTCTTACAAAGCGTTATACCCGCCTGTTGTGGGTTTTTCATTTCACTCATACTTACTTTAAACACCTTTGATTTTTCTGTGTTCTCACCATGTCGATAAGTTTCTGTAATATTAAAAAAACCGGCCAAGTGCAAAAAAAAAACATCCCCATTTTACGTGTAGGGGAGGTACACTAAAAAAAATATTTTTCTTAATTTTATTTTACCACTTTGTCGGCATGATTAATGCATGCCAAATTACAACGTTCTAGTACTAACAGTCTTGGAGCTAGACCGCGGACAGACAGCCGGACATGACGAGACTATAATGGTTCCTTGTTTACTACGGAACCCTAAAAATGCATGCCCTCTTAAGGCTGCCTGTTCATTGACGCGGAGAAAGGCAGCGGAGCGGAGCGAGGGAGTAATGCGGAGCGGAGTTGCGGACTGTGTCTGTCTATTGATGCGGAGCGAGGTAGTGCGGGCCGGAGTTGTGGACTGTGCGGAGCTATGCAGAGTTCACGCGACGAGTAATTTGAGCGGGCAGCAGCCCCGCTCCGCGTCCTCGCTCCGCTTCCCAGTTTTGTAGGAATTTTTAAACTAGTTCGCAAATCCCTATCCACTGAAGAGGAGCGGAGATTTCATGCAATTCTATTGGTTCGCCCCGCTCCTCTCCTCTCCAGTAGACAGTCAGACTTACTGTTGGGTTTCACATATCATTAAAGGTTACTAACGGATAACCAGTTTGTCCAGCAACAAAGCTATGGTATGGCAAGCAGCATCCTTTCAACACATATCTGCGATCAGCAATCAGTTTACCTACTGATACCAGTGATTATGGCTTTCCACATCCGACCGATTACTTACACATTAATATGTGGTATCATTAATTTGAATCCATGACTGCATTCAGTACACTATTTACTATTAGGTAAAATATATCACCACTTGCCGGCAACAAATTGCGAGGAAAGCTATACCTACGTCAATAAATCTGGAACCTAGCGACTAGGTAGCAGCACCTGCCACATTGGACTCTATTGTACAGATGAAAAACGAGGCAACGTACCAATATCTGCGATATACTGAGTTGAAAGCATTCATCACTCTCTGACATTCGATTAAGTCCTGTAGGAACAGAGAAGGCAATATAACATTCTGTATTTACAAGGTTTGTTTGAGCTAGAGCAATGAGACGCGGTGATTTGGTTTCAGATTTTGTATGTAAATAATATCAAAGTAATAAATGAATATAAGTTTTTAACACTTTCAACTCCATCCATTTTTCATAGAGCTCATACGCCATGCCGCCATACATATAACAAGTTAACCCTCGAGGAGTGTCACCGGCATTAGGTTTGAAATCTCGTTATAATATACAACTGATTTTATTTTCACAGTGTATAATGCCGAATTCGCTAAGAAAAACTTACATTTTAAATGAGCCCTCCGCGACAGGACTCCCGGCATCCCATATGCGACTTGAGTGAACCCTCGAGGAGGGCTCCCGGCACTGAACGTTTTAATATGTTGTGACTGCCTCGTTGGTCTAGTGGTCGCAACTGCTGAGCGTTCGGGTTCTGTGCTCGATCCGCAGGTCGAGCTCAGTGTTATTGTGCAGGTAGGTTTTTTTTTATGTTGCAGGCCAGTATAATCTTTTGTATCTGGTTGAAAGCAATAGGTTCGCCTCTATTACATGAAACGACTCGTGAATTGTGAGTGTAGCTCTCTCTGTCTCTGCGTTACCCTCAGGGTTACACAGGCGTGATGCTTGTGTGACGCCATTTCTACAAGTTGCGACACATGACACGCGACAAGTCAATCGTCATCCTGAGGATGCCTCGTTGAGAGGTGAAATACGTGTCGATTTCATTCAGGGTTTTTTATGGCTCTTTAGAAATAGCTAAGCGGAACAGGTTAATAAATATATCCACGTTTATTGCATTTTATAATCAGCCTAAAATGTTCCCACTGCTGGAACACAGGCCTCTCGGTGAGATGGACTAACTTTTCGATAGATTTTTATAAATATTTGCGTAAACATGTAATTTGTAATATTCAGAGACTCAGCTGTGTCTTATGATGGCACACATGACTGACGGTATAAATGACGAATCTACTGGTCGTACCTCGGCTGTGTTATGTCACATGTGCCATGGGTATTCTAAAGCTATATATATACTGAAGCTTTTTACTCGGAAATTAATATCAACCGGATGATTTAATCTTATAAACCCGAATATCTACACCTATTTATCGCTCGCCATTAAAGTATATCGGTTACCCTGTTCATTAATTTAATTCTTGGAAATTTATAAACAACAAATTACAAAGGCTTCTCAGACGGCCTTTACTTAGGCTGCAATAATTCATAATCTCTTCGCTAAAGAAGTCGAAGTTGGAACGCCCGGGCAACTTCTCAAACTTTCATAGCTTAATCTCCCTTAAAGCTATTAATATAAAGTGAGGTATCCCCGTTTGTTCGCTTCCAAATTACAAATAATTCAATCAAATTTTGTAATTAACTGTGCCGACGTTATTAATTATGTCCGCTATCCAGCTTTTTGAAGCGGTATTTGAATATTAAATTAATCGCAATCTAATTAAATGTTATATTAAGTATCTTATTTTTATTAAATACCCTATGCTTCGCCTTAGCCCCTATGTCTACAAAAATTAAAGGGTCTTCTTCTTCTTTTCGTGTGGTTGTGACTAAACTGGTGTCAGTGATGAGCCTTTGACTTGGCCTCACATGTCGTCGAGAAATATATCTCTCAGGCATACCGGTTTCCTCACGATGTTTTCTTTTACCGTTTTTGAAGCAAGTGATAGTTATACAATACGCATATTAATCCGAAAAGTCAGAGGTGCGTGTCTTGGGTTCGAACTCGAGACCTATAACTTGGCAGTCCGACGGTCACACCACTACGCTATCACTACTATGAAAGTGTTCATAGTAAATAACGAAATATTTGTAGATTACTTAACTCAGTAGGTACTTATTCGTAAATGAAAAATATTATTTTGTTTGTCACTACAGCAGACAAACGGTTTAAGCTAAATGCTTTTAGGGATTTAGTGAGCGCGCTCAGGCGCCCGGGCGGGCTACAACGCTGCCCCAGCACAATGGAACATCGGAATGCTATTTGTGATGTTAAAAACGCGGAAACGTTGTAAAATGGAAAACGTTTTACTCATAATGCCTACCTACTCGTATACTCAATATTTTACATTCAATGCATTTTAATATAGGAAACGTGGAACAACACAGAAGGTGACATTTTTATATATTAAAGTTATAATTATCCGGGATTTATTGATTAATCACAATACAATTATTAACCGTGCACCCTGGTATCAGAAATAGGAAGTAAGACAGTGAGGAAAATAAAAGCCTCTCAGCAAAGTCGCGAACATAGCTTGTTTGGGATCCAAAGTGGTGCCCAAAAATACCTACCACGGAATCAGTCTTTAGGTCGCCAGCCTCTCATCTTTTTCAGGACGCCAGGATCTGGTTGCTGTGAAAAATTTATGGCATCTGGCTAGCTAAGTTCTGGAAGGAAGCTCCTTCGTAGTTCCCTTTTCAAAATTGACATTTATCATTATTTTACGTTAAGAACCCGCGAAGGGCCTCCATTAGGGATAGATTGCGCAAGACGGCTGCGCCAACCAAAAGGCTCGTAGACACTTCTAAACATACGCAATTAGAATAATTTGTAATATAAACTTGACACTAGGCAAGGCCAACTTAATGCATTTAATTAATACTAATTTTCTCGGTGTTTTACGAGATTATACCGTCCAGGCTTAAGACCAGGCACTAAGAAGACAATTTCCACGCAAACTCCGCCCCCATGCACCCTACCACTCCACTATGTGCTAAACGCAAATACATCAGTAATAAAGTTGAATATCGCGTGCGCTCTTTAGTCGTGTTCGATCACGGAACTAAATGTCGTAAGTCGCAATTCTTATTTCGTTTATAACTAATCATTTGATTTAGAGAAAAAATATCTTATTTCCGGATA
This sequence comes from Agrochola litura, assembly GCA_949152395.1. Lineage (NCBI taxonomy): Eukaryota > Metazoa > Arthropoda > Insecta > Lepidoptera > Noctuidae > Agrochola > Agrochola litura. The sequence goes on from OX424493.1 coordinate 14,036,792, forward strand.
ATAAACCATATTTTCTTACTGTCAATAATTATTTTAGACATACATACTCTTTAAAAAAAACATGATGTTCGAATAAAAAATGAATCGAGCGAAAATGTTCCAATTACGTAACTGTCTTATTTAAGGAAAGAAAAAGATCCAATAAATCATATACTAAAGTTGAATTTTGATTGTATGCGTGACTTTTTTAGAATATTAATGCAAATTAACAGACAATTTAGGGAGCCTCCTCTTAGTAGATTATGTGTACCAATAATAATGACAGCTGACTACCAAATTATTTTACCCATCCCGTTTTACATACCTATATTAACTTCCACAGCACAATCATAATAAAAGACGTCGTTTCTCAGCCCTCCGAGCATTCTGATTGAGTCATTACCGTGACGGAATTCAATATAGCTATGTGAGCTCACCCAGGCACATAACATTACCACATCCACTTTTTATCGGCATTTCCCCCGCAGCTAACAAGTACCATTGAAAGACCATTAAAGGCTTTTCTCCTCGTTCAACTTTAGGTACCGTGGTCCCGTGGTCCCGAGTTACGACCCGTTCTTGATCAGTTACCACTTAGGGATAGTTACTGTTGCATTAATAAGTAATGAAGCTGAAGTTCGCAGACGGTTCGCTTCAACGCGTCCTATTTTAAAGTTCCACAGTATTTAGAGCAAAAATCTAACTTACCGGGCTTTTCCTTCCACTTCTTAGTCAGCTTAGTTTTCTTGAGAAGCAGTGGGAAAGGGTCTTTCCCGCCCTTCCCGTCGTGGATTTCCTGTGGAAATGTAAACCTTAGCTTATTCACTGCAGATAATGGCTTAGAGTGAAAATAACTAATGAAGCATTAATTATTTCGTATCGGGATAAGTGCCCACACGTCGCCTGTGCGGACGCCGAGGAATTTTTATTGAGCGTCCGTAATTGGAGTGCGTCCTGCTCCAGGACCCACATAAATATTCATTGCTCTGATTTTCCAAGGCCGTCGTTTGTTTTTAAATTAAACCCTAAATTTACCCTCGTTCATTGAATGCTTTTACGATACTTACGCCTTTGTTTTGCCAGTCATATATAAAATGTTCAATGGTATTTAATTACTCTGTTAAATTAATATTATTCTGACAAAGTTATTTCTGATTTGGTTCATTTATGCAACTACGTAATGTACTGTTCATAACTTCTTACTTTCTTATGCGTTGCTAAAGATAAATCAACACCCATGCATCACGAACAGGTAATCCATCACCTTTATTGCACTATAACAGCTTTAAACTTTTCCCTGCCCACACAAGGACAATCAAGACTACTATAGTGAAGAAAATAGCAGTTCAACTTACGTGTTAGTTGATGTAACGTGAAAATTACGTACCTAACCTATAAGTTAATAAGATAGACAAATTTACGAATGAAGCATTCAGTAATTATTTGAAAAACCATTTCAGCATGATCAAAAATTTAAGTATTCACACGCACGCCAGCAAGGCTTTTTAATGAACAGTTGTGTAATTACTAAGTCAAGCCTGGAGCATAATATGAAACGTGTTTCACTGTATGTAGGGTTTTAGGAAGGCTAACCTAACCGACTACCTCCATGCTCCGGGATAAACTTGTATGGAAAATGGAAACATGTTTCCTCAACAATATTTAACTCTAAATGGAAAACGAAGCTCTTTCAATTCCTGGAATGGGAACCGACACCGACATATTGTTATAATAATAGTAAAAAGGATGCCTGGATGCATTTTACTCCGCTATCATAGTTTCCTATGGTTAGTTCTATTTTAGCGGGGTTTAGTATTTTAGAGTACTAAGTAGTATTTTAGAATTTCTAATGACGTACGCCTAAATTACTAACAGTGCACGCATTATGGTTTAATTTTCTTTTCTAAAATTCTCTGGAAAATGAGGAAGATTAAGTAGTAACGCAATTACCTTAATCGCAATGGTGTCATCTTGTAGAAAGTAGAGCAGCTTGTAATCTTTGAGTTCACCGTAAGCCGATTCGCGGTCATCCCAAACGACGTCGAAACTGTAAAGAATAGAATCATAAATTACGTTCCACCCTGTGGTTTCCACAAAGAGTAGTTCTCTGCTTTTCCCCGTAGATGCGATCACAGACGACTTAGGGATCGTATATTATCAGGTAGATGTGCCCATCTCGTTTGTACAATGATGACATCTTACCAGGAAACCAAGATTTCCCTGAGGGGTGTGGAGGTCAGACGGCAGCTTTTTCGTGAAAAATCTACCACAATGTATAATTAATGAAGGAGCTGGCCATGCAATACTATCAGGCAAATAAGGAGTTCTTTTAACGAAATTGGAACCTGGCATCCGGAATTATGCTAAGTAGCAGAAGATTGTATTAGTAAATGAAAAGATTTTATGTGATGATAAACCAACTTTTTCATAAGCTTACAGAATAGCTTTATTATGCCTTAGTCAAATCTAGGGCCCCACAGCAGGCCGTCCTAGCCTGCGTATCTATTGGGCTATAAAAGAGGCGGCCAATGTCCGAAAATAACCTACCTATAAAAAGAAAATGACCGCTACCATAAATAAAATGAAAGGGATTTATTCCACGCGAAAATATAATGAGGAAATGGGACAATCTGGATGTGTTTAGCCTTTGAACTTGAGGTGAATACATAGGTATTTTTAGCTCAAAAGACAAATGGCTTAGGAGCTTAAAAATTACCTATCTGAATGACTAATAGGTTTTCATTCAAGGTTTATAATTAATCGTAAGCATTGAAATAGCATCAGCTTAAAGACCAAGCTATGTTAGAAGTTGAAAGTGAACGTGAACACATGTGTGTATGGCATGTAGGTCTAACCGCGTAACCAGATGCCGCCGATTCAATCAATCAATCCACGCTAACGCTTTGTACCTACGACAGTTACTAACTGATATTAACGAAGCGGTTAATTAGCTATTATGTGCATATCTAAATGGCATAACCTGGGTCTATCTAAATAGACCCAGGTTATGTCTAAGTAAGCAACAATGACTTTTACTGAGTCATATATCTCTAAAAAAATAAGCTGTAAATTAAGACCTTGTTTTAGATTCAGATATTTCGGCATATCGTGGCTATGTTAATTCTCATGCTTTACTACTAATAAATAAGAAAACATTATTCTATAACTACTTATTAGGACAGACAACAAACATGAGTGAAAACCGTAGGTATACAGGCTGGCAGGGACGTCGACGCGAAATAGTTACATGGATTCAGTACATGATTCTGAACCCCCCTGCGTTGAAAATTTTCTATGGAACAGCAGATTATTTTTAAATAACCGACGAAAAATTTCAAGGGGGGGGTTTCAGAATCATGTACTGAATCCATGGTAACAGTTTTCGCGTCCATGTCCCTGTCACCCTGTACACTAATTTGTTATGATGCCTCTACTATACTGAACTTTATGTAGATTGGCCTGTTACGTCAGAATGTATAATTTTCTACAAGTAGGTATAGGTACGTATACACTCTTGTCTATACGCGTTACGCGTATTATCTTGTAAACAATAAGCCCTCGGGCATTTTCGCGCTAATTACAATTTCGGTACCGATTTACACCCTTCTGAACAATATAATAAATTGATTAATGAAACCAACAGTCCAACACATACCTAAATCGGGAGAGTTATTCTCTCGGTATTGGCATGTGTTGGACTGTGAATGATTAAGTACGAAATTGCTGACTTTTTAAATCGTGATTCGATTCCTACCTACCAAAAGTTAGGAAGTGAAGTTTTCCTATTCTTCTCTCGTTTGTTACGACAGAAGAAGAAGACTGTACAATGCGAGAGTAATGATGTGAATGACTATAAGTAAGAATAGTGCATACCGTGGTAAGAACATTAGCCAGTAAGCAAGGTAGATCGGGGCTGATTGAATGCCCAGGGTAATGGGTAAGCTCGCCGTCCGATAAGGACCAGGCCCGGGTCGACGGCGCGTTGTGTTCCACGCGCGCCTCAAAGAGATGTCAGCACAACTGACGAGGTCCGATTGGGCCGATGCCTGCCGAGGTTGCGGTTTTTTTCCGAAAGGGTTACCGTGGCCCCTGGCAATACAGGCAACTCAAGGAACACGGGTGGGTTTTAGACAGTAAGAGTCTGACACGCCCTCCAGAAGTTATTTGATCATTTCACAGCCAAAAAAAAGGGTACGCTGGATGTACGGTCAGGAAAACTTATGGTTTATCAAATTGACACACTACGTGAATTTGTTGTTTTTAATAGCCAGTACCTGGGCGACCGAGGTTTGCTCTGGTAAAAATAGAGAATGCTCATATAATAGTAAGTATAGGAAAGTTCATACTAATCCATGTATAGTACCTATTTTTCCATGCTGCCATGATAGTAGGTACTTACTAATTCCATGCTGCCATGACATTATTCTAATGTCATTATTTAATATCTTGTTCTAAACTTTGGGCGACCGAGCTCTGCTCGGGTGTAAATACGAAGAAAGCAAATTTTCCCAGATATTAGACCTAGCTAGATCGATGTTTCGCCCCCGTAAACCGCTATATTGCAACTTTCATCAGAGCCGATTTCGAGAACGTGAGTACAAATGCTCGTTTAATAGTATAGGATTTCATACAACTGTCAAAAAATGAAAGTTGTGATTTGATTACATATGTACGGAGTTACGGACCATTTAAATGAGTTAATTCCGCCACTCAAAAGGAAATAATAACGCGAAACGAAAAAAAAAATCCGCTTCAATAAACGGATAAGTAGTATGAAACGTTTATAATGAATTCCTAAATCTCACGTGACGGTCTGAAAGCATGATAGGGTGCGTCGTCTTTCATTTCAGACGTAAATCGAACCCGAGCAACATGGAAACATTACGGGTGAGACTGCACTAGTAGAGCAATAGCGATGAGACAAGCGGACGCAGATAGGGGCAGTAGGGCGCACGTCCGTGGTAACAAGACCTGTGTAACTATAACTTTTTGAACTCGTATGTGCCGGGATCTAAAACAAACCTCAGACGCTTCGTCATTTTGCCAAGGCTCTGTAGACAGTATAAAGGTATCATTCCGTAGCCGACCGCAGGTTCTACGAATTTCTATGAAATACCGCGCAAAGCTAGTGACACGACGTTCATAGAAATACATAAGAACATAGAAACCAGTCGTGTCGCGACGACACGTCGCCTGCAGTTGCCGACTGCGGTCGGCCACGGAATTGTACCTTAACGAAGTATAGAAGCGTAATGAATTGCATATTACATGCTAAATGTGAAATAAAAAAAACAGTGGCACTCCGGGAGTGCCGACAGAAGCGAAAACTTGATAAAAAATCGGCACCGCGGTAATCAACGCGTTGATGTCTTTTTAATGGTCAAAAGCTAGTGTCGTCACAGTGTCGCGAAATCAATGGTTTAGTCCCATCTCAAAAATGCCCAACGCACCTAAAGAAGTTTTCACTTCAAAACAACATAAAAGTCACTAGTATACAAATCATAATATTTAGTATACTATAATTATCTTTTATGGTTAAAATTTTTTCAAACTAGGCTGAGAATCAGCACTTTTTGAACGTCAAAAATAACATACGGCTGTCTCCCAAAACACCCGCCCTTTACCACTTCCTAGTGCTTAGCTGGGAAGAACCAGTGGCGCAACAAACTCCCTAGCTGTATTTGTATTAATTTTTATTACTTACTTTGTCCGCTTTCTATTATTCATTAATTTTGTTTTCCTTCGTATAATTTTCGAATAATGTTTTTGTATAAGTTGGCTTCTTATTAAACTTTGTACTACGCCCGACCAGTTCAAGATCAAAATGTCACTAGTGACGTGTGGTCGACTGTATACACAGCACGTAAGGGTGAAATCTTTTATAAACGTCATCGGCCACATACAGCGTTTTTCCTATATTTACGCCACGTCAAGATAGTTGCTATGGAAATGTACTGCGATGTGGTATGTTGTCTTTTGAAAAACTGACTGCTACTAAAAATCCTCTGTGGTGTTTACGCTGACGCCAACCGTAACCAATAACGTTTAATAGCAGACACCAGCCTGATAAATCGTGGCATTGAATCGCTTTTGCATGGCTTGCAGGCTTGAATTACTGGCTCGGACACCACAACACGACTTATTAATATCGATTGGTGTTCAAACATGAAGCGGCTGAGTAGACGACAAATGGGCAGTGTGGTGTATTTATGGCCTAAACAATACGCGGACCTTAACATTATGTATGTGAATTTTAAAATGATACAGTGCATTCACGAGAAACAAAAAGACAAAAGAAAGAATTGTATATATAATTATACGCTTCTATCGACCACTTTGGAAAATAGAGGCCGTAGCACTCGTAGTGTTTCATGGCGTAGCACTCGTAGCGTTTCATGGCGTAGCACTCGTAGAGTTTCATGTTGAATCACTCGTACCGTTTCATGGCGAAGCACTCGTAGAGTTTCATGTTGAATCACTCGTACCGTTTCATGGCGAAGCACTCGTAGCGTTTCATGACTTAGCACTCGTAGCGTTTCATGACTTAGCACTCGTAGCGTTTCATGACGTAGCACTCGTAGCGCTTCATGGCCTAGCACTCGTAGAGTTTCATGTTGAATCACTCGTACCGTTTCATGGCGTAGCACTCGTAGAGTTTCATGTTGAATCACTCGTACCGTTTCATGGCGAAGCACTCGTAGCGTTTCATGACTTAGCACTCGTAGCGTTTCATGACGTAGCACTCGTAGCGTTTCATGGCGTAGCACTCGTAGAGTTTCATGTTGAATCACTCGTACCGTTTCATGGCGAAGCACTCGTAGCGTTTCATGGCGAAGCACTCGTAGCGTTTCATGACTTAGCACTCGTAGCGTTTCATGACGTAGCACTCGGAGCATTTCATGGCGAAGCACTCGTAGCGTTTCATGACTTAGCACTCGTAGCGTTTCATGGCGAAGCACTCGTAGCGTTTCATGGCGAAGCACTCGTAGCGTTTCATAGCGAAGCACTCATAGCGTTTCATGGCGTAGCACTCGTAGCGTTTCATGACTTAGCACTCGTAGCGTTTCATGGCGAAGCACTCGTAGCGTTTCATGACTTAGCACTCGTAGCGTTTCATGGCGAAGCACTCGTAGCGTTTCATGGCGAAGCACTCGTAGCGTTTCATAGCGAAGCACTCATAGCGTTTCATGGCGTAGCACTCGTAGCGTTTCATGACTTAGCACTCGTAGCGTTTCATGGCGAAGCACTCGTAGCGTTTCATAGCGAAGCACTCATAGCGTATCATGGCGTAGCACTCGTAGCGTTTCATGACTTAGCACTCGTAGCGTTTCATAGCGAAGCACTCATAGCGTTTCATGGCGTAGCACTCGTAGCGTTTCATGACTTAGCACTCGTAGCGTTTCATGGCGAAGCACTCGTAGCGTTTCATGGCGTAGCGCTCGTAGCGCTTCATGGCGAAGCACTCGAAGCGTTTCATGGCGCAGCACTCGTAGCGTTTCATGGCGAAGCACTCGTAACGTTTCATGACGCAGCACTCGTAGAGTTTCATGGCGAAGCACTCGTAGCGTTTCATGGCGTAGCGCTCGTAGCGCTTCATGGCGAAGCACTCGTAGCGTTTCATGGCGAAGCACTCGAAGCGTTTCATGACTTAGCACTCGTAGCGTTTCATGGCGAAGCACTCGTAGCGTTTCATAGCGAAGCACTCATAGCGTATCATGGCGTAGCACTCGTAGCGTTTCATGACTTAGCACTCGTAGCGTTTCATAGCGAAGCACTCATAGCGTTTCATGGCGTAGCACTCGTAGCGTTTCATGACTTAGCACTCGTAGCGTTTCATGGCGAAGCACTCGTAGCGTTTCATGGCGTAGCGCTCGTAGCGCTTCATGGCGAAGCACTCGTAGCGTTTCATAGCGAAGCACTCGTAGCGTTTCATGGCGAAGCACTCATAGCGTTTCATGGCGCAGCACTCATAGCGTTTCATGGCGTAGCGCTCGTAGCGCTTCATGACGTAGCACTCGTAGAGTTTCATGTTGAAGCACTCGTAGCGTTTCATGGCGTAGCACTCGTAGCGTTTCATGACTTAGCACTCGTAGCGTTTCATGACTTAGCACTCGTAGCGTTTCATGGCGTAGCGCTCGTAGCGCTTCATGGCGTAGCGCTCGTAGCGCTTCATGGCGAAGCACTCGTAGCGTTTCATGGCGAAGCACTCGAAGCGTTTCATGGCGCAGCACTCGTAGCGTTTCATGGCGAAGCACTCGTAACGTTTCATGACGCAGCACTCGTAGAGTTTCATGGCGAAGCACTCGTAGCGTTTCATGGCGTAGCGCTCGTAGCGCTTCATGGCGAAGCACTCGTAGCGTTTCATGGCGAAGCACTCGAAGCGTTTCATGGCGCAGCACTCGTAGCGTTTCATGGCGAAGCACTCGTAACGTTTCATGACGCCGCACTCGTAGAGTTTCATGACGTAGCACTCGTAGAGTTTCATGTTGAAGCACTCGTAGCGTTTCATGGCGTAGCACTCGTAGCGTTTCATGACTTAGCACTCGTAGCGTTTCATGGCGAAGCACTCGTAGCGTTTCATGGCGTAGCGCTCGTAGCGCTTCATGGCGAAGCACTCGTAGCGTTTCATAGCGAAGCACTCGTAGCGTTTCATGGCGAAGCACTCATAGCGTTTCATGGCGCAGCACTCATAGCGTTTCATGGCGTAGCGCTCGTAGCGCTTCATGGCGAAGCACTCGTAGCGTTTCATAGCGAAGCACTCATAGCGTTTCATGGCGTAGCACTCGTAGCGTTTCATGACTTAGCACTCGTAACGTTTCATGACGCAGCACTCGTAGAGTTTCATGGCGAAGCACTCGTAGAGTTTCATGGCGAAGCACTCGTAGCGTTTCATGGCGTAGCGCTCGTAGCGCTTCATGGCGAAGCACTCGTAGCGTTTCATGGTGTAGCGCTCGTAGCGCTTCATGGCGAAGCACTCGTAGCGTTTCATGGCGAAGCACTCGAAGCGTTTCATGGCGCAGCACTCGTAGCGTTTCATGGCGAAGCACTCGTAACGTTTCATGACGCCGCACTCGTAGAGTTTCATGACGTAGCACTCGTAGAGTTTCATGTTGAAGCACTCGTAGCGTTTCATGGCGTAGCACTCGTAGCGTTTCATGACTTAGCACTCGTAGCGTTTCATGACTTAGCACTCGTAGCGTTTCATGGCGTAGCGCTCGTAGCGCTTCATGGCGAAGCACTCGTAGCGTTTCATGGCGAAGCACTCGAAGCGTTTCATGGCGCAGCACTCGTAGCGTTTCATGGCGAAGCACTCGTAACGTTTCATGACGCAGCACTCGTAGAGTTTCATGGCGAAGCACTCGTAGCGTTTCATGGCGTAGCGCTCGTAGCGCTTCATGGCGAAGCACTCGTAGCGTTTCATGGCGAAGCACTCGAAGCGTTTCATGGCGCAGCACTCGTAGCGTTTCATGGCGAAGCACTCGTAACGTTTCATGACGCCGCACTCGTAGAGTTTCATGACGTAGCACTCGTAGAGTTTCATGTTGAAGCACTCGTAGCGTTTTATGGCGAAGCACTCGTAGCGTTTCATGGCGTAACTCTAAGAGCAGTTCATAACTCGTAGCCGATTTAATTCAATCCAGTTCTTGATACTGCAGTTGAGATCCGAATATCTTTTGTTCTCCATTGAAAGTCGAGTATCTATTACACCTTTTGACCTCAGTTTTTCAAGAACTTTTAAGTGTTTCTTACGACAATGATGTCACAAAACACGACAGTTTTGAAGGGGAAAAGCGTTGCCTCGAGAAGAATCAATGAGATTTTATGAATTTGTACGATATTTTTAGATCGGTCTTCAGAGGAGAAATCATTAGACGTAGCATGACAGTCTCTTAGAAACGCTAGGCCGTAGGCGACCGCCCACGCCTCGTCTCTCGCTGCCTATTATATTTTATATTTATTTAGAGGGCACATTGTTTGGAATCTTCAGTAAATAGCTTAGAATAAAGTCGCCATCGTCCATATGACACTTTATATAGTAATCGTTTAACTGTAGGTGTACGGCTGCACACGTTCTGCCTAATTATCCTTTGGGGAACCATGGGCGATAACGATAACCATATTATCATAATGGCAAAATTATAACGTTATGGATCTCGTTGGAGTACCTGTTCATTCACACATATTTTGAAACTAAATAACAAGATTATTTTTACTCTTATAATCGTTGCAATTTAGGAATCTCCTAAGTTAATCTTTTGTTAAAACGAAAGTCTAATCCTATTGTTAAAACGGAAAAAGGGTTCACCTATTTTCATCGCTACCGCCTGACTAATAAATCCTTACCCACGTGTCAATCACTCTCTAAGCGGAATCTGATTGTAATTACCTCTGTTTACCCCGAGAGGAAATGAGTGTGGGTGCATGTGAATGAGGAACTTAACACTGATCGTTTATAATAGAAAAAGAGAACCATTTCTGATACGAAGTATCGCAATGATGTTAAGAGCTTTTGAAGTTACAGTAAATATAGCTTAGGTGACATAGCTTAGGACAGTGGGAAATCTTTTATCCGCAGGAGCAATAAAAGATAACAACAAAAGTCCTTACTAATTTATCAGTCAACACAGATGGTTGTCGAAAAAGTTCTTGTAGTACCTACCTATATACTACCCATCCTAAGTTCCTAGTCAATGTTTTCTCGTGCCAAATGTCTAAAACAAAAATTCTCAACGGTCCACTTTCTGTGAAGCCAGCCATGTATGAAAAGTAATAAATTATAACTCGTCTGCAAGGACCAAAGATACTAACAACAAAAATGGAGAAGTGGAGAGTGTGACACTTCTGTCCTAGTTACGGAACATCAGTGATTTATGAACAAAACTCCGGGAGCCGTGTTTATTATTATGAGCGGAGATAATAAAAATAAATAGCCATTTATAAGTCAAATTATAACGTGAAAGACCGAGAAAGACAGCCATTCTTTCAAGAATTGTGTTAAAACAAACCTAATGAATTGTATTTAATTTCGATAGGGTAAAATTGAAGGAACGAATTTTTGTGAATGTAAATTTTAATGTCTTAGATAAACGTTAACTGCAAAATTTATAGATTATGACATTTCTTATTACTCCTTCATTCTAGCAAAATTCACCTTTTATTCTATCATACTGTAGGAACGACAACCAAAGAATCCACTAGCACAATAATTTTCTGCAAAGCCATTCCCCAAGTTGCGTCAAAAACTCGGACTGCCTTTTGCGCCCCGTCATTATTCCCAGCTGTTTCTTGTAGGCCGTCTCATCGGTCCGTCTAGCTGGGAAGCAAACCACGTACCTACCTACTTCTAGTGAAATAATTTTACGTGTGTTTTAACTAGCAGAATATAGAAATAAATGCGACGGTCACAGATGAAAGGAGAGATTTAATAAAAATATACACTCGTCTGCGCAGAATTAGAACTGTTGAAATACCGCCTCGCATGCACGTTCGCCCATTTCGTTCGTTCCTTTGACTATGTTTCACAACTAAAATCCTCACATTTCACGTTAGTGGCGAACTCATGTATACTTTATGTTTCGTCTGCACGAGAAGGAACGTTTTTCGTTCAAAAACAACATTTACTCGGTATAAATCGGCTGTTCAGCGGAATTTGTTATTTGGCATCGAAATAAATAACAAAAAGTAATAAAACCATTAAAGCAACGTTCGGCCTGAGTAACAGTAAAGTTGCGAGCCATAAACAAGGAACAGATGGGTGGTTTGGGGCGCAACCACGCGCTACGCGGCCTCGCGCCGAAAGCCGAAAGCCGAGCCGCTGTGGTCGACGCCTACCAAGACTTGACACAAATGCGAAACTACGGCCAAGCTATTTATAAGCCCCCTCACTATCTAAGTCTTTAACAAAGTAGAGCTTATCCTTATACAAAAGTGATACGTCCAAGTTTTCATTAACTACCCATTCCAAGTTCCCCGTTTCCTTACGTCACAGACTCACAGTTAAGCGTGGAGTAGTTGTTAAATAAAACTTAGCCCATATGATAGGGCAAGTCAAATAATACCTACGAAACTGTAAATTGTACAATATTTAACTCAATTTTTTTTCATAAATTATTCTAATATTAGTGTAGATAAGCTGCGCCTAGGAAATAAAATTAAATGAAATAAAATTGTTTTATTCTGTAAATGGGATATCGGAATCACTTTTACACGTCTTATTTAAAACCTTTCTTTTCCTAATTGGGCGAATTTCACCAATAAAACTAAACGCGATCAGCACATTAAAAAAAAAACAGGCAAAACCCATTTTGCATAAAATAAAATTTCACTATACTGCAACAGAATAAATCACAATAGAATGTCAATTAAATGTCAATGCAATTAAAATAGGTACAAATTATAAAGTACACCACATTTAAGAGCATTATTTTCTTTGCAATATTGACTCTGACATTTGCACTTAATGTCTAACATAGGCGGTAACTATAGAGAGAGAAAGAGAGAGAGAGGAATTGATTACACTTAAATGAGTTATAGAGTGTGGCCGGGAGTGAGTAAGTCGATGTGAGTAAGGGTGAGTGTGTATGTGGGTATACCTAAGCCGCTCGCCTATAAGTATTGCACTCTAAAGCACAAGTTATCAATGACACTAAATTAAATTTTATGATCGTAACCCACTCTTAACTCGAGTTTGGTAAAGTTAAAGTGACAAGTCGGCCCCTTAACGAGTTTGTCGGAAGCAAATTGGATAGAAACCAGAATACAGTTCACTAGCTTCTTCCGTCGTTATGTTGATATATTTTCAATTATTAACAGTTGAAACATTAGGTTTGGTCGGAAAATTCTACGAATAAATAAAATGTCTTAGCGGCTACCTACCATCACAAGAGCAGACAAATGCAGTCGTGATATATATTCGAATACCGAATACTTGCATCACCGTTGTTTTTCTAAGACCTTAGGCGCCATCTCCACAGACGAGAGAATCACGGCGATAGTCACCCTGTGGCTATGCCTTCAAATTATCGCCGTGTGAAGATTGATTTAAGAAGATTGAGTTTCTATTAAATTTGATGGCATGGCGAGACTATCGCCGCGTTTTTTCCCCCGTGGAGATGGCGCCTGAGATAAACCCTCAAGAAGTTAATAAACAACGGAAGATTAAAAAAGTACCGCACCATAACGGAGACGAATTTTAAAGTAAGCTCTGGCTCTACTTGAACATTCAATACACCACAAGATGTACCTAAAGGCAGTTAATATGCCCTCGGCGTGACGCATGCCAGAATTCCAATTTCAGTGTGTAATAAAGAATTAAACGAGGCGGAGAACGAGCCTCCGCAGCGTGCTGCGTTACCCCGGGGAAGTAATAAGGGCGTAAGTCACCGTGCTCCTCGCTCCCACATGTTAAAACAACGGACTACAAACTGCTCTCCATGAAAAACTGTAGGTATGCTTTACGGGGAACATGCCTTATTCTTACCCGACTATGGTGAAACAAAAAAGAGGGTTATGATTTTGACCGGTATGTATGTATGTATGTTCATTTGTTACCTCATAACTTCTAAACTACCCCGATCATAATTTGAAAAATGAAGTATCATTGGAAGCATCTTGGTCGTCCGCTAGTTATAGGCTATGTGACGTCACATTAAATGCAATATGACGCCCTCTGGAGAACATAATGTCATAAACATAAAAATATTTTTTGTTTTTACTTTTTATTCCCTCCATTCTTTACCACCAACTAAATTGCGCACTAGTGAGCGGAATTGAAAAAGAAGCAAATTTCTTTTAACTATTTACCCCAAAAAAAGCTATGCTACTGCCAAGCCATGAAAAGAAATACGGTTTTCGATAATGTTATTTTATAACCGTAATTATTGCATCAAAAGATTCAAATACAATCCCATTATGAGACCTCCAAGCTCGGATTGTGAAGAAAATAATGTGCGGCCAGATAATAAAATGACAAGTGGCAGCGACATTCATTTTAAGTGTTTTCATTATAAAGAACTTGTTATTTATTACGTACTTAGAATAAAAAATCTGCGGAGTATATGGCTCCTTGTTTATGGGTCATAAAAGGCTGAGAGTGAGACCAAGTGAGGCGGAGGCAACTTACTTATAATTCACGACGTAATGATTCGTACATAGAATATAGATGAAAACAAAATTGGAAAAATTGGAAAACAAGTGCACTTTTCCTGACTCAGATGGTTATAAGCCAAGATATTGGGAAGGTCATATTTTTGTGGTTAAAAGCGATCAATCTACAGAAAACTCTCTTAAAAGAACTGAGTCGGCCTATGTAAGTAGGTACCTACTTTCCTTAACGTGCCACGTGATCATTTCAAACATGTACGCATACTTCGCAATATTTATAGCAAGACCTTATTTCTCTGAGAGCAAAAAGCAATGTTTGTATAAACTTCTGAACAATAAATATTCATATATGGAAATCATAATAACTAACTCGAGAGAAACAGTAAAACTGTATACTTACTTGATATTAAATGTGAACACTAAACTTTAAAAATAAGTTAGAAAAATGCGGTTCTTAGTCAATGTCGGTTTAGAATGTCCCCAATAGTTACGGTAAAGAAAACATCTGCGTACTAGTGAATGAATACATTCGTCCCTCTCTCATTCAATCATCGACAAAAGCCTATTTTGTTCACACAAACCTAACCGAGCAAGCTCAATAGGAGACCTTCATTTGCAGACTCGGGTCCTCCATTAAGTTTTTTATGTTTTCCTAAGTTTGTACATCTAAAACACGAACCTCATTTAGGCTAGTTCAGTTGTCATTAACTCTTGTCCCTTTTGAATCAAATTAATGTTAATAAAGACGGTATTCGAGCACTGGGTTAGCCAGATGACCAGCGGTCACGTAACCGACGAGACGAAGGACAAAGTAATCCGTAACGTAACGAGAACCAAATTCTGACACGGAGTGATCGATAAGATAAAGCTTTATAGGATCTGCTTGGTAACGCTCTCTCCTCAGTTCTCCGATTTTACGATTTGTGTGCTCTCGCTCTCGAGACTCAAGAGCAATCAGTTCCACAAAGTAGGCCAATCATTTCGTAAACTATGTTAGTATAAAAGCTCCAATTATGCTGTACACGATCTAAAACAGTACATAAATTGTACAAAGTTATTCAAAAACTAAAATAATGAAGAGCTGGTATAATAAATAATACTGTAATAGCGTGTTGACTCGGCAATCTTCTCCTATAATATCTATTTGTAAAGCAAATAATGCCAAAAGTCTTCATTAAAATCACAATGGAATCTATTATAATAAGGCCGGAACCTCGCTCGGAGCCGTAAGCGGCGAGAGTACGTAATTAAACCTTGCAATTAACATGGACGTAATTCTTGCTGAGTGGACTCTCGCCACTCCGACCGCTTGTGAATAAACGCTCCTTTGAAATATTATTATATTCGTATCTGTGGTCACTACGTGCAAATGTACCGCGTTTGCGGCCAGTGCAACATGTCGATTTAACCGCAAATACTATCTCATTTACAATGTTAATCGTAACATTGTAAATGAGATAGTGTGTGAAACTGTTCATGAAATTGAAAACTACAATTTTATCAGCTAAGACGTCATTTTTGGAGGAGGCACTCTATTTTCCCGAAAAAGTGAATGTTTCACATTTAATCAATGTCAAACGTGATCGATTGGTCCCAAGCTTTAGTAGCTCACTGTCTCAAAAAGTAAGTAGGCACTTAGGTGGTCGATGGCCAACTAAATTGTCCAATTACGAAGACAATAGCTTGAAGCACATGGACAACTTAGGAATAAGAAAATGGGTAGTGTTAGGTACGAACAGATTTAATTATATTATCCTTTTACAATTCCTTGTTCTACTTGTAAGACCTCCGAATAATGAGCTATTCAAAATTCAGGTTTAGCCGATCTATTCTGTAAAAATCTCATCGTGAAAGCGAAGTGAAGTGAGCTGTCATTAATTGCTAGAGATTGACAGCTCACTTCACAAAGTTTTTATGGTAAGATTTTTACAGAATATACTGATAGGTGTACTAAGCCCACTATAACATCTTCTTAATTAAGTAAACAAGAGAATTGCAATAGGTCCGTACAATTCTATTTGAACTCCATGGACGCCCAGCTTCAATTTTCCAGTGTTTACTTTAATGGGGGTAGGGGGGCAGGAAAGGAGGGGTGAGACGCAGGGGGTTTGAGATTGTAACGTGTAATGATTCAATTCTGAAAATACTTAAGAGTGAGCATTCTGAAAGCAAATAGCTGTCAAATATTTCGCTGTTTTGATTAATTTGGCATTTTTGCACGCTAAACAAAGGTTAAAGTTTTTTTTTGCTTCCATTTTGTTTTATTCAATTATTGTCTGAGATGGCTAAAAAGAGGTTGACTACCGAGGTGACGACCAACCTAGGTATGGAAGAAAGGGACATGCATAGACCACAAATAAATTGGGACATCAAGGAGAACGATGAAACACTTGACGATCGACGCAAAAGTTTTTCCTTTGAAAACCTTATTCAAACACACACATATCAAGTTAATTATAAGGAAGTGAATTTCAAATATAGCTCTGACCAACAAACTCGTAATATCAGAGTCCGCTTTGAGTCACTCTTCAAACATATTATTTGTAGAATGTTATATCAAATTATGTTAAACAAGCTGTGTTCGCGGCTCTGCTCGCACGAAATGTTTTTTATTTTTTCGGTAATTTAAAGCAAGGCGCTTTAATTCCCATAATGCTAAAAACATTTTTGTGCTAATCTAAAATATATATTTCCTACTTTGTAATTCGCCTTTACAGCGCTTTTTCAGGACTATCTGACATGATAAAGTTTCGGCTTTTTGTATTTATTAGAATGTTAAGCTCATGAAAAATTTATTTGAGACCTTAGGCACTTAGTAACTGTAGTGCTAGTTCTTAAATTAACCAAGAATTTAATTAACGCGTTACGTTTTCAGCGCCCTGTTCAATTTATATTATTTAAAACAAGTGATGCGAAACGTTTCATGATTAATTTAATAATTTATGCAATACCTAATTTGGCAGTTTTGTAACAGTTTACATCCATACTTAATCACGATGTATTCCACAATCTCTTATACGCTATCTTCGAACATATCTTCCACAGTTACTCGATGCAATTGTTTCCACTTCCAGTATAACTTTGTACTTGCACAGGTAATCCAATAGAACTGCAGTGAGTGACGTTTAGAAGACAAAACCGAGTTGGATGGCTCTCCCGAGACGCTGAGCGAGTAGCTAGCAGCCAGGAGGTTTAACTAGTTGCCAGTTTAAACGGAGTTCTGATTAGATAGACTCGTGCTATTTAATTACTTGTTAGAAGTGCTGGTTCAACTAAGTATTAGGTCCCCACCTATGAAATCAGCGTTTTGTATGGAGAATTTAAAAGAAGTTGCATTTTTCATACTAACATTTTCCTAATTTATATAACAACCATGAAAACTAATGTTTTAAAACTTGTATGCACTAATGTTTAAAAACTAATATGCCAATTAAATTAAGCGACAAAAATAAGTTTTGGCTAAGTTAACAAACAGTGGTCATTTCTGCTCACAAAATGAGGAGTAATTTTTAAGGTATTTTTTATGTTTAGAAAATTATAAGTAGTAAGGTTTTTTTACTATTGGTAGTTGTCTATGATGGTCATTATTCGATATAATACCAAGCAATTGATGAATATTTTAAATCATAGAAGTGACGAGGTTCTCTATTTGTGAGAAAAAAACGCCAATTTCATAGGTGGGGAACCCAATATTTGTGGTGGCACTGAGTTTTGAAATTACGAAAATAAAATGGATTATGTAAATGATGCACAATAGTAACCGCTAGTTTGTTTAAACAGCGGGTAACATGGGCGTTCGAAGTAACGATGGTTGCCAAGTCAAAAAGCAGCAATCTGTCAAATTACCAATCTAATGTTCAAGATTCCGTTTTTCAAACTACCTAAGTAAGGCTAGGTATAAAGTATGTATTAACCCTTGAAAACGGCATCAGATTCCAGCGGTAAAGTCAAAGAGCATGCATTATTAAATGCATGCCATACGAGGCGAATGATGGAACTTCTTATAGGAATTTAATATTTAATTCTACTCATTTCTACCGGCTTGCAGGATAACTTAACTTAGATTAAGTTTTCAACGAAGACGTAATGGAAAGCACACAGACTGGTGAAATTATATAGGCTTGTTTATCTTACATTCCTGCTGAGTCGAATAGAGTACATTTTCGAATTGTTTCGATATTTCAGCTGTTATTATATCTCTGTCATCGGCAACTAAGTACTTGTCGGTTGATCATGCAAGGTTCTTGCAAACTGAAGCTGGGTGAACATTTTATAATAGAAATAAAAATATACATCGTTTCTAGTCTGTAGCTATTTTCTTTGTAGCTTTCACTTTGTAAAGTTTGAAGTAGCATTGTAAGCGGGTCTCATTAAATCTGGTTTTCCACTTTGTACGTAACAACGTTGCGAGTACATTTATATTTCAGTGGCTATAACACTTTCTTGAAATTTATCTTGTAACAGTGAAAAGGGAGTCGCGATGTACGATGGCTTGGCTTTAAAATGTATCATATAACGGATTCATATGCTTTTATATTCATATGGTTCCGTAAGTCCGAATGAAAAAACCGAACCCTTATAGGATGACTTGTGTGTCTGTCTGTCTTTCTGTCCGTCTGTCTGTCCGTCTGTCTGTCCGTCTGTCACAACCAATTTGCTCCAAATCTAATGGACCGATTAAGTTGAAATTTGGTACTGAGGACTCTTATGGGAGGAGGTTATTTATGGGATGAGCTAAAGAGGAGTGTTAAAACTAACCAACCAGCTCTACAAGCTTTGCAGGAGCTGAAAACTGCCATCTTGGAAGCATGGGAGAACATTCCACAGCACGTCATAAGTAGTGGCTTTAATTAATTCCATGCCGAACTGCAAAGCAGCCGTCGTAAATGCTCTTGACGGTAACACAGGTTACTAAATAAACGTTTTCTCTATGTAAACCATTGGTTTCTTCAAAAATTCTACGCTAATTTTGCCCCTGAGAAACGCGGAAAGACGACTTAGGTACTGCAATTCAACTGTTTTTTTTTAAGTATACTGATTTCAAATTTGGAAAAATGACGAACGGAAATGAAAGTGAGTGACTGTCTTCAGAACTACTATTTTTGTTCTTTGTACGACCAATATTTAAAAATATCTACGAAAAAATCTGGTGGCTCGATTCATGTGTCTAGGAGAGTCTAATCAAATACTCATTTTATTATGTGCTAATGCAATTGGTTTATAGTTTGATCAAACGCAAGATACTGGGTAGCTATGACCAAAGAAACTAAGACGAGATCATTTTATTGGTGATCAGCAGTAGTTATAGTTTTCAGCGCCCCCCCCTGACCAGTGATACTCCACTTTCACCCTTGCTTGCATTTATTTCCCATGGCAGTCTAGACCTATAGCTAAACTGATGACCAAAGCACGAAGATGTTACGTTATTTTATGAATAGTCACTTTGGTCACTGGCACAAGATCTGAATCTTCAATTTGTACGTGTAATCTGTAACTTTAAGTCGGCAAAACCGTAAATCGTACAAACTTGTTGCTATGTTGAGGACATGTCGGCGCTTGTAAGCTGCAGCGAAAGGCCAGAACTAACCATACATTAACCTCTCGAATGCCGTAATTACAGAAACAATTAAAAACCATTGTGTCTCGTGTAGATCTACGTTCCGGCATACCAAGGGTTAATCAACAACGACTTTCTACGTAAACTGCCTCACATACTTGAGAACCTTCCCGTCGTACTGCAGGAACCGCAGCAGGTGATCTTCTTGCCCCTTGGGCCTCTTCGGCGGCAGTACGCTCTTCCATCTCTCTTTCTCCGTGAACTCGTCCACGGGCAAAGATTCCTCGGCGGATATCTCCATGCCTTGTGATTCCATCCATTCCTGCATCAAACATAACATAGTATCAAACAAAGTCGCTTTTCGTGTCTGTCTATGTGACCGCTTAGTTCTTAGGTGTACCTAAGAACTAAGCGGTCACATAGACAATGTATTTTAAACTAGGTACACTTTGACAATGACAAACACAACAACATTTCAAAAATTCAATTCAACATTTAAATTTTTTGACAAAGTATTATTGATTTTCCCTAATGACATTTAATTTTAATCTATGACACCATTCAATTTCTTTAGCATTTTATAAATAATGAAGTGCTGACAATTTTCATTTTATTACAATAACTGTGGACATTTTTTTTTTCTCACTCACTTTTTTTATCTAATTATCTAATCGACATTGTTCAGTGTGATTGAAAATTCTTAATGCGATAGATGATCTAATTTATTTACTTGTTTATTTGTGGTTCATATTATATCAATAATGATTTCTTGTTTTAACTATATTGCATGTATTAGGTACTACTTTTGTACGCCCTAGAGGCAAAACATAGCGCCCTCAATGAGAACTTATAATGTACCTATGTTTCAGAATACATAAATGAATCTGAATGTATTTTTAACTAGGTACACAATGTATTTTGATGCGGCTTTCACCATCTTTTAGAAAATTTCTTCCGGAAGCTTTATTTAATTAATAGGTACATTAATACACACATCAAAAGTGTCTAGTTATCAAGTATGGGGATAAGTTGTTAACTTAAACATAGGAATTAAAGTAAGAAGCCAGTCTGGAAGACTAGATTTGGAAAATATTAATTGGATAATTTTTTATAGTTAAAAATGTAGGTACTTGATCCCTAGACACTTTTGATGTGTGTATACAGGGTAAGTTTTTATCCAGTGCGCAAACTTGAACACGTGACTTTACTCATCATTATGAACAATTTTTACTATGGGACCAAACATGAAATCGCGAAAAAAAATCTGCTGTTCCCTACATTTTGACGAGTTATGCGAACATAAATATAATAGGGAACAGCAGATTTTTTTTTCTCGTTTTCAGGTTTGGTCCCATAGTAAAAGTTGTTCATAATGATGGATGAGTAAAGTCACGCACTGGTTAAAAACTTACCCTGTATAGGTAATCTTAGTTATAGATCAGAAATTTCGATGTTTTGACATGACGTCACATCAGTAAATGTGCAGCCGTGCAAAATATGACCGGTGGCTAGTGCATGATAAATTTATGTTAGGTACGATTGATGAACTGTGTGAAAGGTCATATTAAGAGCTATGGGAGAGACTACAGATCTGTAATTTGACAAATTTATGTTTCAGCTTGGGACATACGAGGTGCGTAGGCGATTAAAGAACTATGTAGGTACACCACATTAAAAACAGTTTCGGTATTTTGAAATTGAAAAAACTTTTCAAGGTTTTGACGCACACAATGTAACGTGGTTAAAAATAACATTATTCAATGTTTTAGACATAAAACTAAGAAACAAATACCTATTTGATAAATTTCAAGGTTCGTAGTGTGTGTAGATAATATAGACGTCGTAAGTAATTTCGCGTATGCGGTCACAAGCCTCCGTGGCGCAATTGGCTAGCGCGTTCGGCTGTTAACCGAAAGGTTGGTGGTTCAAGCCCACCCGGGGGCGTTTCTTTTGTTTAAAATTATTCTAGCCATTCCCGATGAATAAACATGAAATAGAGAATTAATTTGAATTAAAACACAGTTTTCATTTGTTTTATTTTTATTATTTTCATGTTGCTATTTTATTACAGCAGGCGCTACTCACACTGTCTTTTCTCTGACATTGATATAATGTGAATCACGATTACTTTTGATTATACGTAGATAAGGTAGATCACACTGTAAATTACTCAAATAGAATTAAAGTAGGTAGGAAGGTGAATGACCCGATTTCCTCTTAATAAAATAAAAGGATACAAAACATGTCAAGTACGTAATGGGGCCACAAATCAAATTAGGGGAAAGCGCTGAGAGATATGAGCATAATAAAAGTGGGACATAGAAATTGGAACGATTCCTAATATAGGTTAAGATTTCCTCATGACTAGTTACTGTACCTATATGTACTTTTATCAGAGATATCGTGCCAATGACAATTAAAATAAGTAAGTATTTATTCGCTATTCGAAGTAAAATATTTTAGCATGACATTTGTTCAGTTATTTATTTGAAACGAAGCGTTTTTTCTTCAAAAACAAATGAATTGATGAGTTCGTTTCGGAACCGGACAGGCTTGCACGAGGTTGTAGTTAGTGGAAATGAAATATTACCGGGGCTGGGGGCTTGGAAATGAATACATAATTAGAATACTTAATTATGATTTTATATTTGTTCTGTATTCATTAATACTTAAATGTACCAGTATTCCAGTAAGTTTAACAATTAGTGGATAATTGTGATTTTATATTTGTTCTGTATCCTTACTATTATAAAACAAAGTCCCCCGCCACGTCTGTCTGTCTGAACGCGATAAACTCAAAAACTACTGTAGAACGGATTTTCAAGCGGTTTTCAACGATTATAATTCATTACGGTTTTATGTAAATTGGCTGAAATATGACGATTATTGTTGAAGAAGTCGGAAAAAATCATGCCGACTGGGAGCTTTACTGGAGTGCGCTGCATTAACCGAAAAAGATACATCAAATTTATGTTCTACGGTATTGTTTATCTTAAAAAGTTCAACAAAAAAGTCCGCGATGGCATATGTCTATCTTCTAAGGATGACCCACAATAACCATTTTTATCTTTCAGAATTTGATAAAAATGTAATTGTTATTTCCGAAGCTGTTTTGACCGGTATAGTATTAATCCTTATCCAAAAAAATATGTTATTTAAATTGGGCATTTAATTTAGATTAAAATAATAATAAAATCATATCATTTAAATTAATAGTTTCAAAGATATCACAGTTTCAAAATTACGCGTAGCAACGCGGGCGCAGCGGTAGGAATCAATGACCTTTTCCTATGTTATTTATTAGGTATGAAATCTCGGTAGTACGTTCCCGTGGGATATTTTCCGACATCCACGCGGGCGAAGCCGCGGGCAAAAGCTAGTTAATTAATACTTAGTAAGTTAAACAATTTGTGGATTTTTTTCAGTTTACATGTGATAATGCTGGTACGGATGTGCAAATATTAAGGTTACCTAAGTACCTATCATTTGTCAAATTAATATTAATACAAAATTAAATAAAAAAGAATTTTTACAAAAATTTTATATTTTTTTTATTCTCTTGATTTGGTATCTTATCTTTGAAACTTTACCTCTGTCCTCTATTTATGTAACATTTCGTGTAGAAATCGTTACGATTTTATCACATGCATGTCGCAATCGCGTGCCCTCGTCGCATTGCCATGAGAAACCAGGCAGGCACTTGTAACTTTGTAAGTAACACTGACCTCGGTCGAGATCTCGTGTTCACTGTCCAGACAGTACCTAACTGTGCAAATAGGACGAGGCTCATTGTCCAGGTCAAACAGTGCCGACATCAGCCGCAGACGACTTGTATGCACGAGGGTGATTCGATATGTAGGTACAATCCACGGTAGAAGACGTACAGACTTAGGTATCTATTTTGGAGAAAATATTTTCGTATATTTAGGTATAGTCATTCGAAGGGATACTGTTTAAATCAAGTTAGATATCGTTTGAACTCTAAGTCATTAAACAGTAATGTTATTAATAAGTTTACATTAGAAAGCATGATTTAAACAAATTATGGTTGCATTTCAAGGAATGCAAATAGGTACCTACTTACTTTAAAAATATTACATCATAAATATCTTGTGAGTAATTATAAAATAACTACCAGTTAGAAAAACGAAGGGCTTCGAACCCAAAGATTCAATTTTATTTTTACAGTTCTTAGCCTTCGCACTTATGGATAAAATTAAGATTCGTCCAGTGGCAGTAGAAAACAATAAATCAGTTCAAAGATAATAATACTGATTATCTACTGACGCAAAAACATGTCATTATTGTGATTATCAAGATAATTATTTAAATAGGTAAAAAGATACACAGCAGTCAAGCACTGGATTGCACACAACACAAGCGAACATTGTTGAAAAAATCTTCTTTTAAAATCTTATCGTTTTAATTTCCTGTAGAAAATACATAACTTTTAAACACGCTATTCCCACATTTTAACTGTTCATTGGATTCTTCGGTTGGGCAATCAAAGGTGTAGTACCAGCGACTCCATATCTTTATAGCCGGCAATGAAACCATCCAAATAAATAATGATCTAAGTATGAAAAGTTTATTAGGTAGCTACCTACTTACAATTTAAAAGACCTGAGTGACACCTAAATGAATCCCTAAATAAAAGTGAACTGTTGGATTTTCAACTCTCATTGCTAAGTCTAACGTTGAAAATTCCAACAGTGCACTTTTATTTAGGGATTAATTTAAATGGTCACTTAGTGCTGGTGAAAACAGGAATTAGTCAATGAATCCTCTGTAAACATATAACATCCCTCCATTTGGAAGGTGAATTTAATGTTAAGTAACATTAAATTCACCTTGCATTGCAACGACAATGATCTTTGAACTTGAAACTATTAAATTAACACAGTAAAAGTAAAACAATTTATGCGCTGTATACATTTTTCCTTTTACTTGGCATCAACTTGCGCCGATACACAACTCCGGGGCAATGTATATCGTGCGGATGTATAAACCCGATAGCGATGGACTCCGTAATACCGACACGAAGTTGTTCGTGAGCTCGACTCGACGTCGACCGGTGCCTGTTTATTAGTTTATCATTCGTGCGGTGTGTTACCGAGCGTGCGTACTAACTGTCTGCTCTTCGCGTGATACAAACAGAATTGTGTTCAAAATGGTTGCGTTTGCATTAGACAGCCCGGTGGTGCAGTCCTACATAGTGTATTCTGCGATATTAGCCCTCAAACTGTTGGCTCTGTCGCCAATGACGGGCGTGATGCGAGTGATTCGCGGCGTGTTTGCCAACCCAGAGGATGCGAAGGGTATGAAAGGCAAAGTGAAGTACGATGACCCCGTGGTTGAGAGGATAAGGCGCGCGCATCTCAACGACTTGGAGAACATCCCGGCGTTCTGGGTGCTGGCTGGTTTGTACGTGACGACGGGACCAGTGGCCGCCTGGGCCACGCTGCTGTTCCGCGTGTACACACTGGGCAGGATCCTTCACACTATTGTGTACGCCGTGGTCCCACTGCCGCAGCCAGCCCGAGGCATCGCCTTCGGCATTCCCGCTCTGATCTCATTCTACATGGGCGCTCAAGTTGTATTGTATTACATTACCGCCTTGTAAAAGGAAACATAAGACTGTATCTATAAGTTTTTATTATGCTTCGTTTAGTTACGTTATTAAATTTTATACGGTGAAGTTATATGTGTTTTATTTTTACACATCCATAAATATTTTACATAGTTAAGTACATATTTAATACAATGTTTCTGTTGAAACACAAACAGAGTGTGAGATTTGGTAACTAGTAAAACTATCTATTCACGAGCATAAGAATAAGTTCAAAACCTGATAAGTAACAATTAAACTAACGAGTAGGGATGCCTTCGACCTTTTTTTTTCAAATTGTGTTGGTAACGAAGAATTCAAAACAAATCGAAATGACTGATATCGGAATCTGTGAAATAAGTTCCGATGCTCTTCTAAACCCACAGAGAACCGAATCGAAATATGGACACCCAAAAGATAGCAGTGTTAATTTTATACATATGTTTTTATTTAGGCAGGATTATAATTATAACGCACATGGATATATGTAATTTGCATTTTTACCAGATACCCACTCCGGATTTATTCGAATTTTAGATTAGTACTATAACACCTAATAAGTATACCTACACAACCGATCGTCAGGCGGTCCGATCGTTCAGTGCAAACCTTGTGGATTAAAGTACCGTAAGCAGTTCAATATATCCATTTATGAGATAACAACCAGCGAACCGCTACATCACCGTGACCGCGCAACTCCGACACTATTACCGTTCGAGCTCACGGCGCCGTGCCACTCCGCCGCTGAGTTTCAAGTCGACAACAACGCGGCAAGTTAATATTTAAAATATGGCGTCGATTTCGTTAGACGACCCGGCAGTACAATCGTACTTGCTTTACTCCGGCATCCTGGCCCTCAAGGTACTGGGCATGTCTTTTCTGACGGCCAGACAGCGGTATGCTAAGAAAGTGTTTGCGAACCCTGAGGATGCTGCAGCGAAGGGAGGAAAAGTGAAGCTGGATGATCCTGATGTGGAGCGAGTGCGGCGCGCGCACCTCAACGACCTGGAGAACATTCCTGTGTTCTGGGTGCTGGGGGCACTGTACGTGACAACCGGACCGTCGACTGCGCTGGCCACCACACTCTTCCGGCTGTTCACCGCCGGACGCGTCCTGCACTCGATCGTTTACGCCGTCAAGCCGCTGCCGCAGCCGGCTCGCGCCATTGCGTTCGGCATTCCCATGTTCATCTCTCTTTACATGGGTGTCAAAGTTGTCCAATTTTATTTTAGTGCTCTGTGATTTGTGAATAAGAACTTTTAGGTGTAAGTAATCATTTTTGTCAAAATCGTATTATCCAATAAATGTATAGTTATAATAACTACGTGCAGTGTTTTTATACTTGATGTGAATCGAACGAATGTAACATTACTACTATCTTATCGAACTGTGTAAGTAGGTACCTATGTTGAAT
Organism: Agrochola litura; assembly: GCA_949152395.1. NCBI lineage: Eukaryota > Metazoa > Arthropoda > Insecta > Lepidoptera > Noctuidae > Agrochola > Agrochola litura. The sequence continues at coordinate 14,063,453 of OX424493.1, forward strand.
GATTGATAAGTAGGTATTTTATTTTTACTACAATAAAGAATTATTGTTTCCCTGGTGACTATAAGTTGTTGTTTTTGTATTAATTTATGAAACGAATTACATGATTACTTATTGCTATGTAGATAATCTTTGAAAAGATATCCATACCTATGGATATCTTTTCAAAGATTATCTACAGATTAAATGATAATCACTAGTAGGTAAGTACTAGTGATTATCTCAATCATTTAATCTGTTTATAACAGTTTACTCAACAATGATCAGCGTCAAATTCAAGCGTAGCAGACAAGTGCACCACCCAGCACACCGCAACTTTGTAATAAATAAGACGAGCAGCACATTATAATCTTAAAAAAAAACTTTCTTACAACGGTTTTGGCGAATGGCACGCTTTTTTTGCGGCGGAGTGGAAGGGCTTACTGACTAAAACCCACCCGTGTTCCTTCAATTGCCTGCATGTTGCCAGGGGCCACGGTAACCCTTTCGGACAATGCAATGCAATGGCGAATGGCACCCCTGTTGAATTGGCGCATTATCGATCGATCGATAAAATTTAATCAATAAATGTTGCTGGCAAAATTTTAATTTTGAGAAAATTTGAATTTCGAGGGCTAACTTAGCGCATTCCCTAAGATTGGCGGGAGGTGGCAGACGGCAGTTTTTGCCCCACCTCAAAAAAAATCTAGATCCGGGGCTGACAATGATATTAGCTATTGATAAACATGTCATAAATACAAGTACATACAAATAAGAAGATATACATTATACTCGTAGATAGTGACATCCACGAAGACGCGCCCCCCTCCGCTTCCTAATCGCTTACAGTACAGATTACAGTATTTCGATACAGTAATCGCGTTTAGGAAGAAGAGTGGGGCGCATCTTCGTGCTAGCACTATCTATATAATAAATAACCTATACAAACATTGATTATTCCTAGTCAGTTAACAGTTAGATTTATTACATTAGCAAGAAGTGTGAAATTTGGACATTAATATGCATACCTAAACATCTGCAAATATTATGGGGAATGAAAATGTACTGTCAACACAAAAATAAATAACACCTGCTTATTATGAATACAATGTGTGTTTCACTGGAAAACAAAACTGACATTTTATAACAAACATTATACATTATGCATTAACTACTTGAAAAATTGTGAAAATGTTTTAAACAATAGATACTTAGTTTGAATGACTGATGAAGCATGAAATAAACATGAATTGAGATGAAGTCATCGATTTCAAATATAAAATTACTATTTTGATTAATGGCCATGATTTAGGAACCTTAATAGTTACTGGATGAGTAGATACAAAACAAGAGTACTACGAATAATCAATGTAGTAGGTATCTAATTAAAAAGAAAGAGGAACCTCTTTTCCTTACTCCTATTTCGATCGTTTTCTTAACAATTCTTTCCGAGAGAAGGCAAGGACATACTCCCATTTAATGCCGACAGGTCGGTAAATCCAGAGATTCGATATACGAAACTAATTGTGTGCGAAGTACATAAAGGGCGTGTATCAGTTTACTTGGCAGGGACAGCCAGTGTGGCTATACAGGGGGAGTGGGACAGGTCCACTATTCCCAGCAATAAACACATTTTCTTTAAGCCTCCACGACCTCCCTTCGGCTTTATTCGGAAAGCCATTCCGCGGGTTTACGGCGGCCATTCGTTTCACATTATTGCTCTGTTATTGCAGGGAACCGCATTTTGAATTTTAAAATGTGGAGATAATTATGTCTCAATATTGCGGCATCGTAACTCTCAGATCGGATGGGCTGATTTAATGGCGTTTACTGAAAGGCAGCCAAGTTGGTTTCGTATCTTGGTAATTATTGGCATTCTGTGAAACTATTACTTGTGCATTTGGGTTTGGGATTCATATTTATTAATTCACGCAACCACCAAATATTCTCGGCATGTTTGAAAAGAGTAGGTATAGATGAAGCTTGTAAAAAAACCTTACCCAACAAGATTTTTGACGTATCCAGTTTTACAAGTTTCCTTTATTTGCACCGTGTTTCATCATGCAACTATTAGGTATAGGTGGACTTTGATGAAACATGATGACTTGGCAAACTGCTCCCAAATTACGATGATTTTTTTATTTTACTTTTTTTACATACTTCATTGACATAATCTTTTCTGTATTTGACATTATATACCTACAATTTTCTATATTTTTTTAAATCAAATTAGATTTGTTACAGCTGTAGTGGCAATCATGTCATTTGGTTTAAATAGGTTCTTATTATTATTTTGTTTATCTTTTATATAGATTATTTTCTTTTCTTTTAGATTTTGTGAATGTGAGAACGGTGTAGGCTGTAAACTTGTGTACCATTTTTATTTTACTAAGTACCTGGTACTTGTTGATAGGCTTACACTGTCCTCCCATACCTATTACACTGTAATTTGAAAACATTGTAGAAACAATTTATTTTCAAAAGAGTAACCGTGGAGTTTCTTGCCGGCTCTTCTCCATAGGAAGCGACCAATTGGAACCGTGCACCTAGCTGCTGACGTTTCATAAGTGCCCTTGTAGGTTTATGTGAAATAAAATATTTTGATTGATTTGATTTTGTTTACTTTCAGTACCTATTGCTAAAGTTATAGCTAAACGGAAATTAATAATGACTGGCAGATATATACACTCATATCGGCTTAATGTTTACGAAAATGATTATGACACAACAACAAGAACGCACTAATACCGACTTAAAATAGCAATGATGATATATTTCATATAAATAATTTGTTTTTGTATGTAAATTGCTCACACACTTATATTAAAAGTTATTAAAGGTAAATTGTTATAATCTAAAACTAAAATTCGTTTTCCGTGCTCCTCTTGTCTGGGTATAAGATCTGTACCCTAATTGCGTAACTTATTTTTCGTAAGCAATTTTGCCTATTTTGTTTCATTTTGACAGTTCAACAACATTCATTGCGTTATTTACGTTGGTGAGCAGTTTTTTTTTTCCAACTTATGAAGCAATGGATTAGCAATCTGTTTCAAATCGAAACAGATGGTGATTGTGTTGTATTACGCAATTAGGGTACATATAATATTGATCGCTTACGAGTTGCGAGACTAAGCGGACGTGTGTTTTGTATTTATTAACTATAATGAAATAAACAATTACGACAAATAAACATAATTATTTGCGCCGTCAGTATATAAGTAAAATGTGTCGCGTGTGACTTGTAGGTTTTTCCGCCTTTCTAGAGTGTTTTTACCGAAGTTGCAAGATGAACTAAATAATTTTTATAAACGATAAATAAAGTGTTTCTGTAGTATGTCTCAACTAGGAGCGAGCCCGTTTGGTCGTAGCCAATTACTACGGCGAAGTCCTCCACCAACGCCTACTGAACCATTACCCCCGAGTGACCAAAATCCACCAGTACCCGAAGAAAATGAATTGCCGAGTGAAGTCATCAGTACGCCGGAGATCCAGAAATGGTTAGGATCTATTGATACGATTCTGAACGAAGTCTGCACTATTGTCGGTGAGGGGAAAATGAACTCAGACCAGAAGCTTCGTGTCTCCACTCTTTGCCGGAAGGTTGCAAGTGGGACTTCTCAAATGGCCGTCTTATACCAATCGTTGAAGCAGAAAACAATCCAGGCCCATACCACAATCCAGCACCTACAGGTTCACCAGAACGTTGCGAACTCTCTCCAGCAGTTCAAAGAGGTCGTAGAAACGAAGCTAAATCCACCAGAAAATACTTCTTTTGCTAGCATAGTGAAGAAAGGATCCGATAACTTCCGTCCTGCAAATTTGAGATCAGTCGCCATCTATCCCAGCGATAAGACCCAAACGAGTGACGACACCAAGTCGCTTGTTCAAAAGATTATCTCCCCTGAACAACTTAAGCTCCATGTCCGTGGCCTGAGAAAGGTGAAAAATGGGGGCGTTCTGATTAGCACCGAAAGCAAAGGCGACATTGACAAGTTAAAGAATTCGGAAAAATTAGTATCATCGGGCCTTACAATAGAAGAACCTACTAAACGCCGCCCTAGGGTCGCCGTGATTGGCGTTCCCGTAACCCTTACCGAGAAGGAGGTATTTGCCTGTATTTACGAGCAGAATCTTTCAGATAAGTTGCCGAATATAACTTGTGAGTCCGTCCTTGAGAGCATCAAACTGAGTCATAAATCGGGTAAAAAAGACCTTCCCACCTGTAACTACATCCTGGAAGTACCTGCCAGCATAAGAAAAATTCTGATAAGTCAAAGCCGAATTTTTATAAATTGGACATCATGCCCTGTGAGAGATTTCACGATAGTCACCAGGTGCTCCAATTGTCAGCAGTTCGGACATGCAGCTAAGTTTTGCCGGGAAACTAGTCCTATTTGCAACCACTGTGGAGAGACTGGACACTCCTTCAAGGAATGTAGCAGCAAATCTTCTCCCGCTCAATGTGCGACGTGCAAGCGTTTCAAGAGGAAATGTGACCATCCAACTGGTGACGCAAGTTGCCCGGCGCGCAAATATGCAGAGATCAACTACATTAACTCAATAGACTATGACGGTGCCTAAGAGCGCCACCGAATACTTTATTTAGTTAGCACACAAACAGGTAGCTTATCCTATATTTATATTTCAACTTAGTTTGTAACAATCATGACAAATCAGCTTATTTGTGATCTAGATAGTTTTTCTGTGTCTGAATCTAAAATCTGTAATGTTAAGGACTGTAAGCACCATATTCCACCTGGTGGTAAAACGTTAACCCTGCTCACACAGAATATTCGCAGCATTAATCGAAACATGAATGGATTTGAAGTGTTGTTACAGAATCTTGACATAAGCTGTGATATTATCGTCCTAACAGAATGTTGGTTGTCAAAACAGACAGTCAATTTACCATCTCTTGACGGTTACTATTGTTATAAAACTGACAAAAACATAAACCAGAACGATGGATTAGTAGTTTATATCAAAAATAATTTACGGACAATCATAGAAGAACCTGTATTCCAAGATAGTAATTGCTTAATAATCAAAATTATTCCCGATACGGTAGTCATGGCTATTTATAGGCCTCCTTCTCAAAATATGGACAGATTTTTAGACTCGCTTGACACCAACTTAAAAAACATAACATCATTTAAAAACATAGTACTTTTGGGCGATATTAACATAAACATTGCTTCCGGGAAAACCGATACCCATGTTCATAATTATCTGAATATTTGCTCATTTCATGGACTTTTACCAGCTCACTATCACCCCACACATCAGAGTGGTTCATGTTTAGACCACGTCATTTTAAAATAAAAAAATCCATCTAAAACATTGGTTACTAATTCTTCGCTTACCGATCATCAAGCTGTTTTACTAACATTACAAATATGTTCACCTAGAAAAAACTGCATACGTAGCTACACTAAAGTCAATATGACAAACCTGGAAAATGACTTACGCGGTATTAATTTTGACCCAGTTTATAATTCAGACGATGCAAATATTACGTTAAAGTATTTCATAGATTCGCTACAATATGCAATAAGTAAAAACACGTTCACTAAAACAATGCCTAGAAAATATAGTTGTATTAAACCCTGGATTACACCCGGTCTCGTTCGTTGTATAAGACATAGAGACAAACTTCACCTGAAATTGAAACTCGTACCTGATAACGAAATACTTTCTGTTACATACAAAAGGTATCGAAACTTCTGTAATAATCTTTTGAAAAAACTAAAAAATCAGTATGATAAAAATGAATTACAGAAGGCGGGGACAAATAGTAAACTTGTGTGGAAATTTATAAAAACTAATACATTTAGATCGAAAAATCCCGAACCTCCGTTTGACCTACTATCTACAGAGGCAAACCCATCCGAAGCAATGAATAAAGTAAACAACTTTTTTGCTAACGTTGGTAAAAACTTAGCTGAAAAATCATTAAACTCAAGTCATTTTTCCCGTCAAAACCAGACCAATACATCCTCGACACTAAATTCATTTGTTTTATTAGATACCGACGTTTGCGAAGTAGTAACAATAATAAACGGGTTAAAGGATGTTTGTGCTACTGGGTGGGATGACATACCTAATAATATTCTTAAGAGATTTAAATACCTCCTTGCCCCTCCGCTAACACACATTTTTCAGCTATGTTTATCTAAAGGTAAATTCCCTAAGTTGCTAAAAAAAGCTGTGGTCACACCTGTATTCAAGTCTGGAGACAAAAACTGTGTAAATAACTACAGACCCATTTCAGTCTTAACAGGCCTCTCAAAAATTTTAGAAAAAATCATTAACATTAGATTGATAAAATATCTGGAAGATAACAAACTACTTTCAGATAGTCAATTTGGTTTTAGACCCAAAAGATCAACTGGCCAAGCAGTACACAAATTGACTAATTATGTCACTACCAATCTAGATAATGGTATGCACACAATTGGGATCTTTCTAGACCTTGCCAAGGCCTTCGATACTATTTCATGTACTTTACTTTTGCACAAGCTTGAAACACTTGGGATAAGAGGACCACAACTTCAACTATTTTCTGATTATCTTAGCGATCGTCAGCAATGTGTAAAAATTGGTCAGTATACAAGTTCTGAACTTAAAAATAGTTGTTTTGGAATTCCACAAGGTAGCATTTTGGGCCCTACGTTATTTTTAATCTATATAAATGAACTTTGCTGCTTGGCACTCCAAAATGGTGTTATAATGTCTTATGCGGACGACACCGCTCTGTTGTTCTCAGGTCAATCAAGAGTTGAGGTCTATGAACATGCTCAGAATGGTTTTAACATTGTTTCTAATTGGCTCCATAATAATCTACTAACATTAAATACAGATAAAACAAAATACATTTCATTTACAATGAGAAATACTAATATACCGCTTACTAATCTAAACATTTACGCACATAATTGTAGCACGTACGCTGACACTGCATGTTCCTGCCCCACTTTAGCTAAAGCTGACCATTTAAAATATCTGGGTGTCACTATTGACTCCAATGTAAACTTCCGTAAACATATCGATTTACTTTGTACTAGAGTGCGCAAATTAATATATGTCTTTAAGAATTTACGGAACATAGCAAACTATAAATTAATTAAACAGGTTTATTTAGCTTTGTGTCAATCCATTCTTACCTATTGCATAACTTCTTGGGGTGGTGCTGCAAAAACAATTTTACTTCCTCTAGAGCGTGCTCAAAGAGCAATTCTAAAGGTTGCTACATTTCGCCCTTTTAGATTTCCTACGCACCAGCTCTACATAGCATGTAATGTACTAACAGTACGGCAATCATTTATACTAAGCATAGTATTACACCAGCACACTGCACTTACTTTTGACCCAGCACCTACCGACAAGAGAAGAAAGGACTTGGTTTGCATAAAGCCTCAAACTAAACATGCATTTGCAAGTCGATTTTATGTGTTTTTAGGACCTTTTCTGTATAATAGGCTCAACAAGTTATTAAGCTTCTATAATGTAAGTTATAAAAAATGTAGTAAAATGTTATCAGAACATTTAGCGATACTCAATTACACAGACACAGAAAAACTTCTAGAAATTATATCATGATGATTATAATTTATCCCTCGTGAGTATTTACTTATTGTATATTTACATAGGTTTAGTTTTAGATATAAATGTACCAATATGCTTTTTCTCATAGTTGTTAATAAATTATTTTATATCAGTTTATTAACTTTAAATTTTAGTGCTCCAATTTAATTCAAATGTAAAGTGATGGCCTGAAACACAGGTTTGAATTAACCTAGATCGGGCGGGTCGCTACCTAATATTGTAATTCCAAACCATCATTACTTGCAGTTTTAATTAATATATTTTAGTTTCAGTTTATTTTTAGGCATTATAATTGTTTGGGAAATCTTATTGTTGACTAAATGTACACTTTTGTAAACGTTTTATTCAATAAAAAAAAAAAAAATATTATTAAAAAAAAAATATTATTATTATAAAAAAATATATAGGTGCTACTATATATACCTACTAAGATCAAAATTAAAATAGGTAGGTATTTATCTTAATATAAAAGTATTATTGAACTAGAAACCAGACAAAAACACACGCACATTCTAAAAGCACACGTAATATAGGTAAGTATGTTGGAATATTAGCAAAATAAAATCACAAGGTGGTCAGTGTCAGCAGTCAGTAGTCAGCACATAAGGACCTCCAGGATGTACGGTGGAACGCGCTAGTGCCCTCCTGGGACACATCCCGGGGAAAAACAACGCCACTCCGTCACCATTAGTACTTGAATGTAAGTACCTAATTCATAGAGGTGTGTTTCTATGAACAGCTGCCTTACCGTGAAATAGTGTTTAAGTATCCTAAATCCGTGTTTACGTACAGAAATAACCTTAGACAAGGATTTAGCAAGTGTTTAAATGTTTGTAGAAAGACCATATTTTGTACTTTGAACCATTTGTTACAAACTATTTGTTGTGCTCTTGAGCATTTGTACTTACTTACTTAAATCTACTTATAATTTTTTTTTTGATCCTGATATACCTACTTAGGTCAACATCAACAACATCACGTAGTCATTTATTTTATACCGAAATAATATTTAAAAAGTAGTGATGTACCGACTAGTCGGGAAAGCCGACTAGTCGGCCATATTTGTAGTCGGCGACTAGTCGGCTAAGGCGCGGCACCCACTATCGGTGGGTATCGGTACGGCTCGCTAGAGCTCGGGCGCTTTACGGCGGCTTCGGGTGCCTGAGGGCTGCTTGGGGCGGCTTCGGGCGCCTCAGAGCTGCCTCGGCAGTCATAAGCATACCCTAAGGACGCCGAGGCTGGTTTCGGCAAAACTAAGAATAGTTCGGGTGGCAGACACGTCGTAGAGCAGTCGTAACGTTACGTGAAAACAGTTGTACGTGTGTATTTATCATGGTGGATTGTGACTTAGTTCTCATTGTTCATTTTGCTGAAGAAGAAGAGAAACTTGGAGCCTTAAGGCAAAAAAGAATATTTTGGGTGAATAAGCTTTGGAAGCAAAGATGTACTTTCGATGAATTTCATAACTTGTTTAATGATTTACGACAAATAAATAAAACGAACCTATACGTGTAATTAATGAGGCTGTTGCCTTTTATTTTCCTCTGGGTGTCGCCAAGCTAATGGAAGCGCGCGTGGTGAACGTTATGACTGCTCTGCGACTTGTCAGGCCACAAAAATGCCACTCGAGCTGCCCAAAATCAGCCTAGGCGTCCTTAAGTATGCTTATGACTGCCACGGCAGTTCTGAGGCGCCCGAAGCCGCCGTAAAGCACCCGAAGCCGCCGTAAAGCGCCCTAGCTCTACCGAGTCGTACCTATGCCCACCGATAGTGGACGCCGCGCCTAAAACTGCCGACTAGTCGGCCCATTTTTAACCGATTTCAAAAAAGGAGGAAGCAGTTTAATATACTTATCCATCTAAGAGATAACAACCAGCGAATCGCTGCATCATTGTGACCGCGCAACTCCGACACTATTACCGTTCGAGCTCACGGCGGCCGCGCCGCCGTGCCACTCCGCTGCTGAGTTTCAACTCGACAACAACGCGACAAGTTAATATTTAAAACATGGCGTCGATTTCGTTAGACGACCCGGCAGTACAATCGTACTTACTTTACTCCGGCATCCTGGCCCTCAAGGTGTTGGGCATGTGTTTTCTGACGGGCAGACAGCGGTTTACTAAGAAAGTGTTTGCAAACCCTGAGGATTCTGTGATGGGAGGAAAAGTGAAGTTGGATGATCCTGATGTGGAGCGAGTGCGGCGCGCGCACCTCAACGACCTGGAGAACATTCCTGTGTTCTGGGTGCTGGGGGCACTGTACGTGACAACCGGACCGTCGGCTGCGCTAGCCACCACACTCTTCCGACTGTTCACCGCCGGACGCGTCCTGCACTCGATCGTTTACGCCGTCAAGCCGCTGCCGCAGCCGGCTCGCGCCATTGCGTTCGGCATTCCCATGTTCATCTCTCTTTACATGGGTGTCAAAGTTGTCCAATTTTATTTTAGTGCTCTGTGATTTGTGAATAAGAACTTTTAGGTGTAATCATTTTTGTCGAAATCGTATTATCCAATAAATGTATAGTTATAATACCTACGTACAGTGTTTTTAATACTTGACGTGAATCGAACGAATGTAACATTACTACTATCTTATTGAACTGTATTTTATTTTTACTACAGTAAATAATTATTGTTTCCCTGGTGACTATAATATATGTTGTTGTTTTTGTATTAATAAATGAAACCAATTACCTACATGATTACTTATTGCTATATAGATAATCTTTGAAAAGATATTGGATAGGTACTAGTGATTATCTCAATAATTGAGATATTCACTAGTACCTATCCAATATCTTTTATAAACAGATATAAACAGATTAAATAATTATTATTTAATCTGTTTATAACAGTTTACTCAACAATGATCAGCGTCAAATCCAAGCGTAGCAGACAAGTGCCACCCAGCACACCGCAACTTTGCAATAAATAAGACGAGCAGCACATATTCAATCTTTTTTTTTTTCTTTTTTACAACAGTTTTGGCGAATGGCGCCCCTTTTTTTTTGGGTGTGAAATTTTCAAATAACTTCTCTCGTTCTGGGCGGAGTGGAAGAGCGTGGCAGACTCTTAACTGACTAAAACCCACCCGTGTTCCTTCCTTCAGTTGCCTGCATATTGCCAGGGGCCACGGTAACCCTTTCGGACAATGCAATGCAATGGCGAATGGCACCCCTGTTGAATTGGCGCATTATCGATCGATCGATAAAATTTAATCAATATGTTGCTGGCAAAACTTTCATTTTGAGAAAATTTGAATTTCGAGGGCTAACTTAGCGCATTCCCTAAGATTAGCGGGGGGCGCCAGACGGCAGTTTTTGCCCCACCTCAAAAAAAATCTAGATCCGGGGCGGACAATGATATTAGCTATTGATAAACATGTCATAAATACAAGTACCTACAAATAAGAAGATATACATTATACTCGTAGATAGTGCCATCCACGAAGACGCGCCCTGCTCTGCTTCCTAATCGCTTACAGTACAGATTACAGTATTTCGATACAGTAATCGCGTTTAGGAAGAAGAGTGGGGCGCATCTTCGTGCTAGCACTATCTATAACCTATACAAACATTGGTTATTCCTAATCAGTTAACAGTTAGATTCATTACATTAGCACGAAGTGTGAAATTTGGACATTAATATGCATAGGTACCTAAACATCTGCAAATATTTTGGGGAATGAAAATGTACTGTCAACACAAAAATAAATAATGCAATGTATGTTTCACTGGAAAACAAAACTGACATTTTATAACAAACATACATTATGCATTAACTACTTGTAAAATTGTGAAAATGTTTTAAACAATAGATAGGTACTCAATTTGAATCACAAAGTAGATGACTGATGAAGCATGAAATAAACATGAATTGAGATGAAGTCATCGATTTCAAATACAAAATTACTATTTTGATTAATGGCCATGATTTAGGAACCTTAATAGTTACTGGATGAGTAGATACAAAACAAGAGTACTACGAATAATCAATGTAGTATCTAATTAAAAAGAAAGAGGAACCTCTTTTCCTTACTCCTATTTCGATCGTTTTCTTAACAATTTTTTCCGAGAGAAGGCAAGGACATACTCCCATTTAATGCCGACAGGTCGGTAAATCCAGAGATTCGATATACGAAACTAATTGTGTGCGAAGTACATAAAGGGCGTGTATCAGTTTACTTGGCAGGGACAGCCAGTGTGGCTACACAGGGGGAGTGGGACAGGTCCACTATTCCCAGCAATAAACACATTTTCTTTAAGCCTCCACGACCTCCCTTCGGCTTTATTCGGAAAGCCATTCAGTGGGTTTACGGCGGCCATTCGTTTCACATTATTGCTCTGTTATTGCAGGGAACCGCATTTTGAATTTTAAAATGTGGAGATAATTATGTCTCAATATTGCGGCATCGTAACTCTCAGATCGGATGGGCTGATTTAATGGCGTTTACTGAAAATAATGGTTTGGGATTCATATTTATTAATTCACGCTACCACCAAATATTCTCGGCATGTTTGAAAAGAGTAGGCAAGTATAAGTAGATGACGCTTGTAAAAAACCTTACTCAACAAGATTTTTGACGTGTCCAGTTTTACAAGTAGGTACATCATGCAACTATTAGGTATAGGTGGACTTTGATGAAACATGATGACTTGGCAAATTGTTTACTTTCAGTAGGTACCTATCGCTAAAGTTACAGCTAAACGGAAATTAATGATGACTGGCAGATATAATTACACTCATATCGGTTAATGTTTACGAAAATGATTATGACACAACAACAAGAACGCACAAATACCGACTTAAAATAGCAATGATGAAATATTTCATATAAATAACTTGTTTTTGTATGTAAATTGCTCACACAGTTATATTAAAAGTTATTAAAGGTAAATTGTTATAAACTAAAAGTCGTTTTTCGTGCTCCTCTTGTCTGGGTATAAGATCAGTACCCTAATTGCGTAATACAACACAATCACAATATGTTTCAATTTGAAACAGATTGCTAATCCATTGCTTCATAACTTGGAAAAAAAAATCTGCTCAACAACGTAAATAACGCAATGAATGTTGTTGAACTGTCAAAATTAAACAAATTAGGCAAAATTGATTTAGAAAATAAGTTACGCAATTAGGGTACTGATATAGGTACTACTATACCGACTAAGGTCAAAATTAAAATAGGTAGGTAGGTATATTTATCTTAATATACTATACAGGTATTATTGAACTAGAAACTAGACAAAAAAGACACGTAAATTCTAAAAACACACGTAATTTAGGTAAGTATGTTGGAATATTAGCAAAATAAAATCACAAGGTGGTCAGTGTCAGTAGTCAGCACATAAGGAGGACCGCCAGGATGTCCGGTGGAACGCGCTAGTGCCCTCCTGGGTAACACATTCCGGGGAAAAACAACGCCACCCCGCCACCATTAGGTAATACTTGAACGTAAGTACCTAATTCATAGATAGGGAGGTGTGTGTTTCTATGAACAGGTGCCTTACCGTGAAGTAGTGTTTAGGTATCCGAAATCCGTGTTTACGTATAGAAATAACCTTAGACAAGAATTTAGCAAGTGTTTAAATGTTTGTAGTAAGACCATATTTTATACTTTGAACCATTTGTAACAAACTATTTATTGTGCTCTTGAGCATTTGTACTTACTTAAGTAGGTCTAATTACAATAATTTTTTTTGATCCTTATATACCTACTTAGGTCAACATCAACAACATCACGTAGTCAGTTATTTTATATTATACCGAAATAATATTTAAAAAGTAGTGATGTACCGACTAGTCGCCTACTAGTCGGGAAAGCCGACTAGTCGGCCATATTTGTAGTCGGCGACTAGTCGGCTAAAACCGCAGACTTGTCGGCCCATATTTTACTCATATTTATGCTTAAAATTTTTAAAGACGATGATTGAAATGAAATTTAAATCATTACTGTTATTATTTTTTATTATAGAATCAGTTTTACAGTTTACTGTCAGTGCAGTCTAGAATAGGATAGGAACCCCCGGCTCCCACGTATAAACAATGATAGAAAAAAAGCAATGTAAACAAAAACGTCCCGAAAAGTCCGCCAGGGTCGTCGCCATCGTCGGGCGCCGCGCGCCTACATGCCGAAATCGTAGTCACGAATATTGCCGATGTCACCCGAATTAACCGAAAGCAAAGATCGGCTTAGCCGACTAGTCAGCTTGTCGGCTAGTCGGCCAAAAGTCATACTCGGCCCATCTCTATTAGAAAGCAATTAAGTACCTACCATCGAAGAAACGCATTTCTATACACCGTAAGTAAGGACTATTTAGGCTTGCAGCGCTCGGCCGATATAGTAACGCTTACCTACGAAAAAAAAAGGGTCGTGTGTACGGGATTTTGTTTTCAAACTGCGTTGATATGCGTTTCTTCGATAGTACAAAATAGTATAAGTTTCGTCTACTAAATTTCCAAGATACCTACGTTTATCTTTTATTAACCATTGATATAATAGAAACATTGCAAGTGCAACGAATTGCACACATGCACAAGGTACTCAACCCAGGCAAACACTCCAATAAAAGTCACTCATACAGCGTTACTTACTAAAATTGAACTACGTCCCTTGAAAACACTTTATTTTGAAGCTTTGGAATTCCTCTAAGTGGAGTTCTAATCCTCAAGCAATAAATTCATAGCTGTAAGGACTTTAAGGAGGCGAAAATGAAAATTAAAAGGGGCCATGTAAATATTTTACAGAGAATTACGGTTATTACATATTCTGCCTTTATAAATAAGCAGGAGACTTGCAAAATATAAATTAAAAGACGCGCTTTTATGAAACAAAACATACACATGATAGACGACCAGTGATCTTTGATAATCCGCGAGCGAGTTGCCCCCTGCCCGCGGCCAACGCTGAACCACGACCTTGTCGGCGCGAACGCAAACACAAATTAAATAACCTAAAAATAGTTCGCCGCGTTGTCGAAACCCGATTTCCTGGCAAATTACGTTCGCTCAGTTCCTTCATCGTCATTTACCGTGTAAGAGGGTAAGTTATTGCATTAATTTCATTTTGCATATAAATAACACTAGATTTTAAATAGCTAACATTATTTCGTTTGTGTGTACCTAAACGGCTTGCGACTTAATAATGAATAACAAAGAGACCTTGGCTGAACCAGTTGGTGCGAGAGTGAGACAGCATAAGGGTTACTGCCCGTCTAGTTGCTATTGCCAACGTGTAGTGTTTATCTGTTTGATTACTTTGTTGTGTACCATTCAATCGTATACGCGGCGTGTGGTAAACAGGTAAACATTGGCAAAATACAGTTGTAGTGTTATCGAACTTTTGAAAATATTTTGTACGAAAAGATGGAACTTCTGAATAGTTTAAGATATTTTACGGTCACAAAAACATAACAAAATTTGAATACCCCTAACTAACTTGGTGCTTCGAACTCGAATTTCCAAAACCCGTGTAGTTATTCTATGGAGTTTACTTTTTCTCTCAATAAGAACAGTGTTAAATTATGTACTTAAAATAAACGTAAATAGTATTTCGTTATAGGCTAGTTGGCAGTACGGAAAATACCTTAAGAATTTAATTTTGAAGAATAGTTATGAGTTAATAAAAACTTTTTACAAAAAAAAACAACCGACTTGTGAAAAATAACTTTAATTTTGGAAATCGGTGTCTTTGGTTTTGAATTTTCGTTTTTTGTCACCGACTTCCGAAATTATTTTTCAGTTTGTAGTGTTTTTTGGAAGTCGGTTGTTTTTTTTTTTTTTGTAAAAAGTTTTTTTTTTCACTTTTTTGCTGTGGTACCTACCCCACACAAATTCGAAAACCACTAGGTACCTGCTATGTAAATAACAGTGACAGGAACTTATCATAATATCATCCACATACTAAGTGGGAAAAAGTACATATTATTGAAGCTAACTCAAAAAGTATCGAAGCAAAGTTAATACAATTTATATGGGACCACCTCGAGAACACACCATTTCAAAAAAAAAAACAAAATCGGTCCACAATTGACGGAGAAATCATTGGACAAAAAAAAAAAAAAAAACGTACGCGTCGAACATATACATATAACCTCCTCCTTTTTGGAAGTCGGTTAAAAATATCAAAAATCAAATTAGTTTTGTAAATGATAGGTTACCTATTTCATATTTTCAAGAAATAATTGTATTGAAATAAAGCCATTAGTCACGTCACCTTGAATGTGAATCAGAGTGCGACACGTAACTACTTCCAGATGACTATGTTTCAAATACCTATAAATAAAAACGAAATGCAGCTGTTCGTTGGTAAGCGCATCAAAACAAAAAATAGCCAAAATGGTCCAGCCATTCTCAGGTGAACCGTGAACGGCTGAATCGGTTTGGATTTTTTTTTGTTTTTAAATGTCCATAATAGTACGATATTGGTTTTTATGGAAAGAAACATTTAAAAAAAATCCCGGAAAATATTCAAATTCGGGAAACACTGAACGGTTTTGTACGAATGAGGTTAAAAACTGAAAGCTCAGACCAGATGGCAGCACAGTTGTACGTCTTTCAACCGCTATTGTTGTGTTTATGTTTACTTTTGTGTCGATCACAAATCATACGAAATCTAGGTAAATATGTATGAGAACTTGGAGTGTAGCACTATTAAAAGATGAGTTAAGGACAGGGGAGGCGTCTACCATTAGTAAAAAAGCAGCTTTAGTGGAAAAGTCAATAATTTATGAACGTTTTATATTTTATAGGCTATTTTGTGTTTGTTGACTTCAAGTTCGTTATTTGTTAAAGACTAGAAGCGTACGATAGAAATAACCTGATCAAAGTTGAAAACCAACTCGGGCATGATCTTCCTGACTGAAAAAACTCAGAGTAGCACTTCTAGCACTGATATAATATGATAATTTATAGTTCTCTTGAGAGCATCACCGATAAACCACTTTCTCCCATAAAAGGCTTAAAGAATGGCACATCGTCTCGACGAAATATCGGATTTCAATTTTTTTCGGAGAGCTTTCTCCCACAGTTTTCTTCTTATAAAATCTTTGGCAAATATATGGGTCCCCATATTTTTGCAGTAAATAGCTGCGATACTGGGCTCAATAATTAATTAAGCGTAAAAGAAGTCGCTTGTTTACAAAAAATGTATGGCTAGCTGTCAAATTATAAGACGCTGGAGATCAGCGCCATCTGAAGTGAGCAAGTGGCAGTTTTTCATCTCCATCAATTTAATTTTGACAGTACAAAGTTTGTTGGGTCAGCTAGCTGTAAATAGAAACTAACTATATGCGTCACACATAATATTATGTTTATGTTTTTTTGCATTACCAATAGACGTACGAAAGTAATTGGTAGTGTGTCTCTCTGGTTCTTAAGGTTGCACTAGTCGACGGCTCGAACTCGTTGGTGGCGTGGCTAATATGCATGCCATTTAGTATGGTTATTTATTTATTTAGTGAAATTCGAACGAATTTTCTTTCTTTCTTTCTTTTCTTTAAATAGGCGATGATTTATAAAGAAAACGAGCGCGTAAAATTTCATGAACAGACCTTTTGGCGTATAGATATTACGGAAAAAGTACTGGATTTATCTACACAAAATAAAATTATTTGAACTTTGAATAAAGTCAAAGTCAAACTCAAATCATTTATTTCAAATAGGCCCTTATAAGGCACTTTACAACATCAAAATTTACAAAAAAAAATAGAATTGATTCTAGTCGTCCCTTCCAAAAGGTAGTTTTCGTATCGAGAAGAATGGGCAAGAAACTCCACCATTACTCTTTTAGAATGTTTTACAATATTTTGTATAGGTACATTAGTTAAATAATTATAATTAAATATTATAATAAATTATCTATCCCTGTACAGTTGCTATGTTGCCATTTTCATAGTACATAAGTTATTTATTTACGCCTTAAAATGAGTTAAATTAGTGTTGAAATGTAGAAATTTCGATGCTCATAACTTCCAAACCAATTTTTTTTTTTGCAATTCTACTTCCCTACAGGGCTAGATAATGACAAGACACATTGATATGATTTTTAGTTTTTAACGTACACCGTCAAACAGAAGAATAATCACCATGCTACGTTTGTATTAATGACCGACTAGCGTAACCTTAAGGCACTGTTCATTATTATTTTACTAAATTAGTACGCAGTACTTATTCAGTCATATTTTGCGTAGTCACTTTAGAAATTTGGAAATGGACATCGTCAAAACAACAAAGTAAACACAATAATTGTTTGTCAATATTGAATAGTTTTTTTTTTACTTTTTTAACTTGTAGTAGTACTAGTACTGAATATTATAATAATATATTCCGACAAAAGTAATAAATGAAGTTTGTGTGCGGGCAACACTGTAGAAATACTCACAGATTTGACGTGATGATCAAGAATGAACGTAATTACGTCACTCGAGCCACCATGCCATGACAGAATGGCCCGTTTTTACAACAAAAACTATTGCGTAACATAAATGACAAACCAGTTTTGTAAATATTACTTTTTTGCTAAAATATTCATATTGTGAGGGAAATAAACCACGAGGAATAATATTAATCAGTTAATGAAAAACGGTCAACTAGCCTATCCACGTGTAGTAGGTACCTATTACACTCAGCTATAAAACAATGACGTCACCTTCATCAAGAATGTGCGACAAACTCGTCGTTGACATGTTTTTATCCAATACTTACTGTTTTGTACAATAGGTACAACTTACTGTCAAGACAATGGCAATTTTGTTCCAATTATATGCTTGGCTATGGCATTCAATTTATTGAATTCAATTATAGATAATTATGTTTGATAGGAAAATTGTATGACACCGTGTTTATGGTTTAGTTTCTCCTACATTTATCAACAATTATTCACCTTCTTTGTGATATTAGGAAATGCAATTTTTGGAATAAAGCTTTTTAATTAATCTTGAGGATTTTTCCATAACTGAATGTCACCTTGTAGGTACATACTTCATAACTTTAGATACGGCATTGTCAGACTAGCTAGTGCCTTTAGGTTTTACAACATTAGAAGTTTTTCTTTAAATATATTTTGTTCATTGTGATCGCGCTGGGTCAGTGACAGCTAGGCCCAAGTCAACTGGACCCGAATAATAATACCAGGTCCCAGTGCCGGATTTAGAGGTCTGGAGGCCTCGGGGCAACAAATTATTTTCCAAATAAATGGACAATTTTTTTCAGTCTAGTTTTCCAATAAATAATTTATTGTCAAACCATTATTTTATTATTTAACAAACATATAAATATGATCAGAAACAAGAATTATCTGAAAATAAATTTTAGCGTTATCGAACGGAACCTTCCGAGGTTTTTCGCCGAAAAATCGATGATGATTTCGCTAAAATCCAGCTCCCAAAGTAAATCACTTTCAATGCTCAGGAGAGAAAGCTTTGATAGACGGTTTTGTCCCATCGTGGTTCGAAGCCTATTTTTTATCATTTTCATTTTTTTTAAATGAGCGCTCTCCTGTGCAATTTGATTTGAACCAACTCTTTACCAAGACTAGGTTCTAAATCATCCTGATAAACTTTCACCAATGCCTCTGCTGCAGCGTGCAAAATTTCAGCATCCATCTTCTCGATGTGATTAAGAAATCCAAATCTCGAACGTACAGCTTCATAGGCATGCAATCTTTCGGTAAGAGAAACACATAACTGGTCGACCACTGGGATAAAGGCGGATACTTTGTATTTCTCCTTCGGTGACAGATTTGCTTCTTGTGATTTCCAGAAAAAAAATATCACAGGAAAAGTTGTTTAGTAGTATTTACTAGTCTTATTTTTTTTTCCGAAGTCTATTGTGGGGGCCTCTCTTTTGTGGAGGCCCCGGAGCTGTAGCCCCGGTTGCCCTCCCCTAAATCCGACCCTGCCAGGGCCCTATTTAATAAAACTTACAAATTGTAACATGTAAATTATAGATGACAGGGTATTATTCTACAAGTTAAAATTGTACCTACAATTTTACATATTTCTGTTTAGTAAATATTTTAACTTTACAGCTGTCAGTTTACATATTTGTAGGGTAAACTACATTATTGAATACATAATTGTATGTGTGTGTCTTTGGATCAGTATTTTAGTATTTTGACACCGATTTCCGAAATTAAAGTTATTTTTCACTTTGTACTTAGTTTGGAAGTCGGTTGTATTTTTTGTAAAAAAGTTTTTTTAATGTGACAGATTTCACGTTTAACAAAAAAATTCGTAATTTTGTTGTTATTTTCCATGGCTTTAGTGATGCACCAAACCAGTAATAAAGTGTGTGAAACACAAAAATTCTAAACTCAAGACAAGAAATCTACCCTCGTTTATTAAGAATCTGCACCAAAAACTTACATTTTATGTAGGTAAATTGTAACTTACAACTACATATTTGTAAAGAAAGAAAAACATTTGGACACAGTTCGTGAAACACAAAACACAAAATAACACAGTGAAAATAAAAAAATAATGTTTGTTTGTAATACAATATTGTCATCAAAATCTACTGGCGTTTTCTACTTATGTAAATTTTTATTAAACAGCATTTACAATTGTGATATTGCAAGTTATTTACTTGTTACTTTCTTATATATTATTTGTAAGGTTTATTGAACAGCGCATGTAGTAAAACTTAAATGTGACTTTTTACAAAATTTTAGGATTGTAACGTTTATTAAACAGGGCCCAGATATTTGAGTCCCGATTACGGTGATTTGTATGGTCAGGCAGAAAACCTATATTTTAAAATAAATCTGTTGTCTTAACTGAAAAAGACAAGCGCTCCTTTGCTAAGAAAATGACACGCTTCGGTTAACTGAAGGACAAATTATCGTACATAAAAAACGTTCACAATCAAGTCGCAATCTGTCAAACTTGTCAAAAATGTTGGTAAATACATTGTATTTTTGACGGATTGCGAATGCAAACGTTCTTAAAAATTACGGGAATTGCCCCTCTGATGAAAATAAAAAAATTTCTATCTCACTCTTGCACATCAAATTTACAATACTCTAGAACATAGAAGACCAGAAGGCGATTTCTGCGATTCTGATTTCTGCTTATAAAAGTAAGTACTTAAGTATTTAAATAAATAAAAACAGTCTTTATGCAGAACAAGTTTTTAGCATTTAATTTCATTTAAAATAATAATATTTATTACTTTTATTCATAAAAGTAAATTCTATCAATAAATTTTAAAATCTTCAATATTTTAAGAGGTCGATACTTTTCATACGACGGCGACAGTACACACCACTTGTCTTGAGGTTTTGACGACGTAGTATCTGGTATTATTATTCAGACCCAGTTGACTCGGGCCGAGCTATCACTGGCGTTCAAGTAGGTATATGTTTGTATAGACTCATTAAAATACAATAATGCAGAGGTTCAATAAAAAAGAGACAGTGTTAAGAGATCTAAGATAGATCTCTTAACTGTACTGTTTGTTCTCTGTACTGTATTCACCGGTCACACTGCCAATGTACAGTAAGCGCTCAAAAGTGCATGAGCACGCTAAGAGTCGTATTGCTGTGAACACGCGGTATAGCTCGTACATTTGTATGTGTAAGCAACACGATACACACACCACAGATAACGCAGTTTTGCACGAAACAACAATATATTTCCGTCGCTTTAAACATGCTAGCACACACGCACTATGCGCGTGAACTTGACCAGTTAATGGCATTGCTAAAATTCGATAGTAACTTAACAAGTGCAGATAGCAGAAAGCGTTAAGCGTTAGTATGGAATTCAAACTGCCTCAGGTTCTAATCTCGTAAAACACAGTGCGGTTTTTTGCAAATATTATTATTTTTGTTTTCGATAATAATATTTTTTAAATATTGCTGCTTTTTTATGTTGTTATTGCAATAAAGGTTTTAGAATAAAAAATGCGTGATATATGATAACAAAATTAAAAAAAATATGTTTATTCGTTATATTTATTTTACATAAGTTAAATAACTGCTACAATTATTTATCATTACTTCAGCTGAATAAGATGTGAAATAGATGTCAAGAAACTTAGAAGCAGTTTGTATTATTTTGACATATTTAAATTATGAAATATTTTAAATTTTTAATGGATTTTTTCACCATAAATATTAAGCTTTGATCATGGTCGAAGTAATTAAGTAATAAATAAGAATATTAGACTACTTAAAATGTAAAAAACTACTTACAGAATAGGTAATTTTAAGGTTAAATATGGGCAGTTTGTTTATATTTTATTTGTATTAATTATTTTACATTTTATTTGACTTTAGTAAATATTGGTTGTTATTGAGGTTAAAGCTTAAGTATTCATTTTCTTTACGAAAAGAAGATTGAAACTAAACCTCAAATTTTAATCCTAAAATAATACTATTACTAAAATAATATTAAACAATTTCGGTATATCTGCAAGAAATACGACAAACACCCTATTGAAACGTGCTTAAAAAATTCGTTACCATAAATTCATGCAATAACGAATCTGTTGTTTATTAAGTTGGTACGGTCAATATTTTAAGGTCAAAAACGGTTTTCTAGCTGGTCTTCAGTGATGCAAGCCTTCAGAGTGCACGGCGAACGGTTCATAATGACGTGTTTTTAATAATTCAGCAAAATATCTCGTTGGTATGAAACCATTTGTTTCATTCACCATTTGACGTCGCTGCTACTCGATAATAAGCCCCTTCCTCATATCTCTTAACCCTCACAGTATTTCTCTAGAACAAAGAAAAACATTGTTTTTATTACACATAATACCTTATTATTTATTATTCACTAATCGAATTAAACCTCACAATGAATTTAAAACTTTAAAGGCATCTTCTGTCTCAACAATACCTCTGTTCTATCAACAATACCCTTGATTAAGATTTATGTTTAGTAAAATATGAAATATATAAATGATAACACTCACACTTAGTCCGGTTTCATTAGATATTCACTTCACTTTTACGCAGCGCAATAATATTCTCTGATCTGATCTGATCTCGTCAATATATTTTATGCCTGCTTTTTGATAATAATAATAACCACAACACTGCGCTAAATACTCGTCACCAATATTATCCACGAACCAACAAAGTTCTATTAATTAAATACTCGTAACAAACTGCATCTACCCCACAGAAATCGAAATAATTTACTTAGTTTTTTGTGGTCTACCTGCTAAACTTTAATATTTATGTGAACAAGACGAATGAAACTAAAAACGAATGATGATTATTGAACTAGTCATTGGTTGCAGACAAAGTGAGTGTGTGTGTGTAATGTGCGTGTCTACAGTATTGTAACAACTTATAGAAGAAGGTCGTAAGTCAAACCGAAGCGTCAGTCTATTGCTTTGTGAGATTGCTCATGGACTTTTGGTCGGTACTGTACATAGGTACTTCATTAATTCCTTTAGTTAAAGAATCGACTGACGATATAACTCCATACATTCCTGCGTGAATCGCAATTAAGGATATGATAAAACTTTAGGTAAGGTTTTATCATATCGATTTTATAGATTATTATCTGCAATCACGCTCGCAATTATCATGACGTAAGTAGTTAATAATTTTAACATCACTAACTAATAATAATAATATTATAAATGCGAAAGTGAGTCTGTTTGTTACGATTTCACGCTAAAACGGCTGAATAGATTTAGATGAAATTTAGCACATGGATACACCATGACCTGGATTAGGACATAAGATTATTTTTATCCTGATATTCCCACGGGATGACTTATGCGGGTGAAACAGAGGGACGCAGCTAGTAAAATATCAGTACCTTAGTAAACAGGTCGCAGGACACAGTGTGGAAGACTTTCCCGTAGATGCAGATGTCCTTGCCAACGTCCAGGTCCTTCCAATGCCAGCACTCGCCATTGTCGGTCTTGGGTATCTTGCCTCTCTTCACCATCCTGCCTTGCCATAGCCCAGAGTTCTGGAATCAAACATGAATGACCTGTAGATATATTTTTTAAGTTTATTTACAATTAGCGACCCACCCCTGCTTTGCACGGGCGCAATGTTATGATGTGGCGACATGTCAGATCATCGAAATATCTGTGCTATATTACTTAAAACAAAGTTAAATTTGAACATATAAAGTGCCTGCTACACGGTTGCCAACCGCACCCCGACAGAAGTGACCTTGGCGGTTTACAACCGTGTAAATGGTGGTTTACGACCAAATTTCAAATTATTCTGCTAGTCGCCATCCAAGGTCACCTCTGTCGGGGACGCAGTTGGCAACCGTGTAGCAGGCACTTTATACACATAAACCTTCCGATTTTTTTCTAAATGATGTTGAAAACTGCATAAAAATCCATTGTGCAGTTTAAGAGCAGTCACACAGACACACGAAAAGCGACTTTTTGAAACCATGTTAGTATAGGTAGATATCTGAGTATGGAATGCTAAGAACTACAGACTAGGAAAGACTAAACCTAATTATTGTTTCTTATATAACCCCTTTAACGAGGTACATAACTAAGTATCTAACTCTTTCCGGTTTAGTGGTTAGTGACATTAACCACCTCTTTCAGATTTTTTTTATTATGGTCCGCGCCATCTAGTGATGATCTTAATAAAAAAAATCTGAAAGAGGTGGTTAGTGACACTAACCACTAAAGCGGAAAGAGAAGAAGTAAAAACTGACTTCCGTAGTACTGAAAAATACCCTACAGTAAAAAGAAACAAACAAGCTAGCGCGTTCATTAAAACGTCTACCTATTCCTGGAAGTTAGTTAATTAGGATTTTCTCTCCTATCAAAACAACGGGGGCCAATAAAAACCGAGTCTCTCGATCCTCGATCGTGCCTCAAAAGATTTAATTCGCGATGTAATTAGCCTCGCATAATTGGCTATAATGTTAACTCTCTGTGAGAGCGAGTGGGCCGTAATCCACCACGCGGGCCCAGTGCGGGTTGGTAGATGTCACATGTCTTCGAATTTTTGGTTCCAGGACATGTCGGTTTCCTCACGATGTCTTCCTTCACCATTTTGAGTGCAGTGGTGATAAAATTATTTACACAAAGTAAAGTGCCTGTCTAGGTTCGAACCCACGACCTACAACTCATAAGTCGGGGCTGTTACCACTGCTCTCGCATAATTAGCCTAATTAATAAGTATTAAAAAGCAAAAAAAAAATCCTCCATTTTACTTCTGTTAATTGTACTAGTTGTCTCATAATTACTTATTAAATGTCTTTCAAGGAGACGATTAGCAAATCTATGAGTCAGAGTCATACTGAAATGTGACTTCGAAACTATTCCACTTGCTCACAAAGAATTAAGAAGAGCTTATTAACCTTGTAAGCAAAAAAAAACGCTAAGATAAATCTACGGGCGTTAGGAAACTCGAGAGAAATGTTATTGCCGCAATCATTATTAATAATAATAATCGCTTTATTACTGAAGGATGGGAGGGAAACGATTATGAAGTAAGACGGCTCCACTCTCCTCGCCCGAAGCTCGACATGCTACCAAACTCGGATGTTCCATTAAAAGAACACTGTCGTTTTTTATACGAAATGATTGGTTTCTTTGTGCTAAAAGGAAGAGACATTTTTTGCAACGATTTCTTAGAAAACTAGTCAACGAGTATCTTCAATTTTAGTTACAATTACTGCGACTTATTTGATTGTTTGGACTTTTGGACTTCAGCCCCAAAAGTTAAAAAAACGCAAAAGGCCTTGAACAGTTTTTGAATCAAGAATTATTGTTGATCATCATACTAGAATATGTGCCTAAAAACTTGAAAGTATGCAATATTTTGTCATTCTACTTGTTAATGTAATTAGTTTATTCCATTTTGTTTAAAGCATCTTCATTATCATCGTCATTAATCAAAACTATTCGCCATATTTCCACGGCAAACAGTTTCGGGAGAAACCGCCTGTCACAAAGGAACCAAGAGTAAATAACGAA
Source organism: Agrochola litura (assembly GCA_949152395.1). Classification (NCBI taxonomy): domain Eukaryota; kingdom Metazoa; phylum Arthropoda; class Insecta; order Lepidoptera; family Noctuidae; genus Agrochola; species Agrochola litura. Next base: position 14,088,955 of record OX424493.1, read on the forward strand.
ACGTTTTGTAATTTATCAATTTTTGTTGCGTTTGGAAAAATAAAAACAATTTCTCAAAAAAACGTCGCGACAATATACTGGTACGTATCACTACGAAGATTTAATGATTTTTGTGTGAATAATAGCGGCTGGCCATTCTCGGCGCGAGCCCGCGGAACAAAGCGGCTGCAACCATCGCCGCCGCGACGCATTCATGCCGAGACAAATGCGTGCTCATTTGCTAGCTCCGTTTCAGATCCGCTCACAGTTGCTACAGAATCCCATTCCATACGTAAGGAAAATAAATATGCAGATGGATTTCAGTTTTCTTGAAATATTATGATTGTTTTTTCGTTTTAATATTTACATATAAAACGGTGCTGAAAAAAGTTGTAGGTACCGATTCATTTTAAACTACTTACACATAAACAAACCCTTTACGTTTATATTCATTCATATGAAGTTATAAACGTTAATTTCCCTAGAATATCGATATCATCTATAGGCGTTAAAAATAATACATTATGAAAGTTATAAATATCATCATCATTGTTAGCTTGGCTTCGACTGAAAAAGTTCAATTACTGTTGATATATCAGAAGATAATAATTGGGTGTCGTAGATAACACACACCCATTGTGACGTAATTATGGTTATTTGGAATGGCTATTCCTACGCGAAGATACGATAAAACTACGACTACGCTACGACAATGCTACGATAATTTTACGACTGCGCTACGACAATGCTACGGCTGCACCACGACGATGCTACGACAATGCTAAGACTGCGCTACGACAATGTTTCAACTGTGCCACGCAATGGACGGGTTACGGAAATTTACGTTACAGGTGCGGCATGATAAGTATCGTATTCGAAATTATTTTTAATGCGAATTGTATGTCAGTGGCATTCTGGCGCGTAGTCTATAATGTATAACCTACTAAGACATTTTGGAAGCCGTAGTCAAGTATCAATCGCTTCCAGTTTCTTACCAGTAATCTTAGAAGCATATCATTTTGTACGCACGTGGGTGGGTTTAAATATCATATTTTTTGCACCCATAATAAAACGACCAAAAAAATTTTAAACGACTTTCCCACGTTGTATATCATAAACCCACGCAAACATAACTTTCCTGGAACACAATTAAATGCAACCAGACCGCAATATTACCGTTTTTATATAAAGTTAAATAAAGGCTTTTACAAAAAAAAAAGGGTCCATTTGCGAGCTCCACATATGAAGGTGGCGAAATACTTTAGTAGGGTCGCGTCGACACTGGATTGGGCATGCTAAATATAATATTGTTTCACGAAACACGCGGCGCCGCAATGGCCGCATAGAATAGCAAATAAGAAAATCAGAATCAATACGTACTCGTACATATAAGTAGTGGGTATTACGTAGCGAATATAAGCAGAGACAGTTGAATTGCATTACCAATAGCTGGTGTATGTAGGTAGGTATCATCCACGTGTATTGGAATAAGCAGGCGAGCTTTAGGAGCTAATCTACATATTTGAATCAGCCTGTGAATATCGTTTAATAGTTGACAGTGGAAAAACGTGATAATTTCTTACAACCGTGTTTGTAGCTTAGGTAAGATAGAGAAAATTACATTGTAAAATCCGGCTATGGTAGAGTTACGATAACATAGCCAATTTCGTCATAATTGAAGTACAAATACATATTAAGTAAATTAACTTATCTACCCGTAATATTTGTCTGACAATGGCTAACATTATTCCTCTTCAGCTGCATGTTACCGTAGTATTTCTAATTGCCTTTTTATAATTATTGAAGCAATGCTACAATCCGTTTCATTTAGTTTAAAAGTTGTTTATTTTTCTAAGGAAAACTTTAAGAAATTAAAACTATTCCCAGTAAAATTACCTGAACTCGAGGTTCTATGATAGTGATGGAGTCGTCCTCTAGAAAGTATACAATGTTCACGATCCTGACTCGGTACTTCTCATTAGGGTTCTCGAACACGGGTTGTTTGAAGAACGCCTTGAAGTTGAGGCAGCGCTTGTCGTAGTGCACCCAGTGAGGCACAACGGCTGGGAGCGCTGGCTGCTTCACGCGGCCGTATGTCAGAGATGGATCGTAGCTGTAATAACAACAAATTCTTACGCAGCTATTAAAGGCGGAGACCTACTTGTAACATTTATTTGTAATGTATCAGTAATATATCATTCGCGGCGAGTTTGGTTACAATACGGTGATACACAAGACGCAGCGAACGTTCGCTACGAGCACCATGAAATTTTCATTTCTCATATAATATGGGACATTTAGTTACAAATAACTTGCTTTTGCTCGCGGCTTCGCCCGCGTGAAGGCACTCTTAAAAAAACCGGTCAAATGCGTGTCGGACCACGCACAATGAAGGGTTCCGTAGTTGGGATGAATTTATCCCAAGAACAAACTAAACTTTGTAGTTGAAAAACATGTTCTCCTATACATTCTGTATAGGAGAACATGTTTTTGCAACCGCAAATGTAAGTTGATGATTATTACTCGTTAACTTGTAAAGCCTACTTTGCTGTGATAGTTTTCCTTTTAATTTCGTTATATATATGCTATTGCCGTGAATTTTTTCATATATCCAAAAACCAACCATTAAGCTTGCAGGGGGGGGGGGCGGACACATGACACTAACAAAAATTTGCACTTTAAAGCTTAATATTTCGAAAACGGATCCCTAAATCCAAAAATGGTTTTAGCAAATTCACAATATTTTTGAACTACCTTTTCAACGACACCGGAGGGGATTATTGAGAGAAAAAAAAATCATCCTCACTTTACGTCTAGGGGAGGTAACTGAAAAAAATATATTTTTCATGATTTTATTTTACCACTTTGTCGGCGTGATAAATATGTATACTCATGCCAAATTACAGTTTTCTACTACTACGCGTCTCTGAGCTCTGAGCGGACAGACAGACAGACAGACAGACAGACAGACGGACAGACAGCCAGACAGACAGACAGACGGACATGACGAAACTATAAGTGTTCCTTGTTTACTACGGATCCCTAAAAAACGGTTAAGGTTTACCTTATCCATGAAAAAATACGTATAATATAATATATACTAACTTTCTTGGTTATCGGTCAAAAGGGTGTTGGAGTTTATAGATCACATATAATATACCAAAATCCATTTTTATATACAGCATATTAGAAAGGTGTAGTAAAATACAAGAGTTTGGTACAGACGGAAAAAAAAGTGCCACTCCGGGAGTGCTGACAGAAGTGAAAACTTGAACAATTTTATTGTGCAGGAAATACTTTTAATGAGTTCAGTTGTTTTTCCCATCTCAAAAATGCCCAACGCGCCTAAAGAAGTATTCACTTTAAAAAATAATATTAGCCGTCCCATACATTTGGGTCGGATATGTTGTTGAAGCTTTGTATGGGACAGTTGATAATTTTTTCGCGATTAAAATGTTGGTCCCATGGAGAAAGTTGTCCAGTTTGATGGTCTGTAGTCTGTTCCACACCTTTCTGATACATTTTGTATGGAAAAGTTCAGCTCTGAAGAATGTCGTCTCACTCATTTCTTTATGATAGTCTCTTTCTAAAAGCTGCTACGTCATGTTATCGCCCAGCCAGTGTAAGTACCTCATTTCTTATTTCAGAACCAATTTAAGTGCTTAAGTCGGTTCCCCTATGCATAAACACAAAGATTGGAACTAACATTCGCAAGTCATGCAAATGTTAATATTTCTTGCGGGGTCAAACGGCGACTGCAGAAAGCTAAGCGCTGAGTCACTGCAACAATCAAGGTCGTGAAAATGCACCTTTGTCTACAATAGACGTACAATTTTCTACTTGTAATAGTCCATTATAAGGTTTCAATGCAAGTCATAACGAGTAGAGCGGCAATTGCGATCTCTGCGCGATTTCAATCCCGGTCTGTAATTGAACATTTCTTGACCGACCTTCGAGGTCGGGCCATAGAAGCGGAATAGAGCGGAAGCCATATATGATTCCTAATTCTCTCATTATTTTGGGTGCAGGCACCTACCTATTCCTTTAGTATTGCTAAGGTTGTCTTTAAAAGATTGCTTTTAGCGATAACACCGCCTCTTGTGTCACCCTATGTATAATTTCTACATTTATATATATCTGTACTTTAAGGCGAAAGCGTCAGCAGGGTAGCCCGCAAAATAAAATTTTCTCACGTATTTTGCAATTTGTAGGTCAGTATCAGGGTGTATTTTGATCTTAATATGATTCGCGACCGTATCAAATGTTTATTTATAGAATTGTGATCATAAAAATCATCAATACAACTCTCTAAGTTCATGTAATCCTATTGAATGACTATTTTATGAAATCATGACATTTGAGGATTATGCTAACTTAAGGAGTTGTATTGCTGATTCTCAGGATTATAATTCTGTAAGGCCATATTTGTTACGGTCGCGAATCATATTTTAATCAACATGCAACCTGCACATTGCAAAATGCAAAAACGAAAGAAAATTTGAATTTCGCGAGCTAGCTTAGCGCATCCCCCTTAAATGGTGTACAAATAAAGAGTATTCTATTCTTGTACTAAAAATGCTTGTTAAAATTTCGTTTATTTTCGCTTCCCTTACAGGGATTTTAAAAGATGATGTCCATGACCATTTTCTTAAATCATTACGATCCTACCGCTTATCTTAATGTTATAAAGGTCAGCGACATTAGAAAACCTCTAGCGTCAGACTTTCCGTGGGATGACCCTCCAGAGAGTGACTCTCCAAACTTAATGGATCATTGCCAAGTCATTATATGTTATCAAAGAATGGGTGTTTGTTGGCACCGACTGTGGACGGTTTTTCTTCAGTTCAAACTACAAGGGCAACGCCCTTTCTCTATTTTGCCTGGGTGGGTAACGCTAGTCTAAGCGTTACCCACCCAGGTTTTTTCAAAGTTTCTAGATAAGTAGGCAAAAAAGTTTTACAAACGATAAGTCAACATCTCATTAGTAACACTTAAATGCGTGTCTGAGGCCGTTAAATCTAAATTAAACCTTGATACTTGAAGGAATCCTCAACATTACATTTTATCAATCTCTCCAACCACAAAATTCGTGACCTTAATGTGACGTCAAATCCGAATTTAGGACAAGATCTACACACGAAACTGCGTACTGTTGTTGATTTTAAGCTAGAGTTGCTAACTTGTGTTGACTTACATAACTGAGTCTTCGGGAAGTGCGAAGGCGTTGCTGTCGACATCGGTGGCAGTCCCCCCCGGACCTCGGATCATCGTGTCGGGGAACCTGTGTCCCTGGTAGTACCGGAGGGAACTTCGCATGTGGTATTGCGTCTTGGTCGGGTCTGAGAACGTCAGACCCGGCAGTTTTGGTAGTCCCCACGCCATTGTGAGCTTTATTAAACGTTTCTGGAATAAGTGTAAATTGCTTAGGTACCTATAATTAGACACTTAAAATTACTAAATTTAAGGTTCCGGTGATTCAGCCAATCCTTCGTTTACTGGAGGCTCGCCCAATAATACAGCATCATACAAGATAACATCACCATAGAACAGGAATGTTTGAAATAACACTTAAAACATCTTCAGTTCACTTTTTTAAACCGTTTTCCGTAAACAACGCGTAAGTATTCCATGCATATCCAACTTTCATGTTGTCTATTAGTACCTTTGAGCGGAACCAACAAAGCTATTATTTGCTAAACATTCCCGAGGCTTAGAAACACCCGCCTCACTGTGCTAGAACTGCTAGATAAATCTACTCCAACTACTAACAGCTGCTTCGCTCGCTTCCTAACTATGTCAGTAGGTATATTCAGGTTACGGAATTTACGAACAACATTAGGTAAATTACTTAATTTTTTTTAAAATCTTTTTAACAGTAGAATTAAAGAAATTCAGGGGAATTCGTTACGAGAGATCAATTTTTTTTTAAATCTTTTTAACAGTAGAATTAAAGAAATTCAGGGGAATTCGTTACGAGAGATCAAAATATGTTCAACGCAAAGACATTTAAATTTGTTCTATGCAAACTAAATTTACATTTAGTTTACACATAGGCATCCATTCCAAAAACGTGAAAACCCAAGCATTTTGAAACCGAACTCTTACTAATCCAAAACGTGGACACAAAGTACATAAATCAGATGACAAATACGTAACACGTAGCAAGATAAGCGATGTTCGAGCGACGTGAGCTCATCCACCTTCAGCCAAGAGTACCTATCTTGTTCACGCGTCACGCAATTCAGGAAGCGATACACGCACTAAGGAAATGAAGTAATCCCACGGTTTTGTAAGTAACCTGCGTATCATGGGCACGCGTGAAATCGAACTGCCTGCTTTTTCTGCTAGCCTGGTATCGAAGGAGGTTAATGGCCAAACGTCCATGTAGTAGAAAATTCAAAAAAAATGTTGGTTGTGTTAAAACCAACATAGTGATATTGGGTATTTACCACACTATTATAACCTTAAAATAAGATGAAAAACCAACTAGAAATCTAAGTCGAGATTTTGCATATGACACAAGAATAACAAAGCTATTAAAACTTCTACGCATAATTAAATGTGATATTCTATTCGAATTCCATGAATAGTAGTTATTTTTAGTCCATCTTTTTCCTTAGAACCCCGACTACCATGTTCCCAGCTTAATGAAATTATTTTTCCTTAGAAACTCACGAAAGTAGGTGGTAAATGCCGAGGCGGGTATTCCGAACAAAATAATAAATTCTTACCTAAAATATAATACAGAAGACGATAAGTTGATGTGAATAAATAACGATGCTTTATAAAAACCCGAACTAAAGAGAAAAATATAACGTAAAAACTCGCTTTGATCAAAAGAGCAAGTATGACAGCCCCGTTGTCGGGTAAACAGCTTATAATTATAAACAAAGCGTTGCCACGTGATAACAACCCTATTGTACTCCTTGCGGTATCCGGAAGGAAACTTTTTGTTGAAATCAATAAGATCCTTGTTTTTGGCGATGATATGCGATAGCGAGGGTGGCGAGGATTCTAGTACATTCTATGACTGCACAAGCGTGAAGTACGACTCCATGGCTGTTGTTATTTCCGACAACCAATCACAACAGCTAACGTGAGATTTACAGATGTACCTACATGGATCTTTTAGTGCGTGGCCAAAATCGGAACTAACGTCGCTAACTTGTTTTCTTTTTTTTACATTTTACAAAACAGTCTCACAAATGTTTACCAACAGCGCCACCCTGCCTACGTAATCCAAGCGCCAAAAGATCCTTGTAGCACTCTTACTTAAAAAAAACGGACAACTGCGTGTCGGACCACGCACAATGAAGGGTTCCGTAATTGGGATGAATTTATCCCAAAAACAAACTTAACATTGTTGTTGAAAAATATGTTCTCCCATACATCGATATACGTCATGGTCAATTTTCCTTCTGCAAATGTAAGTTTTTAATCGCAAAAAATAAAATTTTTATGTGATTAAACTACAAATTAACAATTTTCGGACTTTTTCCTTTACGTGTGCTGTGAGACCTTGCATTCTGCCAAATTTCATGATTCTAGGTCAACGGAAAGTAACCTCTAGGTTTTAACAAAAAAAAAAAAATATCGCGCGAATGGCCGTATTTTTTTAGAGCTCCAAGGGACCATAGCCCTACGTATTTGGTATTGATTTAAACTTGATACCTCCACGCGTTCCTCAGAAAAAGGGGTCTTGACAGACTGACGGACGGACAACGAAGTGAGGGTTCAATTTTTTTCTTTTCAGGTACGGAACCCTACAAATCGATTACAGATATTTAGTTGATTGGCATTTCAGAAGCCCGTGTAGGGCAAGCAAAGTCATGGTCTTATTCCCATAACTGTGTCTATTGCGAAAACTTTAAATTACTATCCGATAAGATTAAACTAAACCGTCACGAAGCAATTATTTGTGACGACAGACGGATTCCAACCGCGACGCAGTAGTCTCGTCGTAGACATATATCCAGACTACACCTAGTCGTCTACAGCTATCTAGATAATACTCGTACAACCGTCTAGACGTAAGGTCCTGTCACGACTTGCAGCAACGTCACAAACACGCTAGACGCGCAAAATATAAATAATTAATTCTATCTACCCATAGGTACTTGATACAATGTTTCAGTCTGGTTTCGACCTATAAGTATAACTAAAATTGTTGTTATGGAACTCAGTTGTCTTTTGCTCCTGGAGTGGGCGCTAATAACTGCGCAATATTAACGTACACAAAACCTCAAACTCAAAGCATTTATTTCAAGTTTATTTATTTAAAGCACTTTTGAATTGTCAAAGAGTCGGTCAGTTAGTCAGAAAGTTGAAGCTAGTTGCCCATTCCAAAACTTAGATCTCTATGGAGAAGAACGGGCAAGAAACTCCAAGGACACTCTTTTAAATATAGATATTACAAAATCCTGGGTACATTATTCTTGTTGCTTCTATATATGAGAACAATGTACAAAAAAGAATCGAAAACAATTGAAAATATAAGATTAAAAATAAGTAGAGACTGGTCATCTCTTATCTGCCAGGGCAGATAAGAGATGACCAGTCTCCACTGACGGCGCCCGTTCACGAACATGACGCGTGGATTCAGCTCAACCATTTTGTAGGGAACCGAATGATCCAGCACACTCGCCACCATCAGCGAGACATTTAAGTGACATACTCTTCACTGTCATGCTCTTTTAAGTCAACATACATCTTAATAACATAATAAACAGCTCCAAGGCAAAAAAAAATAAAAATATTTTTAAATGCTTCAAAAATCGTAATATGTTTTTCTTCCAATAAAATATTTGTGTTTGTATTAATACGCCAACTTGTATGTTTGCTTACTTGTATCTTTAACCAACTAAACCGATGAATTTACTTTGATAGTCAGGTTAGAACTAATCATGAATGAATGCCCTCACTGAAAACAATACCTACTGACATTTATGAACTATTCCTGGGAGAAATGCTGGTCATATTAAAGAATAATAAAGCAGTTAAGTTAAAAAGTAATCCTATGCCTAAATACATTGTCTAAATCCAAACGCCAAAGGTGTGACATCTAACGAAGGTGTTATATTAGCCACAATGTCAGGCGTCACGGGTGAGCTGCGAGGGTCCCTGTCGCACGTTGATTAATGTGCGCCGGGACCAGCGATAGATAGCCTTCGTCAAAAGTGTCGAAGTATCCGTAGTCGAGTCGCTGCCCAACGATGGCTGGCTGTCGTCAGACGCCTGAGCCAGTGTAATTGGACTTTCATGCATAAATAATTCGCTTTTGTGTCATTCAAATTGCGATTTTATTACATACGACACTTTTTATGCCATTATTTAAGTATGATCATATTATCTGTAAATGTTCATCTACAAAAATACATTAGTACCTAACCTTTCCGAGAACAAACATACAAAATGTTAGTTGTGCATAAGCTTTGTAATTACGTAAACACAAACCGTTTTCGTTAACGAATGAATTCCTATTCGTGACACAATCGCTGTTAAGAGAACTTTACTGAAACTACATTTAAGCTTCTGCCTGTGACAGAACGCGCAAAGTCAACAAACAGCCACGGTTCGCCGGAATCGAATAATAGTTCGCTCTCGATTTATCTCACTCATTTCCTCTTAAATACCGCTGGATATATTTTTAGCGATCACTAATGAACTGAATTCTATTTTTAGGTATCAAGATGGCTTACCTAGCCAAGTACGTATCGCGAGGTTCACGGCTGTCTGCGTTTTATCAGAGGGGGTATGGTACAGCCTCCCCCTTCGTATTTTCTGAAGAGGTTCGCCGCGCCAAGTCAGATGGTAAAGCAATTGTCGCTCTAGAATCAACGATTATTACACATGGAATGCCTTACCCGCAGAATTTGGAAACTGCTAAGCAAGTAGAGAATATTATTAGAGAAAGGGTGAGTTATAAAATATTGTTTTCTCGACTTTTCTGGTAATAATTGGTTAGAAATATCCTTTGTTGCATTAGAAATATGTGGTGGTGTATTATCAAAGCTTGTATCACACTTTTGTAAACAACAAAGTAATCAAATTTTGCAATACTATTATCGAACAAAAATGGCGGGATACGACGTGAATTCGAATAACCTATAAGTTTTTTTTAAATACGGCGCTGTGGTAGTGAAACTCGCGTGCATGACAATTTTTTTTTTTTTAAATTCGAGTTGCATAATGAAATCTAATACAACATTATAACACTAATTTGGATGATATTATGGTTACTATGACACTGGCTGTTTTAATGTTGGCAATAAGCTAACTGTTTCAGAAACTTTTATAGAGGTTTTATAGCATGGGTTTTATAAATGTACATATGTTTATAGAGTAAAATTATATGCCTAAGTACATAGCTTCATTTACTATATGATATCTGAGTGCTACGCTTTCGTAGACCTTTCGTAGCGGCATTATTACTCTCGAGATAAATTCTGTATTTAGATATTTCGCAAAAAAAGTGTCTTACCTACTGTTTTTCGTATGCAAAAAGATACTGCTTTTTCTTCAACTTTCACGTACTTACACTGAGTCAAAAATTCACATTTTTCACATTTTAATATTCGGTTTTATTTTCAGGGTGCAGTACCAGCAACAATAGCAATCCTCAAAGGCCAGCTCACGATAGGTTTATCCTCTGATCAGCTGAGCTACCTGGCTCAAGCCAAGGGCGTGGTGAAGGCTTCGCGCAGAGATCTGGCACCGATAGCCGCTGCTCAGCTGGATGGCGCCACCACCGTCGCTGGCACCATCATAGCGGCACAGCTTGCTGACATACCTGTGTTCGTCACTGGCGGAATAGGTGACGTATATTATTTTATATTATATAAATGTTTGCACGGTTTTTATGATTTCACAAAACATCGAGATTGCTTTATTAAATGTAAGTTTAACATTAATGTTACTTAAACCTTCCGGAAGAAATTCTCCAAACAATGGTTAAAACCGCATCAAAATCCGTTGCGTATTTTAAAAAAACAGCGCGGTCACACAGACAGAAACGAAAATCGACTTAAATTTATAAAATGTATAGATATAGATGGATGGATATAGATAATTATGGATACTTACTGCATCTTTTGTAACCCGGTGTAATTTGCGTCGTAATAAATGTTTTGATACCTATGAGAAATTATAACCGATCAACCTTCGTTCAGTCGGATTCATTTAACGCACAAAATTGCGCTCGTTTTATAAGGTCTAGGTTAACTGAACATCATTGACGATCTAATAAGAGAAAGGAAATCAAAGTAAATATTTTTCCAGTAACCAGTCTCAATCCCAAACCCTGGGCTGCAGCAAACTGTTTATCAGATAAACCTTATAACACTTTAACTCACGCGGGAAATAAACCCCAGATTTAACCCGTTTTTGCAGCAGCAGTCGCGATCTAATTATAGAAAAAAGCTTTCCACTAGCAAAACAATTTTCTTCCCTCCTTCGGTGTAAAGAGAAAAGTTTTAAGAATATTTCAATTTGAAGCTAGGAAACCGTTTTATCAACTTTTCAAGGAAAAATTTCATTCAGAACGATTTCTAGACAAATGAAAACGGCAATAGCGCAACGTTTAAAACGTATAGTTAAAGCAATAGCACGTAAAATTTAATCAGAGAGGCAACCGGATGGCCATGGTCCATTCGGACGGTTCGGGGGGTTCGGTATCACTTCAAGAACCAGATTACCACTCGCCATTCGGTTGCCTCTCCAATTAAATTTTACGTGTCATTGCCTTGAATAGTAAGACTATTGAGCGAATGGTCTTGAAATCTATTCACAACCGATGCACTAATTATATTCCGCCCGCCGAGAGAATGCATTCCCCTGTCAATTGAGTACAAAAGAATACGTGTTTTACGAATTTTTACTTTATTTGTTCCTAATCGTGTCCAACTGAGAGGTTTTAAGAACGCTTTCTAACGGCAGCCGGAGTTTAATGACGTGAAATACACTCCTGGTTAAGGAATTAAATTTAAATTCAAATTCATTTATTGTTTTTCACATACGGAAAATCTGTTCTTATAATCATTACATAAAGGATCGCTTTAACACACCTATAACCCACGAAACTCATAATCTAAACAACGACAACTTTATTGTTTAATTTGTTATTTAGTATAAGAATGCCTTCAAAAGCACCATAGGACGGACTTAGTTATTCTAATCTAGTCTACCGTAACAGTGCACTCATTAACCCAAAGTATTATGTTGCTAACAGGCTAACAGGCTCACACAAATAGCCTCATACTGCAGACATAAAAAGACCTCAAGTGCAGTCTCGCACGAGTAGAGGCACTTGTTAGCAGACGGCATTCCGTTGTGTTATAGCGGTCACCATTACGGCACACAACCTTACAATATGGCGACCGTATACATGTAGGTATCTACTTACCGGATTATAGTATACTAGTCCTGCCGGCTTTAGTCCAGACATCTTCGTGTTTTGAATCGATAAAATCGACATTAATTTCAAGCAAAAATACTCGTATTCATTGACATCAATTTGATTGAAACTATAAAATTTTGGAAGTATGATACCACCACACGAAAGGCAGACGTGACGTTATAAAATGTTTCGAAACACTATAGAACAAAATCTACATAAAATTGTGGCCACCAAATATATATTTTTGTAAATGTTCCTCGTCACATTTCTGTTCCCATGTTTCGTCACAACACGGCTCATGTCGTCATTGCAATTCGCTACAATTGCCGGCGACAGCACCGCGGCTGCTACATCAGAAACTCTTTATTATAACGCGAATTGCGTTACAACACGTTAACGTCGCGTCAGGCTTCACGCTTAATGAACCTGTTTACGACTACCATTTAAATGAAACGACAATCTTAATTAAACGATCCAAAATCATATGAAGCACAACGTTCATAGTACTATGTTCAGTTGTTTTACAAAGCGCCTGCAATTAACGTGTTGTTAATGAGTGTTTACAAGATTATGATCACGCTTCTCCCGTACAAGGCAGTGCTAAGTCACGACTCGCAAATAGTAACAATCATCGTGAAAACACCGCAAACACTTCAATTAACTGTGCTCGTGAATTCACAAATGAATTTCAACGATATCACGGTTGAATTCAACGCTTTGCCGGCGCATTCATTACTGCCAGTCGCATCGCAGCCGTGCCGAACTGGCGATGTAATTAACAACGAATTCCGTGAAACAGAGCGCGATTTATCACCTTCTAGATAAGCATTCGTAGTGCTTGGGCTTGTAAATTATCGTGAGAAGCAGTGTTATTCCGTTCCCAACGATTTGAATTAGCGTCTGTCAGGATAAGGTTTGCGAGCACGGAACAGGCAAATGTCTGTGAATACACGAAAGGATGGATACAAAAGGATTACGCTATATCGGCAGTTCGCGACGGCAGGGGTTGGCTGGGCGAAGCCAAAATGGCGAATTACGATGGCCGCCGCGTCGTTATCGTGTCGTAGACGATTTATTATAAAGGCACTGTTAAACTAGGAGCTTTGCAAGCGAGCTCTCTTTTGAGCGGGAGTCTCCGCTCACTATGCATAGCTTTTAGTTTTGGATAGATACGCAGTTTATGTCGTTTTCATAATAGGATAAGAACTTTCAAAGAAGGAATACTGAATTCAAATTCAGTATTCCTTTAAAATATTCGTACATACTCGTAAGGCCCAACGACCTTAAATTAGGCCATCATTATCATGTAGTTTTTAAGATGTGTAGCAAGCAAGCATTTTGGGCCATACGAGGATAGTTTACTGGCATATAATTTCACAAAATTCAGCGCGAAATTGAAACAAAACTTAATTATTTTTAAACAAATATCTGAATTAGCATTTTATAATGTGTAGATACTTTATTTTCCCAGCTTCCTTCGTAGGTAGTATCTCAATTCTGAGAGGAACATAATGGTTCATAAATCTTACTCACGTCGGTACAATAATTTCCATCTCCGTATGTTATTTGAAAACATAAAAGTATTAATGGAAATAAGACGTCTCTTGATTAAATAAGATCGACTTCCATTGTTCACATTATATCCTGTGTTTTAGCTTATAGCGCGAAAGAAATAGATGTAGATGAAGAACATTTCGTTTTATTTGGGGATTTCAAAGGTTTATACCTTTCCTTACCGAAAAAGGCATTTTAAAGAACGGTCTAGGTAAATTGAACCAAATAGCGTATCTATACAAACGATTCGTTCTTACTTCATGTTTTGGAAGTAATCGCGGAATGGGAACGTACCTCCGGAGTTGTGGACGTATAATATACATTGAACGAAACTATGTCGGAGCGCGGTCTACCCGCCGCCTGCGAGCTACTTCGCCGGTCGCCCACCAGTGATGTAATAATTCCGCTTCCCGTGGCCCCGGCCAAATACTTCGCCGACATTTTATTACACTCACAAAATCGAAGATATTTGTAATTTTGACTTTTCAGCATTTTGGTCAATATCGAGTCGTGTTATACGGGAAACTTTTATTTTATCGGATTCTCACCAACCATTGAACGCTTGAAACAATTCAAGACAAATATTTTGAACGACAGTTCTTCTTTTACGCAATTTTGTAACTAAACTTTAGTTTGTTTTAAGTAACACTGAGTTTTATTTCAGCTTTCTTTTCCCAAATCCAATATCGAGTGCTTGTAATATCAAAAAGGGTAGTGAAACTGAATATTGAAAATGTGGAGTATTTCCCGCAGGTGGTGTGCATCGTCACGGCGAGGGCACATTGGACATATCAGCGGATCTGAACGAGCTGGGACGCAGCAACACGCTCGTCGTGTGCAGTGGCGTTAAGTCCATATTAGACATCGGACGAACTCTCGAGTACTTGGTAACTATGTACATAATTATTTAATGTTGCTGCTAACTTCGTGCCTGATCAGTTTTCCAACTTAAAATTTCACAGTATCCGATCTTAAAATACAGAAAGACAAAAGACTCTTATCTTTTTTGTTTTACGACGCCAGTGCAGTACAATGTAGATAAATAATTTGAGAACATAAAATACGTCGTCATTTTTACGTCGTCGATTCCCACTTGACTGTCCTTTTGTAGACCGCGTGGTGCTCAAGGCGGTTTTTGATTCAAAAGCAGAACATACTGAACAAAGTAAATTGTAGTACCTTCGTATTATTTCTGTATTACTTAGTGAAAGAAAAACATAGAGCAAACCAGGTCGTTAGGTTACCGCGCAAGTTCTGAGGATTGCCCGAGGGAGGCTGGTTGCTAAGCAAGTAACTTAGCTGTTTCTAGATAGAAGAGAGCTATGTTGCAGTTGTGTACTCAATGAGAATACGCCGAATGTAACTTCAAAGAGCGCTTTGATTACATCGGGGACCTCCGAGTGGTGTGTCATTTCATATTTTATTACATTTGACTCGAAGAGTGTACACGTATATTATTTTTAGATTAGCATGTGTTTTGTGCTAAGTATAGAAAACCTTACCACTAGAATATTTATTGATTTAAATATTATGTATTTGTTTATTTGGCCTTCGTTTTCTCGTAGCAGTTTACGAAAAAGGTCTTCGTCGCAGTCTACGAGAAAGATCTTCGTAGCAGTCTACGAGAAAGATCTTCGTAGCAGTCTACGAGAAAGATCTTCGTAGCAGTCTACGAGAAAAATCTTCGTAGCAGTCTACGAGAAAGATTTTCGTAGCAGTCTACGAGAAAGATCTTCGTAGCAGTCTACGAGAAAGTTTTTCGTAGCAGTGAAACTTAGAACTTATATAATAATTTTATTCAGGAAACGCAAGGTGTATGTGTATGCGCGTTTGGAGAGACGTCAGACTTCCCTGCGTTCTATACGCCGCGGTCAGGACATACCGCGCCGCACCGCGTCGGTGACGCACAGCAAGCCGCGCGGCTGTTGCATGCGGCACATGAGCTGCAACTGATGTCCGGCACTGTTGTTGCCGTGCCAATACCGCAGGAGTATGCTATGGATGGTAAGATTAAGTGATAAATTGTAGATCGAGGGATAAAACCATAAGCTGTATTATGTTCTTGCGTGTATGCAAAAGGAACACATTCATCGTGCAGTCTGTCGATGTAAATTCGTACTACTTTCAGTCCTTACTATGTAATTATGACGGGAACCTTATCGCCAAATCTATTATTACAGTCCAGTAGTTAAACCTTCCTCTCTTAAACAAACTGCGATATAGCCACCCAACTGGCGAGCCCCTTTTCCTAAAATCACTACATACCGGAACACATTTTTAACAGACCTAACTGACCAAACAGTCGGTAAACGGCTGTGGTCCGCTCACTACTTAACTAATACCTACTTCATTATTGCTTTATTTTTCGTGAAATTATAAATAAACAAAGAAAACTCATGTAATATTTACAAAGTAGTCCTTGGTTCGATTCCTGGGTCGGGCAAAGTGTTCATGGGTTTTTCTATCTGAAATTTCTCAGTAGCAGCTCTGGATTTGTGCCCGGTTGATGGCAATAGGCTCGTCACCTATTACATGGGACTTAAACATAACTGGCGAAATGTGGGTGTACCTGCTATAGGGATGCCTCTGCCCAACCCTTCCGGGAAACAAGGCGTGATGTTATGTTATGTATTTACAAAGAACAAACATTCTTTAAAATGTTTGTCGAGGAAAATTCTGTGGTGTTATAGTAAAAGAGGATAAGTCAATAAACACAACTTTTCACCAGAGGCGAAAGAAAAAAACGCTCTTCGGTTTCAAAAGATAAATGTATATAATCAAGAATATAAAAGATACATACTACAAATTTGTTACTATTCTCATTTAACAATATTGCCTCTTGTTTATCGTAATTTGAAAACATAATTGTATTTGTTATTAATTAATAATTGACATTATCTCGTTTTTCCTTATCAAGAACAAAAATATTATATTCATATTATTGACTCATCTCTATGCAATGTTTGTTTTTATAGAATTTGGAAATATTATTCATTTTAAACTAATATGTAAATTGGGACGGTTAAACAGGACATGCTGACAAAAAAAAACTAGGACCTTAAACATCGTTGAAGTCTTCAATATCGGGATCTATGTCACTTGTGTTAGTACTAGTTTGTAATTTATTGTAGAATTCATTGCAACTATTGTGAACTGAGTGGAGAATACTTAAAAGGTATTTCTATTTTTCCTGGCTTATAGGCACTTGCATTTCTCAGGATTTAAGGATTCATTTGCTTTGCCCCTTCGACAGAAAGAAATGTCCTTAAACTCGGTTGAGTTGTTTAATTTTGTTTTAAATTTAATTACACCTGGTTCATATTCGCCACTAAATCTAAACCATTTCACATCATACCATATAAATTTCCCACCAGATGATTCTACTTTTCGTAGCTGCAGCGAAGTTCAAAACATATCGTTTGTCATTATTATGACGTAAATGTTTCTACTCGTCATTCTTACCAGATTATACCAATCTCTCGGTACATGTATAGCCATGTCAGTTCTTTTTTTCATACGTTCGATTTGGGCGTGAACAGAATCGCACTCCATGTGCGTATGCCCGGGTACCTACTAAGAACTTATGGTCTATTAGCAAATCAGTACCCTAATTGCGTAATACAACACAATCACAATTTGTTTCGATTTGAAACAGATTGCTAATCCATTGCTTTATAAGTTGGAAAAAAAATCTGCTCAACAATGAATAACGCAATGAATGTTGTTGAACTGTCAAAATGAAACAAATTAGACAAAATTGTTAACTTATTTTCGTAAACAATTTTTACGAAAATAAGTTACGCAATTAGGGTACTGGTCTCAGTTTGCCTATGCATAAAAACATAGCAGCAACGTAACTATTTTTATTTTGCCCGCCACACGTATTGGAATAAAACGTTACTGCATTTACATGGGGTGGCAATGACATTAAAATAGTAAACAGGCGAGACGCTATTTGGTTGGCTCCACGTCCTCCATCAGCTTCGCTCCACATGTAGCAAAAGCTTCTTTTGCTGTAACAGTCATAAATATTTAGTTTTGAACGTCCATAAAAGCTGTTTGTAAAAAACGATATTAGTTTATAGAAAGGGGGTTGGGAGACATTGCTGCAGATCAAAACAATAAAATATTTCAACGTCGCTGGACTCATCTTTGTCTTTTTTTCCATTGAATATGCCAAGTCAGCTTCAAGTTGGTGGATATCATGGTCCCTCTTTAAAGTTTCAGAATCTGGCGGCAATGCCAGTTTAATTTTCATCTTGTATGAGTCACATGTATTGCAGGTATTCAAAGATTAGAGAAGAAGGTTTCTTAAAAGACAGACCCATTGTACGAAAAACATTTCCAAAATACGTGTATGATACGGGATTGGCCACTTTTTCTTTGTACAGACGCCAGCACATCAAGCTACCCGAAACTGTCAAATTTTACCATCAACTTTGAACCTTATGCTTCAGCGATAAAGTTGAAAATCTATTAAATAAATTTGACAGATTGTAGTAGCCTGATGTGCTGGCATCTGGACATTTGATACAATAATGTCAGTGAGAGCCCTGTCGGCAAATATTTTTTGTTAGTATTAGTCAAGGTAAAAATCGTAATAAAACAATCACACTTACGTTCAGTAGAACATTATCTGATGAATTCTGTTCATTTCTAAGAATTTTAACACTCTTAAACACTAGAAACACAATATTATAATTTTTTTACGCAGGTCAAAACACGTCAACTTCGCGCGCGAGATGCAACTGACAGAATACGACGATTCGCATTTATAGATGAGTTGACTTATCTCAATATGCATATAACAATTTTAAAAAAATACGTACACAATAATGAGATGAGTAAACTTAACTCTTTTGACTTTTTTTGTATTTTGTTGTTTCTGACTAGACTCGTTTTACAATTTGAGTTTTACGAAATTGTAATACAAATACCGACTCACCTCCTTTTTACCTTAATAGATATTAATGTTTAGTATCGAATTATGTAAATAACTCATTTTTCAATATTTATGACTTATCCCCTTTTACCTTAACACCACAGAATTACTACTGCAATGTTTTAAAGATTTTATCGAGATTATTCAAAAGCTTCTTATTATACGCTATTCCGATTATGTAGCCCCGAACTATAAAGAGTATAAATTAAATACCTTTGCTAACGGGAAAGCGCAAAAAAGTAACGTTTTACGATAAAACTTTAATTAAAACAACCTGAGAGCGTACATAGTAAAAGTTTTACAGCTTTTAAGACTTTAATATGCTACGATATAATTTGATTTCAGAGTAATCGAATGTGTCATTATCAGCCAATTTTGTTTTTCCATATGCATACTTCGGACCATCGATAGGTACTTTCAAGAAAAAAAAACAATTTTGGTTCAACTTTTACTGAAACTGATTCAGTAACATTGAGCATAAGAGATAGCCTAACTTACAAAGGTTTCTAAGGCCCGTATTACAGAACGTCACTCAAAACTCATGCAATACTTAAAACTCGTTTAAAGCCTTTTGATTGGCTGAAACTAGTTTTAAGTAATTATTATTATTTATTTATTTCTAAAACACTTAACCTATTACATTTTGGTTTAAGCCTCACAACGATAACCTCTCAGGGTTTATCAGCGGGCGGCGAGCCGTTAAAAAAAAAACTACAAATATGTTTCTTACATACTACAATGATGATATTACATCTACACTAATAATATTATAAAGAGAAAAGATTTGCATTTTTGCATATAACGAATAAACCCAAAAACTACTGGACCGATTTCAAAAATTATTTGCCGCTAGAAAGCTACATTATCACTGAGTAACATGGGCTATAAGTAATTTATAAAGATATCACGCGGGCGAAGCCACTGGTGGAAGCTAGTGATACAATAACTTTAAAATGATGATAATAATTTGTGGGTACATTAATACATACATACATTAGGAGAAATTTTGTGTAAGGAAACGTTTTGATTTGTACTTATAACTTTTCGAATTTGCTTTGTATACCGTTCGTAAGTCGTCTGGCAGTTTATTAAGGAAAAGAGGTTCTAAATATTCTTCAACCCTCATCCCGTACACATTATTGAACTTTGGTAGGATGTATTTATTTTTAAGTGGTATCGTTCTTAGAAAATCAGGTCTTGTTTTTTCGGTTAGCAGCTCTTCTATTGAGTTCCGCAAATGTACAAAGTTCAACTTTATTGAACACATTCATAACATTACAGTATTTAAAGAGATCGACGTCACTGTTTTTGAATTTCTTGGTCAAATGTTTTGGCGTAATTAATTTTAATATTCTTAGTTGTAACTTGTAAATATATGTCAGGTATGTATGATAAGTTTTGCCATAGCTGCTGAGTCCGTAGTTGATAACCGAGTCTGCTAGCTGCTAATGCTTGAGTCTTGAGTGACGTTCTGTTATACGGACCTAAGACTACTTCACATAAACTTGGTTAACCTACTAGGTATCTATTCAAGTTTACTAACAAGTACAACATACCAGTATTTACAACCCATTCATTATTATTTTCATGTCGGTATTTTTCCTTTCTTTGCTACACGTAGTATTTTTGTGTTTTTACAGAGAAAATAATTGAAGAAGCCATTACTCGTGCGCTGAAAGAAGCTGAACAAAAAGGGATTTTCGGTAAAGAAGTAACGCCTTTCATTCTGTCTGCGGTTGCCAAAGCTACTAGTGGAGCATCTCTTAATGCCAGTATCCTTTTCTACATTTTTACGATAAAAACCTTTAATTCTATAGTTAATTTAAGAAAGTAAAGGCAGTATAGATTAAGTTTTAGCTATATCTAACTATGCATATAAGTAATGTCTAATAAATCGCATCTTTCCATCCATTAATCCGCTCACGACCCCGTAGGCTTGGCTCTTATCGGAATAATTACGACACCATTAAAATACTTAATAAGACTTTAGCAACTGCCTAATTCCGTCGTAAATTAAATGTGTTAGAAACGCCAATGGTCTATATAGTAGTGAAGCTAATTGCCACAATTTCTTTCTTTAACGAGTCACAGACATCGCTCTCATAAAGAACAACGCTAAAGTGGGCGCCGATATTGCAGTCGAGTTTAAAAAACTCAAGAATGGTGATAATTCGAAGAATGCGTCTAATATTGGATTGTCGAAGAGCGCTGGGAAATGTACGACCAATTCTTTGGGACATTTTCACACTTCGTGCAGCAACCGGTCTGATGAAGTGCCATTGTTTTCTGAGAAGAATTGTGAGGGCGACGTGTTGGTGATTGGGGGAGCGAACGTCGACCGCGCCTACAGGCTGAAAGAAGATGGCGTGGAGGTGAGTCTGTGATTGCTTGCATGTGCATACTAACAAGGACGGTTATGTCATTTTGCACGCTTGTTCGTATCTTGAATTTGTTTACATTTGAAATATTTGAAGAACATATAGAAATAGAACGAGAAGAAATGTAATAGGTATTAAAAACAGAAGTTTTCAGTATTAATGTAATGATGTTTTTTGAGTTAGCTATTCTAAAATTCACGTAAGTGTAATTGGTTCAAGAATGTGCCACTATTTGTGATCATGTAGTTACACATTCAATAAAGTATAAAACTAAATGTACACTCTTTATAATTCTTCCAGCCCGTCCCATCTTTGATGTCCTCCCTCCGGTAAACGCCCTAAGCCGAGGCTCGTACCCCAAAGGGGGTGCCCTTAGCGAGCGTTCACCTAGTTTTAATTAGCTTAGTTTATAAGTCCCTGGCTGGAAGCTTTGAGTGTAACAGCTTAAAGCACCCACAGGTTTGCTCGGTTAAATAGTCATGGCCTCAGAGGCCAGCTATGAGATGCCCTACAGAAAAAAAAAAAAAAAGTTATATTTCTTAGTCATCGTTGTATTCATTTAAAAAGGCTGGCTGTAATATAATCATAGTTTTCGACGGTTTCCAGACTCCTCTGCCTGCCAGATGAGTCATCTTCTGCTTGCATGTTACTGGGTCAGGATAATCAACATCATCCTTCATCTAAGTAATACACATTTTATGTTATGGTTTCTGACATCTTTACGTATTTATATCAGCTAAGATATATCCATGTGTCCTTATGATAATATCCATCAATACCTTTTCCTTTTTTTTTCTGTCGCTGATGATTGATGCCTTCCAAAATGTTATTATTTTGTTATGATTTAGGGAGAATTCATATTTGTTTGGCTGTAAAATAAAAAACCCCAACATTTTAACAAACTCTTTATTTAATGCATTTATTATGATAATATTAGCTCTCAGTCGCCTAGTGCGTACCTTCGGAAAGTTGTAACAACTCTACTTTAATAATGAAACACACTGAACGAGGAAAACATTCAAAGTATAGTGACAGTCGAGAATTCAAAAGATTACGTACAGTGTACCGTCCGAATGTTAATATTGTTAACAGATTACTTTGGGACATTTCACACACGTCATGAACTTTATCAAATCGTTGATTATTTTATTTTTATCAACATTTTCATCTGTACATTTATGTTTTATCGAATAGTTAAGTGAAGAAACAGTAATAAAATGAGCGTAGTGTAAAGGTAAACAAGGAAACAATTCGCCATTGTTTTCACAGAGTGGTCGAGTCGAACCACAACACAGTAACACAGACGAGAGCAGAGAGTACAGTGTACGTACGTATGTCGGAAGGTGTCGGAAGGTGTCGGAAGGTGTCGGCAGCACATTAACACGAGCTCGTGTTCACTTCATATCCATTATTAATTTACAATAAACATAACATCAGTTATACATTTTATAAGCCAAGGCACATGTTATTTTAACCGTTTTTTTTTTGGAAGAAATGCAGGATTTAGATTGGATCCTAGCTACAAATTATTCAACTTTCCGAATATAGGTACAAATTTTTATAAGATTGGTACATTCATGTGACAACAATATTAAAAAACTATTTTTCTGCATAAATTCACAAAATATTATACCTACTCTAAGCGAACATAACTTCGTACTCGTCATTACAATATATCTATAAAGTTAGTTCGTAAAAGTACAAATATGTATGAATGTAGGTAGGTGGTCGTACGTCGGTCGAGCCGCGAGCGTGAGGCTGCGCGCGCGCCGCTGCAGTAAACAGGCGCACTCCACCGGCCGCTATGACATCGTATCGTGACGGCTCTACACACGGCATGGATAGGTTTTACCTATATTTGACACAGCCATTAATAAATTTTACCTAATTCCTTACACCATGATTATTGTAATATTTTATATGCGCAGTCTAGATTCATAGCGCAATCTCTTTAAATTTTTAGCAAAAACGTCTGTACTCTGTCAAGATAATGATAAAATGTAGTACATACGAAACATTTTAAATTCTTCTGCCATAAAATAAAATGTTATTAAAAGTGTGTTCGTCCACTTTACTGTTTACAAGCATATAATTGTAGGCACTACGTCGTTTAAGCTCATATCAGTACTATGTATTTTGTCAATCTGTCCATGCACAATTACTCGCATACTACACATGTACAAATTTTGTTTATTATTTACATTAACCGACAACATGATTATGAGAACTAGATCAATAGACGATGAGCGAGGAAAGTCGCGGCTCACTCTAGTCCGACTCATGTCAAGGAAAGCTGTCCAAACGAACGGGTGTGTGGCGGACGAGAACCCAAGCCGTGTTGCTCACGAGATCATTGTCTAATCTACGCAAGCACTGTCGGGGTAATCGTGCAAGTTATGAACAGATATAGAGGTACTTATAATAAACTAAGAATTCTATGATAGAGATGTAATATCCTACGGAATAAACTCAGAGTGACAGCAGAAATCTTCCGTGCAAGCGAACCATTTGATTTTATAATTTGTAACGTATCGGTATATCAAAATGTAGGACCAGCATTCATGAAAAGTGACTTTTGCCACCCTTATATCATCAGCTATCAAATCAAATGACAAATCTAAAGTTTATTAAGTACATATGTTTAGTATCTTATTGTTTAAAATCTTTAAACTCATGCTTAAAGTTAAGATGTTCTTTTGGGCAAAAATCACTAAACCGAATGCGTCGCTGGTATTACAGACTATGGCAATATATTTTAACATATACATACAATTCTTTAATTGAAGACAATGAGTAAAATGACATGAAAATTTGTAAAATACATATTATAATAATTATTTCCGTAACTCTATTGGTATACAATCAAAAACTGTTATGTCTTAAGGCTAAACAATCATCATAATTAATCTTACATTGGTTGATTCCCGTTATTTACTGCTATCAATATTAAAATCGTATTCGAGTATACAGATACAATATTATGTAGGATGGATTAACTGCGTTCTCCTAGTAGCCAAAGTGTGCATCATTATAGTTTGCTCTGCCGGAGACTGCATTTCCTCACATGCTGTACGCGTCGCGATACCTCGGGTATCTCTCTCTCTTGCCACTTTCCTAGGGACCGTAAAGTAAAACATAATTTGTGTGTCCTATGCACCTACTGAACGAATATATGACGGCCAAATTTAGGAACTAAACACAAGCTTTGCTCGAAAATCGTTTTCACTTTGTCTAATTACACAATTTATTATCCTTCGATTCGATGCACGTTCATGATATTTATTCATATCTCACAGTTCACAAAGTTTTGAACGACATAACTCTAACACTTATTTGCATCGCTCGTACAGTTTTACAACTCTACCACTATGAACATTACATACAATTTAGTCCTACCGAAAATATCGGTACTCGCAATTGACAGCGCCGATGAATATGATTGTCACGACGAACGCCGCGGCTCGCTACTGATACAGCCTCTTGTAGCTTACAACTCGAATTCGGAGCGGGTTTGACGGCGGTGGTCGAGGCGCACGCGCGCACCCGCGGGCACCCGGCGCACGAGCACGGGCGGCGTGCGGCCCGGCGGCTCCAGCTCGCAGCCCGCGCTCGGGAACGAGCGCCAGCGCCGCCCGAACAGCCGCTCCAAGTAACATCTTAGTCAGATTCGAGTCGCTGCACTGTCCGCCGCTAAAGGTCTGTAATCTCCTCGAGCGAGTTCGCGCATCTCGCAGTTGTTGTTTCCGTTTATCGTTTTGGGACCGAGAGGTTCATCGTGTATGCTCCGCCGCGGACACGGATCCGACACTCGCCCCAGCAGTGCCTCGCGCTCGCCTGCACGTTCAGGGCTCCCGCCGTGTGCTCGGACTCCTCCGTTGGCGTTCACCGCGTTTACTATTATCGTTTGTGAGAGTGGTCCACCGTGGATCGGACTACCATCCATCAGCTCGCCTGCTCCGAGCTCGCTTTGTAATATTCTAATTTTTTGAATCATCTCCTTTATTTCGTACCGGAGGATTCCGAGGAAGCACAATTTTAAAAATGCTATAACGCAATACCCTAACACGAACAACGCATCTGCGGTTCGTCGAAGCCAAACGAGTAGTCTCTCTGAGCAGGCGGCTGTGTGAGGCGCACAATGCACCGGAGTGAACGGCGCAGGAGACGTGGCGGACGTGACGGCCATCAGCGCCGGCGTCACCGATGTCGTATGCGCCGGGATACGACAACAGCTCGCCGGGAGCGTAGTTCTGTTAAACGCCGCAAAGTCCGACGGCCCTGTCACGCCGCAGCACCGCTGTTCTCTCTGAAGGCGGTCCCAAGCTTGTGAGAAGTCAATGTCCGTGTCGTAGTCCTTTGCGAGACGGAGCCGCAGCTGAGGCCGGAGCTCGCGACAAACTCGCTCAAACCGGAACGCCCAGTAAACGCCGATAGCAGCGTCCCCTACGAGCAGGGCCAGGAGTGCCAACCAGTAGGCGTTCAGCATCCGTTCGGAAAGTCTCAATGCTGCAAGGCAACCGAGGAGCTGCAACAGCCCCGCCTGCGCCGGCAGCGCTGCGTACCCGTACAGGAAGCCTGGCTGCGCCACGCCGAGCCCGGGCACCAGCGCGCGCCGGTAGTCGGAAAGCGCGCGCCCCGCGGCCGCGCAGAATGCGAGCGCCCCTAGCAACAGCGCGCCGTTGCACGCGTAGATCCAGATGCGGTAATAGCGCATTGCGCGATGCGCGGCGGGATGCGCGGGGCGCGCGGGCGGCGGCAGCGTCATGGTGGCGGGCGCCGCGTCATGGCGCCGCCCGCGCCCGCGCCGCCGCCACGCGCCGCGCCCCACGCCTCTGCAATTACCAAAAGACACATTTTAAACACCAACAACGGTTTTTGTGCAAGTTTTAGTGAAAATGTACCTGATTGTGTACCGATTCGATTGAATAAAGCCTATTGTCAGAAATTCTTCTTCTATTGTCAGAAAAATGAAACATGTTAAGAGAAAGAAGACATCAGCTTCGTTGTACTGTTCATGACACTAAAGAAAACTAGCCTCCAACATAGGGTAATCAACTATTTTAACAAAGCAACAATTTAAGAAAACTACGACACAATGTCCATGCTACAAGAGTTTCCCTAATTCCATTAGATTTGCATTTGAGGTGGGGAACTCGAATCATCCAATTAGATGAAAATATCGAATTGAAACGTATGTTTCCTCGTAACTTGTAAACATTTTCCAAGTCTAACTGAAAATTACCGGAGTGTCTTGAATATAGCTCAAAATGTAACATTGAGGAAATAAATGACTAAGTAAGAATTATTTTGGCCTTATTCCCAAGTTTTCTGGGTCGAACTACATAAACAAATAGGCCAACGTTGTAACTAGAATGAGATGCCTTTATTGCACGCGTGCCATGCTAACTTGGCGAGAAAATTATTACAATTATTAATTTTCAATGCATATATTGAATTCTGAATCTGTATAAAATCTAAATTAGATACATAAACAAAATTCCATTAATTGCGAAAGCTCTGGCCAGTACTAGAAGGGGAATTCTACAGAAATATTGTTTGTAATACGCCTACCACGCCAGTGTCTTATGTATAGTCTAGTCTAGGGTACAACAAGATAGATGTTTGCTTACAATCCGCCGCCCGTGCCGTGCGCTAGTACTCTGGCTAGTCACAGGAGAGGGCGCGCGACCCTCAGCAGTACGCCTACCACGCCGGTGCGGGGCCTGTAACAAAGAAAAAAGTAAGTCATCATCATCAGTTTAATTATTCATATTATTTAAATATCGCTATGTGCCAGATTTCCCATCGGTAAAAATTACGAATTTCCATACAAACTTACATCCCCTAATGAACCCCTTTAGGGGATGAACTCTTATGCAAAATTTCATACTTCTAGACCAAGCAGTTTAGGCTGTCAGCGGAGCGCGCTATGCTCGGAGTTTCTTTGAAGGATAAAATCAGAAATGAAATTCTCCGGAACCGGAGTTACCAACATAACTTGCAGAGTAAACAACCTAAAGTGGCAGTGGGCTGACCACGTTTGTCGAAGGAACGATGGTCGGTGAAGCATACGAGTCCTTTTTTTTTTGGGTGGGAAATTTTCAAATAAGTTCTCCCGCTCTGTGCGGAGCGGGAGGGCGTGTCAGACTCTTACTGACTAAAACCCACCAGTATTCCTTCGGTTGCCCTGTTGCCGGGGGTCACGATTTCCCTATCGATTTTCTTCGCACCCCCGGCAGGCATCGGCCCTAGCGGACCCCGTCAATTCTGCTGACATCTCTTTGAGGCGCGTGTGGAACACAACGCGCTGTCGACCCGGGCATGGTCCTTATCGGACGGCTAGCTACCCATTGCTCACCGTCCGCAAGCCCGCGCCTACGGTGGCCGGAAATCGGCTCGCGATTCCCGACGCCCAGAGCGTCTCCTGCGGTGGTTAGGGGCGTGAGGGCGCGAAGTTTACCTCTCCCTCACGCGTTCCGCCTCCTCCTTTGCGCGCATTACCGTTTCGCAGAAGGAGGTGACGGCCTGCCATTTCCTCTCGCTCCGTATCATGGCCTGAACCAGGGCCGGACGCGAGAGATCACTGCCGCCGAAGCATGCGAGTCCTGGAGTGGAATCCGCGATATCGGCAAGCGTAGTGTGGTACACCCCCCAGCTAGATGTACCAACGACCTTTAAACGGTGACTGAGACAGACTGGATGTGGAAAGCGGAGTACAGAGTGTTGTGGCGCAGTCTGGGAGGCCTATGTCCAACAGTAGACGGCCATAATCTGACTTGATTGAGATGTCGGACAAAACAGTTTCTTTTTTTTAGCTGCAAAGGTTTAATACAAATTAAATATGAAACTGACTGAATTTTACGACCAAAAGTAAGGAAAATCCATATATTGTAAAAAAATAAATATTAAAAATAAAACTTTAATGGCGTAACACAATTTTTTCCAGCAAAATTGGCCAGTATCAGTGAATTCTACATTGACCGAAAATTCAAAATAATTTTAGTTTCATTTTAGTTTTTTTTGCATTTTTATTTTATTTTAGCATATAACTTTAGCATTTGTTAAATAATATTTAAGTCCTTTTCTTGTATAATTTACAAGTTCCGGGGTAAAATGAATTAATATTTTTTAAGATTTAACCAAACTCACGTTTAATATGACGACCCTATGTCATTCATAGCTAAATAAAATACAGGCTGATAATCTAAAAAACATTGAAATGCCGTATATAGTAAAAAATATATTAATAAACGTTAATGACGTTCACAAAGTTTTTTAGCAAAATTTACCAGTGTTCGTTAATTTTATTTTGTCCAAAAAGGTTCTAGGATATATTCTAGGTATTAGAAAAGCTATTACTCAATATCATGATGATTTTTAGATATTATATTATTAATGTAATATTATGTGATTCAAGATGATGCTCCTATTCAATTTTTAATGCAACAAATCCCAAAACTTTTATCGTAAACCATAAACAACGTTCATACAATCGTCGGCCTTCATCGCTGCTATTGTTGTTACTTAGTGTTATATATGAGAACACGGCCATATTGTTGGCACCAACCAAGCCAACTTGTCGCTGGAACATGCTGCAACTTGCCCCCTGCAATCTGTTTCTGTGTAGCGACATAAAAAGTGCCTATGTTGTATGTCCAGTAGTTAATCATTATTTAAGCTTTATGCAACTGATAGTATTGTTAAAGTCCAATGTATTTTCATAGTTTGGCCAATATTGGATGATAATTGTGGCCATTACGTAGTCTGGAGAGAGAGAGGAGATGAAAACTCCTTGTGTGGGCTCTTTTCGACCAGTTGCACCAGCCAGTAGTGTAGATAATACTTATATCATCTATTGCACCACTGATGTGTTTCAGTTTACCACTGTGAGCTCGTGGCTCGTGGCTAAATAATAACAGCTCTACGGGTTATCTTCAAGGTTAAGCAACGCTTGCCGAGGTCGGCCCGTGGATCGGTGACGATCCATCTTCTTTTCGTGTGGTTAGTGACTAACCTGGTGTCAGCCCATAATATA
The DNA here is from genome assembly GCA_949152395.1 of Agrochola litura. Lineage (NCBI taxonomy): Eukaryota > Metazoa > Arthropoda > Insecta > Lepidoptera > Noctuidae > Agrochola > Agrochola litura. Next base: position 14,118,237 of record OX424493.1, read on the forward strand.
TAGCCCCTCTTGATATCAGGACGGCCACTAGTCGGTATGCATTTAAGCGGAAATTGCAGTTTTTTTTTTTCAAAATAAATAGAGTAGTCATCTCAACACCTCTCTCCCTTGAATTTGTATATATAATAAAGGTATGTATATAATATAGGTATATTTTATTAAATATGTATGTATGTGTATTACCTATAAGTTTTAATCTATTTATGTACTTTTGTTCCTACCTATTTTATTTCTAATGATATGTTTTGAATAATTTTTTCTTTGTTCCTCTCAAACAGAGCACCTGCCATCTAATCTCTTCACCACCCTTGGTTGACTGGTAGAGAATGCCTAAGGCATTAAGTCCGCCTTTGTACTTTTTTGAGTGTGAAAAGTTAAAATAAATATATCGAGAGCTCTCCGTGCCTCAGATTGGTCCCGACTGTAATTCGTAGATCTTTGACACCGGGTAGTCAGAAGTCCGAAAGTTTGACAACCAGTCTTACCAAGGAGTATCGTGTTACCTAGTAACTGGGTTGTGGAGGTCAGATAGGCGGTCGCTCCGTGTAAAGTACTAGTATCCAGCTGCATCCGGTTAGACTGGAAGCCGACCCCAACATGGTTGGGAAAAGGCTAGGCAGATTGAATGACTTGGATTGGACCGTTGGCCTACCCTACTAAATACAAGGGGCACAGAAAAGCCAGGATAGTCATCAATTCTAATCACCGCTCTGTTTAAATGTTGCTAATAAACTGACCGCCTAATTTGCACTATAACGTGGGTCGTTTGAACAATCCCTAGGTTTAAGTTTCGAAATTGAGCTGCATGGAGCCTTATTGGATTTAAAAGTTGACAGTGCATTGACTTTAGGAGGTTCCATGTTGTTAAAGTAAAAACAAAGTAAAAGTTTATTTCGCATTCTACTTTCAGTATAAATAATTTAATGTCTTTACCTTTCAGTTATGATGTTTTCATCCAAAACCTAAAAGCTCATAAAAGCACTGAAACCAAACATTACTATACTTTTACTCCCTTTTATGTACACGTAATACTTGAAGTGTACATAAAATAATATACGAGTTACCCAACGACTAATAAGACATATAGAACGGTTTAAACTTTATTTCCTTTGAGCACTCAGTGTGATGGAAGTACAAAGGCTGAAACTGACACTCATTTCAAGCTTCGCCGACATCATTGGATAATCCACGTCATGTGTACTTAGAGCGTAAAATCCAAACATAATATATGTTCAACAAACTTCTTCATAGCCCGGATAAAATTAAATTACCTCTTCATTTCAGCACTTTGTCTTCGCATACTCGATAAAGGGTCACTCACCCTTACTTAAAGCACGAGTGAAGGTGCCACTAGTTAACCTCTACGACAACAACACATAATGGCCAGGCCCGGCCAGTACTGACTCAACACTAAAAATATCACCTCGACATTATACCAACATAAAAGCACCAACAACTTGGCATTTCACGCCGTCACAGATAATGTAACAGCTAACTAGCTAAGGCATTCACTGACCTGACCTAAACATTCGTTACAATGCTCAAGGTGCTAAAGGTTAACCTCATAAGATTGATAGCTAGGCATTCCTCATGCCATTCAAAGTAACTGAAGCAGAAAATTCCACGCAAAGCTTTATTAAACCTCATGTTCTTTCACTAAAAGCGATTGTTTCCGAAGTTGTACGCGGCGCTAACATAAAAATAAATAGTGAAACTATTACTTTGAATTTTATTATCAGGCTTCCATTACGACTTTGGTTGTAAGTAGTTGCTTCATTGTTTCGAGTTGAGTTGTTTTCTAGAACTCAATCGGTTGTTGAAGCATTAGGTATGTCGTACGGTATTTTACTATGGGGACGGGCTGCACACATCGTATCTATTATTATTCTGCAGAACAGAGTCATATATGACCTCCGCAGGTGCGACTCTCTAAGGGAACTGTTTGAATATATTAACATCATGACGGTACCTTGTCAATATAACTATCTATGAAAATATCATGTACGTAAGAAAAAATCTACATTTTTTTAGCAAAAGAGGTGAAAGACACAATTATATCACTAGAAATAGGAACCAATTAGTTCAACTAGGTTTTAGGCTGGCTAAAGTAGACTCATCTTTTATGGGGTACTGTTTAAAATGTTACAATAAAACACCTCCCCACATACTTCAAGTAAATGCAACGTTATGAAACGCACACTTTACAGCCAAGTTGGGGAATTCTACGCTGATGAAAATGCTTGGCACAGCGCTGGTCCTACTCCACAAGGGCGCATAAACTAATTAATTAGCATTTGAAAATACTGTTGGAGCTTGGAGCTGCTGAAAATTATAAAAAACTATCTTTGCATTGTACAAATTCAAGCTTTTAGTATTGTATAATAGCATAGCACATAAGTGCGTACTATGTACCTACTATAAAGCTACCATTGACTGGGTACGTTTCATTGACTTAAATGTGCCCGGCGCGGCGGTTGAGAGTATGTCATGCTCGCTCTAATGTCTCGCTGAAGGTGGCGCGTGTGTTGGATCATTTAGCTCCCTTCAAAATGGTTGAGCTGAATGGTGCTAACTCATGCGTCATGTTCGTGAACAGGTTCCGTCAGTCGGGACTGGTCATCTCTTAGCTGCCACGGCTTATTATTTTTTAATCTTTTTATTACAAACGCTTCTAACGTTCTGCATCGTTGTCACATGTAGAGTTTTAACATGAATTATGTTACCAATATTTTGTAACAATATTTTGATTTAAAAAAGTGTCCATGGAGTTTCTTGTCCGTTCTTCTCCATATATACCTACTATGCTTTAGAATGGGCAACTACCTTTATCTTTCTGACTGACCGACCCTTTGACGTTCAAAAGTGTCTGTAATTGGTTTATTTGAAAAAAAAAATTTGAGTTTGAAAATATATTATTGGATTGAGCGAAATGTGTTGAGCGATTCGGATCACGTTCCCGCAAATATGTTCTGTAGGCGGTGCAAGTCTGCTGAGCGTGCTACCAACTACTAGCACTAACTGTGACGTCATCGGTTTGCTTTTCAATGGTCTCTTTGCTATTAACCGGGTATTGTGCAGAAGCGAGGGATTTCAGCAGGAAATTGTATCGAAAAGAAAATACCATTACGCGCGGATGTTATCTCTCAAATATAAATTGTAGGAGCACAGCAAAAGTAAAGAATTTTAGCTCATATAGCTCGAATTTTCTTTCATTTGTATTTACTGTAAATATTGAACAAAGCAATATGTGGGGCGTAAAGTCAGACAGAATCCTGTGTTGTGTAGTTGAGTGGCGGCCTTTGCTCAGCGGCTGACGTGGGCTGTCCCTAGTTCTGAACGTACTTTGCCTGTTTTCCCAATTTCCGTATCGAGTGGCAACATTTAGTCTGAGCTGGGTGTGACGTCCATTACTAAACATTTTGTTGGGAATTGTTAATTAGTTCCAACGGATACTCGTAGGAAAATGTGGTCTGTACCAACTAAACCTGAATCGATAGTTCAGAAGCAGAATACTTGTTTATAAAACGATTGAAATTATTTGAAAGGAATAGCTGATGATAACATGAACATATAGATACATTCTACGTTTTCTACTCCCTAAAAATATGGCAAATTATTTAAAGCACTTTTCCAGCAGTGTCTATGTAAGTTTTATTCAACTTTTCACGGACAGAACAAGTCGCAACTATTTATAAATTCAACACAGCACCAACATGTACTAGCACATACGTCTTATCAATTAGCTCATTTGTATACACATTTAGTTCTGAGGGTTCAACTTAAAAAGTGATTTTGTGTAGCGCGATGAATAATTCAGTAGTTGACGCAGCGTTTTACTAGAAATAGCTGAGCTTACGTTTGCGACGTTAGCTACGTTTGCGACGTTGGCGACATTGGCGACCCATGTCACCCGTCCGTGGCGATAGTCTCGCGACTATAAGCAAGCTCCTTGAGATTTGGTGTTTCGTTCTGTCGCATCAGTGTCTATTAACAGTCGCTTAGACGAGCTGTGATTTACGGTACCCCTCACAAGTACCTAGTAAGACGGTTGACCCGAGTTGTATAGTGTCTTTCATAATAGACCGGACCATCTTTCGGTCGCTAACCTTTTCAGATATATTTTTCATGTGAAGTATCTCGTATTTATTAATATAGGTAGGTAACATTGATTTAGAAGAAACCTTTGAAGATACAAGACCAAATATAGACACGAAATAGGTAATCATTCAATTCAATTCTAGCGTCCCATATACTGAGTACATGAATTGAATCCGTTTGATGTCGAGCATGCACACAAATTGGCTCTCAGTACCGCGCGACCTATTCAAGGAATCAATAGTCACAATTATGAACGATCAACTGAATCTTTTTTGAGCTGTAAAGCGAGTCCCAGGGCTTTACAGAGACTGCACACAAAGATAATGAATCTGTCAACATGCACAGTCAAAGCGATACTGGAATACTCTGGAATAGTGATGTGATAATTATTTTACATTCATAGTCGATGTAAAAATAGAGTCTTGTTTTTTATTCTAAAATAAAGGGGTAATTGGTTTCGTCTTTTTATAGGTATAGAATGCCTGATGAATTGAATTATTTAATGCAATCATCTGTGCACATCAAAACAGAAAAGTGAAATACTTATTTATTTTCTTTTGAAGTACCTAACTTGTCTCGTTTTAGATTTATATTTTGCACTAGGCACCTTTTAAAAGCTTTGCAACTAGGTACTTACATAGTATATTCAATCCAAGCCTGACCATTATTATTGGAATATCTTTGCCAATTTAGATACCCAGCTGTTTCAATATCCAGGTTACGGAGAACTGACCTGCCTAACTAACAGGTAGTTATAACTAGTCCGGTAACAAGATAACCAGAAGTCCAAACGGTATCCGACACTTATTAAGTTATGTGGTACCTACGTACTTCTATAGCCTGAATATTCTAACAGTGGATAGTTTATGTCCAGCGCCTACAAGTATTTAACCATTACTATTACTGCACTACGTAAATATATCTTCAATAAGCTTTTGATATGGGAATTTGTACCGGGTTGTATGAATGATCACTACGACGTTTGTTCTTAAAATTAATCAAGTATTGATAGTTTTCATTTCTATTTTAAAACTAAACTGGTGTGACTAACTACGCGTTATTCTAATAAACATCTTCTATCGATTCGTTGTTATATCGATATCACAAAGTTAACAAACACTAACAAATCTTTTAATCCCCTAATATTTCCAACAATATTATTGGTGTATCGACCATTGATATGTCCGTGGCGCGGCGCGTTGGAATGAACAAAATAAAATCATCGAGTGCGCGTATCCGCGCGTCACATCACTAACTGCTCGATCGCTGCACTTCGATATACCGCCGCGCTTTGTTTTCTCAACCATTTCAACTTTTGATATCTAGTGTGATTGTCTGTTTGCTTTTGATCCAGCCAGCTCGGTTTGTGCTGTTTGCGGACGTTTCCAATCAGACGCGACATGTTATTTTGTTAGTTTCTCCGAATAACTTTTCAAAATATATATTGTGGACATGTCGTTAAAATTTTACTGTATGCAGTCAGTATTATCTGTCTGTACTGCGAATTGTCGACTCTTGCTTTTCGTTTATACACGTGAATGCACGTTTATAGCAACGTTTAAGAGAACCGAACAATCCTTATTAAATACTGCTGCTATACATCCGATACCACTCAAGCAGACTTCAAACATTTGTGCAGCATTGCTCGCCACGTTGCTCTTAAAATGTTACAAGATTAGAATTCGACATAGAACTTGTAGATAAATTAATTCAGTATGGCTTATACCAATTAACTTAACAGGGTAAGGCAACCAGCAAACTGCATGTACTTACGTATGTAGATATCTGCAATACTTAGATCCAAAATAGGATTTCCGTTTCGATAATAAGGTATTATGATCGGCTTATCCGAGACGTATCCGAACAAACGAGTCATTGTGTAACAGTATTATACATAATTATACGAAAGACCAAATGCCAGGAACTGTTCAGCCTAGCGGGTTGGTTTTAATACGATACCGATGTTCATCTTAAAAAAGATTTTTGAAATTCCGGGGTTGAAGCTTCAAGCGAACGAAGTCGCGACAAACAGCTAGTTATTGTAGAAAATGTTATTCTATTTAGAACTGACACGACAAACTGAATAGAAAACACTGAAGATATCTTTTAGCTTCATCACAAAACGTTTTCATTTCAAAAATAAACTTTTCCGTGTCACGAGTCACAGCGTTCGCGATAAGTATCTTGTGCCATGCTTTTATTAAAATATTTTTATTACTTCTTTTTACTCGCTCATAAAGTAGCGTTGTATATTGTTCAGTATAAAAGATATTTATTAAATTCTTATGTATGAGGGCACACGTATCTCGTGGAGCGTTCATTCACAGTTCTTTCCCTTCAAATTGAGTTAACTACTTTAGAAAGATTAAGCAACTCCTACACTCCTTTAAATGCCGTGAAACGTGTCCTGAATTCTTGCAAAGAGATTTGAAATGATATAGGAGTTTGAAAGAAGGGTGTACCTACGCCGTATGTCATGTCAGAAAATACCAACAATATGTTGTTTTTCATTAAACCGTTTTATAATAGAACTCTACCGACTGAGTAGCGTTGTAATCGAGATTCTATTCATTACTTAGGTGTTTATGTGAAATGCCTTGCTGTTTTTATTTTCCTAACATACAAGATTGTATGTACGGCAAAACATTGCTCTCTATGTAAAATATTTGTTTGTTATAAAAACACATGCATCGTTCACAAAAAAAAAAAACATTATCGCGTGTTTATTATCTCATATATCCACAAATATATTCAGTAAAGCCGATAAACATTCACATTTAACAAATTAAATTTACATTTTATGGAAAAACAGATACGGAATCCATGAAGGGGTGTAATTGAAACAAGGGTGATCCGTTTGTAATAATGAACACAATCCGTAAAGCCAATGCACTGTACGTCGGTACTTAAGGCTGCTATCCCACCGCCGACGATAAGCGAGAAACAAGTAGATCTATCAGCTAGAAACGAGTCGGCGAGCAACGAGCAGTGAATGAGTTCGAATATTTTTGTCACAGGGCTATGAGTGAGCGCGCGAGTGCGATGGTCGCTTACTCGCTCAGGGTGACATAGAAGTACTTGCCGGTATGTATAAGTATGTACCAAGCGAGAATTTCTCAGCGAATACTCTCTTTGATAGCTCTTTTCACTGCAAAAAACTAGTGGAGAGAGAGTTCTCGCCGGCGAAGTGAACAGTCAGCAATCAATTATTAATAAAATCGTTGATAGCTAGTTGTTTCGTCGTCGGCGGTGGGACAACTGCCTTAGCAGTTTAAACATCCCTCGTTTAACAGGAATGAAATAAAAACTCAATAGCTATCGTTTGCTCTTTATAGCAACAACGAATCAAGAGCTAAGTAATGTTTCGAGTTCAAGAAAAACGTTGTAACAATGTGTAAAAGCAGATGCTGTTGGCGCGTCGCCAGTGTTCGTAAAGACACAGCCTACAGCCTCCGTCGTGACCTTCGACGACCACTATAGCTGAATGAAATATAACTATCTACTATTATATAAATATTGTTACATTATACTGTGATACTAAGTATCAAATACAAAATATTACAATTTGGTGCGCTGACGTTCTAGATGTGAAAATAAATTCATGTGTCGAAAATAAGTCGAACTAATAAATATCAAGAATCGATAAAAATCCAACAAAAATAACTAGGAGAAATAAATACAACAATTTTCTTCAAACAAACCTTGCAATAGCCTTGCAACGATAGTTTTATTCAGAAACAATTATGTACATTTGTCAAACACCATTATTTAATAAGTCCGTGCAAATTCCGAGAAGTCTCACAAAATCGATGGCTAGGCCAGTACGTATACCTACTAGTTTATGCGGAAAAACAGGGAAAAGGTTCAGAAAATGAGAGAGATAATGTATCTTATTACGTTAATTACGTTGATTCACTACGATCACCATAATAAAATAAACAAGTTCGTGCTAAGCGCTTCTTCGTGAAAGTAATTCGTGATTTTGTCGAAGGCAGCGATGACGACCACATGCGAGCTTATTACATGTAACCTAGCTCACATGTCTTGTCTGGGCATCGCCGGGCGCGGACGCCGGGGACGAGTTTAAAATTCTTGTTATTTCACTAAAAGCATTTCAGGACGGCCGCTGTGATACGCGGTTCGTACCCGCTGACGAGTTTATACGCAAATTATTTTAACAAAATGTTTCACTTCTCTCAAAAATATTTAGAGTCGGTTTACCCTTGCGTCCTCAGTGCGACCTACGTATTATGTATCACGTCGTTAATTAAATAGTTTAACCAAAACAATTCCGTAGAAAGAACGCCAACAATTATAATAACACCGTCTCTATAAATTTACTTCAGAAAACTATGTGCGTGCAAATTATAGATTTTTTTGTATATTTTCAACAACGTTTCAAAATACAACCTGTCATTAATGAAAATGCCTCTGCCACAATTTATCAAAGATACAAATTGTATTAGGCTGTCTTAAAATTTGATTAAATGAGTGTCACCATCCATCGGATAACGAGACTGGAATGATGATGGATGATGTTGCGTACCTTTCATAACGTAATTCACATGTACAAAAAAATACAACAGAGTTCTTTTGGCATTTCCTTGTGTTTCCTTTGCCAGAAACAGGGACTAACACTTAACCCCACCTTCCCGTCCTCCTCTTCTTATAACAACAGGACAGAGATTCACTGAAAACATTGATCGATTACGTAGCTTTCACAAAAAAGATCAACAAAAACTTTATCCTGGGAATAGCACGAAGTACTGGTTTTATGTAAGTCTATTCACTGACGTGGATGGTGGGGAGAGGAGAGCTATTTATCAATGAACGAAAGGCCTGCTTGACGGCTGAGTGTTTGTTTCGCTTTGAGGGTATTTTCCAGTTGTTTGTGAAGGTTGTTCTAAGGAATAAACAGTTGTAGTCTCAACATTCTGAAAATGTTTATCACTAAAGATTTCTCGTCCAACCTAAACCACATGACATGTTGACATGATCTCCCTTCGCTTTGAATTTAAAAATGTTTTAAAAAAAAATTATGGAGAAAAATACACATTTAAAAAAGGAACCCAAAAGTTTTGCGCACACGTGCTATTTCTATTTTTACATACATCGGCGTCGCTTAAAGGCTACCGACATACTATTGAATTTCCCTGTTACATCGTTACTCGTTAGACCAGATCCGCTGAAGCTACGTGAAGGCGATGTGTACATAACTCTATGTATCTATATGTCAACCTGCAGAGTGAGAATTGAACGTAATTTTGAAGCTTCCGTTTGTCAGGTTTGCCGATACCTACTAGGTTTACCTTCCGAAACGTCACCTGTGTAGTCCTTTGAGTCACTTGTGCTGTAACACATTGACATGTCACGAAGGACTCAAAGAGGCCTTTGAGTCCCTCGTGACGTGTCAATGTATACGTTAAAGATAAACTGCAAAGAAGACAGCAGGAATGTATTTAGTTTTACTGTTTAATACTGCAAGCAGTTTTGTTCTAACAATTACTAAAGCTTAACTAAGTTTTCGTATATACCGAGATCTAAATTAAATTTCAGCTCATGGTACGTAGCATAATATTAATCTGTGACACATTATCAATGTCATAATTTGGAAACTGTTTTAACTGACAGCTATGAATTTCATCGCTGTGGTTAAAATCCAATTCACGTGGACAGCCGTTGAAAACACGAATATAATTAGGCTTTGACATACGTATCGGTCAGCCATGTGGTACGGTAATTGAAATCAAAATAAAATTGATCCTCAAAAGAGCTTTTATTAACATTAACAAAGTCATGAAATAGATTTAAATTAATAACCTGGAAATCCTGGAATTCTGCATATTCCAATTGCTACAAATGCTTTTGGCTCGTTTCCAGCGACCGTGCAACCAATGCTTTATTTCTCTAAATAGAGAACCGCTACCAAATACCCGATTCGGACATCGGTATCTCAATTCGAACACGGACAACTCTATTAACCGACCTAAGCAAACTATTCGCGAGCTCGCTGCGCAAGAAGCCTATAATAACTTGTAGTAGCAACACTTGTTTACTTGTACAATCGAATTAGTACACGAAGGGAAAAGGCTTCATCGACACCCAGTTTAATAACTACTTTCAGTTAGTTTTTTCTATGTTCATGTTATTCCATACATTTATAATGTTTGTTTGAGTCCGATTCGATGAATATTTTAGCACTTTTAAATAAATCGTTTGGGCACACAAAATATTAATTACCAATTTTGCGTCTGTTTGTACAATCATCGCTTTTGTTTGATGTTGACTAAACTGTATACACATTTAATAGCGCTTATTGGCGATTTTTTTGCCGCAAAAAACGACGATTAAATGCGAGCTTTACCAAAAAATACAGTAATGTAAAATCTCAATAACCGTGTCTTAGATCTAGTATGCAGTTAAACCTATCTAAATCTATGTATAATCGACCGCATCGTTTGTGAGCACAAGACTTCTAAATTGGCCCAGTTGTAAGACTTATCGGGAAACACTTTGTTCTCATTATATGAACTGTTGACTTCTTGACACTTCTTGTGTGCTATTACGGTCCTTAGATCCAATATAACTGTGATTTATATTGTTTTGCGCGATTCCAGCTTATTCATTGTGACTTGTCAGTGAACTTTAACTTCCTTTCTTAGTAGGAAAAATAAAGGGATTTTGTGACTTTTCCTTTCACCAACCTTTTACATTTAGCATTTCGCTAAACAGTAATGGACTTCTAATGTTTTCTTCTCATAATATCCGTTAACTTGTGTTTGTCCTGTGGCCAGCATCACAATCTAATCCCAGTCTCAACCCAAGCTGAGTTCAGCACAAAATAAAGACTAAAACATGAAGACAGTTATTTCCAACACGACTATTAACTTAACAATGGGAGTTAATAAGTATAAATTTTATATTTTTATTTTGCGAGCTATAAATGCATTCTGGTCACGTTCGAGCGTGTCCTTCGAGCCAGAAATAGCGAGGGTCGCCATTAATTACTGGCCACCATCACGGCCCGCCCTGCCGACTTCTGCTATCAATTTATTGTCTGTACGATAAGTGCTTTCGATGTTTCTGATGGTCATTTATAATTATCAAATCATATTTAATTTTATTTTAATTATTGTTTCGTTTAAAAGTTCTTTCTTGTATAATTATGTTAAGGTCTTCCAAATCCTAATGCTATTGACGGACACAGGAGAGTTAAAGCCAAGTGGTGTATTAAGAGATAATGGTTTGACCTTGACTTTGACGCCGAAGCCAAGGTCAAACCATTATCTAAGGACTAATCAGAAAAATCAATAGAATAGATGTAAAATAGAAAACTAAAGAAACATTCTTCGAATTTATAATTTACCTACATAACAAAGAAGAGTATAATCTTCAGAGGTTTTATATTTTTGTATTAATCCCACTCTTTCAAGTGATGTAGGTTGTATATCAAAGGGATATTAATTAAAGCTAGTATCTAATTACGCGGAACCCTTCGTCTGTGAAGTTTAATGGACAAAGAGGCAGACAGTGACTGGCTGGAGAGGGTTGTGGTCGGCTTAGCAACGGGATTGAAAGGCCGGTATTACTGTTTAGGCATTGTTTTATGTATACGAAATATTTTTTTTTTTAAGAATGGTATTTTTCACATTCTGAATAGGTCCTACCAACAGTCTTACAAATTCAAAGCGACATTGATATTCCATGGAAGTGTATAGGCCGTATTGTATTGGAGTTTGCTAAAATAAATAAAAGGTTTATCCCACGGACACATACGGGCGACGTAAAAATGAAAATCAGTAAAACGTTTCAGGCGAAAAAATATTGCAGTCTGAATTTTGCACAGAATTTGATTCAAACATGGATTCAAAACACAATTCCGTTTGCTTTATTTACTTTGATTCTAGAAATACCTATCGTTACACTATATTATCAACAAATAAAAAATATTTGTATTTGTACAATCTCGGTAGGGTGTGTCTAAGTCTAAATAAAATATAGACACGTCGATCAGTTCAATTTGAACCTTTATGTCCGTTCCGTAAGTTACAGAATGCTTTATCGTGGAATGCACAAACAAAAGACCATTAATTTATGGAATGGATGTTTTATATTTACAGACACGGGAAAACTTTAATAGTGACGATTAATAATGTAAATAAATTAATGGTGTGGGAAATGTAAACAGCCCAACGACACACTGAACAAAACAACGAGTTGACTCTATACTAGGTGCCCATTCGGCTTTGTTCGCATACAAACTCGAACTTTTCGTTTGATCCCTTTAAAGGATGAATTTGTACAAATTCTTGCCATCAGGCTCAAATCAGTTTAACTTAAAAGGGTGTATAGCAAAGTGGTGTCATTCATATTTACGTAAGCAATTTTGATGAACAATTTCTCGAAAACTCATTACATAAACTTTGTCAATTTTGTTTGCTGAAGTTAGTTCATTATTATCTTGTAAATAAATGGCCCAAAATATCTGCCCCTCATAATGTTAGACCATTCATTACAGAATATAGATAGTCAAACACACTTGCGAAGAAAGGAAACCTTAATATTATACGTGTGCCCTTGACCGATTTTTCGTCTCGTAGGTACGTCGGTATTTCAAGGGTCGCCCTCGAAAAGTACTGACGAGGCGCGCGCGTTTATAGATAAGAAAATAATGAACGCAACTTACAAAATGTCTCTTTACTAAACATCGTTGGAAAGTTTATCGATCAAGGGGTGTCATATGAGACCGTAAATATTTAGTGCTGAACATAAAAGAATGCGCGGTATACAGTTGTGGAAACATAATAATATTATTATCACACTTGGTATAGAAATTGATGATTACATTACTTTAAGCTAAAGTGCATGAACTTAGGCATTCTACTAATGACATTAAAGTGATTTCAGAGATAAGACATAATGGGTACACTGTGCACTAACAAAATTACTATGCAGAATAATTAAGTTATTAGTGCAGAGAAGCAGCTGCCGCCTTGTCATAATCTCCTCGTAGCCCATTACGATATCCCGGTAAGAGAAGGGATCATACTTTGCCGTTAACAACACAGCCAAATTACCTTAATTACTGTTATTTATCATTAGGATTAATTTCGAGTGCCTTGTTGCTATGTAGTGGTCGCGACTGCTGCGTCTGAGGTATGGTAGAGTGTTATTGGGTTTTCCAACATAAAATTCTCTGTAGGAGCCTGTGGTCTGGTTTTGTGGTCGGTTAAATAAATAAAATAAATAAATAAATTCATTTATTTCAGGTAAATAACACCCATTGCCAAACATAAATTAATAGAAATTTTACAAATGAAATCAGATAATGTCAAATAAAATAATGTCAAATAAAATAAAATCAAATCGAATTAAATTAAATCACATCAAAATAAATAAAGGCATAAGGATAGCCCTCTAAGAACATAGGATTTATAAAAGAGCTGGCGAAATATGGGAGTACAGTCAGCATAACCCGACCCCTCTTCCCCTCTTCTTTTTTGTAAGAGGGGTCAGGTTATGCAGAGCACGTACTATATAGGGGTCTACTCTCTAAGTCCGCCAACAAAGATACCTTCCCGTCCGACAGTAGTTGATCCGTCAAAACAAATGTGAAATAAAAAAATCGGACGGCTAAAAACACATCGGGAGTAGGGACAGCTGTCAAATCGTGTTGTCATTCATTCTTAGTTCGGACCCCGAACTAATCTTATATCCGAATCCTTATACGGAGTGGAAAACGCTCGTTACTTCGACCAAAACTTACGGATTTCGTGCTTAGGGAGTAGACCCGGAGGTATGCAGGGTTGGTGTAACATTATGATTACTATTTGACTACCTTCGACCGTAACTTTGTGTTCGCGACGATGCGTCACCAACAATATGGTTTATATAGAATCAGTAATTTAACTTAGCTTAAGTATATAGGTGCCATAATGATGTGTCATCAACAATTAGTTTGTTTTAAAATCAATAATTTTAACTTAGCCTAAGTATGTAGGAGATATAATTTCCCCTCTGTAAATGTTTATTAACATAATAAATCATGTAATTCGATGATGTGCGCGCCAATGCGCCGTCAGAAATGAGTTTTATTTGGAGAATTTTCTATTTACGTATGCGCACACGTTTTTTGCACACAATTTTGCACAAAGTGTGACCCGCCTACGGATAGGAAATAATTTAATGTCGCAACAATGCGAAATAAAACAATACATAGTGCGTGCAGACACTATACTAACTCAAATATGTAAAAATTATAGCTATTGATAGTGTTATCTAGCAATTAAAACAAAATCAAAATAACAATTTTGATGAAAGTCGTGAACTCGACCATTGTACGCCTCGATTAGGTAGGTAAAATAGTAAAAAGGTAAAATCTTTTAATGTATCCAGGTCACCTAGACCGAGACCTAGCCCTGGACCTAACTTCCTGAAATATAGCCCTTCAGGATACCTACCTAATCGAGTCTGAAAACCGCAAAGCGGATTTCGTAAAATAAAGGCTACCCAACCTGTATTCAGAGGCTCATAGCGGGCTGAAAAATCTAGATACAAAAAATAAAATACTAGATTTTTCTAGGGAAATAGACTAGCTTGAGGTTTCTTTTGGAATGGTAAAGATCGGTTCAGTACTTTACCCGTAAAATCACTTGCAAATAATTTAATATTTAATTAATTAAATAATTCCCGTTATAACTGAAATATCTTTTCAGCGGGAATAGCTAGACTCATGCACAAAACCTCATTAGAAAGGCCATAATTTTACAAATCCCGTGATATATAACACACCATGTAAAGTTATTAAAATAAGGGTGTTTAGTCATAAAACAAATAGAAACTTAAGTGATTTTTATCAAATAAAGATTGTAAAACGGGAGGCGATTCGCGGCTCTCAATAAGGTAAAGGTTCGCTACTACTTAAGCTAGCGCGCCACCTGCCAACTTTGTAGTCATCGATATGGAAACTAATTCCACCTAAATAGCAATGTAGTAATACTAGAGAGTCCTGAAATCGCTTCCTGAATACTTATGAAGACTTATCAGTAAATATGGTATTTTATTCCCCCCGTCAAAAACCCGTGTTCCTTCAAGAGATTTCGCAGTGAGTATTGAAGATACCCTGAACTATTGGTGCAGGACGTCAGCGCCGCTTGGACTGGGAAGCCTTACAAACTTCCCGTTATTGAGTCTGGCGATCACGCCCGTCCGGTACATCTGTTGGTCCTGTCGAGCCGGATATCTTCGAAGAAGGAATATTTCTGGAATCAGAAGACCAGTTCCCGAAGGATTATTTTCGAAATCCTGAAGACTCAACATTGAAGAATCACTTGAAGGGTTACCGAAGAAGGAATATTTCTGGAATAAGAGGACCTGTTCCTGAGGGATTATTTTCGAATCCTGAAGACTTATAGCTGAAGGATTATTTTCGAATCCCGAAGAATTATCACTGAAGAATTATTGTCGAATCCCGGAATCCTGAAGAATTATTTTGAATCCTGAAGACTTATGACTGAAGAGTTATTTTTCCTGAAGGATTATTTTATGACTGAAGAGTTATTTTTTCCTGAAGTATTATTTTGAAGACTGAAGAGTTATTTTTCCTGAAGTATTACTTTGAAGACTGAAGAATTATTTTGAATCCTGAAGACTTATGACTGAAGAGTTATTTTTTCCTGAAGGATTATTTTGAAGACTGAAGAATTATTTTGGATCCTGAAAACTTTTTTACTGAAGAATTATTCTTGGATCCTGAAGAGTTATTTTTTCCTGAAGAATTATTTTTTGGACTTTGAAAAATTAACATTGAAGATAGAAGAAATACTTTGACGTTTGAATATTTGTTTTGAAGATTGAAGAAACATCTTGGAAGTTTGAAGATCTGTGTGAAGGATTGCAGCTAGTGCGTACATAGTGAAGTGCTGTCTCTGAATCTAAACCAACATGCCGATCACGAGGTCACAAGGCAAAGCACCTGAAGCATGGACGGTGGAGTTGGACAGAACGCGTACCTCTACAGCCATACGTCATGAGATACCTCCACGTTCGCCGTCCACTACGGAAGGGACCGAGCAGCCGCTGCCGCCGCCGCCCCCCCCTGCCCCGCACGGGGGTGAAGATGTACCTGCACCAACACAATCAAAGGAAACAGAACAAATAGAACAACCGACTACATTCAGGAAGGAAACCAGATTGGAAGGAACTTCAGATAAGACATTGAAACCTTCGGATAAATCAGTGAATCCGGATAAAGCAGTGAAGCACTCAACTGAGAGAAAGGATGGAAATTATAGAGGAATCATACCGATGACTACCCGGGGTGACGCCCGTAACGAACATAGAGGACCGCCGTCAACAAATAGGACGATACGGTCAAATAGAAAATTATCAAGAGCGCGTGAAGACTTATTGAAGATTAGGTTGGAACTTGCTCAAATAGCACTTCAAAGAGCCGAAGAAGAAGATTCTGACGGCTACATGGATGATCGAAATTCGAACAACGAGTACGTGCGATCGTGGCTGGAAGAGGCACCTGAGCCTGAGCCTGAGACAATGAAGGAGGACAATGCCGCCGAGGGGAACCGCAGTTTTTATAGAAGCCGTAAGGCCGCCGATACTCAACCGCCCCCGGAGGAAGATGCCGATGAAGGAAACCGGAGCAACCGAAGCCAAGGGGCCGTCGCTGCTCAACCCTTCGTGGGAGTCGGATCGATAGTGAACCTCCATCAACAACAGCAAGTACACATGTTACCTCATTCTATAGTTAACGAAGTGAAAAATATAGAACCATCGAAGGATCCGGGGGAAACACAACTCCGTCCATTCATAACGGAGTTGACGTCCGCTATAGCGTCGCTAGCCGACAAGAAAACAGAACAGTGGTCATCGAATAACCCCTCGGCGTCGAAGGTGATTATGACCCTACCAAATTACAGTGGGGCTCATACCGAATGGCTTTCGTTTCGCGCCATTTACGAAACAACTCGTCGATACTTCAACGATGTTGAGAACACAGCTAGGCTGAGAAGGAGCCTGCGCGGACGAGCACTGGAAACAGTGAGCTCAGAACTCATCGGACATGCAAGACCAGATGACATCATGAGAGAACTCGAGCTGCAGTTCGGCCGTCCAGACTCAATTGCTCAAGCTGAAACAGATAGACTCCGTGGGCTGCCGCGCTGCAGTGAATCACCAAAGGATATCTGCACGTTCGCAAGCCGAGTCAGAAGCGGCATAGTCACGCTACGTGCGTTGAAGAAAGAACACTACTTGATCAACGCTGAGTTGATGCGACTACTGACTGAGAAGCTGCCAAATTCCCTCCGGGTACAATGGTATAGGACCTATACCGAGAAGTACCAATCGCTGCCAGACTTATCACTGTTCAGCGACTTTATCACCGAACAAGCCCGTTTCTGCAGTGCTTTCGCTCCGCCCGAGAATATTAGTCCGGTCGAAGCTACAGCAACCAGACGTGTCACCCAAAGGACACATACAGCAACAGACAAGACGGCGTTGAAATGCCGTGTCTGTCAGAAAGAAGGGCATGAAGCTTATGACTGCAAGAAGTTCAAAGAAGCAACCAGGAATAAGAGATGGGAACTTGCAAAGAAACTAAGGTTGTGTTTCCGTTGTCTGCGAGTCCATCGATCGGAACATAAATGTCCGAAAAAGAAGTGTGGCCACAAGGAGTGTCCAGCCACGCACCATCCGCTTCTTCATTATGACAAGAAGCCTGCTGCAGAGGATGCCGAGAAGCCTGATGCCCCAGACAAGAAGGAGCCTCAGGAAACAGTAGCAAGCTCGAGGTCAACATCAAACCAGACATACCTGAAGATCATACCGGTCCGGGTAATCGGACCGGCGGGAGAAGCATCAACATTTGCGCTGCTTGATGATGGATCAACCGTTTCACTGATAGATGAAGACATCGCAAAGGAAATCGGGGCAGAGGGCCGCATCGACCCTCTGAAGATAGGTGCGATCGGTGACACCACGATCGACACTCCTTGCTCGCGTCGAGTAACCGTCGACCTTGCAAGCCAGCTGAGAAGCAAAGTGCCATTCAGGGCGCGCACCATACCGAAGCTCAACCTCGCACCACAAACAGTCAGCGAAGAAGACATCGCACAATGCAAACATCTGGACGACCTGAAGCAACAGCTGACGTACAACATTGGCGCACCGAAGATACTCATCGGTCAAGATAACTGGCACCTATTATTGGCCAGTGAAATCCGCAGAGGTCCGAGACACCAGCCTATCGCATCACTCACCGTGATGGGCTGGACCTTACACGGCGCGCACACCAGAATCTTGGGTCAACAGGTGCATTACGTCAACCGACTGGCAACGAGCGATGAACAACTGAACGAGCAACTTCGTGAATTCTTCGCATTAGAGTCGCTGACTATCAATCCGAAGCGACCAAACTCCGATCCTGAAAAGAAAGCAGAAGACATCCTGAATAAGCACACTCAGCAGCTAGAAGATGGGCATATAGAAACCGCTATGCTTTGGAATAATGAAAGCATAGAAATGCCAGATAGTTATGGGACAGCACTCAATAGGCTGGTCTCAATCGAAAAGAAGCTCGACAGAAACCCTGTTCTTCGAGATAGATACACAGAACAAATGGACTCCCTCATGATGAAGGGATACGCAGAAAAGGCGCCCAAGACGAGCACACCGAGCAGAACGTGGTACCTACCACACTTCGACGTGTTCAACCCGATGAAGCCAGACAAGCTCCGCATAGTACATGACGCTGCGGCCAAATCAAGAGGAGTGTCACTCAACGACTTCCTTCTAACTGGACCAGACCTGCTACAGTCGCTGCCCGGCGTTATGATGAGGTTTCGTCGACACTGCATAGCCATTTCCGGCGATATAACGGAAATGTTTATGCAGGTCAAGGTGCGAGCTCAAGACCGAGACGCACTTCGATACCTGTGGAGAGGCGACAGAAGAGAGGGAGCGCCTGAAGAATACCGTATGACGTCCATTATATTCGGTGCGGCAAGTTCGCCGTGCACGGCCATATTCGCAAAGAATTGGAATGCGAAAAGGCACATAGAGGAGCATCCAGAAGCAGTGGAAGCTATCATCCATAATCATTATATGGATGATTACCTCGATAGTTACAAGACGGTCGAGGACGCAACGCGTATCGCAACGACGGTGAAAAACATACACCTGAAAGCGAAGTTCGAACTCAAGAAGTGGGTATCGAACAGTGCGCAAGTCATAGAAAACATAGAACCGTCACAGATCCGAACTGAAGTCGTCAGCATCGGAAATACAGAAGACACTGAAAAGATACTCGGCCTAATATGGAGACCGGGTGAAGACGCGCTGGGCTTCAATCTAACGCTCGCGCGCCTACCAAAAGGTGTATTGGAAAAGGAAGTACCTACAAAAAGAGAGGCACTGAAAATCGTAATGTCACTGTACGACCCGCTCGGACTCGCCTCACCAGTTACGATAAGAGCCAAGCAGATACTGCAAGAGGCATGGAGGCGAGGAGTCGACTGGGATCAGGCGCTAGATAAGGACCTGGCAACCCAGTGGAGAATTTGGATACAGCATTTGCAACAGCTCAAGAATATCAGCATACCAAGATGCTATCCGGGATACAGCGATGCTGTAGAAACACAAATCCATGTGTTCACCGACGCAAGCGAAATGGCATACGCGACAGCAGTATACTGGCGGACCACATCAATAGAAGGCAAGCAGCAAGTCAGCCTCGTCATGGCAAAGGCGAAGGTGGCACCACTGAAGCTGCAATCGATTCCGCGCCTCGAACTGCAGGCCGCGGTGATGGGAACCCGCGTGGCTGCAGCCGTGATGCAAGAACACAATATCAAACCCGCATCGGTGACATATTGGTCAGACAGCAAGACCGTCCTGACATGGATAAGAAGAGGAGCGCGAGTGTACAAACCCTTTGTCGCTCACCGCATAGCTGCCATAGAAGAAAACAGCAAAGTCGAAGATTGGCGATGGGTACCAACGAAGATGAATATCGCAGACATCGCTACCCGTGACGTACCACAAAACTTCGACTCACAACATGCATGGTACTGCGGCCCTAGCTTCTTGTACGAAGAACCGTCGTCATGGCCATCAGAAAAACCCCCCATCAAAGAGGAGACGGGGGAAGAAAGGACCCTCGTAACCGTCGAAGCAGCTGACACGCGAAAGCTATCAGAAGTCATACCAGATCCGGTTAGATTCTCAAGATGGGAACGGTTACTCCGTGCGACGGCAAGCGTCCTACGGTTCATAGCTCTCTGCAGAGAACGAAAAGAGAAAACGTTCTACAAAAGAACGAAAAAGAATGCAGAGAAAGATCCAGACTGGCGTAAACAGAAGAAGGCGACGCCAACTCCTCCAAAAAAGACAGCAAAGACGTCTGATATTCAAATCATGAAGCAAACAGTAGAAGCAGAGTATCTCCACGAAGCGGAGAGAATACTCATTCAAGTCGTGCAGCAGCAATCTTTCGCTCATGAAATAGCGAAGCTGCGTGAACAGAAGACATTAGAGAAAAATAGTCGACTGCGGCCACTACAGATAGAAGTAGTGGACAATGTTCTACGCTTGAGAAGCCGAATAGCCGCAACGGACGAAGTAACAGATGACGTGAAGCGTCCGCCGATATTGCACGGCGACCATCGCATCACCCAGCTATACATAGACTGGACACATCGCAGCCTACAACATAGTGGGGTAGAGCTCACTATCAACGAGGTGCGACAACACTATTGGGTTGTCAAGATGCGGCCAACTACGAAAATGGTGCTGGCCAGATGCCTGAAGTGTCGCATTCGCAAGGCACAACCACCCGTGCCTGCGACCGGCGACCACCCGAAGACGCGCCTCGCTCATCATCAGAGGCCGTTCACATACACAGGGTTGGACTATTTCGGCCCACTGTCCGTTACTGTCGGACGCCAACATCAAAAGAGGTATGTAGCACTATTCACCTGTCTAACCACCAGAGCCGTCCATCTCGAGATCGCCGCCAGCCTCAGCGCGGACTCCGCCATACTGGCGCTGCGCCGGTTCGCCGCTCGCAGAGGCTGCCCAACCGAGCTGCACTCCGACAACGGCACCAACATGCACGGTGCTGACAAGGAGCTCCGAGACGCCTTCCGAGAGGAGGCCAGTCGCCGAGGCATCGTGTGGCGCTTTATTACGCCATCGGCGCCATTCATGGGAGGCGCCTGGGAGCGTCTCGTGCGCTGCGTGAAGTCTGCATTGTACACTGTGCTACTTGAAAAACACCCACATGAAGAGGTGTTGTCCACACTATTGTGTGAGGCAGAGTACACAGTAAATAGTCGTCCATTGACACATGTTTCCGTGGACAGCGAAGACGACGAGTCGATGACACCGAACCACTTCCTACTTGGTGGCTCGGCCCGGCTCCCATCACCCGGGGTATTCACCGAACAGGACATAGACAGCAAGAAACTATGGCGGCGCTCACAAATACTCGCTGACATGTTCTGGCGCCGCTGGGTGCGAGAGTACCTGCCGGAGTTACAAAACCGGCGGGAGCCGCATAGCCGCGGCCCAGGATTACAGGTGGGCGACCCTATTCTTATTGCTGACGGCCAACTGCCTCGCAACACATGGCCGCGAGGCCGCATAATAGCCGTGTTCCCAGGGGCTGATGGTGAAATCCGGACTGCTGAGGTGCGCACTGCTGGCGGCACCCTGAAGCGTCCGGTGAAGAAACTCGTCCCACTACCGAAGTAAAGAAGAGGCGTCGAGGCGGCGGGCGTCGCGACGGCGAGCGTCGCGGCTACGGTCGTCGCTCACCGGTGCGATGCAGCGCCGTACCGACGTCGCTACGAGTCGCCACTGCGCTGCACGGCGGGAGAGATGTTCGCGACGATGCGTCACCAACAATATGGTTTATATAGAATCAGTAATTTAACTTAGCTTAAGTATATAGGTGCCATAATGATGTGTCATCAACAATTAGTTTGTTTTAAAATCAATAATTTTAACTTAGCCTAAGTATGTAGGAGATATAATTTCCCCTCTGTAAATGTTTATTAACATAATAAATCATGTAATTCGATGATGTGCGCGCCAATGCGCCGTCAGAAATGAGTTTTATTTGGAGAATTTTCTATTTACGTATGCGCACACGTTTTTTGCACACAATTTTGCACAAAGTGTGACCCGCCTACGGATAGGAAATAATTTAATGTCGCAACAATGCGAAATAAAACAATACATAGTGCGTGCAGACACTATACTAACTCAAATATGTAAAAATTATAGCTATTGATAGTGTTATCTAGCAATTAAAACAAAATCAAAATAACAATTTTGATGAAAGTCGTGAACTCGACCATTGTACGCCTCGATTAGGTAGGTAAAATAGTAAAAAGGTAAAATCTTTTAATGTATCCAGGTCACCTAGACCGAGACCTAGCCCTGGACCTAACTTCCTGAAATATAGCCCTTCAGGATACCTACCTAATCGAGTCTGAAAACCGCAAAGCGGATTTCGTAAAATAAAGGCTACCCAACCTGTATTCAGAGGCTCATAGCGGGCTGAAAAATCTAGATACAAAAAATAAAATACTAGATTTTTCTAGGGAAATAGACTAGCTTGAGGTTTCTTTTGGAATGGTAAAGATCGGTTCAGTACTTTACCCGTAAAATCACTTGCAAATAATTTAATATTTAATTAATTAAATAATTCCCGTTATAACTGAAATATCTTTTCAGCGGGAATAGCTAGACTCATGCACAAAACCTCATTAGAAAGGCCATAATTTTACGAATCCCGTGATATATAACACACCATGTAAAGTTATTAAAATAAGGGTGTTTAGTCATAAAACAAATAGAAACTTAAGTGATTTTTATCAAATAAAGATTGTAAAACGGGAGGCGATTCGCGGCTCTCAATAAGGTAAAGGTTCGCTACTACTTAAGCTAGCGCGCCACCTGCCAACTTTGTAGTCATCGATATGGAAACTAATTCCACCTAAATAGCAATGTAGTAATACTAGAGAGTCCTGAAATCGCTTCCTGAATACTTATGAAGACTTATCAGTAAATATGGTATTTTATTCCCCCCGTCAAAAACCCGTGTTCCTTCAAGAGATTTCGCAGTGAGTATTGAAGATACCCTGAACTATTGGTGCAGGACGTCAGCGCCGCTTGGACTGGGAAGCCTTACAAACTTCCCGTTATTGAGTCTGGCGATCACGCCCGTCCGGTACACTTTGTTTGCACCCAAACTTCAACAGTCGTTTGTCCCGTTCAGACAAGGACTTTCAAAAAATCTCTACACCCTCTAAAGACCATGTCTTCGACATTTCAAATTTTTTTTTAGTTTCAGTGGTTTAGGTTCTATCAATCATTCATTTACGGAACTGAAATATGTCGGCAACATTTCTTACCTAAGAACGCCAAGCTCACGAGCACCGGCTGTTTGTTGTTTGACCTGCGCTGCCGTCACGACAACTTAAAAATTGAAATAAACGAACAAGCTTTCCTTTTCCGTCGCCTCATTTGTTACACAATCCGTCTTTGTTTGTAAATGAAAACTTTTCACATAAATTCTCTTTTATATTTTACGAGTTACGTTTTTTCGTAGTTACCTTTCTTTGGCCGCATTACTAAGGTATTTTGTCAAGTAGGTTGTGTTGATGGTTGTAACTAAATTCAATGTTTTGATCGCCATTCTGTGTTTCGAGAACTACAGTTATCGTAGCTGTCATTGGGCTCAGCTTTGTGATGTTTATTTTGCGTCATTTTAAATCACTTTCCAGCCTTTTCTCGTATAGGTTGGGGTTGACTTCCATTCAAACTACACGCAGATGATATCATTATTTTACATACAAAGCAACAATGCTGAACAAAATCTCCCATTTATTTTGACCAATGACCCGTTAACCGAATCTATTTTAACAATAGGTGAATTATAACGTAGTTTATTCACTTCAATATTTAAAGCTACCAAACAATAATATTAGATTTCGAAGAGCCAAGTCAAAATATCCTCAGTCAATTGTAGGACGTAGGATACTAATGAAACGAGCCCCTTTACCGCAAGATTGACAGCACTGGGTGTAGGTAATATTAATTATCAGTGTGACTAAGATGTAGTTAAGCTTCGCCTTATGTATTTAATATTAGTATTTAAAGCGAAGTAAGATTTATAGTAATTAAATTAGGTATATTATATTTTACCGTAAATTAACCAAAGGGAGTATGTAAGGATCGTAGGTGGCGTTCTATAGTTTTTGCATACCCCCGTGGGATGAGGGCGTGAGTTTATGTATGTATGGTGTATGTTATGTATATGTATGTATGTATATTTTGACTGTAGAGTAGCTATACAACATGTAAAAAAATCCTGTCGGATCTGTGAGGGTGTTGTTAGGTATGGTACTGAGAGTTTATTTATGTGGAAATTTTCAGGTAAAAGGAAAAAAATAATTCGCACATTTTTTTTTTTCAATTGAGAATTTTACCGGGTTATTTACATTGGGCGCGGGCGGCCGTCGTTTAGCGGGTGTCTAAAGTCATAACTTATGACCCTGTTGAAAATTTTCACTTTTTTAATGGATTTTGGGGTAATTTTGGTACTGTGGGGTAATTAAATAGCAATAACTTTTTTGTTTTCAATAATAATTATTATTTTTATTATTTTTTGGTAATTTGATTTATTTATGTAGTACATGGAGGACTTACAACTAATAAAAACAGACAAAAAAGGAGACCATAGTCACCAGAGAGCCAATTACAAATCCTCACTATAGACATATAATAATAATATATATATTATTGTATAAATATTGGTATTAGCCTGTAATTGCCCCGCCACAGGTTATTCAAGGTTCCTAAAACAGGGAAGCAACTAACACGAAGTTTATAAATATTAACCGCCTCTGTGATCTAGTGGTAAGACCACCTGTCTCAGACCCAGAGGTCCCGGGTTCGATACCCAGCGGGAACAAAACTGTCTGTTCGGTTTAGTTGGTGATAGGGCTTGTTCTAAGTCCGCCTAGCTAGCTACAACCAGCTTAACTAAGTCTGTCGCCATAACAACATTCACAGCATTTTTGTGTTTCGGTAGTTATAGAGGTAAGATAGCCAGTTCCTCTGTGGTTGAGGATTCCGAGTGAAGCTGGAGCTTCACTGTTGTGGTTAAAAAAAAAGTATTTTGAAAAAAGTGTGTATTATGAAAGCAATCAATTCTTTACAAAAGTCGTGATTAGCCTAATACGTTTTTCTACACTTTAACAATTTTGTATTGTTCAAGTCCAGTTAAACGTTAACAAACACCACTACATTCCGTTTGAACTAATTGATGTACCCAAGCGGCCACCTTTGCCTTCCTCCTGAGAGAACCAACATGTTAGTAGAAAGATGGATCGAGTTTGCATATACGGAGAGAAACTGCAGCTTGTGCCTCTATGATATCCGATATCATCTGACTTTGCTAATACTCTTCGCATAGTAGATCTTGTTACAATATTTACGAATCTAATTAGTTAAAAATATTCCCTTCATTTAATTTTTTATAAAATATTATGAAAATATACATACCTAATTATAATATTAAAATATGTAAAGAAGGAAAGCTCGCTAGTTGGGTACTAGTATACTGAAGCTGATATTCTCGTACAAGTAAGGGAACTAGCTAGCTTTAACGCAATGTTGTAACTCCTGTTTATAATGTTCATTAAGTATATCGTTAAACTTTCCTCTCTGGCTAATTAAGTATATAAATAACTGTTACTACTGGAAAAGGAGATACAAATTAGACTTATTTTTATAGTGGATTATTTATAGTTATAGTTTATTATTAGATTCATCGTGTATAATAATTTGAATTCAGAACTAAGTACTTTATTGTTGTTTTGTTTTAATTTCCGTGTGAACTATATACAGCTTTAAAACTATTTTCGTGCCTGCGACTTTAGCAGCTTTCCTCCCATTTTTTAAATAAATTACATTAAGTTAAAAGAGTATTAACAACTCAATATACTTCCAAGTCGATTGAGAGCGTCCGGTCTGCATCAAGTGCAAAGGGCAACTGATAGAAATCCGACGACTGACGAAACACGAATTTTGCCGAGGGACATTATGAAAATAGAAATACTGTAAACATGTGTGACGTCAAATAATAACTGACAATATAAACGAAGTACGAATAAAACGGCATCCCCACCGTCGGCCGCGATTCCCGAGACACAAGACACACGTTATATTTTACTGCACACATAAAAACAATACTAAAAAGTTGTTTCATGTTTGTGTTGATTGCAATGAATTTGCCAAATTAAAAAAATAAAAACTCCTAAAATGTTGACAAGGGAAACGTGATGGTACATTGTTTTCATGTGATGTCGGGAAAAGTTTTTCAGGATATTACCACACGTTTCGTAGTATAGTAAAAGTTCCAGCAAAACAAATAAAATAAAAAAGGTAGATAGCAACGTTTGGAAGAGCGTAGCAGGTAAAAATAACTGGGAATAATCTCTCTTTTTTTAGGGTTCCGTAGTCAACAAGGAACCCTTATAGTTTCACCATGTCCGTCTGTCTGTCTGTCTGTCCGCGGTCTATCTCCGAGACTGTTAGTACTAGAAAGTTGTAATTTGGGTATACATATTAATCATGTTGACAAAGTGGTAAAACAAAATTATGAAAAATATATTTTTAGGGTACCTCCCCTTACACGTAAAGTGGGTATGTTTTTTTTTTCTATTTCTTGGTGTGGGTTATCGTTGGAAAGGTCTTTCAAAAACATTGTGAGTGTGTTAAAACCATTTTTGAATTCAGAGATCCGTTTGCGAAATATTAAGCTTATAAGTGCAATTTTTTTTAGAGTCAAGTGGCAGGGGGGGTGACCCCCTGCCAGCTAAATGGTTGGTTTTAGATATGTGAAAAAATTCACGGCAATAGTTTATATAACGAATTTAAAAGGAAAACTATCACAGTTGAGTAGGCTTTACAAGTTAACGAGTAACAATCGACCAACTTAGATTTGCGGTTGTAAAAACATGTTCTCCCATACATTCCGTATGAAAAAAAATGTTTTTAAACTACAAAGTTAAGTTTGTTCTTGGGATAAATTCATCCCAACTACGGAACCCTTCATTGTGTGTGGTCCGACACGCACTTGGCCGGTTTTTTTTTATAAATGAAAATAAGGTAAAAACCGGCCAAGTGCATGTCGGACCACGCACAATGTAGGGTTCCGTAGTTGGTATAAAATTATCCCAAAAACAAGCTTAGCATTATAGTTGAAAAATGTTCTCCGATAGGTACATCGCTATCAAAATATGTCGCATAAATAACCATTTTTTTTTATTGCTTTCACTTATGAGCTTGATTTTTTTAGAGCTCCAAGGGACTTATAGATTTACGCATTTGTTATTAATTTCAACATGATACCTCCACGTGCACCTGAGAAAAAGGGTCTTGACAGACAGACGGACGGACAACGAAGTGATCCTATAAGGGTTCCGTTTTTTTCTTTTGAGTTACGGAACCCTAAAAACGCCACATTATTACAAAAATTCTTCCGTATCTTTCGTATTTTTTTAAACAGACAAAAAATCCAAGAACGCACCAAAACAGAACAAGTTCAATGCGAGAATCGAACGTGCGACATAAACATAGCAGATCTCTCCGTCCCTTCGCCAACCGAGTCATCAATACATTTTTGATTGGTTTAAACCGCAGAACGAAAGAATAGTTCTGGTAACTTTCCACCAATTAAAAACTGAAGGTGGCTAGTAAAAATCAATCAGATGGACGTGCCGCGTCCATCGAGCAGTCGCGCACACGTCCCCGGCGATTGCTTTGTGCCGCAGGAAATTAGTTTGGAACTTGTGAGTGAGTTTCGTACGTCCAACTATGAGTGTTTGAGTATGTGTTGAGTACAAGTACACGATGCGCCTCTGAGCTCTGTTTTGAACTATAAAAGTAGAATATGCACTGTGGTCAATTTTGACGTTCAAAAGTGCCATACAATTTGCAATAAATGATTTGATGATTTGAGTACGTTCTGTATCCACTACAATTTTAGCATCAAAAACATCGAGACTTATTATATGCACCATCTGTTGGTCAGTTAGTGCGCTTATAACTGGAGAACCACTTATCTGTTTTACGTGTTTCCAATATGTCATTCACATCCTTGGTGAGGTATTTATTTCTTCAAGCTCGAGGAGCCGTAGGCAGCAAGAGAGGGTATAGTACAAGTCTGATAGACATTGCTTCAAAACAACTTTTATAATGAACGGACAATGACTATAATTAGTGTTAGTAATTATGGCAATTTGTACACACGGTGACTAGCTTATATCAGATAGATTGCTGATTGCTGTTCAATTTAGCAGAGAAACATTACATGACTTTCAACTTTTCCCTCACTTTAATTACCGACACTTAAATTCCTCGTAACAACTTGTGTTCATATTAAGGTATCAAAGTCATTTGTAATTACTTCCATAATATTCATTTTACAACATAATTTATACCTTTGAAAGTTTAATTACTATAAAACATCGCTACTAATTAAAGTTAATTCGTAGCACAAACGTTGTAGCAGGCTGCTACGCCGCTACGGCGATTGCTACGCGTTACAAATCACAAGAGAATTAGTTAATTGGCACGTTGTTAATGGCCCGATTCCATTCTCGGAGCACCAAATCCTTCTACTAACTACATATACTGTATTATAAGTAAGATTATCTTAGTATTTTATAAAATACGAGTATTTTATCAGCTTATTTTT
Source organism: Agrochola litura (assembly GCA_949152395.1). Classification (NCBI taxonomy): domain Eukaryota; kingdom Metazoa; phylum Arthropoda; class Insecta; order Lepidoptera; family Noctuidae; genus Agrochola; species Agrochola litura. The sequence continues at coordinate 14,147,125 of OX424493.1, forward strand.
TTTACTTCTGAAATCAGTCAAGTAAAAGCGTCCGGGTTTTCTTTAGTACCTATCACTGCATTTTTATGAGCGTCATAAAACGTTGTCTGCACCGACAACCTCAGAATCTGATAAGCCTCTGAGGTCTGTCGGTTTCCTTCCGCCTGACGCAGGTCCTCACCGGACACGGCTGTTTCGGGAGGTTCCTGTTCAGGATAAGGCGGGAGGAAACGCCCAGGTGTCACCATTGTGTGGATCGCCCGGAGGACACGGTGGAACATACGGTGGAGGTCTGTCCGGCTTAGACGGAGCATCGCCGTGTCCTCGTGGAGGCGATCGGCGGCGGTGATCTCTCGCGTCCGGTCCTGATTCGGGCCATGTTACGGAGCGAGAGGAAATGGGAGGCCGTCACCTCCTTTTGCAAAGCAGTAATGCTCACGAAGGAGGTGGCGGAACGCGTGAGGGCGAGGCAAATTTCGCGCCCTCGCGCCCCTAACCGCCGCGGGAGGAGACACCCTGGGCGTCGGGAATCTCAGGCCGATTTCCGGCCACCGTAGGCGCGGACTTGCGGACGGTGAGCAATGGGTAGCTCGCCGTCCGATAAGGACCAGTCCCGGGTCGACGGCGCGTTGTGTTCCACACGCGCCTCAAAGAGATGTCAGTAGAATTGACACGGTCCGCTAGGGCCGATGCCTCCCGGGGCTGCGAATAAAACCGAAAGGGAGATCGTGGCCCCCGGCAACATGGCAACTGAAGGAACACGGGTGCGTTTTAGTCAGTAAGAGTCTGACACGCCCTCCCGCTCCGCCCAGAGCGGGAGAAGTTATTTAATAATAACCCAACCAAAAAAAAAAGGTCTGTCTGTTTAGGTATTAAAGAAATACCTAAACTGTCATGATCGTGTTGAATACATGTTGTTAAAGTCGGTTTCAGTGCACGCCACTTCACCCGCGTCTTCGCTAACCCGTCTCATGTATAAAACATATTAATTGCACAACTTCACGTCGTTTGCACGCGTCACAGGCTATCAAAGTGCAATACAGACATTTCTGACATTCTAGCAGTGCAACGACAGTTCGTGACCGATTTGCACCAAGCGCTGCCTTGCACCGTCACATACTTACCAAAATATATGGAAATAGAACTGTTCAACTTCCTCATGCAATAAATACATCGCCATATTATAACTGAAAAAGTTTTCGAGTGACTATAACAGTTTTATGTTGTAACTGCGGCCATGTTCCCGCGGATAATGTTCAAAATATATCACATATCCGGGTCACTGGCAAATTAATGTCGCTGTCGCGTTAAATTCATTTATCAGTTCATCTCGTTGGAAGTGTGCTGTTTATTATATTGTATTGTGTGTGCTAACACGGAAAACAACTTTAGATAAAAAAGTAAAATTCGATATTATACTTAATATTAAAATTGCGATGCCTGTCTTAAATGTGCGTTTAGTTGAACGACTGCACATATTATGCAGCAGGTTAAACTGATAAAATCTTGTTTACAATGTTTGTTAAAACCTATTTACGAAAACAAATTTCATTTATCATTAAAAAATTAATTAATTTTGGTAAAAATAATCGTGATAATCATTAACCTATAAGCGTGGTATCTCTTAACAAAAAAGTTTACTGAATTTAAAATTAAAAAGAGAAATATTACTAAGCGCCAAAACAAAAGCAGATAAAACTAATTAGGCACCATCAATTCTAAATTAATTCACTTGAAAAATAATACCTACTTAAACGTTATTAGCGAAACAAATAGAAAATGGAAGCCAAATCCAATAGTCCAATACACACCTTACCGAAGAGACCAGTTAGTTCCACTCGATTAATAGTGATAATAAATCTTAGCTGATACTCCAGGCCCCTCGGCCCCGCGGGCCCCAGCCGTTCTATCGCACATTTTTAACATTTAAAACTGAATAAGGTTAAATGTGAAGTGATAAAACTTTCAGGAAAGTTAATGATCGGCGACACGGAACTTAGCAATTTACAAAATCTGTTTAACTACGTTTTTAAAAGTTAAACTGGGTCGAAGTATATGTATCTGTTTGGTTTCACTATGTATTTATGTATGTGCTTTATTGCCATGGACTATGCCAAATTGCTTCTTATATTAAGCAAGGCCAGAGGCTCGACGAAATAGGTTTCTGGTAATCCCATCATGCGTTTATGTTTCATTGTATAATTTATTTTGCTTGTGTCTCAATCCACAAACACGTGTTTCTACGTTCAATTTTTAAAAAAAGATTTGATTCATGTAACGCCCCAAATAAATAAAAAGTAACGATTGAAATGGTTTTCAATGTTTGCTGGAAAAATTAGTTTTTGGACTTGCACTACTTAACTAACTTTTGCAATAACTCGAAGAAAAGACGTTAATTTGTGAAAACAACACAACTTCAAAAATAACCATAAAAACAGCGAAGTAAAAGCTAAAAGCGGTAATCATACCACGAAATTGCCAAAACAATATATTAACTGGTGTCTTTATTTGCTGGCAACAAAATGATTGAATAAAGTGCACACATGAATAAAAATAACAACTCTAGGAACAGCTTACTTCGGTGGCATGGTGCTGTAGGTACTCCTACACCTTGGAAAATTCCTGTAACGAAAGAAAACCCAATTACGAGTAATTCTGTTTAACGGCGTCCAATTTAAATTAACGACAATGTTTGAACAATTAACTACATGGGCCTGAATGTTTTCTGATTGGTGGAAGAAAATAATGATAAAACTCGACATAATGGATGTTGAAACAGCTGAAAATAAAACGCAGCGAAATGGAATAAATAACAATATCGATGATATGGATATCAGTGAAACGCATTCAGTAATAAATGTCAGTGATGTAGACAGTTGTCTATTTTACGCGGTGTCATCGACTGGCGTACGTAGAATCAATGACGGTTGGGTGACGCACGCACGCCGCACGTCGCACGCCGCGTTTATGTAACGTTTTCGTCATAACCTCCGCTGAATTATGTACAACTCGTCGCTATCTGTCATTTGCAGTGTTACCACGAAATCGACAAAGTTCCCACTCCCACCGAGTGTTGGGAATATACAATTGCCAGATTTGTTTGCGACTCATTGTTTTATTTCGGCGCACGTTGCCAACATCACAGCAGGAAATACGCAATAGATTCAAAACAGTTTCTTTTAAATGCGTTATCTCCGCAGTGTCCGACCGCAGTCAAACAAAAATGGTTTAATTACAACTCCCGTTTAGCCGGCTCGTCGTTATCAGAAAGCCTTATCTTTCTTCGAAAATCTTTCATCATTTTCGTAGTAGCTCGTTCGATATCATAATCGAATCTCAGCCTTAAATTCAATAGCAATTTTGACCTAGAAAAAGAACTTATTCTTTATATTAATTTCGTGAAGGTTACGAGGTCTACAGGGGTCGTTTACACAAAGGAGAGCTTTATAGTTTATTGTGTTTACAAAGTGTTAAATAAAGGGTTACTGTAACGTAAACATTAATTAAGTGTAAACAATATGGCATCCTGCAGACAGGTGGCACTTGTAATTAGCAAAATTAATTCAGGAGGGGCACGCTCTCGCTCGTGGCTCTCCCTACATCGGTGAAGCGCCTCATTTTCTTGAAGGTCACGTGCTCATAAATCCCTGGCACTCATACAGATTGTTTACTTTGGAATTCATAAAAAATGCAACGCCCTCACTTATTAATGTAAGACAGACTCTCAACGAGTAAGATGAATTGCCCTGCAGATAAGAAAAAACAACACTGTATCATTTATTTTGCAGTGGAAATATTTCCTCGGCGAATATTGAACTGCTTATTAACAAGACAGCTGACGGTTTTCGTATGACGCAAAGTTCAGGTAAAGTGAGAGGTTCAGCGAGCGCGGTAAGCCAGCTGTCTCGCGTAATATAATTACCTCCCCGTTATAAGTATATTAGCCGTCACTATGATAGACATTAATAGGGATTGAAAATCTTAAGTTGCGCATATAAAAGGAAGAAAGAATGCATGTACACTTTTTAACCGACTTTATACGAATTACTGGATGATCAAATTGTTGGTTTTTATTCAAAAATGGCCGCGATTAATTAGATTAATTAAATCTAGGTAGCATTATTTGGTATTTGGTTAAGTATAAATACCATTAGATACAGATGTGTAATACTGATTATGTAATACCTATAGTACCTAATAGGTACCGTAGAGACTTTACTCCATATGGTTTTAGAATAAAATCTCAGTGTGTTGTCATCTGGTATGAAATCGAGACAAACATTTAATTTATATTAAGAGAGAAGAAAAGTTTGGACTGTCGACCCCGGCTTGTCAGAGCAGACGATTAGAATATAAAATAAAAATGTATGATTGAATTCTTAAACACAATATAATTATCGGTTTTACTGCAAGAAGACTTTTATTTGATGTAGAACTGGTACCGTAGGCTCCCAAAGAGTACCTTGGCAAACGTTATTTGAAGTAGGTACTTCCTACTTCAAAGTACTTAATATATTCGTTACCAATTTGCTTTATATAGCTCACCAATTGGTTGGTGGAATTCCGATGTAGATAGATTGACAGTATTATTAATTGGCTCGTGTTATATTGTAACATTTGTCGTGTGGCACAAACAACACGCTCGCTCGGCCGCTCTGTCAGCTCCGATGAGCTATAAACTGTGCCTACGGCTCGTATGTTCATGATCGATAGTCGTATAACGCTATATTACCTCCAAAACTTGCTACCTGACTCACACAACCACTTGGACGTCTTTTAAAGCCGTATTTCGACTGGTCGTAAAACACGGGCTATCTAACAAAGCAATTGTACGAACATTAATCTTATTCCAATAAATATTTGTTTAGAGAAATCAATTTGTATTCGTGATGTTTCTCCATTTATCTATATTAAGTGAAAGGTGAATTTTCGTAGAACTCTCTGCCTTCACAAATATACATAGAGTGTTTGTTGAACACAAACAATGTTACTTCTAGTACCCAGTCAATATTATTGAGTCTTCCACGGTATAACTAATTAATGATGTACAATGGACAGGCAACAGTCTCAAGTGACTGCCGTCTGTGCTTTGCAATCCTTCGAATGTAGAACGTGATGTCAGTTTAGTGAACCATTCATAACAAACGAATAATACAATGCCAGCACGACTTTGAATTATCTTATTTTAAATATTCGAGATAAACATAACAAAACATCACGCCTTGTTTTCCCGAAGGGTTGGGCAGAGGTGTCCCTGTAGCAGGTACACCCACATTTCGCCAGTTATGTTTAAGAGACAGGGAGAGGAGAGGGGTTGTGATATTCGAGACGTACAATAGATATGACATTCCATCGAGCGTACGCGCGTTTCTCAAAGAATTTTGGGAATCAGAGCGGAACTAATCCAGATACGAAACAGAATACATACAGTATTCATGCTAATCCCGGGTCATGGATAAAAACCTAATAAAGTGTACGTACGCGAAGGAAAATAACGTTACTGTAACAAAGCACCCAAGTTTGTTTGCATTAGTCGCATAAATTGTTGGATCACGTTTAAAAATTCTTTTATCGGTAGGTAAGTTACTTTGACATTCAGAGACTTTCAATGAATAATGCAGTTTTCAACTCATAAATGTCCATGAAAACTGAGCGGTAATGAATTGGATTTTAAAATACCCACGCTTAATGCGATTAGTGAATTGAATTTCTATATTCGCCCACGACTCTAAGATATAAAAAAATGGCAGCATAATCATTATAGTTTCATATTCACAGTAGCAACATGAGAACTGAATTTAACATTTTGTATGGAAAAGAAGACCGTATATAATAGAAAACCATTGAGCATATTTTGACAAGGGTGAGAAAATATTGGGATAGTGATAGCTTACTTTACTGATCCAACGATATGGGGCCCGGGCCCAAGGCTTTTTGTTGTTATCTTGAGATAAGTACCTGAGAAACTATGATTCTTTTTCTATTGCATTATCTGAACATTTAATTTTGGGAAAAGTTAACTGCCGACTAAGCGACATTTGGCTTTCATTAAAACACATTCATTCCATTTTCTGTTTTTTTTATCTGCGAGAGCTTGCGCTTTAAAGGTAACTCTTGAAAGCTTAAAATACTTTTCAGTTAACATACTTATGTACGAGTAAATGTAATAAAGTGTGCAGTAGATAGAATCTCATTCATAAACTATCTCCGAGTGTAAAATTGTTCGTCGTTATGCACGTTTTTACGAATGAATTAATAATATTTCAAGCACTGTGTTCGCTAGAGTCGGGTGTCGTAATAAACACAAATAAACTGAGTAATTAAATTCATCCTCTCTGTTGCACTACGGCTGCATATTACAAATTGCAATTACAACAATGTTCGCTGTATCATGTCTGCTTAATAAAATTTAGTGCTTTTCAATTATTCTCATTGATTTTTTTAGTTACAATTAATTTATCGGATAGGTATTTGGACAAACATTTTCACCAGTGAATAGGTACATGTTCGAACAACACTTACGTTATAAAAGCTTACACTGCTCGTTATTTAAAACAAAACACAAACTAATTATGCCGTTTCATTAACAATTTTCTAAATATTTGTAAAAAAATTGCTGTTTTTCTGAAATAAACAAAACATTTTCTGAGAAAAAGCATCACAACTTTTTCCCTCGTTGCCCACTAATAACCAGAAAACGTAAGTATATTGATGTTCAACATACTCGTATCGATATCGGCATATCGGTCAGAGCACTCCGTTTGATTGAATCACTCAAGTGATTAATTAGTGTTGGCAACACCAGATTAGAAATTAGTTCATGCAATTATTTAATTGCAATTAAGCGTTTGTTTTGTTCATGGAGCCGAGCGAGCGGCGACATGTGTAGAGGCTTTGTGCCATTAACAACCATCATCTGAGGCTTCATTAGTGGTCGTCGCTCGGGAAGAGAGGAAATAACATGACATTCCCAATACTATGCATTTTAGAGCCACTTTCTATAATTGGCCTTTACTTTTATCAATGGGTGGCCAGTCCATTCATACGCTACGCTGCTACGCAAGGCACGATCTATTCATTCGGTGTATTCAAAGGAGGATCTGGGGGATTTGTACCTATGTTCGTTCGTACATACGTTGCACTAGACCGCTTATATCTTCTGCAACCCTAGTACCTAAACCAGCTGAAAATCCACTATCTAAATTACTGGCCTCGACTCAGTTATCGCTTGAGAAAATCGAAAAGAAAATTAAAACAAGAGACACAAAATTAATACTGACCATTCGTAAAAAGTATGATAACAATCAATCATAAATTAATTACTAAGATGGAGATAGACAGAGAGAGATCTTTACAGAGACTATATATATACCACATATCTGCAAAAGAACAAGTATACTGTGATGGAAACAAAAGGAAAAACAAAATAAATCAGGTGCTTATCGCTCCGTGCAAGTTGTGTAGTGCTCGCGGGGAGTTGTGCTTACGGCTATCAACGTATCAGTGCTGGCATTACGACCTAACCCGTTACATAGCCACGCGTCTGTACGGTACTAAGAGGTACCTTAGTGTGGTTTATATACTTACCTCATTTTTAAAGCAAAAGAAAATATAAACACAATTTAATACAGTTCTCAATGGCGTTATGGTCGAGCGAATGATCGTAAAAACTACCAAATTCATAACAGACGCTTTTTATGACCGAGTCTTTTTGCAAGGAAGCTATAATCGTGTGAAACTACGGATGTACCGCTGTAAATAATTTAAACTGGACATTATAAATATTGTCCTAATTATCTATTACATGTATAATATTTCTGACCTTATTAAATATTTTTCTGTGGAAACGATCTCCACGGGAATAAATCATGTCTATGGGTGTGTGGGGTACCCGCGTCCCCCGCGCCCCGCCCGCGCCTCCCACGCCTCCTGGGATCTGGTAGCTACTGCTTAGAAGGCCACACAAACGGACCAGATCTATTTTTAACCTAAAACGCCTGTTTATTGAGTCTTACCGGATATTTCGTTTAGGTATTTTTTTTATATTTCTCTTTATTACTCGCTTAGTGGTATTGTTTGAAGGCACAAATCTGGGCCTAAGTCGTTACAGAAAGCTGAAAATATAACTATTGGGCTCAGCGCATTTTATAATGCCGACTATCGATATTACTTATATTGATACGTTCTCATTCTCAATAAAATTCTACGATAAAATATTCATTGGAAGGCTTCTCCCGGTCGATATCGAAACTGATTACCGATTCCGTTCCGAAAGGTGTTGGTGAGCGAATATAATGAGATCACACCAGAATATAGTAAAATGTAACTTTCCCACCGACGGAAATACTTTCGTGATAATTTTTGAGAACGGACGGTAAAAAATATAAGTACCAATGTAGTCTGCAACCAATATTTGAAATTAAAGGAAACATGGTCCTATCTTGCTTAATTATTATTACTTAGCCAGCCTTGAACGTAATTACTTAGTACCTAAACGCATATAATAACTATGACTTCTGCCTGGATTGTGAATAGGCACATGCCCTTGTTGTTTTAATTTTCCGATGAAGTAAAAACAAAAAATAAAGAACAAAGACAAAATTCCATGAAACCGCTGGTTTCTGAAGGACACATCTCTAAATAGAAAGAGATATTCCATCCTCTTACCCTTTCCCGCTTCCTTCCGCGAATCTAAGCATAATTTTCTAATAAATAACTTGTAAGACAATGTACGGCCGCACAAATACATACATCATCTTACGTACGCCGTAATTCGGAACATGAAGTTTGTATGAACGTAGTTAGCTCCTCCATGCCAATGAATGGCTCGTTCATTGCGGAAACTATTTAAGTAATGTCGAACATCGCACCGCTGCTGTTTGGCGACTAAACTATTTTTAATTTATAAAACAGTTGGGCCCGCCGCACATTGTTGGAGTGGCGACATAGATACTGGCTAGCCTGCTTAGTTCTAAACTTTGTATCCTAACGTGCTTCCTATAGTTATGTAGAAGATAGACGCTTTTCGAGTTTTGAATCGAATCTAATCGAATTTGTTTCGAGTTTAGTGTCAAATAATATAATTCGATCGATACAAACATGAGTCTAAATGTCGAGAGGTCATATTGTACCACGTGTAACCACGATCAAAATTAAGTGTTCATGGAACATTTAGAAGAAAATCTGTAGCTGCCCAAACAATATCATCTCTGTAAAAAGGTAAACACCAATTCCCAAATCGGCCTGTACACAGTTTCGTTCCAAACATTAAACTTTCGGACCCACTTTCAATCCCCGGTGCTATTTTTAGAAAATTCGTCCATAACCACTAGAAAAGCTCAGTGGAATGTAATATGAAGACCTTCCTCGGTGAGTCCCACGGGATTATGTCCCATCTCCGCGAACTGGTGAGAAAAATTGCGATATCTCGACAAACGACGAAACGGTGGCAGTTAAGTGTATAGTGCTAAAAATAGCGAGATCCAATTAGGTGCAGAGTCCCTCTTCGTCTCCGGTATCGCGAGCAGTTAGTGAGCTCTCGTTAAATATGCAATTGAGAGCCTGAACTTCGACACTCTGTGACCGTCCTTCCATCTACCTTTGTCAACATCAAACATTACAGGCGACCCTTCCGAGTGCTCGGGCGAAGATTTAGCCAATTTACGAGCATATCATAGACCCTGTTAGACGTGCAGCTATGTAACCTTTTTATTTGATGGATAATAAAATATAATAAAGCCTGTCTAAAAAGACTATTTTGCTGCTTCGTTATTATTTTCATTTCAACTATGCAGGTTTATGAAAATTCAAATATGAAATTGATTTAAATACCTAAATGAACTGTCTTGGTTTTAGTTACACAAGTATTATCATATTATAGAGTCATTCAAATTATATTTTTATATCAACAATAATTTTAATGTAGGTACCAACCAAAACAAAATTCGACATACAATGCCAAAAAAAACCTAAATAATTATTTTCACATCCTTACTTTATCGTATTTTTTTAATATTGTAAGAGCTTGGGTCACATCTTCAAATACCTACGACGCTACTAGGTATTATTTACAAAGGCTTTATGTAATAAACACGCCTTTACATACAGAGGGCAGAGACTGGTAAAAAGAGGCTATATTCTACTTAAATAGCTTAGGGTCGGTCCCAAACATGGGCTTTTTACTTCGCGGCTTGCGATGTGACATATTATTATTATCTCCCTTTTTCTCGGGAGAATATGAACGACTATAGAAACACCAAGTTAAGGTGTCATGCATTTATGTTATTATGTTGATAACTGTCCTTCCCTTTTTTCATTGACTTTTGAAAAAAAGGGAACGTATATAACGATATAGCGACAGAAATAGCAAAACTAGATAGGTACTATTATTTCTTTTGAGAGTTTCGTATCTTGAGCAACGATTTTTACGAATCGTGTAACTTCACTTTGATTTTTATCACAACTCTTCAATACCTGTTATTGTTATGTTTTATTACGCTTGTATGATCTTGCAGGGAGTCATACCGCGGATCTTCAATGATACTGTTTTTGCTACACCCAACAGCACGAGACACACACTGATATGACATAAAAAGAAAATAATAAATTGCGTATGATATTTTTGATTTGGTTAATTTCAAATAGCGTCTTTTTATAAGTAGGTATTGGCAACGGCATAGAGCAATAGCATGCGCTATGCCGTTCAGATACATACAATATTATTGCGATAGATATACATATATGTACCTTCGGGCGGCTACAACGCTCCGTTTTAAAGTGCAATTTGCAAACCGGCAGATACCCGTTTCCACTTCACTCTTGCAACTTGTAAGTCGGGGATGAAGCCCACGTTTTATTGCATTTCCCGTCCATAAGCAACACTTTAAAAAAATAAAATTAACTAAACGCACTGGGGAACCAACAAGCTCCTATTACTCAGATATTTTAACGTAGCGTCTCAAAGCGACCTGTGAACGTAAACGACGTCTTAGTGCTTAATAATAAAAATGCGCCAACAGAATCCTAAGGATGATCTTTGAGAGGCCAGAGTCTGCAGTGCTGGATAAGTTAATGAACTTACCCAGCACTGCAGACTCTGGCCTCAGCTGAATGCAGCTTCACGTGACGAAGTGATTTTATTATTTGTATTTGGAGTTTTATGTATTTTGAATTTAATTATCAATGATCACTAACATAGTTTTAAGACCTTTGTAACTAACAATTTATGGACATATCCATTAGTCAGAATTAAATGAATTTATTTATTTAATAATAATTATGTCCTTGCATTCGACAAATTTTGTCCTTTTGATCCAAGTTCCTACGATTCCGAAAACTAAAGCTTCGCAAATGCGACTCGTTAAATATAAAAAATGGTACATAATCAAGAACGATTGGAACTATTTCCGTGACATCGACCGTGTCGTCGGAATATACACAAATTTTATTTTCTGGTGTGACTGAGTAACGAACCGTGTTACATTTTAGATTTTATACAGTTTAAATACGAACTGTTGCAAATAGTTAGTTTTTGATTGAAAATGTTAACTGTTAGCTTTTATTTAGAAACACATGTTTAGTACCGGAGTAATTGTTGTAGGTATATCTACTCAAGGAAAAAACACGTTCTCAGGCGTATTGAATTAAATGACATGTCAGAAAGACTTTGATCGTGCGACTTTGATACATAGGTAAGTATACAGACTTGTCAATATTTAGTTTCGTGAAAGAAGTACGCGTAGGTAAACTATACATGACTCCGTAAGTTCTATACTACTATAACTACGCTATATTTACATACTTACTACTGTTTGCTATGTAAAAGAGCCAAAGTGTGTATGTCAGTTTTATTCTAACGGTCTTAAATATTTTCTTAAGAAAAACATTACACAAAAACTTAATTTTGTTTGCATTTCATTTAAATAATGATTACAATTATTGTCTAACCACAATTCTATTCCCATATCAATGAATGGACGAAATTATCCATCTAACAAATGACTGCTTCCCACAAACACGAGATTCGGTTAATATATTTGCGTATGACGTCAGAGAACCCTTCATGACGTCACAGGACAGCCGGGCGTCATGGCGCTGATTCAGCCTTCGCACAAAAAACGTGGACTTTGCCAAGTCAGAGACATCGCTCAACAAAAAGAAAGAATAAAAGCTTATCTTTCGTAATCACATTGATCCTTGGCTTACTATTTCTGTACAGTACATAATATTGACACAAACCGTTATAGCAACATGAAGCTACCAAATTGAATCTTGTAAACATCATCTATGTCGGCCAAATTTTTCCTTGTTGCACTTTTCTATCAAATTGGATCAATTTAGTTGAACCGTGTACCATAGGCATTATTCACTAAATAAATAATAGCCATCACAAGTACAAGGCGCAAACGAATTAAGTCCAGACTATAACTGGTCCAGCAGTCACAAAGCTAGTATTAGGAAGTTTGAAAAGTAATCGTCGGAAATACGAAGCAATCATGAGTTTCCCAAGTCGCACTTAGCTGGCTTTGGAAACACGTCTCTAGATCTATTTACTTTGTTTTTATGGTGATCTTGATAGGGAAGTAAATAAACAAGTGTACCAGCTGTGTGAGTGTCTGTGTAACGTCACCGTAATAATAAAAAAGCAGTCGATTTGAGTAACACGAGAGGGTTTAAAAGTCTAAGTAAGCACGAACATCAAACAAATTAGTAGCTACCTATATTCAGAGACACAACATCCCACTGTTCATGCGGTTAAAAATAAATGCAGTATGAAACTGATATATGATCCCAAAACAATACAGTAAAAAATATCGTACTGATCGCCGTGTGAACGGTGCCTAACAGCACTATTGATAAATTCTCCCGACAAAAATGTATACCCACGTTACGTAGATCCATGATCCTGTTATGTAGGGTTACAAAATTCATATTGTCTTACGTGACGTCACATAAGCGGTCAATTACCCAACCGTAATGTAATTATGCGTACCTACATCCTATTATAAAATTAAGTAAAAATCATAAACCTAGGATTATACTAGGTAATTACCTAGAAGTTTACATGTATACGACTTGTTCTGTTTTAGAACTAATGTGATTTAGAATAGTACAGACGAACTGTTTTTGTCCATAAATCGGTTAATATAAATAAACACTTACAGTATTTATACAATAAATTGAGGAAACAAAATATACACAGGCATTCTTGCCGCTTTTTGCCAATACTATAGGCACAGGATAATAGGTTGATAGGTTTATGCCTAACTTTTACCTGTATTTTTAAACTGTTGATCAATCTCAATTTAACTACTGGAAATAATGCACGTGCTAATCATGGAACCTTTGAACCGTACAAAACAAATTCTAGGTGATTTAAATATTAATATGCTCATACGAATGGTTTTTCAGTAGTTAAAAAAGCAAATAGATTTACTGTTATTTATAACTCCCTGGTTAATAAAATATCTACATAAATGCACATTTAAATGTATTTCAACAACAAGTTCTCCGTAGTTGCAAATAATAAATAAATCCACTTTCATTCAGAATTCACAAAGAATTAATCTTTCACATATTATTTGTTCAAATTGGAAACGAAATAATTGAATCTACCTGCAAAACTGAAGGATTTATCGTCAATACGTGACAATCCTGAAAAAAATACTGGAAAAATATGTGTACTTATGTGTACCGTGATGCCGTCTGTATATGAACGGTACACAATATATTTTTTACAATTCACAGAACTGCACAAATGAATATCACTCTTTTTTTGACACCACGAAACCAAAACTAATCGTTTTCTGATCAAAATAGCAGATATTTTTTAAACACATTATTCCTGTGGTTACGGTTTTGAATTTCTAGGGTTATAAGGTAATTAAAAGCGAGTGGAACGCAATCATTAGCTGTGTAGATATACGTACGTATTTATTGCTCAAATAACGACTAGGATCAAACAATAGCCTCCGCAGAATATACATACCTTGCTGAGCTATATCGACTTCCGTCATTATTAGTATGTACCAAGTTAATATTAATAATGATTGATCCCAACCGGCTTTACTATAACTAATATGAACCATGTTTTGTTTACGATATTCTACCTACATAACGCTTTGAATAAATCAGTTTATGCTACTTTCTCTGATCATTCGACCACTTGACAAAGAATTGTTTTATTTTAAATTGCCATTTAATTTGCAGACACAACTAAAGCACAGTCGTTGATCAGAACAACAACTAACCTATTGACCATTAACATCGAAGATAAATCGAGTCCCGCCCCCACAGTGTTAATTAAATTTCAATTACCATTTACAACAGTTTCCTGCAAATAAATTCAGCAAATAGCCAATGTTGAGTATTATGTGGCGATGAGTGTCATCAAAGGCTCGTTACACATGTCATGGAAATGTGAGAGCGTCCGGCCTCGCCGCGCTCATTAGTCGCAATGCTTACATAATCGGTCGTGTGCGCTGTACCCACTCGTACTCGTACATACCCGTAATACCCATCTGTCTTATTAAAGCCCGCCACATGGGGGCAGGGTTAAAAATTAAATTTTGGGGGAGTTGCATCATTATTCGGTAATAATGACGTTATATCTGTGTAGATGTAACGATATGCGGCTACCATTGCCAATTTACAAACAGATATGTTATGTACTGACAATTTTGTGCTACAACTTTCTATTGTTAGGTACCTGTATGGTAAGGAGCCCCGAGCCCATTGTTAACTGTGGCAGGTCCAGCAATTGTAAGACAAGTGTCACCCTGCCGTCTCAACTAGTGACCGGGGGAAACGCTAATTTCGGCTTACTTGCCATTTTTAGGGTTCCGTAGTAAACAAGGAACCCTAAAAATGGACATGACATAAGTCATGGTCTGTCTGTCTGTCTGTCCGCGGTCTAGCTCTTAGTGCTCTGAGGACTCTTAGTGCTAGAAAGCTGTAATTTGGCATGGGTATACATATTAATTACGCCGACAAAGTGGTAAAACAAAATATGAAAAAAATATTTTTAGTGTACGTGTGTGTGTGTTTTTTTTTTTCTTATTTTTTCTATCCCTTGGTGTGGAGTATCATTGGAAAGGTCCTCCAAAAACATTGTGAGTATAAACAGACCATTTTTTATTCAGGAATCCGTTAGCGAAATATTAAGCTTTAAATTGCTAATTTTTGTTAGAGTCAAGTGTACCCAGCCAGCTAAATGGTTGGTTTTGAATATGTGAAAAAAATCACAGCAGTAGTTTATGTAACGAAATTAAAAGGAAAACTATCACAGCTAAGTAGGGTTTACAAGTTAACGAGTAATAATCGACCAACTTATATTTGCAGTTGCAAAAACATGTTTTCCCATACATTCCGTATGGGAGAACATGTTTTTCAACTACAAAGTTGAGTTTGTTTTTGGGATAAATTCATCCCAACTGCATTGTGCGTGGTCCGACACGCACTTGGCCGGTTTTTACTTACATTTTTTAAGAATATTTTGAATTTTATTTCGCCATAGACCGTAGAAGCTTTTAAAACAGTCTGACTGAAAATATTCTTAGATTGCCAAAAGTTTGGACGGCTTTTCACATTTTGGGCTGAAATTGGTACTTTTCCAAATTATGAAATACTGCCAAGTTGTTATTTGTAATTTATGGAACCTTTTCGTTAAGATTATGAAACAACGAAGCCTACTTTAAATCGGCGATCGATTCTAATCGATAGCCTGGTGATGTAAAACGTTTAATTCGTCCTAAAAGTATACCGAAAACGGCAGATTATTTTACTCTCTTGTTTGCTTTCGTCAAAAGTAACACAAGTCGTAATTCTGTTTCTTTTTATTTTATTTTAGAAACGGCGATCGGTAATCCAACTTTTCCGAAGTTCATGCATGATTAATTAACTTTTGACACATCTTGAATATTTCCCGTGGCATTGCGTGCCAGTAGTTATATTTTACTTGTTCCTTTATAACTTTTTTTTTTGTTTTATAGTTGAAACAAATAGCCTATATTTAACGTTGGAAATATACCTGAATTTTAGAAAACTCATGACGTATTATGTCATATCATAGTAATAGTACTTGGGCGACCAAGCTCTGCTCTGGTGAAAATAGAGAATGCTCAATAATAGTATAGGAAAGTACATACTAATTCCATGCTGCTATGATAGTAGATACTTACTAATTCCACGCTGCCATGTCATTATTTTAAGGTAGCCATCTTGTTCTAAACTTTGGGCGACCAAGCTCTGCTCGGATGAAAATACGGAGGAAACGAATTTTCCCAGATATGAGACCTATATAGCTAGATTAATTCGCCCCGTAAACCCCTATATTGCAACTTTCATCGAAATCATTAGAGCCGTTTTCGAGAACTTGATTACAAATATATTTACATACAAATATTGCTCGTTTAATAGTATAGGATTTTTTACTCACAATAACGAGAAAGCAGTGAAGCGCTGTGAAAAACTGAAGGCGGGCGTCGACGAACTAGGTACAGCTCTTGAAACTCAAACTCTTAACTACTCTAGCTTTACGTGTTTCGGCGTCACTCATTCTTGCAGTAATAAACAGTCTCTTCACGCGAATTTCACTGGAATTTAGAATTAGTTCAACAACATGCAACTATGTAGTACTAAGTGTACCTCAAGTGACTGTTGTCGACGTGTAGTGACGTTTGTTGGCGACGATACGACTTCGTAACTTTAACGGCAGTCGTTTGAGGGCACTTGCAGTACAGCAAATTGAATTTAGCTTCGTGTACGTGCACTCTTGTCTTATTAAAATTGTAGTTACATTCTCTGTTCTGTCTGCCTGTGACGTAAAGCTGGACTTGGAATAAGGTTTAGATATCTTGTTTTGTAAAGGAGCTGTGTATGGGCATAACCTACTTTTACGACTTTGAAAACTAGAGTATGAAAAAATAAGGAACAGTAAAAGAGAAAGAATGTACCGATTCATTTTTACAATTGCTGCATTGACAAGACCCTGTTTTGCACTAGAGAACACACATCGGTGAGTGTGAAGTTGGCGTACGACTAAGTGAATGCAAACCAACCAGCAAAACTAGAAAACCACTAAAATGAACCAGCATAGTGATTGATAAAGTTTAATCCTCGATTTAACTAATAATGCCTATATAATAGGACGGCCCAATAGGCTGAATATAAAGCCTTCCTTTTCATTAAAACTAGCCCCCTTGCCGAACTTAGGTTCCGAACTATCTCTGGAGAACTGCGTGGCCCTTGTGATGTCAACGAGGCTTCGCAAACTTTGTCTACATTAGCATTATGTACGGTGGGCTGTAGGTATTACAATAGGCCTGTGTCCAATTGTTTTTGTCCGTCTTGTAGATAATAAAAAAATATTGAACACGTATTTTTTCGTTTTTGACGTAATCAAAAGATTACGGCAATACATTGAGTTAAAATATGGCATGACGTCACGCCTTGCTAGATTTAATATTGCGTTGTGACGTAGCGAGCCCCCACTCCCCAACTTTAATGCGTCTTTTCTAAGTTATTTTCTATAAATATAATAAAGCAAAAAATACGTGTCTAATATATTTTTTATTCTCCGAAAGACGGACTAAAATGTTTTTTTTTTTTTACCTAGGCAACTACCGTATTGATGCAGTCCACTGTACCTACGTTGTAATGGCGTAGCGCATAAAATTACTATCGAATTTGATTCATTATTCATGTATAGTTTTGTTAGTAATGTCATTCATAGATATTTATGAACCTTTTTATTGTTTTAACGTTTGATAAACACAGTTTTGTAGAGAAATACAAACAAAAAGAGCTTTTCTTAGAACTTGTTAATAAGTATTCAAGTTGTAAAACTAAAAGCCCATTAATTTACTGAGTCTGACTATTCTAAAATATAAATAGGTCAATATAAACTTCCGATATCATACCGAAAACACGGCGTCCTTCATTAGTCAATACGGTAAACCTTTCATCCCTAATAAACGATATAACATCGATACATCTGTACAAGTAGATAAACACCTGCGTCACGCTCCCGAATGTACAACTGTGTAACGTAACGTTACAATATTGACGTTAACACGCAGACTTTACTACTAATTATCACGACAAACACGCTTATCGCTATTAATTAATTTTCCGCTTGTTACCCCAAGATTAGGATCATTCGTGTTTTAATAAAAAGGATATACGACTAAGCTATATTATATCTACATGTTGTAAGTATCCTAATTTGTTATTAAGGAACAAAAACAAATTACGTCACGAAATTCTGTTGTAATAAAAATGCGAACGATAGTACTGAATTAAATTGCATGCACATGCAAAGTTATGCGAATACAATTTTTTATAGAATATAGGTTTATAGTAAAAAGTTAAACAATGAATGTTGTAGCACGAGTACAAAGAGCAGGCAAATATCATTGTAGTAAGTGAAAAATGTAAACTATCTGTGTGAAACATTCCATTTTATAATAATAAGTACGAACATCGCGCTCGCTGTCACGCTACAATGGATACGAGTCAAGTCTGGCTATACAGAGTACGCGTGTGTGTGTACCGAGCACCGCTTCGTGACAACAAGGGAACAGTAAAGGCTCCTCGCAATCGACGGAGATACCACGTAACCCCTTCCCCACTGAATAGTGTCAACTTATGCCATACAATATATCACACAAACCCTCCTCGAACTTCATTTGAATACACATATTTTATGTTTGCTTTACCCACTTTCCGTAAAAGAATAATAATCTCGTATCAGACACTATAAATATCTTAGTATCGAAAGTGTTGAATCGAGTTTATGTTCTCAAATAGCTTTCACGACCTCCAAACAAACTTTTAAAATCCAAGGAAACTAATTGTA
Source organism: Agrochola litura (assembly GCA_949152395.1). Taxonomy (NCBI): domain Eukaryota; kingdom Metazoa; phylum Arthropoda; class Insecta; order Lepidoptera; family Noctuidae; genus Agrochola; species Agrochola litura. The sequence continues at coordinate 14,165,960 of OX424493.1, forward strand.
TATTTACTATTCATGTAGGTCATTCTGTTTCAATTCCACGTGATTAAAATCAATTACAATGTGAAAAGCGAATTCGTTAGGTATTTGTTATTGCGAAGTCGATGGAGTGTAAACAAATATGTAAATTTGTAAAAGATTGAATCTGGGAGCACAATTGTTTCGGCGGATTCCTTTGTTAACATTCAATAGATGTCTAAAACACAGCTGTAATTGTGTGACGCTGTCGGCACTCCAGCGGTACTCCATGCCGATTGTGCCGCAAGTTACGTTTTAAGTGGATCTGAATACTAAACAGTGAGGTTCGTTTACCTCAGCGGTTTGCATAGATTATTCTTGCATAAAATGGTATTGCTGCACACGCTACCGGAAACCCGATAACGGAGGCAGTGACGTAGGAACGTGAATTAGTGGAGCGAAGTACGGCCCGACGCAGTGCATCGTGCACCGGTATCGTGGCACCGGCGCCGGCACCGGCAGCCCTCCGGCGCGGGCACGGCGCTGCAGCACGCCACACACACGCCACCGCCGCACCGCCTAGTTAAACCATCTGACACGCGATTCAACACCCACACTTTACATAAAACACTCGTAAATAGACTACATAAAACTTTTTTATCTGACTCACACCTAGTTCCAAATGGTAATGTAGAAAATGCGGTCGTCGTGATTTTCATACAAATGGTAGAAACAGCCAAACACAATGCAATATTGAGATGTTACGTAAGAACTAAGTTTTTTACCTACCGGGGAAGAATGAATCAAGTCCCAAAGTTATTGGAGTAAAGAGAAAATCCATAATAATATCTACGGCTAACTACCGCTCGGTCACGCGCGCCCGCCGCACTGATATAATATTTTACATCACTATTATCTTACCAAATCTTCATTTTAAATATTATGTTTACTAACTAAAACTTATATGAAACCTAAGTATTTTATTGTAACAATTAGTTCAAAGATAAATCTTTAAAAAAACAGCCGTTGTTTACTTAACATTACACGATCAAAAAAAAATCAAGTACTTAATACCGTTTGCCTCTTTGATTTCACAATACGAAAGTTAGCACTTCATGAAAACTAAAGTTATGTATCATAACTTCAACTACATATATATGGAAACCGATAATAGTATTAAACTTCCTAAAACTAATAAATGCCTTTGTTGCTACATACATAGTTAGTTAGGCGCGTCGTAGCAGCTCTTCGTAGCAGCGTAGCACTCCTCGTAGCGTGCACCTACGATCCGCGGAACTCGGCTATATTTAATGCTACGAGTGATTTGCAGTTAAATGCTTTCGCATGCTTATTTCTTGAGAAAAAATGCCTCGACTGCCATTAGCAGTACTTATAAACGCTATTTACGAGTTCCTAAGATTACGAGCGTTACTTCATGAACGGTTAGGTTATAAAAATCAACCTTTTTATTACACCGTCTTAACGAAACTATAAAATATTCAGCTTTAACTCTTGTTCTTAGCTAACAGAACAGCCTTTATGACTCTTAACCGTTTCTAATTAAAAGATCTTTAGTTTGAGTTGACGCCACCATCACAAAGTATTGTTAGAATACTTCATAAAGCTGCCATCTCGTAGGTTGTGAGAGTAATAATTTTGCGTAAACCCAGTATTCGCCGCATCAAAGTGTCGTGCCACTGTCGACAGCTAGCTTGTGCAAATCTAGTTGAAAGCACGTCTTCTTGCTTAAACTACTTTTCCAAGCAACCAGACTGAATAAAACCAGGTCGTAGGGTAATTGCCTGGGTAAAAAAAAGAAATTCTATTTAGTCCGTCTTTCAAATAATAAAAAAATATTAGACATGTTTTTTTTTGCTTTTTCACATTAATCAAAAACATCTTAGAAAACACGCATTAAAGTTGGGGAGTGGGGGGCTCGCTACGTCACAATACAGTATTAAATCTAGCAAGGCGTGACGTCATGCCACATTTTAACTCAATTTATCGCCGTAATCTTTTGATTACGTCAAAAAAGAAAAAAATACGTGTTCAATATTTTTTTATTATCTACAAGACGGACAAAAAAAATTTAGACACAGTCCTATTGGAACAGCAACAACCATGAAACAAGTTTAAAAATATAATTCCGATTAATGGTATGTGTAATAATAATACAAAATTTTAACGTACATTTGCGATCCTAATGACGTGGCTGGTTATTATCAATTGTATAATAACAATGAGAGCCGACCGCAGTTAATCCTTTCCATTTCATATTCATATGAAAATACTATTCAGTCCTTCTAACACATAGTACGTCATATAGCCATTGTGTACAAAAAAAAATATAAATAAATTATACATATTCACATGATTGTGTACAATTTGTGTTTTGAAAATAGATAAGTAAACGTCATAAGAGTCGAGGCGCGGCGTAACGTAGGTATGCGAGCATGACCGGACCTTTCGGTAAAAAGCAATCTCACCGATAGAGGACCACCGTGTCTTATCGACAACCTAACCCGCACTCGACCTGAGTTTGGGGTAAACGACGCACCTCTAATAAGTGCACACAATTACTGGATCCAAAGAATTCCTCTATAGGATTGTCTGTAATGATAAACCTACGTGCCGACGAGAAATCGATCAACAATGTTTTACGAATTTCGAAGAATATGTAAATTGGAATCGAAATAGAAATGTAGGTTGTTTTGTATGCAAGACTTTCAATACCTTCAAATCGGTTTCCGTCGTTCCAAATAAATTTGTCAAATGCAACCATTGACCTATATCGTAATACTGGCTTTCGAGACATTCAAATAGTTGCAACATTACTAATTTAATATGCTCGACTTGTTTTAGATCCCAATATAATGGAACTGGTAAATATATCTTACAATTCAATACATAATATCACGTCTGTAATTCCCGAAGGGTTAGGCAGAGGTGTACCTATAGTGACAGCCACATTTCGCCAGTTATGTTTAAGTGCCATGTATATAGGGGGCGAGCCTATTGCCATCAACCGGGTACCTACAAATCCAGACTCTTATCTGTGACTGAGAAATTCCTGATCAAAAAATCCAATAACACATCGCTCGATCTGGGAATCGAACCCAGGACCACTCATCAGTAGCACTTGCAACCACTGGACTAACTAGTAAATACATCGTACAATTCATTAATCCCCGTAAAATGGGTCCAAGTATCTATTAACTAGAGTTCAATACTCGATACCAATTATCAGTCCATCGAGCACTAATACCAGATAATCCGGTACGTCAACACGTACCTAGACGACGTAGACGTAAGCTAAGGAAGCAATACTCGGTTAATCCCTGACACGCTGATGGAAAAACCCGTAGTAAGTCCGTGTAATGAATCGATCGCCCAGTAACAGGAAACTCCTACATAATATCGTACTTTAACGATCTTCTCAACAAAGTTTATTAATCTACTTAATATTACCCAACAGGCGCGGAGGCCGTTTTGCTTTTAATTTACCAAGAATTATGTATTTTGCTTACGTTCTTGGTGTGACATTATAAAATTGGGATCGCAAATAGGGTGCCGAAATAATGAAATGCTATTTAGAAACAAATTGTACACAATTTTTTTTTTGTGAATTCCGTTTATATAGGCACTTTGCATAGCTAGAAACTAGCAAACATTGGTGTCGGTAATTTTTCTCAAAAGCCCGTTATGTTTTCTTGTTGCCATTAACAAAGTTAGAGTATGCTACAATAATTAAAATCAGTTTCTAACTTAAAATTGTAAGGACGAAACGCCGAAAGTCTGTAGTCGCTGACAAAGGAACGTTACAGCATAGCGTCTATTCCCAAACTATTGATCTGAAGAGGCCGCCACGACACGCATCAGCTGACGTCTGGAACACTACTACCACAGCACTAAACAACCAACACGAACTGTCGTTACACAATCCATTGCGATATTTTTAGAACTAACTTACTAAGCCTGCTGCTAAAAACCTCAATGGAAAGGTATTTCGTAATAGAGCGATAGTGACGTAGGGTTATTTGGAGCGGAGTTTCATTGATGTGAGGGTCATTTGCATGGAAGCGTTGTGTGTAATGTGAAAATAGTTGGCATTAGGGTGCGGTACCTTTCAGTTGGGTGAGTTGGAGCCGGCGCAAGATAATGAGCTCCATTGTGGCGAGCTGCGGGTCCGGTGAGGACAGCTGCTGTCTGGAAAAATGAACAAAAAGAGACTTGACCAACTAGTCATGCAGACAAATAGAACAAAATTGTGGGACAATAGATATGTTTGCACGTCAGGACATTTTAAATTAGAAACCTGATATTTTGAAACACGTTCATTTGAGTTTTAAGTACATAAAAGTATAAAACAAACTACAACAAAAAAAGATGTATTTTTAAAACAAATCTAGGTCTAGATACAGTAGGATTCAAAGCTAGAACTAATAACGTTAGCCAACCACAAACAGTGACGGCGAACGCACAGAGTGCTCGTCTAAGTTAATGAATAATTTGAGAGGAGGATAGCGCCCTTCTCCCCCGGTCTCCCGGGACTCACTCACTGACTACACTCAGAACTTGCTCCTCCTATTTGTTCTACTCCTATAACACAAATATCGAGTTGCGATGGAATGTTTATACAAATATTGTCTTAATTGTTCTGTGATGTCACGCGTGACAGACGAGCTTGAAGTCTATCATCAGAGAAAAAGAAATTATGCTTTGTATAGAACGTGTTCAAAATTAAGCTAAGTAATAACAGCCGCACGGGTCGATCTATCAGACTAAGTTACGCTTGCCAGGGCTGGTCCGTGGATGGGTGACCATCTTTACATACCAAGACTCCTCCGTGCCGTGGAAAGCACGTCAAGCCGTTAGTTCCAACTGTCATTCGTGGATCTTTGTCAGTCGTTACGGGTCGTCAGAAGCCCGAAAGTCTGACAACCAGTCTTACCAGGGGTATCGTATTACCCAGTCACTGGGTTGTGGAGGTCAGATAAGCAGTCGCTCCATGTAAAATACTGGTATTCAGCTGCATCCAGTTAGACTGGAAGCCGACCCCAACATAGCTAGGAAAAGGCTAGGCAGATTGAAAACGTGTTCAAAATTGCGCTACATGCCAAAAGTTTCGGGCATAGGATACGCCCTGTGTCAGTTTCTAAACGAAATATTGTTCCTTTTTCTATATAAAATGATACTTTGGTGGACCTCTTAACAATTCTATGGTATCATTTTCAGGTCCACCAAAGTATCATTTTCTAATAAACAAATTCTAAGTTGCAGGATTAGAATAATTGGTTAGAAATGGAAATGTCCCGGTAAGGTTACAAGGAGAACCTTGCAATATTATAAAACAGTGGTTAATATTATCGTCTATACTATCCTAAATCCATGCTGAGTAGGTACATTTTTGTACTGGAGTTTCTGAGTAGATTTCTTGTGACAATTCAAAATGGTTGCGAAACACGTAAAAAGCTATCGTATTAAAGTCAAAGCTTTCACCACCATGATTGATATTCCAATAATAATATCTTTACCGACTCAAAAGTCATAAAATGACGACACGCGCGCCGCTCCAGATAGATTTACTGGAGCGACCCATAAACTAAGGTACCTACTCAAAATTCGTACGATTGGGATTTCATCTAGGTTAGAAAATATAATAATTTAAAAGGAACTTTTTAGCAATTGAAAAGACAACGGTACATACTGATTCAAACGTAGTTCATAAATAGATTCACGACCACCTTGATTGACAAAATCAACTAACAATTATTAAGCGTCATTAAATATTATTGAATATTTGTGGTAACGATAGTTTTAAATAATACATCAATGGTGGTAATAAATATAATAGCTAGAAATTGAAACAGTCGTTATTTTAATTGACCATATCTGCATTTGGATGTAGACTACCCCATTGATTTAGTTGATTTCGTGTATACACGAAATCAACTAAATCAGTCTACTTACTTACTACTTAGTAGGTACTAAAGAACCCTACTTATATTATTGGAACGAAGCTCTTTAACGCGACTTGTAAACTTTCAGAAATCGTCACGCTAAAAAGTGTTATTACTTGCGACTGTGTTCTTCTAATAATTCAAAGAGAAAGAAAGAGAGAGGGAGAGAGAATGCCGGCAGAAAAAAGAAAAGAGTAACGTGATTACAGTATCGTGGGATAAAATTGTACATACACATCGGCCCAAGTACACTGTGCATGGAGAGAGAAACTGTGAATTTTAAAATGTTTCGTCATGGATGTAGTTTTCGTAGTTTTAGAGGGTGCTAAAACCAATAGTTAGGTCAAAATTTAAATCCAAGATGGCGGCTGCGAAAGTATTCAAATTTTTCGTCATGGATATCGTTTTCATGGTTTTCGAGGGTGTTAAAGCCGATAGTGGGGTCGAAATGTAAATCCAAGATGGAGGCTCTGAAAATTTTCAAATTTTTCATCATGGTTTCAAATTGTTTTCATGGCTTTCGAGGGTGTTAAAGCCGATAGTGGGGTCAAAGTGTAAATCCAAGATAGCGGCTGCAAAAAACTTGTTTTTGTTTTAAATCATACGTGACAAAGAACTTCGTTCCTGACGGAGGTCCCCCGACTGCACACGTTTTCGGATTAATACGGTAATCGTATTCAAAACCTGCAGCTACAGTCCAACGTCATAATTACACTTATCTGATTGTTACCAACTGCTGTGATTACGCACTTCATTGTCTGATTAAAGTAATTAGGCAGGTCGTTGTTCTTTCATGATCAACGGCCATCATGCACATCTGGGGTGGGTAACGACATGATACAAAAATGTTGTTCGTAAGGGTGAGTAAACCACGTGTCATGAAGTAACTTCTTAATTTGTCAGAATTAACTCATCAAGGGCTGCAGGTAAGTAACGGGTGACGTAACTAAACACCCTTTCATTAAACTATTTGTACACAGGTAGAGGTTTATGTTTGTAATTACAGGTGGCGGGTGACGGGTCTTGGGTCCCGGTCACACGCAATATGGCCGCTTTGACCCAGAGTAATTAGTAAATGGAATGCGCATATTCGTTTTGGGAATAAGGGGATCGTAAGATACGGAAAAAGAAATGTCTGTCATGAGACGCTATCTGTCATAAGACGCTCGTCACGCATCATATGAAACTGTTATGATGATGTTGCACAACTTGTATGGAATCAAAATAACAACAAATAGGTATTTTTTGGAAACAGTGACTACGTGTTTGAGGTTAATCAATTACGTTTATGCTAGATATAGTATATACTATAGCAATTGTATATTATCAACTCATCTAGGGAAAACGATGACTACAACGGTGGTATTTGCGTAAGTGACAATCACGTTCGTTCGAATCATCGCTCCATTTACTGCCTACTCCATGCCCTGTCTTACCGCCCACAAAATATATTTTACGGCGAAACCGGAGCCACCCTCGTAAATTTTACAACGATACCATGGTCCCAATAAAACTTACTTGACACTTTCTTTTCAATTTTATGTCGGTGTGAATTATGCAGATTTATTGACTCACATTAGTATGCACCGACTTATTTACGTAAGGACAGATCTTATCGTAGTGTTTGTAAATGAAGGGCACTATATACAGTTTATAGGTACACCTATTAGTTCTAATTATGTGTGTTAATAGTTTTCGTGTGCCACATTTTATTGTTTACAGTACGGTACTATACTAACTGTTGTTGTTTTTTATTTTTTTATAACGGTCATACGTTTCACTGACCAACATTAATATTTTTAAATTACTCATGCTACATTCTTAATGACATACCAACTTTAATTGGTTTTAACAAAGTTTGGCATTTGCACCAATAATAAAGCAAAGTCTTCGTAGCATTAAAAAGTCGGGTTCCTAGGATATGCTATTAAACCGCATAGTTAAAAATGTTTAAATATAAAATTGTCTGCAAAATCTTTTCAAAGAACCAGTCAATCAAATCAAAATTTCCCGATCGGTAACGAAAACGATTTGTTACTGAACTAAGAAACTGGGCAATACCTAATCAGTTAAAAGTTTTGCTCCTTTTCTTTGTTATTGTTGCGATCCCACCGAGGTTCGCTTGAATATCGATAATATGTCGACTCTCCTTCTTTTCTCAGAAGAAAAACATTGTTCAAATACTTAATAATTTACAAAGGAACATTGGAGCAACTTCGATATGAAACACTCAAAAGAGACGTGAACAAAAATTGTTGGAGTCAGAGCGGGCGGCGAGCGCGTGCAGCGAGGAGTTTACTAGCCTGACCTTATTGCTTTATTAACTTTTATGACAACGCTCCCAATTGTTTCTATCTGGCACACAACTAAACTCACTAACAAACGATCAGCTTTATACTGATCCAGGGTTTGAATTGTATGGTTTTTCTGTCGGTAAGGTTTCTGATTCAAATCACAGGAGCATCAAATATCTTCATTATTATGAAGGTACGCATATAATAATAATAAGTATAAGGAAATATATTTCATTGGATAGATACTGGTATGTTCATATTTCTTTGCTTCGCTATATAAAAGAGAAATAAGAAAAATATTAACGGGCTGCCTTGACCGGAAGTAAGGTTTCGCCTTTTCCGCTACTCACTCCACGCAACATGGCGGAGCTTCCGGTGCTGAAAATCAACTCGTCGTAATTGTGGCTGTCCCCGAGAATTACAGTTTGTTACACAGGAAATCTTATAAACGTAGTACTTGTTGTGGCTATTACCGCTCAAGACAAGTTAGAGGTAACTACTTCGTGAATGCTGAGGTTGTTTCTTGTTAATGGACAAAATAAATATGCAACAGAATTCCATTTTGTAAATAAAATAGTGTTAATAACACAAAATGTTATTTCTGATTTATAACTATCATGACGAAACAATTTTAGCTTGAGGAGCTCGTGGCTAAGTACTAACAGCCGCACGGGTCGATCCATTAAGCTACGCTTGCCGGCGTTGGTCCGTAGATGGGTGACCATTTCTACATATCGAAACTCCTCCGTGCCTCGGAAAGCACGTTAAATTCACATTTTACGTCATTATCTGATCGGTGATCTTTGACAGTCGTTACGGGTCGTCAGAAGCCCGAAAGTCTGACAACCAGTCTTACCAAGAGGTATTGTATTACCTAGTTACTGGGTTGTGGTGGTCAGATAGGCAGTCGCTCCATGTAAAATACTGGTATTCAGCTGCATCCAACATAGTTGGGAAAAGGCTAGGCAGATTGATGACGAGACAATTTTACTGCCATAGAAATATCTCTTACTGCATCGCTACAACGAACGATTGCAAGAAAACATTGTCAATCACCGCTTCACAGACAAATTGGCGATCGCAGTTTGTTATGAACACAGGATGGTATCGTTTACCCTCATGACGTCATGCCTCAGCCCCTTTTATGACACCCACGAGTAAAGTGTGACCTACAATTTCGACAAGAACTAATTTAATCTACTATCTATAAATCAATCCAAAATATTGTTGATTACTATGTCTACTGCTTTAGGTTACGTGTTATGTAAAAATGCTAGCTTGGTGGTAGTAATAAATAATTATTATCCATTGAGGGAATATGAAATAAGGAACGTTGCAAGCTCGCTGTGAAGCGAATGCGGAGTCAGCAAGAACTTTATTTGATTATACAACAATATATACGTACTTGTTATAAAATGATAAATAACATTATGCAGTAGTTATACAATCCGGGAAAACAGGATAAATTGAATGCAATGATATATTGAGGCTTGATAACGGTTTCACTAAAAGCATAATTGATCGAGCAGAATTGATCCCACAAAAAAGCGTCGTAGCACACTGCGAGCTACGCCGTAGCACGGCGCGTAGCGAAGTGAGCCGTGTAGCGAGACGCCTAGCCTTGCAAAATGCGGGTTTTGTCACCTATATCCAGTACTTACCTCACCTAAAGTGCCAGAGTATTGCGTGTCTAGTAGTTATATTGCAACTGCACCTAAGAGGTTGTGAACAAATAGCCATACATAATCTACTGCTATATTGGCGAGAAGGCCGCCTTTACATTTCTTAAAAGATATCCTGAAAACATCAGCGAAGTTCCATTCCCTGCGCTGTAGCTTTATATTGAAAAGCTCAGTCCGACATCGACATAGACGCCATCAAACCATTATGTAAAGAGCGAAGCAATAAAAAAGTAACACCTCGTGAGTGACGGCGCCAGCAAACCTCGTTCGGAATAAAAGTATCTGTCTGCAGCCGACTTTACATTCATCGCCGCATTTTCTAATACAGCCGCTTGCAACCGCTGACAGCGCTTTTTCATTCTGACGTTTGAAATGAACTATTTCGCAGTATTTCGCCTTTTGGTTTTATTGTGTTTTACTGCAATCTACGAAGCGTCGTCATAAAACTGTCATCATTCAATATTTTTACGAGTTGTAGTATGTTTTATTGGGATGTTGCTGAGAAACTTAAGAGATAAGGCACGTAAGGGTGACGTCACTGGAAGTATTATCACGTTCTTTTTCTTATAGAGAATTTCTGAATTTTATGTGATGAGTAAGACTTCAAATAAGTCGAGCCATAATAAGGTACTTACACCACACAAGCATATGTAAATACCCCCGGAAATATTGAAAAATTATAATGGCTTATAAATAAATAATAAGTTATTTACATTTACGAGTATATAGTTAGTTAAAATAAACTTCTAACTTGGAATGTTCTTATTTATCTATCAGCTCCACCACACGTTTGATTCAAAAACAACGATTTCTGATGTGTTGTTAATGTACGAATGTCGTGACTGACAATATTATCTACAGTCATCCGTATTCCACAAATTAATGCATTTATAAATCATATTTGAATACAAATTCACATCGATACTATCATCATGAAATGAAGCATCATAAAAGCCATTGGTACTGCAGAATATTTTGCAGTCGAATTACATCCGTGATATTTTCAAAATGCTTTTGAATAATGACTACACATTTGATAAAGTAAGTGGCTTTTAATTCAACAAGTAATTACTGTAGATACTTTCGATAGTAGTCGTTGACACGCTACTCCGGCACGGCAACATAACAATTTCCGATAAATAGTCAAATAACCAACAATTATACATCGTTATACAAACAACTCTTGTGAATGGACTATGTTTCCTCTAACATAAAATATAATTCCATCGAAGACACTAATTATTCACAGTACAAAACTAATTTCTAAAGTGTCACTGCGAAGCCTGACGCCAGATCGAAAAAAATTAATAATAGAAGCGAAACCCGCCACTTGTCAGACAACTGACTCTATGTTACTCTCCTCACGCACCTTCCTGTGCTTGAAATAATAGCTAAATAACAAAAAAAAATTAATGGCGACATATTATTTAGTTTTAATATCTAACTAGCTTTTGCCCGCGGCTTCGCCTGTGTGGATGTCAGAAAATATCCCACGGGAACGTACTACCGAAATTTCATACCTAATAACAGAGGAAAAGGTCATTGACTCCTAACGCTGCGCCCGCGTTGCTACGCGTAGTTTTGAAACTGTGATATCTTTTAAGCTATTCACTTAAATGATATGATACAAGGCATATTTTAATCTAAATTAAATGCCCAATTTAAATAACATGTTTTTTTGGATAAGTATTAATACTATACCGGTCAAAACATTTTATCAAATTCTGAAAGATAAAAATGGTTATTGTGGGTCATCCTTAGAAGATAGACATATGCCACCGCGGATTTTTTTGTTGAACTTTTTAAGATGAACAATACCGTAGAACATAAATTTGATGATACTTTTTCGGTTAACGCAGCGCACGCCAGTAAAGCTCCCAGTCGGCATGATTTTTCCGACTTCTTCAATAATAATCGTCAAATTTCAGCCAATTTACACAAAACCTTAATGAATTATACATTAAAACCTTCCGCATGAATCACTCTGTCCATTGGTGAAAACCGTTTGAAAATCCGTTCGGTAGTTTTTGAGTTTATCGCGTTCAGACAGACAGACAGACACGGCGGGGGACTTTGTTTTATAATATAATAATATAAATAAAAGGGGATATTATAAATTGCATATCAAATAAATAATCGCCTATCAATACATACTCATCATTTATATTCTTTTTTACATCAAATAACTTACTTCACTACAAATAAACTAAATGTTTAACAAAACTCAAACTGCAGATAATTCGAAATTATACATCAATATAACATTACTTTTTCCTCATAATGCAATACAGTTAAATTTATTTTTTTACAAAAATACTACATGCATAGCATAAATACTGACTGCACAGCAAATTAATAATATAAAATATAAATAAAATATAAAAAAACAAAACTGGTTGTTCTATGGCTGAATGGTAGGTTAGGTTAGGTTAGAACTGTGACCACATAATATGCCAGTGCGAACACCGTGTTTTCGAGTGCAGTTTACCAAGATATTTCCCCATAGAACAACCAGTTGAACCATGGGTAAATTTACTTCTCCGTAGTACAACCAGTTGGACATCGCAGTTACTATCAGTGGTTCAGTTCGGTAGTACTAGTGGGAACAAAGGTTGGGAACAAACAGTCTCACTAGAAAACTGCTGTACATAATATAAAAATAGAAGCTATATTTAAAAGAAAAAGAGTTAACATGTATAATGTGCATTAAGATTATTAGCTGTGCATTGATGAAAAAGCTTTTGCTTTAGGAAAAATCACTGTACGCTGCGAAAATAAATTGTAGTGTGTTTAATTATATTTTGAGTTGAATATTTTGCTGTGCAATCAGTAATTTTGATGGGAATTCGGAATCTTATTGCATAGAAAAAGGATATTTTTTTATTTGCGTTTAAATACTACCCTAAATAAAAGGTAGAATAAGGATATAATGTTTGCATACGTTCCCAATGAATATTTTCTACCTTAGAACAAATATTATAAGTATGAAGTTTATTGTGTCGTTGACACAGATGATACAATGTTTTTATTACTGTTTATGTTATAACTAAGCAAGCTTCGTTCTTATGAATGGTAAATGTAATTTTGCCGACAGCTGTGCCAACCATAATATAATCTATCCCATTTTCAGTCTACGCTTGCACCTGTGTGCTTTTCTGCGGATATGCGAATAGAGTTTGCGCTGTGCCATGTCTGAATTTAAATAAAGTAAAATGAAAGAAACATGAGCAAAAACAACGAAAAGGCGGAGAAAGACAAGTCTAGCGCAAGCCGCAAGCTCATATCTATACATAATACTCTTCTAAACCGTAATGCGGAGACTGTTAAACAGATTATCCATGCAATTTGAAGGCACATGCCTTCTTCAGTCTTTTTATTCACAGTACATACGGCGAATACATTAAAAAAGAAGGCATGCGTCTTGTTGGCGGAGAGAGCGAGCAAACAGTGAATGAGCGAAGTAGTTAATCAACATAAAACACAAGGAGAGCTCGTAAACCCTTTTTCTAAGGGCGCGTGAAACGTTAGTTAAAAAGTGTAAACGTCATCAGCGAGCCGGTGAAGGCTACTACAGCGTCCAAGTGAGCCATTGAGCAGGCGCCGGCGCCCAGCCGGGAATTAAAAATACTATTACACCGAGCCGAGACCTTAGAGACCGCCTGCGAAACAGCCAAGGTTTCACGCTTCACTATAATTGTTATTTTTTCTTTACATGCCTTTTTACTGCCCATTTTCTCGGCTTTTACTTTCTGCTCACTAAAACTCACATCGAGCACTTTACTACGTAAGAATAAATACCGAGTATTACTCTTACTTTACCTGCTAGATTTTATTACTGTTTCATTTCGCTTAAAAGATCTTATGCGCTCTTCACCAAGCGTAAGGGCGGTTCCTTATTCAACAAATTACTGGCTGTTGGCAGAACAATGCCATCGGTTGACCTTCTAAAGATCTTGAGTACCCATTTTATCGGAGCAGGTAAAGGCTCTATTACAACGTTCAAGTCCTCTACATAAATATACCAAGTACAAGTAAGACGCTCGGTTCAATAAGATTGTAAATGAATCTTTTGTTTCCACAAAAACCGTCGGTTGCGAAGTGAGCTGTTGTCATTGATTTAGTGAGGTGGACGGCTTACTTCCGGGTGCAAGCTGCCGCGGCTAGATTGATAACACGTAAAGCGTTGCGGCAGTTTTTCATTGTCAAGCTGTTGTGATTGATTGTCACAAGAACCAAAACGTTGACAGTGCTTTATGCCATTTTCTACAACTTGGTTATAGATTATATGGTTTTGTGCATCATAAACCTGGTTATTTTCTTACAAGGTATATTTCCCAGCTTCTTGTCTTACCAATACTTTCACTCAGAGTTTAGGCAAAAACCCAACAACAAGAATCTGTTTGAGACTTTCCGCGCTTCTGACAACCAGTAACCCTTATCTTGTTTTTAAGGATTTGATAGCACCGACAAGCATTTATTGCTTTTTATACATGTTTGTAAGCGATCGAATGCGTCATAAAGCTGGGTGAGATAAAAAAATACATGTTTTATGTATACTAATATTTTAAAGAGGTAAAATTTGTTTGTTTGTAAGTTTGTATGTAGGGGATAATCTCTTCAACTACCAGTCGGATTAGAAAATTCTTTTTGCATTCGGTAGCTCAATTCTTGAGATAGGTCAGACGAAGTCGCGGGCAGAAGCTAGTACAAAATAAAACAGTGTACATTAAATTGGAACTTCGTGGTCGAGTCTTCAATATAGGTAATTGACTTTTCGAGTCAATTATTTCGGCAATTGTAAAGTAAGAAAATCTTAATTGGAGAGAATGGAACTGAGGTCTCTTTAATTTTCACCTTGATTAATTTTGTGGAGTTTCAGCACAAGCACAATTTCTTTACCTTTTAGTGAGTTATTAAAATATGTACCTAGGTCCGTTCCAAATTACGTCATTGTGATACAGTTGAGACACTCGAAGTCAACTGATATCATCTCTATTTGTTTTTTACCAAGTAAATCTCAATTTCCAACAAAATATACCTGAAGAGTTGCCGCAAGGAAAACTAGCAACATGTTCCTAACTACCGCACAACATGTAGGACGTCTATAACGAGTAGTGTACCGCAACGGAACGATTCAACTTATTTCTTTAGTAAATTGACTTCCTGAAAAGCAAGGATATTAATTCATTAAGTGATAATTCCAGTTACTGCCCCGTGCCGCGTTCCCGTACCTACCACCAAAACAAACATTTAGTGGGAAGGCGCAGGCGCGTGCGAAAACAGGTATCACGTTTAAAATCATATCGTAGAACGAGTCCATTTTGCTAATTTGTGCTAATTTTACATTTTACATTTTTACATTCATTATATTAATGAAACACGAATATGGCGTCCTATAGTGATTAAGTTTATATTCAGACAGAAACAGAAACCAGCGTGCGGGATTTCTGAATCATGTTGCCTGGGCTTAAAAGGATGTTTTTTTTAGCTCAAAGTCTATTTTTACTAATCACCTGTTACAGCTTTACGTAGTTCCTAAATCATGAGATTAATCATTATAAAACAACGAGAAGATTTATCGAGCAAAGTTAAATTACAAATATGTATTTAACTGTAACTGTATCATGACAGATTGCCGAAAGACGTCCACTGCTGGACATAGGCCTCCTCCAAGCTCCGCCACTTTGATGGGTTTTGTGCTTCTCGCATCCAGCGGATTCCTGCGGCCTTCACCAGGTCGTCGGTCCACCGTGTGGTGGGATTCTCAAAGCTACGTCTTCCGGTACGCGGTCGTCAATCCAGAACCTTTCGGCCCCATCGGCCATCTGTTCTGCGATCAATGTGCCCTGCCCACTGCCACTTAAGTTTGGCAATTCTTCGGGCTATGTCGGTTATCTTGGTTCTCCTAGGAATCTCTTCATTTCTGATTCGATCACGTAGGGAAAATCCAAGCATAGTCCTCTCCATTGCCCTTTCCGTGACCCTTCTAATGAAGTCCATTGTAAGCGACCAAGTTTCAGTGCCATCACAACAAATAACAACATAGGTAAGGTAAACAACAAACACACAACAGGCAGGTGGTGGTGGTGGTAGATAACATTATTAAATTATAATCGAAAAATCATCGACCAACCATCGACAAAAAATCATTGAGGTTTTTTATTTTGGGTTTTAAATAATATATTCAAATAATCAAATCAAAGCACTCAATTTGTGAGTGGCACTACAAATTGACCTCCACATGTAGGTTTTCTGATCAATTTGTTTACATTTTTATCAGACAGTTTTGGAACAGACCATATGTGAATATCCATAAAACTAACCTAAATAGATAGACAACATTAATAATATTGTCCATCAAATTAATGTATCATTTGATTCCATTTGATTGGAAATAAAAAGGGTTTTTTTTTTTTTTTAGTTTGTTCGTCTCTAGTAATGTTGTTACTTGAAGTATGAGTTAAGAAAACCCGTTTTTTTGTTTGTTTTATCGTGTTTAGATATCGATACCCATCACGTCTGTAAAATTTACACACAAAAAGTGTTGTTTTTCTAATATTTCAAATGACTGAGCTGTGATTGACGACCCTAATAAAAACTGATCAAATTAACTTCTTTTTCATTTTATCAAAGTCAAATCATTTATTTCAAATAGGCACATGTATGGCACTTTTGAACGAAAAAATTTACAAAATAATAGAATTGATTCTAGTCGCCCCTTCCAAAAGGTAGTTTTCGTATGGAGAAGAATGGGCAAGAAACTCCACCGTTACTCTTTTAAAATGTTTTACAATAGTTTGTATAGGTACGTACATTAGTTAAATAATTATATGTGAAGACGATACACCTAGAATAAAATTACAATACCATAATAGGTAAAAACAATTAAAAATTAAACAACGACAGATACCTTATTTAATTTATCATGTTTAGATATCGAGACCCATCACGTCAGCTGCGTTTCGCTAGTTTATTTAATTTGACCCTGTATAGAAAGAAATCAGTACAGGTGCAATTAAATATCCCCAGTTTGTTAAATGCACACACAATGATAGCACATTTTTTAGGAACATAGGTACACCTAGAAACACGAACCACACGCGTATTGGATAATGTTTGCGGTTTCCCAATATGAATCGTCCGTTCGCGGGTAAGTTGATTTCCCGTGGGCAATTTGTGATTTATTAGAACTCAAACGAATGTAGGCCTGAACCCAAAATCAACTAAAAGACATAGTGGTAGGTACCGACTAGTATTTACAGGTGGATAAAATACCTATTGCAAATTGACTAAATAATATAAAAACATTACAAATGCTACATACAAGACAAAATATTTGGAACTGTTTCCTCAACCATTTTAATTCCACGCTTTAAATAAAAGTATCTCTGTATTAGCCAACAGTGTTATTTTTATCAACATTTCTATTTAGTAGCTACAAATGTGATCCTTTTGTTTTTTATCCGACGTCATTACACCTTGGGTTACGTTTTATCGTCGCTAATGATAAGGTCGTCCTTTCAAAGGTCGTGAGTTCTAATCCCGACCCCACAGTATCTCATCATTTATCTCGTAAAGCACGCTGTCCTTTGTTTTAACAAAATATAGTGATCCAGAGTGATACAAATATATTTTTTTAGGGTGATATTCAAAAACTTGGGAAAAAAATGTTAGAGGTTCTCCAATGTAAGTAGGTATATAAACAAACAGATATTAATATAGGGGTTTATTCATGAACGATGATTAAAATTAAGAGACGTTTAAACGTCAAAAATGTATGGTTAAACAGTCGCTACTCATTACTTAACTTTATGCAACGTTTATGAATAAAAGGGTTAGTGTGCATAAAATGGATGCATGAAGGAGCCTCTTCGAGCGACGTACCATCCGACCCTCTGCTACATCTGACGCACCCTGAGCAATCGACATCTGTCGATTAGCTAATCCTTTCACCACGATGGAAAATATAAGTTTTAATCGACCCTTATCTCAGCCTTATTTGTAATCTCGATCAATATAGAAAGGTTCTCTCAGGATAAAGCAGAAAATCTTTCTGAATTATCTCGCAAAACACATTGTGTCTTATGTGTTCAAAAAACCCGTCGCGATTCCACCCAAAGCAGGCCTCACGTTCCTGGATTGTCACTTGTCGCCAAAGCGCCTTTCCAGTCTATACGAGGCCAGAACGCAGCCATAGGAAACTGCTCGCGTATAGACTGGAAATCACTTTTTTACTAAGGTCTTCCAATCTATACAAGAGTAGTACGCAAATACTAGCGTATACTTCGTAGTGACCAAATTAACTACCTCATTCCATAGTATACAGTGCCAGTACGCATACGAACTAATCAAGTTTAGATTGCGAGAAATTGTGAACTGGTAACCAACTTGTTTGCGACGTAATGCACCTTGTGCTAATATTAAATAGCCTGTCTGGCTGCGAGCACCTTGGAAGTAGCGCTCGCTCAGCTCGCGCGCGGTTGGTCACAGTTCTAACCTAACATAAGCCATTTCACCCAGTTCACACTTTTGTTCTTTTCTTTTTTTTGTAGACTATATCTTTTAAACTCTTATCAGGTGTAAGTGATGTAGTATAGTTTGGAACCAGGACGCGCTCGTCCACGTTACAAACTATACACTAGCAATAAGCAAAATTTGTGTATACATTGTAATCACAGATTTATAAATAGCATTACAATGTATACGCGAGCAGTTTCCTATGGCTGCGTTCTAGCCTTGTATGGATTGGAAATACGCGTCGCTGAAATCTGTCACCCGAAGCACGGTAACGCAGTTTTTGCTGCTCCCGATATAAGTATCATCTCCACAAAATGCTCTAACGATAATAATATCGCAATTATCACACTAGACCTCGGTAACTACACTGTAACGATGTATAAACCCCCCGGACCCCTTTTCTACTCGATACACCTGATTTCAATACTCAGTGCACAAAAATAATAGTTGGTGACTTTAACAGCCATAGCAGCAGCTGGGTCTCTCGCTCCACGAACATGGACAGTCAAACTGTCGAGGAATGGGCAAATGCTAACGATCTGACTTTAATCCATGACCTGAAACAACCCAGACCTGATATTTGTCACTCAGAGCAAAAAGACCACGTGCCAACCGATTCCTGAAATCCAACATAGACCGATCATGTTTAATATCCAGTCTGCTGTCCATCCAGTGGTAATGCCGTTCAAACGTCGCTTTAACTATCTGAAAGGTGATTGGGATCAATTTTCAAAGTCCGTGGATGAAGAAATACTTAACACCCCGCGCACCCCGCAAAACTACGACAAATTTGTAAGCGTAGTCTCCGTAACATCTCGAAAATATATCTCCGAGAATGTCCCATATCATACATCGCCGTTTTATCCCAGGAATCTAGCGAGCTCCTAAAGACGTAAATTAACAACTCTACACCACTGACCCTTCTCTGTAGAGGCCGTTGAAGCTGGAGAAAAACTGCTGTCACTTCACTGTTACTGGCATCCTGGCTCCTCTGATATTCAAAATCTACACCAACGACCAACCGGTGAGCCCAAATACAACAGGCTTTCAGTACGCAGATAACCTGAGGTTAACTTGTCAAGCCACTGACTTTGAGGAGATTGAGGTCAAATTTTCCACAGCTCTTACTGAAATCAGCCACTGTTATTCCGATAACGCTTTGAAACCGAATCCCTCAAAAACGCGTCTTCCAATTTCGTAACAGGCAAGCGTATCGTAAACTGAACATTTCATGGCAGGGGGTTCCAATCACCCACAGTGCTCACCCGAAATACTTTGGTATTACTTTAGACCCGTCGCTTACTTACAAAAACTATTGCCAAAATGTAAAACTGAAAGTACATGCCAGGAAGAACTTGCTACGCCGCTTAATTTCCACCATATGAATGGCGTCTCCCCAAGAACTGGAATGGCGCTTAGCTTTTCCGTTGGTGAAGATAGCTGTTCAATATCGGATCGTTCCGCTCACGCCAACCTAGTGGCCTTAAACCGACCCTAATACGAATGCTGTATCCACGGACTGGTATTGCGCCTCCAGAAATTTGTAGGACCATATCCAGCCGCATTGAGAGGGCAAAGCTACAAGCTGACTCATGCACAACTACGTCTCAGTGCCTTAGAGGGTTAAAAGCCGTAAAAGTTTACTCAGGTGTCCCACGCACGCTAACGGCAACGCTTCGACAGCAAGACGTGATTGATCTCTGACGGAAGCTGCTTAAACCCCCTGACAGCTTTGTCGAGCCATCTGAGACCCTTCCACCTGAGCACGCGTTACCGTGGCTGACTGGAAAATCCCTAAATTGACTATGAGCACAAATCAGTCGTATTAGCAATTAAAGAATCTCCACAGATGGGGGTTTATGGACGACTCGAACCTCAAGTGTATTTGCGGCGTCTCTCTGCAGACAATGAAACCGTCCACCTTGCGACCCTGTCACCCCCTGTCACCTGTGCAATTAAGGATTTTATGACTACGTCAGCGAACGGAGTTTGCTTGGCTGAATTTTGGACTAAACCTAATATTTGGATTTTCACAACAAACCATTTTGCTATCGATACGCTAAGAAGAAGAACTTTAAAACACCTATGTACTATACCCATTTTTGCAAAGAAATAAATGATTTGGTTTGATTTGATTAGGCTCGCCCCCATTACATGGGACTTAAACATAACTGGCGAAATGTGGGTGTACCTGCTACAGGGACACCTCTGCCCAACCCTTCGGGGAAACAAGGCGTGATGTTATGTTATGTATGTTTGATTTGATTTGTTTAACTAACATTATATAAGAATTAATTATTATATATAAGAATTAATATCATTCTATAATTGAGTAACATTATTTACTCTAGGAACTCGAATTAATTTGAAGTCACTCACCGTGAAAATCTAGAAATATCTAAAAATACGCACTTTGACTGCATTCCAAATAACGTGAATACACACTAAACAGAAATATGTGCGCTAATAAAATACGTTAACGTTTTGTTGACACTAAACGCAAAATTGTTGGCAGCCATACTGAAATTTTTGATGAATCCGGAATTTTGATTTGACAATTTTAAACAAAATAGCAAATGACTAACTCAAGCTTTATATCACATTTGACCCAAAATACTAACTTTCCTATCGCAAGAGCGTTGCACAAGTCCAAAAGCTGATTATCGAATTAAGTCGCAGCGCATTATCAGAGAAATTCACCTGAGACATTGATTGGCGGCACCGGACCACTCGCTACTGAAAGTTGCCAACTCCTAATAAGATTGGATCCAAACTATTCCCGATGAGCACCCCTCACTACTTCTATGTATTATTTTTTTTTTTGCGTACGTTTTAAGTTTTT
This sequence comes from Agrochola litura, assembly GCA_949152395.1. Classification (NCBI taxonomy): domain Eukaryota; kingdom Metazoa; phylum Arthropoda; class Insecta; order Lepidoptera; family Noctuidae; genus Agrochola; species Agrochola litura. The sequence continues at coordinate 14,187,210 of OX424493.1, forward strand.
ATTCCCAAACTTTTCCCATTACAAGACTTGTTTAAGTTTTGCACAATTCTGTTGGAAAGTACGTGAATAATTTAAGTAAACTGTTTTTACTTTAACTACTATCGGTCGGTGTCGTGTCACACTGAATATCGATTGCTACTCATTAAAGTCGCTTTTGTCGACTCGATTTTAATTCACCCCTTTTTGTTGTCATTGGATTACAAAGCGTGCCAACTTTCATTGATTTGGGTGTACAGGTTTCAAAACTCATAGGTGCAGAGTGCAACCGGGCTCAGTATGAACAATAGTCAACGCATTTATTTTTTTTTATTTTTTTTTCAGAGCGTTTTAGAAATGACGACTCTGTCGCTATATGGCGCTATAGAAAAAGAAACCTTATCTACAACGTATTTTTCATTGCATGCGCTTCGTGATTAGAATAGAATATACAAAATATTGCCATTGTATTTTATAAATCTGATTTTATCACTGAATGCAAAACAAAGGGAAAATCGAATAAAAAACTGTGGATTCATTTTCGTTGTGATCTTTTGACCGTGCGCGATCGATCACCTATCTGTAGATGTGATTGTGAGACGATATCTACAGGGGAGTGTCTCAGTGAGGAGCTACGTCTCATATTTAAACGCGGATACTGTCAATATGTAGTAGAAAATTAGCCGATTTTGTAGGCCCGATCCTGAAATTTGTAGTAAAACCCTTAAAAAGTTACAGGACGTTTAAGGTGGCTCCTCAATTCAGACGTCTGAATTGAGGAGCCACCTTAGAACTCGAACACTAGCAGATGAATATTTAAAAGAACTTGGTATGATTTAGCTTGGTTTTATTTTTACAGATGTACAGTTTTTATCGATGCTAGAAAAAGCTGTCAACTCTGTAACTAATGTCCCTTTGTGAATCCCTCGATTATCGCGCTTGGCATGTCTGTCCGTTCAAAGAGCTTTAAAAGCCTAGTTAAGAAAACTTTTCCCCTCGACTCGACTTCAACGTTTTTAATAAGATTCGTGAAATCTTTACAGACTTCTTTAAAATACGACATAATTTTTTTTGACGTTGTTGTATACTGCCAATGTTTTTATCTTGTAATAAGCTTTAAGTAGGAAAGTGGAGATTTATGCACAATATTTTAATAAATTACACAGATATACGTCTCGATGGTTAAACAATACATTAGTGCTTTATCTGGTTGAGTACCTGTTATAGTGTAAATAAAAATCCGAATATCGTTCAGTAGATATCATTTACACGAATCAAGCTCAAACAAACAAAATCATTAAAGTTGCTTGTTTGGCATTTTCGTTCGTCAAACAACCCTGAAAGGGTTTGTTTTAGTGACTCAACATAAAACCATTATTCACTTCCTGGAACTTATATCAGCGCCTTCCCCTATTTAACCAAGGAAGCTCTTTACCGACTGAAAATTGTTTTCGTGAAATTGTTGCTAGCTGCTTAAAACTAAATCAGCTTAAAACGTTGAAGCGCCAACAAGCGTTAAAATCTCATCAGTAACGTTCACAATCAGGCTCCACTCAGCGACTTAAGTGGCGGCGGTTCAACTGACAAGAAGCTAAACGGCGGGAGGTTTTTGCGCGAGGCATGGGGAACCAGCGCGTCATCGCACCACCCCTAACCCACTTTCGTGTTGACAGCAGGTCAATGCCGGTTATCAGAGCCGCAGCCGCTGCAAGACGATCGCCTTTTGTTGAGCCGTGCGCCTCCGACGCGTCCGAGTCAATCACGATAATGTAATATCGATTGGAGCGCCGTCTGCACCCGATCGACACTTTGTTAACCACAGAGCCGCGTGCAATGTACGTACTTATAATAGTGTGGCGACGTGTTGTAGGCACTCGTCTTACACGTAGTCACGAGGGTCGTGTTGCAGTTTGTGTGTTGAGCAGAGCTTGGTCTACACGAAGGTAAAAGACCTAAAAACTAGTAGTAAGACTAGTAGCCTCAGGTTAATGGTAAATGGCTGTTGTTTTCCAGTGCAAACTATGAATGTACGTACAGTTCTCATAATAAATATAATTTCTAAAAAAATCTAATATTTAATACTGCTAAGATGTTGTAGTCACAAGCCACGTCCTACAGTAAAAAATAGCATCCCACTAATATTATAAATGTGAAAGTTTGTGTGTTTGGATGTTTGTTACTCAATCACGCCAAAACGGCTGAACGGATTTGAATGAAATTTGGCACACAGATAGTTTATAACCTGGATTAACATATAGGATACTTTTTAGCCCGGTAGTACGTTCCCGTGGAATAATTTCCGACAACCACGCGGGCGAAGCCGTGGGCGAAAGCTAGTCAACAATAAAATTTTAATGCAAAAGTCAAAGAAACTCGTTATTAAAAAATACTGCGCTTTGAATAACTTTAACGTGATGGCTGAAGTTCTCAGTACCTACTCTACGCAGTTTATAATTGCAAAAGTTGAGCCCACGGCAATGCAGCGTTCTCTTTTTAAATTCTCGCATAGCAAAGATGCCTTCACGCATTGTTATGTTCTGATAAAGGTTGGTTATGAAACTCCCACGTATAAGAATGTTCTGTTTCAAAGTTTGCAGTCATCTACGCTCACATAATGAGCGAACATGTATCATAGTAAAGGAAATTAGTGAGATGTATACATCCTATTCTATACTATTAAACAAGCAATATATATATATATTATTATACATATTTTTACTCACGTTCTCGATTTCTATGAAAGTTGCAATTTAAGGGTTTACGGGGGTGAAAAATCGATCTAGTTAGGTCTCATTTCTGGGAAAATTCGTTTTCTCCGTATTTTCACCCGAGCAGAGCTCGGTCGCCCAAAGTTTAGAACAAGATAATGAATAATGACATTAGAATAATCACATGGCAGCATGGAATTAGTAAGTGCCTACTATCATGGCAGTATGGAATCAGCATGTACTATACATGGGATTAGTAGGTACTATCCTAAACTATTAAATGAGCATTCTCTATTTTCACCAGAGCAGAGATCGGTCGCCCAGGTACTATGTATTAAACACGCAAGCAGCAGTCGACAAAGCACTCAAGAAGTAAACATAGACAATAACAAACCATCGCGTCTGTATTTCCCAGAGTTACAAAGAAGGCCTAGAGCACTTATTTGGGTACTATATATACACCACGTATACTATGGGTGTATATATAGTACCCACATCTCGCCAGTCGGAACAAAAGAACCTATCGGAAAAGTACCTTCCATCTACCCCAACGTGAGAAATAAATAAATACCCCATAACCCAAATTACGTACTCAAAGTAAATGAGCTGCGAAATCTTAGCACATTTACCTTTCATTCATAACCTGTCAGAGCTAAATGAAGCAATTACTATGTTATATTACGAACAAATATGAGGTAGTGACCCAATATAGGAGGTTACCATTATCGGAATCCCGCATCGGTCGCGTACTATGCAATTTCCTACTTCAAACGTTAGAAGGTATTACATGAAAGCAATCTATTAAATTTCGTTCCGGCTCGGGGTTGCGTATTACTGGAACATATCATATTCATTGTACCTAGTTTAACTACTAGATATTAGTAGTCGTTATGTAGATACATTTTGCGAATTTAATGCACTTCTGTTATAAGCTTCTACTTAATACTATTTACATGTACATATTCTTTTCGCTACGTTTTCTGTTTTTATCTCGGTAAAATAACTTTAAAGTTAGAAGGAAAATGCATATACGATCCTGACATAACATTTTCCTACCATCATACATTTAAAGATTCTAATATACATTAAAAAACTAGGACCTAGCTTCTTAGCTAGGTCCTAGTTTTTTAATGTATTATTAAAGAGACGAAGCTCCACAGGACGTATAGCTCCATCTCTTTCTCCCACTGAAGTAATATTAAAATAATACTGCTTTTGAGCTGGTGGTAGGCCCCCTGACGAAAGAACCACTTGCCGACTACAGTCAAACCGCCCTTTTAAAATTCATTATTCATATTCATTTAGTTCCTAATCAAGTCTTCAGTTTAAACAAAATGTAAAAGAGGTCGAGCAGACACTTACTCCCAAGGATAAAGCCGTTTCCCTATACAGTTAAATTAGGACAAACTAGTTTTTACAGCGAACAATAGTATGTAAGAATTTGGATGGAGCCATGAAGTGGCAGCGAGTGCAGATTCAGCGGGACGAGGTGGCAGCGTGCCAGGCACATCCCGCCGCTCCGCCAATCACACCGCACTTTACCGCGGCTTGATAACGACCCGCCGTGTTTACTACGAGCCTACACACATAAATCATCGGCTTCAGCTTACTTTTCCTGGATTTTTATAGCCTGTATATGAAATATTGACGTCCTTGACCTTGACGATTTATATGTCATATACAGGCCTTTTGTCCCTGAGATGAGGCGGATCGGTCGTACAACAGTAAAACATTGGGAGCAATGATGCTATAGTGATAGGGCTGGGGGTGCATCTCACCATTTCATTATAGACACATTTTATCCACAACCTGCCACTGTTTCCTAACAAGATACAAAATCAATTGCCAATCAGAAATCACTCAGCAGCCGCATTTGTGAGCTCTACTACAGCAGCAACCGAACCCTACACAGTACACTGAACTAAACCTAACTAAACTAAAAGCTTAGGTGCTCAATATGCTTATCAAAACTGGTGAAACAAAATAAACTTCAAATCTGTGTAACCTCTGACGTCACTCGCGACCTTCTCATTTGACCATTTCAGCATTTTATCGCAGCCGTGCTTCAATTGTTAAACCAACAATACGCAAAAAAACAATGGAATTTATTAAGTAGTACTCTCCGGCGTAATGTGCGTCCATCGAGATTTGTTTATTGTTCTGACAGAATAACAGCTAGTGATGATTGTTGTTTGAATAATTCGGCTTACGAAATGAACTTCATTCTACATTAAACACTCTCTAATACGATTATCCCTTTACCTTATGTTTTAAAAATGTATTTACCGTTAAGTATATTTAGTGATTTGTGGAGCAAGCGGACCTACAGTTACTAAGTTAAATTTTACTTTAAAATATAGGTAAAGTTCTGAGCTAAAACTAAAAGATAACGTTTTTTGCAACCCCAACGCAGTGCCAACTTTGCCAATTAATAAATTCTTGCGATATCACACGGTGATTAGGCTATTGTATCATGAATAAATTCTGTATCATTTGCATAAGAAAACGGGACTAATATGGTGTGGTATTGGAACATGCATTTGATAAGTTAGCATCTGAAAATAATACCCGCGTCGCTTCGACATGAAGCTATGGCGATCAGCCAAAACTACGACGGACTTAATGTAGTGTGAACTTTTTACAATGCCAAATGAACCCCAGGAATATTGCCAATGGCATCAATGCTAGGCTTTATTGTAAGTCCATGTTAAAATATAATAAAATTCTATTTGTAAAAAACACTTTAAAGATTAATTCAAATTCCGATTAATTCAGATTTCAAATTCTTGCTTTATTCCTTATAATTTTGTCCACACTTGGACACAATTTTAACATAACTACCCTTCTCGAAATAATAAATAATCAACTGACTAATTAAGGAACCATCGCATCTGATATCAAAGAGTTAAACTAACCTTACGTGACACGTTTATGTGTACACGATAAAATATATGAACGTAAATCAAAAGCAATGTTAAAATAGGTACCATAAAATAACTTCTTACTTTCATAAACAGCTTCAATTACTTACTAATGTAGGAAGACATACATACATAAACTCACGTCTTCTTCCCATGGGGGTAGGCAGAAACTACAGAACGTCACCTGCTACGATCCTTACATACTCCTTTTGCCTCGTTTACGTTCATATATTTTGGTCATACACGCACGCCGGTTGCGAGTACTACGCACCTGGCCTTTCTGAAGAACATAACCAATAAGGTCAGTATATGTCCTCCTAGAGCGTCCCCGACCGGCCTTTCCCTTTACATCTGCCTTGTAAATACATTTTGTTAGTCGCCTTTCATTCATCCTCTCAACATACCTAAACCATCTCAGCATACCCTTTTCAATTTTTGTCACTACATCTTCTAGGAAGACATATTCTACCTAATATAAAATATCAATAGAGATATCTAAGATGAATAAACGGATTATTTCACGTGATAAATAATTGATTTCCCATTTGTATAGTAAGTACTACCTGAAATAAAGTAACTTACCTACACATACACAGTTTCGCTGAAAATGATGACAGAACTTCAGTAGATACTCAATCTATATGTATATGTCTGTATCTATCTGTATGTAGTTTTATTTATTCAACTGAATCAGTATTTTCCTTCCATCTCAGAACATTTCTATATTTCATAGATAATAATAGAGTGTTGTTAGTGAGGAACCTCTGGGACCTGCTCGCTTCCATCGCGAGGAATGATGGTTGAATAAGTAAAGTGGAGGAGGCTTCGGCAGCAAGCTTCGCAACATAATGCCGTTACGTAACAGACGTAGGTAGATCCTCTCTACACCGCAAATAACTTCACATTATCTACCTAGATATGGCAAGATTTAAGTATCACAATAACCGCAATGATAATAATAAGAATAACGATGTTACCATTCCACATGATGAGAGAACCTCGTGAAAGCTGAGAAAGAGAAACAAATAAAATATCTCGACTTAGCAAACGAGGTTATTGATAATGTGGAATGTAAGCTCGGCTGTCATTGTGCCGATTGTCGTAAGGGCCAATGGTCTGATGGCTGAAAGCCTCGACCAACATCACTCCATGCTCCCGTTAGGCAGTTGGATCAAGGGCCTAATTCAGAAGGCAGTATCACTCGATAGCTAGCTTGGAACCTGCTCCTGACACCGGCCGACCATTATCTAAATTAATATTATAAAGAGAAAAGATTTGATTTTTGTATGTTTGTATGTTTGCTTGTAATTAATAAACTCAAAAACTGCTGGATCAACCTTAAAAATTGTTTCACCAGTAGAATGCTATATTATCACTGAGTAACATCTAAACCAATATTATAAAGAGAAAAGATTTGATTTTTTGTATCTATGTTTGTAATAAATAAACTCAAAAACAGCTGGACCAATTTTAAAAATTCTTTCACCAGTAGAATGCTATATTATCACAAATAACATAGGCTTAGTTTATAAAGATATCACGCGGGTGAAGCCGCTGGCGGAAGCTAGTTATTTATATTTTTTGAGAAATATTTTTATTAAAAAAAACTTATATGAAAAAAAAATTATACATAGACGAAATAATAATAATACTAGTATAGATATTATTGTCCCTGCACTGTAGGACAATGGCCTCTTCTCATACAGAGAAGGCATACTTTATTTACGTGTGCTCAAGCTTTGGTTTCCTCAGAGAGCGGTTAACGGTCAACGACTGTCTAAATACAGAACGTTTAATGACACCTTAACACTTTTGTTTCCACCCATTTTTCATAGAGCTCATACGCCATGCCTACATACGTACTGCAAGTTGACCCTCCAGGACCGGAGGGTCAACTTGCAATATCACCGGCATTGCGTTTGCGCTAAAATTAACCCTTGAGGAGTGTCACTGACATTAGAGTTGAAACCGTGTTATAAAACACTATAAAACGAAGTAAAATAGTGTTTTCACGTCGTCTTGTCGCTTTATCTCTGGGGGTCTACCTACTAAAGGATCGCCAGGATGTGAAAAAAAAAAAATGTAATCGCTCGCTTTGATCCCATGACAGGAATCCACCCCTGTCTCGGGATCAGAGTAGTTCCTGAAATAAGCAACTGTGACAGAATGACGGACAGATAAACGAAGTCGCACCACAATAAGTTTTCTTTTTTACCATTCTGATAAGGAACCCTGAAAAACCTCGATTGTTAAACTCACCCTCGTGTATAAAATTTTCAAAATAAATAGTTTTAGTGAATATTTTTTGTAACCGTGGAAATGGTTGACTACCCCTGAAGGACGGACCTTCTGACCCCATATTATTTGAAAATAAAATTACTTGAATTTGAATTTAATTTCAAAACCAACGCGTATATGATGAATAAATCTTGTTAAAATATACAACTGATTTCATTTTCATAGTTTATAATGCCGAATTCGCTAACAAAAACCTACATTTTAAATGAGCCCTCCGTGAGGGCTCTCGGCATCCCTTATGCAACTTGAGTGAACCCTCCAAGAGGGCTCCCGGCACTGAACGTGTTAATGACGAATGCTGGTCAAAATGATAGATTTTCATGACGGCCGTTCTAGTATGACGGTACCGCTCTTGTATGAAACTGTAGCTTTAGTGTACCGTTTTTTCAAATTGAATCGAAGGTAACCAAGGCAATGAGGTGTAATGTAAGTATCATGATACAATAGACCAAGACTTAAAATGATTAAACATCGTTCGTCAAAATGAATACAACCAGTGATTTCAGTGGCTACGAGAATTGATAAATGATTTAAATTGATATTTCAGAAACGAAGGGTCAGTCAGTACTACTTTAGTTTTTTGTTTTGAAGGCAATTTCTACCTTCCACAAAAATGTCGAAATATCGCGATAAGTTGATATCATTATTAAAGGAAACGTTTATCAATCACTAGCTGTGCCCGCGGTTTCACCCGCAGAAGTCTCGATCCCGTGGGAATATCGGAATAAAAAGTACCCTATGTGTTACCCCAGGTTATAAACTATCTGTGTGCCAAATTTCATCCAAATCCGTTCTGCAGTTTTTGCGTGAAGAAGAGACAAACATACACACACTCACAAACTTTCGCCTTTGTAATATTAGTGTGATTATTACTTTAGCCAACAAATAGATAGAATACCTACACAGGTGAATGTACATATTTTTGCTTCCACACAGCCCAAACACTAGAAACAAACCCGTGGTCTCTCCGGGATATCCACAGGGGATGGTCTATTTGTGGCCGAAACCATACATTTTCTAGCACCAATTCTTTTGTTAGATAATGATAATTTGGGCACAGGTCATGTAATTTTAATTTATGTTTTTTAATTAAGTGGCACTATTTTCCTGAAAAACATTGAGTGCTTTCATAAAATGTAAGCTTGGAAATCTACTGATGCAAAAACTTATATTATGCATTATGTCACTTTTTACTAAGGAAAATTAATGTCTTAACAAAAATATTATAACGTTATGTTATTTATGCAAAAATCTGTCATTTGAGTTGATACTCCTAATTCTAAAACATAACATCACGCCTTGTTTCCGAAGGGTTGGGCAGCGACTGACTTGCTTGCTTGTTTGGCTTGCATGTGGACTTTGCTGATAAGATCACGAAATACGCCAATAATACTAATTATCTAAATAACGAAATATTGTTCCTACAAAGTATTAATATCTGCGTACACAATTCCCATAATTAATGTGTAAAAACAAACAAAAATTAACATACGCAAGAAACTACTAAAAAAACAAACAAAAAGTAGTTTAAACAGTTTTCAATAACAGTTGAGTTTATTTTGAGCCTCCATGAAGAACCATTAATTATTTGTGTGTACTGAATAGGGTAATTTTTTGTTACTTCAAATTCAAAATTATTATAAACACATTATTTATGGCCGTAGAGTAAACACATAAATTAATCGAATGGCTAGCATCACCTCAAACGCACCATGCTTAGAAAGTTATAGGGCTGATATCAGGGATGTTTTTAAATATAAAAAGTTTGTTGTATGTAGGCACCAAGTTACCTACAAAAATCTACTATTGCAGACAAAAATACCTAGGTACTGTTAACACCATTAATTATCACATGACATTTCATTCACAAAAGTTGCACTATACTTTTTCCTACGTTTCTGAAACAATTTCGCAAGTTTCTTTTAAATATTTTCTACTTTATTTAACTATATTCTGTAAATTTTGTAATTTTTTGACAAATACCTTTGTCGCAATGTCAGATCAATTAAATAGGCCTGTGAGCGTGGACTTGCTTATGTGTCAATTACCAATTGATTGGTCCCGAAACCCACAGACCTGCAACCCAAAAACTCCACAGCAAAGAAGACATTAACCGCAATGAAAATTCTATAAAATCTGTATTTTAGACAGCTATATTTATCTACTTCATTACAACATAAAATGTTCTGTTTCTTGTCAGTGGTAGGTATAACAAAAATAATGGTTATTTTATGTACGCCTCGAAACAGCGCCATTAACACCTGTCTTACCTGCACTTGATATGTGATTAATTGTTGTTAAACAACAACAAACAACGTGGTTCTTACTAAATGTTGTTTTCTTGTTGAATGGCGATGTTATCCATGCATTATAGAACGGTTTGCTTACCGTGCTAGCTATAAACGCCAATAGAGCGTTGATCGGGGGCGTTTCCATTGATGGCTACCGCGAAGGTCTCGGGTGATTTGTTCAACCACCATTGATTGATGACGTAATCTGAGTAGCCGGAACCAAATCGTAGTACCTTTGGATTCGCATAACTTATACCATTTTATTTAGATTTAAGTTATTTTTTGTCATATCTCACACTTACGTTTAATTTACTAGCGATTGGTACACGTTAGCATGTGGTTGAGGATACTTAATATGAATCTAGCTTTAATTAAAAATCCTTACAACCTTTATAAAACATATTTGGGTTGGACATTATATCACCTACAGGTCCCTTATATAATTTAATAATGAAATAAGACCTCTGGCGTAAAGCCTCTAATTTATGGAAAGGAGCAACCGAGCGAGGGACATCGTAAATAAATCTTTCGAATTATTTGCCCATACCTGCACCCTCAGGGCTAATTTTAAGGCCAGCTTCGAGTGGATATTTATCTGACGAAGCTTTTTATATGAAATGCAAAAACTATTAGACTTGTTTGATTGATTAGTACTATCAAATTGTATGGTGACCATCAGGTTCCCTAAAAGTAGGGGTCATTCTCATTGCAAATGATAATTATTTTCTTGACTCATTTTCAACGTGCCTGTTACACCAACCTATCATCATCACATAGGTAAACATAAGCTACGATCTTCGATCAAGAATGCTACAGTGAACTATCATACGGAACGTTGCCAGAACTACGACGCTTAGCAGACATTTGGATTGGTTAATTAGAATTTAACTCAATTTTGGTACCGTGCAGTTCGATCAAAGTTATCTTAACTTACTTGAGAATTTCTTGTCCCCATTAAAACGCAAACTATGAACCGTAGCAAAATACGCTGTATGTTAAAGTGTTTCCGAGTCACGTTAACTACATAAAAAACAGCCCAAAGGCCGATTGAATTATATAAATAATGTGACAGGATACGCGAGGCTATTGTGTCCGAGAAAGGCGACGTAGTCCCGGTGGTTCTCAGTACCCCATATCCTTTTTGTAGAAGACAGGTTTATCGGATTTTCCTTAATACCCATGAGTTTTATTTTTCATGTGAATGTTGTTTGTTACGAGAGTCTACGCACATTAACAAACATGTTGGTAACTTTCTAGAATTTTCTTGAATCGTCGATACATAAAATGTTTAAACGTCTCCAAATGTATTCCAATAGGTCCAGACGGGAAACTGAAATCCTTATACTTTGATCCTTGTTCCGGAGCCTGTCCCCGGGGCATATCCAAGTTTTACTACGCCCCGCTACTCGCTACAGCACATTGCTTCCCATAGCTATCAAGATCGTCAATATAATTAAATATTCTTTTCATAGAAACATGTCATCAGGTCAGTAAAGTGTATTATTAATTGATACTTTTACTGTAATGTCTCTAATAAGGCGTAACCGGTGAAACATTACTTTCTGATGTGAAATTCATGACTATTACCTGCGCCTAGTTGTAGCACGCGTAGCTAGCAATTGTTTTCCATTTTAAATCAATTACTCCTAGCCTTCTTGTTCTTTAATGTTTTCTTGTTTGTATTAAAATAAATAGTGTAAGGTGTTTTGGGCTATAGGTATTATAATATATTATCATAATTTGCTTAAAAGACATTTCAAGCAGAACTAATCTTGCCGAAATAGGTAAGCCGATACCCGATTAAAACCTAATACAATTAAGATATTTGTCGCATTAACACCCTCGGAAGATTAACAAAATATCAAGTTCCTACGTTTTGTCAACTAAAACATAAGTACCTATTAAAAAAATAACAAAACGCTACAATAAATAATTATGTATCTAATGTTAGTTACCTCGTAGCATGACGTAGACGTTTCGCCGCCGCCGCCCAAATTATACGATAAACACTATTTTTCTGACACGTATCATGATATTTAATGCCACACTTTAAATTTTCAATCTTTTTCGAAGAGCCAATTATTATTATAGAAAACGAAGGTTACACGTGACGTTTATTCAACAAGGTTTGTATCGTAGAAGCACGCGTCTCGCGGTGTCGACGGTTGCATACACTGCACGTGCAGCGGTCGCTCTGTGTACCGGTGTCGGGTACGTGGGCCCGGTGTCATGTGCAGCGTGGCGCGCGGGGCGAGCGGAGCGCGGTGCGAGCGGCGAGAGCGGCGGGAGCGTGTCGGGCGTGCGCGCTCGGCCTCTCCACGGACACAACTGTAGGGCTTCTGTCCCGCTAGGGCGGCGCGCCCACGCTCGATACCGCCGCCTTCCCAGCGCCCTCCCACATTGCAAAATCGTTTATAAAAATTTAACAGATTATTGCAAAAATACAGATATTCCGATACGTTTCCAGCCACGTCTTGGTACTCGACAAACTCTTGAATAACGACGCGTTTATTCTCCTTTCATCTTTTTGTGAGAATAATAAAGTGCGAGCTGAGGGAGTGTAATCATAGCGTGGCAAGCGGGAGGCGTGGCTGTCTAACTAAATGAACGCTTTGACATCACTTCATCAAGGGTTTATTCATATTTAATTCGGGCATAATTTCTTAATCGATTCAGACGCATACTTAACTTTCAAATAAACTCCTTGCCATTTTTTATAGGTACTTACATATTGATGTAAATAAATACTATAGAGGTTTTTTTGTGATAAAAAAGCAAGAGGGTTTTTTGTGGTAAAAACAGATTATATTAGAAAGATTAGATAAACCCATCGAATCCCAAAGAAAGAGATTTATAAGTACAAATGCTAGTTGTACCTACTATGTAGCGCACATGGTACCTACTATCGTAGTTGTGAACATGTTGATAAAATATTGGTAATTAATGGATCTATAGGAAACCCTGGGTTAACAAAGGATTGACACAATAATTATGAATGATGGTCCTGATAAAAGTGATAATAGATCTATCGCATTCATTCCCGCCGCTATCTTTATGGGTTGTAAGCTCGGCTTAGCTTGGGCTGGTTTGGGCCTTCAGTTCCCTGTTCGAGTAAAACCCAATTGCCTTTTTTGCAGCTTATAGCCCGTGCTTTGTACTGTGGATGATTAATGAAGATAGGTAGGTAGTGCCTATGAATGATTGACGTATCACAGGAACTTATTATAAATACTGCTCTAAATACAGTTTCATCAATACAAAAACCGGCCAAGTGCGTGTCGGACCACGCACAATAAAGGGTTCCGTAGTTAGGATGAATTTATCCCAAAAACAAACTTAACTTAACTTAAATGTATCGGAAAACATGTTTTTGCAACTGCAAAGTTAAGTTGGTTGATTATTACTCGTTAACTTGTAAAGCCTACTTAGCTGTGATAGTTTTCCTTTTAATTTCGTTATATAAACTACTACTGTGATTTTTTTCACACACTCAAAACCAACCATTTAGCTGGCAGGGGGGGGGGGGCACTTGACTCTAACAAAAATTAGCACTTTAAAGCTTAATATTTCGCAAACGGATCCCTGAATCCAAAAATGGTTTGCCAAACTCACAATTTAAATTTTTTTGAAGGACCTTTCCAATGATACCCCACTTCATGGGATAAAAAAAAGCATCACCACACAGTTTTTCATAATTTTGTTTTACCACTTTGTCGACGTATTTAATATGTATACCTATGCCAAATTACAGCTTTCTAGTACTAAGGGTCTCGGAGCTAGACCGCGGACAGACAGACAGACAGACAGACGGACATGACGAAACTATAAGGGTTCCTTGTTTACTACGGAACCCTAAAAACCGTATAAATGTCGCTATAAAACTGCACTATTAAGAAACAGTGTCATTTGTATGGGACCAATCATATTTAATAAATTACCGGAATATAAAAAAAATGATATATTTCAACATTTCAAACACAAACTTAAAGCTTTTCTAGTGGAAAAATGTTATTACTCCATTAATTTTGCAAGTCGAATCTTGGGCAGAATATAGGTATGGCTCACCTTTAATTCTTCACGACCTTATTTGTATACCTGCATTCTAGCACAAAAATAATTTGATTTGATTTGATCAATTAAGCCTCGTGCAGACCGGCGCGACGCGACGCGACTCTAACAAAACAATTTCTAATAAAACTCCACCGTAGAACAATTACCAGTGTCGCGTCGCGCCAGTCTGCAAGAGGCTTTAAGCTCTAGAGCTTAAATAGTTCCAGAACGATCACAATGTATTAACGAGGTACCTACTTAATCAATACGTTAATAATAGCCAGGTATAACTATGTCCAAACAGGCATCATTATTTACTACTAGATGCTGCCCGCGGCTTCAGCTGCGTGGAGTGGACCCTAATTCTTTTTCTTAAATAAAAGTAACCTAAGTTACTCCTTATAACATCAGCTATCTGCCAGTGAAAGTCCTGCAAAAACAGTCCAGCCGTTTCGGAGATTAGCCAGAGTAAACAGACCAGACTGACAAAATTTTTATAAAAATAGATTTTTGGTTGTAAGTACCGTATATACTTTTATTTGCATTTAGTAAAAAGCTGTTATTTTGACATTACAAACAGACACTTCAAGTTTATTTATTTGTATGGTTAAGTATGTATAGGTATACATTGTATAGATAGATTATACCAGCGAATAATTTTTCACGCCTCCCCCTTAAGACTTAGGCTAAATATTTTTGGATATTCGGATAGCTCGTGACTAAAGAGGTGCCATTAATAACATGAATTAAAAATCTCGAATAATTAAAAAAAAAAATCGCGGGTATTCACTCGTCATTATTATTAATATATTATATTGATAACGATACCTACCTAATAAGCTGAAAGTTGTTATTATAAAATGTTCTTATCAGCTTATATTCTCTTGCTATAAAGCTACCATAACTACTCACGAGTCCACCCGCAAGCAAGTTATCACTATATTGTCTTGATTATTTCATAAAGCACCTTTTTCTAAGCGGAACATTTTCAGGTGCTAGAATAATCCTGAAACTTGTCAGATCATACAGGATTTAAGGGCTATAAATCGTGGTATCATCCCTAAATCTATTGAGTACCTACCCGGTATAAAAAGAATAGGTAAAAGTGGTTTTTTTTTTTCCGAAATGTCCAAAGACAAAAAAGGGGGAACACTAGACAGGTCTTTACAGACTGCATCGTTGAGTGAAAAGTATTGCGCATAAATTGTGATTTTCAACAGTTTATAATATAAACATTAAATAAGGTGCTCTTCCGAAGGCGACCGCTCGCTACCGCAAACCGCAAGCGGCAACGTCGTCGCCCAATGGTCATGACACACCGCAGCGACATGACTGGTATCTAAAGTCGTATCACTCTTCCAAAGATGTCGTTGCTGCCTGTCACCGTTTTCATAGAGTTACATAGAAACCAGTAGTGTCGCTGCGGTCTGTCCATCTGTCATTCTGATTAGAAGTTGCCGCTTGCAGTCACCTTCGGAATTGGGCCTTTATTCACAGTTACAGAAAACTTAATAACCATAAAGAACATCCAGATGTCCTAGAGAATCACCACTGTCATTCCACCTCCCTCCTACCGACTTTTTTTTCATTAAAATATCCTATGTAGTCAACCCTAGTAGAATTAAACTCTTAACTTGAACTCATTAATCAATGTATGAACATGGACATTGACGTCACCGAGCTCATCAATTTATTGCTTTCATCCATGAGTAATTTGAAGTTGTACAATGTGGGCGGTGCTTGTGCGTAACTTATCAATATCACTGTGATTTACATAGCTCCATTTATTATGAACATGATATACAAAGGGACTAGGCATTAAATTTAGGTGTGGCCTAGTGTTAGTGGATGACAATGAACGAATGTGGGTAATAGGTAGGTACGTTCGCAAAGTACAAATCTTTAACGTTTTAAATTCATTGCATCAATGTAGGCCCCGCATAAATATAAACAATCAACCAGTTCTGGCATCCATCCACCTGAATCACTCCAAAAAAATATTCAAAACGATTTGCCTCACAGTTCACACGAAACAACGTCAGTCAAGAAAATATACGAGACACGGAAAGCTGGAAATTCCGCAGCAACAAATATAATTGAATAAATTCGAATGTAAAAACATTAGCGTATCATAAATCTGTGCGGAAAAACAAATGGATCACAATGCAGTAGCGTACTGCGGGTGGTGGTGGTGGTCGCTGATAGCATCAGTGCGGTCAACGGCATGCGCCTGGGGCAACCGGCCGCCGCCGCACCTGCTACCCACCGACATGCACTGCGATAGTGACGTGCCCTCGACTCTTGATAACTTGACAGTATAAGAACAATAAGAAAACAGAAGGACATCGTGTCGCAAACTACGCATAACGTGTTATTACTCTCACCTATCAAAGCGTGAGGACAGATATCTAGGCTAGAACTGTGGGAATTGTCTTCCTTTTCCATACAAACGTGTCACGAAATAGGATGCAAGATTCATGCACCATTGACCTGTACCATTAATGGTGCAAATGAAACTGAATTGATAGCTTAGTAGGTATGGTCTCATCTGCACCATTGAGAGGTATTTCCTCAAAATATTTTCTCTTTGCATGTTCTAATATTATTTAAGTGTTGACAAGTAACTATTTTGTTTTAATTCTGTAAACGTGAGCATTCCAATAACTGTATGCCTGATGAAAACAAAAATGTCTTATGTCATTTAATTAGTTCGAGTATAGATACCGCGACAACTTCAGAAGAAACAGTACCTGCCATTTATAAAAAGACGGTGGCCACTTTCAAAGATATGGGTCTAAACTTAACAAAAGTAGGTAGGTACATCGGTCTGTTTGGTATTTTGTAGGGACTGTAAAAATATTAAAATCTCTGCAATTTTATACTATGCTTTGCAGTTTATAAATGGTACGGTTATCGACTTATCACATCACTAGCCCGTTACAACTACCCACGTGATTCACCATGCGGTCCCGCCGTCACGAGCTGCCTTATAATTAAAATGCACATGCAATAAAGCACTTCCTTTTGGAGCTATGTGAGCAAATTATACTGAAACGTGCATCGCAACGGAATAATGCAAACGGGAGTAAGTAGGCTGCATTTTGTAGCTGGAAATTATGGAATATTTTTCCTTTTGACACGTAGCGTAGAGCATGACTCGATGCGAATGCCTTTAGGTACAAGTTTGATAGGTACTTTTAGGAAAAAGTTTTTTCATTTCTCATACTTGGAAAGTAGTGTTTGTTTGATCCAAGTAGCGGGTGGAAGACGCTGATCCCCACCCTTGGGCGGGAAAGACTCATAGTAATTGCTTCCCTCTCTAGGGCGGGAATTAATTTCAAAAATAGAACGATTAGGTAGTCAGCTACAAAAATATTTACTTAGGGGTCGAGTCTGTGGTCATGGATCTGTGATCAAAGATATAATGGAATTGTATAAAATAGACATTTATTATGGGTATATCCCCCTTGGGGGATATTACACTATCGTATTATATCATATATATGTACCTATCTACGAAGCTCACAAATTACCCATGTTACGTCTATTTTACAATTTAGTTATGTCTTTGATCATGGATCTGTGATCGTAGATATGATGGTGTAATACCCCCTTATAGAAAAATACTGATTTAAAAAAAATGCTGCAGTCTTGTCATTGTTTAAACAGCCAGTGTGAATTAATCAGGCAATTTACGGGCTCCAACCAGACGAATCATGTAGACCTGTATTAAAAAAACTCGGTTTATTACCGCTACCGTCTCTTTACATATATAAGATATGTATGTTTGTAAGGAAGAATCAGGATCTATTTCTTAAAGCAAATGATGTTAATGTCCGAAACCGACAAGACCCCAACAGGCTCGTACTAAGCGAGTTTCCAAGACTAACTAAATATAATAAAAGCTACCTTGCAATGTGTTTACGTTTAAATAATAAGTTACCAAATGATCTCAAAAATTTAAACACTAGATTATTTAAAAATAAAGTTTACGAGTGGTTGTGTGTTAATAGTTTCTATACCTAGTGTTAAAGATTTCATTGACAAAAAATGTTAATGAACAAGTCAAACCTACTGAAAAATTTGCATGCTGATTATTATATTGGCAAAACATGTTTTGTTCAAAAGTTTTCTTTTACCATCTTTTATACCGTGTTTTATGCAAATAAATATATAATTATTCTTAAAAAAATACCTAAGCGGGACGACCCGCGGCGGTGACGCGGTGTGTGTTCCATATTTAAAATTAAAAAAGACTAATAGTTATCTACTAGAATACTCATGTTATTATCAATTAACATTTTAGAAAAACTACAACTTTTTACTTTCCTTATATTCGAAATGAAAAGTAGAGTGTTTGACATATACTTGTATAACAATCTACTATTCCTAACATAACTGGCGACGCCTCTAGGTATGGGACCTTCGGGGAATACAGGTGTGATGCGCTTGATGTTATGTTATGGTTTGACCTACCAATAAAATTGATCAATTCTGAAGTTAAAGGCCGCAGACAGACGTGACGCGACACCCCGGTAAAACACTTTCTGTGAACTTTTCATAGAAATTGTTCCAACACCTTAAATCAAACAAAATTGTTAAGATACCTACCCTACCTAATTTTAAGCTTTGAATTAGTAACCTAACTCCATCACCTTGTATTAAATTTAAAAATCCAATCCGATCACAGCCTTGATTAGCGCAGTTAGCTGGCCGCTTAGCTATTCGCTGCAGGTTTAAGGGATTCCCCGCTCGATAATATTGTTCTACGGATAATATTGATCGCTACTAAGCTGTTCAAGCAGTCTGCCCAACTGTAGAGATGCCAGACGCCCAGACAGAGTAATGCCCGTATTCACTAACACTAGGCGACAGCTTCAGAAATGCCTAAATAAAAGCGCGATGTTGGATTTTCTACTTTCGGCGCTGAGACGAAGATTGAAAATCCAACAGAGCGCTTTTATTTATGTATTCATTTATTTATTGCATTCCAGTTGGACGGGAGCACGCACGTGTGTGGCACAGAGCAGGTCCCGGGTGGCGTGGCGCGCAACATGGCCGAAGCTCTGTGGAGGCTGCGAGGAGGCCGAACCAAACTCCTCACCGCTGTTGGTGACGATGCCGATGGAGAATATCTGGCGAACATAGCACCAGGCCTACTACTGCACGGTATATACACACAACTTTCAAGCAACATATAAATATTTTTTACTTCAGATGTTTTCATTAATCTTTTGCCTAACATTATTTTGTAAACGTAAACTTATATCATCCAAGGATTCCTATCGGATGCTCAATATTCTTGGCATTCGCGTAAAATTTGAGATGTCATGGTCAGCCCTACTAAGACAGTCGTATCAATGCGTAAGCCGAAGCTACGCAGTGCTACGAGTTTTGAGCAGTTTCACTTTAATTTGAGATGTCATGGGCAATTCACTAATGCAGTCGTAGCATAACGTAGGCGAAGCTACGCAGTGCTACAAATTTTGAGCAGCTGCACTTTAAAGATGTCATGAGCAGTTCACTGAGGCAGTCGTAGCATAGCGTAGGCCGAAGCTACGCAGTGCTACGAATTTTGAGCAGCTGCACTTTAATTTTCTTTAGTTTCTTACGACAGCGGTGGCCGCCACAAACGGCCGTGATGACAGCATCATAATTTGGGAGCGGGGTTTGATTTCACGGTGTCAAAAAACGCTCTCTAGGAAAGCCCGGTGTATTATAGTACCTATCTCTTTGGGAAAACACACCAACTTACTTTCATAAATAACGTTTCAGTGAAGTCATTCTACGGTACATTGCGGACGTTATGTGGCGGCCACCGGAGTCCTAGGAAACCCTAGCTGCTACGAGTGCACTTTCATTTGGAATGTCATAGGCCGTAGCTAACTTACGACACTAAACTTTTACTTTTGTTTCACAGATTGTGTAGTAAAAAATTCTCGCACACCTTCATATGCCGCAGTGATGGACTCCCAAGGTGAATGTCTTCTCGGCCTGGGCGACATGGCTCTGCACAACCACGTCACTATAGATCTTGTACGTAGAATTCCATTTCATAAAAATCCATGCACCGTGTGTGTGTACTTATTAGAAGCCTTGGAGGCAGTTAATTGTATGGTAGGTACACGGCTAGGTTCACGTAGGGAGCGGTAGGGTCGGGCATGAACTATTGCACATCTAAATGTGGATCCGAAATAGCTGTTATGTACCTAAATATATACATGTAATGGATTCATATTAACTCCATGTTAGGTGGGATGAACTTAAGACCAAAACGAGTAGGTAAGTACTTGGGTAGCAACTACTTCACTGCGTGGAAACTCCCCCGATATACCAACATTATGAATACTTGACTCCGAATATATTATTTTATGACGGAACATCAACCCAAAACTGGAACCACGATCCAAAACGCTTGTGGCATTACATAGTCATATAATGTTAAAATTATTACATCTTTGGGTGTGTATAAAACTGATAGTTGAGAGGCCTACAATAGCACAAAACTACGACAGGCGGCAAAGGCTATAAATTAATAACTGACACTTGCGGCCGGTTGCTAGACACGTCGTCGCATCGACTGTCGCATCAAACAATAGTCTATAATTAACTCACTTTGATGGGACAGTGAATGACAATTTCCTTTACCAACATTTTTTTATTATCTACAGGTTAATAAGCACATGAAGGTCCTTGAAGAAGCTCCATTAGTCATTCTTGACGGCAACGTTCCTCAATCTACAATTGACTTCGTATTAAAGGTGTGCCAGCGTCTTGACAAACCTGGTAAGTAGAGCGATTTTTCCTAAAAAGCGGACAAGCCCAGTATTCAAACATTTTCGGGGTTTAATGAGAATAATTTGTAACCGACGATGGCGTTAAAGTAGAAGGAAGGTTCGTAAGGCCTAAGCATAGAAATCCTGGCAATCTTGACAGCGTATCAGATACGCCGTATCTGCCAGCATCGACATCCAACTAAGGAGTAGAATTCCCGTAATCTGATTCCGATGTTTTTCCCGATAGCTATAACCAAAAGAGTTGTCACAAGTCTCCACTTCTTGAGTTAATAACTTCCTTTTAAGAATGTGTGTATGGTCCTCGAACGCATCATCATTTACCAGCAGTGAGATAGAACCGCAAATTTAAGGACAGATTTTAAAACAATATTTTTTCACTAAAATATATTTATAATTATCAGTACAATCAGTGCTCATCCTCGGAATGGCTTTTTAATGAGATTATTATTCGGACGGATATGTTATAATTAACAATAATATACAAATATATTGTTCACAAGAGATTACTTTCTTCAAGGCACTAAGGTACTTCATTAGGTACAATTATTTAGTCATTTGTCATTGTTATGTCAATACATAGTCATAATAATAAAATGCATTTTGTTAAATAAACAAAACTATGATTAAAGTAACTTAAAACATATACGAACTAACTATAGAGTTATAAAAATTATACAAAATTATTACATAAGAAATTAAGATTTAATAAAGTATGTATTCTTGTACATTTTATTTGTAAGTGCACTTAATTTATTTTTTTAAATACTAAATTAAGTAAATAATATTTTTTTGACCATACTAAACACTCACCATTAAACTGACCAGAAAGAAAAAATAAGACAATAAACAAACACAAAATAAAATCTCAGACATCATTTGTTGATTTGCAGTCAAATATGTTAAAAAATACAAAAAAATTCAAGGTACAGGATGTTTTTTTCCTTGCCAGTAAAAAATCTCATGAATCCAAGCTCATGGTTTTTTCAGTTTTTCTATAGAGAAAAACTCTGAAAGGTATCGGTCATAGGACCTGTAGTTTAGAATCTGGTCACTGGTTTAAAAATCTCATCCTTTTTTTATTATTTTGTAATTGAGTACTTACATAACATACAAAATACATAACTATTATAAGCAATCATTACAAAAAAGAAATGTTGGAAATGGACGGCACAAATCATGGAGCTGCCTGTTACATAAACATACACATCAATAAGTACATAAAAAAATTTGGAATGGAACCAATTAGCCTAATCAGAACAACACAATACATAAATCTAGGTACTAAATATATTGAACAAGAACAAACAGCAAAATGAAATTATCAATTCCTTGAGATTCAATCAATATTATTTTACACTTTGGAATTAAGTGCAGGAGATAAATCTTTGCCTGTTGCACTTTTCGCGCAAGACAATATAATATTGATCGTGCGTGAATTCATTTTCATAGTAACTACTTGTAGAATGGTGAAAAACAGCTCTAGGTTACGTGTAAAATCTATTGAAGTTCATGTGTTTAAAGTATATTTAAAATAATAATTACTGGACTGGGCTATATTTTACATATAACCCAACTGACGTTGTTGCTGCAGCTGATCGCGCAAGTGATGCAGCGCATGTTCCGGCTGGCTATGTTGCATTTGAGCTACCAGGTTCTTTGCTTCCAAACGAAGTTCGTAAAGCTTACGGGATTCCAAATACAGCAGGATTGCTGCAGCTCCTGTATAGAAATACAAAATAATATCTTATCTGAGCAATTTGACTCTATTCGATAAAATTAAAGAATTTAACTTGCATAAGACTTGCATTTTATGCTTTGCATTGACATTGTCCTATGGACACCCATCTGAAGCAGACTATCTGAAATCTAAATTGTGCATGGTGTTCCCCCATGGAGGACCGCGAATAAATATACCAGAGGAGATAGTGTAAGCCACTGTGCACCGAGAAGTCGCGGACTGCACTCGTCTTGCACATTGTTCATTTTTCCAGACAATTTTTTTTTTCTTTTTTTTTTTCGGCTGGTATTTAAAGAAAGATACAGGTATCTAATGCCTAATGCATTGAATGCCATGCATCCATGGGCATTATGTTTTTTTTTTCTTTTTTTCCTAAATGGTCGTTACGAAAAAATAAATAGGTATAGACGAAAGGAGATTCTTCAGCTTTTCAGTGGATTTTCACCGCCCATGGGTTTAATAATCTAATTGCGTAACTTATTGACGTAAACGATTATGACTAGTTTTTTTCATTTTGACAGTTCAACAACATTCATTGCATTTATAGTGGTATGAGGAACAGGGTGTAAAGTTCACTCATCCACCATAGAAAAGGGAGGATCCTCCGACCAGACGGGTGTTGTGTCTGGCGGGCAACTGCCCAACGGTTTGTAGTTGAAATCTTGTATATGATCGCTCGGTAAACTCTAATTGCGCGATGCAGGATTTGTGTGACGTCATGTCTATGATGCGTAGTTCGTATGTGGCGGTGTAACCGCGACACATTATTTACGTTGTTGAGCAGATTTTTTTTCCAATTTATGAAGCAATGGATTAGCAATCTGTTTCAAATCCGAACCAATTGTGATTGTTTGTGTACCCTAACTGCGTATAATTAGGGTACTGGTTAATTTCAAGTTTCACGTTATGAAGAATATTTATTTTCTTAAATATGCTTTAAAATACAATCGAATTTTATAAATATTTAATTTAAAAAATTAACAGTAATCTGAATAATCTCCAGGTATATTTATCTCGACTATAGGACGATAGTTGCGCATTATGACAAATGCTTTAAATTTATTGACCTACTTTGTAATACTTAACCTTTAAAAAATATAAATTTTAACATGCTCCCCAGTCTATATCCTACACATTAGTAGAAAAAAATCATTGTTTTAAAATATTGCAAAGTTGGCCAAAAATTCAGCATCCCAGAAAAGTGTCATGCACCATTTGACAGGATTTTTTGTTGGATTCGACTACACCAGTGGTCGGCTCTTTGGCCTATAGAGTGCGGCTCTGTACAAGTGCGAGCGTAGATTCGTGCGAGGGTCGGGGTTTCGGTCATTAAGGCCCGGACTCCACCAAAGCGGAGACGAGAAGAGATATTTTTCAGCTAGGGTGTATCCACCGAAGCTGTGCGGAGATGCGTACTGGCTAGACTGGAGCGGATATATGTGCTGGGTAGAGCGAGATGTGTGCTGGTTAGAGCGGAGATGTGTACTGGTTCGAGCGGAGATGTGTGCTGGCTAGAGTGGACGTGAGCTGCCAGGCACAGCTCACATCTCCGCTTTGTAGGTATCGCCGCCCAGCTCAATCTCCACTTTGATCACGCCATACAAACATGATGTCGTGACATCTCCGCTCAGTGGTATCCACTGAAGCTAAGTGGAGACGAGATGTGTGAATAACGCAATTCTATTGGTTGTTTAAAACACATCTCCTCTCCTCGCGTCTCGTCTCCGCTTTGGTGAAGTCTGGGCCTAAGCAGTATATCAAGTTTTATTCTAAATTCAAACTATATTTCAAAATTTTATTTCCTAAGTATTTTGACTATAAATTAATAGGACATCGAAAATAATCATTTACACCTTTCAAAGTTTTCCAACATTAACTTATAAGTAAGATGCCTTCTTTATATTATTATCAGCCAATATGATGATGATGAAGACATCCTACTTCTTAGCAAGTTAATTTTAGGAAGCGTTGTGCAGTGAAAGGGGGATAGGAGATTTAAGGATTAAGAAAAGTGTATTGAGCCAGTGTGTGAGCCACACGCAAAAAGGATAGGCTCTCATAAGAAATCTTAGTTGTAATAATATTGATATTTGGCTCTATTGACTTATGAGTAATGACTTTGCCGACCACTGGACTACACCATCTCCTCTGTATATTTACTTTGTGGTGAGGACTAATGTTTTTGTAATGTTCAGTGACAGATAGTATTATTAATTATAGCATAAGTATAATGTTCCCACTGCTGGGACACAGGCCTCCTCTCTGTGAGAGGGAGTGGGCTATAAGCCACCACACAGACCCAGTGCGGGTTTGTGGATATTTATGATAGTTACACCATTATATCAAGTTCATATAAGATTGGACAAAGGCCTCCATTATAGACTTTAACACTAGTCTGAGGGGGCAGATTCTGCAAAATAATTAGCAACACACACTTACCAAACAAAATGAAGGCAACCACAGCAAAAGCATAAGACCATGACAGCACATTGAATGAAGGATATAACAGCCAATCACGACGATAACAGTTTCCTCCGAAAATAGCTACTGCGAAGAACAAAAACACACCTGCAAGCAAGGAATAAACAGATTTATAGATGATATTATTGATTTTAATATGTAACATATTAGATACAGTGATAAATCACATTTGTTTAAAACTTACTTGAGACAGCCACCATTATAAAAGCACAAGTGACAAAGATCCATTCATATCGCAGTACGGTGCGCAGTGGCCATCGCACTATGACACATGCCAGCAACACTTGTGATGTAAGTGACAATATCAGAGCCATTGTAACAAATGATTGCACTGCCATCAACCACCCAGGCAGCAACCATTCTCGGATCACATAGAACTCCTAAAATAAAAATAAAAATTAAATAATTGTGTATTCCTACATGTTCCTCCAAACCATACATTGTTTCTTCCTTAAATTTTAATTGTTAAAGTTTTTGAAACTTCACAGCACATTGTATCACAGTTTTTTCACCTAGGTATTTCTGCATACTACATTTAACAATTAATTTATTTCAATTATTCTGCCATAATACATATTGTCAATCAGTAATCATAACAAAAGTAATTGCTTTTACCTCACTAAAGATGTAGTGGCATCCATGAAAGAGTTTATCAAACTGATAGGAAGGGAATCGAAAACGGTCAAAACAATATTCCCATAAGCCCATGTGTTTGAAGCTTGAAAACATCTCAGGATACGACTCAATCCAGTACGGGCCGGCAAACGAAAGGAGGAGAAATAGGCCAGCAATATACGTTAGACTGGCTCCGATGAGAGTGGCATCTGTAAATAAGTTTTAACACCAATCATTATTTGAGAACTATCTCTTTATTATCCTCACTTGGAAGTATTTTAATAGTATTGGCATAAATCACAAACATGAAGAAACGTACTCATTCAAAAATATAAGGGCGTGCCCAAATTAAATTACTTACTAGAAGCCTTCGGATACTCATTATCAGCGGCCGTCATATTGTCGGTTATATTTAATCAATAATTGCAGATTATCTTTAAAACAGCACTTATGAGAGGAAATTAAACAGTAATAAAATAAATGAAAACAAGCGTCAAGCGTCTTCAACTGAAAATTTGACACTAATGACATTTTGTCGATTACGTTCCTTTAGAAAATGACTTATCGGTTATCGTCTAAAAACTTCGAAAGAATCTGAAGACCAAAAATATTTTAAAAAAAGTACAGTATATCCGTTTTCCCTCGGGTATCATCGGATTTCCGAATACAAACGAATGCCATGTCCATCAATTATTAGATTTATCGTGTATTTGAACTTTATTGTTGTTTTGTTTTGATTTCCGTGTGAACTATTTAGAGCTGTAAAACTATTTTCCTATCTGTCGTGCCTGCGACTTTCCTCCATAGACATATCAAGTAATCCCATTTACATGATTTACATTAAGTTACATAAATTTAAAAAGAGTATTAACTACTCTATATACTTCCAAGTCGATTGAGAGCGTCCAGTCTGCACCAAGTGCAAAGGGCAACTAATATATTACTTTCCTCTATGGGCAACTGATAGAAATCAACTAACGAAACATGAGGTTTGCCGAGGGACTTAAGAACATAGTTTGTCTGTACCAATGATGTTTACTTTTTTCTTGGCGGCCTTTACAAATATAGCACTGGCGGAAGCTAAAAATTCAATTTTCCTCCATAATTGAGGTCATGGTTTCTTTGACCACTTCGCTTTACTACCCTTTTCGGATTTTTCATCATTCTGAATACCTAGCTGATTAATTAACTCAACTCAAACGGTGCTATACTGCCAAGACGTTTGTTAATTTGTACTAAATGTAGAGTCCGCGCCACCACTGAAGTCCGGCGACTTGATGCAATGACATAGACACTAGCGCCACGTCAAAATGACTTCAGTAATGGCGCGGACTCTAAGTATAAAGGTGCGTCCACACCATATATGTTCTGTAGTCCACACGCCAAGCCGCGCGGCCGTGCCTGACGGAGCCGCACGGCCCTATTGGGGACGCGCCTTAAACTTTCATTCGCCGAAAAAAGACACCAGTT
This sequence comes from Agrochola litura, assembly GCA_949152395.1. Lineage (NCBI taxonomy): Eukaryota > Metazoa > Arthropoda > Insecta > Lepidoptera > Noctuidae > Agrochola > Agrochola litura. Next base: position 14,214,555 of record OX424493.1, read on the forward strand.
TTGGTAGTTGGCTTTTTCGTCGGGATGGTGACATTGACCCTTAAGGCGCGTCCCTACTAAAGCCGCGCGGCTCCGTGAGGCCAAGCCGCGCTGCTTGTGAATGTGTACGTTGGAATACAAGGACCCTGTGAGACTGATAGCTCGATAAAAGGAGGGGATAATTACATAGGCAATTAAATTAAATAAACATTTTATTATTATAAGGCAGTTAAGGTTGATCCATACATAGAAAAAATTACATAATTCTTACACTAATTTAATCCTTACTGACTACTTAATATAATAAACGCTAGAGTACATAAATTGGACGGTTTTAAAAAAGGTACATCGTTAATAACTTGTCTTTTCAATGAAATAATGTAAAATAGGACATAATAAAATATTCATTTACTAACTAAGCTGCTATCGAAATCACTGCAGAAATATAATGATCTGCAAAGGCACATATTTAGAATAATATAAACAAGAACAGTTAGTATACTCTAATAACAAGTGTACTAATAAAAAAAATATTTTGTTTATTCTATCTTTATTAAATCTTTTATAAAAATCCAGAGTGATCCAAAGCTAGAATCATTGAAAAAACACGGCTATAGTTATAAAATGTGTCATGTCACGTCACTTGGCCAACTTAGGCGGCCACTCCAGCAATATTGTGTTATTGCGTGAAAATAATGGATTGCTTGAGTGGAAGCCGGAAGGGCTGATTCCATATTGTAGGTGTAGGGGCCGCCTTAAATAATATTCTTTGCAGTAAAGTTAAAAGCACAACATTTTCGGCAACATAAAATAGTGGAGGTAGTCCGTTTCATTATAACATCTGGCATTCACTCAAATCTTGAGTCCAACACAAATCATGTATTATTTCAATCACTCCAATCGATAGTGTTATCCACATTATTTGGTAAATTTACAAAACGTATAAAACTCAACTAGAAAATAAACTACAACATACTTATACATAACATAATTCTTATGTAAAATAAATACATAAAAACGTGTGTACTGGTAATAAAAATGTATTCATTTGAATACTGGAATTTGTGCCAATTCTTTTGGACGGAACTGGTTCATAAGATCTAAAACTTAATTTTAGTTAACTCTATTTACTTGTGATATTCAATGTTATGCTTTTGATTCGTACTCCAATTCAAATCGAGCTTGTGATTCTTTTACCTTGTTACGCTTCTTTGCTTGGATGTTAGACTCGGTCAAAAAGAGGGCAGCTGTCACTAAGCATGCTACAGAACCCACGACACCCAAACCGAATGACCAGCCTGCGAAAAAAAATTAAAATAATTCCAATGGTAATGCAAAAACGAACTTTGTTGTCGTAGTAATAAATCATATCAAATAATTGCTCACCTAAGTAATTGTTGGGATGGTCTGGCATCCATCCGTCTGTGTTTCCCAAAGAGGCAAAAACTATAATTGCAATTACTCCACAAATACCTAAAATAAAAAACAAAGCTATTATTCAAAAAATTCTATGACGTTATTTCGAAATGTCTTTAAGTATCCTAAACAGTTCATCTCACCTGATCCTAGCATAATAAACCCAATACTTTTGATCAGCGTCACATATCTGCGTTGGTCAGGTCCCCAGCATAAGAAGAACATCAACACCAATATTGTAGAGATCAAAACTCCCAGCAAGCACAATGTAAAGAAAAACTGTGTTGCTATCATGAAACCTGCAAAAAAAACGGTTATTAAGAATATGCTTTTTTTTTAAGTTCATGGTTAAGGTTACAGAATAGAATAGCGATATTGCAATTTTTTGTTATTGGAACAGTGATATTGGTGCTATGGTCATCAGCGCGGGACATCATTCAGTGCTTAAGAATAATAGCTGAGGTTTCGCAGATTAATCTAGACTTTCAGACTAATATACATTTTCCGGCGATAAACGCCGCTTATGTTTGCTTATGTAATGTAAGATACTACATAAAACATTTTCTTTTCCAGTCGATGGTAAATGTAGGTACTTACGTACATTTGTGTTTAACGAGACGTTGGTCTCAGTAGGTGACTACGCCAATCGCGGCATTTTTGCTATATACATAAAGGGGTCAGATTAATTGGGGTCTATTCAGTAACCTCATAGATTCTAGCTAATCTGATCGAACACTAGAATAAATAAATATTAAAATAATGCAAGGAAACTGACCAGGTAGTAGATATCCACGGATCTTATCGTATCCGGTGGTGAAAGGGTCATACACCCAACGACATCCAACGAAGAATCTCCTTTGATACTGATCCAGCGGGTCTGGCAGAGATCTGAAGCAATGACTCCACAACCCTAATCTAAAAACATAAGAAATAGTTATATACCTGCCGTTATTAAGAACAAGTCTTGTACACACGGCTATACATCAAGCTATACATTTCCAGTTTATGCTGATCTCGCATTGTTTAGGATTTCCGTACAATGCGAGGTCAACCACTACTGGAAATTTATAGCTTGATGTGTAACCGTGTGTATCTACAAGAAGCAGGAAAATTACTCATTTTTTATTTGATGATGAACGATTGATTGAAACTGCAAACTTCTGCATGTTAAAATAACGACACTTGGATTTTGCATAAATAAATCTCAGAAAATTATAAATAATGACGTATTTGTATTTACCTATCTAATTTTGCGCCTCTTATTCTGGAGTCGCTGACCAACCAGCTGGGCGTACCGAATGCCAATGCCACCGTAACAAGGGCAATGACAAACACGCCAATGCCACAATTACCGGCCAAACTTCTATTCTTCATTGTCTCTGCAACAAGTTAAAAAATCCCTTTCATTAATGGTTCTTATTTAGGATTCAGTAGAATTGCTAATTACTAAAATGATAAGAACATAAAACGAAAAGACATGAGATAGTATGTGAATACGATCTCATGTTTTTTCGTTTTATGTTTAATTGAATTAATAATGACCTTAAAAACTAGAATGTTAGCTTAGCTCCCAACACAGACTAAGTAGTACCTACTCTCCCAAAAAAGTGAAAACCATGAAAATTAGAAACACAATTTATATAAGTACAGATAAGGTAATAAGTATAGTGGTGGCAAGTGCGACAGCCGGACGGGAGTTCATAGGTTCGATTGTATCTTCCTCATCGAACAAAGTAGCAAATATCAAATTTGGGGGATAAGACAAAACTTTACCTGTCATAAAATTGTATTATTATTCGTGTTGCATTTATAAGTTTTTTTATGCTGGACCACCCAGAACCCGAGTCTCGTAGCGCAGTGGCCAATCGCTCAGCCACTGCACCAATAAACTCATCTGTTTTGCTCGAATTAAGGCCGATAAATAGGTTAATAGGCTCGCCCCTCATTGCAAAGAGACTTATAATTCTCGGATAGCAAGCAACGTGTTGTTGATGAGTCATCACCTTCTTGACAACTGTTCGCATAATATGAAAATTGTTTGCGTAAATATTAGGGTCATATTAACTAGTCTGAAGACTGTCTGTAACATGCAATCTCAGACGAAATAAAAAACCAAGACATAGCCCTGTCAACCATAATGTGAAGCCGGTTTCGTAAACATGTGTGCACTTAGTGAGGTGTACTACCTAGTTTTATGCGTGAGTACGTGTATGCACAGAGCGGAGGTGTAGTTTTGGCATGCTTCACTGTATTGTTCGCAGCGCTCTCTTGGTTTTTTATTTGGTCTGAGCATGCAATACGCTGAATTAGAATGTAGGCGTGCTGAAGAGTGAAGACATGAAATGTCTTGCTGTGATTTCATGGTTTCTCATCTCACAGAGATGCCTGGATTATTGTCGTAAGCACGACACGTGATCTTGTATGATTCAACTTTGCAATTATCAAACGGATGTTACCGGGCGAACGCCTTTGTTTATTCAGCACGTCGCTTTGTGGACGCTAAACATGGCAGACACATTCAGAAAATGCCTTCTTGCGATTTTGCTGTTCTTGCTGATTCTGTGAAGATGTACGTATTGGGAAATACTTAAAAATGGCTTTGAGAATTTGAGTACAACAATTTGAGTTAAAACTGGTTGAGTTGTCACGCTCACGCCCTATTTCAAGCTGGATGCATTTTTCCGAGAATTAATCTCTAAAATGCGACAGGCTCATCATTATGGGCTGTTTTATATTTACTTACATAATATTTCATTACCTTTATTGCGCGAACGTGTTGCCCGCAGCTTCGTCCGCGTGCACCCTAATACTTTTTCTAAAATAAAAGTAACCTACTCTTTATAACATCAGCTATCGGCTAGTGAAAGTCCCGTCAAAATCGGTCCAGCAGTTTCGAAGATTAGCCGGAACAAACAGAGACAGACAAAATTTAAAAAGAAAAGATTTTTTATTTTATCTGAAGAGTACCATTTATATATCATATGCATTTAGTAAAAAGCTGTTATTTTGACAATTACAGACACTTCAATTTTATTTATTTATATTGTATATTCCAACATTTCGAAATTTAATTTTTAAGTCCTGCATTAGAGATGACATTAGCCATGACAGGGTACGAAATACGAAACCAGACTTCAGGTTACCAGACTCAGATTCCAGACAGAATCCATTAGACCTAAGCTCCGCAGTGGTCGGTTATTTTTTTAAATATTATTTGGGGGATTTTTCAAGGCTCTATAGCTGAATCGCTACATTTTATACAAAAAAAAACTAATTGGTTGATTATGGTGTGGATTGGGGTTTATTAAAAACTTTTTCATAAAACAACAGACTTTTTTTATTTTTCACTTTTCAGTTGTGGTACGTACCGCACACAAATTCGAATACCACTACCTGCTATGTAAATTACAGTGACAGGAAGTTACTATGTCTAACATCATCCACATAGACTAAGTGGGAAAAATACGTACAGTACCGACCAAAAGTCCATGAGCAATCTCACAAAGCAATAGACTGCCAGTGTTGCCAGTACCTGCGTCGACTTTCGGACGATTCACTGCCTGAAATGGGACGATTTTTGAACAAAAAGGACGGCTGAAGAAATATTAATTTGTTACGATGAGAAAAAAGTATACCTAAAAAGGCAAGAGGCACATACAGCAAGCAAGTTTGTCGCTTCGTGTCTTCCTCAGTATCTGTCCACTAAAACCACTGCTAAAACAGTAGGTATTATTATAAAATGTTTTTAATGAAAGAAACTCGCAAAACGAAAACTCAATTTCACACTAAACATCGACGAGCATCGTAGTAACTCGTAGGTAATGAATTCAGCTGAATAACCGAATGATTGTGGTTGTTTGTGTGCGTGGAAGGTACAGGCAAGCGATACGGGATCACTACGCGTGGAAAAAGGATGGCTGGCGATATTCGCCAGCAGTGGTCTGAAATGAGGTTAAAAACTGAAAGCTCATAAAAGGTGGCAGCACAGTTGTACGTCTTTATAAACCACCATTGTTGTGTTTATGTTTACTTTTGTGTCGATCACAAATTATACGAAAACTAAATAAATATATTTATGAGACTTGGAGTGTAGCACTATTAAAAGACGAGCTAAGGACAGGGGAAGCATCTACCACTGATAAAAAAGCAGTTTTAGTGGAATAGTCACTAAATTACGAACGTTTTATATTTTATAGGTTATTTTGTGTTTGTTGACTTTATGTTCGTTTTTTGGGTCAGTGGGTCGTCTTATGTTAAAGACTGGAGGCGTACGATAGAAATAACCTGATCAGAGTTGAAAACCAACTCGTGCATGATCTTCCTGACTGAAAAACCTCAGAGATAGCACTTCTAGCACTGATCTAATATGATAATATAAACACACAAATACTTTACTATAATTTACATAATAGCACATCACAAGTGCCTGTATTTAATGAAAACAGACTTAGTTATCTTGGGAACATCACCTATAAACCACTTTCTCCCATAAAAGGTTTAAAGGATAGCACATCGTCTCGATGAAATATTGGATTCCAATTTTTTTCGGAGAGCTTTCTTCCACAGTTTTCTTCTTATAACATCTTTGGCAAATACATGGGTCCCCGTATTTTTGCAATAAACAGCTGCGCAACTGGGCTCAATAATGAATTATGCGTAAAATAAGTCACTTGTTTAGAAAAAATGTATGGCTAGCTGTCAAATTATAAGACGCTGGAGATCAGCGCCATCTGAAGTGAGCAAGTGGCAGTTTTTACTTCCATTGCATTCACCATTCATACGCCACACGTTTCGTTTTTACTTAAAGTTTTACGCAAATTGTAATTTTTAAAACTACGTTTTGTTATTTACATTTGAAATGCATTTTTGTAATAAGGAAGTAAATTAGAGTAGTTGGCTTTTTGAAAAGGGACGGAAAAGGGACTGAACATATGAACGGACATCGAAGGGACGTAAAGATGTCTAAACGGACAAAAATCGTCCCTTTTGGGACGTTCTGGCAACACTGAGACTGACGCTTCGGTTTGACTTACGACCTTCTTCTATAAGTTGTTACAATACTGTAGACACGCACATTACACACACACTCACTTTGTCTTGCAACCAATGACTAGTTCAATAATCATCATTCGTTTTTAGTTTCATTCGTCTTGTTCACATAAATATTAAAGTTTAGCAGGTAGACCACAAAAAACTAAGTAAATTATTTCGATTTCTGTGGGGTAGATGCAGTTTGTATTTAATTAATAGAACTTTTTTGGTTCGTGGATAATATTGGTGACGAGTATTTAGCGCAGTGTTGTGGTTATTATTATCAAAAAGCAGGCATAAAATATATTGAAGAGATCAGATCAGATCAGAGAATATTATTGCGCTGCGTAAAAGTGAAGTGAATATCTAATGAAACCGGACTAAGTGTGAGTGTTATCATTAATATATTTCATATTTTACTAAACATAAATCTTAATCAAGGGTATTGTTGATAGAACAGAGGTATTGTTGAGACAGAAGATGCCTTTAAATTCATTGTGAGGTTTAATTCGATTAGTGAATAATAAATAATAAGGTATTATGTGTAATAAAAACAATGTTTTTCTTTGTTCTAGAGAAATACTGTGAGGGTTAAGAGATATGAGGAAGGGGCTTATTATCGAGTAGCAGCGACGTTAAATGGTGAATGAAACAAATGGTTTCATACCAACGAGACATTTTGCTGAATTATTAAAAACACGTCATGAACCGTTCGCCGTGCACTCTGAAGGCTTGCATCACTGAAGACCAGCTAGAAAACCGTTTTTGACCTTAAAATATTGACCGTAACAACTTAATAAACAACAGATTCGTTATTGCATGAATTTATGGTAACGAATTTTTTAAGCACGTTTCAATAGGGTGTTTGTCGTATTTCTTGCAGATATACCGAAATTGTTTAATATTATTTTAGTAATAGTATTATTTTAGGATAAAAATTTGAGGTTTAGTTTCAATCTTCTTTTCGTAAAGAAAATGAATACTTAAGCTTTAACCTCAATAACAACCAATATTTACTAAAGTCAAATAAAATGTAAAATAATTAATACAAATAAAATATAAACAAACTGCCCATATTTAACCTTAAAATTACCTATTCTGTAAGTAGTTTTTTACATTTTAAGTAGTCTAATATTCTTATTTATTACTTAATTACTTCGACCATGATCAAAGCTTAGTATTTATGGTGAAAAAATCCATTAAAAATTTAAAATATTTCATAATTTAAATATGTCTAAATAATACAAACTGCTTCTAAGTTTCTTGACATCTATTTCACATCTTATTCAGCTGAAGTAATGATAAATAATTGTAGCAGTTTATTAACTTATGTAAAATAAATATAACGAATAAACATATTTTTTTTAATTTTGTTATCATATATCACGCATTTTTTATTCTAAAACCTTTATTGCAATAACAGCATAAAAAAGCAGCAATATTTAAAAATATTATTATCGAAAACAAAAATAATAATATTTGCAAAAAACCGTACTGTGTTTCACGAGATTAGAACCTGAGGCAGTTTGAATTCCATACCAACGCTTAACGCTTTCTGCTATCTGCACTTGTTAAGTTATTATTGAATTCTAGCAATGCCATTAACTGGTCAAGTTCACGCGCATAGTGCGTGTGTGCTAGCATGTTTAAAGCGACGGAAATATATTGTTGTTTCGTGTAACTGCGTTATCTGTGGTGCAGTGTTGCCAACCCGTACGATAATTATGGGGGCGTACGATAATTTGGCCTATGGTACGATGTACGATAATGAATGTCTAATGTACGATAATTTTACGATTTGCTGAAAAAACAAGTTCCATTAACAAAATGTATTTATCAGACAAAATTAAACGCAGAAAAGAAACAAAAAAAGTCAATATCAATTATGTCAACATCAACAAGTATCTCTCTCTCTTTCGCTCTCTAGTTTTTATTTTTATTTTACAGTGAAAACACAAAAATATCAACTAAAAACGATGACAAAACATGTTTACGGTTTGTGCTCCTAGCGCCATTAGTGGTGAAACTTGGCATAATTATATACTTCCCCTTTGACTCTATACTCCATTTGAAATAAGAATAGACATATAAACAAACCTTTTTAACAGTCCATTCAACCGATTTTGACTTCTATTGTATTGGTGACATGACAAATGGCAGCTACAGTAAACAGTTGGTATTGTAACCATTTTTTTGTTTTTAATGCCATCCTGACTGTGCGTTTGCACTGGCGCAAAATCACAACAAAACATGTTGAAATCTCTAGTTCCTGTCAAAAATTGTATGGAAAATTGACAGACAACAGAGATTCCAACATGTTTTGTTGTGAATGTTTCGCCAGTGCAAACGCACAGTTATGCCTACACTATAGAAGTCAAATCTGGTTGAAAGAACTGTAAAAAGGTTTGTTTAAATATCTAATTTTATTTAAAATGGAGTACCTATTCATTGTTTTTTGCTGGCCGACTTACGTTTTTTTTTTATTTGGATTTTTCTTTTGTATGTACGATAATTTTGCCCAAAATACGATAATTTCAACGTGGGATCTCGATAATTTGAACTTTTGGAGTTGGCAACACTGCTGTGGTGTGTGTATCGTGTTGCTTACACATACAAATGTACGAGCTATACCGCGTGTTCACAGCAATACGACTCTTAGCGTGCTCATGCACTTTTGAGCGCTTACTGTACCTACGTACTACCCAAGCAAAGTTAGTAAAATTTATATGGGACCACCTAGCAAGTTTAAATACCCTTTCAAACAAAAAAAGAATTTTCCAAATCAGTCCAGCCGTCTTCGAGTATTCAGGGAACATCCTAACTTATATTATAAATGCGAAAGTGTGTTTGTTTGTTACGCTTTCACGCTAAAACGGCTGAACGGATTTAGATGTGGCACATGGGTAGACCAAGACCTGGGTTAGGACATAGGATACTTTTTATCCCGATATTCCCACGGGATCGAGACTTATGTGGGTGAAACCGCGGGACGCAGCTAGACGCAAAAAAAAATTTGTCGACGAACTGAGAGACTCCACCTTTTTTTTTAAGTCCGTTAAAATTAAAACCTTTGAAGAAATTGCTAAGTTTTTTGAACTTTTTACTCAAATGATAAGACAACAATTTTGAAGTTCATCATTACTTTACGAAATGGTTTTCATTTTATTTTATACAACTGTTTTAAAACTTGACAAGTGCAATTACAAATTAAACACATCCCCAAAAAAGGTTCTGTGAAATAAACAATGTAAATCAACTCCTCAGCATTGAACAATCAGTCTTATGTTTAAACAGTCTAACAAAACAATAAAGCTCATGCATAAAGCTGTTACAGTTCATACTTCTGTTCTGACTAGTTAATTAGTAAATCCCAATGTCAGAGCAATTTGTAAGAACTTTATAAGTATATGTCACTTAACACCAAACACAAGGTCATAAACCCGAGATGAATAGCAAATCTAAGTACCTCCGTAAAAGTTTCGCAATACAGTCAATGAAGGCAGTGTGTGTAATACACAGCATAACATTCACCCAGAAACACAATGCCAAAATGTTCACACGCATTTTAACTGTGGGAACTCATAAAATATGCAAAACTATTTTTTTTTTACATTTTCCTGTAGAATTTTGTTTTTGGTAACATGATTAGGTACCAGTGAACTTCAAACTTGAAAAAAAAGTACCTAGTAGATACCTACTTCTCTAAATGATTATTTCAAGTACTTAACTTTTACACATATTTAAAAAAAAAAATAACCCCTATTCAGCAGTACCGGTGACCGATGATAGCAGTACCTTTGTTATTTTATATCTTTATAAAGTTTTATTTACCTGCCCCCCAAATATTCATCATGATTGTCTGACAGAAACTGCTGATTGAGATAAGACTGCTCACAGTGTGAGCACTTAGCGCTATTGCTCTTTTGTAAAATTTGATAGTTGATTATTTAAAATTGGATACTTTGAATATGGTGTAATTAAACAGAGTATTCTATCTTTACTTTATAAAAATATCACAACTATTAAGATTAAGTGAGATATTTAAAATGATAAATAGGTACTTGACTATTACAGCATTAACATTAAGCAACTTGGGCATGTAGTTAAAAAAAAACAAGTTGATGTGTCATTAGCACTTGTGCACAAAAAACAAGTAGACCCAGCAATAATAATATTACCAGCCAATTATTGTCTCGCTGCAGGGCAAAGGCCTCTTCTCATACAGAGAAGGCACGAGCATTGATCACCATGCTTGCTCAAGACGGGTTGGCGATTTCAAACTTATATTAACTTTAAGTCCAGGTTTCCTCACAATGTTTTCCTTCACCAATGTCAGTAACGTCCAAGATAAACTCAATTATTATTAAATTTTGTGCCAGCAGCAGAGTTCTATTCATGAAGAGGGTGCAAAAAGAATCAGAAAGTGGGCAACATCACAAATAGCTGTCAAATATTTCACGGTTTTGATTAATTGGTCAATATTACTGAAATATTGCTCTACAGCACACTGTATGATAATGAAATACAATAAATAATATTGTTATAAAACAGTTTTTGGTATAAAACAGGGATTTGGAAAGTTTCAAAATACTTGTTTTACACTTAAGACTGTTACATCACAAACCATAATCAATATTTAAGTGCGTTATAGAGCAATATTTTTATGTTTTCATTCATATTTGAGTGCTATTCGCGAAGTTTACAACTTTCTGATGGCATACCCTGTTATGGTTACTTTTAGTTTAGGTTTATTAGGGTAGGTAAGCCTAAAACAACAAACTGAATACACAGGAACCTAGTTTGATAAAACCAACAATTAGTTTTGGTCAATGGGTCGTCTTAGGGGTTTATTTCTCACATGTTTAAAAATGCATTTATTTTTATTTATATCAACACAACTGTCGACAGAGCTGAATGTCAACACAACTGTCGATAGAGTTAAATGCAATATTTTGAAATAGAGATCAGTTATAATCAAACGTAAGTTATGTAAAAAGTACATTAAACTACTATTTAGTTACATTAAATGATTTAAGAACCTAAAACAAGTAATTGAAGTAATGAAATAATAAATCAATTGTAAAATATCAAGCGTACTAAACCTTCAATATTCAATTCAAAAAGAGTGAGAGAATCTGAATTTCTGCGGTGCCATAAGTTTACTCACCAATGTTCTAGTATTCCAAAAATATTCTTATAAACTTGCAGCTTTGTCAAAATCCACCACATGCACGTAGAGTATAAGTGAACAAATTTTATCATTCAAAACTTTTAGTTTGAACAATAACAAAATAACTCTCGGGATTACTGATCAACGCCCAAGTTGTTTGTCACAGTTGCCACCACAGACCAAGTAGTATACTCAAAGGTTGTCACTCAAAGGTTGCCACAGAACAGTAATAGTAGTCTTTGCACAGAACCACAGACTAAGTAGCACAGAACTCAAAGGTTGTCACTTTGTCAGTTAGTAGTTCCTTTCCAGTCAGTGTGACCAGATTTAAATTGAACAATAGGTCGGCTGCTCGCCTAAATTCTGCTAAAGACTGCATTTTTTTTTTCATTTTTGGATCTCTATGTGGTTCATACCCAAACATCACATTTGTACCATATCAACCCAATTCAGGGCAAACTCACCTTCTAAACCCATTACAAAAACGTATTTTACTTGAATAGTTAGTAGATTTTTGTCGCTGCAATATTTTTTGCATTTGCATATTACAGCTAAAAACTGTACATTTTTATTTTCTACGGAAGATTTTTAGGATTCTGGCAAAAACTGCTACATTTTCAGATCTGCGACACAATCTGCTAAGCCCTAAATTGGAGATCCAATTTTGCTCTAATCGTATAATTCTGCTAAATCTGGTCACACTGCCAGTTCGCCCGAGTTCGCCCAAGCCGCCCAAGGCCCAACAACTGACCGACCACAGATGTTCTAGCTACACGCTTGAAAATTAAAGTCCGTCAACGAAGCTAAAGGCCCGTTCGAAAGTAGTTCGAATCTTCGGAGAGAACTCTACTTAATTCCTTTATTATTTGTATTTTACTTTTTTGAACGGGCAATAGCACATCGGGAGTCTCTCGGGAGCATGGACTTATTATAATGTCCATATTCAAAATTCATTTATTTACGTTACACGTCCGTGTTTGGGTTACAGAAATACATAGGTATGTGTACCAAATTTCAACTTAATCGGTCTAATAAATTCGGAGCAAATTGGCTGTGACAGACGGATAGACAGACACACGAGACACCTACGGTGCAAAAACGTCACATATGCAAATGATGTAATTTTTCAGGAGAAGCGTTTGAAAATTCGACATCCTATTATAATGTAAAGTTCTTCTTGACTAAAGAAATGAACTGGTAATATCTACAACTTTGAACTTCGTATTATTACTCACTAGGTAAAGGGGTACATACTCAGATCAATTTTGACAAAAATTGCATAAGTGACGTTTTTGCACCGTAGGTGCGGAGTGATCACATAGGGGTTCCGTTTTTTTCCTTTTGAGGTACGGAACCCTAAAAGCACTCAGAAACATCATCATCTTTTTCCAACGATACTCCTACACGCTTCTGTGCATTGTTTTTTTTTAACTCTCGTTTATGCATGCATGGGGAATGCCACCCCTATTATTTTTTCATAATTTCACCACACCGTTAATTAGCGGTGCACAGAATACACCTTCGTTTCAATTTTCATCGATATGTGCCAATAGTCTCAGCGCATCCCCATAAGATTGGCGGGGGGCGGCAGACGGCAGTTTTTGCCTCGCCTCAAAAAAATCTAGATCCGGGGCTGCATACGATTATAATAAAACCGGCTGGTTACAGGATTTTGTAAAATAATGGGGTTGATGGGGGCAGTCAAGCCCCTATCTACAGTCAGCGACAAGACCAATGTCGAATAACACTGCTACTTTTACACAAAATTGTCCGATAACCTACATTGTATTTTAGCATTTTATAAATTAATTAAAATTTAATTGAATTGATTTTGAGTTCTTCTTTTTACATGTTCCGATTTTAATAAAATTACTTTAGGTTGGTAGCTCAATTTCTCAGTAGCAGCCCGGATTTGTGCCCGGTTGATGGCAATAGGCTCGCCCCCAATTACATGTAATTGTAATGTGGGTGTACTAAGGGTCACCTCTGCCTAACACTTGAGGAAAACACACGTGATGTTAAATTATCTTTAAGTTTTATTTAGCTCGATAATTAACAAAAACTAAAGTGATAACCGACTTTTGTCGCTGACTGTACGCCTTGCTTGCTGACTGGCTATTCTGGTACTTATGTATGTTCATGCCCATAGGAGAGAAGAAAACACTTTTTTATTTGTTTCTTTGGTTGTAGTAAATTGAAATTGTGTAGAACGATACCTACTTCGTTCGGCATATCCATAAGTGGGCCAGGGCCCATCTTATTGTTGTACTGTTACTGTAGCGTGTATGTAAATACATTTTACCTACCATCTACATTTACTATACTTACATCGATTGTTATTTTTTTTTCAGTGTTTTTCGAACCGACAGATAGAAGAAAAGCTCCGAAGATTGTTCGCAATAAATACACTATATCATACGCTTCACCGAATTTAGCTGAATTACGAGCAATGGCACAAGAGCTTGAACCATCCCAAAGCACTAATGTTGAAGATTACTGTGAATTTACAGAAATTGCAGAACTATATCCAGTTGTATCACATGCTGTAGAATTCATGATTATTACAATGGGTTCCAAAGGAGTTATAACAATCAAAAACAAAGGACATAAAGATATAGCAAGATTTTATCCAACCGAACCTATTATTATGATAGAGAATGTGTCAGGAGCAGGAGATTGTTTTGCGAGTGGCTTTATTCATGGTATGCTCTCTGGACTTCAGGAAGCACAGTGCATGCACATAGGCTTTGAAGCAGCTAAGATGTCGCTACTGTGCAGAAAAACCGTACCTACGAATTTAGATAGTATAAATTCTTCTTTGTTTAAAAAAGCAAAGTACGAGCTAATAAAGTGATAGTTAAAAGTATTCAAAATATATTTTTATAAAGGCACACGATCTTAAGCTGTTAACATAAAAAATGTTCTTAGTTAATTATTCTAAACCTTACAAGCAATGTAGTACATTCCATACGAATTATTTTCAATACTGATCATGTCTTTACTGTACAGTATTTAGTATGGGTTTTAGAAATTTAAATGAGTCTTCTTATCCAAAAGTTTGGGGAGACTAGGGTGGCGCAAACCACACTAATGTATGAAATCGTGCTGATTACAATTATTTTACGTCAGTTATGCTTGTCTAGCCCCAACCTAGCATGATAAAAACACATCTTTTCAGTACACATAAAATAAATCTATAATACCAGTAGGTACCTACATATACTAATAATAATGTATTACATAAGTAAAAGATACATTTTATGAGTATTCACAAAAATAAACTGATGTGATTTGAAATTGTATAATATTTTTAATACAATATTCTTGATGTCTTCTTCCTATTATTTTATGTATAAAATTATGGAATACATTGTGACATTGTCTCTCATCATCTATTACGCCTCATTGAGGTGGATAACAATTAAAATTCTATTGTGTCTCGTTAATGACAGTTGAAAGGTTACGTATCAATAATACGACTATTGTATATGAAGTTTAAATAAATAATACATTACAGGTCATAAAACTCCTGAATGCTAGCTGCATACTTATTATACTTACACAGATTTCCAAATTCAAAATACATATTAGCAGCAAAGAATATTTATCAACTTTGTGATTTCTTCATCTGAACTTAATGTGTGCGTTACCCCAGCAAGAAAATCTCTTCTAGAATTAATTAAGTTCAACAAATAATTACAGCATAATCTGCTGTAAATGTGCGCCAAGTAAAATATTTGTGCATGCTGTCGTTTTGGAAAAGAAACAAAAACCGAATCCTGCTGTAACATTATACCAGCAAGAAAACGAATGACCGGAGAGAGAAACAAAGTACATGGGCGGTTAGCTTATATTTGTGCGTAAATGTGCGTCGAAAATGAATTTGTGCGTCTTCAGGTTTTTCGTGATATACTCGGAAACCAATGATTGTGCGCCCGTAGAATAATTTGTGCTTGTAACTTCCCATAACAGTTTTGTAGTTCAGTGTACCGACGTACAATAATGTTTAAACATGTTTGTGAGCAAAGTTAAGAAGATGTATGAAACCGTCGCTTTTCTAATTTGATCAAATTACCAGTGACGTCACCCCAGCAGGAAATTAAATATCACGAAAAACCTGAAGACGCACAAATTTCATTTTCGACGCACATTTACGCACAAATGTAAGCTATCCGCCCATGTACTTTGTTTCTCTCTCCGGTCATTTGTTTAAAATTTTCTTGCTGGAATAATGTTACTCAAGCAGGATTTGTTTTTTCGTTTCTTTTCCAAAACAACAGCATGCACTAATAATTTACTTGGCGCACATTTACAGCAGATTATGCTCTAATAATTTGTTGAACTCAATTAATTCTAGAAGATATTTTCTTGCTGGGGTAACTCACACGAACTTAATACCTATGACCACAACACATTTTACAATTATCTTGTGGTGGAATTTAGAAAATACATCAGTAAAGAAAATCAGATCAGGATCTCCAGTTTGTTAAAAATATGCATAATTCTACTTGAACTTAGCGTTAACATTTTACAGAAGTAATTAAGTTTTACATGTAAAAAAATAGTACTTAGTCTAAACTACTTACTCCTAAAATATTATAAGAATACAGTGAATCTATTTTTGGACGGACTACATAGATACAGTCAATTATATAAATTATATTGTTAAGGCAATGATTATAGTACAAATTCCACAAAATAATGTGTTAAATTATTAGTTTTTGTAAAAATACAAAACCACATTGTTCAATAAAACTGTTAAAGATCAGAAAGGATGGAGTCATTATTAAAGTACTTAAAAAATGTTAGTCTATATGTCAGTATGGCCTCCAGCATAGCCAACCTTCCTTTCATGCATAGTATAAGATGATGGCTCCCGGCTCTGCATCTCATGAAGTCTCTTATACTTTTGTACTCTTGCTTCTACCAAGAATAGAATGCCAGCAGGGAAAAGTAAGATAACACCTATGACACCAAGAGCATATGCCCAGCCCAGATCATTGTGCTCCCAATTGGGCATCCAGTCTCGACCATCGCCTCTAGCACCAAAAGTCACCACAGATATAATGCCAGAGATTCCTGAAAATAAGTTTATATTATAGCAGAATATTCTACAAGTATTTATTAAGGTATAGTTAGATAAGAGTGGCACTAAAGTATACTTTATAAATATTGTGGTAAATCTGTTCAGCTCTAAGAGCAATCAGTTCATGTGGCAATGTATGTATTTCAGTTTTTTTACTGTAGTTTGACTTTAAGTATATAAGAACTATAACAAACCTCCAATAACAAGCACTGTCCCTAGAGTTACCAGAAGCGTTAGGTATTTATCGTCATCTTTGTCTTTCTTCACATAAAGATAAGACAAAAACATTGATAAAATAACACAGCACATAGCTATAGTGAAAAAGAATTGTGTTGCTATGAAGAAACCAGGCAGTAGAATGTCATGAATTATGTAATATTCCTCTTCAAATATCCACCAGCATCCAGTGAACACCGTGTCATACCAATGATGGATTTCTTCGAATCCATTGAAGCACACCTCCCACAAGCCTGCAAATTTAACCAAGATGCTATACATTCATTTGATAAACGGCATACCTATATTTAAAAAAAATTATATTTGTTTGTGTTTCTTGTATGCGTTCCGGTACTATTAATTCGTTAGCGATGAAACTTTGGAATGTTCATGTTGTCGTGCGCACGCCCGCGAATATTTGTGAATGAGAAAAGAAAAACACCAGTAAGTCAGGAACGAAGTTGCGAGCAACAGCTAGTTATAAATAGAATGAACTGTCTATCTTCTCTTCAAACAATAAAAACATGAGATATTGATACATCTTACCAATTTTTAAAAACTTTGGGTTCTTTAGTTTTCCGTCAGTAACCAGCCAATATGGACTTACGAAGGCAATTATTATGAATAAAGATGCAAATACAAAGAATCCAAGCGCAAATAATCCTGTTTTCGATTTATCCATTTTTAATACAAAACAAAATAACAATCAAAAATTTAACTATCAACACGCCCTAAACGTCAACGTCATAATAAACCGCCGCCGCCCCACCAGTGTTGCCAACTCAAAAAGTTCAAATTATCGAGTTCCAACGTCGAAATTATCGTTTTTTGGGCAAAATTATCGTACAGACGCCAGCACTTCAAGCTACTACAATCTGTCAAATTTATTTAATAGATTTTAACTTTATTGCTGAAGAATAAGGTTCAAAGTTGATTGGGAAAATTTGACAGTTTCGGGTAGCTTGATGTGCTGGCGTCTGTACATACAAAAGAAAACTCCAAATATAAAAAAAAAAACCGTAAAACGTTCATTTAAATTGCTATCAAAAGACAATGAATAATTTTATACTATGGTCAAAGGGGAAGAATGTCAAGTTTCACTTTAGTGGCGCTAGCAGCACAAACCGTTAACATGTTTTGTCATAGGTTTTAGTTGATATTTTTGTGTTTTCACTGTAAAATTATTAAAAAACTAGGGGAGGGAAAGAAAGAGAGATACTTACTTGTTGATGTTGATTACTTGACAGTCAACATTGGTATTTATTTTTTTTGCTTTTAATTTTTCTGACAATTACAATTTGTTAATGGAACTTAAAATATTTTTTTCAGCAAATCTCAAAATTATCGTACGTTAGACTTTCATTATCGTACATCGTACCATTGGTCAAATTATCGTACGCCCCCATTATTATCGTACGGGTTGGCAACACTGCGCCCCACGCTCCACCTAGGGTTGCCAACATTTCTTCGACGAAATATAGTATTTTTCAAAATAAGCTATAAAAAATATAGTACAGACGCCAGCACATCAGGCTACTACAATCTGTCAGATTTTCAACTTTAATGCTGAAGTGTAAGGTTCAAAGTTGATTGGGAAAATTTGACAGTTTCGGGTAGCTTGATGTGCTGGCGTCTGTACACTTCAAAAAAATATAGTATTTTAAGAAACACCTAAAAATAGACAAATATATATTTGTTACTTATTTTTTTTTATCAAAAACACTATATTTTCGCACTTCTTGCATAAAAAAAACTAAAATTCAAGTGTCTTACATAAGGCTTTATTTACATTAAATGTTGACATTAAATGTAAATCAAAAGCTCATTTTTTATTAATGAGATATGCTTCTGTTTCTTTCTTCTCGCCATTTCGAATTCATAACCGAAAATATCCTTTCTGTGAATGCCGAACTGGCGGGATAAACATGATAACTTATATTCTGTTTTTTTTTTAAATGCTGCAATTTTTGGCCTGTAGTTTTGTCAGTAAACTCGCTACATTCTTTTACTTTTGCAAAGATTTCATTTAATCTTATTATTTGAGAGTAGTAGAGTAGCGTTCACTTTTTTTTTAATGACGGATTTGTTTGTTGCGTTTCAGTGTTGAAAATATAGTATTTTTTCTTCAACAGTATATAGTACGCAGACTTGAAACATAGTACAATATTATATATTATAGTACAGTTGGCAACCCCTTCCACTCCACCTCCACCTAGAGATAAAGGGTGCGTTCCGAGTAACGCTGTAATCGATTTGAGCGTTTTAACAACCGTTCCGAGTTAGCGTTATCGCGATAACTATGTTCCGTGAATCATCATAGATGACGTCATGGCATGCGCCATCTAGCGATAACACCGACCATGCCCTAAATTAATATCACCGTGAGCGCTGTCAAAAATTACAGTTGTGCTGTTTTGTTTTGAGTTTCATCATAACTGTAAACTAAGAGCGAGGCCCCATTAGTGCGTTGCGCTGCATTGCGTCGTCATACAATGCGTTGTTACAATGCGTTGGTGTGGCATACAATGCGTTGTTCCGTTGCGACGACGCGACGCAACGCAGCGCAACGCACTAATGGGGCCTCGCCGTAACGTGGCATTTTCGAAATTGTGCTTCTGGCTACAGTCGCCACCTAACCAAGGAAGAAGAAGAAATTTGTGGTGTATACTTAAATAAATACTGTAAATCTAACCATCTTGTGCAAGTTTTGGGGTTATGTTATAAGTTTTGACGTTGAGCGACCACTGTGAGCAGTGTGAGCGCGTTCACGAGCGTTCCGAGTTGTTGACAGCTCTGAACTGTCATAATCGTGATATGCAACTAGGAACGCGAAGTATCGCTGTGAGCGCTGTGAGCGATTAAGGTCTAACTCGGAATGCGGCCTAAATAGGAACGCGAAGTATCGATGTGAGCGGTGTGAGCGATTAAGGTGTAACTCAGAACGCGGGGAAAGTCTGTCACAGACGTAGCTATATATATCATAGGTCTGTGATCATAGCTATAATATTTTATTATTATATTCCATCCCCCGACCAATCACCATGTTCGGCAAACCGATCCCTTGGGAGAAGCGAGCTAAATATCTCGCTGTCGTCCTAGACCAACATTTGAACTTCGCAGAGCACATAAAGTCGGTTCGTTCGCGAGCCGCATTCGCTCTCGGTAGACTCTTCTTCATACTGAATGCACGTAGCAAATTGTTACTTAGGTGCAAATTGCGCGTTTACACGGCGTGCATTCGACCAATCATAACCTATGCGGGTGTTGTCTTTGCTCATGCAGAACCCCATCATATCCATAGGATGCAAACAGTTCAAAACCGATTCCTCCGTAGAGCCACCGGTGCCCCCTGGTTCGTTAGGAACGAGGCACTTCACCTCGACCTAAAGATTCCCACTATCATTCTTTGAGTCCGCGGCCAAACCTCGCAACCCTCTAGTTGTCGAGGCCGCCAGTTATGTCCCCAGTAGAATCAGTCATGTTCGCCAACCAAGGCATATTCTCTCAGACCCCGATGACCCCATAACCCTTCTCCAGGAGAGTAATAGGGAAATGAGTACACTGAACAAAAACAGACGCCTCCCGTCATTCCGACCTCGCCGCCCCAGGTCCTTTACGATCGCGACCGCCGCGCCCCCGAGTAAATAATACTCTCCCCCCACCCTTGCTCGTAAACGACGTGCCAGCAGTTGTTGCAGCTGTGCACGTAGCTTTAAATTCCCCGATTAATAATCATGATCAAAACCTTTTGATCCAGCCCGTCTCATCTTCTTTTGATGTCCTCCCTCCGGATAACGCCCTAAGCCGAGGCTCGTACCCCACAGGGGGTGCCCTTAGCGAGTGTTTATCCTAAGCTTTATAGCTTAGTTTTTATGTGTGCCTTAGCTGGAGGCTTTGAGTGTAGCAGCTTGATGCATCCACAGGATTGACCGATAGCCACGGTCGTTAGAGACTAGCCATGAGATGCACTACAGAAAAAAAAAAAAACTCGTAACTGTGCGTTTGCACTGGCGAAACATCGCAACAAAACATGTTGAAATCTCTAGTTCCTGTCAAACATTGTACGGAACATTGACAGAAAATAGAGATTTCAACATGTTTTGTTTGTTTTTGTTTTCATGTTTTGTTGTGATTGTTGCGCCAGTGCAAACGCACAGTTATTCTTTGTCTGTGGCCTTCCACAGAATGCTCCTTAGCATTCTCGATAATAGCTGATCTTGAACCTTTTTATAAAATACTAGCTTCTGCCCGCGGCTTCGCCCGCGTGGATGTCGGAAAATATCCCGTAGAAGCACGTTTCTATACTGTGATTCAGAGTATCCTATCCTAACCCAGGTCATGGCCTATTCGTATGTTTTTCATCTAAATCCGTTCAGCCGTTACGGCATGAAAATTTAACAGGCAGATAATAAATCCGTTTTAGGGTCCCGTACCTCATAATGAAAAATTAAAACCCATAAAGGATGACTTCGTTGTCTGTCAAGACCCTTTTTTTCAGGAATGCGTGGAGGCATCAAGTTGAAATAGATATCAAAAACTTAGATCTACAGTTTCTTGGAGCTGTAATGAAAATCAAACTTCCAAGTATACGCAATAGAATGTACGGCCATTTATGCCGCATATTTTGACACTCGTAAATAAACCAGTCTATTTGGTACTTCCCGTTGGCCCAGCAGCATAAAGTTTGGCGAAAGTAAGGTCAAGTAAAGAGAAAAATCCGAAAATTGGTAATTTATAGTTATATTTCAACTGCAAAGTTAAGTTTTTTCTTCAATCTGGGATCAAAAATTCATAGGCCGTATCTTAAAGTAACATTCAGTCTGTATTTCGTTATTCTATTAAAAGTTATTTTTCAATTGAAAGGTTATGTTTGTCCTTTAATCCAGATTTGGAAATTCGGGCAGCCGAGCAAGCACAGCTTTGAGACGGAACCCTTAGGGCGCAAGTACTATCGGCTTTAGTACCCTCGAAAACCATGAAAACAATACTTATGATGAAAAATTTTAAAATTTTCGCAGCCGCCATCTTGAATTTACATTTCGATCCCACTATCGGCTTTAACACCCTCGAAAACCATGAACACGACACCCAAGATGAAAATTTGAAAAAATTTCAGAGCCGCCATCTTGGAGTTTCATTTCAACCCCACTATCGACTTTAACACCCTCGAAAACCATGAAAACGATACTTATGATGAAAAATTTGAATATTTTCTCAGCCGCCATCTTGGATTTACATTTCAACCCCACCATCGGCTATAACACCCTCGAAAACCATGAAAACGATACCTATCATGAAAAATTTGAAAATTTTCAGAGCTGCCATCTTGGATTTTCATTTTAATCAAATTCACGCTTTCTCTCTTTCTCCGGCATGCAGTGTACTCAGGTTGATGTGAACAATTTTATCCCACGACACTGTAATCACTTTACCCTTTTCTTTTTTTCTTTTTTTTCTGCCGGCATTCTCTCTCTCTCTCTCTCTTTCTTTCTCTTTGAATTAGAAGAAGACAGTCGTAAGTATTAACACTTTATGGCGTGACGCTTTCTGAAACTTTAAAGAACTTCGTTCCAAAAAAACGTGTGAATTTTAATATCACCCCTATTTTACCCTCTTGAGGGATGATTTTTGAAAAACACTGACATACGGTCACTCTTTATTTGGTACCAAAAGCATAAATTTAAATTTTCATAGCCCTAACTTAAGAAATTATAGGTTTCCCATACAAACTTTCATCCCCTATATCTCCCCCCTTAGGGTTATTTTTGAGACAAAAAGTAGCCTATATCTTTCCCCGGTATGCCATCTATCTCCTTGCCAATTTTTTTTCGAAATCCGTTCAGTGGTTTAGGCGTGAAAAGGTAACACACAGAGTTACAGACAGATAGAGTTACTTTCGAATTTATAATATTAGTATGGATATAATCATTTTATGTTTGTAGTGTAATTTCTTTGCTGTCATTACCGTCTTCTTTGGATTTTTTATAAACTTTTTTAAATATTGTTTGTTGGTTTGGTTATCAGATTGTTTGTTTTAGTTGTTGGTATTTTTAATAATTTTTTATCTTTGCAGGACTTTTCTATGCCTACGGTGAGCCAGTATTTTATAAAGTGTGGTTTGAATTTTTTTTTTTATGGCATACACTTATATATTACTGAGTGTGTCAAACAGCTTTCCCTGTCGCCAACCAAGGTCATCTCAGTCGGGTCACTTACTTACCTAAGATGCACAGAGTACTTTTTTTAAATTTAAATTGTAATTTCCTGTATAAATATTCAAATAATCAAATTCAAGCACTCATTTGTAAGTGGCACTACAAATTGGCACCCACAGGTACGTTTTCTGATACATTTGTTTACATTTTCATAGGATAAACTTTTAGAACAGACTACAATACCAAACTATGTAAGTACTGCCATGTATTATGTTGCCCCGAACAATTATAATTCTAAGTACGGTACCGACCAAAAGTCCATAGGCAATCTCACAAAGCAATAGACTGACGCTTTGGTTTGACTTACGACCTTCTTTATAAGTTGTTACAATATTAAAAAGTACTCTGTGTACAATACTATAGACACGCACAGTACACACAAACACACTTACTTTGTCTGCGACCGATGACTAGTTCGATATTCATTCGTTTTTTGTTTCATTCGTCTTGTTCACATAAATATTAAAGTTTAGCAGGTAGACCACAGAAAACTAACTAAATTATTTCGATTTCTGTGGGGTAGACAGATGCAGTTCGTTACGAGTATTCACTGTAGAACTTTGTTGGTTCGTGGATAATGTTGGTGACGAGTATTTAGCGCAGTGTTGTGGTTATTATTTCAAATATAAATATTGAATGGAGATTATTGCGCTGCGTAAAAGCGAATGTTATTTACACAAATATCTAATGAAACCGGACTAAGTGTGAGTGTTATCATTTAAATATTTCATATTTTATTAACCGTATAGTTCGGAAGCGCCCCCGATTGGACCCGAACACACAAACCTCTGCCGGCTCGGTAGTGGGTCCAATTGGACCCCAGAATAACCACATACGACACCCTTAATTGATTATGAAAATATTTATTATACTACCGATTAAATCTTATGAATGTGCGTTAATTAAGAGAGTTAAATAAAAAACTCAAATGTTTACACCATTAAATCTTTCATATGTAGCGTGCAAGATTATTATTTTACCTTTATAAAATTCAAGTCTGTAAATGCGATAATCGCCATTTTGATGACAGTCGAGGTCGAGGCTAAAAATCATAAAAATTGGGGATTTCGAACATCTAAACTCCACCACAGGGGCAGTGAATACTACATCATTTAATTATTTGACGAATTCATTCATTGTTTAAGTTAAATAAGTAGTAGTAATGAAGTTTTTGATATCCAAAGTCGAAGTTTCGCGCCAATCGTGCGTGTTTACATTTTAACTTTTCACTAATAACACACATACACATGAAGATACGATTTAAAATATGACAAATATTATTAAAAATATTATAAACAACTAGAAAATGCCCAGATCTTAACGTAATATACGAACACAGGTCCAATAACACGTAATATTCATTACCACTACTCAATTTGTGTTAAAAATATCCGACCATTATTGTTTTTTTTATTGTAATGATGTGCGAAAACGATTATCCCAAACGATTTTTTTTTTCAATTTTGATCGACTCGATTAATTAATATGTCGAATGTCAGAAATCGATACTTGAAAATTGAAACAAAATTGTTTTAAGCATTAAATACATTAAGCATTGTTTATAATAATTATTTATACTTTTCTAGTGTAATTTTAATAGTTTTTTGGACATTATGTATAAAACGAGTCAACAGACAGGACGGGGATAGATACTTACCTCATTTATTAAATTTCGCGCTGAATTGTTTCTATATTTGAATTTAAATGAGGAATGCGCTCGCTATTCAAAACTATTTTAATTTTCTGGACAATTATTTACTGTGGATTTTATTTTTGATACTTTCTGATAGTTTGCTACAGAATGCCCAGTATACATTATAGGTAAGCTTAACAAAACTTTGTGTGGGAATGATGATAAATTAATTCTGTAAAGTGGGTAGGTATTCCACAAACGCTTTTAAATGACGTCCATATTTTTGTTAGTTGTATGAGTTTGGTAGTTTTTGTTTTTATTAATAGGTTACTATTACTTGAGTAACAGAAATTGTTATTTTTTTTGTGGTAGTTTCGCAACTAAATAAAAAAACTGGCTAAGTGTATGTTGGACTACGCACAGTGAAGGATTCCGTAGTTGGGATGAATTCTTATTTACGCATAAATATTGCACAGCATCAATTTTATCGACTGCAAAAATAAGGTTATATTTCTCGAAAAAACTATAATAAACAAAGTTAATTCTGCGGTTGTAACCGAAAATAACCCATATCTCATTTCTATTGACTTAAAAAGTAAAGCCATTTAGAAACATATTTATCATTTTAATGAAGAGATCCAACAATACACGCTTTATGTGCAAGGCTTTAACGCCTTCGACAACCATGACACCGACTCACAAGACGAAAAATTTAAAAATTTCCGCAGCCGCCATCTTTGATTTACATTTTGACCAAATTCACACTCTCTCTCTCTCTCTCTATCAAATTAGAAGAAGACAGTCACAAGTATGAACACTTTTTCGCGTGACGATTTATGCCAAAAACACTACAACAAGCCCTTTCATTTGATATGTCACACGGTATAGTTTGCAAAACTTTTTATTAATTGTCTAGTTTGGCCCCCAAAAGTGACCCCATATTCAAAATTCATTTATTTACATTACACTTCTGTATTTGGGTCACAGAAATTCATATGTGTACCAAATTTCAACTAAATCGGTCCTGTAGATTCGGAGCAAATTGGCTGTGACAGACCGACACACGAGTAATCCTTTATGGGTTCCGTTTTTTCATTCGTAGGTACGTACGGAACCCTCAAAAGTTACTGCCCTATCCACACTGTGTGTATACTTACTAATAAAATTATTAGTATCAAAAATAAAATAATTCATGGAAAATATACCAAAGAGTTTTTATTCAGTTTCTAATACTTTTTTCACACTGATTTTATTGCGAGTATCGATTAGGCTGAATGCTACTTTTGAATCGATTTGAGAAAATTAGGTAGACGGTCAGCACTAAGAAGTGTCACGTCGCAACACAATTTTTAGTAATTTTTATCAAGATTTGATCGTGTTTTTTATGTAGTTTATGTATGGTCATGGTCAAAGGAAGAATGCAGAGAAAATGATAATATCTTTATTTTTCCTTTTTGCATATTTTCAGCAAGAGAGTGGGTTGTTTATGTACATATTTTCAGCAAATTTAAATTACCTATCTTTTGGATAGGTGTAGTAATACCAATTCTATACAACTTTCGCAGTGTACTGACGCGGTTTGACTGATTTCAACATATAATTAAAGATATTTTCCATAAACTTATTGTATAAAATAGGCGCGGTAACATATTTTTCTTAATAAATTCGAATGCTGAAAGTTGATGTAAATTCCTGAATTTCATGACTGAACTCGCAACACCCCGTCGAGTCAACTGATGTGTCACATGTCAAAATATTGTCGAGCAGAGAGGTTATACATAAATCTTAATCAAGGGTATTGTTGATAGAACAGAGGTATTGTTGAGACAGAAGATGGCTTTACATTTTTTAATTCATTATGAGGTTTAATTCGATTAGTGAATAATAAATAATTAGGTATTATGTGTAATAAAAACAATGTTATTATTTGTTCTAGTGAAATACTGTGAGGGTTAAGAGATATGAGGAAGGGGCTTATTATCGAGTAGCAGCGACGTCAAATTGTGAATGAATATGAAACAAATGGTTTCATACCAACGAGATATATTTCTGAATTATTAAAAACACGTCATTATGAACCGTTCGCCGTGCACTCTGAAGGCTTACATCGCTGAAGACCAGCTAGAAAACCGTTTTGTCCTTAAAATATTGAGACGTACCAACTTAATAAACAACAGATTCGTTATTGCATGAATTTATGGTAACGAATTTTTTAAGGACGTTTCAAAATGGTGTTTGTCGTATTTTTTGGAGATAGACCAAAAATGTTTAATATTATTTTAGTAATATTATTATTTTAGGATTAAAATTTGAGGTTTAGTTTCAATCTTCTTTTCGTAAAGAAAATGAATACTAAGCTATAACCTCAATACCAACCAATATTTACTAAAGTCAAATAAAAAAAATAATTAATGTAAACAAACTGCCTATACTTAACCTTAAAATCACCTATTTTGTCAGTAGTTTTTTTTTACATTTTAAGTAGTCTAATATTCTTATTTATTGCTTAATTACTTCGACCTTGATCAAAGCTTTATATTTATGGTGAAAAAAATCCATTTAAAATTTAAAACATTTCAAAATTTAAATATGTCAAAATAATACAAATTGCTTCTAAGTTTCTAGACATCTATTTCACATCTTATTCAGCTGAGGTAATGATAAATAATTGTAGCAGTTTGTTAACTATACTTTAAACGTAAAATAAATATAACGAATAAATATTTTTTAATTTTATTATCACATATCACGCATTTTTTATTCTAAACCCTTTATTACAATAACAACATTAATAAAAAGGCAGCAATATTTAAAAAATATTATTATTGCAAACAAAAATATTAATATTTGCAAAAACAGCGCTGTGATTTACGAGATTAGAACTTTAGCCATCTTGAATCTAAGACCAACGCTTAACGCCTTCTGCTATCTGCACATACAATTTAGTTTTGAATTTTAGCAATGCCATACACGCGTATGATGCGTGTCTAACAAAAGTGATAAATTTAATAAAGTGCGGCGCCCGCGATCCGTGACGGCACGATTTTTTTTTTTTTTCTGTAGGGCCTCTCATAGCTGATCTCTAACGACCGTGGCTATTAAACCGGTCAATCCTGTGGATGCATCAAGCTGCTACACTCAAAGCCTCCAGCCAGGGCACACATAAAAACTAAGCTAAAAAGCTTAGGATAAACGCTCGCTAAGGGCACCCCCTGTGGTGTACGAGCCTCGGCTTAGGGCGTTATCCGGAGGGAGGACATCAAAAGAAGATGAGACGGGCTGGATCAAAAGATTTTGATCATGATTATTAATCGGGGAATTTAAAGCTACGTGCACAGCTGCAACAACTGCTGGCACCTCGTTTACGAGCAAGGGTCGGGGGGGAGTATTATTTACTCGGGGGCGCGGCGGTCGCGATCGTAAAGGACCTCGGCGGCGAGGTCGGAATGACGGGAGGCATCTATTTTTGTTCAGTGTACTCGTTTCCCTATTGCTCTCCTGGAGGAGGGTTATGGGGTCATCGGGGTCTGAGAGAATATGCCTTGGACGGCGAACATGACTGATCCTACTGACGATACGACAGTGCATAGACTAC
Organism: Agrochola litura; assembly: GCA_949152395.1. Taxonomy (NCBI): domain Eukaryota; kingdom Metazoa; phylum Arthropoda; class Insecta; order Lepidoptera; family Noctuidae; genus Agrochola; species Agrochola litura. The sequence goes on from OX424493.1 coordinate 14,242,896, forward strand.
TATATATACTACGACAGTGTGTAGTGCAAAACTGCGTTATCTGTGGTGTGTGTACGGCACACACACCACAGACGTCTGACTGTTTACACATACAAATGTACTGACTACACCGCGTGTTCACAGCAATACGACTCTTTAGCGTGCCTATGCACTTTTGAACGCTTACTGTACTTACACATGCAGTGACTTTAGGTTACCACGGTGCACAGTGGAACGAATGTATGGGAGCGGTTGGACGTAGACATTTCCGAAAAAAAAGAGTAAAATTATGCCAAACTAATGATACCATCTTATTCGATTACTTAATGCCTTCATAACTTGTGGTGATGAATTTCTTCATAACTCCCATATTTCGGGAGTAATTTGAGAAAATGTGAAATTTTACTATGAAAATGAGTGTATCGAGCTCTCTCCCTCCTGATTCCGGGCTTGTTTCAAGTAGCGGTCTCTAATATCATAATGCTAATACTAAGAGCTATATTTAATACTAAGACACATAGTGCGCCAAATGTGCACTTTCTGGGATAAAAGGAAATGAAAATTTAAAAAAAAAAACGTTTTTTCCCCATTTGTATTTACTTTAAACCGCAGACAGACTTATTAAGAGGTCTATAAATATATTATATATATACAGAAATATATATTAACAAAAATATTCACAAGAACTGATGAGAGTATGACTTTTAAGTAAGTTGATAATAAATTACCTAGTTTCATTAAAAGTACAATAAATAATTAAGATGTAAGCTCTAATTTACTAAGTTACACATTTTAAAACAATAACATCATTTAATTATCTTCGTCATCATCATCATCATCAATTAATTCAAATTCAGAATCGATGTCCGCTAAATCATTTATGTTAACAAATTCGATATCACTTTTCTCAGAATCCGTAAGCTCATAAAATTCCTTAAAAGAAGATTTTTTTACAAACTTATTTCCTTTTGGACGGATACTTGTAACAAGTGGATCAGAAGACAGTAAAAGATTGTGCATAATATCTTCATTGCATGAGATACTGCTATGCTTTCGAGAATGCCCCTCTCTATATTTTCTAAAATCTTTATTTCTAGCCTCAGATGCCTCTTCGGATAGAAAACCAATGGGCACAATTGACATGTTCTGAACTATGTCTGGCCCATGCATTAAAATTTTATGAAGTGAAGAAGGCATATAATACCATGGGTATAACTCCACGTAAAGCTTAGCAGTATCAAAGCAGAACTCTCGGAATTTAGTTACGTTGATCTTCTCTCCTGATGAAATACACTGCAAGATCACACAGATTTTTCTTAAAAGCATAGCATCTATTCCGGTCAGTTCAGCAGATTTAGTGTAGTTTTCAAAAAATCTCCTTGCCGAGTTGACATTGTTGGTGGATCCACTGCCTTGTTTCACAACATCGAGAAGTAAGCCCGTTTCTCTTCTTACAGCCTCTTGAACTCTTTTCTTCCTGTCATCAACTTGCCTTTTTGCTATATCACCCCTTACTTGCCATGATTTTATGTCTAATTTGTAGGAAATGTGTAATAAGCATTCCATTGAGCGAATCCAAGCGTGAAGGGTGCTTAAGCTATATTTATACATGTCCTCGTTTGCGTGTTTATCTTTGATTAACTCTAAATTATTCATTTCTTTAGGACAAGCCTTGCATATGTCACACACTGAAGCTGCTGTATTGGATATAATGGAATGAATTTTACCATCAATCATTGTCAACAGCAGTTGGTGTTTGACACTAATTCCATCAGTGATGGTGGATGGAGTTAAGGCTTCAATCTCTGCTTCGATTTCAGCCATCTCTCTCTGCACATTTTCTTTGGTTTCCTTTATAAACTTAAACAATATTGGCCGGCAAAATGAAGTGGAAGATGGTCGCTCGTTTTCCCAAATTGTTACACCTTTTGAGACGAGCCGCAGTGGTACAAGACTAATCATAAAATTACTAGCAAGATCGATTTGCTCATCTTCACTCGTCCTTTGATGATAAATGCTTTGGCTAGATGATCCGTCAAAACCCCATTTGCTGGTCAATACGAGCTGTTGATTGGGATCAACAGGGGTTTCTAACGACCTAATAAGTCTTCTTGAGGTTAAATCCATCAAGGCTTGTAATTTGATTTTTGCAGAGCTCTCTGTAACTGTGAGATCTTCTTTGGCCGGATAGCACTTAATTTTTTCTTTAACCAACATGTAGTAACTCGGGTATTGAAGAGCTCCTTCTTGAGTGTTGAAATCCCGAAGAGTGTTATAGCGCCATTTCGATAAGTTCATCGATACATAAAGAGCCAATGCCTTCAAAGGGGATATTTCCCGTACCTGAATTGATTTACCTTCAATGAAGGCTTTGATTTTTGAGGCCTCTTCTGGATTCTCCGTCAAGTATTTCATAACATAAGCTGTATCGCTTTGTCCTGCCTTTTGAAGCGCCCTTTCGGCCGAAAACATAATTTCAGCGCTGCTACTGCTGCATGAAAGACTATCTTCAGTGCGTCTTCTTTTTTGCCGGTTACTAAGGTCCTCAAAAGATTTACGAGGACTAGGATGTGTACAAGTTGAAGCATCAGATTTAGCAGGAGAAATTATGGGCTCGATGACGTCACTTATATTTTCTGTAGAAGGTTCCATATTTTCATTCTGTAATTCCGGCCATTGAATTGCAGCCTGTAGCCAAATCTCATGTTTCTTCCGAAACTTATCTGTGCTTCTTCCAGACTGTGTCCATTTTGCATAAATGCGGTAGCAAAATCGACGACACCAGTCTTTTAAACTTGTTTCAGCACTTTCACATAACTGAACACAACTGTTATCTTTTAAAACACTGAACAAATAGTTAAAGTCGCGTAAATCTTTATGTGCGCGTGCGCATAAAGCAACGTGAATATCAAGATTTGTATTAAAATTTGGAAAATACATTGCGAGATTAGCTTGGATACAACGAGGTGTAAATCAACACTGATTTTAAAGTTACTAATAGTGACCTATTTATATAAAATCCAGGTATCCCAGGTATCCTTTGTTAAATATTGCAAGGTAATTAGTTATTGTGATAATTAGTAAATGATGCATGCTAAATTAGTGTATTAAGAGCCATTTAGTAATTAAATAATAGCAATGTTCTTATCAGTAATCATTAGTGCATCAGTTTTATATGTAAACCTTAAGTCCCTAATTATATATCCTAATTAGCTTATATCTTCTCTAATTGGCTGCTCAGAAATGTTATTGTAATAAGGTAAACCTTTAGAAAAACGGTTTTAATCAACAAAATAAACAAAAAATAAAAAAATTGTGTTATAAAATAAACATCACTCTTTATCCCAGAAAGTGCACATTTGGCGCACTATGTGTCTTAGTATTAAATATAGCTCTTAGTATTAGCATTATGATATTAGAGACCGCTACTTGAAACAAGCCCGGAATCAGGAGGGAGAGAGCTCGATACACTCATTTTCATAGTAAAATTTCACATTTTCTCAAATTACTCCCGAAATATGGGAGTTATGAAGAAATTCATCACCACAAGTTATGAAGGCATTAAGTAATCGAATAAGATGGCATCATTAGTTTGGCATAATTTTACTCTTTTTTTTCGGAAATGTCTACGTCCAACCGCTCCCATACATTCGTTCCACTGTGCGGTGACTCGCTGTCTTGACGTATTTAAATCTCACATTCTTAGACAGATTTTGGCATCGCTAGCGACAAAAATAGGCTATCAAATTCTGTGTGTGGACGTGCGTAAGATTTTAAAAAAAAGAAAAATCCTCTGCGATACCGCGATCGTCCGCAAGCTTTCCGGAGCATCTTCCATATGAGCATATGCTACGGCATCCGCCGAGTAGCCACCGCGCGCCCGGATTTAATTATTCCACCAGCGACTTCGTAATTGCTTTTGAAAGAGTGTGGCAGACTGGCAGACTCCAGTGGATACCCGACATATCGGCGCATACCGCCGCCTCTCACCGCGCTATCCTCCAGCATACTCTTAGATGCTCCAGATAAAACTGCGCTGCAATGCTCCAAGGTCCATCACCGAGCATTGAAATTGAAATATTTACCTAATTTTATTGGATAAGTATTAAATTCAATTGATAAATTTAAAATCCTCTGTCGTCCCATCCACCAGTCTGCGCAGGCCATTACTGTGTCAATTACAAAATGTAAAACGGGTATTACACTACACATAATCAGGGCCCTGAATTAAGGGAGCACTAAGGAAGTAAGGCGGATCGGGTCCAATCTGACACCCGCCCTAATTCGGTACCCATACTGCCTTACTCTTATTACACCTCATTTATTAAGGGTTTAGGGTCCCTGATTCAGTGTAGTGTAATACCCGCATTACCACTGATGTGTGGTTGACTGTACCTAAGGGTACGAACACACAGTAATTACTTCTTTTCAAGTTTTTAGTCCACAGAGTTTTTGTGGGGCCCACGGCCACGTTAAGAAACAAAGTCAATGGCGTTTATAAGATTCTCAAAAGTACAGGTGTAGGGGCACTTGGGAATTTGGGACGCTCCATACTCAACACACTCACTATATAGTTTACTACATTTAGGTAATGGCACAGACATTTAAAGAGTCTGTGGGTAATGGTTAGCTCACAGCTGACTGACCGACAGACATTGTACTGTCTGACGTCTGTCTTTGTCAATTTGTTATCATCCGCATCTGTTACTGTCAAACGTATTTGAACATTTATTATTAATTATTTTTATTCCTTTCAAACGCGTACAAAAGTGTTTATATGATTACATTACAAGCTATTAGCTTTTATAAATGCAGTATCTACTAATGAATTCAAAAAGGCATAATTTATTTTACCTCCTGTTTATGGGGAGGCGTTATTTGCAAGCCAGTGCAACGATTAAAGAAACCACAAGTTACGTGAAAAGTTTATGTAAACATCTAAATATAAGTGAAAGCAAAGCACAACATTTATGTATGAAACATCCCATTATAACTAAACTAAATGATGAAAAAATCGAAAGTTTAGTAAATACCATTAATGAGATGGGATTCTCCAACAACTCACTAATTGAAGAACCTTCAATGTTTGGAATTTTACCCGTAACCTTAAAATTTCGATACAAAGTGTTAAAGGAATGTGGGATACAAAATATATCGTCAGTGTCCTTAACAACATACTTAACAATATTAAAACAGAAGAAAATTGGCGAACTGAAGAAATTAGGATATCTACCTTCCCATATTAATGTTGAAAACAAACTAGCAAATTTTATGACCCAGTGGCCCACATCTCTTACAACCTTGATTGACGAAGATGTAAATTACACATCATTATATACATTGCGCTTGAAAATCATTCAAAGATATCTTGAACTTGTGTTGGATCTAACAAATGAGGAGTTTGGTAGAGGTATTAAAACTTATCCTACTATTAAACATCGGCCTTTGGAATGTATAACTGAAACATTAGAGATATTACAATTGCAAATTATGATACCTAATCATAAAATTAAATCTAACTTGTATCTAATCCATGCCGATCCAGAAAATTTGAAAAATATAATACATAATTTCCGGTGTATTGGTGGAATTGATATCAAAGAAGTCATTAGGATGCATCCTAAATTAGCTACAAGAAACTGTAATACTATGCTTGAGACACGGAAGATCTTTGAAGAATATGGCATTGGCAATGAGGCACAAAGAAGATGTTTTAGTATTTATACTTTAGCACCAAGTACAATAAGAGAAAGAATGGAACAAGCAAAAAATATACCAGAATTCAGTGCATTTATTAAACATCCACGATTTCTGAAGATGATATACTATAACACAACAGCAATGAAACGATTGAACAAATTATACAGTAATAACAAAAAGTGTGTTAGTTTAAATATCCTGTCTGGAAGTGCAGCACATTATGAAATATTTGAAAAAGCTCCTGGTGATAGATTAGGCAAAGGAAAAGATTTACTGTTCTGCATATCACAGTCATTAGGAAAGAAATTTAATATGACACATGTTCGCAATGTTATAAAAAGACACCCTTTTTGGATTAATACACCAGTACTTCAGGTGAAGTATGTTTATGAACGACTGTCCAAACAGTTCACAGATCAAGATATTTATGAAAATTGTCCTATATTATTATATCCTTGGAACAAAGTTAGAGATACTCTTCATATAATAGATAAAAAGCTAATAGAAAAACAAATTCCTTTGTTTCAAGAATATTTAAATTATGGTTCTCTGAGCAAGTCTCAAAAATTAAGTTTAGTTCTATATTTACTAGAAAAGAATCATTATTTTTCTGGAAATGGAGTATGGACTGAAGAAAAAATAAAAATGTTGATAAGTTAGACTATGAAAAACTAATCCCAACATCAAATTTTAACATATAAATATAATATTATGGTTTAAAAAATTATATGATAAAACCTTGTTTCAATTATTTATTATACACAGTAGTTACCTATTATATTTTGAATGTTTGTGAGTATTTGTGAAGTTGTCCACAGATTGGGGAGTTCTGCATAAAAAATTATCCATTTGGATACAAGATGGAAAAGTGTTTTCCATTCTGACCCATGTTAAATGTAATGTACAGACGGCAGCACATCAAGCTACCCGAAACTGTCAAATTTTCCCAATCAACTTTGAACCTTATTGTTCAGTGATAAAGTTGAAAATCTATTAAATAAATTTGACAGATTGTAGTAGCTTGATGTGCTGGCGTCTGTACCACATCAATAAAACGATTGAACAGATTCGGAAATTTGGCACATGGGCAGACAATAAGCCCACGTTCGCACGGACGTAATAAAATCGCGACGATTTTTGAAGTGAAAGTTTCTTTAGGCGCGTTGGGCATTTTTGAGATGGAAGAAACAATTGAACTCGTGACACCTTAACGGGCTTGTGCAGACCAGCGCAACGAGCGGTGTCTTTGTGTCGCGTAGCGTGTCGCGCTGGTCTGCACGAGCTTTTACCGACACCTTATTTTTGTAAACGCGATTGTGCTCTTTATTTATATTACATTACGGATCAATGTTCTATGCAAGTATTTTTAGTTTAAAGGTTTTGGAAGTAGGTATTTGTTTTGTAAACGCGATTGTGCTCTTTATTTAGACAAGGTTACTGACCAATGTTCTATACAAGTATTTTTCTTGCACCAAAGCGATCTTGTTCAAGTTTTCACTTCTGTCGGCACTCCCGGAGTGCCACTGTTTTTTTTTCTCGTGTACTTGATTCTTAACGCTTGGCTTAACACCGAGAGTTGAAAATCCAGTACGCGAAAAAACTCGTCGCGATTTTATTACGTCCGTGCGAACGTCGGCTAAGGGGTCAGGGGTGGTTCATTAATTACGTGGGATGATTTTGGCGATTTTTCAAACCCTTGGTGAGATGTCGTGAGATTTTTCAATATGCTTATTTTTTGTGTAAATACATACGTTGTTGTGTGCTTGATTGCGTTGGATTTATTTTTAAAACATAAATTTGATTAATTATTTGTGTCTAGATAAGTCTGTATTTAAGACTACTAAGAACGTAGTCGAGAATCATAGTAAGAAAGTCAAAAATCTGATTAAAGCGCGCTTACAAACAAGCGCGACACGCGACGCGACACAAAGGCACCGCCATGCTCTGTGGGCACCGCTCGTCGCGCGACGAGCGGTGCCTTTGAGTCGCGTCGCGTATCGCGCCTGTTTGAAGGAGCCTTTAGTCACTCTTACTCGCACACAAGCTCAGTAGCTCGACGTGTGATAAACCGTGAGGGTCTCGTGCTTGACACCTCTCGTTTTTGTGTAGGATTTAGCCATATTTTGGTGGAGAAACATAATTTACTTAATTTAAACCGTTTTCTCGCAATATTACACTGTATCTTGCGGAAAAACTACGTTTCCGCGGCATTATGTGTAACTATTTAAATATACAGGATAAGTTTTTACTTTACTCATCATTATGAACAACTTTTACTATGGGACCAAACCAGAAATCGCGAAAAAAAAATCTGATGTTCCCTACATTTATGTTCGCTTATCTCGTCAAAATGTAGAGAACAGCAGATTTTTTTTTTTGGCGATTTTAGCTATGGTCCCATAGTAGATAGACAACGATAGCGCGGTCTAGCGATGCACAGTAGCGGTAACTAGTGGCCTTAAGGCTCGTATAGACCAGCGCGGTACGCCGCGTTACGGTCGCGTAGGTGTGCAAGGCGCCATATGTTATTGTAACACGGGCAGCCGCGCCGGCGCGGTAGACACTCCTGCTTCGCTTCCCGCCTCCCGCGTTGTAGTCACTCAGGTTTGGCCGAAGCTTTATTGTAAAACTAACATTAATATTGGTTTATAGCCTCTATTCTAAAAATTATTTTCAGAATTCCTCTAGTTTTGTGATGAGACGGTGGTACTCCATAAATCCCTACCTAATAGTTAAAGGGCCGATTCCACTGGCAGAAATCTAAAGAGAGCAATTTACTGCATTTTGAGGAGCTACTTTGCTTATCACGCCGAAGATCCTCATCAGATGTTCACCAAATATTTATGAGACCAATATAAAGTTACTACCTTTTAAATAAAAAAAGAACCATCGAAATTGGATCTCATAAGACGTAGATATCCAGTAGCTCCTTTTTTGGAGGAAGTACCCCTCCAATCAAAAATCCCCGACGACAAAAAAAATCTTTCAATCGTAAAACCAAGTTTCGTCCTTTCGCTTGTAAAATACGACCCATTAAAGGAGTACCAACAAACTGACAGAGGAAAGGAAAGCATATGCCAGACTTGAAGCAGAGATATAGATGTAAGGTCGGTTTAAAACCAATTAAACCAATCCATTTAAAACGAAAAAAACCGTTTAAAATCGAAATAAACTATTTTTTTCGATTTAAAACTGTTGGTGTTGATGACTATGTTTTTCTTAACTTGATTTCAAATACAAATTTTCTTGATTTTACCGAGGTAGGGATATAACGGAGTACCTAAAAACTCTGTGTTGGTAAATACATTTTTTTTTCATTGTTTTCAAACGATATAAATAATCAATTTGATTCGGTTTAAACCAAACTCACACTCTCGCTGATGTTGTCGTCACTCGTGACTCGACGCAACGTTGCCAGCTCGCCTACCCTACACACACATGCACCTACATAAACTGCAGCGCGCGGCCGCCGCGCCGGACACGCATGTACAGACGCCAGCACATCAAGCTACTACAATCTGTCAAATTTATTTAATAGATTTTCAACGTTATCGCTGAACTTCGATCAACAATTGTTGATCGAAGTCGCTGAACGATAAGGTTCAAAGTTGATTGGGAAAATTTGACAGTTTCGGGTAGCTTGATGTGCTAGCGTCTGTACCTACTTTTATTTTTGTAGGCGAGTTTACAACAGTTTAAAACGATTCATTTGGGGTTTAAAACGGCAACATTTTATTTAAAACGTTTTAAATCGGTTGTTGTGTACATCTACAAGCAGAGACGCTTCGCTTTTTTGTTGGGTTAGCTACTGGCCGCACATTAGCTTTGTCTCTCTCGTACTTTTCGGTCTGTTTTTGCACAATCACAGAATAATACAGATGGTTTTCACTCCGTAAAATCATTTAAATAAAAAATTGAGTTTGGCGCAGTTCGAGCCCGCGCCGCAGTTTCGTGAAAATGTGTGGTGAAATAGTCACAAATTTTTTGTTACCTGCTTTGGAAAGGGGACAGAGAGCCGTGTTCAGTACATCAAACAACAACGTTTCGGTTCGACAGTGTTATTTATTATTTACAACGAATTACAAAAAAATATGTTTATTGCATTGCTAATGATGCAAGCTTCTTGTGCTAGTTCTAAGCAGATTTACGGCCGATTTGAGTCATTCTATGAAATTACGAGTATTTTTAACCGACTTCCAAAAAGGAGGAGGTTATATGTTCGACGCGTATGTTTGTTTTTTTTTTTTTTTTTTTTTTTTTTATGTATGTCCACCGATTTCTCCGTCGATTGTGGACCGATTTTGAAAATTCTTTTTTTGTTTGAAAGGGTATGCTCCCAAATTGGTCCCATATAAATTTTATTAACTTTGCTTGGGTAGTTTTTGAGTTAGCTACAAAATAGGTATTTTTTTCCCACTTAGTATGTAGATGATATGATAAGTTCCTGTCACTGGTAGCAGGTAGTGGTATTCGAATGTGGGTGGGGTTGGTACCATAACTAAAAAGTGAAAAATAAAAAACTTTTTACAAAAAAAAAACAACCGACTTCCAAAAAAAAACACTACAAAGTGAAAAATAACTTTAATTTCGGAAGTCGGTGGCAAAAAACGAAAACAAAAAACCCAAGACACCGACTTCCGAAATTAAAGTTATTTTTCACTTTGTAGTGTTTTTTTTTGGAAGTCGGTTGTTTTTTTTTTGTAAAAAGTTTTTTTGTTATTGTCAAATAGAGTTGTTGTCACGTAAAAAGAACGCTGAGCGACAGTACAGCAGACATGGGCGTACCCACGGTGGAGCAAGGTGGGGCACCTGCCCCACACTGGACCCTGACTCGAAGCTAAAAAATTAGTAACAAAATTAATTATTAATAAGTTAAAATTCGAAATTACCGCGCGAAACAATGCAGTGTCAATGAATCGAGCCCGCATGCGTAGTCTTTATTGAGTTTTATCGAGAAATTCCTACTACTCATCGAGTTTATTTACTTCTGCCCCATGCCTAAAAAAAATGCTGGGTACGCCTATGACAGCAGATGTGTCTGTGCACGGGTACAGTCGTGTCCTAAAGTAGTTAGCTATTGTCTATACTTAAATACTTATTATACATACATACAAATAAATCAAATTGAAGTGTCTGTTTGTAATGTCAAAATAACAGCTTTTACTAAATGCAGAAAAAGAATTAAGATTTAGAAAAAGAAAAATAATTAAGGTCCACGCGAGCAGCAGCTAGTTTTAGAATAGTGTAATTGTTTTATTGTAGAATCATCATAGGTTCTAAAATGTCATGTTTTCATGAAATTTTCATTCAATAGGATTGAATGAACTTGGAGAGTTGTATTGATGATTTTTATGATTATTTTTCTGTGTATAAATATTTTATATGCGAATCATATTTAGAACTATCGTGATGAAAACCGATAATGGTTAGTCTCATGATCACATTTGCGTGTACAGTTCGCGTCAAATAACTTTGCCGCTCTGAAGTTAGGCTGCGCATGCGCGCTGACATGCGCGCTACTGTTTTATAAGTAAGATTGACTACTGCGCAGTCAATTGTAGCCTACTTCAGAGCGGCAAAGTTATTTGACGCGAACTGTATCGTATCAGTATCACTGACTGTGCAGTACTACCCTATATTAAAAACTACTCTGTGAGTACTACTTAATCCGTGGACTGTGCGAAGCTTCGTCACGATAGACCATTGAAATAGAAATAACATTACTTGATATGTCTATGCGATAGACGCCAGCGTTGTTATTGATACGGCATTCCACGATTTTTTTTCGTAAAATTTCGGCAGGCCTCTCATTGCCGTAACACAAAATAATTATGGCAATTGACCATAGGTTTAACGAAACGTTTTTTCACTTCCATGATTGAAACGAAAAATTCAATTATCTGTCACCTGAAGAGGCTGTGCGCCACACGCCACATTATTAGAGAAATTTCGTCAATGTTGCCACTAACTCAACTACCACAAATTGTCAAAACTGAACGTGACTTTCAAAAAATCGGTGACAACTGTTTCAAAATCAAGGCAAAAATCAAGGAAACTGTACCAAGTAAAGTTGTCACGCGACATGTGCGAGAAGAAAGGATAAGTACACATTAGATAAACATGAATCTAAAGTAATAGAATCGATAGAAACCTTTATGGAGAAAAAACCAGTTAGGAATATATTTTTTAAATAAATACGGGTATTCAGTAATTTATTACGGCAAACCAGACTGTGACCTAAGGCAGCTAAGATTTTTACGATAACAACACTGATAGACGCAGATGCGGCCTCCGCATTAGATCTTCTGGCTACGTTGTTTTAAACTATAATTATTATCTGAAGTCGAACCCGCCGTGTACTTGTAATTTCATACCTAAAATGCGGAGTGAATGAACCATTTGAGGTGTTTATCTGTGGCACAAATCATATTTTAGTGAGGACAAGAGTGGCAACATTTTTGCAAATAACCATAAAAGTTATTCTATAATCTTTGTTTGTATCTCTGTGGTAGTGTGAAAATGGCGGCCCTACTTCCCCGTCCTCTTGGTCTTGCCCAAATTATTTCCCTGAAAAATGCGAATAAGGTAAAAACATTTATGTAGTTAGTTATTATAAGCTCACAAATATTATCAATAATTAAGTGTTTCAGAATTTAACATGAATTCTCTTCTTAATATCAGAAAAACAGTAAAATATTGACGTGGTTTTATTTCAAATCAATTAATACACAAATAAAAAGATTTTAAATAATGTAAGTCTATAAAAAATTAAAAACAACTTTTTTTTGTTCGCGAACAGTAGACTGCAGTAGACCTTGATATCAATTAGACATTTATTTATAAATTTGACCTTGTCATTTTCAGCTTTTGTGACCTTACGTCATCGCTAGTTAGTAATTTGACCATCGTAATTTTTATTCAAAAGCCCATAATCCATTGATGGTAAAATGTTAAATGCCCATGTACCTAATAAACATCTATAATGAAATGCACACTACTTACTTGTACTTCTTTCCGCATTTTCCCTATCGGATCAATAAAACTGGCACTTCTTGTTGCGTTAGGTATACATCCCAGAAAGCATGAACATTTATATTTAGGAATAAAAATGATTTCTGAATTATTGAATTGTTCTTAGGTCTAAGACAGAGGTACTGTAGGAAACTGAACTGTTTGTGTGTTTATTTAGTTTGTTGCTGTCACTGCACAATTGCAAACACTGTCAGTTAATATAATCATAGCGTCGTAAAATTGTGAATAGATCATTTTGTTTACTTCCACTAAATAATTGTGAATCTGACCTTGATTGGTCAGTTTTGTTGGTAAAACAGCGGCTCTTGCACAGCTGTTTCTTGAAGCATGGGCACAACTTCACTCATTCTGAATGAAAGCAAACCAAAACCAGCTTGTTTTATTTGTTGTTTTTGATAATTCAAAGGAGGAAGAGTTACTCCCTGCCCATTCCTGTTCTCGGGATTTATCACATGCTTCATGAAGCCAATCAGTGGGCACTCGTTTCATTCCTTGCTATCTCACAATCTGACAGCAAGACATAGATTATGAACCATCGAATTTTGATGCATTTTACTGTTCCTAAAATATGTGTTTTAAGTTTTTCAACAGTTTATAATCCTTAATCCTACGAGATGAACAAAAGTATGAACAGATGGTTTTGCAATTATCTGGTGACTTATATCCATTTTAAAATACTTTATTGTGGATATAGATTTTCTTTCAGTCAATGTCAGAAGGTTATTAAATTGGTTTTAAAGGAGCAAGTTTTATTGCACAAAATAACTTACAAAGTTCTCTTAACTCCACAAATGATTATGTAATACCTATGTGAGATTGATAGGTACTTACATCTTTATTCACATTTTCAGATTTGTACAAAGTTCAATATTTGCTGTAGTGGTTATTTAGATAATGTGCTACCCATGAAATGGTTTATACATAGGTTATCTTTTTATTTTATGTGAAATCATGCAATGGGAAATTTCATGTTACTGAAATTGAATACTGTCCACATTTCAAAATAATTAAACATCAAAATGTTAACTGCCTCGTTGGTTTAGTGGTTACAAGTGCATGTTGTCTCATTGGACCATGAGGTCCTGGGTTCGATTCCTGGGGAAGTGTTATTGGTTTTTCCATCTGGAATTTGAATTTATATGTAGCGTCTGAATTTGTGCCCGGTTGATGGCTATAAATAGGCTCCCCCTATTACATAGGACTCAAACATAACTGGCAAAATTTGGGTTTACTATAGGTACGCCTCTGCCCAACCCTTCAGGGGAATACAGGCGTAATTTTATGAAATGTTCAAAATAATTTCTTTGCAGATATGAAATTCTATGAATGACTAAACAGTTGTTTTATGATATGATGTTATCAAATTTGTGATAAAGGCACTTGTGATGCAGCAATTTATATGAATTTTTCTTACTTCTACACAAATAAGATGACAAGTATAATTATATATGATGTAAAATAAAACTGCAAATTGTTCAACATTACAAATATTATTTCTATTGGGTATTTTATTTAAGCTAATAAATAATTCAATCTGTGTAATTCCAGTTGCTGGTGGCAGGAACTGCAAATCATTACCCAAGCAAACAACAAGTCCGCAACTTGAATGTTCATGAGCACATAAGCTACACCCTCCTGCGAGACCATGGCATTCCTGTTCCTAAATTCAATGTGGCCACTACCGCAGATGAAGTTCTCAAGTTTGCCAAAGAACTTAACACAAAAGACATTGTACTCAAGGCTCAGGTAATTTATGGAAGTTTTATTTCAAGTTATTTATAATCAGACCAAAAAGAGCTATATCAATATTAAAAGGCATTCAAAATTGTAAATCTGGATGACACTGGACACTTAAAATAATTTGTTAAATGGTTGTATTTTTTTTACTTTATTGGGACATAAAACAGTTACACATTACAATTTAAGTGTGACAATAACTTAAAACCGGCCAAGTGCATCCACGCACAATGTAGGGTTCCGTAGTTGGGATGAATTTATCCCAAGAACAAACTTAACTTTGTAGTTGAAAAAAAAAATCTTTCATACAGAATGTATAGGAGAACATATTTTTACAACCGCTAAGTTGATCGATTATTACTCATTAACTTGTAAAGCCTACTCAGTTGTGATAGTTTTCCTTTTAAATTCGTTATATAAGCTACTCGTGAATTTTTTCACGTATCTAAAACCAACCATTTAGCTGGCAGGGGGAAGGAGAAATTGACTCTAATAAAAATTTGCACTTTAAAGCTTAATATTTCGCAAACGGATCTCTGAATTCAAAAATGGTTTTAACACACTCACAATATTTTTGAAAGACCTTTCCAACGATACCCCACACCAAGGGATAGAAAAAAAAAAAACATCCCGACTTTACGTGTAGGGGAGGTACTAACTTTTTTCATAACGTTATTTTACCACTTTGTCGACATGATTAATATGTATACCCATACCAAATTACAACTTTCTAGTACTAACAGTCTTGGAGCTAGACCACGGACAGACAGACGGACATGGCGAAACTATAAGGGTTCCTTGTTGACTACGGAACCCTAAAAACTAGGTAAATGTGTAACCCACACAAATATCCGCGAAATAATGGTTTCTAGATAGGTACTTAGTTTAATGAATTAAAATAATATAATAACTAGTGCTATTTTAGGTACTTGCTGGAGGCAGAGGAAGAGGCACCTTTAAAAGTGGCCTCCAAGGTGGTGTCAAAATGGTTGACACGTAAGTATATAATCCATACTAATATTTTAATGTGAAAGTAACTCATGTCTATCTGATACCTTTCACGCTTAGGCGTATCAGATAGACATGAGTTGAACGTATTTCGGTGAAATTTGGTACACTGGTAGACCATGACCTGGGTTAGGGCATAGGATACTTTGCTATAAAAGTCTAAAGTTTTCGAAATATGGGATAATTTCGGTTACAGCCACAGAAATAACATTGTTCTTCATAGTTTTTTCGAGAAATACTTCGAAATGCAAACTTACTTTTGCGGTCAGTAAAATCAATACGTAAATATTCACCCCGATCAAAGGCTTTACACAAGTGTTTTGCATTCCACTCCGCGTCGTAAAGTGAGTACACACTAGAGCAGCGGTCGACAACATGCGGCCGCGGCCAGCAAGCCTCCTGCTCGACTGTTTTGTAATAGTACATTACTGCCGCGGTCTATAATGACTACTTTGCTAGTCGCGCTGATGATGGCCGGCAGCGTAGCGTAGCGCAGCTCCAGGCCGACACAGCGCGGTCAGCGTGCAGCACTTGATGGACGAGCTGAGATGAAGGCCGAGGCCGTAGGTCGAGGCCTTTACAGCGAGGACAGCAAGGGCTGCAATGATGGCCAAGCTGGAAGGCCTAGAGCGTAGCTAGGCTAGCTCGAGGCAATCATAGCGTGACCAGCGAAGCACGTCATAGTGGGCCAAGGCTTGTATAGTGCTTTACTCAAAAATGCAAGTACCTTCATTTTGTTGGAAAGATCATTGAAATACGCAAGAAAAACATTTTCGGATAAAGATTTAGATTTCCTACTGATTTTCCACTGCACAAATTTTTCATATGCAAGCTTATATTTTTCCTTTGAGTTTCGCGGTATTAAATTTTCAACCACTAATTTAGCTTCATCTTTAATGTCTGGCGGTGTTAAACACATTGAATCGGAAGAATTTTTGCTTTGAGAGCTCATTTTTAGCAAAAAGTCACTAAATAAAAATAAAATTTTCACTGAACCGCGCTTTTGTTACTTCTGTTTTTTTTTTTTTTTTAACAATGGTAGTTGGAACGCCAAATATGGAATAAAATCTTTTTGTACCTATCTCTATAAATACAAACAGCTGTGTTTTAAATAAAACCTTTTTGCATTTGATTTTTTAAAACGTTGAAACGTCAAAATAGCGGCCGGCAATGTTTTGCCGGCCTGTTAGAGCGACCAGCAAAACTTTGCCGGCCGCTCCTTGAAACAGAACGGCAAGGTCGACTTTGCTCAAACAAGGTTGTCAAAATAATGACCACATTACATGCATTTTTGAGTAAAATTTGATTTTGACGTTGATAACTAACTTCGATATTGGCGCCGATTTCCTTGTTCACAAAATAACTAAAAGTAAAGGATTGACATCTCTTACTCAAATTCAAATTATTTCAATTAAACCAGTTACAGGCACTTTTGAATTGTCAAGGAGTCGGTCAGTCGGAAATATGAAGCTTAAGTGGCCCATTCCAAACCGTAGTAGTTACCTATGGAGAAGAACGGGCAAGAAAGTCTATGATCACTATTTAAAATTATGTTGTTATAAAAATATTAGATTAAATGTTGAATCTATAATTATATGTGAAAACGATGTAAAAAAGACGTACACGTTAAAAGCGTCCAGAGTAGTACAAATAGAACAACTGACGGGTCCCGTTCACGAACACGACGCATTAATCAGCACCATTCAGTTCAACCATTTTGAAGGGAGCTAAATGGAATTATTCCTCGTATATACACTTTCTTCGTAGATAGGTACACTTTTGAAAATTATTCGCTTGTTTTACTTATAGATACACTTTTTAAAATCCTGAACAGATAGTCTTCTTAGATACACTTTTAGGTACAGTTATGCACTAAATAGTTATGTTGATGACGGATTATTTTAATGATACACCGATAAATTATTATTAAAAATAGACACAAATAAACGGAAATAAAATTTAGATATTGTTAACAGTTACAGCTACGTGCACTCTGACTACTATATAGTCAGAGTGCACGTCAACCATGAAAACGATACCCATGATGAACCCGCGTTCTTTCTTTGCGTCTTATTTACCGCGTGGCGGATTACAGTGTGTTGTGGCGCAGCTTAGGAGAGGCTTATGTCCAGCAGTGGATTGCATAGGCTGAGCTGATTGATTGATAGATAGAATAAGAAATGTATAAGAGGAAGTCTGACCCCGCGTTTACACCCATATACAAGTAGAGATACTTGTTTTCAACAAGTCTTTAAAATACTTGTCAGAATCATGTCGTGCATAAAACATAATATAATAACATTTATTCAAAAAATTACAAGGCATCATAATTATTACAGATTTGCTTAAATGTAAATTATATTCCTAAGACTTACGTGCCTGAACATGTATCATAACATGCATTGATATTGTTTCAGACATGAATTGTTAACAATTTTTTTACCTTTTTGACAAGTTTTGCATACAACTATTCTTCACAATAACTTGTTTTAGGTATGTACGACAAACGAAAACAGTAGACGCAGCATGTTTTATATCTTGGTGTAACTTGACATGCGGTGAAAGTGGCACTGCTGACTGAAAAGTTGGTTGGGCATGTTATGCAGAGGAATTAGGAAAATTTCGTGAGGAACGTTTTGAGTATGAATGTGGATAGATAAAGAGTAGCAAAGACAAAAAAAAAAACGATAGAAAGACTGAAAGAAGATATGGCTTAAAAGGAGGTAACTGATGAGATGACGATTAATAGAGAACTGTGAGAAAAGGCTTGCCACGCCGAACTCAAATTGGGATAAGGGCAAGAGAATGATGAAGCCTCCCCCAAGCATCGCCACAATGACCGGTCCTGCGCTTCATTTCGATTCATTCGTTAGGCCCGGACTCCACCAATGTCCAGATGTCCGTAGCGGAGACGAGATGTTTTTCAGCTAGGGTGTATCCACCGAAGCAGTGCGGAGATGCGTACTGGCTAAACTGGAGCGGAGATGTGTGCTGGGTAGAGCGGAAAAATGTGCTGGTTAGAGCGGAGATGTGTGCTGGCTAGAGCGGTCCTGTGCTGCGAGGCACAGCTCTCATCTCCGCTTTGTAGGTACAGCCGCCCAGCTCAATCTCGGCGAGGCACAGCTCACATCTCTGCTTCGATTGCGTCATACAAATATGATACATCTCCGCTTCGATTGCGCCATGCAAATATGATACATCTCCGCTCAGTGGTATCCACTGAAGCTTAAGTGGAGACGAGATGTGTGAATAACGAAATTCTATTGGCTGTTTAAAACACATGTCCGCTCCTCTCGACTCGTCTCCACTTTGGTGGAGTCTGGGCCTAATGCATGATATGCACTTATTATGAACAACAGCCTGTCTTTATTTAATTTTTCCAATATGTGGTCCTTGCCTGCAAAAAGGTTTCTGACCGTTGCTCTAGTGTGCACTCACCTTAATAAACTTAATCCATTACTGAATACATACAAATATATTTAAATTGAGAAAGATTCTGTTTAAATGCATTTTGAAATAACACATGACGCAAGCATGAAACATGAAAGCACAAGTGCATACGCCATAACGGCTGACTATGTTGGCTGTTCCATCGAAATTCACCTTATCTTCTACAAGCTTTCCTGAATACATGTGTATTGTTTATTTACTATAAGCTGTACTTACTATTACTATGTAGGCCCGAAGCCGCCAGTGCGTTAGCCAGCAAGATGCTGAAGGAGTACCTAGTCACCAAGCAGACTGGCGCGGGGGGACGTATCTGCAATAAGGTTATGGTGACCGAGCGCAAGTTCCCCCGTAGAGAATTTTACATTGCCGTCATGATGGAGCGCAGCTTTAATGTATGTATGACTCTTCCACACTTTGTAAAATAGTGGATTGGTTTTCCTTTCCCCTATTGTTGCACCTGTCATAAATGATCACAACATTAACAATTTCATAAATCTGTTGTTTTTAGGGTCCAGTTATTATTGCATCCTCTCAAGGTGGTGTGAGCATCGAAGATGTGGCTGCATCGAATCCTGAGGCTATCACGTACGAACCTATCGACATTATCGCAGGACTCAAGGACGAACAAATAAAACGTGTTTTGACTAAGGTACTTTGATCAGTTACGCCGCACACTAGGCGACCAGTTGCATAGCTCGGCGTCATATAGTGGGCAGTCAGTTGTGGCCCATGAACTCAATGCAACCGAGTGCTACAGCAACCTTTGTTGTGCGGTTGGTTTTTAAGAGTAAGGAACAGCGCATTACGACTTTCACTATGCCATTTTCCTTTTAAAGGAAATGCATAAACAAGTGATGATCTAGTAAACAAGAGGCTTAGTTTATAAATTATCGATTTAAAATCGATATATTACGCATGGCAAGCTATTTTTTAAATTAAATACTAGCATTTTTTTTAGATTGGCCTAGACACCGAAGAAGCAAGAGGTATGGTTAAAAAGTTGTACGACCTCTTTGTGAAAAAAGACGCTCTTTTAGTAGAGGTGAACCCATACGCGGAAGATGCCATTACTGGTAAATGTAAGTACTTTACTGATATGAATAATTTTATCAGTATTAACATTTTGAATTTATACTGCTTATTTGTAGCTTTTATTTAATTTTCTTACGACTTATCGAATTCTGGTTTCGCTCAATCATTCCCGTAGCGATTGGGTTGCGTTTCGACTTAGTTACAGTTTCAGTTTAGTCATCAAAATAGTAGAATGGGTTTATGGGTGACGGACGAGAGCCGAACGGAATCGAACCGTTGTTGAAACGGTATACAACGTATAGGCGAGTATCACACCTCCGCGCCGCCGCGAAACCACAGCAGCGAAACCGCACTAGTTCCGCCATGACTTGTTTCATTCATCTCGTGCATACGTTCTACGCCTTTTCTAACTTAATGACCACAATAATATTTCTTCCTCCTCTGACACAGAAAGCGACGAAATTTTGCTCCGATTGCTACAATTCAAATGACTCGCGCGTGATGTACCGCTACTCGAATTGCGACATAATGTAGTAGATATGTTTCGCAGTGGAAGTCGTTTAGCGTTTTCGCATAATTATATTCGCGTCGGAGGTGTGATAAGGCCCATAACGTTGCAAATTAGTAGAATCGGTCCTCTGCGGCCCTGGTCTGAAACATGTCAGTTAGTAAAGTCAATTGGAGATGAAAATGCAGAAAATCTTAACAGCAACAAATAATCAGTTGCTCCATACATTTATGTTCGCGAAACTACAAAATGTAGAGAACAGCAGATTTCGGGCTTGGTCCCATAAAAGTTGTTCATAATGATGAGTACAATGATCCCGTTTTACGTGTTCAGTTATTTCAATAACACCTTGAAGATAGTATATTTTTAACAGACTTCCAAAATAGAGCAAGAGCCCTTTCAGTTTTATAAAATAACGAAGGTCTGCTCGTCGCGGGCTCTTGGGCCAAAAGGAAAAGGTTCTCAATTCGACTGTATGCATTTTTTTTTTGTATGTTTATTATGCGATTACTCCGTCAATTATGAATTGATTTTGATGATTCTTTTTAGGGTTCCGTACCTCAAAAGGTAAAAAACGGAACCCTTATAAGATCACTCTCTTGTCTGTGTGTCACCACCAATTTTCTCAGGAACGGGTGAACCGTTAACAGTTGAAATTTATACCAGATACTGAGGTCTATAGTCCCTATTAGGTGTATAAACATCAAGGTTCTGAGTCAACACGATAAAAAGATATAGGCAAATTTAGATTTTCGCGAAAACTTGTGAGTACCAAAATTTACCGTAATGAAAAAGCAAGGTCTTACAGCACAAATAAAGGGATATTTCCGAAAAATTAAAAAAGTTGAAAATTAAGGTAAATTTTGGTACTTACAAGTTTTCGCGAAAATGTAAATTTGCCCACATCTTTTTACCAATAATAAAAATGATACCAATTTTATTATGGCGGTATAATGGCTAGGTACGAAACCCTCGGTGCGCGAGTTCGACTCGCTCTTGACCGGTTTTTTTTTGTTTGGTAGGTCATACTTCAGAGGTGGTCCCATATAAATTTTATTAAATTTGCTTGGGTAGTTTTTGACTTAGCTTCAATAAAACGCATTTTTCCCACTTCATGTGTGGATGATATGATAAGTTCCTGTCACTGTTATAATCTACATTATGTCAGCTACTGCTAGTTGTAACGTACTTGAAAAAAACACAAAATACAATATCATAGGCTTGCAATGTTTGTTTCAGTCTTCTGCTTAGATGCCAAGTTCCGATTCGACGACAACGCAGACTACAGACAAAAGGAACTATTTGCTTTGAGGGACCCGTCTCAAGAAGATCCCAAAGAAATCCAAGCTGCTAAGTCAAACTTGAACTACATTGCACTTGACGGTATGATTTTAATTGAATTTATCTATACAAATAAATAAAATTTAAGTGTCTGTTTATAATGTCAGATTATAAGCTTTTAACTAAATGCATATGAAAGTATATACAGTACCTATAACAAAAATACATTTTTTTTTGTTTTATCGTGTCTTCGTGTTTTGACAGGACTTTCACTCTGTCAGATAGTTAATGTTATAAAGAGTAACTTGGGTTAGTTTTATTTTAGAAAAATAATTAGGGTCCACGCGGGCAAAGCCACGGGCAGCAGCTAGTTAAAAATAAAGTGATGCTTGAGTTAATGTTGTGATAAAAATATCTGGTTTTCTTAGGTTCTATTGGTTGTATGGTAAATGGCGCCGGGTTGGCCATGGCTACGATGGACATCATCAAGTTGCACGGCGGTGATCCCGCCAACTTCCTCGACGTCGGAGGTGGTGCCACCGCACAGGCTGTAACGGTGCGTCTCGTTAACACATTACTAAATGTATATACATAATAATGTCCCGCTGCAGGGCAAAGGCCTCTTCTT
This sequence comes from Agrochola litura, assembly GCA_949152395.1. NCBI lineage: Eukaryota > Metazoa > Arthropoda > Insecta > Lepidoptera > Noctuidae > Agrochola > Agrochola litura. The sequence goes on from OX424493.1 coordinate 14,265,251, forward strand.
ATATAGAGAAGGCACATGCTTTGATCACCACGCTTGCTTAAGACAACCCGTCTCAAGCAAGCGTGCTGATCAATGCTTGTGCCTTTTCAGATAGCAGACTTATATTAACAATGGGTTCAAAGTCAAATAATTTATTTCAATTAGGCACAAAAAGGCACTTTTGAACGTCGCCCCTTCCTAAATGTAGTTTTTGTATGGAGAAGAATGGGCAAGAAACTCCACCGTTACTCTTTTAAAATGTTTTACAATATTTTTTATACATTAATTATATAATTATATGTGAAGACGATGCACCTGGAATAAGATTACTATACCACAATAGGTAAAAATAATAAAAAATGAAGCAATGACAGAAAAAAATATTATGTAAGCAATGGATACATGGTGTTCACATATTTACAAGCATTGTAAAAGTAGGTACCTATCAGATTTTCCTAAAAAAATTACAACTAATACTAATAAGTCTATGTGAGTTCAAGTAATCACAGAATGTAAAATAAATGTTATAATAATTAATTACACAATCAAATTAGCAACCAGTTTGATTTTGTCTAGACTCTAAATTGTCCTATGGAGCTAGACCAGCATGCGTCCAAGCATTCTTATCTAGGATATAATTCTCCAATTTGTAATATGCTTGTTTACAAAGAGTACTTTTAATATGAGTTTTAAATTTCCACTGACCCCCTTGTCAATCCCTATTGACGTCGCATAGAGCTCATAATGAAAATTTGTGGAAAAAAGTTCACAAATCTCCTTTAGTTTAAAAATTAAATAAAAACAACATATTATTTACTAGCGCCCCTGCTTCGCAAGGTTTTTTCGACTTGACAAAACATCGATATTTCTTAATTATCTATATGTTTAATATTAATGTATTATACATATAAACCTTCCAGAATACATTCTCTAAATTATGTTGAAAACCTCATCAAAATCTGTTGCATATTTTAGAAGAACAACGCGGACATACAGACAAACGCGAAAAGAGACTTGTTTTTATAATATGTATAGAAGAATCGGGTTGGTTTGATTTTAGGGGGGGGGGGGCTCCTTTGAGCATTATGCGAAATGATTGAAAAAAACAAAAATGGTCATAACTTTTCAGGGTTAAAAAGTTTGGAAATAACCTTGCCCACACCCTATTCGATTTGTTCCTTACTTCGAGGGACATCCTGTATATATATATATATATATACTACGTTTAACATAATTTTTCTGGTTCAGGAAGCCTTCACTATCATCTTGTCGGACCCGCAAGTGACCGCCATATTGGTAAACATCTTCGGAGGTATCATGAGGTGTGACGTCATCGCAGAGGGAATTGTTACTGCAGCCAAGAACCTTAGTATCCAAATCCCTGTCATTGTTCGTCTTCAGGTATGTATTATGAATTCTTTTATTACCATTGTTATCTATTTGATATATATTTGATTCCTTATCATATCATCATCTGCCTAACCTTTTCCCAACAATGTATTTATGGCATAGTCAAAACTCTTAACCGGCCAGTCACTATAAATCAATCAAAAACATTTTTGCAACTACACAACTACAATCCATTTATTTAGATCTCTATTTTGTCAGTAGATATTTTTTGTGACCCTATTAAAACACGTTTACCTTAAAACTTTTTCACAGGGCACAAAAGTGCATGAGGCAAGAAAAATAATCGCAGACTCAGGACTTCGCATCGTGCCGCGTGATAACCTCGACGAGGCTGCGAAGCTTGTGGTGCAGCTAGCAGAGATCGTTAATCTCGCCAAGAAAGCTGGTGTTGAGGTGAAATTTGATTTCCCTGAGTATAAGAACGAGTAGAAGATTGCAGTATTTTTCATATAACTTAACCATCACTATCTAATTGGTCATAACTGTTGTCTAGCGTAATCCAGTTGTAATTATTGTTGCTTCGAATTTATGGCACAAGTGATTGTATAGCTTGGTAGTTATGTAACACTCATTGTCGCCTGTAATGACATATTTTACAAAAGTATAGGGCTATCGCCAAGTTCTGTGAAATGAGCGAGGATGACAAGGATGAGAATAATACGGAAGGTAAAACTGTTATTCATTCGCCTTCGTCTAACAAGACCCATCTTAGTGCCTTTATGGACGATATTATCACATAATTAAACACACAAAGAAAAATGTGTGATTTAATCTGTAAACACGAAACAGGCCCTGATAAGACTGCATTCTCATAATGAAGTAATCTGTGAACCTATTGAGTGTTATACTGTCTTACTAATGAGTATTGACAAAACGCTAAGTAGCTATTGAATAGTTCTAAATAAAAAGTAGAACCTTTTTCATATTGGGAGCCGAAAATTCCACTTGAAGTCTGTTAGCCATTTCACAGAAAACTTGGTTGGTCATAACACTTTTTATGACATACCTGCAGTCTACCAATTCCATATATTACATACTTTATCGATAGGCTTTATTGTTATATTAATATTATACGAAGTTGAAGTACATTGTGATATCTACATGTGAACTAGTTAGCACTTAACTCGTGAGTTACCCCTTCAATAGATTCTTAATACACTTCGATCAAAGTCATTTTTATTCCAATAATACAATTTGTAGTTACTATTGAAAGTCACGAAATTACAGAACAAGAGAGTTGCTGATCGAATATGTAAGGGCAGATTTGTCACTTAGAACTAGATATCAGAGCCAGCCAATTAGATTAAATAATGTAGTTCATTGATTTATTTATTAAAAAAACATTTAGCATAAGTAAACCTATTAGATAAAACATGCTTAATTCAAATGATTGTTAAAATAATATTGATGTTGTAGTGAAGTGTTAAAATCCTTCAAGGCGTTATAAAATTGTAATTTGCTATTTAATATTGATCAAGATCGAGTAAAAGTATTTCATTTATTACATTAATTTACGAACATATTAAAAGTATGTATTGTTAATTTTGAAGTACACCTACCGAGTACAGTAGAGGTGTACGTTGAGATGTGTAACGACGCAATAATTACTATTTTGTACATTATGTATGATTATTTGTAAATAGCAATCATTATTTTTTTAATTTACGTGGCAAAGTCTGCAGAGATACGATAATATATTATGGTACCTACAGTTGAATCTAAATATGTAAAGTAAGTATATTACAGTCCAAATATTTATTTTTGGCTTCATTTGAATATAATAAATTTATTTTAGATCTGTATTGTAGTTGTTATTTATACTTTTTCCCTTCGTATTAGCGGTTGATGTAGATTACGACGTGTATTTAGGTAGATTAGTGTAAAATACATTAGTGTGTAGTCTCACTATAAGTATACAAAATGGTCAAATGTTTTCTTTGCCAAAGACTTCTACTCCATTATCTATTTATACCTTATTTTCCAGACGGTAAAAAGTAATCTGGTACTTACACATAAAAACACGGGATTCGGTTATAAGCGCAGTACAGAGAGATGTTACGTTTTATCTATCTATCCACAGTAATAAACTATTATACAAGATAAGTTTTTATCCAGTGCGCAAACTTTAACACGTGACTACTCATCATTATGAACAACTTTTACTATGGGACTGAAATCGCGAAAAAAAAATCTGCTGTTCCCTTCATTTTAACGAGTTATGCGAACATAAATGTAGGAAACAGCTGATTTTTTTTCGCGATTTTGGATTTAGTCCCATAGTAAAAGTTGTTCATAATGATGAGTGTAAATTTTGCGCACTGGATAAAAACTTATCCTGTAAATTAAGCAAGAGGCACACCAACGAAATATTAAAAAAAAATTGTTACAATAGGTAATCAAGTAAATACTAAATACATCACACTTAGGTGCAGCGCAGACGACACACTTTTTGTGCGATCGAGTCTGTGACGCACGAAAATGTCTTATTTGTCCCCGATGTTTTTCCGAATGCAGGTTATTCTATATAGGATGTGTCACTCGATAGTAATTTCTGTCAATTTAATTTAGGAACCATTCCGTAGCTCACATTACGAATAAGATAGGCATTTTAATGTGCGCCACAGACTCGATCGCACAAAAAGTGTGACGTCTGCGCTGCACCTTATAGGTATGCACAACATTCTGCTCATGGACAAAGGAGAATGCTCATCAAGTATGAAAAAACAATCCAGAGCGAACAGATACAGGTGTAGCTCAGAATTATAGTGATATTTAGTGAAATCATTCTGTAAATATTTTACTATAAGATTCGGTGTCTACTTATGTACATACATAAATTCACGCCTTCTTCCCATGGGAGTAGGCAGAAACTACAGAACGCCACGTGCTACGATCTTACATACTCCTTTTGCCTCGTTTACGTTCATACATCTGGTCATACACGCACGCCGGTTGCGAGTACTACGCACCTGGCCTTTCTAAGAACATCACCAATAAGGTCAGTAGGTATTATGTTCTCCTAGGGCGTCCCCACCCGGCTTTTCCAGTCACATCTGCCTTGTAAATACATTTTGTTAGCCGCCTTTCATTCATCCTCTCAACATGACCAAACCATCTCAGCATACCCTTTTCAATTTTTGTCACTACATGTTCTTTTAAATCACATCGCTGTCTTATCACATCATTCCTCAGCCTATCCTTCATAGTCAGACCACACATGTTTCGCAAGGAACTCATTTCCACAGCATTTATTCTACTTTCATGCTTCTTTTGGCACACCCAACATTCACTTCCATACATAAGCGTGGACACCAGCACACCATTGTGAACAACCAATCGAGCCTTTTTGGACATCAACTGGTTGGTCACAATCGCATGTATATCACCATTCACTTTATTTCCTGCATATACTCTTCTTTCCGCATCTCCATCAATCTTCCCATCTCTTGTAAACAGACTCCCCAAATAAACTCACTCACTTGCTCCACACTCTTATCATTTATTTTCATATCACACACCCATACATCCTCTCTTCTTTCAAACACCATGACCTTCGTCTTATTCACGACATTCGACATGACGAAACTATAAGGGTTCCTTGTTTACTACGGAACGCTAAAAAAGGGAGCGACGGTTAAAAAAAAAATACAACAATATTGGTATCAAATAAAAAGTAATAATGAGTCAATTCCAAATATATATTAATAAAACTAAAAAAGTTGAAATAAAGAAAATTATTTAAAAAACAAAAAACCCGACTGCAAAAACATAACTCTAAAGAGAAAAACAAGTATTATAAATATTATAACCTATAGAATTTTGGTATAGTATATCTATATCTGTGCAACAAACAGACTAATATAACCGGTAAATATGGTGTAACTTTTGTTTGTCCCTTTCTATAGATTATAATGCTTGTTTTTCTCTTTTCAGTTATGTGTTTTTGTAGTCGGGTTTTTGTTTTTTAAATAATTTTTTCATGCGATGGCTAAAATGAAATGTCTGTTATTGCTTTTTTTTCATCAGGGGTGATTCTTTTTTCTTTAAGATATCGTCGATTTGGGTATACCCGATGATATTAAATGCATACATATACTCACGCCCATAACCCCATAGGAGTAGGCAGAGACTGCAGATTGTCAAAATCAGCTATCCTTAGCCCACTTTTTGTTGCCTTTGTTTTTTTTTTGTTTAAAAGTCAATAATAGTCATCATAAGAAAGAAATATTGAATAAATATTGAATGATGTTTATTTTTAAAATACATAGTGTGTATTTAGAAAGTTTTTTTACCACAACTGGGAAGCTCTTGGTGTGCATCTCACCTGATGATAAGTGATGACTAGGCTGAAGGTGGAATCGAGCTTCACCCGGAATATTCAACCACAGAGGAATATGGTTGTATTGTGACAGACTTAGATAAGATGGTGGTAGCAAGCCAGGTGGACTTAGAACAAGCCCCACCTCCAACCAAACCGAGCAGAAAATGTTGCTCCAACTGCGGGAATCGAACCCGGGACCTCTGGGTCTGAGACCGGTGGTCTAACCACTAGACCACAGAAGCGGTTAAAGTTAAGTATTTTTGTCAGTATTTTTGCTTATAAAGGTACAAATCCGTAGCCGACCGCAGCTGTCGCCTGCTGCTGCCGCATGCGGTCGGCTACGAAATGGTACTTTTATTGGTTAATATTTAAAATTGCAAACGTTGAAAAAAAACGATCAAATGACAAAAATTTTACAAACAAAGAAATATTGTAGATTGTTTGCCAAGGGAACAAACAACTATTTTTAAGGCGAGTTTCTTTGAATCCAGAGCGCAGCGACGGATTCAAAGTATGTCACTCGAGCTTAAAATAGTGTTGCGCCCGAGGTGAACACTACTTTTTATCACACTCTATGAGAAAAAAAAAAGTGTGTGATGCGACCCCCATCAGGAACAAAGTTCCTTCTCAATAAGTTTTTTTTTTAAATCGCTGCCTCCATCGTGGATTTACATTTTGACCTAACTAAAGACTTTAGCACCTTCGAAAACTATGAAAACGATACCCATGATAAAAAAAAATTAAAATGTTCGCATCCGCCATCTTGGCATCAGCATCCTCGAAAACTATGAAAATGACACCCACGACGAAAAATTTGAAAATTTTCGCAACCGCCATCTTGGATTTTCATTTTGACCTCACCATCGGCTTTAGCTCACTTAAAAACCATGAAAACGATACCCATGATGATAAATTTGAAAATTTTCAGAGCCGCCATCTTGGATTTACATTTTGACCTCACTGTCGGCTTTAGCACCCTCGAAAACTATGAAAACGACAACAATGACGAAAAGTTTGAAAATGTTCTAAGCCGCCATCTTGGATTTTCATTTTGACCAAATTCAGACTTTCTCTCTCTCTTGCCAGCTTGTTACTTGTTCATACAATGTTTGTGTTTGATCTCTTTGGAAATTGGATCTTTTACTAACAATATCCACATTCCAAATTCAAATCACTTTTAATCCCTAAAGCTATTTTAGTCCCTGTTTACGAAGAATAAACTAGCTCTTTTTGAATAGATGTGATAAAATAGTAGATTATACAACAAGTGAAAAAAAAGGGAATTTAATTCGAGGGACTAAGTTGGATCCCGAGAGCAGGGAAGGATTCTAGAGTAAAATCACGAGCGTAGCGAGGGATTCTAGATTAGAATCCTGTGCGGAGCAAGGGATACAAGGACCGAGTAAAATTTTTTTTTCACGAGTTGTGTACTCTACTTTTTACCATTGACTGCGAGAAAATAAATAGTAGTATGTAGTATTTTATAATCACATTTTTGGCGACAGCAAAATTATCTACTATAATTGCTGCTTTAGAGGAGCTCGTGGCTAAGTAATAACAGCCGCGCGGGTCGATCCACCAGGTTAAGCTACGCTTGCCGGGGTTGGTCCGTGGATGGGTGACCATCTTTACATACTGAGACTCCTCCGTGCCTCGGAAAACATATTAAGTCGTTGATCCCAGCTATCATTCGTGGATCTTTAACAGTCGTTACGGGTCGTCAGAAACACGAAAGTCTGACAACCAGTCTTACCAAGGGGTATCCTAATACTCAGTTACTGAGTTGTGGAAGTCAAACAGGCATTTGCTCCATATAAAATAGCGGTATTCAGCTGCATCTGGTTAGACTGGAAGCCGACCCCAACATAGTTGGGAAACGGCTAGGCAGATTGATTGAATTGCTGCTTTAGAACGAAATGATTCCGAAGTCAGTACCTATCTCATTTTCGTCACTGGAAGAACTCATTTTATTATAATTAATTATGTATAGATTTTCCAATAACATAAAACAACCACGATAACAGATAGAAAAGAACCTAACTAAAATTAGCAGGTTTAAAAAAAAAATGTATAGCTCTATAGCTCCATTTAGTCAGCCAGTATGTACTTTCAGCACGTTTTACTCATCGTTTGTACCTACATAATTCGTACAATTCGTGCTTGTTCCAAATTCAAAAAGTTTTTATTCACTCAGTGAGTAAAAGAGTTTTATTCACTGTTATCGATGAATAAAATGCCCTTTTTCGAGTGGCAATGGTAAAAATATTTTTTTTACTGGAATGAACATTACTTATATTTTTGTTCGTAACATTTTATATATATTTTTTTAGTCTTTAAGGGTGACAGGTAGTACCACGCGGAGCTCCACCCAGAGCGGGAGAAGTTATTTGATATTTTTCTAACCAAAAAAAAGGTGATGCGTATGTTAAAAGGTTGGGAACCTCTGCTCTATGGGGTTTAAGTCAGGCGAGCGCGCTGGCCACCCCTATAACATTGATTTCGACTTCTCGAAGGTATTCGACAACTACGGCCACAGTATGGGGGCATGCATTATCATGCATTAAAACAAATCTATCTCCTATTAATGGGCAAATAGCGCTGCAATTTCTTCCAAAATCTCAGTTACATACCTTGCCGCTGTTAGTGACGCATTCTCAATGACGCGGGGTTCTGTACAAACACCTCCTCATATCATAACTGACCCTCCACCATATGCCTCTTTTCCAATAATGTTGCACTTTACACACTTTAATCATTTCATCTTTAGGCAAAATCTGGACTCATCCGTGAATAAAACTTGACTCCAAGCTTCGTCATTCCAATTTTCGTGAATGCGAGCAAAATTAACTCGAGCTATTCGATGGCATGTGGCAAGAAGGGGGCCTCTGCATTCCAGCCGATTTCATTCTTCTTCTCATAGTTTTATCACAGATAATAATACACCTACTAAGTATTTGTTTTTGTGCTTACTTGTAACCTCCCTCGAATTTCTTCGAGCTTCGTTCTTACCTCAGAAGAAGTTACGGTCCAGTTTCGTAACGATGATTCGATGAACCGGTCATCTCTGGCCACAGTTTTCCGTTTACGTCCCTGTCCTGCGAGTAGTGCGAGTCTCGTATACTGTCCTCTTGATAACTCGGTATACCACCGATTTTGTTAGGTAGGTACTTGTAATGTTTGGGCCACATGTTTGTAGGTGTGCCCAGATTCAGTAACAGCCCTAGCAACTTAAGTGGCGTTTAGATCGGCCATATTAACAAGGCATTTTTTAAAAAAACCTAAAGGAGATTACCCACGGCACTATGGGCAATTCAACATTTTTGTGTCTTCATCAAACCTTATTTAAAATATTCGATGACATGTCTAAATACTTCCTCAAAAAATTCAACACAAACGACAACGGCATTTTCAACATATTTACAAAAATTTAATTATTATTTATTTGAGGTTATGTTCGACTACAAAAATGAATTGAAATAAAAAAAATTACAAAAAAAACACTACAGTGACAAATAACTTTAATTTCGGAAGTCGGTGTCTTTAGTTTTGAATTTCTTTTTTTGCCACCGCCTTCCGAAATTAAAGTTATTTTTAACCGACTTCCAAAAAGGAGGAGGTTATATGTTCGTCGCGTGTTTTTTTATTTTTATGTATGTCCACCGATTTCTCCGTCAATTGTGAACCGATTTTGAAAATTCTTTTTTTGTTTGAAAGGGTATGCTCTCGAGGTGGTCCCATATAAATTTTATTATCTTTGCTTCGATAGTTTTTGAGTTAGCTTCAATAATACGTACTTTTCCCATTAGTATTTGGATGATATGATAAGTTCCTGTCACTGTTATTTACATAGCAGGTAGTGGTATTCGAATTTGTGTGGGGTAGGTACCACAACTAAAAAGAGAAAAATAATAACTGTTTACAAAAAAAAACCGACTTCCAAAAAACACTACAAAGTGAATAATAACTTTAATTTCGGAAGTCGGTGACAAAAAACGAAAATTCAAAACCAAAGACACCGACTTCCGAAATTAAAGTTATTTTTCACTTTGTAGTGTTTTTTGGAAGTCGGTTTTTTTTTGTAAAATGTTTTTTTCACTTTATAATTTTTTTTTTGGAAGTCGGTTGTTTTTTTTGTAAAAAGTTTTTATTTTTCACTTTTTAGTTGTGGTACCTACCCCACACAAATTCGAATACCACGACCTGCTATGTAAATAACAGTCACAGGAACACACAGACTAAGTAGTACTCAGGAACTTATCATATCATCCACATAGAAAGTGGGAAAACATACGTATCATTGAAGCTAACTCAAAAACTATCCAAGCAAAGTTAATAAAATTTATATGGGACCACCTCGAGAGCATACCCTTTCAAATAAAAAAATAATTTTCAAAATCGGTCCCAAATTGACGGAGAAATCGGTTAAAAAGCTATTTGAATGGGTCTGAATGAGTTTACGACTGAGCTTTGTGCCTTTGCAGTACCTACCTACATTTGTGTAAAACCAGTACTTAGGGGTTTAGCTATATCAGTTACTGGTACTTTTTAAGAAGATGTTCTTCTATTACAGTAACCTATTATTATATTAAATTAAGGAATATATATTGGTAAAAAAAAATCATTTTATTGACCAAGATTTCTTTATAATTTCGCATTTTTTGTATTTTTATTTCTCATGTAAGGAACCTAAAATGAATTAGATATTATTATTTACTAATTATTTTCCTAAGGATCTTTGTAGTTAGAGAAAAAATATTGTTTGTTACGTTGATAAGTGATTTAAAGACATTTTAAGCTTCTAAATTGACGCTCGAAGTGAAATTAACTAAACCTTTGTTCACTTATCTTTTAGAATTCACAAATACTCGTATTAATCTAAAAAAAAAATCCTAAGTATTTATACAACAATATTTCCTGAAATGATTAGTAATTAATATGTTTTTTAAATAGTGTTTGATGTTTTTAACTGGGTCGAAAAGTACTGTTTTTGAGCTAAACAGCGCACGGATGGCGTAAACGCTCTTAATCAAGCAAGCAGTAAAATCCTCCCCTAAAAACTTGATTACCCCTTTTCACCCAGTTACGGGTTGCTTTTCGAAAAATCCAATAACTTTCAAGTCTTTATTTTAAGAATCTATTAGTGCCAATACAAATGAAATCCTCCCCCCCTTGTCAGTTCCGTCTTTACCATAAGGGCACAGGGGGCCCGTGCCCAGGGCCCACGACCTCACTGGGGCCCCGTAAGCCGGATACAACGCTTGCACTCAAAAGAGGTTTTTTCTTATATTTTAGGTAGATACTCACAAACGTAATAATTATTTCCGTCAACATTTCTAAATTAAAATATTAATCGGGCACCAGATAAGATTTTTAAGCTTTTCTTTTATTTTTATGATAAACGTTTTAGTTTTCTTTCTCAGTTAATATCTAATTAACAATATATTCTGACTAGTGGACAAAAAAAATGCAAAGAATTTGCAGAAGATATTAATGCTTATGAGCTCAAACACAGACTACAATTCTGTACCTTCAGTGAAAAGTGATATATCTTGACTTATATCAGTTTTAATATTCTTACACTAAGTTTAACAATAAAAAAATGCAATTTTTTGGTCTAATTGGTACACCTCTAAGATTAAAATTGAGAAAGCTTATTTTGGTGTAAAGTGCTCTAACTAAGCATTTTTTACATTTATTAATGTGTAAAAAAATACATTTGAAATAATATCAATGTGAACTGAACAAATATGTATATTAATACAAATGTATGTGACTCTTATTACGCGATCTATGTGAATTAGTACAAACTGATATATTTAGGTAGGACACATAATCATCCAACACCAACCAATAATGTGTAAATTGGTTCAAGTCATTTTAAATTAATTTACCTACACATAAAACGACTTTAATATATGTTGTGTTAGGTGATATAACTGGATTTCTTTTTAAAATATAAAAACTATACAAATTAATCTGTTTCTTCTTACACTAAATCGTGCTCTAAGATATTGTTTACCAATGTCAGTAATCAGTACTCATTTTAGTGAAGTAGGTAGACAAAGAACCAGATTTTTTTTAAACTTTAACATTATTTTCTCAAAATCATGATTTTCCAGTTACATCACTTTTCACTGAAGGTACAGAATTATACTGAGCTCAAATCAGAATATTTTCATCAAAGGAATCAGCAGATTTGAGTATCTCAACCTTACGTAGTCACGAAGCTTATGACTCGTACGGGCTTTGTCACAATTTATTGACCCGCTCCCTCCCCCTTAACGCGTGACGTATTTATAGATGGCCCCACTATTGGACTATGAACCAGTAATCAAACTCTCACTCAAAGTAAAATAGCGTTTAACTAGGTCAATAGGGCACTTTATGTGACGGCTAAACACCCTTATTTCAAAATTTGTGACGCTACAGAATCTTAGATAATCGATCGAAAACGTGTCCAGCCAGCTTGAAAAACCACTTTTCGCTGGTCTCTCAATCTCGGTAACGGAAGTGATTTTGGCGACTTTTTGCATATCAACGGGCGTCACATAAATTTGTGACAGGCATCGTGCTAAAAGTTTTGTGATACGTACAGCGGTTTAGTACAAAAATACAAAAATCTGTGTCCAGCCAGCTTTCATTACGTATAAAACTTCTGGCTGGCACTTCCGTTATTACTGTCACACATTGCGTCACTAAATGTTAGTAATAGTACATTACTGCCGCGGTCTATAATGACTACTTTGCTGGTCGCGCTGATGATGGCCGACAGCGCAGCGTAGCGCAGCTCCAGGCCGATACAGCGCGGTCAGCGTGCAGCACTTGATGGACGAGCTGAGATAAAGGCCGAGGCCGTAGGTCGAGGCCTTTACAGCGAGGACAGCAAGGGCTGCAATGATGGACAAGCTGGAAGGCCTAGAGCGTAGCTAGGCTAACTCGAGGCAATCATAGCGTGACCAGCGAAGCAGTCATAGTGGGCCAAGGCTTGTATAGTGCTTTACTCAAAAATGCAAGTACCTAATCTAAATAAAACCAGCAAGTAATTTCAATAAAATATATATTAATGCTTCATTTTGTTGGAAAGATCATTGAAATAAGCAAGAAAAACATTTTCGGATAAAGATTTAGATTTCCTACTGATTTTCCACTGCACTAATTTTTCATAAGCAAGCTTATATTTTTCCTTTGAGTTTCGCGGTGTTAAATTTTCAACCACTAATTTAGCTTCATCTTTAATGTCTGGCGGTGTTAAACACATTGAATCAGAAGAATTTTCGCTTTGAGAGCTCATTTTTAGCAAAAGTCACTAAATAAAAATAAAATTTTCGCCGAACCGCGCTTTTGTTACCTACTTTTTTTTTTTTTTTTTAACAATGTTTGTTGGAACTATACAGCCAAATATGGAATAAAATCTTTTTGTACCTATCTCTATAAATACAAACAGCTGTGTTTTAAATAAAATCTTTTTGCATTTGATTTTTTAAAACGTTGAAACGTCAAAATAGCGGCCGGCAATGTTTTGCCGGCCTGTTAGAGCGACCAGCAAAACTTTGCCGGCCGCTCCTTGAAACAGAACGGCAAGGTCGACTTTGCTCAAACAAGGTTGTCAAAATAATGACCACATTACATGCATTTTTGAGTAAAGGAATCATATTCGAAAACGCTCCCTTTATTGAGATTCCGAAGTGCCAGCCAGAAGGTTTATACGTAAATTCAAGCTGGCTGGACACAAATTTTTGTATTTTTCTACTAAACCGCTGTACGTTTCACAAAACTTTTAGCTCGATGCCTGTCACAAATTTATGTGACGCCCGTTGATATGCAAAAAGTCGTCAAAATCACTTCCGTTACCGAGATTGAGAGACCAGCGAAAAGTGATTTTTCAAGCTGGCTGGACACGTCTTCGATCGATTATCTAAGATTTGTAGCGTAACAAATTCTGAAACAAGGGTGTTTAACCGTCACATAAAGTGCCCTATTGACCTAGTTAAATGCGAACTATTTTGAAGATTTGTCCAGCCAGTCTGAGTCACATTCCCCTGTCCTTATTCCTTACCCTGTTTTTATAATGTTATAGATACTTATAAGTGCCAAGAAACGATCAGGAGGCAGTGGCGGTCGTGGCGGTAAAGGTGCATCACTGAGCGACATTTGCGGCAGTTCTAAATCCACGCCCGCAGAGGGTGGCGTGTGCGGCTCTCGTAAATCCAAGAGAGCACAGGGTGGCGTGTGCGGCCCTTCTCGTAAATAATAGATTCCACAGCGTGCCGTGTGCGACTACGGCGCGCGGCGGTCGCAGTAAGAAGTCGAACGCTTGTAGCGGTTTTGAGAGTGATAGCACTAGAATACACATGCACGTACCTGTTTTTGAGTTGATTTTAGATAGGTACTTATACATTATTTTGTATATGTTAGTTTACTATCTTGCCAAAATTACTGCCATCAAATCATCATATTGAAGCTGTATATATTGTCAATTTTTTTTTTGGAATAATAAAATCTGTTTATGATTAATATATTTAGCTTTTTATTTGTTACTATATAGACTTATGGAAATATTATAATAATATATTCATATAAATGGACATAGTTCGCTTTCAAATATGGAGTTAAAAACTAATACATATTGGAGTTAAACTAAACATCAATAAAAATATCCTTAAATTGTTCAAATTAACAATTGCACTGAGACAGCATGTTTAGCGTGATATGAATGAAGAAAATTAAGCAATTTACTTATTATGTACACTAAATGACTTCTTTGCTAGGCGTAGATATACCTAATGCTTCTTCATATCCGGTCTTCTTTTCATGTTTGCCTGTGAATTAAAGAAAAACAATAATTTCAGATATAGGTATATTTTTCAACGCACTTGCTCAAAAAATAGCTCTTATTGCAACGCGTTTAGGTTCACAATGCAATGTATTTAACAAGCGTGCTTTTTCTAGGCATTCCCGCACTAGACTGCTCGCAAGATAAGTCTGCGTGCGGCTGAAATCGGAACTAATAAGGCTAAGCGTATGCCGAGACGCAGGTGATGCAGCACAGCACAGTACATATTTTGCAGGGTAGAGCAGGCGAGGCAGACATAGGCCGCGAGCGCATACTGCGACGCAGCTACATACCTTCGCGTCCTAGCTAGTACAAACAATCTGTCATTAAAAAAAAATGAATCAGTGGTAAAACATAAGTGACGACCTGCACGCGTTGCGCAGAAATCTGTGCCGGCTCTACAACGAGACGCAGAGCAGGACAGAAACACGTCTGCGTCGCACGTGCCTGCGCCGCAACGTACGCAGCTGTCAGTACGTTCACGCATTACAAAATCTGCTCTGCCCTGCGCTGTATGGACCTGCGTCCCAGCATACGCTTCGCCTTAGTATGCCGCCGTCTTGTCGTTTAAGTAAGGTCAAATTAAGTATAGAGTTATTTAACTAATTAATATTAATTATGAATATAGATTTAATATTTTAAATATTACAGTATAGAATTAAGCACGCCTGCGCCACCAGTGGCGCACAGACTTATCTTGCGCGCACTCTAGTGCGGGAAAGTATGCCACAGATAACTATATACTCATCAGAAATGTGTCTTTTTTAAATCTTAGCAAAGAGCCTCCATATTTTTTTATGCCTAAATGTTTTCGTATGTAGTCTTGCCTGATCCTTCATCAAAAATATCACTCCGACTATACATGTAAAAAAAAACATTTTTACAAAAAATACAACCGACTTCCAAACTACAAAGAGAAAAATAACTTTAATTTCGGAAGTCGGTGTCTTTGGATCAGTATTTTAGTTTTTTGACACTGACTTCCGAAATTAAAGTTATTTTTCACTTTTTAGTTGTCGGTTGTATATTTTGTAAAAAAACTTTTTTTTTTCACTTTTTTGTGGGTTGGTTTGTAATTTATCTAAGTTACAATAGCCTTATGTCAACTGCTCATCAAAATACCCAAATCGCTGTAGATGCGCCTATAATATTTGAAGAGTTCCCTCGATTTCTCCAAGATCCCATCATCAGATCGTGACCAAATGACAATGGGACTAACTTGAAAGTATAACATAAAAACAAAAAAAAAAAATGAAATCGGTCCAGCCGTCTTCGAGTAATCGGTGAACATAAAAAAAAATATCCCGACGAATTGAGAACCTTCTTTTTTTTAAGTCGTTTAAAAAAGCCCCTGTCCGATCCGAAAGGAGCACATCCACATAGAGTATTCATATCCAAACTAGGTAGTCGATTACGCTAAAAAGAAAGCTGGCCGATTTAAAAAAAACCAGCAAAGTGCGTGTCGGACCACGTACAATGAAGGGTTCCGTAGTTGAGATGAATTTATCCCAAGAACAAACTTAACATTGTAGTTGAAAAACATGTTCTCCCATACATTCCAACTGCAAATGTAAGTTTTTACGCACAATATTGCGAGATTTGCCATATTATTTTAAAGCCATGGGTTTTCCTGTAATCAATAAGTATAGAACTATTTTAAGTATTTTTTTCATAATTTTAGGCTCAGTATTTTCGGAGATACGGAGGGGTTTTTAATCTGTGTTCTTAAATAATAGTAAAACTATTTATTTTAAACACATTTTTTGTTTTAATTAAGGCCCTCACAGTAAGCCTTTTCATTTGTCACACGGTACAGTTTGCAAACAAATCAATTTGAATATGCCCATATTCAAATTGATTTGTTTAGGTCACAGAAATTCATGTGTACCGGTCCATTAGATTCGGAGTCAAATGGCTGTGACAGACGGACAGACAGACATACGAGTGATCCTATGAGGGTTCCGTTTTTTTCATTCGGACGTACGGAACCCTAAAAAGCTACATTGGAAATAATAAGTGGAACAAAATCGCTAGATGAAGGAAGTACCTACGCTTTTCTTTGGCTAATGTAAGAAGCTGGTAACAAGTAGTTAGGTAAAATTATTAACTTTTTATGAGAAAGCTAAAATACCTTTCTTTGTTGATTTATTCCTCTTCGACTCTTTATCTTTTGATTCCTTTTTAGATTTTTTATGTTTTTCAGTCTTTGTGTCCTTCGTGTGAGGTTCAACAAGTAAAGCGTCATCTTCCGCTACGTCACTATCTTTCGTTGGTTTCTCGCCATTTGTCTTGCTTAGATCCTCAATGAGCAGCGCCTCGTCTACTTCCTTAGCTACTTCTGGTAGCATTAAATCTACGGTCTTTTGTTTAGTTTTCTTTTCCTTCCTCTTCTTCGTGGGTTTGTCGCCGGACGTCTTGTCGGCGGATTTAGTCTTCTTCGACGACTTGGGCTTTTTGTCCAACAGTCCGCTTTCAGGCGTGGGGTAGTGATGTATTCTTGACGTGAGTAGCTCTTCTTCACGTAGAGGCCTGTAAGTATACGAGATGTATATAAATAATTTGAAACTGGAAACCCATCATCGCCTAACGTTCTTCTATGATAAAGAAAAAATAATGAGTTGTGGGAAGAGACTGGACCCAGGAAATGCAATCATAGTGTGGGGTCCAGGGAATTAGTAAAAATCTAGCGCCTAAGGATAACATGTAATGATAAACAACCAAGTCAAAGCAAGTCTCGCAATGCAGTTCTTCTACCGCAAGATGTTGTGAGATCTAATGTAAAACCAAATCGGTTAATTTATTCAGTACCTATGTATGGGAGCATCTATCTAACAACTTTGTTATAAATTGTTACCTAATTAGTTAACTAACAACATTTTATAGTGACAGTATCAATATTAGACTTCTTTAATAAACGGAATGACTTGGCCATCGCACGGCGACATAATCACATAAGAATAATCTAGTATTTTAAATAGTCCTAATTGAACAGCGCTAGCGGGCCAAATTTATACATACACAAAAATAAATAGCTTTATTTATGTTTGTATATGTCTAATAATACTTATGTAGATTCTATTGCCGTGTGCGATTGTCAAGTAATTATATTTATTAAACAAATAAAGATGTTGTTACTTAACTGATTAGGTAACAATTTATGGCAAAGTTGTTGTTTTTGATGGGATCTCATTTCTTTTTGTGATACCCCGATACTGATGCTGAACCTATACAAGTATACTTATAAGTACCGGTAAAGGACCGCGGACGCACCGGTGCGTCCAAGTACCCACGCGGCTTACAACTCTATTTGTATTCGCTGTAATGGCTATTATTGTCTGTGAATTTTTGTGTCTATGGTCGGATAAATATTCTCGTCAAATAAATCGACTAAAAGCAAAAATATTAATAGGCAACATTTTAAAAAAATGTTGAAAATCACGTTCCCGCGCGATAAAATGTCAGTCAAACGTCACTCCCGGGACGCGCGCGTTCGCTGTAATAATTCGTTTTTTAATGGTTTTTGTGTGTAAATCGTCGGAAAGTGGTGATATTTTCATTTTGAAGTAAATATTACATCGTTTTAGATAATATTCGCACTAAATAACATCATGTTATACCTATTTTGACCCAAACAAAAAGTGTAAACAAACATTTGAATGAAAACGTGACCGTGCTGTGATTTTGTGGTATTTTGGTGTGTGATCGTCGATATTTTATGTGTAAGTCCCATTTTTTATACAAAATATTAGATTTCTAATAATTTTAGTATGTTTTTTCGCCTAAATACGCCAAAAAAATATTATTTTGAAACGGAGAAAATTACGTAAGCACTAGAAATTCTAGATCTTAAAAATTCTAGATTTTTAGCATTTTTTATTTTCAATGTTTGTCTCTAAAAACGCTTTTGTTAGATAACATAACTATCCATAATGTACCCTGCAAAATTTCGTGTGAATTGGTACGCTAGTTTTATCAGAAATCGTTATCACAAAGAACAAAAGAAATAATAACAAAAGCGGGTAATAAAGATAAGTGAACGTTGTTTACAAAGACTGCAACCATTTGAAACGTATTCCTAATCTATTCGAGTAGCAAAAAACATAAACAATACTACTTGAGACGTTATAATGAAACCCGAGTAATTGTTTATTTAAGTGCGGTCGTAAATCTGTCACGGCGCGGACCACCCGCGGTCCGTGAGCGGTTAATAAAACGTGTGAATTTGTCTTTCTGCGGCATCGCAAGTAGATCCCATAGGTTGATATACCTAATCATTATTGTTTATTCATTCAATTTCAATGCAGTTTAATTGACAACTGACGTTGTCAACTAATTAAATTTATTCCATTGATCATTTTATTATACAAGTATCTAATTTTCGTAGAGACCGATAGTACCTGCCTTTATATTCCATGTTCCATTAGGTAGGTACACTAGGTATCTACCTGCTCCCTGCTATCTATGTGAATATAGGTAGTGCAGGTGATGAATAATTTTACGAACTGTTTGTTTATTATGAAATTAATCTGCCATCTAATCTCTTCACCACCCTTGGTCACCATCTTGGCTCTTGGTTGGTAGAGAATGCCTAAGGTATTAAGTTCGCCTTTGTACCTTTTTGTGTGTGAAAACTTTAAATAAATAAATTCAAATACCTAACTCACTCTCATCGATTGCCTTCGACACGCTGCACAGTGGAACGAATGTATGGGAGCGGTTGGACGTAGACATTTCCGAAAAAAAAGAGTAAAATTATGCCAAACTAATGATGCCATCTTATTCGATTACTTAATGCCTTCATAACTTGTAGTGATGAATTTCTTCATAACTCCCATATTTCGGGAGTAATTTGAGAAAATGTGAAATTTTACTATGAAAATGAGTGTATCGAGCTCTCTCCCTCCTGATTCCGGGCTTGTTTCAAGTAGCGGTCTCTAATATCATAATGCTAATACTAAGAGCTATATTTAATACTAAGACACATAGTGCGCCAAATGTGCACTTTCTGGGATAAAGAGTGATGTTTATTTTATAACACAATTTTTTTATTTTTTGTTTATTTTGTTGATTAAAACCGTTTTTCTAAAGATTTACCTTATTACAATAACATTTCTGAGCAGCCAATTAGAGAAGATATAAGCTAATTAGGATATATAATTAGGGACTTAAGGTTTACATATAAAATTGATGCACTAATGATTACTGATAAGAACATTGCTATTATTTAATTACTAAATGGCTCTTAATACACTAATTTAGCATGCATCATTTACTAATTATCACAATAACTAATTACCTTGCAATATTTAACAAAGGATACCTGGGATACCTGGATTTTATATAAATAGGTCACTATTAGTAACTTTAAAATCAGTGTTGATTTACACCTCGTTGTATCCAAGCTAATCTCGCAATGTATTTTCCAAATTTTAATACAAATCTTGATATTCACGTTGCTTTATGCGCACGCGCACATAAAGATTTACGCGACTTTAACTATTTGTTCAGTGTTTTAAAAGATAACAGTTGTGTTCAGTTATGTGAAAGTGCTGAAACAAGTTTAAAAGACTGGTGTCGTCGATTTTGCTACCGCATTTATGCAAAATGGACACAGTCTGGAAGAAGCACAGATAAGTTTCGGAAGAAACATGAGATTTGGCTACAGGCTGCAATTCAATGGCCGGAATTACAGAATGAAAATATGGAACCTTCTACAGAAAATATAAGTGACGTCATCGAGCCCATAATTTCTCCTGCTAAATCTGATGCTTCAACTTGTACACATCCTAGTCCTCGTAAATCTTTTGAGGACCTTAGTAACCGGCAAAAAAGAAGACGCACTGAAGATAGTCTTTCATGCAGCAGTAGCAGCGCTGAAATTATGTTTTCGGCCGAAAGGGCGCTTCAAAAGGCAGGACAAAGCGATACAGCTTATGTTATGAAATACTTGACGGAGAATCCAGAAGAGGCCTCAAAAATCAAAGCCTTCATTGAAGGTAAATCAATTCAGGTACGGGAAATATCCCCTTTGAAGGCATTGGCTCTTTATGTATCGATGAACTTATCGAAATGGCGCTATAACACTCTTCGGGATTTCAACACTCAAGAAGGAGCTCTTCAATACCCGAGTTACTACATGTTGGTTAAAGAAAAAATTAAGTGCTATCCGGCCAAAGAAGATCTCACAGTTACAGAGAGCTCTGCAAAAATCAAATTACAAGCCTTGATGGATTTAAGGACGCGTTTACAAAATTGATAGGTAAAGAATCGAGCTACTACATTGACACAGGTCACACATACAAGTGTAAGCACGGTAAATTGCGGGAATAGTAGTCAAGTGAACAAATTTTGATATTTGAAAGTTTATTTTTTATTTGTTTATGTTATAATACATGAGAACCTACAAAAAACATTCCGTATTGCTGTTTATATTATATTTGGGCTCGTTTTGTAAGTTATGATGAGACCTTACCTCCGGACCTGATGGAGTGATCTGAAGGTGTACTTCGGTGACTGCTACTGGATCTCCTAGACTACTAGAACTAGGTCTGCCGAGTTTGGGCTCGTTTTGTTAGTTATGATGAGACCTTACCTCCGGACCTGGTAGAGTGACCTGAAGGTGTACTTCGGTGACTGCTACTGGATCTCCTAGACTACTAGAACTAGGTCTGCCGAGTTTGGGCTCGTTTTGTTAGTTATGATGAGACCTTACCTCCGGACCTGGTGGAGTGACCTGAAGGTGTACTTCGGTGACTGCTACTGGATCTCATAGACTACTAGAACTAGGTGTGCCGAGTTTGGGCTCGTTTTGTTAGTTATGATGAGACCTTACCTCCGGACCTGATAGAGTGACCTGAAGGTGTACTTCGGTGACTGCTAGTGGAACTCCCCGACGATTAGAACTAGGTGTGCCGAGTTTGGGCTCGTTTTGTTAGTTATGATGAGACCTTACCTCCGGACTTGATGGAGTGACCTGAAGGTGTACTTCGGTGACTGCTACTGGATCTCCTAGACTACTAGAACTAGGTCTGCCGAGTTTGGGCTCGTTTTGTTAGTTATGATGAGACCTTACCTCCGGACCTGGTGGAGTGACCTGAAGGTGTACTTCGGTGACTGCTACTGGATCTCCTAGACTACTAGAACTAGGTCTGCCGAGTTTGGGCTCGTTTTGTTAGTTATGATGAGACCTTACCTCCGGACCTGGTGGAGTGACCTGAAGGTGTACTTCGGTGACTGCTACTGGATCTCCTAGACTACTAGAACTAGGTCTGCCGAGTTTGGGCTCGTTTTGTTAGTTATGATGAGACCTTACCTCCGGACCTGGTGGAGTGACCTGAAGGTGTACTTCGGTGACTGCTACTGGATCTCATAGACTACTAGAACTAGGTGTGCCGAGTTTGGGCTCGTTTTGTTAGTTATGATGAGACCTTACCTCCGGACCTGATAGAGTGACCTGAAGGTGTACTTCGGTGACTGCTAGTGGAACTCCCCGACGATTAGAACTAGGTGTGCCGAATTTGGGCTCGTTTTGTTAGTTATGATGAGACCTTACCTCCGGACTTGATGGAGTGACCTGAAGGTGTACTTCGGTGACTGCTAGTGGAACTCCCCAACGACTAGAACTAGGTGTGCCGAGTTTGGGCTCGTTTTGTTATTTATAATGAGACCTTACCTCCGGACCTGATGAAGTGACCTGAAGGTGTACTTCGGTCACTACTAATGGATCTCCTCGACGAGTAGAACTAGGTGTGCCGAGTTTGGGCTCGTTTTGTTACTTATAATGAGACCTTACCTCCGAACCTGATGAAGTGACCTGAAAGTGTACTTCGGTGACTGCTACTGGATCTCTTAGACTACTAGAACTAGGTGTGCCGAGTTTGGGCTCGTTTTGTTAGTTATGATGAGTCCTTACCTCTGGACTCGATGGAAGGACCTGAAGGTGTACTTCGGTGACTGCTAGTGGAACTCCCCGACGATTAGAACTAGGTGTGCCGAGTTTGGGTTCTTTTTGTTAGTCATGATGAGACCTTACCTCCGGACCTGATGAAGTGACCTGAAAGTGTACTTCGGTGACTGCTACTGGATCTCCTAGACTACTAGAACTAGGTGTGCCGAGTTTAGGCTCATTTTGTTATTTATGATGAGACCTTACCTCCGGACCTGATGAATTAGTAGTCACCGAAGTACACCTTCAGGTCACTTCATCAGGTCCAGAGGTAAGGTCTCATCATAACTAACAAAACGAGCCCAAACTCGGCACACCTAGTTTTACTCGTCGGGGAGTTCCACTAGCAGTCACCGAAGTACACCTTCAGGTCACTCCATCGAGTCCGGAGGTAAGGTCTCATCATAACTAACAAAACGAGCCCAAACTCGGCACACCTTGTTCTAGTAGTCTAAGAGATCCAGTAGCAGTCACCGAAGTACACTTTCAGGTCACTTCATCAGGTCCGGAGGTAAGGTCTCATCATAAGTTAAAAAAACGAGCCCAAACTCGGCACACCTAGTTCTACTCGTCGAGGAGATCCATTAGTAATCACCGAAGTACACCTTCAGGTCACTTCATCAGGTCCGGAGGTAAGGTCTCATCATAACCAACAAAACGAGCCCAAACTCGGCACACCTAGTTCTACTCGTCGGGGAGTTCCACTAGCAGTCACCGAAGTACACCTTCAGGTCACTCCATCGAGTCCGGAGGTAAGGTCTCATCATAACTAACAAAACGAGCCCAAACTCGGCACACCTAGTTCTAGTAGTCGAGGAGATCCATTAGTAGTGACTGAAGTACACCTTCAGGTCACTCCATCAAGTCCTGAGGTAAGGTCTCATCATAACTAACACAACGAGCCCAAACTCGGTACACCTAGCTCCACTCGTTTATTGGTTCCAGTAGCAGTCTTCGAAGTACACCTTCAGGTCACTCCATCAAGACCTAAGGTAAGGTCTCATCATAACTAACAAAACGAGCCCAAACTCGGCACACCTAGTTCTAGTAGTCGAGGAGATCCATTAGTAGTGACTGAAGTACACCTTCAGGTCACTCCATCAAGTCCTGAGGTAAGGTCTCATCATAACTAACACAACGAGCCCAAACTCAGTACTCCTAGCTCCACTCATTTATTGGTTCCAGTAGCAGTCTTCGAAGTACACCTTCAGGTCACTCCATCAAGACCTAAGGTAAGGTCTCATCATAACTAACACAACGAGCCCAAACTCGGCACACCTAGCTCCACTCGTTTATTGATTCCAGTTCCAGTCTTCGAAGTATACCTTCAGGTCACTCCATCAAGTCCGAAACGAAATGTAAATTTATAATCCGTAGGTAATTCAAGAAAAAATATAAAAAACTAACCTTGATTGTCCGTAGTCCGCACAAAACACGTGAAGTATCAAGTTTGGTATGTCAAATATTTTGTATTCGTACAGCGATCTTTTTCAACACGAGCTGGTGGTTACAAGCGACACAGTGTCCACTCACGACGGCGGCCGAGCGCAGACTAATATTTCGTTACAAATTTTTGTGCAATAAATCACGACAATGACCAGTAAAATAACCCTTATATTCAAGCAGTTAAGATGCCTGCGATAAAGCTAAATTTGTTAAAAAACTAAAATAGATTTGATTTTTTTTTGGAGACTATTTAGAACATTTTGGTAGTTTTTTCTACCACATTTTTGATTTGATCATGTCTGCTTACATTAAATATTTTTAAATAAATACATTTCTGTTATTAAATAGAAGAAAAATGTTCCTAAACTCAATACGATATTGTCAATTTTGTGTGAAGAGGCACCGGAAATGATTTTTTACAATATTATAAAACAAAATTTTCAAAAAAAAAATTGCCAAAATTTAAAGATGAAGGCGTAATCTATCTGTGGTAATTATTATTTGCATTTAGTTTGGTTCAGTTCTGCCGTAAAATGTACCGAAAAACTGCTTATTTTGGTCAGATTTGTAAACGCGTCCTTAACCTCAAGAAGACTTATTAGGTCGTTAGAAACCCCTGTTGATCCCAATCAACAGCTCGTATTGACCAGCAAATGGGGTTTTGACGGATCATCTAGCCAAAGCATTTATCATCAAAGGACGAGTGAAGATGAGCAAATCGATCTTGCTAGTAATTTTATGATTAGTCTTGTACCACTGCGGCTCGTCTCAAAAGGTGTAACAATTTGGGAAAACGAGCGACCATCTTCCACTTCATTTTGCCGGCCAATATTGTTTAAGTTTATAAAGGAAACCAAAGAAAATGTGCAGAGAGAGATGGCTGAAATCGAAGCAGAGATTGAAGCCTTAACTCCATCCACCATCACTGATGGAATTAGTGTCAAACACCAACTGCTGTTGACAATGATTGATGGTAAAATTCATTCCATTATATCCAATACAGCAGCTTCAGTGTGTGACATATGCAAGGCTTGTCCTAAAGAAATGAATAATTTAGAGTTAATCAAAGATAAACACGCAAACGAGGACATGTATAAATATAGCTTAAGCACCCTTCACGCTTGGATTCGCTCAATGGAATGCTTATTACACATTTCCTACAAATTAGACATAAAATCATGGCAAGTAAGGGGTGATATAGCAAAAAGGCAAGTTGATGACAGGAAGAAAAGAGTTCAAGAGGCTGTAAGAAGAGAAACGGGCTTACTTCTCGATGTTGTGAAACAAGGCAGTGGATCCACCAACAATGGCAACTCGGCAAGGAGATTTTTTGAAAACTACACTAAATCTGCTGAACTGACCGGAATAGATGCTATGCTTTTAAGAAAAATCTGTGTGATCTTGCAGTGTATTTCATCAGGAGAGAAGATCAACGTAACTAAATTCCGAGAGTTCTGCTTTGATACTGCTAAGCTTTACGTGGAGTTATACCCATGGTATTATATGCCTTCTTCACTTCATAAAATTTTAATGCATGGGCCAGACATAGTTCAGAACATGTCAATTGTGCCCATTGGTTTTCTATCCGAAGAGGCATCTGAGGCTAGAAATACAGATTTTAGAAAATATAGAGAGGGGCATTCTCGAAAGCATAGCAGTATCTCATGCAATGAAGATATTATGCACAATCTTTTACTGTCTTCTGATCCACTTGTTACAAGTATCCGTCCAAAAGGAAATAAGTTTGTAAAAAAATCTTCTTTTAAGGAATTTTATGAGCTTACGGATTCTGAGAAAAGTGATATCGAATTTGTTAACATAAATGATTTAGCGGACATCGATTCTGAATTTGAATTAATTGATGATGATGATGATGACGAAGATAATTAAATGATGTTATTGTTTTAAAATGTGTAACTTAGTAAATTAGAGCTTACATCTTAATTATTTATTGTACTTTTAATGAAACTAGGTAATTTATTATCAACTTACTTAAAAGTCATACTCTCATCAGTTCTTGTGAATATTTTTGTTAATATATATTTCTGTATATATATAATATATTTATAGACCTCTTAATAAGTCTGTCTGCGGTTTAAAGTAAATACAAATGGGGAAAAAACGTTTTTTTTTTTAAATTTTCATTTCCTTTTATCCCAGAAAGTGCACATTTGGCGCACTATGTGTCTTAGTATTAAATATAGCTCTTAGTATTAGCATTATGATATTAGAGACCGCTACTTGAAACAAGCCCGGAATCAGGAGGGAGAGAGCTCGA
The DNA here is from genome assembly GCA_949152395.1 of Agrochola litura. Taxonomy (NCBI): domain Eukaryota; kingdom Metazoa; phylum Arthropoda; class Insecta; order Lepidoptera; family Noctuidae; genus Agrochola; species Agrochola litura. Next base: position 14,291,463 of record OX424493.1, read on the forward strand.
TACACTCATTTTCATAGTAAAATTTCACATTTTCTCAAATTACTCCCGAAATATGGGAGTTATGAAGAAATTCATCACCACAAGTTATGAAGGCATTAAGTAATCGAATAAGATGGCATCATTAGTTTGGCATAATTTTACTCTTTTTTTTCGGAAATGTCTACGTCCAACCGCTCCCATACATTCGTTCCACTGTGCGCTGTGCCGACTTATCAGTATAGTATAGGCAGTGGCGGGGCGCAGTGGCGGGGCAAGATCAAAATTTGATGTGGGCGAGGTACATTTCGCGAGGCCCTCTAGTGGTGCAAGAAGCAGAAAAAAAAAAATCTGTTGAACAGTTGTCAAATTTTTAGGTCGAGATAAAGGATAAGCCATTCAAAAGTATTGCGGGTCTGTGAAAAACATTTTTCTATTCAGGGATCCGTTTGCGTAATATTAAGCTTTAACACGTTCAGTGCCGGGGGAATCCTCCTGGAGGGCTCGTTTTAATATATTTATCATTTTAGGACGATTAAAATTTTTGCGACGCGTTTACGGCTTTTATGTAATACATAAAAACCTTCGAGGTGTGAGGCCCCTCGGACCGCGAGGCCATAGGCGGTGACCCACGTCGCCCAAGCCTTACGCCACCTCTGAGTATAGGTATATTAAAGGAGACATCGTCTGTGACTTACTGTACCTATACCTACCTATATCCACAATTTATCTATCTATTTAGGTAGTGTAACTGATAAAAAATTGTATGAACTGCAAAAGTAACTTTCTAATCGTATATGATTTAATTAGGATTAGTTATTTATGCAGTTCGTATATCAAGAAAACGGGACTGAAACTGCGGTATGGTTTTATTTTTCCTTGCTTTATAGGCTAAACACTAATTGTGTTCAAATTTTGAAGCTTGTCCTAAGAATTTTGATGATTGGTGAGTGTATCAGTGACAAAATTAAGGAACTTGCAATAGTTCTTGAACTACAGGGTCAAATTGAATGTAATTTGGGAATATACCTAGTTATATTATGCCCTAATGGTCACTGAAAATTCAGGCTTCTAGCTTTATCCACAACGAACTTACAGGGGGGGAAATGTCCTGAATGGCTTCGAGAAAATGATGGTACGGCTGTGCCTTTGTTTGTTTTTGTTCAAGTTACTGGGGGCTCTACCGTGCCCCCAGACTAGTTTTTTAATATTATACCGTGTTTTCTGAATCGAATAAAGATTCCATATTTTTTTATTACAGCACGCGTAGCATGACCACAATAGAAATGGGGTTTGTCGACGAAAAAATAGACAAAATGACATAATCACAATCTGACATTTTGTGTATTCTTCCGTCGACAAAACTCGTTTGTGTGGTGGTCATGCTACTTGTGCAGTAGCAGTAGGGAGCGGGCCACTGACTGGTCGAGGTCGAGGTCGAGCGCGCGGTGCGGGTCGTCGCGCGGCGCGGGCGGCTCGTCGTCGGACGCGGCGGCGCCCTCGGGCAGCTCGCCGCCCTCCGCCACCGCGGGCCGCGCCTGGTGCACCTCTTCTGTCAAATATTACAAAACTTTTTAATAAAAATTACTCAATTTTAATAAAAAAAATACAGACAAGGAGGAGCACACATATATCTTGCTTGAAACCACAGATAAGAAGAAGAAGGACATTTATCTAAGACATAAGAAAATATTAATTCCAGCCAAAGACAAACAACAAAAAACGTTTAAATAATTGGGTACACTACATTTTGCCCGAGACAATTTTAACAAAATAGCGTTCAACAGTTTAAGACCTTTTCACAAATAGATATTCGCTATCGCCGAGCAGTAGGAAAGAACAATTATTAAAGTTATAGTCGTGATTACCTTTATGTTGTCAGTAATAAATGCACTTATACATTTTGCTTTGTAACACATGTAATCATGACAAAGAATAATATCAATTGAAAATCAACATAACTTTTTTTTTAAGCGACTTCCATGAGTTTAGTTTTGAAAAACATCGTATAGAACAATCGATTTGAGTATTGTAGTAAGTATCAACATAGCTTCCTTGACATAGAAATATAAAAAACAGGAGAAGTGGCATGGGGGCGTGTCTGTGTCCGCGCGTAATGATCAAAGTGCTCATTGCATACGAAAATGGCCGTCTCCGCGAACTAGTGTGATTTCGGCCGTGATCGGGACAATTTATAAGAATGCCGTGTTGTTCAGTGGTTTCTTGTAAAAACCGAAGTCAAAACAAAAACTTTGTGAATCATGGAATCACTTACCATATGTAAGTACAAGTATTTTACTATATTTGTCTTTAAAATAATGAAAAACAACAAATCGTAAAATATTTCTTGCTATTACTACGTTATTTTGTTTCCAAACATCACAGCGACTGTACTATTTAAGCACTACATACATTGCTCGTTAACTACTACCTAAATATGTCGCTCAGTGACTAAACAAGCAATGTAAAGATCACAAAACGATACTGTGGACTGCGGATGCATCGCGCAGTACGACGGCTGTGTCTGGCGACGAGCTAGTGATGTGGTTGTGTAGATCCACTAACGTAGGCTATCGACAACAATGTCGTTTGGCGAATGAATTTATTTCTATTATACTTTATTCTTCAATTTGTCAACTGTTTTACCCGGGTGGAAGATCGATGTGAAATAATGTGTTTTACTTATTTTGATTATTTTACAGCGTGGTAGAGAAATGCGTAACCAACGGTCGTAAAGTAAGTTAATCAAATTTTAGGTTGAGTGTTTTGGGTTTAAATTATCGCTGGTCTATTATGCCTTATACTCGTGCTATTTCCTTATTTTTTATGGTTTTGGTATTTTACTTCCGTTAAAGTCTTCAAAAGCTTCGAATGCGTTATAGTAATTATGCATGGTTCAGATAATTACAGTGACTTTTGCTTAAAATAAGTCAACATATTCATGCTATTTATTTGTTATGCGTGGCAGTGTGTTTGTTTTCATATATTTAACTATTTCTTTACTACTAGGGCTTTTTATAACAAAACCCTATTGTCTGCTTATTGCATGGTAAGGTTTAAATGTAGCTGCTTAGGATGATAATATGTAAATGATATAAATGTTTTTATTGTACTTTTTTAGTATCCCAGAAGATGCGAATTTAAAAAAGGAATGGATTGATGCCACATGCAGGCCACCTAACTGGTTCCCTACAAATATAATAAATTAAGAGTTAAAACTAAAAATGTCAAACAGGAACTCATGGCAAAGACTTTGCCTCACTTCATAGGATTAGATCTCTTTGATAATATTAAGTTTCACCAATTTGAGCAGTCTCCGATGAATAATCACATAATATTTCTAATTAAAGCAGTCATGGAAAAATAGATTAATTTAAGATTACACTATTTGACAGAAAATGCCACTCCAGTAATATCAAAGCGTCAAGTGCTGCACAAATACCTCCACTTTACAGGTCAGTGAGTAAACATCATAGCAGGGTTCAACAATATCTACTGTTTCAATAAACTATGACAGGTTAAACCAACGTAACTGGATTTTTTAATTGTTTGAATTTTTTGCTTATTATTTATTACAATATAATATAATAACTACAAAAACGTGGTTTTACAGGAGGAGAAAAAAACGTTTAATTTCTATAGTTTTTGACCATTTGAAGTAAACATTAGTAAGTGAAAACCGCCAAAATGTTAGTTATTAGATATTGATACTTCACCGTCGATAATATTAAATGGAAGAATCGATACCTTTCCGATTTAGTCAATCACTAGCGTATATGTAAAATAAATTGTTTCTGTACAGCACAACGATAGAAATGATGTTTTCGTGTGAGTGAGTTGTACGGTGCATGGTAAATGCACGCTGTGTTTGATGGGATAAGGTTTATAATTGATTGTGTAGTACGTTCTGATTTATGAATTGCAAGAGTGAGCGCAGCCTCGTATCTATTGGTTTACTGATTTGCATGTGTAGTTGTGGCGACTGGTGGCGAGGTAGTGGGGACAAAGTGGAGACATTGGGTTTCGATACGTTTTCAACTACTGGGCATATCTCCTTCTTTCTTATATCTATGTTCCTTGACCAGATTCGATATATTGGTGCCGATCTCATTTTGTCAGTGGCGGCGCTAGACCAAACGTGGAGGTCAGTGATATCAGCTTACACCAGCCGCTATTACTAATGCAGAAAAGTTCGAGAAGCAGGAGGAAGAGCGAGGGAAGCGAGCTAAATTGTAGCACGTCGCCACGGATGGTTTAAATTTGATTGTATTTTATATTTAACCTTTCTCACAGAAATAGGAAATATTTTGTTAAGTTATTTATACAGAAAATATTGAGAATTACGAGAATGCAGGACGCAGGAGCGAGCTCAACAATTTTAGCACGTCCCCTCGGAAAGGTAAGGCTAAAACATACCTACATACATAAATAGGAGATACTTTATCGTTGTTGACTTATGCAGAAAGGTATGAGAAGAATATATGATGATAGAGTGAGCGAAGTGGGCTCGAAAATTTCAGCACCCAGTTTCAGATAATATCTGAAACTGGGTGCTGAACATATTATGTAAAATTTTCTTTTGAACAATTAAACAGAAACAGGAGGTATTCAGAAAAGTTTGAAAACTAAGAAAATGTGCGCTGAAAGAGCGCGCGAAGCGAGCCTGGAAATTTTTGCATGCTAGTTTATTTTTTGCATACGTAGGGGATCTCCAACTACAAACTGTTTCTTTGTTACTGAACATATTTTGACCTTGTTTGGAATTTGATTAAAACTACCTCTCAAGATTTTGGGGCCCCCAGGACCGGAGGCCGGGGAGAAATAAATAGTAATAACTAAACTTTTAACTTGTAATACTTTTTTGCAGGGCGCGGGGCCGTCGGCGGTTACCTATATTCTTGCAAATAAATATCATTCATTCATTCATTTTGTTGGCTGGCGAAACTTTACGACTTGGGCATCATATCAAATCACGATAAAACAAAAAAAAAAACTCTTTCCATGAACACAAAACAGACCAAACACTGGGCAACTCACAATTTAAATTAAAACGAAACAAAATCATATCTTTTGATTTCGGCCGTGGCAGTAAAAAAAAAAATATTTTAATGATTTTTTTATATTGGTACCCGTCAAGTATGTGGTGTTTCGCCAATTATTTATGCTGACGCCGTGTACGAGTGAGTATTTTTCGCAACCCATCGCGAGAACGAATATCGTATATCTACAGGCTTATTAGTAATATATCGGAAATCTATTAAGGGGATGTAGGGGGAGATTATTAGTAACCAAATGACCCCTATACAAATGTCAACCATTTTCGAGTAATTTGACATTTTATATTTTACAATGAATTAAATAAAAATATAAAATGTCAAATTACTCGAAAATCTTTAACACTTGCATATGAGTCAAAAAGGGTCATTTGGTTGTAAATGACCTCTCCTACATCCCCTTAATGGATTGCCGAGATATATCAAGAACCCTGTACATCTAGCTTTTCATTTATCTTGCTGTAGTTTAGTTATGACAATGCTAAGAACACTTGACTCACCCTCGCTGTCCGAGTCGCTCGATGGTTTATCCCTTTTGCTTTTTCGTTTCTTCGATGTCCGTTTCTCCTTTTTCTTCTTGTTTGAACTTTCCCGTGATATTAAGTATTTATCAGATCTCTTGGCTGCAACAAAAATTACATGTTAGAGAACAGATTACTAAATATTATAAACAATTACTTGTGTATTCTCTTTGGAGAGCTACAAACTAATGCTTATCATACACGCTACGGTCCACCGGAGAGGTCTACCTGTACAAGTATGCCTGCGGAGGAAGACCGGAGCGTGTTTGGGAATAGACCGATGCAGTTTTTTGAACCTGCGCAGTCGACCGGCGCAAGATCGAAAATCAATTCTTTCGAGTGACACCGTACGGTGTACCTGTGCGCGAGTGCGTGTACTCCGGTCGCGTGTGCAGGTCGCGCTAGTTGTTCTAGTCTGTCCTTACTGCCGCATGATTCAACTCGCGAAAATGGCGCCACCAGATTCAACTAAGAAAGTACTTGAAGATTTTATCGAAATAAATAGAACTCGTCTTTTTATTTGCCAAAGATATGGATTATCTTTGGCAAATAAAAAGACGAGCGATCGAGATAAAAAGTAGCTGCTTAATCTGCTTATAACAATTGCTTATAGAAAAATTGAGCCAGATGCGAACAAAGCAGTCGTTGCGAGAAAAATAAATTATTTAATAATATTAGGAAGGAAAAGAAGAAATATGAACAATCTTTAAAGATTGTGATACCTACTACGATTTTTTAACCGACTTCAAAAAAAGGAGGTTTCTCAATTCGACCGTATATTTTTTTTTATGTGTGTTCGCGGCGGATAACTTCGTCGTTTATGAACCGATTTTGATGATTCTTTTTGTGTTGGAAAGGAGATATTCCAAGGGTGGTACCATGATAAGGAAACGGGATCTGATGATGGCATCCCAGAGAAATCAAGGGAACTCTTCAAATATTATAGGCAAACCTATAGCGATTTGAGTATTTTTTATAGTAACTCGTGCAGTTGCTCTTGGAAAGCACCATTTGGTTAAGTGGAACTGATGATAAAAACCACAAATAACCACCGGAACTACTCAATAATAAGTATTTTACGGGTTGCGATTCGATTACTTTAATATGGTTGCAATGCAATTTATGCTCGTCACAATGCATATGGAGAAGTGGAGCTGATGGTGAAGTACCAGGAGAACTCCTCAACGATGAACGTCCCTGCATCGGGAAAAGCAATATTTTGTAAAAGGTGATGAGCAGTTGGCATTAGGCTAATGTAACTTAGATAAATTACAAATTAACCCACTAAAAAGCGAGAAATAAAAAATTTTACAAAAAAAAACAACCGACTTCCAAAAAACCACTACAAAGTAAAAAATAACTTAAATTTCGAAAGTCGGTGGCAAATAACGAAAATACAAAACCAAAGACACCGACTTCCGAAATTTAAGTTATTTTTCACTTTGTAGTGGTTTTTTGGAAGTCGGTTGTTTTTTTTGTTTCAATTTCATAAATGATTAATGCACGCCCAGGGAGTCTTCATCCAACTTGGATAGTGCATAGCCTATCAATGCCAGTGCGTCGTTTTCAATCGATGCTCATAGCAAACGAACTGAAGACCGCTCTGGTATACTGGGACCCCATAGACGCTACCTACACGCGGTTGACCTGCGCAGGCAAACCTGCAGAGGTCTTCTTCACAGGTAACCTATCTGGTAGACCGTAGCATGTATGGCTATGTGGCTTACATAACTCATCTTATGTCAAGGCTACTTTAAGACGACGTTATTATTGTTCTCATTCAAAATATTCTAGCAGAAAAATTACATTTTACTACCATAAGACTCTGGGCTAAATTGTATAGGAAGTGGTCTATGGACAAATCGTTTCTCAAAACTGTCAGACCAGTACCCTAATTGCGTAACTTATTTTCCTAAGCAATTATGCCTAATTTGTTTAATGTTGACAGTTCAACAACATTCATTGCGTTATTTACGTTGTTGAGCAGATTTTTTTACACAAACTTATGAAGCAATGGATCTGTTTCAAAACGAAACAGATTGTCATTATGTTGTATTGTGCAATTAGGGTACAGATTTGTATGACGTCATTTAGAAAAACATCGTTTAAGTTATGTACTCTTTTATAAGGTCAAAGTAAATTAGCTAGCGAAACTCCGCAGACGTAATGGGATTGATATCTAAAAATGATAAAAGAAAAAATAAAAGATTTATTGTTTTTTTTTTCTAGGGTCAACGACCGCTAGTTTAGTTAGTTGAAGTATGAGTTTTTTTTTGTTTTATCGTGTTAAGATATCGATACCCATAACGTCTGTGAAGTTTCGCTAGCTAATTTGACCCTTTAGTAGTTTATGATAGTATCACACGAGTGTTTTAATACTTAGTACTAACTAATTATAACTAAAGGCCGACCGCTTAACTGATTTCGTGCGCGGTGTGGGAGGGGTGAAAGTGTGTGAAATGAATTATTTTCGGCCTAATCGATTTTTGTTGATAATAAATTGATAAATCGATCATATGAAAAAATAACTATCGTTTAGAACATTTATCCGATTGTTAATTTTTTTTTTTCAATCCTTATTTCCAAGTAACTACACTACACACTTTCGGCCGCTGACCAAAAAAAAAAAACAAAAACATATTTTTTTTTGTTTTATCATATTTAGATATCGATATACGTCACGTCCGTGTAGTTTCGCTAGCTAATTTAATTTGACTCTATAGCAGTTTATGATAGTATCACAAGAGTGTTTTAATACCAAGTTAGTAGTACAGGTAGTTTCATACTCTACATCTACTTTATCTAAACTCACACAATAATATCGTGAATATGGCGCCCGAATTAAACATTCCACCGCGGGGTTACGCACCACAGGGTCCACAGGCCACAGCAGCAATGGTTTTACCGTACGTTAAGATACTTACTGTGAACTTGTAGAGGCACTTCGAGTGCTATCTCAGCGATGGGAACGTCGTCCTGCTGGTAGGACCGGGGCGAGTCATCCTTCAGATAGTGCGGGTTATTCGCTTGCTCCTGTCTCCGGGCCTCGCGTAACTGTGGGGATAAAGACCAATAATTAACACAAATAAACTACTTTATTCTACTATCTGTCTAGCACAGTCAACCGGCTTGCGATGAAGCAATTTCTCATTGTTTGCAAAGTTTACCTTCCGTCTGGAGACACGGATACGTCGGACTCCTACCGACTAAAACCCCACGGTTCCTTCCACTATCGTGAGTAGGGGGCCGGACACCGAGAGATACTCGTGTTTGCACTTTAGGGCTGCAATTGATTATGGCAAGGCACCTGTATCATCGCCGACGAGGAAGCGACTAGCTATCAACGATTTTCTCGTTCAAGAAACTTACAAAAGATTGTAGGTCTCGTGTATGTAAAAGAGATACTAATAGCTGATCGCTGACTGTTCACACCACAAGTACTCGTTTGTCGTAGCGACAAGAGAGTACTCGCTCAGTGACGCTCGCTTGGCGGGCAGAACACTCGCTGGGAGACTCACGCTTGGTACATACGTATACCAGCGAGTAATCGCTCGTCGCCGTCGCGCACTCTCTGCTCGTTGCTCGCCAACTAATTTTTAGCTAGCTCCACTCACTTCTCGTTAATAGCCGACGGTGGGACAGGTTCCTTGTGACGGTAAGTTAAAGTCGTACCATGGCCAGTTCGTCCGGCGTGAACTGCGCGGTGGGTCTTGCGTCCTTAGCCGGCGGCGCGAACACCGCGGCCTCGCCCTCGCCCTCCGAGCTCGAACTGTCCGATGACCAGCGCTCGTGAGACAGCCATTGTTCGAGGTTCAAACTGAAATGCAACATTTATTGTATTATTATAATGGGTGTAAAATGGCGGTTAATGAAGCCGAGAGACTATTATTACCCGTCATTGTGATATTTTTTGGAACGAAGTTTAATAACGCTGCTTGCGGTAGGAGTGAACTGGCAGAAATCGTTACGCGAAAATAACTTTTTAAAAAAAAAAAACAACCGACTTCCAAAAAACACTACAAAGTGAAAAATAACTTTAATTTCGGAAGTCGGTGTCTTTGGTTTTGAATTTTCGTTTTTTGTCACCGACTTCCGAAATTAAAGTTATTTTTCACTTTGTAGTGTTTTTTGGAAGTCGGTTGTTTTTTTTTGAAAAAGTTTTTATTTTTCACTTTTTAGTTGTGGTACCTACCCCACACAAATTCGAAAACCACTACCTGCTATGTAAATAACAGTGACAGGAACTTATCATATCATTCACATACTAAGTGGGAAAAACTACGTACCTATTATTGAAGCTAACTCAAAAACTATCGAAGCAAAGTTAATAAAATAGGGACCACCTCGAGAGCATACCCTTTCAAACAAAAAAAGAATTTTCAAAATCGGTCCTCAATTGACGGACAAATCGGTGGACATATATAAAAAAAAAAAACAAACATACGCGACGAACATATAACCTCCTCCTTTTTGGAAGTCGGTTAAAAAGCGTTCATACTTGCGATTCGTCTTCTTCTAATTCAAAGAGAAACAAAGAGAAAACGCAAATTCACACTTTCTCTCTCTCTCTCTCTCTCTATCGAGAGTTTAGTCGAAATGAAACTCCAAGATGGCTGCTGCGAAAATATTCACATTTTTCGTCATGGGTGTCATTTTCATGGTTGTTGAGGGTGCTTAAGCCGATAGTGAAGTCAAAATGAAAATCCAAGATGGTGACTGCGAAAATTTGTTTTAAATCATACGTGAGAAGGAACTTCGTTCCTGACGGTGGTCCCCTGACCGCACACGTTGTTTTTTGCACTGGACCTTATCTCGGAACTTTCTGGTTACGGAGTTAATGAAGGTCACAGTTCCAACTTTTTTTTTACGAAAACAGGTTTTAAATGTTATAACATAACTTTAAATACAACTCCTGTACCGTTTGCATGCACCCATAAGTACAATGTTTAGCGTGCGTTGCATTGCGCGCTGCCGTTAACACTTTCAAGTCGCAAGTCTTGTCCCAGAAATATTTTTGTACAATAATAGTTAGTTTGATGTACAGAATGTGTAGATAACGGCTATGTGATGGCATTCTCATACTCAATTTATTTTTATTTTTATCTCGTCTGCTAACCTGTACACTCTACAACTTGAAAATACAATATTTCGTATAAAGTGCATCGACCATCAAGCTAGTACCCTAATGTTTTCCGTTAACTAGTCAAGATTGTACCGAGTAACATAGTGACTGGTTGGTTTTTTAGCAATAAAGGGCAATAATAAGAAGTCACATACTCTGAAGGCATGGGCACTTTTTTCTGTGCTTTGGGCGCGACGGGCTTCAGTTCTCCGTCGAACAAGTCTGCTAGCTCCTCTATCAAGCCGCCGCTGAAGCTCTGAACTGAACTTTCGTTGTTTATGTCTTCGATATTCTCTTCCTTTTCTACACCATTGCTGCAAATAAAATGTGTTAATGGTTTTATTATTGAACTGGTCGCCCCTGCTTCGCACGGTTTTTACGACTTAACAAAACATCGAGATTTCTTTGTTATATTATATAAGTTTAATTAATGTATTATACACACAATCCTTCCGGAATTAAATTCTCTACATTATAGTGAAAACTGCATCAAAATCCGAAGTAGTTTGTAAGAACAACGCGGTCACACAGACAAACACGAAAAGCGACTTTTTATTTATAATAATTATGTATATTAAGAAGTGTTGTGTGTGCCTAAAGCCCCGTACTCATTAGGAAACAAAAGTTGCGCAACATTTGTCCACGCACATTTTGTTTCGGGAATCAATGTTTAGCAACTGTCTCTCAACTATGTTTCTCCAATCAAAACGGAGTTTTACAGACTTCAAGTGATCGAAAAATATTCTGTAAAGTTTACTTTTAACGACACATGTGTCCGCACACAATTCGAAAGACACGTTTTTCAAAATACTGGTATTTCTTAAAAGTGTGACTGACTTTTTCAATTCACATGTAATTTCTGAGTTTATCTAAGTCTAAGACATTACATTATTTTACATCGGTGAAGGAAGACATCGGAAGGAAATCTGGACTTATAGATGTACCTCTGTGATGATCAATGCTCGTGCCTTCTCTGTATGACAAGAAGCCTTTGCCCTGCAGTGGGACAGTAGGAGGCTGGTATTATTATTTGTTTTAAGTACCTCTGCTCATGTTCAACCAGAATGGCGTCGGGTAGCGGGCCGGGTTCAGGCCGCAGCGCCGCGTCGCTTGGGCTCAGGCGCCGCAGCACCATCGACAGGAGCGCCGTCGCGTTGTGCGCGCGCTCTTGAACCTCCATGTCTTCGCTGCATAGCAGGGGTCGCAGACCCGCTAGGGCTTCGCGGATTATCTATGAAAGAAATAGTAACTTATTATTTATTTATTTTAGGCGAATTTTAGACCAACCAGGCAAATTCTTTATATTGTCACTAGCTGTTGCCCGCGACTTCGTCCGCGTTTATTTTGTATGTCATCATTTTGTTATACAAATATCCAGGATGAAAATAATGTAGCTGACCTTCTCCAGGTTCCAGGCTACCTATCCTATAACGATCGGTTCAGTGGTTCAGACATACAGACAAAGTTACTATCGCATTAATAATATTAGTATGGTTGAAAATAAATAAAGGTATGTAACCGACCGATATAGCGGCCTCCAGGTCGTTGCGCGCCTCGAACAGGCGCAGCAGGTTGACGGCGAGCTTGAGCGCGGCGTGCACGCACACGGCGCGCGCGCGCATGCTGCCGCCGCCCAGCCCCGCGCACACCAGCAGCCCCGACACCGACTCGCGCATCACTGGCTCCTCGCTGCACAAACATAGCATTTGAAGCCGCTTTTACTTGACAACTGTTCTTGAAACTGCTGGGACAGCCGGCCAGAGGCCAAGTGATCAAATTGCAGGATTAAGTTTAGTTTACACCAGCGTGCGTGCTGTACTATCACAATGTGCAAGTATGTAGTACTAGTAAGTAACTTTTATGTGTTAAATGTGTTGTGTTGGCTTTTGGCTACTCGTATTAGTGTGTTTAACATCTTTCCTCTCGCTTTCCTGCAATCAAAATCTAAATCTAAAAACAAAAAATATTCAAATCTCTGGGAGTGATTTCGTGAAAAGGGACGGAAATGAGTCACAGAAAGCCGGGGAAGCGCGCGCTATTTGATTTACCCAATGAACGCGCGCGGTGTTAGCTGTCAGAAACGACAATGACGAGGTACCGCCCCTTTAATGTTGCTTATTACCAAGGTGAGATGTAAGATGTTACACATCATATCCGACTACTGTACTGTAAGGATCACTCATGTGCGTCTTTTTTGTGCATAATAAACAATTTTTAATTCTTTTAGTTACCGGCAGTACTCGGCCAGCACGTAGGCGGCGGCGTAGAGCACCTCGCGCGAGGCGGGCCCGGGCGGCGCGGCGAGCGCGCGCGCGACCAGCGCGCCGCACTCGCGCGCCGCGAACTCGCGCACCTCGGCCACGCGCGCGCCCACTTCCGTCAGCTGCGCAGCCACCATGCGCCCTGGCACACCACACAAATGTTACTCTCCGTCTATCAAATCGATGCTCAACCACCTACCATGCAATGTGCAAGCTAAGTCCTGATTTTTTTTTACTACCAGGTCGGCGCTTCATTCGAGTGGGCTGCCATTAACACTTCTGACAGATCTCTTTGCGCGGAAAAGTTTAAAGTCATTTATTTATTTTAAATTAAACCCAATAAAAATGTATAAGCTTAGCTACGGATTATTTATACGAAATCTCGCGGCCTCGCGATAATTTGGAAAATCACTGACAGAAGTGAAGTGACAGATCGTTATCTCGCAACACAGTTCAGTCAAACGACACCAGTAGTGCTATTCTGTAAAAATCTCACCGTGATAACTTAGGTGAAGTGAGCTGCCAATAGTGTCAATCCTTAGCAACTGACAGCTCACTCCACGCTCACTTCACCTTAAGATACACGGTCAAATGGTTACAGAATAGCACTACTGTTGTTTTTTTTGCCCGTTGCTATAGTCTAGCACACGATGTACAACTCACCGTGTTTCGCGCTGGTTTCCATCTCAGTGAGCTCGGCCAGCACGGTAACGTACCACTCGAAGTCCACCACGTGCTGGTAGTTGTTCTGCGAGCAGATCTCAATGATGCGCGTCAGCAGCTCATCGCGGTACAACGTGCCCTCCGCGCGATCCATGTGGACCATCAGCTTTTTTACTATCTCCATTAGGTTTTTCTTTGAAACCTGGTTGAGAAGTTGTGAGAATAGATTTTTTTATTGGGAGTCCCTTTACTATAAACGATTATACAGTCTATTCTAAAAGTATCTGATGAAACTGTAAACCAGCCCTGTTCTGGTAAAATTCTTACGAAATCACTCAATTTTTTTTTTATTATGAAATTAGAAATACTATCTGTATTTAGAAGGTTTCAACTTTATGTCTAACCACTTTCTCCAACAATTATTTTTTGATTGACATTATTAAATTGTAATTGAAAAATCATCGACGTAATTTGAAGTTGAAAAATTAACCTCACTTGTCAAATGAAAAGCATCTGTAAAGAGAAGTGTTTAAAATTAGTTTTTTTTTTTGTATTGAAGTATTCAAACAAACAATCCAATCAGAGCACTCATTTTTTAAGCGGTACTACAAACTGGGATCCTGAAAACGTACATGTCATTTTCTGATCAATTTGTTTACATTTTCATCACATACTTTTGGAACAGAGCATGAATACTATCTGTCCCTATTAATTTTACTGTGAGTAGCTTACATAAAAGTGACCAAAAGCCTTAGATATTTTTGTTACATTGAGAATTTCCGGATTCTGATGCAACATTTCATGCAAAAAAAAAAGGAGTTTCTTGCGCGTTCTTCTTCATAGAGATCTAAGTTTTGGAACGGGCAACTAGCGTCAACTTTCTGACTGACTATTTGAAAATTCAAAAGTGCATGTAAATGATTTAATTGAAATAAATACTTTGAATTTGACCTTGAGGTGTATTTAAGATTTGATTCAATATAATTTCCCATCTGTTAAGTAAGGATACTTAATCTAAGTTTCTAGGAGATCTAAGTTTTGGAACGGGCAACTAGCTTCAACTTTCTGACTAACTGACTAACTATCTATTTGACAATTCAAAAGTGCATGTAAATGATTTAATTGAAATAAATACTTTGAATTTGACCTTGAGGTGTATTTAAGATTTGATTCAATATAATTTCCCATCTGTTAAGTAAGGATACTTAATCTAAGTTTCTAAGTGATCTAAGTTTTGGAACGAGCAACGAGCTTCAACTTTCTGACTAACTGACTGACTATTTCACAAATACACCTCAAGGTCAAATTCAAAGTATTTATTTCAATTAAATCATTTACATGCAATTTTTAATTGTCAAATAGTCAGTCAGTAAGAAAGTTGAAGCTAGTTGCCCGTTCCAAAACTTAGATCTCTATGAAGAAGAACGCGCAAGAAATTCCTTTTTTTTTAATTCATGCTATTTTAAAATCCTGGTACATTATTATCGCTGACTCTAAATGTGTGAAAAAAGTAAAAAAAAACCGGCCAAGTGTGTGTCGGACCACGCACAATGAAGGGTTTCGTAGTTGAGATGAATTTATTTAAAAAAGAAACGTAACATTGTAGTTGAAAAACATGTTCCCCCATTAATACCAACTGAAAATCTAGTTTTGTACGTACAATATTGAGTGATTTACCATGTTATTTCAAGACCATAGACTTCTTATAGGTTTTCCTGTAATCTATAAGTATTCATCCCAACTACGGAACCCTTCATTGTGCGTGGGCCGACACGCACTTGGCCGGTTTTTACAATTTGCGGGTCAGTGTCAGGTTTTCTGTAGATCAAAATATGAATCGTGGCCGTAACAAATATATATTTACAGAATTTTGAATAGATCCAACATTAAAAAAATTAAAAAAAAAAAGCTTCAAAATTATACAAAACTTTGGTTTTCAATGTACAGTGAGATATGAATTTAGTCAATTGTTACCAAAAGTCTGTTGTTACTTACCATACCATACAGCAAGCCTAAAGCTCTCAGCCTGATTGACTCGTCCTTGTCGTCGAGACACGCCAGCACGAGGTCCTTGTGGGCTTGTACCGACTTCGGGTGGGACTTCAGTATTCTCGACATAGCCAGTAGGCCCAAATATTTCACTGTCAACAATTTGGAGCATGATTTAGTAGTCAATTGAACACGACATTAAATTGGCGGCAATTTTTATTAGGTCTGCATAATTGAGTCGTCCAGTTGCGATTTCTACTAAGACTAATAATTTTGCTTACACTTATTGGTTATGGTCGAGGATTTAGCACCGGTCGTGCACAGCAACACAAACCGTGAATCTATGATAGGACAAGAGTGAAGCAGGTCTGCCTTTTCACGACAGAGCCATATGCGACGTGGTTGGTCTGGTTGAATGGGTAATCTTGTACTCTGTATTGTCTCTGTCTCATCAAGGCTGGGGCAAGTTGCTCATGCCTTGATGAGGAAGGTGACTCACAATTTTGATCGCTGTCTTCAATGAGTATCCTGAGTTTCTGCACGCAGAGTTGCACGGAGGCGGCGTGGCCGGGCATGCCGCTGCTGATGCTGATCAGCACCGCGATCACAGTGTTAATGCACTCGTACAGCAGCGACATCGCTGACGTACTGTCCATAAACATACACTTTTATACATCCGCGTAAATAAGTCGTAACTTTACTAGTGATCGGAAATTCTGATGAACTTGTACTACATAAACTTTTCTCACAAAAAAGCAAGCATGTAAAACAAAAACTCAGGGTCCAAATTGTGATGTCAAAGAAACCGTAAGTAGGTACTTAGTAGGCGTCCGAATTTATTGGTGGTCCTGGGATTCCTTTAGTAATTCAAAAGGGCGTCTATGTCAGATGCTGCAACTTTAGATACTTATAATTGCACCGGAATTTCTGACCACTAGTAATAAAAATAAATATTCCTATTATATTACTCACATTAACTGTTGCTGAATAATTAGTACCAATAATAATTAGTATAAATATGCGCCAATAAAGTAAAATCCCTCAATTTTTAGCTTAATAGATAGAATACCTGTACCTACTTTTTTGTAAACTATTATATTATTTCATGGTTTGCTATTATTAGTCCGGGGAAATTAGTTTACGACATCGATTTACATGCATTAAATCTTAACAGCGATTTTTTTAAATGTCTATTAGAACTTTGCACTTCAAATAATAATACAAATTAAACATTTTCCAGGAGAGCATCAAGGTAAAATACGCGTTTATATGAATAAAAATTAAGACAAAATAGTTAACAGGATTTTTTTTGTTGTAATATGTACAAAATCGATACTCTGCGGAAATTGTGATATTTTGATTTGGAATAACTACCGCCCAGTATTAAAAAAAAACTGGTTTTGGAGGCCAGCGATGAAACACATTTCAATCGACAGAGTAAGTGATAACAAACATAAATATTCAGTGATGAATATCCGAGGTCATTTACTTTTTATGATATTTGAGTTCAAAAATGTAAAAATTTTGGTTCACTTATGATATAATGCTATGATAATAATATTTGCGATTTATTTGAACTTAGAATTAGAATTTCTTTATTTTGCATAAAGCTTAGCCTTATTGTCATAGAATACAATGAAGAGCGTTTTATTTTCTTTAATTTGATACAGATCTTATCTCCGTCGGAGTTAGTTCTTGTACAAAAATGTTAGTAAAAATATTTTTCTTAAACTTGATTTGAAAATTAGCTAAGTACTCTAGAATTAAATGAAGGGGACATCAAAAGCTTTCATATAACTTGGGTCTCATCACTGTTGGACAGTTTTTTAAGTTGGTTCAAAAGGCACATAGTCCTTCAGTTTAACTTTTATTTATGGGCTTAAATGTATTTACAATTCTGAATCCATGGTAACAGTTTTCGCGTCAATGCCACCCTGTATACTCTACAGATTAAGTGAAAAAAATCATTGTTTTCTAATTAATGCATAGCTAGTCTAAACTTCTAGGTCATTGCCCCGGTCTATAACGGGACGCATAACGAAGCCAAGATTCACTTGTTTTTCCCGTCATTGCGACCTTCTGGATCGGACCTACGTATACAAGGTCAAAGTTCAATTTTTTTTAAAAACATTTTTTGCGAAAACAAGTTTTAATTTTTTAAACTTAACTAAGTACCCCCACCACCACCCCTGTCTGTACCGTTGCATGCACACATAAGCACAGAAATTTCGTTTGCGTTACATTGCGCGCTACCGTAAACAGCGATATTTCTCACCAAAAACCAAAATTCCCAAATTTGTGGGCAATGTAAGTAACATTGTACAGAATGCGTAGATGACGACTTTGTGTTGGGTGTTTTTACACCGGTTTGTTTTGAATGTTCTTAATTATTACTTATAAGGTAACATTTCAAAATTATGCTTATTGTCATTATGTTAATACGCGATAATATAATATTATAAATTATTAAAATCTTTGGTGGTTCACATTGCTTGTTACATATTACCAGTGATCCACCTGAAGACAACTTTAAGGCTCGTGCAGACGCGACACAAAGGCACCGCTCGTCGCGCGACGAGCGGTGCCTGTGTGTCGCGTCGCGTGTCGCGCTGGTCTGCACAAGCCTTTACATACAAGTTTAGTAAGGCGCTGTGTATACATAATGTACATTGCTTTATGAACAAATGTTAATTATTATATTACAATTCCAAGCGTAAAACTAGTGTTTTGAAGCTCTAATGTGTTATTTAATCTCAAAGTGCTACAGTGTATAATAAGCTTATTTGAACAAAATGTTAAAAAAGCAATGCAAGCAGTTCCTTAAAGAATAAACACCTTCAATAACTATACTAGACTTATCTACCTGGAAGATTGAATAATTATTGTAGCATCTATTAAAATCTTACTAACTATTTATAATATGCAAAAGAACACATTATATTCCTTTCACCCCATAGAGACTACATGTACAGTAAGGACGACACAATATTGTCTACATATTAGTATGACGAAGGCACTGTCTGTACCTAACAGAACAATTTGGACAGGTTGGTGGTGTTCCTAATGGACAGTAACTGACTCACCTATGTATTAAGTTAGTTAATGGTTCTATCAGTTTCTTGCCAAGTCGAGGCTCTAATGGGGTTAAGGCACCAAACTGCAACAAACACAATGAAACTACATAAGACTAGCTTATGTGATAGCAATCAATAGCTAGATGATGTCATGTCTCTGTTCTAAAGATACCCTAAATGTGGTTTCTGCTCCTTCCTTCTTTATAGTAATTCACGGCGACACATTGGTCAATGTTGTTGGTATTTATCTGGGTATAATATCAGCAGCAAAAATAATACAAAAATGTGAGCCTGATGTGCCAATTCATAAGTGTCATTCGTGTGGAATATATTTTCATTTCATAAGCTGGAACATTAAAAATATAGAGTTGCACAGCAGATATCTGTTAAAGTCCTTTGTAATGTCATTCATGCTTCAGAACATTGTACAGTTTATGAATAAAATAATTAATTTTGTTGTACATTTCAAATATTCCAGCTGTGGTATAGTCAGAATGTGGCATAAACTAAGTTGTATTAACTTTCAATGGTGAGGTGTGGTGAATGAATCTAGCATTTTGGGTAAACTCTGTTTTTGTAAAGTTCACTAGTGGTACCTGCAAATTAGATCTATGAGGCTTTGGGTTATTTTTCTTCCAATGTCTGGTTCATACTGTGTCATTAAACCAAACTGTGAAGAATTCATAAGTTATTTCAGATATGTTTTTAAAAAAAGTTAAGAAATCGAGTAAGTTTATCTATTAATTAGTCTGTGATAAACAAGTTAAGGTAAACAACATCGCTTACTGTTTAATCAAATGTTAATTTTAGGCATTATTCATTAAAATTAAAATATAATTCAGCATTTTGGATCCTGAAAAAAACGTGTGAGTAGTGTTTTTTCAAAATTAAACTTAGTAGTACATACCAATTTGATAATCTTGATCAACATCCAGTTGTTTGTGGATGTTGTCATCAGTTTGAAGAACACTGGAGCTAATGAGAGGTAGTTTTTAGGATTTTTCCTTGCTAACTCACAAACTACATTAACAGCAGCTGATTGGACACCTGTAATAACAAACATATTTGTGTAATAAAAGAAAAAGGCTTGACATGTTAGGTAAAGCACCAACTTTTACAATAATAACTGTACCTGGATCAGGATCTTCTAATTTCTCTTTTAGTTTTGGGAATGCAGGTCTTAGTGCCTCTGGATACCTTAGAAATACCTTGTACATCATGAGTACAGCTTTCATCCTTAAATATGGTTTTGTTGAGCTCATCTACAAACAATTTCAAAACAAACATGTTAGTGACTTGAAATTTTTATTAACCAGAATTAAAAAATGCTTAAATTTTTTATCAGGTAAGGCTCTTTATCACCTTCCTCATGTATTTCTGCAATGTCCTTTATCTAATGCATGTGTGATTGGACAGTTGCATAAAGTGCAGCTGAAGTGCTAACTTATCATAATCACAAATGGGCACTTTAGCTGACCACCAAGTCAAATAAAATAGATATTAGCTAGAATAATACTTACCAATGTCATGATGTCATTAGCCAGGTCTCTAGCTAAGTCATGGGATATAAAACAGCTGAGCCCACTGAGTGCCAGCCCCGCCTCATACTGATTCTGTGCATTGAGATCCTTTCTTATCATATTTGTAGTGAGCATTAGTAGTTCTGAATCTGCATGGAATGACTGACTGGAGGCTAAGTAACCGATGCGCTTGTAAGTGAACTTATTGGAACTCATCACCTCTATTATGTTGAAGATAGCCCAAGATATGTCATATCCCAGCATTTGGAGCTGTAACATGTGAAATAATGTTAATATGTTTGGTCAATTGGCTATTAAAATAAACAAGTTTATAGCAGATATCATAAGTATGTGAATTTTTGCCACAGACTACAGAGACACCTCTGCGGCTCCTGCTAGAGACGGCTTTGTCAGCAATTTCCATAAAAAGCAAGTATTTCATAATTTTCTTGCACTACGACACAAATGGCATAATTGAAACTGACGGCTTTGAATGGGCTCAGCGTCAGCGACGCACTCAACGCGCTTTCGGTGGCACGAATTTTATTGGTACTGCCATCTCTAGGTGCTGCTGGCGCGGCGATTCCCTGCTCTGTGTTTTTAGCATTATAGTATTCCCCGGTAACCTAAAGAAGCATGACCAGGTCATGCTTAACGCTTGATTCTACTTGCGCACTTATTAGAAAGAACACAATCAGATTATCTACATTCTATCATGCAACTCATAGTACCTCAACATCTGTTTAAAACAGAGCTGATAAAGATAAGTATTAATTGGACAAATACATGGGTGCCAATTAGGGACAACAGTTGAATAAAATAACAGTAATAATAGTACATAGAACATCTCTGAATGATTGAAAACATTTGTTACCCCTGTATTTGTGTTCAATAAAGTGATAAATTGCCATGTGGGTACATTATCAGGGCACCATTTACTGCTAACAAAGTTTATCTTATTTTGATACCTACATACATTGTGATAAATAAGAAATAAAACATATAGATTCAAGTAGGTACTTACATATGTCAGTTTAGCCACTGCATTGGCTTTGACTGCTATGTTGTCTTGGCGTAGCTCGACTTTTATTTCTTCCATACATTGTGCTATATACTTTGACTAAAAATAAGATGGTAAATATTAATATACTGTAAAGTATTTTCATGGATAGATGGATGTTATGTATTTTTTATTGAATGCTTTAATTTATTCTTTGCATGATAGTCTAACAGTAATACACCATTATTTTTCTACAAATGATGCAAAAGGTTTTAACAAACATACCAAAATGCTACCAGCAGTTGAACTGATCACCTAAACCTGATACACATACAGATGTAAAGGTATGTTGTACTTGTTTACTGTAGTGAAGCATATTGACTCTCATCATTGGCAACAATGACTAAGTAATGGAGAGTAAACATTGGATCTGTGTCAACAACAAAATATGTTGCAGATGTTAATTTTTAACCCCCACTGGAAAAAGAGGGGTGTTATGTTATAAGTTTTACGTGAGTCTGTCTACGCCATCGTGGCTCCCAAACTGGCTGAACCAATTGTTTTTTTTTTAAAGGTGGCTTGATCGAGACTGTTCTTAGCTATGATTCAACAAAATCGGTTCAGCCATTTGAAGATTATCAGCTCTTTTCTAGTTGATGAGTAGATATGGGAGCATTTTCCACAGGTCTGATGGATTTGAAAATAGGTATTCTGTTACTACAATGATATTAGAAGAACATAGTAATCTTGAACTGATGCTGCAGCATCACCTGGAATTTGGAGGATACCTAACTCCCTTAGCAACTTAGAGCACAGGTATTGTTATTGGGCTCATTCATTGAAATGGTCTCAATGAGTAGGCAGATGGTCTGGTGATGGAGTAGGAAAGAGAAATAAGGAAATGTTTGGTTTGGGGGTTTTTAAATTTTTTATTTGTGCTTGTTGTATTTAATCTTAATTAAATATAGAACAGAATTGAATTGAAAGCCTTAATTTATATAGATAGTAAATGAGATTAAAAGGCTTCTGCTAATGTAGTACTCACTCACTTACTGAGCTTTTAGACAATTCTATCTGAAGTGGGTTTATCTCCAGCGAAATATTTAATTTAATATAGAAACTTGTCGAATTTTACTACTTGAGACAAGAGATCTGACAGTGGAGGGGTACATAGATAGAAACTAACAAGAATACATTTTTCTGTTCAGGTACTAGGATTGGCTGTATTGCTGACTGAAATGAATGTTTGAGCGAAAATAAAGCACCAATACATATATAAATACCTCATTATCTTTGTTATTTCTGATTCCTCGAACTAAATCCGTCAGATTTTTATCGAACATCCTCTCAAAATTTCCTTTGACTTTTTTCAAAGCCATGTTGATGTACTAACTTCTTTGACCATTAATTACGATTATATTATCAATTAAATTAAGTAAAATTAAAGAAACATGTCAACAAAATTACAAAATTGAAAAACTCGTAAGCAACTACGTCTACGTCAAGAAAATGACAACCACAGAGCCAACAATGTTCAAAATTATTGAGGTGCGTTGTGCTTACATTGCAAATGTTTAGTCGATTATGTTTAGTCGAAATTTCGTTTTTTTCGGCTGATCATTTAACATTTGTTTATGGTGTTCTGTGCGGTCTTGTGTTTTTTGGCACTCTTTATTATTTTGTGTTTATCCGTACTCTACTTTTTGAAGTGGAAAACATAGTGACATCTACCAACCTGTACTGGGCCCGTATCTAGATTATAATAGCCCACTCTCTCTCGAAGAGAGGAGGCCTGTGATCGCCTGTGACCCAGTAGTAGAAACATTATCGGCTGATTATATAATCCAAAAAAACATTATTTGTAATTACTTTCCTGTCCGTAGGTATGTACTTAACAAATTATGTTTAATGCTGTATTATTTGTATACTTTCACAAACCATGTTACTGGGTAACCCGATACCCCTTCGTAACAGTCGTTACGGGAAGTCAGAAGTCCTAATGTCTGACAACCAGTCTTACCAAGGGGTATGGTGTTAACCAGTAACTGTGATGTGGATGTCAGATAGGCTATCGCTCAATGTAAAATACTGGTATTCAGCTGCATTCGACGAGACTGGACGTTAACCCCCACATAGATAGTTGGGAAAAGGCTACGCAAATTCATTTTTATAAGGTAGTCACTAATTCGGAATTAGTAGTTCCACTATGACATCACTAGTAAAATAACAACTAACATTCATAGACAAATCAGCAGGCACTGACAAGTGACAAATTGTCATCGTCAGTCCGTGACAGTGTTGCCACCTGGTTGAACCCGTTTTCTTCATTCCTTTAGCTCGAAAACGGCAATCTAGCCCTAATTGAAAAATCGTTATGAAAAATTCACAACTATCTTAAAATACAGAGACCCAGCAGGAAATGATCCATATCAGGATCATTTTACCACATTCAAATGCTGATGTGGAATGTGTCTTCAGTTCCATAAACTTGATAAAAACAAAAAATCGCAATAAGATGCAACTAAAAACAATGATGTTGATAAAATGGGGATTAAAACGTTTAAATTAAACCCGATGCTCTTGCCAATTACCTCATGAGGTGATAAAAAAAGAGTGGAAGCAATAAATACTCTAAATACTCCTTTAAATTTTCTAACATCCGCGATCAACTGCAACCCTCAACTACCATAGCTGCAGCTACAAGTACTGAAGAAACAGATTCCTATGAGGATGATTTTTTATTTTTAATCCTGTACTTACCTAAAATAATTGTCACTAAAAGTCATTTTAGTGAAGTTTTATAGATTTTCTCTAAAGGGCTAAAGAAAATGTATAATTATTATCCACAAAATAAGCCCTTCTAGCTTTTCCAGCCTTTTTTGTTTCGTAAGTAGCCCCTATCCAAAAAGTAACGTGGCAACATTGTTCTGTGATGTCATTCATCATCAACATCCAACATCAGACAGAAAAACAGTGGCATTTTATAAATTGTAAATAACTAGGCGTTTCTTCTAATTTCTGAAAAGACAATGATTATTTTTTTAAGCGAGTTACAAAAAGAACATCTTAGTTTATTAAACCAGCATTCCATACAAGGTCAGTATCAAATGATAATTCTTAAATAAAATGATCATTAAACACTTCGTTTTCAGTACCTGATCATATTTTTTTTTTTCAGTTTTGATCGACTTTTGTAAATTAGCGTTGGACTACCTTAATAATGGACCCAATCATAAGAAATATAGTATTGCTGCAGGTAAGAGGAAGTACTCTAAGTACTATATTTCCAAAGATTTTTTTGCTTGTTTTGTTAGCTGTTTTTGCTTTTCGTAAAGAAATCAACACGTAAAATTTTCTGTCTTTCTTTTTACTCGTTTCTTGAGAAATTTTAAATTGGGTTTGCTTTACTCCTTTTTTAACTTGAGTCGTCTTGTGGTAAAACTTAGTTTGTATTTGCCTGGTCTACTGCACATTCAAGGTATACCTACACTGAGAAAAAAAACCTTCCAGACTTTATTTGTTGATATGGAGCTTAAAATATTTTTTTAAGGGAATGTTTGCAGCCAGTACTGGCTATTCCTATAACTATTGGTGCTGGCAGGTACTGATCTAGCTGCAAGTGCTGATATTACAAAGTTATAAAAAGAATGTATAACAGTGCTTCAGTCATTGAATGATTAAATGAATATAATATGATTATTAATAATGTAAAACTAATTTACATAATTTGATCATTATTATTGTAGCTATCTTTGTGTTTCTGTATACTAATACAGGGTTGCATTTTGGAACAGGGCAGTAAGGACACGTATTGTAACTGCTACAAAAAAAAACTGACTTAGGAGAGTCTCCTTAACTTTTAAAGTAATTGCTAACGGCATTCACAGATTTTAGAAAAATATGTGATGTTGTTAGAAAAACGTCAATGCAGACGTTTTATTTGTATGATTTCAATCAATGCTGAAGAGAAACTAGAAAAACCACAACCTGCAAAAAACTGTTCCCATGTGTATTATAGAGTATATCTCTGAGAGCAAGCCATCTGGCACGGTGACAGCAGGTAGTTGGTGAACAAAAAATTATAGACAGTCAATTTTCATCATGAATTCGCTAGTTCCAACTAAAGACAGCAGGCCAGATAAGTTTGCATGGTTTGGGAAAACGTTTTCTTTTTTAAGTGGTAGTATCTCACACAAATTCTTGTAACACTATAAGCCGAGTTTTACGTTGGTCCATGGTTCACGCGGGGACGTACTGCGGGGCTGGTTACAAGTAATTGGGACTGTCACCAACACATACTTGTCAATAATTATGCGGGTGGCGGGACCTACTGGCGGGGAGCGTCAGTCGGACGTTGTCGTTGCAGGCAGTGACCTGACAGCACATTTATTTATTTATCACAAACACATGATATGACATGATATTAATAACCAAAGATGAAAAATATTCGAGGTCAAACCAAACAAATTATAATTTAAATATACAAAAATTTGGAAAATAAAACTAAGCTTATCTCAAAATAATTAAAATAACCAAGTACTTACTTACAGCGTTATGAAATGTGGTCGTGGGCAGAGATCGTTTTTTTTTGTTGTGTTGGGTGCCTTACCGCTATCAATATCAATACATAAGTAATAGTGAGATAATTGACGACAAGCCATTTACAAGCCTCTACAGTTTGTTTAGATAACATTTTTTTAATGCCGAATTAAAAAAGAATCACGTAATGGGCCCGGTATTCACGGAGAAGTCGAAAAGCTAGCCGAATGCTTAACGTCCTCTTTTTTAAAAGTTGGATAAAAATTAGTGAGTAACTAGGCACTGATTTTTAACAGACTTCTTAAAAAAGGAGAAGATTATTTTATAAATAGGTTCATCGATATTTTCGTCAATTGTCGGAGTAGAGGAAGCTTGCGCGGTGGTGACGGTGGTCCCCATATACATGTTATTAAGTTTGCTTGGATAGTTTTTGAGTTAGCTTCAATAATAAGTACGTATTTTTAGGGTGCAAATTTTTGTTACAGTCAAGTGTGCCCCCCCCCCCCCTTTCTCTTTTGGGTGGGAAATTATCATATAACTTATCCCGCTCTAGGCGGAGCAGGAGGGCGTGTCAGACTCTTACTGACTAAAACCCACCAGTGTTCCTTCGGTTGCCCTGTTGCCGGGGGCCACGATCTCCGTTTCGGTTTTCTTCGCAACCCAAGGCATCGGCCCTAGCTGCTGACTGCTGCTGACATCTCTAAGAAGCGCGCGTAGAACACAACGCGCTGTCGACCCGGGCCTGGTCCTTATCGGACGGCGAGCTACCGATAGCTCACCGTCCGCAAGCCCGCGCCTACGGTGGCCGGAAATCGGCCTGCGATTCCTGACGCCCAGGGCGTCCCCTCCTGCAGCGGTTAGGGGCGTGTGAGAGCGCGAAGTTTGCCTCTCCCTCACGCGTTCCGTCTCCTCCTTCGCGAGCATTACCGCTTCGCAGAAAGAGGCGACGGCCTCGCATTTCCTCTCGCTTCGTACCATGGCCTGAACCAGGGCCGGCCGCGAGAGATCACCGCCGCCAATCGCCTCCACGAGGATACGGCGATGCTCCACCCAAGCCGGGCAGACCTCCACCGTATCATGCTCCACCGTGTCCTCCGGGCGATCCACACAATGGTGACACCCGGGCGTTTCCTCCCGCCTTATCTTGAACAGGAACCTACCGAAACAGCCGTGTCCGGTGAGGACCTGCGTCAGGCGGAAGGTGAGGACGCCGTGGCGCCTCTCTAGTCACTCCTCAAAGAGGGGTCTTATCGCCGCAATTGTGGCGTGCCCAAAGTGTGCCCCCCGTGCCCAAAGTGTGCCAGCTAAATGGTTGGTTCTGGATGTGGAAAAATTCACTGCAGTAGTATACAGAGTGGTCCAAATAGTGAGGTCAAAAAAAAAAATCCTCTTAACTAGGAGCATCCAAAAATACCCCATGTAAGTATGTTCCGCGATTCTTGATAGTTTTCAAGTTATCATTATTTTATTAAATTTCTTGAAAATATTTTTCAGCGATTCCAGCGATTTGATCGATTAAGTACCAACATTTATGTGATATTGTGCAAGCCTACATTCCGCCTAGGTTTTGTAATGATATAGGAAATAGGCAGTACTTAAAAAAAAATATGTAGAAATATTGACTCTGTATCACTCGAACGTAAATTCCTCCTTTAGGATCAACATTTTTGTATCTTGATAGGAAGTTGATTATTTTATTTCTGAAAGAATATTCCATAATTCTCCCGTAAGGGAGAATATGTTTTTCAACTACAATGTTAAGTTTGTCTTGGGATAAATTCATCCCATCTACGGAACCCTTCATTGTGCGTGGTCCGACACGCACTTATTCTATCTGTTCTTGGGAATTTATGCATGATGTTAATAAATGTTCATAAGTACATACTTTTCTTTGTCTTCTTGTTTTTATCTATGTAGTTGCTGTTAATCTCTAACTGCTCCATATCAATTAATGAGTATCATCAGATGAGCATGGCACATTTACTAAGTGATAAATATGATGATCCACCACTGTTAATGATATGGTGTATTTCATTATCATTTTTCTTTTCAGAAAAGCTGGATGTTTCACTAACAGCAGTCCAAAATTTGGTTCATGCATTGGTATATCTTATAGTAGAGGCATGTAGACTAAATGTAAGTACTTCTAGCTTAAATTAGGTCACACTTCACTTGAGTTTTTGCATTATTCTGTATGGAAATAGAAAAGACTGGAGAACTTCATAAAAAAATATTCTATTAGAGGATTAGCATACTTAATATTTAAAAATATTTTATTTAGTTGTCAGATGCTGACCTAAAGTCATCGTTGGCTATAGCGGGTTTCTCTACAGAGCAACAGGAAGTGTTGGTAAAGTTGCACAACACTAAGAAGGTAGAGTTATCAGATGCATTGAACATTCTGCAGCAGAAAGACCCTACTTATCAGGATTTATCCTGGAGATTTGAAGTCCAGGTAAGTTGAAAAAAAAATGTGTAAACATGTTTTGATATTCAAAACTATTATTTTTTCCAATATTGAATATTGTGTTAGGTACTTAGATTTTTTTTTTGCATTTACAGGTAGCCTCACGAAGTTGCAATGAACAAATAAAACCGATGATTGCCATGGATTTTATGATCATGAAACCAAAAAACTTTGGACAGTACAGTGAACACAACGACAGAATAGGGTATGAGATGGAAAATGACAAAAGTTTAACTCCAATACAGATCAATTCAAGTATACAAGATGCCAAGGCAGCCAGCCATTGTCAAAATAAAGTTAACCATGTTCTACTTCAGTGTGACTTACCTAATTTATTACATTTAACAAACAAGTTGGAGCAAGCTTTAAAAGAATCTAAAAGCCAACACGTGCGCAAAGTACAAAGATCTCTGTAGGCTATAAATTAATTTATTGTTCTTTTTATTGCCATTCTAAATATTAAAAATGTGTATGTACAATCCTCGTGTTTTATTTTACTCAAACTAAAATAATAAACAAAGTTCTAAAAAAAGTAGATATTCATCACGTCAGAATGATGGCCATACCAGTCGCCAACATCCGAAAGTTCCGCAACTCAGGGGGCCATTCAAGTACTACTTAAGTAGAATTTTAGTAATGTTTAAGTGACCATGTTTGCGCTGCGCTGAGGGTGGGAAGAATGCACATGTCTATGTGCTTTCGTCATAGTGAAAGCGGGAGTGGCTCTTCCAGGCGTTAACTGTGCGTCGAGCGACTTTTTTTGTCGACACTACTGGTCAGGGCTTAACTCAATTTTTGTTAGATTATTTAATCTCAAACGAAATTGAAATACAAGATATGCGTGGTCAAGGTTACGATAATGGCGAGAACATGAAAGGGAAAAATATAGGTCTACAAAAACAAATTTTAGACTTAAACCCGCCCGCTTTTTATGTAAGTACCTTGTGCGGCACACAGCCTAAATTTGGTTGTGAATGATGCTGCTAAAAGTTCATTAGAAATTGTCAATTTCTTTTCAATTGTGCAAGAAATGTATGTTTTCTTTTCTGCGTCTACAGCACGTTGGCAAAGAAGTGCTAACTTTAAGTCTAAAACCACTGTCAAATACTCGATGGGAGAGCAGGGTTGAAGCAGTAAAAGCTCTACGTTTTAATTTGGGAAAAGTGTATGATGCCTTGTTTACCATATATTCCGATAGGAGCAAAGATGCGGAGTCAAGAAATATCGTACATTCATTACTGGCAAAAATGAAGTCGTTTAAATTCATCTGCTCTCTGCTTATTTGGTTCGAAATTTTAAGCAAGATAAATATAGTTAGCAAGGCTCTTCAAAAGTCAGACGTCTTATTGTTAGAAACAGTGAAAATGATTGATCATGTAAAAATAAGTTTGTCTGAATTCCGTAATGAGTCTGCTTTTGAAGAATTCCTTAATAGCGCGAAAACTAGCGGAAGAAGTCGAGGCAATAGCAGAATTTTCCACACCTGTTTGCCCTCGCGCTCGTAGAAGGTTTTTTAATTATGAGGCGGAGGATGGGGTGTATCCCATCTGGCCCGGTGACTTGGCCCGGCACCGGGCCACATGGGACAAAAAAGTTTTAACTGGCCCGGTGATATGTTTACCGGGCCAGATGACACAAATCAAGTGCCATCGTCCCCGGAAAGGGGAGAAAAGAGGATACGCCTCGATGTAAATGGCTGAATGGTAGGTTAGGTTAGGTTAGAACTGTGACCACATAACACACCGCACGAGCCGAGCGAGCGAAGCGAGCGGTGCCGCGGTAGCGGCCGGCGAGTGCCAGAAACCATTTAGGCAAGTTTATCCCACTGCTACCGGCCGCACCTAGTTTTAGCCGGCTAAAACTAGGTGTAGCCGCACTTCGGGTTTTAGCCGTAACATATCGACCACACAAGAATTACGTTTGCCTGACAACTTTTCAGCAAATGTTTCAGCAGTTTGATTTATAAGTTCAATCCCTTTCATAGATGCATATAGTTAGTATTTCACAAATTACGAGGCGTATCCTCTTTTCTCCCCTTTCCGGGGACGATGGCACTTGATTTGTGTCATCTGGCCCGGTAAACATATCACCGGGCCAGTTAAAACTTTTTTGTCCCATGTGGCCCGGTGCCGGGCCAAGTCACCGGGCCAGATGGGATACACTCGGAGGATGAACCGGTACCTAACAAACGCGAAAACAAATTTTAAAGTAAATTTTTACTACTACTTATTAGATACCGCAATTACTAAGTTCGACGAACGGTTCGAACTTTTGAATCAAAATAATGTAATTTTTTAATTTCTTCAAAATTGAATACACTGGAAGAATTAGAACTTAGATACAAAAAAAAAGCAAATTGTTCTAATTTAGAAAATAAACTGTGCCATGCTGGCTCTTCAGATGTGGAGAAGTTCGCGCTCTTTCATGAAACCAAGTTATTAGGTACCTACCGATGTTTATTGATGATTCCACTACGCCGTTGGATATTTTAATTTATTTGTTTATGAATAAATTAATTTCAGTTTTCCCAAATCTGTTCATAGCACTTAGAATTTACCTCACATTGCCAGTCACTGTAGCATACAGCGAAAGGTCATTTTCAAAACTAAAAATAATGAAATAAATCTTTGATCAACATTGTCGCAAAGTAGATTGCCAAATTTATCGTTAATAAGTATTGAACATGAAATAAAAATTGAAGTCAGTGACATTTTTAAAGATTTTGCTAATGTGAAAGCAAGAAAAGTAACTTTTTTGTAAATACATTTGTTTGTTGTGAGTATATGTGTACAAGTGTAAGTAGTAATAATCACAAAGTTGTAGCTTTTTTATTCTTGTAACCGCTTCCTTCCTATAAAATACTTTTTACTCGTATACCTATTGCTTCCCGATATCATTTAAAATTTCACCATTTGCACCAGAATTTCCGTTCACTGGTGAAAATAGAACTGTAAGACCTGTAAGTCAATGATATTCATGTAAGTATTCCATTTTGACTGCGCGCCTACTAGAGGGCGCCAAGGTATTGATTGCACACGGGCGCTACATGGGCTAGAGCCGCCTCTGCCTGGGCGTCGGGAGTCGCAGGCCGATTCCTGGCCACCATAGGCGCGGGCTTGCGGACGGTGAGCAATGGGTAGCTCGCCGTCCGATAAGGACCAGGCCCGGGTCGACGGCGCGTTGTGTTCCACGCGCACCTCAGATAGATGTCAGCAGAACTGACGGGGTCCGCTAGGGCCGATGCCTGCCGGGGTTGCGGGAAAGTCCAAAAGGGATACCGTGGCCCCTGGCAACATGGCAACTGAAGGAACACGGGTGGGTTTTAGTCAGTAAGAGTCTGACACGAAGCGGGAGAAGTTATTTGATAATTTCCCACCCAAAAAAAAGGTCGTGACAAACTGGATCCCCAGAAACAAGAAAAGAAAGAGAGACAGACCTTTCAAAAGGTGGGTGGACGGTATAGAAAGAATATTTGGCAAATTTTGGGCAAGAACAGCCAGACTACGGGACGAATGGAAACATTTGGAGGAGGCTTTTACCGCTTCAGGCGGTCCTTACATAGAGGAAACAAACATTGGAGATACTAAACACACATTACTAACAAATATAAAGTTAAGATTTTTATCTACACCCATGCTATAGATCCTCAATAAAAGTTTCTGAAACAGTTAGCTTATTACGCCAACATTAAAACAGCCAGTGTCATTGTAACCATAATATAATTCAAATGAGTGTTATAATGTTGTACTAAGTTTCATTGTGCAACTCGTTTCAACGTTTTTAAGCGGGGGACAGCAGTAGCCACAGATTTAAAATCTGTGCTTATAATAGTGCCTTATACTCAAAGTGTAAAGACCTCATTGATGTAGATGTAAGGAATTAATAAAAGCTTTTACTCAAAAATGTATGTAATGTGGTCATTATTTTGACAACCTTGTTTGAGCAAAGTCGACCTTGCCGTTCTGTTACAAAGAGCGGCCGCTATTTTGACGTTTCAACGTTTTAAAAAATCAAATGCAAAAAGATTTTATTTAAAACACAGCTGTTTGTATTTGTTGTAGAGATAGGTACAAAAAGATTTTATTCCATATTTGGCTGTAAAGTTCCAACTACCATTGTTAAAAAAAAAAAAAAAACTAAGTAACAAAAGCGCGGTTCATCGAAAATTTTATTGAAATGACTTGCTGGTTTTATTTAGATAGAGAGGTACTTGCATTTTTGAGTAAAGCACTACACAAGCCTTGGCCCACTATGACTGCTTCGCTGGTCACGCTATGATTACCTCGAGCTAGCCTAGCTACGCTCTAGGCCTTCCAGCTTGGCCATCATTGCAGCCCTTGCTGTCCTCGCTGTAAAGGCCTCGACCTACGGCCTCGACCTACGGCCACGCTGACCGCGCTGTGTCGGCCTGGAGCTGCGCTGTCGGCCATCATCAGCGCGACCAGCAAAGTAGTCATTATAGACCACGGCAGTAATGTACTATATATTATGTAATCCAGGTTATAAAATATATGTGTGCCAAATTTCATCCAAATCCGTTCAATCGTTTTTGCGTGAAAGAGTAACAAACATCCATCCATCCTCATAAACTTTCACATTTATTATATTTATTTAAAAAAATATATAGTAGGATGATCTCTTGTTCACATCGGCGGGCCTACCACCAGCTCATAAAGCAGTATTATTTTAATATTACTTCAGTGGGAGAAAGAGATGGAGCTATACGACCTGTAGCTTCATCTCTTTCCCACACAGAAGTAATATTAAAATAATACTGCTTTATGAGCTGGTGGTAGGCCCCCAGTGCGTTTACCTACGATATAATGTCGTTGCATTCACAACAATTTATTCGTACCCAGATGTAAATGTGCTATGAGCATCATCACATTTAGTTTTGCGCCAATTAAATTCATTGCGTAGATGTCTTCAACTAACAGGAAAGACCTTGATTCGGTAGTGTTCTGTTATTATTACCTACAACAAACATGTTAATTTATGATTGGTGATTATTAATATTATTAGGTACCTATATTAAAATTTTTAAACGCGCATCAATGTTATAGTTTGAGCTTGTAAGTAAAAAATAACTTTAAATGACATGTCCAGTTTCTGCCCTCTGGTCGTGGTCTGAAACGATAATGTTCATGATCCAAGGTTTTACAGTAAGATTTAAAAATTTAGATTTAAATTATTATGGATTTATAAATTCAGTAGAGGTTGCGTAACATAATTCTCAAAAAAACAGTACTCAAATATAACTTCCGCCTCGCCATTTTTAACGGGAAGTACTAAAAATGTTTTTGACGTTCCATTTTATCCCGTAATTACCTTTAAAGTGTGTGAACAATAACTTTGTGCCGCTTATTTTAGATCTAAGGTATTTATGTAATTATTGTAATGTAATTGCGTATAAAATACGATAATATTACTAACATGTTTTTGTGTACACATAAAAAGTGTTTTTTTTTTAATTACCCACTTCTTAAAATATAGGTAAGTATTTATTATTTCTTTGACATGACATTGACATAGGCATGGGTAATATCGCTTTTACACTGTATCAAATCGTATCTATGTATCGGTTTAGAATATCGGATATCACATCTATATATTTCAATACCTATATATCGGCTGAATCTGTGTGGTACTCGGAAACTTAAGTGGTACTGTAATTTTTAGTTTTCGGTTTTGTTCGATTCATGTACATCGTTGTATTTTATTTGTAACTGTATACTCGAAATCAGTGAATGTATTGTTTGGTAGTGTTGATAATATGGCACTCTGAAATGAAACTAGTACAGTCGTTTCGGTTTTTTAGACTTATATTTTTATCAATTAATTATAAAGGTCAAGTATTTATCAGTGAATTGAACTTTCCTTCATACTTTTCTCAGGCTTAGGACTGACTGCATTGCCGCCCGCGCGCATCGCGAGGACACGGTACTACCGTACTCTACTGTACCCGAATCAGTTTGAACCGAATATCTAAGATCATGCGATACGATATTGATATAGTGTGTTGTTCTGAGACTCATCGCGCTATATTCGCTATAGATGCGGATACCTGATATATAGATTCAGTGCCGTCCGATATATACGTATTGGGTATTGTGCCGATACATAGATATCGTATCTATATACGATTTGTATCGCCCACTCCTACTTGACATATTATTTTGAATTGACCAGTTTCTGCTCGCTTTGCAGCACAGAGTACATTTTTACTTTTGCAGTTCCAAGTTGCATTGCGTTCCTTGCTTACTGTGCGATTATTTTCTGATATTGATATTTTCTCATAACGACCATTGCTATTCTACACGGACTGATATCATCTAGACACGATTACTATTGCTGCTCATAAAGGATTCTGTTTTGCTACTTGATTTGGATATTATGATGAGGTGTATCAATTGTGGCATCGCTGTGCAGTGGATTCGCAGATATATCGTGTCGAGGCTGGCGTTACCCCTGCAAGTGAGACTCGCTCGATAGTTAGCAAATCAGGTACGCCTCTATACTACGGCAGTCGCGTAAACCATGCAGTAAAGGCAATATTTTGAGCTGTTGTGTTATAAATTGAAAAATACAATGATATTTGCTATTGTTCCAGCTCCCATTAGATGGATACGCTTGTTACGATTGTTTTAATTGATTAAATACCGAAGCTGCTGACAGTGGGAGATTACTAGGCCATACAATGGTCTGCCGTGGATGTGGTGTGTCAGTCGGACTCGGAAATCCAAGACGCCGACGTTTTTATACTGTTGCAGTGGACGGCCCCTTAGTACCCCTTATTTCCAATGATAATAATTATCAGGTGAATATTTTTTTTCCCCAACTACGTTTTTATTATATGTAGGTAAAGTCTTTGAAAGAAAATGGCTAAATGAATGGGACAGATCTCTCAAAACTGGAACAACGAACGATAGAAACGACGATCATGAAGGATTAAAGGAGTGTTTGTCATGTAAAACTCAACATAAACATATAACATCACGCCAGCGATTTCCGAAGGATTTGGACGAGGTGAACTCATCCCACATATTGCCAGTAATGTCATGTAATTTAAAAAAAAATGTATTTGAATAATATTTTCAGGATATGGCAACAATTATTCATGGCTGTTGGGTTCGAGCGAATCGACGCCTGATTCATGACGCATCAAAGGACTTACAACAGGATGTTGTACCATCCGTGGAACATAGATCATCAACACCGTCGCCACCACTTTCTTTACAAACAATACCGCTGCTACCACTGTCTTCTTCTATTTAAATTGTTATTGTTCACACAAGTTCCCAAATGATTGGGTTCGTCCATGTATCGATGAACACGCTCTATTATTTGCTGAACGTTTGGACTATCCTGAACAAGTGGGTGGAATTTATATAGGAGGGCTCCTGCTATTCTTAAATCAAGCATGAGATTACGAGAAGCAACATTTAAATATCTTTGGCGAAATATTTTAAAATCTCTTTTGAAGCGACCATTTATTATTTCAACTATCCATCTGCATAACGTAACCTTTCGACTTTGATTGGCCTGTGAGTAAGTTAATTGCTGTTGCCCCACATATAAAGACTCTGGTTTAAATACTTTGTCATTGAAACCTAGAAATGGAATCGCATCCCGGGATCCTCTATCTAGTATACAAATATCGTTTGGCCTAAGTTACGAAACGGACTATCTCCAATTTCGAATAAACTTTTTATTATGTCAGCATCGCTTTGTGTAGCAGCATATGGCCCTAAAACATCAATTATTTATGTCCATCGCAGGAACAAATCGCGAAAGGTTTGATAAGATTATCGTACTTATGCAAACTGTAGTTGGAACTCTGCTGTAAAAAAATATGTATCAATGTAGAAATAAGCCCAGCGCTCTGGGGTAGTGAGTGCTAGTGAGTCCAGTCATTATTGGTCAGTGGGGAGTTGGGGACATCCTGTCGCATCATCTATTTTTTTATTTAAGTGTGTCTGTATACCTACAATAAAAGAATTTATTTGGCAATAAATACATTGTTTTATTTATTTTAATCCCAATTCAATACCAACAAGTAGGTAAATACAAATAATATTATGGGTATTGAGGATAGACACCAAAATACGGAATTGAAGAAGATAAAAATATCATTTTATGTGTACTTATGTATTCAATATACATAAGAATTTGGGATTTAATTAAAACAATAGTAAAGCACTTATTTAATAGGTGCTTTACACTTTTCTTACACAACTAAAAATATGCAAAAACAACTGCAGAATTTGATCGCAGATCAACAAAATATTAAATACACCAATTAGTACATGTGCTCACTCACAGATGGCGTTATAATAAAGAAAAATCCCTAGCGTATAAACCTGATTTTGACCAGTTTTCGCAAGTTTTTGAATCCTGAAACTTATTAATTGATAAACTATAAAATACGACAATTATAATAATGTAACAATCATTACTGAACATTGGTTTTGACTACCTAGGCAAACGTCCATTGCCCCACCAGACATGTCCTTTATTTTAGAATGATTTTAAAAATAAGTTGAAACCTGCATTGTAAGTGGGTATTTTATTTGATAAGTCACACGGTACGGTTTTTAAAACTTTTTTTTTAATTGTCCCCCAAAAATGACCCCTATATTCAATTTTTTTATTTACTTTACACGTCCATGTTTGGGGTCACAGAAATTCATATTTAATGTACTTATACTAAATTTAAATTTAATGGGTCTATTAAATTCAGAGCAAATTGGCTGTGACAGACGGACAGACAGACACACGAGTGGTCCTTTATGAGTTCCGTTTTTTCATCCGGACTTACAGAACCCTAACTAGTGAAGTAAGTAGTTACCAGTTGTAGAGTCAACTCACAACTAGTCACACAACAACTTCGTATCATGGACTATCACGTAAGTTCGACTAAGTAAAATTCTTCTTCAATGAACTTAGATCCTATAGCCGCAGTCCACTGCTGGACAAATGCGTCTCCACAAAACCCGGTACTCCCCCTTCCGCACCAAGTTTGTCCCAGCCGGCTTTTTAAGGTCGTCTGCGGCCCATCTGACTGTCTCATCTAAAGCTATGATACTTGCGGATTTACGTTCTCCACTCAAGGACTCGTCTGTTCAAAAGGGTCCAACGGCCATCGGACCTCCTACTTCAAACATAGTCCCACTGCCACTTCAGATTGGTAACTCTGCAAGATGCGACAGTAGGTAACTCCAGCTCTTTTCCGGATTCTTAATTTAAAAAAAATCCAATATCCAATATTGTGTCGTCCAATGGAGGAACAAATCCTTTCAGCTTCGACGCTGGCGCTGGTTGCAGTTATTGTGATAAGGAGGCTGTATACCACTAACTGACTAAGACAAATATTTCTTGGTATCTATCAAAGAGTGTTATTTATACTCAGCAAAGAGTTTTTAAATCTTTACAGTGGGCATTGATGGTGTATTTGACATGGTCCTTTCGATCTCTTTGCTTATTTGATCTGTTAAAGTTTTTTCAGTTTCCCTCTGCTGCTGGTAATCACTGAGTACCTACTCATTATTGCTTTCGTCAACTGAGGTCCAGAAGTGATTTTTAATTATCTTTATGACTCTAGTACTTAATTGTGCCATTAGATGGACTTTTGAAAATCTCGTATGAATTTTTGACTTAAATTGTGTGATTGTGAAGTAGTTTATGTAAACAAATGATGATAAACCATCGTTGTCATCCACAACTGCTAATTCCTATTTCATAAAAATACAATGTAAAATGTTATCTTATTTCTGATTTTATAGTAATAAGTTTTAAAAAGACATGATTTAGGTATTACAAAAGGAACCATACGTATTATTCGTTTTATCAGGATAGTAAAATAATGAATAATGATATCCGGATATTATATTCGACGGATATCCGGGTACTGGCTCGTTATCGGAGCCCGTTGCAAATGGTTTCTTAAATCTAAATTACAATAAAAAGTATCATACGTAGCACAACCATAGTACTTACCACCTTTAAACAGTGCAAAGATCGCACCCTAATTGCGTAATACAACACAATCTGTTTCGATTTGAAACAGATTGCTAATCCATTGCTTCCTAAGTTGGAAAAAAAATCTGCTCAACAACGTAAATAACGCAATGAATGTTGTTGAACTGTCAAAATGAAACAGATTGTGATTGATCGTGTGTGACGCAATTAGTCAAAATTAAACAAATTAGGCATAATTGTTTACGAAAATAAGTTACGCAATTAGGGTAGGTACTGATCAATAAATTGATAGTACCTAACATGACTCCCAAATATTCACAACGTTGGATGAACGGTAAACCCTCGGTAGGTAGTCTTATTTTTGGATATAGGTAGGTAGGCATAACATCTATTTTATTTAGATTGGTAGTTTACAAGCTGACTTGTTAAACATTGCACATTAAATTCGATTCTATCTCGTCCAAATAGGTACCTATGTTAAAAGATTTAATTATTCTTTTATCAAGCATAGCCCCTTTGTACTGAGGGCCAAGGGGCCAACCACTAGCTCAAAAGCAGTATTATTTTAATATTACTTCAGTGGGAGAAAGAGATGGAGCTATACGTCCTGTGGACCTTCATCTCTTTCCCACACTGAATTAATATTATTAAAATAATACTGCTTTATGAGCTGGTGGTAGGCCCTCTGAAGTGAAGTCGTTATCATAATTGTCTTGATTATTATATATCAATGCAAACAATAAAACAATCACAGTAAATAACTTCATTCAACAACCACATTGCTTAAATACCTAGGTACAATATCCATAATTCTTACAGCAGTTGCAAATTATAAAATCTTCAATGATGCATCATATTCATAAGATCATTTTCAACACACTTGCTCGTAAAGTGGCTCTTATTGAACCGTTTTTAGGTTCTTATTGCAGTGTATTAAACACGCGTGTTTTTTACTATAGCTTACCGCACTAGTGTGGTTATATTCGCCACAGATAAATATCTAGTTCTAAGACTAGTTGGAATAATGACATGGCAATAAGGAATTAGTAAGTACTATCATGAGAGCATGGAATTAATAATTATGTAGATACTATACCTACATAGAATTAATATGAGCTATCCTATAGGTACTATTAAGAGCGTTTATTCTAAAAGTTACCAACGTCGCAAAAACCTATTTTGATTAATTTGGCAATATTACTGTATGGAAATATAAAACTCTAAGCTAATTACCGAACTAGAATATTAATGAATTGCAATAATACTAATTGTAAATTATAATCACTGTAACCCTTTTAGCTGTAAAAAAAGGTATTTGGAAAGTGCCCAAATACATTTTTTAAGTACCTACATCTAAAACTAAATATTCGGTGTTACGATATTAATTATTGCATTTCATAATTAATGTTTTAGTTCATTAGTTAGCAATTTTTAGGGTTCCGTAGTAAACAAGGAGCCTTTATAGTTTTGCCATGTCCGTCTGTCTGTCTGTCCGCGGTCTAGCTCCGACACTCTTAGTACTAGAAAACTGTAATTTGGCATGGGCAATTACGCCGACAAAGTGGTAAAATAAAATTACGAAAAATATTTTTTTTTAGGGTACAGACGCCAGCACTTCAAGCTACTACAATCTGTCAAAGGAGATGTTTCATTTTCGGCCATAAAGTGTACGTTAATGAAAAAAAAGGAAAAAATTCCACGAATTGAGGAAAAATATTCTTTCCTGTTTATTCCCCTGATTACTTCGGCACAAAAAATAATAGTTTAACAAATTATTGCCATATTCTATTCATCATGGCGTCGTTTTACTTGCATACTGCTTTCGTCCAGAAATCATGTTACATTTTAACATAATAATATCACGTAGACGTTATTAAATAAATATGAAAGGCATGTATTTCTGTACTATAATAAGAAAGCTATCTTATACAACTTTTTTGATTAATTAGAAAGTGTGTTTCATCATAAAAATAAAAAACAGTTTTTGTGGATTGTAGAATTGTAGGTATTTCTGGACGAAAATGGCTAGCTGTCGATGGTCGTGTTTCTCCTGACAAACGTCAAACATTTTCGGTTTTTATTTTGTGCCCAAAAAGTATTACCTAGATATTATGGAAAAAATAGTCTTTTATTGTATTTAGGGGTTCGTTTCCCAGGTTTTCTAAAGTGTACATGTTATGGCCGGAGTCCCATACAAAAATGAAACGTCTCCTTTATTTACTTGATTTTCAACTTTATCGCTGAAGTTTAAGGTTCAAAGTTGATTGGGAAAATTTTACAGTTTCGGGTAGCTTGATGTGCTGGCGTCTGTACCTCCTATACACGTAAAGTGGGTATATGTTTTTTTTTAAGTGAAAACTTCTTTAGGCACGTTGGGCATTTTTGAGATGGGATTTAAACTAGGGTTGCCATATTTGGCAAGGCTCGTGTCGGGACGTAAAGATAAATAAAATAAGTAAGTACCTATGAATAACATATTTATAAAAAAAATACAAATTCTAATGTATGGAAGCAGTGCTAGAGACGTTGCTTGATCATATTTTGCTGAAGACTTTACTTTTTAAAGTAATTCTTTCTGTCCTTTTACATAGGTATTTATAAAACTCCGTGTAAGCCACATTGAAGTTAACCTGCCATTGTAATATCGCCTCCACAGTCTCCGGCAGCAAGCGATTTCTTTCATCGATCCACAGTGGCGTTGTGACCTGGTACCCTTATTGCGTAACTTATTTTCGAAAACAATTTTGCCTAATTTGTTTCATTTTGACAGTTCAACAACATTCATTGCGTTATTTACGTTGTTGAGCAGATTTTTTTTTCCAACTTATGAAGCAATGAATTAGCAATCTGTTTCGATTTGAAACAGATTGTGATTGTATTGTACAGATGCCAGCACTTCAAGCTACTACAATCTGTCTTTATTTAATAGATTTTCAACTTTATCGCTGAAGTGCAAGGTTCAAAGTTGATTGGGAAAATTTTACAGTTTCGGGTAGCTTGATGTGCTGGCGTCTGTACATAATCTCGCAAACAAAATATTGGCATAATTTGAGCAATTGGCATTTTCTTTCAGGATTTTCCGTTTCATTTCAAAAGTAAATCCACTTCTATTCTACAAAATTTTTGGCCTCGGTGACAGTCCCGAAATATCGGGACGTCGGGACAGAGGGCCTAATGACGGTGACAGTCCCGATATATCGAAACGAATGGCAACCCTATCACTAAACCATTGATTTCGCGTCACCATGACGACAGACACCTCATTTTTGGAAACGCGATTGTGCTCATTATTTATATTACATTACGGATCAATGTTCTATGCAGGTATTTTAACTTTAAGGTTTTATAAACGCGATTGTGCTCTTTATTTATATTACGTTACGGATCAGTGTTCTATGCAAGTATTTTTACTTTAAAGGTATCTGAAGTTTTTTTTTTTGTATACACGATTATGCTCTTTATTTAGATAAGGTTACGGACCAATGTTCTATGCAAGTACTTTTCTTCCACCAAGGCGATCTTGTTCAAGTTTTCACTTCTGTCGGCACTCCCGGAGTGCCACTGCCATATTTTATTTCTGTCCCGTGGCGTGGGGTATCGTTGGAAAGTTCCTTCAAAAACATTGTGAGCGTGTATAAACCATTTTTGGATTCAAGGATCTGTTTGCGAAATATTAAGCTTTAAAGTGCAAATTTTTGTTAGAGTTAAGTGTCCATCCCCACCCCCCCAAATGCCAGCCAAATGGTTGGTTTTGTATGTGAAACAAATCACGGCAGTAGTTTATACATACATGTAACGAAATTAAAAGGAAAACTATCACAGCTAAGTATTCTCTACAAGTTAACGAGGAATAATCGACCAACTTATATTTGCAGTTGTAACGCGCGATTTTGAAATTTCTCGCGACGCCGCGAGTGAGAACCCCGCGGCATCGATTGGCAACACTGGTCGGCGGAACTAGGGCCGCAAGAGCATATTGCCGGCTCGACTGAGAGACCAATGGCGGTCGTAAATTTCAATTGTAACCATTTTTATTCTTTATTAAGTTCCATGTCAGTCTTGATATTAACAAATTGCCTAATAAACTTTGGAAGTTTGTGTACTAGTGTTGTTTAATTGATTAATAAACTACCTACTACGAGTTAAACAGTTGAACAAACATTGACATGAAAAAACATTTTTTCAAATACAAAGTTTAGTTTGTTTTTGGGATAAATTCATCCCAACTACGGAATCCTTCATTGTGCGTGGTCCGACACGCACTTGGCCGGTTTTTTTATATTTCCATACAGTAATATTGCCAAATTAATCAAAACAGCGAAATATTTGACATCTATTCGCGACGTTGCCCACTTTCAGAATG
Source organism: Agrochola litura (assembly GCA_949152395.1). Taxonomy (NCBI): domain Eukaryota; kingdom Metazoa; phylum Arthropoda; class Insecta; order Lepidoptera; family Noctuidae; genus Agrochola; species Agrochola litura. Next base: position 14,333,990 of record OX424493.1, read on the forward strand.
CACGCCCTTTTTTTTTTTTTTTTTGGGTGGGAAATTATCAAATTACTTCTCCCGCTCTGGGTGGAGCGGGAGGGCGTGTCACACTCTTACTGACTAAAACCCACCCGTGTTCCTTCGGTTGCCCTGTTGCCGGGGGCCGCGATGTCCCTATCGGTTTTCTTCGAACCCCCGGCAGGCATTGGCCCTAGCGGACCTCGTCAATTCTGCTGACATCTCTTTGAGGCGCGCGTGGAACACAACGCGCCGTCGACCCGGGCTTGGTCCTTACCGGACGGCGAGCTACCCATTGCTCACCGTCCGCAAGCCCGCGCCTACGGTGGCCGGAAATCGGCTCGCGATTCCCGCCCCGGGCGTCTTCTCCTGCGGCGGTTAGGGGCGTGAGGGCGCGAAATTTGCCTCTCCCTCACGCGTTCCGCCTCCTCCTTCGTAGTTTTTGGGCATATTTCCGAGCTTATCAAAATGCAAGGCGGCAAACCAAATTTAGTCGCCCCCCAGTCTTCTTAATTTATGTATTTCTAGTAACATTTTGCAGAAAATGAATAAAGACAAAAAAAAACTTGAACAAGATCGCCTTGGTGGAAGAAAAATACTTGTATAGAACATTGGTCCATAACTTTATCCAAATAAAGAGCACAATCGCGTTTACAAAAAAAAAAAACTTTCGAAACCTTTAAAGTGAAAATACTTGCATAGAACATTGATCCGTAATTTAATAAACATAAAGAGCACAATCGCGTTTACAAAAATGAGGTGTCGTCAATCAATGGTTTAGTCCCATCTCAAAAATGCCTACCTACCTATTCAACTAAAAAAATGCTATTCAAGGATATTTTCATTGAAAAGCATGAATATGGGATGCAAGAGTAAGTGTGTCGAGCTCGAAATTTTTCATTAAAAAAGTTATAGAATTAAAACGAAAATCTACCATCCCGTGGGGGGACTTCGGAAAGGACACCAGCTTGTGTAGCTTAGGTTTTCTTTTGAATTATTTATATAGAAACAGGAGTTACTTGTCGACTTTGATAAGCAGAAAATACAGACAATAAAAAATTTTTTACAAAATAGAGCGTAGTGAGCTTGACAATTTTAGCAACGCAAAAATTTGAATGCAGTGTGCATTCAAATTTTTGCGTATGTAAGGGGCTCCTTACTAAACATATTTTGGCCTTGTTTGGGATTCGATTAAAAAAAATACCCGGAGACCCTTAATCCACCAGTGTATATGCTACTTACACAATAATGTACTTACATTTGGTAAACGTAAATAAATTAGTGAGAAGAGTGTGAAATACAGGGTGGAAGTGACATCGACGCGCAAACTGCACCATGAATTCTGTACATGCTTCTAGACCCAGAGTAGAAATCTTTAGTCGGTAATTAAACAACAGTGAAAATATTTGGCGACTGTTAGGCGTGGCGACGCGCCGCCATGCCAACAGTCGGTCTGACCCGCTGCTATAGATGTTTTTCATAAAAAATTCTGCTCTGGAGGGTCTAAAATGGTAACAGTTTGCGCGTAGATGTCACTTCCACCCTGTATATTTTCCAAATTTCGCTCTCTTGTTACTCATACAAAGTGCCGATTGGTTTAGTTGGGGGCCCGAAACTATATGTTTTACCATAGAATACAGAAATTGACGGTACCGTTGAATTTACCATGAAAGGAAAGAGGGAAAAGTCATCGGAAAGATGTCTAGTAGAAATGAATACTTCTTTCTGCAAGACATTAGAAAAAAGGCAAAAAAATAACGATCGCCAAAACCCACCCGTGTTCCTTCGGTTGCCCTGTTGCCGGGGGCCACGATATCCCTTTCGGCCCATATTCGCAGCCCCGGCAGGCAATGGCCCTAGCGGACCCCGTCAATTCTCAGCCTACGGATTAATCCGCCACTGCCGAATCTATTAAAGATACGAGGAAACTATCTTAGAAATCCTATGGTCCTTTTATAAGAAAACAACAATTTTGACATAGGTACCTACTTAATTTTTTGGTCAAGTACAAGTTGTCCATAAAAATAAATAAAATTTACCATTTTTTTAATGCGGTTTTTATCTTTTTCATTGAGGAACAACGAAGGATCATTTCTTGTATTGGATAAAAAATCTCGAGGACGTCAATCGTCACGGGCTTTTCCTGAAACTTTAAATACCTCGGCGAGTTTTTAGTACGATCTCTAAGTAAATTTAAATAGGTACACACTCACTCAACATGTACAATATTTTACGTTATTATAAGTTGTTATTACTTAGTTATAAAATGTTTAAAGATTGTGTAACACATGTTTCGGTTATGCTTGATGATTCAGCGGACTGATTAAAAGTAACGAACGACGCGACCGCAACGCCGACGCGACGCCGCGCGGCGCCTGACCTACAACAAGCTACAAGTGCAGGAAAAATTATTGTACCTACCTAAATATTCATAATAATTGTTATAGTTAGGTACGTTACCTATGATTCAGGCGTGACTTTGCAGAAATCCATTACAAAATACAATATACGTGGATATATTTATTCACCTGTTCCGCTTAGCTATTTCTAAAGACCCACAAAAAGCCCTGAAAGAAATAGATACGTGTTTCACTTCTCAACGAGGCATCCTCAGGATGACGATTGACTTGTCGCGAACCCGAACACCGAGCGCTGAACGCAGAGACATGAAATGCTACCATTTCATGTAATGGTCGAACACTTCATGAAATGATCAATTCTAAGATCGCCACGACATGTGTATACAGGGTGGCAGGGACATCGACACGAAAACTGAAACCATGGATTCAGTACATGATTCTGAACCCCACTGCGTTGAAAATTTTCGTCATCAGCTGTTTCATACATTTTGACCGCGTAGGTATTGCACTTTTCTATAAAACAGCAGATTTTTTTTTAATAACCGACGAAAAATTTCAACGCTGGGTTTCAGAATCATGTAAGGAATCCATGGTTTCAGTTTTCGCGTCGATGTCCCTGACACCCTGTATTATAACCATAGATATAAGAAAGAAGATTTTAACAGTTTAGTGCTATTTAGGCGCAGTTTGGCTTGTAGCAAACTTGTTTTGCCCAGTGACCCAGTCCTATATATATTATGTAGATCGGCAGTAGTACGGTAGTACACACGGCTACACATCTAGCTATACATTTCTAGTTTAAGCTGACCTCGCATTGTACGGAAATCCTATACAATGCAAGGTATATAGATAGGCACTGACCCACGAAACGAATTACTTAATGAACGATTACGAATTAATTGATTTCCTTTCAGGTGGTGAAAGTTTTCATCAATAAAACAACTTTTACGAGTATTATGGTAGGTAGTGGGAATGGGACCAACTCTACCTAAACATCGAAAAAAAATCCGACTGCTGTTTCATAAAAATAAATAAAATATACACCTAACTTAATAAGTTTTCACTATTGGGATTATATTTAATGTTGTACGGCTATTGTACCACATGCCTGTTAAAGAACGATTAAATACGCTACTGAACACCTAAGTATTATAGTAAACCCCTTGAACAGCTATTATAGTACATTTAGGTGGTAAAGAAGTGATTTAAGCAGCTTGTGTGCTAGTTGGGAATATATTAGGATGGACTGACAAAGAGCAAAGTACACGTTACGGATGATTAACGGGTTGGCTACATGTCGCAGGGTTTTAAAAACGTAAATTAACTTTCGTAAACGACCAGAAAGAGTGTTTATATGGGATTTGAAATTAAGATTTTTGTCCAGAACTATACCAAGATATTTAACTTGCTCTAATGAGGTTAAAGTAGTACATTGACAATTAAGTTAGGTTTGTGTGGGACAAGAATGAGCTTTTATAGAGATTGAGGTTTTTGGCTGGGAAGTATTGGTTATTGAAAAAGTGATGGTGTTAGTTTTCTTGGCATTGAGAGTAAGAGTATGAGAGGAAAGCCACTTCAAAGCAGAATCAAAGCCGTTTTATGCAGTAACTTGGAGTTCCGACCATGAGTTTCCGGTGAATGTGATGGCAGTATCGTCTGCAAATGAAACTATTGTGGAATTTGGAGATTGCAGAGGTCGTTTCAAAATGGTTGAGCTGAATGGTGCTAATCCATGCGTCATGTTCGTGAACGGGCGCTGTCAGCATTATAGGGACTGGTCATCTCTTAACTGCCTCGGCTTATTTTAATTAAATTGTTAATTTTTTTTTCGTTTCGTTTTCGTTCTGCATCGTTCTCACATACAACTTCAACATGAATGATGTAACCAGTATTTTGTAACCATATATTGATTTAAAAGAGTTTCCGTGGAGTTTCTTGCCTTTTCTTCTCCATAGGTACCTACTACGCTTTGGAATGGGCAACTAACTTCATTTTTCTGACTGACCGACCCCTTGACAATTCAAAAGTATCTGTAATTGGTTTATTTGAAATAAATGCTTAGAAAGATTGTGGGCCCCAGAATGCTACCGTGGGGTACGCCATATATTTATATTCATAATATGTACCCTACCTACTTGCACCCCTGGAAGGACGCTAGTGAGTTCAAAGTCAGCATGATTAAAAAAAAAAAAGGTCTTAAAAAAAAATCGACCAAGTGCATGTCGGACCACGCACAATGAAGGGTTCCGTAGTTGGGATGAATTTATCCCAAAAACAAACTTAACTTTGTAGTTGAAAAACATATTCTCCCATACATTCCAACTACAAATGTAAGTTTGTACGCACAATATTGAGAGATTTACCATGTTATTTTACGACCATAACCTTCTTATAGGTTTTCCTGTAAGTAATCTATGAGTAAACAACCATTCTCGGTATTTTTTTCAAAATATTTATTTTCTTAAATATCTTTAAATTAATTTATTTCAAAATTATTTAAATAATAATTATCTCCCGGGAGAAGTCTCCCTATCTCCCGGGAGAAGTCTTGTTCCTCACCTCTGGCTTGCCTTTATTGGCCGGCTGGAGTGAACACTGACAAGGAACAGAGCTCCCACCTCATTCTTGCCTTAATTGGTCGGCTTGAATGGAGATTCGCAAGAGCAAACGTGCTCGGAGGAAGGAAGTATTCCAGTAAGATGCTGGTAGGGATCTTGACCGTACTTCCGGGATTGTCCTGATAGCCGTGGAATACCTCTCCACTCCTCATGAGCACCTCAGGACATGTTGCCCCCTTGTCGTTACGATACTTTGTGCTAGCGACCGTTTTCGGGGGCCCATTATTGAGTGTGCAAGTCATCCCCGGCCATTTTCCTGTGTATTTTATATAAAATATTGGTCCGGCAGGGGCCATAGTCTTTCCATAGTTCCAGGTAACCAATCCATTATAGCCACCCAAATCCATAGCCCAATATGTTTTGTTTCCATGTTGTGCAATAGTTCTACACCAACGTGGGGTTGTCCTTGGGTGCACTTGTGTAGTGCATACAGGGATAATCGTCGGTTGGTGCCTCAACACTTAAAAATGTCTAAGGGGCCTCTGCGAGTTTGCTTCCGCCCCTCGTACGCCTTCCAAAGGACCGGGACCCATGGTCCCGAGATTTGTTAAAAAATTTAAATAATAATATAATAAAAATGTTTATTTGTACAGTTAGAAAAACACACATAAGTACACAAGGATTATATAAATATTGTACAATAGTCACATTAAAGGGCGAACTACTGCCTCCTAAACTAGGCCAGAAGCCTGTGTTTTAGGAGCCAAGTTCCTCCAGGTATAATGGCATACAATTGATACTGAGTGTCGTGCAAGTACTTATAAAGAACAACATAAATTAAACAAACAATGCCTTAATTTAAATACAGTATAGTTCTATTAAGAGACAATTATAATAAGATTCTCGGTTTCGTATTTCTGCAACCAATTTGTAATTTTGATTTTAACTTCGTGTTTAGATAGGGAGTATATGGGACTAAGTTTATGTATTCTATTATACAGTCGAGAGCTAGTTGCCGCATACTGTCGGCTAGCAAACTTGGAACGACATTGGACCATATCGCACACGGGAGTGCCTTTGCGTCTTTTCAGCTTATCATGATCCAGATGTAACATAGAGTGTTTTCGCAGCACATCGCGTAGCACAAAAAGTTGTCTTACAGTCAATACTTCGGTTTCGTAATAAAGTTGATTGGTCGAAAAGTCCCTGCGCTTAAAGTTCATGACTTTCAAGATTGCCCTTTGAGCTCTTTCAACTTTTAGTAAGGAGGTTTTATAGGTTCCGCCCGAAATCGGGATACAATATAAAATAATTGACTGGCAAAGGCTCTGGTAAACTATCAAAGCTAGATCAGGATCAGCGGAGTGCCTTAGTTCCTTAAAGATATACATTAATTTCCTGATCCTAGTACAAAGGGCTTCAATATGAGGTTGCCAGCTAAGTTTGTGATCGATGTGGACTCCTAAATATTTTATGTCTGGGACCAAGGACAGAGATGGACAGCTGCAATTGGGGGCTTCACCTGAGCAAACGTGGGCTTTAATTTGACCTGATTCCAGTGGAGGAGTAATAGTGTTAGGTAGCGTAAATCTAATGACCTTTGTCTTTGCTACGTTTAGGGTAAATAAATTCTCTGAGAGCCACTCCATCACAAAGCGAAGCGACTGTTCTGCCCTTTTACTTGCTCTGTCCCAGTCAGTATCATACACTATCAGCGCTGTGTCAGCGGCGTACGTAAATATGTCGCAATTTGGAATATGCGCACGACACAGGTCATTGATGTAGAGCAAAAAGAGAGGAGGCCCGAGAATGCTACCCTGTGGAACACCGAAGCTGATAAATCTATCATCACTCTTTGTAGAGTCGATTTTAACCCGTTGAGTACGGTTAGAGAGATAATCTATAAAAATGTCCAAAGCGAGGCCACGAATCCCAACGCTTTCCATTTTCGAGATCAAGGTGGGAACAGAAACCGTAGCATTTCAAACCTTTGTCCAGATTGTTAACTTATGTTTTAGTAAGGTCAGCTACAGCATCCTCCGTCGAGATTCCGGGTCTAAAACCGTATTGATTGTTTGCAATGATTTTGTGTTTAGAGAGATACACAACGAGACAAATTGTTAAGTATCCTTTCGAGGATCTTAGATAAAGAGCTTAGTACGGATATTGGACGGTAGTTTGTTTCATTGGCTCTGGAAAACGGGGTGCAGGACTGCTTTTTTTGGGAAGTTGGGAAAGATTCCAGTATCAATAGCACGATTGAAGATATGCGTGATGGGTGATGATAGAATGGAACTCGATTGTTTTAGCACTTTAGCTGATATGTTGTCGTAGTCGTAAAAATATTGAAATCCTCGCAATAAGCCCATGCATGTGTCCCGTTGCGTCGCACTAGTCTGCACGAGGCTTTAGGCGAAAAAAGTAATGTCAGCAAAAAAAGTAGGTTAAGTTAACACATCGAAAGTTTCAGAGAGATTTATGAAAAGTTTAATTATAAATATAAATGATTAAAAAACACAACCGCCTTCCAAAAGTAACCTTATAGTAATTAATAATAATCAATATTGTTATAGGTTATTATTAAAATCAATATGTTAGACACTTGCCTACCAACTACTCCCAAGGCGCAAGGCTACCAATTCGTTGTTTTTTCGGGGTTTTGTGTACTATCCTGAGATCGATGTGGTACTTTGATTTCTTTACGTATGGCTATTGGAGAGGCGGGGGCGGATAGATAGAACATACTATAATGGACATCAAAATACCTAGATAGATAGATTTGTTAATTTAAGATTTTCTTCTCGATTCCTTAACCTATGTTTATTTGTTTAGTGTTATTTTAGGTTGGTACCTTACCGTACAGTACTTCCCTAACTTATCAATTGTCTGTGTCACATGCTATGTCGGCGCAGTTGCTTTATTTGTATGCAACTCTGGCCAATTCTGGTTCATTGATTCAATGAATCTGAGATGTGTTTTGACTCTCGGGAGTTAACTACACATCTTCTTGTGTGTTCCGTATTGCCACTGACTTTTAAAACTTTGTGTTGTTATCTTTGAGGACGTTTAAACGTAGGCACTTATTTATAGATTGTACAGCTACAGAGCATACAAACCTCTGTGATATACCACAGCTGTGTGATGAGAGAGCACGCACCGGCCGGGCTTTCCGTCCGTCAGTACGCCGGCGACGCTCGGGCCATCTGCTCGTGGATCAGAGCTCGCGGTTTTTCAACCTACCAATACCAATCCACTTAACTGTGATACTTAACAAATTGAATTTATATTTTTCTAGCTACTATTTAATCCATAGTTTTATAAAACGGATCGTTTTCTACTTGGTTATTTTGACTAATGTCCATTGAAATCCTAAGCAGCCCAGTGGTCAGTGAATCGGTCGAACTGTACTAAAATTCATGAGTAGAATATTATGCAATCGGTTTTGAAAACGAATACTTACTGTATTGGAAATTTCATAGGTACCGCTGCCTCGTATGGCTATAAAGTTGCTGCTTGTGATAATACCGCTTAAAGCTGGACAACGTTCACCAGTTATATTAATACACTAAACATTGGTGTGTTTTGACGACAAGATTTGTAGGAAACAGCCAAACAAAATTGAACTGTGCTTTGTGCTTTATAAGTTAGTGAAACATGGACTCGAAAGTGGTGTTGAAACAGAAGAACCCACACGACAAAGCAAACTTTATCTCGAAAATATTTTTAACGTAAGTATTACCACGTGTGTTATTTATTATTATCTGCGCTGATGCTGCTTCCGCACCATATGAGCTGTTTGATTAGGTTCACGAGATCAAAAATCAGAGAACATGATGTAGGCAAGGCAGATTCTAAGGGGTTTATCTATAAATAAACGTTGCTGACGTTCAAACGTAAAAAAATGTATGGTTAAATAGTCGATAATCATAACTTAACTTTAAGCAACGTTTATAAATAAACCCTTACTATGACTCTGTTTACATAAGTAGGTACCTATCTGTGGAAAATTGGAAATGGTTTGTTTATAAACGTGCATATTATAACTATAGATAGGTACCTATTCATCAATATTCATCATCATCACTATGTCAACGTGACCTTCATGCTAAAAATGGAAGACTTTTATTTTAGCTCTTGGCAACTTAAAATCAATTTTTACGCATATTTAGGTATTGTATAGTCACCACAGCTTTATTTTAACTCAAAAACATCATTAACTACTAGCATGACTTGGCAGTTTTACGGTTCCTGCTAATACAAGATGACTGTACGGTACTGTTAACATAAGTCACGGGCTCGTGGAGTTTATCATAGTGACCATGAACTTTGTCTGTTGTTAGTTAAAAAACTAATAATTTAGTTTTGTAATACCTAGGTATAAATACTGATTAAAATGATTATAGAATATATTTAAAAAAAAAACAAGCTCCCCAAGTTTGTTTGCAGGAAACAAACCTGTGCCCTAATTGCGTAAACAATTTTGCCTAATTTGTTTCACATTGACAGTTCAACAACATTCATTGCGTTATTTACGTTGAGCAGATTTTGTTTTTTCAACTTATGAAGCATTGGATTGGATTAGCAATCTGTTTCAAATCGAAACTGATTGTGGTTGTGTTGTATTACGCAATTAGGGTACTGGTGAGTTTTTTTTACGGACATCAAAAAGGTGTCTCAAATCAATTCAAATCGAGTAAGTAAGTAAGTATATTTTTTACATCGAAACTGGTTACGAGATAACTTATTAAACACCATCATGTCTAGTTTGCCCCTTTAATTTTGATGAAGACCTGATAAAGACTTTCGGAGATAGAAAATGGAATATTGCAATAATCACTCGCCTGACGCGATTGCGCATCTCCTCCTTCAACAAAAATAATTAAAATTGGTAAGTAAATGAAAACATGAAAAACCGACTGTAATACGTTATATTATGTATAGATACGCTAATCATTCCTTAACTTTAAGCAACGTTTATAAATGTTCCCCTTTATGGATAAAGCAGTTTCGGAAGTCGGTGTATAAATCTAAATAATACACAATCAACACTTCGATGGTTAAAAGGCACCAAATTCCAAAACTCACTTAGGTGTGGTGTGAGTTTCGGAAGTCGGTGCCTGTTAACCATCGAAGTGTACGTGAAATTTATTCCAAGTAGGTATTAGGTACCTATGTGCACTACACCTCTGTACGATAAGATTGTGCAAATGCTATAAACTTTATTCAGTAATTAAATATGTTACCTTCGCGGTGGTAAAGAATTTCACTTAAAATTTTAGATAAGGTAACGTGAATTTAGTTCTAAAGTTCCAACATGTCGTCGGTCAGCTTACGAGTCTCACAAGCATAATTATTAAAACTCTTGATTATCCCGACACAGAACAAAAAACTATAATTTTAAATAACTATTGAACCGTTTGAGTACCTGTTTGTGGTCTATGTTAGACTCACTTCCGCTCTTTTTCTCAATTTCAAGGTGAATGTGTTATCAATCAGGTTTTGTAACAGTTTCACACCACTCGTGCATGTTATCAGTAGTTCAGTGCATTACGAATGTGTGGGGAGAACATATTTATCAATCGATATTTGTGAGGTCGGCGCTCGGTAGGTTACCTACCTAATTTATTTTGCACAAATAAAGGCTCTTTCAAACAGGCGCGACACGCGACGCGACACAAAGGCACCGCTAGTCGCGCGACGAGCGGTGTCTTTGTGTCGCGTCGCGTGTCGCGCTGGTCTGCACAAGCCTTAAAAACACTGGGAACGTTCCGGTACCTGTCTCACACAACCGATTAAAAAAAATCTCAGTATAAAATAGTAGTCATTTTTAAATAGCAGAATTTCAGTGTTCGATTTTTTACGTACCTATCTATGAAAAAACGCTGCTTTGGTTCGAGTATGCACCTCCAGTAAAACTATTTCGGAATTTTAATTATTTTGAGAATCGTGAGCCTAATTTTATTATTGTTACAACACACATTACTTCGGTCCTTCGGTATACAAATTCTCCAAAGAGATCTCTACGTTTCAACAAACAAGTAATTAGATTAATTAGAGAGTTTTCATTTTCATACATAAAGGCTCGTACAGACCAGCGCGATATCTGCCTGTCGCGCCCGCGATATCGCGCTGGTCTGCACGAGCCTTAAATCTCATCTGAAAGTTTATTTATAATGTTAATCTACTTTTGTTGCTGATTGTACCTACTGTACTGTAGTGTTGGGGTTGGAGATATGAGCTTTCCTGCGGGGTAAAGCCTCGTGCAGATAGGCGCGACGCGACGCGACTCCGACGACGGCGACGCCTAAATTGTTCTACCGTGTAGTTTTTTTGTTTTTTTGATAGTGTCGTGTCGCGCTACTCTGCACGAGGCTTAATTTCGTAACACACATACAATGACAATTGATCGAATTTTCTTTAATTTTTATAGTTCAGCTACATTCATTGCTTTATTTACGTTGTGGAAACTTGTGGAGCAGACGAATTTATTAAACCCTATGATGAAGCAATGGATTAGAAATATCCTTCAAAACTCTTGGATTATGATTGAAACTGTGTTACGGAATAAAGGTGCTGATTATATTGTCCTTTACCGTTGGGTCCAACTCCATACCGATAACGAATTCGTGCCTTCGCAAATATCCTTTTGTGAGCGTAACACGCGACGCGACACAAAGGCACCGCTCGTCGCGCGACGAGCGGTGTCTTTGTGTCGCGTCGCTTGTCGCGCTGGTCTGCACAAGCCTTAAAGGTTACACATATATATTTTTTTTGTTTATTAGTTAAAGGAACAAAACAAAATATAAACAGAAACTTCACAAATACCTCAAGAGGTTTGTCCGGATGTTGAAACACTTTAAAGCAATTTTAATACCAACGAAATATGTAATTTGGTTAAAACATAGTTTATAAATCATTGTAAGGTAGTTTGAATAATAACGAAAAAAGTACAAAAACGACGACGGCGCGGGTCAGGAAGTCCGTCGATGCTAATTACTAATTGAATGAAATTTAAACAGAATGATGCATTTTCAAAGAGAATCAAAGAATTTTTTGTATTTATTTTTATAATTATTATTTGTTATTTCCGATTGAATTTTTGTTGGAACTTCATTAATTAGAGTAGGTATTAAATAAGCGTTCGTTCGTTTACCGTAATAGTTTTTGTATCTCAGTACTACCAGGATTGGGCTGCCATTCTTGTTGCAATTAAATTAAAAAATAAAAATTTCTTTATTTCTGAACCAAAAAACATGACACAGGTTGGTGATTGGAGTCTCCTTTTAAGCAAAAAAATGCCTGTAGTAGGTGACTCCGCTCTTCCACAGCAAAATAATTTTACATAAAAGAACACATAGGGTTATTCACGTGATAGTAAATATGTGTATGGGGATGGGGATGGGGAGGGTTTGTGTGTAAGTAGGTACTTTGTGCGTGAGTGTTTGTGTAGGTGAGTGTGTGTGTAGAGAGAAATGGGTGAGTTTAACCTACGTATTATAATATTATCTGTGGTTAAACTATGTGTTGCAAGAGCGCCTCAGTGTCTTCTTAAGTAAATGGTTTTATCCAAATTGTTAGCATTTTTTATATTCATGTGGTAGTTTAGTGTATATGTATATCTCCTTGTTTACCCTATTATAAAGCTGAGCAGTTTTTTGTTTTGTATAGCAGCGAATTTTGTTTTATGCTATGCTGGAATTTAATTTGCTGTTCTTTGTTGGTGAACTGTTCTATCAATAACCACTTTCGTATTTTAGTGTGTATTGGCAAGATTTTACAATATCTAAAGAAACCTGTTACGTCATCAGTTCATCACCATCATAAAGTGTTTTTTAAATTTTATATGGTACTAGCTGCACCCCGCGGTTTCACCCGCATGAGTCTTGATCCCGTGGGAATATCGAGTTGAAATGTATCCTATGTGTTAATCCAGGTTATAAACTATTTGTGTGCCAAATTTCACCCAAATACGTCCAGCCGTTTGAGCGTGAAGAAGAGACAAACATACACATACACTCGCAAACTTTCGCCTTTATACTCGTAATATTAGTGTGATTATTTTCTTTAATTCATCTATAAACATATAATTTATATTTTTAAATATTCTTATAAAAATTATTTAAAAAAACATTTAAAAATATATGATTATTATTATTAATAAACGAAGTTGTATATTTTGTCTAGGTAAGTTTTAAATGTTCTGCCATAGCTAGTAACTCCATATGAAATAACTTAACAAAGGGCTTAGGTACTCAATATGTACCTATACCAAGTTGTCAAATATTAATTAACCCTTTGAAAATTCAATGGCCCTTGAAGCTACGGCAAAAAGAAATCGGTACAATAAAGCCTCGTTCAGACTGGGGCGACGCGACTCTAACAAAACAATTTCTAACAAAACTTCACGGTAGAACAATTACCGGTGTCGCGTCGCGCAGTACCCTAATTGCGTAATACAACACAATCACAATTTGTTTCGATTTGAAACAGATTGCTAATCCATTGCTTCATAAATTGATAAAAAAATCCGCTTAACAACGTAAATAACGCAATGAATGATGTTGAACTGCCAAAATGAAAAAAAATTGCCATAATTGTTTGCGAAAATAAGTTACGCAATTAGGGTACTGGTCTACATGAGGCTTAATGTACAAATTTTTATTTAGGTAGTGCCGCCATCGCCAGTGCCGCGGCCATCGAATTTGGTAAATTGTGCAATATTACAACACATTATGAAATTGATCATTTAAGGCATCGTTTACTTTGGCCTTAGTCTTGACTTTTCTTAGACAGGAAGCTTTTGCTATTGAATTGATTAGATTAGATAAGTAGCATTTGTAGTGTCCTAAAATACATATAGGTCGGTACTTACTTAAGTAATTTAAAGCCTTTTTTACTATTTAAATTACTCATGTAAGCAAAGGCTATCATTTTATTTATCTTGCACAGCCCTAAGATAGTGCTTGTTAAAACAACCCAAGTCTATGTACTTGTTCACGTAGGAAAGCGCGGGCGCGGCGGCGTGCGCGGGCGCGGAGACGTGGCGAGTTCGTGTTCACATTGGCCGCCAGGTGTTTGCGCGAGTTTTACTTTGCCAAATCGGAGTTCTAGCCTGAACAGCAGTAATAAACTCTTCTGTATTGAAAGACATGATGAAAACGTGCTACCGTTTCAAGCGACAAGTTCATACTGGTTGAACTTACCTGACGTCGCGAGTGAATCGCGCGCTCCGCCGCTAGTTCGACGTGAACACTTCTTTGAGTATATAATGTTCTGTGGTGAACACACACAAACATCTCACGCGTTTAAAGGCTTGTGCGGACCAGCGCGACACGCGGCGCGACACAAAGACACCGCTCGTCGCGCGACGAGCGGTGTCTTTGTGTCGCGTCGCGTGTGGCACCTGTTTGAAAGAGCCTTAACATTGCCTACCTTCTGTGTTGCATTAATTTACAAGTTACTATACTCCATTTGAAATAAGATTAAACATTTAAACAAACCTTTTCTACAGTCCGTTCAACCGATTTTGACTTCTATGTCGTAGGTATGAGGATGGCATTAAAAGCAAAAAGTGGTTACAATACCAACTATTTACTGCAGCTGTCATTTGTCATGCCACCAACGTAATAAAAGTCAAAATCGGTTGAACGGATGGTAAAAAAGGCTTATTTATGTCTAATCTTATTTCAAATGGAGTATAGAATGCAAAAATAAAAGAAATAAATAAGAAATACCTATTGCTCTTTAATGATATTCATAATTATAACAACATAGAAAAAGATATAACAACATGGGGATATAATAACGGGGGAACGGTATGTATTTTTTTAATTTTTCGTCGAAATTTGAAAAGAACGTGGGCGAAAATTTTTTTTTGAGAATGTTCAAATAGCGCGTTTTCATATGATATCCCATATAGCCCAACTTCGAATTTTTAAGACCCCCGTTTAGTCCGTGTAGCAAAAAGATTTTTTTTTAATTTCTTTCTTAATTGCAAAATAATTGGGCAAACGTCATCTAAAACTATTCCAAATTTCAAGCTGATAGCATTAGTAGTTGTTCTTGAGATATCCAACTGTGACAGAAAGACGGACAGACAGACTGAGTTGCACCATAAGGGTTATTTTTTACCATTTTTGTACGGAACCCTATTATTTTAGATACTGAACTGTTGTTATTACTATTCCGACATCCATTAATTGATGTGCACGAGTGTACATCTCCTAAACAGCTCAATACCATTGACAACTTAATTTGGTCGGGTTATACGCTGAGATTTAGTATGGAAAAGTAATGAAAGCTAATTTCTCTTAAAATACAACACTTAAACATCTGAATTTTTGGTCGCTATAACTTCTTTTGGAGCACTAATTTTTGTATAAATTTGGGAAGAAATCACAGAGTTTTGCCAGCCCTTACAATGAAATACGTTTATTCGATTTTTATACTTCTATTTGCTTTATTATATCTACCCATCTAACTCTAGAAATCCTTACTTTACCTTTGCTGCCTATTTCGGAAAAAGATCGTGAGCGTGTGACTCAGTTTGCACGCACCACACATTGAGGAGATTCAGTTCACAGTGAGAAATAGAAGAAAAGTATCCTACAAACTCTAATAATTGGAATGTCTCAAATTAAAATGCAATGCATTGTGGATTTTGTCAAAAGAATATCTTCATGAAAGCTTTCTAATATTCTAAAAGTTTACGAACAGAGAATTTTCCCTATTTGGGATGATTCACGAATTGACTTTGACAGGGAATTTGCGAAGACAGGTCTACGGCCAATTAAGCAATTATAATGTAGGCTAAGTATATGTATAGGTAACATTGTAATGGGCCATATAGTCCATTGATGATATAGACCCTCAGTGATTGAATTGGCCATACATGTGCCTATTTGAAATAGGTAAATGATTTGTCTTTGACTTCGTATAATTTAATTTTTTATTTATAAATTTATTAAATTTTTTAAATAATTTTGTGTAATAATTAAGGCTCTTTCAAACAGGCGCGACACGCGACGCGACACAAAGGCACCGCTTGTCGCGCGACGAGCGGTGCCTATGTGTCGCGTCGCGTGTCGCGCTGGTCTGCACGAGCCTTTATAATCCACTCAAATATCACACGGTTTCTGAATTGAGAATTATAAATTGAGGACTTGTCAAACTCTATACCTAAACATTAGAGCAATTTTTGTTTCTTTGAATTCAAACTTTGAGTAAGTATTTCAACTTAATTTGACAGTAATTAACTAACTACCTATGTATTCAGCTACATCTGGTTAGATTGGAAGCCGACCCCGACATAGTTGGAAAAGGCAGGTGCAAGTTGAGACAAGTTCATGTTATTCGCGGAAAAACCTAGAAATTGATAATTTATTAAGTAGGTACCTATTATGATTTGAGATAGAGTACCTATTGTCTTTTGCGCCAACATAATTGTACCTAATGCTTCTTTTGACATAGTTAAAATTCACACTTAAATTATGTAGATAGGTTTGTATGAAATGAGTAGATTGTAGCAGCCCGGGATCTAGGGGGGCGACAAATTCAAGCTTTAGCAGACAAGTGCACCAACCAGCACACCGCAACTTTGCAATAAATAAAACGCGCAGCACTTGTAATCTTTCTTTTATTTAGGCGCCCCTTTCGGATTGGCGCATTATCGATCAATGAAATGTTATTAATATGTTGCTGGCAAAATTTTCATTTTGAGAATTTTTTAATTTCGCGGGCTAACTTAGCGCATCCCCTTAAAAGATTGGCGGGGGGCGCAAGACCGTAGTTTTTGCCGCGCCTCAAAAAAATTCTAGATCCGGGGCTGGATTGTAGGTATTATAACCTAATGAGACCCAGTGACGAGATCTAACGTTTTATACAAAGTTGGTACCTATGCCATTGAATTCCATCGACATTAGCGTAGGAACCTAGGTAAACCGAAGCTACTTCTTGAGCATTTTTTCAATGAGTCTTTGTTGATCGATGTTTACAAATAGTACAAGACTTATGTGCCTATCTACCTTTTCGAGGACCCTATACGGTACCTAGGTATCCTTTGATTGGACATCTAGGTTAATTCACGAAATTTCATGACGCGTTGATCAAGTTACAGTTCAAGTTTGAGTGTTCAAAGTTCAACCGTATTCTCGTAATCTTTGAACTGCGCGTAGCAGTAGAATATGCGCTCGTGTGACGAGAACTTGACGCGAGCGTATCTGACAGCGGCAGAGAACACAAACAGCGTTTTTTAGACCGAAAGTTAACTGCACTTCTTTAGTTTCGTAAGCTAGGTAGGTATTGGACATCTATTAGGTACACACGGCTACACATCAAGCTATAGATTTCCAGTATAAGCTGACCTCGCATTGTACGGAAATCCTATAAGTATATACAATGCGAGATAAACATAAACTGGAAATGTATAGCTGTGCGTGTAGCCGTGTGTACACGTGCACGAAACATATTTGCGCGAATTGACTTGCACGAAGGCAATTTGTAGCTCAATTGGTTTTGCTTCTCCTTATGTACATTTTTAATTAAACGTAAATTCAGCAGCTGTTTAAACCAAACTGAACCGTGCAAACAGACACGAATAGTCGCTTAACGTAAATAATTGATCAGACTCGTCTGCTTGTTTACTGATAAGTAGTTTGCAAAACTTATGAGTGTGATTCATTATTATATTCGGTTCAGTTACAGTACGTTATGGCGTATCCACACATGCCGGCGACACGGCCGGCGGCCAACCCGGCGGCACGGCCGGCGGCCAACCCGGCGGCACGGCCGGCGGCCAACCCGGCGGCACGCGCAACTTTTTTTCTATTCAGCGACAAGGCAGCCTGAAAGCCGGCGGCAAACCCCGCGGCATAAGCCGGCGGCATGTGTGGATGCGCCATTACTCTGTAGTAGGTACACACGGCTACACATCAAGCTGTACATTTCCAGTATAAACTGACCTCGCATTGTACTGAAATCCTATACAATGCGAGATCAACATAAACTGGTTTTGTATAGCTTGATGTGTAGCCGTGTGTACCTACTCATTTCTTATTTACTTAATCCAAAGCCAAGCCAAACGCCAAAGAGAGTCTTGACTTGAGTTCCAATACGTTTTCCGGATTTCTAGTAGCGTGCTAGACCAGCACCCTAATTGCTTAACACACGATCAATCACAATCTGTTTCATTTTGACAGTTCAACAACATTCATTGCGTTATTTCCGTTGCTGAACAGACAAATTTTTCGAACTTAATATGAAGCAATGGACTAGCAATATCCTTCTAAATGATTCAGATTACGACTGATCGTGTGTTACGCAATTAGGGTGCAGCCCCGAGTTCACGCAACACCGCCGTACCGTTGCGGTAGCACATCTTTGTTGTCACCTAAAGAAAGCGTTACTTAGCAAAATTGCGCCAGTGCCGAGATCCTTATAGTTTATGTATGTTTTCCGGGCCATATATGGCCTAAATATTAATCTGTCGTTAGGCTGAAAAGAACAGGCGTAGTTCATTGTAAAGCTGCTACGTTTACGATATTTTCTGCTTCCAATACCGAACACACAATAGGTTCTCGATTCTCGTTCAAGAAGTATTTTGGAGCGGTTCTTGTTATTTCACGAACTAAAACAAAAGCAATCAATGTTTGCGCGCTATGGTTCAAAATGTTCTTGTTTCAGCTGCCTCTGACTGTTCAGGTGGTTAAGGTATGGACATGTATAGGTTTCATTTCTGGAGATTAGATAAAACTGTATAGCTAAGGCAAACAGAACAGATTAATTTTGTACAGTATGTATGTAGGTATCCAAGCCACGACCTCGTTACTAACGAAACGGCTCATTTGTCTCTATTAATTCCTCGCCATGATAATAAAACTTTATTAGAGCACGGTACAACTGTATCACATTGTATGCACTAGTCAATTTGTCATATACCGAGCGGCATATCTAGTTCGAATTTATTTCGATTAAAGTGATTCGGAATGTCGGTAATTGCAGTATACTTACACTTTTACACACTAGGTACACTTTTTATCTCTAAGAATATTTTTAAAAGGAAACACAACCCGTAACCTAAAGGAACAAAATAAATGATGTAGGTAATCATTCATTTATTGATTTCTGTTGCCTTACCAACGTTATAAGTTTATAACGGTATGTATGAGGCGTAGGTACAGTTATATCTTTTTAATTAATAAAATAACTGCCTGCTATCGCTCCCACACGTATCTGGAACAAAATGAAATTGGTCATAAAACATATCCCTGCGGTACGCCTAGAGTCTATGTTGTTGTACTAATAGAGAATGTAGGTCGATCCAGCTTAATCTTACATTTAATAACCAAGTTCTTCAGGTAGAAGTCACCACCAAGTAAACATTGCATTATTTTTTTGAAGCGACTGTTATGTATGATGCACATTGTCAAATGCCTTTCTAATATCTGAAAACACTGATATAAGTATTAGGTAGGTATTTGTTTTTTAGGTCATTTCCAATCGTTAGTGATACATATTGTTGGAGTTTAGCAAAAATAAATCGATCCTACTTCAACACTATAATATATAGTCTTTCTCTTTCTAACTCATAAATATTACTTTTTAATATCCGAGCCCGCCCTTACACTTGATGAAATCCTTACTTTCTCATAGTGACTGTACTATACTTTTAGCCTTGTGCAGAATCACACGTCTCACATAACACTAGTAAAACACACCTTCCTATATATAAAGAAAAGGATAATAAACGTATTATTGAAATCCTTAGAACGGTCTTTCTTTTAGTATCCAACCTTAAATCCCAACACATATTACATAATACTTATCCCCCCTCCCGTAATCTCACTCTCCCCGTTCTCTGGACCACATAAATAAGTGGGTCAAATTAGTCATCGAGTAAAATTTTGGGTGACCCGTTCGTTGAGTTTCTTTGTCCGGGACTCGGGAGTCTTTAAAATCTATGAGCCGGTGTTACGGGTGTTTTTTTTTTTTTTAATCACTGACTGTAACTGTTTGTCTTGGTTTAACTTGGCTCTACGATCAAAAGTTTTGATTTGGAGCACTTACAAAAAGAATCGAGAATCTTGTTGAAATTGAAATCTGTTTCGAATGGATTTTATATGTTTTAGAATGAAGGTCAGTTGCTTTTCATATCTACAATAGGCCGCTTTGTATAGAATTCATAAAAATAATGAGGTCTATTCTATGTATTAAAGATATAAAATAATTCCATATTCCATTTTCCTACATACATATTTTTCGTAGCAAGAAAGAAGGCGTCAGTTGAATATTTAAAAAAAATTGTTACAGATGGAGTTTTAGTCTATTCCGTCGTGGTTTCAAACATGGCCTTACCGTGGATGACCTGTGGAAGGCCCGAGACGGCGACCACTCCGGTCGGCTGGGCGACCGCCTTGAGCAGGCATGGCAGGAAGAACTCGATACTGCCAAGAAAAAAGGAATCAAGCCTTCCTTCTCGAAGGCCATTATACGATCGTTTTGGGTGGAGTACTTATTGTGTGGCCTAATTGTCGGTTTATTGTTCATCTTTTTATGGTGAGTCTTACCCTTTACTATTAGTACATCCATTCTTGTATCAGCCCGCGTAGCATGACCACAATAGAAACGGGTTTTGTCGACGGAAGAGTAGACAGAATGACAGATTCACAATCACAGTTTGTCATTTTGTCTATTCTTCCGTCGATTAAACCCGTTTCTATTGTGGTCATTCTACGCGTGCAGAAAGTACCCACATCCTACGCCTACGAGAAAGAGAGTTAAACATTTTCTAGATTTGCACACACCAGACATGTGTTTTCCCCGAAGGAAAGTAGGGTTGGTTGGGCAGAGCAGAGGTGTATATTTTATGGTATTTAATTTAGATTTTTTCCTACTATGAACATAATTCTATGGTTGTATGGTAAAGTAACTGTACAGAGTAGTAATTACAAGACAAAGATCGGCAGCGGGCAAAGGTCGATCTCAATCAGTGTCTGTGCGTTCCAATGAAGCGATGTACTGTGTACACCCGTACATCAACTCACCAAGTCATGAATCAAACATGTGGACGTCTATCTCGTTGTGATAAACAAACGTAACATTATTATTATTAATTACATAAACCAGCATGCTCATTTTGTTTTTATTTTATTTTCAGGCCTTTAATTCCATTCACTCTAGCGTTATTCATAAATTATTTTTCTGAGGATAAAACCCCAGAAAGTTATAGAAATGCACATATTTACAACTTTCTTATGAATGTTTTGAGTATAGTGACAGCTTTGATGCTCAATCACATACAGTTAAGTCAAGGACGCGTAGGAATGAGAGTTAGAATAGCTAGCTGTTCATTGTTGTATAGAAAAGTAAGTATACTGATAAATTACATACCTAAATACTTAATTTTATTAAACTTGAGGGCTTGAGCGTATCACGACTATAGGTGGGACACTGGTTCCATAAAATTTAATATTATGTTACGTGCATGAGAGACAAATGACTTAGCTCTAACTTTTATACGTTTTCTATTTTAGATATTAAAACTCGATCGCACAGGTTTAAACAAAACGGAGCCAGGGCAGGTGATCAACCTGATGTCCAATGATGTGAATCGTTTTGATCTGGTGGCTTTATTTCTGAACTACCTGTGGGTCATGCCCATCGTGGTGCCGGTGGTGTCGTACCTCGTGTGGCAGCACGTGGGCTGGGCCACCGTCGCCGCGCTCATCGTCATATTCCTTCAAACTGTACTCGTCCAAGGTAAATGAAAATCACTGTACATAAATACGATGATGACATTTTTATTGTACCCCGTCTAAGATAAACACACTTCGTGTGCAAATAAATAAATATCTTAACACAACAGGCTGCGTGATGAGAATTTGCTTCAACAACGTTTACACAATTGAATGAATGTGTACGCACAAATCATTACTTTTTTCAGTCGTGCACGAACAAATGACTTCCTAAGCGATTTGTTAGGTAAGCAAACTGAAAACATTTAATCCAATTATTTGTATGTACTTATTTCTAGCATATTTAAGTAATCTTCAAGGAATACTACGAGGAAAAATTGCAAAACGCACAGATGAAAGAGTAAAGGTGATGAGCGAGCTGGTGAACGGCGTGCAAGTCATCAAAATGTATGCTTGGGAGAAGCCTTTTGAAAGGCTGGTAGATAAACTGCGGAAGTAAGTACAACCAATCTTCAGACAAGATGGAATAATAAGACCTCCTCTTTCGCATGTTCATCTAGGATTAAGAAGGAGACTCGCCTACCAGATGTTGCTCATCATTATTCATGTGTACCTATATATTTTGCTGGAGATCCTAAATAAATAAAAACTGAAACTAAACCGATGATAATGTTTATGTTGTTAGGTTAGAGGTGAGCTTCGTGATGCGCACGTCTATGATCAAAGGGTTCTCCACGGCGCTGAGCGTGTTCACGGAACGCTTCATCTTGTTCTCTGCCATCGTTACGTTCGTGCTCATAGGCGGCGACATCCGAGCTGAAATCACATTCTCCCTCGTTCAATACTTCAATCTACTCCAACTCGCCTGTAACATATTTTTCCCATTGGCGCTCGCATTTCTGGCAGAAACGAAAGTCTCCATCAGACGGCTTGAGGTAAACCGCAAATGACGTACCTATTATTGATATTTAAACACGGATGTGCTATGTTTATTCAGTACAAATGATAGGTATATCATTCAAACGTTTTCTGTTCTGTTTAGGAATTCCTGTTGTTGGACGAACTGACACCCGAGAAGTTAGTACCAGCTATCGATTCGAAGGCTATAACAAGCAATGGTACTGAGAAGGAAAAGCCGAAGCATACAGGATTGGTTCTGAATGGGTTAAGTGCGAGCTGGCAACCTGAGGCGATAGTGAACACCCTGAGGAACATCACGCTTACTGCCCAGCCTGGCGAGTTCGTGGGCATTGCCGGATTAGTGGGTTCTGGAAAGGTATTACTAGCATGTATACCTAATAAAACCTAAGAAAAAAAAATGGTTTAAAAAGGTCCAGACCTTTTTGCCGTAACTTCTGCCGTAATATATTTAAGTCGGAATATCACTACCCACTGGTACACAATAAAAAACTACGAGCACTTCAGTACTTACTCATTATGTAATTATTTACGGGTTGTATGTCAATAATATACTACACTAAATGACTAAACGTACTATTGTCACTTCCTTATTGTCCTCGACATACCGTCGCCAATGTACTAACACAAAGAGATCCATCATCACTACTTATGTGTACCTAATTGTTGTTTTTTCTTATCCCATTTAGTCGTCCCTTCTCCAAGTGATTCTGGGTGAACTGTCTCCGTCTCAGGGCACGATATCGTTGGGCGGCGCAAGAGTCTCCTATGCCAGTCAGGAGCCCTGGCTCTTCGTAGCTACCGTGCGTCAAAACATTCTCTTCGGACTGCCGTATGACCGTATTCGTTATAAAAAGGTGAGTTTGAGTGTGTTAATCAGATGTCATACTATCGAGTAAAAACTATAATTTGGCAAACCTGACCTTGAAGCATGCTAAACGCCTATTGTATAAGTACTTAGATAATAGTCAAAACATTGTTGAGAGTGACCGCTACTTGATTATTTGGTTTAAAACGAAATAACTAAGTTTTCATTAGTATTAAATAATCTGATGTAAATTTGAAGGTAGTGAGTGCGTGTGCGCTGGTGCGTGACTTCGAGCAGTTGCCTGCGGGCGACTCGACGCTGGTGGGCGAGCGCGGCATCAGCCTCAGCGGCGGACAGCGCGCACGCATCGGGCTCGCCAGGGCTTGCTATAGACAGGTAACTAAAGGGTGTAAAAAGAACCTTAACGAAGCCGTGAGTTACTTGTTCTTCCCTTCATTGTGATTTTTTGATGTTTAACATCTTTCCTCTCGCTTTCCTGCAATCAAAATCTAAATAATCAATAGTAGATTGTATCATAAGGGAGCAAAATAATATTTTTACGGCGAGGGCGCATCTTTAGTAGAATCCTGAACGCAGCGAGGAATTCAAAGTACGTCGCCCGAGCCAAAAATATATTTTGCGCCCGAGTGATACACTCTACTTTTCATCACCCTCTATGAGAAAATAAAAGGCGCCTCATATTTTATTGTAATATTATTATTTAATAAAACATAGAGTAACAACTAAATTGAAATTAAATAGTGTCTAATAATAAAACAACTAAAAACTTATATTTATATTTGAGACATTTTCGCAATTATGAAAATTGATTGTTACATTTTTATTAGATATAGAGATCGTTGTAGATTTTATATTCTGCGTGTTTGAAATAATGTCCGAATCTGGCTCATTTTGAGGATAATGTGACGGTGAATCTCGTTGTTTGGATGTAGATGGGCGCGGCGACAGTGGTTGCAATTTAATGTTTTCCACGATGCGTTCACATGTTTTCGCCTTGTTCTCAATGGAATCGTCTATATACCCCTCTGCTACAGCACTCGACTTCCATCCTCCATGTCGCTTGAGAACAGTTAAGTCCGCTTCAGAATCTGCCAAAAGGGTAGCAGAAGTACGACGAAAACAATGTCCTGTATACAGTTTGATATCTATCTGGTAACTTCAAATAAGTAGCGATTTCTTGTGGCATGTTAGAAATTTTATTTTTTCCCATAACTTGTTTGAAGCACTTGCCATTTTGATAACGGATGAAAAACCGATTGGTCTTCATATCAGCTGGACGCAGGTCCAGCTATTTCTATACAATAGTTTTGTATTCTCCTCGGATTACGTAGGTTCGGTCAATTTTTGTTTTTGTGTCTGTCAGCTTTACTAACAGTAAATAATCCGAGTGATTTTCGATATCATCAACAGTAATTTTTAAAAGTTCATTGCCACGACAAGCTCCATGTACTCCGAAAATTAAAGCCATCTGTAACAAAACCGAACGTGAATAAGACAAGTATCTATCGAAGTACAGGTTACAATAAAACGCGCATTTTAAAACACTTTGGTTATACTTTACAAATCCACCATATACATAGTTACTTAATTTTACGGCATGAAAAACTTTGTCGGGTGCCTCATTAAGGAAAGTCTCCACGTTTTTGACTGAGAACACTTTGGATTTTTTAGGTTTAAATCCATCAGATCCTCTTCAGATACGCTATTAATTTCGAATATGTGTCCAGTTTTACGACGTTATTAGAACTGACTGTTGATTTTAGCATTGAGTAGGTAGGTACTCCAAAGAGTGGAAGGTTGTTTAGTTTTGGCTAAGTACTGGAAGTAGACCAAAAAAAAACACAGATTCTGAAAAATTCTTGGCGCCTCTTGCATTTCTCCATTCAATAAAATTACCATAGGCTTTCATATATTTCTCTCGCGATTTTGCAGGTAATAGATTATCCATCACATTTCTTGCGTCAGTTCTAATACTTTCAGGAGTTAATTCTATAGGTACTTTCACTGTCACTTGAAGAATTCATTTTTCAAAACAAAACCATGAATTTCTAACAATCCGTGAAAATTGACGAAAACGCGGGCTGTAGTTCGCGCGTTTTTAATTTGATTTCTTTTTTTTTATTTAGCCGGCGCGGCGCGACTATGGGCCGTCAGTACCAGCCAGTCTTTATTTAAACAATATTTGCGTTCGATTTCTTTGGCGCTGAACACTAAGATGATCCAAATTCAAAAAGTGCGCGGCAATAGTTATCTATGCAACTGTTGTATAATAAGGGGTATTAAAACACGAATGTGGGTTTATCACACGAGGCGAAGCCGAGTGTTATAATAGTATAATTATAACAGTTGCATACAATACTTAATCTACACCCATGATATGAATCCTCTATAAAAGTTTCTGAAACCATTGGGTGTTTGTAATTCAAGATCAATAATAAAGAAATTCCTACGAAATTCAGTACTATGTTCGTCGCCTGCAGCAGCACATCACACACACACGCGTGCAGCGGGTGCTGCTGTCCCCCGCTTGAACGTTGAAACGAGTTGCGTAATGAAATTTAGTACAACATTGTAACACTCATTGGGATAAGGTAATAGTTGCTATGACACTGGCTGTTTGGTTTTAATGTTGGCCATAAGCTAACTGTATCTGAAACTTTCATAGAGGTTTTATAGCATGCATGGGTGTAGATAAATATAGTTGCGGCGCAGTTATAAAGAGGATTAAAAACTCATTACTGCCCGCTAAAAGTTTCTTAGAGAAAACACCACCTTTGGGGTGCACTTAAAGGCGAACCAAGTCGTCCTTTTTGAATAGATGGAATGAAATAGTAGATTGTTTACCAAGGGAGCAAAGAACTATTTTTAAGGCGAGAGTGTTTTTTTGAATCCAGAGCGGAGCGAAGGATTCTAGAGTAGAATCCCGAGCGTAGCGAGGGATTCTAAAGTAGAATCCTGAGCGCAGCGAGGGATTCAAAGTACGCCACTCGAGCTTAAAATAGTGTAGCTCCCGAGGTGAACACTCTACTTTTTATCACCCTCTATGAGAAAAAAAAACATGTATGATCCGACCCCGTCAGGAACAAAGTTCCTTCACAAGTAAAATTTAAAAAAAATCACTGCCACCATCGTGGATTTACATTGTGACCTCACTATAGACTTAAGCACCTTCGAAAACTATGAAAACGATACCCATTATGAATTTTTTTAAATTATTCGCAGCTGCCATCTTGGATTTACATTTTGACCTCACTATCGGTTTTAGCACCCTCGAAAACTATGAAAACGACACCCATGACGAAAAATTTGTTTTTTTTTGCATCCGCCATCTTGGATTTTTATTTTGACCTCACCATCGGCTTTAGCACCCTTAAAAACCATGAAAGCGATATCCATGACGAAAAATTTGAAAATTTTTGCCGCCGCCATCTTAGATTTTCATTTTGACCTCACCATCGGCTTTAGCACCCTTAAAAACCATGAAAACGATACCCAAGACGAAAATTTTTTAAATTTTTGCATCCGCCATCTTGGATTTTCATTTTGACCTCACTATCGGCCTTAGCACCCTCGAAAACTATGAAAACGACACCAAAGACAAAAAAATTGAAAATTTTCTAAGCCGCCATCTAGGATTTTCGTTTTGACCAAATTCACACTTTCTCTCTCTTGCCAGCCTGTTACTTGTTCATACAATGTTCGTGTTTGATCTCTTTGGTAATTGGAACTTTTACTAACAATATCCACATTCCAAATTCAAATCACTTTTAATCCCTAGGGATTAAAAAGCTATTTTAGTCCCTGTTTACGAAGTCAAAGTCAAAGTCAAAGTCAAATCATTTATTTCAAATAGGCCCATGTATGGCACTTTTGAACGTCGAAATTTACAAAATATTAAAAATGATTCTAGTCGCCCCTTCCAAAAGGTAGTTTTCGTATGGAGAAGAATGGGCAAGAAACTCCACCGTTACTCTTTTAAAATGTTTTACAATAGTTTGTATAGGTACGTACATTAGTTAAATAATTATATGTGAAGACGATGCACCTAGAATAAAATTACTATACCACAATAGGTAAAAAGAATTAAAAATGAAGCAACGACAGATAATTTAATATGTGATAGATACATGGTGCTCACATATTTACAAACATTGTAAAAGTAGACGATTTTCCTAAAATTTTGTAATTAATAAGTCAGTGTGTGAGAAAGTAATCACAGAATGTTAAATCAATGTCATAAACCACAAAATAATCAATTTTACAATTAAATTAGCAACCAGTTTGATTTTGTCTTGATTCTAAATTGTCCTATGGAGCAGGACCAGCATGTTTCCAAGCACTCTTATCCTGGATATAATCCTCTAATTTGTAATATGCTTGTTTACAAAGTGCACTTTTGATATGAGTTTTAAATTTTCTTTCATTTAATTGCAATATGTCACAAGGTATTTTGTTGTAACATTTAACACAGTACCCCATAAAAGATGTATGTACTTTAGATAATCTGTAAAATGGTTGATCTAGTTTATCTTTATTTCTAGTATTAAAATTATGTCTATCACTTATTTTATTAAAGAGATGTGGATTTTTCCTTACAAACATAATATTTTCATAGATGAATTGGCAAGGTACCGTCATAATATTAATCCTTTTAAAAAGTTCCCTGAGAGATTCGCGGCGACGTAGATTATAAATGGCTCTGACAGCTCTCTTTTGCAAAATAAAGATGGATTCAATGTCAGCAGCCCGACCCCACAGTAAAATGCCATACGACATAATGCTGTGAAAGTAGCTAAAATAGACCAAACGCGCGGTTTCCACATCTGTTAACTGTCTTATCTTTCTAACAGCATAAGCGGCCGAGCTTAACCGCCCCGCAAGAGATGTTATATGAGGTCCCCATTGTAATTTCTCGTCTAGCGTGATTCCTAGGAAAACTGTTTGATTAATAAATTCCAGTTTTTCTCCATTCAATATGATGTCACATTCGCTACTTTTAACATTAGGTAATTTAAATCTAATGCATTTGGTTTTTTTTTTATTAAGTACCAGATTATTTACCGTAAACCAATCTTGGACTTGCAGAATAGAGCTATTCACGTCGTCAAGATTTTGTGACCGTCGGTTTATTTTAAAGATTAATGATGTGTCATCTGCAAATAACACCATCTTCGGTTGATTTTGAAGTAATTGGGGTAAATCATTAATGTAAACTAAAAAGAGGAATGGACCCAATATCGAACCTTGAGGAACGCCCATTGCCATTTCAGACCCTAATGAGTTTACGCCGTTTACCTGAACTTTAACATTTCTATCTTTCAGGTATGATCTAAATAAATCAAGAGCTGTATTCCTAATCCCATAGTGCTCTAGTTTCAGCAGAAGTGTCTCATGGTCTACACAATCGAACGCCGAACGGTCTACACAATCGAACGAAGAACGAATTAGCTCTTTTTGAATAGATGTGATAAAAAAAGATTTGATTATTTAGATTTAGGAAGTGTGTAACAGGAAGCCTATTTATTTTAAATTGACCAATAGGGCGCGCGGTGCTTGAGTTGGCCGTCAGATGGTACCAACCCGTTTGGTTGTAAACAGGATGATGATGATGACGGTGACGGTGATGGTGATGAATATTGTTTAAATCGAGATGTCATATGTTACACAATATATGCGACTATTGTAAGGGTTGCTTTTTTTTACTGGACCATTCCTGGGAATCTCCTGGATATTGAATGTCAAGTTATACGTATGGACTGACGGTTTTTTTTCACGGAAACAAATTTTTAATGTTATCACGAATCCTATACTGTTGCATGCACCCATAATCACAATGTTTTGCGTTCGTTACATTGAGCGCTACCGTAAACAGCAATCGTGAACATAAAATAAAAGTCGTTAACCAGCAATTACTTGTCTGCAATGTTACTTAGTTTGATGTATAGACCGCGTAATTGATGGCTATGTAGTGGGTTCTGTTACCCCCTTACTACTACGTACAACACAGTACACTATATCTAGTAATGCAACGCTATTCGTTACGAGCGGTCGTGCTACCAATTTCCATTTTAATAAACTGTCGTTGCTGACCGTACCTAAGTGTGCGTTGCAGTATTTTGAGCCAAATGGCCAAATGGTTGCAAATACTTTTTTTTTCTGTAGGGCATCTCATAGCTGGTCTCTGAGGCCATGACTATTTAACCGAGCAAACCTGTGAATGCCTTAAGCTGCTACACTCAAAGCCTCCAGCCAGGGATTTATAAACTAGGTGAACGCTCGCTAAAGGCACCCCCTGTGGGGTACGAGCTTCGGCTTAGGGCGTTTACCGGAGGGAGGATATCAAAGATGGGACCGGCTGGCGGTTGCAAATACTGTCGTGGGGCGCTGTTATATGTAGTTTCTAAACAAAGTCGATGACGCATGGCGTAACGATAAGGGCGGTTAGTGGTCAATGGTTCTGGTTACATATACTATTTTCCAAGTTGTTTACGCTAAGGGTAGGTACAGCTTATAAAACTCGCTATATACCTTGCGATACCTATTGCGTCAATGTTTGTATACCTACTGCACTCCTCCGTATTGAATTTAAAATATCAACAAAAAGGGAAACTCTGACTATCTACAATATGTACTTTAGAGGTAAGCAAATACTCAACAATGAATTGTTTGTTGATAATATTATTTGATCTACGATAATTGTTGTACGATAACTTAGTTGTCGAAGCATTTATCGATGAAAGGTGATAATTAAGTTTTGAATTAACGGCTTCTTCATGGCAACCGTTTGCTTTACCATAAGTATATTACCATATAAATATTTAGTAAACTGTTCCGCTAAGCTATTTCTAAAGAGCCATAAAAACTCCTGAAAGAAATCAAGGTGACGCCTGAGGCCTGAATCAATTAACTGTATTACTTAAATGAATTATAATCAAGTTTCTACCTATCTTAGTACCAATAAGGAATATTATCTAATAATATAAGTAGTCGTATATTCAAGTAAAATGATTAAATCGATAAGTACTTTCGAGTATGGGTCATAATCATCACGATAACATTTCCTCATGATAAATGTCTACAACCTGTCTGCTGTTTTATCAAGAAAAAAAAAAAAATATATATTCATTTGCGTAAAACATGGTATACAATGGTGTTAAATACAAATTTAATGTTTAGCTAGGATAAAATCATAGCCTGCAAAATTATAAAGTTAGGTGAAGTAGGCATCAATCCACCATCTACATTTTAAAAAACATCAACATTTTTTATTAAAAAATTCTTTTAAACTATAAAAACTGCATTCCAATAACCATTTATAAAACTTAATTTTAAATAATCTTGTATTCAAGAATACGAAAGAGTAATATTGAGAGAGAAACTAATTACAGAAAACGTTTTTTGTAGATTGATAAGTTCTCTCTAGTACCTCGACTACGATATCATGTCTACGATATATTTCTAGAAAATTTAGACAGGTGGGGCATGCAACTTGGGTGCGGCCATGCCGTCGATCACCTAACCCTGGTCAGATCAGGAAAAACCTAGTCTGCCAGTAAGTATCTATAAATAAAGCGATATGAAGGGGACATTGATTATGTCCCTTCATAATGAACATAGACCCTTAGGGCCTGACTAATGAGTAACATGAAGAAGAAGAACCTAAACCCTATTATACCTAGGTCTCTTGAGGCAAAATTGAAAGTCGCTCATCGTGAACTTTACTCTCTCCGAGGCGAAGCCGCTTTGTAGAGTCGAGGTTATAGAGCATTATTCATTTCGTTTCAATTGATATTTGAATAATGTACCTAATATTTCTAAATTGAAACGGGCTGGCTGTTTTTGTGGGCTGTATGACGATCTAGAAACACATCATCCATTTTAATAAGTTATATGACAGGTTATTTTTTATTTGATTTTTCGAAACCGACAAAAATATTAAGACACCGTAAAAAAAAAATCCCTAAAAAATTGCGAACTTGTATGCGTTTTCAAGTCTATGCTAGGCAGAAACAGAACTGCCGCGATCTGACGTCACAACACAGGAACGCCATAGTAACTTCGTGTCATTCAGTACCTTAGTACGGGGTTCAGTACATTTATAGATCGTTTTGACAAGTGACAAGGTTAGAAGATTAATTTTATCTACACCCATGCTATAAAACCTCTATAAAAGTATTGAAACAGCTTATTGCCAACATTAAAACAGCCAGTGTCATAGTAACCATATTATCATCCAAATGAGAGTTAGAATGTTGTACTAAATTTCATTAAGCAACTCGAATTTAAAAAGAACCGGCCAAGTGCGTGTCGGACCACGCACAATGAAGGGAAGTTGGGATGAATTTATCCCAAAAACAAACTTAACTTTGTAGTTGTAAAAGATGTTCTCCCATACGGAATGAATGGGAAAACATGAGTTTTTGCAACTGCAAAGTTAAGTTGGTCGATTATTACTCGTTAACCTGTAGAAAAAAAACTTATACCTAGGTTATTCGAATTCACGTCGTATCCCGCCATTTCTGTTCGAAAATAGTATTGCAAAATTTTATTATTTTGTTGTTTACAAAAATGAGTTTAATAACACACCAACAGATATTTCTAATGCAGCAAAGGACCTTTCTAACCAATTATTAACAGAAAAGTCGAGAAAACAATATTGTACAACACCCTAAGTATGATTTCAGAACCTTTTATAGAGGATTCATAACATGGGTGTAGATAAAGTCTTGTATGCAACTGCACATAATTTATATTTTATATGTGATAATAGTATCACATGAGTGTTTAATACCCCTTATTATACAACACTTGCATAAATAACTTTAAAAGCTTGTCATAACTACATTTTTCCACCGATTTTATAATTTGTTCCACAAATCCTTTATTTTTTTAAACATTTTTAAATTTAGAAGGTACTTATTAGTAGGTAATTCATGTATATTTTTGATAATAGTCAAATGCCCTATGACCTAACTAATTGAGTTTTATTTGTCTATTCCGTTCGCTAACAGGCCGACATCTACCTGCTGGACGATCCTCTCTCCGCCGTCGACACCCACGTGGGCAAGCAGCTGGTGTCGGAGTGTGTGATGGGGCTGCTGAGGCACGCCACGCGCATCCTCGTCACGCATCAGCTACACCACCTCAAGACCGCGGACAAGGTCGTCATCCTGCACAATGTAAGTCCCCAAACAGCTAATAGGCACGTACCCTAAGAATGGGTGATGCGTGATGCCCATCAAACACTAGTAAATGCGACTTTATCGCAGCACTTCTCTCAACAAAACTGTCGTCCAAATGAACAATCGATAGATTGATACCTAATCAATCAATAACATACGCAAACGCATTGACATAGGGTTATGTGCAGTGCCTTATCAATCCGCTCTATCATAACCTAATAATCTCCGATAAGGTTCTTTAGGAATGATAGTCTGAGCATAAGTCCACGTTCGCACGGACGTATAAATATCGTGGCGGGGTTTTTTCGCATAGGTATTGGATTTTCAACGCTCTGCTGAGTACCGAGAGTTGAAAATCCAACAGTGTGTTTTTCGACGCGCTGGGATGCTCTCTGTGGAATTCTCAACGCTTGGCTTAACACCGAAAGTTGAAAATCCAGTGCGCGATAAAATCCCGCCGCGATATTTAGTAGTTGGTAGATTACCTACTGAATCTAAATCATTCATTACGTATGCAATCATCCATACCGATTGATAGTTTGTGCAAACGTTTCACGTGAAGTGCAATTGGGGAAGACAATGCTAGATGGGTACAAAATGCAATCGTGTTAGTTACAAGCGTAAGCCAGCCAGTGTACATACGTTCGCACGGACGTTAAAAATTTTAACGTCCGTGCGAACGTGGGCTAACTGTACTTTATTCGCGCATATTCTTGGGAAAGCTTTTTAAATGGGCCGCTGAGACAATTTGATGGATTACAAATCACGCGTAGGCTGTATGTACACTGGCTGGCTTACGCTTGTAACTAACACGATTGCATTTTGTACCCATCTA
The DNA here is from genome assembly GCA_949152395.1 of Agrochola litura. Lineage (NCBI taxonomy): Eukaryota > Metazoa > Arthropoda > Insecta > Lepidoptera > Noctuidae > Agrochola > Agrochola litura. Next base: position 14,367,354 of record OX424493.1, read on the forward strand.
GCATTGTCTTCCCCAATTGCACTTCACGTGAAACGTTTGCACAAACTATCAATCGGTATGGATGATTGCATACGTAATGAATGATTTAGATTCAGTAGGTAATCTACCAACTACTAAATGATTTTCTCTTTAAATCGCAAATTCGTAACACACAATAAACAACGACTGCAGGACAAAGGAAACTATTTTTAATAAAAGTTCCTAGGTAGGTAGGTAATTAATTACTTAATTTAATGCTATCTTGTTATACTTATTAGTATTTACGGAAAGATTACTTCGCTCCGCGATACTTACACAGTAACGCTTGAAAGCACAATGTGATTAAATAGTTAATTTTGTTACTTTATTAGTTGGTCTTGTCTTTGCATCATGCTCATTCAGACTGATAATTTGGCAAGTTTAGCAAAATTACCTAATTAATTAAAGATCATCATTTGAGGTTACTTGTCAAAATGCGCAAAACGGAACACTTAGGTATTGCCCGAGCGAGCGAAGCGTCTCTGCTTCAAGTCTGACTCCTCTACAGGTCGTTTTTTACAACCAATCTGGACGAATCTTAGTATATAGGTTTTACGACTTTATAGATTTTTTTGTCGTCGGGAATTTTTAATCGGAGAGACACTTCCTCCAAAACGGGGCAAAAAGGATATCCGCCTTATGAGAACAGATTTCGATGGTTCTTTTTTGTTTGAAAGGTCCTAGTAACTAGTAACTTTAAGTAGGTCTCATAAAAAAAAATTAAAGATCTGATGTGGATCTCTTCAAAATGCAGTAAATTACTCATTTTTAGATTTCTACTAGTGAAATCGACCCCTTAACTACTAGGTAGGAATTGATGGAGCACCTGGGATCACCTTTTCATCACGTTTTACAATAAGATGGCGCTACTGTGCACCGCTAGATCGCGCTGTCGTTGTCGCTCGCCAAATTGTTTGGTCCTGTCGAACATTTTGTGACTGAGTTTTGTTAGGTGTAAAGTATCTTCAAAAGTAAAGTCTAGTGTTTAACAGATAGTAATTGGTTAATTTATCTTGCCACCATATGCTTTTTAGTAACCTACAGCCGCAGTCGGGTTTTTTTTAAGTTGGATAGTTATATGTATTAATTATAATTTATAAGATTTTAAACTGACATGGTTATTTTCACACCTAAAGTTATTTAAAACGGGATATTTCCTTACCATATTTTTAAAAACAAAAAACATGGTAAATATCCCGTTTTATATAAGTTTTGTGGTACTTACCTATATTAATGAAAACAAAAAGTTTGTGCTTGCGAGGTCTACTGTTCGCAGAACTACTCATACACTCATAGGTAGGTAACTACCCATAGACGTACCCAGCATTTTTTAGGGGTGACGCAGAAGTAAATAAACTCGATAAATATTAGGAATTTCTCTCGATTAAATTACATAATTAGGCATGCGCGCTCGATTCATCGATAGGTACTGCATTGTTCCGCGATGTATTAATAAATGGATAATTAATTTTGTTACGTAATAAACCTACATTTTTATCTACTTATTACTTCGGGTTGTGTCCGATTCTCTCTAAACCATTGATAGACCATAACCATTGGTAGAACCGTGTACACACGGCTACACATCAAGCTATACATTTCCAGTTTATGCTAATCTCGCATCGTATAGGATTTCCGTACAATGAGAGGTCAGCTTATACTGGAAATGTATAGCTTGATGTGTAGCCGTGTGTACCGACCTACATAATATTTTTTTATAAACACCAAGATAATCTGAATTTAACTAATGAAAAGTATTTTTTTTTTCTATTTAATATATTCATATAACTACGTATGTGACTATGCGTGTACAAAAACATAATATAAAATGCGCTTCACACTTTTTTTCATTTGTGAAACAGATAAACAACAAGAAAAACTGCTAACACTTTACTATGAAAACTATAACAATGAAATAAAAATAAGAAATGTATGTACTTAAAGTAAACACATAATAATATGTTGAAGTAGGTAACACAAATTGTAATACCTACGTAAACCAGTAAAGCCAATAAACTCCAACCCTTCTTTATAAACAATTATACCTATTGCAATAACAGCTGAATATTTAACTTTCAGCTGATATCTTTATAACTGTAAAACGAAACTATTTGTATAACGTATCAACTCATGATTCCTGTTTAAACTACTTGATTGCACAAGTAATTAACTCGACAAATAGTACATCTCATTGTGGAAAACTAGGGTCGACATCGAAAGTATTGACATTAGTATGGTATTATGAAAATGAAACGGAATAGAAGTAATAAACTCTTAGCTATTTTAAGTTCATGAAATGCTAAGAAGCATATCGAATAATTTTGTATCAATTTAGTAATTGTGTAAAAGGGTCCACCAGACACTATCAGTAGTAATGGCACATCCTTCCAATAATTACGTAAAACTATGAAAATCATCACTATTCCAATCACCACACTGTCAGTAGTAATGACATTACTTGAATGTAATGTCATTATAACTGATAATGGTGCCGATTCTCTTGTCTTAAATTCCTCAAAACTAAACTAAAAATCACCAAAATTTAGTTTATTCCTGTCAAACGACGATTTCCCATTCTGAAATAGACTAAAGTGACACAACTTAACTATATTTTAGTTTGACAGCACTAAGATGGCAACGAGATATTAGTTTAATGAAAATAACATTTTTGCTATTCTGAATTTGACGTTTTTTACCTAAAATTTAGATTTTCTAACTAAATCTGACTATTTTTAATCGCGACTAAAAACGTGTGGAATAAAATTGGTTGTCATGAACTATAAATTCACACCAACACCTCGACTTCAAATGCAAAAATAGTACTGAATCTTTTTTTTTTCTTTTGCTTATATCTCGAAAACGGTGTGTCCAATCGCAAAAATAATGAAAATTTCGACCCCCTTTATAAAACTCTTAAACCCCTAACACTCTACATGTAGGTAATAATTTTTCTTATTTTCCATACAAAAAGTGAAAAATTCCATACAAAACACGACGAGGCTGCCCCCCCTGCGCGCCTCCGGCTCTAAAAAGATCACGTGGTTAGGTATCACGTTTGGAGTCGCGATTGTCAAATTCGATTTAGATGTGTCAAAATTATTTTTAAATTTAGAGAATTTATTTTGCAGAATAGCTTTAAGATTCTCATAGTCAAAAGTAAGGAATTTTAGTGATAGTTTAGTTAGTTTAGTTCGGTGTACAAGAGAATCGGCACCAGTGTCTAGATGCCTTAAAATTTTACTGACCGAGTGCCTAAGTAGGTTCTAGCCACATTGAATAAACTCTCAATAATACTTTTATAAACAAAATTACTAAAAGAAATCACCTCGTTGCTGGTTTTAATATTCAAATAGCCTGATAAATAAAAATATAAAAAACTACATAAAGGGGTTTAAATAATAAAGTAACTATGGCGATCTATTTCAGCTAGCTAAAATAACAAAACCTGAATTAAAAGTTAAGATACCTATTGTTGTAACCTACTTGTTTGTTTGTAAATTACTAACTGTTCGTTTGCACTGGCGAAATATTCACCTGAAACATGTTGAAATCTCTAGTTCCTGTCAAACATTGTATGGAACATTGACAGAAAATAGATGTTTTAACATGTTTCTATGTGAAATTGTGAATGTTTTGCCAGTGCAAACGCACAGTTAGGTACACTACACTTCTTCAGACAGCAATCTCCGATAGTGGTCGGTGCGTAATTGCGTAAGTAGTATGTAAATAAAGAAAATGTCATTATACTGTGCCCTATTTACTGTGGCTAAGGCAATGCATACTTTTGTCATAACAATACAGGCTCATCACAAAGCTGTGGCATGCTTTGATACTGTAAGTTTGTACATTGTTTCGGTATTCACAGAAATTATCGACTGGTAGAGTCGAACCTTTGTAGAACAGAGTTTCCGGTCTAATACGAGTTTAAAGTACCTACATAATAAGTGATAGAAACCGAAATACCATTGGGGACACGGACAAGATACAATAGATTATATTATATCTACACTAATATTATAGAGAGAAAAGATTTGTATTTTTGTTTGTAATGACTAAACTTAAAAAACTATTGGACAGATTTCAAAAATTCTTTCTCCAGTATGATGTTATAAGTATTATCACTGAGAGAATAGGCTATAATTTATAAAGATATCACGCGGGCAAAGCCGCTCGCAGAAGCTTAGATTATAATATAAACTGGGAATGAAACATTTTATTATTATACAGGGTGGCAGGGACATCGACGCGAAAACGTTACCATAGATTCAGTACTTGATTCTGAAACCCGCAGCGTCGAAAATTTTCGTCGGTTATTAAAAAAAAATGTGCTGTTTTACAGAAAAGTGCAATACCTACGCGGTCAAAATGTATTTAACAGCTGATTTATTTAAGTGAAAACTTCTTTAGGCAGCACGCGTTGGGCATTTTTGAGATGGGAAAAAACAATTGAACTCGCGACACCGTTACCGACACCTCATTTTTGTAAACGCGTTTTTGCTCTTTATTTAAATTACGTTACGGATCAATGATATATGCAAGTATTTTTACTTTAAAGATCAAATTCATTTATTAAAGAAGGTTAAAGGTTTTGGAAGTATTTTGTTTGTAAACGCGATTGTCATCTTTATTTAGATAAGATTACGGACCAATGTTCTATACAAGTATTTTTCTTCCACCAAGGCGATCTTGTTCAAGTTTTCACTTCTGTCGGCACTCCCGGAGTGCCACTGTTTTTTTTTTTAATAACCGACGATATATTTCAACGCCCCCTGCGTTCAGAATCATGTACTGAATGGTAACAGTTTTCGCGTTGGTGTCCCTGCCGCCGTATAAAACTTTCTTTATTGGCAGATCACCACCAGCACGCTCGTTCCCACGCTTTGCTCAATAGTACCACAGATTAATCTGTGATGTGATAATACTTACCTTGTTGGTGAATTTTGTGACAATAATTTCAACACAAACAGAAAAAAAAACGGTTGTAAATATGAAAAAAAAATCGGTTGAAAATCGGAAAATCGACGGTTTTCAACCGACTTCTAAAACAGGAGGAGTTTCTCAAATTTTTTGTTTGTTTGAAAAATCATATTTTTTAAGTCGATTTTATTTTGCAATAATGTAGGTACTTAAGTTCAATCAAAATAACAGGCTGTGTTCATTATTCATGATTGAAATTCTGCGTTATTATTAATATTTTGCTGAATCACGCTGATTCATCGAATCTAGAACATGACGTGAATATAGATTGCGAGTACTTACGTAGGTACCTACCATATGTTACTAGTAATCTATAGGTACAATAATTAATTGCATGCAGCTGAGATGAGAATGCTAAGAGGGATGTGTGGTGTTACGCGAACGGACACCATCACCTGTTTTTCCATTTTTAAGTTAAAAATACTTTTTTAAATTCTTTATTGGTAAGTAATCTTAAACAACAGTACAGGTACCTAAATAAAATTATTTTCAGATACTCTCTAGTAATACAATAAGCATCACGTACGTAAGTTTCCTTATATTTTAACTTGGGTTTGGAATTTGGATACGTCTACAGCCATCGATCACTAGTGATCGATGTCTACAGCGCAATAAAAATAAGTGTCTGTAGGTACTTGGCAGATTAAATTAAATTAAATAAAACTTTATTTCAGACTAAGGTCCAATTTTGTTAGTATTTTGGTGTTAGTAACAATGGTGCTTAAATAAGTAGGCAATATTTGGATTTAGGACATTTTTCCTCACGATGTTTTCCTTCACCGTTTTGAGAGCAGTGGTGAAGAAATAATTTACACAAAGTAAAGTGCCTGCTTGGGATCGTACTCACGACCTACAACTTTGCGGCAGTTACTACTGGGCCATCACTGCTCTCAGTAATCTATACACAAGTTGTAAAACTTGTGTCAATTATGTTAGCTGACTGTTACAAAATATCAATAGGGGATAACATCGGCAAGGACGCGCGACGTTTCCTTGTACAACAAGTTCTTTTGGCACGTGGTGAATAACATCGGAATTTAAGCCGCGGAGCCGCCATCTTGTTGAAGTGAAAACTTCTTTAGGCGCGTTGGGCATTTTTGAGATGGGACTAAACCATTGATTTCGCGACACTGTGACGACACCAGCTTTTGACCATTAAAAAGACACCGCGGTGCGTGGAGTAAAAGACATCAACGTGTTGATTACCGCGGTGTGTGGAGTAAAAGACATCAACGCGTTGATTACAACCGGTGCCGATTTTTTTTTCAAGTTTTGACTTCTGTCGGCACTACCGGAATGCCACTGTTTTTTTTTGTCAATACAATTTCTATGACAATTTCACGAATGTTTACCAACAACGCGCCACTGTCTATGCGGCGCCAAAAGATCCTTGTTGCAGTCTATATTATCTAGTATATAGTAAGTATATCATCCAAGTAGCAAGCTTCACCAAGTAGGTAAGAATAAAAAACCGGCCAAGTGCGAGTCGAACTCGCACACGAAGGGATCATTACACTTCCTTCCTTCCTTACCACCGTACAATATTTAGAAAGAAAGAAAGAAAGAAAAATTATTTATTGAGACTCGCACAGGAAATCACAAATTAAACTAAAATACGTTCATTAAAACATTAATAAAAATAAAAAACATTAAAAAATAAAAACAATTAAAACGTCGAAAAAAACACGTTTCTTGTATGGACAAGAAACGTGTTTTTTTCGGCGTTTCCCTTTGTTGTTGTTATAGCGGCAATAGAAATACACAATCCGTGAAAATTTCCATTGTCAACCTATAACGGTTCATGAGATAAAGCCCGTTGACAGACAGACGGACGGAGGCTTAGTAATAGGGTTCCGTTTGGCACCCTTCTGGTACGGAATTCTAATAACGATAAGGTATACTTACCAACATCATGTCACTATGCTCTAAAATGCTATTTTGTTTTTCTTAGGGTGAAGTAGAGACTTCGGGCAGTTTCGAGGATGTGTCGCGATCGCCACTGTTTGCCGAGCTGCTTCAGGAGGAAGATCAGCCCGATGAGCCGAAAGCACAGTACCTTCGACAGAGAACACTTTCTATCCAGGTAGGCAGTGCGTGCTCTACTCATTTAGAAATATATACCTAGGTACTGCAAAATTCTAGGTAACTGCACCAAGGCTTTTTTACCCGACTGCCCCAGAAGGAGGGTAATATTTTTCGAGAGTATATATGTATGTATGTATGTATGTATATATGTATGTATGTCTATTTCTTTGGCACGCTCTGTAGCCTAAACGGCTTGATGGCCATATGAGGTGTCGTTAGGTTCGTCTTAATAGTGGGAGTGACATAGGCTATATGATATTTATATATTGCATCTGCAAATACAAAAAAAAGGGTACAAAAAACATTGTTGGTATCAAATAAAAGTTAGTAATGAGTCAATTCCAAATATATATACATATTTATATATTTAATAAAACTGAAAAAGTTTGAAATAAAACAAATTATAAAAAAAAACCCGACTGCAAAAACTCATAAAGAGAAAAACAAGCATTTTAATCTATAGGATTTTGGTATTGCTGGCGGGGACAAACCAATAACCTGAAATGGTGTAACTTTTGTTTGTCCCCGCCTGCTTTTTTTGTTTTTTTTCTAACTGTACGGTACGGTAAGCGACAAAAATCGATGATAATCTCGGCATTTCGATTATTTAATGTCTTAGAACCTGTACCCTAATAAAATTGCGTAATACAACACAATCACAATCTGTATCGATTTGAAACAGATTGCTAATCCATTGCTTCATAAGTTGGAAAAAAAATCTGCTCAACAACGTAAATAACGCAATGAAGGGCCATCCTGTATGTAATTCGATTTTATGAATGCGGTTCTGTTTGTTGCAGTCACATACAAGTACTACGAGTACTTTACAAGACGGTGGTTTGCCGGAGGAGGTTGATCAGGAGGAGTCTGCCGAGTTAACAGGAACAGGTAATTTGAATCGTGCATGACTGAACTAACGAATATGATGGACTATGCGACAGTACTCGTAATGTCGCTGTCATGGTTTTTGCCAAATTCAGTGTGATTTCACCATGCATACAATACAGTTTTACCACCATCAGGTGTAATTTAAATAAACACTAAGCAATATTTTTTAAATATAATATTTTTCACAATTCTAAGTAATATGATTATTGATTATATAAATAGCTACGTGAATAAGCAGAAAAGGGCCTTTTGAAATGTCTTGGTACATTTAAATTCGTGATCTGTCATCTTGAAGGTATGCTGTGCTCACAAGTACTGTGTGTAAATTTACCCGGCAGTTTATGGCGTGATTGAACGTCCAGACATCATCACAAACGTTATGGCGGCTGTACACTCCTGTACGAGTGCTCTCTCTAGGTCTCGAGCGAGAGGCTTCAGCCCGAGTGCAGCCATGTACACTCCCGCCTAGTTCAGTTGAAGTTGTGAATCCCGATAGGATGGACGCAGACATTGAACTAGCTACTGCCGTTGCTATAAGTGCCATCAGCAAGCAACACTGGTGACACGACAATGTACAGCGACCATAGACTAAGTTGACAGCGACGTACTCGCAACCGCCGCGAGATCCTTTGACTCGGGCACAAAAAAAACCGACACGGGACGGAGAGCGAGCGAGGAACGCCGAGACACACCGAGGCGGGACGGAGAGCGAGCGAGGAACGCCGAGACACTCCGTGGCGGGCTGAGCGCTCTCATCTACATTCACGTACTCGGCCTGTCTCGGTTTGCCTCGGCGAGAGTGTACAGCCGCCATTAACTGCACAATAGATACCTACCTACTTATGTTTTCTCACATATTGCAGATCAAATCACCACTATCAAAGACATTCTAAGATAACTTGTCTTTATTTACTTTGTGTGATTATCATTCCTAAATTGAATTCGTGATGTTACCTAATCAATCTACTGCAAATAGTCGTTAATCTAAACTGATAGCACGACGACAGTCCTCGAGATAACGATACTAGCAAAAAATAATATAATAGACGAGCGTCATTTATCCTCGTCATCAATATGTATGGGCGATTATCACACTGCACAGCGCTCCATTGCGTCTGCGCGCGCCGTGAGCGCTGCCGCCGTCGCCGTCGTTCATGCAGCGCTCGCGGGGCGGCCACAGCATACAATCTGCGTCCGGCGCGGCGGCGCAGATTGTGTTTTCTATAGATTAAAACCAGTTGTAATATTTAATTAGATTCTCTCATTGATTGTAGGTATTCATTATGATGCGGATTTATTATAAACCGCAATCGTTGTGTTGGATCATTCGATTACCTACAAAATGTTGAGCTGGATGGTGCTGATCCACGCGTCATGTTCATGAACGGGCGCGGTCAGTTGAGACTGGTCATCTCTCATCTGCCAGGGCTTTTCAATTACCTACTTTTGATAATTTTTTGTACATTGTTCTCACATATAGAAGCAACAAGAATAATGTACCTACCCAGGATTTTGTAATATCTATATTTAGAAGAGTGTCCTTGGAGTTTCTTGCCCGTTCTTCTCCATAGAGATCTACGTTTTGGAATGGGCAACTAGCTTCAACTTTCTGACTAACCACGGAGTACTGGTACTCCGTGTGACTAACTGACAGACTCTTTGACAATTCAAAAGCGCCTGTAAATGTTTTAATTGAAATAAATACTTTGAGTTTGAGTTCGAAGGTACAGGTGTTACATGAACCTAATCAATTACAGTGATTGCACTTTGCAGTGTCCATTCTATAATTAGTGTTTATTATAGGTACCTACCTAAGTATACCTAGATCTGTAGAGGTAGACTTAGTGGTGATAACCAATGACCGGGGTTCGGGGGTAAACACTTCCTCTCTCCTTAAACATCATCATTACATATAGTTCCTTGCTCTTGTTTCATGTTTATAATTTTATGTATAAGTATCTAGGTAATATATATTTATATAGGTAAATATATGCTTTATGTATCTAACTGTGTATCTGTTGTAAATGTAAATGGCATACCACTGACTACCTGCAGTATTGTCTCTCCTTTTCCATTTAAATCCATCCAAAGGTTGTCTGTAAAAGATCGCTTTTAGCGTTAAGACCGCCCGCCCATTGTGTCACCCAATGTAAAATTTCTAAAAAAAAACTAAATTTCTATTAATTTTTCTGTACATAATAAAGAATATTCTATTCTAGGTTATTCTATAGTTAATCACCTGTTTTTATATAAGATTGTTGCTCTCCTGGTTGATGTAGGGCACAAGCACAACATCAAAATGGTAATTCATCAAAAAGACCATTTAATACACGCATTTATGGACATAACATACATTTTACTAATTTACACAAGGGGCGGGGCACTAACAACAATCAGCCGCTCGATACTGCGTCAGTGACGTCATTGTATAGTTTGATGACGTCATAATAATTGACACAACGTTATGGCCGTGTTCCGTTCCTATGGTTCACTAATGTTTTACCAAAACACCATTGCCAATTTTTTTGGTTATAACCAATGTTTCGTCTACCATTTATTTCACAAATAACTTATTCCGCAAATGTTTTATTTTATAAACACTCGCTTTACAAACATATATTTAGCAAATGCTTCTCTTTGTAAATGTTTCGCATGATATTCAATGACGTAAATGATATTTAATCATTTATACATTTTTCATTTAATATTTAGATTTCATTTAATTTAATTCCCTTAATTTAATTTCATTTCATTTCAAATTAGGTTTTATTCCAAACGATGATTTATGAGATAAAATGAATAAAAATGAATTGTTTGTCAAATAATACGTTATTTAAAAAAGTTTATCGGATCATTTTTTTCTTATGTGAATTATTTGGCAAAATTGTTGTATAATGATGAAGTAACAAATCATGTTTGACTGGACACCTATTTCTATTCCCTGTATTGACATCATAAATATAACACTGCTATAGGTACCTATAGATAACATAACATTACGTCTGTATTACCCGAGAGTACAGTATAAATAAGTAACAGTATTATGTCTTCATAGAAAACGGGCTAAACGATGCGCTTCTAAATTTCTATCAGCAGCATGCAACAGTCTCGAGTGCGCGGCAGTTACGCACGGACGCGGAAGCTTTATCTACCGAGCGGCCGTAGGTAATTATTTCGAGGTCACTGTCGAGGTATAATACTGTTACTTTATACTGAGCATAGAGTATTTAGTACACCCACATTGCGCCAGTTATGTTTGAGAGTTTGAGCCCTATTATGCAATAGGGGCGAGCCTATTGTCATCGACCAGGCACAAATCGTGACTCCGGGCTGCTACTGAGAAATTCATGATAGAAAACCCCCAATAGGTCCTACGTCCAATACTTTTCCTGGCCTGGGAATCCATCCCAGGGACCCACGGTCTACAGTCACACTTGCGATCACTAGAGTCGTTATTTCGACAACGACATTAGACCAACCAGGCCATCCAATACTTATGACGAAACAATAAACACATAATAAGCTAAGTTCGTAACTGTTTCCCGTAAGGTCGCGTGCCTGGCGCGGTGTATCGCCAATACTTCCGCGCCGGCGCCGGGTGGGGCCTGCTCCTCGGCACCATCGTCAGTGTGATCCTGGCACAGGTCGTCACCTCCATCAGCGACCTGTGGCTCACGCATTGGTAATATATTATAAATCGTTATTCTGTTACTACACCTGTACCATAATTGCGTAATACAACATAATCACAATCTGTTTTGATTTAAAACAGATGCTAATCCATTGCTTCAACTGCTCAACAACGTAAATAACGCAATTAATGTTGTTGAACTGTCAAAATGAAACAAATTAGGCAAAATAGTTTTCGAAAATACGTAAGTTAGGTACGCAATTAGGGTACTAATTTGCGGTTGTGAGATGGATTCGAATGAAAAACATCGTATTTTTTTTTGTCTTTTATGTTATAAATATTATGTGTTAGTTTGACAAGATACTAAATAAATGACCGAGCATCAACGTTATCGTAACCTTTAACTTTGACCTTTTCAGGATGAATGACGTGGAAACAAAACACATACTAGACAAAGATAGATTGAACGCCACTCTCTTCAATAGCCTAAGGGATGGCAATTATTCCAGTGACAGTAATGGTACCACTGGAAACTTCACGACTGAGTTGCCGACCGCCCTAGCACCATCGTCGACAGAGCTACCTAATATAACTGTCATTGGTACGATGGTGAAGACCGTGCTAGCCATGCAGAACATTACGTCGACATATGAACCCCTAAACCACGAGTATTATATCTATATTTGGGCGATCGGAATTTTGGGATGTATCCTACTTACTACTGGAAGGTGAGTTTGTACTTGCAGCAAGACTAAATAAGCGCCGTACAAGGCATGATGGTACTCAAGGTTAGAATAAGAGGTCCATTCATCCAATCAATTCAGTAGTAAAGGAATAATCTATGCTTTTATGTTTTCCACGAGGATAGCCTTTTCGTTTTTTTTAAATAACGTCAATTTCAGATCGATGTTGTTCCTGTGGGTATGCATGCGCAGTTCTATCAAGCTGCACAACCAGATGTTCAGCAACATCCTGGCGGCCACCATGCGCTTCTTTGACACCAACCCCTCGGGGCGTATCCTCAACCGGTTCTCCAAAGACATGGGTGTCGTTGACGAGATCCTACCCAGGATGTATTTGGACAGCATACAAGTATGTGACTATGTCTATAGTCAGATCTGTAAATTGGAATGATTTTTGAGCTACTTTTAAACCGCTTTTTTTCCACAGATTTTCATGGTGATGCTAGGTATCCTCGTGATGGTAGCGATCGTTAACCCTTACATGCTGCTGACAACGGCGGTATGCGGAATCCTCATGTACATTTGGACGATTATATTCCTAAGCACAGCACAGGCTATTAAAAGGTGATTGTTTAAGCTTTTAAGAATTATAGCATATATTTTATTGTCCAACTGTCTGGAGACTTGTGGCTATTACTGGCTATATACTCTATCCTTCAGCCTTGGACATCCTAGAGCCTTGGGGCTCTTGAATAGTCCTAAATTGGTGTGGAATCTGTCCTATTAATTCTTCAACGAGATTTGTCAGAGTAAAAAAAATAACAAGAGGTGTTATATTTTTCCATTAGGGTGGAGGGTACGACCCGCAGCCCAGTATTCTCGCACGTTTCGGCCACGATGGCGGGACTTAATACTGTGCGCGCATGCGGCGCTCAGGAGATGCTACGAGAACAATTCGACGACAAGCAAGACGTACACACAGCCGCTTGGTAAGTAACTACTGTAGTAAAAAGAAGTGTAAAATAAAATAACCTTTTATTCTTGTGCTTATACATCGAGAAATGATAGAAATAATGCACTTTTTGTTAGATGCAACCAAATAAAATGTTGTCAGCTACTTACGTAGTAAATTAAAAAGATCGTAGCGGATCGATTGTATCTGCTACAAAAGCGTAGCAGTTACGTAATACTTTTTATCTACACCCATGCTATAAAACCTCTATAAAAGTTTCAGAAGCAGTTAGCTTATTGCCGTCATTAAAACGGCCAGTGTCATAGTAACCATTACCTCATCCCAATGAGTGATACAATGTTGTACAAAATTTCATTACCCGCTGCACGCATGTGTGTGTGATGTGCTGCTGCAGGCGACGTACATACGTGCAGTTGTACTGAATTTCGTGGGAATTTCTTTATTCTTGATCTTGAATTACAAACACCCAATGGTTTCAGAAACTTTTATAGAGGATTCATATCATGGGTGTAGATAAAGTATTGTATGCAACTGTTATAATTAGGTATTAAAACACTAATGTGATACTATTAAACCCACATTCGTGTTTTAATACCCCTTATTATACAACAGTTGCTTATATAACTATTATTGGTGTGAGTCTCAACACTAAACTCATCAAATTCTTTTCTATTAGATTGTTACGTACGGAACTTATTTTGCTATGGGTTATGAATTATGATTTTGTTCTTCTTGTTTCAGGTACTTAACAATCGTCACAAATACTGCATTTTCCATTTGGTTGAGTCTTATCTGTGCAGTTTATGTAGTCATCGTTGCTTACACACTCTTGTTCCTGGATGATGGTAACATTCCTCTATTTACGAGAAAATATTTCTGATTAACTTTATGGGTATTCAAATATTATCAAGTATTTTTTTCCATTGTAATAGGAACGACACAGTCTGGAAACGTCGGTCTGGCTATAAGTCAGGGTCTGATCCTGGTGAATATGGTGCAGTACGGCGTAAAGCAGGCCACGGAGGTGATCTCACAGATGACGAGCGTGGAGCGCGTGGTCCAGTTCACGTCACTGCCCCGGGAGGTCACGGACGGCCCTTCACCGCCCGCCAGCTGGCCACAACGCGCAAGACTTGTGTTTCAAGATCTCTCGCTAAGATACGATAAGGATGCCGACCCAGTGCTCAAGAAATTGAATATTGTTATTGAAAGTGGGTGGAAGGTAAGTTCGGCTTGTTGTAACAGAGGACAAGCAGCTTCCGGATGCATCTTATAGATATGACAGGATATGTGAGCTTCCAAATTAAGTATTCAATATTTTACAGGTGGGCGTAGTTGGTCGTACGGGAGCTGGTAAATCTTCTCTGATATCAGCACTGTTCCGATTGGCACCCATTGAAGGCAACGTCTTCATTGATGACGTCAATACGGCTGACATCGCACTAAAGGTATAAAGAAAACTTATTGGTACTTTACTTTTTTATCCTATTTTTATTTTTTGTCTTTCACGAATTGTGTCCAAATAAACGTTTTCTTTCTTTATTTATTTATTTATTTAAAGGCTTTTTTTATTTATGTTTCCATTTACTCTATCAGGAGCTGAGGGCAAAGATCGCCATTATTCCTCAAGAACCAGTTCTATTTTCCGCCAGTTTACGCTACAACATGGATCCATTCGATAAATATACAGACGCTGATATATGGACAGCATTGGAACAGGTATTTCTACAATTTTCACGCACTATTAATTCTATGAATTTGATAAAAACTAATAGAAAGTTGTTTTCACTAGTCGATGGGAAGGCACTATAATAGAAGGATTTTTCATTTATTTTAGGTGGAATTGAAGCGTATCGTGACGTCATTGTCGTCAGCCGTGCAGTCGGGAGGATCAAACTTCAGTGCTGGTCAGAGACAACTGCTCTGCTTAGCGCGGGCGGCTTTAGGGCGTAACAAGCTGCTGGTGCTGGACGAGGCGACAGCCAATGTTGATCCGAAGTAAGGCTATTCACTATCATAACTTATAGAGGTGGGCATGCCCACCTCTATAAGTTGCGTTGCGTTGCGTTGCGTGTTGCGTTGCGTGTTGCGTTGCGTTGTGTTGTGTGTTAGTTTAACATATCATCATGCCTGTATTTCCCGAAGAGTTGGACAGAGGTGTATAGTAACTAGTGATGTGCCGGATATCCGTATCCGTATCCGCGGATATTCGAGGGAGAAAAAAGATCTGTATCCGTAACTTTTTGGCGGATCTTGAACGGATCTTTTATAGTACATTTCATTGCGTATATGAAATTTTAAATATATGTAGCAATGAAATACTGTTAACTTCAAACCAAATTAACAAAAAAAAAATATTTACTTAGTCATATTTATTATAATTCAAGTAAGTACCAGTAAATTAAGTTATAAGGTAGTAATTAAACTATCTTTGTAGTGAGATCAAACCTCTAATATTTGTGCTATGCTAATTGAAATAATTATGTGAGTTAACACATCAATTAAAACTATGTTGTTTTCAAGAACTTAAAAAAAATACGTCATAATTAATATTGAGTTATGGTAAATTATATTTCAAAAAGAGTAACTTGGCAGCTTTGTCCCCCAAAAGTCAGTTACGATGAGGATCATAAATAATTCCTGCTGAATCTGAAGAAAGTTGAGATCCGTATTCGCGGATCTAGACCCTTATGATCCGTATCCGTATCCGCGGATCACATTTTTTAACGATCCGGCACATCACTAATTAATGGTAACACCCGCTCTTCGCCAGTTATTTTTAAGTCTCATGGCCGACCTGGCAAACGAGCCAGGACCTTACGCTCAGCAGTCCCGCTTCGCCTATTTCAAAATGTATGCCTGTGTTTCATATGGTAATTTATTGTTTTGTCTGTTCACAGTACGGATGCACTTATACAAAAATCAATTCGGACGCATTTCGCCGAGTGCACGGTGATCACGGTGGCGCATCGATTGCACACTGTCGCCGACTCCGACCGAGTTGTTGTGAGTTACATTATGTTTTTGTTTTAGATTGTAAAGCAGCGAGAAATATTTTGTGACTTCTTAATTGATTAATCAAATCTGTGATCATATCTAAAAAAAAGCTTAAAAAGCTTATGAAAATACTTTTGCGAAATCGATCAGTAAATTAGTTTAACAAACTATAATCATCCCTATGCCGTCATAAGTTTCATGGCAGCAATTAAAAATACGCGCCTCCAAGGTTTCGCAAAGGACTAACCAAGTAACCACAATAACACTTGAACTAAAACAAACCTATTCTTCCTAGGTGATGGAAGCAGGCGAGATAGTGGAGTGTGGGCACCCGCACGAGTTGCTGCAGAAGCCCGAGGGCCAGTTCACGCGCATGGTGCAGCAGCTGGGCCCCGCCGCCGAGCAGAGTCTGCGCGACCTGGCCGCCGCCGCGCACGCTGAACACATCAAATATGTGGACGCAGACGAGCACAACCAGCAATAGTAATTACCAGTGTTGCAATGATTTTTTGGCGCCTGAATGACATTGACAGGGGGGCGTTTTTGGTAAAAAAAAAGTGAAATATTCAAAAATGTATGTAATTGATGTATGTAAATGTAATTGACAAAACAAGATGGCCTCGATAATTGCGATTTTGGCCACGCGCCAATTTATTCTTGTAGCTTTATAAGTACTACAGTGAAGTGACTTCTTATCTACTTAATTTTCGATGTTCATATCGAAATCGAATTATTAATTTTTAATATACCTAGCAAATTTTTAACTGTGTTCTAATGGTGCAAATAGATTCCGGACGTTCGACGTCGATCAGTGTATTAGTCCCGTCAAAAGATAGTCTACCAATGAACATGATCTGGCTACCCTACACCCTCTGGATTTATCTGAATGGTTGATGTCATCAATTAACTGCTATCTAATTGCACTTTTAGGTGATACAGGGTTATTGGTTTTATGTCGACAATCCGTTAAGGGGATGTAGGAGAGGTCATTTGCAACCAAATTACCCCTGATGACCTCTATGCCAATGTCAACCATTTTAGAGTAATTTGACATTTTTTTTTAATGTCTGAAGTAAAAATGTAAAATGACAATTTTTTTACATTTGCATAGAAGTCAAATGGTGTCATTTGGTTGTAAATGTATAACAGGTAACAATGTATAACCATAAACCCTGTTTAACAGGGTTATTGGTTACATTTTTATTTCATACATTTTAAAATATAATACCTATGTTAAATTACTTGAAAATGATTACGTAAGTATAACCATTAACCCTGTATATCAGGGTTATTGGGTACATTTTATATTTTTACTTCATACATTTTAAAAAAGTGTCACATTACTCCAAAATGGTTGACATTGCCATAGGGGTCGTCAGGGGTACCTTGGTTGCAAATGACCCCTCAACGGATTGCCGACGTATATATAACCAATAACGCTGTTTATTGTGACAAGTACTACTTACTGACTGTGTCACTATTGTAAGTCTTGTAAGCACATCGCGTCACATCACATTGTTGTCAGTGTGTTTATTTACAAAGATTTATAAACCTTGATTGGTTGATTATTGTTAAATTAAAGCCTAAAGCTTTGTGTGATTATGTGTGCCTTCATGGCGTAAATGAGTGAATAGTGAAATCTTTGAAATTAGGTAAGAACTTTGATGTTATTTTTATACTAATTAATTTATCACAAACAGGTATACGTAAAACCTGGATTGTTATTGTTACCTAAAAACTTTTAAAATAAGTTATATTTTATTAGTACTTATTATGACCTCAGTTATGGAGCTGTGACTGCCAGAATTACTTTAATTTTCTTAAAAAAAATGCAAACTACTTTTGAAACAATAACTGTGTACTTAAACTAGCTAAATGTGTGGTTTTAATTTTTATTATTCCACAGTCGGTACTTAAAGGTTAAGTGAGAATAGTCACAAAATATAAAAATTCTGTTCTGATTTAAGCAACATTCCTATCTATTCTAATATATTTTTAAAGTTATATTTCCATATCTGATTGAAATTATAGCTCCCAAAAGAATTTATAAAAAATAACTGTACTTATAGCTTAAAATATACATATGTAAGTATCTTAATACTTTGTATATTGTGTACCTACTTAGTATTATTGAGAATAAATTTAATTAAACATTGCCTTAAAAAGCCTCGTCTTTGAGATTACTGTTATAATATACCCACAAGCAGTGTCAATGAAAATATACGTATTATCATGTTTTCTGGATACTCTTTTTTATTACCTTTGTTACCAAATAAGTTTTCTTATTATGCTTACCAAAAGGTTTTCCAATACTTACATGTTTTTATTAATTCAGTCTTCAAAACAGTTGTATAGCCAGATCATCATTTGGTAAGAATACTATTTATAGAGTTTTGGTTATAATGACAGAAACAAAATAAACATTGTTGTCAAAACGTAATTTTATTTCATATAAGTTGCACTTTTCCATTCTTAACAAGATCAGCAATAGGTTTGTACTGCAGAATATGTTGTGATCCCTCTGCAACAAATACAATGAACAACGGTTACAGCAGACAATATTATGGATGAAATATTTCCAATTATGTTTTAAGTATTGTCACATATACATTGGACATAATATTGAACTAACTACTGCTACTATTATTATTGGACTACTATTTAACTGGTGAAATTTGAGTGTACTATCGGTGCACCTCTGCCTAACCCTTCAGGAATACAGGAGTGATGATATGCTGTTTATAATATTGAATCGTTCATAATCTACAAAAGAACATAAAGGATACAAACCTTCTAAGTCTATCTCTTCATCCTCCCCAGCAAGGTCTTCAAGCACAACTCCATTTACTGTTTCATTGGCTTTCAGAAACACATGGCTCTGCATGTTTGGATGCTCTGCCATTTTATTATTTTCAAACATTTGCATATTGCCAGGCATTTTATCTAGAACAACAGTCTTCATGTGATTCTCCATATTCAATAGATATTCTTGAGCATACTTATACTCTGATGGGGTTAGGAAATTAGTCCCTGAGTCCACCCGTTGTCTTTCTTCATTTAATATTGGTATACAAAATTTCTCTATTTTACTTAGCCTAGTTTTAAGATAATTGCATATAATAAATTTAATTCTACTCAATTCCATTTTATGTATAGTAGCACGAAGGTCTGTTTTAGGAAGTTTGTTTATATTGCGCTCCATGTGTTGTATTTGTCCCAGCATGCATTCGACCATATCATTACGGTGAGGCAATAATTCGGGAGCTAACCTTTCGTTCTGCCAGGCACTTTGAAGAGTTTTTAGTACTACTTCAGCAGTAATTTCTTCTTCTTCGTCTTCGCTAAGTTCAATGTTTTCGTCGATTAGATCCATCACTAGTGTATTTATTCTGACAGTAGCTACAAAGAGATTAAAATTAGTTTAAAGCAAAATAAGTCTGTAACAATCCACCACAATGTAAATTAATAATAAAAAGATTAAATATCAGGTAAATATAACTCTTAGATTATATTTTTAATACGATAGAAAAGAACCCGAATTCACTTCACATTTGTCAAGATTTTGACATTGACAGTTATCGGTTGACTTTTGTTTTTTAAATTTTTTATGGCCTGGTTGCTGGGACCTTTTAGCCAAGTCTTATATGTCTGTGGTCTTTATTTGGTTTCTTAATTTTCTTCGAAAGTGTTTTTGATATATTTATATATTGCTCGATAACAAGTCTTATTTTTACTAATTCGGTCAGATGGTACGGAAATATTCAAGAGGAGATACCTTCAAAGCCGTGGTATTATAAGTTGAGAACAGCTAGTCGACACTTCATAGCGACGATTAACAGACTCCGCTTTGGCCATTCTAGTAAGTACCTATTACCAGTATATTTTATCTGTCAAATTATGACAGAGGTTTGAGTTCTTAGCGCCAAGCGAAGTTACCAAAGTTCAATAGAAAAAAATCCCAGTCAGTTTATTATAATTCTCTCAAGTAAAAATAATATTTTAGCAGGTAAGTTCATCAAACATATTATTATGTGCTTATTTTACTTCACATTTCAATCATTTACTCGTAAAAACGCCAGAATATCTGTGCCGAAAACGACGCTTCATTAATTTTTAGTACATTTTTATCCCGCAAAGTGCTTACCTGTTCTAACACGTTTCAAAAGTTTTATTTGTTTCTTTACTTTACTGGGTGGTTGGTTATTGCATGTTGTTGTGTTGCTTTTTAGCTATAGATGACAAAAATATAGAAGAGATGCTTCGCATGCTAGAAAGTGGCGAAATTTCTGACGATGAGATGGAATCCGACGGGGAGGACTTAGATTATTATCCGTCTCGTCAAGAGCTTTTAGATGATTTAGAAGAATCTCCTTTAAAACCATTCAGTGGTGATGGTCCAGTGGTGATGGCCAAATCTCCTTTAGAACCATTCAGAAGCTGGCCCGCCTCCCAAGATACGGAAAGGAAAGCCCTGTCAAGTTTTATCCCCAAACGACGTTATACTCGATGGCCATGAACAAGTAAGAACACCTAATAGGATGAGATGTATGTTTCCAGTCTTCAAATTGCAGGCTGCAATTTGAAGACTGTAATAATGTGTGCGAAATTCAAAGTTCATTTATGCGCTAAAAAAAGCAAAGACTGCTGCAATTACCTACATACACAAAAAAAAACTAACTAATGCATGTAGTGCCGAAAACGGCACATGTTGATTTTTGCTAAAAATATACATAAATAAATAAATCGTTTTTTTTTATTATTCTTCCTCGAATCTAAGCTCAATATTCTAAAAAAAACTATTTTTTCCTAATAAAATAAAAGGTCATGCATGGGTTAAAGTGCAACATCGATGTTGAAAACATAATAACGAACGTGCGCAGCGTCTCGGTGATTTTAAGGCAGCATGTCTCTGCAACAACTGATAGGGAGTCTAGCGCTGAGCGCTCGCAGCGGCTCGCTAGCCAAACTGTGAGAACATTGCAGGCCCGTGTTCGGGAGTCTAGCGCTGAACGTGCGCAGCGTTTACCGCCTAACGAAGTGGGCACGGGTCAGCTAGTAATAAATAATTAGGTATTATGTGTAATAAATGCAATGTTATTCTTTGTTCTAGAGAAATACTGTGAGGGTTAAGAGATATGAGGAAGGGGCTTATAATCGAGTAGCAGCGACGTCAAATGGTGAATGAATATGAAACAAATGGTTTCATCCCAACGAGATATTTTGCTGAATTATTAAAATCACGTCATTATGAACCGTTCGCCGTGCACTCTGAAGGCTTGCATCACTGAAGACCAGCACGCGTAGCATGATCACCATAGAAACGGGTTTTGTCGACGGAAGAATCGACAATTTTGACAGATTGTGATTGTTTATCTGTCATTTTGTCTATTCTTCCGTCGACAAAACCCGTTTCTATGGTGATCATGCTACGCGTGCAGCTAGAAAATCGTTTTTGACCTTAAAATATTGACCGTACCAACTTAATAAACAACAGATTCGTTATTGCATGAATTTATGGTAACGCATTTTTTAAGCACGTTTCAATATGGTGTTTGTCGTATTTCTTGCAGATAGACCGAAAATGTTTAATATTATTTTAGTAATATTATTATTTTAGGATTAAAATTTGAGGTTTAGTTTCAATCTTCTTTTCGTAAAGAAAATGAATACTTATGCTATAACTTCAATACTAAACAATATTTACTAAAGCCAAATAAAATTTAAAATAATTAATATGAACAAACTGCCTATACTTAACCTTAAAATCAACAATATTGTCAGTAGATTTTTTTACATTTTAAGTAGTCTAATATTTTTATTTATTGCTTAATTACTTCGACCATGAACAAAGCTTTATATTTATGGTGAAAAAAATCCATTTCAAATTTAAAACATTTCAAAATTTAAATATGTCAAAATAATACAAATTGCTTCTAAGTTTCTAGACATCTATTTCACATCTTATTCAGCTGAAGTAATGATAAATAATTGTAGCAGTTTGTTAACTATACTTAAGTAAAATAAATATAACGAATAAATATTTTTTAATTTTACTATCACATATCACGCATTTTTTATTCTAAACCCTTTATTGAAATACCCTTCAACTGTCATTAACGAGACACAATAGAATTTTAATTGTTATCCGCCTTAATAAGGCGTCGTAACAGATGGAGTTAATAAAAAGGCAGCAATATTTAAAAAATATTATTATTGCAAACAAAAATAATAACATTTGCAAAAACAGCGCTGTAATTTACGAGATTAGAACCTTAGCCATCTTGAATCTAAGACCATCGCTTAACGCTTTTTTGCTATCTGCACATATAATTAACTTTCGAATTTTAGCAATGCCATACACTGGCCAAGGTCACGCGTATGATGCGTGTCTAACAAAAGTGATAAAAATAAAGTGCGGCGCCCGCGAACCGTGACGATACGACAGTGTGTAGTGCAAAACTGCATTCTCTGTGGTGTGTGTACGGCACACACACCACAGACGTCTGACTGTTCACACATACAAATGTACGGACTACACCGCGTGTTCACAGCAATACAACTCTTAGCGTGCCAATGCACTTTTGAACGCTTACTATACATAATACCTACCTAAATATACCTACAGACTGACTTTGAATTCTTGCAGAGCGATGAATGTGCCACTGATGAAATGTCTAGTCTAGATTATTAACACCCACGACTAGTAATGTGCTTGCAAAGGAGGCGGTGTTCAGCCCTGAGAAGTATCAGTCCCGTTGGAGAAACCGCTTTTGAATAGTATCGACAAGAGGTGTTCTTCCAAAGCTCCGTCGCGCCGTCTCTTCCACTCTTTCGCTTTTCCACTCCGACGACGACGTGACTCTGCATTAGGTACTAAGATAGATTATTTGAAACGACAACGTAAAGGAAACAAGGTGAAGGAAAAGATGCAAAGGAAAGCTGATGTTATTTATTACTATTTGTGTTAATTTTCAATTCTGTATTAAAATTCTATAAGATGAGAATGCCTTTGCTAGATGTCGGGCTTGTTAAAAGCTGATAAACATACATAAGTAGGTTACATAATATAATGTACCTACCTTTAATTTGAACAATTTTTTACACGTCCTAACGATTAAACTACATACCTAATATAAAACTTTTTTACAAAAAAAAAACAACCGACTTCCAAAAAAACACTAGGTACAAACTCAAAGTGAAATATAACTTAAATTTCGGAAATCGGTGTCTTTGGTTTTGTATTTTCGTTATATGCCACCGACTTCCGAAATTTAAGTTATTTTTAACCGACTTCTAAAAGGAGGCGGTATGCTTCAGAGGTGGTCCCATTGTCATCAGGTCAGGATCTGGATGATGGGATCCTGGATAAATCGACGGAACTCTTCAAATATTATAGGCACACCTACAGTGGGTATTTGGGTATTTTTTTATAGTAACTCGTGCTGTTGCTCTTGAAAAGCACCATTTGGTGAAGTGGAACTGATGATGAAGACCACAGATGGCCACCGGAACTACTCAATAGGTAATAAGTATTTCACAGATTGCGATTCGATTACTTTAATATGGTTGCCAAGCAATTTATGCTCGTCACGATGAATACTTATGGAGAAGTGGAGCTGAACTCCTCAACGATTAACGTCCCTGCATCGGGAAAAGCAATGTTTTGTAAAAGGTGATGAGCAGTTGATTAGCAGAGATCGGAATTGGGTGTGTGAAAATACCTAAAGTTTGCAGCGAGACATATCATAGAGCTGTTACAACCACTTAAGTTAACCAGTTTTGAATTTTACCGGTTTAGTTTCGGTTTTTTGTTTTACATGTTCTTTATGAATTGAGGACCTCCTCCTTTTTTTGAAATCGGTTAAAAAATAAAGCCCTTCTCGGTTAGCCCTCGAAAACTACACACAACAATAACAAAAATATCTAAAACTGTATTACAGCTTGCAGATGTGTAAAATTCGGTGTTTCAGACGTACAGAACAAGCAGAACTAAAAAACCGAATTTGAACCGGAAAAGTTCAAAACAAAAATTAATTTAAAACTGTATTATCAGCTTGCTTATGTTTATAGTTCGGTTTTTCAAAGGTAAAGAACATGTAAAACAAAAAACCGTAAATAAACCGGTAGGTACAAATGTCTCGCTGCAAACTTTAGGTATTTTCACACATCCAATTCCGATCTCTGTTGCTTAGGCTATTGTAATTTAGATAAATTACAAACTGACCCACTAAAAAGCAAGAAATAAAAACTTTTTTACCAAAAAAGTGAAAAAAAAAACAACCGACTTCCAAAAAAGCACTATAAAGTGAAAAATATCTTTATATCCTTGGTTTATGCTTGTTTTAACGATATGCAATATGCACAATTTCTTTTACAGCATTAGACAGTACTAGATTTTTTCATAGAACTCTACATTTGCGAAAAATCAAATTAATTACTTAAAAGAAAAAAAAAATTATAAGATTCTACAATTATTCTAGATGAATAGTATATTATGCAATTAGTGAACAAAGGTCGGATTTAAAGCGAGAGCCATAGATGAATCACAAGCAAGTGAAGGATTCTGACGACTGATTCAAGTGTTAGAATCCTGAGCGACGCGAGCGTGGCCCTCGATCGTTTTATTCAAGAGTTGAATACTATACTTTATACCATGACTACGAGAAAAAGAAAAGCGAAAGAAAATAGACATTTAATAAAGAAAAAAGAAAGATTAAATTAATTAAAATGCACATTAAAATTGGAACAATTACTAAAATTAAGAGCACAGATTACATATAGATTAAGAGTAATTTTCATAATATGTATAATTAAAATGGCGCCGGCAAAGAATATAAAACAGTTTTTGTTCCAATGCTAAACTCCTTGTCGAAAATGTCGACCAATCAAATCTAGAGGAGTTATTTGACCAAGGAGTTTGTTTGTCGAGTATTCTTTGCACTAGGAGTTTGTATCGAGTATTTTTTCGCAGGGAGGTTGTATAGCATTGAGATGAAGTTTGAATATATTGTTGTGTTCTAAATTCAAACACCAAAATAGTGATTAAAATTGCTTTTTATTCACAGTTTTCAGTGAATAAAATAAGTTTTTTAGAGGGGGAATGATATATTAGTATAACATAACATTACATCACGCCTGTAATCCCCGAAGGGTTAGGCAGAGGTATACCCATAGGACACTCACATTTCGCCAGTTATGTTTAAGTCCCATGTAATAGGGGGCGAGCCTATTGCCATCAACCGGGCACAAATCCAAGCTCCGGGCTGCTACTGAGAAATTCCAGATGGAAAAACCCAATAACACTTTTCCCGACCCGGGAATCGAACCCAGGACCTCATACTCAGCAGTAGCGCTTGCGACCACTAGACCAACGAGGCAGTCCAGTAGGCGAGGCAGGCAGTATATTAGTATATTATGCAATTAGTGAACAAAGGACGGATTTAAAGCGAGGGCCATAGATGAATTACGAGCAAGTGAAGGATTCTAACGATTGAATCACGACCGTTGGTATCATGATGTGTTAGAATACTGAGCGACGCGAGTGATTCATGCCCTCGACATAAATTCGTTTTATTCAAGAGTTGCATACTATACTACGAGACTACGAGAAAAAGAAAGATTTACGCAAAAATAGACATTTAATGAAGAAAAACGTGTGTGGTCGTGGGACCCCCGTCAGAAACGAAGTTCTTTCTCACGTATGATTTAAAACAAAAACAAAATTTTTGCAGTCGCCATCTTGCATTTACATTTTGACCTCACAAATATTAACACTTTTTAGTGTGACGATTTCTGAAAGTTACAAGCCGCGTTAAAAAACTTCGTTCCAAAAAAGGAAGGTTAAATTAATGGCAAGGAGGTTGTATAGCATTGAGATCGAGGTCGAATATATTGGTGTTCTAAATTCAAACACCAAAATAGTGATTAAAAGTGCTTTTTTATCACATCTATTCAAAAGTAGCTAGTTTAGTCCTCGTAAACAGGGTCTAAAATAGCTTTTTAATCCCTAGGGATTAAAAGTGATTTGAATTTGGAATGTGGATATGGTAGTAAAAGTTACAATCACCATAGAGATCTATCACGAACACTGTATGTAGAAGTAACTGAATGAAAAGTCAAAATGAAATTATGAGGTTAGGATTTTGAATTTCACTGAAAACATGACTAGATAGATATTTAAAAAAATACTTACATATGGAAGGTATTTCCGTCTTTATTTAAGTTTGACATATTTGGACATGTTTTAACAGCACAACTAGGCATTTTCACGGACCACTGATGAGAACCCCGTGACTCGAAAACGATTAACGTTGTGCGTTCGAATCGATTTGAAAGTAGTTTTTCACTCCTCTTGCTCAAAAAGGCCGTCATTGTAGAGTACCAGAGCGGGGAAAAAATAGCATTTCTTGCTCTAGGGGAAAAAGTATTTTTTTTTTAATTTTTGTCTATAATTGTAGTACAATGACGGCCTTTTTGAGCAAGAGGAGTGAAAAAGTCTTTATTATATATAATATATAACCACCAAACGGCCGCCATGGCCCACGCACAATGGTCCACCTGACGGACTAAGTGCGGAAACCAAACCCCATAACATAGAACATAGAAGTCTTTATTATTTTGTAGAATAATCATAAGTATGGACTCGACTTATTACTTGTTCACAAAAAAAAGAAGAACATTATATTTTTGAAAATGGAACTAAATGCGGCTATCTCTTGGGTAGAATGCGAGCATTGCGTTGCGGCTACAGAAGAAATAAAAAGGCATTGGCGCGAAATCTTTAGAATTTTTCTCTAATTTAATGCTAAACAATTTTATTTAAATTTTCGATTTCTGACATTCGACATATTAATTAATCGAGTCGATCAAAATTGAAAAAAAAAATCGTTTGGCATAATCGTTTTCGCACAACAGTACAATAAAAAAAAATGGTCGGCGATTTTTAACACAAATTGAGTAGTGGTAATGAATATTACGTGTTATTGGACCTATGTTCGTATATTACGTTAAGATCTGGGCATTTTCTAGTTGTGTATAATATATGTCACATTTTAAATCGTATATATATATGTGCATGTGTGATATTTGTGAAAAGTTAAAATGTAAACTCGCACGATTGGCATGAAACTTCGACTTTGGATATCAAAAACTTAATTACCACTACTTTTAACTTGAACAATGGATGAACTCGTCAAATAATTAAATGATGTAGTATTCACTGCCCCTGTGGTGGAGTTTGGATGTTCGAAATCCCCAATTTTTATGTTTTTAGCCTCGACCTCGATTGTCATCAAAATGGCGATAATCGCATAATTATACAGATTTGAATTTTATAAAGGTAAATTAATATTGTATTGGATTATTTTATTTTCTCGCAATCGTAGTGAAAAGTAGAGTGTAACACACGGCGCTAAAACCCATTATAACTCGGTTTCTATTTACTCCCTCGCTAAAGCTCGGGAGTAAAACTACCTCGTTACAATGGGTTATTTTAGCCCCTCGTATAACAATCTACTATTTATGACCGTGTTAGAGCATTTGCTCTTGTACTTTTACAGAGGGGAAGTGTTCGTAAGGCTTCTCCAGTGATATATACTATAAGGCCTAAACACGTAGCAGACGGCCCCACGGATCCGCCATTTTCGTATGTTGAACCGTCTGCCTAGCACCCTGTTTTTATAACATTTTGTGTCATCGAAATGGTTCGCAGCTAATAATCTTTTACTGAATGCGAACAAAACTAAATGTCTTAAGTTCTCATTACCAAATGTACCTCAAGTAGGTCTCAATTTAAAACTTGATGGCAAGAAACTAGATGCTATTACGGAAACTGTGTTTCTAGGAATTACTCTAGATTCGAGATTGCAATGGAGCGCCCACATTAGAGCTCTTTCAGGTAGATTAAGTTCAGCTGCATATGCAGTAAGAAAAATAAGGCCGTTAACTGATGTAGCCACAGCTAGGTGAGTATACTTTGCTTATTTCCACAGTATTATGTCTTATGGCGTTTTGCTGTGGGGATCGGCAGCTGACGTAGATTAAATTTTCATTTTACAAAAGAGGGCGATTCGCGCGGTCTACAAAATGAGTCCTCGTGGGTCCCTTAGAAATAAATTCAAAGAAATTGATATACTGACTTCAGTGCCGGATCTTGAATTTTTTTGAGGCGGGGCAAAAACTGAAAAATGCCGCCCCCGCCCGCCAATATTTTTACCGTTATCATCATTATCATTACCACCATAAGACGCCCAATGATAGACACAGACAAAAAACGCCCCAACGGCCGGTTTAGCGCTTCTTTTTCTCTGTTAAGCCTATTTTTTTTTTAAATACGTGTTGGGCATTCATTTTAATTAGGATAAGACAGGATAGGGTCTGAAATAAAATATGAGATTAAAAATAATTATTATATTGCACATTGAAATTACAATTTTACTCTTCGAGCCTATAGTTCGGCAAATAAATCGATGGCCTTGTCATAATTAATCTCATGAGCAGTGAGATTTTCTATTTTAGGAATAGAAAATCTCACTACTCAAAGAGACGGAACGCGCAAGGATATTTCTTCTTTTTTAATTTCGATGTTTACTCGATTGATTTCGCGGAGAATGTTTGTCCAAATCGTCAAGTTCAGAATAATTTTAAAACTCTTTATAAAAACTGACCTGCCTCGTACTTGTTGTAAGTTTGCTTGACTTATTCCAAAGATTCCACCACTTCCGGCAAATTATTTAAGAGGGCTTTCACAGCGACATGTTTTGCCGACCATCTCGTCTGACTGCTTCCTTTTAAATTGGTTTTAACATATTAGCTGACAAAAAGCAATATACATTTTGAATTATTTCGAATAGGTTTACTGCTTCCGGGCATGATGAGGCAGAATGGACTCCGTCAAGATTTAAGGAGTGAGCCAAACACGGTACGAACTCGGCCAGCTCATTCCTTTCTGCAATCCTGGCTTGCACTCCGTTATAGGTGTCAACTACGAGTATATTGGATCCATCATCATAAGATTGGCCTCGACATTGTCTGATATCTAAACCATCAACTGTCAATTTTTCCATAATCTGTTGACATGTATTCTCCTGTTTTTCCAGCAACTTCAATGAAATCAATGAAACTTTATTTTATTTCACACACATCACCAGCGAATGACCAGTCTATCTATTCTGTAAAAATCTCACCGTGAAAACTTTGGTGAAGTGAGCTTGATGCTAGGGATTGGCACTATTGTTACCTCACTTCGAGCTCACTTCACCTAAGTTTTCACGGTGAGATTTTTTTACAGAATAGATAGACAGAGTTGGACCCTGTTGAGTCGACAGTTTTTCTTGGAAACACTATTGGCGGTAAATTACAATGGGGCCCATACATAGAAAAATTGTCAGGAAAGCTAAGTTCGGCCGCCAATGCTGTTAAAAAAAATAAGACAGATAACTGACGTAGATACAGTCAGAATTGTTTATTTTAGTTATTTTCATAGTCTTATGTCATATGGGATTCTTCTCTGGGGAATCTGTGCGGACATTAATACTATCTTTGTTCTACAGAAAAGGGCTGTTCGAGCTATTTACAACCTAGGTCCTAGAGATTCCCTTAGAGAAAAATTCAAAGAAATAAATATTCTGACTGTAGCCTCACAATATATTTTTGAAAACCTATTGTTTGTACACAAAAATATATCAAATTTTAAGAAAATGTCCGATATTCAAAGTTTAAATACTAGGAATAAACACAACCTTGATGTACATCGCACACGTCTCCACAAAGTAGGCAACTCATTCATGGGTTATAAAAACAATTTATTTTGAAAAGAGTAACCGTGGAGTTTCTTGCTGGATCTTCTCCATAGGAAGCGATCAGTTGGAACCATGTACCTAGCTTCTGATGTTTCATAAGTGCCCTTGTAGGTTTGTGTGAAATAAAATATTTTGAATTTGTCTGTGCTGATGACCGCTGAGAAGTTTCCTCTTCTGGAACCAACTCTGGGTGCAGCAGCCAGATTATGGTGAACTTTAGAAAAGGCTATCATAATTGAATACGTACGTATATAAAATATAAGGTTTCTGCTGTTGACCGATGAGGAGTTTCCTCGTCTGGAGCCAATCCTAGACGCTGCAGTCAGGTCATGGTAGACTATAGAACGGACTATCATAACTAAATGATATCGTGTCTGTGCCGTAGACTGTTGTGGAGTTCTTTCGTCTGGAGCCAATCCTGGCTGTAGAATCAGGTCATGCATCATAAAAAAATGCATTGTCTTTGAAACTGAACCAACATGTTAAATTTCACCTCCGTAGGATAAGAGAAAGTGGTTTTAATTCAGCTTGCAAGATTTGACCAATACATATTAACTAACAAGGCAAGTTAAATAAAAGCTTGTGAAATGAGGGTTCCAATGACATAAAGCTCATATCTATAGATGGACGGGAGGACCAACCAGGGCCAACACAACACAACATGCGGATTGTCCACATCGTTTTATGATAGGGCTGCACTGCTGCACTGCACAGCACGTCTTTTTTTTTCTTCTTTTTACATGACTCTATTTGCCGTCATCCCTCTTTCGCGCATCGACTTTCCCTCAAGCATCCATTGTTTTCTTGGTCTACCCCTTCTCTCGTAGTTGTCCATCATTAATCGGCAACACATGACCGTTACATGATAGCCGATTTCTTTCGAAAACTTTTCGGTGACCGGCGCCACTTTCATACTTCCTCTTCCTTCTTTTAACATTCGCACCCGGGAATGATAAGAGACATTCTAATACTAATAATGACTGACTAACTAACTATACAAATAAAGACAAAAGGACATTTAGGCGTCGAAGTACTAGTCCGCATTGCTGTCATCCGGAAAGGTGCCCAGAACACTGGCAGCATTGCCACGTTGAATGGTAATGCTAATTCGTTGGCCAAAGAACGAGCCAGCCCTCTGGTCACGTGAAGTGTCGACCAGTCGGTGATATATATATTGTTTATAAGATTTGTATTAGATCTTAACATTCTCATTTAAGCTCATCCTTTTTGTGGCCCAACATCCTGACGCACCCATTGTTTTTTAAATCTTCGCCAAAAGTTAAGATGAATTCGGCAATCGCAAATGGTTCCCGTGTTCAACTGCAAACTGTAATCATCCACACCAAATATCGCTATTTTCTTCATTCTAAATAAGATGTAGATAGGCAATAAGAGTAGGTGAGTAGGGGAACGTGCGATGTAAATGCGACGACAGCTAGCGGGTATAATCCTGTTAACGTTATAGCAGGTACTTCTTAGTGGCCTCATAACGATATTAGCCAAGTAGGACATAAGAAATGCAGGGTTGAAATGTGTACTAATTTTAACCTTAATATTAATTTTAAAGGATTAGTTGCAGTCGTTGCAGACTCTGTAAAAAGACAGACCTAGGTACCTTGTAAATTAGCTAATTAGGTACGAACTCCGAATAAAGATTCGTCTCTCTCCATGGAAGAGCTTTGATTTTCCATAACAAGTTAGAAATTGTTAGTGTTTTGGATTTTCTACTAACTGATCGGTTACCTTCTTTTAAAATATACCTAAGGTAGGGTAAAAAAAAATTACCCCTTCTTACCACTTGCCTGAACCTGAAGCAAATGGTGACTATTGTTTTGTAACACGAGTCCATCCCTGTATAAAAAATTGTCTCCATGTATTGTATAGGTAATGTGTTCACCTTCTTAGATACGTATATCTCATTATGAATATTGATTTTCTCCGCGACGTCATTGGTAATCCTAAAAGTCTCCATATAAAAGACGTTGCAAAACCTGAGACCGCCGAGTAGTCTCCACAGCAACGGCAGCTCCGCCGCAACACGGGATTGGTTAAAGTACACTTAAGACTGGAGTAGTTCGTTTAACGATTTTCTTCAGTATTTTTGTAATAACCATCTCAGATCATTCCTCTCCTAATTTTAAGTAAGCGCAAAGAGTTTTCCAAGTTTTTTACTTTTCTTTGCGAGTGATTCTTAGCTAACGGGTGTAAATTCTAAGGTGAAGACAACGAAGATGTCGCTGACCCTGGATCCCGGGCCCGGGATAGCTGCTCTGCAAGCATGGGGTGGCCAAGTAGCGGCATATGGCGCCTCCAACCAGACCGTCGTGGACAAGGTGTCGCCAGATATGCTTCATATGGTCGATCCTCACTGGTGAGTCTGAATATTTTCAATGTTCTGTTTGCTTTTCATAACGTCTTATTCTTTACTATCGTTCTAATATTTTTCTAATTCAGGTACCAGTTTCCTCCGATGAACCCGCTCTGGCACGGACTCTTGGGATTCACTATCGGCTGTCTTGGATTCGTCTCTATCACTGGCAACGGAATGGTCATCTACATATTTATGTCAACGAAGGTAGGTTTAATTTTGATTTTGGTTAGTTTATATTTCCGTTAATTCATATTTTTTTTTTAATTTTAATTTATTTGTTTTTTTTTCAGAGTCTTAAAACTCCATCAAACTTGCTAGTGGTTAATCTCGCTTTCTCCGATTTCCTCATGATGTGCGCTATGTCTCCGGCTATGGTGGTAAATTGTTACAACGAAACATGGGTATGGGGTACGTATTGCGTGACAGCGTTGCTTCTTTATTTTTTGTTTTTTAGCATGTAACCACTCTTCTTCGTCTTCCTTCAGGTCCTCTTGCATGTGAACTCTACGCTTGTGCGGGCTCACTATTTGGATGCGCATCGATTTGGACCATGACAATGATAGCCTTCGACCGCTACAATGTTATCGTGAAAGGTATCGCCGCCAAGCCCATGACTAACAACGGAGCTCTTCTGCGTATACTCGGTATCTGGTTGTTCTCACTTGCATGGACTCTCGCGCCATTCTTTGGATGGAACCGGTAAGAACTCCTAATATCCGTTTATGTATTTAAAAACAATCAAGTAGTTACTAATTTTACGTACCTATTATTATATTACAGATATGTGCCTGAAGGAAACATGACTGCGTGTGGCACTGACTACTTGTCTAAAGATTGGTTCAGCCGAAGCTACATCCTTATATATTCCGTTTTCGTATACTTCATGCCTCTTTTGCTTATCATCTATTCTTACTTCTTTATTGTCCAGGTAACGCAGAAAACACAATTGGGACTAATTAATTATCTTGATTCTATTAGTAAATTATGTGTATTATAATGTTTTTCTGTTACATTCAGGCCGTAGCAGCTCACGAGAAGGGAATGAGGGAACAAGCTAAAAAAATGAATGTGGCTTCCCTTAGGTCTTCAGAAGCGGCTAACACCAGCGCTGAGTGCAAATTGGCAAAGGTTTAATACATTCTAATTGATTAATATGATTAAATTTGTCAGAATTCACTCAAATTCATGGTTAATAATAGCAACATATTGTTTCAGGTAGCTCTAATGACCATTTCACTGTGGTTCATGGCGTGGACACCATATCTTGTGATCAACTACACGGGCGTATTTGAAAGCGCGCCCATCAGCCCTCTTGCTACCATCTGGGGATCACTCTTTGCTAAGGCTAATGCCGTCTACAATCCTATTGTATATGGCATCAGGTCTGTATTCTGCCTTTTATTTTCTAGGAAAAATTATAACTATATGATCAAGGGCATATAATTATGTGATCAAGGGCAGCTCGCCGCTCATCTGCCGGTACTACAACGCGCATGCGTTGTAGTACCTTCCCTACCTTATTAACTTCTAATGCAAAATTATTGTTCCAGCCACCCGAAGTACCGCGCTGCTTTGTACCAAAGGTTCCCGGCGCTATCGTGTCAGGCATCGCCAGATGAGAGCGGCTCCGTGGCGTCCGGCGCCACCGCCGTCTCCGAGGAGAAGCCAGCCGCCTGAACACCGCGCTCACGCCTCCTCCGACCATAAAACCTCCTTGACTCGGCCTCGCTGCTCTATGGACACACGATTCTGCCAAAGCGATGTTATTTATTATTTTTATACGCAAACATTTACATTTGTACAAAGCTATTTAAACTTGAGCACAGAGCGTGTGCTGGTTGCAAAATATTCAGGCTGTCCACCTTACAAATCGGCACTTGCGTATTTTGAGTTCACGTTTTGGGTATCGAGTTGAACGTTGCACACTTTTCTTATGTACCTAATATTTGCTTTAAATATTGGTCGACGACATATAAAAAAATACAAAAAAAATAAGAATCAGTAGTATGTCGCCAGGCCGCCCCTTAATCCATGAGACTGCTCCTCTTAGATATAGGCATTGCTATAGATATCTCTACGATGAAACAGGCTCTGTATCTTGAACTAATAAAGTTAAGCAAGCAAAGTGGTTAATGATCACATAACAATTTGTTTTTCTTTCCACCCCTTCACTAGTGTGTTCTAGTTTTTAAAGCACAAAAAAGGTGCATTAGGTCAATGTTCAGACTCCACAGTTTACATTATTGTAAACTATTGGTGCCGATTCCCTTATTCACAAACTAAACTAAATTTAAGTTCAGTGCATCTTTTTCTTTCTATTTCATTAAGAAAAGGATAGAAGATAAATTTTAATTTAGTCCTGTCAAATTAATCAGCGCCAGTCACTACTCCATACAAGTTTAGACGTGATTAAAAACTTGCCCACTAAAAACGTCAATTTACGTCAAGTGCTGATTAATTTGACAGGACTAAGCTAAAATTTATCTTCTGTCCTTTTCATCATGAAATAGAAAGAAAAAGATGCACTGAACTTAAATTTAGTTTAGTTTGTGAACAAAGGAATCGGCACCAATGTTTATCAAATAAAAATTATTGACATTTTCTTGCTTACATATTTTTGAGGTGGCTGTATTTGTTATGAGTATGACAGGTTATGATCAATCCGTCCAGACCAGAATTGATTTTATTTTTGTGAAAGTCTATTTAATATCATTTCATTAATGTAATATTATGTTATCAGTTTTTAGTATCAATGACATTCATGAATATTTGTACGTCTTCTGGTATAACATAGCGTGCTTGTATTTTTTATAACAACTATTTTATTATACCTATGTTAACTAATGATTATGATTATTCACCTCAACTAAATAAAACGTACCTACATAACATATTACAGATAAAATAATTAACAGCATTGATGTTGTTTCGAAGGAATATAATTATAGAATACTTTGTCTAAGCGTTATACAGACGCCAGCACATCAAGCTACCCGAAACTGTCAAATTTTCCCAATCAACTTTGAACCTTAAACTTCAGCGATAAAGTTGAAAATCTATTCAATAAATTTGACAGATTGTTTTAGCTTGAAGTGCTGGCGTCTGTACCTAATATTTTTAAATAAAATTGATTGATATTCAGAAAAATACTTACAAAGAAGGTAGGTAAGTGTTATAAACTAACACACACACATAACATCATGCTATTCCCCGAAGGATTAGGCACAGGTGTATACCACATTTTGCCAGCAGAAATTCGTAATGAAAAAACCCAACAAACTCTTTGCCCGACCCGGGAATGGAATCAGTAGTGCTATTCTGTCAAAATCTCACCGTGATATTTTAGGTGAACTGAGCTGCCAATAGTGTCAATCCTTAGCAACTGACAGCTCACTCCACGCTCACTTCACCTAAGATAACACGGTGAGATGGTTACAGAATAGCACTACAGGACACGCTCAGCAGTCGCGCTTGCGACAACTAGAACAACGATAGGCAGTCTGAGTGTATGTAGACACACAACAAGACATAAACACAAGAAAAAATTTTGTTTCAAAACGAGCCTAGAAGTTTCAGGTGTCCAAGTTAAATCATAGGCCCATAAATATGGTTTCGAAAATTTTTAATCATTCATACCCTGAAGCCTGTTACACACGTAGCTATAAGTAGTTTCAAAATGTATGTACATTTTTGTGTTATCGTGACACAAAAGTAACACAATTGAAGAATAAGGGCAGAGTCACAACGAAGTCGACGAATCTAATCAAATTTTTTTCTTGTACAGACTCCAGCGCTTCAAGCTACTACAATCTGTCAAATTTATTTAATAGATTTTCAACTTTATCGCTGACGTTTAAGGTTTAAAGTTGATTGGGAAAATTTTACAGTTTCGGGTAGCTTGATGTGCTGGCGTCTGTACTTCCTTCCACTTTTGTGGATGTTTTGATTTTAATTTTTTAAAGGCTCTCGGTAACATCTTTGTCGTTCAGCGGGCGTTAACGGCATCTTTTCTAAAACGGAAATGGAATTACGATTAACATATAAGTGAATATACTGTGACAATCCCTAAGTGTCACGTGACACAAAAATTTTAACACAATGGTCACACAATTGAACAAAATTAACGTTTCCCTTCAAAAAATTATATTTTTGTAATTTCACCCTCTAGTTACTCGTAAAACATGCATGACTTTATTATACCATTAACTACACTGACATGCTGCACTGTAAAGTATTTTACCGAATTCACGTAATTTGGCACTTTTTAACCGACTTCCAAAAAGGAGGAGGTTATATGTTCGACGCGTATGTTTTTTTATTTTTATTTTTATATTCATATGTGGACCGATTTTGAAAATTCTTTTTTTGTTTGAAAGGGTATGCTCCCAAATTGGTCCCATATAAATTTTATTAACTTTGCTTGGGTAGTTTTTGAGTTAGCTACAAAATACGTATTTTTTTTCTCACTTAGTATGTAGATAATATGATAAGTTCCTGACACTGGTAGTAGATAGTGATATTCGAATGTGTGTGGGGTAGGTACCACAACTAAAAAGTGAAAAATAAAAACTTTTTACAAAAAAAAACTACTGACTTCCAAAAAAAACACTACAAAGTGAAAAATAACTTTAATTTCGGAAGCCGGTGGCAAAAAACGAAAACACAAAACCCAAGACACCGACTTCCGAAATTAAAGTTATTTTTCACTTTGTAGTGTTTTTTTTGGAAGTCGGTAGTTTTAACACAATTTCTTAAAGTCCTTTTTACGACGCGCACGAATCGAAACCCACAGTTACTAAACAAAATGGCTTAGCCGAAAGAAACTAGCACCCTCTCGTTGTAACTATTTTGACACATAGATTTCCCATACTAAATTTGGAATTTACTTCTATTATTATAAAATATCAAAGTTACAAAAAGGAATCACACAATGGAATGGAATATGAGACACTTGTTTATAAGCAAATAAATAAATTCATTATTAAAATTACATTGTTTTATAGTATAGGGTGAGTGGTGGCAAGATCAAACAGTTTTTTGATGAGATGAGCAGTGTTGTATTTGTAGTCTTGTAGAACAGTAGCTTATGTTAAAAACTTATTTGTAGTAAGTAACACATTAACAAAATCTTGTTAAATCTGTTCTAAAGCAGTTTATATATATATATATATACGTCGGAGACGGATAGGTATTATCAGCGATATTTTAACTACTGGGGCCCTACCATGAACATTTAAAATACTTGCCAAATGCAGGACAGGTCAACTTGGCAAGTTAACCTGACAGGTTTTCTATTTGTACCTTGAGCATTTCCGTCTGACCTGCAAAGTATCAACTTCAGACCTGCTACGTTATCGTTGACCGGTACGCCATATTATAAACAAACGTTCGGAAATACTTTTTCGCAACATTACCGGTTTTACGGTTTTAAAGAACTAGATAAAATTAATTTAATAACAGTTTATAGTGATCAATAGAATTCTAACAAAGCTTTGTTTCGTAGCAAAAAATCTTATTTAACACGGTTATGACGTTGGAGACCCTTTTAGATGCTTAAGAAAGGTATAAGTACCTACTTGAAAAACTTACCAAAGTTATTGCTATTTTCGAACGACGATATCTAAGTGTTAAGTATCAAATATATTGTAAACACCACAAATGTTTACGAGATCATTTTGAATATTGGAGATTCAAGTGGGTTCCTTTTTTGTAAGTTTGTTTTAATAGAAGAAACTGTTTCTGTAAATAAATCAGAAAAACAAAGCACACATTTGTATCATGTCCGTTGTTGAGAGTGGTAAGAAAGTGCAGTTATTTGGTGATAATGACTTAAGTTTCCTATGAACGATTGAAAACAGTGTGGAATTTTATAAATAATCACAAGGACATTGCAATGGGCTACAATAAAAGTGCTCAAACTCGAGAAATGTCCCGCAGATTGTGGACGGAAGTGACGGAACATTTGAATTCCATTGTTGGTGGTGCTATCAAAGATTTTAAACACTGGGCAACTGTAAGTTGGTTTTATGTTAAGACTACGAATATTCGAATTTCCCTTCGGGGAAACAAGGCGTGATGTTTATGTTACTACGAATATTATATTTGCCTAAAACATCTATTAAAAATTTTAGTTTTTATTTTCTTCTATTCTCGTATTGTGTTCTTGATTTGTATTTCTTTTACATCGAATTACTAGTACCATTTCCTTAACATATATACCAGTTTATTGAACATAAAACTTTCCTTTGGATTTAAGCGATTTGTTTCACACTGTTTTTATCACCATCTTCCTCAAGAAACTCAATTATTTTCATCTTCGTCACACATCCAAAATAAACGACTAAGAGATTGTTTGTTTTGTTATCTACAATTTTAAAGACCGCCTAAATAGTTTTATTTAACATGTACTTATGTTTTTTGTTTTAAATGAAAGAAAACAGTTCAATAAAAGTTACTTTTTCACACCTGCTTAATATGACTGCAGGGCAGTTCAGTTTTCAAGGTTATATACGTCAAAAAGGACGTGATGGTACAGCTTATCGCAGGTCAGACTAGTGAAATGCTGTCACGTGACCACTGACCGGCTTTAGTCACGTGATCGCTGGCTCGCCTGTTATTTGACGTGTTCATGGTCGAAAATAGCCCGACAGTTCACTTTCCGTCGGAAATTGACCTGCTATAAGAGTGCATGGTAGGCCCCCTGGTTGATGCGCAATAGAAAAACATTTGCAGTTCAGATCACATTTTAATTTATTATCAAATGAATCACACTAGCTAAATTATACACACACTGGGTGCGACGGCGTTTATTAAAATCACCAATTAACACAATGATCACAAATTACAACTAACACAATTACTGAGCACAACGAATCGAGAACAGTTCCGTGACATCTTGATTCCAATGCGACCAGAGGCTGAATCATTTATAAATATTAGTCTATGGGCTGAATGCCCTCCTCGCCGTGGCCTTCAAACATCACGACTCTGTAGAAGCGCGCCTTTTTTGTTGTAGGTAGTTCACCCTTGATGTCGCCAGTGGCGCGCTTGCGATTCGTTTCGTGTCCGTACTAATGACCGGATCCGACATATATAATATTTTTATCATCAGAATGAAACCGGGGGAAGACGAAAGGGTGATGGGGAAAGATTGAAATAGTTTCTAAAATCGTTCAAATGATTATCACACGTTGTTGGTGGTCACTATAGTCTATAGTT
Source organism: Agrochola litura (assembly GCA_949152395.1). NCBI lineage: Eukaryota > Metazoa > Arthropoda > Insecta > Lepidoptera > Noctuidae > Agrochola > Agrochola litura. The sequence goes on from OX424493.1 coordinate 14,406,994, forward strand.
TGAAGTGCAAGTGAAAACTCTCAACTGTCTGTAGTGTCAGAATACCTTTAGTTAACAAAGATAAAACGATTAAAAAAATATAATAATATATATTTCAATCTTACCCCACCGGGGGAACATTGAAAGTAGAGGTTGTCAAACTTTCCAGTTTATTTGCATAAGGTTAGGGCGCTTTCAATTTAGACGTTTCGTGTCGGACCGCTGCCGCACGTTTACCGTGCCGCTGGTTATAGCCCGCTGCCGGACCGCTGCAGTACGGTAGCAGTCCGATACCAAACGCCTAAATTGGAAACGTATCTGACTGCCGTGCGTTTGGTTGCTAGTGATGTTTTAAATATATTTGACAACAGTTAAGCCATGGACTCTGACGAAATGAACACGTGGAGTTTGTGACGTTGCCGTCCTGTTGTCGAGCGTTCGCGGTACCGACACCCCACTGTTGCCGTACCGCGCGCTTTGTGTGAAAACAAACGACCATCCGTGCGCAATACGACAAACGCACCGCTTCGGCACCGCAACGGTCCGACACGAAACGTCTAAATTGAAAGCGCCCTTATACTGACAATAAAACATCACTACCAATCAAATAAATCCTTTACCTTTTCTTTATCCTAACATCGAGATTTTACCAAACAAAATTTCACATCTTTCTTTTATCTTAGTCTTTTATATGTTCATTTTACCCCGTCAAATATTGATGGGTAAAGACGGAAAATTGTAATAAATCCAAAAGTACGAAAAATAGCCATATTTAGATGTAATAACACAACTAAGAATTACAAATGACGAATAGATATTCCAAGAAAACACTCGTACCTACCACGTAAATAAAGTTACAGGACACGGGGTAAGATTAAAATATTCGATTAACTTGCGTAAAAGTCGCTGCGCAGTCATTTGCATTTTTCACACAAACCGCTCACTGAGGTGTGTGTGTGTGATTGTGGTGTGCGACGCATAGACATAGTGCGACGTAACAAAATAGCGGTCTTAACAATGTTGCCATCACTGCAATAACTGCACGGAATCTGGCGCTATGGACGACTTTTTGTGTTACCCCGTTTTTCGTCTTGCCCCCACTCACCCTATTTCTAATAAGTAATAACTTACCCCTTCACCCGACAAAACATTGTTGAATGTGGTTACATAGTGAGTGCATTATTTATTATTTGCTGCATTTTTTAAATACGCGCGACTGTAGACGTAGCAATTTTGTATGAGAAACAAATTATGACAGGAATTTAATTTAGTTTTTAAAGCAATAGAACCAATTTCTACATCAAAAAAATCTAAACTTGCAATATTATTACTATGTACTTAGTCTGAATGTTGATTTATATGTTTATATTTCGAAATGTATTTTATTTTATTTTACGAAAACGACCCATAATATCTAATAGCGAATTAGCGAGTAATGTAACACGCGTGTTTGACGGATTTCATTCGACTTTTCCATAGACATATCAAATAACCATTTCAATGGACTTTTCAACTCTAATGTTTTATTGGTAGGTTGGTACGACGTTGCTAGGCAACGAATAAAAACAAACAATGATACCGTATTGTCAATCAACGAGTAAACGAATTATTTCATCGCTTCTCATGCATTTTAATAGTAACTTATTTTAAATTTAACACCATGGCGTGCAAAACATCGTTTGAACTTCATCACCATTTTCCTAAACTAGCTGAAGAATCCGGTTTTACTTTTAACACACATCGACCTCGTATTCATATAGACTGGAACAAAATTAGTGAGTATATTATCTAAGATTTAAAATACCATCCTAGGTCCTTGTGGGTGGATGCTTGGTTTATTTCAATATTTCTCAACAATCGTACCATTAAGTACCTAGGTAGTGATTGCATTCATATGACTTAAAGCAACAGCCTATTTTTATGTAACGTAACAATACATATGTAAACATAACATAACACCACGCTTGTTGTATTTCCCCGCAGGGTTATTTATATATAACATTGTATAAAATGTTGTATTAATTAAACATTTTGTTACAGGACTGATAGATATAGAAAGTTTAATAAAAGAAAGAAAATTTGTTATCATCGAACAACATTTAAATGACGTAAGGACTTAATAATTTATTACAAAAAATAGATAAAATAGGTACCAAAAAGTAGGTTACATTGGAACTGCCTTAAAAATCTTTATTAGTAGCATGATTCAAATCAGGAAATGCCCATTTAAAAGTTGCGATGTCTTAGAATCTCACTTGTTGCTTATTCCAAGCAAAATTGTACGACCTTACAATAGGGGGAATGCCAACCACGAGAAAGTTGATCACATAGCAGTACCTACTAACTATGTTGTCGCTCGTAAAAGGACGCTCAGATGCTCTTCTCCATATTTCTGCCTCAGCTCAATAGCATTTATAAAAATCCATGGGAATAGGGAGGGTTGAGCTATTGCTTACCAGCAACAACAATTTAAAACATATAATCCAACTAGCTTTTGTCAGCGGCTTCGCCTACGTGAAGGTCGGTAATTATACCATGGATGGGAAAGGACTGCCGGGATAAACAGTATCCTATATCCTAACCCAGGTCATGGTCTACTTGTGTACCAACGGACAGAGTTACTTTCGAAATTATATTATTATATATAGTACTAGCTGTTGCCTGCGACTTCGTCTGCAATCCAGGATGAAAGTCAGGGTCTACCCATGTGCCAAATTTGATCCAAATACGTTCAGCCGTTTTAGCGTGAAAGCGTAACAAACAAACACACTTTCGCATTTATAATATTACCTATTATTTTTATATATATTATATACGTACGTCATATACGTATATATGTATAATATTATATACTAGTATGGATGTAGGAGATTATGGAGGAGAAACTACATGACATGGCATGAAATGTTTTTTTTGTCCTAATGTGAACCAAGGACCTAATTTTGTTTACCTTAATTTTTGTAATAACAGTTGACCACTATTAATATTCTGCTATCAGGTAGGTACATATTATAAATTAGAGTCGCTTCTCGTGTCTACGACCGCGTTGTTCTTCTAAACTACGCAGTAGATTTTGATGCGGTTTTCAACATAATTCCGGAAAGTTTATGTGTATAACATACCGATACCTCACTGAACCTCGAAAAAGCACGTTAAGCAGTTGGTCCCGGCTATAACAGGGATGATGACTAAAAGAATATTTGTATCAGTCTTGTAGATTATTAAAAAATATTGGACACTTATTTTTTCTTTTTTTACGTTGTTATCAACAGATTACGGCGATACATTGAGTTAAAATGTGCCATGGCGTTTTTTTTTTCTTTAGGGCATCTCGTAGCTGACCTCTGAGGTCATGACTATTTAAACGGTCAATCCTGTAGGTGCCTTAAGTTTCTACACTTAAAACCTCCAGCCAGGGGTTATTCAACTCGGAGGACACGGTGGAGATCTGCCCGGCTTGGGCGGAGCATCGCCGTGTTCTCGTGGAGGCGATCGGCGGCGGTGATCTCTCCCGTCCGGCCCTGGTTCAGGCCATGGTACGGAGCGAGAGGAAATGGGAGGCCGTCACCTCCTTCTGCGAAGCGGTAATGCTCGCAAAGGAGGAGGCGGAAAGCGTGAGGGAGAGGCAAACTTTGCGCCCTCACGCCCCTAACCGCCGCAGGAGGAGACGCCCTGGACGGTGAGCAATGGGTAGCTCGCCGTCCGATAAGGACCAGGCCCGGGTCGACGGCGCGTTGTGTTCCACGTGCGCCTCAAAGAGATGTCAGCAGAATTGATGGGGTCCGCTAGGACCGATGCTTGCCGGGGGTGCGAAGAAAACCGATAGGGAGATCGTGGCCCCCGGCAACAGGGCAACCGAAGGAACACGGGTGGGTTTTAGTCAGTAAGAGTCTGACACGCCTTCCCGCTGCGCCCAGAGCGGGAGAAGTTATGTGATAAATACACACCCAAAAAAAAAGGGGTTATTAAACCAAGCTAATGAAATTTAAGTGAACGCTCGCTAAGGGCACCACCTGTAGGGTACGAACCTCGGCTTAGGCAAAGATGGGACGGGCTGGATCAAAGTTTTGATCATGATTATTAGTCGGGGAATTTAAAGCTACGTGCACAGCTGCAACAACTGCTGGCACCTCGTTTTCGAGCAAGGGTCGGGGGGAAGTATCATTTACTCGGGGACGCGGTCGCAAAGGACCTCGGCGGCGAGGTCGGAATGACGGGAGGCATCTGTGTTTGTAAACTGTGCTTGTTTCCCTATTGCTCTCCTGGAGGAGGGTTATGGAGTCATCAGGGTCGGTGAGATGTGCCATGGCATCACGAGTATGTAGATTTTATACTTATACTTTTCTACTTACTTGTGACTTTTGACGTAGCGACCCCCACTCCCCAACTTTAATGCGTTGTATCCACTCTATACTCCGTGGTTGTATCTAAGTCATTTTTATTAATATGATAAAGCAAAAAATACGTGTCTATTTTTTTTATTATTATCTGACTAACGGGGTTATTCCCAAAGTAGGTACTCCATTCTTTTGTTATAAGAATTTAAGATAAGAATCTCATACATTAATTCCCAAATTACTCCAAGGAATTATTATTATTTAAAAATACTCATTCTTTTGTTCCCAATCTGCACCATAGTACCTATAATAAAACCACTATTTTCACACTAATAACTACTTTAATTTACAACACGTAATATCGTCACAAGAGATACCTTGTGGTGGTTACCGAGTCACCGAAGAACTGATCCTCTTCTAGCCAACGCAAAATGGCCAGACATCACCTCCATTGCGAATCATGGAGGGGATGTCCCCTTCTATCTCAACGTAGATCAATACAACAACCAACCAAACATGATTTCGAATAATAACTGTCTGATAATCATAATGCCTACTAATAATTTAAATACGTAAAATGCATAGTATGAATTAGGCACTTATTTTACGCAGAATTAAGATTTATAAACCGTTTCACACCCGTTAAAATTTTAACTCAAACCAGCAACTGAAGTTGAATAATTATATACCTAACAAAACTACAAGAATTTACAACGAATCACGACAATAGGTATCTGGAATTATTCTCAAAGTACTCCACCGATTATTCGTTATCAATTCTCAAACTGTTTCATCTACATAATTACCTATAAAATACATTACATTTCATTACAGTCAGTCACAAAAATTCCTAAAAGAAAAATTTAAGTTTAGTATTTTGTTATAACGTCAATGCATATTTAAAATAGGATAACAATAAAGATTCCGAAAAAAAAAATTACTTCCGTAAATCTGTGGTTGACTGTAATACAAAATTTCCAAAAAAAATACTAAACTTCCGAAAAAAAATACTAAGTTTCCAAAAAGTCAATATGTTGTGAAAAGTCAGTGACAGAAACGAATTGCCGCAAAACCGACTCCACGTAGTCTTGTCTGCCCTACCTCTAGAGTGTAATTTAAGCCCGCAAAGGGGCGAGGCGGCCCGCGAGCTGAGGAGCAAGTGGTTTTATACGACGATAAACTGGCGTTGGACCGCCGGAGTCTCGTCAGAAGTGCCGGAGTCGTGACAGAAACCATGCCTGCTGCATATTGCATGCTCACTTGCATTCTGCATGCATGGTGTATGCTTGTTTGCATGTTTGAAAAATATTACGTCAGCAAATTCTGTATTGATTTTTCGGAATTTTCAGTACCTATTTTATTCGGTAGTTTTCGCATAAGTTGTCGGAAAATTAGTATTTATAGCAGTAAATTTCATATTTTGAGTATGCACATATTTTAATTTTTTTGCGGGGCGTTTATTACTACCCTTTAAAATTGTAGGCTTTTTTACGATAATTCAATTCAATTTATTTAATAAAGTAACCATGACTCATGTTAGTAAACTTATCCTATGTTAGTAATTAAGACAAACTACATCCTAAACAAATTCCTGTACAATATACATAGCGGCAGTACTGTCCTACGCTTCACCGCGGCTGCACCATTCCATGGGAAATGGCGCAGCAGCGATTTACGTACGGACAGTCTGGCCCTGATCGAAATTAGAAACAGGATACTGTTGTTGCCGCCCCACACCCCACGCACCAGGGACGCACAGCGCTTACGCATGTGGCAAAGAAACAATCCACATGTGCGTCCGCGACCATCCCTGATGCGCTGCAGTAGCGTGGCAGCCTCAACAGTACCCTGAACACGTTGTTGTATTGCACGCGGAGGGCACTGTACGATTTTTGAGTATATCTAGCCCACAGGCTGCTCGTGTAAAAAGTAGACTTACTACAATACGCTCTGAAAAGAGTAATTTAACGGTTACTGAACAACGAGCAAACCTACGAGCCAGCATGTTCGCTCTAACCGATAGGGCCCTCCGTGCCCGTTCTATATCGTCATCGTCCCTGAGATCAGGAGTAAGTATGTGGCCAAGATATTTAATCTTGTATTATCTTCTTTAATAGCATAGGTACCATTAAGGTAAACTGGTGGTACATAAACAGGATACCTACCCCTGGGCCCAAAGACCATGTATTCACTTTATTTTTAGGGTTCCGTAGTAAACAAGGAACCCTTATAGTTTCGTCATGTCCGTCTGTCTGTCTGCCCGTCTGTCTGTCTGTCTGTCTGTCTCTCTGTCTGTCCGCGGTCTAGCTCCGAGACCCTTAGTACTAGAAAGCTGTAATTTAGCATAGGTATACATATTCATTATGCCGACAAAGTGGTAAAACAAAATTATGAAAAACATTTTTTTTAGGGTATTACCTCTTCTCCTACACGTAAAGTGGTGCTCAAAACTTTTGAGCCTGACTGTACGTCAGCTACCCTTTTATAGTAATCCGGTACATATTTAAATTAGCTTTTTGATTAAAATGGAGTGGAGTACTTTAAGAACATTTTAATATTATCATGGAGTAGAATGAAACCTAGTTAAAATATTATATTTTTCGTGGAGTAGTTTGGGAACTCTTTTTGGAGTACTTTGGAAATAACCCGACTAACGGACTAAATAGAATTTCTTTTTTTTTACCCAGGCATCATCCCTATTCGTAGATCATCAGTCGTAACGACTGTTATGTAGTGAGGTAGTCAGCAGAAGCCTGAAAGTCTTGGCAAGCAGTCTTACAAAGGGGTATCGCGTTGCGGTTGTGGAGGTCAGATAGGTAGTCGCTCCATGTAAAATATTGGTATTCAGCTGCATCTGGTTATGCTGACCCCAACATAGTTCGGAAAAGGCTAGGCAGATTGATAAAACTTAAGAAATCTCGATGATTTGTCAAGTCGTAAGAACCGTCGTATTTATAAGTAATTCTAACAAAAATAACTTTGATGAACAGATATTAGATTGCGTGATTGAATCTGAGTTCGATGTACGCATACTTGACGAAGGTGTCCTGAAACTGTTCAGACTTGCACAACTGGCTGTTGAATACCAACAATTTTGTCGTCATTACCTAGACCGGAGTGTCTACGTGTTGCGGGAAGAAATAACATCTCTAGCAAAGGTTAGATTAAGAAAATTTGGTATAATACCTCAAGATTTTCCGTAAATCCCACAAGTAAACATTTAAAGTTCTTTACAGGACTTGGATTCATGCAAAAAGGATCTTCGAGAAAAGGATGAAGAAATACGAAGACTAAGGAAAAGATCTAGGCATAGTTTTAAGACTCCTCTACCATATGGAAATGATAACATAGCGACTATGATTTTAAAAACCCTGTCTCACAAAGGTGATATATTTCCATCGACATCAAACGATGGACTTCAGTATAACAAATGTAATTATTGCGATAAGGTATTTTTGAATCAACTTTACTTAAAGAGTCACTTATCTAGACGACATTCTGATTTAATTGAGACACCTCAGAAAGATAAACAAGATAATCCTATGAACAACGAAAATACCAAGTTAAGTGCAGAAGTAAATGAACTTAAGAATAAACTAAAAGAAATGGAAGTAATTATTGCTAACACTACTAAACAAAGTAATCCAACAAAAACAATCATTAATGAAGCTAAATCGCATACTGATAATATCATTCAAGAAGTAAAAAAAGATATGAGAGACGTTGAAGTATCGACCAACACTGAAGAATACTTACTAAACAAAATTGAGGAATGGAAAAAAGAGGAACATGAAAATTATAACAAAGAAATGGATAAGTTAAGAAACCAGATCATAGAATCTATTAAAATTTTCAAAGAAAAGGAAACGGAGAAACCTGCCCCAACCGAAACGAATGTAATAATTCAATTACATGAAACAATAAAAGAACAGGGTGCAGAAATATTGGCACTGAAAAAAGAACTTAAAGATTCGGTAAGTATAATTTGGGAACTCACCTTAGACTATTAAAGCTATAAAAAATTACTGATAAAATACCTTCTTTAGAGAATAAGAACAGAAAAAGACAACGCTGATCGAAACAAGGAAGCCGATGCTCAAGTATTATTTTGGTCAAATCGAGCGGAAGCTCAGTCGAAACAATACGAGCAATTGCTTCAGAAGTTGAACGATGTTGCCAGGGATGCTAAGGAGTCTCGCGCTATCGCAGAAGCAGAGAGGGAGCGAGCGGCTCAATTACAAGTATTATTGCAACAAAGTGTTATTGTTAATACAAATGGACATATCGACACTACTGATGATGCACCAGTAAGTCCCATGGCTAATCCATTCGAATTATAAAAAAAAATGATTTTGATATGTTTATTACCTAATTGAAATATTTAATACGCCAAATTTCAGACTCCGACGAAAATACCCAGCTCTTCCAATATAAGAAAGAAACCGTTAAAAAAGAAAATAAATTCGAATAAATCTGATCAAGAAGCTGACCGCAAAACCCTTGAAAAGCTTCATCGCAAAGCACAAGAGTTGCTAAATATTGGTTCTATATCCAGTTCCTCAGATATTTCAAGTGTAGAAAATGATAAGCCATTGGATATAAAAGCTGTGGACTTAAAGGGGACGACGAATAATAAAATGGAAATTTCTAGTAAGATAAAAAATGTAGAAGAAAAACCCCAACAAACGTCAAATGCACAAGATTCGCAGATATTACATGCAAAGGCACCAAAAACAAAGAAAGAAAAACTGAAATTTAATCATATCAAAAATTCAAAAGAAGGAAACTCTCCTTCTGTCATCCCTGGAAGGTAAGGTATTGTTATTAATTTAGGGCTCAATTTAATTAAGCAGCACTGCTTCAGTCCTGCATCAAACGCTTAAATTTAAATAGCCCTTATAGTTAACACACGCAAAAACACCATAGAATAGATATAGCTTATTTTTATAATTTTATTTTGCTTACATATAGAAAGTTTTATAAATTGGGATAGGTACCCAATTATCTTTGTCTTGCGGACCAAATATAAAACTAAGACCTACCTATCTATTAATTACGGTATGATACTTTTTAAATTTACCTTGTTTCTGCATGTGATTACAGTCCGATGAAAGTAGTGAGAGCGAAGATAACCGAAGAAGTAAATAATCGTTTAGTGTCGGCTGGCGTAGATCCACTCAAACATAGACTACCTCGAAGTGTCTTCCAAAAACAACGTTTACAAATACAACAACAGCAAGAACTGAAAGCTAAGGTAGTAGTTACAACAAATCTTTACCGATACTTTGACTCACCAAACGAGATATTTAATGTTACTTACTGCGCATATTTCAGAAAAATTCCACCCATGAAAAAGTGAGACATACAATTCTGGCGTACTTAGATTCCAGTACAACGGACTTGAAAAAGGATGTTACCCAAATACAGGAATACATATCTCCAACAAAAGCATCAAAACCTTTTAAAAACCTGACAACTGTTATTTCTAATGTCAAAACAAAAGCATTATCATTGGTGAAAATGAACGATACGAATGTAAAAAACAAGCGTAAATCGCTGAATGCTGAAGTAGCAAAGCGCGCCATGACTTTATTGAAAACTCCGCCGGGATCCCCATCTAATAGCCCTGTTGCGGCCAGGCGTAGTCCGTTTAAGGCATTTAATATCACACAAAACGCATCGCGTAACTCATTAAATGTGACTACAAGATCAGATAACCAGGCTAAGGAGAACACCAATGGTAAAGTCAAGAATTCTGTACACGATTCTCCTAAAGCACTACAAAAGTTAACTGTTATTAGTTCCGAAGATGGATCGGATGAAAGCGATCATAAATATTATAATACAACTAATGTACAACAGACTTCAAAATCTATCGAGAGCTTGATTAAGTCCCCAGCACGAAGACCTGCTTCCGCTGCTGCTGATTATAATCACACCGTTAAAAAATATACAATTAGTGATGATAACTTACTGCGCACACAATCTGCTACGAGTTTAATTGAGCGTTCTTCAAATTCAAAAGAGATTACAAAAAGTCCACCTGCTAGAAACAATGAAGACAGCAGTGATGATGCCGAATCACTATTGGGTATTCCAGTAAAAAAGATTTTTTTGGATAACAACACCCAAAATATAACAAAACAAACGAAAAGTGTTTTGAAAAATGCTTCATCAGCATCGTCTTTGAATAAAAAGAAAGTACTATTCGATATGGATGCAATTCAAATGAAATCCGTGAGTGCATCTCCGTCTCAAAGCATTACGGAGAAAAGCGATGGTAATGAAAAATATGAATTAGGTTTAGTGAACCTCGATGGTGAAGAATGGGACATTTCCAGGTATGTTGTTTATTTTAACTGATGGGTAGTTTTAACAATGTCATGGACTCATAATGTAAAGTGGCAAGACTGGCAAGGCATTTAACGAGTAGTATTCTTCATCCACTTATCAAATTTTAATGTATTGTTTTATTTACAGCATTGAAAACGAACCTCTAAAAAATGACACAAAAATACAAAATATAACCCGCACCACTAGTCCAAAGATTGCAGAATTAAAAGAAAAGATAGAATCTCAGTTGGCACGACGTAACGACACTCCTACGGCCCCGCTAGTCGGAGCAGTCGATGTTCTGGCTGGTTCGATGGCCAAAGCTGCCAGCATAACTGGGAGCAACACTAGCCTTGGCAGCTCAATCCTAGACGACTCTGAAAGTGTACCAGTCGTAAATCACAAAACATTCGTAAAACCCAAACCCATGAGGGTTGCAGCTAAAGATGAAAGTGACATAGATATATCGGAATTCAGCATGGATGGTTTAGTTCATAAGAATGAATCTTTTTAATTATGCCTATTAGGTAATTAAGGGTTGAATTTATGTATGTAGGTACCTATATTGATTACGGTAATTGATAGTACAAAAAGTACCTAAATGTTAATAATTTTTAATAAAAGTTTTGCTTTATAAGTAGGTTTAACATATTTTATTGCCCATTTTATTATGCAATTATAATAACCTACCAAACACCAGCCTATTCATTTGTTGAAATAAAATATATGACGTTTTAACTGACGAGCTGACACTGTTCCACACCACACTTTTAGATTTTAAAAGATACGCGTAAATACCTTAGAAGAAAAAAGCGAGTCCTAGAATAGTACCTTGAGGTATTCCTATATTTATTCCAAAATCTTGAAAGTCAAGATTGTGCAGTGTACTACGGTTACACGGTAACGTTTCATCGAGTGAAATAAATTATTTTCCACTGTTAGGCTTCCTGACAAGACGCCGCGCTGGAGCCGCACCGGCATCGGAACGCATGAATATCACCCATGCACCGCACCGGTGCCGCCGTCGCCGTCGGACCGCAAGATGGAAAAAAAAACAGAATATCTACGCACCCTGCACGATCAATCACAACCTGAATAATTTTGAAGGATTATCCTTCTAATCCATTGTTTCTTAATTTCAAAATTTTGTCTGCTCAACAACGTAAATAACGTAATGAATGTTGTTGAACTGTCAAAATGAAACTGTGATTGATCGTGTGTTCAGGGCCGTAGCTAGAGGTTGTTGTTACAGGTAGGGCGCAAGTAAAAATGTTGATCTGTTCTGGTCAATTGATTTTTGGCTTTTTTAACTGATATTTGTAATGTGTGAGTCAGTTAATACTTAATTATCGGGGGTGATATACAGATAAAAGCCGACCTCAACATAATTGGGAAAAGGCTAGGCAGATTGATATTGATATACAGATTTAAAAAAAAGTAATTTATTCTGTTAAACATTATTATTTCTCCATATAGTATTTCCTTAAAACAACTGAATTCGAATAAGATTCAGAATAAAGAATTATTTTATTTTGATTGTAAGATGCCGTGGTTAATTCGGAATTGTTTAGATGTCATAACTTAGTTTCCCAGAACTTTGCTTATTATTTGTTGATATTTAGAATAGTTGATTTTTTTTTTAAGGTAGGGTATTGGTATTTTAAGGTAGGGCATTACCCCATAATGCCCCCCCTTCGCTACGGCCCTGCATGTTACGCAATTAGGGTGCAGAATGAGTGTAAAATGGCGGCGCAGACTAACGAAGTAGTAGCGGCGGCCCGGCGGTAAATTCTATAACAACTGAAAGTCTTTTTAGGGTTCCGTACCTACCCAAAAGGTAAATCGGGAGTATCGGGACCCTATTACTAAGACTCCGCTGTCCGTCCGTCTGTCACCAGGCACCGTGATAGTTAGACATCTATGATAGTTAGACATCTCATGAACCGTGATAGTTAGACAGTTGAAATTTTCACAGATGATGTAAGTATTTCTGTTGCCGCTATAACAACAAATACTAAAAAACAGAATAAAATAAATATTTAAGGGAGCTCCCATACATCAGACATGATTTTTTTGCCGTTTTTATAGATAATGGTATTGTCGGTCGCATGCCTATGTACAGACGCCAGCACATCAAGCTACTACAATCTGTCAAATTTATTTAATAGATTTTCAACTTTATGACTAAACATAAGGTCCAAAGTTGATTGGGAAAATTTGACAGTTTCGGGTAGCTTGATGTGCTGGCGTCTGTACCATGTTGGTGCCAGGAACACCTACAAAATTAAAATGGCATGCGACGACGGCTTTACCTTGACCATTTTTGTACAGACGCCAGCACATCAAGCTACCCGAAATTGTCAAATTTTCCCAATCAACTTTGAACCTTATCATTCAGCAATAAAGTTGAAAATCAATTTGACAGATTGTAGTAGCTTGAAGTGCTGGCGTCTGTACAGTCAGCGTCAAATAGTGACACTCAGGGTATTCAAATAAATAGACGCAACCAAAAAGTCCATAATATCGGTACAAACTAAGTTGTCTTATTGTTGTCAACAATATAGTCGCTCAAAAGGTCGAGACGTTTAAAACGTCATATAGATCGGTTCAGTCAAACCGCCATAAATATGGTTACAGTCATCCCGCCAATGGTATCCAAGCATTATAAGTATTCAAAAATATGGAACACATTAGAAAAATAAACTTTACGGCTTTATATATTAAATATTATTTCTCACGTCAACATTTCACAAAATCAAATGGATAGAAACTTCTGCTGTCCTTTTCATTTTAAGCATGACGTCTATGACGCAATTTCTATGTAGCGGTGCACACATTCAGTTCGCTCGTACAGTTTTGTCTCCAGAAGTCCAGTTAGCCATCGTCCGGTGCAGAAGAACATGGTGCTGATTAATTGTCGAAAAGTATCCCGTGTGTTTATGGAACATACGTCATGACGACTAACGATAGAATTGAATTCGTACAATCTCTGCATATACCCAATAGCATCGCTTTCTTTTCTTTCATTCTTTTGACAAAAGAATTGCTAATAGAAATTCGTCATCTCCATTCTTTTTTAAAATATTTTTAATTTCATAAGCGTTCTTCGATACAATCGCCACAAGCTCTGGCACACGACTCGAGAGCGTAGAAACCGAATACAATCAATCGCCTGTATGCGGCACTCGTCCGATCGGGTTTCCGAATTGGAGAATCGGATCAGGTACCTGACATGTGCGGCCACCCTTACATGCTAGTTTATTTTTCTAATGTGTTCCATATTTTTGAATAATGCTTGGATACCATTGGTGGGATGACTGTAACCATATTTATGGCGGTTTGACTGAACCGATCTATATGACATTTTAAACGCAAATACATTGTTGACAACAATAAGGAAACTTTGTTTGTACCGATATTAATGACTTTTTGGTTGCGTCTATTTATTTGAATACCCTGAGTGTCACTAACTATTTGACGCTGACTGTACCTATGTCTTGATTTCTGTCTGAAATACGGGCTTGTTTCGTACTTTTTAGGTCATTTTTATTTTCCCGTAGTCGGGTTACAGTTTTTTATTGAACTTTATTTTTTATTGTTGTATTTGGTTTTGTTTCGGTTTCAGGAAGGATAAAATAACAGGCGGTATATTGTGTTAGTAGCTAGCCCCGAATAGATTGCACCGGCATCTTCTATCTGACTAGAAAATCAAACCAACAATTACTTATTATCAGACTGAGGTTCGGTTTGAAATGAGACTCTTTCAACTTCCTGGGATACAATTTTATTAAAAAGCAGACCAAATGCACGCACAGTGAAGGGTTCGTGGAAGAAGTATTCCTCCAATCAAAACTCCCCGACGGCAAAAAAAAACCATCTCAAGTTTCGTCCAGATCGGTTGTAAAATAGGTACGATAGAGGAGTAGGTACCAACAAACTGACAAAGGAAAGCAAATTTTGCCAGATTTGAAGCAGACGCTTCGCTCGCTCGCTCAATAATATAGGATGTAGATATGAATGTAGTCAGTGCCGGTTTTAGCAATATGCGCCCTGGGCGAGATTTCTGTGGCGCCCCCTCCCTCGCTACTCTCGGAGAGTAGAGGTGCGAAAATTTTGGCTTTTGTTCTAGTTTGAGGAATAGGAAAGTGCGCCACAGAAAACTTAGAATTTATTTTATGCAGAAAAGTTTGAGAATTCCGACTTCAGAGAACGCAGGGTGCAAGAGCGAGCTCAAAATTTTTTATGTGACTCAGGCTGGCTGGACAAATCTTCAAAATAGCTCGCATTTAACTAGGTCAATAGGGCACTTTATGTGACGGCTACTACACACCCTTATTTCAGAATTTGTGACGCTACAGAATCTTACATGATCGGTCGAAAACATGTCCAGCCAGCTTGAAAAACCACTTTTCGCTGTTCTCTCAATCTCGTTAACGGAAGTGATTTTGACGACTTTTTGCATATCAACGGGCGTCACATATATTTGTGACAGGCATCGAGCTAAAAGTTTTGTGATACGTACAGCGGTTTAGTATCTGTTTAGTAATTGGAAAATCTGTGTCCAGCCAGCTTGAATTTACATATAAAACTTCTGGCTGGCACTTCCGAATCTCAATAACGGGAGTGTTTTCGAATATGGTTCCTTTACTAACATTTAGTGACGCATTGTGTGACAGTAATAACGTTTGATTTATGGCGTCACATGCAAGGGTTTACGAGAAATCAATAAAAACTTAATGTCCAGCCAGCCTGAGTTCAAGCTGGTTGGACACATGTATCTCCGCTGCCTGACGGCCTTCGAAATGTGTTCAAAATTTTGTGACGGGGACGATAATGATAACCTGAATTTGTGACGGAGAAACTTTGAGTTGTTTCAAAGATAATGATCATTTTTCCAAGTGTCAAACATTGTTTGACACCGGGGCTTAAATGCGAGCTATTTTTAACCGACTTCAAAAAAAGGAGCAGGTTCTCAGTTCGTCAGGATATTTTTTTTAGGCTTATGTTTAACTTACCACCAGATAAGGTAACATATAACAGACAAAAATAGTAAATGATCACCAAAATTATACCCGCATTTTAATGTAAAATTATAACCAAAGTTTTAACATCTCGCTCTCCTATTTAAGCAAAATGACTCCAAATAAATCAATATTAATCCAAAAGTAGTTAATGAACACCAAATTATTAACCACATTTCAATATAAAATGACATGCAACAAAATAAAATCTCGTTATCCGAATTACCCTCGGCAAAATAGTAGATTGTTATACGAGGGGCTAAAATAACCCATTGTAACGAGGTAGTTTTACTCCCGAGCTTTAGCGAGGGAGTAAATAGAAACCGAGTTATAATGGGTTTTAGCGCCGTGTGTTACACTCTACTTTTCACTACGATTGCGAGAAAATAAAATAATCCAATACAATATTAATTTACCTTTATAAAATTCAAATCTGTAAATGCGATTATCGCCATTTTGATGACAGTCGAGGTCGAGGCTAAAAACATAAAAATTGGGGATTTCGAACATCCAAACTCCACCACAGGGGCAGTGAATACTTACATCATTTAATTATTTGACGAGTTCATCCATTGTTCAAGTTAAATGAGTAGTGGTAATTAAGTTTTTGATATCCAAAGTCGAAGTTTCGCGCCAATCGTGCGAGTTTACATTTTAACTTTTCACAAATATCACACATGTAGATACGATTTAAAATGTGACAAATATTATTAAAAATATTATACACAACTAGAAAATGCCCAGATCTTAACGTAATATACGAACACAGGTCCAATAACACGTAATATTAATTACCACTCATCGATCACTAATACCACTAGGTACTCAATTTGTGTTAAAAATCGCCGACCATTTTTTTATTTTTATTGTTATGATGTGCGAAAACAATTATGCCAAACGATTTTTTTTTTCAATTTTGATCGACTCGATTAATTAATATGTCGAATGTCAGAAATCGAAGATTTAAATAAAATTGTTTTAACCATTAAATTAGAGAAAAATTCTAAAGATTTCGCGCCAATGCCTTTTTTACTTCTTCTGTAGCCGCAACACAATGCTCGCATTCTACCGAAGAGATAGCCGCATTTAGTTCCATTTTCAAAAATAAAATGTTCTTCTTTTTTTTATGAACAAGTAATAAGTCGAGTCCATACTCATGATTATTCTACAAAAGAATAAAGACTTTTTCGTTTTTCAAGGCTCGTTGGAAAAGACAAAAATTAAAAAAAAATTACTTTTTCCCCTAGAGCAAGAAATGCAATTTTTTCCCCGCTCTGGTACTCTACAATGACGGCCTTTTTGAGCAAGAGGAGTGAAAAAAATATTTTGCCAAACATAGTAAATAAGCTCCTAACCTTTTTGTCTCCAAATTGATTAACCACTAACAAAAAAATAATTTCTTGAGCATTTCGTTTATTCAACCAAATGATATGCCTAAGATAAAAATGAAACTTACAATTTCAATAATCCTTTTTTTAATTATTTAGGTTTAATTGCGGTGGGAGGGGATTGCAAGCCGGAGACATAACTTAACCGTATAGTTCGGAAGCGCCCCCGATTGGACCCGAACACACAAACCTCCGCCGGCTCGGTAGTGGGTCCAATTGGACCCCAGAATTACCACATACGACACCCTTAATTGTTTATGTAAATATTTATTATACTACCCATTAAATCTTATGAATGTGCGTTAATTAAGAGAGTTGAATAAAAAACTAAAATGTTTACACCATTAAATCTTTAATATTTAGCGTGCAAGATTATTAATTTACCTTTATAAAATTCAAGTCTGTAAATGCGATAATCGCCATTTTGATGACAGTCGAGGTCGAAGCTAAAACTCATAAAAATTGGGGATTTCGAACATCTAAACTCTCCCACAGGGGCAGTGAATACTACATCATTTAATTATTTGACGAATTCATCCATTGTTCAAGTTAAATAAATAGTGGTAATGAAGTTTTTGATATCCAAAGTCGAAGTTTCGCGCCAATCGTGCGTGTTTACATTTGAACTTTTCACTAATATCACACATACACATGTAGATACGATTTAAAATGTGACAAATATTATTAAAAATATTATAAACAACTAGAAAATGCCCAGATCTTAACCGTAATATACGAACACAGGTCCAATAACACGTAATATTCATTACCACTACTCAATTTGTGTTAAAAATATCCGACCATTATTGTTTTTTTTATTGTAATGATGTGCGAAAACGATTATGCCAAACGATTTTTTTTTCAATTTTGATCGACTCGATTAATTAATAAGTGGAATGTCAGAAATCGATACTTGAAAATTTAAATAAAATTGTTTTAAGCATTAAATACATTAAGCATTGTTTATAATAATTATTTATACTTTTCTAATGTAACTTTAATCGTTTTTTGGACATTATGTATAAAACGAGTCAACAGACAGGACGGGGTAGATACTTACCTCATTTATTAAATTTCGCGCTGAATTGTTTCTAAATTTAAATTCGGAATGCGCTTGCTGTTCAAAACTATTTAAATTTTTTGGACAATTATTTACTGTAGATTTTATTTTTGATACTTTCTGATAGTTTGCTACAGAATGCCCAGTATACATTTTTAGGTAGGCTAATATAACTTTGTTTGGGAATGATGATAAATTAATTTTATAAAGTAGGTAGGTATTCTGCAAACGCTTTTAAATGACGTCCATATTTTTTGTTATTAAAAACAAAAACTACCAAACTCATACAATCTAGGTAGATTGTATGAGTTTGGTAGTTTTTGTTTTTAATAGGTTACTCTTATTTGAGTAAGAGTAACAGAAATTGTTTTTTTTTTTGTGGTAGTTTTCCAACGGAATTAAAAAACTGGCCAAGTGTATCTTGGACTACGCACAGTAAAGGATTCCGTAGTTGGGATGAATACTTATTTAAGCATAAATATTGCACAGCATCAATTTTATCGACTGCAAAAATAAGGTTGTATTTCTCGAAAAAACTATAATAAACAAAGTTAATTCTGCGGTTGTTACTGAAAATAACCCATATCTCAAAAACTATTGACTTGAAAAGTAAAGCCACTTAGAAACATATTTATCATTTTAATTAAGAGATCCAACAATACACGCTTTATGTGCATAGATTTTTTTTCATCCCTCGAATATATGTATAGGGAATGCCACCCCCTATATTATGTTTATCGTAATTTCATTACACCATTGTTTAGCGGTGCAAAGAATACATTTCCAAATTTTCATCGATAGAGTTAATAGTCTCCGTGTAAAATGGCTGTATGACATCCGGACGCACGGACAGACGGACTTGACGAAATTAAGAGGGCCGTTTTTTTTCACGGATTTTGGCTATCGAGTTTACAATCGGCATGAAACTGATGTCTATGAGAATTGATCTACAATATTATTATCATTTTGGAATAGCCGCCATCTTAAAATCCAGAATGTTCATCTTATTCGGTATCAGCACTATCCCCCCGAAAAACATGAAAATTGTAGTCATGATAAAAAATTACCAAATTGTAAAAGCCTCTGTTTTATACGAATAATTTATCCCAAGAACAAACTTATATTATTTAACGATCAGACCAACAATTTCCAGTATAAAAAATTGGTTTAATAGCTCCGGATATAAGTGGGAAATGGTCTATTTTCTATAACAAATTAAAAAAAATTAAACGTGTAAGTCCGGGGGAATGAAGTTCTTTTTCACGTATAATTTCAAACAAAAACAAAATTTTCACAACCGCCATCTTGGATTTACATTTTGACCTCACTATCGACTTTAGCACCCTCAAAAACTATGAAAACGATACCCATGATGAAAAATTGGAAAATTTTCGCAGCCGCCATCTTGGATTTACATTTTGACCAAATTCTCTTTCTCTCTCTATCAAATTAGAAGAAGACAGACACAAGTATGAACACTTTTTCGCGTGACGATTTATGCCAGTTTACTCCTACTGCAAGTCGCGTTAAAGAACTTAGTTTCAAAAATAATGTAGAATAATTAACACAAATATTTGGGACCCCCACAACAGGCCCTTTCATTTGATATGTCACACGGTATAGTTTGAAAAACTTTTTTTTTATTGACTAGTTTGGCCTCCAAAAGTGACCCCATATTCAAAATTAATTTATTTACGTTACACTTCTGTATTTGGGTCACAGAAATTCATATGTGTACAAAATTTCAATTTAATCGGTCCAGTAGATTCGGAGCAAATTGGCTGTGACAGACCGACACACGAGTAATCCTTTATGGATTCCGTTTTTTCATTCGTAGGTACGTACGGAACCCTCAAAAGTTACTGCCCTATCCACACTGTATGTGTATACTTACTAATAAAATTATTATATCAAAAATAAAATAATTCATGGAAAATATACCAAAGAGTTTTATTCAGTTTCTAATACTTTTTTCACACTGATTTTATTGCGAGTATCGATTAGGCTGAATGCTACTTTTGAATCGATATAAGAAAATTGGGTAGACGGTCAGCACTAAGAAGTGTCACGTCGCAACACAATTTTCAGTTATTTTTATCAAGATTTGATCGTGTTTTTTATTTATCTTAAGTATGAAACATGGGAAAAGTAAGAATGCAGAGAGAATGATAATATATATATTTTTCCTTTTTGCATATTTTCAGCAAGAGAGTAGGTTGTTTATGTACATATTTTCAGCAAATTTAAATTACCTACTTTTTGGATAGGTGTAGTAATACCAATTATATACAACTTTCGCAGTGTACTGACGCGGTTTGACTGATCTCAACATATAATTAAAGATATTTTCCACAAACTTATTGTAAAAAATAGGCGCGGTAACATATTTTTCTTAATAAATTCGAATGCTGAAAGTTGATGTAAATTCCTGAATTTCATGACTGAATTCGCAACACCCCGTCGAGTCAACTGAGGTGTCACATGTCAAAATCTTGTCGAGCAGAGAGGTTTTTGCATAATATGACCGATTATGCCATAACACATTTTTTTTTCTGCTTTCTCTGTTCAATTTGGGGTTTCAATTTATTAATATGGCATCATAATAATTTATTTGGTAATAAGCCTACATTTTATGGCAATCACAGTGGTTTATTTAGGCAGAAATAGCGCATTAATTTGCTCGCTAAGATTTGGTGATCATTTACTACATTTGGTGTTCGAATACAATTTGAAGTTCAGTCGTGACTAAAATAGCTAGTACTATTGTAATTTTAGACTTTATTTTTCTGGTGTCAAGTCTCAGACCAACAAAAAAAGAAAGACGGCGCGCCGCGAACATTAAAAGTGAAGCCACAAAACCGTGCTCCTGCAAGTAAATACACCCGCTCACGCACACACCTACACTAAAACCATGCTCATCGCTCTTAGTACGTCATGAGTCGTCGTCTAGTTAACATTGATTAAAAAAAATATAATTATGCTTTCCTGTGTAGTGAAAACTTATAAAAACAATAGCAAATCACAAAAAAAGTCTCACGGAATCACTTTTCACCCCTAAACATTGATGTACCTACTTGAAATAACATCGTTTTTTATTAAACGAATTTTAGGTTACTTGGAACAAATAACCTCAACAAACGAAAGCAGTGACTTAAAGTGCGAGGGTTGCCATAATATGATTTAAATCTTTCCCATTCGATTCAACAAATTTAAATGTGATTTCTTACTTCGAGTTATATTCATGTTCTCTTTTTTATTTATTTAATATTTTAGATTTCTAATTAATACTGAATTAAAAAGTAAATGGATAGTAGATCTAAATATATAAAAGCGAAAGGTCACTCACTCACTCATTCATCACGAAATCTCGAAAACCGCTTGATGTATGAAGATGAAACTTGGTAGGAAGGTAGTTTATAGTTAGTAGACGTCCGCTAAGAACGGATTTTTGGAAATTCGACCTTTAAGAGGGTGAAAAGGGGGGATATTGTTTGTATGAAAAATCTTATTCCTTGAGTTAATAAACTTGAAACTTGACACGAATACTTATCTATGTAAATTATAAAGTTTGCCATTTTTAGTTTTTCTAAAATACCCCCTAAAGGAGGATTGGGGGGTGTCAAAGTTTGTATGGAAGAATTTTAACGAGCGGTCTGATTAACTCGAAACTCAGTATTTATAATTAAAACTGAAAATAAATAAAAACGTATATCAGGGTTTTTTGAAAATCTACCCCTAACGGGGTGAAACGGGGTATTAATTTTTAGAGTGGAGGATTTTACTGTGTGGCTTAATTAACTTGAAAATTGGTATAAATATAATCTATAAGTCAAATAATGGTAACTTCACAATAGATTTTTCAAAAACTATTATCACGCTATTTGCTATGGGGAATGAGCAATATAGCATTATGTTTGTATTCCTTTACAGTTTACCGCAAATTGTAAAAAGACTAGCCAAAAGGTTAGAATATTGCAGATAGTTACGGATTTAACCTTTTAAAAAATTATCATCACGCTATACCTTTATGGAACTAAGCAGTCAATCATAGCATATACAGGGTGGATTTTGATATGGAGCAATAAGGTACCTTAACCGTTGTCGCTACAAGAAAACAGTCTTAGGAGACTGTCCTTAACTTTTTAAAACATTTTGATCTGCATTCACAGATTTTGAAAAAAATTGTACAGTCAGCAAGAAAATGGCCAATTTTCACAAATCTTTTTTGATGCCGGTCTATCCTATTTCTTATTATTACTAGAACCAAAAAACTATATTGGGCCAACTGAGGTTTGTTACTCCAAGACACGTAATACGGCCTATGAGTTTTTAACCCCAGATTGCTGAAAAAACTTAACTTTGCCGTTCATTATAGAACTATAAATTACCAATTTTCGGATTTTCCTCTTTACTTGACCTTACTTCTCGACAAACTTCATGCTGCTGGACCAACGGGAAGTACCAAATAGACTGGTTTATTTGCGAGTGTCAAAATATGCGGCACAAATGGCCGTATTTTTTATTTCGTTAACTTTTTTTTTGGTTGGGAAATTATCAAATAACTTCTCCCGCTCTGGGTGGAGCGGGAAGGCGTGTCAGACTCTTACTGACTAAAACCCACCCGTGTTCTTTCAGTTGCCTATATTGCCTGGGGCCACAGTAACCCTTTCGGACAATAACCGCAACCCGCAACAGGCATTGGCCCTAGCGGACCTGCTGACATCTCTTTGAGGCGCGCGTGGAACACAACCCGCCGTCGACCCGGGCCTGGTCCTTATCGGACGGTGAGCCACCCATTGCTCACCGTCCGCAAGCCCGCGCCTACGGTGGCCGGGAATCGGCCTACGATGATTCCCGATGCCCAGGGTGTCTCCTTCTGGTACTATGCTATTATGATGCCTCCTCTTTCGTGAGCATTACTGCTTCGCAGAAGGAGGTGATGGCCTCCCATGCCGTCTCGCTCTCTACCATAGTCTGGACCAGGGCCGGACGCGAGAGATCACCACCGCCGATCGCCTTCACGAGGACACGGCTGCTCTGCCCAAGCCGGGCAGACCTAAACCGTATGCTGCGCCCGGGTGTCACCATTGTGTGGATCGCCCGGAGGATACGGTGCACCGTGTCCTCCGGGCAATCCACACAATGGTAACACCCGGGCGTTTTCTCCCGCCTTATCCTGAACAGGAACCCGAAACAACCGTGTCCGGTGAGAACCTGCGTCAGGTGGAAGGTGAGGACGCCGTGGCGCCTCTCTACCACTCCTTAATGAGGGAACTTATCGCCACAGTTGTGGCGTGCCCATTATTGCGTTGACTTGGAAGTTTGATTTTCGTTACACTTCCAAGAGACCGTAGATCTAAGTTTTTGATATCTATTTCAAATTGATGCCTCCACGCGTTCCTGAGAAAAAGGTCTTGACAGACATTGAAGTCATCCTTTAAGGGTTTTAATGTTTCAATTTTTAGGTACGGAACCCTAAAACAGATTTAATATCAGCCTGTTACCTTTTCATGACGTAACGACTGAACGGATTTCTAGATGAAAGGCATAGGATAGGCCATGACCTGGGTTAGGACATAGGATACTCTGAATCCCGGTAGCACGTTCCAGTGGGATATTTTCCGACATCCACGCGGGCGAAGCCGCGGGCAAAAGCTAGTATAAGATAAATTCGGAATGATCCAGAATGGCTGCCGTCGAAAACCAGCGTGGTTTGTTCCGATCATTTTGATAATGACGACCTTTATTCAACTAATCGTGGACCAAAGGCTATATTATGGTTAAAAAAACTTTTTGTTTGTTACGATTTATCTTGATATTACTTTTTCTTCAGAATCAGTGATTTTGTTGTTGTGATCTTTTTGTATTTAATAAAGGTAATTGACAATATAATTACCTATATTATTTCAAAGTAATTTACATAATGACTTCATACATACCTACGACAATGTTATGATTTACGCTTCAACAAATTTATAATTGAATTTCTATGTGCATTGTTGTCGAAAGAAGCTGTATTTCACTTCTTTCAATCCCAAGACACTGTCGCGGGTAGGGTTAACTTACACCTAAAGATATACCCTATAGTAAAACTAAATATATGCAAATTTTAACCCTTACACCGTAGACAGAGAATGCTACACACTTCACACTCTCGTAATAGCGCACTCTCACCCACACTCGCACACGTCACACAATTAGGCGCATTTTTGCCTTTTTCTCTGTATTAAGCTCGTTCATTTATATAAAGTTATTTGATTTTTCTATAGTTTAAAACTAACCTATTTATTTATATTTGTATTTTGAATTTTTTACATTCAATTGCAAATTAATGGATATTTCTAAGGCCCGTATTACAGAACCTCACTCAAAACTCAAGCATTACATAAAACTCGTTTAAAGCCTTGTGATTGGTTAAAACTAGCTTTAAGTAATGCTTGAGTCTTGAGTGAGGTTCTGTAACACGGGCCTAAGTGGAACAGCGGAGTCTTCCAAGACCCAACACAACAATTCTTGCTTTAAAGGTGCACTTTATAATTGTTTTTTTTTTTTTATAATTGTCTTTATGTAATTTTTTTCTGATGTAATTTTTTTTGTTTTGTTCGGAATAGAGGTCCTTCTAAACAATTGAGGTATAATGCCATACTTAACAATATCTTACTTGTACAATATTAGCCTACCCATAAAATATTATTTCCCAAGTTATGGGGTATTTTTTATAAAAATGGCAACCCTTCGACTCACACATAGATAAAAAGGTGGCTTCAGTTTTGATGTTCGCAGCGCGCCGTCTTTTTTTGTTGGTCTGAGTGTCAAGTATATATTTTTGGTAAAAGAACTAAGGGTATCAAAGCATTTTATGGTGGTCATTATATTTAACCCCTTTTTTTTATGTAGGTACCTACCTATGTTCCCCGATTACTCGAAGACGGCTGGACCGATTCAAAAATATTTTTTTGTTTGAAAAGCTTTACTTCCAAGTTGGTCCCATTGTCATTTGGTCACGATCTGATGATGGGATCTTGGAGAAATCGAGGGAACTCTTCAGATATTATAGGCACATCTATAGCGATTTGGGTATTTTTGATGAGCAGTTGTCATTAGGCTATTGTAACTTAGATAAATTGCAAACTCACCCACTAAAAAGTGAAAAAAAAAACTTTTTACAAAAAATACAACCGACTTCCAAACTACAAAGTGAAAAATAACTAATTTCGGAAGTCGGTGTCAAAAATCTATTATAATAGGTACTGATCTAAAGACACCGAGTTCCGAAATTAGTTATTTTTCACTTTGTAGTTTGGAAGTCGGTTGTATTCTTGTAAAAAAGTTTTTTTGAAATTTGTCCAGCCAGCCTGAGTCACATAATTTTTAGCACCCCGCTGCGTCATTTCTTTGGTCCATTCATATAAAAATTGTACTAAACCTAAACTTTGTCGTTTTGTACAGAAAAGTTAGAGAAAAACTCTCTTTGCTGTCCCGCAGTCGGGTAAAAAGAGTTATTTAACAGAAAATATAGAGAATAAAGGTGGTTCGCGTTGGGCGCCCCTTCATGTCTGGCGCCATGGGCGGGAGCCCATACGCGCCCTACGCTAACGCCGCTACTCAATGTAGTTCCACGTATTCTGCGGCTGGCTACGTGGTAAGATACAAGACTGAAAGTCCGACGACGTAGGCCAAAGCCAACCGTACATTACTAAACTTGGCTCTTCAAACTTTCGCGCATTGTCTCTCACTCAAACTCGCCTCGCCATGTGTAACTGTTCCAAAAATGTTATTGTCCAGCCTTTTGCGCAGTTCAGAACGGCCATGATTCATCGGATATATTGTGGACTGTACTGTAGTGTGCGTTACTTTATTTCATAGAAAATGTACGAAAGTGATGGAGGTGTTTTACAATGTGAGTACCTATTGCTCAATTCCGGTGTATAAGAAGCTTTAAATACTAGTATTCAAGGATATGGCTATGGCACGTAAAATTTTATCGGAGAGGCGACCGGATGGCGAGTGGTAATCTGGGTCTTGAAGTGTTACCGAGCCCCCCCCCGTACCGTCCGAAAGTAGGGACTAACACTATTGACAGTCATATCACGTTTTCAAGGTGTAATTTCACAGAATAGATCGGCAGTTGTAAGCCTAACTACTAACTATTCTGATTCGGGTTTAATTTTTTTCCAGAAAGCTAGAAGTTACGGGTTAAAATAAAAGAACAAGCGAGTTTTTTGCGATACATTTATTTAAAAACAATTAAACAAATGTCCTTCAATATCTATCAAATTTAGTCGTTATCCAGATTTAGTTTCGATTCGCCAGCAGTGATCATCAATCAAACGGCGGATGAATGATAATCTCTTGGCAGTTGACGCTTCACCTGCTAACATAAAAAAAAATATTCATGTTAGTGTCAGTGGAATAACAAATTTAATTCTGTTTTCAGCACGAAAAAACATCTTTTGTGACCTAAAGGATGTAAAGCCTCGTATCCACTAGGCAACATTTAGCGCGCGACCTATTGCTCAACATTTGTTGTTATAATTTTATCGAAAACTGCATAAAAAAAAGAGAACATAAACATTCAGTTTTGGTACAGTTAAATTTATTTGAGCACTCGTCCGTTACACCACGTTACGGACATTTCTGCGATACGAGCTAATAATACTTACTTATGTGTTGGTGTCTGACATGTTGATGCCCCTTGGTCGATATGGCCGCTGCCTACATACGACCAGCGCTATGTCACAATGAAGAAGCATTGATGTTCACCATGTACTTCCAGCACGGTCAGTCTTCAAGATACCTGCTGAATGATAAATAGGTTTTTAGTAAATAAATAAATAAAAAATATTGGGTAGTTAGTTGCATAATCCTCAGAAAGAGCCTCTGTGTAATCAAAGAATTTTCAGAGTAGGTAAGTGAAAATCATCATGAAGATCATATTGCTGTTGTTATGTGATAATAGCAAGGAATGGGGTTACCTATCATAAGTTCGAAAAATATTTGACCAAATTTCATTTCACCTAAAACTTTTCAACTATTATTGTTTTGTTTTTTTACTTCATCGAAGTCACGTCTGCCACTGTATCAGTTGACCTATTATTAATTCGATTGTTTTCGTTACTCCCGACGTTTCATTTAGTCGAAAAACTTTTTACCGAAGTAACACTTAGCCGAAATAACATTTTTCGAAGTATTGTTTCCGAACATTCATACGACCTATTATTTTGTATAATTAATTATTTAAACGTAATGGCACTTAATAAAACAGTTGATTTTGAATAAAAGTTGTTTTAAGTGGTACCAGTAAGAAGCATGCATGCAGCATGCAAGCAAGCATTGTTCCTGTCATGGCTCCGGCGCTGCGGGGTTTGGGCGGCCCCATGCGAGCTTATAGTCGCAGATGGTTTTAACGCTCACCACCTGCTCCTCAGCTCGCGGGCCGCCACATCCCTACGCGCCTACGCGGGCTTAAATTACACTCTAGGGGTAGGGCAGACAAGACAGCGTGAAGTCGGTTTTGCAGCAATTCGTTTCTGTCAATAAATTTTTTTGCACAACATATTGACTTTTTATGACACTATTTTAATTTAATATTGAAAATGCTACCAAGTAACCAGCTATATATTTGTGCCCAAATAATATTCCGTAAAATGTTGTTTCGGTGTGGTGAAAATATGGCAAATGAAAAAAGTTCAAAAGAGGCTTCGGCCAATAGCAAAAAATTATTTTGTAAATCGGCGAAATATAGTTCGGTAAAATAATACCTATGACACATGATACTTCGATGACCTTAAAATATGTCAAATAATGCATATAACAAAAAAGACGTTGGTCAATAAGTTTTTTTAAGTTTGGTTCTAGTGGTCGCAAGCGCTACTGCTGAGCATGAGGTCCTGGGTTCGATTCCCGGGTCGGGCAAAGTGTTATTGGGTTTTTCTATCTGAAATTTCTCAGTAGCAGCTCGGAGTCTGGATTTGTGCCCGGTTGATGGCAATAGGCTCGCCCCCTATTACATGGGACTTAAACATCACTGGCGAAATGTGGGTGTACTTGCTACAGGGACACCTCTGCCCAACCCTTCGGGGAAACAAGGCGTGATGTTATGTTATGATGTTATGTAAATTCGAACAAAAAAAAAAATCGGAAAAGTGATTGGTGCCCAAGGAATGGTTATCATTACTTATCAATTTATCATACATAGACAATATTAAACAGTGTGGAGTTAGACCTATAAAAATGTATCATTTTACACTGAACAGACAGGGACCGAAAACCTTTATAAATTACGGTACAGGTATAGAAGAATTTTGGTTACTGTTGACTAAGGTTACCGCTATCTGGGTAACCAAGAAGAAGAAACATGTTACCTCTATTTAGGTTACCGTTTTAATACCAGCTACACACACACAGGCGATGCGCGCCCTTTGACTAATGCCGACGGCACGTGTAAGATAGAGGTAATTTTTATTTCGGTAGCCGGTATTAATACTAGTTGTATTCAATTTAAGGTATGTAACCTTTAAATATACCTGTAAAAATATAAATGCAATAACCGAAAAAAATACCCGTATTGATCAAACCGGTTTTGGTCCCTGGTAATAGGATACAATCTTACAGGATAAAAAGTTGGTCACTGTAACTGTTACAATTACTATTTTTATTTTTACTTTAACGTCTCGATATTCTTAGCTAACATAGTAAAAAATCATGTAAGGCTCAGTCAGGAATAACAAATTTAATTGTTTTCAGTCTGAAAACATCGTCTGTAATGCAACCTAAAGGAAATGTTACTTACTTATGTATTAGTGTCTGCCAGGATGCCCATTGGTTGCCATTGGTTGCAATGAAGAAGCATTGATGTTCACCATGTACTTCCTGCACAGTCAGTCTTCAGGATACCTGCTGAATGATGAATACGTTTTAGTAAT
Organism: Agrochola litura; assembly: GCA_949152395.1. Taxonomy (NCBI): domain Eukaryota; kingdom Metazoa; phylum Arthropoda; class Insecta; order Lepidoptera; family Noctuidae; genus Agrochola; species Agrochola litura. Next base: position 14,436,037 of record OX424493.1, read on the forward strand.
AAATAAATAAATATTTATTAGTTACAAGACTATAAATAATCCTCAGAAAGAGCCTCTGTGTAATCAAAGATTTTTCAGAGTAGGTAAGTGAAAATCATCATAAACAAAAAAAAAGGTAGATTTCCTATTGGTTTTTTATGTGATAACAGCAAGGGATGGTTATTAATTTGTTATACATGTATCCAATGAGGAAAACAATCGCCACTAGATCCATTATGGATCTTCAAGTAAAAAAGTTGGTCACTAAGTTACAATTACCATTTTTTTATTTTAACAGATTCGTATTCTTCGTAATTATAGGTATCTTTGAATCTATTTAATCATTTGGACCTGATAGTAGAAAAAAATAGTTACCTCCTTTACTCCTGAGGCAAGAGTCCAACTTGAGTAAAAATCAAAATTTTGCCAAAAGCGATTGCGAAACACCACTCGAAGGGTTGTAAAAATAACTAGAAGAAAAAAAAAATTTTAAAGGTCTATGTTGTGTATTATTCATTTATAGTAGTATCAAAATAATTTTACTAATTATTTTTATAAACTCACCTGTTTTATGAGAAGCTTTTTAACTTCCTGTAAATGAACTTACCATGAAGAAACTTTGGGGGTAACTATCGATTGTCTATTAATAAGTAACAGTTAAACAAGGAAAATTGGAATTTATGGATTTTATTTTGCATAAAAATACGTCTACGTCTCCTTCTTGGTATCGGTCTTGCCACCACGGATTCTTCCGGTCCTGCGGGCGGCGATGAGACCGACCTTGCGACCGGCGGATGTTCCTCTCTTGACAGTCGAAGCCTTACCTGTGATAAAAATAATTCACAAGTATTAGATTAAGCAACATTTCGTACTTTCTTTATTTAATAAATCAATTTCCAAAAGCTAAATCTTTCAATTAGTAACAAAGGTAGCACTCACCAATATGTTGATGGTTACCACCACCGTGAGGATGCTCAACGGGGTTCATGGCCACACCACGCACGTACGGCCAGCAGTTACGCTTAACCTTGTACTTGTGGTACGCACGACCAGCCTTCAGTATGGGCTTGTCAATACGACCACCACCGGCGACAATACCTGCACAATGATGATGAAGAGTTAAAACAGAGATCACAAATAATATTGGTTAGTTGTTAGCATATAAATCCTCAGAAAGAGCCTCTGTGTAATCAAGATTTTTCAGAGTAGGTAAGTGAAAATCATCATGAACAAATTACTCAAAATCTTAGTAGAAAATAATTAATCTAGTCCTTAAATATTGATAAACTACTCCTAATTGTATATATAGATTATGCTAACTTTATAAAAATTGTGAATTGTAATAGAACCATACTCACCAACCATACCCCTGTTGCTGGATGGCAGAACTTTCTTAGCTCCCGAGGGCAGCTTAACCCTGGTACGCTTGGCATCAGGATTGTGGCCAATGACGGTGGCAAAGTTTCCAGAGGCACGAGCCAGCCGACCTCGATCACCCATTTTCTCCTCTAGGTTGCATACAATGGTACCCTCAGGCATAGCACCCACGGGCATGACATTGCCTGAAAAATAAAGCAAAATATATCTTAAAACACACACGGCAAAATATTCTATTATTTAATATAATAAAACAATAATCAAATCATCCTTAAAATAACAAATTTATGGGTCTGGAGCAATGCTTTAAAAAAAATAACAAATACTATAAACAACCGGCCTTTTTTTTTTGTGTATGCTTTACGGACCACGCACAATAGGCCGCGCGCACTTTGAACGTATCGCAACAATCCGAACTGATTTTTCGTGCGTAAAATGCGATATCACCGGAACACTAACTATTTAACGGAGAAAAACGTTTTCAGTGTGTTCATTTCGTATGACCACGGGCGAACGTTTACGTACGATACAAATTCGTGTCCAAAGTGCGCGCGGCTTTAGAATGAAGAAAGAAGAGAAAGAATTATCTCAAGAATAAACTTAACATTGTAGTTGAAAAACATTCTATACATTCCAACTGAGCCAAATATAAGTTAGTACACACAAAATTGAGAGATTTACCATGTTATTTGTCTTTAGATTTCTATAAAGGTTTTCATGTAATCTATAAGTATAAAAATATTTTGTGTATTATTTCAAAAAATTTGGCGCCGTGCGGATCACAGCCACCGGTGGCTGTCGCTTCTTGCTACACTGTTGAGTACTGGTGTAGCGGGTGGCCGCCACCAGTCACGCGTGTGCAACGAATCCATACAAAACATATGAAAAAGCATGTCAACTACTTGTTGCTTGGCTACCGGTGGCTCGTTTGTGCCAAGCCTTAGGCTCATTAGTTTCAGAGATAAGCGGGGGTGGTGGTAATGGCCAATTTTTTATAAATAACTTTAACAACTATTTGAAACCGTCACTGAAGTAAGCCCTTTCGTACCTATCATATATGTTACACAGTACAGTTTGCAAGTTTTACATTTTCTTATTTGCACCCCAAAAGTGACACCCACATGACCCCAAGAAATGAACTGAATAACTGAATGATAGTGATGGACAACTGCATCAATATTCAGTATCAGTCATAAATTATTTCATACTATTTACCGAAGTGGTGAAATTATCATAATTATTTGGTAAAACACACTAGCAGCTAATTAGCTGGTTTGTAAAAATGTACTAACTAAAACTGGAGCTCTACAAGCACATAATAAAAAAGCTTACACTTACCAACTTCAAGGGTAGCTTTCTTGCCGCAGTACACAAACTGGCCGGTGTACAGACCCTCGGGGGCAATGAACAGTTCTTTGCGAGTCTTGAACTTGTATGGGTCACGGAAGTGAACGACCGCCAGAGGAGCACCACGGCCGGGGTCATGGATGATGTCCTGGCGATCAATTTAAAATTTAATAAATATGAAGAACACCTACTAGCTAATTAGGGACGGTGCCTATAAGGGTGGGTTTTTTTTTTAAACTCACATGCTAGCTGCAAATAACATGTTGATATTTTGACTTAACGTTTATAGGTTAAGTTCCTTATGAAATATTGGGTAGGTAAATAGATCAGCCACCTACGACCAAGTTATGATATTGACAGTCCAAACAGCAAGGAACCATCCATCCATGCGTCTCTTTGAACAACGTTTGTGTACGATACACACTTAACACCAGATGTTTTTATTATGAATTTGAGTACAAACGTACCTTCACGACACCCTTGATGTAACCATGACGTTCAGCATAGTCCAAGGATCGAAGTTTAGGCGCTCCTTTCCTTTTCTTAGTGTGTGAAACGAACACTGAACCGGCACCTTTACGTTGAGCACGAATCACACGACCCATGATTACGTCCCGTCACTGAAATTTATCCAACGATCTATTACAAATGAAAATTTTACCATTTTCCGAAGAAAGCTTAAATAACAATTGTTATTTTAAGGTTTCCAAGAAAAAATCTATTTAATTCATAGCGATACAATACGATGAAATTTTAGAACCTAAAATTTTACGTACATTTCTCAGACGGTCACTTTTGAAAGAACACACAAATGTTGCCAGGTACTGAAGTCGCACAGTTTCGATCAGAATTTTTTTTTTCACTTGCAATATTTACGGTTTTTGACTGTTTTTTGGTCTAAGGTTTTTGATGTATACACTGGCACTTGGCACTCCACTGAAAATTAGCTGACGTTCGCACGGACGTCATAAAATCCCGTCGCGATTTTATTGGGATGCACTCTCATCCCAGCGCGTTGAAAATACACACTATTGGATTTTCAACTCTCGGCGATAAGCAGAGCGTTGAAAATCAAGTGCACGAAAAAAACTCGTCGCGATTTTATTACGTCCTTGCTAACGTAGGCTAATTGATCAAAATGTATGAAAAACTACCACGTCACACAATGGAACTACAGCAGTATAAAGTGCTTGCTACACGGCTGCCAACCGCGTCCCCGACAGAGGTGACCTTCGTTGGTGACAGGCAGAGCTGTTTGAAAATTGGTCGTAAACCACCATCTACACAGGGCAGGCCCGTTCATATAGGCGAACTAGGCGACGGCCTAGGGTACTCGTATTAAGGGGGCGGCAATCGGCGGCATTGAAATGAAAAAATAATACTGCAGACGCCAGCACATCAAGCTACTACAATCTGTCAAATTTATTTAATAGATTTTCAACTTTATCACTGAAGTGTAAGGTTCAAAGTTGACTGGGAAAATTTGACAGTTTCGGGTAGCTTGATGTGCTGGCGTCTGTACAGACGCCAGCACATCAGGCTACTACAATCTGTCAAATTTATTTAATAGATTTTCAACTTTATCGCTGACATATAAGGTTCAAAGTTGATTGGGAAAATTTGACAGTTTCGGGTAGCTTGATGTGCTGGCGTCTGTACATTTATTTTTATTTACCTACAACTTGAAAAGACTCCTAATCTTTTACCAATTTTTCTACCAAAATGCGCTCATGGACATTTACAAAACCATCGGTACGCAAATCAAAAACGAGTTTAGTTGATAGCCTCAACTCACTCCATTGCTAAAAAATCGCGATTTCTTTATTGTTTCTCTTGTTGTATGTTATAGTGTTTTGTTCAAAATTGATTTGACTATTATTATTTGACCACCATCGCGCCTGAGAAATATTTCTCGATGGCATGTGAAGCCAAGTCAGAGGCCCATGGGCGGCTTTAAAACTCTGAATTTTCTTAAAAGGGCGGCGTTCCAGCCTTTCGCCTAGGGCGCCCGGAATTCTCGGGCCGGCGCGCGGCGCGGCGCTGCGTCTACATGGTTGTAAGCGACCAAGGTCACCTCTCTCGGGACGCGGTTGGCAGCCGTGTAGCAAGCCCTTAATAGTCAGTTTGAAAGTAGGCAAAGCATTCATCTGTAGCATATAAAACTTCGGAATAATTGGTCTAGGGCCGTACTACGACGTGTTAAAGCCATCATTGTTCCAGTGTGAAAATGGGACGGTGCTATTTATGCTGTGTAGCCAGGGCCGGATTAACCATGTCGGGGCCCCTAGGCAATGGAATTCTCGGGGCCCCTTTAGCCTTTTCTAACTTCCCAAATAAAAAAATTTCTACCACATTGCAATTATATTCATAATAACGCTATTTTTTTACTACATTATGAAGGTATGTCATCAACCTAATAAAAACAAACTTTTTACAAAAAAAATCTACCGACTTTTTACAAAAAAAAACCAAACCAACGACCGCGGATAATAACTTTAATTTTGGAAGTCCGGTGTCTTTGGTTTTGAATTCGTTTTTTGGTTTTTTGCCACCAACTTCCGAAATTAAAGTTATTTTTCGCTTTATAGTGTTTTTTTTTGGAAGTTGGTTGATTTTTTTTGTAAAAAGTTTTTATTTTACTGTTTTTAGTTGTGGTACCTATCTCACACAAATTCAAATACCACTACCTGCTATGTAAATAACAGTGACAGGAACTTAACATATCATCCATGTATTAAGTGGGAAAAAAATACGTATTATTGAACACAACTCAAAAACTATCCAAGCAAAATTATTAAAATGTATATGGGACCACTTTGAAAGCATACACTTTCAAATAAAAAAATAATTTTCAAAATCGGTCCATAATTGACGGAGAAATCGGCGGACATACATTAAAAAAAAAACAAACATACGCTACGAACGTATAACCTCCTCCTTTTTGGAAGTCGGTTAAAAATTAAACAAATGAAAGGAAAGTAAAGGAAAGTATTTTTATGTAAATACAATGGGGATACTACGGAAAACTGCCACTTGCTCACTTCAGATGGCGCTGATCTCCAGCGTCTTATAATTTGACAGCTAGCCATACATTTTTGTAAACAAGCGAATTTTTCTACGCATAATTAATTATTGAGCCCAGTTGCGCAGCTGTTTACTGCAAAAATACGGGGACCCACGTATTTGCCAAAGATGTTGTAAGAAGAAAACTGGGAGAAAGCTCTCCGAAAAAAATTGGAATCCGATATTTCGTCGAGACGATGTGCTATCCTTTAAGCCTTTTATGGGAGAAAGTGGTTTATAGGTGATGCTCCCAAGAGAACTTATTCTGTTTTCATTACATACAGGCACTTGTGATGTGATATTATGTTAATTATAGTAAAGTATGTGTGTGTTTATATTATTATCATATTAGATCAGTGCTAGAAGTGCTATCTCTGAGGTTTTTCAGGCAGAAAAATCAAGCCCGAGTTGATTTTCAACTTTGATCAGGTTAGTTCTATCGTACGCCTCCAGTCTTTAACAAAAAACGAACTTAAAGTCAAACACAAATAACCTATAAATTATAAAACGTTAATTTATTGACTTTTCCACTAAAGCTGCTTTTTTACCAGTGGTAGACGCTTCCCCTGTCGTTACCTCGTCTAGAAATAGTGTTACATTCCAAGTCTCATACATATTTATCTAGTTTTCGTATAATTTGTGATCGACACAAAGTAAACAAACACAACAATGGCGGTTTATAAAGACGTGCAACTGTGCTGCGATCTGCTATGAGCATAGAAAACTATGAGCTTTCAGTTTTTAACCTCATTCGGTGCGATTCATTTTTCCAATCAGAAAATCCAGTTTGAAATTGCGATTGGCTTTAAGCTTCACCACAAAGAAAACATGGAACACACTATACTTTTCCAGTAGACGGAGAAAACATGAGCCACCTCTCGTTTAATTTTACCACCACTTTTTTTCCGAAAAATATAGATTGAGAAAACCCCCCACCACCGCGAACGTCGTGCGGTGGACAGTGAATAACGCGGATGTACGTCAGAGCAAGCGGTCATTCCGACCTCGCTGCCGAGGTCCTTTGCGATCGCGACCGCGTCCCCGAGTCAATGAAACTCCTCCCCGACCCTTGCTCGAAAACGAGGTGCCAGCAGTTGTTGCAGCTGAGCACGTAGCTTTAAATACCCCGCATAATAATCATGATGTAAATATAAATTTGATCCAGCCTGTCCCTTCTTGCTGTCCTCCCCTCAGCGATGCCCTAAGCCGAGGTTCGTACCCCACAGGGGGTGCCCTTAGCGAGCATTCGCTTAGTTTTAATTTAGAATAGTTAAAAGCTCCTGGCTGGAGGCTCTAAGTGTAGAAGCTTAAGGCCACCACAGGAAAAGTTCGGTTAAGCAGCCATGACCTTAGTGGTCAAAACTGCGAGAGGCCATTTCAAAAAAAAAATCAGAGCAAGCGTGAGTCGTGCGTGCTTGATCGTTTATAAACTTGTTGTACAACAGATTCAGCATTTAGAACTTGTGTCGCAAGGTGACTGCACGTCAAAATGGATCGCGAGTCACATTCAAGATTTATTGAAAGATATAAGTCCCACCCTTGTCTGTGGAATGTCTCAAGTGCAAATCTATCACATTAAAATTTTCATGATATTATTCATTTGAGTATAATCTGGATGTTTATGATAATAAAATTTCATCCACAGCCTTTTCCTATATTTTATTCTCGCTCCGAAAATAAAAAAATGGATGTTCTGATGTTGTCAGCAGCATCACTGCTGACAACATCAGAACATCCATTTTTTTATTTTGATAAAACTGGTGGCATTTAAATAATTAAAACACCTGCACATGCATTTAATTCGTTCGATTACATTCGTTAGCATGCTGGATACGCGCACGATAGTGTATATGCTACGTCCAGCATTGCGGCCTTGAGCGGACGTACAACTGGGATGCATCGTGATTAAGGCGTTTAATACTCGTGCATAAAAAATCACAATGTAGAATTTTTGAAGCTTGCGTTAAAAAAGCTTGCTTTTGCTTGCCGTACCGTCGCGGTCGTTTGATCAGTCAGCTTTAACCGTTAAAGGTCCCGAAATCGGGTCGTGACACGAAAAATCGCTCGTCATTTTTTTATAAAAAATTTAAAAATAATAATTAAAATCTGTCAGACCATAGAGTTAAATTGAGACTATACTATCCCTTATTTAACACAAAAAACAGAGATCTAAGCCGCGTGAGGCACCGTCCCCCTGGGTTTCGGCCCCGATGTCGCTTATAAACGACAACTGGGGAAAAGCCGCGAAAAAATTGAATATCATTCTATAATAATTTGAAATATGACATGTGTAATATAAAAAAACAAGGCCATAATATTGTCGTTGAGGATACAAATCTTCAAATTAAATTTTCACTCAAAGAACATTTTAACATTTTAAGAACTCGGTTCGCGGGGCCCCTAGCCAATGTAGGGCCCCTAGGCAGTTGCCTATACTGCCTAATGGGTAATCCGGTCCTGTGTATAGCTCCATCTCTCTCTCATACTGGAACAGTGATGGCTTTAACACGTCGTAGTAAGGCCCCGGTTTATGTAGTATCTCTATGTAGTCTGTGGTATTACGTAGGAGTGCGCAAGTAAAGTGAGTTCGAAAAAATAAAGTAAACACCCCGCCTAAAATACTTAAGTCATGCCACATCACGCCCCCGAATGAGGCATCTCTAATTCCCTACCTAAATGTGCTTTGATCGATTAAATTTGCTTTGATTATTTGATGTTGCTGGCAAAAGAAAATTCGACAACATCGCGATACAATGTCACCGACGACGAGCCTAGTAAGTTCGTGAACTTAAAATTAAAAAAAATACTGTGATTAAAAAAAAAAAAAATTGCGTACTATATGTTCGCACGTCTACCTGGTCTCCCAAGAAATCTCTATTTCCTGTCAAACATTGTATCGAACATTGACAGAAAAATAGAGATTTCAACATGTTTTTACAGCACGCATATCTGATCACAATAGAAACGGGTTTTGTTGACGGAAGAAAAGACAAAATGACAGATTGTGATTGTTTATTTGTCATTTTGTCTATCAGAAAACCTGTTTCTATGGTTGTCATGGTGACATTTGGAACTAAATATTTTACCTATTGCAGACTTTTTGCACGTTTTGCCGCAAGTGCTAGTGAGTTTTGATATGAGTCACCCACAAGTAGCGTTTTTTTGTTGCACATTTATTTTAACAATTTATTTCCCATTCGAAGTGATCTAAGTGCGATAGTGGCGCCCTTATTTTCAATTTACTTTTTTTTGCCAAGCTGTATGTGAATGTTTCGCCAGGGCAAATGGCTCAAATCTAAATTGCGATTAATTAATCCAAGTTTTCCGGACGATCTTTTACAATGCCACTTGGTGGACGTAAACTGTCATTAATGTCATTGTCAATGTCATTGAAATTGCGTAACTTTTTGATGGACACTCGTAAATAATAAAGCCGTGTAGCTATTCTGGTTTGTTACAGAATAATAACATCTAAAACCTTTGCTTGAAAAGGGATTTTCGTTTGATTGAAATTTGCGTTTATTACGTCTTGGAAAAGAAACACAGTTGTTTGTGTGTGTGCATATTACTAACATTTAGGTCACGTTGTCCCTGTTGTGGTCACGTTGCAAGTGGCGTGGACGGATCTGACATTTCTACAATTCTCACAATTTAGTAGATTTGTACACCATTTCTGTGATTACCTTCTCCCTTATATCGACGTAATATATTTTAAACGTTCTAAAAGGAGTAGAATCCTGTTGCACATGCTATTATTGTGTTTACTTATATACTTGTAAGACCACAAATGTTTTGGAAACGTTTCAGTGGCTTAATTTGATTCTCTATGAAAGTGGTAATAAGAAGTTGTATCTTGTAAAAGCTAAGCTGCTTAGAGTACAATACAGTAATTGTTCTATGTTTAAGTTGTTGCAAATTTGCTTTGTGTAACAATAACTTATTGGACTGTGACTTGAAATTTATTTTATGGAAATTGATAGAGGTGAGTGTATTATTCAATTAATAATTTTATGTAATATCTGCAAACACAATCAAAAAAAGTTACTATTATATTGTTTGTATGTTAGTATACATTTAAATATATTTGTCATGCAAAATAATTGAAATAATATTTTTATAATACCTTTAATTAATTATAAAAATAAAGAGACTTCTCCATATATTTCAGCATAGTAAAATAAATTCAAAAGTAATTTACTGTGGCATGTTATAGTTGGCTAAATATAAAATATACTTAACAAAACTGGTAAGTTCAAATTCTTTATAGTAAACAAGAATGACATGTAAGTATGTTTATTTGACTACTATATTACCGTCTAATATAGTATTATACACCGTGACATTTTAGTCGTCTTACAAAAGCAGTCCACTTCATGTATCCAATGACTACTGAACATTAATAAAAAAAAAGAAGATATACACCGTGACATTTTAGTCGTCTTACAAAGGGCCACTCAATGTACCCGACATAAAATACCTCTAGGAGCAATTAAAAAATTGTTACAATAGGTATATATATTTTTTTATGAATGTCATTGTATGTCATTGTGTTTGTCATTTGGATACATGGAGTGGACTGCTTTAGTAAGACAACGAGACACATAATATATAATTATATACACAACTATCTCAACTATAATTCACAAATTAAATCATTCCTTAGTTATATTGTGTCATTATTATCTAAATTATTATTATTTATAATACATAATCTGTGCCATAAAATAATCCATTTGCTGGTATTATTAATAAGAATATAAAAAATAAAACTTGTTTGTGTAAAAGTCTATCCAATATTTTTTTATTAAAGGTAAGAAGAACTTAAATACATTTTATTTACATTTTCTACATGTGAAAAACATAAATTTTATGCAGTATTGTAATTAATCATTATTACCATGCCCATGATTACTAAATTTGTATTTGTCTAAAATTTTACCACACACCACAATTTCAGATGAATGATTTTCTTTGTTCAATCAAATTCTTTTCTTCTGGACCTAGAAATGTTCCTATGTTAATGTTTTTCTCAAGTGTGGACCAATCAACATGTGTTTTCTGGTTCAACTTAACATCCATCCCAATTTTTTTTTTCATCAGTCTGGTACTTCTATTTGTACATTCATTCCTCCTTCTTTACTTCAGTGCATACTTCTAATTGTTCATTTATGTGCCAACTGGAGTATAAAATTATACAGGGTAAGTTTCCAACCTAGTCTCTATAGGATCCCAAGGAATAGAAGGTATTACTTCTATTCCTTGGGATCCTATAGAGTTCAGTTCAATATTAGAAATCCCTCTAGACTAGAGAGAGAATATCAAAATTTGTGAAATTTAATTCTGGCTCAAATCTGTTAAATTACTAGACTTACAAGGATAGCACTTGTTTTAAGATAACAGTTCTCATCTTCTTGCAATAATGACGCGATTATCTTTCTTTAGATATCGCATTAAAAATGCGTCGATAAATAAATTGGTTCACACAGCAACAACTGCCGTGATAAAAACACAATTCGTTTGCCGCACGCGTTCATGCATGTCGCTAAACACAACGAAGAAACAACAAAATAATAACATAATTTATTAGGTCGTGCAGTAGTTGTGGACGATCAGGAAGTTTAAGTACATAATATACTTATTGACTACCGACTCTCATAAAAGCGTAGTAGGTACCTATGCAAGTGACGTGCGTCTATTCTCACTCACCGATATCGTGTTTCCCAACGTCGTATCCATGTAATAAAATGTGTAGGTTTAGAAATGGTTAATACAGTCAATACAGAATTACAGATTCGAATCTGAATGATCTTTACGTACTTACCTAATCTCTAATCCAGTCAAGACAGAAATGTAGGTACCACCTACCTAGTTAAGTTTAAATATTGCTACGGATTGTCAAAAATACGGACTAGAAACCGAAGTAACCTGTCAATAATAGATGTCTACCTAGGTACAGACAGACACGTGATGACACGTCCCATGTACTTATGCGTTTCGCGAATCATCGCCTTTCTTCGAAAATACAAACGTGCTATCTAATAAAGAGCAGTTACAAGTCAACCATGGATTACAAGGAACCATGCTTATTCTGTATTACCATGACATGCCATTCCAGAAAAGTTTAAAATACTAATGCGCATTAACTGATAAGTAGGCACACTACTACAAAGCGCAGTAGTACAAAACTTAGAAGCTTTGAAGCTTTGCCTATTGTACAACGTTTATCGTTACCTTTTTGCGCGTACCTTTTCTGGTTTAGCTGTTTCTGATAAATAGATATTTGCGTAACACACTTTCAATCGCATTCTGTGGGTTTTAAAGGAAATTCCTATTCCATTGCTTCATAGGTTTGAAAAAATCATCTGCTCAATAACGTAAATAACGCAATGAACGCAAATAACGTTCATTGCGTTATTTACGTTGCTGAGCAGAAACATTTTTCAAACCTATGAAGCTATGGTTTAGCAATTTCCATCAAAACTCTCGGATTGTTATTGAAAGTGTGTTACGCAATAGGATGCTGGTTTTTAGGGTTCCGTTGCCAAATGGCAAAAAACGGAACCCTTATAGATTCGTCATGTCTGTCTGGCCGTCCGTATGTCACAGCCCCTTTTTTCCGAAACTATAAGAGCTATGCTGTTGAAACTTGGTAAGTAGATGTATTCTGTGAACCGCATTAAGATTTTCACACAAAAATAGAAAAAAAACAAATAATTTTGGGGTTCCCCATACTTAGAACTGAAACTGAAAAAAATTTCATCAATTCCTTACGTGTGGGGTATCTATGGATAGGTATTTAAAAATGATATTGAGGTTTCTAATATCATTATTTTCTAAACTGAATAGTTTGCGCGAGAGACACTTCCAAAGTGGTAAAATGTGTGTCCCCCCCCTGTAACTTCTAAAATAAGAGAATGATAAATAAAACTAAAAAATATAGGTATATAATGTACATTACCATTTAAACTTCCACCGAAAATTGGTTTGAACGAGATTAGCTAGTAGTTTTTTTTTAATACGTCATAAATCGTAAACCGCAATTTACCTTTCATTCAATGTTACTTGCTGCTACGGAACCCTTCATGAGCGAGTCCGACTCGCACTTGGCCGCTTTTTTTTACCACTGACGTGCGGCCTGCTGTACTCGTACCTACTCGTAACCTTTGCGTACTTAGACCCTACCGACGGACGGCGACATTGGTTTCTATTTTAGTTACTTCACGTGGCTTTGACGGCTGTTGGTTTTATCGGTATAAGGTACTAAAGTATTTTTTCAGTCGTAAGCCTGGTTGGGTAATTTTAGGTAGGTACCTAGGTAATGTTGTTGTTGGTAGTGTAGAAAATCTAGTCGCAATTTTAACATTCAGGCCTGCCACAAATATCGATTCGGAATTTCGAAGGCAGCAAATCCATACAAAAGGCCGGCCACATAGGTACAGACAGAATTCCGTTTCGGAATTTCGAATCGAAGAAAATTTCGTACGGAGAACTACGACTGTACCTACTACACACGGCTACACATCAAGCTATAATTTCCATTATGCTAATCTCGCACGGTATAGGATTTCCGTACAATGCGAGGTCAGCTTATACTGGAAATGTTTAGCTTGATGTGTAGGGGTGTGTACGTGTGTAATAGATCCTTGATTTTGTGTGGATTTGCTGCCTTTAAAATTCCGAATCAATATTTCGAAACGGAGTTCGGTTACAACTTGTAGGTGACCGAAATTATACCTTAACTCGAAAACAAATAGCAAAGTTACTTAGAAACATCTTTTTATTTAGGCATGGGTTCCAACAACACCCTACACGTTTTTTTCTTAGTTTTACTGCATCATTGTTTAGCGATGCATTACGCCTTTGTTCTAATTTACATCGTTATAGTGCTAATAGTCTTCGTGTCGATGCCCCTGCCCCCTGTATATTATGAGCGCGACGATCGCGTAGAGCAGTGTTCCGCAAACTTTTTGTGTTCAAGGAACACCTACCAAATCAATCAATCTTAAAGGCACACCAAAAAAAATTAATGTTCATAAAATTGGTATTTATTTATATTTAATATGAAAGAGTGTTCAGTGAGATATGTGAGCCTGTTTAACTGAGCACATTCGATCAGTTTGGAGAAATCGTCGATAAGACGGCTCTCATTTCTTCGTCGATCGTCCTCAGGCGTTCTCTTTTTTTTATTTGATCGTAGTAAGTGTTGAAAACCTCTATTCGCATAAGTAAGTCGAGGCAAATAGTAATAGAACTGCAATAGCATGCTTTGAATGCAGTGGAAATTCATTTTTTATATGCATCCAAAAATAATCTAGCTCCGTTTAAAAAAAAACTACTCCTGCTCGTTTATCGGTAAGTGTCCAAGGAAAATTCTATCTGAAAACGGACTTCGTACCCAGTCCATAGTTCGCGAAAATAGGAGTTAATTTTTTCGGCTAATAGCTCCAAGTGTTTCACTATCAAAGTCTGCACTTTTTTTTTTTTATCGATAGCCGTGCCATTTGGGAACATTTTGTTATTACCATTGGTAGCGTGATTGAGGCGCCTCATTCGCGTAACTCTTGAATCTTTCTTCATATTTTGACTGCTGAGACCAAAACTCCAAACAGGGTTTTTTTTATTGAGATATTTTTCTTTGGATATTTTATTATCTTGTGTTGTTGCCACGCGAAAGAAGTCGCGGACAGAAACTAGTATAAACTAAAAGGCATATAAAGTGCCTATATACCTGTCTACTTCGTAATAAGTAGTACCTTTAGATATTTTCATTTTCCCCGTTATTTAAAAGCAGGTTCTTAGTAACAATTTTTTGTAAAGCGAATGTCTGAGGAAAATTCCTTTCAATTTTAATATTACGACATCAGCGTGAACTTGTAAGCTTTCTGAATTTTCTGTTTCGCAAAACGCCTTTTTCCCGGTAGCAAAGTTGCCCGCCGCCACTTTTCGCAACTACGACCACATAACATGTTTCAAAGTTATGGCGGAAAATTATGACTATTGTTATTTACGTAAAAAAAAACTGTTAATTCTCTTCGAGGAAAAGCTAAATTTAGGTTTGTTTTTGTAGAACTGGTATAATTATTGGCGCCAAATATAAGTATTACATAATAAGTATATCCAGATTCGATCCGGTTGGACTGGAAGCCGACCCCAACACAGTTGGGAAAACACTAGGCAGATGATGTTGCATGATGCTGGTATAAAGTACCTTTTAAACGGTTTATCTATTGAATCACCTAAGTGTCTTTTTACAAAATATTATCTTTTGGTGTGAAAAACTAGCTGGCACTTTAACACCTAGGTATATAAATGTGGGCAGTTGCAAGTCTATAGGTAAGTATATACCTACTTACACCGGTAAGAAGCCGTTAAATCAGCTACCTATAAAAGAAATAACTGTAAAAATTAATGTAGGATTCCATCCAGACTTTCAGTTCAGACTAACAATAAAGTCACTACATTACACAATATAGTATGATGATACGCTAAGATCAGAATGGGTATAGGAAACAGGACCGGAAGAAATATAAAAGATAAGAAAATAAATTATCATTGACGAAAAGAGATAACGCGATTATGGAATACATCTACAGAAATATTACCGGTTATTAGTAGTAGTAGCGGGAAAAAATATAAATATTGTGATTAGATACCTACAAGCACGTATTTATAGGTGTACCTAATTACCTATTATTAAAACATCTAAAAGCAAGCAGCATCACAGAAAGGTACGGGATTTGGAGGGCTAGGGAGATACAGTATTAATTACAATTTCGTCGGGGAAACCTTCAAAAAGATATTCGGATGGGGACCGAACTTCCTTTTCCGGTCTCGGGACAGCAGTACCTAATATTACCGAGTCGAAACTTGCTTACAAAAAAATTACCTAGCTTAGTAAAAGAAGCCAATTGTATTATAACCTACGTTGAAACCTTTGGTTGAAAAAAAGATTGGCTAAGAAGACCAGTATTAATGAGTTCAGGCATATTCGTATAGCTTTCTACGGAATTCAATACATCTGGAAATAAGCTCGGTATAATCACTAACACCACAATAATAATACAGTAATTACGAGCACGACAGCTTCAAGTGCTTTAGGATATAATACACCACAGCAAAATGTAAACAAAACAACATAAAGTTACGTAACAGCTAGGTTATTGTGTCAGCATAACATTAATGATAATCAAATAACATCTATTAAGTTATAGCCATTCAAGACTGTTTGATTTGCTTAGGTAGGTAAGTATCACATATTATATTCGTAAATTTGAGTACATGGGTACACGTATGACGTTTTAGGCGCACCCCTTCCTCATTCCTTACCCCTTTATCTACATAACTAAGCGTTTAAACCTTACTTACTATAACCACCACTACTTAACAATTATTCTCATAAGTAAATACATATAAGAAGAAATACGTCAAAGTACTTACAGAGACAAAGGCACACAGTATTCAAACACAACATCACGCCTGTAATTCCCGAAGGATTATGTTTAAGTCCCATTTAATAGGGGGCGAGCCTATTGCCTATTGAGTATTCAAAAACTGTGGTGAAAAATGTGCAATGCTCCAAATGTAAGTTCAAGACATTTTTGTAATAATTTTAGTGTGTATTTAAAAACCAATTCCAGATATCAAAAGTAGCTTATTCTACACCAGGTGCGATGTGGGTAAATACATGAAGATGTCAGCTGCCGCGGAGACGCTGCCGGCTCCGAACGTTCGACCGCACGCGCCTCCCGCTGCTGCGCCCACGCCGCCCCCGCCCACCGCGCGCCGTCCAGGCAGCAAGCACATAGTGCACTGGTTCCGAAAAGGCCTGCGCCTCCATGATAACCCAGCGTTAAAGGATTGCCTAGTGGACGCAGCCACGTTCAGATGTGTATTTATTATCGATCCTTGGTTCGCCAGTTCTTCTAATGTAGGCATCAATAAGTGGAGGTAAAACTTTGAATAAGAAAACGTTAAATTACAATCTTTTCCTGCGAGCAAAATCAATGTTATAATGATTTAACGTATGCACTTTATGTTTGAGTCACAGTACCTACTCACAGTCTATGCACTCTAGGCGACATACGTAATACATACTTCGCGTATTACGTAGGAAGTTACTACGCTCGACATTATGCAATTTTATTTATTCAATCGATAAACTTATCTCGACAGGTTTCTGCTGCAATGCTTGGAAGACTTAGATAGGAGTTTACGGAAACTTAACTCCCGGCTGTTCGTGGTTCGAGGGCAACCTGCCGATGCGTTACCAAAACTGTTTCGAGAATGGGGCACCACCGCATTGTCTTTCGAGGAGGACCCCGAGCCCTATGGCCGAGTGCGAGACCACAATATCATGTCAAAATGTCGCGAAGTCGGCATCACCGTCACATCTCGTGTTTCTCACACGTTATACAAATTAGACCAGTAAGTTATTTGAAATGTAATGTTCTTTTTCATGTAGCATTGGTCGTAAATAATTTAATTATGTTACAATTATCTATTTTTACAGAATAATAGAACGAAACGGTGGCAAGGCGCCTCTCACGTACCACCAGTTCCAGGCGTTGATCGCCAGCATGCCTCCTCCTCCGCCAGCAGAGGCGCCAATATCTGCCCAAACGCTCAACGGCGCCACCACGCCAGTAACCGATGACCATGATGATCGGTTTGGCGTACCCACCCTCGAAGAGCTTGGTAAGTTACGACAAATAAAGTTATTATTATGATCTAAATTATTGTAAGTATGACGGCTTAGTGTAATGTTTTTAACTTGAATAAATTCAGGATTCGAGACTGAGGGTTTAAAACCTCCCGTTTGGATCGGAGGTGAAAGTGAAGCTTTAGCTAGGTTAGAAAGACATCTCGAAAGAAAAGCTTGGGTGGCTTCATTCGGGCGGCCAAAAATGACACCACAGTCATTGTTGGCAAGCCAGACAGGCTTATCACCCTACTTAAGGTAAATTACCACGATTGTTTTGTTTCAGTTTCGTCACTTTTTTATAAGACTTAAGTACCGAACTAAAGAAATACCTTTCTTACAGGTTTGGTTGTTTGTCAACTCGATTATTTTACTATCAATTGACGGAATTGTACAAAAGAGTTAAACAAGTAAGACCACCGCTGTCTCTTCACGGGCAGATACTATGGAGGGAATTTTTCTATTGTGCTGCAACACGCAATCCAAATTTTGATCGTATGGAAGGAAATCCTATATGCGTCCAAATACCATGGGAAAAGAATCAAGAAGCTTTAGCGAAATGGGCTACTGTAAGTACCTAAACCTACTGCACGTCCAAAAACGACTACTGATTTTTTTTTACAATTTCTAAAAGACGCCAACCTTATAAAACTACGCCAACTTTATAAAACTCATCTTATTATATTACAGGGTCAAACCGGATTTCCTTGGATAGATGCAGTAATTACACAATTAAGAGAAGAAGGGTGGATTCACCACTTGGCCAGGCATGCAGTGGCTTGCTTCCTTACGAGGGGCGACTTGTGGATCTCATGGGAAGAAGGAATGAAGGCAAGGAGAGCTTCGTTATTTTGTATTTTTGTGCCATTGCATTCATTTTGAATTTAATTTAAAAACTCGAACTATGATGATTAGAGTGATAAGTGTTTTTCATATTGAAATACATTTCACTACAAGAACAATTCTTGTTTTACTGCACTTAAAAAAAAGACCTTTTCTATCCGTTTACAACAACCATAAGGAATATAAAAAGAATATTCAAGTGGTTTACTCACTTACAATCTTTTGTATGTGGCTATTTGAGATCCAGTCTAATCACTTTTTGTATGACAATCGTCGACACGTATTAATTTGAGGAGAATCCCCGTCCCTGCAGGTGTTCGACGAATTGCTTCTCGACGCTGACTGGTCCGTCAATGCGGGCATGTGGATGTGGCTCTCGTGCTCATCATTCTTCCAGCAATTTTTCCACTGTTACTGTCCGGTCCGTTTCGGGCGAAAAACTGACCCTAATGGTGATTTTATAAGGTATGTTACTTTGTCTGAATAATCATGATTATTTATGCTACCGTGAAGAATGTAAGTTATAATTTTAATTTTGTTTATAATTAATCAATTTAATTAGAGAAACCCTATCACCAAGCTTAATAAAACCCTATCGCCTTTACCGTCGCACTTGAAACAGGTCGCTGAAAAGATTCCCCTACTTATAAGAGTAAATCGTCGCAGTATGTCACCAGCCCGTCCCATCCTTGATGTCCTCCCTCCGGTAAACGCCTTTAGCCGAGGTTCGTACCCCACAGGGGAGTTCGTACCCCGCTTAGCGAGCGTTCACCTAGTTTTAATTAGCTTAGTTGAATAACCCCTGGCTGGAGGTTTTAAGTGTAGCAGCTTAAAAGCGGCCAACCTGTCATACTTTTCATACAAACGCTCGTACGTGATTATGGCGTCGTAACACATCTTTCTTTGAAATTTTTAAACTAATAGGTATCTTGTGCACTATTTCTAGGTTTCTATGAAACCAAAAAATTTAAATGTCGAGAAATAAATTCAGTACAAGCCTCCGAAAATCTGCATTTTTGCACAATTTTTACCTGAACTTTGGCCGTTCATAATATACTCATAAATTGTAAAAGTAAAGAAAACATCTGCATAGAAACCTTTCACATGTAATGGAGATTCTAAATGACAAACATTTATTTCACAAACTAGTAAAGCTTACTCAAAAACGCGTATTTCCTAAAAACAAGTTTTATGAAATTTCCGCACACTATTTTTCGTACAATGTTATCGCGTTCTCACTTGCTTGTTAGCAGTTCTTACTTGCGCTGGATGAAACAACAAGCTTTTCGACCATGCTCGCGTTGACGATAGACGGACCGGGAAGGACCCTCTTAAGAGTAGCGCAAGTAAGAACTACTAACAAGCAAGTGAGAACGCGATAACATTGTACGAAAAATAACTGGTTTCAGGAAATACGTGTTTTTGAATACGCCTTACAAGTTTGTGAAATATTTTTTTGTCATTTAGAATCTCCATTACATGTGCGAGGTTTCTATAATGATGTTTTCTTTACGTTTACAATTTATAAGTACATTATGAACGGTCAAAGTCAGGTAAAATTTGTGCAAAAAGCAGATTTTTGGAGGCTTATATTGAATTTGTTACGCCAAATTTTTATTTTTTGCGTTCATAGAAACCTGGATATAGTGCACAAGATACCCATTAATTTAAAAGAATTAAAGAAAGATGTGTTACGACGCCATAATCACGTACGAGCGTTTGTATGAAAAGTATGACGGGTTGGCCGCTCTTAAGGCAACCACAGGATTGACCGGTTAAATAGTCATGACCTCAGAGGTCAGTTGCCCTACAGAAAAAAAAAGCAGTATGTCATGTACTATAACGACGAGTATATAACCTGATGATGATCTCAATATATACAGGGTGGGTCGTAATCTATTGCACTTGTGAAAATTTTCTAAAAAAAATCTTGTGATTGTAGTTAAGTAAATGTTTATTTTAAAAGACGGAAAAGAAACGGGAATATCCTTTAAAAAAATTATATTGTCTAAATCTATTTCACCGCTCGCATTCCTCAAATCTGGCACAAAAAATTACGATAAGTGGCTTGTTAGCTCTCGCGGGACGAATTCCTCCATAAGTTGAATTATTGTCGTTGGTTTATATCGAGGGATTTCCTTGGTCTAGAACCTGCAATTTTATTTGTTTAGACGCCGTTTGGTAAGCCCATTTGTCCGAAATAAAAATTGATGAATAGCAATCGACGATTTATTTTTGTTAAAATAAAATCATTTTGTTTTGAAACTTACACCAACTGTTTATTTTTTTTTCCATCTATATCTATGAAACCGTCGCTTTTTTGTACTCACTCGAATTTGGTCGGTTAACCAGCCATTATTCACATATTTCGCTTTTGGTTTATATCTTATTAATGCGAAACATTTTAAGCTCAATATTTTCACTAAACATTTTTGACTAAGAGCACTAACTTTGGTTTTCACCTACACGTCTTGGGCTGAGCCGGTTTCTAGTATTTTGCCGTTAAAGTTATGACGCCTTCACTTTTAGCAATATTATTTAATAACGCATGCATGTGCACTATTGAAACCTTGTATGTATATTATAAGCGTCAAGACGAACCGAACACAGTTTTCAGAGAGCTTATACGTTTTCTAATTTAGGCGCTGTAATATATTTTCGGAATTTCAAAAATATGCGAGAACTTGAAAATTGTAAATATTTTCTCAAATCTAATTGCCGCACATATAATGGTTTTAGAGATACACGATTTTGCAAAACGTTACCCCAGCAGGAAACGCTATAAAATATCTCGAAAACCTGAAGACGCACTAATTATATTTTTGGCGCACAAATTTGCACAAATATAAGCTCTCTGCCCATGCACAATATTTCTCTCTCCGACCATTCGTTTAGAATTTTCTTGCTGGAGTAACGTTACCCCAGCAGGAATCGTTTTTTCCGTTTTTTTCCAAAACGACAAAGCGCACAAATTTTTAATTGGTGCACATTTACAGCAGATTGAGCACTAATTATACGTTCCACTCATATCGCTCTAGGAAACACTACTGTTAGGGTAATGCACTCCCGTCGTCAACCTCGGGTCGGGTCGGCTCGTGAATACGCGTGAAGTTCCGCGGCGTTGTCTTCGATCCCCCTACCTACTCCGTCGATCTGTTATTTTGTTGGTCCTGCCTGACCTTTTTCAGATGTTTTAACTCATAATTTAATTAAAACTAGCGACCCGCTCCTGCTTCGCACGGTTTTTATATGAATACACATAAACCATCCGGAATAAATTCTTTCAATGATGTTGACAATCTCTTCATACGTTGTGTAATTTAAAAGAACTCGGTCACACAGACATAATTAAATAGCTACTTCAATTTATAATATTAATTGTCGATAACACTTGGGCAATGCATTAGGTATGCTGTGTAATTCATAATGCGGCAAAAATAAGCCACATAGTTTTTATGAAAAGGTTTTACACCTAGGTACAGACGCCAGCACATCAAGCTACCCGAAACTGTCAAATTTTCCCAATCAACTTTGAACCTTATACTTCAGCGATAAAGTTGAAAATCTATTAAATAAATTTGACAGATTATAGTAGCTTGAAGTGCTGGCGTCTGTACGTAACCCTCGTTATTCATTCGTAGACCAGTCTATTGTGCTTTAATTTCCTAGAACCAAGGAGCCGTGTTTTTTTGGCCCACTCCAATACCCTGCATACATACGCCCTCGAGAGCGATTTCAAGTGCTTTATGCTCCGCCCTGTATATTATGTAACAAATACACAACTAGTATATTGGAATACGTCTTTGATGACTACATTCTTGTACCTTCACGCCAATTTTGCGAAAAGCAAAAAATTTAAGTACCCAAATGCATACTTCTGTATTTCACTGCATTTATTAGCGAAGATTGTTATTATGAAACTATTTTTTACAGGCGATATATCCCAGCATTGAAGAACATGCCGACTCGGTACATCCACGAGCCGTGGGTGGCGCCGGAGGCGGTACAGCAGTCTGCGCGATGTATCATCGGCCGCGACTACCCCATGCCCATGGTGGACCACTCGAAAGCGTCTCAGCTCAATATTGAACGCATCAAACAAGTGTACGCGCAGCTGGCGAAATACAAACCACAAGGTAAACAGTAACAGATTTGGACTAAAATATTCAAATAGCGGTAGAACGCTGAAATTTTTTTCAAAGAGAGTTCTTCGAGTTAAATCGGGGTTCTGTCTGGCGATCTAAACAGTTGTTTTCGGAACCTTGTATGACGGCAATCTGTCGCATGAACTTTGATCAATGATGTCACATCGTACTTGTAGCAAATGCAAGCTATGCAAGGTTATTTTACTCACAAATTTGATGACAACCTCTTCTTATTATTATAATTAATTAGTAGTAAAATCTTTGATAATTTTTGAGCTTATAAATAGCGCATAGCTTTCTAGACAAAATATTTAAAACCCTACGGTATGGTATAATAAAAACACTTGTGACTGAAAGATTTTGATAGAATTTTATATACGAAAAGCTTTTTGAATTTCCAAAACTTGTTTCGAAAACTATTAAACTTCGTGAGAAAATCTGTGAGACCAGCAGGCCTAACATGACACACGCGACATATATCCACTCTCGCGCGACAAATTTTTGTCTATTTCTGTAGTTTTATCGTTTTCTGACAGTTTCGCCATACAAAATACTCGACTCGTTCTGTCAAACTTGATGTTTTGTCGACAAACCCTAACATGACACGTTATTTATCTCGATTTTTGACAGTTCAACACGATATAATCAGTCATTTTGTTGTATTTAGTCGTCGTCGATTTTGACGACGATAAAGAGTAGACAAAACGACAAAATTATGATACATAAAAAAACTCTAAAAAAGATGGCAGATTCATAGTCGTACTTATTGTACATTTTTTTTTTTTTTTTTTTAAATGTGTTTGTACACCGGTGTACTATAGTGGAGGGAAGCACTATCACGTAGATGACTATTACTTTCAGTAATAACCAGTCGCTTTGCCAATTATGGTGATTAAATTAATTAATTAACGAAATCTATTTGTACAATAATAAACTTCGATTTGTCAAATTGCGATCGTCGGCCCATTTGTCATTTGTGGTTATTATCTAATGAGTATAGATGCCACTAATTTTAATTACCGTCATTTTGTATTTTAATTTCAGCATGCCAAAGAAATCATTTAATTTCAATCAAAAAGTCGGTTACATAAAAAACTAATCATAAATAATTAAAAGAGAGAATAATTAAGAGAGAGAGACGTTTATTCAATAAAACACATAATTCCATGCATAAAATTGAATGAATGAAACAGAACTTCAAGCCGATGTTGCTATCATAAAAATAATTTGTTTTTAATAATTTGCAACATCGGTTTATCGTCGCGCGATAAAGAAGTGTCAAAGTGCCTTTGTCGAGTTTACTCGTCGTTTGCGGTCATGTTAGGGATTAGAATGACGTCAAAATCGTAGACAAATTACGATAAAACGAGAAAAAGAGCGTTCTCGCGCTTGTCATGTTAGCCCTGCTGAACGACATATCATTAAAGCAATATCTATCCCTAGTCATTACTTATGGATACATGTGGTTTTTTTTTTAGGTACATTGAATCCTAACGCTGTACAACGACCAAACGTGATGCAATCATCGCCGAGCCCAAATTCAATAATTACCAGCATCAATCAGTCAAACTTCTTGTGCAGCCAAGCACCTGACCCACCAACCACAACACCGCAAATAATACCGTATAAGGATAAGGATGTCGTATTCCAAAAGCCCATGAACCACAGGTCTATGAAGCCTTCATTCAAACAAGTTGTTATTGTACAGAAAAAACAAAATACCAATGTCATACAAACCGTGCCACAATCAAAGGAGAACTATGTCGTCAATGGGCAACTAGATGTTTCTTACAAAATGCCAAGGAATGATAGCTTACAATCAGCGAAACAAGAAAACTATGATTTCAAAAACTTAGTCATCAATAATTATGTTCAAGACTATTCCAATAGTCAAGAAATTAACGGTTTTAATTATGACAAACAGAAGTTATTTTTGTCGTCTTTTACTGAAAACGGGGTGCGTAGAGCAGCCGTACACAACGAGGTGTCCCCACCCTTTGATGCGACGCTCGACCTCAACACCAGTATGACTTTCAACAGCGAGAATAAAAATGAAAATGTAAAAGATAAAACAAATGATAGCACATGCTTACATCCTATGTCAATTCACGACGATGGAATAATTTCAAACGAAAATCGTCAGAATAATACGTCTAACGAATGTGAAAATTATTCTTCAAATGAAAAGTAAATTAAGTATTATACTTCAAATACCTATAGATTAATTATGTCATAATATATTTAATTTTGGGGTTTAGATAAAATGTTATGCACTATGACTGCCATTTTATCTATAGTATACACGGCTACACATCAAGCTTACATTTCCAGTATAAGCTGACCTCGCATTGTATGGAAATCCTTTACAATGCAATATCAGCATAAACTGGAAATGTCCGTGTGTACTTAACAGAAAGCTTGAGCTGTAGTTTACAGAATCTTGCCTGACAGTAGGTACAGCAAAGCTATTGCTGCAAAAACTAGAAACCGATGTAGTAGAAGTATTACTTAACATCAAATAAGATAAGGCGCAAAGTAGGCACATTTGACATGGAATATATCCGATAAAGTAATCAGGCATAATCAGCCTATAATTTTTCCACTGCTGGGACATAGGCCTCCTCTCTGTAAGAGGGAGTGGGCCGTAATCCATCACGCAGGCCCAGTGTGGGTGGTAGAAAGTAATCATGCAGATCTCTAAAAAAAAATATATATACGGTCGAATTGAGTAACCTCCTTTTTTTGAAGTCGGTTAAATAAGGTGAAATATTATAATTTTATGATAAAATTACAAGATTGTAAGCTAAAATAAATGTTTCTATACAGAATTTTGTTTTAATTCAGATTTTCGTTCGTGGTTACAAATCTGATTTCGAATAAGGATTGATGTAGAGTAGACACCATGCTTGATTAGCCTAGAAGTAATCTTTTAGTTATAATTATAACACAACACAGACTGGCAACTCTGGCAAGTAAGTAGTTGTCAAGATTATGCCTGAATGAAAGCAGCTGCAGCTGGTTAGTGATAGGTAAACCCTGGTGACTGATATGATGTTTTATGTTTTTATGAGTTTATTTTAATTTGGGATTTCCTGTGCGAGTCTCAATAATTATTTTTCTTTCTTGATATATTTAGAAAGGTTGGGCTAGGCTATCAGTCTGCTTCAATATAGTTTTGAAATACAATTAACTATGTTACATTACTCATTTATTCTCAAAGAAGCCACAGTTTCCATGTGCAGCTTAAGTGCCTTTTTCACCTTTCTGGAGGTACTGACGTCTTTCTTGTCAGGACGGGGTTTTTTATTTCCGTGTAATTCAGTTTGTATTGTTGATAATATAGATGACTAAAAATAAAATGACTCAAAATGTTATAAATGTAAATTACCTTATTTACCAGTACTAAATCCAATAGGGACAGTGACATACTTACAGTTTCAGGGACATGTACATATCTAATATTACGGGCTTGTAAAAACAAATTCTCAAAAAGATATTCATTTCCTTGAGGATCACAATACACTGCATTGGAAAAAGAAATGTTCATATAACTGTAACAAAAACAAAATAATGTAAAACCTACTGGATTGCAGAGCCAATAATCAATAGTATTGTTTATCTTTGTCACAATATAGATGGTTGTTTAATTCTTACCCATCAACACTGTCTACATGTCCACAGACATAGGAATCATCATTACGTAGGTCCACTGTTATATCTTTTCCTTCCATTGCTTTAACAAGGCACAGTAAAGTGTTGTGATAATAGAATTTTTCTTTTGCAGACCCAACAAACATTGTTAGCTTGTAAAAATCTGAAAAGTAATATTAAAATGGTGGAACTTGCTGGGTGTTGTAAAAATATTAATATATTTAAAAGTATCTATACTTGTGTATTTATACAGAGTGGTAATTAGTGGCAATAAGGGCAGCAAACTTCACTTTACTGTGAAATTGGTGTGTAGACCCTAAAAGCAGATGACCATAACCATACTTTTTGGGGTTATGGTCATCTGCATCTATACTAAAGATTAAAAAAATTGTTTCAGTAATTTTATTATCATCTAGCTAGTAAGTACCAAGTACTTAAGTAAAACAAAAATATCTTAAGTTTTATTTAAAATAATAAAACCGGCCAAGTGCGAGTCGGACTCTCGCACGAAGGGTTCCGTACCATTGTCTATAAAAATGGCAAAAAAATCATGTCTGTTGTGTATGGGAGCCCCATTAAATAGGTATTTATTTTATTCTGTTTTTAGTATTTGTTGTTATAGCGGCAACAGAAATACATAATCTGTGAAAATTTCAACTGTCTATCACAGTTCATGAGATACAGCCTGATGACAGACGGATATACAGCAGTCTTAGTAATAGGGTCCCGTTTTACCCTTTGGGTACGGAACCCTAACAATGTCTATTAGGTCTGTATTAGAAAAATCACATACTTTCTGACAACAGAAATTAGCTTAGCAATAATTAACTTGAAATTATTCTACCATACATGTAGGTAACTTACAACTTACAGAGACATTGTTATGCAGAAACATTGTTAAGTTTATGTAATTCTAATTTAATCTATGGTTTATTTTGGTAAATACATTTTCATCATATTCATACTACTTTAGTTATTACTATTTCACAATAAGAAGTCTTGCATCTTGCTTTGATTTCAATTCTAACTCTGCTCTTGTTATTTTCCATTCTTCACTATCTCTTTCAGCCCAGAAATAGTAAGTTCCTCTATCTTTAGGTCCAGACACAGGTATTCTAAATCTAGCTATCTCGCCATCAGAATAGTTATTTACTGTGTCATTCAGCTTGAATCGCTTATCTTTGATCGGCTCTCCTAGATAGTGGACGGCACCAGAGTGAGCTCGTAACTTTTTCAACGCATTTCTATAGTAATCATAACCTCTTACCCTATCGATAATTCGGTTCTGTAAATAAAATCCAGTACCTCCGACGACCAAACCTCCCCATGCAGCAATTTGTACAAGTTTTCGTGTAGTTAACGTCATATTATAAAAATTTAAATAATAAACTATTCAAAGTTTTTCAGTAGGTAGGTACCTGCTGTGATCTCCACTCTCCAGAATGAATTATTTGAATAGATTACATCCGTTGGTTTTGATTTTCATAAAACGTTTAGGCGTGGAATCTGCCATCCAGTTACATCAAGACACAGAGTACATTTTTATAAAGGCATCAAGATTTAAAGGTATTGAGTTACACAGAGTACACTGATTAAATGTTGAGTTACTGTCAGGTTAACCTTTCATTACCTTTCTTGCTCTCTCTCTTCAAAAACAATAAAAACACTATCATATCAATAAAAACCAGTGTTGCCAACTTGCCAACTCCAAAAGTTCAAATTATCGAGTTCCCACGTTGAAATGATCGTTTTTTGGGCAAAATTATCATACTACAAAAGAAAACTCCAAATATTAAAAAAAACCGTAAAACGTTAATTCAAATTGCTATCAAAAGACACTGATTGATTTTATACTAGATTCAAAGGGGAAGAATGCCAAGTTTCACTCTAGTGGCGCTCTAGCAGCACAAACCGTAAACATGTTTTGTCATAGTTTTTTAATTGATATTTTTGTGTTTTCACTGTAAAATTATTAAAATAAATAAACTAGGGAGGGAAAGAGAGAGAGATACTTACTTGTTGATTTTGACATACTTGACAATTTTGTTGACATAGGCATTTTTTTCTGCGTTTAGTTTTGCCTGGCAAATACAATTTGTTAATGGAAAAATTATTTTTTTCAGCAAATCTCAAAATTATCGTACGTTAGACATTCATTATGGTACAGACGCCAGCACATCAAGCTACTCGAAACTGTCAAATTTTCCCAATCAACTTTGACCCTTATGATTTCAGTGATAAAGTTGAAATCTATTAAATAAATTTTACAGATTGTAGTAGTTTGAAGTGCTGGCGTCTGTACATCATAAGTTTATAACATTGGTCAAATTATCGTACGGGCCCAACATTATCGTACGGGTTGGCAACACTGATAAAAACTGCCACTTATGTGTGGGCGTTATTTGACGTCACTAACTCACTAGTTACAATAACTGGTTACGGGGTCTTAGAGCATTTACGCGGCATGTAGCCGAATAACTAGTTTCGAGTTACACGTGATTTTTGTAACTAGTTACATCACAATGCAGTGATCGAATGAAAAGAATGAAACGAAACAAAAGTATGTTGTCTGCATTTGTAGCAACAAAAACTTATTCGTTAAAAGCTTGTGTTATGTAACGTATTACATAGGTAATCATTTATATTTTCATTTTGCAAATACTGTAATACTTTAATAGAATCACCGAATTGAATTTGGAAAATAACTAGTTACTAAAATCACAAGTTTTCAAAACCGGTAACGACCTCGAAAGTTACATTTAGTTACGTTACGT
This sequence comes from Agrochola litura, assembly GCA_949152395.1. Lineage (NCBI taxonomy): Eukaryota > Metazoa > Arthropoda > Insecta > Lepidoptera > Noctuidae > Agrochola > Agrochola litura. The sequence continues at coordinate 14,464,914 of OX424493.1, forward strand.
TTCGCGAAAATTACGTGACGACCCACCCATAATACCACTTCGACTAATCTCCAGTGTCTTAAAATTAGACAGCTAGCCATACATTTTTTTTCGAAGAACCGCATTCCAACAGAGGTGACCTTGGTGGTTTACAACCGTGGAGTTGGTGGTTTACGACCAAATTTCAAACAGCTCCGCCTGTCGCCAACCAAGGTCACCTTTGTCGGGGACGCAGTTGGCTGCCGTATAGCAAGCCCTTTAAAGGTTAGTGACAATGACAATAAGGCCTCTGCCTCGAATCTTGCGGGCGGCGGTGGCTGTGCGGGAGCGGCAGAATCTAATGCGTAAAATCAAATGGACCGACCCTCGAAAACAGCGGCGCGGCGGCGAGCATCGAGCGGTGCACTCCAGTCAAGCGGTGACCACCCGCGCGTCTGCATTGTAGTGTTGTGCAATTTATTTTTGTGACGTGTCGAAATGTCCTCGGACGTGTTAGAGCAAATCATTTCAGAAATTTTTGAGAGGACACCGATATGGAACAACAAAGATGTGTACAATAAAAATAGAACAGTAATTAACCAGTTATGGGAAGAAATTAAATATAATATAAGTACAGACGCCAGCACATCAGGCTACTACAATCTGTCAAATTTATTTAATAGATTTTCAACTTTTTGCTGGAAAATAAGGTTCAAAGTTGATTGGGAAAATTTGACAGCTTCGGGTAGCTTGATGTGCTGGCGTCTGTACCTCTATATCGTTTTGGATTAATTTCAGACTCTAAATCGCTCTTGATAGCTTCAAGAATATAGTCAAAAATTTCTACACTGATTCTGGTGTAGTCGTAGAATTTGTCAGGACATTGGTGCCGATTCTCTTGTCACGAATGCCTCTAAACTAAACTAAAAATCACCAAAATTTAGTTTATTCCTGTCAAACGACGATTTCCCATTCTGAAATAGACTAAAGTGACACAACTTAACTATATTTTAGTTTGACAGCACTAAGATGGCAACGAGATATTAGTTTAGTGAAAATAGCAATTTTGCTATTCTGAATTTGACGTTTTTCACCTAAAATTTAGATTTTCTAACTAAATCTGACTATTTTTAATCGCGACTAAAAACGTGTGGAATAAAATTGGTTGTCATGAACTATAAATTCACACCAACACCTCGACTTCAAATGCAAAAACAGTACTGAATCTTTTTTTTTTCTTTTGCTTATATCTCGAAAACGGTGTGTCCAATCGCAAAAATAATGAAAATTTCGACCCCCTTTATAAAACCCTTAAACCCCTGACGCTCTACATGTAGGTAATAATTTTTCTTATTTTCCATACAAAAAGTGAAAAATTCCACATAAAACACGACGAGGCTGCCCCCCCTGCGCGCCTCCGGCTCTAAAAAGATCACGTGGTTAGGTATCACGTGTGGAGTCGCGATTGTCAAATTCGATTTAGATGTGTCAAAATTATTTTTAAATTTAGAGAATTTATTTTGCAGAATAGCTATAAGATTCTCAAAGTCAAAAGTAAGTAATTTTAGTGATAGTTTAGTTAGTTTAGTTCGGTGTACAAGAGAATCGGCACCAATGTCTCTGTTCTTCATAATTTCGATAAAACTCGCCTTTTCTTTTCCTTGCCCTATAGTAGGGATTCACTTCTTCTTTTGCCCACAATAAATCGAGCGTTAGGAATAAATTTGAATCAAAAAGATGTTGTCGCCGTTGTTCAGACATTTCGTTCGCGAACAAAAACAAATATCTCGACGACACAACCACGAACAGAACAATACGCCGCTATAGCGCCGCTCAATCTGCCCGCTGGTTTCGAGAACGGGACTGCGTTGCCCGCGTTGCTCCCGCGCCACCGCCGCCGCCGCCTCCCCTCTGCCTGATAATTCGAGGCAGAGGCCTTCTGACTAGTGCTGGAACTTTTAGTGTTTTTTTTTTACCCTTTGCATTTTGTCGTGTTTGGATGTAACACAGCTATAGATGTAATGCCGGTTTAAACCAATTAAACCAATCCATTTAAAACAAAAAAAAAAACCGTTTAAAACCAAAGTAAAGCATTTTTTTCGATTTAAAACGGTTGGTGTGGATGACTATGTTTTTCTTAATTATAACTACATTTTCTTGATTTTACCAAGGTAGGGATATAACGGAGTATCTCTCCGTTTCTCTCTCTCTGTTTTGGTAAAAAATTTCTTTTTCATTATTTTCAAACGATATAAATAATCAATTTGTATCAGTTTAAAACCAAACTCACACTCGCACTGTCATTGACGTCGTCACTCGTGACTCAATGCAACGGTGCCAGCTCGACTACCCTACACACACATGCACCTACAGAAACCGCCGCGTGCGGCCGCCGCGCCGCGCACGCATGTACAGACGCCAGCACGTCAAGCTACTACAATCTGTCAAATTTATTTAATAGATTTTCAACTTTATCATTGAAAACTAAGGTTTAAAGTTGATTGGAAAAATTTGACAGTTTCGGGTAGCTTGATGTGCTGGTGTCTGTACTTTTATTTTTGTAGGCGAGATTTTAACCGTTTAAAACGACTTATTTGGTAAAACGGTAATATTTTATTTAAAACGTTTTAAATCGGTTGTTGTGAGAAGAAGGGAAATTCTGTGCACGGTTAAAAGTGGTAACATCCGCAGAAATAACTTTTTTCTTCACAGCTTTTCCAAGAAATGCTATGAAAATTCAAACTTATTTTTGCGGGCGGTAAAATCATTACTAAGCACGCGTACTGTCTGTTTCAAAATTATCTGATAAAAATGTTAACAAATATAGATGAATGTGCTGCAAATTCTAGTGAATTATTGCGTATCAATTTAACGTTTGCTGAGATCTTCGTCGGAAACTTTTGGGACACACCATAAATATTAATAATATTGTAAAACAATCAAACATCGATAGATTTTGTGATGTAAGAATGTATGAAATAGTAAGTGTGTGAAAAAAGAGTAAGTTTACTAAGAGAATGCAAAAGCGATCGAAGCTAGCTAGGAAGTTGCAGAATCCTAGCTCGGATAGATAAGCTATCATTGTCATTTTAAGAGAATACAAGAATTTGGGAATCGAAGTGGTTCTAAAATGTCATGATTTCATGAAATAGTCATTCGACTCAGGATCAAGAAATTATACAAAAATCGTAATCAGTATTGATAATTCCTTTAATCAGTATTGATTTTCCCTCGTTTTCGAGCAAGGATCGGGGGTAGTTTAATTTACTTAGGGACGGACCTCGGCGGCGAGGTTGGAATGACGGGAGGTGTCTGTCTTTGTGTATTGTGGCCCTATTCTGCTCCTGGAGGAGTGTAATGGGGTCATCTGGGTCGGAAAGGATATGCCTCGGGTGGCGGATCTGACTGATACGGGATGGGGTATAATCGGCTGCCTCGACAACCAGAGGGTTGCGATGCCTGGGAGCGGAGTCAAAGTAACGCTTGGACATGCGTTTTAGAAACCGGTGAATCGTTGGTATTTTACAGTCGAGATGGAGGATCTCGTTTCTGATATAAAAGGGGGCTCCCGTGGCCTTGCGAAAGAAACGGTTCTGTAGGGTCTGCAATTCTGCATCCTATGGATGGAATGGTATTTGGCGTAGGCAAAGACTGCTCCCGCATAGGTCATAATGGGAGAAATGCACGCTGTGTAGATCTGCAATTTGCACTTGAGTGACAATTTACTGCGCGTACTCAGAACGAAATGGAGTCTACCTAGAGCGAAAGCGGCTCGCGAATGAACCGTCTTTATGTGCTCTGAAAAGGAGAGATGATGGTCAAGGGTCACACCGAGGTATTTGGCTCGCTTCTCCCAAGGGATCGGCTTGCCGAACAAAGTAATTGGTCGGGGGAGGGGGTAAGGTCTAGCAGAGCGTTTTGTGAATAAAACCGCTTGACTTTTATCAGGATTTACTTCGATTCTCCACCGTCTAAACCAGGCGCCAACGTTATTGACAGCCCTTTGTAGAGTTAGGAGAGACGAAGCGGAACTACCTTTATAGATGATCGCCGTATCGTCTGCGAACAGAGCGAGATGCGTCTTTCTGTGTTTGGGGATATTGCTAGTAAATAGCGTGAAAGCGAGGGGGGCTATCACTGAGCCCTGAGGGACTCCTGCCCTTATGGGGCGAGGGGAGGGTAGGGCTCCTTCGATACGGAAGCGGAAGGTGCGGTTCGACAGGTAGTCTCGTATGATGAGCACGAGATGATCTGGCACACTGAGTTTGTAGAGCTTATATATCAAGCCGTTGTGCTAGACTTTGTCGAAAGCTTTCGCTATATCGAAGAAGACCGCACCTGTCTGCTGGCCTTGGGTGAGAGCACCTTTGACCAGCTCGACAATACGGTGGACCTGATGCATGCCACCTGTTCTGAGTTTTCAGTTTTTAACCTCATTCCCAGTGTTGCCAACCCGTACGATAATTATGGGGGCGTAAGATAATTTGGCCAATAGTACGATCTACGATAATGAATGTATAATGTACAGACGCCAGCACATCAGGCTACTACAATCTATCTTTTATTTAATAGATTTTCAACTTTATCACTGAAAAATAAGGTTCAAAGTTGATTGGGAAAATTTGACAGTTTCGGGAAGCTTGATGTGCTGGCGTCTGTACGATAATTTTGTGATTTGCTGAAAAAACAAGTTCCATTAACGAAACGTATTTGCCAGACAAAATTAAAAACAGAAAAAAAAACAAAAATGTCAATGTCAATTGTCAAATATGTCAACATCAACAAGCTCTCTCTCTTTCCCTCCCTCGTTTTTATTGAAAACACAAAAATATCAACTAAAAACTATGACAAAACATGTTTCTAACGTTTGTGCTGCTATCGCCATTAGTGGTGAAACTTGGCATATACTTCGCCTTTGACTCTAGTATAAAATTATTCATTATCTTTTGATAGCGATTTGAATTTACCTCTCTTAACCGACTTCCAAAAGGAGCAGGTTCTCAATTCAACTGTATGTTTGTTACGCGATAACTCGGCCAATTATGAATTGATTTTAATGATTCTTTTTTTTTTGGTAGGTAATACTTCAGAGGTGGTCCCATAGAAATTTTTAAAACTTTGCTTGAGTAGTTTTTGAGTTAGCTTCAATAATACGTATTTTTTCCCACTTAGTATGTGGATGATATTATTATGTTAAGTTTCTCTCACTGGTATTTACATAGCAGGTAGTGGTATTCGAATTTGTGTGGGGTAAATACCACAACTAAAATGAGAAAAATAAAAACTTTTCACAAAAAAAAAAAAACAGGACTCCCAAAAAAAACACTACATAGTGAAAAATAACTTTAATTTTTCTTTTGTACAGACGCCAGCACTTCAAGCTACTACAATCTGTCAAATTTATAGATTTTTAACTTTATCGCTGATGTGTAAGGTTCAAATTTGATTGGGAAAATTTGACAGTTTCGGGTAGCTTGATGTGCTGGCGTCTGTATGATAATTTGAAATTTTAGAGTTGGCAACACTGCTCATTCCTGTAGTGCTAACAGTACATACTAATTCCATGACCAGATCACCTGCAGTCAGCTGTATATTCTGTGCAGCATACTGTCAAATGAAATGAACAATCAATGAGTCAACATTGTGAATCTCTCAATGTCACAGAGTACTTTTTTAAATATGTCAATGTCAAGTTGTTAACTCAAAATACAAATACTTCAGCGTCTTCAGCACGATATCATAACCTATAAACCTATTCCACTTAAGTACCTATTGCACAGTGTCGATAGAGTTGTGATTGTTATTATCCTCTTATTACAAAAGGAAATCATAACGTACATCTTATCAAATTAATTAGCCCAAAAAATATGAGTACTTCCAAGGGAAGCAATATACGGAAACGACCACAGAAACATCAAAATAGAACTGCGTTCAAAAATGATCTACATGATAAAAGCCATCAAACCAAGTTTATAAACTCTTTGGAGATAACTGGCGTGTGCAAACGTTGCAAAGATATACTTGAATGGAAAATTAAATATAAAAAGTACAAGCCACTGACTGCACCTCGTAAGTGTGTGGGTTGCGAACAGAAAACAGTAAAATATGCCTACCACATGATATGTACTAAATGCGCTTTAGACAAGAAAACATGTGCTAAGTGTTGCAAACCAGTGGAGGTAAGTATGTTATTGCAAAATCTGTCACGTTTTTGTTTTAAGTGGGTAAGTAATAAGTATACTTAATTTACATTAGTAAACATCAATTAATATCTTAATATTCTCCAAAATTTAGAGTCAAGATTCACCAGTTATGGAAGAGCCCCAGAATACAGATTTAAAAGCAATGTTAAAAGACTTACCGGAAAGAAAACGTCGAACAATAATGAGGTTTGTACTTACTGTCATAATTTTGTACCTTCAGTGAAAAGTGACATATCTTGACTTATATCAGTCTTAATATTCTTACACTAAATTTAACAGTAAAAAAATGCAATTTTTTGGTCTAATTGGTACCCCTCTAAGATTAAAATTGAGCAAGCTTATTTTGGTGTAAAGTGCTCTAACTAAGCATTTTTTACACTTATTAATGTGTAAAAAATACATTTGAAATAATATCAATGTGAACTGAACAAATATTTGTATGTGACTCTTATTACATGATCTATGTGAATTAGTACAAACTGATATATTTAGGTACACATAATCATCCAACACCAACCAATAAATAATGTGTAAAATGGTTCAAGTTATTTTAAATTAATTTACACATAAAACGACTTTAATATATGTTGTGTTAGGTGATATAACTGGATTTCTTTTGAAATTATAAAAAACTATACAAATTAATCTGTTTCTTCTTACACTAAATCGTGCTCTAATATATTGTTTACCAATGTCAGTAATCAGTACTAATTTTAGTGAAGTAGTCAAAGAGCCAGATTTTTTTTAAACTTTAACATTAGTTTTCTCAAAATCATGATTTTCCAGTTACATCACTTTTCACTGAAGGTACAGAATTATGTACTTGAATAATTTATTTAGGCCCACTTGCACCACAAATCACTAAATGGATTTAATGCTAAACATATTTAAAACATTAATTCTGTCTCTGTCATCTTCAAACATTTAACAGAAATGGAACAATGCTTTGATTTTTTTTAAATGAAATGCATTTAGTGATTTATGGTGAAGTGGTGCAAGTGAACCTTAGAGTTGTTGCTGGAACTGATTTGTTATAATATAAAAATTTTAGGATTATAAACAAACAAGAGGAAGGACAGCAAAAGTTAACACCAGAAATAAAAGCACAAATAGAAGATATGTTGCTGAAAATGGATAACATTGACTTAGATGATGATTTCAATTTTACTGATGATGATGCAGAGTGTCAATCGGAGGACGAAAATGAAAGTGCATAACGTTAAGATTAAATTGTAAATACTGTGCCTGGCTGTTTATACGGCACGACAATACAGAATTTTCGAAAAAAATGGCTTCTGTGTGGCCTGTCTCATACCTATGGCAGTGGCAGTCCCTTTCTAAGTCTTGACATGACAATTATTAGAAACAAACAATCATAGTGTATGAGTATATTTATAATAATTATTATTATATATTATATTGTTATTACAGTAATCATTAAAATCAGCTATTTTATTTAATATTCATTATAGGGTGTCTCAAATAGCCATTACGGGGCACCGGAGTGGGCGCGTTCCGTGGGGCAACGGCCAGCCCGCCGGTTGAACGCATCCCATCAAGAGTCATGGCCATCCGGCGGGGATACCGCACGGTCTCCTGTGAGGCGGTGAGCCTCCTTGCCGGATTACCGCCATGGGATCTGGAGGCAAAAGTCCTCGCGCACATTTGGGAGTGGCGAAACGCCTGGGCTTAACTCCGCTGCCGCGAGAAATCACGGCATAGCAGATAGAGCTCCGGCGGGATCTCATGGCGTCATGGAGAGTGCGATTGTCGCAAGCCATTGCTGGGCATGCCACGATTGCGGCGATAAGTCTCCTCTTTGAGGAGTGGCTAGAGAGGCGCCACGGCGTCCTCACCTTCCGCCTGACGCAGGTCCTCACCAGACACGGTGGTTTCGGGAGGTTCCTGTTCAGGATAAGGCGGGAGGAAACGCCCGGGTGTCACCATTGTGTGGATCGCCCGGAGGACACGGTGGAGCATACGGTGGAGGTTTGCTCGGCTTGGGCGGAGCAGCGCCGTGTACTCGTGAAGGTGATCGGCGTGCGGTGATCTCTCGCGTCCGGCCCTGGTCCAGGCCATGGTATGGAGCGAGAGGGGCATAGGAGGCCGTCATCTCCTTCTGCAAAGCAGTAATGCTCGCGAAGGAGGAGGCGGAACGCGTGAGGGAGAGGCAAATTTCGAAATTTTTGAAAGCAACCTAGAACTCATAGTATCTCTACAGCACGATCGACTGACTGTACCTACGAGACCGTATATACTCTTTGCCGGCGTGAGCGACACGTGGTCCTTGACCCTCCCGCTACAGCTGATAACTCCTTTACCTTAAAGGCTTGTGCAGACCAGCGCGACACAAAGGCACCGCTCGTCGCGGGACGAGCGGTGCCTTTGTGTCGCGTCGCGTGGCGCGCTGGTCTGCACAAGCCTTAAAGTTATTCATTTATCATTCATATTATTACGGGCTTAGAACCGCCATATAAATACTTTTTTACCTGCAACTTACTGAACACGAAACTAAAAAAAACAAGTTTATTTTCTTACATAAAATTATTTTCTGAATTTAATAAATAAAATGGATCGAAATAACTGTCTGTTTTTTTTGTTTGTACGTGGATCGGCTGATTCGTGAGCTCAGCAGTATTAAGCGCAGGCCACACCGCCAGCTAGCGGGCGGGCGGGCTAGGCGGGTGGGCGAAGCGAACGAAGGAAACTATACAAACTACGCGAAATATTGGCGAGTTAAACTATGGGGTTCACACCGAAAACTACGGACAGACGAGCGACGGGCGGAGCGCGCGGAGCGGGCTAAGCGGGCGAAGCGGGGGGCGCGGATGGGAGAGCGAGAGGTTCAGAACTTTCGTCGATATATGACATATTCGTTCACAAACTAAACACTACACTGCTATTCGAAAGACGAGCGTCGACTAGTCTACTCGAAACGGGGAGGACGGGCGAACGAACCGGGCTTGCGGGCTGGTGGGCGAGCTAAGCTAGCGAAGCGCGGGCGCGCCAACGAGGTGAACGAGTAGCTTCGCTGAAATCGTCGGATATTTCGTTAGCTTAGCTCGTTAGGTTCGTCGGTAGCTCGCGGTGTGAACCGAAGTATGTAAAGAGGTGAAACGATGTTCGCCCGCCTAGCCCGCCCGCCCGCTAGCTGGCGGTGTGGCCTGCGCTCTATGGTAGGCTGTTCCATTGACGGAACACTAGTCAATAACATAAGTTACGCCGATGACATGGTGCTGCTGGCCCCATCGATCAGTGCCCTCAGGAAACTCATGTCTGTTTGTGAGCGATATGTGGAGGCCCAAGGCCTCAGATATAATGCAAAAAAGAGCAAGTGTCTGATGTTTAAGGCAGGCACTAAAGACTATCGTGAAGTGCCGCCTGTCACACTCGGTGGGACTGCGTTAGAGTGGGTAAACTCTTTTAAATATCTGGGGCATTGGGTCACCGCAACGCAGACGGATAATGTTGACATGGAGAGGGAGCGTAGGGCGCTGTCAGTCCAGAGCAATATGTTGATCCGTAGGTTTGCAAAGTGCTCGAGAGGTGTAAAAACCACTCTATTTAGGGCATATTGCCAATCATTTTACACCTGCAGTCTATGGGTCGATTACACGCAAAAGGCATACAGCGCCTTACGTATCCGGTACAACAACGCATACAGGGCGCTGTTGGGGTTGCCACGACACTGTAGCGCATCAGGGATGTTCGCAGAGGCACGTATAGATGACTTTTATGCAATCATGCGAAAGCGAAAGCGTGTCGCCTCCCTGATGCGGCGGGTGCGGGAAAATGACAACAGCCTCTTGGTCACTGTAGCCGATAGGGCGGAAGGTCTAATACTCAGACACTGGACCAGTAGGTCCTAATTGCGTAACTTATTTTCGTAAACAATTTTGCCTAATTTGTTTCATTTTGACAGTTCAACAACATTCATTGCGTTATTTACGTTGTTGAGCAGATTTTTTTTTCCAACTTAAATGAATTAGCAATCTGTTTCAAATTGAAACAGATTCTGATTGAATTGCATTACGCAATTAGGGTACGTATTACCGTCAAATCGTGCCTTGAAATGACATTAATTTTAATTATTGTTTATGTGGTTGTCTTATTAGTATTGTTGACATTTTTAATGGTGATTTTGACGTTACAGTTATGGTTTTGATATTATGGTTGTGTTTTTGACATTACAGTTATGGTTTTGACATTGTGATTGTGATTTTGACGTTATTATTGATTGTTTTGACATTACTAGTAAATAAAACCAAAGTTTGCCGAATGTTATTATGTACTAACACTAGTGTTTAAGATGTGTTTGTATTTACTAACAAATGGATTGTATGATCTGTAATAAATTTTTGATTGATTGATAACAGTTATTCCAATTTGGAGTACAGACGCCAGCACATCAAGCTACCCGAAACTGTCAAATTTTCCCAATCAACTTTGAACCTTAAAGTTCAGCGATAAAGTTGAAAATCTATTAAATAAATTTGACAGATTGTAGTAGCTTGATGTGCTAGCGTCTGTACGTCGCTATGGTACAATAAAAAATAAGTATTTAAGGCGTATAAAAAAATTGTGATCAACTTATTTACAATGATTTTAATAACTAACCTACTTTTTCACTGTTCGCTATTTACAAAGGTACTTACACTTCTCGGTACCTAACGATTTTCTATCAATCACTGACAAAAAGTAAATGTGGCCGGTGCGGCGCACAGTGGGCCCATACTAAAAATTAATGGACTTAGGCAACAAAGTTCCAATATCGATGCGATTTTTTTTTATGTGACGTGTTATGATATTTCTGACAACTTTTACTCCTATAAAATTTCTTCTAAAGTTGATAGTTTGTCTTGAAAAAAATGAATTAGATTTTTTTGTATGGAGCGAATCACGTTTAATTTTTTTTCTTCAATTGTGCGAATATGTTGGGTGTGTGGCGTGAATATATGATAGCAAGAGTTATTTTCTATTCACGAAAAAAAAAATCTGCGCCGGCCATCCGCGGCAGCGCGAGTAATCATTCGGTAAAAAAAAAAATTGTTTTGTAAGATTTTTTTTGCCATTTAAATTAAATTCAAAGTGCATTTTTGGCTCATTTGGCTGTTTTAGCCATCTTTTTAGTTAAATATATAGTTTTAATAGCGCATAGGTACTTATAACTAGTAATTCTGGTAGAGATTTAGTTATTATTGCTTGTTATTGGTAGCACCTGCATTGTGATTGATGACTCATTTGTTTGTGCGCTCGGCTAAGTGCATAACTAATGAGTCATCGAAAAATGCTCGTCTCTGATTGGCTGAATAATTTTCACTCACTGTTATGTCCACTGAGTAATTAACACTGACTATAAATATAAAGACATTCATTAAGTCCATCTAGTTTCGCTCTTGTCGCTTAATTGTGAACACAGTGAAATACTTTTATTTTTATATTTACATTAGAGCTATGGCTGGATTTTGTACCAACCTAGATCTTTTTGTGAAGTTAAGAAGTGGCGGTGATCTGAAAAATCATATGTTTCTATATGAAAGTATCATTTCTGTCTTGACTACCGAAGTTTCTGAAGAAGACAAGAACCGAATCAAGTTCTGTCGACTTTTTTGTGTAAATCTAAATAAAAAGTGGATGGAGTCAAGTAGAAATCAAAAAACTTTTATGAATCGTGTAAGTAATCGCAAGTGGTTGGAAAAAAACATCAACTGGCCTGTTTGTGACAGTGTTGACCTGAGAGAGATGGGCTTTTCGGACGCAGCCTTACCTGAGCCTGTGGATATAGATTCCCATGTTCCTACTCTTGCAATATGTACTGCGGAAGCGGGAACATCTACAGAAAAGGAGCACAGAAAACCGTTCGAAGAGTTAAGAAATAAGCAAAAAAAAAGACGTTCTACTTCCATAGTAGAAGAAAATTCCGAGGAAGAGTTGCAGAAACGGTACATAACAAAATTAAAAGACAATGGCAAAACGAATCTGGCAAAAGTGGTCGAATACCTTTCCAGTAATCCAGATGCACTATCCGAAGTAGACGAGCGACTATTCAAAAAGCAGAGCTTAAGTACTGTCTCTGAAGATAAGTGTTTAGCTCTTTATACATCAGTTGCGCTCTCGAAATGGAAGTACTTAGCTCTTCGACAATTTCTGAAAGAAGAAAACTGTGCTGCCTTTCCATCTTATCCAAAGCTTGTAAATGCCAAGAAAAGATGTTACCCACCACAAGAGAGTATGGAGATTACCGAAAAAGGAGCTCAGATTAAATTGCAAGCGCTATTAGACCACACTGTGGAGAGGATTTTACTAGATATGAATTCTGTTGGTAGGTCTCAAAATGAAGAACTCAAGTTGACCTGGAAATGGGGACTTGATGGTTCTTCGTCGCAGAGTAATTATAAACAGAAAACATCAAACACAGCTACAGAGTTCGATGATTCAACAGTAGTCATGATAAGCATCGTCCCTCTTCGGCTAGTGTCTACTAGCCCATCATCTGGGAATGAAAATATAGTTTGGGAGAACCTCACACCTTGCTCAACTCTGTACTGTCGACCAGTGAAGTTCACCTTCACTTCGGAGACAGCTGATTTTATAAAGTCTGAAGAGTCTGAGATGAAAAAACAAATTGATGAACTAATATCTACACAGTGTGGAAATATTATTGTATCACATGAATTGCATATGACCATGATTGATGGAAAAGTGGCCAATATTATTGCTGAAGTACCATCATATGCAACGTGTCCCATTTGCTTGGCAAAACCGAGCGAAATGAATAATTTAGACGCTTTGACTTCCAAACCACTTCGTGAAGAAAACAAACAAGGAATTTCTTCACTGCATATTAAGATTCGGTGTATGGAATGTCTTCTCCATATATCTTATAATCTGGATTTTCAACGATGGACTGGTCGAGGTGAACATAAGGCTTTGAAACAAGCTAAAAAAATTACTACGCAACAAGAGTTTCGTGAGCAAACTGGACTGCTGATTGATATAGTCAAGCAGGTATGTATTTAATTTTCGCTCTTTTTATGTTGTTTGTGTATTATATCTCTATGTATTGTATATTACAGTATTTTTTCCCATTTTAGGGTTTTGGAACTACAAATGACGGGAATACTGCGAGGCGCTTTTTCCAAGATTACAAAAGATCATCCAGAATAACGGGAATTGACGAAAATCTGATTTTCAGATTTTCCGTTATTCTACAAGCCATATCATCAGGCAAAAACATTGACTGAAAAATTTAGAAGATACTGTAGAGAAACAGCTGATGTGTACGTGCAACACTATTCGTGGTACTACATGCCAGTTAGTGTACATAAACTTCTAATGCACGGTGCAGACATCTGTAACCACTTTGGTGTTTTGCCAATCGGTAAGTAAAAAATAAATATAGTTTGATGTATTATTTGACTCGATTGCGTTTTGAAATTAAAATGTATGTACTTATTCGTTTTAGGTACCTTATCTGAAGAAGCTTCGGAAGCCCGTAATAAGGACTTCAGAAACGTCAGGGAGAGGCACACTCGAAAAACGGGGAGAATAGCAACAAACGAAGACATCCTCCATGGACTTCTAATAAGCTCTGATCCTACATAAGGCCTACAATAATGAAACAGGTTCATAATGAGTTGTTGCCTGAAGCAATTCAGTTGTTACAGACTACTGAGCCTCCCTGTGACAGTGAGATTATGGAGGAAGAAGAATGCCTCACAGCAGAGTCCGAAAATTTGCCGGACCCACTAGCACTTCTGGAACAAGAAATAATGTGATCCGGCTCTAGATTATTCCCACAAAAGCCCATCATCAGGGCTAGGAATATGACAAACAGCCCTTTTCAGGGCTACAATTACTTCAAAGTTTCATATTGATCGAACGTACGATTACTTATACTATAATATACATACGCTTGATTATATAGATAATTATCAACGACTTGCCCGTACAAATTTAAATTATTTCACCTATCATTAACAAAATTAGTATAACCTGAAACTTATTACGATATTTATTCAACAATAGATCACGTGCAGTTAAAAAAATTAACACAGCCAATCAGAGACAAGCATTTTTCGGTGACTCGTTTGTTATGCGCTTAGCCGAGCGCACAAACAAATGAGTCATTAATCACAATGCAAGTGCTACCGATAACATGCAATAATAACAAAATCTCTACCAGAATTACTAGTTATAAGTACCTATGCGCTATTAAAACTATATATTTAACTAAAAAGAAGGCTAAAACAGCCAAATGAGCCAAAAATGTACTTTGAATTTATTTTAAATGGCAAAAAAATTCTTACAAAACAATTTTTTTTTTACCGAATGATTACTCGCGCTGCCGCGGATGGCCGGCGCAGATTTTTTTTTCGTGGATAGTGAATAACTCTAGCTATCATATATTCACGCCACACACCCAACATATTCGCACAATTAAAGAAAAAAAATTAAACGTGATTCGCTCCATACAAAAAAATCTAATTAATTTTTTTCAAGACAAACTATCAACTTTAGAAGAAATTTTATAGGAGTAAAAGTTGTCAGGAATATCATAACACGTCATATAAAAAAAAATCGCATCGATATTGGAACTTTGTTGCCTAAGTCCACTAATTTTCAGTATGGGCCCACTGTGCGGCGCGGCGCATTCGCTTTCGCATTCGTTTTCGTGGAGTGCCATATGAACTCTACGAAAATGATAGGGATGCATGCACAGTTCACAGTTACACACACTTCACAGTTCTTGTACCTATGTGTCGTCACCCCAGGTTCAGAACCCCGTGAAGACGGAGCGACTCCCAAGATTTGCGGCTCCGCGTAAAGTTATAACTAGCGCTAGCGTGCAGGTTGTAATACAATAGCGACGTACTCCAAATTGGAATAATAATGTCGATCCATTTTTGCAAATTACGATATCTTATTACGCGTCATACGACGATCGCGGGTCAACTGAGAGAAACGGCGCCAGCGGCGCGGGGCGCGGTTGCGTGGGAGAGGCTCGCCGCCGCCCGCCCGCGTGCGTGCAGACTAGTTTATGCCGTATCACTACGCGTGACAGCTTATTTTGGTCTGAACATTTACGAACCGCTCTTCGCTTTGTCGGAAGCGCGCCGACACACATGCGGTTCGAGAAGTACCTACGTTATGTCTAGTCATACTTGTTTCTCACGCTTTCAAGTTTATGCATATTTTTTTGAATTATTTGAAAACAAAAACATTTTAATTTTTTGAGTTAACTCTATGATTCAATAGTACTACTAAGGGCAAACCGTTCTGCCGCGGGAAAACAACCATTAAAATTTCAGTTTAATAAATAATAAATTTAACACATTGAGACGTGGCCTTCGGTACGTGTTTTATTTTTAATTCTTTTTTTACTTTTGCTGTTGACCTGCGTAGGCCTTCACAACTTGTGTACACTAGTTATCACTTTTAGAAAAAAAATGTGTGAAACTACAGATGGTGAAACGATTACGTTGAATGTATTTATTCACTTTTACAATAACCACTTTATACCTTCAGACCAAAAATACCTATTCAGAAATTACACGGAGTAAGAAAGTATATCGCTTAGTTTCACGTCCCAAATAGACGCATATGAATCTCGAGTCCCGTTGGCACCCTAAAAAAAAGTTATGAGTTTATTGTTATTAGTATAAATAGCCCTGTCAACATCGACACAAAAAAATTCAAACGTCGCAAACGCGCATGTAACTACGATTTTTAGGGTTCCGTACCTCAAAAGGAAAAATTGGAACCCATAAAAGGTCACTCGTGTGTCTGTCTGTCCGTCTGTCACAGCCAATTTGCTCCGAATCTAATGGAGCGATTATGTTGAAATTTGGTACACATATGTATTTCTATGACCCAAATACGGACGTGTAACGCAAATAAAAGAATTTTGAATATGGGGGGCAAATAAGAAAATAAAAATAAAAAAGTTTTGCTATCTATACTGTGTGACGTATCAAATGAAAGGGCTTGTTGCGAGGATCTCAAATATTTTTTAGGGTCGAGTTATCGAGTTCGAGTTGAACTGGGGGCGAATTTATTGTCTTGGGCTTGTGGCAGAAACATACCTATACACAACGTCCTGACATAAATCGTCGGACAATGGTGCCGATTCTCTTGTACACCGAACTAAACTATCACTAAAATTCCTTACTTTTAACTATGAGAATCTCAAAGCTATTCTGCAAAATAAATTCTCTAAATTTAAAAATAATTTTGACACATCTAAATCGAATTTTTTTAGAGCTAGAGGCGCGCATGGGTTGCCTCGATGTGTTTTTTTTATATGAAATTTTTCACTTTTTGTATGAGAAAAAAAAAATATCACCTACATGTTGAGTGTCAAAGGGGGTCGAAATTTTCATTAATTTTGTGATTGGACACACCATTTTCGAGAAAATTACGGTACAAAAGAAAAAAAAATTATGGTACTGTTTTTGCTCTTGAAGTCGAGATGTTGGGTGTGAATTTAAAGTTCATGACAACCAATTTTATTCCACACGTTTTTAATCGCGATTAAAAATAGTCAGATTAAATTAGAAAATCTAAATTTTAGGTGAAAAACGTCAAATTCAGGATAGCAAAATTGCCATTTTCACTAAATTAATATCTCAGTGCCATGTTAGTGCTGTCATTCTAAAATTTGTAGTTAAGTTGTGTCACTTTAGTCTATTTCATAACGGGAAATCGTCGTTTGACAGGATGATTTGTAGTCTAGTTTAGGCCGCATTCCGAGTTAAGCCTTAATCGCTCACAGCGCTCACATCGATACTTCGCGATCCTAGTTACATAACACGATTATGACAGCTCAGGAGCTGTCAACGATTCGGAACGCTCGTGAACGCGCTCACACTGCTTACAGTGGTCGCTCATCGTCAAAACATAACCCCAAAATTTGCACAAGATGGTTGGATTACAGTATTTCGCGTCGATGTCCCTGCCACCGTGTATAAAAGCGCGGTGGTGGATTTTCAACGCTCGGCTTAGCGACGAAAGTTGAAAATCCATACATACATCAATCCCACTTGCAATTTTATTCAAATATTGGGATCAGTTAAAAATACATTTAATTCAATAAAGATATCATAATTTATTAAAATAACAATAATTTACAAATAAGAAAATTATGAACTGCTATAAAATTTACATTTTGATTATTTTCTAAAGAAAGAATTTAATAAATCGTTTTAAAAAGGTAACAAAGGCTCTTCTGGTAGCTTTTGATATCAGATAATGCCAAGCTGTCGCAACTGAAACAAATAAATAATAGTTAATACAATAATTTAATTATATTTAGTCTGCCTTCTCATGTTGGTCCAAGTAACTGGAGAAACCTCGACCCCTGTCATACAGGTGTCCTAGTTCAGGGGTCGAGACCCATTGATGTCACGTGTACTGAAGTTTTGGAAATAAATTACTATTACTAATTTTAGTATGGGATGAACCCTCCCAGAAAAATGCAGGTAATAAACATAGCATAACTTTTTTTTTTTTTTGGGTTGGAAAATTATTAAATAACTTCTCCCGCTCTGGGCGGAGCGGGAGGGCGTCAGTCTCTTACTGACTAAAACCCACCAGTGTTCCTTCGGTTGCCCTGTTGCCGGGGGCCACGATTTCCCTATCGGTTTGCTTCGCACACCCGAAACATTGTATACTTAGGGCAGATTTTTCAATAGTCGGATTACTTTTATCTCAGGTTTTGTATTGAAGACTACGTAAAATTTTCTTACTTATTCTTTGATCTAAAGGATTATTGAAAAATCATCCCGCATTGCTTTTAAAATATTAAAAATATATAAACGATACTTACGAATCCTTGTCTTTCTTTCTCTTTCTGCATAACTAATTTTGTTTGCATGTCGTCAAACTTGACTATGGCTGATAACACTTTAGCTAACGTAACGGAATGTGTTCCTGAGCCTGTAAGATACTCATAAAGTATATTTCGCAAATATTCAAGCTCAGTGTTTTCTTGCAATGCATGCAAATGTCTTAGACTAACGAGGGCTTCATCAAGTCGCCTTTCGAGCTTCTCATTAGACAATTTTAATTTCTCGTTCTTTTCTTGCATTTGTAACATATTTCCATCTACAGATTTGTTCATTTCTTCCAAATCATTCAATCGTTTTTCTAATGTACTGTTTACTTGCAACATATTGTGGTACTTTTCCCTAATTACATTAGAATCCTTTTCAGTTTCATTCAATGTCTTTAAATCCGGATTGGGGTAATTTTGGGACTGTAATTGATCTTTGAGCTCCAAATTTTCCTCAACCAATAACATATTTTCTCTTAAAAGATCATCAATTTTCTCTTTCCTCAACTGAACTTCTTTTTTCAGTTCTGCTAAATCGCTTGAAATATCATTGTTATCAGTAGAATGTTCACTTGTGGCTATTAGCTCTCTGAGTTTGTCATTCAAAACACTGTTTTCTTTCGATATTTTTGTTAAATAGGTTTGTAGGCCTTCAATATCAGACTTGAAACGTCTGTTTTCTTCTTTTAATATCTCATTATCATTCTTTAATAATTTGTATTGGTTTGGAAGTTCATTATCTGTACCAATGCTTGTTTGTGGATTAGCCCCCTCTGAGTCAATTACTCTTATTTTACATATTTCGCCTAAGTTTTGTTCAGATGGTGACTGTTCTAATGAATCATCTGTTTGACTATTATTATCTTGAGTGTTTCTAAACGAACTATTTTCCAATTTTTTAATTATTTCGTTCAAATGATTTTTTTCTGATTCAATTACGGTATGTGATTCTCGTACGTCATTGATTTCAGTTTCCAATTTTTCATAGCTGTCTGCAATACTTTCAGCTTGACTCTTTAAAGATATATTTTCGAGTGTTAAATTTTTGTTTTCCTCTTGTAGTTTATCAATGCAAGCAATCTTTTTATCTAGTTCTTTTGCTTGAGCTATTAAATGGTTATTTTCGTTTTTCATGGCATCAAACTCTTCCAAAGTTTGACTACGAAAATCCTTAAATGCATCTAATTCTTTGCTTATTTTATTGTTTTCGATTGCCAAATATTCGAGTTTTTCCGTTAATGTTTGTTTCTCGTTTTCTAACGATTTTAGTTTATCATTAGAATCTGAATGTTGTGTTTTTTCAAATTCCATCGCTATTTGTAGATTTTGAAAATTGTTCTCATATTCATTAATCTTATAAAGTAAATTTTCATTTTCCTCTTTAGCTAAATTTAATTCATTTATAGCCACTTCGTAGCGATCGGTTATATTTTTAACTTCTTCATCTATAATGTTTTTCTCTAATTCAAATTCACTGATAGTTGATTTCAAATTATTGTTTTCGTCCCGTAAAACATTTAGTTCTGTGGTCAGTGTTTCATATTTTTCGATACGTGTTTGTAATTCTTTTTGCAACATAGTATTTTCCCGTTTTAATTCATTTAGTTTGTTGGTATGTAAATTAGACTCACTGTATGAAATATTGTTTAATGCATAATTTATTTCCTTAGTTAGAGCGATAAATGCTTCGTTATTAATTGTTTGCAAGGATTTCGCCTCGGTTGAAACTAAGTGAATAATTTTCTTTATATCCTTAACTTCAGTTGCAAGTCTCAAACAATTTGTTTTCATTTTGGTATTTCTAACAATTTTTTCATGCATGATGGCATTTTCTGATTTCAAATCAATAACAACTTTACGGAACTCAACATTTTGATTTTGCAGTAACTCATGGTTTGCTAATAGTTTTTCAATTTCTGATTGCAATTTAATTAACTCATCTCTTTCTTCTTGTATTTCTGATTCTAATTTTGCGTATTTATCTTTCCATATACTTAATTCGTCAAGAAGTTCGTCTTTCTTTGACTCTTCTAAAGCTTGATCTTTTAGATATTTTTCCCTTTTCTGTAGTTCACTTTCTAAATGCCCTATCTGAGAACTTTTCTTAGAGTTTTCTTCACTCAATTGAGAATTTCTGTTTTCTAAATACGTGTTTCTGTCAATCATAGCCAACTTCTCTGCAGTTTCTTGTTTCATTTGTAACTGGAGACATTTATACCCTTCATCAGCTTTTGTTTTTATTTGTTCTAAGGTCTGATTTTTTTTAGATAGTTCCTCTATTTGGGACTCCAACTCTAATATTTTAGATTTTGTTGAGGACAGTTCAGAGCTATCATGACTAAGCTTAGACCGTTCTGCTTCCAATAATGAAACATTATTTTTATAGTCATTTACAACTATATTCAGTGATTGTATTTCTTTCTTACTTACTTCCAGGTGATCTTTAAGCGATTTTATTTCTGCTTCTTTACTTTCCAATTCTTTGTGAATACTTAATTTATTTTCTGCTAAGGAAATAGCATATTCTTCTTCTCTCTTGCTAAATATTTCAATCTTGCCACGTAATTCTACAATTTCTTCTTGAGCTTTTTGAAAGTCAAGTTCTAGTGTTGATAGTTCTCTCGTTTTATTGAACTCATAGACGTTAATCTTATTCTGTAGTTCTTCATTGATATTATTTAATTCCTCAATCTTTTGCTTCGATTCTGTCAATTGTTCAGTAGCAAGCTTGAATTGTTCGATTTCTTTGTTTTTATTTTCAAGATCATTTGTCAGAATTTGTATCTCTGTATTGATTTGGGAATTTTTTTCTTTACTTGACTTTAGCGACTCCTTATACTTGTTTAGTAACTGTTCCATTTTTTCAATCTTATTATTTAGAACCAGTATTTCTGCCGCTGAAGATTCTTCATTTGTCTGATTTACCTCATTATCATTAGATAGATTTATAAGTTGTACATCGCCATCACCTTCACTTGTTTTATTTTTGTTCTCATTTTTATCATTACTGCTAGAAATGTTTGAATTACTTTGTAATAATTGCACTTTAGTATTAAGTGCATCTATTTTCATACCCTTTTCTTCAATTTCAATACGAAGGGCTTTTTCAAGGTGGGCCTATAACAACGAAACAAAATTATTCTTTAATTGCACACTTGGTTTCTATCATATGATCCGTAGAAGAGAAATTAAAGAAACATGGTCGAATTAATATTATTATAATATTGTAAACAAATACAGGATGGATTTTTGAGACGGGGCAGTAAGGGTAGGTAGGTACCTTAACTGTTGTAGTTACAGAAAAACCGTTTCAGGAGACTGTCCTTATTTTTTTTAAGAAATTTTTATCCTCATACACAGATTTTGAGAAAAAAATTTAGTCAGTAAGAAACTGTGCCAGTTTCACAAAAACTTTTTTTTATGCCTATCGATCTTGTTTCTTATAAGGATAAAAAAAAATATCGGCCCAACTGAGGTAGAGTATTAGAAAAGTCAGAAATCGCAAAAAACTTTTCCCATACATTTCCTAGGAAATGATGAGACTCCAACTTACTGTAATTTTTTTTCAAAATCTGTGAATGGTAATCGGAATTTCTCAGAAAAAGAATCTATAAGACCGTTTTCCCGTAGCTACAATGGTTAATGTACCTACCCTTACTACCCCATCTCAAAAATCCATCCGGAGTATAGGTCAGATGATGATTTTATCTGACACTTACGTAAGCTCCAAAGAAGACGGATACGATTACATACAATCTTGGGCCTGAATGTAACGAGATGAAAATAGTGTAAATTAATATTAACCGATAATCTCACGAAAACTATCTTTCTCATATTAATTTCTCAGCTTCCAGATTGAGAATTGAGCTGATTTTTGATATACTAAGATAAAAAAATATGCCTACTTTTTAGATCATATCTCAACTTATTACATTTGGGCCCACCGTTTTCCATCTCGTTTGGGACAAATATTACGATTTTAAACGCGTTCGAATCATACAAACGAAACCGTTCAGTCCAGTCAGAAATCTGTTGCACCAGGTACAATCCTGAACTGAATAGTTCGAAATATTGGACGCGATCTGAAGGGGAGTTTGCATCTGAATTAAAAAAAATATATATATGCTGTAACCTACCTTTGCACTTTGTTCCAAAGCACACTGTTCACGAAGTTCTGATATTCTTCTTAAAGCTTTATCTTGGGTTTCAACTAAAACACTCTGAAAACACAAATTAGAATAAGCTATCTGAATTAAAGAGAAAAGAAGAGAGCTTTATTCTTGTAGATACTTACTCTTGCTTTAGCATTTTCTCTTTCTAGTAACTTATAGTGACGAGCTAGATCGCCATATTGTGTTCTGTACTTTGTGTATCGTTCTTGTGTGCGTCGGTATGCAGCATACAGCTGCTCCTTCGTTACCCGATCAAGACTTACATTACCACTCGAGAAACCTCGCTCTTCAGCCTCACTCGCCGACACCTCCATATCAGACTAAAAAAAGATGATTGGTATTAGAGAGTTTCTAATTATTTAAATATTTATGTGTTAAGGTATTTTAAACACCATAAAATATTATATTTTTAACGTAAATATAACTTACTTGTAGATGATACATAGAAGGAGTTTCATAGCTTGGTAATCTAAAAGATACATCACTTGCGAATGAGCTATTTGATAGCCGTCTTTGTCTTTGATTATCCTGCAAATAAAATTTGAAAATTCTATTTTAGTGTTAAACAATCACCAATTGTTGAAGTAAAACACTTGATTTGAGGACTATCTTAGGGAACCCTACTGCCAATTTCTCCCGCTAGAGGGCATCATAATTTTCATATAAACTTTTTTTGAAGCCAATCGATCGTATTTCTTGTAAGGATCAAAAATCTCTATCGGATTAACTGAGGTTTAAGTACTAGGAAACTCAGTAATCGCAAAAAACTTTTCCCATACATTTCGTAGGGAATGAGACACCAACTTAATTTTTATGAAGGACAGACGGGCCGAAAATGAACAAAAATAAATTTGTTATTCGAATTTACTTTGAGAACAGAATTTAGGTAGGTAGTTTGTTGCTTGTGATTTCTGTAATTCTGTATTTCTGTAATTTCTAATTTGGAACTTTTCGACTTGTATGGGAAATTTTGCGATTTCTGACTTTTGTAGCGGCCAGCCTATCTATCATAAAAGTAAGCAAGGATGAAATCAAACCCAAAAATATTGAAAAAAGCTCGAAAATGGGTGCCGCGCGCTTTTTAGGGTTCCGTAGTAAACAAGGAACCCTTATAGTTTCGTCATGTCCGTCTGTCTGTCTGTCCGCGGTCTAGCTCCGAGACCCTTAGTACTAGAAAGCTGTAATTTGGCATAGGTATACAGACAAAGTGGTAAAACAAAATTATGAAAAATATTTTTTTTTAGGGTACCTCCCATACACGTAAAGTGGTGTTTTTTTTATCCTATGATGTGGGGTATAATGGAAAGGTCCTTTAAAAACATTGTAAGTTTGGGAAAACCATTTTTGGATTCAGGGATCCGTTTGCGAAATATTAAGCTTTAAGTGCTCATTTTTGTTAGAGTCAAGTGTGTGTCCCTTTTTTTTTTTTTTTTTGGGTGGTAAATTATCAAATAACTTCTCCCGCTCTGGGCGGAGCGGGAGGGCGTGTCAGACTCTTACTGACTAAAACCCACCCGTGTTCCTTCGGTTGCCCTGTTGCCGGGGGCCACGATTTCCCTATCGGTTTTCTTCGAACCCCCGGCAGGCATCGGCCCTAGCGGACCCCGTCAATTCTGCTGACATCTCTTTGAGGCGCGCGTGGAACACAACGCGCCGTCGACCCGGGCTTGGTCTTTATCGGACAGCGAGCTACCCATTGCTCACCGTCCGCAAGCCCGCGCCTACGGTGGCCGGAAATCGGCTCGCGATTCCCGCCCCGGGCGTCTCCTCCTGCGGCGGTTAGGGGCGTGAGGGCGCGAAATTTGCCTCTCCCTCACGCGTTCCGCCTCCTCCTTCGCGAGCATTACCGCTTCGCAGAAGGAGGTGACGGCCTGCCATTTCCTCTCGCTCCGTACCATGGCCGGACGCGAGAGATCACCGCCGCCGATCGCCTCTACGAGGACACGGCGTTGCTCCGCCCAAGCCGGGCAGACCTCCACCGTATGCTCCACCGTGTCCTCAGGCCGATCCACACAATGGTGACACCCGGGTGTTTCCTCCCGCCTTATCCTAAACAGGAACCTCCCGAAGCAGCCGTGTCCGGTGAGGACCTGCGTCAGGCGGAAGGTGAGGATGCCGTGGCGCCTCTCAAGCCACTCCTCAAAGAGGGGTCTTATCGCCGCAATTGTGGCGTGCCCAAAGTGTGTCCCCCCCTGGCAGCTAAATGGTTGGTTTTGGATGTGTGAAAAAAATCACAGTAGTAGTTTATAAAACGAAATTCAAAGGAAAACTATCACAGCTAAGTAGGCTTTACAAGTTAAAGAGTAATAATATGTTTTTCCATACATTTCGTATGGGAGAACATGTTTATCAACTACAAAGTTAAGTTTGTTTTTGGGATAGATTTATCCCAACTACGGAACCCTTCATTGTGCGTGGTCCGACACGCACTTGGCCGATTTTACAGTTAGCTTTGGTTACGTGGTGTTTAGATGGCGCCATCTGCTGTCTCAGTTTTGAGTAAGATTCCGTATTGATTAATTGTTTGTATGTAGTATGTACGTCTCATTATACAATCCGTGCGAGTTAACTAGGCACCTGGCGCTGTGAAATCACATCACAAATATTCTATCGGTCGGTACTGAACGCACAAGGCGAACGCAGGGCTCCGCGAGGGGAATCGGGAGATGGTATGCATTTCAGCAAGCTGCCTAGTTAGTTTACACGGGTTGAATCATAAGTTTGTGCTCTTAACTAGCTAGTGTGATAAGGGCATGAGATAGCAAGTCTAATTTCAAGAAAAAAAAAAATGCACTTCTTGATGTGCAAATTTTTCTTAACATTAAAAGAGACATGTGATTTTTCAGTACCTGTAATAGTTACATATTACCATTCCATTTCAATGGATCACTCTGTATTTATGGCACAACCTCTTAGGCCTCGGTCTCGAAGTCAGCGGGCAGCAGGGTGGCGGCGGCGGCGCACAGTGGAACGAGTGTATGGGAGAGGTTGGACTTAGGCATTTCCGAGAAAAAAGTCTAAATTTTAAAAACTAATGCCGTAATGCCATCCTATTACATTATCAAATGTCTTCAAAACTTGCACTGTTGAATTTCTTTCTATCTCTCGTATTTCAGGAGTTAATTGAGAAAATGTGAAATTTTACTGTTAAAATGACTGTATTGAGCTCTCTGCCGCCTGATTCCAGCCTCGTTTCAAGTTGTGGGCTTTACTATCGTATTACGCATAACAAAAGGTACATTTAATGCTAAGACACATGGTGCGCCAAACGTGCACTTTCTGACATATAGGGTGATGTATTTTTTTTACTGAATCAAGCTCTCTACCTCCTGAATCTAATCCTATTTCAAGTCGTGGTCTTTACTAGCATAATACACATACCAACAGCTGCATTTATTGCTAAGACACATGGTGCGTTACCAAAATAAGTTACGCAATTAGGGTACAGATTCAGGAGGCAGAGAGTTGGATTCACTCATTTTCATAGTAAAATTTCTCATTTTCTTAATTAACTCCCGAAACACGAGAAATAGAAATAAATTTGTCAGTACAAGTTTTGAAGGCATTTGATAACTAAATACGGTGGCATTATTGGTTTTTCAAAATGAGACTTTTTTTTTCTTGGAAATGCCTATGTCCAACCTCTCCCATACATCACTCTATATGTCAGAAGGCACGTTTGGCGCACCATGTGTTTTAGCATTAAATACAGCTCTTGATATGTGTATTCTGCTAGTAAAGACCACAACTTGAAATAGGATCAGTACCCTAATTGTGTAACTTATTTTCGTAAACGATTATGACAAATTTGTTTTATTTTGACAGTTCAACAACATTCATTGCGTTATTTACATTGTTGAGCAAGTTTTTTTTCCAACTTATGAAGCAATGGATTAGCAATCTGTTTCAAATCGAAACAAATTGTGATTGATCGTGCATTACGCAATTAGGGTACAAATTCAGGAGGCATAGAGCTCGATTCATTTAAAAATACATTACCCTATATGTCAGAACAGAAGGTGCACGTTTGGCGCACCGTGTGTAAATGTGCCTTTTGCTATGCGTAATACGATAGCAAAGCCTACAACTTGAAACGAGGCGGGAATCAGGCGGCAGAGATCTTGATACAGTCATTTTCATATTAAAATTTCACATATTCTTAATTAACTCCTGAAATACGAGAGATAAAAAGAAATTTGTCAGCACAAGTTTTGAAGGAATTTGATAGCTTAATACGATGGCATTATTTGTTTTTCAAATATAGACTGTTTTTCTCAGAAATGCCTAAGTCCAACCTCTCCCATACACTCGTTCCACTGTGCGGCGGCGCGGAAACGCATAGTTTTATATGGAACCGCTCGCTCCCCGCGCTGCTGCTATCGAGGCTAGTTACATATTAATCTATGCATTTGAACCCGCCGCTCTCGTAACGCTGCCGCCGCCGCCGCCGCCCCGTTGCCTGGTGACTTCGAGTACGCGGCCTTACAGCCAATAATAAAGAAAAAATGTCTTTGGATAATGAACAATATAATATCATGAAAACTTAACATAAACAATCAACAGTATAGTTATTTATTAGTTATCTACATTATTTTAAGTACTTCCTCTGGATGCATGCGTGGCATTTTTTTTTACAAATAAACATGTGAATTGAATTAAAAAAAATATAACTAATATTATTAGATGGATAGGTACAATAATGCTTGGGGGAGGAAAATGTATAGCAGTGGATGTCATTTGGCTGAAATGATGAGGTACATAATAAGATAATATTTTAAATAAACTTACAAGTATGTCATGTGAAGACATGTAGTCTAGTGACTCATTCGACTGTAAGGGCTGGACAAGAGCAACATCTTGGAATGTATTCTGTTGACTGCTTTGTGATGATGACTGTGCCTTTCCAGAGCGAGGCTGCTGGCTATCTGGAAAATAAAAATATCTAATAAGAAAACTTTATCAACACTATCTTATCAATTCAACATAATACACTAACTACTGTTTAGAGTAGGTATTTAAAATACTGAAGGCACAAACTAGTTATAAAGAAAATTATATTATTGACTCACCATTATCTCCAATAGAGAATAGATCACTATTTGTGATATCAGTTATACTACTGGAGGCAGATGTGACAGCAGCCTGTACCAACACAGTCTTATAAAATACACAGCATACAACACTTATAAGTTTTCAATCTAATTCTAATTACTTCCAACTTGTTAAATTTAGATAAAGTGAAAGTTGATCAAATAAAAGAACCCAATAAGGTTAGGGGATATTACATAGAAATAAAAGCTAATACGTAGTAGGTATGATGTAGGTCTAAGCAATAAGGTCACTGGTTTAGTGGTATGTTATTGATTGTTTACGATAAATATAATCACCTGAGCAGCTTGAGCAAATTGCTGAATCCTTTGAGGCGATGACTTCACCTCCTCAGCCAATTTGTCCTTTAACTTTTTGAACATTTTACTATAACTAACTTGACACCATTTCACATAAACTCATTATAAAACTTATTACGAGCTATCAGTGCATTGGTATGTTGTACGAGCATATAGATAAGAAGAAATAACACACTTATAACATTAACTAAGCCTGGAGGTAATGCTGCGGCAATAGCAGTAATTAGTGGTGTCATGTATTTTACTTCAATTTGCAAAAAGTATTTTGTAATAAACTTTAGTGTTGTTCGATCCAAGTTCGATCCGTTCTAGTAGTCTAGTAGTAATGTACCTACTTTTTTTTCACTATGGTGCCTGTGCCCAACCCAATCTGTCATTCCGTCAATGTGTGTTTTTTTTTTAATTTTTATAATAATTGTTATGAAAAAGAGATAAATGTGTAGAAAATAGGTACATTTTAGCAAAATAATTACGTATTACAAAATAACTGGTATTTACTTCTGTTCTGATTCTGGAGCTCAATACACAGCAATACACAGATTAATAATGTATGCTCAATAACATGGAATTTCATTTCACGGGACGGGAGACACAGAGCGTGTAGGGGAGACCTTAGACGATTATGCCTGATTATGCCACAGAGCATGGATTATGCATCCATCAGAGAAATCCGTAGTCATTCAATGGGATTGACACAAGATGACAAGACACAAATCATGTCGATTGTAGATAAATTGATCGTGTAATGCCAACTGTGCGTGCATAAACATATGTTAAAAACTCTATTTTCTGTCAATATTCGATACAATGTTTGAGAGGGAATAGAGATTTTAACATGTTTCAAGGCGAATGTTTAGCTAGTGCAAACGCACAGTCATAAATTACACAATCAAGAATACCAAACAAAAAACACGGATTCAACTGGTTGATCGTCTGCATGATCTAGATTGACCTATAAGGCTTGTAATTTAATTGTCATTTCAAGATTTGACAGCAGATTGATTGATCGTCTAAGGTGCAATTGAGAGTGTGTAGAAGGTGCAATGATCTTTCACCAGTCTTCCGAAGATTCTTGTACCATTGTACAGACGCCAGCACATCAAGCTACCCAAAACTGTCAAATTTTCCCAATCAACTTTGAACCTTATGCTTCAGCAATAAAGTTGAAAATCTATTAAATAAATTTGACAGATTGTAGTAGCTTGATGTGCTGGCGTCTGTACGTACCCCCTTTCGGAATGGACAGGTTTTTTCTACAAGCTAAGGTTTCCTAGAAGAGCGGTGACCGCTCACGTAGCGTCCGCAATTTACGGGCGAATGACGTCAGTGACGTGGATTAAGGCTCCGTGCACAAAATTCACTCGACAGAGTTTAGGTAACTTCTTGCGATGCTATGTTTGTGTGCACCGTTCACGCACACACGCCTAAAGTTTGAGCGTAGTGATCGCTTAAACAGTTTTGATCCTATACATGATATTTTCTTAATTAATTTTCAAAATCAAAAGTAGTTTTTTCTAACGAAACGATCAAACGTCAGTCTCGCCTCATTTTTTGGAAAACTTGTTGTTAATTTAATGATTTTCCACGAATCCTTAATTTATTTGAAAAATCCCTTTCCCCTATGTACAGACGCCAGCACCACAAGCTACTACAATCTGTCAAATTTCTTTAAAATGTAATTCTTTAAGAATGATTGCTTTAGATTTTCAACTTTATCATTAAAGAATAAGGGTTAAAGTTGATTGGGAAAATTTGACAATTTCCAGTAGCTTGATGTGCTGGCGTCTGTACAAGACAAAGAATTCGACTTTTCAAATCACAAAAAATTTTGTTTAAATTCTGTTTCCCTTTCTCATAACGAATGAACAAAATTGATCAAAATCAGTCGATTTCGTGCGGTGCGGCGGCACGGAGCCAGAAAGTAAGTTGGTGTGGTTTCCCAGAAAGCGTTGTTGATACCATAAAGCAAATCCCGCCGTCCAAAGATTTAAATCGCTAGATTTGCCCTCACCGTACTCAATCACAAGAAAATGTGCACAACTGAAAAGAGTGAGCTCACACATTCTATTCTATTGTTCTTTATGGCAATGGTGCCGATGTCGACAATTCTGCCAATGTTAGATGTGTTAAGAGAAAACTAACAGAAAGGAAAAAAAAAACAATTGAATTTAAAAATCTACTATCCTAAGATGTCCTTGTTGACGGCTTTAATGGAGCAGTTAAAAAAGATGTGCTCCAAAGTACCTTCATCCAACCCACATTTGCAGAGCGAGAGCTCACACATTATTAAATAGCGTGTCCATGACAATCAAGTCACTGCATCACTGTGTGTCAAAGGTGTCAAAACGAAACAGAAACGCGACTGTCTTTTGATGCCATAGGGCGAATTTAACGATTTAAATCCTTGGCGCTGTCATCATTTTAATGAAAGCCGTCACTGTGACCTGTGACCACTACATTTCCACAGAGCATGTAATTACACATTTCTTGGAAACCGTAGAGCAGCTATAATGTTTAGCTGGTCCACAGTTTCATCTGTGGTACAAAAATCAACAACGTGTGCCTCTACCATGGGATTAGTAATTACTTTATAGTATGTGAGACGAGGATGTTGTCTGTGCGACGACGAGACATCTTTTGACATCAATAATATCTGTGTTTGACATTCTACTTGTTAGAGATGTTATATTAGGGTAATTTTTATTTATTGAATATATTAGTTAACGCATATTAGGATACCATACTTATTACTGTTTTAAAAACCCTATATTCTATAAACAACTACAATCTATGAAAAGTAAACACGGGAACAATACATTTTATTAAATTTACGACTGCCAGTCACTCATTGATATTTATCGTAAAGGGAAACATTCAATTGTTTGAACGAACCATCGCGGTGTTTGTAATTTATAGTCACATTGGGCGAGCACGTAAGTAAATAAGTAATTTCAGCTTATTAAACTATCTACTTTCCCCAATACCTAATTACAACTTACTTTATTTTCACATCCAATAAACTCAAAACACTGTCCTATGACTACAAACAAATATTAATACTACTAGTAATTTATTTATTTATGATAAACTAATGAATTCAATAAATACTGTGCGAAAAAAAACCAAATTTATATGGTTCCAATGCGACTAGGTACGTCAAAAAGCAACCACACATTGTCATACGAATAATGAAATGTTTACGAACTCCGAACTCCTACCCAGTATTACGAAATTCAACGAAAACTACCGACTTTCTGCTACTCTGTGCCTACAATAACTCGCTACAGACCGGCTTACCCGGCTCATAGAAACCGCGGTATCACGTGACCGAAGTGACGTCATGATGACTTTATTTTTTGTAAGGAAATTGAATTTAGCATAAGCCGGACGCGCCTACGAGTTATTTTAGCGCAGTGTTTTGTTGTTGGGTTATTAAGACAATTTTTAATGTATGTAGGCGTTTTGTAATAGGTATTTTAATTTTATGGTGTATCAAATACTTATAGTTTGATTATTCAATGACGATATAAGAGTGGTTGTGTTCCGAATTTCCAAAGGGAAGCCGGTAGGAATCGGCTTATATGGACGTTTCCGACCGCGTCCCTATTATTTGACTACATTGATGTAAATCATGGATTTACCCTCGCCATACTTACGTCGCGTGAAAAGTGTCACATCCTAAACTGAGCGACGTCTCTCACTTGCGAATCATTTCCTCATTCGTCACAGTTTGTGACACATCGGAATAACTTTTTCGTTTTTAACACACCTAACTGTACAAAGATGCGTTCTTGTGCCTTCAGGTAATGTACAGACGTCAGCACATCAAGCTACCCGAAACTGTCAAATTTTCCCAATCAACTTTGAACCTTATGCTTCAGCGATAAAGTTGAAAATCTATTAAATAAATGTGACAATTTGTAGTAGCTTGATGTGCTGGCGTCTGTACCACCAACTCCAAAAATTCAAATCACCCTAAAGGTACTATTACTTTCCATACGTAAATACATTTTTTTCAAATTTATTACGATTTCTAAATAAATATTATGACGGAAGGATGACATAATAACAAAAATTACGTTCCCATGAGAACGACCGATAGGGTAGTGTAACGTTGATAAAAAGTTTAAAATGTGAATTAGGAAGTATGGGGGTTATGTCATTATGATTTTAAAATATTTTAAATGCCGGATTTTTTTATGTCTTTCTTTTTTAGATTAACTTTTCTTTGCAACTATGTTTTCGAATACAAAATTATAGGTACTTAAACAATTATTATAAAACGCGACTTGCTTCGAAAGCACAGCGTGGGCCCTTCGCCTGATCTCTCTCCGCTTGTGGTGGGTTGCCATCCCGTCAGACTATGAGTGTGAGGAAATGGAGATTCCACCTACTCAAGCACGTCGAAAGAATCCAGGGGAAGTAGCGTGAATAAAGGGGCAGTTCAAAATTTCGTCTTTCAGCCTTAAGGCGTGAAAGGTTAATGATGATATGTTCTACTAGACACAAGACTATAAAAGCCCCTCCTTTTAAAATTAAGTATTCTTTTCGAAACGAGTATTCTGACCGTACAGTGTCAAATCTCTACGTCATTGTGTGATAGATGACAACTTATGCACAAATCATAAAGGAACGTAATATATATCGCACAAATGCGGTCATCTTTTGACGCGGCAAGGCGTGTCCTTCGATGTAAATCGATGCTAATACCTGGTAACCTATTACTCTATATTCGCATATCCTAATATGAATATACGTGGCTTGTGTTATAATACCTGTATGTACCTATTACGAATATATTAGTCACACCTCTACTATTTGTGAGTAAAGTCAGTGAAGTATTTTTATCTCTGATTTGGGTTTTCACTATTTACAACAATTCAGCAGACTTATTTTATCAATTATTATTCAAACGTTATCAAAGTCTCTACATTGTTCTTCACAGGTCAGTTCAATCAACTTAAATTTGATGTTTTGTTTTTGTCTGATGTCTCAGTTTTAAACGTGCCATAGAATAATCTGCTGTTACTGTTACACCTGTAAAATAATTGTTTTGTTTGAATCATAAAAAACAGAACTCATCAAATTAATTATGCTAGTAGAATCTATACTGAGTATACGCCAACGTAATAGTGCTAAAATTTAATTGGTTTTCTTAACACAACGGAAAGTGTGAGCTAAGAGAAATACAAATTGTAGTGCTATTTCCCTTCTTTTTATGGTTCTAGTCTGTGTAATTTTCACCATAAATAAAAAACAAAAATTTCAGGTTTTTGATAATTATGGAATTTGATGGGTGTGTTAATAATAATTCTGAGGACACTGAAGACATAATATGGCTAGATGAAGAATCAGCAGGGCCTGAAAATGATGATTTTAGGTAAAGTGGTTGATTTTTTGTTGTTGTTCTTTTAACTTTCTTCTAACTTTTAACTTGACATATTTTTCAGAGTCATTTAATTAATTTTTATTAAATATGGTACTGTAAATAGGTATCCGAAATCAGTCTAAATAATATAAAGATATCAATAATAAAATATTTATTTTATATTGACATTTTTATTTCAAATTTTGACTTTGACTGCTATGCGTTTAGTAAGAACGGGTTTTAACTGAAAAAATTTAGTAAAAGCAGATGTTATAATTTTATTCGGCCTTTACCTAACTGTTTTAGTAATAACGGGTTCTTACTAGTAAAAACGCGTTGTTTATAATGCTCTTAGATACTTTGCGTATTTACTAGTAAAAATGGGTTCTTACTGATTTTGGATATTTACGGTAACATAGGTATATATAAATTAGCCTAGAGATTGTTTCTGACATCATAAATCCATAACTGCTAGATTGATTGTTGCCCCTGTTAAAAGTTGACACTGTTGTGTTAGAAAAAAACAGTAGGTATTATTTTGAAGTAAAACATATTTTTCAGTGATTACATATTCAAAGATCAAGGCGGTTCTAAAAGAGGAGGAAGAAATGCTGCACGTTCCTTTTGGGGAAGAGGTTATGGCCTTGCAGGCCCTCCAAAACAGCAGAGTTTTCCCAGAGAAAATTATACTGAGGTTTTCCTATTACGTAAGTTTTGCAGGATGTGAACCCATCGCGGCTTAACTTTAATTTTCCATTGGAAATGTGCCTCCTTATTATTATTCTATCACCATTAAGTAGTAATAATTTTGTAGGCATCCCTGTACATATATGTTGTGTATTCTGCAACAACCCAGATAATGCAGGTTTCTGCAAAACTTACCAAAATGGTTATGCCTGCTGGCGGTTTCATCAAAATAATGTTTTCTCATTTCTTTTCCCTAGGATGTGGTGTTCAAAAGTCAACTTTGAAAGGGCTTCCCAAGGTCCTACTTCGCCTCATGGAACCTGAATATTGTGGTGTTTGTGCTCATGTGTTTGATAATTTTGATGGAGGTAAGTGATACCGGGAGGTCAGGTTCTGGAGTGGCTACCGCGTACCGGAAGACGTAGCGTTGCAAGGCCTCCCACAAGATGGACCGATGACCTTGTCAAGGCCGCAGTAATCCGCTGGATACGGAAAGCACAGTATCGATCGAAGTGGCGGTGCTTGGGGGAGGCCTATGTCAAGCAGTGGGCGTCTTTCGGCTGAAATGATGATGATGAAGTGATACCTGTGTGGATTTAATATTTAATTTATTATTTCATAATTATCTATTCAGTAACTGCCTCGTAACAGTAAATTTAAGGTATGATTCCGAACAACGCTGCACTCGACAGTGCTGCTGCGTCACTACTGGTCCTCATAATTTTTTTCTAAAGGTTTATACATGAGATTACATTTCGAGCACGGCAGCAATGCTGCGTGACATTGCTACGACGCGACGGCACTGCTGCGCGGCAGTGTCGCCCTGCCGTCGCGGCAGACCAGTAGTGCGGCGTTCATCACTTCATCGTAGCGATAACACGTGAATGTTGACACTGTTGATAAGTAACACCACGAACAGCAGTGCCGCGCAGCAATGCTTGGAATCACGCGGCAGGTAGCACTGGCGCGCAGCACTGCCGCATGCGGCGTTGTTCGGAATCATACCTTTAGGGTAAGCTAGTGGGCCAAACTCAAAATTCATTCTGCACCAATCAAAAATAGGGCTCCTGACAATGTTCGTCTGTGCTGCTGTGTCAAAACACATAAACATTTACCTATTGAGCGAAAAAACAGGCCGCAAAGCGTTATGGTTTCTTCAAAACACCAGCATCGAGATATTTGTGTTATGGCACTTATCAAAACGCACAACACATTAAAATGAGAAAACGGAAGGTTATGCCTAATCTGTGGTTATGCGTGCTGTTTGCACAGATCCAGTCATACCTGTATTTATGGGTGCACTCAAATCTGAGTGGTTTTTCATCAAACGCCATGTTAACCGACATGGTTCTCATATGATCTGACCATTCTACAATAAATTGTATGGACTTTAAAAGAGACCTCGAACTCTGAGGCTCTGTACGCTAATTCACGTAAGTAACTAAACTTTAATGGGTCGAACTAATGCAGTGGCAGTTAATCTCCGATCAAAACAACGCTTTTCGTAGTGTCTACCGCTGCCAGATACGCTCGCGATAAGTTCTCGTCATGCGAATGCAATAAAAGCACATTCTACTGTTATGTGCAGTTCAAAGATTGCAGGAATAGATACACACGGCTACATATCAAGCTATACATTTCCAGTATCAACTGACCTCTCATTGTACGGAAATCCTATACAATGCGAGATCAGCTTAAACTGGAAATATATAGCTTGATATGTATCGTGTGTACTTATGGTATTTCCCTCAAATTTGAAGTTTTTTAACTGCTGCACAGCAACTTAATCGGCGCGTCGTAAAATTATATGAATTAGCCTACAAATCTTTAAATGTGCTGGTACTTAAACTTTGCTTAAGTTTAGTACAGCAAGCAAGCTTATTTCCATAATATTATTAATTATTAGCTTTGACCCGCGGCTTCGCCCGCTTGTATTTCACCGTCAGCAACGAACGGTGATTAACATTTTAGATTTTGAAATCATGATAGCTTATTGAACAAAATATTGAATCAAATTCGGTCGGTACAGATGTTAAAAAATAATCTGAAAAACTGTGTATTGAATATTTTTGTGTCAATTTAAGGGATTTTTACTGTAAGTGATAATCGACTTTCGTTGCTAACCGTACAAAAGGCAAAATCCACTGTATGTTATAAATTTTTAAATTTTTCCAGCTCGTTTACACTACATTTCAAAAAATCATACCAAGAATCTGAAAAAATGGTTAGCTCAACAAGCCAAAGTTGGGTACAAGCGTCCCAAAGAGGTAATTGGACAATTTGACAATGTAATGTTTCAATAGGCATTCTGTCGACATTATTGGTTCACATAATTCATGTGTAAAATAACAATAAGAAACTTAAATCTCACTTCTTATCATTGCAGATGTTTTTTCTTCAAACACAAGAAATGTGAATAAGTTAGGTAATTGTGAAAAGTGACAATGGTGCCGATTCCCTTGTTCACAAACTAAATTAAATTTAAGTTCAGTGCATCTTTTTCTTTCTATTTCATTCAGAAAAGGATAGAAGATAAATTTTAGTTTAGTCCTGTCAAATTAATCAGCGCCTGTCACTACTCCATACAAGTTTAGACGTGATTATAAACTTGCCTACTAAAATTACGTCAATTTACGTCAAGCGTTATAGTTTTTTTTTTTTTTAGGATTTAGAGAGATTTTAGTAATATTGAATGATACCGTGACAGTCGAGCCGAATGTACTATAGTCGATAATACATATTCTAGAACTTCTAGGACTATCCATGGTGTGTTAGGTCGATTAAGTATTGCAAAGAATATGTTTGTACTTACACTTTTGCTTGTGATGCTGTCAGCACCAGATGTTGCATGTATGACGCTGACAGCAAATACCAAGCAAAAATTATGTGAACATCGTCCTCCGAATAGAAGATTACATTGCAACAAATTGTCCGGCTCCACGTTTTAAATTACGTGTTGTCATTATACTCAATCCTATCTGTGAAAACTTGTAATTGGCCATATTTATGTTATTATAACAAATGCACTATTGTACTATCGCGGACGCGCATATCTGAACACCGTAAGGACTATTCTTGCTTGCAGCGCTCGACCGCTATAGTAACGCTTCAACCAATAGCACCGCAGCATCAGATTTTTGTTGAGACTTGTAATTGTAAATGAAAAAAAAAGAGACTAAAAATACCAGCTGAGGTTGTGCGTTTTTTCAATGGAAATAAGTATCAATCCTTCGTCCGGTTCGATATGTCGTATTTTACAAAATCTGTTACACTTTCACTGTCAGATTATACAGCACATTTGTTGAGATACTCCATTATGGCATTCCATAATGTACACAAATAAATAATATCTTAAAAGTTAAAATACCAATTTCTAAGGGCCGGCCGACACGTCCGTCGAGGTGCAAAAAGGGGCGATAAACAAGAATAGATGTGGTCATCGTGTGCACGGGATTTTGTTTTCAAAGTGGTTAGATATGCGCGTCCGCGGTGGTACAGACGCCAGCACATCAGGCTACTACAATCTGTCAAATTTATTTAATAAATTTTCAACTTTATCGCTGAAAGTTAAGGTTCAAAGTTGATTGGGAAAATTTTACAGTTTCGGGTAGCTTGATGTACTGGCGTCTGTACATGCAGGGAGCTGCAAGTTTCCAAAAAAATAAATTAATTAAAAAATCCTTCCACAACCATCACCATGACTATACAAGGTAATATTAAATTAGCTGGCGTAACTTCACAGATGTGATGGGTCGATCGATCAGTATCCAATATGGATAAAAAAAGAGATTTTCTAAACTCATGAACTTATACTTAATTAAGCGTAATAATAAACGCCCCGGATTTTTTTAAAAATATGTGCATACTCTTCCGACAACTTATATGCCAATACAAATAAAGAAACGACCGAATAAAATACTGAAAAATCCGAAAAATCTATACAGAATTTACTGACGTAATATTTTTCAAACATGCAAACAAGCATACACCATGCATGCAGCATGCAAGCGAACATGCAATATGCAGCAGGCATGGTTTCTGTCACGGCTCCGGCGCTGCGAGGCTCCGGCGGTCCCACGCGAGCTTATCGTCGCAGATGGTTTTAACGCTCACCACCGCAGCTTCGGCTTGCTCGCGGGCTGCCTCGCCCCTCCGCGCCTACGTGGGTTTAAATTACTCTAGGAGTAGGGCAGACAAGACTACGTGGAGTCGGTTTTGCAGCGATTCGTTTCTTTCACTAACTTTTGTAGCACAACATTTTGACTTTTCGGAAACTTGGTATTTTTTTTCGGAAGTTTAGTTTTTCTTTTGGAAATTTAGTATCACAGTCAACCACAGATTTTCGGAAGTTTTTTTTTTTTTTCGGAAGCTTTATTGTTATCCCTTAATTAATATACTTACAAGTTGTTACATAACAGCATTCCTATTTTTGATTATTTTTTACGAATAATAATTTGAATATTGCCTAGAGATATCCTAAATCGATACAAGAGGCCGTTGTTGTATTGTATGACGATAAAAATAGCAATGTATAACAGTGAAACGTATTTTAACTTTCAGATTCCTCTAAGAGCAAGACAGCTGTACTGCGAGCTGTGTGATATTCACATCACGTCCAAGGCCCACGCAGATTCGCACTACGCGGGGAAGCCGCATCGCGCGTAGGACAACACCCACGAATATACATAATACATAAGTAACTCATTCCTAGATTATTTTAAAAATCATGTTCTATTTCCCTATCAGGATTGTCGAGGGCCGCAAGATTCCGAAGAACCCTTTCCTGCTACAAAAAAACATGGAAGATCGTGTGTAAGTAAAGAGAATTCAGTAAATTAAAATAACAAACTTTTTTTTTCTACTGTTGTTAGTTAATATAATATTTATGGTTGGTTAATATAATATTATGGTTGTATCGTAGACAGCAACTTATTCGTCGTGAAAAGAGAAGCCTCAAACATACCGAATGCCCTGCGCCAAGCGAGATTATAAAGACAATTTCTAGGCCCATCGCTCCGGAGTTGTACTGTGATATCTGCAAGGTACGTACTGTAGTCGAGCTACACACTCTTCGTTCCATATTATTTAGTTTCTTACTTTTGGCGTTTAACTAATTGCCCTAAGATTTTCTGGGAATCTGTAATAACTGCAAAACTAAATTATGACTTTATTCAGTATGCTGAACAACAAAATGGTGTTCCAATCTAGCGTTCCTACTGTGTTGTGACGATTTCAATTTCGGCTGTTCTCGCGAGTACGTGACTCCGTGACGATATTTTCATATTATGTTCTATCGTCACGGAGTCACGATAGAACATAATATGAAAATATCAAAACTCGAATTAAAAATACAGTTTACATTGCCACCAACATCGAACCTCGTGCCTCATGATGTCATAGACTAATTTCCCATATTTTACATAGAACAGTTCTCCATTTCTTAATTACCTAACGGATTCATTACTGGAAAATTTAATTGTATCCCCAAGTTCGCTGATTCCGGTTAGCTATTCAGATTTAACCTACTCAGATTCTGGCAGGTATTCACGGTTTCCGACTGCAAGTCAATTTTTTCCCTATTGTGTGAAAATGAAAACTGCTGTATACCAAAAACCTACACAATTCAATTGTTTCAGGCTTCGGTTACTTGCACGGAACAAATGACCATGCACCTAAACGGAAAAAAGCATCTTTCGAAAGAAAAACGACATATCTTTAATATGATGAGAGGCGAAACAACTATACGTAAATATAAAATACTTCCTATAATATTAGTATTTAAGGTGTATATTCATGCTAAACTAAGAACAAAAAAAACCGCTTATAGGGAATGGCGAAAAATGCTCAAAAGAGTCTTTGAGCCGATTTTGATGAGAACTATAACGGTATCATTAGATTTTTGAAAAATTATTATGTTGTCCTGGAGACCAAGCAGTTTATTTAAAAAAAAAAATATAGACTTGTTGCACCATCCGAACGTTTCGCTAATAAGGATGAAGTTCCGAGAGTAATAACATACTTACAGCGAACCAAAAGAAAGCGCTGATAAAAAAAAAGAAACTAATACATATTTGCAAGTATTGAAACACTACCGCCTACTAAAAATGTAAAACAATACTTCGTAACAAAATAACATCGTCATATAACTCGTCAATATAATAATTATGTCAGTTAATTAAGAATGGTAATCGGCCCATCGTGCTGCTCGACGAGGTGGGCAAGCTCTTTGAAAGAGTCATTGCAGATCGCCTCGTCAGGCGGGTGGGGCCGGATTTGGCGGAGAGCCTGTTTGGTTTCCGCAGTGGGCGCTCTACGGTGTACGCCATCATGCGCGTGCGGGCCCTCACGAGAGAGAATGCTGTGGCCCGGGGTGGGGTCGTCTTGGCGGTGTCTCTAGACATCGTCAATGCCTTCAATACTCTGCCCTGGAGTTGCATTAGCGAGGCACTCCGGTATCACCGGATTCACCTACCTCTGTCGTGTGGTCGAGGCCTATTGCTGTTGTTAGCTTCCTTGTCCGATTGCTGCCATGAGATCTGGAGGCAAAAGTAACTCCGCTGCCGTGAGAAATTACGGCACAGCGGACAGAGCTCCGGCGAAATCTCATGGCGTTATGGAGAACGCGATTGTCGCAACCCAGTGCTGGACACGTCACAATTGTGGCGTTAAGTCCCCTCTTTGAGAAGTGGTTAGAGAGTCGCCATGGCGTCTTCACCTTTCGCTGACGCTGGTCCTCACCGGGCACGGTTGTTTCAGGACGTTCCTGTTTAGGATAGGGCGGGAGGATACGCCCGGGTGTCACTATTGTGTGGATCGCCCGGAGTACACGGTGGAGCATACGGTAGAGGTCTGCCCGGCTTGGGTAGGGCATCGCCGTGTCCTCGTGGAGGCAATCGGCGGCGGTGATCTCTCGCGTCCGGCCCTGGTCCAGTCCATGGTACGGAGCGAGAGGGCATGGAAAGCCGTCACCTCGTGCGAAGCAGTAATACTCGCGAAGGAGGTGGAACACGTGAGGGAGAGGCAAATTTCGCGCCCGCACGCTCCTAGTCGCCGTGGAGCTAGGAGCCCAGAGCGGGAGAAGTTATTTGATAATTTCCCACCAAAAAAAAGAAAAACTGAGCGTCGGGAATCCTAGGCCGATTCCCGGCCACCGTAGGCGCGGGCTTGCGGACGGTGAGCAATAGGTAGCTCGCCGTCCGATAAAGACCAGGCCCAGGTCGATGGCGCGTTGTGTTCCACGCGCGCCTCAAAGAGATATCAGCACAACTGACGGGGTCCGCTAGGGCCAATGCCGGCCGGGGTCAAGGCGGGAAAATCCGAAAGCGATACCGTGGCCCCTGGCAATATACAGGCAATTGAAGGAACACGGGTGGGAGAGTCTGACACGCCCTTAGAAATTATTTGATAACTTCCCACCCAAAAAAAGGGGGGTTCGGTTCAGAATCATGTACTGAAATCCATGGTAACAGTCTTCGCGTCGATGTCCCTGCCACCCTGTATACTACTGCTGTGAATTTTTCCACACATCCAGAACCAACCATTTAACTCTTTCTTCACTTAACTCTTAACAAAACTCAGCACTTTAAAGCTTAGTATTTCGCGAACGGATCCCTGAAACTAAAAATAGTTTCGACAAACTCACAATATTTTTGGACGACCTTTCCAACGATACCCCACGCGGCCCACACCATGAAATAGACAAGAAATAAAAAATATCCCCACTGTACGTGGAGAGGAGATACCCTAAAAAAAATATGTTTTTGTTTTACCCCATTTTTAGGCGTGATTAATATGTATTATACCCTTGCCAAATTACAGCTTTCTATTACTTGTTAGTAATAGAAAGCTGTAATTTGGCATTTGTCTCTGAGCTAAGCCGCGGACAGACAGACGGACATGGCAAAACTATAAGGGTTCCTTGTTGACTATGGAACTCTAAAAAACAACCAACTTCCAAAAAAACACTACAAGTGAAAAATTTGTAACTTTCATTTCGGAAGTTGGTGTCTTTGGTTTTGTATTTTCGTATTTTGCCAACGACGTCCTTTTTATTTAGGTACAGCTCTGGATATCAGTGAAACAGTATATTCAGATACTTTATTTTTGCTGAACAGTAAACTATTTTAGAGTGAAAAACAGAATAGTTCGTTTTTAGGGTTCCGTAGCCAAATGGCAAAAAACGGATCGCTTATGGATTCGTCATGTCTGTCTGTCTGTCCGTCCGTATGGCACAGCCACTTTTTTCCGAAACTATAAGAACTATGCTGTTGGAACTTGGTAAGTAGATGTATTCTGTGAACCGCATTAAGATTTTCACGCAAAAACTTAAAAAAAAAAACAAGAAATTTTGGGGGTTCCCCATACTTAGAACAGAAACTAAAAAAAAAAAAAAAATCATCAAACCCATACGTGTGGGGTATCTATGGATAGGTCTTCAAAAATGATATTGAGGTTT
This sequence comes from Agrochola litura, assembly GCA_949152395.1. NCBI lineage: Eukaryota > Metazoa > Arthropoda > Insecta > Lepidoptera > Noctuidae > Agrochola > Agrochola litura. The sequence continues at coordinate 14,506,998 of OX424493.1, forward strand.
CTCATATCATTTTTTTCCAAACTGAATAGTTTGCGCGAGAGACACTTCCAAAGTGGTAAAATGTGTCCCCCACCCTTTAACTTCTAAAATAAGAGAATGATAAAACTAAAAAAAATATGATGTACAGTGGGCTGCATCAATTGGGTACCCCAGTTGTATAAAATTTTTAATACAGCTGGGGTACCCAATTGATGCAGCCCACCGTACATTACCATGTAAACTTCCACCGAAAATTGGTTTGAACGAGATCTAGTAAGTAGATAATGGTACGGAACCCTTCGTGCGCTAGTCCGACTGGCACTTGGCCGGTTTTTAACTGTATGGTTGGCAACCCTAGTTACGTGTGACTCCGACTACACGAAAACTGATGTTATTTTGTTTCGATGTCTTGTATATACCTTTTTAGTAAGCGTTTGTGTCGTGGTTGGGTTTTTGTTTTTAACTTTCTTTTTTATTTCAATTATTTTGGGGTTAGGGATCACTAAGGGTAGGTAGCAAATTTAATTTGATAGGTACCTATGATTTTTTATGCAGAGAGACTCCTTTTTCATGCGCACCCTATGTTACACATGATTATATTGTGTTAATCTATTATGAATTGAGACTCCTATTAAAGAATGAATATTTGCGCCTACAGCGAAACCTGCTGAACCTGCCGCCACTACTAAAGGTAAAAACTGTTTACTTTAATATTTTCTTCTTGTGCTTGTAGTCGAATTAAATTAAACCGAAAATACCAAAAAAACTCGAATGAAGTTTAAAGTGGACAGATCCCATTGGATTATGTTGTTGAATGTTGAGGAGAAAGATACAAAAAAAAAAGCGCCGCCTACGCCTTTTCGTAATAGTACCTAATACTTTATAATGTTATTTTTATTTACCTTTAATTGGAACGGCCTCAACCAATTACACCCTCAGATCACTATTTATGTTCTGGCCGCCAGTCTATCAATCATTAAAAAACTAAGTCGTATTCCACCCGCCGAGAGAATGCGTTCTTGATACCTGTCAGTTGAGTTCGAAAGAATACGGGTTTTACGAATTTCTACTTTATTTGTTCCTAATCCTGTCTGACTGAGACTTGGTAGTCCCAGTTTCCTACGAAATGTATGGGAAAAGTTTTTTTTCGATGTTGACTTTTCGAGTACGTACTCCTAGTCGAATGTCGGTTGGTCCGATAGTTTTTTATAAGACACAGGAGCGATTGGTATCAATTTTTTGACGAGATAACGTCTTATAAATCGATGAACGCCGGCTGCACGCACGAAAATGTCACGTTCTGTCTGAGCCGAGCGTGCAAGCGAGAGCATGGAACAAGCGATAGAGAAGCACGATCGACTTAAGTGTTCGGCTTGTGAAGTTATCACGTAAAATTATCGTCCAAGACAACCAATTTTTTTTTTTTTTTTGGCGTTTAAAAGTCGGCAGACAATGATGATTTAGGTAAATAAGTTTGGCGCTGAATATAATAGTGCAAGCGGATGCGGAGCGTGTGATTTGTGGTGCAAGTGGGCCGAATTAACATATTACTAATTACCTTTTTTAGATGCCGATGCTCAGGGCGAAGACGCTTGGGAAAAGTGGGAGACGAATTATTATGAAGATGAATTTGATTGGGGCCACGGTAGTGGCACATGGGATGATGATCCCCAATAAATATCAAATAACGATAGGTATACACACTATGCAATGAAAGTAGATAAGATACCTACTCCAATATTTTTATTGTTACATATTACAAGGTTTCAGAGTTACAGAGTGTTATTATAACGTTTCATTAGTAGTCACAATGTAGGTATTTGGTTAATTATTCTTAGACATAGCTTCGTCTTTTCTGCTATTGCCAAGTGCTGGTTTTCTGAAACAAAGTGTATCTTTAATATGTGTATGCAATGTTACTTGTCGTAATTCATTGTAATAATAAAGGGATATTTTTTTTTAATTTACTTCTTGGTTTTAATTCTGATAGGTAACTTTAATTTAGAAATTAAAAATATATGTATACAGTGGTGGTCATATATTTAGCACCCATAAGGATGTTACCCTGACTGCCAAACTAAGTTGCCTTGTCCGCATGACAGCCAGTTTATTATTTTTAATTTTTAATTGTCGCCTAGATAAATTTCGTATGTACGTAAGTATGTGTAACATACCTAATTAACATTCTAGTGATTTTTATCGATATCTTTCATTTAATAACGTCCTGTAAAACAAATCGTTGGCGTAGGTGGAGAACTAAATAACAAAAAAATCTTGTTTGGAGAAAATTGCGATTTATTTATGCGACATGATTTGGGTGTTACGGAAATGGTGAAAAGTAAATTTGACCAAAATTGCAGTTATTTAGTTCTCCACCTACGCCGACGATATACATCCCAGCAGTAGGCTGCTGAGTCGTAGGTGGTCTTCGTGAATAAAAATGTAAAAATAAATTTTAATCCACGAAGAGCACCCGGGTGCTCTTTGTGGACTAGGCCAGGTGCTATTCACGCAGGTAGGTACTATTCGGACGGGTGCTCTAAGTGGACTACTTCGTTCCGACTACCCTTAGTATCGATTTAGTTACTCTTAATATCTACTGTTGGTTATCCAAACATAATAAAAATAAACTTAATAATAAATACCTAAGTAAATAAAATAAGTTGGTTATTGGCAATAATTTGTCAAAGAATTTATTTAATTAAAGCTACGAGACCCATATTACATATACTTACCTTAACCTAACGATACCATGTATCGTTATTATGTCATATTAAAATATAATAATAAATTCCTTTACCTAAATACATAATATAAAATTAACTTTACGAGAAGCGAGACTAAGCGGACGTGTGTTTTGTATTTATTAACCACTAGCTTTTGCCCGCGGCTTCGCCCGCGTGGATGTCGGAAAATATCCCACTGGAACGTGCTACCGGGATTCAGAGTATCCTATGTCCTAACCCAGGTCATGGCCTATCCTATGCCTTTCATCTAGAAATCCGTTCAGTCGTTACGTCATGAAAAGGTAACAGGCTGATATTAAATCTGTTTTAGGGTTCCGTACCTAAAAATTTAAACATTAAAACCCTTAAAGGATGACTTCATTGTCTGTCAAGACCCTTTTCTCAGGAACGCGTGGAGGCATCAATTTATATCAATAGATATTAAAAACTTAGATCTACGGTCTCTTGGAAGTGTAACGAAAATCAAACTTCCAAGTCAACGCAATAATGGGCACGCCACAACTGTGGCGATAAGTTCCCTCATTAAGGAGTGGTAGAGAGGCGCCACGGCGTCCTCACCTTCCACCTGACGCAGGTTCTCACCGGACACGGTTGTTTCGGATTCCTGTTCAGGATAAGGCGGGAGAAAACAATGGTGACACCCGGGCGCAGCATACGGTTTAGGTCTGCCCGGCTTGGGCAGAGCACCCGTGTCCTCGTGGAGGCGATCGGCGGTGGTGATCTCTCGCGTCCGGCCCTGGTCCAGACTATGGTTGAGAGCGAGACGGCATGGGAGGCCATCACCTCCTTCTGCGAAGCAGTAATGCTCACGAAAGAGGAGGCATCATAATAGCATAGTACCAGAAGGAGACACCCTGGGCATCGGGAATCGTAGGCCGATTCCCGGCCACCGTAGGCGCGGGCTTGCGGACGGTGAGCAATGGGTAGCTCACCGTCCGATAAGGACCAGGCCCGGGTCGACGGCGGGTTGTGTTCCACGCGCGCCTCAAAGAGATGTCAGCGGAACTGACGGGGTCCGATAGGGCCGATGCCTGCCGGTTGCGGGTTGCGGTTATTGTCCGAAAGGGTTACCGTGGCCCCAGGCAATATAGGCAACTGAAAGAACACGGGTGGGTTTTAGTCAGTAAGAGTCTGACACGCCTTCCCGCTCCACCCAGAGCGGGAGAAGTTATTTGATAATTTCCCAACCAAAAAAAAGTTAACGAAATAAAAAATACGGCCATTTGTGCCACATATTTTGACACTCGCAAATAAACCAGTCTATTTGGTACTTCCCGTTGGTCCAGCAGCATGAAGTTTGTCGAGAAGTAAGGTCAAGTAAAGAGGAAAATCCGAAAATTGGTAATTTATAGTTCTATAATGAACGGCAAAGTTAAGTTTTTTCTGCAATCTGGGGTTAAAAACTCATAGGCCGTGTCTTGGAGTAACAAACCTCAGTTGGCCCAATATAGTTTTTTGGTTCTAGTAATAAATAAGAAATAGGATAGACCGGCATCAAAAAAGATTTGTGAAAATTGGCCATTTTCTTGCTGACTGTACAATTTTTTTCATAATCTGTGAATGCAGATCAAAATGTTTCAAAAAGTTAAGGACAGTCTCCTAAGACTGTTTTCTTGTAGCGACAACGGTTAAGGTACCTTATTGCTCCATCTCAAAATCCACCCTGTATATGCTATGATTGACTGCTTAGTTCCATAAAGGTATAGCGTGATGATAATTTTTTAAAAGGTTAAATCCGTAACTATCTGCAATATTCTAACCTTTTGGCTAGCCTTTTTACAATTTGCGGTAAACTCTAAAAGATTACAAACATAATGCTATTTTGCTCATCCCCCATAGCAAATAGCGTGATAATAGTTTTTGAAAAATCTATTGTGAAGTTACGATTATTTGACTTATAGATTATTTATACCAATTTTCAAGTTAATTAAGCCACACAGTAAAATCCTCCACTGTAAAAATTAATACCCCGTTTCACCCCGTTAGGGGTAGATTTTCAAAAAACCCTGATATACGTTTTTATTTATTTTCAGTTTTAATTATAAATACTGAGTTTCGAGTTAATCAGACCGCTCGTTAAAATTCTTCCATACAAACTTTGACACCCCCCAATCCTCCTTTAGGGGGTAGGTATTTTAGAAAAACTAAAAATGGCAAACTTTATAATTTACATAGATAAATATTCGTGCCAAGTTTCAAGTTTATTAACTCAAGGAATAAGATTTTTCATACAAACAATATCCCCCCTTTTCACCCTCTTAAAGGTCGAATTTCCAAAAATCCGTTCTTAGCGGACGTCTACTAACTATAAACTACCTCCCTACCAAGTTTCATATTCATACATCAAGCGGTTTTCGAGATTTCGTGATGAATGAGTGAGTGAGTGACCTTTCGCTTTTATATATTTAGATAATTAAATAAACAATTACGACAAATAAATATAATTATTTGCGCCGTCAGTTTTTAGGTAAAGTGTGTCGCGTGTGACTTGTAGGTTTTTACCGACTTTCAAGAGTGTTTTTACCGAAGTTGCAAGATGAACTAAATAATTTTTATAAACGATAAATAAAGTGTTTCTAGTGGTATGTCTCAACTAGGAGCAAGCCCGTTTGGTCGTAGCCAATTACTACGGCGAAGTCCTCCACCGACGCCTACTGAGCCATTACCCCCGAGTGACCAAAACTTCACTCGGCAATTCATTCTCTTCGGGTACTGGTACCCGAAGAGAATGAATTGCCGAGTGAAGTCATCAGTACGCCGGAGATTCAGAAATGGTTAGGATCTATTGATACGATTCTGAATGAAATCTGCACTATTGTCGGTGAGGGGAAAAGTAACTCAGACCAGAAGCTTCGTGTCTCCACACTTTGCCGGAAGGTCTCAAGTGGGACTTCTCAGATGGCCGTCTTATACCAATCATTGAAGCAGAAAACAATCCAGGCCCATACCACAATCCAGCACCGACAGGTTCACCAGAACGTTGCAAACTCTCTCCAGCAGTTCAAAGAGGTCATAGAAACGAAGCTGAATCCATCAGAAAATACCTCTTTTGCTAGCATGGTGAAGAAAGGTTCCGGTAACTTCGTCCGTCCTGTAAATTTGAGACTAGTTGCCATCTATCCCAGCGATAAGACCCAAACGAGTGACGATACCAAGTCGCTTGTTCAAAAGATTATCTCCCCCGAACAACTTAAGCTCCATGTCCGTGGCCAGAGAAAAGTGAACGCCGCCCTAGGGTCGCCGTCATTGGTGTTCCCGTAACCTTTACCGAGGAGGTATTTGACTGTATTTACGAGCAGAACCTTTCAGATAAGTTGCCTAATATAACTTGTGAGTCCTTCCTTGAGAGCATCAAATTGAGCCATAAATCGGGTAAAAAAGACCTTCCTACCTGTAACTACATCCTGGAAGTACCTGCTAGCATAAGAAAAAATCTGATAAATCAATCCGATTTTTTATAAATTGGACATCATGCCCTGTGAGAGATTTCACCATAGTCACCAGGTGCTTCAATTGCTAGCAGTTCAGACATGCAGCCAAGTTTTGCCGGGAAACTAGTCCTACTTGCAACCACTGTGGAGAGACTGGACACTCCTTCAAGGAATGTAGCAGCAAATCTTCTCCCGCTCAATGTGCGACGTGCAAGCGCTTCAAGAGGAAATGTTACCATCCAACTGGTGACGTAAGTTGCCCGGCGCGCAAATATGCAGAGATCAACTACATCAACTCAATAGACTATGACGACGCCTAAGAGCGCCACCGAATACTTTATTTAGTTAGCCCACAAACAGGTAGCTTATCCTGTATTTATATTTCCACTTAGTTTGTAACTATCATGACAAATCAACTTATTTGTGATCTAGATAGTTTTTCTGTGTCTGAATCTAAAATCTGTAATGTTAAGGACTAGCACCATATTCCAGCTGGTGGAAAAACGTTAACCCTGCTCACACAGAATATTCGCAGCATTAATCGAAACATGAACGGATTTGAAATGTTATTACAGAATCTTGACATAAGCTGTGATATTATCGTCCTAACAGAATGTTGGTTGTCAAAACAGACAGTCAATTTACCATCTCTTGACGGTTACTATTGTTATAAAACTGACAGAAACATAAACCAGAACGATGGATTAGTAGTTTATATCTAAAAATAATTTACGGACAATCAGAAGAACCTGTATTCCAAGATAGTAATAATGTTTATTTATCCAAAATAATACATAGACACAGATTGAGCACAGTAGTAGTTATACTAAAAATTAAACATAATTGTTTGTACAGAAGTTAAAAGGCTACAAAAATCTATATGACAAAAATATAAACCCTGTCTCTCAAACTAGGAGGGAGGCCTGTATCTTGAGAGACAGAGAGAGTAATTTCTTACTAATCAAAATAATTCCCGACACGGTAGTCATGGCTATTTAAAGGCCTCCTCAAAATATGGACAGATTTTTAGACTCCCTTGACACCAACTTTTAAAAACATAGTACTTTTGGGCGATATTAACATAAACATTGCTTCCGGGAAAACCGATACCCATGTACATACCTAATTATCTGAATATTTGCTCATTTCACGGACTTTTACCAGCTCACTTTCACCCCACGCATCAGAGTGGCTCATGCTTAGACCACGTCATTTTAAAAAAAAAAATCCATCTAAAACATTGGTTACTAATCATCAAGCTGTTTTACTAACATTACAAATATGTTCACCTAGAAAAAACTGCATGCGTAGCTACACTAAAGTCAATATGACAAACCTGGAAAATGACTTACGCGGTACCTAATAATTTTGACCCAGTTTATAATTCAGACGATGCAAATATTACGTTAAAGTATTTCATAGATTCGCTACAATATGCAATAAGGAAAAACACATTCACTAAGACAATGCCTAGAAAGTATAGTCGTATTATTGGTCAAATATTTGTTCCGTAGTTTAAAATTATTTTTAATTAATAATTAAGTAATATTATGGTGTAATTTTATGTGTAAACGTAATATTATTGCATAAATACTCAGGATTATTGTTTTCCTGATGAAGTAAACACAGTGTTTGGTTACTCACCGGTAACCTAAAAATATCAACAGCTGACTGTCGAACTACGGATTTAAACGGGGAGTATTGCTTTACTTTTTACTTTATAATAGCACTTAATCGTCGCTTTAACTATGTTACACGTCCTAGTTAAGTTTGAACATAAATAGTTCGCTGATTTAGCACTCTGCATTCGGTTTATGTCGCATTGTTTACATAGTAGAAAACGTAACTTAGCCAAGATTCTGTTAATCTCAATCTGATCTTTAATAAAATATACAAACTACTAAGTACTACTTTTATAAATATAAATGTTCATGATCGTTATTTTTGTATGATCGTTATACTATAATATCAAATATTAACTTTACAAACTACCCACTTATAGAAAAGTAAAATCATAAAAAGCAATAAAAGCATCAAAAGTTTACATTCAATTTAATAATATAGCTTTGATAATAGCTCTTTAAGCCAATTCAGTAGCCTACCTCATTTCTCCACTAAATAACGCTAACTTCTCCCATTTTCCCCTTCATTTCTACCTTTACTTTATTTGTCTGTCTACTTGTTCTCACCGTTTCTTTGTTCTAATTCCAGTTACAAATCCTGAAACCATGCCTGTGATGACCCGTAAGGCTACTGCTCAGGATATGGAACTTAAATTGAGAACGGCCCTCCAAAATCTTGAAGCATCTCAAACCCAATGTAAACAATTGTTACAAGAGAATGACGAAAGTGAGGAGGAAGTTAAGAAGATAGTCAACAAAAACTCAAGCCTTAAACGGGAGCTAGTAGACCTACATCAGCAATATCTGAATGTTGTTGATGAATGCGATCAACTGAGGGTGGTCACGGATGGTTTCAGCAACTGTAGTAATTTGTATGAGGAGGCTTTAAGCAGAGTTAGGGACCTTGAAGATGAATTAATTCATGCCAATAGTCATATTATCCGGTTAGAGAAAGAAAAAGAATGTACTCTGGTTAAAGAAACTAACCACTTATACAATGAATTAATAAATACTAATTGTAACCCTCATTCCATAACAACTATTGACCTTACTGAAGATTCCTTGCTGAAACAGAATTATAGTTATAAAGTTAGTCATAAGAAAATTAAAAAATATGCAAAACTGAATAGAATAATAAAAAAATGTAATCAATTTAAGAAACAACAAAAAAACTTTTCCAAAAATATTCCACTGCGGAAAGAACGTGTTAATTTACTCAATAAATTAAACAATTATCAAATAAAATTAGAAGACAGCAAACAATTTATGAAATTGATACACAGCGCTTACAACGCTTATAACTTTACAACGACTCGTTTGTTGTATTGTCGTCATACAGGTGTTTTTGAATGACTAAAACGTTTTATTTGAGTCAAGGAACAACACCTGTAAGACTTATTGATTTTTCTTGTTAGTGACACGTGTTTGTGGTTTTGTTTCGAGATTTGAGTGCAAAATAAATAATTACAAGAAAATAAAAGATGAGTGTTATTTAACTTATATTTATATATCTCGCTAATAACTGTATCTGTCTCTCATGCCATGGGTATCGTTTTTATGGTTTTAAGGGTGCTAAAGCCGATGCTGAGGTCAAAATGAAAATCCAAGATGACAGCTAAGAAAATTTTCAAGTTTTTCGTCATGGGTGTCGTTTTCATAGTTTTCGAGGGTGCTAAAACTGATAGTGAGGTCAAAATGTAAATCCAAGATGGCAGCTGCGAATAATTTAAAAATTTTCATCATGGGTATCGTTTTCATAGTTTTCGAAGGTGCTTAAGTCTATGTGAGGTCACAATGTAAATCCACGATGGTGGCAGTGATTTTTTTTAAATTTTACTTGTGAAGGAACTTTGTTCCTGACGGGGGTCGGATCATACACGTTTTTTTTTCTCATAGAGGGTGATAAAAAGTAGAGTGTTCACCTCGGGAGCAACACTATTTTAAGCTCGATCGGCGTACTTTGAATCCCTCGCTGCGCTGGATTCAAAGAAACACTCTCGCCTTAAAAATAGTTCTTTGCTCCCTTGGTAAACAATCTACTATTTTTTTAATTTCATTGTTTGATAATTTTTTACAATCACACATCAATCATGACATTATTGACAAGAAAATTGGGATTGGGATTGCCGTGCTGCACCATTATGGCACATTGGGTACGTGTACATGTACATATACCCGGTACGTCTGGTGAGTGCAGCAGATATATGAATTAAATGTTGTTTTTCGTTTGTTACTAACATAGCTTATGAGTAGTGTGTATTACTAACATCATATGGATCAAGGTCTGAAATAAAGTATTTTTATTTTATTTTATTTTTATTTATTTTATTGCTCGTTCCAAACAGTAGGCTGCGACAAGGGCCGAGAGAGAGGCTGTTTAAAGTCCCGGTGGCTCGTACGAACCTGTTAAAGTTTGCACCAGTGGGGCGGGCAATAAAGATACTCAACAGCGTCTCTCTGCAAGTGGATATCTTTACATGCTCATTGGCGGAATTCCAGAGGGTGACACTTAACATATTGTCCTCTGTATGACTTGTGCCACATAGTGGACATTCTGACTACATTGCTGTATTGGGTTAAACCTGTTAAAAGAAATGTAAGTGTAAATAGTAAGTAAATAAATAAATAAATCTTTCGCATAGAAATTGTTAACGTTGTTGGAAATGTAAGTGTAAATAGTAAGTAAATAAATAAATAAATCTTTCGCATAGAAATTGTTAACGTTGTTGGTACCATTAGTATGTACTCATTTCGCAAAATGTTCTAATTTTTAAGCCCGGCTTTTGATTTTTTATGAATGGAACGAATCGTGTGTTTGATTTTGAATAATAGGAGTAAGGCAAGTACCTATATCGTTGCAAGACGCTGCGCAATGCGTGATTTTCTATAGAATGATAAAATTTAAATCAATTTAGTTCAAATTTGTTTTGTGCGGCTATTGGCGCATTTTTTTTGCTTTGATATTTTTTTTCATTTTCTCTGAATTTAAGTGTTGTGAATTGTGATTAGTTTTTGCTGTGATTATTATCTTTGTTTTGAAGTGATTAAAATGTTTCATAACATTAAAATTAATTCGGAAACACATGCAATTGTTCCTTGTGAAGGACTAAAGTGTGTGAAATTGTTACTCGGAAAGGTAATTTTATTATCAAAATGGGAATTCGGAAACTGTGTTCGTAAAGGTATTTACATTAATTTTTCTTACAACAAGTAACTCTTTACTTCACCGTAACCAACCTCAAATTATTGTACCCATTTCTCGGAAAAAAAACATGTATTTTTGTCAGTCGAAGAATAGATTGAAATAGGCATTCGATTGTCTATTACACAAACTTATGTAGGTACTAGTAGTTGGTGCCATGAAAGCATATGACTAGTGTTGTTTTTATGGCAATGTAGTTTTGGAAAACCACTGAAAAATAAACCATCCTATTATGTTATTACATCTCATTGAGATCACAAAACAATAATATTCGTATCGAAGAGATTCTTCATAGGTGTTTTGAAATAAAGATATTGTCATTATGATTATGATAAATTATAAAATTTTGTTTAGATAAGTAATATCTCATGTAAAAATTTTCAATCGACATTAAATTTTAAACTCGTAAAATTATGCGTTTGGCAATAGAACAACAAATCGAAACTATGGGAGCCATATAGTGGCTTTTGATTGAAAAATTTTGCATGAGACAAGCGAATATGAATATCGTCGCCGTGCAGTGAAAACCTCGTGATTGCAATAAACGTTATTTTACAAGAGAAAATAAAAACTGTCTGAAAAATGGCCGCCATTGACGTTCTCCGAGGTTCTCATTATCATAAATAGAAGGCATTAAAACCATCTTAGAGCTGTGCACGTTCGTTCTAAACTAAATTATGCATTACGAGGTTTTCTACCCAACAAATAAATTAAAAGAAAATACAACAAAAAAAAACTTTACAAGGTTTTCACTGCACGGCGACGATATGGTAAAAAGGTTCGGCTAAGCGGTGTAATTACGCGCATTCGTGGCGATAGATGGCGCTTATGACAATTACGTGCCTGAAATAATATGTAGACCTTTTCGCATTTGAAAGGTTTTCTAACCAAAATTATAACAATGTTGTACCATGAACTACATAAATGAAAATAAGTCAATCCCTCACTTGGCAGATTTTTTTTTTAACGTAAAAAGTCTGTCGGCTTGCTCTAATTTTGACCCCTAGGCACGCCACTGTGAACATGCTCAGAATGGTTTTAACATTGTGTCTAATTGTCTTTAAAATGAGAAATACTAACATACCGCTTAGTAATCCAAACATTTATGCACATAATTGCAGCACGTACGCTGACACTGCATGTTCCTGCCCCACTTTAGCTAAAGCTGACCATTTAAAATATCTGGGTGTCACTATTGACTCCAATGTAAACTTCCGTAAACATCGATTTATTTTGTACTGGAGTGCGCAAATTAATATACGGAACATAGCAGAATATAAATTACTTAAACAGGTTTATTTAGCTTTGTGTCAATTCATTCTTACCTATTGCATAACTTCTTGTGGTGGTGCTGCAAAAACAATTTTACTCCCTCTAGAGCGTGCTCAAAGAGCAATTCTAAAGGTTGCTACATTTCGCCCTTTTAGATTTCCTACGCACCAGCTCTACATAGCATGTAATGTAGGTACTAACAGTACGGCAATTATTTATACTAAGCATAGTATTACACCAGCACACTGCACTTCCTTTTGACCCAGCACCTACCGACAAGAGAAGGAAGGACTTGGTTTGCATAAAGCCTCAAACTAGACATGGGTTTGCTAATCGATTATATGTGTTTTTAGGACCTTTTCTGTATAATAGGCTCAACAAGTTACTAAGCTTTCTATAGGCAGAGTAAAGAAGTTTAAAAAAATTTAGTAAAATGTTATCAGAACATTTAGCGATACTCAATTACACAGACACAGAAAAACTTCTAGAAATTTTGTCATGATGATAATTTATCCCTTGTAAGTATTTACTTTTGTATATTTACATAGGTTTAGTTTCAGATATTACCTAATGTATCTACGAATATGCTTTTTCTCATAGTTAATAAATTATTTTACATCAGTTTAACTTTAAATTTTAGTGTTCCAATTTAATTCAAATGTAAAGTGATGGCCTGAAACACAGGTTTGAAGGGCGGGTCGCTAGGTACCTAAAATTGTAATTCCAAACCTTCATTACTTGCACTTGTAATAAACATATTTTAGTTTTAGTTTATTTTTAGGCATTATAATTGTTTGGGAAATTTTACTGTTGACTAAATGTAGGTACACTTTTTGTAAACGTTTTTATTCAATAAATATTATTATTATTTTGACGTCTTTGATATTTCTCGGGACCCAGGGGTCCCGGACCTTTGGAAGGCGTACGAGGGGCCGAAGCCAACTCGCAGAGGCTTCTTAGACGTTTTTAATTAAATGAGGTACCAATCGACGATTATCCCTGTTCGCACTATGCAAGTGCAGCCAAGGACAACCCTCGGTTGGTGTAGGACTATTGTAAGATATGGAAACAAAGATATCGGACTATGGGTTTGGGTTACTAAAGTGGACTGGTCACCTGGAACTATGGAAGGACTATGGCCCCTGCCTGATCTATGTTTTATATGCACACGGATAATATGGCAGGGGGCGAATCTCCACTCAAGCCGGCCAGTAAAGGCAAGAATGAGGTTAGAGCTCTGTTCCTCGTCAGTGTTCACTCCAGCCGGCCAATAAAGGCAAGCCAGAGGTGAGGAACAAGACTTCTCTGTTCACAATGCTTAGTTAGAGCACTTTACACCAAAATAAGCTTGCTCAATTTTAATCTTAGAGAGGTACCAATTAGACCAAAAAATTGATTTTTTTTACTGTTAAACTTAGTGTAAGAATATTAAAACTGATATAGGTCAAGATATATCACTTTTCACTGAAGGTACAGAATTATGTACAGTACCGACCAAAAGTCCATAAGCAATCTCACAAAGCAATAGACTGACGCTTCGGTTTGACTTACGACCTTCTTCTATAAGTTGTTACAATACTGTAGACACGCACATTACACACACACACTCACTTTGTCTGCAACCAATGACTAGTTCGATAATCATCATTCGTTTTTAGTTTCATTCGTCTTGTTCACATAAATATTAAAGTTTAGCAGGTAGACCACAAAAAACTAAGTAAATTATTTCGATTTCTGTGGGGTAGATGCAGTTTGTTACAAGTATTCAATTAATAGAACTTTGTTGGTTCGTGCCGTGATAATATTGGTGACGAGCATTTAGCGCAGTGTTGTGGTTATTATTATCAAAAAGCAGGCATAAAATATATTGAAGAGATCAGATCAGATCAGAGAATATTATTGCGCTGCGTAAAAGTGAAGTGAATATCTAATAAACCGGACTAAGTGTGAGTGTTATCATTTATATATTTCATATTTTACTAAACATAAATCTTAATCAAGGGTATTGTTGATAGAACAGAGTTACAGAGGTATTGTTGAGACAGAAGATGCCTTTAAAGTTTTAAATTCATTGTGAGGTTTAATTCGATTAGTGAATAATAAATAATTAGGTATTATGTGTAATAAAAACAATGTTTTTCTTTGTTCTAGAGAAATACTGTGACGGTTAAGAGATATGAGGAAGGGGCTTATTATCGAGTAGCAGCGACGTCAAATGGTGAATGAAACAAATGGTTTCATACCAACGAGATATTTTGCTGAATTATTAAAAACACGTCATTATGAACCGTTCGCCGTGCACTCTGAAGGCTTGCATCACTGAAGACCAGCTAGAAAACCGTTTTTGACCTTAAAATATTGACCGTACCAACTTAATAAACAACAGATTCGTTATTGCATGAATTTATGGTAACGAATTTTTTAAGCACGTTTCAATAGGGTGTTTGTCGTATTTCTTGCATATATACCGAAATTGTTTAATATTTTTTTAGTAATAGTATATTTTAGGATTAAAATTTGAGGTTTAGTTTCAATCTTCTTTTCGTAAAGAAAATGAATACTTAAGCTATAACCTCAATACCAACCAATATTTACTAAAGCCAAATAAAGTTTAAAATAATTAATATGAACAACTGCCTTTAACCTTAAAATCAACAATTTTATCAGTAGATTTTTTTACATTTTAAGTAGTCTAATATTCTTATTTATTGCTTAATTACTTCGACCATGATCAAAGCTTTATATTTATGGTGCAAAAAAATTCATTTAAAATTTAAAACATTTCAAAATTTAAATATGTCAAAATAATACAAATTGCTTCTAAGTTTCTAGACATCTATTTCACATATTATTCAGGTGAAGTAATGATAAATAATTGTAGCAGTTTGATAACTATACTTAAGTAAAATAAACATAACGAATAAATATTATTTATTTTTTATTATAACATATCACGCATTTTTTATTCTAAACCCTTTATTGCAATAACAACATTAATAAATAGGCAGGATATTTAAAAATATTATTATTGCAAACAAAAATAATAATATTTGCAAAAACAGCGCTGTGATTTACGAGATTAGAACCTTAGCCATCTTGAATCTAAGACCAACGCTTAACGCCTTCTGCTATCTGCACATATAATTTACTTTCGAATTTTAGCAATGCGATACACTGGCCAAGGTCACGCGTACGAGTATGATGCGGGCTAACAAAAGTTATGGAAATATAAATGCGGCGCCCGCGAACCGTGACGATACGATAGTGTGTAGTGCGAAACTGCGTTCTCTGTGGTGTGTGTACGGCACTCACACCACAGACGTCTGACTGTTTACACATACAAATGTACGGACTATACCGCGTGTTCACAGCAATACGACTCTTAGCGTGCTCATGCACTTTTGAGCGCTTACTGTACCTACGTTTGCATAGATATTGCATCACATCATGTTTTCTACGTTTCCGTTGAGTGTTTGGGTCGTATAAGATCACCGTGTTGCTTTATTACTACATATTTATACTAAATAGTAGATTGTTATACAAGGGTCGAAAGGAATCAATTCCCATACGAGGTATTTAGACGCCCGAGCGCAGCGAGGGCGCTGCTATAGTCCGAGCAGGAATTGATGACTTTCACCCGTGTTAAACACTCTATTTTTCATTTCGAATTTAAGGAAAGTAAAAAGTTGTAGTTTTTCTAAAATATTAATTGATGATATTAACATGAGTATTCTAGTACCTATTAGTCTTTTTTAATTTTAAATGGAACACACCGCGTCACGGCCGCGGGTCGTCCCGCTTAGGGTCAGTACACACCGAAACGCGACGCGACGCGACGCTGCGCGCACTTTTAAACAAGTATCGAACTTATTTTCCTCACAAAATAGTAGATTGTTATACAAGGGTCGAAAGGAATCAATTCCCATACGAGGTACGAGTATTTAGACGCCCTCGCTGCGCTCGGGCGGCTATAGTCCCGAGTAGGAATTGATGACTTTCACGTGTTAAACACTCTACTTTTCATTTCAAATATAAGGAAAGTTAAAAGTTGTAGTTTTTCTAAAATATAATAACACTAGCTGACCCTGCAAACGTTGTTTTGCCATATAAATGTTTGGGGTGGACCATCTTTATCACTTACTACCTCCCTACCAACTCTACCTACCCTACCAACCCTACCTACCCTACTGCTATAAACCTCACGGATCCCGAGACCTTTCCAACGACCGTGGAAATCGGTTCGTGCGTTCTGGAGTTATAGCGTCAGGAAGGAAAACCCGACTTATTTTTATATAGTAGACTAGCTGACCCTGCAAACGTTGTTTTGCCATATAAATGTTTGGGGTGGACCATCTTTATCACTTACTACCTACCATACCTACCCTACCAACCCTACCAACCCTACCTACCCTACCTACCCTACCTACCCTACCTACCCTACTGCTATAAACCTCACGGAGCCCGAGACCTTTCCAACGAATGCAAAACCGTGGAAATCGGTTCGTGCGTTCTGGAGTTATAGCGTCAGGAAGGAAAACCCGACTTATTTTTATATAGTAGATGGGTATTTTAGTACCTATTAGACTTTTTTAATTTTGAGTATGGAACACACCGCGTCACCGCCGCGCGTCGTCCCGCTTATGGCGCATCCACACATGCCGCCGGCTTTCAGGCTGCCTTCTCGCTGAATAGAAATAAAGTTGCGCGTGCCGCCGCCCGCGCCGGGTTGGCCAAAGGGATGTGTGGATGCGCCATTAGGTATTTTTTTAATTCACACTGGCTGTTTATACAATGACAAGACTGCAGCATTTTTTTAAATCAGTATTTTTCTATAAGGGGGTATTACACCATAATATCTACGATCACAGATCCATGATCAAAGACATAACTAAATTGTAAAATAGACATAACATGGGTAATTTGTGAGCTTCGTAGATAGGTATATGATATAACATGATAGTGTAATATCCCCCAAGGGGGATATACCCATAACAAATGTGTATTTTACAATTCCATTATATCTTCGATCACAGATCCATGACCACAGACTCGACAGTGTAATACCTCCTTAGTAAAAATTTTCGTAGCTGACTACCTAACCAAATTTCGTTCTATTTTTTAAATTCATTCCCGCCCTAGAGAGGGAAGCAATTACTATGAGTCTTTCCCGCCCAAGGGTGGGGTTTCCACCCGCTACTTGGATCAAACAAACACTACTTTCCGAGTATGAGAAATGAAAAGGTATATTTCAGTGCGAGCGTCGTTCACGCTCGCACTGAAATATACCTTTTGTCAAAGTACGCTGAGATGCGCGGTGCTGCGCAGCGCGTGTACCTTATTGCGTAGTAAATAAAGGGGTAAAATATAATGGTGTCGATTCTCTTATCACAAATGCCTCTAAACTAAACTAAAAATCACCAAAATTTAGTTTAATCCTGTCAAACGACGATTTTCCATTCTGAAATAGACTAAAATGACACAACTTAACTATATTTTAGTTTGGCAGCACTAAGATGGTACTGAGATATTAGTTTAGTGAAAATGGCAATTTTGCTATTCTGAATTTGACGTTTTTCACCTAAAATTTAGATTTTCTAACTAAATCTGACTATTTTTAATCGCGACTAAAAACGTGTGGAATAAAATTGGTTGTCATGAACTTTAAATTCACACCAACACCTCGACTTCAGATGCAAAAACAGTACTGAATATATTTTTTTCTTTTGCTTATATCTCGAAAACGGTGTGTCCAATCGCAAAAATAATGAAAATTTCGACACCCTTTATAAAATCCTTCAACCCCTAACACTCTACATGTAGGTAATATTTTTCTTATTTTTCATATAAAAAGTAAAAAAATCCATATAAAACACGTCGAGGCTGCCCCCCCTGCGCGCCTCCGGCTCTAAAAAGATTCACGTGGTTAGGTATCACGTGTGGAGTTGCGATTGTCAAATTCGATTTAGATGTGTCAAAATTATTTTTAAATTTAGAGAATTTATTTTGCAGAATAGCTTTGAGATTCTCATAGTTCAAAGTAAGGAATTTTAGTGATAGTTTAGTTCGGTGTACAAGAGAATCGGCACCATTGACCACCATAAAATGCTTTGATACCCTTAGTTCTTTTACCAAAAATATATACTTGACACCAGAAAAATAAAGTCTAAAATTACAATTATAGTACTAACTATTTTAGTCACGACTGCACTTCAAATTGTATTCGAACACCAAATGTAGTAAATGATCACCAAATCTTAGCGAGCAAATTAATGCGCTATTTCTGCCTAAATAAACCACTGTGATTGCCATAAAATGTAGGCTTATTACCAAATAAATTATTATGATGCCATATTAAGTTATGTCTCCGGCTTGCAATCCTCTCCCACCGCAATTAAACCTAAATAATTAAAAAAAGGATTATTGAAATTGTAAGAGTTTCATTTTTATCTTAGGCATATCATTTGGTTGAATAAACAAAACGCTCAAGAAATTATTTTTTTGTTAGTGGTTAATAAATTTGGAGACAAAAAGGTTAGGAGCTTATTTACTATGTTTGACAAAATATTTTTTTGCCGAGGGTAATTTACTTTAATCGGATAGCGAGATTTTATTTTGTTGCATGTCATTTTATATTGAAATGTGGTTAATAATTTGGTGTTCATTAACTACTTTTGGATTAATAATGATTTATTTGGAGTCATTTTGCTTAAATAGGATAGCGACATGTTAAAACTTTGGTTATAATTTTACATTAAAATGCGGGTTTAATTTTGGTGATCATTTACTATTTTTGTCTGTTTTTGTTGTTTATATCTGGTGGTAAGTTAAACATAAGCCGTAAATAAATTCGACATTGTATCGGATTGTAAAAAAGTGCGCGTCGCGTCGCGTCTCGGTGTGAGCTGACCCTTAGGTATTTTTTTAATTCACACTGGCTGTTTATACAATGACAAGACTGCAGATTTTTTTTTATCAGTATTTTTCTATAAGGGGGGTATTACACCATCATATCTACGATCACAGATCCATGATCAAAGATATAACTAAATTGTAAAATAGACGTATATATAAATAATATATAAAATAGACATGGGTAATTTGTGAGCTTCGTAGATAGGTATATGACATAATATGATAGTGTAATATTCCTCAAGGGGGATATACCCAAAACAAATGTCTATTTTACAATTCCATTATATCTTCGATCACAGATCCATGACCGCAGACTCGACAGTGTAATACCCCCTTAGTAAAAATTTTCGTAGCCGACTACCTAACCAAATTTAGTTCTATTTTTAACCGACTTCCAAAAGGAGGAGGTTCTCAATTCGTCTGTATGTTTTTTTTTTTTTTTGTATGTTTGTTACGCGATTACTCCGCCAATTATGAATAGATTTTGATGATTCTTTTTTTGTTTGGTAGATTATACTTCAGAGGTGGTCCCATATAAATTTTATTAACTTTGCTTGGGTAGTTTTTGAGTTAGCTTCAATTATACGTATTTTTTCCCACTTACATAGTATGTAGATGATATGATAACTTCTTGTCACTGTTATTTACATAGCAGGTAGTGGTATTCGAATTTGTTTGGGGTAGGTACCACAGCTAAAAAGTGAAAAATAAAAACTTTTTACAAAAAAAAAAACAACCGACTTCAAAAAAAAACACTACAAAGTGAAAAATTATTTTAATTTCGGAAGTCTGTGACAAAGAACGAAAATTCAAAACCAAAGACACCGACTTCCGAAATTAAAATTATTTTTCACTTTGTAGTGCTTTTTTTTTTAAGTCGGTTGTTTTTTTTTTTTTGTAAAAAGTTTTTTTAAATTCATTCCCGCCCTAGAGAGGGAAGCAATTACTATGAGTTTTTCCCACCCAAGGGTGGGGATCAGCGTCTTCCACCCGCTACTTGGATCAAACAAACACTACTTTCCGAGTATGAGAAATGAAAAATAAAAAGTTGAAGAACGTTGAGAACTTTGCATGATTGATAAAGCTCCGTTGTAGGCTTTGATTATATTCAAAGGTTGCAGGATATAGAATGGGCCGAAAAGTGATAGTTTTTAAAATAGCTCGTTGAGCTATTTCTACTTTTTTCAGGATTGTTTTCGGAGCGCCTCCCCATGATGAGATGCAGTACGTAATTATCGACTGACAACGCGCAAAGTAGTTTTGCTTAAGCAGGTTGGCGTCGGCGGCATATCTGAGATTTCTAAAAACATAGATTAGTTTCCGCACGCGAGCACTTAACTGTTTTGGGAGTGCCTCCGATGCTGGCGCCGGCTCCCAAAAATAACGCCATTGGGAACCGGCATGACATTACTGCCGGAAGCCGAGATTAAAAACATCGGCTGCCGGCACATTAAATACTCTGTGGCTCCCATAATGGACACCGGCGGCGCGGCGTTTATGAAATCCCTTCCAGTATTCAGAACTCCAACTAACTAACCCTTACTAAAGTACTTTTTCATTTCTCATACTCGGAAAGTAGTGTTCGTTTGATCCGAGTAGCGGGTGGAAGACGCTGATCCCCACCCTTGGGCGGGAAAGACTCATAGTAATTGCTTCCCTCACTAGGGCGGGAATGGATTTTAAAAATAGAACAAAATTTGGTTGGGTAGTCGGCTATGAAAAATTTTACTAAGGGGGTCTTACACTGTCGAGTCTGTGGTCACGGATCTGTGATCGAAGATATAATGGAATTGTAAATACACATTTATTATGGGTACATCCCCCTTAGGGGGATATTACACTATCATATTATATCATATACCTATCTACGAAGCTCACAAACTACCCATGTTATGTCTATCTATTTTACAATTTAGTTATGTCTTTGATCACGGATCTGTGATCCTGCGTCGTAATTACTGATTAAAAAGAAATGCTGCAGTCTTGTCAGTGTATAAACAGCCAGTGTGAATTAAAAAAATACCTAAGCGGGACGACCCGCGGTGGTGACGCGGTGTGTTCTATATTTAAAATTAAAAAAGACTAACAGGTACTAGAATACTCACGTCATTAATATATTAGAAAAACTACAAGCAAACTACTAGCTCGGCTCGTGCGTAGGGGGTCATAACCTAGTTCTAACCTAACCTAACCTAAATAACCTTTTTTTGCGAGTAAAAATGTTTTACCTAATCTAACTAGTTCAGTTCCGGGTACTTAGTACTTGATTACTGGAATATGGATTTAATTGATCATGAAAATATAATACCTACTGGAAAAAATTATGCTTTATTACATGTTTTTTTAATGATGCCTACCCCGCCTATCTAAGTACTCCAATATGCCAAATTGCCAACCCCGTTTTCCGCTCTTTTTTCATACTCTGCGCCGGCAGCCAATTCAGCAACTGGCGCCGGCAGCGGAGGCACTTCCAACTGTTTAATGTGTTCCCTGAAACTAAGGTTGCTATCAATTATGATACCTAGGTACCTGATGTTGTTGACGCGCTCTAGAGATCTGCACGAGCATTCCACGCCAGACAAGCATTCATGAGATATGATGTGACGATTGTTAATAGCTTCACAGAGACTGCAAGCACTAAACGTCACGTATTTAGTTTTTTCGACATTTAGGGTTAAGATATTGGCCCTGAGCCATCTCTTCCCTTTTGGGCCGTACTGAATACATCATCCCAGGTATCCGCATCGGCGGACAAAAGGAGAGCAGTGTCTTCTGCATATGAGATCAATTCGATATGAATCTTATGCAGTTATTATACTGTTATAGGTTGACTCGTACATCTCTGATTATATTTCTATGATAGTCTAACATGGCTCTAAGTAATGCAGACCTACGATGGTGGCACTACTTTGCCGACAAGTGCTAGTAGGTTTTGAGTCCAGAAGCAGTGGTTTTAACAAATTTTTTTTACTCGTTTCCCATTCGTAGTGACTTGTGCGATAGTGGTCATTTTCATTTTAAGTACTCTTTTTTGCCGTCATTTTCATTTTACTCTTTTTTGCCAAGCTGTAGGCAAACGATTTTTAGTTGACGAACAGACAAAACTGCAAAATGTTAGAGCAGTTTTTCATTGATTAATTTGTCATAGGTAGCGGTAAACTCACAGGATTTCTGAAACTTCTGGCTTGGGCACCATTTACGACCAGTCGGGTAGGTATGTAGGTACCTACTCTCGGAAAAAAATTAAGTACGACGTGTTAACGTAGCTATTAACACAGTCATTTCAACAATTAACCGATAACTACACTACCTACGAGACACTCACTTTTAAATCCTGCTTTACTATTTTTGTCCTTGGCTGTACTGTAGTACTTACCTATTTAAAAATTAATTTCTAATCACTTAGGTAGGTACTTTAAAGTTACCATCATCGCTGTAATATAGAAATCTCGCTCGACTTGAGTTTTAAATATCATAGCAGTAGCAGATCTAGACCGTATCGGCAAAATTATTTATTTTCATTATCTCAATGATACGTGTTAGGTACATAAAAAAGAAGTCTTACTTACCTACATAGGTATTTGCCAACTAACTGCAGCATGAGCGTCTTCTACGCCGATTGCGGCACGTGTGAGCATAACAAAGTAGTAATAGTATTACCACTAAAACAGCAGCAAGCGCAGTTAGAACTTTGGGGTCGGAGAGCGAGAAAGTCGTTTCCTGACCACTGCTGCCTTTTCCTCCTTTAGACGAGCTTTTTTTCACGGTCGCTGCACTTTTTGCCGGTCTCGTTGATGATCTTATCTCATCTATTTGACCCATTTTTTATCATTCCTTTAATTTTCTATACCTAATGCGAAACCATTTTTATTGAAATTTTGTAAATAGGTACCTAGATTTTTTTTGTAGCTACATGCTTTGGTAATTGTTTGTTTGTACTTTTTTTGTAAGGATTGGAATTTTAACCTATGGACTTCAGTGTTTCTGACAACAAATTGACAATTTGATAAAGCTTGGTAGTCCTACCAAAAAGGTAGGTACGTAGGTACCTACTTAGCTATCATAAAGATGATTCACTCACATATTATCTAAGTAAGGCACCTATCTGAGTGAAATGACTAATATTTGCAAGTCCTAATAAACAGCGCCGGCTTTACCCCTTGGCCACGACATAACCGCTCGCGCGACCTGCGGTCACCTGCGTCTTGCATGTGCGACCGCGGCGAGAACAAATTTAATGTAGAAGTTACATAAAGCATGCCATGAGTCGCCGCGATGCGACTTGAGTTGTGTCTTGCGGCGCCGAAACACTCGAGCGGCCGCGGCCGGCGGTAAGCGGCGAGGCTTGCGATGAAAACAAAAGTACTAAATCATGGCGCGGGTGCCACGATTCAGAGCGAGGCGACCGGCTACTGCAACGGACAGTTCAAAGTCGAGCGTCTTGATTAAATAATTTTGTTTTTTCCGCCCCATTATGGATACCTACAGAACTTGACATAGCAGAAATTATGCAGAGACCAGCCAGTGAAATGCTGTCACGTGACCACTGACCGGCTTTAGTCACGTGACCGCTGGCTCGCCTGTTATTTGACGTGTTCATGGTCCAAAATAGCCCGACAGTTCACTTTCCGTCGAAAATTGACCTGCTATAAGAGGTAGGCCCCCTGGGCCCTTTTAGCTGACAATTCGACATATAAGTAGGTATGTCAAAAAATGACATAAGTACCTAATTGTAGAATTGCCGCGCTGCTGTTTAATAAAAGAGACAAATACGTTCAAAATCGACAGGTGAAATCTTGACATATTTGTCATTTAAAAAAGCGTTTATTAAACTTCCGACATAAGTACCTACCTATGTCAAAAAACCACAGTCATATTTCTGACAATTGTCGGTGACAAATATTAGATTGTCGTGACAATTATGTCGACTTTTGACTTATTTACAAATAGTTTTGTTTTATGAAGCTAAATGAGGGTAAAATAAAAAAAAATATCAACAAAGTACTTAAAAGAACACTAGTGCAAATTCGATTGTTTGTTTTAATCGCGCATAAAATGGAAAGGATAATAATAAAGCTTCCGAAAAAAAAATTAACTTCCGAATATCTGTGGTTGACTACTAATACTAAATTTCCAAAAAAAATACTAAACTTGCGAAAAAAAAATACTAAGTTTTCGAAAAGTCAATATGTTGTGCTACAAAAGTTAGTGACAAACGAATCGCTGCAAAACCGACTCCACGTAGTCTTGTATGCCCTACCCCTAGAGTGTAATTTAAGCCCGCGTAGGTGCGGAGGCTCGAGGCGGCCCGCGAGCTGAGGAGCAGGTGGTGAGCGTTAAAACCATCTGCGACGATAAGCTCGCGTGGGACCGCTGGAGCCTCGTTGTGCTGGAGCCGTGACAGAAACCATGCCTGCTGCATATTGCATGCTCGTTTGCATGCTGCATGCATGGTGTATGCTTGTTTGCATGTTTGAAAAATATTACGTCAGCAAATTCTGTATTGATTTTTCGGAATTTTCAGTATTTTATTCGGTCGTTTCTTTATTTGTATTCGCATATAAGCTGTCGCAAAATTAGTATTTATAGCAGTGAATTTCATATTTTGAGTGTGTACATATTTCAATTTTTTTCCGGAGCGTTTATTACTACCCAAATGGAAATGCACAAAAACTTACCATTTTGGGCCTTAAGTACGTGCGTGCGCGGCGCGGCGGCCGCGCGCGGCACTTTATGTAGGTGCATGTGTGTGTAGGGTAGGCGAGCTGGCAACGTTGCGTCGAGTCACGAGTGATGACGTCAACGAAAATGCGAGAGTGTGAGTTTGGTTTTAAACCGAATCAAATTGATTATTTATATCGTTTGAAGACAATGAAAATTTTTTTTTATTTACCAGCACAGAGTTTTTAGGTACTCCGTTATATCCCTACCTCGGTAAAATCAAGAATATGTAGTTATAATTAAGAAAAACAAAGTCATCAACACCAACCGTTTTAAATAATAAAAAAAAATGGTTTATTTCGGTTTTAAACGTTTTTTTTTCGTTTTAAATGGATTGGTTTAATTGGTTTTAAACCGGCCTTACATCTATATGTGACACGCACACGAGTTCACGAACTCAGTTATGTTTCGACTGCCGGCTGAGCGAAAACATTTATTCGTTCGCGTACATTCGGTGGCACCTGGCGGATTTTCATATGTGTAGCAGCGTGCATCCGCATGGCAGGGCAGGGCGCTCGCCACTACACTGAGCTGCAGGAGCGATATTTTTTTTTTTTTCGGTATGGCATCTCACAGCTGGTTTTGAGAAACCGTCGCTGTTTAACCGGTCAATCCTGTGGCTGCCTCAAGCTACTACACTCAAAGCCTCCAGCCAGGGCACATATATAAAACTAAGCTAAAAAGCTTAGGATGAACGCGCGCTAAGGGCACCCCCTGCGGGGTTCGAGCCTCGGCTTAGGGCGTTATCCGGGGGAGGACATCAAAAGATGGGACGGGCTGGATCAAAGGGTTTTGATCATTATTATTATTATACGGGGAATTTAAACCTACGTGCACAGCTGCAACAACTGCTGGCACCTCGTTTTCGAGCAAGGGTCGGGGGAGAGTATCATTTACTCGGGGGCGCGGCGGTCGGGAACGCAAAGGACCTCGGCGGCGAGGTCGGAATGACGGGAGGCGTCTGTGTTTGTACACTGTGCTTGTTTCCCTATTGCTCTCCTGGAGGAGGGTTATGGGGTCATCGGGGTCAACTAGGATATGCCTTGGGCGGCGAACTTGACTTATTCTACTAGGGACATAACTGGCGGCCTCGACAACCAGAGGGTTGCGATGTTTGGCCGCGGACTCAAAGAAACGCTTTGAAAGGCGTTTTAGAAATTGGTGGATTGTGGGAATCTTTAGGTCGAGGTGGAGAGCCTCGTTCCTGACGAACCATGGGGAACCTGTCGCCCTACGAAGGAATCTATTCTGGACTGTTTGCATCCTATGGATATGACGGGGTTTTGCATGAGCGAAGACGGCACCCGCATAGGTCATGATCGGTCGAATGCACGCCGTGTAAACGCGCAATTTGCACCTAAGTGACAATTTGCTACGTGCATTCACCAGGAAAAAGAGTCTACCGAGAGCGAAAGCGGCTCGCGAACGAACCATCTTTATGTGCTCTGCGAAGGTCAAATGATGATCGAGAACGACACCGAGATATTTGACTCGCTTCTCCCAAGGGATCGGCTTGCCAAACATGGTGATCGGTCGAGGGAGGGGGTATTTGAGCCTTTTACGCAGTTTCGTGAAGAGAACCGCTTGGCTTTTGTCTGGGTTCACTTCTATCCGCCACTTTGTAAACCATGCGGCCAGTCTGTCGACTGCGCGTTGGAGAGTGAGGCGAATAGAGTCGGGGGATCTAGATTTGCAGTAGATGGCAGTGTCGTCTGCGAACAGACCCAACTGCGAACTACGGCAACCTTTAGGAATGTCGCTAGTGTATAGCGTGAATATGAGGGGGGACACTACAGAGCCCTGAGGGACACCTGCGCGGATGGGACGGGGAGTGGATAACGCTCCTTCGATGCGATAGCGGAAGACGCGGTTCGATAAAAAGTCTCGTAAGATGAGCACGAGACGATCTGGCACACCGAGTTGGTACAGCTTGTATATTAAGCCGTTGTGCCAGACTTTATCGAACGCTTTTGCTACGTCGAAGAATACTGCACCGGTCATATAACCGTGCTGGAAGCCAGCGCTTATGAATTCTACGATACGGTGGGCCTGATGCACGCTAGAGTGCTCAGTTCGAAAGCCGAACTGTTCGTTGGGGATGAGGCCCTTGGTCTCGGCGAAGTCTCTGAGACGCTTATAAATAAGCCTCTCATAGATTTTTCCGAGAACCTTGAGCAAACTAATGGGACGGTAACTGGTAGGCTCGGTTTGGGGCTTGCCGGGCTTAGGGATACCGATGACGGTGCCTTCTTTCCACGACTGGGGAAAGATATTGTTGCTTAAGGCACCATTGAAGATGGTGGTCAAAAGCATTATTAGGTGGGCGGGGAATAGTTGGATCACCCTATTGGTGATACCATCTGAACCGGGGGCTTTACGGGCTTTAAGACCTTTAATGATGTCGTGCACCTCGTCCGGGAGGACGGGGGGCAGCGGACAGTCAGGGTCATCGACGGGAGGGAGGGAGGCTCTACGTTCGACTTCCGCGTCGACCTTTGACAGGTGAGCTTGGTCTACTGGTAGGGAACTGGGAGTGCATTGGGCCTCGAGGCTGTCTGCGAGGCATTCAGCCTTTTCGGCATCGTCGAATGCGATGGTTTTATCGGGACGGGTCAGAGGGGGCATGCCGGAGGATTGGGGAGCCCTGAGTTTCCTCTGGAGCTCCCAGAAGGCCGCTTGCTGGCGAGCGCCGGAGCGCTTCCCCAGCTTGGGAGAAGCCTTAGGGGCTTTTGAGCAACCCCGGTAGTTAGCCGGGTGGCCCTCTTTGCCGCATAAAACGCAGCTGGGAGGTACGGTACAGAGGGTACGGTCTTTGGGGCGGGAGCAGTCGGAAGTGCTATGCTCGTCCAGGCACTTTACGCACCTGGGTGTCGCATGGCAATTCCGCTGTGAGTGGCCGTATAACTGGCAGCGGTGGCATTTTCCGACAATGCCACTCTTTTGAGGTTTTTCGATTTCGAACCCTGTGAGACGACACAGAGAACGAATTTGAAAGATCGGGTGGTGGCCCTCAACGGGCGGGCATATGACTAGGACCATATCGTAGAGGTCACCGCCTCTGGAGCGGTGCATACGATGGACCTCATCTACTGGGACGTTTTGCGACTGAAGGTCGGCAAGAATATCGGACGGGAGGATTTCCCTGGGAATGCGTTTAATGACTACGCGAACTTGTTTCTCTTCCGGGAGGGAGTAGGTGTGGTATGACGCACCTCTCGCTCTCAGGAGACGGGTTAGTTCCCGCCGTTGGTCACTGTTCTAACCTAACCTATTTCACCTAGTTAAAAATGACGAATCATACCGATACCGGAAATTTCAATTGTCGTAAAGGACATTGTATTCCCTGTCCTTTACGACATTTGAAATTTCCAGTGTCGATACAATCAGCCGCAGAAATGTTTTCTAATTATCTAGTCGCAGGTTAGAACTGTGACCAACCGCGGCAGAGCGGCCGGCGAGCGCTACTTACAAGTTGCTCGCAGAAATGTTTTCACCATTGTCTAATTACTTATCCGTGTTTTCGCAAAATCCCATGTGGATTTTGTAGACAAAGGCTACTTATGGGAGTTTAAAGACCAATCAAAAGCCACATTCAAAACTCAGTTGATGGACTCTGCTTATATGCCGCCCGTTCACGGCGTTCAGGTTGACTCTGCTCGCCGCCGCCCCCACGCAACACGTATCACATTACTCCACGTTGCAGCTGCCGTTTCTGATGAAATCTTGTTTCTTTTATACTCTACCCGTCTCCTGTGGTACTGAAGAAGTCCAAAAACACACATTTGCATTGCGCCATAGCAAATAATGATCCTTCTTCGTTGGATTTGAAGAATCAAGCCAGAATATAGATTTCAAGATTCAAGCAAGAATAGACAAGATACCAGAAATTCAAACAAAATTAAGAAGAAATCAAGCCAGAATAAAGATTTTAATAATTCAAGCAAAATTAAGAATAATTCAAGCTATCAAGAAAGAAGATTTCAAGTTGTAAAATCAAGAAAGAAACAAGTAGGTATCTACGCACGAGTTATTACTTGTTGGTTTGATTGACCACACTAAGATACTTGGAAGTAATCATCATAACGTACGTGGCCACCTAGCGGTGTTAAAGGCCATGCCAAGCGTACGGAAGTACCTATAGTGCACGAACTCCACGCACCTCCCAGGCACAGATAACCCCAGGTGTAACAGTCAGGCCCCGCCGGTATGATGTGGAACGCGTACATAGTAATAAAAAGATGATTAGGTACTAATTGTATTTCATTTATCAATCCTTGAAATTAACACTAAATAAAATACTAAAGAATCTATACCCATACCTACTACCACCATATCTATAAACATCTATATGTCACCGTAAGATTGTGAGCACCGTTATTTTATAATCTATCGGTTTTATTTCCGTTAGATCATAATCTGTCGAAAAATTGTGAACTGGGTGAAATGGTTTAGGTTAAGTTAGGCTATTTAATATTAGCGCAAGGTGCATTACGTCGCAAACAAGTTGGTTACCAGTTCACAATTTGTCAGTTTTTCATGGATACATTATAAACTATCGAAAAATTATGCGTTAAATTGTAAATGATTTGTCACAGTTCACAATTTTTCGACAGTTTATAATCTAACGGAAATAATACCGATGGATTATAAACTAACGAAGTTTATAATTATACGGTGACATATAGGTACATAGCATAGAGCATACCGGGTGTCATATGTGAATATCAGATGGCGCTAGTTTCTTAATGAACGCAAAGGACGCCGTTCCACGGAACAAGATTGGTCTCTATTTCAGCACATATGTAAATTATGTTACAAAGTACTATGTTGCTGTGGCAGAAGCAAAGGAGCTTTTTATGCTCTCAAGCTTTCCTTCTGCTCTCAAGCTTTCCTTCTGCTCAGTTTTGTATTCATGTGGCCGGGTGTGCTTGCTTTGGATGGAAAAAAAAACACAAAGATGAAGTCTTGACGTGTGTATTTAGTATTTCAGTTCCGAATTAAGTATTATGTAAAACTAACCTAAAAAAATTTTTAAGGTGAATCGGAATCATGTGGAAATACTTACAGGGTTCGACTCTGAATGTTATTTAGATACGTCAGTAGTACCTACATACCATACCGGTAAAATCACATGTTCTTCTTGAATATCCTTGCTGACGGTTATTTTTTGGTTGGCATCAATATCAAACTTCAGTGTAATTGGTTCTTTAGATACAAAATCATCATCAGAAGTTTCTTTCAAAGACTTGAAACAATTCTCTACATACGTTAGAAAATAATCTAAATAATTTATAGCTATTTGTGGTTTCCATTCGTCCTGAAAAGCGTTATAATGAATTTTAGGGATAATTTTGTAATATTTTGGGGTATTTCCGCCAATGGCAAAATAACTGGTAACAACTACCTAGCAGCTAATATTCGAACTATTTAAGCGGTTTAAAAATTTGACAATCTTAAATACTATCTTACTAATGATTATTTTAACTATTGCTAACCAAACAGATCAACAATAGCCAAAATAAAAAGTTTTGCAGTTTCGCAGACGCTAAATGCGGTGTAACAAACTGCGTTTTCGGCATTAAATAATAATTTAATAGAAAATTCACTGATAAATCGAATTTATTTTAATATTTCTCGATTCTTATAACCCTTGCCAATATCCGGATATAAAAATGACGTAATTATATTATTTACACATATGTTCTTTTGCTTGTAATATAAAGGGATATCGAAAGTCGGTCCTTACCAAATTCACTATAAAATGTTTGTTAGTATGTTCTGAACGCACCCGTTCGCCATCTAGGATGACGTGTCGCGACGCGCACTCCGCAGTGCGCTGTCAATCGTCGTGAATTGTGGTTGTGACTCAAATTACGGGGTGGGCAGGTGTTCTTTCTCGAATATATAAAAAGTGTCCTTACCATCAAGGCTTTATTTTTAAGGTAAGTAATAACTTTATTTTGTTAATTCCCATGGAAATTTATATGTAGAGGTGCAATTAATCTCGGCATGATGATTGAAAACAATTAAGTCGTAATTAAGTTACGTAATAATAGAAAATGTTCTAAATGTCCTTACCACTACTGTCCTTACCGTGTCAATTTGCAGGCTACGGTAAGGACATTGAGGTGACGGTAATGACATTTTATACATATTAAGTAGTTATTTATTATGGTAAAAAAATATGCTTTTTGAACTAATATATATAATTAATTTGGGATGTGAATTTATTGCTTTTTTAAACAATTGTTTTAAAATAATTATACAGTGTGTCTTTGACATCGACGCACAAACGAATACCACGGATCCAGTACATGATTCTGGACCCCCCAGTTGTGGAATTTTTAGTCGGCTTTTCCTAATTTTATAATATATATTTTTTTTACGTTTTTTAAACTAAACTGTATGAAAACGTTATTCTTGCATTTTTAGCAACAAAAATGAATTAATTACTTTCAAATTAAAAATGTTATCAAGGTTGAATAGAATTACGACTTTATCTTTATTTAGGTACCTCGAAGACTTTTTACTGAATTATTTTTATTGAAAAAAAAATAGATATGTTTTTGTTTTTTTTTTTCTCTATAAATATCATTGGGGTTGGTTAGAATAACGATTTTATACAGTTTGAAATTAAAAAACACAGATTTTTTAAATTAGGAAAAAGTCGACGAAAAATTCCACCACTGGGGTGTCCAGAATCATGTACTAGATCCGTGGTATTCGTTTGTGCGTCCATGTCAAAGACACCTTGTATTTTTCCTATCGTTGTCCTGCTGTCCCTGTTCTTGTATTTTTTTTTAAATATAATTGCCTGTTTGTTTACAGTCAAACACAAAAATGTCGAAGGTGAGTTCGTCAGCTAGCAAAGAAAGAAAGAAGGTTAGTAAATCGAAACGACATGAATTTATTAAACTCAACGACCCTGAAAAATATGCAGAATTATTAAATAAAGAAAAAGAGCGTTACAAAAAGCGAAGAGAAACCAAAAAAAATAAAAACATTACAGAAATGACAGAAAGAGAAAAGAGAGTGAAAAGGAAGCAATGGAGAATTAATAAGAGAAATAATAGACGTAAGAAACAGGAAAACTCTGCGATACAAGAAGTAAATATGGAGCAAGCAGATGAGGTTAACCCAAGTACCAGAAATATTGATTTTATACATTTTTAAATCTGTGATTAATATAATTAAAGAATGTGTACACAACGCAAATTCTATGAACCAGCAATAATTACTTTTAAGGATTGATCATGTTTTAGTTCGGATTTATTTACGTTTTTTTTTTTAAATCTTTAATGTTTGAGTCGCATGGTTCTTATCGACTAACTAAAAAAGGATATTATAAAAATGTGTAATTTGATTGTATAATGGAGAAGGTTTAAATTGTATCGGTTTTACTTAATTGTAAAAATTACTCATTGTTCTGTGATTATAGTAATATTTGAGACTGATTTAAACTTAAAAAGTGATTTGTTATTAAATTAATTACGTTTACAGTAAAATAGTAAAGTTGATTACGTAAACTTGTTGTTTTATTTCTATTTCCATGTTGTCATTTTATCGGGGGCAATAAAATACTAATAGGGAATATTACTGAAATATTCTGACGCCAGAGTGCAGCACTAGTAGCACAAACCGTAAACAAAGGTTTGACAAGTGACGTGTGTATAAAAAAAATTAGTAAATTCTTTAAATTACTAAAAAATTGACTGTGAGTTAAACAACAAAATAAAACTTGGATGAGTTTCGCAGAGTGGTTACTGTGAGAGTTCTCAACTAACACAATGACATTTGGCGCCATGACGGTTTGTTTATGTGATAGTGGCGCCCTCTGCGCCAAGCTTAGCGTAATCTTCGATATTAAAACTGTTTCGTCAACAACGGTCATTACCGTGTTAAGTATGTCCTCACCGTTAATTCAATAAGTTATATTTTGTAGACGTTAAAAATAAATATATGAGTGACAACAACCTATCTGTGGATTTTCTACTAATTGCAGTTATCTAATCTTAATAATTAAATAATTTTGTCCTTACCGGGATTTTTGAGTCCTTACCATTTTTTAAAACGTTAATTAACAACGATACGTTTGACATAATTAGTGTACACGCAAAGTAGAATATTTGTGATTACTGTGGCAATGCATTACACGTATTTTTAAACAAATATCTGAATCTTTTTTCGTATCCATCGAAAAGCGTGATTTGGCGGAAATGCCCACTGTACCTACTACATAAAGTCAACCGAATGTTCATGGCTACAATTTCATAGGTATTGCCTATCGAAGCAGTTAAGGAGTGTACGCCTGAAGTTCGTCAGAGACTACAGCTAGGGAATGCTATCTAGAGTCGTGATTGGTAACTCGAGTCGTGATTGGTAAATTAAATTAACTTTTTTAATTGCGACTAAATTAAGTAACTACCTAACTAGTTCGGTTCCGGGTACTTAAACTTGATTATTGGAATATGGAAATCATTGATTATGGATAGACATCGGATTATATGCATTAACAAAATGCCAAAATATGCACAAAAAAAGGCTGAAATATGCACTAAAATTCTTCACAAAGGCCGAAATAAACACAATGCAAAAACAAAAACCATTTTTATACAGGGTGACTGGTAATTTGACGTATTCCTTCCAGGGGGCCTACCACCAGCTCTTATAGCAGTATTATTATAATCTTACTTTGACTTTTCGTACCATGACGTCCATAAAATAAGCTTATTGTAATGTTGAAACAATCTTATTTTCTTAGCGATTTTGGTGACGTCACCTCTAAAAGTTCATTCAATTCGTACCACGACGTGACTTTTGACAACTACTTAGCAATATTGTTTTAAAATTTACCAATCTTAAAAAGTCGACGGAAATATTATTATTTTGCAATTTATATTAAGAAAAAACATTTTCGTGTCATGTAAAGTTAGTAAAATGTATTTATTTACGTAAACTTGCCGAATGAATTGTGTATCTATAGATTTTAGTACATGTGTAATTAATTTCTTGTTTGATGGCGAATGCATACGAAACATTTGAGTTTTTGGAAGCGGATAACGCAGAAAAATAAAAATTCCCAGAGTACATCTAGCTGCCGCCCGGAAACCCGACTGCAAAATTTATAACAAAACACTAATCACTGAGTCTGACCACAATATTTTGTTTCGAACTATCTTCGTCAAAACATTACACATTTCTTTGTTTTAAAACTTATTCACTTACGTAACCTTAACTTTCCCTTGATTCCATGTCGACTTTGTAGCCAGACTGCCAGATAGATCATAAATTCATAAGCTTATATGTTAAAATAAGTTCTACTTCGTAGTAGTTACCACTTGTAAACAAAAATATCGCTACATCGAGGCTGTGTTCAGAGTTACGCTGCAATCGATTAGAGCGTGCTAACACCCATACCGAATTAGTATCAGCGCGATAACAACGTGCTGTGAATCGTCATACATGACGTCATAGCATGCACCATCTCGCGATAACGCTGACCATGCTCTAAATTAATATCACCGTGAGCGCTGTCAAAATGACAGTTGTGCTGTTTTGTTTTGAGTTGCACCATATCTTTAAACTAACGTGGCATTTTGGAAATTGTGCTTCTGACTACAGTCGTCACCTAATCAAAGAAGAAGAAATTTGTTGTGTATACTCAAAGAAATACTGTAATCCAACCATCTTGTGCAAGCATATCTAAATCGGTACGCAAAATATTGATGTGAGCGATTAAGGCGTAACTCCGAATGCGGCCCGAGTTTCATATTTCGTTCTGTTCAGTGCCGGATTAACCACGTAGCAAGAGTAGCAATTGCTACGGGCCCCGCGCAAAAGGGGGCCCCGCGTATCCTTTATATACCTCTGCCTGAGCTTAATTTTTTGAGTGTAAGTTATTAAGAATATTGAATTTACTTGATGTCACAAAAATGTGATACGTAACACATTTTCCAAATAAGACAATCCACGTCAGACACTCGAAAATACAATTTTTAACATATTTCTAAAAGTTGATGGCAAATAAACGTATTGAGGTATTGTTTTTTTTAAATCCTTTTAGACTTAAGAACCCATATCAGATCAAGGGCCACTCGATAAAATTTGCTATGGGCCCCGTGCTTCCTTAATCCGGCATTGGTTCTGTTCCGATTTATATCATGTAACAGCTTATTTTTCAAAGCCAAATCTTTTAATATTTGTGTCAATTTCATGGAAATTACTCATAAAAACTAGATTCTAATGCAAAGTAATATTTTAAGTAAAAGAAAATAATATTTTGCTTCAAGACCAATACTTCGTAGTAGCGATTCGGACCAACGTGTGAAAGGGACAGCGCTATACAGTTCACATAGCGTTGTTTCTTTTCTATTATAGCAGGCAATAGACAAATCTCACAAATAGTTCGTTCTTTCCCAGCACTAAGCAGGAATAAAACATTCTTGAACGATGAAGGTCGTGGTACGAATATGAGTTATGTTATTGTAAGCTTGAAACAAAACTCTCCTGAAATAAGATTGTTTCGTAAAAGATTGTGTCGGCCCCCAGCACGCGTAGCATGACCACCGTAGAAACGAGTTTTGTCGACGGAAGAATAGACAAAACTGAAGAAGAGACAAAAGTAGAAAGACTCAACTGCACTTTTTACGAAATTCACTCTTTTCGTAATTCGACTCAGAATTCTTTGTTTTGTCATAGGATTTTTTTTTTCTGTTTGATTCTCAATTTTTATTCGTCAACTACAAAAAAGATCTCAGTGTCGAAGTATCGTATTTTGGAAGAAAAAAAAATTACAGTAATATTGGATTTAACCATTTCCTTGGTCCTTGGGAATTTTCTTTAGAGCCGGAGGCGCGCAGGCTCGACGTATTTTATTTAAATGGAATTTTTCACTTTGTGTATGGAAAGTAAGAAAAATGATTACCTACATGTTGAGTCTTAGGGGTTTAAGAGTTTTATAAAGGGGGTCGTAATTTTCATTAGTTTTGCGATTAAACACGCCATTTTCGAGATATAAGCAAAAGAAAAAAAAAACCTTAATATAATAAACCTTAAAACCTACTTTATAGTAGGTACTGTTTTTGCATCTGAATTTGAGGTGTTGGTGTGAATTTTGATTCATATTTTATTCCACACCTTTTTAATCGCGATTAGAAATACTTAGTCAGATTTAGATAAACAATCAAAATTATTAAACGCTCTCCTGTAAAATCATGATTTTGTAAATAACCGTATATGTATACTGTGTGGCCGTCAAGTAAAAAGTTTTCTACTGTCTTTAGCATGGCGATAACAAAATCAAATTGTCTTCACTACCATAGTGATTTTGACAGTTTGGATAGAAAACTTTCTTCTGAAATAGTCTACATGTAAAAGGACCTAGACAAAGATCGTTAGAAACGAAAGACAAAATGACAGATTGTAGAAAGATTTCTACGGTGCGATGTCAAAAATAGAGAAACGAAATGTCACTTTGTATGGAAAGAGCTATGTCTATTCTTCGTAGAGATAGAAAGCGTCATGCTACGCGTGCAGGACGTGATAGTGTGACCCATTTGCAACAATTAAGCACCCCATAAAGCCTAGGCGAAAATTCATGGGAATCGAGAAAACCCAATTTTTATATTAGGTATTTTGAAAAATTTCCAGAATTCGTCACTAAATATCACTTTTCTCTAAATTGTCAAATTGAATGGCCTTCATTGGTTATCCATGGGATACCTAATACTTTAATAAACCTTTCGATGTAACCAAAATTTTCTGAACCATTACTAAAAATTTTCAAAAATCATCTAAGTACATGAACTTTGACCCCAGTTATCTCAAAATTTTACTATGGCATTAAGCTTCCAATAACGGAGAAGACATCTTCATTTAATCAGCTACCTAACAAGGTACAAATGTTAAAAAATTATTTGGAGGTGCCGATGAAACAGTCGATAGTGCTGGCAAAGGTCGAATTTGCAAATTTTTGAAATATTAAAAAATTGTGAGATAATCGAAGTACTTAATTAAGTGGTTTATGCCATCCCACTACTTCCTACTTCCTAACCGTGACCAGCGAGTAAACCGTAAGTTATGTTAAAAACTCAAAAGCCGTTCCACGACTTGTAATCTGGTCATGAAGACCTGATTACCTGCCATCTGTTGGATTGCTGGGAGATTAAGAAGAAGTGTGATGGCATAAATAAGTTAATTAATTCAATTATGCAAAAACATGAATGTTTTCCCATACATTCTGTATGGGAGAAAATGTTTTTGAACTACAAAGTTAAGTTTGTTTTTCGGATAAATTCATCCCAACTACGGAACCCTTCATTGTGCGTGGTCCGACACGCATTTGGCCGGTTTTTTTTAATTATGCCTACCCCGCCTAACTACTCCATTATGCCAAATTGCCAACCCCGTTTTCCGCTTTTTTTTCTCAAAACTCAATGCCGGCAGCCAATTCAGCCACCGACGCGGCGCCGGCAGCGGAGGCATCTTTAATTATACTAATAATAATATGTAATATTTTAATCTTACCCGACAATATCTTACGATGTCATCAGTATCGAAACATTGCACTCTTTGTATTATACCATCATCGTTTCTGTAGCCTACAAGTAATCCCTTTAGCCCAGCTAGGTAGCACTGACACCAACACCGTAGCATTTTATATCTTCTGAAAATTAAATTAGGTTCATGTAGAAAGTAGTGCTCGGCGCTATGGTGACCTTTTTCGTATTGATAGGATATGGTATTTATATGGTAAAAGTTAAATTCTCGAATTATAAGGGAAATAGCTATATTGAATCACTATACTTAGTTACAAGAAATGGTAAAAAATGAAAATGGTAAACTATAATTAGGTATAACTAACTAAAATGTATGGGATAAAATGGTAATGGTTTTGAGTACGTACCTAGTGTCTCTAATGAGATCTGAACCCGAACTGGCTTGGCCCACATTTAGGTAAACGAGCGAATGGTGCCGATTCTCTTGTACACTGAATTAAACTCTCACTAAAATTCCTTACTTTTGGCTACGAGAATCTTCTGCAACAAAAATTCTCTAATTTAAAATAATTTTGATACAACTAAAATCGAATTTGACAATCGCGACTCCACGTGGTACTTGTTTGCCCTACTACCCCGTGAATTTTTTTGGAGTCGGTGGCGCGCAGCACAGCTGTGGCAGCCTCAACCTATTTTATAGCTATTTATTAGTTGAGTTTTAGTTGTTTATGGGTTCTACAAAAGGGGTCGAAGTTTTCATTATTTTTGCGATAGGTAGGACACACCATTTTCGAGATCTTAAGCAAAAGGAAAAAAAAGATGCACTTGTATTCGAGGTGTTGGTGTGAATTTTAGTTCATATTTATTCCACACCTTTTTAAACGCGATTATAAATAGTCAGATTTAGACATTTAGTTAGACAGTCAACATTTTTGGTGAAAAACGTCTAATTCGGAATAGCAAAATTGCCATTTTCACTAAATCAAATCTCAGTGCTATCTTAGTGCTGTCAAACTAAAATATAGCTAAGTTTTAAGGCACTTTAGTCTTTTTCAGAATGGGAAATCGTCGTTTGACAGGAATACTTAAACAAACACAAAATTTTGGTGATTTTTAGTCTTGTTTAGAGGTATTTGTGACAAGAGAATCGGCACCAATTTGAGTTCGATGCAATTATGCATTTTTGTAGCAATATGGCCAAAAGATTCAATTACTTAAGAACAGGAAAAAAAAAACAGAACATTTTCGCGTTTGAATTGACCACATTTTCAAAAACTTATGTAAATAATGTATTTTCGAGGCAGTGACGGCAGATACAGTCAACCGCACATAAGTGGTAACACTTGCATTACGAAAATCATTCTTACTGCTACGACATAAAGTCGCTGAAAATGTCAAATTTTTAACACTGATGTCTACGTCTCAAAAATCTACCGTGCCCCTGCCCTAATTCAGAATTTCGCGAGAGACGGATTTCCCACCATTGTAGCTACAGGAAAACGACTCTTAGGAGATGGTCCTCAACTTTTTGAGAAATTGCTAACTGCATCCAGTTTTTGGAAAAATGGTAGTCAGCTAGAAAAAACGTTGATTCTCATGTTTTACTTTTATTATGCCAATAAATCAATGCCATTTCATGTAAGAATTAAAAGATTTCTGGAAATCCGTACCAACTGAGGTCAAAGTACTAGAAAAGCCACAAATCACAGCTGACCGCATGAAGGCGCTTGGGCCAGCATGTATTTGGGTTTGTTTGGTCTGCCTTGTCTCTTAACATAGAAAGTGTCCGATATTTGTTTTCTTTCCACAAAACAAAGGCCTGCCATCTCCCAGGGTCTGTATCATTTTGCCTATGCGATTGCTGACACTTGGCCTCCATTTAAGAATATTATGCTGCACCATGAGTGGTTAACAGACAATAGTTATGGTTGATGTTGTCATGGTAGTTTTGGGGCATTCCTGCATTACATTGAACTGGAGGTTCATAAAAAGTTTAAATTTGATTACTTACTTAAAATTCTGTTCTTGTCGTTTACTATGTATTTCTCTATTTGTTTTCAACTCCACAAACTTGTTGTTCCTTAAATATGCTAGATTGGCATTTAAATTGTTTGGGTCAGGAGGTCCTGAAGTTGTTCTTGTGGCTAGCATCCCATCTATTTGGGCACCATAAAACAGCTTGTGGTTTCCTAACTGAGAACTGTAATAAATAGAAAATTCTTCATTTTCAACAACAGGTTGTTCTATGTTTGGTTGTTGAATTGGTGAATCTGTAAAATAAAATAAAAAAAATAGAAATTAATTAATAGTTTCTGTGTCTATTACACAGAAAAATAATATGTGATTGGTAATTATGAGTTAGTGATACTTGTCTAATTAGTGTTTCCACTGTAAAGTCCATTGTGAGTATTTGTGAATTACAAATTAAAGTGGAGCTGGCACTGGCAGTCATGTAGTACTTTCTGTCTTTATGACCTACAGTGAACAGCCAGAATCAAAGTTTTTCAAATATAACTTGATGAAGAATTATCTGCCTACCAAAAACAATTAAAATATTTTTATATATTGTTTTATTACTTACCTGATAACATATATTGTTCAAATTTATAACCCCATGCACAAAACTTGGCATTCCGATCATTGGGAAGACTACTTTTCTTAACTTGTGGGTTTTCAATGGAACACAAGTATATGCAGTTATTGAATAAGCTTGCCACAATGCTTACTGGTTCATGGTTATAACTCGCACACATTACACTTATTAAACTTCTGCGATACGTTATAAAAGTTGTTTCTGGTTGGTTACTCAGAAACTCTAAGCGGGATCTTTGGTTGAGGAGAAATTTCAGCATTAGAGATATTTTTTCGTTGTTGTCGTCAGTAGTACGCTTAACTGCTTTATCAATGTTGTGGTTTAAGTTGTAACGAATTTTTCCTTTCGGAATTGATGTTAAATATTTGAGTTGGGATAAATCATGATAATAATCGCGTCGGACATCGACGCTCATATAACCAATTATGTGGGGATAATTCACTTGAAGACTTCTCTCAAGAAGTTGGTTTCCATCCATTTTTTGTGATTACTCGCAGGGGTAATATATAAAAAATTAATCATTAACAAACAAAAATAAATAATGATGCAAAGTAACTAATCAACATCAAGGGCTGGCTGTCAGTGCTGTCACCACAGATTAATAATGTATAGCTGTCACCACCAATATAATGTACTCTGTGGCTGTGGTCACCACAATTTTGCCATCACTTTGTCAATAGCAATAGCGTCACAAAAATAACTAAACTGTCAAACAAAAACAACAATGGCAATTGAAATTTGGTCGTAAACCACCAACTACACAGTTGTAAACCACCAAGGTTACCTCTGTTGGGACGCGGTTGGCAGCCGTGTAGCAAGCCCTTAACTGCATATAACTAGCAGAAAAAAGAAAATGATATATTTATAATAAAATGATCGAAAAAGTATCAAAAATAATACGATATATTTCCAATAACAACACCGTTGTCGCCACTGACTATAACCGCTGGGATTCAGAGCCATTTTTTTTTTCGTTTGGTTTAGTATCTTTGATACGGAACACGATACTGCGCTCTGAGACACAAATCGCTGACGTCACCCAAAAAGCAGCCAAGCTCAAGTGGGACTGGGCCGGACACGATGCATTGTAGGCTAAGACCATTACAACATGGGTTCCTGAAAACGGC
The DNA here is from genome assembly GCA_949152395.1 of Agrochola litura. NCBI lineage: Eukaryota > Metazoa > Arthropoda > Insecta > Lepidoptera > Noctuidae > Agrochola > Agrochola litura. The sequence goes on from OX424493.1 coordinate 14,548,101, forward strand.
CAGCGGCATCGTGGAAGACCCAGGCGTAGATGGCGGGCCGAACTTGACGCTTTTAGGAGAGATTGGTCTATGTTGGCTCAGGATCGGATTGGGTGGAAAAAAGAAAGGGAGGCCTTTGCCCTGCAGTGGGACAATACGGGCTAATTATTATTATTATTAGTATCTTTACGAACGACTGCGCACGGACGTACAGACGCCAGCACATCAAGCTACTAAAATCTGTCAAATTTATTTAATAGATTTTCAACTTTATCGCTGAAAAATAAGGTTCAAAGTTGATTGGGAAAATTTGACAGTTTCGGGTAGCTTGATGTGCTGGCGATGGCGTCTGTACATTTTGGACTTTTTTTTTGTTGTCTGTCACTTACTCGGAAAAAATAGCAAGTGGGCATAACATAAAACCCAACGCAACTGGCATTCGGCAAAAATAGCCCCGGATTTACGCCTAGGCACACAAGGCATTGGCCTAGGGGCCCAGCTAGCTTAGAGGCCCCACCCATCCAGCTACCCCGACCAGTACCCTAATTTCGTAATAAACGATCAGTCACAAGTTGTTTCGATATGAAACAGATTGCTAATCCATTGCTTCAAAAGTTACAAAAAAAAATCTGCTCGACAACGTAAATAACGCAATGAATGTTGTTAAACTGTCTAAATGAAACAAATTAGTCATAATCGTTTACGAAAATAAGTTACGCAATTAGGGTATAGGCTAAACACACTTTCGCATTTTTATTACTCGTAATAAATAAAAGTATGTTTTTTTTTAATACCCTATTTTGTCCCACTGCTGGGCAAAGGTATGATTATTAAATTAACAACATTGTTTCAAATAATTCAATAAAGAAAAGAGAAAAAAATTGTTACTATCACAACTGCCAAGTCTAAGGTGTACAGACAAACAGAGTTACTTTCTTTATAATATTAAGGAAGTATGGATAAAAGAAGAGGGCCCTAGTAACCAGTGTTGTTATCGTAAAAATCTGAACAAGGAAAAAAAAATACTAAATTGCCGTATTTATAAAAAAAAATGTCTATTCATCATTTTTTTCTTCTCCATAAAGGTTTCTTATCGTTTCTATTACTTTAGATTCATGTTTATCTAATGTGTACTTGTCCTTGCTATTCGCACATTTCCCAAGGCACCATAAACTTGGTACAGCATCCTTGATTTTTTGCCAATTAGATGGTAGTTTCTGGGTTAGTGGCAACATTGACGATTTTTTTCTCTAATAATAAGGTGCACAGCCTCTTGGTGAGAGATATTTGAGTTTCATTTTCATTTCATTCATTGCGTTGTGAATAATTATTCGTTTCACAATTCAATTTAGAAGACGTCGCGGGGGGAGTCTCACACCTCACTTCCCCCACGGGCATGAAGTGGCCCGCAAAGGCGGGCCGGCACCAGTAGGGGATCATGGAACACTAGATCTCATGATGCCCGGTCCAAGTGTGGGAAGGGAACACCGGGGTGGGTGGTTTTTAGTCAGTAGGAGTCTGACAGACCCCTTCGCTCGCCCAAGGGCGGAGGACATCCACGAGGATTTTATACCCCGGAACAAAAAAAAAAAGGTTTGGTTAGATTATAACTGTGACCGTGTGAACCGCTCGTGCGAGGGAGTCGCACGAGCGGTGCCGTGGCAGCGGCCGGCGGGTGCCAAAAAGGACAAATTTATAGAAAAAAATACTTTCGTTAGTTGGAGTTCTGAATACTGGAAGGGTTTCCATAAACGCCGCGCCGCCGCCGCCCGCCGCCGCCGGTGTCTATTATTGAAGCCGGCGGTGCCGGCCACAGAGTATGTAATGTGCCTGCAGCTGATGTTATTAAACTCGCCTGCCGGCAGTAATGTCGTGCCGGTTCCCAAAGGCGTTATTTTTGTACCGGCGCCGGCACCGGTGGCACTCCCTTTTTCTAATTATATCGTTTATCTTCAGTAGGTATCCCAAGTTCCAACTGTTTTGTGGAAAGGACTTATTCGCAGATGGTTTTGGAATGGACTGATGTGCGCAACAAATGTACCTACATGTGATTTGATAAAGAGTGATTTAGTGACCATTTTCAACTATGACTATAACAATAACTGTTAATGTATTAGGGGTCTATCGTTAATTATGGATCCTTTCGAGTAAATTAAAGAATTACTAAAGAAAATTGTGTTTACTTAATTGCCAGACCAACAAAAAAAGGAAGACAGCGCGCCGCGAACATCAAAACTGAAGTCACCTTTTTATCTATGTGTGAGTCGAAGGGTTGCCATTTGTAAAAAAAATACCCCATAACTTGGGTAATAATATTTTATTGGAAGGCTAATATTGTACAAGTCAGTACAAGTAAGATATTGTTAGGTATGGTATTGTACCTCAATTATTTAGAAGAACCTATATTCCGAAAAAAACAAAATTTTTTACATCACAAAAAAAGGGCACTTTTAAAGCAAGAATTGTTGTGTTGGGAGACTCCGCTCTTCCACTTACGCCCGTATTACAGAACCTCACTCAAGACTCAAGCATTACTTAAAGCTAGTTTCAACCAATTAAAAGGCTTTAAAAGAGTTTAGTGAGAGTGTTCTAGTGTAAAAACACGCGCAGGAGACCCGGCTTTAGAATGAGATTTCTTACCGAATAATTCCGATTTGTCAACTGCCCATTTAGTTATTTCACTGCTCAGTATGTATTAAATGATCCATTTTATTATTTTTTACGACTCATTTTTGTTTACTGCTAAGTTTTAACTGCCGAACTTGCTATATAAAAATAATATGCATTTTGTAATTTTTAACTTACCAAAACTACTATAATGTAAACAACTGCTGCTTTAAAATCAGTGCCTTTATCATTAATTTGGTCGACAATTCTCCTAACGTGCTCGCCTCTCGCCTCGCATTTACATACATGCACATCATACTAGCTTTTGCCTCGCGGCTTCGCCCGCGTATAAGTCAAAGTTATCCGTCCCATGTTATAATGAAGGTAATCCATTTAATACTAAGTATTGCACACCAGCACACAGTATTGCTACCTAATCCTACCTAAAGAATTAGGTATGATTAGGTAGGTACAGACGCCAGCACATCAAGCTACCCGAAACTGTCAAATTTTCCCAATCAACTTTGAATCTTATGATTCAGAGATAAAGTTGAAAATCTATTAAATAAATTTGACAGATTGTAGTAGCCTGATGTGCTGGCGTCTGTACCTACCTACGGTATGATAACTTGTATTTGGTCGGGGCCCCGGGAGAGTGGGACTTAATTCACCGCATCTGGGGATACATTAGTAACAGTATTATGTCTTCATAGAAAACGGTCCCAGTACCTACGCAACAGTCTCGAGTGCGCGATAGTTAAGCACGGACACGGAAGGTTTATCTACCGAGCGACCGTAGATAATTATTGTTATTTCAAGGCCACTGCCGAGACATAGGTAATACTGTTACTTTATTGTACAGACGCCAGCACTTCAAGCTACTACAATCTGTCAAATTTATTTAATAGATTTTCAACTGTATCGCTGAACTGTAAGGTTCAAAGTTGATTGGGAAATTTTGACAGTTTCGGGTAGCTTGATGTGCTGGCGTCTGTACTGTGCCTGGGTACTGAATAGTAGGTCCGCCAGATGTGTAGGCGGGCCCCGTGGTTAAAATTTACGCATGCATGACCGACTGTATCCGTTTGGGACAATAGTCCACCGCTTGTATTTTATGCGTTATTATTATTCTCCTTCAAACAGGCGCGATACGCGACGCGACACAAAGACACCGCACGTCGCGCAACGAGCGGTGCCTTTGTGTCGCGCCTGTTTGTACGAGCCTTAATGCAACTCGAAAAAATTCCGAGAAATCCAGCCACATTTTAGCGCCGACACCCAAGATGGTTTCAGAAGTTCTCAAAATAAGTTAGGTATCGGTAATTTTAATAGATACAGTAGGCCGCACGTCAGTGGTAACGAAGTCAATATAAGTTGGCCTCTTATTATATTGAAACTTACGTAATTTCAACATAATGAGCCCAGTACCCTAATTGCGTAATACACGATAAATTACAATTTGAATTGTTTTGAAACATTGCTAATCCATTGCTTCACAAGTTAGAAAAAAAATCTGCTCAACAACGTAAATACATAACTCAATGAATGTTGTTGAACTGTCAAAATGAAACAGATTAGTCTCAATCGTTTACGAAAATGTGTTACGTAATTAGATACCTAGCAAGTAAGCACGGAGGATTTTTTCCCGCGGCGATTTTTTTTCACACACTGGATTTTTAACGCTCTGCTTAGCACCAAGAGTTGACAATAAACAGTGTGTTTTTTCGACGCGCTCTGCACTCTGTTGAATTCTCAACGCTGGGATGAAGACAGAGAGTTGAAAATCCAGTGCGCGATAAAATACCGCCGCTATATTTTTACGTCCGTGCGAACGTGGGCTTATGAGGCCAATTTAAACGCTAAAGTACAGACGCCAGCACATCAAGCTACCCGAAACTGTCAAATTTTCCCAATCAACTTTGAACCTTACTCTTCAGCGATAAAGTTGAAAATCTATTAAATAAATTTGACAGATTGTAGTAGCTTGAAGTGCTGGCGTCTGTACATCGCCCATCATAACAGCACCGCTCCAGCGCAGTAACGCCAGCACCACTTCGAAAAATCTAGTCGCCAAGGCGCCAAAAGCCGAGGTTCGCACGGACGTAATAAAATCGCGGCGGGATTTTATCGCGGACTGGATTTTCAACTCTCGGTGTTAAGCTGAGCGTTGAGAATCCAACGCGCTCTCTTGTCCCAGCGCGTTGGAAAAACACTTGGATTTTCAACTCGCGTTGAAAATCAAGTGCACGAAAAAAACGTCCATGCACGTAAGCAAGGCGACCTCTAGTCGCCAACGTGCCATAAGGAAGGCGACCGCTCGCTTCTGGCATGCCACGGTGAGATGACAGTCGTCGTTGGCGTCACCGCACGGCCGGGCGGCATCCGGCATGGCGTCAGTAAGTCACCACGCGGACGGCGATACCGAGACGCCCAGCGTGCATATCGCCTGCAGGCGTTTCTTCGCCGGAAAGCGGGCTGTCGGCACGTCGTATGACGGCTCTCGGGCCGCTCACTCCCCGCGAGCCGTCCTCTATTCTGTATAGCCATCGTAGAATAGACTTTAACGCATTTGATTTAAAATCCTAACTAGAATGACAAGTTATTTGCCGTGTCGGAGCACTGGAGCAGTGCTGCTTTATGAGCGATTACCATATCCTAGCTCAAGGTCAGTGTTACCACAGACATTGTAAAATATCAATCTTCCCAGCACGCTACTTAGCTCTTTAGTGTGCTGAACTGAACTTCATAAGGGTCTGGCCCCACGTTAGAAATACTTGTTACCTACTGTTAGTTGGGAAAAAAATATTTATATAAGTAAAAAATATATATATTATATTCTATAAGTAAGTATATTTGTTACTTATATTTAGATGCGTTGTGGCGCGGCGCCCGCGCCGCCGCACAGCAATGATTTTGCGGTGTAGCATAGCAAAGCGTACAACAAACTTCCCTGCCAGTCTCGTCAAGATGGTTGCAAGTCCGGATCCCTCACTCGTCCCTACATTACCTACCATGGCTACCATGCTACTCGGTCAATAAATTGATGACTTTATTGCCGTAGGAAAGTAGGTAATTAGTAATACTTGTACTTAGTAAAACTGTTTATAAAAATGAAAGATGTTATAAATAAAGTACATAATTTAATGCATGATAAGATTTTCTTTTTGACAAATATATTTGCAAGGCGCAGGGCTGAGAAAACAAAAAAAAAACGTGCAATTCATAGATCTAGTAGGTGGTTCTTAAAAACAATTTTCAAACCTACAATACAGTAAATTAATGTCTAATATTATGGTGAAGAGTTAGATCATATACCGCATCAAAAAAAAAATTAAATAATACGGTACATGCACTAACACAGGGATTCCCAACCGGGGTGGGGCGCGGCAGCTCCATTATAAAGTATGGATTTACTTACAAAATTTTTATGTGCTTGTTATTAGAAAAGGTTAAGACCTAGACTTACTTAGGTACTGTAAAATAAGGTTCAGCTTTTCTGCCTATGTCGACAAAATAAGTTTTTCTGCAAAACTCGACAAAGTAACTTCTATTTCTGTTTGAATGATCAAAAGAAAATCTAACCTATCCAATGGGGTACAAAAATTTTCGACCCGACTTTCGCTTGCTTTACATTCAGATGCTTTTCTGCTTGTCGACCAAGTAACTCGGGGGCCTAGTGATTTTAAAAGAAAGTTAGGGGGCGCGTATGTTAAAAGGTTGGAAGCCCCTGCACTAACACATTGGTATCATGGCTAACATAGCAAACTTACTCATTGCTGAGTATGCTTAGGTAAAAAAAGAAACAATAGATTTTATAGCAGCCATATAGTTTAATCTTTGGAATGTACATTATTGATTGGTGTTTTAAAAATAAAGATGTTAAGTATGACTTTTATATTTCATAAATCGTAATGATTTATGAAATATACTGACTTGACAAAATAGCAGTTTTTGAAAGAGATTTTATTTTTACATTATAACATAGCAAATATTGTGTTTTGGGCACTGGCTAGTGCACCTTAAAAAAAACGTAATTTAAATTGAATAACAAGATGAAGTTAGTTTGTATAAAATAATGATGTTTAATTCTATTTTGTTCACGAACATAATATATTTTACACATGAATGAATGAGTACAAATATAAAGCTGCGCTTACACAGACAATTATTGCAAGTAACAGGAACTATCGGAGCAATTTAGTTTTTTAAGTAATTCCATTTCGCTCATTAAGCTAGAGCAGTATTTTAAGCAATAATTGCTTCATGTTGGCATCACAGTAAATTTCTTGCTTGAAGATGTTGTGAGGTTATATTGGACCAATATAAATTGAGCAATTAAGTTCCCTGTGTAAGTGCACCCCAATGCATTATAAGGTTACTTAAAGTACAGGCCTTTGAATGTTTCAAGACTTCTTTTATTATAAATGTAATAAAAAAAGTATCTAACCACGGACAATTTGTGAATACAAAGATGTTAAGACATCTTAATGAAATAAAAGTCAAATTAAATTAGCATTCACTGCCAATTCTAATTTTAAATTAATTCAACTTTTGTGACACTAAATTAAAATAGGTATCTGTTGCCCCAATTAACTTGTTAGTAAAAACTATGACAAAAAATACCAGACCACACTCCTATTAACCTTATTATATGTAATACATTTAGGAGCTACCACTACCACACTATTCCTTGTATAAAAGCACAAATATTGTCCATAATTACAAATTTCTAAAACTAACTGAATTTTTTGGCTATGCAATACATGAGATCTTTTACTCTATATCAGGCAGATCTTCTTCATCAGATGAGCTGGTGGTTTCTTTCTCATTTTCATCACCGAAGTTTCCCAATTTGCTTGAGAACATGTCATTCATATCATCAATGTCATCTCCACTCTCATCCTCATCTTGCCAACGGTTAAAATCCACTTTTAGCCAGTGGTGCTTCTTTTTGTCACTGGTTAAGGCAGGCCAGAAAGGATCGTCAATTTTAGCTTTAGCCAACACTACCTCGATTAACCTCCCTTTGTTTGTGTAAGCACTTTTGTCTGGATCAATATCTGAATATAATGGTATGACAACCTCGTGTAACTTCTGATCCGGTGTACAAATCCCCTTAAATGAGATTGTCTTTTTCTCAATTTTAATATCTGGTTTCTCACATTCTACGTTAAATGTCAAAAACACACGAGTACTTCTCTGCGCCCATGAAACCGATGGAGGGGTAGCAAATATTTCAGATGTCATTTTATCTGAAATAAAAGTTTTATGTTATATTTACACAAAATCTAGTAATCATGCTAATAGGTAAGTGTTTTACTCACAGAAATATAGATTTCTAGAAAGATAATCACGATTGGTTCACTTGACAACAACGTTCGCTTTTCGTTCAGCGGCTCAGGCAGGCAGGCAGCAGGACTTGTCTGTCACTTTGACAGTGTCTGTCAATCAACAGTCACAATGTTGCCAACAAGCACAGCCAGTAAATAATCTTTTTTAGTCGCGTAGAGTCCGCGCCACCGCTGAAGTCCAGCGGAAAAGTTGTGGTACTACTTTTTTTAGGGTTCCGTAGTAAACAAGGAACCCTTACAGTTTCGTCATGTCTGTCTGTCTGTCTGTCTGTCCGCGGTCTAGCTCCAAGACTGTAAGTACTAGAAAGTTGTAATCTGGTATGGGTATACATATTTAATCATGCCGACAAAGTGGTAAAATAAAATTATGAAAAATATATTTTTTTAGGGTAGGTACCTCCCCTGCACGTAAAGTGGGGATGTTTTTTTTTTTTCTATCCCTTGGTGTGGGGTATCGTTGGAAAGGTCTTTTAAAAAATTGTGAGTGTGTTAATACCATTTTTGAATGCAGAGATCCGTTTGCGAAATATTAAGCTTTAAAGTTCAAATTTTTGTTAGTGTCAAGTGTCCCCCCCCCCCTACCAGCTAAACGGTTGGTTTTAGACATGTGAAAAAATTCACGGCAGTAGCTTATATAACGAATTTAAAAGGAAAACTATCACAGCTGAGTAGGCTTTACAAGTTAACGAGTAATAATCGACCAACTTAGATTTGCGGTTGTAAAAACAGGTTCTCTCATACATTCTGTATAAAAGATTTTTTTTTCAACTACAAAGTTAAGTTTGTTCTTGGGATAAATTCATCCCAACTACGCAACCCTACATTGTGCGTGGTCCGACATGCACTTGGCCGGTTTTTTTTTAAATACAATGGCGATAAAAACTGCCACTTGCTCACTTCAGATGGCGCTGATCTCCAGCATCTTATAATTTGACAGCTAGCCATACATTTTTGTAAACAAGCGATTTTTTTTACGCATAATTAATTATTGAGCCCAGTTGCGCACTGCGTTTGAACGTCACAGAAAAGTATTTTCTATGACCTTCAAACGCAGGGCCCGGGGCCGACCGATAAACGTAAAGTTGAAGGCATGAAATTTAAAATTCAGGACATTACCGGATGCTTAAAAAAAACCCAGGAAGTTACTTAAAAACTATCTAGGACACCCCGGACATCCCAAAAACTAGGAGATGTCCTGGGAAAACAGGACGGTTGGCAACCCCATAATAGGGTAAACAAGGCGATATACATAATTACTTATACACTAAACTACCACATGAATGTAAAAAACACGATACACCTTTTTTTTATACGCACCGCGCCCTTTTTTTTTTGGTGGGACATTACAAATAACTTCTCCCGCTCTGGGTGGAGCGGGAGGGCGTGTCAGACTCTACTGACTAAAACCCACCCGTTCCTTCGGTTGCCCTGTTGCCACAACTAAAAAGTGAAAAAAAAAAACAAAAACAACCTACTTCCAAAAAAAAAACACTACAAAGTGAAAAATAACTTTAATTTCGGAAGTCGGTGTCTTTGGTTTTGAATTTTCGTTTTTTGCCACCGACTTCCGAAATTAAAGTTATTTTTCACTATGTAGTGTTTTTATTTCGAAGTCGGTTGTTTTTTTTTTAAGTAAGTAGTTATAAACTAGCGAAAAATAATGCGTTAAATTGTAAATTGTTCATTGTAGTTCACAATTTTTCGACAGTTTATAATTTAACGGAAATAATACCGATAGATTAGAAACTAACGAAGTCCATAATTATACGGTGACATAATATGTATCAATTTATATATAGTTAAAAAAAAATCCCTTACAATACACATTTTTGGACTGCGTAAAACGATTTATGACAAAATATAATTTACACCCTTGCCTACAACTCACATACGTCAATTACCTCTCTGCTCGACAAGATTTTGACATATGACACATCAGTTGACTTGACGGGGTGTTGCGAATTCAGTCATGAAATTCAGGAATTTACATCAACTTTCAGCATTCGAATTTATTAAGTAAAATATGTTACCGCGCCTATTTTATACAATAAGTTTGTCGAAAATATCTTTAATTATATGTTGAGATCAGTCAAACCGCGTCAGTACACTGCGAAAGTTGTATAGAATTGGTATTACTACACCTATCCAAAATATAGGTAATTTAAATTTGCTGAAAATATGTACATAAACAACGCACTCTCTTGCTGAAAATATGCAAAAAGGAAAAATAAAGATATTTTAATTCTCTCTGCATTCTTACTTTTACCATGTTTCCATACATAAACTACATAAAAAACACGATCAAATCTTGATAAAAACGACTAAAAATTGTGTTGCGACGAGACACTTCTTAGTGCTGACCGTCTACCCAATTTTCTTATATCGATTCAAAAGTAGTATTCAGCCTAATGGATACTCGCAATAAAATCAGTGTGAAAAAAGTATTAGAAACTGAATAAAAACTCTTTGGTATGTTTTCCATGAATTATTTTATTTTTGATATTAATAATTTTATTAGTAAGTATACAAATACAGTGTGGATAGGGCAGTAACTTTTGAGGGTTCCGTACGCACCTACGAATAAAAAAACGGAACCCGTAAAGGATTACTCGTGTGTCGGTCTGTCATAGCCAATTTGCTCCGAATCTACTGGACCGATTAAGTTGAAATTGGGTACCTACACATATGAATTTCTGTAACCCAAATACAGAAGTGTAAAGTAAATAAGTGAATTTTGAATATGGGGTCACTTTTGGGGGCTAAACTAGACAATAAAAAATAAAGTTTTGCAAACTATACCGTGTGACTTAAAAAATGAAAGGGCTTGTTGTGGGGGTCCCAAATATTAATGTTAATTATAATATTTATATTATTTTTGGAACTAAGTTCTTTAACGCGACTTGTAGTAGGAGTAAACTGGCATAAATCGTCACGCGAGAAAGTGTTCATACTTGTGACTGAGACTCTTCTAATTTGATAGAGAGAGAGAGAGAGTGTGAATTTGGTCAAAATGTAAATACAAGATGGCGGCTGCGAAAATTTTCAAATTTTTCATCATGTGAGTAGGTTTCATGGTTGTCGAAGGCGTTGAAGCCGATAGTGACGTTAAAATGTAAATCCAAGATGGTGGCTTCGAAAATTTTCAAATTTTTCATCATTGGTATAGTTTTCATAGTTTTTGAGGGTGCTAAAGTCGATAATGAGGTCAAAAGGTAAATCCAAGATGGTGGCTGCGAAAATTTTATTTTGTTTGAAATTATACGTGAAAAAGAACTTGGTTCCTCCTGTATTACACGTTTTATTTTTTTAATTTATTATAAAAAATAGACCATTATCTACGGAGCCATTGAATATATTTATTTTTAATGCTGGAAATTGTTGGTTGATTATAGATTCCTGGAAAACATATAAAAAGTCAATGGTCGTAAAATAATATGAGTTTTTCTTGGGATAAATTATTGGTATAAAACATGGATGCTATTATACAATTTTCATGTTTTTCGGGGGGATAGTGCTGATATCGAATAAGATGAACATTCTGGATTTTAAGATGGTGGCTATTCCAAATAATAATAATATTGTAGATAAATTCTCATAGACATCAGTTGAATGCCTATTGTAAACTCGATACCTAGCCTAGTGCACCTAGCTTCTGACGTTTCATAAGTGCCCTTGTAGGTTTATGTGAAATAAAATATTTTGATTTTGATAGCCAAAATCCGTGAAAAAAACGGGCCTCTTAATTTCGTCATGTCCGTCTGTCCGTGCGTCTGGATGTCATACAGCCATTTTACACGGAGACTATTTACTCCATCGATGAAAATTGGAAAAGGTGTATTCTTTGCATTGGTAAACAATGGTGTAGTGAAATTACGATAAACATAAAATAGGGGGTGGCATTCCCTATACATATAACCGAGGGATGAAAAATATCTATGCACATAAAGCATGTATTGTTGGATCTCTTAATTAAAACGATAAATATGTTTCTAAGTGGCTTTACTTTTTAAGTCAATAGTTTTTGAGATATGGGTTATTTTCGGTTACAACCGCAGAATTAACTTTGTTTATTATAATTTTTTCGAGAAATACCTACAACCTTATTTTTGCAGTCGATAAAATTGATGCTGTGTAATTTATGCGTAAATAAGTATTCATTCCAACTACGGAATCCTTCACTGTGCGTAGTCCAACATACACTTGGCCAGTTTTTTTAATTTCGTTGGGAAACTACCACAAAAAAAAAACATTTCTCTTACTCAAGTAAGAGTAACCTATTAAAAACAAAAACTACCAAACTCATACAACTAACAAAAAATATGGACGTCATTTAAAAGCGTTTGCGAAATACCTACCCACTTTATAAAATTAATTTATCGTCATTCCCAAACAAAATTTTGTTAAGCCTACTTAAAAAATGTATACTGGGCATTCTGTAGCAAACTATCAGAAATAAAATCCATATTAAATAATTGTCCAAAAAATTAAAATATTTTTGAACAGCGAGCATATTCCGAATTTAAATTCAAATATAGAAACAATTAATCGCGAAATTTAATAAATGAGGTAAGTATATATCCCCGTCCTGTCTGTTGACTCCTTTTATACATAATGTCCAAAAAACTATTAAAATTACATTAGAAAAGTATACATAATTATTATAAGCAATGCTTAATATTTAATGCATAAAACAATTTTATTTCAATTTTCAAGTATCGATTTCTGACATTCGACATATTAATTAATCGAGTCGAACTAAATTGAAAAATAAAATCGTTTGGCATAATCGTTTTCGCACATTTTGCTGGATTTCAAATGTCAAGATTCTACTACGCAAATGTCCGGAGTGCAAAGAAACTTACACTGTCAGGACGGAAGACTGTCTAGCGAACATACTGAAAAAAATGTGACTATTCGACCTGTGCTACATTATTACCCTTTCTCGCTTTTTGGCTGTCTACTACTTTAAAATAGTATGTAAATGTCTCATAATTATAATTGTAGAAACTTTTTACATAACAAGCGAACTTCGCACACATTAAATTTTTTTTACACACCACTAAGCTTACAATTACGATTTATCTTATATTAAGCCCTTTATATTCTTACCTATTTTACTAATTTCACCCATACTTCTTTCTTTACAGAAACTTACGAAATTACCTCCACACTACACTAAGTCAAAAACATTAATTCCAACTATTTCCACACATCAAATAGACTTTCCTTTACACCTATCTTTAAATTTTATTATTAATTATAAATGGCTTGTATAAAATATCCTTGATGAAATTGATCAACACAGTGTAGCTACTTCTCAAGTCTGTGCCCCACGCGCATACACTTCTTTGCAAAAGGTAGCACAATCGTCATTAAAAATTATTCACATTAATATTCGTAGTGTTCACAAAAACCTTAACAGCTTTTTAATTGTTCTTGCCCAGATGCCTATCCAATTTGATCTTGTAATACTGACGGAATGCCGGCTGAAAAATGCTGGTTCAACCCCAACTTTGGATGGTTATACCGCGTATTCCACTATAAAAAACCCAATCCAAAATGATGGTGTAGTAATATACGTTAAAAATAACCTTCAATGTACTGTAACAGAACCGTCTTTCTTTGTGGACGCAAATTGCTTAATTTGTCGTACTCAAGACACTGCAATCATTGGTATATATCGTTCACCTTCATATACTAACTTAACTAATTTCTATAATAGCTTGGAAACTGCTGCGTCTGCCTTAAAAAGCAGCAAATCTGTTATAGTAATGGGAGACTTAAACGTTGATATTAAACCTAACAACGAGGACCCACATTCACACGAGTATCTTCTACATATAGCGACATTGGGTCTTTTGCCAGCTTTTCTACATCCCACTAGACCAAGTTCAAACACTTGCCTAGACCATATCTTGATCAAATCTAAATCCTCATCAAATTCCTTCGTATTAGAAACAAGTATTACAGATCATCATGCTACGGCCTTATGTTTAGATAAAATTAAAGTGAACCGAAAATTAGTTCCACAGACAACCACGCGTTTAAATTATTCTAATGCTGTAAAGGATGTAGAAAACGCTGACTTAGCCCCGGTGATGAACGCTACTGATGCCAACATTGCTGCAGATAATTTAATCACTAACCCATACCTCCACCATCAAAATGTCAAGAAAGGCTAGAATAATCAAGCTTTGGATGACACCCGGTCTCATCCGGTGCATCAAAAACCGAGATAGCATGCATCTTAAGCTTAATTCAGACCCGGAAAACACTACTCTCAAAATTACCTACACAAGATACCGAAATTTTTGTAATCGACTTATCAATAAACTTAGACGTTCTGATGAAAAACTTCAATTTACTAGAGCTCAAAATAATAGCAAAGAAACTTGGAAGGTCGTTAAAAAAACTCACTCACACAGAGATAAATAAGCAGCCAGCCACAAATCTCTTAACATTAAATAATTATTTTGCTAAAGTAGGTAAGACGTTGGCATCTAAAATAATTACTTTCGCTACAGACGGAGACCTAACATCTAAACACAGCATGCTAAACTCGATCGCACTTCTTCCGGTTAGTGAAAGTGATGTGGAGTTAATTATCAAATCACTTCGGGATAACTGTGCCATGGGATTGGACAACATACCAGCCAAATTAATCAAAATGGCTCGAAACGTCCTCGTGCCCCCTATTACTCATATCTGCAACCTTGCCATATCACAAGGGGTTTTCCCGAGGGCCTTTAAAACGGCGTTAGTAACACCTGTGTACAAAACTGGAGATAAAGATCAGATCTCAAATTATCGCCCCATCTCTGTCTTAAGCGCTTTGTCTAAAATAATATGGAACGAGTTCTTAACAACTGCCTAACCAATTATTTAACCAAATTCCACATTCTCGCCAATAATCAATATGGTTTCCGACATGGCATCTCTACGGAAGATGCCGTAGTCGATCTTGTGCAGTCGGTAGCTGACAAACTGGACCAAAAACTGAAATGTTATGGCATTTTTCTAGATCTCAGTAAAGCGTTCGACACTGTTTGTATTTCCAAACTAATAGAGAAAATGGAAAATGTAGGTATACGTGGTCTAGCTCTTGAAATCTTTAAAGATTATCTCTCTGACCGTAGACAATCCGTCAAGATCGACAATACAATTAGCTCAGAGGAACGAATAACCTTTGGGGTCCCCCAGGGAAGTATTTTGGGTCCAACCCTCTTCCAAATCTATATAAACGACCTTTGTAATCTGCTTCTCGTCAACTGTGATATTTTCACTTACGCAGACGACACTGCACTAGTGGCATATGGTAAGAATTGGGATGACGCTAAATTGCATTCGGAAAACGCATTGCGGAGAGTAATGCATTGGTTAGCAAGTAATCTTTTAACCTTAAACGTTGATAAGACCAAATTTTTACGTTTCATTCTACCGCATACATCAAAACCAGCTGAAGAAACCGGAAATCTAAAAGCCCATAACTGTCAGCAAAAGACAGAACCTTGTAAGTGTATCTCATTGTCTTTGGTGAAATCCATAAGATATCTCGGAGTGTTCGTCGATGAGAAACTAGACTGGACCATTCAATTGGAGTCATTAACCTCTCGCACCAGAAAACTAATTTATATTAAAAAAAAATTAAGGTTTTCAGCGGATAACAATACTCTCCGAATGGTTTATTTGGCTCTGTGTCAAACAATCCTGATGTACTGTATCCCTGTGTGGGGAGGGACTCATAAAACTGAGCTATTAAAACTCGAAAGAGCTCAAAGGGCTGTACTAAAAGTAATTAACTTCAAACCTCGTGACTACCCTACACATATGCTATATTCAGAATGCAATGTCTTAACTGTTAGGAAATTATACATCTTAAGATCAATCCTCTACAAGCATTCTATGATCGTGTTTAAGCAGCTTTTCAGTCAGCGGCGTCGTGGCTTTCCCTTATGTCCTGCTGTCTCTTGCAGGACTGCCTTCGCAAGACGCCAGTTTAACACTTTGAAGGACAGTACACGAGACACAATAGAAGTTTTATTGTTATGACGCCTATGGGCATATAGTGTTCTTCAATGTGATAATGGCCTAAGTGCAAGGCTGTATAATAAAGCCCACAAACAATTAAATATTTACGCCTTGACAAAGGGCGAGTTAAAAAACAAGTTAAATTCATGGTTCCAGATATTGACATATAGTGATACCGAAGAGCTTCTAACCACTATACAGTAAAGAGATAGGTTTACACACAGAACACAACACATCCACTTACTCATACAACACAGGCATGTAAGCACTCCCACATACACACGCATACGCACACACACATATACACACCCCTGTTTGTACAGACACCCAAACACACACACACACACCCACACACACCCTCACACACACACATACACCAAAACACAACCATACACACACCCTCACGCCCATACACCCACACACACTCATGTTTTTATTTAATTTTTTGTTCTTTTTATTTTTATACTTTATTTTAACATTAAGTACTTTGTTCGCCTACTGCACGTACCAAAAAATTTTTTTCACTCCTCTTGCTCAAAAAGGCCGTCATTGTAGAGTACCAGAGCGGGGAAAAAATTGCATTTCTCGCTCTAGGGGAAAAAGTATTTTTTTTTTAATTTTTGTCTTTTCCAACGAGCCTTGAAAAACGAAAAAGTCTTTATTCTTTTGTAGAATAATCATGAGTATGGACTCGACTTATTACTTGTTCATAAAAAAAGAAGAACATTTTATTTTTGAAAATGGAACTAAATGCGGCTATCTCTTCGGTAGAATATAGTAGTCTATGGTAGAATGCGAGCATTGTGTTGCGGCTACAGAAGAAATAAAAAAGGCATTGGCGCGAAATCTTTAGAATTTTTCTCTAATTTAATGCTTAAAACAATTTTATTTAAATCTTCGATTTCTGACATTCGACATATTAATTAATCGAGTCGATCAAAATTGAAAAAAAAAATCGTTTGGCATAATCGTTTTCGCACACATCATTACAATAAAAAAAAAAAATGGTCGGCGATTTTTAACACAAATTGAGTTGTGGTAATGAATATTGCGTGTTATTGGACCTGTGTTCGTATATTACGTTAAGATCTGGGCATTTTCTAGTTGTTTATAATATTTTTAATAATATTTGTCACATTTTAAATCGTATCTACATGTGTATGTGTGATATTTGTGAAAAGTTAAAATGTAAACTCGGACGATTGGCGCGAAACTTCGACTTTGGATATCAAAAACTTAACTACCACTACTTATTTAACTTGAACAATGGATGAACTCGTCAAATAATTATTAAATGATGTAGTATTCACTGCCCCTGTGGTGGAGTTTGGATGTTTGAAATCCCCAATTTTTATGTTTTTAGCCTCGACCTCGACTGTCATCAAAATGGCGATAATCGCATTTACAGATTTGAATTTTATAAAGGTAAATTAATATTGTATTGGATTATTTTATTTTCTCGCAATCGTAGTGAAAAGTAGAGTGTAACACACGGCGCTAAAACCCATTATAACTCGGTTTCTATTTACTCCCTCGCTAAAGCTCGGGAGTAAAACTACCTCGTTACAATGGGTTATTTTAGCCCCTCGTATAACAATCTACTATTGTAACCGTAATAAGACTCACTGTGAATGGATACTCTTTCCTAAGATACAGACAGATTTTCTGCCTAGTTTAGGAAAGGGAGTCCTATGACCACTTTTATATGTGTTGTACTGGTTCTATTTATTTATAGCATCTAATTATATAAGACAACTTTGTATACCATGTACAAACTACTTTTTGAAATAAAAAAAATATTATTTATTATTTAAGCATCACCTTTGTACGTATTTTTCTGTTCCTTTTGTCTTGTCTATGTATTATTTGTGTGTACATAAATGGTTAAATAAATAAATAAAAAAAAGATGTCCCAACTAACAATTTAACGTCGTTCAAAAGTTTTATAAACGTTATCTTAATTGCATTGATCGTAATACCTAAGTCGCACTAACGTTATAATAACGTTTACTAAACGCGAAAATGGCCCCAGTCATACAACCAACATTGTCGTATAATGGACATACAAAAGTCACAAGCTGACTTCGTTAACGTCATTCAAAAGTCGTATGAACGCTATGGAATTACCACTTTCGTCGCGCAGAAGTCGCATCATAACTTTACAACGACTCATTTGTTGTATTGTCGTCATACAGGTGTTTTTGAATGACTTAAACGTTTTATTTGAGTCAAGGAACAACACCTGTAAGACTTATTGATTTTTCTTGTTAGTGACACGTGTTTGTGGTTTTGTTTCGAGATTTGAGTGCAAAATAAATAATTACAAGGAAATAAAAGATGAGTGTTATTTAACTTATATTTATATATCTCGCTAATAACTGCATCTGTCTCTCATGCCGTTTAGTTCGACTGGGTATTAAAGTTGTATGATAATATACCTATGTGTATTTATTTCAAATTTTCATGCCCCCTCTCAATTTTGTGTTTAAATTATTATATTTTTATTAATAAAACTATGTTTATTTATAAAAATGTAGGACATGTTGCTTTTGTCACACACTTATCTCTTTACGACGTTGTAAAGATATAAAGTCGTATTAAGGTTATTTCAAGACCATGCAATACGCCATCAGTTAGCTATTAGGGTTCCTCATAAATTTAAAACCCTTTTCATATTGCAGGTCACAGTAAAAGCGCAGTGCAGATTTCAAAACATTTTAACATTGAAGTAAATTTTTATCTGAAAATATGATCATTCAATATTTGGATATAGATAAATTTCTAACGAGAGCAGATTTTAGACTTCTTAATAGATTGATTTGGCCATGGGAAAGCACTCATTTTATACAATCGGAAAAGTGCTATGGTTGCCACAGTATCATTGACTTTCATATACTGCGGCCATGTCATTTCATTATATCAAATAAAAACAAAATTAGAGATTTATTGCATTTTAAGGATTTTTGGTGCCACAACTGCTTAAATTTTACTGTGTACAATCATTTTTTGCAAGATGAATGTGATTATTGTTTCTACTCAGTTCCTGAAGGAATTGAAAAATAGTATTATCATACCTTCAATTTCAAAAGTTCTCACTTAACTTTTTTTTTTACTTACGTACACTTTGAACAACGTCAACTGTAAACAAAAATTCATTCTCATAATTATAAATTTTTATAATTGTATAGGATGTAAAAAAAATTGCTGGCATAACTTTCAGGGGTGAACCTACCCAAGAAACTGAAGAACTTTCCCCAAGAAACATGGGTCGAAATATGAAAAAAAAAAAAACATTTTTTTTAATATGTTTTGCTGGCAATTTTTTTTTACAACCTGTATAGATTAATCATTTTAAAATTTACTGATTAAAAACGTATTAATTGATACGTTTTTAATCAGTAAATTTTAAAATGATTAATCTATACAGGTTGTAAAAACACACACAACATTTACTGATAAATAACGAATTCAATATCGGAAGAAATCACACACAATATTTTTATAGAAATAAAATAAATATTTATACTGAACCTTTTTGTTGTTCATGTGTTGTACACTTTTCCTCTTCAACATTTGTTATTAATGCCACCGTTGTTGGCGTTGTACTTTTTAATAAAAGGAAATCTCGATTTACTTTCCTTTTGAAAGTTCCACTACGTTTAAGTCTTCTCCACGAATTTTTGCTTCCATTTTTCGAAGTAAATCTAATCAAAAGTTCCGTAAATATGGCGGCCTAGACGTTTTAAAGTCAAAACCTGACTTAAATGCGCCTACAAGTTTGATTAAAGTCAGGGCATGACATTAAACGGACATCATGTAATATATAGGTTATATTTGAGTATTAAATAAACAACCAAGTCATTTAAGAGTCTCCAATTGACCGCTGTAAAACAGGATAGTGATCGTTACATAAACGTCACTGTGAAAACGTCTATACAACTGCTACGTTATATAAATGTCATATAAAGGTTTTTCAAAAACTTAATTTGGTCAGTTCAAAACGTTTAATGGACTCTTACGTTAGTATGACTATGGCGTTGTCGTACAAACGTTTTAGCTAAGACTGTAATATAACGTCGTTTAGTTTAGTCTTACCAACGTTGCTAAGACCAGCTTATTATGACATATTCGTCGCACGACTAATAAGTTAAATTAAAGACGTCTAAAGGACCTAGTAGTCATCTCACTATCATTATAAGACTGCTATCCAACTTTATGTCGTATAAGTCAAGACTTATATGACGTTTTTGTTTGTTGGGGTTTAGTTAAAAAAAAAAAAAGTTAAAAAGCTAAAAATATTTTTTGCTAATAATTTCGAAATATGGCATCGTTACCACTGCCACAAACATTTAATTCTATGCACAAATAAAGAACCTAAATGCGACTTTTATTCCAATGAATCCTGGTTCACTGTAATTTCGATTTATTTAAAAAAATCGCTAATCCTCATTTTGCGCTGCTTCGTCTCCTATATGCTTAAGTAGCCTTGTATATAACCGGGCGATAGGTTTACCTGATATGTTCCAAAAGCTAAATCTTTTAAAAATGCAATATAAACGCGGAAAGAGTGGTTGTTGCAGTTAATCTAACCCATCGTGCTTTTCGCTGTCGGAGATGTTCAGCCTCTACTTACTCGTGCCTGTACGATGCTTACTTCACCAACACGGTTAAGTATCGTAGTTGCTAGCTGTACGTCTGCATTTGGCATTAAGTATAATAATTCCAAAATATTTATTTATTATGGTAGCGATACGGAGAAAGTCGCTTAAATTCGGAACATGAGACGTGGATATGGAATTATTGAAGAATTTGAAAATATTTTTAGATGGCCATGTCATGCTTCCACTATCCTATGAGGCTATCACTATAATATGAGGCCTTATTTATCTGAAAGACTGCGAGAACAGCTAGTGGAAACCCTGGTTCTGTCTAGGTTGAACTACGCTGACACGGTTTACGGCCCACGACTATTAGCTCGTACAGATCGCCTCATCCAAAGGGTACAAAATGCTTGTGCTCGGTTCTGCTACAATATTCCTCGCAGAAGCCATGTCACACCTTTCTTTAACAAGCACTTTTCTCTGAAAATGAAATCCAGACGCAAACTACACTTGGCTTGCCTTCTGTTCGGTGTAGTTAAGTATCAGAAACCGGACTACCTATTCAACAAGCTGAGCTGGCTTACTAGTAGACGGGAATGCGAGAGAAGGCAATGCTCACAACAACTCTCGACTCAGTCTCAGGGTACAGCCGCTTTCAGAGGCAGCTTTCGTTATGCGGCTTCCAAAGTATGGAATAACCTGCCACCACCGATTAGGATAATTAATACGATTGATACTTTTAGACGACGCTTACGGCAGTACCTCATAGAAGCGCAACGAAAGCTGGATATGGTCACCCTGAATGTCTCAATTATATGATATATGTACCTGCCCACTTGAGTATTGAGTATGTGTCAGCGTCTGTGTCAGTGGCTGTGTCAGTATCTGTGTCTGTGTGCTGTATACAGTTTCATTGCTGGGAATTGCTCTGGCTCATGCTGACGTTCGGCTCTGCTCACTGGCTCACATCCCGTATGTCCTCGAGCCGGAGGTTCTTGTTGCATTATTAAATTATGACAATGTGTTGGAACATGAAATTGTGGCATCGTTCCAAAAAGGTTTTTGTTCACTCATTTTCGAAGGATACCTTTATCTTTATTTAAGTATACAATGGTCTATCATGCATCTGTCTCACTTACTCATTTATTTGTCAGTCTTTCGAATCTTCAATTTTATGCACAATCACACTATTTTTGTACCTACATATTCGTTATTTTATTTATTTTTTTATCTGACACAAATTTATTTTATTTAGGTATACATTTACACGTTACATTATAAAACTGATTTACATCCGTCACATCACACTTTCAGGTCCAGTTGAAAACCAGCGTCAGGCACTTATTGTTGTCTAGCATTTTTGCTGAACTGGGCCTTTTTGGCGCAGCCGTGAGGAAATGAAATGAAATGAAATGAAATTGTTTATTCTGTAAATAGGATATCGAAATCACTTTTACACGTCATATAAAAAAATATTAAAAATAAGCTAGATGAGTTCGGCGTTTCCTATCTGACTACTCTGAGAAGAAAGGCCGAAACAAACTCAGAGGTCGCAGTCTCTTTTAAAGTCCAGACATAATCTTGGTCAGGCCATATGAGGACCATGTAGATAAGTGTCTGAAAAGGTCTTTTGAGGAAAGAACCACACAGATTTGAGTGGACCTGTCCAGTCAGTGCAAGCATTTGTCAGTAATCGTGGAGCTCAACTCAGAACTTAAGGAGCTCAACTCGACGAACAATACCAAAGAAAGGACATTTGGGTAGGCCGCATAAACTGCTCAAACTGCCAGACCATCACTAAAACTAGCAGAGAAATAAAAACATTATCCACATAGTCCTCACATTCACAATAGTTAAAATAATATAATACTTTACAAAGTAATCATGTCATTTTGAATATAATTTTCAACAATGTCAATGTGTTTATAAAACTGGTAGGTATATGTTGATTTTACATAATTAAAATGTCTAGTTTTATGATTTTATCACAAGGCTTAGCAGAGCGAGCAGTTCAATCCCAAGCTTTTTTATCTTCTAAATAATCTGAAATTGTATAGTACCCTTTTTTACAAAGTTTGGTTTTAATACAGATTTTAAGTCGTTTAATGGGTAAGTTTCGAATGTCAATGGGGAGTTTGTTGTAAAAACGTATACATTGACCCATGAATGAGTTGCCTACTTTGTGGAGACGTGTGCGATGTACAGCAAGGTTGTGTTTATTCCTGGTATTTAAACTATGAATATCGGACATTTTCTTAAAATTTGATATATTTTTGTGCACATACAATAGGTTTTCAAAAATATATTGTGAGGCTACAGTCAGAATATTTATTTCTTTGAATTTTTCTCTAAGGGAATCTCTTGGACCTAGATTGTAAATGGCTCGAACAGCCCTTTTCTGTAGAACAAAGATAGTATTAATGTCCGCACAGGTTCCCCAGAGAAGAATCCCATATGACATAAGACTATGAAAATAACTAAAATAAACAATTCTGGCTGTATCTACGTCAGTTATCTGTCTAATTTTTTTAACAGCATAGGCGGCCGAACTTAGCCTTCCTGACAATTTTTCTATGTGTGGGCCCCATTGTAATTTACCGTCAATAGTGATTCCAAGAAAAACTGTCGACTCAACAGGGTCCAACTCTGTTCCATTAACCTGAACATTGGTAGATAGCTGCCTGACATTTGGCATTGAAAATTTTATGAGTTTAGTCTTTTTTTCGTTCAGGAGAAGATTATTTACATTAAACCAATGCACAACTTTAGAGAGTGCATCATTAACTTGTTCAAAGTTGACTAACTGACGTTTGATTTTAAAAATGAGGGAAGTCTCATCTGCGAATAATACGATCTTGTGATTATCCCTTATGTGATAAGGTAAGTCGTTTATATAAATTAAAAACAAGAAAGGACCAAGAATTGAACCCTGCGGAACGCCCATGGTGACTGCAGATCCTGCAGATCTCTTGCCATTAACATCGACCCTCTGAACTCTGTTGTTCAGATAAGAAGTCAGAAGGTCAAGAGCCTTGTCCCTCATACCATAGAGGCACACTCCCCTGCTAATTTCCGACATCGCTCCTTACACTTTTTGTTTGATTTTTATTTTTTATTATTTTTTATCTACTGTTAATTATACTGTGTGCTTTTTTGGTCTGTGCTAAATAAATGTATTTTCTTTCTTTCTTTCTTATCCATCATATTTTGATAACAATCCGCGCCTTATTAGCTTCTTCAGTTGTATATTGACTTTGGCCAGGTTTCAAAGTAGGAGGCATCATTGATTGAATACCCAATCGATTTAGTGGTGAAATGGCATCTCGCTATCCACGATGAATATCTCATGTGATCGGAACCAACCCAGTATACCATGAAAGTCATGATCCAACTCATTTGAGAATGGTAGCGTCATTATTTACATTATTAGAAAAGTATGGTCCCTGAATATCTAAAATATAGCCATCGGGGGCAACTCACAACGAAGGTTTCAATAAGTGTTTTTTTTTATGAATGCAATACGACTGTCGCAAGGTTTTGAAGCAACTACTCATTTCGATATCTAATATTGTGCAATACAAGATCCCAAAGTTTCACCAAAATCGGCCGGACGACTTGTCTACTATGCGAAATGTATATAATACACCTCTGCCTACCCCTTCAGGGTATACAGACTAAGAGTTAATATGAATTGGAAATTGTTGGAATTCATTTGATTGCTTTTTGTTTATTCTTTAGCAGTAACTATAACATAAAAATCATCTTCTTGACTTCAACATAAAAATGGCTATATCTCTAAAACTGGCCATTATTATTTTTTGCGCCCATATTGATTTTTAATCAGCATGTTACAGGCTATATTGAACCAAAATTTCAGCCAAATTGGCCGAACGGCTTTTTCCAAACATTTTGTGCGGGGTCCTTTATGCTACATCTAAGTTGTGTCGCACTGTACATAATTGAGTTTCATTGCGTGTTGCTTTATTCTGCGTCCTGTTTTTAATTCAAAATGTCCAGGTATTTTCACCTTCTAATCCTGGCTTTCAAAATTTGGGGTTGGCAACCCTACCCTATTATAAAGTTCTGATTTGATGCGTTATTCAACCACTTCCCCAATTAAAAAGTACTCTGTGCACTACCCATTTTGTTATTGCAAAGGTCTAACGTCATTAACAATGCCCTTAACGTATTAAATATTGGCGACATTTGCGTATTGTCTTATTTAACGTGTTATTTTACGCGTAACGATCCAGGTGTACCTAGTAGTAGTATTAGACGGCTGAGCTGACGAATAAAACGACATTTATAAAGCTTATGTTTTATTTTTCGAGGGTAACCTCTATGGCATTTGTAATGGTCATTTTAAACTTATAAATCATTAATGATATGATACAATTTCATAATAAAATAAATAACACAGTTTTTTTCCTGCACTGTACTTAACACTATACTCACACTCTTTTAAATTCTTTAATCTGCATTGGAATAATGCATCGCTAAGTTTTCCACTTATTCTGATTTTATAGGTTCAGACGCCTGTATGAATTAGTTACCTAGGTACTCCATTACCTACAACATTGTTGGATAAGCGGGTAACCATTGTAACTAATTAGTGAAGGCGTGCGTATGTTTCACTGCTATCATTACCTACTAGTGTAAAGTTTTATAAGTTATAAATAATTACAGAATAATTCATTGATCGACAAATTAAAGATAATACCTAAAATGTTAAAATGCTGATTGATAAAAAAACTCTCCCTCACTTGTTAGAACATGCTCATGGTAATTCATAAAATCAATTAATTATATATGGCTAGGCTATGCTGAGACGCAGGTGACGCAACACAGAACAGTACAGATTTTGCATGGTAGGGCAGGCGAGGCAGACATAGGCCGCGAGCGCATGCTGCGACGCAGCTACATAGACACATTCGTGTCCTAGCTAGTACAAACAATCTGTCATTGAAACAAAATTACGAATCAGTGGTAAAAAAACAAGTGACGACCTGAACGCGTCACGCAGTATTCTGTGCCAGCTCTACAACGAGACGCAGAGCAGGTCAGACAAATGTCTGCGTCGCACGTGCCTGCGCCGCAGCACGTATGCAGCTATCAGTACGTTCATGCGTTGCAAAATCTGCTCTGCCCTGCGCTGCATGGACCTGCGTCACCTGCGTCTCAGCATATGCTTAGCCTGAAGGTTGCTGGTTGGTTGTTTGTTTGTGAAT
This sequence comes from Agrochola litura, assembly GCA_949152395.1. Lineage (NCBI taxonomy): Eukaryota > Metazoa > Arthropoda > Insecta > Lepidoptera > Noctuidae > Agrochola > Agrochola litura. The sequence continues at coordinate 14,573,895 of OX424493.1, forward strand.
ATAACAATATCGACAGCAATGCTCCTACAGGATATGGGGCAGTGCTACATAGGCGTCAGTCGTCAGTCCATGACATGTACATAATAGTTACAGGAAATAATAATAATTATTTATATAATATTTGCCAAAAACATTATTCCAACACGATGACAGTTTAAAGTACTTAACACGAATAACTTACATTACTTATAGAGAGAGGCACTGTTATATAACTCCGCCACTATTAAGGTATGTGTTCTTTGCTATCTGGTATAGTTGCGCGGACATTTTTTCACTGGTTTCTTTGACCATCTTGGTGAAGTGTCCCTCGGGCTTGTTGAGGAGGAGGTAGGGGTGGTCGAACTCGACCAGCCGCCCGGAGTCCATCACCATGACCCGGTCCGAGTCCATGATGGTGTTCAGTCGGTGCGCCACCGTCAGCACGGTGCAGTCCGCGAAGCGCGTTCTTATTGTTCTTTGGATAAATTCATCCGTTCTGAAAATGAGGATTCTGTAAGTCATTGCACATTATTTATTTTAGATTGAATCCATTGATAGAATTAAGTAGGTCGAGTGCTCGCAAGATAAGTCTGCGCGTGGCTGAAATAGGAACTAATAAGTATGCTGCTGTCTTGTCGTTTATGTAAAGGCGTGTCCCCACTAAGCCCGCGCAGCTCCGTGAGGCAAAGCCGCGCGGCCGAGCCTCGTGAGCGGGTACGTTTACAAACTCACGAGGCAGGGCCGCGCGGCTTGGCCCTAGTGAGGACGCGCCTTAAGGTCAAATTAAGTATAGAATTGTTTAATAAATTAATATAAGATTAATTATTAAGAATAGAATATTAATTAATATAATAATTAAGATTGAATATTTTAAATATTACAGTATAGAATTAAGCACGGCAGTGCCACCAGTAAGTGCGTAGACTTATCTATAAGCGCGCACTCTAGTTCCGTCCGCAGCTATCACGCTGTAACTATACAGGCTGCTTCAAAAGGCATTGATATTTTTTGCATTTCGTTTTTTTTTATATTTCAGAGACGAACCTAATTTATTGTTACAAAGCAGCCTAGTTATATATAAGCTAGATTTCTTTGGATCGTTTTAACCTGCTTTCTTGTTTTTTACTGGTTTCACTAGACTAGCCAAAGCAACACAAAAATACTTTTGAGCATCTTTGAAGGAAGTTTGAAAGTGAATCAGTCTTTGTTAAGACATGAATACTGCTTAGATTTAATTTTTGTTGTAATATTTTAAAGTAAGTAGTAGGTTAATCAATAAAACCAAAGGTTTAAATCCGACCATGATAGTAACTAAATGATCTGATCAACAGGTTCCATCTGTTAAACTGGGCATGAGCGAATGAAATACGGTCCAAATAGGTACTCGGCAGTATTTGGACCGTATTGTGCCACAAGTTGAAATGGCCGATGGTGGTTGTGTTGATAGATGGATGTTTATGGTGGTCGGTGTCAACATACTTGGGGTCAACGTTGGCGGTGGCCTCGTCGAGCACGAGGATGCGGTTGGCGCGCAAGATGGCGCGCGCGAGGCACACGAGCTGGCGCTGGCCCAGCGAGAAGTTGGAGCCGCCCTCCGACACCTTGAAGTCCAGCGCCGGCACCGCACCTTTCAAGTCCACCTATGGAAATACACAGCTTCACACATGACTATTTTATGAAAACATGATGATTCCCGTCAAATATACCTAAGATCCAAACACAATCCTGGACAAATCGATATATATGAACGAGCGACCTTAGATTTATAATGATCCTTAAGAGAAATTACTAGTTTCGATCGTCCAGCGTAGTATACCTACGCTGGACTACCTACAGTACCTACCCTGAGCAGTCTGACTGGCAAATCTTTTCATATCAGCACAAGCTGTTTACGAATACTAAATGATGAAAAATGAAACACTGAATTTTGATAAGTTTAGACTGTGCGATGCAAATGCACAACGTGTTTTTGGACAATTTGGCGCTGCGCAGCGTGCCTAGGTGTCGTTCGCAAGGAATGCAGCAACTCTGCGGAACATGGGTATTTTTTGTATTTTTTGTGTTACTTCAGGTGAGGGTAAAATTTTTATTTATGTGTAGCCAAATTCTAACTACAATAGACTACCTAGTCATATAATTAGACTAGTACTCACAGCTTCCAAGGCCTGCCACAGTTGTTCATCGTCGTAGTTGTTGAACGGATCCAAGTTGTAGCGCACGGTCGCTGAGAACAGCACTGGCTCCTGAGGTATAATGGATATCTTCGACCGCAGCTCCTGCGGCACACACAAGTAAGCAATTCTTTTAATTAAAGGTAGGTACTACTTATAGATATCTAATCAAACGTAATATATTACAGTATTTCTATTTTCTTAATGTCCCTCGGCAAACTTCGTGTTTCGTCAGTCATCGGATTTCTATCAGTTGCCCTTTGCACTTGGTGTAGACCGGACGCTCTCAATCGACTTGGAAGTATATAAAGTTGTTAATACTCTTTTAACTTAATGTAATTTATTTTAAAAATGGGAGGAAAGCTGCTAAAGTTGCAGGCACGACAGATACGAAAATAGTTTTACAGCTCTATAGAGTTCACATGGAAATCAAAACAAAACAACAATAAAGTATTTAGTTTAGAATTCAAATTATTATACACGATAAATTTAAGAATTGATGGACATGGAAATTAGCATTCGTATGTATTCGGAAATGCGATGATTCCCGAGGGACATTAAGAAAATAGAAATACTGTGTGTGTCTCGACCAAAAGGCAAAACCAGAAGGGGCTATGTTTGCTTGATTTAAAAGCTTGTACCGATTCTGTTAGCTTAAATTTTTTATTAATAAGCATTACAAGATAATATTAAATTTACCTGTAGAGCTAAGAAGGATGTGTCTACGTCATCAATGAGCACTTCTCCCTCTACGATGGCGAGCCGGAACAACGAAGAGATCAGCGACGACTTGCCGGCACCCGTCCTACCGACGATGCCCACCTACAAACATAACGAACATTATACAAGGGGAAAGTTCGAACGGATCCTCGGAAAAATTAGAGTAATTACGTAACACACTAAGGGCAATGCCGTTCATTTTGATAATTCAACAGTGTCCATTGAGTTATTTACGTTGTAGAGCATACGAATTTTTCAAACATATGAAGCAATGGATTAGGAATTTCCTTCAAAACCCTTGGGATTGTGACAGAAACCAATTGGGGTACAGAAGGGTAAAGGTACCTAACATTCCGTAGCGGCAACTGCAGGCGACATGTCGCCGCGACACGATTAGTTTCTGTAAATTTCTTTTTCTATGAAATACCTTCCGTAGCGACATGTCGTCGCCTTCATAGAAATATATATAAACCAGTCGTGTCGCGGCGACACGTCACCTGCTGCTGCCGCCTGCGGTCGGCTATGGAATGGTACCTTAAACATATCTACCATAAATATTGAAGTAAACCAAAAGTTGGTTCACTTCAATACTTTTTCACAATGAAATTTAATAAATCTATACTTTATTTACTTAAATATAAGTAATAAAGCTGAAGAGTTTGTTTTTTTGTCGAGCAAATCTCTAGAAATACCAGTCGGATTTGAAAAAATATTTTTGCATTTGATAGCCTAATTCTTGAGGAAGGCTATAGGCTAATTTAACATCACGATCACGGCAGGACTCTTAGGAGCCGAGCAAAAAGAAAAAAAGTCAGTAAGAACGCTAAGCGAAAACGAAGTAATCGCGCGGGCGATGCGATGCGTTGCGACTGGGTGGGACGGAGGAACAAGAAATTTTACGCGGACGAAGTCGCGAGCAGAAGATTGTGTATTATACACATTAACCTTCCGGCATAAATTCTCTAAATGAGGGTGAAAACTGCGTAGTTTAGAACAACAACGTGGTCACACAGACAGACACGAGAGGCGACTTAATTTATAATATGTACCTCTGCCTAAACCCTTCGGGAAGACAGGCGTGATGTTATGTAATATGTAGGTATAAAGTTCTATAATAATAATAATTGATTGTATTTTTACCTTCCATCCACTTTCTATTACTAAATTGAGATTTTTAAGCACAGGCAAGTCTTCTGGCGTGTACTTCATGTAACAGCTCTTGAACTCAATGCGCCCGCGCGCTGGCCAGCCTTTTGGAGTCTCTTTTTCTGTGAAATAACAGTTATTTATAATTCTAAAGCTTTAAGCTTCGGCCAAACTTGAGCGATTACAACGCGGTACGCGGGAGCGAAGCGGGAGCGTTAACAACGCGAAACTAACACAGTGCACAGCTGCGCGACTACAGCGCGAACAGCGAACTTCATTTTGTTTAGTGAAATAGTCACAGCCGCACGTCTATAGTTTAGTGTAGTCTGACTCTGGCCGATTCATCAGTCTGGCCGATTGAGTCCCATATTTTATCCTTATATTTTTATATCCAGGATTTTTCAGATCGTATAGAAGAGTATGTTCTCTTACTTTTTAGATTAACATCTTTTTATGATTATCGTCTGTCATCGTGGAGTTTAAATAATGAGACGTCCGTAATAATGTAACGATCTGTACACACGTCTGACCACAAGACGCGTGCTTCCCGCTCACTCCCGCTTGGCTGACGCGGTGTACCCGTGTTACGGTCGCGTAGGTGTGCAAGGCGCCATATAATAACACAAGCAGCGTCCGCCGCGCGGTAGACACTCCCGCTTCGCTTCCCGCCTTCCCCGTTGTGGTCGCTCAGGTTTGGCCGAAGCTTTATAGCTTTTCCTTTTCTTATTGCCTAGGAATACAACGCGATATCTGCGCGTCGCTGATTAATAACGCGTCTAAAATAGCTCACATATACGTATACAACAGCAATTTAAAAAAAAAATAACCGACGGATATTTTCAACGCCCCCAGCGTTGAAATTTATCGGTTCAGAATCATGTACTGAATCCCTAACAGGTTGCGCGTCGAAATCTCTGCCACCCTTTATACTTCTTAGCTGTTCTGAATCAACCTGGAATATAACTGAAAGTTGGGGAAGGGGCAAGTTAACAGCCTTTTTTGTTACATTGTTACATTATATTCTGTGTTATCACATTGGGGACAATAAAATGAGAATAATATTATAATATTTATTTACTCGAACTAGTTACGAATGATAACGTTTTTAACATTTATTTGAATAGCTGCAAAGGACCTAATCTTGTATCGTATAGCTTCTCATAAGCCGACGGGAGAAAGGAATTCCGACTGAAGGCTCTAAACTTGTAACCAAATTCTGGGTGGATTCCATTTGGATTGTCTTCGACACGCTAAGAAAAAGAAAGAATTCGCTCCCAATTTTCTTTTAATGAATAAGTCTTAGTATCATAGAATTATCTGCGTGAAACAAGGTCAGCTTATTGTTGTTTTGTGGGCTTTGTATCATAATTTGTCTAATCGCATGCATGACTGAAAATCATTCTTCAGTTTCTAGGAGATTACGAAGCGATTTCTAAACTAATAGATATTATAAAGAGAAAACATTTGTTTTTTGTATGTTTGTTTGTAATGAATAAACTCAAAAACTTCTGAACCCATTCAAAATAAACGATTCTTTCACCAGTAGAATGCTATATTATCACTGAGTAACATAGGATATAATTTATAAAGAAGCCGCTGGTGGAAGTTAGTTAATTATAATTTGATTCAAATTATATTTTCTCAACTGCTGAATACTGTTGTTTTTCAGACAAAAAAATCGACTACAAAGAAAACAAAACACAAACCTCCTTTGTCCCACTTGGGTTCTCGTTCGATGTGGGTGTACTGCAGTATTCTCTCGACGCTGGTCATCTGCGAGATCACCTCCGCGGTCTGTCTCACGCCGAACTGCAGCATCCCCGTCAGGATCAACGTTTGCGATATCGCCAGGCCCACGTTTCCAGAGAATATTGTTTCTGTTCAATGAATTATGTTGTCAGGATATTATGTTGTTTCCGCTGCTATTAGAACGTCTGTCGTATGGCTTTTGAGTTTGCTATTATTAGATTTTTAATGTAGTTGTGATTGCTATGTAGACGTCGCGTCGCCGTCGCTAGGAGTACCTACCAATTATTATGTGCTACACATTCATGTTTAACGAGTTGAGTTGTGTAATGCATTTCAAGTATCTAATAGGTACCTATGTTTGTAAACAAGCTGTTGCAATCCGGTACCGAAGGTGATTTCAATAAGTAACTAGTAAGTTCCTCCTTTAAGAATGTTAAAGTCGTGACTGATGTAGAATCGAAATTCCGTATTTCATTAACTCACAAGAATCGATCGAAAGTCGAAACAATTTCAAAGTCATCTTTAGCACTTTCGACTCCACTCACTTTTCATAGAACTCATACGCCATGCCGCCATACAAATTGGAAGTGAACCCTCCGGGAGGGCTACCGGCATTACGTTTACGCTAAAGTTAAGCATCGCGGATGGTCAACGGCATTAGGTTAAAAACCGTGTTATAGAACACTGTAAAACGAAATAAATTTGTGTTTTCAGGGGGTCTTGTCGCTATACGTAGTTTCTAACCTTTTAAATTTTTTGTGAATATTTGGAACCGTGAAAAAAAACTTGAATTTTAAAACCACCGCTTCTACTAATAAATCTTGTTAAAATATACATCAGATTTTATTTTCACGGTTTATAATGCTGTATTCGCTAAGAAAAACCTACATTGAAAATGATCCCTCCGCGAGGGAGCATATGGGATGCCAGGAGTGGCATCCCATATGCGACTAGGAGAACCCTTCTGGAGAGCTCCCGGCACTGAACATGTTAGACTCAAACAAGTAGTAGTACTCACTGCTATCGATGACAAGGAAGGCGACGATGACGATGGTGAGGTAGATGACGCAGATGAAGTCCAGCCAGAAGCCGAGAGTCACTCCGCTCGCGAGGTAGCTGCTCCACGTGGACGTGTGGATGTCCTAACACGGCAAAAATAAAATAAGATAAGAGATAGCTTTCTGCTTTGCAGCATAGCTGTAGGTACATAAAGGTACCGTAGTTACTCATACATTAGGGAGTCAAAAGAATAGGCTACGATGATGAACATTTTAGGATTAACATGGGTTCTTTAGTGGCCACTTCAATAGAGGTGTTAAATGTAGGGGAATTATTGCTTTGCATTTGCAGCTAACAATATTTATGAGAACTTAACCAATTTAGTCCAGAAGGTTAATAAGTTTTAGACAGAAGTATATGGCGGTGGTGGTATGGATATAGTGGTATGATATATATCAAGATGTGCGTACCTGGAATCTATCAAATTCTTGAATCAGTCTCTGTTCTGCGCCAGCCGATCGGATTGTACTAATGCCGTTGAGAGTAGCAGACATATGAGAGAACACTGGACTCCGAGCTGGAACGAAATTATTTTATTAGTTACAAAAACGTTTATTTTTAGGCGACGAAGTACTTCTTAGACCCACGCTACCTGTTATTTGAAAACATAAATACCTATGAAGATTTAATTTACATACATATAACCTCAATGTGTCAACGAATAGTAGACTAGGGCCCAGTGGAAATAATCTGTCTGTTCCGGTTCTATAAATAGCAGAACCTTGGGTTTGTGATATATGTATAATAATTCTTTCAGGTGGTTCTTACTTGTGCCTTCCAACCGTTTGATACCCTGTGCTGACTTGAGGTAAATTTGAAGGATTGTGTAGAACAACAGTAGGATGATGGTGGTAGGTAGCAGGGTCCAGATAAGGGCAGCAGCGTTGAGCGCCAGGATGCTGAACATCACCAGGTAGATCTGGATACACTCTAGCAGGAAACGAGGTAATAATTCGTCGAGTGCTCCGATGTCTTTGGAGAATCTGTTCAGTATACGGCCTGTGAACAAACATAATAATGGTAATTATTAGCAAAATATACGAACACAATTTTAGTACCTAATTTACATGAAACGGGAAAAAAAGGGAACCAGAACTTAGTAATAAAGCTGTACTCACCGGAAGAGTTAGTGTCAAAGAACCTCATGACGCCTCTGAGCATGGAATGGAACATATCGTTGTGGAGGTTACGGGACGCCTTCATGCACACCTTGAAGAACATGAACGCGCGTGCCGTGATGAAGAAGATGCAGCATACGATCAACGCGGAGTACACGTATAAATATTGTGCCGTGTCTAGAGGTCCTATGTAGGCGTGGATGTTCAGGTCTGCAATTTTTTTAACAATATTAAATGCTTTTGCAATAAGAAACAATGGTAAAAGTCAAGTTGACAAACTTACAAACAAAAAATAATCATCAAATTAATTTAAGAACAATTGAGAAAAATCTTGCACAACGTAATTTTTGAGACATTAATCAAGTAGATAAGGATAATTAATGGCAATGATTCTACCTGGCTGTTGGTTAACTCCTGAGAAATAGCTGGATAAATTAAAAGTGCCATTGTCAGGTGGCTGCGACCGATCGAAGTGGTAGTCCTTTGTTGTTCTGTTATTAGCTGCTTCTTTTAGTGTCGTGACTTCGTTTGTCCTGCGAAAGAGTTCGTGTTTACTCTGGTTGGCCTTTATTGTTTTACGATCACTTAATTTTGAATGGACGTCTGAATAAAAACTGCCTCGTTGGTCTAGTGGTTGCAAGTGCTACTGCTGAGCATGAGGTCCTGGGTTCGATACCCAGGTCGGGCAAAGTATTATTGGGTTTTTCTATTTTGAATTTCTCAGTAGCAGCCCATAGTCTGGATTTGTGCCTGGTTGATGGCGATAGGTTCGCCCCCTATGGGACTTAAACATATAACTGGCGAAATGTGGGTGTACCTACTATAAGTACACCGCTGCCCAATCCTCCGGGGAAACAAGGCGTGATATTTATGTTATGACTAAATATTGCTTTCTAAATCTGGGACTTTTCATATCTGCTTTTAACGCACCTTCAATACCTTTTCTTACTTAGCTTGTTCATCATTATTGACCGCTTTGTGTCAGCCGTTGGTGGGAATAGTCAATGATGATGTTGACTTCGTTTGCTAATTAACGGCACTTACAGAAAAACTGGTCTCCAGCAATGGATTGCGATAACCCTCAGTCAATATATTTATAATAATAATAAAACTTCAGACAACACATACACAGAGAATCCATACGGTATTGTTAGTAAAAATAAACTTAAAACGAATGTTAGTGTTCAAATAATAATCTTTTGCTATTATTAAAAAGGTAGAATTAAACTCACCAAAAGGTGACCCAGTAATCACAAAGCGTGGCTGAAAGCTGTCCAACCACAAGCAGTACGATCATGAAGAATAGTGGCAGCGCGCGCCCCCCAGCCCGCAGGTAGGCGCCGTACACTCGCCAGCCCATCGAGCCCGATTCACGTTCCTCTTCCTCCATCTCCTGCGCCACCTCGCAGCCGCCCATGGACTCGCACAGCGACGGACGACGCGTTGTTGATAGCTGGATAAATGTTTAATGGTGATAATACCAGGGAGTTTACAAATGGTCAGGTCTAGCGTGGGCGATGTACCTACGAGGTTGCTGTTACGAAACAGCAATCTCAGTGGCTCATTATATCCAACTTGGAAGTGAATAGCGTCGTCGTAAACCTCCTATGGAAAAATGCCAGGCAAGTAAATTTTGGGAATACGGGTATCCCTATTCCTAAAAATAACTTTACACTACACTACTCGAGGTTTCGATAGCATTACCGTTAAAACCCTTCGACTAAGTTGAATTTGCTTTAATGGCATAATATTTCGTCAATAGCGCAACGAGTGGTTATTGACCTCAAATTGGAAATACATAGGTAGCATTATTTTTAGGTCAAGATTTTTCAAAGTTAATCGTATCGAATTTGTTGCAATAGAATTTGAATTAAGTCTATATTTTTGTAATACATACCGATTGTCAAATATCAATGCAGAATAAAATGGCTCTACAAATATATAAAACCAATTAAGCTTATAAACCAAAATCATTAAGGAATCGTAAGAATTTACACCGCATATGACCGACACCATTCGGACCATTTCCGAGGTCCAATCAATAAATTTAAATTCAATCAAGATCTTGCTTCAGCATTCTTATCAGAATTATAACTTATAGACAAAGATTTAAGGTTTGATTTAAGTATTTGGTCTTAAAATTTGAAAGGGGTAGAAGCGTAGTTCAGGATTCCACGTTCTACTTTGAGTGAAAAAATCTTGTCACGTGCGATGAATAACGTAGTGTGGTATATCGGATTGGCGAATGCGTGATGGGATCCGAGATATCCGTTACACATTTTATGATCAAAGTATCAACGAAGTAAGTTGTAAGTAATACTATTTATTTTTGTTCCCCTTCCTTCTTAGTTCGTCGCCTATTAAGATGTTTATGATAATAGTAAACATTTTTTTTGTGTAAAAAATTTACATAGTCATTTTAAGTATGTTAATTACTTTTCAACCTACTTTTCAAATTACAGACTTTATTGTTGCTTTAACTCTTGAGTTATATCAGGACCCAAGGCTACTTTTAATTGTGGCATCATGTTATTTGCCGTTACGAATATAAGTTTTACTTTGTTTCACTTACTCTAGCAGATGTTCGTCGGGACATTGGCAGAGGTTTCTCTACGTCTTTCTTGTCTTCGTTTTCGTCATGACTGGACGACAGCAGCTTCGCGAAGTCTTTGCCTGTGCTCACCAACTCATCGTATGATCCTTTAGCATCCACATACCCCTATTAAAACAAAAAGCGAATTAAGGTAAGTGATTATTTATTACTAACTTAATTCAAACGATTATTTAATTTTCTGAGGTTGGCTTAATGGCATTTAATATTAAGTCTTTCTAGGAATTCTCGAGTGGTGGCATTCTAATCACACATCATGACGCATCATGTTTGAATAATTTATCGTATCCAAGGACCTAAATAATGTGGTAAGTTAATCGACAATAACTGTAACAAAAATCACTTTAAGTAACCAAATATTGATTTAATAAATACGAATCGAACCCCAGAGACATTAAATAAATAAACAACAACAACCAACCGCGAACAATCTATGTAGTAACATGAACCTACGGCATAGGCAAAGAAAATGTATGGAGTTCAGTGACATCAGATTATTGTGTCAGAATAATGTATGTTACGTCTTCTATGAGGTAGACGGTGACCTTGGCGTAGTGCAGCTGTTGCATGTGTACAGTGGGCTGCATCAATTGAAAAATTAAAATTTGAATACAACTGGGGTACCCAATTGATGCAGCCCACCGCGTACGAATCACGCTAGACGAGAAATTACAGTGTGGACCTTATAAAACATCTCTTGCGGGGCGGTTAAGCTCGGCCGCTTATGCTGTTGGAAAGATAAGACAGTTAAAAGATATAGAAACCACGCGTTTGGTCTATTTTAGCTACTTACACAGCATTATGTCGTATGGCATTTTACTGTGGGGTCGGGCTGCTGACATTGAATCCATCTTTATTTTGCTAAAGAGAGCTGTCAGAGCCATTTATAATCTACATCGCCGCGAATATCTCAGGGAACTAAGTATTTAAAAGGAATTCATATTATGACGGTACCTTGCCAATTCATTTATGAAAATATTATGTATGTAAGGAAAAATCCACATCTCTTTAATAAAATAAGTGATAGACATCATTTTAATACTAGAAATAAAGATAAACTAGATCAACCCTTTTTCAGATTATCTAAAGTACATACATCTTTTATGGGGTACTGTGTTAAATGTTACAACAAAATACCTTGTGACATATTGCAATTAAATGAAAGAAAATTTAAAACTCATATTAAAAGTACACTTTGTAAACAAGCATATTACAAATTAGAGGATTATATCCAAGATATGAGTGCCTGGAAACATGCTGATCCTGCTCCATAGGATAATTTAGAATCAAGACAAAATCAAACTGGTTGCTAATTTAACTGTAAAATGTATTATTTTGTGTTATATGACTTTGATTTTACATTCTGTGATTACTTCCTCACACACTGACTTATTAATTATGAAATTTTAGGAAAATCGTCTACTTTTACGATGTTTGTAAATATGTGAGCACCATGTATCTATCACTTAATTAAATTATCTGTCGTTGTTTCATTTTATATTCTTTTTACCTATTGTGGTATTAGTAATTTTATTCTAGGTAGGGTAGGGGGTACATATAATTATTTAACTAATGTACGTACAAACTATTGTAAAACATTTTAAAAGAGTAACGGTGGAGTTTCTTGCCTATTCTTCTCCATACGAAACCTACCTTTTGGAAGGGACGACTAGAATCAATATTATTATCTTGTAAATTTTGACGTTCAAAAGTGCCTTACAAGGGCCTATTTGAAATAAATGATTTGACTTTGACTTAGTACATTAATGCAAGTGTCATGTCGAGAATTCAGTTATTATAAGCGACTAGAAGTAAAATAGAATATAAATGTAGTCTCCGAGATCATTTAAATGGTTTCTCATAAATACGTTGAAAAAAGCAGCCGCTGGAAGTTCATGCTGACATTGCCAGTGTAGCGGTTACACCGCCACATACGGACTACGCATCATAGACATGACGTCACACAAATCCTGCATCGCGCAGTTAGAGTTTACCGAGCGAACGATATACATACAAGATTTCAACTTTAAACCGATGGGCAGTTGCCCGCCAGACACAACACCCGTCTGGTCGGAGGATCCTCCCTTTTTTTTGGTGGATGAGTGAACTTTACACCCTGTTCTTCATGCCACTAAATTGGTGACCCCGAGTATGAACGTCAACGCAGCCTTCGTGCAATTACTTCGGCGTGACGTCATCATCATCATCATCACTCCCGCAAGCTTTCGTGAGGTGAGTCACACAGCCAGCACCCACGGCTTCAACGGGTATCCTGACCACCAGCATGCAGCGAACGCGCATTCCTGGTCATCACCCTCAGCCTCATCACCCCGACTCACTGGGGAATCAACGCTATCAGCCTCATCACCCTGACTCACTGGGGAATCAACGCTATCAGCCTCATCACCCCGACTCACTGGGGAATCAACGCTATTAGCCTCATCACCCCAACTCACTGGGGAATCACCGCAATCACCACAGACAGTTCCGACTCACCGCGAACTATGTGGCACCCGGTTCCGACTCACTGGAACTACAGCTGGCACTGTGTGAAGCATCGCAAGATTCAGCCCACTATCGACCTCCGGTCTCCGGAGGGGAGTGATGTAGCGGTTACACCGCCACATACGAACTACGCATCATAGACATGACGTCACACAAATCCTGCATCGCGCAGTTAGAGTTTACCGAGCGATCGACATACATACAAGATTTCAACTAGTTACTAGTTTTCAACTTTAAACCGATGGGCAGTTGCCCGCCAGACCCGTCTGGTCGGAGGATCCTCCCTTTTCTATGGTGGACGAGTGAACTTTACACCCTGTTCTTCATGCCACTAAACCAGCATGGACGTGGCGACGACGACTTTTATTTATTTTGTCATTAGACAAAAGAAATAAAAGTAAGGTAATATTGTATAAGTTACGTTGTTAATGTTGATGACGTAAGTAAAATCATCGGCATTAAAATAGTTCAGATGCATGGTGCGTGACGAGTACGCGTATGTTGTGCCGCACCTAATGATTCCTTTTGCCAGTTAGTTCTCGTAGCCAATAAGAAAGATTAGCAGTCCCTATAGCACAGGTTTGAAGTTCAAGGTGGGATGAAAATGTACGGAGTCTGGTAATGTTTTTAAGTTACCGTTGTAGCGACAGTGTAGCTAACTCGAGAAACCACACATGTTCATGTGCCTACGTACAGAAGGAGATAAAACGAGAAAAATTAGCTGGACACAGATACAGAGAGTGCTACGGGGGGCAATGACTTTAGAAATAAATGTTACGTTACATTGTTCATGATAACGATGTAGGTAGTCAGTGGCCTTAAGGTGGTGCAGCTGATGCGTGACGAGCACGCATGTGATGTGGTGTGGCGCATCAACCATTTTAAGGACCAGCAAAATAATGCTGCCAATTCCCGCCGAAGCTTCTGGGACAGATACATAGAGCAATGGCTTAATAAATAAATAAATGTTAGGTTACATTGTTCATGATGACGATGTAGTCAGCGGCCTTGAGGTAGTGCAGCTGATGCGTGACCAGCACACGCGTGGTGTGGCGCAGGTAGCCGCTGATGCACTCGTCGAAGAGCTGGCGACCCACGTGCGCGTCCACAGCAGAGAGGGGGTCGTCCAACAGGTAGATATCGGCCTGGTAACAAAAGTGAGCGTTTATTAGGACTCTATGAAAAGTGTCCTAGTGACAATGTGGTATTAAGGAGATTTTCTCTAAAAGCCTTCGTTAGAAACTGTTAATTACAATATTTTATTAACATAATTGTTGTTTGTTTAATATAATTTCACACAAACAATAGTAAAAACCGAAAGGAACCAATAAGGTGTTCAACTGTGTTTTTCGAGGATTTGGTGAACAGTAAATGGATTATGATTATGAAATTAAATGCATTTCTGTTGCTGCATTTTGACTAAATTAAGGCTTCATAGTGTAAATTAAAAGTCAGTTCATTAGTGAGGCTTAAACTAAGTGCCAGTAAAAGTTAACGGTAAGCTCTGTCGGCTAATTTTCAGGGAAGAGCGTAATTTTACTGGCGTATTACCGCGACGTCGCTAGAGTGCAGTGCACGCTGGGATTATCTCAGGGTGTAAAATCTTAGCATTGCCTATCTAGAACTGGAGTGAGGATATCCAAGTGTTTCATAATGGTATTTTAGCTAGATTATTTGCGTTTTAGTCGAAGTCCCCTCAAAAACAATATCATCTCGATTTTGGTGTGGTCTAAAATATCGAGCAGTAATAATAAATACGTTTTGTTTACATTTTCCAAAATACATTTCTTATTTTCCTTGCATAGCATGAAAGTAGGCAAGAAGCACTGTATAGCGAGTTATGACATAATAAGTTACATATACCTGTCTGTATACTGCTCTGGCAAGGTTGATGCGGGCTCTCTGACCGCCAGACAAGGAGGCTCCTCGTTCACCGACGAGCGTCTGGTCTCCGTGAGGAAACTGTTGGAAGTCCTTCTGGAGAGCACAGACTCTTACCACCTGGAAAATTAGCGTAATTATTAACACTCGAAAAGTGGTAAAATATATATTTGGCTCATAAATTATAACAAATTCAAATTGAATTAAATCGAGCGTTACTATTCACTCTTTTATTTTATTTCACTGACAAAATTGTTAGGTATTTAAATATTTCAGCGCTATTTTTTGAGCATGCTAAATAATAGTAGGTAAGTATATCTAGGTACTTACTTCTTTATACTTTTTGGAGTTGTAGGGCAGGCCAAACAAGATGTTTTGTCTGACAGTAGCCACGAACAGCCACGGCTCCTGACATGCGTAAGATAGAGGCCCAGACAGGTAGATCCGGCCATTGGTCGATCGAAGTTCATTTAGAAGTAATTGAAGAACTGAACTCTACAAACATAAAGGTCATTGAAAATCAGGACCTAAGCTCCTAAGTAGGCATATAATATGTTAATTTGCACTTGAAACTTGTTAAGCATTAGTATTTTGCAATGTAGTGTAAATGGAACATTTGTCATACAATCATTCATATTTGGGATGTGGTAAATATTCGTGTACTTGAATCAATACCGGTCATTTGATTCGTTTAACTTGTTGACACATTTAAAACTGGTATCGTTTTGATGTTTTTGGTAGTGTTGTTTAACTAACGTTTACTGTGAATTCACGTCCGTTTAGTAGCTTTTAAGGTACTTGTGAAGTGCGGAAATAAGTTATGCATATGTTTACAGTTGCGTAAGTTTACCTAGAAGCCTCAAATGACTGATGATTTTCTCACGTGTTTTAAAGATTTGAAGAAACTTTCCAAGAGTTCATGATCTATCGTGGTAGCTAAGAATTGTATGTTGTAGGTATATAGTTTGTAGGTAAATAGAACAAAACTTATAAAATATAATTGTTTTGTAATGATAAGCAAGAACATTCATTGTCAGATAACAAACCTTTCCGGATCCGACAGAGCCGATGATGGCACACAGCTTTCCCTTAGGCACCATGAGGTTCAGCTGGTTCAAAGAGATTGGTCCATCGTCAGTCCAGCTAGCGCTCACGTTCTGGATCAGAATGCCCACATCTGGGTTCACTGGCATCGGGCATAGAGTAGAACTCATCAAGCCTTTTTCGTTGCACTCAAATCCTAAAAATTTAAGGTGAAAATGATCGATTAGATGGGGCTCATAAAATTACGTTTACTGAAAAGTTGAAACGTCGCTCTTAGTCGTATTACACCGTTTTCTTACCAAACCCGTGGGTTATAAGGTAGGTTAGGTTTATATTATATAAGTTTAACAATGCGTGTACAATACTGGACTTGAAACGTGTGCAGAATAGTTTTGTAAAATCGATCCGAATGTCCGTGATTGCACAACTAGACTACAAAGGATAATAGTAAACCATTGGATTAATAATACGAGTCTCGCCGTCTGATTCAATCGGTTAACCCCTTCAATGCGGCAAAGGCCGGTCGCCGTGTTTTTTGTTGATAAACACGTGCGGCAGATCGGCGTAGAATTTATTTTATCAACATTTAGAGTTTCGGAATTTTCCTTTGCGTATTAAATTTTTCAGTGGAAGAAGTTGTAGACAAGTGCAGAGAACGCCTCTTGGCGACTGTCAAAATACTCAAGACGCTAATAACCATCTCTCTATTTTATTAATACAAACTCACACACAAACAACAGTTATAGCTCAGTGGTTAATTGATTGGCAAACGAGAAGTCGACGTATGTTTGACGAACCATATCCGTTGTGCTAAAATTGCTATTATTGCTAACGCCTAAAAAATAGCTTGCACCTAAAATAAGATCAAATATCGCAATATGTTGTTATTAAATGTAATAAATGGTGTTGCAATAATTCGATCTATCAGATTTGCGAGCAACACTTATATAACTCACGAGTTAATGGTCCATCGAGATATTTTTCGCATTGCTGGTAAACACTTATTTTTGGTTAGAATTTTTATCGTAACGACGACGTTAGCCTTATTAAAAATAAGGTTTTTGAGCTTAGGAACCCGAAAATAATGAGATAGGTTAAGTTACCTAACTAATCAAATTAGGGTTATTCGCTAGGAAAAATAGAAAATAAATAACAAGTCTGCTGCTAGACTCTGAGGTACACGTGTAGCAGCAGAGGCACTCCAGGCACTTATTATTATTTCATTCTTTAAAATACCTACTTATTATGGTAGCAAATGTTACTTGTTAGTATTGTTACCTTTGCATCAAAAAAAAAAAGTATTAGGTGTGTTAGGACTATTTCCTCGCGTTCAAAAAAGAAAATCATGAACCCATGTTGATTAACCACATTAGATGTTAATGCGCCCTTTAAGGTCCCTTGATTGACTTCCCCCATAAAACAACTACACCATTTTGCTGCAATTTTGCCAACATCATGGCGTGAGCACGAGTCCTAACTCGTGCTCTCGCCATGATGTTGGCAAAATACAAGTAATATCTAGGTAGTAATCTACCCTGTATTTTCAGCTATACAATGCCGCCCATGGGCATGTGACCACCCGTGTTTTTCTGAATTTTCATGAAAAATAATAGAAAATTAACTTTAAAACTATCTGAATTTTTTTTCTTTTTTTTTTAAATTCCTTTTATTTTATGGACTTGTGTTTTTTTAAAAATAAATACAGATTTTTTTTATAAAAAAATATCTTCACCTCCGTTTTTTTTTCATGGTCGACAAATTTTAACAAACATTTTTAGTTAATCCGATAAAATAACTCATAAGCTTTTAGAAATAATAAACAGAATGAATCAAAATAGAGCCAATAACATCGGAGATATGGTAAACTCAAAAAATTAAAAATTGAATAACACGAAAAATATTAAAGATAGACCCCCTTTGAAATTTAATTTTCGAAAATTTCTTATAAATATTCAGAAATTATAGTGGCGGTCACATGCCCATGGGCGACATTGTATAATCACTTAATCAGGTATAAAAGTAGATACGAATCTACCATATACCTACAGAAAGGTCTGGTAGCTATATGAACCAAAACACCAATCTTCCCTCACCATTATTTACCTACGTCGATCAATTCGGAATCTAAATCATTAGACTCTTTAAATACTGTTATAGTATTCATTGTAATCGATATTTCTATCGATTTATTTGAATGCGCTAATAATGATGGTGTAAAACTATCCAACAAAGCCTTAGGTGATAACAAAGGTTTATTGGCTGAAAACATGCAAGGTAATTTTGAAACGTACGTTGAAGACAAGGAAGTTTGGCAATAATTCCTTCTGCACATGTGGCTTCCCTGATACCTCATTAACGGCATAAATAAGTAAGAGTCTATTAACTGCTCCCAAATTACCATGTTTATTTTAATCTTATTTTTTTTTATATTCGTCCTTGACATATTTATTCTATTATTTGACATTATATACCTACGATTTAATTTCAACTCTTTATTAGTGACTTTTGTGGACATGATAATTATTCAGATTGATAACAGTTGTAATAGCAATCATATAATTTATTATTGCGTTTTATTAAAATCGGTTTTTACTTTTATTAATTTATTTATCTTTTGTATACCTAGATTCTTTTCTATTTTGTGAATGTGAGAACGCTGTAGGCTTAGTGGATTGTAGACCTGTTGACCATTTTCTATTTTGTTAAGTACTTGGTACTAATTGAAAGACCTACACTGTCCTCCCATACCTAGTAACACTGTTATTTGAAAGTATTGTAAAAGCCAATTATTTTTAAAAGAGTAACCGTGGAGTTTCTTGCCGGCTCTTCTCCATAGGAAACGACCAATTGGAACCGTGCACCTAGCTTCTGACGTTTCATAAGTGCCCATGTAGGTTTATGTAAAATAAAATATTTTGAATTTGAATTAAAAAAAAAAATTGTTTTCATACAGAATGATCCAAAACTTTAAATGTTTTGTTATCATTGATTTACAAATTATATTGCCTGAGTGTGACCACTTTGATATAGAACAGCACTTTCAGGATCAATATCTAATTGAAATAGTATCTAGATATGTACAAGTTATTCTACAGGCAACACCAAATAGTGTTCTTAATATTTTATCTACACCCATGCTATAAAACCTCTATAAAAGTATCAGATACTGTTAGCTTATGGCCAACATTAAAACAGCCAGTGTCATAGTAACTATTACCTCATCCCAATGAGTGTTACAATGTTGTACTAAATATTATTATGCAACTCGTTTCAACGTTCAAGCGGGGGACAGCAGCACCCGCTGCACGCATGTGTGTGTGATGTGCTGCTGCAGGCGACGTACATACGTGCAGTTGTAATTCAATATTAACCTAATATGCAAATTGAGACAAATATCCTGCATCATGCACAGGCCGGAAAAGAGTGTGTGCGAGTGATTAGCAACATAAAACAAAAATTAAGAGATGACAAGGAGAAAGGTGTAACATACGTTGAAACGAATATGCTGTACAAATATATGCAATGCAACATGAAATGTAACACAACAACAAGACGAATATATTTCAACGTGAGTGTTTTTTTCTGTTTTATTTTGTTCATTAATTTCTAACTTACCAGGATTGTAAATGCCCTCCTCATCGATTTTCTTGAAGGTGTTAGGACGTAGGTCAACTTCGCTCAGATTATTCTTTTTCTTCTTATTCTCTACCATTTGTACTAATTTAGCGATGTCTACGTCCGGAACACTGCGAAGGTCCTCCCGCTCATCTGTTGTAATACGACTTTATGTTAATTGAATTCATAATATACAGTCATTACTATACTACATAGCAACATACATGACCTTATTGACAATAATTGCTATCATATGGCATGTTTCGTTTATGTTTTATGAAATGTGAAGTGAAAACCTGTGTGTATCAAATAGATTTTGTTTTTAATTCTTATTATTGAAATATGTTTTTCTTTTCTAAAGAGTGTAAAACAAATTCATTTTTATTTGAATCGGAACATAAATTAAATTACAACAAAAAGCGCCCTCCTTAGGTTAGTCTATAAGCGAGTGTTAGTAGGTACCTAGGTATATGTAGAGGCATAAGAAGCGAGAATAAATGACATCACAGGATGCGTGTTAACACAATAAACGTCGGTTAATCAAATATTCTTGACGCAACAAGTGCATCATTTACGAAATTTACACCCAAAACTATTCTGACTAATCTCGTACCCAAAAGTAAAACTGCCTCAATACGGCGAACAGAGCAATAGGACTCCATAGTCAATGAAAGGCTTGACGGCAAATAGACAGCAAGAGTCATCTGTAGTATGTTGAACATTTGTGCCAACGGGAACGCCTGTGGAAATCATTGATTTGTTGATTCTCTTGGTGATTGTAAGCAGCAGCGTTCATCGACTACTGCAGTATTCAGTTAATGTTAGTGATATGAATCATCTCTACTATCACTATCATTGTTATTTAATGTTTTAAACATTATGTGTAAGAGTTTAAATTGAAAACTATAACTTGTGGCAAGAATAACATCAGACGTTCATTTTAGTTGAAACCCTTAACCAAACGCCACCAAAATGTCATGTCTTTACACAGTTTACGTTCTAATAACTAATTGACTCCAAGTATTTAAAAGTAGTTAGGTAGATGTCTTGACTAAATAATTTAGCCAATACAGGCAGTAGTACGGAACAGACACGTAAATAGAGTTAGATAATTTAAGTATTAGTGTTATTATTAGCGTCGAGTCTCAGTTATAATTTGGACTCGTAGAAGAAGGATAGTGTCGATATGCACTTAGTGCGAGGTCGAGACCATATGGTCTCACGTACCGAACAACATGAATGCCTCGAGGCGCTGCACTGATATTAGCGCCTCTGCCAAAAATGACACAGCATTCGACATGATTATCGATAGCGTTCCTTGTAGGGTGTTGAAGAATTGCGCCAATGGGAACACCTGTAAATTATACACGTACACTGCACTCGTCCATAAAAGTTGTTAAACAATCAGATAACTTTGATATTATAGAGCTTTTGAAAGATTTAGCTTTTGCCCAATATATATTTGAATGTGTTGACTTGAATTTTAACATTTGCAGAATGCAGTATTCATCACGACCACAAACAAATTGTAATAAGTGTAATGAAATGAACAGTAATTTTATACATTAAAAAAAATATCATTAACTTAGAAGTTACCATGGGTTTGTTTGAGGTAGGTACTTACAATGTCTGCAGTAACTTGGTAGCCGAACAGCGAGTAGGAGAGCAGAGTGATGTACAGGGTGAGTCTCTCGGTGAACACCATGAAGCTGAGGTAAACCCCTCGGAGGTAAGACGCTGACGTGATTTGCTTGATTTCGTTCTTTCGAGCCAGAGCTACTACCTGCTCAAATGGCTTCTCCCAGGCGTACATTTTAATTACCTAAAATTATTTACTTATTAAGTTAAAAAATATGGTGAATTATATTTTTTCTTTTAATGTCGGCAAAAAAACTTGAATATGACACTTGTAATTGAAAATACAAAACCCCATTCATTAATTGAAGATACCTATTGACGTACATAGTTAAAGTCATGTATTCATACTTTGTTATTCTTTTGCGGTTTCTCAGTAAACGTACAAAAATAAGTTTCGGTTAGTGACAAAACCAAACTCAATAATTAACTAAATACAGTTGTAAAAAATAAGGGCGCCTTATCACTTAATGGCATTAAAATACGTGAAGTTTTCCTTATGTTTTTATCTTGTCGTATTCGAGCAGAATCGAAAGCTCGACACATATTTAGGTTAGGAGGGTCAAAAATGTTTGTACAAGTAATTTAAAATGGTTTTAACACGCTGATTGGTGAATACGGAAAACACAATGTCAAAGTTAGGTATTGGTTACTACTGCAACTTAGGTAGAAGCATAAAAATCGTATTCTGAATTTCGATACGTATGTAGGCCACTAAAACCATTAGTCTCTATCAAATGGAGATGATAGCCAGATCTATCGTTTTGCCAACCTACGGCATCAGCATTTTTGTTAGTACCTATTGACCTAGTTCAAAATTCAATATTTATGTATGTAATTAGCACGTTAGAAAATCCAGATCAACATACCTGCATGCCATTAATAATTTCGTCCATAATGCGCACGCGCTCGTCAGTTTTGCACGCGGTCCTCATTCGCAACCTTGCAGCCAATTTACTCATGTAAGCTGCAAGAATAATAATAAGGTTTCTTATGTTTATTGCCTTTCTTAAAAGATGCACTGGCCATTGATTGGATCGGGTGACAGGAATTTATGGGCCTTAAATTTCTTTAACTGTAATTGCAAAACCAGGAAGCTTTGGAATCTATATTTATCTTTATTATTTATTTGTAGTTTTATGTTTTGCCGTTTAGGTTTTTTTTTGGTATGATTTCTGTTACGATCCCACTAACGTAACATTTGAGTTGTTAAAAATTACGTAGAAGTAAATTTATCACAAAAGTAAGTACCGCAACTGATTCGGTTTTCTTTTGTTGTACCCATTCTCAGTTTCAAATCAACAATTGCTTTAAAATCTTGATAAAACAACAGCATCAAAAATATACATACACTGAACCGGTATGGTCTGCAGCACAATGCCGATGACTCCTACGATGGCTGCGTAGCCGATCTTCAGGTATATGAGGTAGCAGACGACGACGACTTGGAGAGGGAGTAGCCAGATAAAATGCGTGTAGATGAAAGCGTAGTCGAAACGGTTCACGTCATTCGACAAGAGATTGACGACTTGTCCCGCTGTGGTCTGCGCCAGCGCACCGGAACTCATGCGCATTACCTGATTGACACGAAGAGGAAAATTATAAAGCCGTCACAGACGTAGCTATAATATATATTAATATACTGTGCTATATATATATTATTATATTACAGCAAGCCACCACACACGGTAGCTGTATTATAATATATATTTTTGCCCTCATTTGGTCAAAGTCAAAGTCAAAGTCAAATCATTTATTTCAAATAGGCCCATGTATGGCACTTTTGAACGTCGAAATTTACAAAATATTAAAAATGATTCTAGTCGCCCCTTCCAAAAGGTAGTTTTCGTATGGAGAAGAATGGGCAAGAAACTCCACCGTTACTCTTTTAAAATGTTTTACAATAGTTTGTATAGGTACGTACATTAGTTAAATAATTATATGTGAAGACGATGCACCTAGAATAAAATTACTATACTACAATAGGTAAAAAGAATTAAAAATGAAGCAACGACAGATAATTTAATATGTGATAGATACATGGTGCTCACATATTTACAAACATTGTAAAAGTAGACGATTTTCCTAAAATTTTGTAATTAATAAGTCAGTGTGTGAGAAAGTAATCACAGAATGTTAAATCAATGTCATAAAACACAAAATAATCAATTTTACAATTAAATTAGCAACCAGTTTGATTTTGTCTTGATTCTAAATTGTCCTATGGAGCAGGACCAGCATGTTTCCAAGCACTCTTATCCTGGATATAATCCTCTAATTTGTAATATGCTTGTTTACAAAGTGCACTTTTGATATGAGTTTTAAATTTTCTTTCATTTAATTGCAATATGTCACAAGGTATTTTGTTGTAACATTTAACACAGTACCCCATAAAAGATGTATGTACTTTAGATAATCTGTAAAATGGTTGATCTAGTTTATCTTTATTTCTAGTATTAAAATTATGTCTATCACTTATTTTATTAAAGAGATGTGGATTTTTCCTTACAAACATAATATTTTCATAGATGAATTGGCAAGGTACCGTCATAATATTAATCCTTTTAAAAAGTTCCCTGAGAGATTCGCGGCGACGTAGATTATAAATGGCTCTGACAGCTCTCTTTTGCAAAATAAAGATGGATTCAATGTCAGCAGCCCGACCCCACAGTAAAATGCCATACGACATAATGCTGTGAAAGTAGCTAAAATCTACTCTTTAATATACTATAAGGTCTACTGTTTAATATACTATAATATATATTAATAGATTTATCGTGTTATATCTATCCAAATATTTTGGTGACGTAATAGAAATATATATTATAGCTCCATCTGAGGTCGCTCGAAGATTACTATGGAATATAATATCGTATTATGCCCAGCTATGATTTATATTAATAAATATATTTATTGCTTAAAATTCTACTGTTCCTAGCGTGGAACTACTTATCTACTTCTGATTTGTTTTCTTTGATATGACAAAACTGAGCCAGTGTTATTATATTGTTAGTTTTAAGATACGTACTGTGTGTACTGTTCGTTTTATAATCCCAGATAGTAATTTGACAGGTGGTATTGTCAAACTCCAAATTGAAAAAACAAAAAACTAAGATTTGAAAAGTCTATTATCTTATACTATTAAACAGGCAATATTTGTAAGTATATATATTTGTTTGTCTAAATATATTTGTACGCACGTTCTCGAAATCGGCTCTAACGATTTCGATTAAAGTTGCAATATAGGGGTTTACTAGGGCGAAAAATAGATCTAGCTAGGTCTCATTTCTGGAAACTCCGTATTTTCACCCGAGCAGAGCTCGGGCGCCCAAAGTTTAGAACAAGTTAATGAATAATTAATGACATGACATTATTGACAGTAGAATAATGATCACGGCAGCATGGAATTAGTAAGTACCTACTATCATGGCAGTATGAAATTAGTAGGTAATATCCTATACCTACTATTAAATGAGCATTCTCTATTTTCACCAGAACAGAGCTCGATCGCCCAGGTACTTTTATTTTAAGCTACGCTTGATGGTACATAATATCGTATAAACCTATGTTTTCTCTTTAAGTGAATTTGTAATTATTTTGAGAAACAAATTTCTTTAACCGTAATCCTAATAAAATCTTATTCATTTAACATTTGAAAATGTGGTTTTCGTAATTGTACCTAATTTAATAAAACGCGAAGCCTATTTTCCTATGAATAAAAGATTTTATTCAAATATCTCTGTCTTAGATCGATGGTCGTCTAACTCTCACCAGTCAAATGGTCATTCAAATTCAAATAGTCGGATGAATTTTCTTTTGTTGTAAATATACTTTCATAGTTTTACATCCAAGCGTTTGTGAAATCTTGCCCTTCGCTTCCCACTATCATGTAGCAATAAATAATGTTTCTCAAAATAATTATCAAGTGCAGTGCAAGGTCTCATAATTTTCGGATCAATGTAATGAAGTTGGCATGCTCTTTGCCCAAGATTTTTTCTCAGAAAAAAAATCTGAGTCAAAAAATCCTATACTACATTTGAAATAAGATTAGAAATTTATACAAACCTTATTTACAGTCCGTTTAACCGATTTTGACTTCTATATCGTAGGCATAAGGAGGACATTAAAAGCATAAAAGTGGTTACAATACCAATTGTTTACTGCAGCTGCTATTTGTCATGCAACCAACACGATAGAAGCTAAAATCGGTTGAACGGACGCTAAAAAGGTTTAGTTAAATTTCTAATCTTATTTCAAATGGAGTATAAGTGCCTATCACATTTGTGTAAGTGTGCACTATAATTTGAAGGAAACTTTTCAGTATCAATAGATTACTTAACGTCTTATTTTGCAATTTCGGGCTCAAATCGGAATGGTGCTGTTAATGCTAGATTGCTTTACACAAAGCATTTTAATATTTTTAAACAAGTCTCAGCGTTGTGATAAGTAACTACCGACATAAGGTTCTGTTAAAGTGAGTTTTATCTTACCTTTCTATATATAAGTGAGCAGGCGGCGATGCGGACTTTCATACCGAATTGCTGCGTGGAATAGGTCCCATGGTGGTTGAGGAAGGCGATGACCAGCGACATCATGATGACGGCCGTGGCGCAGTACACTGCCTGTTCGTAGGTCATGGTCGAGCCTGGCTCCCAGTATGTTAGCATCCAGCTCAAAACTACCGGTTGGAAAGGCCTAGGGTAGCAAAGTGAAAAGAACTTGGTTAGAAAAATAATACATTTTTGTGACATGTTCGTACATAATTATGTTCGTTCTAAGTTCTAGAGTTCAGCCGTCTACGTGACATTAAATAGCCATAAACGAACAAGCTGTAATAAAAAAATCAAATTAAAAATGTGTGACATCAAGATTTTTCCGTAATAAAATTTTCCTGGTGCAACCCATGACACGGGAGGTCACAAATACCACCAGATGATTAGTAATTGGCATAATGTGACATTCGCGTGACTACTGCCAATAGTCAACAAAATTACTCACTTGAGTACGAGTGCTTGTATGAGGAACATAATGCCGGAAGGAGCGTAACTCATCCAGAAAGCCTTGGTCATTGCACGAAGTAAAGATGGTTTACGGCCCTGCTTGCTCGCTAGTGCAATTTCTTCCAGCCATTTTCTGTAACAAAGTGTCTCATTAGTAATTAGTAGAGCAACTACTAGTCTATAATATAGTGCTGTTATTTGAAAAATGCTTTAATTTCGTGTCTTCATTCCAAGTTTCTGTAATGTTTCTCTTCATATACATAAATCACGTGAACTGCTCAATGTCACTTCGATTGTAACATTCAATTCCTGCCATCAATTTTGCACTTAAAAATTGGCAAGACTCACGTGACAACTTAAACATGGAACCATTACCTACATCGTCGATATGATCTTGACCTTATGCTGTCAGACATTAGATCGTTCAATACGGTTTCTAATCTTCAATGATATCATCATTACACATCTAACGAATTGGTATTTTGATGTCCTTATTTCCATGTTTGTTTTCTACTTTAAATGATTACTTATAACGTCGATGACGTTAGATCAAGTTATAAGTATAACTTCTAATAATTACAGAATAATTACGTTATTTTACCAAGTGTGAACCAACAAACTCTAGGTACTACTTGTATGCGTCATTTTACAGTATCTAAGAAGCTAGACCAGTGCAGTTACTATAACTTACGTAATAATCGTCGTTAGTGGCATTAATAGTGCGATACGCAGTCTAGGGTGCCTACAGACGAAGTACTACCTAAGGAGTATCTACAGGCTACTCGGGGCTACGCGCTCAGAATCGCGCGATTAGTGTCTTCGTGATCGTGACACTGTTTATAAAATACGACAACTTGTTGATCGTGAGAGTCTCTCTCTCCTTTTATTGTTGAATGAACATGTATGCGTAGAATACGTAATGTAAAAAATCTACTAATTATTATTAAAACTTGTTTTCTCAAGGAAACCGTGAATGTAATGCCTTTACGAAAATAAATTTACTCAGTAAATATGTAATAAGATATTTTATAACCTACCTAATGCCGTAATTTTCACAACCACGTGAACACTGTTAAACCAAGAATAAAATAATACGTAGGTACTTATGTATGAGCTGAAATGTAATTTTTGACCTTTGATTTCTGTAGAGCTATTGAACGCATCATTCATAGTAATAATAAAATAGAAAAAAAATAAAATGTTTCAAAATAATTAAATTAACCATGACCCTAAAAATAATAAGACCATAGTTTATTTTCTGAAACAAATGACAGTCGATCTCTGTTTTGCCGCCTGCATATTATTTTTACTGGCGTCATTTGTTTTTACACGATTGCGGCGAAGCCAAAAAAGGAGGGTTATGTGTTTGACCTGTATGCATGTATGTGTGTATGTCCGTCTCTATATATTCCCTCGTAACTACTAAACGGCTGAACCGATTTTGATGAATTATATGTCGTTAGATTCATCTTTATTGCGCAAGTGTGGAATGAAGAATGTTGGTCTCGCAGGCGAGGACAAACAGAAGTTATACCGTAATTCAGGTTATTGGTTTATCCCGCCTGCGTTCCCAACATTCTAATGCTATTTTATTATATGCTTGTTTTTATTCTCTTTTCAGTTTTTAGTTTTTAAATAAAAATTTTGTAAACCTTTTTTTAAAGCAGTGGGTGGATATGGCCATGAATTCAAGCTTTATAAAGTTTTTAATAGTTTTTACTACCTATGAATCACAAATTTGTAAATTAATGTGTAATTTTAATTAGGTATCTTTGAAAAGTTGACAAACAGTAAGTAAGTACCTAAGTTGGTCTGAACAAATGATAACAAAAAAAAAACAATTCTAATGGGTAAAATAAAGACTAAATCGGTCTGAAGTCATTCTAAAGTTGCCATTTTGCATCCTAATATTATAAATGCAAACGTTTGTACGTTTGGATGTTTGTTATTCAATCACGCAAAAACTTTTAAACGGATTTAGATGAAATTTGGCATACACCTCATGGTCTATCTTTATACCCAAGTCATCATGGGTTAGGAAATAGGATACTTTTGAACCTGATAGTACGTTCCCGTGGCATAACTGCGCACATGAAGTCGCATCATAAATTACGAACTTACGTGATTAATCGCTCATAGTGATATTAGTAGCAGGAACTTAATAGATGTAGGAAAAGGTAATGAAACAAACACAGTATATTAATTGCCACGTGTATATACCACACGACTGAATTAATTATTTAGATTGCTCATGCATTAAATGATTTTTTTATAATGATTATAGTATGGTGGTACCATAAAAATTACGAATTTTACAGTGATCTTTAAATGTAATTTAGCGCTTTTTCGTCATAACCTATATGCCCAAGTAAGTAGACCATATTAGATACTTGCGTATATCTATCTTAAAATTCTCAATATCAAGCATAAAAATACGGAAATATCCTTGCTTAAAAGTGTGCCAACTGAAAGCAAAAAATTAAATAGGTATATAAAAAGAAGGTTTTAAAAGCGTTTACCTATTCATTTATTGAAGAGGTTCTCCATAAACATTTTTATTTACATGTTTTTAATATTAAAAATGCGTCTATATAACATTCTAAAGTGTTAGTAAATCAAAGACATGAATAACTTCCACCATTTTTTTTTTTGTGGGAAATTTTCACATAACTTCTCCTGCTCTGGGCGTAGTGGGAGGGCGTGTCAGACTCTTACTGACTAAAACCCACCCGTGTTCCTTCGGTTGCCCTGTTGCCGGGGGCCACGATTTCCCTATCGGTTTTCCCCTGGCAGGCATCGGCCCTAGCGAACCCCGTCAATTCTGCTGACATCTCTTTGAGGTGCGCGTGGAACACAACGCGCCGTCGACCCGAGAGCTGTTTATTTTTGAACACATTTTTGTTTTATTTTTAGAACATAATCGTTAACAAATAAATGTCGGTTGTTAACGACTGTAGGTAACTACCATTCTAAGGTTTTTGTGTGACATCACAATATCCTACGTACCTAATGGGAAATACGTGAGTAAAGCTGCAGATTAACTTTTAACAGTTTTTGTACAACATTTAAAACCTCTATGATCATTATGATTTAATAGAAGAGGTAATTATCAAGTTGCAGGTATTTTTTACCATAACAACAAATAAATTTAAAAAAGTATTGTCTAGAACTATCGACATAAATACAGTGACAATGTTTAGATACAACTTATGCTTACACAGTGAATGAAGCACACAATACTACACACCTACTTACCTGATTTAAATGTAATAATTATTTGAATCCCAGCAACATGTTTGATTCTAATGAAAATCTCAGTAATCTCGATCTTAATGCCAGGTTTATGATGGCAGTGACTGGACCCAGTGACTTGGAATTTCGAATACAGTCAGTGTGTCAGTAAGTCAGGCGGGGGAAGCTCTGGGCCCGAAATTAGACCGGTAGGTTAGTCAACTGGACTTACTGGAGGACGCAAAGTCAGCACTGGACTATGTTACAGTGAGCAATGGGTAGCTTGCCGTCCGATAAGGACCAGGCCCGGGTCGACGGCGCGTTGTGTCCACGCGCGCTGGGTCCGCTAGGGCCAAAGCCTGTCGGGGGTACGAAGAAAACCGATAGGGAAATCGTGGCCCCCGGCAACAGGGCAACCGAAGGAACACGGGTGGGTTTTAGTCAGTAATAGTCTGACACGCCCTCCCGCTCCACCCAGAGCGGGAGAAGTTATTTGATAATTTCCCACCCAAAAAAAAAAAGCACTAGACTATGTTGGACTAGTGTCTACACGAGCCCAATTTTAAGTCGGTGCTGGACTGATTTACTGTACTGTCACACTGGGTTTGTATAAACCTGCCTTTATACATTAAAACTGCCGTATTTTATTTTAAGAAACAATTTCAGCCGTTTTCCAGTTGACGTCAATCATGTAACAAATTATCATGTGGGTGTCAACTATACCGAGGGAAAGAGGATTGCGCTTGTTTATGGTATTCTCACCATGAAAATGACGTCAGAATGTCACATCAAACCATGGCTACCAAGATGGGCACTTGGATTGGCTCGCGTTTGACTACACCACTAATCACTATCCCTGTCTCACCTAATGGAAGCAGTGATAGCCTAGCCTAGTGGTGTGACCGTCGGACTGCCAAGTCATAGGTCTTGAGTTCGAACCCAAGGCATGCACCGATGCCTACCGGGGTTGCGAATAAAACCGAAAGGGAGATCGTGGCCCCCGGTAACAGGCCAACCGAAGGAACACGGGTGGGTTTTAGTCAGTAAGAGTCTGACACGCCCTCCCGCTCCGCCCAGAGCGGGAGAAGTTATTTGATAATATCAAACGCGAAAAAAAAACGTCATGCACCTCTGACTTTTCGGATTTATGTGCGTATTGTATAACTATCGCTTGTTTCAAAAACGGTGAAGGAAAACATCGCCGATGTCTGAGAGATACTTTTCGACGGCATGTGAAGCCAAGTCAGAGGCCCATGGGCGGCTTTAGAACTCTGACACCAGGTTAGTCACTAACCACACGAAAACAAGAAGATCTAATGTGAATTATGAATTGATGACAGTACGCCGATAGCGGTATCGGTCCCCATGTCGGAGAGGCCAGAGCTAAAAATTAAAGATTTTGATAAGAAAAAAGAAATATGATTTATGAATGGTTATGAAAGAAAGTTGATATAAGAGAAGCCCAGAAGCACCAAGGTGGGGACTATTTTGTGATTCCGTTCTTAATGGTGTAGAAAAGACAACTGGAATTTTACATAAAACATATCAGCAATAAATAATCCACAACACATAAAAATAAATAAATATCATGGAAAAATCGAGAGACATTATTTCGCAATAAAGTACTATCTTATAGATAAGAAAAACTTTAAATTACATGGAATTAAGTACGAGACAAGTGAAAGCACATCCGATGTTCTTGAATAAAATCGATAGCTAACCGGTACACATGCGCTTGCACACACTCCCGTGTCGATCGTTGACATACTAACGCAATCTGCGTCATGATGACACTCATGTGGTACCTACTGACAGCCACCACTCAGTAAATAAGACTGTGCTAAATGTAGTGCACAATTTACATTACATTAACTCTCCTGAAAAATATGTATTAAGTATATTTTACCTTAAGTAAGTCTGATGACTGTCTTATCTGCGGATACGAATTACCTACGTGTTTAAAAACACCAGCCCCCTAATTGCGTCACACACGATCAATCACAATCTGTTTCATTTTGACAGTTCAATAACATTCATTGCGTTATTTATGTTGTTGAGCAGACACATTTTTAGAACATATGAAGCAATCGATTAGCAATACCTATTCTTCAAAATGATTCAAATGATGATTTACGCAATTAGGGTCCTGAACAGATAATTACGTACCTACTATTATATTTTTACTTTACTAATTACAACGTACGACAACAACGTTACGTTACGTTTCAACGTACGTTGTTTTTATAATCAAATCGAATCGTACAGACACCAGTTTCTAAAAAAATGGTGACTTCATAAGTTAACCCAAAACCACCGTTGTGTAAATTTGAAGGCTCCATCAATCAATTATATCTACTTGGTGACGATAACTTGCATGTAACCGGTTCTTATGATAGTAGGCAAAAACGTAGAGAGTGTAATCTCTCACAGATAACACTCTCTACGTTCGGTATCATTCATTAACAACTGCGAATGACATCTTTGTGGCATTCCTATGATAATCAGTTGACTTCCTGTTCCGGAGATATTTTCACGTTCACACCTTGAAGTTACGGGGTTATTAAAACATTGAACTGCTCGCTCTGCTAAGCCTTGTGATAAAACCATAAAACTAGACAAATTAATTATTATGTAAAATCAACATATACCAGTTTTATAAACACATTGACATTGTTGAAAATTATATTCAAAATGACATGATTACTTTGTAAAGTATTATATTATTTTAACTATTGTGAATGTGAGGACTATGTGGATATTGTTTTTATTTCTCTGCTAGTTTTAGTGATGGTCTGGCAGTTTGAGTAGTTTATGCGGCCTACCCAAATGTCCTTTCTTTGGTATTGTTCGTCGAGTTGAGCTCCTTAAGTTCTGAGTTGAGCTCCACGATTACTGACAAATGCTTGCACTGACTGGACAGGTCCACTCAAATCTGTGTGGTTCTTTCCTCAAAAGACACTTATCTACATGGTGCTCATATGGCCTGACCAAGATTATGTCTGGACTTTAAAGAGACTGAGACCTCGGAGTTTGTTTCGGCCTTTCTTCTCAGAGTAGTCAGATAGGAAACGCCGAACTTATCTAGCTTATTTTTTTATATGACGTGTAAGTGATTTCGACATCCTTTTTACAGAATAAACAATTTTATTTCATTTTATTTAATTTCTAATTTTCTTTTGCAATTTATCTTTCAACGATGCATGTGAAAGTGAGTGAAATTGATACAGGATGGACATAATATTGTAATGGTACACAATACGTGTTATAACAATGACTGAATTGAATAAGCGCTATCAAAGGGTGTCGTCGCTCAGATGCACAACAGAAACTCGATGGAACTCACGCGCAGTTAAGCCGATTATTTTTGTGTGAATTCACTGTTATATAATAAATACTCAAACATAAAATGAAAACATAGTGCAAGCCGTACTAATTAATACATATTTATGAATAAGGATGTCAAGACATGGGAAACGCAATTTACAGCAATTAAATATTTACAATGCATTCATGATGAATGCAATAAACCAAGCTGAATTTAAGATTATTTAATTAAATTTAGATGGCTGGTTTATTTATAGTTTCACTTTGTTTAAATATTGCTAGTTTATTGAATAAAATGAGCGTTCATGTGTAGTGTGGTGTACAGTAAACTTCTACAATAATCTTTTGGCGCCTGTATGACATTGATTGGAGGGCGTTATTGGTAAACACTATGTCAAATTGTGACAGAAATTGTATTGAAAATACAAAATGGCGACGTTAGCTCCGATTTTAGCCACGCGCCAAAAGATATTAGTACCGTTTTACGTAAGTAAATGTTTTGATGTGTTGATCTATGTTCGCAGTCATATGACCACGAGAGTCCGTCCTTACGATCTCGGGGGCCGTCGCCGCGGCCGTGCTAGGCACCTCGCCTTGTCCTTATTTTAGCCCATCACAAGCATCTACGTCGCTTTACACAAGCTGTCTAATGATTGATTATTATTATTACAAGGTACCGCGACTCTTGACACCTCCTTTACTTTGCAGAAGTCTTTAGTAGGTACGGTCAACAATAAAAGTCGTTTAAATAAAACTTCCACCGATTTCATCGTGAATAGGTACTAAGGTGAAGTGAGCTGTCATTCCTCCCAATGCTATTGTTAGCTCACTTCACCTAAGTTTTCACGGTGAGATTTAATGCAGAATAGTTTTTTAATCTTAATTATTGAGCAAAATATTCATAAAAATCTGTACCGACTGAAATAATATTTTAAGAATCTCATGAAATGCAGAAAAACAATGTATCAAATCATTTTATATCAATTAGATGATATGTAAAAGATACAATGTTAAAATCGTTGCTGACTGTACTACCTAAAAGACAATATTTGACCTTATTAAAAAGAAATCAACGTTTAATGTGCCTTTAATCCGCAACCAGTATCCTAATTGCGTAATACAACACAGTCACAATCTGTTTCGATTTGAAACAGATTGCTAATCCATTGCTTCACAAGTTGGAAAAAAAATCTGCTCAACAACGTAAATAACGCAACGAATGTTGTTGAACTGACAAAATGAAACAAATTAGGCATAATTGTTTACGAAAATAAGTTCCGCAATTAGGGTACAGATTGAAATGTAAAAGAATATGGTTTTATTGTAAATTGTTATTACCAAAGAAGGGCACGAAAAAACATTTAAAAATATTGAAATAATCGTATGACGTGCTTCCCTTTTATTGTAATATTGGATCAAATCTTTAAAATTTTCATAACATACTTACGTGTTATGTATTTGAAGCTCAAGTTTATAATAGAATCTGAAGGTGTATAGCACGTTGACAGATTATATAGTCTTAATCTGTCTGTTTAAGAATATAAATAAATAAAAAATATTTAAAACGACAACCAAACTTAATTATTTACGTAGACTTTTAAATGTACACACATTTATCAAGAAAAAACAACCACTACTTATAGGTTACTTTTGAAGTGTTGACAGTTTCATTGCCAATGTCTTGGACTCTTGGTCAAGGTTATATGAAAGCACTGAACAAGACACAAAACATAATTATATCCTTAAATAGTAACCTACACTTGAGACTCATTATACTATTACATTAGGTACCAATCAAATGACATATTTATTTTATCTGATACGTCTTCATGTAAATAATTCTTCCGTACTTGTGTTTGTCACCTAACGCCTCCTAAACGGCTGGACCGCATTGGATGAAATTTTGTGTGTATATTTGAGTGGGTCCCTGGATGGTTTGAAAATACAATTGAACCCGGTAGGTGGCGCTGTTCGGATAGGACAATGTCTGTCGGGTCCGCTAGTACATATATAATATACCTTTTATCTGATCTTAGGAATTTAAAATTAATAATACCGCAGTGTTTCTTGGTCATAAAATTACATCGTTTTTTTACCTCGTAAAAAACTTCTTGATTGTATTTAATAGTAGGTAAATTATAAAACGTAAAGCTTTAAACATTATACGAGAGTTTATTAAAAACGTTCCTGCATTATTGATTTAAAGCATAAAACTTTTGATCATTTTAATCATCCTCATTAATTATCAGCGAATAGCAGGGTTGCATGGCTTCTTAAAAGATGTAAACAAGGATATGAACAGCACAGTATGAACTTGCTCGGTGCGAAGGCTATGACCCGACAAGTCAGGCGGCCGACAGTACTAACCGGTACGGTATACATTGTGTGCAAGCTTACAGTCTCATCACTTGATGTAAACTATGGACTTATATCGACTTAAACAAGGAAGTAAAGAGGAAGTGACTGGTTCTGGTTAATTAGTTTACTATAAAGATTTTATAGTAGGTATTTCGTAACCAATTTATGTTTTGTCCTTGTACTCATAACTTTTATGGAAATATGAACGTGTGAACGAAGCAGGAGTATGTAAGGATCGTAGCAAGTGGCGTTCTGTAGTTTCTGCCTACCCCCGTGGGAAGAAAGCGTGAGTGTATGTATGTATGTATATAACCTTATCCTTATACTTACATCCTTACATATTATAAAACAAAGTCCCCCGCCGCGACTGTCGGTCTGTCACTGTCATTTTACGCTGTTCCTTTCTTTTAAAATACTATGTTACTTAAGAAGAGTTTTTATTTTTTGGCCATTCTTTCGATTGGCATCATAAAATTAGGGGTGTTTTTTTTTACATTTAAGTCGGTTCGATTCCCAGACGAGGCAAGTAATTTTTAGAAAATCTTTGAATGCAGAATTACTAACTTTTAAAAATAACATAAAGTCTTCTTTTAGCAAAATACCCGATTTTTAAAGGTACTTTCCCTTCATGTCCCATAATTTTGGGACGCCCTGTATATGTGTATCTAAGAAGAACGAGTGACAGGCCACTGAAAAAGTGTCAACTTAAGTTACAGGAAAACTGCTTAGCACAGGAGCGACAGCCACAGTTGGTGTCCTTATTGCATTACAAATATTGTGCAGTATAAGTAACCACTTAAGTTTACTTAAACGTTTATTGTAGGCGTCTACAGCAATTAGTGCAAAGTTATAATTGTACCTACAATTAACGGTCCTTTTGTAATGACTTGCATTGTCTTATAATGATTAATTGTAAAAAAACCATAAAATAAGAAGGAAATATGGAAATTATTCGTAGGAGCTACCGATGTTAAATATCGTAACATCTTTGCACCTTTGATTATTTATAGGACATGTCTAGAAAGAGTGTCGCGCTGCAAAAGAACTAAAACAAACGAGCCAACTTTGTTGCTGGTGTGCGTGACAGCTCCGTCTTATTACACGCGCGCCATGTCATTGAGCTTTGCTAGTGTGCGTGCATTTAGCGGCCAGCAGTTGGACGCTATTTTTTTCACCGAGTTCACAGCTTTGACTGGCTATCTAGCTAGACATGTTTATTTATATCTTTACTTTGCCTGATAAACAATTTTTTTCTTCCTGAGTGTTTCTTTCCTTTTGGTACGAAGTTCTTTAACGTGACTTGTGGAAGGATTTGACTGGTAGAAATCGTCACGTAACGAAAAAGTGTTATGCCCGAAAAAGTCAGTTTCAAGGTCACAGGTGTCAAAAGTTTTTCTTTTTTTTTCTTTTCTTTCCTTTTGGCATATAACAGTTGGTAGCCTAAACTCACAAAGATTATTAATTATGTTATGGTAATATTTGCGTATGAAAATTTCTCTAAGGGCCTTGTTCAAAAAAGTTTATTTTTAATCATGTTTCTATTTCAGACTTCAGTTCTTTTGTAGATTTATGGTTCTGTAGAAAGCGGTTGGTAGATATTTAATTATGGTAGGATTTATGGTACCTACTTACTTACTGCGTTCGAAGGAACAGTAGATCATAATATCGTATTGACGTTTGCGTTACTATTGTGCTAACTTTACCCCAATCACATATTTTTTTATTAACGGTTATGTTTTCCTGATAAGTAATAAAGTACATAACCTTAATAATAGTCATAAATCAGCTGATAATTACACAATAATGTAGGTAGGTAAAAAAAATCTGATACTTAATCATCATGATGTAGGTAAGTAGACCAGATTGTTCTAAGACAAGTTGTGATAAAAATTCTTCACAATATGTGTAGTATTGAGAGCTGCAAGTAATGTCGACAACAGATGGGTATAGCAAGCACAGCCAGTGAAGATACATTATTATTATTACATATCACTAAGATATTATAAAACAAAGTACCCCCCGCCCGCCGCGTCTGTCTTTACGCGATAAACTCAAAAACTACCAAACGGATTTTCATACCGTTTTCATCGTATATTTATATAACTTTATCCTTATACTTACATCCTTACATATTATAAAACAAAGTCCCCCGCCGCGTCTGTCTGTCTGTCTGAACGCGATAAACTCAAAAACTACCGAACGGATTTTCACCAATGGCCGGAGTGATTCATGAGGAAGGTTTAGTGTATAATTCATTAACGTTTTGTGTAAATTGGTTAAAATATGACGATGCTTGTTGAAGATGTCGGAAAAAATTCATGCCGACTGGGAGCTTAACTGGTATGCGCATACCTATGAAAACAATGTATTACGGAATTAATCCTCTTAATAAGATCTAATAAACTGTAGCACCGCTATATGTCTATCTGTATTTTTAATTTCTCTCTGGACCCAATTCTGAAGTCAACGCAGATGAAGTCGCGGGCAGAAAAGGTAGTAAATTACAAGAAGATAGAAAACAGCGTTGAGTTAAAGTTCGGTATGTTGATCTTACTCATCTACAAGTCGCACTAGCGTGCAGATGAGATTTCGAGTTTCACAACACAGAATGTCGTGAAAGGGTGATTCGGAAATCTGTTTCTGCACTAGGGGCCGTTCAAGTAAGTATTACGTAAGCAGATTTATTACAATTATTTACCCCCGCCTCCCCCTTGTCAGCAAAAGTAAGCAAAGGTCTTACCCCCCTCCCCCTCCTATGTTTACGTAAACATTGGTATATGCATTTTTCTTTCTGTTTTTTCATTGATTCATGAGCAGCAGTTTTAATTCTAACAAGTGTAAATTTAGACAAGTGTGTTAACAGCACGCGGTAATTCCCCTACTCGGTTCTAAGCGAGTACATAAACGTATTCATTATTTGTGGAAATCCCCGAATCAATGTGTTATCAATTTTTAGTATCAATAACATCTATGAATATTTGTACGCCTTCTGGTATAACATAGCGCGCTTGTAATTTTTTTTTTATAACAACTATGTTATTGTACCTATGTTAACAAATTATTAAATGATTATGATTATGATTATGCGTTTCGTTTTCAAGTATAGACAATGTGTGGGTTGCCATATGTGTAAAAAAGTAAATAATTACTGCTGACGTAATCACCAGAAACTAAAATATTGATTATCAGAGAAAGTGAGGGTCTAGCCCTCACTTTCTCTGATAATCAATATTTTAGTTCCCTAGTTAGCCACATTTCTTAATTCCATACAGTAATATTGCCAAATTAATCAAAACAGGTAAATATTAGACAGCTATTTGCGACGTTGCCAACTTTAGGGATAAACCCTCTTAATTATAATATCACTCTTTTACTGACACTATCACTGTATTACCTAGACAATAAACCATTTTCTATTTTTCTCTTTCTATTTGATATAACATTATGAATAGGTATTTATTTTATAATATTGACGTACTAAACTGAATCAATAAAGAATAAAGAAATGCTCATTACAAAGTAACAGGTGGCATGCGTGGATTGTAAAGACCAATAGTACCTTTATCTACTAGGTTAATATGCCTTGAGAGTCTAGCCTAGACGGAGGCAAAGTTTTTAACACAAAACAATAAAACTTTATGGTAAATTAACTTTAGGTTTAGGTGTCAATTGTTTTCTAAGCTATCCACTAATTGGACACGCTTTTAGAGGTAAAGTTATTAGTGCGGTTAAGTATTCATTAATAATTGTTTCCTACATTACTTATTGGCTTTGTTAGAAAAGAAAACGACTTTAACAATAAAGATTACAAAACATGATGAAGCAGTCTGCTTGTATGAAAATATCGTCATGGAAAATATGGCAGTGTCCCACTTTTAAAACAATTTTCTTTTACAAGATGAAATAATTATTAGTTATCTGTTACATCTAGGGTCATCGACTAGCGTGCGGTAACTTGGCAAGCGGCAACTGTTCACACAGTGCATAATTACTTGATGATCAACACTGTGACAAAGGAAGTCGGCCAAGCAATTCACACCAACCTTGTACCTATTGAAGCTCCATAAAGACTGCACTAGCATCAACAGAGTCTCAGTAAATTATGATAATCAAATATAGGTAAGTAATGATGGAATTTAGTCATATTCACATAAACAAACTTTAA
Source organism: Agrochola litura (assembly GCA_949152395.1). Taxonomy (NCBI): domain Eukaryota; kingdom Metazoa; phylum Arthropoda; class Insecta; order Lepidoptera; family Noctuidae; genus Agrochola; species Agrochola litura. The sequence goes on from OX424493.1 coordinate 14,613,206, forward strand.
AAAATCTCTAAATTTTTGAGACTCGAGCCACCAGCCTCATACATAGGTACATAACTATTGGACATCTTCGAATATATGGCTCGAAACATGGGCTTTCTAAAATATGTATCATTTTCTCTGATAATTAATGATTCATTTCCATATTCCAAACGGAACCTTTCAAATGATTAAAATCAATCCCCAGTGGTTAGTAATGGATGCAGAAATGTGTCGTGTTATGAGAGCGTCGCTGCACCTTGTGGAGGCCACACATCAACCAGTAACACTTTATGCAAACTCACGCGCGAACCTCACAGATTTCATGTTGAGAAAACCGTTTATTTAGATTGTCCACCAGTCTCATGTTCAATAGGCTGCAGAAGTTTTTCTAACTTCTGACATCTATTTATAAACCACTGCAACTGCAGGTGCAATGCAAACTCGTTCCCACTGCGTGTGACCGACTACGTGCCTGCAAAGTCGGTTGTTATCTCAAAAACTGCTTTAAAGATTTTGGACTAGCATTTAAAATATAAAAGTTAATTATGTTATTGTTCTGATTAATAAAGCATAAAATAATATTTTCAACAATAGGTACCTATTCATTAAAGGTGGGTAAATAATGTAGGTATGACAGGTGTTAAATACAATGCAAATCATTAGCGAATATGTATAAATATGCAGTAAGGTTTAAAGAAGTGAACGTGAATCATGAAGGTATCGTACACATGACACATGGGCGTTTATTGACGATAGTTGATTGACCATGTGAACGACTCGTGAACCATCCGTACTTATGATGAAATGTAATCATGTCAAAGTCATTAAACAACCAAAACATCCAGAGAAACGGAGAAAGGATTGCAGTACAAATCCATGAAGACTCGTTTAAAGCGGTAACATTTTATTAATACTGCACAAAGAACTTGAACCGTGTGTATGTTGGATGATACTACTGGTGCCCTTGGTGAGACACATGTACCTATAACACGCTCGAATGTTTATTGAAAATCCGGAATGTAGACGCAACAGCTCTCAAATAGAAAAATTGGATTTGCAATTGCTCTTTATTGTCACATAAAATGATGAGTAAGCTTTAAACAGCGATGTGTGACGTGATGTGTACACAATGTAATTGTGTGTGTAAATGCGTTAACAAGTCCCTTGATTAATACTTCCCATTCGCAGAGATTCTAGGCCTTTGTGTGATGCACGGCACAACTCCCGCGCGCCGGCACATCGCGCATGCGGCGTGCCTGCTGCCTGGCGGCCGTCTGCTCGGCTCACATAACGGCAACGTGAACCATTCCCAATCGAACATTTAAGCAAATATATTAAGTACAACACCGGTTACACGTGAGAACTGTGGCTTGCGGCCGATCATCCAAGTCGATAAAATCGTTTGTACAATCAATGGTTTCCTTTAATTATTTACATATCAAAGTGACGTTGGTGACTATTGATTAGTTCGTGCAACAATATCCCGTCATTAATTAATTACCTATTCAGTTCTTTCAACATCGTGTAGACTTCAATTTAGCTTGGTATTGTTAATACAATACCGAGCTAATGCCCCTGCTAATGTCTACAATTGCCGATTTTTTTTTGGTTTCTTACTCTTTGTGCCTTTTTTTTGCACAAACTAAGAATCAGTGTCAATATTTTTAAACACTTGGTTTGGGTACTGTACAATTATGAGGCGCGAAAAAGAATCAATATGTCCTCGTAGCGAGTGGGCAAGGAAACAAAGAGTGAACAAGTAGGCACTCTAATGTCAAAGCCTTTGCAAGATGTTTACGAGATGTCGCGTACGTGAGCTTTTTAGTCCTTGAGCTTTCTGTATAATAAAAATATATACTTTATTTTCTGTCTTCGTTTGAGTTTGCAATACTCTCTATACGAATGTTATTCTTTGGAGTGTTTGAGGACATTCATTCCATGCGTACCTATTACTCAGTTAGGAACGTAGAATAGTAGTAGTAGTAGCAATCTGATATTATCCGTTGAGTGAGTAGTACCATTCTCTATTTGCAAAGAGCATTGTTAGATTTCGGACTAATACGAAAGAAATGTTTGACTATTTTCGTGTGATGCCTATATATATATCTACATATTTATGTGAGTAAGAGTACCTACTACTTGAGTTTGAGTATGAATTACTAATTATAATATAACATTATGTCCGGCTCCAAATACATATGTTTGTACATACAAAAGTCGTACTAACGTAGCCAGTCGATGTCATTGAAACCAGTCGAGTTGAGGTTTGGTGTAAGACTTTTATAAATAGTGCATTTATCATTTTACTTGCATAGCCAGATTTATATTAAAATGGAAATCAGACAGCATGCTTTCATACAGGCGTGGCATGCAAACGAAACCTTTTCAGACTCCTAAGAATATTATAAAACCGATTCATATGATCTATTGACGTGAAGCCGAACCGACCCGAACCGATTCATATGATCTAGACCAGGGATCCCCAAACTATTTTGGACAAGTGACCCCTTTTCCAAAATGAACTGTTACCTCAGACCCCCATGGCCAAATTACCTACTTTTAAGATCAACCCCCTTATTCATAATGGTCCGCTAACTTAAAACAGCTGCTACAGAGTGTTATTTTTCATTCTGACTTAGGTCAATAGAAGAAGACAGAGTGAGAATTAGCAATGCTTTAAGTTAGCAGACTATTATGAATAAGGGGGCCTATCTTTAGTTTTTTCCTATCGATAAAAAATACCTAGGTACTAAGGTACCAATTGGAAAACTTTGCACTTGGTTAAGTGAGTAAAGTTGACTTCATTATCTCATCAAAATTTAACAAAATAAAAAGACATACAATTCAGTAAATATCAAGTTTAATTTATAATGATTATTACAAATTAGGTACTTAAAGAATGTTAAGTAGGTAGGAAATTATATTTAAAAAAGTATTAATTCGCAAAGAGAAAATAAAAAATTCAGTGTGATGGATGAACCTGGTGACTATCTACCAATCTAGCTACATCCGGTTCAATATTGGTGAGTTGCAGCCTTAAATCTCCACGTTCGTTGATTTCCAAGCGGTTTCTTTGTTTCGTCAAAATGTTTGTTACCACACTGAAGCTTTTTTCAACTAGATATGATGATGGAAAAGCGATAAGGTATTTTTCAGCAAGGTTCCACAATGTAGGATACTGTGTTTCAATGTTGCGTTGCAACCAGAACTTCTGATAGCCTTGCTTGAACTTCTGCTTAAGCTCTTCGTCTGTGCTGTGGTAATCAACTCTTCTTGCATTATCACATTGGCTTCTTCTATGGCTGTAGTATTGTACGGATTTATTATCCATTGAGGAATTTGTAAATTTAAAAGATCCTCAAACCTCTCCGTAAAATCCTTGTGTAATGCGTCCAAGTGAGTGACATAATAAAATGTCATCATCTTGAAGCATTTTTGGTAATTTTGACAAATGCAGAAACTGCGAATATTCTTTTATGCCTAAATTTTGTTTATAAAGGATTAGTTTACCCACGAAGGCCGATATTATTGATTTTGTTTTAATCAAGTTAAGCTCGTCACCCTGCAGCTGCAAATCAACTTTGTTGAACATTCCAAAGATATCAGTCAAGTAATAAATATCTGTTTTACAATTGTTCAGATTTTCTTTCAAATTCGGATCTTTTTCTTGTAAAAACTCCAACACAGATTCAAAAATGGCTGAAAATCTTTCTAAGCATGAGCCTCTTGATAACCAGCGAACTTCAATGTGCAGAATTAATCGAGTAAAGACTTCGTCGTTTTCCTCACATAGCTGAGCAAATAACCGAGAGTTCAAAGAATTGCTTCGAATCTTGTTGATAGTATTTATTACATATTGTAAAGACTTATGCAATCTAGGACTCAGCTTTTTTGCTACTAAATGCTGCCTGTGAATCACGCAGTGAATGACCAGTACATCAGGCAGTTGTCGCTTTAAGTGAGCTATAAAACCACGATGACGACCAACCATAGACGGTGCACCATCAGTCGCAACAGAAACAATGTTCTTCCATGGAATAGCTTTGTCAGTAAAAAAATGTTCCACGGCTTGAAAAATCGATTCTCCTCTGGTATCAGTCTCTAAATATGTAGCAAAAAGCAGTTCTTGGCACATATTTTCATCTTTGATATATCGAACATATCCTAACAACAGAGCTTCATTGCCGGGTAATGTAGACTCGTCCAACTGGAGAGAGAATCTGTTGGTCTGTAAGAACTTGCATAAAATGTTTTCCACATCATGTCCCATCTCGTCTATGCGTCTCTGAACGGTGTTATTGCTCAAAGGTATTCTCTTTAAAATATCATGTGCGGGTTTGTGCAATACATTGTTAAGGACCTCCGCAATGGCTGGTAAGATAAGCTGCTCTCCAATTGTGTGGGGTTTCCCCGACTTCGCTATTAGTAAAGATATATTACTTATAGGACGCTCGTAAACCATCATCGTCTTTAATAGATGATGACGCAAACATCGATCTTATAGATGGCCTTTTGTCTAGTTATTCTTTAAGTGCTTGAAAAAATGACAAGGGCTTACTTTTTTTGTCAGCATGTACTCTTGACAAGTGGTCATCCATTTTTGAAGGCTTCATGGCATCGTTACTGAATACTTCTTCACATATGAGACACATCGGCAAGTGTTGATTTAATGGAGATGCAATAAATCCGAAGTTCAAGTAGTTCAGGTAGTAGTTTTCGTGTCCGCCATCATAAAACTCTCAGTAATCCTGCAAATAAAAAAATAAGAAACTACCTAAATAAAAAACCACAATGTATGCCCCACTGTATGGCAATGCTGATGCGCTGTGCCGCATAAAAACTGTTTGGTACTTACCCTGTTAATTTTTCATAAATTGCATATATTGTATGGTTACGCTATTAACTCGCGTAGGGAGCTCAGCATTTTGTAAATTCTTTTCCAGTCACTTTACTTCACTTATTAGCTATGTAATAGCTTTGTAATCTCTTGAAATAAATGAGTACTCATATGAGTTATTATCGTTCAAGCTCCAACGAATTTCAAAACGCAAATGAACTTTCAACCTAAGTGCAAGCTCGTTATATAGTAAAATATCAGGAACATGTTTGGACTTGCAACTTGATCATGAATTCGTTCGTGTTAAATCGCGTAAGCATCAAATAGAGAGCAAGACAAAACGCGCCTGAAAGACGTACGCTCGAACTCATTATCTTGCACAAACTTGTCCACACTGACTTGCCGAGTTTTTCGTCTTGTACGAACTTGAGACTTTACATTACTACAACAATGCTATTTCCTACAAAAATATTAATTATTCTTAGTACACGTAACACAACATAAACAATACAGTACCTACCTACCTATCTTGAAAGTTTTAAATAAGAACTTGTGTTAATTTAATAGGGGTCGATTTTTAGACCTCTTCGACCCCAAAATCAGTTTTCGTTTATGTCGACCCCTAGGAAACCACTTTGGGAATCCCTGATCTAGACACACCCATTCATGGGTGTGTCCATATGCGCATGGCACTATGCATACTGTTACTGACCGATTTAGGGCATAAAGGATGTGTTATACTTATTAATTTTGTGAAAGATATTACGTTCTTTTAATTAAAAATTAATTGAGACAGTGTTGATTAATTTGTTTCGATTTTCATTAGAATTTTCCAACTAACTAAAACGACAGAGCTTGCTGTGAAGGGTGTTACAAGGAGAACAGGTTTTGTTAATATTCGGGGAAGCGTTAAGTGAAACGGGTCCAAAGTCTCGTGTTGAATTGGTTAATAACGGTCCGTTCCCGTCGTCCGGGACAGTTATCGATGTGCCGCCGTCATCGTGCACATTAGCCAATGAGAAGGTCGGTACATCATCACAATTACCCGGAACGCTGAATTGGACAGGAAACGCAACTTGTAACAGCTATTACGTAACGTCTAGTATGTTGACAATTAGAATAACGAATGTAGAACGTGCCCTGTTTGAGAATAACGTCTTTAGGATCGTTTAGATGTCAAATTCCAAGGCAAAGTTTACCTACTTATTTCAAATAGAAGGCACTTTTGAACGTCAATAATGAACAAGAAAATTGAATTGATTTTAGTTGCCCCTTCCAAAAGGTAGTTTCGTATGGAGAAAAATAGGCAAGAAACACTACCGTTACTGTTTTAAAATGTTTAACAATATTCGCATTGGTGTATCGGGTAAGGGTCGACTTAGTTTAGAATAATTCTGGATATTTATATTTCATCAATTTGATACAACGCTATATTACCCTAACATGGGTAATTTACTTTATTAACATGCATACTTGTAAAATACTATGACAAAACTTTGCTTGGGAAATACATTGTTCCTTGCTTCTGATAAAACTGCGGTTAGACCTATGTAGTTGAAGGGTAAACAAACAGTTGTATCACGTATTTTGTTATTTTATTATCATTAATTTGTTAGAGTGTTAAGCGTTGTGTGTGAACAAAGTGACATAAAAGGGAGTGTTAACACTTCCACCGCTGTTTTACTAGAATCGTAAAGATAACTTGAGAATTTCCATATCCTGAAAAATCTGTAGCCAGCGCGCTGCATATGAATGTCAATACAATAAGGAAGTGGCTTATTCACATAGGTCACAATAACTACTTATACAAATGTTATTTAGGATTAAAATAACCTACAATATTATTCATAACTTGCCTATAGGTACCTATATTCATCTTAGTAAAGCAGGAGGCACAAGTTTCTAGTAAAAACGGAAAATGAAAGTATTTCCTTTCTTGCTATGGAATTAAAACATTACAGGTAAGGATTTACTTTTTTTTTACAATTTTTGATTGCACCATCGACAATAAAATAATGACGTTGGCCTTTACCTATAACAATAATGAAGAAATATAACCTTTTTTCAATAGCACTTTATTTTTCTTGTTAGGAAGCTAATAGAGCTATGGATATTTATGGAATAACGTAATCTAATTCTATGTAATTTCGATTAGTAGTTTATGGTCACGCCTGAGCAATACGCAGAACGTGCAGCCTCCACAAGTATAACTTGTCCGCTCTGAAATGACGCGCCCTACTACCACATTTACGCACACGGTAAAGTCTTGTGCAAACTGGCCGACGCGACGTCGGTATTTGTTCTATCGTGAAGTTTTCTTAGAAATTGTTTTGTTAGAATCGCGTCGCGTCAGTCTGCATGAGGCTTAATGCGGATTTCTATGGGTGACGCGGTAGTGGGGCGCGTCATTTCAGACTGGACAAGCTATAACGTAATTTAATCGGAACCACTTACCACTAAACAGTAATCTTTGAAATAACACTTAGGTACCTACATCGATTTGTTTAATGACTCTAGTAAATATCCATGGAATGAAAACCCAGTGGAAACCTATGGGTTTCACGCATGAAGGTAGTGGCACTCTGACCATTTCCATATTCAGACATGGTACCTACCCAGTTAGTACACTTTGCCTTTTATTGGAAACTACACAGATGTGTGTGTTTATTTTGTAAATATCGTATGTCATCATTGTCACTAGCCACCAACGAGGCGTTAAACCCGACATGACTGCGTTGTTGTAATTTATCGAAGTTCGTGTTTATGACTATGATAGAATCCACCTACCGAGGTGGATTCTATCATGCGTATTTTAACATTCGGTGTGTTACGCTCGCAATAATTTGAATTGGTTTGGCAAAGTCATTTACCGGAAAATGCGACGTGTTACGAAAACTTGAGTATATTTTTGTAGCTACATATAATGTATTCTTTGATGAAAAGGTTTTTCATGTTTGTTTGGTTGCGATCAAAGACATGTATTTTTATTTATCTCTTTAATAAACTATGCCTACGTACATTGTTTCAAGAAACGTATTTTTTTTTCGGCGTTTATTGCTTGATCTTAATAATGGCAATAATTAAAATTATGTAGAGTTAAATATTGTACGCTGGTGGAAACCTTCGTGTGTGAGTCCGACTCGCACTTGGCCTTTTTTTTTGTTTTGAAAACATTAAGTAACTTACACGTAATAATAAAACCATTAGGTTGTTCAGAAATAAGTTACAATCTTATCAAAATCTTATAAACTATAAATCTTATACAACGTAAATATTAGTTAAATACAGAATTATATATTTTTTCTCTTGAATGTGCGTCAGAATCATTGTCAGAATTTAATGAATCAGGGTACCGTTTTAATTAAGTATTTAATGCGATAAGTTAGGTTGCACCTAATGGTAAGTAATAAAATTTAATTACAACTTATCCAATGCACACTCTTGTGTTGGTATTTTTGATTGATCCCTACTTATCTTGTTCATAGTTTTAAAGTCATGGATGTGATCAATATCTGTGTGACTTCACGTGACTTGCTGGTCAAGTATTGTGAAGTGCTGTACAACCGCTCTGGCAGCAATGTAGCATTGAGGGTTGCCTAACTGCAATCATATATAAATATATGCGGAAAAGTAGAACAGACTTCACTAATTCATTTGCATAATTAGTACATAATAGTACTTATTAATAGTTGTATCGATTAAGTTCTGTAGTCATGTTGTAAAATATGGGTGCACGACTTTTTGACTATTCATTTGTTGTAAAAAAACATAGGAAGTCGTGTGAATAGTTTCCAAATGAACTTTTTATTGCGCTGTAATCAATGTATCATGCTTTGTGTGTTGAGTAGCGTTTGTGCCGTTCACAGCAATACATTTTGTCAGCAAGGACTTCGTCGTAATTACAGTAATAAACAATTTGTGCAATTCTTTTTATTAATTATTTACGTCACGGACACTATACCAACAATAATTAACTTATGGTAATAGGTGTAAAAAATTGCTAATAATTCCAGCCAGGTTTGTGTTGAACTCTGACTAAGAGACTTAACGATCTTCTGCGTGTTTCTAGAACCAGCCAAGGGTTAGTATATTAATTTGCGGTCAAGATTCTTCTCCGCATACTCTTGCGTATGAACGTTGTTCATAACTCCGTCTCACTGTCAAAGCATTCGCTCGTCGTGTGGTAAGTGAATGTAGCAAATACCCGGCGCGGTAGCTTCAAGTGGGGTAAGGTGAAGGGTAACACATGCTCATGTAAGTACATAATCATAGAAGACGATGCGAAGCGAACACAGACGTGTCCTCAGTGGATGCATAGAAGAATGCCAGAATGCATAAATATGAAAATTGCACGGATAATTCCAAGTGCTATCTAGTGGCAATGTAGATAAGACAGAAACTATAAGTAAATAATATTAATGACCCCAAAAGATTTGGCACGCATTCTTAAAGATCTCACGCAGATATATTTTTGTTGTTTTTTCCGATGCACCGTAACCAGCACGTGATTAACTGGTTTGATAATATGACTTCCAAAGAATTCGCGAAGGAATGCACCGGGTACTGCATGCGTACATCTGGTAATACATTGATACTGGTTTGCGAATTCAGTTCAAATCTCTCGAGAGATTTAACATTCATGTGCATGGAAAAATACGAATAATTGAATATTGCTAAAGCGGCTCGCAGTTTAAGTTGACCCTCACTCGAGGCGTGGCTATTTAGTCAATTACTTCGAGTATCGCGCAATATGCAGCTACGATGAGGCAGATCTACACCCGTAGTGGCCGAACATTAGCAGATTATTACATCCTTATTTAGGTTACCAGATAACCGCCGAAGGGTCAGATGGGCAAGCAGAAAGTTAGCGCGTCCCTCGGGACAAAACTTGTGTTTAGCTAAGCTTTTATGATAGTTTCTGAAGTCAATTAACTATATTATGTAAACCACTACGTTATGAGTATTGCTAGATATATGTCGTCATTAATCAAGCACGAGAATTATTAATATTCAATATGTGTACATACATAAAATAATTCTTCGAAGCACGAGTCTCACACACATCATAACGTCATCTGCATTTTAGTTTTATACATTTTTTATGCAACTTGCAATATTGAGAATTATTCAATAGTGTCGAATTAAGTAAGGTAGGTAGCCTTTGTTTTCTAAGAAACAGGGATACTGAGAAAAACTTGTAAATAGAGGCACATAAAGTATGGTAAAAAAAAAACAAGGATCATAACAAGGAACATGATAGCTCGCAGGTTTGCACGATGCTCGAAGGAAGTAAAGAAGACTCTTTTCAGAGCATATTGCACCTGTTTTTATTCGAGCGCCCTGTGGGCTAACTATACTCAAAGACAGTACAGCGCCCTACGAGTCCAATTCAACAATGCCTACAGGATGTTGATGGGGTTGCCCCGATACTGCAGCGCATCAGGGATGTTCGCTGAAGCTCATGTAGACTGTTTCTACACGGTGATGCGGAAGCGGTGCGCATCCTTGGTCCGTGGGGTGCGGGGCAGCGCCAACAGCATCCTCTCTATGATAGCGAGCAGGCTTGATTGTGCGTTTGTGAACCACTGCTGCAAGGTTTCGGCTGGGCCTGTCACCTTGCAGCAGTGACGTCACAATCTCTTTTCTGTTTTTGGTTTTATTTTTGTCTTCATACGTGTATTACTAACATAGTTTGTAAGTATATTGTTACTAACACTATGAGTCTTGTTGCTCGAAATAAAATTATTAATAATAATAATGACAGTAATTTATCGATTCAATGTGAACAGGTATCCGTCAAGTGCGACAACGATGCTTTATTGAACTGTAATTAAAGCAAAGCAAGATAGATGATTTGAGTAAGTGATATTGACATACTTACAAAAAGGTGATGGACATCGTTAAAAAATAATTTGTATATCATAGGTTTGTCTGTGTAACTGTAGAATCCATTTAAAAATAATTCGTAGACATTAATATCTTTGTATGTAGGTACATCTTTACTTACGAAATAGATAAAAGAGGTACCTATATATTTACCTACATATCTACGCGAAATGACTGTATTACGCTAACAAAATGAACTTATGCATATTTTTTATTAGGTACGTCTGCATGCTGCCTCTGCGCACAAGGTGAATCTTTTACTGAAGAGCCATTGTACCACTAAAGTAGTTAAGAACGAAAACGCGGAAATGTATATCGAAGTCCTTATGTGCGACCGGTTCAGAATACCTGGAACAACGTAAAAACGGTAGGTAGGCCTACTCGCTATGTTTGGTATCACTGTTTTATTCGAGTGTCGAGGATAGGTCTATAATGATTTATTATAATTAGATTTAAATATTATTGTTATTATATTGTTTATGTTAAGTAAATTATAAACACATATAGAAACATCTTTATCGGTTATTCACATATTTGTCGCCTAATTTATTCACATTAATCTCTTTTATTATTTTATTCGATATTTCTAGTAGTGTGTCAATTTATGATCGAGCTCCTTAACACTGTTTATAATAGTTTGAATTTATGCCAATTTTGAAATCGCCATGGTGCCTGTTGTCTTGAGTCAGGTTATCAAGTCATGTTATAGCTATATGTATATATACTGTAGAAGTAATGTTATACTAAAATGGCACTAAATATCTTTATCATATTTAAATTAGTGTAAAAAAAACCTAATGCGTATCAAATGTGTGTATTATTCAATTTCATGCTATTCGGGATAAGATTACGAATCTCGACATGGAGAAAATTACTCCATATTTTTATGGACACGTGAAACGTGCAGCTATAAACTTTCCATCTATTTTTTAATACTAGCTTCCGCCCGCAACTTCATTCGCGTGGAAGATGGTAAGACACCACAATATACTAAAATAACAGCCACATTTTTATAAAACTTCCCTTCTACTTATTCTATGTTTGTAGTTTTGGTCTCAGCAGCCGAAATATACAGAGTTAGGACTAGTGACGCGGAAGCAAGCGCCGCGACGTAGGTACTGACAGTTGTCCATGTAAGCACACTCCAGCCGCCTTCAGTAGCACTTTCCCATTGCTTGAGAAGCTTTTCGTTTTTTGTGAACTAATGAACGCCTGCCTTCCTTCATCATCATCATCATCACTCTATTGCCCTTTTCCCAATTGATTTGGGTCGGCGAAACATGTCCTCATCCATACTTCTCTGTTCCTTCTTGCATAAAGGTACTATACCTAATGGCACAACACTGATACAGTGACTGATGCATTCTTACATATTATTCCTTACGAAAGGCCGACATTATATAATTGTAGATTGTAAACACACGGGATTTCTCAGTAACAGTCACCTAACCTTACATATGTATTTTTATTATAACCGTAAATGACAGAAGAGTCCTAAACTTCATGTTTTTCTGTGTACGTTCTACAAACTGTCATAATACTACAACAACATGGAAAAAAGGAAATACAAAAATATTAATAGTTGGAAATCGAACTACACTTGCTATAATCACAGGTTTGTCAGTCGTCAATCCGCTTAGCTAATTGCTTTGTTCAAAGTTGCCTAAAATAGGCATTCTTAGTCATGATTGGCTGACAGCTCCATAAAGGTATAGCGTGATGATAATAATTTAAAAGGTTAAATCTGTAACAATCTGCAATATTCTAACCTTTTGGCTTGTCTTTTTACAATTAGCGGTAAACTATGTATACAGGGTGGCAGGAACATCGACTCGAAAACTGTTACCATGGATTCAGTATATGATTCTGAACCCCCCTGCGTTGAAATATTTCGTCGGTTATTAAAAAAAAAAATCTGCTACATTTTGACCGCGTAGATTCTATGAAACAGCAGATTTTTTTTAGAAAAATTTTAACGCACAGGGGCGTTCAGAATTATGTACCTACTCAATCCATAGTAACAGTTTTCGCGTCGATGTCCCTGCCACCCTGTATAGAAGAATACGAACACAATGTAATATTGGTATTGGTTGTTGGTGTAGTGTTGGTCCCATAGCAAATAGCGTTGTAATTTATAGCCTACAGACTGATCAGACCTATAGGGAATACTCTGCAATATTTGAACAAAATCTATCCGGTAGTATTTGCGTGATGAAGGAACATACATTCAGACAAACAGATAAATAGACAGAAATTCTAAAAACTATATTTTCGGCGTATGAATCGTTCCCAGGCCTCGTAACAATTACTTTATATTTCAAAAATATTTATTGTACAGTTTTGACTCCGCTAGGATTTTATTATAATTATTATGATTTATTATAACTAAGATGATATTTAACAGCTTGCATATATTTATTCTATAATTATTGCTACTAGTACAGTCATCTAGTATCCAGTATTCAATTAACTAAATACATAAATATTTTATTTTCTAAGAATAGTGATGGAATATGAGTTGAAGATAATCAAGTGCATTTAATGACTTTAGTATACAATAAATAAATTATTGGAAGTACTATTGGATTCAGTTGACACGTTGGTGAGAAATACAACTTCCTGTCTAAACTTTTATGGAAAAATACAATCACAGTTATTTTCAATGTCTAATTCAATATTTAAATACCGAGAGGTTTCCTAAAAATTGTGTTTCGTGTTAATTTTAATTTAAGTTACGTATGTACAAATAAGGAATGTTTTTTTTTTGTTGAAATCTGAATAAGTAAGTAGTTGAAAAGAAAAACGATGTAAAAGAACATTCAGTTTATGAAATGTTGTAAGTTTGAAAGCCAATACTACAGCCAGTGAAAAAATCAATCAAAGGAAATAGGTATAGTTCCTAAAGTAAGTAGGTAAATATACCTTTAAAATAAATAAATTATGAAAGCTCTTCTCATACTGTGATGATCAGTGAGTATAGTTGGGTATATTTTTTAAATATTATAAGTTTATAAGTATTTGAGTAATTATTTCAGATTTTATTAGCGGGTTTTAGATGTTCATTAATTACATTGTTATGTTATCGGTGGGATAATTCTAAAAGTATCGTTATTATAATAAGTATGTACGTACAGTTTTGCCCATTGTTCTATTGGTCATCTACTTCATAAATATTAAGATACCTAAGTAATTATTAGTTTTTTCGGCTATAAATTACTTTCCGGAAAATACAAAAAATTGGTGGGAAAACTTGATGAGATTAAATTCGATTGGTTGCAGACTACGTCATAGAAATAATTTTGTGGGGTTTCGTCGATTTTTTATTGTAAGTAGATAAGATTCATATTGAAAACAGACGTAGCTGCAGGTCTTAGGATTTTTTTAATTTTGCTCAGATCGTTTCCAGTCAGTGAACCTTCTGGTGCCGTACTTGGGAAGTATGTGGGTACTACATTGAGCGCGTACATATTTTATGTGATTGTGAAAGTAGGTATCTTGAAACGGTTCGGATGCACTACTTGTATACGAGTTTAAACGTCATTTAATTTGCGCAACTTAACTCTCATTCAAATAAATTATTACACGTTCGAATAAACAGGGAGTGTGGAAGAGTAAAGAAATCGTTATTTACTTTTGCTGGTTTATTTTAGGTATACCTACTATAATTACCAAAATGCATTTAAGTTATCTTACATGTTGGAGGAATTTTCATGAAAAAAAAGAGTTAAAAAATAATTATGTGCACAGTAGGTAAAAGAAGAATATAAGCATAGCTGAAAATAGTTTTGCTATAGAATAGCTTCAGTATATTAAACAAAGTTGGAAAACATTTATGATTCCATGATTGCTCAAGTGCCGCAGGTATTAATTTGAAACTATCCGGCGGCGCTCCGACGTGTAAACTTCTGTGCCGTTCAGTCATATAACTATAAAAGGTTTCTATAAAAAAATCTTTGTCTTGCACAATTTTCATGATACAATACACATTGTCAGCTCCTGGAATGTATCACTCACGCAAATAATATAAGTTTGTTTATCTACTCATTGTGGTATTGTACATGCGGCCGTGGTCGCACGGATTTTATTAACATGTCTTGCTTGTTAAATGCCTGTGGAGTATATGCACACAAGTTATTTTGTGGGTTTTTTTTTTATTTGCGCATCACCTTGTGAAGCTAAAGGTCAAAATTCACGGGACTTTTGTAATAATTCTGTATGTACAAGAGTGTCCACAAAAAAAATATTATTATAAAATATTTTCAGCGGGTACTTACTTTTCGAGCCGGTCGCCAAGCTTGTCAGAGAGATGGCTATCTTTAGGTTTGGTGAGGTCCGAGTCGTACAGGTCCCGCTTGTAGCCTCTCCAGAAAGTGGGCATCATCCAGACGAACCATGTTTTCGAAAACCAATTTGCTCTCTTATAGTTGTTGGTCTTCTTCTCACGGTTCTTCGGTGGCACTTTTTTGAGATCACACGGATCTTTATTGCCACTAACCATTTTGAATGAGGAATTAAAATATTTAAAAAAATGTAAATAAAAAGTCTTAAAGTCCTCGTGTTTAGAATCTAGTCACGCAAAGTTAGTTCGGAGTGAATATCGTCATTTTTGTCGATGCAGTACCTAATAGCCGCGGACGAAGCACGTTAGCCGGCAACTAGGCGAAACGCCTGATTAGCAACGACACGAAGCGAGCGCAAGCTGCCTCCTACTGAGTTGCGCGCGCGCAGTCGGTGCGTATTAATACCTACTTAAAAGCGCTACGAATTCACGGCGCCAGAGTTCGTCCCCATCACGTTAAGCTTTTAATGAGCGTTATACTTACGTACACGTAGTTCCGGAAAATCATTTTCATTTCACATAATTGATAAGTACTACGCAGGCAAAGAAGGCATGCTCAGTTCTACTGAAACTGTATCAAATATGCATGGCTTAGCTGTAAATCTACTTAATAAATAATGGATTTATAAATGCCAATAAATATTTGTGTTTTTTATACAAGAGTCTTTTTGCAGTTAGCTGGCAGCGATATAGACCCAAGGGCTACCTGGATTACTAGACCAGCTTCCACAGTCTATGGACATCAGCTATATAGGGTTGGCAAGCGTGAGACATTTCAGCTTGCTGGGCCCCATGGCCCAATGCTATAAGTGTCTGCAATTTCGCCGGCACGCACATCCTTTTAATAGGATCATAGGAATGCTGCTCGGCGCCCGACGGATAAACATGGTGGCAGAAATTTTCCGGACAAAATAAACACTTAAAAGTGAAAAATTACTTTAACTTCGGAAGTCGGTATCTTTGGTTCTATATTTTTGTTTTTTGCCACGGACTTCCGAAATGAAAGTAATTTTTCACTTTTTAGTGTTTTTTTGGATGTTGTTTTGAGTTTTTTTGCTCATATTGTGCGTGCAAGTTGTGTGTTTGCATTTCACAGTTGATTCGAGGGTCCGGTTTGAGTGAGTATTGTCTCATCAGGTTTCTACTGTCTCCTATCACTCCCACTACCTACTTAATTATATACCTATGTAGGTAAGCAAGTTATATACATATGACTAGTGTTGTATCTGGTTTTCGTCTGGAATAAGGAAAAGAACTTTGAATGGTTTTATCATGTTTTACGTAATTAATTAAAAAATAAAGGGCACTACTGTTTTCGATTCTCTTGAACCTAGTGGCCAGCAAAGCTCTCAACAGTGAACTTATATGTTCTAGTTATTCCGGTTTTATAGCCATCGCCTTCGTTGTGTTTCATTTCACGACTCGATGATAAAGCCCTACGGAACTTGACAAACCTGTGTCTGTACCTACTTGCCACACTTGCCCTACCGGTTGAAAGTTCACTGTTTCTTATTTCTCAGGCAAGATTCTAGCCTCTAGGGGCAAAAAGTCCTTTCAGCGTGGCCATCAAGATGGATTGCAAAAATAGATTTAATTCTACGATACTTGGTTTATAGTTTATTTGTGTGGACTGAGTATAGGGCATTCATTTTCGTGTGAAACTAATATAGTAAGTAGTGTAGAAAAAAATAGCCTTTTCTTGCCACATGTCCAACGTCACGCGGGAATCGAACCCGGGGCGTTGTAAGGATAAGAAATGAAAGGTATGATTGCGGTAAAACAACACTGTATATTAGATATGTAGACAAACAACAAAAGAAAAAAAAAGAAAGAAAGGAACACGTTAATACAGATAAAAATAAAAATAAAGTAAGTAGCCGTCAGCTCGTTTTAACGTTACAGAGGGAAAGGAATTAAGTTGCTAAAAATTAGGGGGGGCTTAGGCTCATCGATAATTGTAATTTAGGCGTTCGGCGATCCGACGCGGATTTCCCGACCAATAGCTATTTGTCGTATGGTGCAATGGATAAGCACGCGTGTCGAAAGAGGTCGCGAAGAACGTAATTCCCGAATGGTACAAACGGTTAATAGTTCACACTAAATCTATGAATTAGCAATCTATGGAAAAACACAAACTACATCCGGTGGAGGATTAAAGACGTTCGCCGTCCCGCCGCCCGGCTAAGCACGGTGGGTAGCTGTGCCAGGGACGTTAGCTCTGCCTGGATCGATAGCTCAGCCTGGATCGATAGCTCAGCCTGGGATCGATAGCTCAGCCTGGATCGACAACTCAGCCTGGACCGCTAACTCAGCCTGGACCGCTGACGAAAGGCGGACGCCGAGGACCCTGGCGAGGAGTGGGGCCGGCAGTCCGACTCTGGCCCAGAGCGTGGAGCCGAAAATCGGCCTTTTCTATCCGGATCTAAGATAAACAGCATTTCAGTCCCGAAAATAAGGCCAAATTGTGTAAGGGACTAGGCGAAAGATAAATTGGCATACTCACAAATATAAACTAATGAATGGATTTGGGATCGGGGAGAATGTCCCCGATTGGTCCCGGGAACGGGCACCAGCTGGCAGCAAGGGCTTTGACTTCCCTGCTTTTAAGACTTTATTGCTTCCATGCGTGGCTGCTCACGAATAAACTATAATAATTCTCTGGATAAAATATCAACCGTGTTAATTTTTGCGTGTCTTCCTGATACCTGGTAGCTGACGACTGACGGTTGTCAACCAAAAAAAAATTCAATATTTTTCCTCTATTGAAAGATTTTTAATTGGTGTCAACTTGAAAAAGGAAAAAATAAGACGGCCTATGTTCGCGTAAAAAAGGTTGATAATGCAGTGTAATGCTGCAGTAGGTACCCGTGACCTCATATTATTCATCTTGATCACTCGGCTTTATCGGCTAAAAACAGGCAATAGAAACATTATTTTTATTGAGGTGAGTTTGTTTAGAATTCAGAATATGCGTTATTTGAATTCATTGAATAATTTGTAGTATCCGATCGAAACAGGTTTTTCAGCCATCCGGCTGACCCGAGAATACCGCACGGTCTCCTGTGAGACGGCGACCCTTCTTGCCGGATTACCACCATGGGATCTGGAGGCAAAGGTCCTCGCGCACATTTGGGAGTGGCGCGAGGAAGCGAAACGCCGGGGCTTAACTCCGACGCCGCAAAAAATCGCGGCACAGCGGACAGAGCTCCGGTGGGATCTCATGGCGGCATGGAGAGTGCGATTGTCGCAACCCAGCCACCGTAGGCGCGGGCTTGCGGACGGTGAGCAATGGGCAGCTCGCCGTCCGATAAGGACCAAGCCCGGATCGACGGCGCGTTGTGTTCCACGCGCGCCTCAAAGAAATGTCAGCAGAATTGACGGGGTCCGCTAGGGCCGATGCCTGCCTGGGTTGCGAATAAGGCCGAAAGGGCCATCGTGGCCCCCCGGCAACATGGCAACTGAAGGAACATGGGTGGGTTTTAGTCAGTAAAAGTCTGACACGCCCTCCCACTCCACCCAGAGCGGGAGAAGTTATTTGATAATTTCCCACCCAAAAAAAAAAAGCGATACCGAAAACGAAACTGAACCTTCGGCCTTGCTCTCAGTTTTGGCCGAAACCGAAACCAAAACTTACTTAAATACAAACATATTTAAAATTTCTATTGTATACTGAAATCTAGTGAATTTTTCACACAATTATGAACACGCAAATTCAAGTACTTAAAATCTAAATCGAATATAACCTCTTTTATTTGTCTCTTAAAAATAAAACTGAACAGAATGAAGTTCCATACATAATAATAACCGACGAAAATTTTCAGCGCAGTGTATTTCAGAATCATGCACTGGATCCATGGTAACAGTTTTCGCGTCGATGTCATGCCACCCTGTATTTAACTATAAAAGTTAATAGGTACATTTTTACTTGATGCACAGAAAACCTTGAAGAATCGATTGCAAAAGTGACCACTACTACTACATCGGCGGTACCTGCTGATGTACCGACAGCAACAGATCAAGGCCCTCTTGATGATCACGTTGCATTATTATATCAGTTGGTAATTGATTTGTACAAACACTGTCACGATAGTTATAATGTTGTACAATCAAACTTTGTAGGCGAAGATGTCTTACAATTAGACAACGGTAGACACGAAATTGAGTATAGGTATATGCTAATTGGACAAATATTACATTTAAAGCTTTCTCCCAGTTATTGTACGAATAGCTTAACTTTTCATGTGAACTCATCCTAAAATCACACAAACAAAAAAATGCAATAAGACTGATCTAGCAAGAATAATAAAATATAATATCAATTTATTAATAGTATGCAAGAATATAAAGGGAAATTCAACGAGGACTTTGGTTGTACTTGCACAACCAAAGTCCTCGTTGGATTTCCCTACTACTCTTTTTCTTGTAAGAACTTATATTTGTAATAAGTAATTAGTTACTGGATTAGAAGCTGCATAAAAGTAATGAATTTTAGGCAAGTGTTATTAGTGTCCAGTTAAAGCTGCGTCAAAGGATTCGAATCCACTTCGAATGTTAACTTTTTGGCATACTTAGTGTAAGTAGTACGAACAAATGTTTTTCATTTCTCATACTCGGAAAGTAGTGTTTGTTTGATCGAAGTAGCGGGTGGTGAGGCCCTAGGGCGGGAAAGACTCATAGTAATTGCTTCCCTCTCTAGGGCGGGAATGAATTTTAAAAATAGAACTAAATTTGGTTAGGTAGTCGACTACGAAACATTTTACTAAGGGGGTTTACACTGTCGAGTCTGTGGTCATGGATCTATGACCGAAGATATAACGGAATCGTAGAATAGACATTTATTATGAGTATATCCCCCTTGGGCGATATTACACTATCATATTATATCATATACCTATCTACGAAGCTCACAAATTACCAATGTTATGTCTATTTTACAATTTAATTATGTCTTTGATCATGGATCTGTGATCGTAGATATGATGGTGTAATACCCCCTTATAGAATATATACTGATAAAAAAAAATGCTGCAGTTGTGTTGTCCCCCCTGCGTGTCAGCTAAATGGTTGTTTTTGGATGTGTGAAAAAAATCACGGCAGAAGTATATAATAACTAAATTAAAAGGAAAACTATCACAACTATGTATGCTTTACAAGTTAACGAGTATTAATCGGCCAACTTACATTTGCAGTTGGAATGCATGGGAGAACATGTTTTTCAACTTCAATGTTAATGAGTTCTCATGATGAATGAGTTCTCATTTGACCCATTTATAATCAAAACCTATTCTGCACGCGCTCGGCTGAACGTGCGTAGTGCTTATTGTGCCTTAGACACCGTGAAATTTTAATCACAGTTTTGCTAGAACAAACGTTGTTCAGACCATGGTCTACTACCATTCTACAGCAGCCAATAAAAAAAAAACATAATTGGTTTTTGAGAAAACACAAAAAAAAACAAAGTTTAAAATGTCAAGATTATCGTTACTCCCTACAACACAGACACCACGCACGGGACACAGCATTGTCTACAGGGAAATTTACCTCCATAAACGAAATTTAGTAAGCAGTAGATAATCTTGACATTTTAAACTTTGTTTTTTTGTGTTTTTTCAAAAACCAATTAGGTACGTTTTTTTTTATTGGATGCTGTAGAATGGTAGTAGACCATGGTCTGAACAACGTTTGTTCTAGCAAAACTGTGATTCAAATTTCACGGTGTATATTATAATAATATGTATACTTAATCTTTTTTATCGTGCTTGTTAGTGATCCTAAGATTTCTACTACTTTTTCTGTTTTTTCCCCTGAACACCTGTAATTGGCTCTATGTTTCTTAAGCAACTGTTATCCATTTGTTATAGCTGTTGGTTCTCCTATTAATAAATAAATAAAGTTTGTTCTTGAGATAAATTAATCCCAACTACGGAACCCTTTATTGTGCGTGGCCCACGCGCTTGGCCGGTTTTTAATTTTGAATTTGACGTATTGAACGATGTCATGTTTTTTTGACAGGAAAAAAAATTGGTCATCGCCGTCAAATCATAGAAGTGCGTTGGTACCATAAAATATTTTCGAACGCTAAAACTACAAGCTATCGTTCATGTTTTCTTCCTGCAGGTCTACTCCCTAAACACGAAATCCGAAGATTCGGCAAAAGTTACGTGCGGATTAGTTTGAGGCCCGATCTAAGAATTAATGACAACCCGATTTAACAGTCTGTTGTCCTTACACCCAATGTGTTTTTGCCCGTTCAAAAAAGTTAATTATTCGGGTGTACTCGCTGGTTGAGGGCAAGAAAGGCCGATCGCGGCGCAGCCACAACAAACACCGTACCACTCCTGCAAGCGGGGATTTTTAAGCTGCAGTGCTCACCATCTTCATGCATATTTCCCGGTTGGACCCACAGACATCGAGACAAAAGGAGCCAAGGTCTAATCAGTGCCGAAGAAAAAGCGTAGCAGTCGACCAAGACTATACATTTTATTTATTTATTTAATACTTTAAGCACATACATGTGCAGAGGTGGATTTTAATTCCGACATCCTCCAGGTTCCCGCGCTGCAAAAGGCCTCAGCCCAGAATTTTGGCTTTTTAGAGAATTCTCAAAATTATATTCAGAATTCTCTAAAACGTTTTACAATAAGGTCACCAGATGGCGCTACTGTACACCGCTAAATCGCGTTGTCGTTGCTCGCCAAATGGTTAGGTCCCGTCATTTTGTGTGACTGAGTTTTTTTAGGTGTAAAGTAGCTTCAAAAGTAAAGTCTCTTGTTTAACAGTTAGTTTTGGGTAAGTGTATTTCTGTTTTATTATCGTCTTGCCACCACGTGCTTTTTAGTAACCTACAGCTGCAGTCGGGTTTTTTTTTACGTTGTTTAAGAATATTAATTATAGGTATTTTAAACTGACATGGTTATTTTCACTACTAGAGTTCTTTATTTACGGGATATTTACCATGTTTTCGTTTAAAACGGGACATTTTGTAAAAAAAAAAAACGTGTGGCACTCGGGGACTGCCGCGGTAAATCTATTGCATAGCATTTGTAACCTCCATACTTCCTATTTGTCAACGCTACACTTGGGATGATGACGGATGATGGACATAAAACAAGAATTACGTTCCCATGGGAACGTAATTTTTGTTTCATGTCATCATCCGTCATTACATGGTAGGCGGAGTGGGGGGTGTTAGGTTTTTTTCGTTACGGAATTTCTTGATTCGGTCGTCGCGCTCAAAGCCCGCGATAAAAGCTATGCAATAGCTTAAAAAACAAAATACATGGTAAATATCCCGTTTTAAATAACTTTAGTGGTACTTAGATTAATTGTTGTAAAAAAGTTTGTGCTCGCGAGGTCTACTGTTCGCAGAACTACTAGTTATATAAACAGCCAGTGTGAATTTAAAAAATATCCAAGCGGGATGACCCGCGGCGGTGACGCGGTGTGTTCCATATTTAAAATTAAAAAAATACTAATATTTACTAGAATACTCATGGTCTGTGCTCATGGTATTATTACCAATTATTATTTTAGAAAAACTACAAATTTTTACTTTTCTTATATTCGAAATGAAAAGTAGAGTGTTTAACACGGGTCAAAGTCATCAATTCCTTTGAATTGGAATTGATTCCTTTCGGCCCTTGTAAAACAATCTACTATTTCATTTCTCATACTCGGAAAGTAGTGTTTATTTGATCCAAGTAGCGGGTGGAAGACGCTGATCCCCACCCTTGGGCGGGAAAGACTCATAGTAAGTGCTTCCCTCTCGAGGGCGGGAGTGAATTTTAAAAATAGAACTATATTGGTTAGGTAGTCAGCTACGAAAAATTTTACTAAGGGGGTGTTACACTGTCGAGTCTGAGGTCATGGATCTGTGATCGAAGATAATAATAGAATTGTAAAATAGACATTTGTTATGAGTGTATCCCCCTTGGGGGATATTATACTATCATATTATATCATATACCTATCTACGAAGCTCACAAATTACCCAAGTTATGTCTATTTTACAATTTAGTTATGTCTTTGATCATGGATCTGTGATCGTAGATATGATGGTGTTATACCCCCCTTATAGAAAAAAACAGATAAAAAAAAAATGCTGCAGTCTTTTCATTGTATAAACAGCCAGTGTGAATTTAAAAAAATACCTAAGCGGGACGACGCGCGGCGGTGACGCGGTGTGTTCCATATTTAAAATTAAAAAGACTAATAGGTACCTACTAGAATACTCATGTTATTATTATCAATTAATATTTTAGAAAAACTATAACTTTTAACTTTCCTTATATTCGAAATGAAAAGTAGAGTGTTTAACATGGGTGAAAGTCATCAATTCCTACTCGGACTATAGCCGCCCTCGCTGCGCTCGGGCGTCTAAATACCTCGTATGGTAATTGATACCTTTCGACCCTTGTATAACAATCTACTATTTCAATAACACGTGGAAGATTTTCCATTTACGAGCAGTTTAAATGTAGGTGAGCATAACACACAATTATGTTTATAAAGTACTTATGCCATATGAGAAGATTATTCTCGCACTTCGATTGTGTGTGCCGTTGCAGTCATAATTTTTTGCAGAAGTTACCTTCTGGAAAAGCATATGCGCTTACCCGCGAACTAGCGTTGGAAGGCGTGGTGTCTACGTCACTGGCCTCCAAGCTTCTCACGTTGATCATCAGAGTCTACGCTACGCATCGTCAGAATGTTGTGAGACGGTTTAACAACACGGTGACGCTATTGACGGAGTAGATCAGTGTTCCGGTGGCATGTGATCAGCGTATTGAAGTGTTATTGTGGCGTGCAGTGGGGTCATCTGGCCGGCCGGTAACAATGCGTCGGACACAATACGTGGCTCTATTGACACGCCGCATGACGGCCAATGGCGACCAGCGACCAACACTGTCCCGCGCCACCGCGGCTCGCGCTCGGAACTCACGCACT
Source organism: Agrochola litura (assembly GCA_949152395.1). NCBI lineage: Eukaryota > Metazoa > Arthropoda > Insecta > Lepidoptera > Noctuidae > Agrochola > Agrochola litura. The sequence continues at coordinate 14,637,193 of OX424493.1, forward strand.
AGTGGGTTACGTACCTATTCAAAGATTCAAACGAGGCCTTGCGATTTTGCTCATCGTTGTTCATTTACTTTTGTGAGGTTTCATAGGTTTTACTCTTTAATTATCTTTTCCATCGATCAGCAATTTCCCTCCACTATGTGGTATTTTTTTTTAATGGTGCCTCACTTAGCACCCGTGTGTGCACGGTTTTAAACGGCATAATATAATATCATTATGATTTATGAGTATGACTGATGTTCGCATTATCTTTGGATAGTCTTACTGATAGATATTAAGTTGCAGGAGTGTGTTTGTAAATGGTGGTCAAAGAAATCACATCAAATACCTACGTTTACCACATAGGTACCTACTTAGTGATGTAACATTGGTGGCCCGTCTAAAAAATCCATATATTTGTTTCTAGTTAAGTTTTTTATGCAAATCTGATCAGTGACATGAATATTGTAAAGGTAAACAAGTTGGAATTACACCGAGGCCTTCATAATTTGTTTTGTCTGAACGAGTGTCCGCGTTTCGGAGCGCAGCGCGCGCCGGCCGCTGCATGCCGTGTAATGATACGTACAATCGAACTGGAAAAAACCGAGACCCAGTATTGGTAGGTACTTGTTCATTCTCAAATAACGGATCTTCATGCTGATTAATTTTTGCCCTCGATTGTCAAGTTAATCCAATTGGTAATGCGGTGCTCGCTGACTGTGACATGTTTGTTACAACACACGCCACAATTCCACATAACATAGACAAAATAACTATAACGCAATTTGATCTTCGAGTCATGCATGTTGCTTAGTATTAAGTCAGATACCTATCAATTTAGTAAATCAATTAAATCCATAGTAGGCAGGCATATACCTACTTGTTCTAAATCCGGAAAAAATGATTCATTCTCATAAGTCGGTAACTTATTACACCTATTTGGGATAATGTCAAAACGCATTATGTGTTGTGGTTTGTTTAAAACTAATGATAATATTATGTGCATTCTGTATCAGCGTGACTCGTGCCACTCATTCTGTTACAGATTTAGTTATTAGTTACCAGCGTCATCATAATAACGCGTTATTAATTAATATCAAAAGCCCGTTTTTTGTTAATTTCTAGTGAGATAACTGATTGATATTTAATGGCTGTATATAAATAGTGAATTCTTTGATTTAGCATCTATTAGAAAATCACAAAACCACTTAGAAATGAATTCCAAAATGTATTTTGGATTGACATAACTAACTAAAAAACGATAGGTATAGATAGTTTAAAATAGTTTCGTATTTAAAAATATTTCTGGTTTAGGAAAGTTATACTTATCAAATAGCTAATAACTACTGCCTACCTATACAGTTTTTGTGCAGTAACTAGTAGGTAACGTAGATACCTCATTAATTATTTAGACAAAAACCTAATTCAATTAACCCATAAATAGGTACTTATTTCCGCAATACAAATACTGTACTACCTACCTATGTGAATGTACATTACGAAATAATTGTATTTGAAGTGTTAAGTACTTTTTTTTGCCGCTTAATAGGAAACCAAGTAAGTATAATTAAAGTTTTCGTACTTATGCTAATGTCCATATTTCTTCATTAATTGAAACTTAGATATTAGGTGACTCATTCATTAACAATGTGACTCTAATTACTGATTTAACAACGAGTTTATTTGATCAAAATTATTTTTGATACATCCGTATTGGCTGTAATTTCACAATACTTACTTTCTGTTGAGTAAACTTGAGCACAAAAAAGAAACTTGGCATAATCAATCAGATATATGCATAGATGCGATTCGTCTTTGGCGTTTACATTTAGGAACAATAGTACCGGTGTATATGCATAATATATACCTATCTATCTACAAAACCGGAACTCTACGTCCTTCAGTTTTCCTTACACTTTGCCGGTTTATTTCATAGGTACTTAGATTGCCTTTTTTAATACTCACAGTGCATGATTAAAAAAGCATCGCAGAGGCGTGTGACTTGGCTGGAGTCTAGTTTTTCTATTTTAGATGCAACTAGTACTGGATACAAGTAAATGCTGTACATGGCATGGTGACTGTGCTAAATATAGCATCAATGTAGTTAATGCTGCTGTACTTGGAAGGCAAGGACCGTTAGCGGCGGGAGCCAGGCGGCGCCGGCGCCGGCGACGGGGTGCGATCACTCTTTCTCGTTTTATCTTCGGCCACGGTGCAATGTGCTCGAATGCACGTAATGGTGAATCACCTGCATGATATTTTGTAACGATGAGAATTTATTGAGATAATCGTTGCGTGAAACATTGATGACAATCTTTTCTGGTCTCTGGAATGATTTAGCTGAGTCAGTCGTTCAAGACTGGCCTTTGTTTAAAAATATACCAGTACTTTTAACCGACTTCAAGAAAAGGAGGAGGTTTTCAGTTCATCGGAATCTTTTCTTTTTTTATGTATGTTCCCCGATTACTTATCTTTTTAGAACAAAAGAATGGAGTACTTTGGGAATAACCCACTCGAAGACGACTGAATTAACCAGATTTTTTTTTTTCATGTTGGTCCCATTCTCATTTGGTCACGATCTAATGATGGTATTTTGGAGAAATCGAGGTAACTCTTCAAATATTATAGGCACACCTATAGCCATTTGGGTATTTTTATAGTAACTCGTGCATTTGCTCTCGGAAAGCACCATTTGGTAAAGTGGAACTGATACTGAAGGACACAGATGGCCACCGGAACTACTCAGTAATATGTATTTCACGGGTTGCGATTCGATTACTTTAATATGGTTGGTAAGCAAATGATGCTCGTCGCAATTCATATGGTGCAGTGGAGCTGATGGTGAAGTACTTGGAGCACTCCTCAACATTTGAAGTCCCTGCATCGGGAAAAGCAATATTTTGTAAAAGGTGATGAGCAGTTGACATTAGGCTATTGTAACTTAAATAAACTACAAACCAACCTAATAAAAAAGAAAAAAACCTTTTTAGGGTTCCGTAGTAAACAAGGAACCCTTATAGTTCGTCATGTCCGTCTGTCTGTCTGTCTGTCTGTCCGCGGTCTAGCTCCAAGACTGTTAGTACTAGAAAGTTGTAATTTGGCATGGGTATACATATTAATCATGCCGACAAAGTGGTAAAATAAAGTTATGAAAAATATTTTTTTTTAGGGTCCCTCCCCTACACGTAAAGTGGAGATGTTTTTTTTTTTCTATTTTTGGTTTGGGGTATTGTTGGAAAGGTCTTTCAAAAAAATTGTGAGTGTGTTAAAACCATTTTTGAATTCAGAGATCCGTTTGCGAAATATTAAGCTTTAAAGTGCAAATTGTTGTTAGAGTCAAGTGTCCCCCTTTTTTTTTTTTTTTTTTTTGGGTGGGAAATTATCAAATAACTTCTCCCGCTCTGGGTGGAGCGGGAGGGCGTGTCAGACTCTTACTGACTAAAACCCACCCGTGTTCCTTCGGTTGCCCTGTTGCCGGGGGCCACGATGTCCCTATCGGTTTTCTTCGAACCCCCGGCAGGCATTGGCCCTAGCGGACCCCGTCAATTCTGCTGACATCTCTTTGAGGCGCGCGTGGAACACAACGCGCCGTCGACCCGGGCTTGGACCTTACCGGACGGCGAGCTACCCATTGCTCACCGTCCGCAAGCCCGCGCCTACGGTGGCCGGAAATCGGCTCGCGATTCCCGCCCCGGGCGTCTCCTCCTGCGGCGGTTAGGGGCGTGAGGGCGCGAAATTTGCCTCTCCCTCACGCGTTCCGCCTCCTCCTTCGCGAGTATTACCGCTTCGCAGAAGGAGGTGACGGCCTGCCATTTCCTCTCGCTCCGTACCATGGCCTGAACCAGGGCCGGACGCGAGAGATCACCGCCGCCGATCGCCTCTACGAGGACACGGCGTTGCTCCGCCCAAGCCGGGCAGACCTCCACCGTAAGCCGGGCAGACCTCCACCGTAGGCAGACCTCCACCGTAGTCAAGTGTCCCCCTGCCAGCTAAATAATTGGTTTTAGATATGTGAAAAAATTCACTGCAGTAGCTTATATAACGAATTTAAAAGGAAAACTATCACAGCTGAGTAGGCTTTACAAGTTAACGTGTAATAATCGACCAACTTAAATTTGCGGTTGTGAAAACATGTTCACCCATACATTCTGTATAAAAGATTTTTTTCTCAACTACAAAGTTAAGTTTGTTCTTGGGATAAATTCATCCCAACTACGGAACCCTACATTGTGCGTGGTTCGACATGCACTTGGCCGGTTTTTTACCTTACTTAGTATCAATAGTTTTCATATCGATAAAAGAAAAAACTTTTTTCCAATAAATACAACCGACTTCCAAACTACAAAGTGAAAAATAACTTTAATTTCGGGAGTCGGTGTCTTTGGATCAGTATTTTAGTTTTTAGCCACCGACTAGGTTGCTATGTAGACGGAGTATGCGTCAATAATGTGAGTTATGCTGATGATATGGTGTTCAACCGGTTTATGTACAGACTGAAAAGGCGAGGGGAGGTCAGGTCGCCCTGCCTTGGGTACGCCACAATTGCAGCGATAAGACCCCTCTTTGAGGAGTGGCTAGAGAGGCACCACGGCGTCCTCACCTTCCGCCTGACGCAGGTCCTCACCGGACACGGCTTTTTCGGGAGGTTCCTGTTCAGGATAAGGCGAAGGAAACGCCTGGGTGTCACCATTTTGTGGATCGCCCGGAAGACACGGTGGAGCATACGGTGGAAGTCTGCCCGGCTTGGGCGGAGCATCGCCGTGTCCTTGTGGAGGCGATCGGCAGCGGTGATCTCTCGCGCAGAAGGAACACGGTTGGGTTTTAGTCACCAAGAGTCTGACACGCCCTCCCGCTCTGCCCAGAGCGGGAGAAGTTATTTGATAATTTCCCACCCAAAAAAAGCATTTCAGCTTATACACATCCAATAACGAGCCTGCCTACCTTACACAATTTGTCTGATTCCTATACCAAAACCGTAGAATTGATATAACTTCTCTATCAAGTCTAATTACCAAGTGGTTGGAAAGACTAGACAACAGTGCTGTTTAAGAATAGACTACATAATTTTTTTAAAGATAAGGCGTACTACAGTGTGACTGAGTTTTTATCAGATAATTTTTATTGCTGAAACGTTGCTCCCATAAGGTAATATTCTAGTAATTATTCTATATTAACATTTTTTATTTAATTTAATATTTTAGACGAGAATGTGACTAAATAACGATTTGTTTATGTGCCGTCTTAATTTATTAACATTTTATTATTATTAGTAACTATTAGTGTTTGGCATGAAATTGTGACCACTTTATTTTCATTTTGTTAATGTTACATTTGATTATCTATTTACCTAAACAATTTTGTATGCCTTCTGGCGGGACGTAGTATGGACCGATATTTATTTGTAACATCTGTATAATTTTTACCCTATATTCACAAAATTAATAAATGAATTTGAATATCCACTGAAGTATCATTTAATAGTTTCTGCCACAACAATTCGTACGACACCAGATCAAACGCTTTGGAAAGGTCTAGGAAACACGCATTAACAGGCGTTTTCCTATACGTATAATACTGGACAGAATGCTTGAGAGACAGTATGGCACTTTCTGTGGACAGACCAGGTTTGAACCCAAACTGCGCATCATGCAGTTCAATACGGGAAGCCATATGCCTATCAAGCAAACTGTCCAGTACCTTGGCAATGACAGTAGCAAGGGGTCTATAGTTCGAGAGATCTGATATGTCCTCAGTCTTATCCTTCACAATAGGTACAACCACAGTTTTCATTAGGTCACTGGGCAGATGAGCGTGGCTTAGACACAGTGAGAAGAACATCGCCAGTACCGCAGGTGAACTCCTGCATGCTGCAGGTGTTCGATGCTAAGGTAGGCATGCCATGAGATGACATTTATAAAATTTAACTCCTTCAGACAATCCTCAGCATCGACTACTTGCGATGTGGAGCCAAGAGGAGATTCAGCTTTAAAGTGCTTCACAAACAAGTTTGCTATCTCCGTAGGCTCATGTTGCCCCGCCACGCTCACGGGGACGCCCGGCCTCGGAGTCAATCTATTCGTTCGTGTGTTCGTTCGTTCTAAAATCTAAAGATTTTTCAAGGTTTTGGAAAACCAAAACCTTGAAAAATCTTTAGATTTATTATTGTCAAATATAATGTCCATTTTAATTTTATTTTGATTCTTCTGACACCATCTTAACTTTGATTTAAAGACTTTTCTCGTGTCGTACACAGAACCAGAAGTTGGTTTACGAGACATACTCCACACTTTAAAAGCAAGCCGCGCGCCCGCGTGAGCCTGCTTAACATGCCTATTTCAACCAACAACACGTTTCATCCTTCTACCCCCTCTCGCATCCACATTATTGAGACATTGGGCAGCCTCTGTAAGTATACACACAATCTTTTTATACATATTGTCCAATACGACTTTGTGATTAGAATCCTTACAACATCCGTTAGCACATTCCTTAAAGTCTAATGGAAAATTAATTTCCCTTAACATTGTATGACATTTCTCTGTGTATTGACTTATTTGACTAGCAGTCCGTTCACCCCATATCGCAAAGTTTTTACTCAGATTGGGTGTCACAATTGAAGGTCTTATCATATTAAAATTACATTGTAATTTTATAGGCATGTGATCCGACCAATACGTATCATACAACACAGTTGCACTAACGAGCACACGCCTCGCGGCCTCGGTCACTACACAGTGGTCGAGCCAGCGGTGGCAACCGTGCGCGTCACAACGACAGGAAAGTGTACGTACCCTGTGGTAGTCCAGGTCCGCACAGGTCCCGCACAGGTCCAGCACTGCTCCTCACAGAAGCTCAACAGTTCACTACCGAACAGCTCACCAGGGTTAGCGTTAAAATTGCCGAGTACGATCACTGATTGCACATTATTACTTTCTATTATCGCACTAATTTCACTAAGACAATCTGTAAACACAGTTACGTTATCGTTCGAATCCGTAGGCATATACACCGAGAAAATTAGTATGGAACGATCCTACGACACTATTTTAATAGCTACAAGGCGAGCGTTGTTACAACTAACTACCGTGACAGATGGAAATAGGCTTTTCCTCCACAACAAAGGCACTCCTCCATAAGGCCTTCACGTAGCACTCCCGCTGAGGTGTCGACTGCCGCATTGCCAGTAAAAGCGAAGTCATCATCTATTTGTCCAAGAAAGGCGATATCATGTGACAAAAGCCAAGTTTCTTGCAAGGCGATAACGTCGGCCGCTACACACAGACGCCTCACACAGTCAACAGATATTTTAATACATTTACAATTGAAACTTATAAGGGTCGTATTATCCATTTAAATTGTGTGTAATGTTCATTCTCAGGGTATTCCTCTGTCTGTTTTCTTTTTAGTAAAGTCTATAATCTACAGCCTTAAATTTGCCCGTGGGTTCTATTACAGCTTTTCCTATATTTCCCACAAAGCGATTCCTCGTCTACTTCTTCTGTTGTTGTACCATATTATGATATTGATGATATTTTTTAATTTTCAAAATCAAAAGTAGTTTCTTGTAACAAACGTCAGTCTCGCGTCATTTTTCTGAAAACTTGTTGCGAATATAAGTGATTTTCCATGAATACCTTATTTGAAAAATCCCTTTCAGCCACATGGTATATTACTTTTCATTTCTCATACTCGGAAAGTAGTGTTTGTTTGATCCAAGTAGCGGGTGGAAGACGCTGATCCCCACCCTTGGTTGGGAAAGACTCATAGTAATTAGTTCCCTCTCTAGGGCGGGAATGAATTTAAAAAATAGAACTATATTTGGTTAGGTAGTCGGCTACGAAAAATTTTACTAAGGGGGTATTACACTGTCGAGTCTTGGACCTGTGATCGAAGATATAATGGAATTGTAAAATAGACATTTGTAATGGGTATATCCATACCCACTATACACTATTATATTATGTCATATACCTATCTACGAAGCTCACAAATTACCCATGTTATGTCTATTTTACAATTTAGTTAGGTACGTCTTTGATCATGGATCTGTGATCGTAGATATGATGGTGTTATACCCCCCTTATAGAAAAATACTGATAAAAAAAAAATGCTGCAGTCTTGTCATTGTATAAACAGCCAGTGTGAATTAAAAAAATACCTAAGGGTCAGCTCACACCGAGACGCGACGACAATACCGATTTTTTTTACTACGCAATAAGGTACACGCGCTGCGTTGGTGACGCGGTGTGTTCCATATTTAAAATAAAAAAAAAGACTAATAGGTACTAGAATACTCATGTTAATCTTATCAATTAATATTTTAGAAAAACTACAACATTTTACTTTCCATTCGAAATGAAAAGTAGAGTGTTTAACACGGGTGACAGCATAGAGGAAAGTAATATATATCGGGAATAGAGAGCCCTCTCGCAGAATTTATTAAAAACGCTAATGTCAATTGATCGGATAAATAGTGCCATCTATTATCGCCATCCACAAACTTGTGCTAAGTATAGCTTTAGGTACTACCTACGCAATAGTGCCTATACTTAAGCTTCCTTACTAATTTGCTTGTTTTTAATTTGATAAAGTTTTACTTAATTAAAATTTTCTCTAATCGTAGTAAAACTTTATCAAATTAAAAACAAGCAAATTAGTAAGGAAGCATCAATTTCAAAAGGTACACAGTGGATAAATAAAAAAACAACTTTTCTTTTACAATTACTTATTTATTTGTCTTGTTTTATTTTTATCTGTCTTAATCGTTGTCATCAGAGTCAATACTATACAATAAATCTTTACAAATTGTTGTAAATCGTTCTCATGTTTTACTTTGGCAGCAGCATCAGCAGTCTTTGCTGGTTCTCCGGGCTTGATTATTTTTCCTTCCAAAATGGTGACAGTCATCCCTTGTTTATCAATCTACTATTCCTCTATGAGCCACATGCAAAACAAAGAACTCGACTTTTTAAATCACAAATAGTTTTGTTTAAATTCTTTTTCCCTTTCTCACAACAAATGAACAAAATTGATTAAAATCAGTCGCTTTCGTGCACGGCCCTTAAAGTGCAAATTGATTTTTTTTGAACTGGTGATAAGGTTTAGGAATGAAATTCGTAGTGTAATTTCTTCATCACTCTTCTGCCCGTATCCCAATTTATTTGGGGTCGGTGCTAAATGTCTTTTTTGTCCATACTTCTCTATCGTTAACTCGGTAGGAAGGTAGTCACTCCCTTTCTAGCCATATGATCTTTCACACAGTCCATCCATCGTTTCATTGGTCATCCCATACTCGTATAGCCATCCACATTCATACTCAAAACTTTCCTGACGACGTTACCCTCATTCCTCCGTATGTAATTAATACTATAAAAATATTAAGGTAAATAGGAACACTACACCAGGGTTGTAACGGATGTCGTATAACGGATGAGGATGCGGATGAGGATACGGATACAGATATCGTATGAAAAATAGCCCTTATTTTGACACCTGACACCACAATCATACCAACACTGTCACGTGCGGCCGGTCGTCTGTCATAGGACAGGGACACTGCGAATTCAGGCATTATAAACGCGTCACTCACACTCCGGTCCGCACATTTAGCTCGGAGTGAGTTTAAAAAAAACTGAGCGAACAACGTAGGTAGGGTCACATCCCCATAAAAATTATGAGAATTCGGAGCTTTTAAAATCAAAACTTGAGGAAGCGTATGTTTTGCGGATATAAAAAAATTAATGCGGATGCTCCTCAGTTGCGGATGCGGATACGGATATCCGTTACATCCCTGCATTACACACTGTTATCGTTAATGTTAATATTTGAGTTGGATGTTTTTGTGCCTAGGTTCACCTACTCGTGATTGGAGGTACTACCATGGTACTACCTAAAAATCATCAATTTGCAGAATCATTCATTTACTATCAAGAATCATTAAAAAAAAAAAAATGTCTTTCAAGGAAGGCTAACACAAAAAGATTTTTCAATTAGCTTCAAGAAGAATATGGAATGGCTGGTAAGACCTGTTATGGAGTAGAAGAGTAAGAAGATCAAAAGACAAGAGCTTATTCTGTCATTGTCAAGTACATTATCAAGTGAATTTTGAAATAAGACATGTGTAAATTTAAAATGATAATTTCCGTAACGTTCATATAAAAAATTACACTCTGAAATAAATGTAAATCATATAAAATCAAAAGTCAGTTTAATTTGCAATGGGAACTAACCAAGAGTTTTCATATTATAGTCAAGAATATAGAGATAGTAGAAATGCTGATAATAAAAAGGAACCAGAACTGGTATGTTTTATGCATTGATTTGAGTATGGGTGTCAAGGGCGGATCCAGCCTTCGAGTCAGGGAGGGTCACATAGTCGGGGTCCAGTCAGGACAGGTTCCAATCAGTAGCGGACTAAGCCTGTCGGGGGCTCAGGGCGGCCAAACAAAATGAGGCCCCCCTCAAGGAGGGTCTTCTCAGTTTACTTAGGTATTTCGAGTAACATTTTGCTAAAAAAATATAATAAAAGCAAAAAAAAAAACAAGTGTAAAGTGTGTAATTATAATCTACCTACACCATGGACCTCGCAACCGGCAGTATAATATTTTCAGGGAGGTGCATTTCGTCTCCTCAATAGGCTATTTACGAAAAACAAATGTAGGGGAGCGAGCAAGGCGAGCTCGAAATGTTTTGCACCTCGTCTCGGAATTCCCGGTTAGGTTTCTAATAAACATCCTTACGGAAATAGGAGTTGCTTTGTCGACATATGCAAAAAAGTGTGAGAGTTAGAAGAATATAGAATTCAAGAGCGAGCGAAGCGAGTTCGAAAATTTTAGCACACCGCCTTGTGTAGATAAGGTTATTTTTTTGAAAAGTCATACATAAATAGCAGTTCCTTTGTCGACTTATGCAGAAAGTTTGAGAATGTAGATTTTAGCTAGCGAAGCGAGCTCAAAACTTTTTCATCTCAAGCCTTACAACTCTAAACAGCTGTTGACTGAATATATGTTGACCGTGTTTGGGATATCATTAAAAAGTACTTCTTAAGATTTAGGGAGCCACCAGGACCGTGGGCCCGGGGCGGTTTGTCTTGACACTATTCTGGGGTATTTAATTTCTACGTCTAGTAGCTAACATTAGATAAACCTTCATGCAATTACGAAACGTCAGAAGCTAGGAGGAACACGGTTTCATTTGATCGTTTCCTATGGAAAAGAGCCGGCAGAAAACTCCACCGTCCATCATCATAATTATAATAACAGCATATAGTCTTATTATGCGTGTCATTCGAGCATGTGTGGCAAACATATCCTACGTGGCAACATCATACAAAGTATTTATTTGATTAAATTTATCAACAAGATTAGAAAAAATACCAGTAGTTGACCTTGACCCAGCCCAGGAGGGATCATGACCTCCATGACCTCCCTCCCCTCTTGGATCCACCTTTGGTGGGTGGCTGTAGCTGTAAGGATAAGCAGTGCAACGATTTACTTATTTCTATACAGAATTGACTCTGTTGAGCTCGACAGTTTCAATTCATAGTTAGAAAGAAGTAAACCAGTAGCTAGTCTAATAACAAAAAGTAGGTATAAAAAATACTTATATTCCCAAGTTGAGGAAATGCAATATTCGTATAATATTAATAGTAGGTTATCAAATATTTTAAGAAACGACGAAATTTTGATGCTCGTCGGATTTCCCAGAGCATATTGAACGAAATATTACGCGAAATACACAAGAAAAGCCATATGCGACCGCGACCTGCACCGCGCAGGATCATGAAAATAAAGAGGGTGAGACAAAATATTGTTTTTATAACTAAGCTTTGTCTGTTTATTTAAAATATTAACCTTAAAAGTATACGGGGTGGCAGGGACATCGACGCGAAAACTGAAACCATGGATTCAGTACATGATTCTGAACCCCCTGCGTTGAAATTTTTCGTCGGTTTTCCATGGTTTCAGTTTTCGCGTCGATGTCCCTGCCACCCTGTATATCCAGACGAGATACGGCAAGCAAAAGGCAAATGAATCTGATTTTGTTTTATTTTCCTCCTGCCTACTTAACTCTTTTGCCGAGTGTAGGTATACACATTCACCTTTTGATGAACCAATACCCGCCTTGTGAGTAGGCCTCCCACTAGGGGGACCGATCACTTGGTGGAGGCGGCGCGAATGCGTTGGAAGCGACAAGCATAACGGTCGATGTGGCGACGCTTGGGGGACGCCTATGTCTAGCAGTGGACGTCTGTCGCTTGAGAAGGTGATGATGAACCGTTCCAAAAGGTTACTGAGTTACAAAACTTTTAGTACGCTGGCAATTGCAGTACTCAGTAGGATCTGTTCTACATTAGTTTCTGCACTAAAGCTGCTTCACTTTTACTTCAACTTCGAACGGATTGAAAAATTAACAAATAACAAAGTAGACTTACACTGTTTGTCCACCGCACCGTGAACGGGACGTCAACGAGAAACGAGATTATTCGAATCGAACGTGACGTCCCGTTGACGGCGATCGTTTGTCCAGCACGACCGAACTCGGCGGCTCAGTTTGATCTCGTGCGGGGTAAGCGCGTTTTCGTAGGTATTAGAAATAAACTAAGAGGATGCCTAGGTTGAACCGACAACTTCTTCTTCTGCTTTTGTACGTTAAAAGGCGTAAGCGAGCTGTGCTTCGTACGCATTAGTCGAAAAAGTAACTCCTAATTCGGTGTGAATGGTAAAAGAATGTCTAACCTATCCGAAATGGTAATTTTTTTTTGTCTTTTAGACTATCGATATAATTGACAAAACAAAAGCCGGTCGGCGTCGATGCGACTGTCGCGCCGATTTACTTGAAAATTCGGGGCCTTAGATCCCGACGCTCGGTTGACGTTGTGTGGTGGACACGCGGCCATAGTAAATGTACTGTAACTTTTTCGAGTCCGTTCGTCCGACTCCCGTTCACGGTGCAGTGGACAAACAGTAAAATGCATTTTCTCGTGTGCGAAAAGCAGCGTGAAGCGCTACATTTAAGAAACTGAGCAAGTTTCCTGTCGCTTTGTTATTATTGAGAGTGGATTATAAATATGCACATATTTGTAGATGATCCCCAGGCAGAAAGAAATATTGCCGGAATCTATACCAGAAAATGAATCAATTTCAGTAAATAAATCATCGTCCATGACCAGTCTCATAATCTGGAACGTTTCGAAGGCTCTTGAACTGAAACCCTGTTTGGAGCTGAAGGTAACTTAGGGTTCGACGAGAAAATTTGATCGATAGATTTTATAACATGAGAAATATAGTTTGTATATTTTAGATTACACTCTTTTTATGAAATTTAGAGTGAGCAATTTTTCTCTTCTGTGAGTAACACCTACTTTTGTGCTTCATTGAGCTCTTGACCTTTAAATTGTCAAACTAAAGAATACCGCCAGGGGTTCAGTGCGCATCGGCCGGGGGGAAACCAATACTAGCTTTATTTCAATCTTTAAAAAAAACATGTAATCTTTCAATAAGAGTTGTAAAAAGTATTTGTATTATTATTATTTATACGTCTTTCACATTTCTCGGGACCCAGGGGTCCCGGACCTTTGGAAGGCTTACGAGGGGCCGAAGCCAACTCGCAGAGGCCCCTTAGACGTTTTTAATGAAATGAGGTACCAACCGACGATTATCCCTGTTCGCACTATGCAAGTGCAGCCAAGGACAACCCCCGGTTGGTGTAGGACTATTGTACATATGGAAACAAAGATATCGGACTATGGGTTTGGGTTGCTAAAGTGGACTGGTCACCTGGAACTATGGAAGGACTATGGCCCCTGCCTGATCTATGTTTTATATGCACACGGATAAAGTGGCAGGGGGTGACTTGCACACTCAATAATGGGCCCCCGAAAACGGTCGCTAGCACATAGTGTCGTAGCGACAAGGGGGCAACATGTCCTGAGGTGCTTATGAGGAGTGGAGAGGTATTCCACGGCTATCAGGACAATCCCGGAAGTACGGTCAAGATCCCTACCAGCATCTTACTGGAATACTTCCTTCCTCCGAGCATGTTTGCTCTTGCGAATCTCCACTCAAGCCAGCCAATAAAGGCAAGAATGAGGTGGGAGCTCTATTCCTCGTCAGTGTTCACTCTAGCCGGCCAATAAAGGCAAGCCAGAGGTGAGGAACAAGACTTCTCCCGGAAGATAGGGTCCGTGGGGGTCGCTACTGCCCAACAGCTCGCCACATGCTGCCCTGCGGGTTTTTGTATCTCTCTTGGTCTGGCTCCTCACCCTAGACCTGTTTCGGCAAAGTAAACTTTACCGGCACAGACCCAGAGTTCGGAGCGCGCAAGCCCCACCACGACGTCAACGTAGAGATACGGCGGTGGGGTTATTATTATTATTATTCATTTATTTCGGACAGAGTCCATATAATGTGAACTAAATAGCGACGTTGATCTGCGTTTTCAACATAAAGTTTGATGTTTGATCTTGTTTAATCGATTGCTTGTGTGCAGGGTTCCATTAGGGCGGCGCAGCGTTATTTGGAATCCAAGGAGCGAGACCTCAGCTTCGTCAGCGAAGAGCAACTGGAGCAACAGCACTTGATCTGTGCGCTGCTCGCCTGGCAACGGCTCGGACACCACGACGCAGATAGCCTTCATAGGTCCGCCATCTTTCTTTTTAACCTCGATGGCCCGACTCCCTGACTTCCTGCAGGGCTTTAATTGCTATGATAATGCTCTTTGAAACTGATACTAGGTTTGAAGTTCTTACTAATGTATAGTGCATAAATAGGTTATTCTAATTATCTCACAGATTACCCGCTATAGGTACAAGTCGTGCCATTAAAGTTGAGACTTGACCACGTCTTCCGCCTCTCTTTCCGCCGCCCCGATGACGCCCCGGTCCCCCCTCATACCACTAAAGAGACCCATAAATCGTCTACTGCGCAAGTCAAATCACGTGGTGCGTCAAGTCTCAACTTTAATGACATGACTTGGTCTTGTGATTTACACCACTTGGGTCATTGTTAATGTTTATGTAATTTAAAAATAATTTCATGGAAAAGCCACCGGGTTTGCCTTATCGTAACGACCCGGGTCAAGCTTACACTTTACTATTTAACCTCATCAATTGTGAGTTTAGGAAGGTTTTCACCTCAAAAACATTGCCTGTTTGTGACCGCGTTATATTTAGTGATTGGGCAACACCAGATATTTACAAAAAGTAGGCAGAGGTTATTTTAATTGTATCATGAATAAAAACTGGCCAAGTGCATGTCGGACCACGCACAATGTAGGGTTCCGTAGTTGGGATGAATTTATCCCAAGAACAAACTTAACTTTGTAGTTGAAAAAAAAATCTTTCATACAGAATGTATGGGTGAACATGTTTTTACAACCGCAAATTTAAGTTGGTCGATTATTACTCGTTAACTTGAAAAGCTTACTCAGCTGTGATAGTTTTCCTTTTAAATTCGTTATATAAGCTACTGCCGTGAATTTTTTCACATATCTAAAACCAACCATTTAGCTGGCAGGGAGGGGGGACACTTGACTCTAACAACAATTTGCACTTTAAAGCTTAATATTTCGCAAACGGATCTCTGAATTCAAAAATAGTTATAGCACACTCACAATGTTTTTGAAACATTGTGAGTGTGCTTGTAAAAATATATTTTTCATAATTTTATTTTACCACTTTGTCGGCATGATTAATATGTATACCCATGCCAAATTACAACTTTCTAGTACTAACATTCTTGGAGCTAGACCGCGGACAGACAGACAGACAGACAGACGGACATCACGAAACTATAAGGGTTCCTTGTTTACTACGGAACCCTAAAAAACATATAACCATGATGAAACTTTTAAAGAATTTGTTAAAAAATAGTCTAAAACTTTTAAAAGAGCCTGTTCCTCAGCAAAAGCCATACACATTAAAAATAAAATAAAATCTTCTGGAAATAAAATTAAAACAACTTGGAGTATTATTAATTCAGAAATGGGAAGAACGACAGTAGGTACGGAATCGTTATTTCCATCTAAAATCAATGATGTAGTTATTAAGGCAGACGTGGAGGTGGCAACTGAGTTTGAAAATTTCTTCATTAATATTCCCATTTTAACAACCAAAACTGTCATCGTTGTCCTCCACTTCTGCTTACTCAATACTTAAAGAATGTGACAAATTCACAATTATTGCTGCTAAAGACTTATATAATCTTTTAAAAATCTTGAGGCCAAAAAACTGTTGACCTTTGGGGATTATCAGTACATACCGTGTCCTAAATAATTTGTTATTTTACCCTTTTTAGCAGTCGTTTTTAACTCTTGTATTGCATCTGGTGTATTTCCTGATCTGATGAAACTTAGCAAAGTGATTCCACTGTTCAAATCTGGCAGTACAACTGATCCTACAAATTTTCGGCCATTTCGATATTACCTATATTGAGCAAAATCATTGAAAAAATAATTTTAAAACAAATATTAGGACATTTCAATGCACATAATTTACTTCATCTGAAACAGTTTGGTTTTACAAAGTGTCGTTAAACTGCAGACGCGGGCGTGGAATTACTGAAGAGCATATTCGAGGCCTGGGAGGAGTCGCAAGATGCTCTTGGCATTTTCTGCGACTTGTCCAAGGCCTTCGATTGCGTACATCATGATACACTCATCAGGAAACGGTACCACTATGGTATGAGGGACAACCGGACAAGGCTCTTGACCTTCTGACTTCTTAAACAGAATTCAGAGGGTCGACAGTTTTTCTTGGAATCAATATTGACGGTAAATTGGAATGGTGCCACACATAGAAAAAGTGTCAGGAAGGCTAAGTTCGGCCGCCTATGCTGTTAAAAAAATTAGACAGATAACTGACGTAGATACAGTCAGAATTGTTTATTTTAGTTATTTTCATAGCCTTATGTCATATGGGATTCTTCTCTGGAGAACCTGTGCGGACATTAATATTATCTTTGTTCAAGAGATTCAAGATAACCTAGGTTCAAGAGATTCCCTTGGAGAAAAATTCAAAGAAATAAGTATTCTGACTGTAGCCTCACAAAATATTTTTGAAAACCTATTGTATGTACACAAAAATATATCAAATTTTAAGAAAATGTCCGAAATTCATACTTTAATTACCAGGAATAAACACAACCTTGCTGTACATCGCACACGTCTCCACAAAGTAGGCAACTCGTTCATGGGTCAATGTATACACTTTTACAACAAACTTCCCATTGATATTCGAAACTTACCATTAAATGATTTAAAATCTGTATTAAAACCAAACTTTGTAAAAAAGGGTACTACAAAATTTCAGATTATTTAGAAGATAAAAAAAAGCTTGGGATTGAGCTGCTCGCTCTGCTAAGCCTTGTGATAAAACCATAAAACTTGACATTTTAATTATTATATAAAATCATCAAAATATACCAGTTTTATGCACACATTGGAATTGTTGAAAATTATGTTCAAAATTAAATGAAAACTTTGTTACGTATTATATTATTTTAATGATTGTGAATTTGAGGACTATGTGGATATTATTTTTATTTCTCTGCTAGTTTTAGTGATGGTCTAGCAGTTTGAGTAGTTTATGCGGCCTACCCAAATGTCCTTTCATTGGTATTGTTCGTCGAGTTGAGCTCCACGATTACTGACAAATGCTTGCACTGACTGGACAGATCCACTCAAATCTGTTGGGTTATTTCCTCAAAAAACCATTTCAGACACTAATCTTCATGGTCCTCATACGGCCTGACCAAGATTATGTCTGGACTTGATAGGAAACACCGAACTCATCTAGCATTTTTTTTTTTTTATATATCGTTTAAAAGTGATTCCGATTCATATTTACAGAATAAACAATTTCATTTCATTTGTGTTTTAGATTTATAGAACATAAGAAGAAAGAAATCTCCTGTGCTACCAAGTGTGTGCCTAAGCCAAATAGTGTAACAAATGTTCAAAAACCCGCTGCATGGAAAGCTTTCGTTCCTAATCTTTCAGTCGATGGAAGCTTCGGATCGCACACAAGCGGCCCCATTGTTAAATTACCGGTGGAAACGAAATTAATGATGGTACTGGAAAATAACGGATCAAAACATGGTTGTTGCCAATCCGGGAAAAAACAAGCACCAAAACAAGCAGAAAAGAAAACCCTGGAAAAATTAAATGCAGTACGTATACAATGAGTTACCCGTTACCGTTATAACCTTTAAAAAAACGACTGCTGTAAGCCGACGTTCGCACTGACTTAATAAAATCGCGGCGTGATTTTATCGCGCACTTTTTTCCTTGCTTTATAGGCTAAACTAATTGTGTTCAAAATTTGAAACTTGTGTGTCTGCTAGAAGTACCTTAGAATTTTGATGATTTGTGAGGGAGTGAGTACGTCAGTGAGTAGGTATGTCAGTGACAAAATTAAGGAACTTTGACCTGCTATAGTTTTTAAACTACAGGTTCAATTGTAGGTATACTAAGCCCTCTTGGTTACTGAAAATTCAGGCTTCTAGCTTTATCCACAACGAAATTAAAGGAATTCGAAAATGTCCTGAATGGCTTTGAGAAAAGATGATACGGCTGCGCCTTTGTATTTGTTTTGCTCGACTTGGCAGGGGCACTGCAGTAGGTACCCCACGATATATTGTTTTATGGAAATAAAAAAAAACCATAAAGGATGCGCACGGTGCTATTTATCGGAGTATGCGGTAAAACAGGTACTTAGGTGAGAGTACCTATTTTGCCGCACATTGTGGCAGTGACAGCCTAGTGGTGTGACCGTCAGACTGCCAAGTCATAGGTCTCGAGTTCGAACCCAAGGCACGCACCTCTGACTTTTCGGATTCATGTGCGTATTGTTTAATAATCACTTGCTTCAAAAAAGGTGAAGGAAAACATCGTTAGGAAACCAGCATGCCAGAGAGATTTCTCGACGGCATATGAAGCCAAGTCAGAGGCCCATGGGCGGCATTAAAACTCTGACACCAGGTTAGTCACTAACCACACGAAAATAATAAAAAGAAGACCGCACATTCCGTTGTATGGTGCGTAATTTTTTACTTGCGAACAATGTATACAGGCTTCGTAAATACATTTTTTGAAAATGTGTTGAAAAAGTTTTAATTTCAGTTTTGTGACTTCATAGGCATGTTGTATGGATACTCAATGTGCGGAAAAGCTAGCTGCAGTAGATACAAAGACAAGCGAGCTGCGCACCCGCGCCAGTCAGCTGGCGCGACGGGAAGCTGAGCGAGTCGAGCTTCTGGAACGCGCCGAGGCTGCGTGGAAGGACCTCGAAGGAGGCTACCTGAAGCGACTCGCACAAGCCCAAGAAAAAGAAGAGGATATTCAAAAACAAGTTTGAACATTATGCTATCTAATTGTTATACTTGTATTACTATAGTAAATTGACAAAACACAGAATACCTATCTTCTTTTTTTTAAACAGCTCACTCAATCATTTCGTTATTGTTTCAGATTAAAAAAATAATAGCAGAGCGGAACAATTTTAAGGACACTTGTAACCCTTTATCTAATGGCTTGAAAACCAAGGGAGACGTTGTGAACACGGAGCGGGAAAATCTAAAAATACTAGAGTCGCAGGTGTGTGGCTTAGCGAGCACCAGGCTGAAGTTGAGTATGGAGGCAGCGAAGGTCGAAGCGTCCCTGGCACAGGAACTGTGCAAGGCTACGCAGTACGACCGAGACCTTAAGGTATACATTAACATTAATCGTTAACACACGGTTTATTAAGTGGTTCGATAAGCACCCATGAGATTATTCATGCTACATGCTTAAATACGCAATATTTAGAAGACACTGAATTTTAAATGTAAATTTTATTTGTAATGCTTCGTTTGGTCGTACCTATCACGTTGCTTCTTTTATGAATGCGATATCGTTAAGATATTATAAGAAGTGATCAATGCAGTTACATGGTGTAGGTAGATGTGTATTACTATTATGTCTGTATCATCATCAGCCTATAATGTTCCCACTGCTGGGACACAGACCTCCTCTCTCTTTGAGAGGAAGTGGGCCGTAATCCACCACGCGGGCCCAGTGCGGGTTGGTAGATGTCACATGTCTTCGAATTATATGTCTGTATAATATCCATTAATTATGTTTTATCTACCTATCTATATCAAACACAACACAAAACATAACTGGCGAAATGTGGGTGTACCTGCTACAGGGACACCTCTGCCCAACCCTTTGGGGAAACAAGGCGTGATGTTATGTTATGTCTATCTATATCCTGTATCTATATCTCTCTATAACATCTTCTTCTAAGTTTGTATTGTATGTTTAGCTAAGGGTAATATCAGGAAATACTGATTCAACTACATACTACATTATTTC
The DNA here is from genome assembly GCA_949152395.1 of Agrochola litura. Taxonomy (NCBI): domain Eukaryota; kingdom Metazoa; phylum Arthropoda; class Insecta; order Lepidoptera; family Noctuidae; genus Agrochola; species Agrochola litura. Next base: position 14,657,521 of record OX424493.1, read on the forward strand.
ACTGACAGACAGTAAAGTATAATAATAAATAATAATAATAACAGGACTATTGTTGCCAATAAGCCCGACATAGTGGTGATAGATCGATTAGAGCGTCGCACAATGATTATTGATATAGCGGTCCCGCATGACGAGAACCTCGTGAAAGCTGAAAAAGATAAACAGATTAAGTATCTTGACCTGGCTCACGAGGTTGTCGACTTGTGGCATGTGGATACAGCAATCATTGTGCCGATAGTCGTGACGGCCAATGGCATAATAGCCAAGAGCCTCGACCAACACCTGAGGAGGCTCTCGTTAGGCAGCTGGATCAAGGGCTTGATCCAGAAAGCGGTACTCCTGGACACGGCGCGTATTGTTAGGAGGTTCCTCTCTCAGGAGCCCTGACCACCGGTGGCTTGGACCCTGTTCCCGACACCGGTGGGCTACTATTTTTTATATTTTTAAATGTTTTTTTTAATCATTTTATAAGAATATTTAAAAATGTAAATCATATGTTCATAAATGAAATAAAGGAAATAATAATAATAATCATTTAATTCAGATTACGTCCATATTTGTTAGTACAATTGCGAGAGCTTACAAACTAGTGTTAGTAATAATTAATAATAATTGACAATAATAATAAAATAAAATAATAATAATTTAATTAAATAATATATAATAACAATTGCATTTTTATTGTATATCATTTAATTAAATTAAACAGTAAGTGGCAGGTCCGGGTGGATTCCACGATGGTGGTGATAAATCACTATACGACTGCGTGCAGCCGTATCCAGCGAGCCAGAGTCCCACCGGTCCACCAGCGCGCGCAGGATGGTGTTGGGACTGTCGCGCGTGCGGCGCATGATAGAAGCGCACCGTTTGCGCATGATGGCTGCAAAGCTGTCCGTGTCAGCCGCCGCGAACATCGCGGAGGCGCTGCAGTGGCGCGGCAGCCCCATCAGCACCCGGAACGCGTTATTGTATTGAACGCGCAGATCGCTGTATGTCCGCTGTGTATAGTTAACCCACAGGCTGCAGGTGTAAAAGGACTGACAGTACGCTTTAAAAAGCGCAACTTTGACAGTCCCCGTGCACCACGAAAACCTGCGGGCCAACATGTTGCATCGGACAGATAGCGCTCTGCGCTCCCTCTCAATATCCACCCCGTCCTTAAGGTCCGCCGTGACCCAGTGGCCCAAATATTTAAATTGCTCAACTTTGTTTAGAGCTGTACCACATAAAGTGAAATTCGGAACGAATTTGTAGCGCTTGTTGTCCGGCCTGAAAATCATTATTTCACTCTTTTTCGTGTTGTATTTGAGCCCATGAGTCACCGCGTAGGACTCACAAATTTTCAGGAGCCTTCGTAAGGCACCAATCGATGGGCTCAGCAGCACCATATCATCTGCGTAGCTGATGTTATTCACACACACTGAGTTCACCGATTAGTCACCGATTAGTCGGTCGACGTACAGGTTGAAGAGCATGGGAGAGGTCAGCCCCCCCTGCCTCACCCCGCACTCCAGCCCGTACTCCTCCGAGAGAGCACCTGTCCATCTCACAAAATTCTTTTGATTTTTATACCAATGCATAAATAATAGCACAATTTCCCTAGGTAGACAAGTTTCATCCCTTAATTTACCCCACAGAATATCATACGATACAAGATCGAACGCTTTCGATAAATCAAGATAGCATGCATAGACTGGGGTCTTTCTACTCGTGTAATACTGTACAGTCTGCTTGAGGCACAGGATAGCACCCTCGGTTGAAAGCCCGGGCCTGAAGCCGAACTGCGCGTCGTTTACCGAGACGTGTTTATCCAGGTGCTGACCAAGCAGACCGTCCAGCACTTTGGCGACCACTGTGGCTAGAGAGATCGGTCTATAGTTGTTTACATCTGATGTATCACCAGTTTTATTTTTGATGATTGGTACAACTATAGTACGCATTAGATTATCGGGCAGATGGGAGTGGCCTAAACACAGGGTAAAAAACATAGAAAGCACTCTGGGTAGGTGTACACCTGCGTGCTGCAGGTGCTCGATGCTAAGGCTGTCGTGACCCGGGGATTTACCCCTCACCATGCCTTTGATCACCGCACCCACTTCATTCGTAGTAAAATGAACAGTAGGTACGCTCACTACCTTCCTCAGCATCGGGCTCCTGCCGCGCTCGCCCCAGAGGAGAGTCCACCCTGAAATGGTGGGAGAACATAGTAGCGATCTCGCTAGGCTCGTGCACTCCCGCCACGCTGACGGGGAGGCCCGGCTTATGATTCAATTTATTGGTGTTTTTCCAGAACTGACAACCGAACTTCTTGTTTGAGTGAAGTTCAGCTATAATATCCATTTTTATCTGTTGTTGATTGTTCTGACACTACTTTAATTTTGATTTAAAAGCGCGCCTAGTTTCACACATATCATTATAAAGACGGCCAGTGGGCTTACCCCCGTATAACCACGCCTGAAAATATAGCCGAGCCCTCCCATGAGCGCCACGGACGTGCCTATTCCACCCGGTAATGTATTTACCTCCACGCTTTTCGGTAACAATATAACTACATATAGCGGCCTCCGACAGTATACAAATAACCTCGTCATACATGTTATCTAACAGGATTTTATGACTTTTATACAATACTACTCGTCCGAATTCACTAGGCAGCATGCGCAGTTAGCGGGAAAGGGATCGAGGTGACTACTTAATTCGCACGAGCTACTTAAGTAGGTAGGTAGGTGTGCCAGAAAAATTCACAGTTCCTGTGGGAATTTTTATGCGAGAGAAACCAATGAATAACAAGAAGTAGTGCCACGCGCACTGTGATAAATAAATTTTTAATAATATGCCAAATTAAATGTAAGAAATTGTAAATTCTCTTTAGTTCAAAGAAGAACAAGCACGACGTAAGTTGGAATTGCTAAGAAACGAAGCACAATCGGCGCGAGCGCTGACATGTGAAGCGGAGCGAGCTATGCGAGCGGAGTTGATCGGGTTGCGCACCCAAAAAGCACAGGTTTTTAAAGAATTATGTCGAGAAGAAGATGCGAATGAGAAACTTAAGGAAGAGGTACGTGACATTTTATAACGAGTACGTCTTAATTAGCACATGTAATGCATGACCACGCACAAAAGCTTAACGGTTTGTGAAATTGTGACTGCAATTTCGCGTGCGCGATGAATGAAAAGAATTACATTATTATAAAGGCATCCTTTTGAACTTTCGGGGTTTAACTGATCTTTCTGCAAAACGATGACGAGAGAAACTCATTTCTTACTAATAATAATATATAGCTCAAAGGTTTTTTGATATATTTGATGATAGCTAAATAATATTTAAAAAACTTGTAAGTATGTATGTAGTTGGTTTACGCTATTGTACAAGAGAGAACGCTTTATTGTTAAATATTGGTCTAAAATCAGCCTTAATACATTGAGCCAAACGTGTTAATTAATACAAGCTATATAGTTACAATACGGTATGTAGTTCTGCGAAGAGTAGACCTCGCGAGCACAAACTTTTTTGCAACAATTAATAAACCACTAAAGTTATTTTAAACGGGATTTTTACCGGTTCACCCTTGTTTGGTATAACAACTTTTGATGTAATGTTACTAATTCGAACAACGTTTAAGAAAATAATCAATTTGTATAATATCGATTAACATAATTTTCATTTCATCGAATATTTATTTGCGATAACAACATTTGCGCTATTGATCAAAAGGTATAATGTTCATTTGATGTAGTGTTCAGGTGGTATAACATGTATTTTATCGAATATTCAATTGGTGAAAAAAAATAAAAATTAAAGTATTGTCTTAAAAAATCATTGTGTAGTGCTACAAAAGTTAGTGACAGAACCGAATCGCTGCAAAACCGACTCCACGTAGTCTTGTCTGCCCTACCCCTAGAGTGTAATTTAAAATCGCGTAGGCGCGTGGGGCCGCCGGAGGCCCGCAGCGCCGGAGCCGTGACAGAAACCATGCCTGCTGCATGCTGCATGCTTGCTTGCATGCTGCATGTTTGCTTGCATGCCTGGTGTATGCTTGTTTACATGTTGCATGCTTGCTGCATGCATGATATATGCTTGTTTGCATGTTTCTTACAGCGAAAAAAACTTATGCTTTAGAATGTTATGCTTAATAAATTTATGCTTTAGATTTTTAGAATGTTATGTTTTGTCATTATTATGATCAGAGAAATTATGCGTAAGGTGTTATGCGTAAATAATATTATGCGAAAATATAATTAGGACAAACAAAAGTATGCCAAGTAATATTAGGTCATAAAATTTTATCTAAATGACATAACAATAACATAAGTTTAAATAAAATTAGTGCATTTGAAAATTCGGTGAAATGAAATTTGTTCAAATGAAATTAGTTCAAATAAATAATTATGCTAAATAAAAATTTACCAATGAATTATTCGGTCAAATGAATAATTCTACGAAATGACTTTATTGCAACTAAAATTCGCCGAAGTGATTTTCGACGAAACATTGTTCGACCAAACAAGGGTGAACCATATTTACCATGTTTTAAAAACAAAACACATGGTAAATATCCCGTAACTTACTAGTAACCCGGTACCTAACTTTAGTAGTGAAAATAACCGTGTCAATTTAAAATCCTATAAATATTCAACTTAAAAAAAAACCCTATTGCAGCTGTAGGTTACAAAAGCATTTATGGTGGCAAGACAATAATTAAACAGAAGTAAACCAACCCACAACTAACCAACCACTATCTGTAAAACAATAGACTTTACTTTTGAAGTTACTTTACACCTAACAAAACTCGATCACACAAAATGTTCGACGGGACCGCCCCATTTGGCGAGCGATTACGACGGCTCGATGTAGTGGTGCACAGTAGCGCCATTTAGTGCCCTTATTGGTTGAAGAGAAGGTGGTCCCAGGTGCTCCATCAATCCCTACCAAGTAGTTAAAGGGCCGATTCCACTGGTAGAAAACTAAAAGTGAGTAATTAACTGCATTTTGAGGAGCTATTCACATCACGCCGAAGTTCCTCATAAGCCGAATATCTTCACCAAATTTTGATGAGACTAACTTAAATTAAACCTTTCAAATAAAACAGAACCATCGAAATCGTATCTCATAAGGCGGATAAATCCTGTAGCCCCCTTTTTGAAGGAAGTACTCCTCGAACTCGAACACGGCGTGTTGCCACACCAAGCACTCAGCGCTTGGTGTGGCAACACCAATGGATAATACCACTTAATTATGAGGAAACAGAGGCGTTGTTGTTAGAAATATAGCATATGTTTATAACAATAACGTATATATAATATTTATAAATATAACAATCCTAAGGCTCTAATCTCATTCGCTCATGATATAGGTACTCCCACCCACACACATAACACACACATTTCACACATACAAACACAACACTCTGAATACATCAACCCAATCGCAATTACACACAATCACACTATTACACACAATTTGAACTCTGTAAGCACTTATTAGCCTAACTTATAAATTAGCCATAGTTTTCGTAGATTAGATTCCTTTATATTTTTTACTGTTTTTATTATTTTTTAATAAACAAGTTTATAGTTAATACCAACAATGTATGGAAGAGCGGAGTCTCCTAACACAGGCTTTATTAGCTTAAAAGGAGGCTCCAATCACTACCTAGTAATGTAAGAAAACTTGTTAAAAAAAAAAAAAACACGCCGTGTTCGAGTTCGCAACAAGTCCATCGTCATCCTGAGGATGCCTCGTTGAGAGGTGAAACACGTGTCGATTTCTTTCAGGAGTTTTTATGGCTCTTTACAAATAGCTAAGCGGAACAAGTTACTAAATATATCCACGTCTATTGTATTTTTTTGACAAAAAAAAAACTATAAAGTCAACCAAGTTTCGTCCCAGATCGGTTGTAAAAAAAACTGTTAGATTTAGAACTTACCATTCAACAAAAAGGCATTATAAAAAAAAAAATTGAGTACCTAAGTAATTTGTAATAAAATAATATATCATAAGTAATAAAAATAGTGTTAGTAATTTGTACAAAATATTATATCATAGTTACATAATAAAAACCTGATTAACGTTTTGTTGATTTAATTTTATCCTCCTGTGCAAACTACCAAAATAGGTAGATAAGTATCTAAAAACCGGCCAAGTGCATGTCGGACCACGCACAATGTAGGGTTCCGTCTACTTGGGATGAATTTTTCCCAAGAACAAACTTAACTTTGTAGTTGAAAAAAAAATCTTTTATACAGAATGTATGGGAGAACATGTTTTTACAACCGCAAATTTAAGTTGGTAGATTATTACTCGTTAACTTGTAAAGCCTACTCAGCTGTAATAGTTTTTCCTTTTAAATTCGATATATAAGCTACTGCCGTGAATTTTTTCACATACCTAAAACCAACCATTTAGCTGGAGGGGGGGGGGGGAGCACTTGACTCTAACAAAAATTTGCACTTTAAAGCTTAATATTTCGCAAACGAATCTCTGAATTCAAAAATGGTTTCAACATACTCACAATGTTTCTAAAAGACCTTTCCAACGATACCCCACACCAAGGGATAGAAAAAAAAAACATCCCCACTTTACGTGTACGGGAGGTACACTAAAAAAATTTTTTTTTTTAATTTTATTTTACCACTTTGTCGGCATGATTAATATGTATGTATACCCATGCCAAATTACAACTTTCTAGTACTAACAGTCTTGGAGCTAGACCACATATCCGTTAAACCCTTTTTTTTTTTTTTGGTTGGGATATTATCAAATAACTTCTCCCGCTCGGGGTGGACCCCTGGCTGGAGGTTTTAAGTGCACAGGAAAGCCCGGCTAAGTAGTCATGATCTCAGAGGTCAACAACGAGATGCCCTACCTAAAAAAATTATTAAAAAAACATTTCCGTTATCCATGCATTCTACAGGGTGACTGGTAATTTGACGTATTCCTTCCAGAACGTGATAGTGTGACCCATTTGCAACAATTAAGCACCCCATAAAGCCTAGGTGAAAATTCATGGGAATCAAGAAAACCAAATTTTTAGGTTATTTTGAAAATTTTCCAGAATTCGTCACTAAATATCACTTTTCTCTAAACTCTCAAATTGAATGGCCTTCATTGCTTTTTGTAGGATACCTAATACTTTAATAAACCTTTCGATGTAACCAAATTTTCTAAAACATCAAACAGGTAAAACTAAAAGGAAGAAGTTTACTAACAATTTTCAAAAATAATTTAAGTACATGAACTTTGACACCAGTTATCTCGAAATTTTACTGTAGCATTAAGCGTACAAATTACGGAAAAGACATCTTCATTTAATCAGCTATCTATCGAGGTACAAATGTTAAAAAAATATTTAGAGGTGCCGATGAAACAGTCGATAGTGCTGCCAAAGGTCGAATTTGCTCAATGTTGAAATACTTAAAAATTGTGAGATAATCGAATTAATTAACTTATTTATGCCATCCCACTTCTTCCTACCTCCTAGCATTCCAAGAGATGGCAGGCAATCAAGTCGTCATGACCAGATTACAAGTCGCGGAATGACTTTGAGTTTTTAACATAACTTACGGTCTACTCGCTGGTCACGGTTCACTTGTCGTTTAGTTCGCGTGTGTTTAAACATAATGCTCGTGTACCTTTAGTAGAAGTAATAAGGCAAAGAATAATACATGCAGCGGAACAATTTAGAATTAATTTCACTTTATAAGTTACCAACACAAAAGTTAGAAAAATAATAAGGTACATAAGTGCCCATTTTAAACAAAACTTTTGAATAACAAACAGCAATCAGGTTCAGGTTTGAAATTATTTCAACAATTGCCAATTCTATCTTTTTCCGCATTATCGACTATGAGCCCAAATTTTTATTTTTTGTTTACCTGTGAAGCGTTTTCGATGTTGTTTCAAATAAATTAGCAATGAAGGCTTTCCAATTTCATATTTTCAAGAATTCATAATTTATGTGACATTCTGGATTATTTTCTGAAATTAAGGCTAAGTCATAATAAATAAAGGATTTTTTAAAGCCTCAAACTATTAGAGTATGTACGTGCGCATGTTTAAACAAAAAATATTAATAGTTTTCTTTATGTGTACATGCAAACTAAGCGACAAGTGAACCGTGACCAGCGAGTAGACCGTGAGTCATATTAAAAACCCAAAAACCGGTCCGCAACTTGTTATCTGGTCATGACGACTTGATTGCCTGCCGTGTGTTGGATTGCTGGGAGGTTAGGAAGTAGTGGGATGGCATGAATCAGTTAATTACTTCGATTATCTCACAATTTTTAAATATTCCTACAATTAACAAATTCGACCTTTGCCAGCACTATCGACTGTTTCATCGGCACCTCTAAATATTTTTTTAACATTTGTACCTCATTAGGTAGCTGATTAAATGAAGATGTATTCTCCGTAATTTGTACGCTTAATGCTTCAGTAAAATTTCGAGATAACTGGTGTCAAAGTTCATGTACTTAAATTATTTTTGAAAATGGTTCAAACTTCTTCCTTTAACTTTTACCTGTTTGATGTTTTAGAAAATTTGGTTACATCGAAAGGTTTATTAAAGTATTAGATATCCCATGAAAAAACCAATGAAGGCCATTCAATTTGAGAGTTTAGAGAAAAGTGATATTTAGTGACGAATTCTGGAAATTTTTCAAAATAACTAAAAAATTGGGTTTTCTTGATTCCCATGATTTTTTGCCTAGGCTTTATATTAAAGTAAACGCAGTGGAATTTGGTTTTTACTAAATATATAATGCGTGCGATATCAAAAGTACATAACAGTCAAGTGTCGCCTAGCAACCTACCAATTCAAAAATAACCCTGGAAGTGCTTTCCTAACATTCCCTCTTCTTTTTTAAACCGAAGTCTTCGCAAAGCTTTACCAGTCTTGGTTTGAATAATGGCTTCGTAAATATATCAGCCAATTGTTCTTGCGTAGGCACTTGCACAATTTGGATATCTCCTTCAGATACACATTGCCTTACATAGAAATGTCTTAGCTTGATGTGCTTTGTCTTGCGATGATATTCGTAAGGCGGATTATGAGCTAATTTTATTGCAGACTCATTATCAATGAGCAGTACTGGCGTTTCTAATTTTTCACTTAAATTTTTAAACAATCTCGTTAGCCAAATCATTTCACGGCACGCCTCACTGGCAGCTACTATTTCTGCTTCTGTGGACGACAGCGCAACTGAGGTTTGCTTCACACTTCTCCAAGAGATTGCTGATCCAGCGAACATGCATATCAACCCGCTAGTAGAACAACCACTCAAGTTGTCGCCTCCATGATCTGCATCACTGTAACACATGAGTCGTTTCTCATTCTTTTTAAACTCTAGACCAGTCTCGATTGTTCCTTTGAGGTAACGAAAGATTCTCTTCACTTGTAACACATTCGTATTAGTGGGTTTATCTAAGGATCTGGATACGACTCCGACTGCATAGGCAATATCAGGCCTTGTACCTACCATGAGATAAGCCAACGCTCCCACAGCTTGTCTATAGGGAAATTTTGTGTCACAGATCTCTTCCGCCAACTTTTTTACAGGAATATCTTTAACTATTGGTGTTCCAACGGCTTTACAGTCACTCATTCCATACTTATCCAAAACCTTTTTAGTATAGGCGGCTTGATGAACTCTTATAGTTCCATCAATGTGTCGCTCTAACTCTAGTCCAAGAAAGTACGATGGCGGCTTGGTCGTTATTTTGAAACGTCGAGTTCCTTTTCAATAAAGTTATCAGCTTCTACGTCATCAGACGAAGCCAATAATCCATCATCAACGTACAAAGCAAGCAAAATCTTTGTTTTTCCACGTTGTCTCACGTATAAACATGGATCTGCTTCGCTCTGTGTAAATCCAGATTCTATAAAAAAGTCGTGAATACACTCGTTCCAACATTTAGGTGCCTGTTTAAGTCCATAAAGACTTCTTATCAGCTTGCACACCTTGCCAGATCCGTCATTATATCCCTCAGGTTGTCGCATGTATATCTCTTCTTTCACCTTGCCATATAGGAAAGCTGTTGAGACGTCAAATTGTTTTAACGATAAACCTTCATTTGCGGCTATACTTAATAATACTCGGATTGTGCTTAGTTTCGCAACAGGGCTAAATGTCTCGTGGTAGTCTATTCCCTTTTTCTGTGAATAACCAACTGCAACTAGTCTCGCTTTATACTTGTCAATCGAGCCATCAGGGTTCTTCTTTACCTTGAATACCCATTTGCAGTTAAGCGCTTGTCTATTATTTGGTAACTGTGTCAGTTTCCATGTCTCATTCTCTTTCAGAGAATTTATCTCATTATTCATAGCCTCAACCCACTTGTCTTTTTCAGTACTTTGCATGGCTTCTCGATATGAAGATGGTTCTGGAACAGCAATGACTTGATGGATGAATTGTTCAAAATTAAATCTTTCTGGAGGTCTAATTTTACTCCGATCACGAAGTACACGACTGTTACCTTCAACAACAGTTTGAGTGTCTTTTTCTTGTCGTTCTTCTTCATTACTATCAAACCAAGTATCTTCTTCTTGTCGTTCTATTGCATTACTATCACCTGTTTCATTACAATTTTTTGAATGCAAGTGATCACGTTGATTAAGTACTTCTAAGTGTGGTTGATCGTCTATGGAAGAAGTAGGTAGCTCATAGGTATTCTTTTTGATTTCAGGTTCCTCATTAACAGGTATGTCTCGGTCTAACAGAGGTACTTCTTCAAAAGTTACATCTCTGGAACGCAACAATTTAAAGTTCCTTGTATCATAAACTCGATACCCATCATCACCGTCATATCCTATAAGAATTCCTTTCTGTGCTTTTTTATCTAACTTCTTTCTCTTTTGTTTTGGGACATGCACGTAACACACACAACCAATGATTCTGAGATGATTTATTTTAGGTTTCTTATTGTACCATAACTCATACGGTGACTTTTCAACATTTGGAGTGGGTCCCGTACGATTTAAAATGTACACTGAGGCTTGCACTACTTCAGCCCATAAACCTTTAGGTATCTCATCATGAGCGTGTATAAGTGCTCTTGCCATCTCAACAATTGTGCGATTATCTCTTTCGGCACAACCGTTTTGTTCAGGAGTGTAGGGCATTGTCAGCCTCTGTTTAATCCCATGTTGTCTTAACGTACTTCGTACTTGTTCATTGTCGAATTCGCCTCCATTGTCGCTTAGCAACTCTTGAATGACGTGTCCTGATGTCTTAGCTTCTGCTAGAAAATCCTTCAAGCGTGCTTGAACTTCAGACTTTTGTCGTAAGAAGTATACGTAACGAAAACGGGTGAAATCATCCTTGAATAGAACAAAGTATCTATACTTTGAGATCGAATAAACAAACGGTCCACACACGTCAGTGTGTATTAGCTCTCCAAGTCTTGTAGTTCTTTCTCTGGTCCCAAACGTCCTTCTGTGGGCTTTTCCATAAACGCAACCTTCGCAAACTTCTTTGTTATTTTCAGATTTGAATTGCATACCAAATTCTCTTTGCATAACTTGTTTGTATGCAACTTTTTAACTACAAGAAAGACCCCACTCATGATATGGGTTCGCATATGTCTGCGATAAAGAATATTTGGCATGATCTGAATCAAGCTTTGTCAACAGTTTGTAATCAACTACCAGAAATTCTTTTGATATGCAAGATATTAGATTCCCTGCCAGAAGAGTATTTCAGTTTTAAATCAAGTTGGCTACTGATTACATTGAAAGATCGTACAATCGAGAACTTGACCACCCAGTTGTGCGCTCACGAGAGACCTTGAAAGATAAAAATAAATCTGAAGCTGAAGGTGAATCCAGCACGGAGGTACTCATAGTAAATAACAGAAAGCAAGATTACAAAAAGAAGTTCAAGTGCAACTACTGCGGAGCAAGCGGACATCGAGTAAAGCAATGCAAGAAATGGATTACGGATGGGAGACCCCAAAAACCTCCAAAGGAATCCAAATCAAATGCTGCTACATTGACAAGTTTAGCTTTATCTCTTGGTGAGAGTATTGATAAAGACTCATGGTACGTAGATAATGGAGCAACAAGTCACGTAACCAATAGAGGAGATCAGTATGTATCTTTCGAGTACTTTAGCGAATCTCACAGAGTAATGACAGCAAATGGTGAAAATATTGAAGCTATCGGAAAAGGCTCAATACAAGTAAAAGCTGACATTAATGGCCAAAACGAAACAATTACGCTCACAAATGTTTGGTATGTTCCCTGCATACAAAGAAATTTGTTCTCAGTGCTAGCTGCACAAGATCTTTGTGAAAATAGCTCCTTTGAGTCAAATACTCGATCATGTTTATTTAAGGTTGACGGTAAGACAAAGTTAGTCGGTACTCGTGACAAGTATGGCGGTTTGTACAAACTTAAAATACAAGTCATTACACCTAAAGTTGAGATTAACCAACTAACAGCTACTAACCAACTTCAATTGTACCATGAACGTTTGGGACACCAGAACAAAAGACATGTCAAACAAGTTATGCAAAGAGAATTTGGTTTTTACTAAATATATAATGCGTGCGATATCAAAAGTACATAACAGTCAAGTGTCGCCTAGCAACCTACCAATTCAAAAATAACCCTGGAAGTGCTTTCCTAACACTTTATGGGGTGCTTAATTGTTGCAAATGGGTCACACTATCACGTCCTGGAAGGAATACGTCAAATTACCAGTAACCCTGCATAAATTAAGATGAAAATGTTGCTAGGAACAAAATTTTATTTTTGGGGTGAAATATTTCTGTTTACGACAGGAGCAATGTAACGCATTAGGTGAATAAGCCATCGTGCTTAAAGTTGCATGCAACGGAACAGGAGTTGTGTGAGTATTTAAAGTAAAGTATAACATTTAATATTTGTTTTCGTGAAAAAAAATGTAAATAAAAGTTGAAACTTTGACCTTCAATATCTCCGAAACCAGAAGGTTCCTAATGTTTGTTACGCAATTCCAAATATGGCAAGCTATTGCGAGTGCTACATTTTGGCCTCGCATTCTAAAAGAAAATTTGTTACACAATTAGCCTGCAGGCATATCTGCACATAGGTACCTACTGGACATAGAAATATATAGAAAAGGTACCCTAAGGTAGGTAAGGGACCATAGTCCAGTACAAGAAAATAACAATGATGGGGAGTATAAGCGACTCTCGGCTTCATTAAGCTTCTTTTTACATCCGTTATTTATGTCCCTAAAAACATGTGTAATTTTATTTCACTGTTTTTGCGTGAATAAAAACCACTGAATAGACCTTAACCTGTTACCTATTTCAATCAGCTAATATTAGTACGGTCGAAAAAAAAAAAAAAAAATTCGCATACTGTAGTTATGTGGAGAATAACTCTAGAGCCTAGTTTCACAGTAAAAAAATAATAACTGTAATGTTTGCCGGCATAAAAAGCTATTACTATAATTAGATTACTAAAAAATACTGAAAATAATATTTGTCGAACTCGTATATCAGCGCAGGGAATGGCCCTACAGATTTGGGCCCATAGTGAAAAGTGACGAAAATTATATGTTCTAACGGAATATAACTTCCGGCACTTTATAATTTAGGTCAAAATGAATGCTCTTTTTGCACGCTCTTTAGAAGCTTTGCCTCTGTCCGTTTCTTTACTCTGGTAATATCAAAAGGTAGCCTCTACTTACGATAAGCAGTGTCAAACGAGGCCTTTTGACTCCTATGCAAATGTCAACAATTTTCGAGACTTTTGACTTTTATATTGTTACTTAATACATAAAAACAAAAATTCAAATTACTCTAAAATGGTTGACATTGGCATAGGAGTCATTAGGGGTAATTTAGTTGGAAATGACCTTTCCTACATCCCCTTAACGGATTGCCGACGTATTACCAGTAACCCTGTATATTTAATTATGACTAAAACAGATGAGTGTACTTTTGTTGAAGATCTCTTCACTCTTTATAGCTTTGAAGTGGGCGTCTAGTCTATGTCAGCAAGCAGCATTTGTGTAACTATCATGAATCTTGTGAGTCATCATCTTCCTGCCCTTGTCCCATGTTATTTGGGGTCGGCGCAACACGTTTTCTTTTTCCATTCTCCCCTGTCAACCGTCACACTATCATTCACTCTCTTCTCTTTCATATCATTCCTCACACAATCCTTCCATCTTTTCTTTGGTCTTCCTCTCCCGCTCCATCCATCAACATTTATATTCATCACTCTTTTAGTCGCATGCGTTTCTTCTCTCCTCATCACATGCCCATACCAGGCCAAACGATTTCCTTTCAACTTTTCTGTCACTGGCGCCACTTTTAAACTTCCCCTTCTCATTTCTTACTTTATCCATTTTTCATCATGAATCTTGTAAGTGGTATCTAAAATACGCTAAATACTTACTCATAAACTTAAATACCGGTATAAAACGTCATTAGTATGACCTACTGACAAGACTACCTAAATGAATTTCCTGGTTTCGATATAAGATATTATACAAATTGCGCCTACTCATTTGATAACAACAACGCAGTGCGGTTGAAAATCAGGGGACCGAGGCTGATTAGCATGCTTTGTTTCTCGTACTGTTGTAGCAATGTACCTACCTAAGAAGTTATTCATCGTCAGTGGTATAAATGAGTTACTATACTTTTATTTTCATACCACTTATTGCAACTCTGTGTCGGTTTGGTTTCATCGATAGCGCCTGTATTTTTGTGGTAGCTCGACCGCTATCTGACGTTAGTTTGGTCCTACAGTTAAGTAGGTAGTGTTATGATCCCTGCAACTCTTAGAGTTATCTCTATCCATACATATAATAAAATCGTAGCCAAGTCTAAACTGTACCTTATTTGGATTTTTTATGAAAAAAAGTAATTTCTACGAGGTCTGGGATCGATTCGAATGCCGAATATAGTAGTTTTTAGAATTTTTGTCTGTTTGTCTGAATGTATGTTCTAGCATCACGCAAATTGTAGGAACCGGATGGATTTTGTTAAAATTTTACATAGATGTTCCCTACAAGTCTGGTCAGTCGGTATATATTATCACGCTATTTGCTATGGGGGATGAGAAAGTAATATTGCATTATGTTTGTATTCCTCTACAGTTTACTGTACAGTTGTTTACAGTCTATAGGTTACAGTAAAAGCCAAATGGTTATTTTCACGCTATATCTTTATGGGGTTAAGCAGTCAATCATTACAACAGGAACAGGATGGATTTTTGAGATGGGGCAGTAAGGGCAGGTACTTTAACCGTAGTAACTACACGAAATCGGTAGCAAGAGTATTTTTTAGCTGACTCAATTTTTTTCAAAATGTGTCTGTGGCAATAATCAGTTAATCACATAGGTATCAAAAAAAAAAAAAATACGCTAATAGAACCTGTTTCTAATGAGGATCAAAAAACTCTATCAGACAAACTGAGGTTTGAGTACTAGAAGAGTCAGAACCGCAAAAAAACTTTTCCCAAACATTCCGTGGGAAATGAGACTCCAAATTACTTTATAGGGTTCCGTACCTCAAAAGGAAAAAACGGAAATCTTGTAGCATCACTTCGTTGTCCATTCATCTGTCTGTCAAGACAGTTTTTCTCAGGGACGCGTGGAGGTATCAAGTTGAAAATATCAAATACGTAGGTCTACGGTCCCTTGGAGCTCTAAAAAATCAAGCTTTCTAAGTAAACGCAATAAAAAATACGGCAATTTATGCATACCTACATATTTTGATACTCTTAAAATAAATCAAAATTCAAAACCAATACGGTACTTCCCGTTGACCTTAGAAGCAAGGTCTTTTTTTTTTTTTTTTTTTTGGGTGGGAAATTATCAAATAACTTCTCCCGCTCTGGGTGGAGCGGGAGGGCGTGTCAGACTCTTACTGACTAAAACCCACCCGTGTTCCTTCCTATGCCATGTTGCCGGGGGCCACGATTTCCCTATCGGTTTTCTTCGAACTCCCGGCAGGCATTGGCCCTAACGGACCCCGTCAATTCTGCTGACATCTCCTTGAGGCGCGCGTGGAACACAACGCGCCGTCGACCCGGGCTTGGTCCTTATCGGACGGCGAGCTACCCATTGCTCACCGTCCGCAAGCCCGCGCCTACGGTGGCCGGAAATCGGCTCGCGATTCCCGCCCCGGGCGTCTCCTCCTGCGGCGGTTAGGGGCGTGAGGGCGCGAAATTTGCCTCTCCCTCACGCGTTCCGCCTCCTCCTTCGCGAGCATTACCGCTTCGCAGAAGGAGGTGACGGCCTGCCATTTCCTCTCGCTCCGTACCATGGCCTGAACCAGGGCCGGACGCGAGAGATCACCGCCGCCGATCGCCTCTACGAGGACACGGCGTTGCTCCGCCCAAGCCGGGCAGACCTCCACCGTATACTCCACCGTGTCCTCAGGCCGATCCACACAATGGTGACACCCGGGTGTTTCCTCCCGCCTTATCCTAAACAGGAACCTCCCGAAGCAGCCGTGTCCGGTGAGGACCTGCGTCAGGCGGAAGGTGAGGACGCCGTGGCGTCTCTCAAGCCACTCCTCAAAGAGGGGTCTTATCGCCGCAATTGTGGCGTGCCCAGCACGGGGTTGCGACAATCGCACTCTCCATGACGCCATGAGATCCCGCCGGAGCTCTGTCCGTTGTGCCGCGATTTCTTGCGGCATCGGAGTTAAGCCCCGGCGTTTCGCCTCCTCGCGCCACTCCCAGATGTGCGCGAGGACCTTTGCCTCCAGATCCCATGGCGGTAATCCGGCAAGGAGGCTCGCCGCCTCGCAGGAGACCGTGCGGTATCCTCGGGCCAGCCGGATGGCCATGACCCTCTGGGACGCGTTCAACCGGCGGGCTGGCCGCAGCCTCAATGAACGCGCCCACACCGGCGCCCCGTAAAGGGCCATGGACCGCACTATCCCCGCGTGGAGCCTCCGGCAGGAGGCGTTTGGACCTCCCAGATTGGGCAGGAGTCGCTTCAAGGCAGCCCCAGCCCGGTCCAGTCTGGGAGCCAAACGTCGGAAATGCTCCACGAAGTTCCACCGGCTGTCGAGGACGAGTCCCAGATACTTCATCGTCGACTCGACGCCGATGTGAACCCCTCCCGCCAATACCTGGGAACCCGACGGTGGCGCACTACGAGGACCATGAAAACCCATGGCCTCGGACTTGTGCAGGGCCACCTCGAGTCCCAGCTGCCGGATCCTGTCAACGATTGTCGCAACCCCGCGTGTCGCTAAATCGGCCGCCGCCTGGTACGACCTCCCCTGCGCCAGGACTAGCGTGTCGTCAGCGTAACAAACGACGCTGACGCCGCTAGGGAGGTCGGCGCGCAGCACCCAGTCGTATCCGATGTCCCACAGATGCGGCCCCAGGACCGAACCCTGTGGGACACCGCACGACATCTCTTGCCGGTTCCACTCTCCTCGGTGACCGGGGTAGATGACGGCCCTGTCCATCAGATAGGCCTCGACCACACGACAGAGGTAGGTCGGCATCCGGTGATACCGGAGTGCCTCCCTGATGCAACTCCAGGGCAGGGTGTTGAAGGCATTGGCGATGTCTAGAGACACCGCCAAGATGACCCCACCCCGGGCCACAGCATCCCCCGTCGTGAGGGCCCGCACGCGCATGATGGCGTCCACCGTAGAGCGCCCCCTGCGGAAGCCGAACTGGCTCTCCGCCAGATCCGGCCCCACTCGCACCAGCTGCCCGACGAGGCGGTCCGCAATGACTCTTTCAAAGAGCTTGCCCACCTCATCGAGCAGCACAATGGGCCTATAAGCGGACGGAGAGTCCGCTGGGCGCCCCGGCTTCTTGATGAGGATAGAAGCAAGGTCTCATAGGACAAGTAAAGGAAAAAGTCCGAAAATCGTTAATTTGAAGTTTCATCAAACATAAAAAAGTATTTTATTGCGATTACGAACTTACAATAAAATACATAAAGTCGCCAAACTGCATAACAGTTTGTCGGCAGTTGTTCTCGTCTAGCAATGGATTTTGGGAATTTTCAAAATTCAAAATTTGTAATTTTGAATTTTGAAAATTAATGTGCTAATACTTAATCATGCTAATAAAACTTAATCATGCTAAGTTGTTGCTTAATTTGCAGTTGGAGAATCGACCGTGACGTATACCCATGTATGGGAGAAACTAGAACGTATTGTTTGTTCTTGGGATTAATCAATACTATGTTATATTAGCTATTCTTCTGAATCTTAATCACCATTGAAGTGCGTTAATACAGGAGAAAATTTATTTTAATAACAATAGATACTTTATAATTGAAAAGGTACGTAGTGAATGTAACAGCGTCTACAAAATAACGCAGTTATGTTAACTGATAAGGTGGCAATCGGATATCTATGGTGGCAATAATATTGATTCAAATAATTTTGATAAATAAAATTTTTTATCAAGTTTTCCAATATTTTAGATATCTGAAGTATTTGACCTTCCTTGTGAGAAGTTCCATGAGGCTGATAGTCTGGCTCATTTAACAAGGAGAGGTTCACGACTCGAATAGAAAATTATCGAAAGAAGATCAAAATAAATTTCGATGCTGCGAGCCCAGCCCACGAGACTCGTATGGACATTTTAGCTTTTCAACGAGTAAGAATCTCTTCTCGTGTAAATGAGCCTGAAATTTCTCGAGACTTTAAAAACTTAGCTTTGCCAAAACCACCAACAATACTCCAGGCTATGTGAATACATGAGGCCGTCACCTCCTTCTGCGAAACAGTAATGCTCGCGAAAGAGGAGGCAGAACGCGTGAGGGAGAGGCAAAATTCGCGCCCTCACGCCCCTAACCGCCACAGGAGGAGACGCCCTGGGCGTCAGGAATCGCGAGCTGATTTCCGGCCACCGTAGGCGCGGGCTTGCGGACAGTGAGCAATGGGTAGCTCGCCGCCCGATAAGGACCAAGCCCGGGTCGACGGCGCATTGTGTTCCACGCGCGCCTCAAAGAGATGTTAGTAGAATTGACGGGGTCCGCTAGGGCCGATGCCTGCCGGGGTTGCGAATAAGGCCCAAAAGGGAAATCGTGGGCCCCGGTAACATAGCAACTGAAGGAACACGGGTGGGTTTTAGTCAGTAAGAGTCTGACACTGCTCCACCCAGAGCGGGAGAAGTTATTTGATAATTTCCCACCCAAAAAAAAAAAGTCTATGTGAATACATGTTACTTAGGTGAGAATACACATAAGCAATCAATCAAAGTGTGGTTGTAGGTATCATGTATGCACATAATTATTATAGGGCACTTATAATATTATCAAGCTATGTAGAGACCAGAATAGAAATCGTATAATTTTACAAAATAATTCATTACAACATAACATAATAAACGAAAAATGGAAAAGTTTTCGTGATAAATTTCGACTCTCTTGATAATTATGTCCAAATAAAAAGTTGGAAGGCTTATCTTAGGCTTTAGGCTTAGGCTTGCTTGGGGACGGCAGGTCGATGTTTTGATACAAGTGATGCTTTTAACAGAAGAAGTTACCACTACCTGTTAGCCGCGTTAGTGACAACGCGGCGAACAGTTGCTTGCAGAATGTTATCTTGATGGAATCCCACAGGAACCCTTATAAGGTTTTAAGAAATAAAGACGAAGATTCGTTGCCCGTAAACTGATTAATAAAATTAGTCATTTATCGAAATGTTGTTAACAATTAGTGAATTGACCTTGTCATGCTACTTAGATAAGATTAACAAAATTGTCATCAAAGCATGAGTTTACAATTTATGAACAATTATTGTGATTGGACGATATATATACGTGTTTTGATAAAAAAAATTGCCGTCTATCTTCTGAAACTCAAACGAAACTAAGTCTGTATGTACTACTACTTATAATAAAATCGTAGCGAAGTCAAAACCGTAAATTAAATATTTTTGAATAAAAGTAAAATAATTGCTAATATGAGGTCAGCAGGGCGCTAACATGACAAGCGCGAGAACGCTCTTTTTCTCGTTTTATCGTAATTTTGTCTACGATTCAGTACGTTGAGTGTGAGTTTTATCATAAAGAAAACGCCACTATCACGTTTCTGTATCGAGTATTAAATGTATGAAAACGTAAAAAGCGCCCCTGGCGGAAATGAAATGAAATGAAATTGTTTATTCTGTAAATAGAATATCGAAATCACTTTTACACGTCATATAAAAAAATATTAAAAATAAGCTAGATGAGTTCGGCGTTTCCTATCTGACTACTCTGAGAAGAAAGGCCGAAACAAACTCAGAGGTCGCAGTCTCTTTTAAAGTCCAGACATAATCTTGGTCAGGCCATATGAGAACCATGTAGATAAGTGTCTGAAAAGGTCTTTTGAGGAAAGAACCACACAGATTTGAGTGGACCTGTCCAGTCAGTGCAAGCATTTGTCAGTAATCGTGGAGCTCAACTCAGAACTTAAGGAGCTCAACTCGACGAACAATACCAAAGAAAGGACATTTGGGTAGGCCGCATAAACTACTCAAACTGCCAGACCATCACTAAAACTAGCAGAGAAATAAAAACAATATCCACATAGTCCTCACATTCACAATAGTTAAAATAATGTAATACTTTACAAAGTAATCATGTCATTTTGAATATAATTTTCAACAATGTCAATGTGTTTATAAAACTGGTATATGTTGATTTTACATAATTAAAATGTCTAGTTTTATGATTTTATCACAAGGCTTAGCAGAGCGAGCAGTTCAATCCCAAGCTTTTTTATCTTCTAAATAATCTGAAATTGTATAGTACCCTTTTTTACAAAGTTTGGTTTTAATACAGATTTTAAATCGTTTAATGGGTAAGTTTCGAATGTCAATGGGGAGTTTGTTGTAAAAACGTATACATTGACCCATGAATGAGTTGCCTACTTTGTGGAGACGTGTGCATTGTACAGCAAGGTTGTGTTTATTCCTGGTATTTAAACTATGAATATCGGACATTTTCTTAAAATTTGATATATTTTTGTACACATACAATAGGTTTTCAAAAATATATTGTGAGGCTACAGTCAGAATATTTATTTCTTTGAATTTTTCTCTAAGGGAATCTCTTGGACCGAGATTGTAAATGGCTCGAACAGCCCTTTTCTGTAGAACAAAGATAGTATTAATATCCGCACAGGTTCCCCAGAGAAGAATCCCATATGACATAAGACTATGAAAATAACTAAAATAAACAATTCTGGCTGTATCTACGTCAGTTATCTGTCTAATTTTTTTAACAGCATAGGCGGCCGAACTTAGCCTTCCTGACAATTTTTCTATGTGTGGGCCCCATTGTAATTTACCGGAAAGTATTGTAAACCGAAACAGCGAGTGTAAGATTTTTAACGGTACTAGAAAAGTTCGGTATTTTAAACGCGACGTACTTAGTAGTGTTTCGAAGAACATTTTGTGGGTGTTTGCGAGTGTGTTACAATTTGACGTTTCTAACCGATGTCCAAGCGTTTGTAAACGTAAACTTTGTAGTAAAGTCACTCACTTGGTCACTTGGTGTGTGCCAGGTGAATTGTTGTTTATATTAGTTACGTTCGTATTATTTGCGTGTAAGGGCTTTGAAGGTTTTGGCCCTAAACATCAGCAACCATTTTGATTTTTTTTTTAAATTGCGGTGCACAATAAATGTCATATATTTGGATAGGGGACACTTATACAAACATAAAACGTCACTTAACATAACATCATAAAGCGTCACGTTTCTGAGATATTCAAAGATAAAATAACAATTGTTATAACTAATTTATTTATTTATTTTGTAGTTAATTCATGTCAATTAAGTTATTTACTGTTATCTGAACCAGACGGAGAAATAAAACAAATATTAAAATACTAATCATCTATTTTGTTAATTAAAATCTTTTTTAAAGCAATCGGAACATAAGAATATAATGTGTCGAATTACAATGACATTTTTGTAGGTAAACATGAAATAATTGAATACCTTAGTGGATAAAACATAAGATTTATTAATCATATTCGGTATAAATAATGTCATCCAAGAAGGCAGCGGTAGGCTGAATAGGATATTCTTGATGTCGCGCCCAAGCCATGTACCATATAATAATACACATAACATGGGAGCAACATCCAAGTGTCCGTTTTCCTACAATGCAATTACAATAGTAGCCAACTATTTTATTCCTGCCTTGCAAAGTATTATCGAGCAAGATGTAGACAAAATAAAATTCGATTGTTTTGGTGTCTTGAGTGGATTCGGGCTCTTAAAAGCCAAGGATCAGAAACGACAATGTTGTATTGATTCAAGTCATAATCGATGGCAACTTTTTCGCACAATTCAATAAAAAAAATCGAGGTGTCCTCATTCGGCGGGGGTATACTTTTGTCTCTTTCGCTCATAACTAAAATATTACCTACACATGATGCAATTATGTTTTCATAGTTCAATATGCTTACCTGAAGGGAAAAAAACAAAAAAATCCTGTTTCTTCAAGGTTCAGTTTTCGACTCATATTTCGGTGAATAACTCCAAAACCTGACGCTTTAGGATATTATGTTACATTATTTTTTTTGTTTGTATAAGTGTCCTCTATCTAAATATATAACTTTCGTTGTGCACCGCGATTTTGAAAAAAAATAAAATGGCGGCCGACGTTAGGGCCACCCTCCATACAAAAATGTTCAAACCCCTTTGTGGTAAATTGTATTTAATCATGTCAGTATGTAATTTTTTCGCATGAAAAATGATGAATACTGTTCATTGTCAAGATAAACGGAATCATCTTCGAAAAAAAAGCTGATTTTCATGCCTGTTTTGTTTACTTATTAATCCAGTGGATGATCTCAACGATACCTACTGAATTTAGGAAGGAATAGACATCCTTTGTCAAAGGAAGCCTTTCTTTTTCATGAACAAGAATTATCAGAGGTTATTCAAAAATTAATTAAGAGAGATTATCTAATCCGAGGAGCATTGCGTAATCAAAATAGTCCGACGATTACAACAGCAATTTCTTCATTTTTTTACTAACTTTAAATCATTACAATAACGAATCACTTATCATTATCATCATCATCTGCCTCGCCTTTTTCCAACTATGTTCCGACTATGTCGGCTTATAGTCTAACGGGATGCAGCTGAATACCAGTATTTTACATGGAGCGACTGTCTAGCTGACCTTCACAACCCACTTACTGGGTAACACGATACCCCTTAGTAAGACTGGTTGTCAGACTTTCGGGCTTGTGACAGCTGGTTACAACTGTCAAAGGTCTTCAAATGGCAGCTGGGACCACGACTTAACGTCCTTTCCGAGACACGGAAGGGTCTTGGTACGTAAGATGGTCACCCATCCAAGGACCAACCATGGCAAGCGTAGCTTAACCTGATCGATCGATCCAGTTTTTACCTAACCACAAGCCCCAATAAACATGCCTTCTTTATTATAAACATAGTAGTGATAGCCTTTATCACAGTATAAATAAGTAACAGTAGATATTATATCTTCATAGTAAATGGCCGAAATGACGCGCTTCTTGTTCTTCGAAATCTCAGTGTTTAACAGTACGCAATAGTATTGAGTGCGCGGCAGTTACGCACGGACGAGGTTTATCTAACGAGCGGCCGTAGGTAATTATTTCAAGGTCACTGCCGAGACATAATACTGTTACTTTATTATACTGTGCCTTTATTTACACTCACTTGAATTTGACGCCACATATTTCACATCTCCCTTTCTCACGTACGTTAAATCGAAATAGGAATATCTCATTCATAAACAATATTGTTCATCTAAATTACGTACGGCACGCATAACGCTTGTTAACATGGTTGCGATAAGATTTGTATTTTAGTCGTATTGTCTCACCGAAACCATTCTAAGTTCAATATAGGCAACATTAAGAAAATAACAAAGCGTTCGGCATACTATCGGACAAGTGACGATACGCACTGGGGGCCTACCACAGCTCTTATAGCAGTATTATTATAATCTTACTTTGACTTTTCGTACCATGACGTCCATAAAATAAGCTTAATGTAATGTTGAAACAATCTTATTTTCTTAGCGATTTTGGTGACGTCACCTCTAAAAGTTCATTCAATTCGTACCACGACGTGACTTTTGACAACTAGTAATATTGTTTTAATGTCAAAGGACATGTCTGGTGGGGCAATGGACGTTTGCCTAGGTAGTCAAAACCAATGTTCAGTACTGATTGTTATATTATTCTGTCGTATTTTATAGTTTATCAATTAATAAGTTTCAGGATTAAAAAACTTGCGAAAACTGGTCAAAATCAGGTTTATACGCTAGGGATTTTTCTTTATTATAAGGGAGCGCAGGTCGCTGGCTGTCCGTGGCAACATGCTGGCCCGCAGGTTTGCGCGCTGTACCGATTCTGTAAAGATAACGCTTTTTAAGGCCTTCTGCCAGTCGTTTTACACGTGCAGCCTGTGGACCAAGTATACCCAGCGGGCCCTTAGCGACCTGCGCGTCCAGTACAATAACGCTTTCAGGGTGCTTTTGGGGTTGCCGTGGCGATGTAGCGCGTCAGGGATGTTTGCGGAGGCGCGCGTCGACGGGTTCGCCGCGATTATGCGGAAGCGATGCGCATCCATGATGGCGCGCTTGCGCTCCTGCTCCAATGGCATCCTGAATGTGTTTTCAGACCGGTGGGATTCTCCCCTCTTACAGCGGTGGATATGTATTCAGACACATTAGTGTACCATTGAACGAACTGTTCAATGGTACATTGGTTGTTTATTATTATTAATTTAATTTATTACTAACATTAGGCTAAGCTATACTGCTACTAACACTATATGGATGTTTATCTGAAATAAAATATTTGAATTTGAATTTGAATAACGCCATCTGTGAGTGAGCACATGTACTAATTGGTGTATTAATATTTTGTTGATCTGGAATCAGATTCTGCAGTTGTTTTTGGATATTTTTAGTTGTGTAAGAAAACTGTAAAGCACCTAATAAATAAGTGCTTTACTATTGTTTTATTAAATCCCAAATTCTTATGTATATTGAATACATAAATACACATAAAATGATATTTTTATCTTCTTCAATTCCGTATTTTGGTGTCTATCCTCAATACCCATAATATTATTTATATTTACCTACTTGTTGGTATTGAATTGGGATTAAAATAAATAAAACTATGTATTTATTGCCAAATAAATTCTTTTATTGTAGGTATACAGAGACACTTAAATAAAAAAATAGATGATGCGACAGGATGTCCCCAACTCCCCACTGACTAATAATAACTGAACTCACTAGCTCTCATTACCCCAGAGCGCTGGGCTTATTTCTACATTGATACATATTTTTTTTACAGCAGAGTTCTAACTACAGTTTGCTAAGTACGATAATCTTATCAAACCTTTCGTGATTTGTTCCTGCGATGGACATAAATAATTGATGTTTTAGGGCCATTATGCTGCTACACAAAGCGATGCTGACATAATAAAAAGTTTATTCGAAATTGGAGATAGTCCGTTTCGTAACTGGAGATAGTCCGTTTCGTAACTTAGGCCAAACGATATTTGTATACTAGATAGAGGATCCCGGGATGCGATTCCATTTCTAGAAGGTTTCAATGACAAAGTATTTAAACCAGAGTCTTTATATGTGGGGCAACAGCAATTAACTTACTCACAGGTCAATCAAAGTCAAAAGGTTACGTTATGCAGATGGATAGTTGAAATAATAAATGGTCGCTTCAAAAGAGATTTTAAAATATTTCGCCAAAGATATTTTAATGTTGCTTCTCGTAATCTCATGCTTAATTTAAGAATAGCAGGAGCCCTCCTATATAAATTCCACCCACTTGTTCAGGATTGTCCAAATGTTCAGCAAATAATAGAGCGTGTTGTTTGTAAAGAAAGTGGTGGCGACGGTGTTGATGATCTATGTTCCACGGATGGAACAACATCCTGTTGCAAGTCCTTTGATGCGTCATGAATCAGGCGTCGATTCGCTCGAACCCAACAGGCATGAATAATTGTTGCCATATCCTGAAAATATTATTAAAATACATTTTATTAAAAATGACATAAAATAACTGGCAAAATGTGGGATGAGTTGACCTCGCCCAAATCCTTCGGAAATCGCTGGCGTGATGTTATATGTTTATGTTGAGTTTTACATGACAAACACTCCTTTAATCTTTCATGATCGTCGTTTCTATCGTTCGTTGTTCCAGTTTTGAGAGATCTGTCCCATTCATTTAGCCATTTTCTTCCAAGTTGGGGAAAAAAAATATTCACCTGATAATTATTATCATTGGAAATAAGGGGTGCTAAGGGGCCGTTCACTGCAACAGTATAAAAACGTCGGCGTCTTGGATTTCCGAGTCCGACTGACACACCATATCCACGGCAGACCATTGTATGGTCTAGTAATCTCCCACTGTCAGCAGCTTCGGTATTTAATCAATTAAAACAATCGTAACAAGCGTATCCATCTAATGGGAGCTGGAACAATAGCAAATATCATTGTATTTTTCAATTTATAACACAACAGCTCAAAATATTACCTTTACTGCATGGTTTACGCGACTGCCGTAGTATAGAGGCGTACCTGATTTGCTAACTATCGAGCGAGTCTCACTTGCAAGGGTAACGCCAGCCTCGACACGATATATCTGCGAATCCACTGCACAGCGATGCCACAATTGATGCACCTCATCATAATATCCAAATCAAGTAGGTAGCAAAACAGAATCCTTTATGAGCAGCAATAGTAATCGTGTCTAGATGATATCAGTCCGTGTAGAATAGCAATGGTCGATATAAGAAAATATCAATATTAGAAAATAATCGCACAGTAAGACGCAACTTGGAACTGCAAAGCGAGCAGAAACTGGTCAATTCAAAATAATATGTCAATGTCATGTCAAAGAAATAATAAATACTTACCTTCATTTTAAGAAGTGGGTAATTTAAAAAAAAAACTCTTTTGATGTGTACACAAAAACATGTTAGTAATATTGTCGTATTTTATACGCAATTACATTACAATAATTACATAAATACCTTAGATCTAAAATAAGCGGCTTATAGTTATTGTTCACATACTTTAAAGGTAATTACGGGATAAAATGGAACGTCAAAAACAATTTTAGTACTTCCCGTTAAAAATGGCGAGGCGGAAGTTATATTTGAGTACTGTTTTTTTGAGAATTATGTTGCGCAACCTCTACTGAATTTATAAATCCATAATAATTTTAATCAAATTTTTTTAATATTACTGTAAAACCTTAGATCATGAACATTATCGTTTCAGACCACGATCAGAGGGCAGAAACTGGACATGTCATTTAGCAATCTTAAAAAAGTTCCTCGGACTCGACGGAAATATTATTGTTTTGCAATTTATTTTAAGAAAAAACATTTTCGTGTCATGTAAAGTTAGTAAAATGTATTTATTTACGTAAACTTGCCGAATGAATTGTGTATCTATAAATTTTAGTACATGTGTAATTAATTTCTTGTTTGATGGCGAATGCATACGAAACATTTGAGTTTTTAGAAGCGGATAACGCAGAAAAATAAAAATTCCCAGAGTACCTCTAGCTGCCGCCCGGAAACCCGACTGCAAAATTAATAACAAAACACTAATCACTGAGTCTGACCACAATATATTGTTTCGAACTATCTTCGTCAAAACATAACACATTTCTTTGTTTTAAAACTTATTCACTGAGTAACCTTAACCTTCCCTTGATTCCATGTCGACTTTGTAGCCAGTTAGATCATAAATTCATTAGCAAATTTGTTAAAATAAGTTCAACCTTGTAGTAGTTATCCACTTGTAAACAAAAATATCGCTACATCGAGGCTGTGTTCAGAGTTACGCTGCAATCGATTAGAGCGGGCTAACACCCATACCGAATTAGTGTTAGCGCGATAACAACGTGCTGTGAATCGTCATACATGACGTCATAGCATGCGCCATCTTGCGATAACGCTGACCATGCCCTAAATTAATACCACCGTGAGCGCTGTCAAAATGACAGTTGTGCTGTTTTGTTTTGAGTTGCACCATATCTTTAAACTAACGTGGCATTTTGGAAATTGTGCTTCTGGCTACAGTCGTCACCTAATCAAAGAAGAAGAAATTTGTTGTGTATACTCAAAGAAATACTGTAATCCAACCATCTTGTGCAAGCATATCTAAATCGGTACGCAAAATATTGATGTGAGCGATTAAGGTGTAACTCCGAATGCGGCCCGAGTTTCAAATTTCGTTCTGTTCCGATTTATATCATGTAACAGCTTAGCCGTAGCTTATTTTTAATTTTTTCAATTGTTTTTCGTATTTTGCAAAGCCAAATCTTTTAATATTTGTGTCAATTTCATGGAAATTACTCATAATAATTAGATTCTAATGCAAAGTAATATTTTAAGTAAAAGAAAATAATATTTTGCTTCAAGACCAATACTTCGTAGTAACGATTCGGACCAACGTGTGAAAGGGACAGCGCTATACAGTTCACATAGCGTTGTTTCTTTTCTACTATAGCAGGCAATAGACAAATCTTACCAATAGTTCGTTCTTTCCCAGCACTAAGCAGGAATAAAACATTCTTGAACGATGAAGGTCGTGGTACGAATATGAGTTATGTTATTGTAAGCTTGAAACAAAACTCTCCTGAAATAAGATTGTTTCGTAAAAGATTGTGGTCGGCCCGCTGATGTTAGTTAGACGTTCATCAACTCACACTCGCATCATTTTTAAATACCATTGCTCATTAGTTAGCTCGATTAACTTGATCGTCACATATTTCGTGATACGGCAAGAAACTCACACTAGGGGTACAGACGTCATTCTAATCTAGGGATTAGAATGACGTCTGTACCCCTAGTGTGAGTTTGACCGTAAACGACAGTAAACTCGAAAAAGGCACTTTGACACTTCTTTATCGCGCGACGAGAGATCGATGTTGCAAATTATTAAAAACAAATTATTTTTCACTCCTCTTGCTCAAAAAGGCCGTCATTGTAGAGTACCAGAGCGGGGAAAAAATTGCATTTCTTGCTCTAGGGGAAAAAGTATTTTTTTTTTAATTTTTGTGTTTTCCAACGAGCCTTGAAAAATTAAAAAGTCTTTATTCTTTTGTAGAATAATCATGAGTATGGACTCGACTTATTACTTGTTCACAAAAAAAAGAAGAACATTTTATTTTTGAAAATGGAACTAAATGCGGCTATCTCTTCGGTAGAATGCGAGCATTGCGTTGCGGCTACAGAAGAAATAAAAAAGTCATTGGCGCGAAATCTTTAAAAAAAATCTCTAATTTAATGCTTAAAACAATTCTATTTAATTTTTCGATTTCTGATATTCGACATATTAATTAATCGAGTCGATCAAAATTGAAAAAAAAAAATCGTTTGGCATAATCGTTTTCGCACATCACCACAATAAAAAAAAAAAATGATCGGCGATTTTTAACACAAATTGAGTAGTGGTAATGAATATTACGTGTTATTGGACCTGTGTTCGTATATTACGTTAAGATCTGGGCATTTTCTAGTTGTGTATAATATTTTTAATAATATTTGTCACATTTTAAATCGTATCTACATGTGTATGTGTGATATTTGTGAAAAGTTAAAATGTAAACTCGCACGATTGGCGCGAAACTTCGACTTTGGATATCAAAAACTTAATTACCACGACTCATTTAACTTGAACAATGGATGAACTCGTCAAATAATTAAATGATGTAAGTATTCACTGACCCTGTGGTGGAGTTTGGATGTTCGAAATCCCCAATTTTTATGTTTTTAGTCTCGACCTCGACTGTCATCAAAATGGCGATAATCGCATTTACAGATTTGAATTTTATAAAGGTAAATTAATATTGTATTGCACTATTTTATTTTCTCGCAATCTTAGTGAAAAGTAGAGTATAACACACAGCGCTAAAACCCATTATAACTCGGTTTCTATTTACTCCCTCGCTAAAGCTCGGGAGTAAAACTACCTCGTTACAATGGGTTATTTTAGCCCCTCGTAAAACAATCTACTATTTTAGAATTTTTGTCTGTTTATCTAAATGTATGTTCCAGCATCACGCAATTACTACCAGCACGCATGACAACCATAGAATAGTAGATTAGTGGTAATTAAGTTTTTGATATCCAAAGTCGAAGTTTCGCGCCAATCGTGCGAGTTTACATTTTTACTTTTCACAAATATCACACATACACATGTAGATACGATTTAAAATGTAACAAATATTATTAAAAATATTATACACAACTAGAAAATGCCCAGATCTTAACGTAATATACGAACACAGGTCCAATAACACGCAATATTTATTACCACTACTCAATTTGTGTGAAAAATCGCCGACCATTTTTTTTTTAATTTTAATTATGTGTGCGAAAACGATTATGCCAAACGATTTTTTTTTTTCAATTTTGATCGACTCGATTAATTAATATGTCGAATGTCAGAAATCGAAGATTTAAATAAAATTGTTTTAAGCATTAAATTAGAGAAAAATTCTAAAGATTTCGCGCCAATGCCTTTTTTATTCTTCTGTAGCCGCAACGCAATGCTCGCATTCTACCGAAGAGAGAGCCAGCCGCATTTAGTTCCAGTACAAAAGAATAAAGACTTTTTCACTCCTCTTGCTCAAAAAGGCCGTCATTGTAGAGTACCAGAGCGGGGAAAAAGTTGCATTTCTTGCTCTAGGGGAAAAAGTATTTTTTTTTTAATTCTTGTCTTTTCCAACGAGCCTTGAAAAATTAAAAACTCTTTATTCTTTTGTAGAATAATCATGAGTATGGACTCGACTTATTATTTGTTCACAAAAAAAAGAACATTTTATTTAACTCGGTTTCTATTTACTCCCTCGCTAAAGCTCGGGAGTAAAACTACCTCGTTACAATGGGTTATTTTAGCCCCTCATATAACAATCTACTATTTAGTTTTTCAAGGCTCATTGGAAAAGACAAAAATTTAAAAAAAAATACTTTTTCCCCTAGAGCAAGAAATGCAATTTTTTCCCCGCTCTGGTACTCTACAATGACGGCCTTTTTGAGCAAGAGAAGTGAAAATGGGTTTTTTACGGGTTTTGTCGACGGAAGAATAGACAAAACGACAGATTGTGATTGCTTGTCTGTCATTTTGTCTATTCTTCCGACAAAACCCATATCTATTGTGGTAATGCTAAGCGTGCTGATTGATTCCGTTCAAATTTTGCCTAGATATTCCCTATAGGTCTGGTCAGTCTATAGGCTATAAATTATCACGTTATTTGCTATGAGGGATGAGTAATATTGCATTATGTTCGTATTCTTCTATAGTTACTGCACAATTGCACATTGCAAAACAGACGAGCCAAAAGATGAGAATATTGCAGATAGTTACAGATTCAACCTTTTAAATGATTATCATCACGCCTTTATGGAGCTGAGCAGTCAATCATAACATACGGGATGGATTTTAGAGATGGGGCAATAAGGGCAGGTAGGCAACCGTTGTTGTAGCTTCAGAAAAAAGGTTGGAGACGGTCTTTAACTTTTTGAGAAATTTTGATCAACATTCACAGTCTACAGTTCTACAATCAGCAAGGAAATGAGCAATTTTCCCAAAAACTTTTTTGATGGCAATCGATCCTGTTTCTTATGGATAAAAAACGGAGGTATTAGAAAAATCAGAAATCGCAAAATACTTTTCCCATACTTTTCGTAGGAAACAATATGAGACTACAACGTGGCAATGCTGCCAGCCTTTTGGGCACCTTTCCCACTGACAGCGATGCGGATGAATTTTTTGATGCCCAATGATTTGTTCCTATATTTTACTCTATTTTTTCCTCTGTATATAGTTAGTTGTATTTACTTGGACAATAACACTTTGTATATTTTAATAAAGTTTATAAAAAAAAATTAGACTACAACTTACTTTTTTATGAAGGGTAGACTGACCGCTCAAAAGTCAGAAAACGCAAAAAACTTTTTCCATTCAAGTCTAACCATTCTAAATTATTTGAGGACATTTTTATCAGAATTTCAACAAACTATTTATCTAAATTCTGCCGGTAGATTCTGTAAAAATCTCACCGTGATAAACATATATGAAGTGAGCTTGTAATGAGCTGTCCACCTGATGCTAGGGATTGCCACTGTGCCTGAAATGAAAGTTTGTAAGGGAAACATTTCTTAAGGATATGAAAATTCAAATTTATGTTTTTGGTAAGAAACGAAAAAATTACGTATTTCTGTGTTTTTGTAAAATTCATCCCCCAAGGGGATAAAATAGGGGATGATTATAAAATTCACCATGTAATATTGATTTTTTCCTTAAGGATTATGTTTGAGACAGTAAATACTCTATGTCCTTCCCCAGGATGTCATCTATCTCCTTGCCAAATTTTATCGAAATCCATTCAGTTTAGGCGTGAAAAGGTAACATACAAATAGAGTTACTTTCGAATTTTAATATTATATATGTAGTATATTAGTCTAAGTTTATGGACACAGAACCTGTAACAGTTAGGTTGTCTACCTTTTTCTGGTCTCTATTAACGGGTTGCCAAGTATAAACAGGAGGTGTAATAGGGACCAGAAAAAGGTAGGTATAGCCATAAACATAATTTAATTAGGCAACCCATTTTTAATTGACTTCAAAAAAAGGAGGAGGTTCTCGTTCGTCGGAATCTTTATTTTTATTTTTATGTATGTTCTCCGATTACTCGAAGACGGCTGAACCGATTTGAAAAATCCTTTTTTTTTTTAAGGGTATACTTTCTAGTTGGTCCCATTGTCATTTGGTCACGATCTGGTGATGGGATCTTGGAGAAATCGAGGGAACTCTTCAAATATTATAGGTACACCTATAGCGATTTGGGTATTTTTAATAGTACCTCCTGCATTTGCTCTCGGAAAGCACCATTTGGTAAAGTGGAACTGATGATGAAGGACACAGATGGCCACCGGAACTACTCAATAATATGTATTTCACGGGTTGCGATTCGATTATTTTAATATTATGGTTGGTAAGCAATTAATGCTCGTCACAATTCATATGGTGCAGTGGAGCTGATGGTGAAGTACTAGGAGAACTCCTCAACAAATAATTAAGTGCCTGCATCGGAAAAAGCAATATTTTGTAAAAGATGATGAGCAGTTGACATTAGGCTATTGTGACTTAGATAAATTACAAACCAACCCACTAAAAAGTGAAAAAAGAAAACATTTTTTGTCTTTGTGTCTTTGGACCAGTATTTTAGTTTATTGCCACCAACTTCCGAAATTAAAGTTATTTTTCACTTTGTAGTTTGGAAGTCGGTTGTATTTTTTGTAAAAAAGTTTTTCAATGTATTTGTAAACATATTAGGTAATACGGTAATAGGTAATACGGGCTGGTATCCGCAACTCCACGTCAAAGCGCGTATTTTGCGTACGGGTGGGAAAATCGATTATTCGATCCACCCCAGCTCCTCAAAGAAGACCAGCAACGCCTTGGTGTCACTGACAATCTCACGTAGGGTACCTGGGTTACCGAAGTACTTGGCCCTGTATGTGGCGACCACCGGGCAGTTTAATAGCACATGAGCTGCTGTCTCGTCGTCCTCCATGCAGGCTCTGCACAGCGGACTGTCTGTGACTCCTATGACAAAGAGGTGTTTATTAAATGACCCATGGCCAGTTACAGCTGCTGTAACTGTACGCAGCTGCTGTTTCGTTAGTCGGAGAACTTGTTTCGTGAGGCGGCCATCAATTATAGGGAGTGCCTCCTTGGCCTGCCTGCATTCACCGTGGTCCAACCAAAGTTTGTGATGTTGATCCCTGGTTCTTTTCCTTACCAGAGTGTGTAGGTACCCGAAGGGGAGTGGCACGATGGGTTCAGGCCCCATTGGTGCCATGCTCGACCCCCTACTGGCAAGTTCGTCGGCTGCGTCATTGCCCCGCGAACCGCTGTGTCCCTTGATCCATTGAATGGTTATATTATTGAGGCTAAGGCGCTGGTGGCACTCGTATATTAACCCAGAGTCAACAGTTTGACTGTTTAGTGCTTGCAGAACAGCCATACTGTCTGAGAGTATACGTATCGAGTGGTCCTTAACTTCCCTGGCCAAGATGGCTGAAGCGGCAAGAGATACACCCATGCATTCGGCCTGGAACACTGTATTATGGACACCCAATGGTGTGGCTATGTGTATGTTGAAGTCCTCCGAGAAGATTCCAGCACCAGTGCCACTACCTGTTTTGGATCCGTCGGTAAAGTTGTTTGGGTATTGTAAACATATTATATTATATTTGATTTAAAAAAAAAAAACACTTTAAATCAAATTGTAAACATATTATATTTGATTTAAAACAAAAATAACGCGGTAAACATATGGGTGAAGGACGATCTTACTTCGGATCCTATACTATTACAGATTTAACCTTTTAAATAATTATCATCATGCAATACCTTTATGGGCTAAGCAGTCAATCATAACATATTACGAACGGCTATTTTAGTGGTTGTAAGTTCGATTCCCAAGTATTGTAGTAGATTCTTTTTTTTACATTTTGTTACAATATTATACCATAGTTCGTAGAACGTTCAAAAAATCTATGCTTAGGTAACTGATAATGAGAAATCCCGTGTGTTTACAATCGAATGTTTTATTATTTTAGTGATAGCCGTTCGTCAGGAATAATCTGTAAGAATGTGTCAGTCATGGATCAGTGTTCTGCATGCAGGAATGTAGGCGTTCATTTATTCACAAAAAACTTCGCAAGCAATGGGAAATTGCTTCTGAAGGCTGCGGGTGTGAACTGTGAGCTGCTTCTCACACGAACAACTGTACGTCGCTTCCTCCCGTGTCACCAGTCCTGACTCTTAGTATATTTTGGCTGCTTATACCAAAACCACAAACGTAGTAGAGAGAAGTTTTATAATGTGACTGTTATTTTAGTGTATTATGCTGTCTTTCGACTTCTATGTGAACGAAGTCGCGGGCAGAAGCTAGTATTATCGAAATTTTTATTTTAGTTCACTCTATAAGGAAGCTAGCATTTGTTGATTTGTTTTTGGGAACGAGAACCTTCAATAAAAATTCAAAAGTTAAAATTCAAAAGTCATTTATTCAAACTAGGCTGAGAATCAGCACTTTTCGAACGTCAAAATTACATAAGACAGTCCCCCAAAACGCCCACTCTTCACCAATTCCTAGTGCTTTAGCTGGGAAGAAGTGGCGCAACAAACTCCCCAGCAGCACAGCTGTCTGTTCAAGTTAGAAAAAAATTACTCTATACAATAGTATGCAAAATAATTTACATTACGCAACACAAAACATAATTTAAGTGATAAATTATTGGCCATACGTCATCTAGCACATGCCAATATCCAAACAAAAACATCGAGAACTATACTCAAGCAGAAATAAAAAACTAAACGTAAACAGAACTAAATATCTAAATAAAAGCCTCCAGGCATAAAGTGCGTGCCCGCTTACATAAAGCTATATAAAGCTGTAATTGGAAGTTAAACTAGGACCATCGAAGTAAAATAAATAAACAATTAACTGTAACCCGGAGATTAAGAGTCTCTTGCTCTACCGACCGAGCAAGCCGGGCTAAAGTAAATTTATAGGGTGTATGACATTAGAGAGATAAGCAATTAAACAAATACCTCTTTAATACACATTACAAGGTTTATTGTAAAAAAACAGACATCAAAGGTATACAAACATAAAACGTTGCCACTAAACTTATAGATCTTTCCCAATATTTTAACCACTGGTTATCTTCTAACATACCCCGTCTCCGTAACAAAGTATGTTAGTGGAAACTCAAGTATGAGACCAAATACATCAAGTTCAGAGTCGGTTGTGATGAACGCTTAATAACTTCTAGCTCAATCGAATTTCAAGTGACCTAATAGTTGTGCTCATGAAAGGAATTTAACGTTTATGCAAAGCACCCAGAGACCCAACCTAACACATTAAATCTATAACAACTGGTCTTATTACCTAGTTCTAAATGTTTAGTAAAACTATGGTCACAATGGTATCACTCTCTCATAGAATATACTTAATCACTCAGATCTCAGATGATATCTCAGCTGACCACAACTGTAATCTCAGTTGGCCTATCTCTCTCAGCTGGCGGAATCAAGTCCCTTGGCATGGAACACCAGGTAAAACCCCTGGGTTCCCATGAACAAACGCTATCTACGGGAACAGTCCGTAGAAGATACGACGACGCTATCGTTACCTGGAGCAGCGACACTTCCTCGCACGAGGATTCGGATAGGTAAGGCCTTCCAATCCAAAGGGATGGCCACACTGCCTGCACTCGTTGGGTCAAACCTCTAAACCGCCAAAGCCCGGGTCAAGCAGCACATTGCCCACACGCCTGTCGGTCCTATCCTCCAATCTCCCAGAACTCGGGATACCGGAACTAACTTCTGTTGTGCCCTTCGATCAACAATACCAACGTTGTGCCAGACCACGGGACGACATCAGGGCGTCACGTTTTTACACGTATTTTTTAAATTTATTTTTTAAGCTGATCTGCACCTACCTATTAAATTCTGACTAGTGTTAATAATAATTGTAATGGTTGTAATTATATTATTAAATTCAAATCTAATATTTGCATGCCGTAAGGCAAAATGTATCAGGACAATTTACAAACTATCCAACTTATATGTATACCTACGAGTACATTATCAGCAAATAAATGATTTCTTTCTTTCTTTCTTTCTTTCTTAGTTACTAGTAACAATAACAAAAACATGATCAGCAAGACGACCATTATGTTTCCTCATCATGCAAAAACGACTGGACTTTGGACAGTACCATCAATCTACCTTTAGATTCAGTAGTACCAGAGTGAAATAAAAAGTTGTACAATGGGTGTTCTTTATCAACCTAGTTCTGCTATGTTATGATTATGCACAATTAAAGTCAGTTGGAAAACCACATAGTGCCAATATATGGTTTTCCGACTTCTACACGAATAAAGTCGCAGTCTCTAATTTCTATAATAAAGTTATGCATGCACCAAGATGACGTATATTATAATATTATTTCTTTTGGTAAGTCAATAAAAATATTAAAATGGAGAACCAGGATTGGTTATTTTATTATTTTACTACAACCAAATTATTCCAATTTAGCTTCGGGTTTAGTGGTTTAGGTTTAGCACTTTAGCACTATGACCTTTCAATTACCACCATCCACAGGAAATATGGTTTCAGATTCCGTTTATTTTCGCAGCATAATAAACTACGGCAAGAGAAGACGCAATTGGTAGAAGAATTAGATGGATGCAAGATGACATGCGACAAAAAGATGCAGGGACAGTTGGATGAGTTGATGCAGAAGAAGGAAAACCTGCTAGCACTACAGGAAAAGGTTTTAGAGTGCCGGTGTATAATGCCCGCCGATAAGAAGGTGCAAGTTAAGCGTACGCCCTCACTGGCGGCTATTTGTACGTGCGCGCCCGAAGATAACTTCCTGGTAAAATAGATTGTTAAATAATATTACTGATTAAAATAGTGGATATTGCTCCGCTTGAAAATATCAAAGTGTCGTCTAGGACATTTTTGATGCATGATAAAAATGTTGTTTTCGTATCTTTCAATGAAACATACGATATGGCCACTAGCAAAGTTAGTATCGCAAACAGGGTAGTTCAGTAGAAATGGTCCTATGTCCATTATAAGCAAGTCGTTAGAGACTATTTCGTCTTTCGAGAAGTTCGATTGGTCAGTATGTAGGTATCTTCCATATTAGCGCTAGCGGGTTCAATTCGAATTGGTTTTTTACTAACCTTTAAAAAATATTTTCTAATTAATATTTTTATAGATATTTAAACGTGTTCTTTCTTTTTATGTATCGTTTAGCTTATCTCGTATATATCTTCTTATCTCAATTAAATTCTAATCATCATGATGTGTCCAAATTTTGTATGAATTATCAATTACTAGGTATATTTATGAGTAATGCATATTACATTATCATGGAGTCTTACACATTCAGTAAGTGATATCTAAGGTGTGCTACACACTTGTTCGGATGATTCGGTACAGCCAGACGGCAAAATATATAATCGTTTTTGCCGCCCCGTAGTGCCAAATCATGCAACCCGAACAAGTGTATAGCATCCCTAAGGTGTATTGATAGTGGGTAAAATAGTAAGTAGTAATGGCTCGGTCACATACCTCGGCACGACAAAATTGGGATTTCTTTCTACAGCGCCGTGCCGTGGTGATGTGGCCGAATTTTATAAATTTTTGACGTTATAAGAAGGCGATATTTTTTATCAACGGTATACCAATATTGTTTTAATAGTCTAAGATCCGGTATAAGAAATTTATACCCCCATCTGTTATTTAATGATAATAAAGAATATATGCTAGATAATGTATACATTGATACATCGCAAATAGGTTGCCTAGCTAAATCACGTGCCGATGATGTTAAACAATAAAATGTTTTTTTTTTTTTTTGATTAACTTCCCCGATCAGTCATATAAGAAAGTCGAGCATCAGCTGAGAGAATATACCCCAAGGAATTTAAAAAATAAAGGTACTCCCTAAAATAAAGGTACCTACTGGTCCCTACTTTTCCTCTGCGTAACTATGTAGTTGCCAGGTATAAACAGATAATTAAGCGTTATTAGTATACCCTCATAAGTTATTTAATTGAATTACAAATCAAATGAAAGCTAATTTTATTCCCAATCCAACCATGTTTAAGTTGTCTTATCAAAAAGTTTGTTGAATACTTCGTTGCCTAGATTTAATAGGCCTACCACACGCTCAAGCTTCACCACAGTTATGCGCAGGCTTCTCGCATGAAAAAACTGTACACGGACGGCGTTACCACACGGCACAGTTAAGTACGCGCAAGCCACAGTCTTGTCGAAATCGTCGGCGTAGAGACATGTTTCCTAATGAAGAACTATTTCTTCTTTCTCCCTTAATAAACTATGTTCCTCTTTCATTTTATTTATCATTTATTCGTAGGCATGCCCTAGTTCTTTTTATTTCGATCGGAATAATCTTTCGATTTAATTTTCCAGAGTGCAGGCAGAGATTTGTAGGTACAGACTTTTAATTCAGACATGAACTCGCGATTGTGCGTACGCAAATCGGCTATTTTTATTTAGGGTTCTATACGTCAAAAGAAAAATGGAACCCTTAAGTATACAATCTCTCGTGTGTCTTTCTGTCAGTCCGTCTGTCACAGCCAATTTGCTTTAATGGATCGATTAAGTTGAAATTTGGTACACATATGTATTTCTGTGACCCAAACACGGATGTGTAACGTAAATAAATGAATTTTGAATGTGGCGGTCACTTTTGGGGGAAAATAAAAATTACAAACTGTACCATGTGACTTATCAAATGAAAGGGCTTATTGCGAGGATCTCAAAATAATTTATTTTTTATAATTTTAAAATATATACATTTCAAATTATTTAAGAAAATAGATGAAAATTTACCATTCCCCCCTTATCTTCGAAACTACTGTGCCTAAAATTTGGAAAAAAAAATACAGAGAATGGTTTTTTAGTCATAGATTACAGGAAAACCTATAAAAAGTCTATGGTCTTAAAATAACATGGTAAATCTCTCAATATTGTGACTACAAATTTACTTTTGCAGTTGGAATGTATGGGAGAACATGTTTTTCAACTACAATGTTAAGTTTGTATTTGGGATAAATTCACCCTGACTACGGAACCCTTCATTATGCGTGGTCCGATACGCACTTAGCCGGTTTTTGAGTGACGGAAGACCACGTATTCACCGAACGACGACTAACCTAGACTGCGGCTTGAACACTGAACGCCCAACCACACGCACAGGCAAGTGCGCGCAGGTCGGGCTTGCGCAGGCAAAATTTCAAACAAGTCGAAAAGTGCGCAGGCCACACCGTGGGTCTTGCGCGCGATACAGTTTTACCAACCACACGCTCAGTGTTCCGTGTACAAGCCGGCCTGCGCAGGCAAAACTGTGGTGAAGCATGAGCGTGTAGTAGGCCCATAAGATGTTAAAAGTTCTGCGCGAGCGTTGAGAGTGACAGAAGCGTTGCGCGCGCAATTCCATTTGACAGACAAAGATGTAGCGAGGCAGGTGAGCGCCCGGCAGCTGCTTAGTAAAAGAGAGAGGGAACGCTCATTAATCTGTGTAATAGACAAGAATGACTTGACCAACCAAAAAGTGTTTGGAACGCAGCACTGGTTTGTAGTAAATCTCACATTCCGTTGTAAAAAAACTTGCTCTCGAGTATTGTGCATAAAAAAATATCGGTGTTGATTAAAAATATCGTGTACTCGAAAATGAAAAGGTGTTTTTTTTTGTGTGGTTTAGAGGATTCTACTATTGATTTTAATAATGAATCCTTTAATAATTATTTTTTAAGTTATTATTTCGGTGAGAAAAAAACCTTGTGCATGGTGAAGTTAGGTTAAGCTTGGATTCTATGAATAATGTTTATTCATAGTTTTTTGCTATTGATAAAATGTATTAATAAAAAAAATATTTGTCATTATGTGATATGTGTGTGTTTTATTTGACTTTTACCAGTATTTAATCCTCGCCTACACGATCGGAAAAATCTCGTTTTGAAAGACGTACATTTTGAACGGAAAAAACTTATTATTTCATAATTATGTATTGTCGCTGATAAATGAATATGAGTCGGAAAAAAGGAAAAAAAATCTTTAAAAAGAACTCGCTGCATCTTTGTCTGTCACGCACACTTTTTGGTTGGTCAAGTCATCCTTGTCTATTACACAGATTAATGAGCGTTCCCTCTCTCTTTTACTAAGCAGCTGCCGGGCGCTCACCTGCCTCGCTACATCTTTGTCTGTCAAATGGAATTGCGTGCGCAACGCTTCTGTCACTCTCAATGCTCGCGCAGAAAATTAGACATCTTAAATCTTAGGTAGATTTAGGCAACCACGGATTCAACAAACTTTTTGATAAGACAACCTAATATGGTTGGATTGGGAGTAAAATAAGCTTTTATTTGTAACTCGATTAAATAACTTATGCAGGTATATTAAAAACGCTTACTTACCTGTTTATACCTGGCAACTCCTTAGTTGCGCAGAGGGGGAAGTAGGAAACCTTTATTTTTTCAATTCCTTGGGGTATATTCTCTCAGCTGATGCTCGATTTTCATAAATAACTAATCGGGGAAGTTGATCAAAAAATTTAAATTAAAGATTTATTGTTTAACATCATCGGCATGTGATTTAGCTAGGCAACCAATTTGCGATGTATCAATGTATGCATTATTTAGCATATATTCTTTATTAACATTAAATAACAGATGAGGGTATATATTTCTTATACCGGATCTCGTACTAACGCGCAAGTACGCATACTTAAAGCCCTACGACCTTGTCGCTTATGTTTTACTAAGTTCCCGTACTTAGAGTGGCACATGGGCGAAAAAGATAGTCAGTCGATCAATCATCCAATTGTATAAGTAACCTGCATAGAAAGAAAAAAATTGATATAACGGATTTTTATTTCGTAGGAATCGTGTTCGTGCACGTCGATGCGGGGCAGTATACTGTCTACCTTGTTGTCGGACCTGTTCGGAGGCCTGCAGGCGGAGCTGAACGGTGCCGGCTCGCAGATGCCATGCCAGCTGCTGAAGTGTCTCGAAGATCAACACAACTGGGATCGACCTAGTGTTACCAAGACTAATTTAAGAAATTTTTTCTCAAAATTATTGAAGTGTGAACTAGATATTGCTATTGCTACATGTATTGAAAACTACCATGCCAAGGTAACATATTTAAAATAACTATAATATTCTTATGTACAAATACTACTTATGCTTAAAAACAATTTTTTATGTAACTGTTCAATTGTCTTGCTTTTCTTTTTAAAAGTTTAATATCTATTTACAATAGTGGGTTGGAGAATCGTGTGCTGACAAGGCAAAGATGACACCAACTCTAGAAGACGACCTGAATGAAGGATGGCAACAGAGAGCAATAGAGAAACGTGCCCAGAAGATGGCCAACCAGCTTGCCGAGGACCTGTTCCGGGAGCGAAGCTTGCAGGTGGAGCAGCGAGCCAAGGCCATCTTAACATCAGGACCACCGCCTTGTGAATGTAGACCATTAAAAAGTGGTTCTGGTGGTTCTATTGGTTCTTGTGGTGGCACCAAACCAAAACCAAGTAAGTGCTTCCAATTAGATGTTCCAGGAGAGCGCAAACGCATAAATTGAAGCAGCCTTTGGAAAATTCTTGTGTTAACTTAACAAAAAGATATTAATAAGATAGAGTAGGTACTAAATAATATGTACTTATATAATTAGAGCACAAATATGAAAATAACAGTGATGTTCTGATGCTCGTCTTTCGTCACGTTTAGCACCAGAATCTACTCACCAAAATCGAATGTTCTTGA
The DNA here is from genome assembly GCA_949152395.1 of Agrochola litura. Taxonomy (NCBI): domain Eukaryota; kingdom Metazoa; phylum Arthropoda; class Insecta; order Lepidoptera; family Noctuidae; genus Agrochola; species Agrochola litura. The sequence goes on from OX424493.1 coordinate 14,699,877, forward strand.
TGTTTACGTAAAATGCATAAATAACTGTGTTTCCTGTTGCGAGATTTATACACTAAAGGTGGTTTTATAACGGCGAGGCGAGGCGTGGATCGGATGGGCGAGAATTGAAATCACGCTTACCCTTTTACACCGAAAGATGTCCAGCGCTGCCTCGCGCTGGCTCGCGATGTCTCGCGCCCGCCGGCTCGCGCTCCAGCCGTGTCTGGCGCACCGGCCAGCCGAGAATATAGTATGCAAAGATGTCTCGCGATGGTCGGAGCGAGCCGGCGCGTGCCAGCGCGTGACAGCGCGTATCAGTGCGAGACATCGCGAGTCAGCGCTTAACGGAGAAAGACTGTGCGGGTCCTCGATGGCCGATGCGAGATTTGTATATTCGTTTTACAGAGTAAATAAATGATCTATTCATTCAACAATAAAGTTCAATATTGTACCAAAAAATATTTCAATTCTCGCCTCGCACATTCTCTCGCATCTAGACCTTTTACACCAAAGATGGGCAGGGCGTGGATAGAAATTCTCTCCCATCCCATCCAAGCCTCGCCTCGCCGCGCCGGTGTAAAACCACCTTTAGGTTAAACATAAAATATATCAAATGCCAAGACTATGCGTTTTCGTACAACTTGATTATTTTGAATGCTTTTTATTTCCACATAGCCGCGAACTTTATACTTTAGATAAATTTTTGAATCATGTTGGTGATATTTCTTTAGCTGCAATGTTTCCGTGCCTGATGCCTCTGAACTCACCGTTTAATCCGGCAACAACAACAAACACGCCGGCAGTCAATCGTCAGGCGGGTGAGATGACACCACCGGCCTTCTGGAAGCAAACCATTCAGGACGTTTCGCGGTTAAAACTTCAGATTGAAGACCTGAAGAAGGTAAAATTAATTGTTGTGATAGTTTCCTCTTAATATGGATGCAGAAAAGTGTACCGGAATCGCTTTTGAGTCATCATATCTAAACTCACTCTTGCACCCGCTTACGAATAAAAACAATGTCTAGTTAAACTAGAAAAAGTATGCGCTTCGGTAATCTTCATGTTTCCGAATTAGCACAAACGTTGCGCCACAGAATAACCCACAGAGGCAAAGTTTAAATTTTTTTTTCCTGCCGCGCTTTGTGTAGTGCATGTCTATCATTATGCGTTTATATGAACTTTTCTCTCTGCCGGGTGACCTACTCAGATCGTCATTTTGTCACTCACATAATTTTTTTGTAAGTATGTATTAAAAAAAAGATTGATAATTTTTTTGAAGGGTCGGCGATCTCACGCTGTGTAGTACCTCATTTAAAATATCAGTTAAAAAAAAACATTTTAACGAGTCCAGAGGGTTTTTGAGCAAGCATATGCAAAGCGAAAAGTTGATAACTGAATAGGTGCGGCATGATGAAAGAACACCGAAAATATATTTGAAATGGTATTAAATATTAGACTAGCTTTTGTCCGCGGCTTCGCCCACGTGGATGTCGAAAAATATCCCACAGGAATCTACTACCGGGATTACATACCTAATAGCCGGGGAAAGGTCTTTGACTAATACCGCTGCGCCCGCGTTGCCGTCACCCATAATCATGTGGTTACGCGTAATTTTGAATCTGTGATATCTTTTAAACTATTCATTTAAATGATATGATGTCAGGCATATTTTAATCTAAATTAAATGCCCAATTTACTCGTAAATAACATATTTTATTGGATAAGGATCAATACAATACCGGTCAAAATAGTTACGGAAATAATGATGAAATTTTTATCAAATTCATTATTATTTCCATTTATTTATTATTATTTTCATTTATTCCATTATTATCATAATGGTTACTGTGGGTCATCCTTAGAAGATAGACATAAGTCATCACGGACTTTTTTGTTGAACTTTTTAAGATAACCTACTGTAGAACATAAATTTTATGTATCTTGCGCACGCCAGTAAAGCTCTCAATTGGCGTGATTTTTTCCGTCTTCTGCAACAATAATCGTCATATTTAAGCCAATTTACACAAAACCTTAATAAAGTATACACCAAAACCTTCCTCATGAATCACTCCGTCTATGGATGAAAATCGTTTGAAAATCTGTTCAGTCGTTTTTGAGTTTATCGCTTTCAGACAGACAGACATACAGACAGACGCGGCGGGGGATTTTGTTTTATAATATTTAACGCGTCCCAGAGGGTCATGGCCATTCGGCTGGCCCGAGGATACCGCACGGTCTCCTGCGAGGCGGCGAGCCTCCTTGCCGGATTACCGCCATGGGATTTGGAGAGTATGGTTTTTACTAACATTAGGTTAAGACCTTTACTAACAACTTATGGATCTTGTTATTTGGTCTGAAATAAAAACAAATATATCGTCTGCTTACTGCGAAAACATGATAAATGCACTTTTTTACGAAATTGAGTTAAAAATGCTTATAGGTATTTAATTTTTACGCGCCATCTACTGGTAAAGCCGAATAAATGCTAGGTCCAATGGCTGCCGAAATAATTAGTTTGTAAAAGTGATATATAAGCACATTTGGAAAAAAATAGAAGTACAACATAATCAATAATCTTATGGCTTAAATTCGTTTCGGTTTATATAGTTAAAAATAATAAATACGATTAGAGCTTTTTACATTTTATAATTTAAATAGTAAAATGGTAAGAATTATTCAGAGAAAAGATCATAAACGCATTTATTCCGTTTTACCAGTTAAAAACTTCTACTTGGTTTGCTAATTTTCTACAGCAAAAACAAAATAAATATCATTTATATTTTTTAACCAGTAAGAGCAAGAGCGATAGATCTCAGTTGTCACCTTGTGCAGTAGAAGGTGACAGCTGTACTGAACTGTATCCATGATGCTCGAAAAACTACAAAATTCTGGCACATGTCTAGAAGCTGTTTCATCACGAACCGTCTCGCACGCAGGCTTGACGACTTCCAGCCTCCCGAACAAACCGGATTCCGTAAAGCGGTGCTAAGGCACCGTAAACTACATACATATGCTACGGCAGGTTGTTAAGGCATATTTTAATCTCAATTAAATGCCCAATTTAAATAACATATTTTATTGGATGAGGATTAATATGATACCGGTCAAAATAACTTCGGAAATTACAATGGAATTTTTATCAAATTCTGAAAAATTAAAATGGTTATTGTGGGTCATCCTTAGAACTTTTTAAGATCTTCAATGTTGTAAAACATAAATTTGATATGTCTGTAACGGTATACGCGGCGCACGCCAGTGGGGCTCCCGGTTGGCATGATTTTTTCCGACATCTTCGACAATAATCGTCATATTTTTGCCAATTTACACAAAACCTTAATGTATTGTACACAATCTTCCGCAAGAATCAGTCCGTCCATTGGTGAAAACCGTTTCTACAAACGGTTTTAACGGTTTCTACAATCTGTTTGATAGTTTCTGAGTTTATCGCGTTCAGACAGACAGACGGACAGACAGACGCGGCGGGGACTTTGTTTTATAATATGTAAAGATATACAAAAATTAAAGACGTATAAAGTATGTTTAGTAAAAAAATACTGAAACTAATTTCAACAGTGATGGCAAAAGTAAGAAATTATTTCCTTTTGTCGGTTCGTATAAAGTAGCAAAATGTTAAGGTAATCATAGATACAAAATTGTCGAACATGCCAGAGAAAAATTTAAAAAAAAGTATATAAATAAAAAAAATGAAATTGGTGTCACTATGGGTCCACACATCCAATCGTTAGGAATTGAAAAATCCTCTAGGTTGGAATTTGATTTAGACAAATATCTATTAAGACGCAGATATATGCCAGTGACCTTGAATGGTTAGCCTGCATAATCTGTGCTGAGTTCATGTAACGCGTCGTAGGTACGTCCAACCTGCAATAGGACTCGCCCATCAAGGAGAGCTGTCTCAAATTAGACTCATTATTAATTTATTTTACATAAAACAAATAGTATTTTAATCATCATCAGCCTATATGTTCCCACTGCTGGGACACAGGCCTTCTCTCTGTGAGAGGGAGTGGGCCGTAATCCACCACGCGGGCCTAGTGCGGGTTGGTAGATGTCACATGTCTTCGAATTTTCGGTTCTAGGACATGCCGGATTCCTCACGATGTTTTCCTTCACCGTTTTGTGAGCAGTAGTGATGAAATCGTTTACACAAAGTAAAGCGCCTGTCTGGGTTCGAACCAACGACCTACAAAATCAAAATCAAAAATCAAAATCAAAATTTTTTATTTCACATAAACCTACATGGGCACTTATGAAACATCAGAAGCTAGGTGCACGGTTCCAATTGGTCGTTTCCTATGGAGAAGAGCCGGCAAGAAACTCCACGGTTACTCTTTTAAAAATAATTGGCTTTTACAATAGTTTCAAATAACAGTGTTTCTAGGTATGGGAGGACAGTGTAGGTCTTTCAATAAGTACCAAGTACTTAACAAAATAGAAGTACAACTCGTAAGTCACGGCCGTTACCACTGGGCCACCACTGCCTTTAAAATTTGCAATTATCTTTAAATAGTGAAGGTTTCAGAAAAATACGCTTGATAGATTTTGCGTGATTCTTAGTTTTTTGTCCGCGTTAGACTTAATTTTTACCCGACTACGGCGAAGCAAAAAGGAGGGTTATGATTTTGACCGGTATGTATGTATGTATGTATATATGTATGTATGTATGTATGTATGTATGTATGTATGTATGTTCATCTGTTACCTCATAACTTCTAAACTGCCGATCATAATTTGACAAATGAGGTATCATTAGAAGCGTTTTGATTGTCCGCTGGTTATAGGCTATGTGACGTCACATTAAATGCAATATGGCGCCCTCTAGAGGACATAAAGTAATGAAATAAAAAATTAAAATAATTGAATTGTGCCATGTTGGGTATCAAATGAAAGGGCTTGGCGAGTACATTACAAATATGTATATATATATATTATTGTCCAAGTAAATAAATAAGTTTAAATTGTTAACAACAAGCAAAAGTGAGACTGTGTTCCGTACGGCGCGGCTGTAAAATTAATACCTATTTTATACCATAAATGCCGTGATGGTCCTGTAGTTAAGGCCTCGCCTCTCATGCACGAGGTTGTGGGTTCAAATCCGGGCAAGTGTCAATGTAACTTTTTCAATTTAAATGTACTTTCTGAGTTTATCTTAGACATTACTACTCGTAACATCGTTGAAGGAAAAATATCGTGAGGAAACCTGTACCCTAATTACATAATACAACACAACCACAACCTGTTTCAATTTGAAATAGTTTGCTAATCCATTGATTCATAAGTTGTAAAAAAAATCTGCTCAACGACGTAAATAACGCAATGAATGTTGTTGAACTGTCAAAATGAAACAAATTAGGCAAAATTGCTTACGAAAATAAGTTACGCAATTAAGGTACTGGACTTATAGTTCATACTAGCTTCTGCCCGCGACTTCGTCCGCGTGTAATAGTTACTTTGGTGCTCCGCTCTTATTGGTCTTAGCGTGATAATATATAATCTATAGCCTTTCTCGATAAATGGGCTATCTAAACCTGAAAGAATTTTTCAAATCGGACCAGTAGTTCCTGAGATTTGCGCATTCAAGCAAACAAGCAAACTCTTCAGCTTTATATATTAGTATATGTCGAGTATATAAGTCTGAAATCGCCAACATGTCTTTGAGCGCGCGTGGTGATCAATGCTCGTGCCTTCTCTGTATGAGAAGAGGCCTTTGCCCTGCAGAGGGACAATAATAGGCTGGTGTTCTTATACCATATATAACCCAAAAAAAATGTTTTTAAGCTGCTCTGCAAATACTTTATCACGAAACTATAACCCCAAAATAATTTAAATAAAAAGTAAGTTCAAAAACTAAAACCCGACTAAAAGATATGAAACAAGAAAATATTTCAGACAGAAGTCAAGACATAGGTACAAAAATGAGCAAGGTAAAGCCGTGGTCGCATGCCATTATAATTTTGTAGGTGTACCAGCATGCGACCACGGCTTTACCTTGCTCATTTTTGTACCTATGTCTTGACTTCTGTCTGAAATATTTTCTTGTTTCATATCTTTTAGTCGGGTTTTAGTTTTTGAACTTACTTTTTATACTTAAATTAATTTCACCATGTAAAATAAACATAAATAAGCATATATCAAGTTATTAAGAAAATGTTCTAATTTAACATAATTATATTTTTCCAAATCATTAACACTACTCGTTGACGTGATTTTCAGTATAAAATCATAAAAAGTCGGTTATCGTCGCCTAAACACGAATTGCTATTCAAGTATTTATTTATATAATACTTAGTTGTTAACATTAAATTCAACTCCGTTAGTTTCGTGTTCGCGAGCGCGGCTGCTGAGCGTGGGGTCCTGGGTTCGATTCCCGGGTCGGGCAGGGTGTTGTTTGATTTTTCCACTAGGAATTACTCGGTAGCAGCCTGGAGATTGGAAGTTGGAGGCGTGACACCACGTGCCTCCTGCACCGAAGCCGTTGCGTCCTGCACCTGATCTCTACCTGGTCGTGTCGGGTTGCTGTCCCGTCGGAATGTAGGAGAGCAGGAGAGCAGGAGAGCAGAGAGTGCGAGAGCTGTTTGCGCAGACACTTGTGCTTTTGTGCAGTATGCCTCCTGCGTGCTTGGCTGGTCTCTATTGAGATTGGCCGCCCCGTGGCCGGGATTTGGTCAAGAGGATTTATACTAGTGAAATGAAGTGAAGTGAAGTGCATACTCGTTTCTCTTTTAATTAGGTGCTAGGTATGCATTGCCTGCCACAAATGTATAATGTATAACATAATGATACAGTATCTTGATTATGTATTTTGAGATAAGATAAGATAAGATGTAATTTATTTCCAAGTACATGGTACATTAAGATCTTAATATTAAAAAGTTTCACATATACTACCGTTGCCGGTGTAGAAATATTAAAATTAAAGTACAGTTTATTTTATTACACAATAATTATAAATTAGTTTGAAATGAAAATAGTTAATTTTCAATACAATGTCAATTACATTTTTTTCTTGTTATTTATGAATGAAATGTCAAAATTTACCAATCATAATAATATGAAAGATAAAAAAAATATATATATGTCGGAGACGGGTATGTGACTTTCGTTATTATCAGCGATATTTTAACTACTGTGGGCGTAGTGTGGGTAGTGTTGGTAAATGCGCAATAGAAAAACAGTTTGCAGTTCAGATCACATTATAATTTAATATCAAATGAATCACACTAGCTAAATTATACACACACTGGGTGCGACGGCGTTTATTAAAATCACCAATTAACACAATGATCACAAATTACAACTAACACAATTACTGAGCATAACGAATCGAGAACAGTTCCGTGACATCTTGATTCCAATGCGACCCGAGGCTGAATGGCCTCCTCGCCGTGGCCTTCAAACATCACGACTCTGTAGAAGCGCGCCTTTTTTGGTGTAGGTAGTTCACTCTTGATGTCGCCAGTGGCGCGCTTGCGATTCGTTTCGTGTCCATACTAATGACTGGATCCGACACGGCCATCCTGCTATGCACACGTCCTCGTGTGTTTACCTGCAACCAAAACTCAACAACTGTACCTGTTCGACTCGGCCAATTCTGACCATTTACGGGTTCCAACTTTTGAGATAAGGAAACTTTAATCCTCAACACTTTACAAAACAATACTCCTACTGCTCAATGAACTCAACAAACTTTCGACAAATTATGGCAAAAATCATCAACCAGAGCCAGGTACCATCGTTTTCCACATTTACAATCGTCTTTTCACTAAAAGCCTTAGAAACCCACACACGTGTAAACCACTCCAACGCCATGGCTCTCCAGCCGACTAGCAATCGCATTGCTCTCACACATCCAGCGCATGGATCAAAACTATGGTCTCTCCAGACCCCGACCTCCGCCAGTAACTACTGGCACGGTCCCACACAATACGGCCATTAGAGAACCCTACTCGCGTGGTTCCCATTAATTAGGTTTGCTCATCACCACTGTGATCACCATCTACTACAACTGGTACATGACCTACTGGCATCTTTCTTCACCTAACGTAAACGTGAACTTCTGTAAAATTTGTTTATTTAACTAACATCACATTTCTAACTCATCATCTGTTACGACGCCTCATTGAGGTGGATAACAATTAAAATTCTATTGTGTTTCGTTAATGACAGTTGAAAGGATCATTCTACTAACTTCAAAAACTCAAATTGTAGGCAGGGATAACAATTAAATAAGCAACATGACAATCAATCAGAGTCCAGGTACTATTGAGGATTATGTAAAGTGATAATTTAAGAATTGACCCAAAGTCATTAACCAATTAACAAAGCCCCGGGTATCTCATTCGCGGTCAACAATCACATGCGCACTTCCCAAAGGAATGCTGAGTCGTCCTTGACTCTACGATCTTGGCTACAAGGCTAGATCCGACCATACTACCCAGAGCTATCGCGTACCACGTACACGATACTCTGGTACGGTCTCCTATACGGTCTTGGCTACAAGGCTAGACCCGACCATACTACCCAGAGCTATCGCCCACCAAATTCCCACGATCTAGCAAGTAGATGCCGATTTCTAACGGGCTATGGCTACGATACACTGGTACGGTCTCCGACCCAACGAATCGAGAACCCGTGCATCTCACACGAACAATTCAATTCGACTCTACTTTTACTATCTTGTCTTTTTCAAAATCCTCAATAGGTCCTCGGCCCTTGGACCTTGGCCCTTGGCCCTTGGCCCGCGGCCCTTGGCTTTTGACCTTCGGCCCTTAGCCCTCGGCCCTTGGCCTTGGCCCTTGGCCCTTGGCCCTTGGCCCTCGGTACATGGCCCTGGGCCCTTGGTCCTCTACTTCACGTCAAGCTTAATTTAATTACGCTCTTCGTTTTCTACTAACACGAAAACCCAAACAATTTTTTTGTTATATCTGCCTTTTTCTAATATTTTCTGACGCAATCTCACGGACTTCATCAACGTCCTATCGTAATAATTTAATTACTTTGCAAGTTAGTGTCGGGAAGCAGATCCCAAAATCAAAACACAAAAACCTCAAGTTGGTGTTCGCTAATCGTTACGCTACATAAGATTGGTTCTGAGCTGAATACACGTGTTTGACTAATACCAATCAACGCAACAACGTTATTAACTCGTTTGTCACTTAATTTGGCTACACAACTCTCCTTTACTAACGAGTATTCAACACCAGAATCGTTAACAAAACAATACAGCTCACCTTTTTATTTTAACGTGTCTGAGGGTAGTTGTGCAACGACTTCCACTTGCCGTTCACTGCTTGCAACACGTACTCCAGCATCCGACAGCAGCTGCACCGGCGCCCAGCTGCACCAGCGCCCAGACGCACCAGCGCCCAGCCGCACCGGCGCCCAGCCGCACCAGCGCACAGCCGCACAGGCGCACAGCCGCACAGGCACACAGCCGCACCGGCGCTTAGCCGCATCGGCACACAGCCGCACCGGCGCCCAGCCGCACAGGCGCACAGCCGCACAGGCACACAGCCGCACCGGCGCTTAGCCGCATCGGCACACAGCCGCACCGGCGCCCAGCCGCACAGGCGCACAGCCGCACAGGCGCACAGCCGCACCGGCGCACAGGCACCCAGCCGCACCGGCACACAGCCGCACTGGCGCACAGCCGCACTGGCGCCCAGCCGCCTCGCGCTAACTCGTGCATCCGCGTTCCCGGTTCCACCCCCGAATGGACACGCATCTCGTGCCAGGGTCGCCAGCCGGCGCCCCGTGAGGACGCTTCACTGTCACGAAACATTATCTGAAACTCATAACAACGGGTTTGACTTCTTTTCGAACAAGCCGTGAAAAAGTTAAAATGTCGAATATCTTCTGTGAACTTAACCAGGAGATAAATTTAGAGAAAGAAAAATGTAATCTTCACATGACCTCAACTTCATCAATTGGTACTATACGGATCACAATCTATTTAATGTTTGTAACCGATGATTCGAATACACCACCTGAAAATGAAGCACCCGAAGGCCTTCGTTGACGGCTGCGGGGCTGCTTGGCTCGATACTAAAGACGTCATAGATCTGCTTTTGCTGTCAATCGGCTTGTCTTGGCTGTCGCGCACCATGATGACGCATAAACGCTTGCACGTTTTTATTTTAATATTCAAACACGGCACGCCAACGGTCATTTTCAACGTTTTTATATTGCGCATGAACGAACACGAATCCCACTTATGATGTCGGAGACGGGTATGTGACTTTCGTTATTATCAGCGATATTTTAACTACTGTGGGCGTAGTGTGGGTAGTGTTGGTAAATGCGCAATAGAAAAACAGTTTGCAGTTCAGATCACATTATAATTTAATATCAAATGAATCACACTAGCTAAATTATACACACACTGGGTGCGACGGCGTTTATTAAAATCACCAATTAACACAATGATCACAAATTACAACTAACACAATTACTGAGCATAACGAATCGAGAACAGTTCCGTGACATCTTGATTCCAATGCGACCCGAGGCTGAATGGCCTCCTCGCCGTGGCCTTCAAACATCACGACTCTGTAGAAGCGCGCCTTTTTTGGTGTAGGTAGTTCACTCTTGATGTCGCCAGTGGCGCGCTTGCGATTCGTTTCGTGTCCATACTAATGACTGGATCCGACATATATATTAAAAGTCAATAAACACACAAAATATTGATAATATGTAATGTCAAATTTTGTAATTTAAAAATTCATTAATCGAATAGAAACATTTGTCTAAAAGCCAGGCAAATATTGTTTTCCTGAATTTATTAGTGGGCAACACTCTGATGCCTGAGGGTAAATTGTTAAAGATTTTGATTGCCATGCAATTGGAATTCCTGCTATACAAATGTAGTCTCTGCCTAGGTGCGAGTAATTTATTTAGGCTTCTCTCATTAACTCTTTTAGAAATGTGTTCATACAATTGTTTGTTTAGTTATTTATTAATTTTTTGCTATTTGATGTATTGCCTCATGTCGTGATTATTGCGTGCTTCGGAGTTAGCATGCCGTCGGATGGCCGAGTGTCGTGATTTCTTTGATTTAATTTAAAAAAATGTATTATTTTTATATCGATTTATAATATCCACTGTGGCAACACTGTCAAAATACAAATTTTAATATTATCAGAAACTTCTAAATGTAATTTCATTATGGCAAGTGAATATATTGTTTTACTTTGGCAATACTTAGAAATGACTGTTATGATATTATCGTTATTTCTGGGTGGGGCAAAAGTCGTTTTAAATGGTAAAATGTAAAGCATAGTTAGTCGTCGTTTGATTGTGAAATAGTACAGTAGTGTGGATTAAAAGTATTAGCAAGAAAAGAGTGTTTTTCTTTATAAAAGCTTAAACTTTAAAAAGTAATTTTCTCAAAATGACAAAAACTGCATTTATCATGTTTTCGCAGTAAGCAGACGATATATAAAGCAAAAAATTGTGTAGATAAGCTTTTATGATCATTAGGTTGTAAGTCTTTTTCGTTAAATGCATCCTCGCGTTCGCTTTTCACTCGGTTGTAATTATTTGTCATAGTGTATAACAACTTTCTCGCACTGCTTCTTAAAAGTTTTAGGTGTTGTTTTACTTGAAATACGACAAAATATACACAAATTAGTAAATTAGTTTTCGTAAGAGGTTATAAAAACAACAGCTGACAACAAGTGACATTTGCAGCAGTGTTGTCAATTTATGAAAACGTGAAAAAATCACTCTCAGCTTTCATTAGACAGACTCTAGACGAATAAGTCGATATAGTATGTTCACTGTATTGATTTGTTTTATTACATTTTTTATTACAGGACTCTATCAAAAAAGAAGATCTGAAATTAATGGAAGAAAATATTTTTAAATTAGTCAGAGAAGCTTCGGTAAGTGGCAATGTTATATCTGAAATATAATGTTGACTAGTTTAATTTCCATTCGCTGCTAGTTGATACAGGTTCCAATAATAATAAAATGTTTTGTAACTTAAGGTCATAGAATATGAAGATCCTTCAGCTATCACAAGAGATACTTCCATATACTACGGAGAAAGTATAAAAAAAGAAACAAAAGTTTCACGAGCTGTAATTAGAGATGAATTCACGAAGACTTCAAATAAAAACAAATTAGGAGCTAATAGGAGCGATGAATCCCTAAAAACTTCAGATCAAAACAAATTAAGAGGTATTTGGAGAGATGAATGCCCGAATTCTTCTAATCAAAACAAATTAGGAGCTACCAGGAGAGATGAATCCCCGAACACTTCAAATGAAAAGAAAATAGTTGCTACTAGAAGAGGTGAATCCCTGAAGAAATCGAATAAAAATAAATTAGGATCTGCTAGAAGAGATGAATCCCCAAAGACTTCGAATCAAAACAAAATAGGAGCTGCTAGAAGAGATCAATCCCCGAATACTTTGAATCAAAACAAATTAGTAGCTGCTAGAAGAGATCAATCCCCGAAGACTTCGAAATTAGGAGCTGCTAGAAGAGATGAATTCCCGAAGACTTCAAATCAAAACAAAATAGGAGCTACTAGGAGGAAAGATAGTAAAAGTTTATTTAAAAAAGGTTCAACTAACGAAAAATTCACCAAAAAAAGCAAAAAACAAGTTCATGGTCAATCGTATGCAGTTAACCTATGTTTATGTGGACCACAAAAAAATAGTAAAAGTTTGCAGAATGCCCAGTTATACAACAGTGCAAGATCCTCATGGAAGCAAAGGTCACTAAAAGATATAATGCCACACAGTTCTATCGTAAAACAAACAAAACCTATCAACATTAATCTTCCATCTCCTGAACTGCTAGAAAACGGCAGCATAACATCTGAACTTTGTAATAGCAACTGTAAGTGCTTTCATAAAATGCCATCCAATACTTCTATTGATAGACTTTTACAGACATTAGCTTCATTGAAGTATGACTTGGTTCCCCGAGAGAAATGTATGAAAAATATAAAAAGCAGTCTATGTAAATGTTCTAAAACTACAATCAAAGAGGCAATGCGTATTCTTACCCAAAATGATTCAAAAAATAATTTATCGATCTCAACAGCAAATAATAAAAAGCAAGAAAATGTAAGTGATATTTATGAACGCGCTCAAATGAGGACCGATAAACAGCATGGATCATTTTTTAAACAGCCTGCCACCACTGAATCAGAATATATGGGCACCGTTTATTTAGATAAGAGTCATGAAAATAATTGTAAATGTATAACTAACATTGAATCCAACAAGGAGAATAACCAGGAAAAATACGAGGATGGTAACAAGAATATTCCGTTTCAGTATATAAATACAAATATTTGTGACTGTAAAAATCAAGAAATGCAAAAAGATCATAAAAGGTCTCAGACTGAAGAATTCTATAAAGTACGAATTCAATCAAATCAGTGCCAAGTGGTGCGATCGAAGGATTTTCCACAATTCAATGAATTTAATAGCAAGTCAAAAAGTAGCAATTATACAAATATCCAAAAAGAAACGAAACAAAAATCTGACACGCACAACTTACCTCAAAAGACGGAATTATTTTCAAGTAATAGTGAATATTTGATAAAATTTTTGGGTGTTACTTTAGATGATTTAAGTTCCAATAGAAAAACAAAAACAAAATTAAAAACCGTTGATCATAATGTCGATGGTTTAATGATTCCCAAAGAAAACTATGTTGAATGTCGAAGGAAACTTCCAAAGTTATCTAACATTGAACAATCTAATTCGTTAACGAAACCAAATGTTTTGACAAGGGAAAGAAATGACGAATCAAAATTTTACAATTGTACAAAATGTGAATGTCAAGCAAAATTTGAAGAATTTACAAGCTTTATGAATAACTTTTTTGATAATAAGTTACACGAAAATACACATAAAGATGAAGTCATTGATTTACAAAATGTTAAACATACCGATAACACAATAGAATCGTGTGTTTGTTGCGACGATGTTAATGTGGGTGATTCTAGAGATTTAGAAGTAAATGCCTTTCATTTATTAGAGGACCACATTAAAGAAAAATTTGAAGAATTTAGATCGTTTTCATGTAAATCTAAATGTATACCTCCAGAAGAAGAAGAAAAAATATTTGCGACTATTTTGCAAAGAGTAAAACAAGTAATTTCAGATTCTGCTAATAAAATGAAATGTGGTTGCCCGGGAGGATTACCAAATAAAGGCAGTTGGAATAGAGCTTATGGGCTTTTACAGGAATATTTGAAAATAAAAATAAAACGTGTCCAGTGTTTATGTGTTTTAAACGATAGAAAAGATGTCATATTACCGGAAGTCTTAGAGCAAGTATGTAACTTAATTGAAAATGATTTTCAACGCTTGAAAGATTTTTGCACATGCAAAAATAGTACTGAGGCGCGTACAAAAATTGTACATATAGGAGAACATGTATTACCTCCTACAGAATTGCCCGAAAGAGACACAAATATTTCACAAGCAAAGTATAATAATGTTGAAGTTCAAAACTTTTCTGTGTTCACAAAGTTCTCGAAACAGAATTCGAACAACTCTATGATTCTTAAAGAAAATATATCATCTCAAGTACCTCCTAATTTGGGAATGGAAGCCAAATCATGTGATATTATGCGACCACAAAGTAATAATAACGTGCAAACTACAGAAACGGACCTTATAACTACAGACAGCAAATCTAATGGAGTCATGTATAATACTTGTGACTGTGGTTACAATACGGATAAAGTGGACATTGGGAAATTTCCAGACTTGTTTGGAAATAAAGAAGTCTTTGTAAATCTTTACGCAGAACAAGCTGTTAACAAAAGTGTCATTTGCGAATTTCCAAAAATTGGTATAGACCAAGAACCACCCAGATGCCTTTCAGCAGGGGAGAGTATGAAGCCAATACCAAAAATTGAAATGAGTGAAATTGATGAAAGCAAAACAAATGCACAAAACCATGTGGTTAACAGACAGACTCCTCGTGTGCCTTATATTGGATATACGGTGGACTGTAGTTGCGACGATGCCCTTGGTTCTTGCTTCTGCATGAAATCTATAGTTCAGGCCAATAATGAAAAAATTGATAGTCTTTGGAAAGGGCTTTTGATTAACAATAACAATAATCAAAATTTTCCTTACATAATGCACGGCGCTCAAAACAAAAATAGTGACGTCGTTGTAAATTGTCATTCAGTTCCTGACGATGTACTCACTTGTGAAATGTCAACATCTGCAGTACAAAATAATGAAGATGATATTGTTTTGAAATATTCTGTCGAGAATGTCAATTTAATGCACCATATCGCAAATACAGTTGCCGAAAGTGTGAGTTTAGAAACGGCGTATTGTGATAGTGACATTTATCCAATCGACTGGAATGAAAACACTTTTAACTCCGAAAGATCAAATGCCGTTAATCTCAGGAATTCTATTTACTTCCCAGGGCTGCCAACAGATAATGACAATAATTCTTTTATTAGCGGTATTGTCACAGATCCCGATACAAAAAAAGCGTGTGAGGCCTGTGTTTGTGATAAAGTCCCTATTTGTCACGTCAAAATGTTGGTAGAGCATATAGAGAAAAATTTAGTAGAATCTAAATGCACATGCGACTCATTGATATCAAAAGTGTGTCCGGTGCATTCGAAAAGATTTCTTTGAACCTTCTTTTATCAGTGTGTGTGTACAGAGATACAAGTATAATATCTAGACTAACGAAATATTTTCTGCTGTACTAGATCATTGTCTACTATTGAATTTATAAATTGTTTAATAACTATAAATCTAACAATAATATCTGTTTCATTGAAAGATTAATGTAACTACCATTAACGTTATGTGAGACAATTTGATTTATGGAATAAACTAACAACATCTTACATATCATCACGCCGAGGTGTACCTATAGTACACCCACAAAAAACATAAATAAACTGATATACATGATATATTCTAACTAATCGATATTGAGTTAATTTGACACGAAAATACAATGGCACACTCATGCATGATGCATGTGTGCAAAGTTTATCATTGCACTCTAGGCGGGATTGCAGCACGAGCCGAGGCTAGGGCGTCGAGAGTCGTTTCATAAGACTTTTCAACACTCTTGCGGCGAAAAAATAAACAAAGGATTATGCGACAGGATGTCCCACTGACATATAACGACGTGTCTTATGTATGTCGTCGAAAAGCGCTTTCCATGACTGTGATTTATTACTATTGCTATGGTGGTCAGTCTCAAATCAAGCTGGGACAAAAGTTACTGCTAAACCAAAAACCTGCGTCATTGTGAAAAACAAAATCATTCGTTACAGTAAAACACATACTACGTTATACTCTACGAATAACAAAACAAACTATTCACCATAATATAACTAATAATGCAAGCATAATGCATCACAATTATTGTGATTTTTTTTTACCACCATTGTAACAACTGTTGATACTCCGCATAACTGGCCGATGATAAGCCACGACGTGTGAGGAAGCAGGGGGCGGGGCTGTTAACGTGTTCTCATCTTACAGAATATAACATGGGAGAAGCCTTACGAACACTTTCCACTCAGTACAAGTACAAGAACAAATGTTCTAGTACGTTCATTAAAACTACTCCGTCCAGATAAGAGCGTCACTTTTGACGATTCTGATAAGGCCGAATACCTTGCCAACAACCTAAGTCCCAATTTTCTCCCAGCTCTTAACCAGTAGACCAAGCGCAACTTGCCAAGGTTGACGCTGAAGTCGAACGTAGAACTTCCTTCCCACCCGTTTAATATGCAGATGATCCTTTGCCTCCCGTCACTCCAGACGAAGTAAAGCTTCACTCTCGAAAAGTCCCCGGCTCCGTCGGTATCACCAATAAGGAATACAAACTCCTCCCCACTCCTCTCATAATCCTAATGACCGCCATCCTCAATGGCACTTTGAGCAACATCTTTCCGCAAGCGTGGAAAGTTGCCACCGTCATCGGTATCCCTAAGCCAGGCAAGCCCAAAACAAGTTACCATCCTATCAGTATCCTCAATGTTCTTGGCAAAATCTTCGAGAGGCTAATTTATAAGCGTCTTAAGCACTATACCGAAGAATTATTATTAATTATTAATAAGCTTTACCACGTCGGAGTGCCAGACCGTCTCATGCTCATCTTATGAGAGTTCTTGTCGGATCGCGCCTTCTGCTATGGCATCGAGAATTAACTTTCTTCCTAAACACAGGTTACTATGTAACCTATCTAGGAGAACAGTACGGCATCCATTAACTAGATTATGAAACTTTATGCTTGTGCTTTATATATTATCTTGCCTTGTAATCTAGTCCTAGTTAAACAATAAAATCTTATCTTATCACTTTCGTCCCTTCACCACATTCGCGCGGGAGTCCCTCAGGGCTCCGTGCTATCTTCACTCATCTTCACGCTGTTCACCAGCCACATTCCCAAGAGTAGAAAGACCCTGTTGGCTTTATTCGCCGACGACACGGCCATTTATTGCACTGGTAGCTGTCAGGACTCTATCGCTCGCACTTGCCAAACCTCTGCAAACGTGTTAGGTGCTTGGTTTCGGAAATGGAGAATCGAGGCTAACCGCGATAAGAGTCGAGACGGTTGCGAAAACATATTACTGTTTTTAGGGTTCCGTACATCCGAATGAAAAAACAGAATCACTCACATACACACACACACACTTATAGGACCACTCGTGTGTCTGGCTGGCTATCTGTATGTCTGTCACAGCCAATTTGCTTCAAATCTACTGGACCAATTTCGTTGAAATTTGTTACACATATGAATTTTTGTGTTCCAAACACGGACGTGTAACGTAAATAAATGATTTTTGAATATGGGGCTCACTTTTTGTGGGCAAATTGAATTTTTTTTAAATAAAGTTTTGCAAACTGTACTCTAACTGACTCGAAGCCACCGCATAAGAGTATCAAACGACTTTTTCAACACACTTTTCCTTGTAAGTAAATGAATAAAACACACATTAACATAATAAATGTTAATAAAATATTAAATTATTGAAAAAAATCAATTTTTGATGATACCATTTTTTGTTGGATACATGAATAGATAGCACAGCGTGTTAGGCTTGTAGGTATTTATTTACCAGTTAATGGAAGTAAACCAAAAATACATTCTGAGATAATTATTACTGGGCATTTTTGCTTTCCTACCACGAGATTGCATTTTGTCTCAGTAAATGATGAATTATGTGAACGCTGATACGGCTGGAAATACGGTGAATACTGAGAAAGGTAAGGAATCCCAAGTACTGAGTATTTATCCATTCCATACCTACACCTTTATTGAAAGGTGTATAGAATGAATAAATATGGCTTATTGGTGAGGGTGACTCGCCCGAATCCGGACGAATCGACCATTTTAAAGCTGTTGTCAAAAAATAAAAGGCAAAGGCAATACTCACGATAAATCGATTCAAGTTTGTATGAGTATTTGATCGATTTGATTTTGTATTGTTAAGTGGATTGGATTAAAGTTCTGATTAGAAAATTTAATATAATATAATTTAACTTTAATATCGTAGGTATTTTGAAATGATACAATGGTACGAAAGGACAATCTAAGAAGCCCAATTTGACACCTATCAAAATAGTTTGTGTATCTAGTGGGAAAAAAAATCGGTTGCTTTAAAACCGATTCTTGAGACATATCGGTTTATCATACTCGAGTTTGTAATCTACAATTTATCTACATTGCTTGAAACTGATTCTCGAGGCAAATCGTTTTATTATTTACAGCAGTCCACTACTGGACATAGGCCTCTCCAATTGCACGTCATTCAGCTCGATTTTTGGCAACTCTCATCCAGCTGCTACCAGACACCCTGCGAAGATCGTCAAAGGTCAGCCCTCCGACTCCGTAACCAAACTATTTCCTATATTGACCTAAGTATTAAATATCAAAATGAAGCTAAAACTATATGATCAGATTTTTTTTTTTATATTTAATAATACAATAATTATACGTTTCTCTCTTTTCTAAATGTAATATGTTTTGTAAAAGTAGGTAAGTATCGATTTTTCAGAAAATCGATTTTATTCGGTCAAAAAACGGCCTGAAAACGATCGCAACACTACGGCAACGAACTCAAAGACAAAGATAATAATCAACGATTAATTCGTGTTTTTGAGTGCATTTTTTTCAATCTAAAGTATAAATTGGTGCTTACGAATGAAACTCATTGTTATAGTGTATGGATAACGTAGTAATTAATTAGGATTATGGATTTAATTTTCGATTTCTTACGTAGACGTTCATACAAAGTTATGGCGGCATGTTTGTTGAGAAACGTCAAATCGAGCGTCTTAGATTTTTACCTACTTAACTTTAATAAATGGCTACTCAGTACTTGGGATTCGGCAATCAGTGGGGTAATTGCGGAACACACATAAAATGACAATTGATCGCAATTCCTTTCATGTAACGACGAGCAGACGAATTTTTCAAACCTATGAAGCTATGGGTTAGGAATTTCTTTCAAAACTTTTGGATTGTGATTGTGTGTTACGCAATTAGGGTGCTGATTTCATTATGAAAACTAATAATATTACTACTTACTTAGTTCTGCGTCACGTGTGCGTATCTAAAGATAATTCATCGATATGAAATGTATGTTTACAACAATAATTTTCGCGTTGTAATGATGTTATTGCATTTATTAACACACTAGCTTTCACCGGCGGTTTCGCCCGCGTGGAGGTCGGAAATTATTCCACGGGAACGTATTAGGATAAAAAGTATCCTATATGTTAATCCAGGTTATAAACTATCTGTGTGCCAAATTTCATCCAAATCCGTTCTGCCGTTTTTGCGTGATTGAGTAACAATTTCTCCTTTGAAAGTGTGTGTTGTTTGGATATTTAATATCCAAACAACACACACTTTCAAAGGAGAAAATTCATTTTGGGCTAAATTATGAAAGTACCAAATATTAAAAAAGTTACATTCCGTTAGACCATGTAATCCTCTTCATTTTTCACTATGGGACCAAATCTGTAGGGCCATTCCCTGCGCTGTTATAAGAGTTTGAAAAATACTGTTTTCAGTATGTTTTAGTTGAAAAAATAACAGTAATCTAATTATAGTAATAGCTTTTTATGCCAGTAAACATTACAGTTATTATATTTTACTGTGAAACTAGGCTCTAGGGTTATTCTCCACATAACTACAATATGCGAAATAGTTATTTTTTTCTCTAGAACTAATATTAGCTGATTGAAATAGGTAACAATCGTAGGTATCACTAGTATTAACTGGTTTTAGGTCTATTTAGCCGTTTCTATTCACGTAAAAACCATGAAATAAAATACACATTATTTTAGGTAGGTACATAAATATCGATTGCAAAAAGAAGCTTAACGAAGCCGAGAGTAGAGAATATGATTTTTTTGTACTGGACTATGGTTCAGTATGTGCAGATATGCCTCTCGCAATAGCTTGCCATATTTGGAATTGCGTAACAAACATTAAGAACCTTCTGGTTACGGAGAATAAAGGAGTTGATAACATTTAAAACTTGTTTTCGTGAAAAACAGTAAATAAAAGTTGAAACTTTGACCTTCAATATCTCCTCTCGGCTTCGTTATGCTTCTTTTACATCCGTAATTCATCTATCTAAAATAATATATTATTTTATTTCACTGTTTTTGCGAGAATATAAATAGACCTAAAACCAGTTAATATTAGTGATATCTATTTCAATAAGCTAATACTAGTACTGGTGAAAAAAAAAACTTTATTTCGCATACTGTAGTTACGAGTATGTGGAGAATAACCCTAGAGCCTAGTTTCACAGTAAAAGATTATAACTGTTATGTTTACTGGCATAAAAAGCTATTCAAATTCAAAACATTTATTTCAGACGTAGTCCATATACTGTTAGTAATAAAAAAAAAACGTTATAAATCTATTGTTAGTATAGACAAAAACAAAGCCATATGAAGAAATAAAAATTAAAACCACAAAGTGACAACGCACAGGAGTGCCAGTTTATGCCAAGCCCAGGACGCGTCCACCCAGTGTGTAGTCGCATCCAGTGCTGCCACATTGGCGAGTCCCAGCGACCCACGCACACGCTCAGAAGGCTGTTCGAACTGGCCCGCATGCGCCTCATAAGAGACGCACAACGCTTCCGCATGATGGCATGAAAACTATCCACGGTTTTAACCGCAAACATTGCTGAAGCGCTGCAGTGCCGCGCCAGCCCGAACAGTACCCTGAACGCGTTATTGTATTGCATACGCAGAGCACTGTATGTACAGTACCGACCAAAAGTCCATAAGCAATCTCACAAAGCAATAGACTGACACTTCGGTTTGACTTACGACCTTCTTCTATAAATTGTTACAATACTATAGACACGCACAGTACACACACACACTCACTTTGTCTGCAACCAATGACTAGTTCGATAATCATTCCTTTTTTGTTTCATTCGTCTTGTTCACATAAATATTAAAGTTTAGCAGGTAAACCACAGAAAACTAAGTAAATTATTTCGATTTCTGTAGGGTAGACAGATACAGTTCGTTACGAGTATTCAATTAATAGAACTTTGTTGGCTCGTGGATAATATTGGTGACGAGTATTCAGCGCAGTGTTGTGGTTATTATTTTCAAAAAGCAGGCATAAAATATATTGAAGAGATCAGATCAGATCAGATAATATTATTGCGCTGCGTAAAAGTGAAGTGAATATCTAATGAAACCGGACTAAGTGTGAGTGTTATCATTTATATATTTCATATTTTAGTAAACATAAATCTTAATCAAGGATATTGTTGATAGAACAGAGGTATTGTTGAGACAGAAGATACCTTTAAAGTTTTAAATTCATTATGAGGTTTAATTCGATTAGTGAATAATAAATAATTAGGTATTATGTGTAATAAAAACAATGTTTTTCTTTGTTCTAGAGAAATACTGTGAGGGTTAAGAGATATGAGGAAGGGGCTTATTATCGAGGTGCAGCGACGTCAAATGATGAATGAATATGAAACAAATGGTTTCATACCAACGAGATATTTTGCTGAATTATTAAAAACACGTCATTATGAACTGTTCCGTTCGCCGTGCACTCTGAAGGCTTGCATCACTGAAGACCAGCTAGAAAACCGTTTTTGACCTTAAAATATTGACCGTACCAACTTAATAAACAACAGATTCATTATTGCATGAATTTATGGTAACGAATTTTTTAAGCACGTTTCAATAGGGTGTTTGTCGTATTTCTTGCAGATAGACCGAAATTGTTTAATTAATATTATTTTAGTAATATTATTATTTTAGGATTAAAATTTGAGGTTTAGTTTCAATCTTCTTTTCGTAAAGAAAATGAATACTTAAGCTATAACCTCAATACCAATCAATATTTACTAAAGCCAAATAAAATTTAAAATAATACTTAACCTTAAAATCAACAATATTGTCAGTAGATTTTTTTACATTTTAAGTAGAGTAATATTCTTATTTATTGCTTAATTACTTCGAACATGATCAAAGCTTTATATATATGGTGAAAAAAATCCATTTAAAATTTAAAATATTTCAAAATTTAAATATGTCAAAATAATACAAATTGCTTCTAAGTTTCTAGACATCTATTTCACATAGTATTCAGGTGAAGTAATGATAAATAATTGTAGCAGTTTATTAACTATACTTAAGTAAAATAAATGTAACGAATAAAAAATTTTTTATTTTTTATTATCACATATCACGCATTTTTATTCTAAACCCTTTATTGCAATAACAACATTAATAAATAGGCAGGAATATTTAAAAATATTATTATTGCAAACAAAAATAATAATATTTGCAAAAACAGCGCTATGATTTACGAGATTAGAAACTTAGCCATCTTGAATCTAAGACCAACGCTTAACGCCTTCTGCTATCTGCACTTATAATTTACTTTCGAATTTTAGCAATGCCATACACTGGCCAAGGTCACGTGTATGATGCATGCTAACAAAAGTGATGGAAATATAAGTGCGGCGCCCGCGAACCGTGACGATACGACAGTGTGTAGTGCAAATATGCGTTCTCTGTTGTGTGTGTACGGCACTCACACCACAGACGTCTGACTGTTTACACATACAAATGTACGGACTATACCGCGTGTTCACAGCAATACGACTCTTAGCGTGCTTATGCACTTTTGAGCGCTTACTGTACGCTGCTTGTACTTAGTCCACAGGCTGCAGGTGTAAAAAGATTGACAGAAGGCCTTAAATAATGTCACTTTGACCTGCTCGGTACACCGTGCAAACCTGCGGGCCAGCATGTTACAGCGCACACACAGCGCCCTACGCTCCCTCTCCAAATCAATTTTGTCACAAAGATCCTCCGAGACCCAGTGACCCAGATACTTGAAATTAGACACACTCTGTTTAAGCTGGTACCGCAAAGATACAAAGGAGGCACATTAGCGAGGGATTTATTACCAGCCTTAAACAACATCACTTTACTCTTCTTCACATTATATCTGAGTCCATGGGTTCGTATATCCAGCAATCTGCGCATGGCACTGATCGACGGGCTCAGCAGCACCATGTCGTCCGCGTAGCTGATATTATTGACACATTGTCCATCTATATGGCACCCTATGCTTGTTCTGCTAAGCTCGCCGATCAACTCGTTCATGTACATGTTAAAGAGACGAGGAGAGGTTAACCCCCCTGCCTCACCCCGCACTCCAACCCATACACGTCCGAGTGTGAGCCTGCCCACCGCACAACATTCCTTTGATTCGAGTACCAATATTTCAACATTGCAACAACATCACGTGACACATCTGTTTCACTTGTCATCTTTTGCCACAATACATCATATGATACCAAATTGAATGCCCTGGATAAGTCTAGGTAACAGGCATAGACCGGTGTTTTTCTGGCTGTATAATACTGCACAGTCTGCTTGAGGCACAGGATGGCACTCTCGGTCGAAAGGCCAGGTCTAAATCCAAATTGAGCATCATGAAGTTCTATGTGCCTATCCAGGTGTTTGTCAAGCAGACTGTCCAGCACTTTTGCTATCACAGTTGCCAGCGAGATGGGTCTGTAGTTTGCCAAGTCTGAGATATCCCCGGTCTTGTTTTTTATAACCGGAACAACCACGGTATGTATAAGTTCATCCGGAAGGTAACAACCACTCATACATAAGCTGAAAAACATAGCAAGTACAAACACAAATGTACAGTACGAGACAAATGGAAACCAGCATATTTCAAATGCTCAATGCTGAGACCATCATGACCAGGGGACTTACCTCGCACCATTTTATGAATTACGGAGGCAACTTCCTTGGCACAAAATCGAACAGTAACGTCCCCGTATTACTATAATTAGATTACTGTTATTCTTTTAACTAAAACATACTGAAAACAGTATTTTTCAGACTCGTATAACAGCGCAGGGAATGGCCCTACAGATTTGGTCCCATAGTGAAAAGTGAAGAGAATTATTTGGTCTAACGGAATATAACTTTTTATTGTTTGGCCGGCACTTTCACATTTAGCCCAAAAATGTATGGATGGTGAATGTTCTCCTTTATAATATTATAATAAAATTATATGGTATTATATTAAATTAGTAGGAAGTATGATATTATTGTAGCCTTGAAGATTTCCGCTTTTTAACTTTGAAAAGTATCAAGTGCTGAAAGTATACGGATGTTTCCTACTACTTTGATTGTTGGTGAAATTTAGATTGACTATCAAAATGTCATGTTATTGCACTGAATCTGCCTTTTGAAATAGATTTACCAGTCTGTCCTCTTTTTGTGGCTGCTCTCGACTATCGATCGATTTATTAAAACATTACTTTGCTGCAATTAACCGTTTCAAAGGCAGCAGATCATCCACGACACCGTAGCCTATAAATGTCATTTTGGCAGATGCAGAGTGTTTGGCGAGCAGGCTTACAACGTCTAGGTACTCGTCACATTAAACAATATTAAAAATAAGGTAGATGAGTTCGGCGTTTCCTATCTGTACTCTGAGAAGAAAGGCCGAAACAAACTCAGAGGTCGCAGTCTGTTCTAAAGTCCAGACATAATCTTGGTCAGGCCATATGAGGACCATGTAGATTAGTGTCTGGAATAGTCTTTTGAGTAAATAACCAAACAGATTTGAGTGGATCTGTTCAGTCAGTGCAAGCATTTGTCAGTAATCGTGGAGCTCAACTCGACGAACAATACCAAAGAAAGGACATTTGGGTAGGCCGCATAAACTACTCAAACTGCTAGACAGCTAGACAGACTAGCAGAAAATTAATAATAATATCCACATAGCCCTCACATTCACAATAATTAAAATAATATAATACTTTATAAAGTAATCATGTCATTTTGAATATAATTTTCAACAATATCAATGTGCATATAAAACTAGTATATGTTGATGATTTTACATAGTAACTAGCTGACCCGGCAAACGTTGTTTTGCCATATAAATGTTTGGGGTGGACCACCCTTATCACTTAGGGGTATGAAAATAGATTACGACCGATTCTCAGCCCTACCAAATATACATATAAAAATCGATCAAGCCGTTTCGGAGGAGTATGGCAAGTTGGCAACTGACACTGTGACACGAGAATTTTATATAAGTATTTAAATTAAAATGTCGAAGTTTTATGGTTTTATCACAAGGCTTAGCAGAGCGAGCAGTTCAATCCCAAGCTTTTTTATCTTCTAAATAATCTGAAATTTTATAGTACCCTTTTTTACAATGTTTGGTTTTAATACTGATTTTAAATCGTTTAATGGGTAAGTTTCGAATGTCAATGGGAAGTTTGTTGTAAAAGCGTATATATTGAACCCATGAACGAGTTGAGACGTGTGCTATGTTCAGCAAGGTTGTGTTTATTCCTGGTGTTTAAACTATGAATACCGGACATTTCCTTAAAATTTGATATATTTTTGTGTACATACAATAGTATTTCAAAAAGATATTGTGAGGCTACAGTCAGAATATTTATTTATTTGAATTGGGTATTCATGAAATGTCTTGTTTAATACCTAATGTCATTGACATGTAATTCAATAACCCACTAGCGTTATCAGCAAAGCCTTATTTTTTATTAATTTTCAACATTTATTAATAGGTATCTACTTAATAATTAACCACAAGCCTCACATGGCTAAATGATAACAGCCCCACGGGTTGATCGAAGGTTAAGCTACGCTTGCCAAAGTCGGTTCGTGGATGGGTGATCAAACATTACATATCGATACCCCTCCGTGATTCGGAAAGCACGTTAAGCCGTTGGTCCCGGCTGTCATTCGTAGGTCTTTGACAGTTGTTACGGGTAGTCAGAAGCCCAAAAGTCTAACAATCAGTCTTACCATGGGGTATCGTGTTACTCAGTAACTAGGTTGTGCAAGTCAGATAGGCAGTCACCATGTAAAGTACTGGTATCCAGCTGCACCCATTTAAACTGGAAGCAGACCCCCTCTGACGGACAGGGCCGTCATCTACCTCGGTCACCGGGGAGAGTGGAACCGGCAAGAGATGTCGTGAGGTGTCCCACAGGGATCGGTCCTGGGGCCGCATCTGTGGGACATCGGATACAACTGGGTGCTGCGCGCCGACCTATAGCGGTGTCAGCATCGTTTGTTACGCTGACGACACGTTGGTCCTGGCGCAGGAGAGGTCGTACCAGACGGCGGCCGACTTAGCGACACGCGGGGTTGCGACAATCGTCGACAGGATCCGGCAGTTGGGACTCGAAGTGGCCCTGCACAAATCCGAGACCATGGGTTTTCATGGTCCTCGGAATGCGCCACCGTCGGGTTCCCAGGTAATGGCGGGAGGAGTTCACATTGGCGTCGAGTCAACGACCCCTCTTTGAGGAGTGGCTAGAGAGGTGCCATGGCGTCCTCACCTTCCGCCTGACGCAGGTCCTCACCGAACACGGCTGTTTCTGGAGGTTCTTGTTCTGGATAAGGCGGGAGGAAACGCCCGGGTGTCACCCGGAGGATGGAGGTCTGCCCGGCTTGGGCGGAGCATCGCCGTGCCCTCGTGGAGGTGATCGGCGGCGGTGATCTCTCGCGACCGGCCCTGGTTCAGGCCATGGTACAGAGCTAGAGGAAATGGGAGGCCGTCACCTCCTTCTGCGCAAGCAATGGGTAGCTCGCCGTCTGATAAGGTCCAGGCCCGGGTCGATGGCGCGTTGTGTTCCACGCGCGCCTCAAAGAGATGTCAGCAGAATTGACGGGGTCCGCCAGGGCCGATGCCTGCCGGGGTTGCGAAGAAAACCGACAACAGGGCAATCGAAGGAACACGGGTGGGTTTTAGTCAGTAAGAGTCTGACACGCCCTCCCGCTCCGCCCAGAGCTGGAGAAGTTATTTGATAATTTCCCACCCAAAAAAAAAAGCTTACCCCAACATAGTTGGAAAAAGGCTTGGCAGATCGATTGACTTAATATTCCACTTTTAGAAAAACGATTGGTCTTCGTGTCAGTGACCTAGGTAGGTACTTACTACATATTTATGTGTCATGATGACCAATATGGACTTTGGAATAATGTCTTATCTTAGACTAATGAATCAGCTCAGTGTAGGTATGCTAGAAGCACACAGCCACCAGCCACAGAACTAAGCAACATAGTTTGTTATTTTCTATGAGTCGTGATGCTGAGACTTCTTCTCTCTCTTTATACAGGGTCACTTGTAATTTGACGTATTCCTTCTAGGACTTGATAGTGTGACTGACTGATTGTTGCAAATAACAACAATTAAGCACCCCATAAAGGCTAGGCAAAATTCATGGGATTCGACAAATCCCAATTTCTATATATTTTTATATAGGTATTTCCCAAAAGTCATCGCTAAATATCACTTTCTCTAAACTCTCAAATTTAATGGCCTTCATGATTCATTGATGTAACCAAAGTTTCTAAAACATCAAACAGTTAAAAAATAATGGACGAAGTATATTAACCATTTTGAAAAATCATCTAAATAGGTACTTGAACTTTGACACCAGTTATCTCAAAAATTTACTATGGCATTAGGCGGACAAATTAGTGGTAAGTCTTCATTTAATCAGCTATCTAACGAGGTACAGTACCGACCAAAAGTCCATGAGCAATCTCACAAAGCAATAGACTGACGCTTCGGTTTGACTTACGACCTTCTTCTATAAGTTGTTACAATACTGTAGACACGCACATTACACACACACTCACTTTGTCTGCAACCAATGACTAGTTCAATAATCATCATTCGTTTTTAGTTTCATTCGTCTTGTTCACATAAATATTAAAGTTTAGCAGGTAGACCACAAAAAACTAAGTAAATTATTTCGATTTCTGTGGGGTAGATGCAGTTTGTTACGAGTATTTAATTAATAGAACTTTGTTGGTTCGTGGATAATATTGGTGACGAGTATTTAGCGCAGTGTTGTGGTTATTATTATCAAAAAGCAGGCATAAAATATATTGAAGAGATCAGATCAGATCAGAGAATATTATTGCGCTGCGTAAAAGTGAAGTGAATATCTAATGAAACCGGACTAAGTGTGAGTGTTATCATTTATATATTTCATATTTTACTAAACATAAATCTTAATCAAGGGTATTGTTGATAGAACAGAGGTATTGTTGAGACAGAAGATGCCTTTAAAGTTTTAAATTCATTGTGAGGTTTAATTCGATTAGTGAATAATAAATAATAAGGTATTATGTGTAATAATAATAATAATAACCACCGCCGTATCTCTACGTTGACGTCGTGGTGGTGCTTGCGCGCTCCGAACTCTAGGCCTGTGCTGGTAGAGTTTACTTTGCCGGAACGGGTCTGAGATGAGGAGCCAGACCAAGAGAGATACAAAAACCCGCAGGGCAGCATGTGGCGAGCTGTTGGGCAGTAGCGACCCCACGGACCCTATTCTCCGGGAGAAGTCTTGTTCCTCACCTCTAGCTTGCCTTTATTGGCCGGCTGGAGTGAACACTGACGAGGAACAGAGCTCCCACCTCATTCTTGCCTTTATTGGCCGGCTTGAGTGGAGATTCGCTAGAGCAAACGTGCTCGGAGGAAGGAAGTATTCCAGTAAGATGCTGGTAGGGATCTTGACCGTACTTCCGGGATTGTCCTGATAGCCGTGGAATACCTCTCCACTCCTCATAAGCACCTCAGGACGTGTTGCCCCCTTGTCGCTACGACACTATGTGCTGGCGACCGTTTTCGGGGGCCCATTATTGAGTGTGCAAGTCACCCCTTGCCATTTTATCCGTGTGCATATAAAACTTAGATCAGGCAGGGGCCATAGTCCTTCCATAGTTCCAGGTGACCAGTCCACTTTAGCAACCCAAACCCATAGTCCGAAATCTTTGTTTCCTTAACTTACAATAGTCCTACACCAACCAGGGGTTGTCCTTGGCTGCACTTGAATAGTGCGAACAGGGATAATCGTCGGTTGGTACCTCATTTAATTAAAAACGTCTAAGGGGCCTCTGCGAGTTGGCTTCGGCCCCTCGTACGCCTTCCAAAGGTCCGGGACCCCTGGGTCCCGAGAAATGTCAAAATCTAAATATAATAATAATAATCACTTTATTATCAGGCAACTAAGGCCCATAAATAGAATACACAAAATAATCTTATACAATAATAAACTAATACATATTAAAAACCTTATACAACTATAACTATACACGTAATGTTGACGGCGTCGTGTATCGCTGCGTGGTGTCGCGTAACCGTCCTCGGAAACGACGATATACGACACCTTTCGGCCAAAAGTCCTCTTTCAGGCAAATCTGTAGATGGTGGGTTGGAACTCGTACCACGAATGACTTAAAGTTGATGTTGTGGCGCGATTCCAACCTTTCAACCCTCAGAGTCCAGTTGGTCTTCACTTTTAAATACTGCACGACTTCCTCAGTTGTAGTGGAGTGATGCAGACGCGAAAGATACAGCTGCGTCGTAGGCACAGCAGGGCGCAGTAGCATATTGGGTCCACTCGGTGCGGTGCCGCACAGGTTACGAGAACAAGGCTTCTTCTTCTTCCTTTCCACTTTCGTGAAACCCTCCTCATCAACTTGGCTGCAGGTTCTTGGCAAGGAGCTACAAATAAAAACACAAAAACAATGGTAATAAAAACAATGTTTTTCTTTGTTCTAGAGAAATACTGTGAGGGTTAAGAGATATGAGGAAGGGGCTTATTATCGAGTAGCAGCGACGTCAAATGGTGAATGAAACAAATGGTTTCATACCAACGAGATATTTTGCTGAATTATTAAAAACACGTCATTATGAACCGTTCGCCGTGCACTCTGAAGGCTTGCATCACTGAAGACCAGCTAGAAAACCGTTTTTGACCTTAAAATATTGACCGTACCAACTTAATAAACAACAGATTCGTTATTGCATGAATTTATGGTAACGAATTTTTTAAGCACGTTTCAATAGGGTGTTTGTCGTATTTCTTGCAGATATACCGAAATTGTTTAATATTATTTTAGTAATAGTATTATTTTAGGATTAAAATTTGAGGTTTAGTTTCAATCTTCTTTTCGTAAAGAAAATGAATACTTAAGCTTTAACCTCAATAACAACCAATATTTACTAAAGTCAAATAAAATGTAAAATAATTAATACAAATAAAATATAAACAAACTGCCCATATTTAACCTTAAAATTACCTATTCTGTAAGTAGTTTTTTACATTTTAAGTAGTCTAATATTCTTATTTATTACTTAATTACTTCGACCATGATCAAAGCTTAATATTTATGGTGAAAAAATCCATTAAAAATTTAAAATATTTCATAATTTAAATATGTCAAAATAATACAAACTGCTTCTAAGTTTCTTGACATCTATTTCACATCTTATTCAGCTGAAGTAATAATTGTAGCAGTTATTTAACTTATGTAAAATAAATATAACGAATAAACATATTTTTTTTAATTTTGTTATCATATATCACGC
Organism: Agrochola litura; assembly: GCA_949152395.1. Classification (NCBI taxonomy): domain Eukaryota; kingdom Metazoa; phylum Arthropoda; class Insecta; order Lepidoptera; family Noctuidae; genus Agrochola; species Agrochola litura. The sequence goes on from OX424493.1 coordinate 14,730,807, forward strand.
ATTTTTTATTCTAAAACCTTTATTGCAATAACAACATAAAAAAGCAGCAATATTTAAAAAATATTATTATCGAAAACAAAAATAATAATATTTGCAAAAAACCGCACTGTGTTTTACGAGATTAGAACCTGAGGCAGTTTGAATTCCATACCAACGCTTAACGCTTTCTGCTATCTGCACTTGTTAAGTTACTATCGAATTTTAGCAATGCCATTAACTGGTCAAGTTCACGCGCATAGTGCGTGTGTGCTAGCATGTTTAAAGCGACGGAAATATATTGTTGTTTCGTGTATTGCAAAACTGCGTTATCTGTGGTGTGTGTATCGTGTTGCTTACACATACAAATGTACGAGCTATAACGCGTGTTCACAGCAATACGACTCTTAGCGTGCTCATGCACTTTTGAGCGCTTACTGTACAAAAGTTAAAAAAATATTTAGAGGTGCCGATGAAAATGTCGATAATGCTGGGAAAGGTCGGATCCGTCTCGTGGTCGCTGCTGAGCGTGGGGGGTCCTGGGTTCGTTTTACGGGTCGAGCAAAGTGTTATTGTGTTTTTCCATTAGGAATTTCTTAGTAACAGCCCGGAGTTTGAAAGTTGGCTGTGTGATACCCCCGTGTCTCGGAAAGCACGTTAAGCCGTTGGTCCTGCGCGCCTGATTTCTGTCCAGTCGTGTCGGATTGCCGTCCCATCGGACTAGGAGAGTGAGGGAAAAGAGAGTGCACCTGTGTCTGCGCATACAGTTGTGCACTATAATATCTCCCGCGCCGAAGGCTAATCTCCGTTGAGATTGGCCGCCTTGCGGTCAGGAGGACTATATATTTCAGAGGGTTCTCTTAAAAGTATAAGATTGGTTTACATGGAAACAGGATACGATGCATAATTGACCGAGCGAGCATAGCGAGCGAAGCGTCTCTGGATCAAGTCTGGCAAAATTTGCTTTCGTGTGTCAGTTTGTACGTACTCGTCTACAGGTCGTATTTTACAACCGATCTGGACGAAATTTGGTGTACAACGATTTTTTTGTAATTTTTAACCGTCGGGGATTTTTGATTGGAGGGCTACTTCCTCCAGAATGGGGCAAAAAGGGGGGCTACTGAATATCTCCGCCTTATGAGATCCGATTTCGATAGTTGTTTTTTTATTTGAAAGGTAGTAACTTTATGTTGGTCTCAAAAAAATTGGTAAAGATCTGATGAGGATCTTCGGCATGATGAGCAGAATAGCTTCTCAAAATACAGTAAATTGCTCACTATTTATTAAAACCTATTAGTTAATTTTTCTAGCTGGCCTACAAAATTTTACTCATAATTTTTCTGATTGTTAGGGTTCTGTAGTCAAAAGGAACCGATATAGTTTCACCATGTCCATCTGACTGTCTGTCTATCCGCGGCTTAGCTCAGAGAATCTTAGTACTAGAAAGCTGTAATTTGGCACCTATACATTAAACACGCCGGCCGACAAAGTGGTAAAATAATATCATGATAAATATGTTTTTAGGGTATCTATCCTTCCTACACGTAAAGTGGGGATGATTTCCTATGTTATGGGGTATCGTATGAAAACTATTTTTTACTCAGGAATCCGTTTGCGAAATATTAAGCTTTAAAGTGCTAATTTTTGTTATAGTCAAGTGTTGTCCCCCCCTTTTTTTTTTGGGTCTGGAATTATCAAATAACTTCTCCCGCTCTGGGCGGAGCGGGAGGGCGTGTCAGACTCTTACTGACTAAAACCCACCCGTGTTCCTTCGATTGCCCTGTTGCCGGGGGACACGATTTCCCTATCGGTTTGTCTGCGCCGCGTTGCTCTGTCGCCGCGTGTCAGTGTTATCCCCCCTGCCAGCTAAATGGTTGTTTTTGGTTATGTGAAAAAAATCACGGCACAAGTATATTAAATATAACGAAGTTAAAAGGAAAACTATCACAACTAAGTATGTTACAAGTTAACGAGTAATAATCGGCCAACTTACATTTGCAGTTGGAATGTATGGAAGAACATGTTTTTCAACTACAATGTTAAAGTTTATTCTTGGGATAAATTGGTCCCAACTACGGAACCTTTAATTCGCGTGGCCCACGCGCTTGGCCGGTTTTTAAATTTGAATTTGACGTATTGAACGATGTCATGTTTTTTTCATAGAAAAAAGAATAGGTCATCGCCGTCAAATCATAGAAGTGCGTTAGTAGCATAAAATATTTTCGAACGCTAAAACTACGAACTATCGCAGGTCTACTCTCTAAACACGAAATCCAAAGATTCGGCCGAAGTTACGTGCAGATTAGTTTGGGGGCCGATCAACGACAATACGATTTGACAGTCGGTTTTCATTACAGCCAATGTTTTTGCCCGTTCAAAAAGTTAATTATTCGAGTGTATGTACTCGCTGGTTGAGGGCAAGAAAGGCCGATAACGGCGCAGCCGCAACAAACACCTTACCACTCCTACAAGCGAGGATTGTTGAGCTGCAGTGCTCACCATCCTCGTGCAAATTTCCCGGTTGGACCCACAGACATCGAGAGAAAAGGAGCCAAGGTCTAATCAGTGCCGAAGGAAGAGCGTTGCAGTCGAGCAAGACTATAAATTTTAATTCCGACATCCTCCAGGTTCCCGCGCTGCAAAAGGCCTCAGCCCAGAATTTTGGTCGGCTGGAGTTGTGTTTAAATGTTACAGAGATGCATGACCAAAACTAAACTCGTGTCACCACACACGAGTCATTAACTAGTTATTATTTTTTCCATGAAAGTCCTACCTAATGCATGCATCTTATTTGTTGTTGCTGTATTTTTTATTTAATTAGCATTGTGTAGGACTAAATTAAATATTTGCACACCATAAGTAATGGTAGAATGTAAAGGGGCCATTATAGTTTTAAGATCATACATTGTAAACGTACATTCTCGCAAATAAATTAATTTGAATTTTAATAATATGTTTTTGTTGTTTACTTGGGTGTATACTGAATTTATTTATGAGTCTAAGGTATTTATGTAAAGTTTTTTTATCACTAGAAATAAATGATATACCTACTCGCCATCAAAAAAGACGAATTCAGTAAGGACTGATAAACACCACATTATTTAAACAACACAGTGTTAGAGAAGTCCGCCTTTGTACCTTTTTGTGTGTGAGAAGTTTAAATAAATAAATAACACCTCTCCTGTTACAATTGCAACAATATTTACACAGTATTTTCTTTACCTTTGATAATGTTTGCCGGTGTCTGATGATGTCACTGGATCTCATCTAACCTGCCCGTAGTTCTGCATTGATCACAAAAACAAAGGACAACGCGGCCAATAAGACAGGACGCTCATTTTGTAATGTTAAATAGAGAATTTCAATAATTTATCACATAGCCAGCTTGCGCAGTTACAATGTGCTTATTATTATTTAGGCTAATCACTGCGATAAATAATCGATAGCAAAGCTATAATCTTTCAGAATTTACGTATTAAAAGAGTGATAACTGCAGTTGGGTACATGTATCTTTATGATTGTTATCACTATAATAGCTCACGATTAAACACCTAGTCGAAAGACGGGTGTATTTAATATTTACTCTGCAATAATTGCTCACATTAAGCCAGCGTCATGTTCAGAATATTATAATAACGAAAATAATACAAATGTGTATAAGTAGTAATAAGTGTGTGAAATAATATTACAAATCAAAAATGAACAAAGAATTTAAAAATAATGAACAAAATACTGCGGACGAAGGAAACCGTAGAAAAAGAAAAAAACCGAATATTCTATCGCGTATTTTTATTTGGTGGATGTGCCCTGTGCTCATTAATGGAAATAGAAGAGACGTGGAGGAAGAAGATCTAATAATTCCCAGTAAACGATACAATTCAGAAAAACAAGGAGAATATTTTGAAAGGTAAGAATTTAAATAATAACTTGTGTGTGTACTGTGTAACCTATTCAATAGGAAAGTAGGTATCTAGTAGTACTGAAAAAATATCTACGAACTGTTGAAAATAAAAATAGCATTTTAACTGTCGCAATTTAGTTAACGTTAATACAATATACGGGTGTGGGCTATCGAAAATGTTAGCAAACAATTGGGAACCTCTCTGAACGGATCGATACCGTTCTGTGCATATGTCGTGTTTTCCGTCTTTCAATTGATACCTCCCTTCATGCCTTAGCTTAGCTTCAAGCGCACAAATATTTGTATAGAGAGCCGGCACCACGTGTATTATGTTTGTGTTTACCTAAGATGCTTTCTGTTTATCTTTACGCACTTTCTGCAATAGATAGGTCCATTAAACAAAGTGCATAAACATTTCAAAACCAGATTTATTTATGATGATTACTAAATTCTACTGAAACAGGATATCAGTACTAAATTCAGAAAGACGCATAGACGCGGTAGGTTTCTTTGCTTCTGTGCTGATATTCAGAATTAACAAAATGAAAAAAATTACATAATATTTTAGCTGTTATGTAACTTATGAACATTTAGAGAATATTGTATTTGCGTACCTAAATACTTCATTTAAAAACTGAATTAAATGTTGTATATTTTTAACTTCAGTTAAAACTTACAAAATTGCTATTTATCTTTGTTAGGAAGTGATAATATTTGAGTTTGTTTTATCGATAAAAAGTAATAATAAAGCAAAACATGTTTTTTAATGGAAACAATGTACCCAAAAGGTGATGACACTGTGTTGTGACGTCTAATGGACTTTGAGTTGCGATAAAATTGCCGAATACTAAACCAGGGTACGCACGGGCAATTTTTTGTCGCGGCGCTTTTTTTCGAGTTGAAAATCGAACGGTGTGTTTTCTTGACGCAGTAGAATGAGCTCTGTTGGATTCTCAATGGTCGGCTTAATACCGAGAGTTTAAAAACAAAAGAGCGGAAAAAAAATTGTCGTTTTTTTATTTTACTCAAACGAAACTCAAGCGTCATTAAGTCACATGCTAGTCCAATTCTAAAAGGTGTATATAATTGAAGGAAAGACCTCTTTGGTCTTGGGTTATCCATGTTAAGGGGGATGTGCTAAGGAAACCCGCGAAGTTAAAATTTTCCTTAGTTTTTTTGCAGTATGCAGGTCAGAGTTAGGTTGTACCTTGTACCCATGTTGATGAAAATATGATTCGCGACCATAACAAATATTGCATTTATAGAATTATAATCATAAGAATCAATACAACTCTCTAAGTTAGAATTGACCGCAAATATCATGATTTTATGACGTAAGTAGGAATCCTTTTGGACTCGTACTGTGCTCGTACAAGACTTTCTGTTTTGATCTATTTAATTTTTGTTTTTATGCTTTTGTTTTTTTTTTAATGTTTCTTTGATAGTGTTTAGTTTAGTTCGTGATCTTCCTGTGCGAGTCCCAATGAATACTTTTTTTTTCTTTTCTTTCTAAGTACCTAGTCATACAATAGGGCAATTTGAACGTAGCGAATTGTACCCGTTGATTTTAATATAATTTTGTTCAGACTTTACTAGTATGTAGGTAGGTGCTACTTTACACGTAACAAAACTGGACTATCAACATATTCACATTCATTTTTTGGTCTACTTCGTCTCAACAAAGCAAATTTTAGTGTGTACCGATATTTTCTCATGTGAATATAAAAGCGAGGAGAACGATATTTCGTCTATCTCTATTCGCCTTTGAGAGAGTTCGTAAATTGGTTAAAAGCTTCGTACCTTAGACATATTAACGAGAAATAACTTTGCAGATAAGTATTTGTATCACGTTCTAAAAATTTAATTTGTTCGTGTTTACTTTAGCGAGCTAACACAATTTTCAAGACAGTTTGTTTTTTTTTTATAAAATTAGAGGAACTCTTATACAGACTTATGGTTTATATAACAGGGGTCAATGTATTATTTTTCTTGTTAAACTTTCTAGATTCTGGCTTGAGGAGTTAGAAGAAGCAACACGTAATAACCGGGAGCCATCGCTATGGAAGGCACTACGGAGGGCCTACTGGCTTGCCTATATGCCTGCAGCAATATTCGTACTTATTATATCCACGGCCAGGTATGCACAATTCTCCTTCATTTTCATTTTATTCGTTTTGAGCATGTCTCTCTTTTTTTGGCTTCGCCGCAATCTGATAAAAAAGACACGTTCGTAAACTTAAAACTATGGACCAGCAGATTTTTTTCTCAATTTCAGGTTTGTTCCGATAGGAAAAGTTGTGAGTTGCACAACTTTTCCTATCGTTTGCTTTTCCGATTTTCAGTTATTTTAAATAAACCTGTACCCAGCTATAACTACTGCACTGCTACTATTGGTGTGCGTTTTTAGCGCATTCATAGTGACATTGGTTCGCAGAACGTATAGCTGATACCTACCTTGTTATATCCGAGCTTTTATTCGTGTCTTAAAGTTGCGTCTTTTTATTATTAGAGAGATCAAACTACTTATCGTTTACTGGCATGAGTAGATAGATAAGCTTACATATCCTTGATTGTATCCTGAAGCAGAACAAAATGATTGATGAACAAATAATTTACGTGAAAGATGAACAAATGGATTACGTAAAAGTGTTTTCAATTATTATTGTATTTATCTTGTTCTTGTTTTGCCGACATAACCTCAAACAGTCACAAACGCTTCACACTGAATAGGCTTTCATGACAAATAAAAATTAAATGATATGTTCACAGGACAGCTCAACCCTTGCTGTTCTCCCAGCTCCTCTCCTACTGGTCAGTAGATACTTTGATGAGTCCACAAGATGCTGGGTTATATGCTTTTGCCATGCTAGGGCTCAACTTCGTGTCCATGATGTGCCAGCATCACAGCTCATTGTATGTGATGCGGTTCAGTATGAAAGTCAAGATCGCCTGCTCCTCGCTTTTGTATAGAAAGGTAAGAATCAGGTTAACTTACATATTTTTCTGGTTTCTTAACAGCAAGTATGTAGTATAGATCAATCATAGTAACAATCAGAACTAACTCTCTGAAAGACATGTAGGTACTCAAATACATGTTTAGTGGGTTTTAGGTTAACGTTGTCCAGACTAAGTTTATGTTCGTTTTGGAGGCACATTATGTAGCCCAAATGGATGGCTTTTCTTTTTCTTTTAGTTACTCCGCATGAGTCAAGTGTCAGTGGGTGATGTGGCAGGAGGTAAGCTAGTGAACTTGCTGTCGAACGACATCACGAGGTTCGACTACGCGTTCATGTTCCTGCACTACTTGTGGGTGGTCCCTATTCAAGCCGCCGTCGTCCTTTACTTCTTGTACGAAGCCGCCGGATGGGCGCCTTTTGTCGGCCTGTTTGGAGTCGTCATACTAATTCTACCTCTCCAAGGTACATAGTGTAACTTATCGAATGTCTTTTTTAAATCCTGCTCTGAAGTCTGTCAGCAGTATATTAACCGATACTCTTTTGTTTTGTAGCCGGCTTGACAAAGCTCACTGCTGTTGTTAGACGCTCTACAGCCAAGAGGACGGATAAGAGAATTAAGTTGATGAGTGAAATTATTAACGGTATACAGGTACATAAGAAAGCTCTTGGGTTTTACTTTATCTACTACGTAAATATGAACAAAGTTTTAGCTGAAAATATTTGTACCTTCGTATTCAGCAGAAAACACTGATTCATACTCACACGGAAGTACGTACCACTGGGCTCCAGTTCACACCAAATTATTTACATTTCAGGTCATTAAAATGTACGCTTGGGAGGCACCCTTCCAGCTAGTTGTGAAGGCGGCGCGCGCCTTCGAAATGAGTGCCCTCAGGAAATCTATCTTCATTCGGAGCATGTTCCTCGGGTTTATGTTGTTCACTGACCGGAGTATCATGTTCTTCACAGTATTAACCCTCGCACTCACCGGCAACATGATTACTGCCACAACGGTAATTACTTAAATATTGCTGTTGTACTTCTGGAAAATCTAAATTTTGTCTGTTTATCTCTTTCATGTATGTAACGTTCTTATTTACAGATTTACCCTATTCAGCAGTTCTTCAGTATTATTCAAATGAACGTTACATTGATTTTACCTATGGCAATTGCAAGTTTCTCCGAGATGTTGGTATCTCTCGAACGTATTCAAGGCTTCCTCATGATGGGTAAATATCGTGTTAAAGTAGACCCTACAATAAGGTCATTGACATTCGCAACGCGTCGTGTTGAATAAAAGATAAAACTACATTTCTAGCGATGTGTGACTTTCAGACACAACCTTTTACGAATGTCAACGACCGCATTGCTTAATTTCTGTACAGTTGCAATTGTTTTTGATGTGTAATATCTGTCCTCTCGCTTTCCTGCAATCTGTTGGAGTGATTTCGTGAAAAGGGACGGAAGTGTGTAACAGGACGCTACCGGGGGAGCGCACGCTATTTGATTTGACCAATGAGCGCGCGCGGTGCTAGAGTTGGCCGTCAGATGGTACCGACCAACCCATTTTCCGAGAGGTTGGTACTGTCAGCCAAGATGTCAGATGTTACACATCATATGCGACTACTGTAAGACTCGCTCGTTTTTTAAAACTGTCTTTTGTAAACAGATGAACGAACAGACTTGAAAGTTACGCCAACAATGAATAAAAATGGTGTTGATACAAATTTGTTCAACTCCAAGAAAGAAGGATTGGACGAATCACGCATCGTGCTACCTCAGAAATACTCTCCTACCGACGTTGTAGTTCCGAAAGAAACCACTGAAGAACCTAATATGGCTGACTACCCTATACAACTTAATAAAGTTAGCGCATCTTGGACCGGTAGTGAGAATACTAAGGAAATGACGCTTAAAAATATATCGTTACGAGTTCGCAAGGGCAAGTTGTGCGCCGTCATTGGTCCTGTAGGTTCTGGAAAGGTGATGATCGAATATTAATTTACCTTTTTTAACCGACTTCAAAAAAGGAGGTTTTTCTTGTCTGCGTTCCTTTGTTTAATTGATTATATGTTATCGTTACAGACGTCTCTACTACAACTGCTCTTAAGAGAATTACCGGTGACTAGTGGTAATCTAAACATATCTGGAAAGTTGTCTTACGCATGTCAAGAGTCATGGCTATTCCCGGGGACTGTGCGGGAAAACATTCTATTTGGACTGCCCTATGATGTTACGAAATACAAAGAGGTACTTACTTAAATATTCTGACCAGTAACCACATGTTAACAAAGTGTTTGATTGATTGGGTACTTTTATTGTAAAGGAAAAATTATGTATCGGAAAGTTTTGGTTCATCGATGCGGATTGTTGACGATGGCTATAAAGATTTGCTGTTCAAGTAGGACTTATAGAATTATAATACAAGTAACAAGCATAACATTTCTTATTCTACATTTGCGAGCAAAAGTATGGAATCATCTACTTGTTACTTGTTCCGAGCGATTTAAAAAATTTAACATCTGATGAAAATTAATGAAATGCTACCATTTGAAAAGCTATACTGTAAACTTGAAATTCGTGCCACATGCATTTAAATTAAACCCATATTTAAAGAACTTTCCTACTTTTCAAGTTTACAGTATAGCCTTTAAAATGGTAGCATTTTCAATCATTTTCATGAGATATTTAGTTTTAAAGATCGCTCGGTACAAGTAACAAGTAGGTGATTCCATACTTTTGCTCGCGAGTGTAGTTAGTGGGTACCGCACTGTTCTCCTAGATAGGTTACAAAATAATCAGTGTTTAGGAGAAACAGTTCCGATCCCCGTAATAAATGGTTGATTTATAATAGCACGTGTTTAATATGTATATTGTAATCATTACAGCAAGCTACAAAATGAAACAAAGTAAGGTTCCTTAACAACACAAAAAAACAAAAAGACTTAATTATCTGTGCTATCCGCTTCACCGGAAATAAAAATATGATGTAAAACCATAAACAGAAATTATGCGAAGGACGTTAAAATTGTATAACAGGAGTCAATTTTCCCGCTGATATTTAATTCACACCAATCCGAGCTGGCATGGTTTGTTATTTTTTTTCATTTGTTTTATTTTTTATTATTTGCTTGCAGGTTTGCAAAGTGTCTTCGTTACTGCCAGATTTCAAACAGTTCCCGTATGGTGACTTGTCTTTGGTTGGAGAGCGAGGAGTTTCTCTATCAGGAGGTCAAAGAGCCAGGATTAATTTGGCCAGAGCCATTTATCGTGAGGTAATTTACACGCCTAGCGATTGTTGTCACAGGTTTATGCAGAAATGTGTTTATTGTTTTCGTAATCTGCTTGAAAGCTAGGTGTTTTCAAATGATTACCTATTTTATAGTAAATATTTGATATAATTATTTATTTTTGTTAGGACTAGTTCTTTGATATCTCTCACTCATAAGTTTAATCGTCGGGGTATTAACTGATAAGATAAATCTATATATTTATTAATAACTGGATTGTCCAGTCACATGTAATACGACGTACCTACCAACATTTATGTTACCTGTTCTGAAGTATTGATTGTATTATAAGATATTAAACGAACAATCTCTGCGAATCTTTGCTAATCGTATTGTGGAAAGTCCAACATTTAAAAAAAAGATGAATTACATCATATTGTTTCAATATATGAATGATTTATCAAAGACATTGAATATAGACAAAAATATTATTGGTATATCTTATGAATTATGACTCATGTAATTAATTGATTAGATATCCTAATTAGAAAACAATTCAAGGAAGGAAATGTTGTACTAGTAGCTAGCAATAACTACGAGCTACTTTCTTACCTCGATTCATACTATTGAAATTCGTGATTTAAACGTCGAAGAATATGAAGATACGAAGATGTTACAATGATGATTGGCAGTAGCCATAGCTAAAGCTGTAACATGTATAATAAATATTTAACATTTGGGTCGTATTAAATCGTTGATACATTTCCAGGCTGACATCTACTTGCTGGATGATCCGCTGTCGGCAGTGGATGCAAACGTTGGCAGACAGCTGTTTGACGGCTGCATAAAAGGCTACCTCGGTGGACGAACATGTGTGCTGGTCACCCATCAGATCCACTACCTCAAAGCTGCTGATTTTATTGTAGTTCTAAATGAGGTTAGTGGAAATAAAATCCACTAGGTACCTTTTTTATGTTGTTGTGTGGCAAACATAGAGGCAGATCACCTGATGGCAAGTGGTCATCGCCGCCACCTGTTAACATCTTGCTGCTGGTACCAGAGGCATCAAAACTGCTTTTTCCAACTTTACTATACCTATACTTACATTACATTACATCGGCACCTACAGGTCAGAGCTTTCAAACGATAGAAGTAGGCATGGTGGTAAAACCCCGGACAAGCTTCTTACAAAGGGTTCCTCAATTAATGAATAACCTAGTAAAACATTATATTGTTATTAGGAAAGATAAGCAAAGTATGTAATTTATCTTTTCAATAAAAACTTTTATCAACGAACGAGTCACTCTATCTAGCACAGCAGGTTTTCAACGCCGAAATTGATTAATGGCATTACATACAATTGAACCTTGTAAATAAAACTTTTTCGTCGGCGTCTTTGAATTCTAAGTAGTATAATCTGAAATTTTTTTCCTGAGAAAACTAACTTGTTTTAAATCTTAATATTGTACAACTCGTTTCAGTAATAAAATGCAAGAAATTACTTTTGATGAAGATGATCTTTCATACATACGACAATTTATTTATATTTATATAGATATATATTATGTTATTTTAACAGGGCTCCATCGAAAACATGGGCACGTATGATGAGCTGGTCAAGTCTGGAACAGAGTTCTCACTCCTTCTATCCGACCAAGCTAGCGATGGCGAAGAAACCGAAAAAAAAGTAAGTACACACTCAAAATCTAGTATTTTCCTTTTCAACTGGCGACTTGAACGTTTGCCAGAAAACAGCTTTCAATATTATCTTGTCTACATCGTTGAACATGCTTCTAAAACACAACCAAATAAAAATGTGGAACGTAGACATACGTGGACTTATATACCGTCACAATACAGGGTGGCAGGGACATCGACGCGAAAATTGTTACCATTATTCAAGGCAATGGCACGTACAATTTAATCGGAGAGGCAACCGGATAGCGAGTGGTAATCTGGGTCTTGAAGTGATATCGAATCCCCCCGTACCCAAATGGACGGAGGCGGAGATATGGGGGGCGCAAAACATTTTTTTTGACATGGCATTCGAAATGTACATAAGCTCTAATAAGTGCAGGGAATCTGTGTGTACCTATCGATGCCATCCGGTTTTGATAAAATTCACCCTCATTTTCGGTGATAAATCATCGGTAAGGAGTTTCAAGAATGATAATATGCAACGTAAGACAGACATTATTTCAATTATAACGATGTTGCAGTGGCAATTTTGTTTTATTACGTAAATTGGGTATAAAGCAACCGCATTTCCATCCAGTTGCCTCGTCAAAAAAAGAATATTTTGCCCCCCTCATATCTTCGCCTCGGTCCATTTGGGATCCATAGATCAAATTACCACTCGCCATCCGGTTACCTCTTCGATTAAATTTTACGTGCCATTGCTTTAACTACATGGATTTCAGTACATGATTCTGAAACACCTGCGTAAAAATTTTTCGTTGGTTATTAAAAAACAAATCAGCTGTTCCATACATTTTGACCGCGTAGGTACACTTTGCTATGAAACAGCTGATTTGTTTTTTAATAACCAACGAAAAATTTTATCGCAGGGGGGTTCAGAATCATGTACTGAATCCATGGTTTAAAGTTTTCGCGTCGATGTCCCTGCCACCCTGAATATTCTTAGACACTGAAATTTCTTTTTCAAACCACAGGTAATTGAATAGGCGATGTTAAAGTAATAGTGATATCCCACCCTTTAAAAATATTTGTTGTGTTTCTTAAAAGGAAAGACCATCAATTATGCGAGGAATATCAAAGATCTCAGTGAGAAGCGATGACAATGACGGGGAGGAGAAGGCTCAAGTGTTGGAAGCAGAAGAGAGAGCGTCGGGTAGCTTAAAGTGGGAGGTACTGCAGAAGTACCTGAGTTCGGTCGACTCCTGGTGTATCGTGTTCATGGCCTTCATGGTGCTGCTCATCACGCAGGCTGCTGCCACAACCACAGATTTTTGGTTGAGTTTCTGGTAAGAAACATATACACCTAAACACTATAATAAGCACGTGAACATATTCGTGAAAAGTTGGCAGAATCTTTGCAGCGCTGATTTGCTGGATTTATTTTCTCCTCTACCTATCGTTATTTCTCCTGACCAAGTTTATTCGGTTTATATGTATGTATTTATGTATCTATGTATTAGTATGTATTCATTTTCAAGTTATCTGTCATTTATGTTGCACCTGCCATGTTTTGTCCACCCTAAGGTTGACTGGTAGAAAATGCCTTAGGCATTAAGTCCGCCTTTGTACAGTATTTTTTACTTGTGCATAAAGTTTTGATAAATAAATAAATAATACTATATCTACTAAAAGTTAAGCAGCGTAGCCACCACGCTCTATCGATTATGATTCTATTTTAGGACGTAAAATGTCAGCAGCACTTTCAAATTAAGTATTAATTAACTTTGATTTCAGGACCAACCAAGTGAACGCTTATGAACAAGGATTACTTGTTGGACAAGATGCAGGTACGTTAAAGAAACATCACAATTGGATCACAATATGGCTGATGTGACAGTTCTTGTACTTGCAAAAAAACAGTTTTTCACCTATCTTCTTAGATGAACTCAGAAAAAATGGCGACCTTCGCGACCCTTCACTTTATTTACTTCTTACAAGCTTCTAACGAGGGCGGTGGATAAAATAATCATAAAAAAATATTATGGAACCTTCTTATGGTAAATTAATTTCTTATTTTGTGTTCCAGATACGGATATGAACGCTCAAATCGGTTTACTAACAACAGCCCAGTACCTATATGTCTACGGTGGAGTGATATTGGCAATCATTATTTTGACACACGTTAGAATTTTGGCCTTCGTAGTGATGACGATGCGAGCTTCGGAAAATCTTCATAATATCATTTACGAGAAATTGATAGTGGCCGTAATGAGATTTTTCGATACTAACCCTTCGGGTAGGTAAAAATCAATAGTTTTATACCTTTATTTAACCTCTCTTGCCGTGGATCTTGGTCTTAATTATTATAAAGCGCCTAACATCAGTCAGATCTGTTTGCCACTATTATCGACTACAGTTGAACACGGGTTTCCTCAAAAACTGCTTCTATGCAATGAGTGGTAATAAGGCCTACTTAGTAACTATAAAACGATTCCCTGATTGTAATTAGTATCTAGTGATTACAACTGGCCATATGGTATATACAAGGTTACGGTCATTAGGCCTTAACTTTTATGCCAAGCGATTGCAATGGCAAAAGCCAGCGTAATACCTACTGTCGTCTTCAATTACCTTTCTGGCCACATTTTCGTGCGGTAAATTGGTACAATCAGCCATAACATGGGTAACTTGCCTGAAAAGTACCTACTTTCTTGAAATGAGTTAGTAATATTGTTTTGGTTGGTGCTGCGATCAAACGTTAGTCTTTCATCCACAGGTCGTGTCCTTAACAGATTCTCAAAGGATATGGGAGCAATGGATGAGCTTCTACCGCGAAGTATCTTGGAAACCGTTCAAATGTATCTGTCGCTGACCAGTGTGCTAGTGTTGAACGCCATAGCTTTACCATGGACGTTGATACCCACTTCCGTGCTGATGGTAGTCTTCGTTCTTCTACTGAGATGGTATCTGAATGCTGCTCAAGCTGTAAAACGATTGGAAGGAACTAGTAAGTATACAATTCACGGAGTATGGTCACTTCAACTGTTAAAACCTTCTGAAACACCTTTTATAATCTGAAATCTTTCCCACAGCAAAAAGTCCAGTATTTGGAATGATCAACTCAACTATTGCCGGACTTTCCACCATTAGAAGTTCGGACTCCCAGCACAGACTGCTCAAAACATTTGATGAGGCACAGGTAAGCAGTATTCAATGTTTAGATTTGACCTCTTTAAAAAACTTTTCTTACATTCGCTCCTACTTACTACTGCTGCTTGAAATATTTCAGAATCTTCACACCAGTGCTTACTACACGTTCCTCGGAGGTTCTACTGCATTCGGATTGTATTTGGACGCTCTCTGCTTGGCTTACCTCGGAATTGTGATGGCAATCTTTGTTCTTGGTGACTTCGGTATGTACCTTTCAACTTTTGATTTTTATTTCAGTAAACCTATAAGTAGGTCTCCGTTAATAGACAAACATGAGATATTATGTCAATATAATAAAAAAAATAGTTTGTTTGTTTGGCTTTTGTTTTTTTAACTTCGCTTTAACTAAAGATTTGTAAGAGAAGAAAGACGTTAACATCGAACAATAATGTCGCTAAGATTAGGTACCTATGCAATTTGCAAAGTGAAGCAAAATTTACGATATTTCAAATAATAAAAAAAGCAAAAATGCAAGTATCGGTGGTTAGGACTGGGAGGACACGGTGGAGCATACGGTGGAGGTCTGCCCGGCTTGGGCGGAGCATCGCCGTGTCCTCGTGGAGGCGAACGGCGGCGGTGATCTCTCGCGTCCGGCCCTGATTCGGGCCATGGTACGGAGCGAGAGGAAATGGAAGGCCGTCACCTTATTCTACAAAGCAGTAATGCTTGTGAAGAAGAAGGCGGAACGCGTGAGGGAGAGGCAAAATTCGCGCCCTCACGCCCCTACGCCGCCGCAGGAGGAGACGCCCAGGGCGTCCGGAATCGTGAGCCGATTTCCGGCCACCGTAGGCGCGGGCTTGCGGACGGTGAGCAATGGGTAGCTCGCCGTCCGATAAGGACCAAGCCCGGATCGACGGTGCGTTGTGTTCCACGCACGCCTCAAAGAGATGTCAGCAGAATTGACGGTCCGCTAGGGCCGATGCCTACCGGGGTTGCGAATAAGGCCGAAAGGGAAATCGTGGCCCCCGGCAACATGGCAACTGAAGGAACACGGGTGGGTTTTAGTCAGTAAGAGTCTGACATGCCCTCCCGCTCCATCCAGAGCGGGAGAAGTTATTTGATAAATTCTCAACCAAAAAAAAAAGGACTGTAAAGAGAGAAACCTCCTCACAATTCGTGCAATACCCTAGCTTAAAGTTCTTCATGTAATATGCTCTTTCTCCAGGTGATGCGATCCCGGTTGGTAATGTGGGCCTGGCCGTCAGTCAGTCCATGATCCTGACGATGATGTTGCAGATGGCGGCGAGATTCACCGCCGACTTCCTTGGACAAATGACGGCAGTTGAGAGGGTCTTAGAGTACACTAAGCTGCCCACAGAGGAATATATGGAGAACGGATGTAAGAACATCGTTCTAGTTATTACTTTAAAGATACAATTTGCAATTTCAGGGATTCATTAAAGTTTCTATTGATTCCACAAACTCTGCTTCATTTGAAACATAAATTTTCCAGCAATACAACCACCAAAAGAATGGCCAACTGCTGGTAATTTGGTGTTCTCAAACGTATACCTCAAGTATGCAGCTGACGACCCACCAGTGCTGAAAGATTTGAACTTTGAAATTAAAAGCGGATGGAAGGTAATAACACTATATTCTGTGCCATTCAATTTAAATAAACTGTCACGTTGTAATTAACGCTTACTAAATAATTTTGTAGGTTGGAGTGGTAGGCAGAACTGGAGCTGGAAAATCATCGCTAATAGCAGCTCTGTTCCGGCTTAGCGATATAACGGGGAGCATCAAAATTGACGGCCTTGATACACAAGGAATAGCAAAAAAAGTATATCATTTTGTTACTAAGAATTAAAAGAATTGTTTCAATATCATTGAGGAGCTCGTGGGTCGATCCATCAGGTTAAGGTACGCTTGCCGGGATTGGTCCGTGGATGTCTTTATATACCGAGACTCAACCGTGCCTCGGAAAGCACGTCATCATGGACGTCATCGTCGTCGTCGTCGTGTCATTCGTGGATCTTTGACAGTCGTTACGGGTCGTCAGAATCCCTAAAGTCTGACAACTAGTCTTACCAAGGGGTATCGTTATTACCCAATTACTGGGTTGTGGAGGCCATATAGGCAGTCGCGACATGTAAAATACTAGTATTCAGTTGCATCCGGTTAGACTGGAAGCTGACCCCAACATAGTTGGGAAAAGGCAACTTGATGTTTAAATATCATGGCTTCTTTATACAATATTGAGAGACGCTCCATTAATTTACAAAAGGTCCATCAAGTACAAACTAATATTAATTCTATTAATAGAATTTTATAATATTCGAAATGAGCAATTTTGTTCAAGGGCCATCGTTATACAGGGTGGCAGGGACATCGACGCGAAAACTGTTAACATGGATTCAGTACATGATTGAGATGAGCAACGCAGGGGGTATTGAAATATTTCGTCGGTTATAAAAAAAAATCTGCTGTTCCATACATTTTGACCGCGTAGGTATCGCACTTTTTTATGAAACAGCAGATTTTTTTTTAAATAACGAAAAAAATTTCAACGCAGTTGGTTCAGAATCATGTACTGAATCCATGGTAATAGTTTTCGCGTCGATGTCCCTGCCACCGTGTATAGGTACATTAAGTTCAGAAGTGAAAGTTATTTTTTTAATTTGGAACATTAATACAGCGATAACTTTTTATGTTCCCAGCTTTTGAGATCGAAAATATCAATAATTCCACAAGAGCCAGTTCTGTTCTCTGCTACGCTACGGTATAATTTGGATCCGTTCAACGACTACAGTGACGATGATATTTGGAGGGCGTTGGAGCAGGTAAGATTAATTTAATTATGTGTTATACAGAAACCTGCGAAGTAAACCAATTACTAAATTAATTTATCATTTAAGGTGGAGCTTAAAGAGGGGATTCCGGCACTAGATTATAAAGTGTCTGAAGGCGGCAGCAACTTTTCGATGGGACAACGTCAGCTGGTCTGCCTGGCGCGCGCCATCCTGCGATCAAATAAAGTACTCATCATGGACGAAGCCACCGCCAACGTCGATCCTCAGTGAGTTTATTAAGGAAAATCCAGATTGAATGTCTAATATTTATATTAACTGTTTTAGAGATACGAGATTGAGAAATGATTGTTAATTCAATCATTTATTCATTCATACCTAGCTACTTCATCCTGGCTCCTCTCGTAACAACCGGTGGATATAATCACTACGCGAATTAATAATGCATTTCTCCATTACAGAACGGACGCTTTGATCCAGAAGACGATCCGTCGTCAGTTTGCGTCGTGCACGGTGCTCACTATCGCGCATCGTCTGAACACTATCATGGACTCGGATCGAGTGCTGGTCATGGACCAGGGAGTGGCCGCCGAGTTCGATCACCCACACATCTTGCTGAACAACCCCAACAGCAAGTTCATATCCATGGTCAAAGAAACAGGGGATAACATGTCCAAGATTTTGTTTGAAGTCGCTAAAACGAAATATGATAGTGATAATAAAGAAGCTTGATAAATTATTAGTTAAGTGTAATACATTATTTATATTTTTAATGGCGTTTTTATTGCAAAATATTCCTTGCAACATTTTGAGCTCGTGACTGCATTCGAGTTCGTAAAACTACGGTTTCCTAGAAGAGCGGTGGTCGCACATAACGGCCACGGTGACGACCGTCATGGTTGTTAAAAAATTGTAATCCGCATCCCACTGATCACATGTGGTTCATACAGTTAAAAACAAATTCAGTATGAAACTGCCATGTGATCTCAATATACAGTAAGGCTGCGTTTCCACCAGAGATGTGCGAGGATGTATAGCGAGGGATATGTTTGTTAAGAACCAATAGAATTGCTTCATTTACCTAGCTTCGCTCGGCGCAGCTCCAGTGGAAACGGCTTAACGGTGCGACGTTTTTGTACGTACAAAACAAACGAGGGATGGGTGCGAGGGATGTGTGTGAGAGATGTGTGCGAGGGATGTGAGCGAGGGATGTATTTGAAAAGAACCCGCTACACATCCTCGCAGCGCTCATCGGCCTAGTACATCTCTGGTGGAAACACTCACATCGTTTCACAGCTTCGTTACGCATCCTTGCACCGCTCAGCTACCTCGCACATCTTCGGTGGAAACGCAGCCTTAATATCGTACTGATAATCGCCGTGGGTACGGGGCCTAACTACGTCCCAGGCAAACCAGAAATAAATTAGCAGAATTTGTATAACTAATCAAATGAGAAGGTAAGCACATACAACGAGGCCTGCTGGATTTACACATATCTGTAAATAATGAATGGCAGTTCGAACAAAATTAGTAGATAAGGAAGTATTTTACCTCAAGCGCAAGACGGTCTTGCCTGAATTTGTTTTGTAAATACAATTTAACTTTCCCTGCTTCAGTTACGCAAGCGAAAACTTCGTACCCGTTCAATAGGTATTTATAATAATTTGTATAATAAAAACATTATACCTATTGAACCTAAACTTTGCGTTACATACTTTTATGAACTGTGACACTCTAGAAAGAAAGAAAGAAAGAAAGAAAGAAAGAAAGAAAGAAAAAGTATTTATTGAGACTCGCACAAGGAATAAAACTCTACGGCTAAGACTTTTTAATTTATCGTATTTTATAAAGAATAAGTAGGTAAACTACTTATTCTTTTTAAAATACGATAAGAAATTCGCGCAGCGGTCTCAACGGAAATGAATTCTGAAGGAAAAGGTAGATCTTTGACTTGGTTGACTGGTTGTCCCGTGGGTTTAGACCATATAAAGGTAGAATGGTCTAAGCAAGAGGCATTTTTTTTTTTTTTTTTGGGTGGGAAATTATCAAATAACTTCTCCCGCTCTGGGTGGAGCGGGAGGGCGTGTCAGACTCTTACTGACTAAAACCCACCCGTGTTCCTTCCGTTGCCATGTTGCCGGGGGGCCACGATATCCCTATCGGCCCATATTCGCAGCCCCAAGCAAGAGGCATGGAATTAGTATATACTAATATGCCAAACTGATATATTATATCTAGGAATGAGTGGAATGAGCGAAATTATGCTGTATTTATATTCTGTACAAAATGTCATAAAACTAAATAAAAATGACACAACGAAAACCAGCCTAAATATTTGTAAATAAAGTTTTATTAGCTTCATAAAACACAAAACATGAAATAAAATGGCACATATTTGGACTAATGTATACTAAAGTTTGTTCACGAAAATGGGATGCTGCGACGGGCCGGAACCTTGCTGTATTAACTCCATGTTCAGTAACACCCGTGTACTGGTCGCGACTATTTCGCTGCTCATGATCATCATGTACCTATCGGTGGCCCTGTACCGATGCTCTGGCTCTAGGTCTGGTGCACGCGCACGTGGACAGTCAGCAGCCAGCAGGCAGCGATGTTGTCCTAGACCCCGTCGTTGCCCCTAGCGTAAGTGAATTTCGTGAGTATAATATTATTAAAAGACCTACATATACCTACTCCATTTAGTCCACTAGACAAGACGTAAATGGCCAACCAGACACGAATATCTTTTAAAATATTTCTTTATGTGGGTTTCAGCTCGCTGTGACTGATTGTTTCGTAAAACATTAGGCTTAGGTACTATTGTTTTGAAACCCCTGCTGGAGGCAAACACGTACTTTATTTCTTATAATACATAACATAACAGCCTGTAATCCCCGAAGGGTTAGGCAGATGTGTACCTAATTTCTTATAATTTTCTTCCTAAAAAGGCCTCATTTGTCTAATATTGTAATCGGAATACTCAACTAGTCGAGATTCTGTAATTTTGTAGATCTCTAATAAGCTTTATATTTATTTTCTCTGGCGGAGTGAGCATAGCAGCACCACGCCCTTTCTCCTTTGTTCCAGCCGTGCCACCACGTGGTTGTGCGTTGCATTGCGTTGAATATTGCGGAGAGTTTTATGTGTAGAAAAGGCACTCATTCATATACTCGAGCCTGATTTACTCAAGCTATTCTTTAGCTAATGACTCATAGATTACGTATGTTATTTTATTTTCGTTACAATTTAATGAGTATATTCACCTCGGCCAAATAGTTTATTTTCGGGCGAGACAGGACAAAGAAGTCGCTCGACGCACAGAAAACACCAAAAAGAACTATTGGTCGATGAAATATCTCATGAAAGAACCACTCCCGCTTTCACTAAAACGAAAGCTCATGGACATGTGCATTCTTCCCACCCTCACCTACGGAGCGCAAACATGTTCTCTTACAAAGCGTCAAAAGTCCGCACTTGGAGTCTGCCAACGGGCTATGGAACATACGGGCATACTAGGTATCAAACTCACCGACCGCATTAGGATCTCTATACTTCGTTCCAAAATACAAATAGCGGACGCTGGCCGCAAAGTTGCTGGACTAAAATGGAACTGGGCTGGCCACATCTGTCGCATGTCGGAGCAGCAGTACGCAAAAATCACCACTCTGTGGATCCCAAATAGCAGGAAACGTGGCAGGCCCAGAAAGAGATGGCGGGATGAGCTGGACTCCTTCTTAAAGGATTGTCCCGCAATCGCAGTAGACCGGGAAAAGTGGAAAGAGGTAAGTGAGGCCTTTGCCCTGCAGTGGGACAACACACGCTAATAATAATAATACCCCCACCGCCGTATCTCTAAGTTGACGTCGTGGGTCTGTACCGGTAGAGTTTACTTTGCCGGAACAGGTCTGGGATGAAGAGCCAGACCAAGAGAGATACAAAAACCCGCAGGGAAGCATGTGACGAGCTGTTGGGCAGTAGCGACCCCACGGACCCTATCTCCCGAAAGAAGTCTTATTCCTCACCTCTGGCTTGCCTTTATTGGTCAGTTGGAGTGAACACTGACGAGGAATGGAGTTCCCACCTCATTCCTGCCTTTATTGGCTGGCTTGAGTGGAGATTTGCAAGAGCAAACGTGCTCGGAGGAAGGAAGTATTCCAGTAAGATGCTGGTAAGGATCTTGACCGTACTTCCGGGATTGTCCTGATAGCCGTGGAATACCTCTCCACTCCTCATAAGCACCTCAGGACATGTTGCCCCCTTGTTGCTACGACACTTTGTGCTAGCGGCCGTTTTCGGGGGCCCATTATTGAGTGTGCAAGTCACCCCCTGCCATTTTTATATTACATTATATAAAACATTGATTAGGTAGGGGCCATAGTCCTTCCATAGTTCCAGGTCACCAGTCAACTTAATCCACCCAAATCCATAGTCCAATAGATATGTTTCCATATTCTGTAATAGTCCTACACCAACCGGGGGTTGTCCTTGGGTGCACTTGCATAGTGCATACTGGGATAATTGTCGGTTGGTGCCTCATTCCATATAAAATTGTCTAAGGAGCCTCTGCGAGTTGGTTTCGGCCCCTCATACGCCTTCCAAAAGACCGGGACCCTAAGGTCTCGAGATATTTAAATATATATAAAAATAATAATAATACAATTTAAGGACGTTATTTGGCTTGTAGGATTTCTAAAATTTACAATTAAGAATACTAATGAGGGTATTAAATTAACTCTACATAATTACGTAGAGTCAAACAAATAGTTAGGTATGCAGGCAAAAACATTCATCTTTCCAATACACTGTTCTTCCAATGTTCTTTTTACCCGACTGTGCGACGCAAAGGAAGGTAATGTGTTTATCAGCCTAAATATTTACGTATGTATGTTTGATCCTTAGTGGCGCTCTGAAAACCAAACGCGTGGGCCGATTTTGATGATTCTTACGTCAATCGATTTTTCATAATCTTGTGAGTATTACTAACGACACGACAGTAATCAAAATTCAATATGGCGACAACTAGATGCCATATTGTAAAAAGAAATTGAATGAATTGAAGAATTAAATTGAAGAAATTGAACATTGAATGGGTCTATGAAAATCATCTTTAGGTTTCTCTTATCAGAGTTCAGTACCTGGGCGACCGAGCTCTGCTCGAGTGAAAATAGATAAAACGAATTTTCCCGGATATGAAACCTAGCTAGATCGACTTTTCGCCCTCGTAAAAGCCTATATTGCAACTTTCATCGAAATCGTTAGAGCCGTTTTAGAGATCGTGATTACAAATATATACACAATGTGTTACAAAAACCCCGTCCGATCCGAAAAGGGCACATTTTTTTTTTGGGTGGGAAGTTATCTAATAATTTCTCCCGCTCTGGGTGGAGCGGGAGGGCGTGTCAGACTCTTACTGACTAAAAACCCACCCGTGTTCCTTCAGTTACCATGTTGCCGGGGGCCACGATTTCCCTTTATTGCAATAACATTACCAAAAAGTAATAAAAAATCTTATTATTATTGCAAATAAAACGTTATTGCTATTTAAAATTCACGTTTTGTTTTGAGTAGGTACCAAAATTATCCCAATTACATTAAAAATTGGTAAATTTTCAATTGGGGTCATAAATTATGACTTGTAGACACCCGAGAAACGACGATCGCCCGCGCTCCATGGAAATAACTCAGTAAAATTCCCCAATAAAAAAAGGCGAAAAAATTACCACATAAATAACTCTCAGTATGATTCTTAACAACACCCTCACGGATCAGACAGGATTTTTGTTACACGCTAAATATTGCTCATTTAATAGTACCTATAGGATTTTAAATGAACCTATTTTAAGTGCACCTAATAGTACACAGTTTTAAATAATAATAGCAGTTTCTAAGCTGCTATTTATGTTTTGAAGACATAAATAACTCACTTGCACTGCCTCCAGAAGAAACCACACGACACAATGCAAAACACGTTATCATCTATAGTCCATTTTAAATAAGATTAGACATTTAAAGAAACCTTTTTAACAGTTCGTTCAACCGATTTTGACTTCTATTGCGTTGTTGGCATGACAAATGACAGCTGCAGTAAACAGTTGGTATTGTAACCACTTTTTTGCTTTTAATGCCATCCTTATGCCTACGGTATAGAAGTCAAAATCGGTTGAACGGACTGTACAAAAGGTTTGTTTAAATGTCTAATCTTATTTCAAATGGAATATAGATACTTATTAACTGATATACATCTATCGACTGTGTAGTTATATACATTCTACTGGCTACGATGTGCTGATGCTCAATCCATCCTGCTTGTTGTGTAGTTCGTTATGTATTGTACAGTTTAGTGTTCACCAATGAATGCATACATGTTTGATAGAAGTAGCGTTTACGTTAAAAGTGGTTTATGTTATAGTCGTGGTTATACAGGTTTTCGCTGGTTACCTGACCACTTAAGTATTACGTTTTTTTTTTAAGTCTACCAATGAATGCTTTGCGACCACTAAGCGAGAAAAAACATAAGTTTTATTGTTATCACATTTACATTTAACTACTTATTAAAAAAAAAAACTTAACAGGATCAATCCATGCCGTCTACAAACAAGTTACATTTTCGTATAATATACCTACGCGTACAATTACAATTTGTTCTTAACATATTTTTATTATTGGATAACTAATGCTTAACTACTAACTTATAATGAATAGGTACAGGTTAGCTTAGTTTTGTCGATATCATGAGTTAACTTGAATTACATTTGCCGCTGATATAATTTTGTTCAGTTTGTCAGTAAACAAGTTCACAGCTTGAGTTAGTATGATCGAGTTGAGGAGCTTAAAAAGTACGTCGCGTAGTTGCATTTCTTGTGGTATGGGTGCGAGAACCAGCCACAGCCAGCTGGGACCGCCGCCGACACAAACCGCGGTCCCCCGCACCCCGCATGACTCTCATAGGGACGTTTAAGCTTATATCTACCAGTGCTGAGGATTGTTGGTGAGTAATAATGGTAAAAGCGTATAATTGCCTGAGAGCTACTTCTCAGCTCTAGAGTGTCGAGTCCGAACAAACCCATTACAAAAAGCGAGGTATATAGAAATGGGTAGTACCTCCCCGTAATTTTTCTTGTTAGGTACAGTAAGCGTTCAAAAGTGGATAGGCACGCTAAGAGTCGTATTGCTGTGAACACGCGTTATAGTCCGTACATGTGTATGTGTAAACAGTCAGATGTCTGTGGTGTGTGTACCGTACACACACCACAGAGAAAGCAGTTTTGCACTACACACTGTCGTATCGTCACGGTTCGCGGGCGCCGCACTATATGAAACAAAAATATATTTCCATCACTTTTGTTAGACACGGTAACACATACGCGTGACCTTGGCCAGTTTATGGCATTGCTAAAATTCGAAAGTAAATTATATATGCAGATAGCAAAAGGCGTTAAGCATTGGTCTTAGATTCAAGATGGCTAAGGTTCTAATCTCGTAAAGCACAGCGTTGTTTTTGCAAATATTATTATTTTTGTTTGCAATAATATTTTTTAAATATTGCTGTCTTTTTAGTAACCGCTACGGCGCCGTTGTATCCGCCGTTGTATATGTTGTTATTGCAATAAAGGGTTTAGAATAAAAAATGCGTGAAATGTGATAATAAAATTAAAAATATTTATTCGTTACATTTATTTTACTTAAGTATAGTTAACAAACTGCTACAATTATTTATCATTACTTCAGCTGAATAAGATGTGAAATAGATCTCTAGAAACTTAGAAGCAATTTGTATTATTTTGACATATTTAAATTTTGCAATGTTTTAAATTTTAAATGGATTATTTTCAGCATAAATATAAAGCCCTGATCATGGTTGAAGTAATTAAGCGTCAGGGTAGCTCGCGAAATTCAAATTTCCTGACGTTTTTTTTCATTTTGCAGGTCAGTGTCAGGTTTTATGTTGATACTGACCTGCAAAATGGAAAAAACGTCAGAAAATTTGAATTTCGTGGGCTACCCTACGCGGAAACCGAAGGTTTCGTCTGTGCAATTATGGACGTAGTTATCTTGACGAATAACTACCGGAGACATATTATGAAGGACGGTACGGTTGACGTGTGTCGGGCATGCCATCGTCCGGGTGAGTCCATCAGACATATTATCTCTGGTTGCTCGTGTCTAGCTAACGGCGAGTACTTGCACAGACATAACCAAGTGGCTAGGATTATTCACCAACAACTTGCTTTGAAATATAAACTTGTGGACTCTGAGGTACCGTATTACAAGTATGTGCCCGACCCAGTTCTCGAAAATGACCATGTCACGTTGTACTGGGATCGGTCTATCACTACTGACAGGACTATTGTAGCAAATAAGCCTGATATAGTAGTGATAGATCGATTAGCGCGCCGCGCAATGATAGTCGATGTTACCATTCCACATGACGAGAACCTCGTGAAAGCTGAGAAAGAGAAACAAATAAAATATCTCGACTTAGCACACGAGGTTGTTGATATGTGGAATGTGAGCTCGGCTATCATTGTGCCGATTGTCGTAACGGCTAATGGCCTGATGGCCAAAAGCCTCGACCAACATCTCTCGAGGCTCTCGTTAGGCGGTTGGATCAAGCGCCTGATTCAGAAGTACTCCTCGATACGGCTCGCATTGTGAGGAGGTTCCTGTCTCTGCAGCCCTAACTACCGGTAGCTTGGACCCTGCTCCCGACACAGGCGGAACTCTATTTTTTTATATTTTTAAATGTTTTTTAATCAGTTTTATTTTAAGAAATATTTAAAAATGTAACGAACATAATACTAAAATAATATTGAAACATTTTCGGTCTATCTGCAAGAAATACGACAAACACCATACTGAAACGTGCTTAAAAAATTCGTTACCATATATTCATGCAATAACGAATCTGTTGTTTAATATGTTGGTACGGTCAATATTTTAAGGTCAAAAACGGTTTTCTAGCTGGTCTTCAGTGATGCAAGCCTTCAGAGTGCACGGCGAACGGTTCATAATGACGTGTTTTTAATAATTCCGCAAAATATCTCGTTGGTATGAAACCATTTGTTTCATATTCATTCACCATTTGACGTCGCTGCTACTCGATAATAAGCCCCTTCCTCATATCTCTTAACCCTCACAGTATTTCTCTAGAACAAAGAATAACATTGTATTTATTACACATAATACCTAATTATTTATCATACACTAATTGAATTAAACCTCATAATGAATTTAAAACTTTAAAGGCATCTTCTGTCTCAACAATACCTCTGTTCTATCAACAATACCTTTGATTAAGATTTATGTTTGGTAAAATATGAAATATTTAAATGATAACACTCACACTTAGTCCGGTTTCGTTAGATATTCGTGTAAATTACATTCACCTTTACGCAGCGCAATAATGTTTGATTTCCCTTCAATATTTAGGTATATTTAACTGCATTTTGAAAGTAAAATCCACAACACCGCTAATAGCTAAATACTCGTCACCAACATTACCAACAAAGTTCTATTATGTGAATACTCGTAACAAACTGCATCTGGCTACCCCACATCGAAATAATTTACTTATTTTTCTGTGGTCTACCTGCTAAACTTTAATATTTATGTGAACAAGACGAATTAAAAAAAAAAACAAATGATTATCGAACTAGTCATTGGTTGCAGATAAAGTGAGTGTGTGTGTGTACTGTGCGTGTCTATAGTATTGTAACAACTTATAGAAGAAGGTCGTAAGTCAAACCGAAGCGTCAGTCTATCGCTTTGTGAGATTGCCTATGGACTTTTGGTCGGTACTTTACATGTATCGGCAGACTTTTTTGTGTACTTTGTGTTTTTTTTTTCTATCATTACTTTGTACTTGGCCTCGTACGGGTCCCAAATGAGAGCATTATACTCTCACCGGCTGCGAACGTATAAAGCGTTATATAGCATAATTGCCTTTGCCGGTCTACAATCCTAAAACTTGTAAGCTTGACGCATGATAAAACCGAGTGTTCTGTTAGCAGTTTTCGTCATGGACACACGATATGTTCCCTAAAATTAAGGCGAGGGTCAAATATCACGCCGAGATCACGCATCTCATGGCGTTTGTCAGCGTAGTGTCCAGTATTCGATAGCTATGTTGAATGGGGGTCTTAGTTCCAGTATAACTCATAACCTGGCATTTTTTTTTAATTTAAATTATAATCGATATCTGACGCTCCACTCAATAGCGATATATATGTGTTTTGTGTCCCGAAACGTGAAAGAAAATATACTCTTTATGTGTACAAAGCTCTGAGATACAAAGAGTTGGGATTCCTATTAGAAAAAAATATGTCTGTCAATTTGGTTTCCTATGTCATGATTGACAAATGTTAACTGACAAATATGCATTCCCGTAAAATATCCCATCATGAAAGAAATACAATAAAATAACGAGAGACAAAATAGATAAAAAGAGTTATGATGCATAATACCAACAATGTAAGATGGGTGCAAATTGTTGCTACGGCTGTAGTGATACCGGCTGGGAAGTGTTCTATGATGACCACAAAGTTCATGGATTTCTTCTAGGTCTATTATGCATTGCATTCATGTTAGCGTATAAACTATATCGGTGCCGACACAGGCACTAGTTGCTGGTTATTTTGAAAGAATAACGAGGTACAATTCAAAATCATAAAATAATAACAATTCATAATTTATTTCACATAAAATAATAACAATTCGTAATTTATTTCACCGACTTAATCTTAAAATGCAGTGGTGGCCCAGTGGTAACGGCTGTGACTTACGAGTTTTAGGTCGTAGGTTCGAACCAAGACAGGCGCTTTACTTTGTGTAACGGTGAAGGAAAACATCGTGAGGAAACCAGCATGTCCTAGAACCGAAATTTCAAAGACATGTGACATCTACCAACCCGCACTGGGCCCGCGCGATGAATTACGGCCCACTCCTTCTCACAAAGAGGAGGCCAGCAGTGGGAACATTATAGGCTGATGATGAATCTTAAAATTGTAGCAATACTGTACAACTTTTCGGATAGAGAACGGAAAGAGAAATCTTCCTCGACGCTCTCCCCAGACGTCCGCTAGTCTGCGGAGGTCCTTATGCTCACTTTTAACGTACCTATTAACAAATATTTACAATTTATTCTAATAGTAACTATTGCTTTTCATTGTGGTATTTGATTTATCTCGCGTTTTCTTTCAGATTGCTTTGGAAGTAAGCGTCCTTGGCTATCCGGAACAGGTTGGCGCTATTCTTGTCGCCGGTCTCGCGCACCATGGCGGAGAAGTGGCTGGCGGGATCGGACAGCAGCACGTATGGGTGCTCGTACTCCACCACCTCGCCGCTGCTCATCACCAGCACCCTGTCCGAGTCCATGATAGTGTTGAGTCTGTGAGCTATCGTCAGCACGGTGCATGACACGAACTGACGCCGTATCGTCTCCTGGATGAAGTTGTCCGTCCTGCAACACAACCCCAAACGTCAATCACTGCTCCTATTGTTGTTAAGTATGCATGTAATTCTCCAAATACTCACTGAGGATCTACGTTCGCCGTAGCTTCGTCCATAATTAATATCTGATTGGATCTCAGTACGGCGCGCGCCAAACACATCAACTGTCGCTGGCCCACTGAGAAATTAGCGCCGCCCTCCGTTACATGGAAATCCAACGAAGTAATAGCCGCCTTTAAGTCAACCTGCAATATTCAAATGTTATAAAAACCGTAATAAATCAATAACGAATCACAGTCACGTTTTATTGTACATCGAGTCTGACCTGCTCGAGGGCCCTCCAAAGGTCCTCGTCGCTGTAGATGTTAAACGGATCCAAATTGTATCTAATTGTTGCAGAGAAGAGGATTGGCTCTTGAGGAATAATTGAAATTTTCGATCGCAGCCCCTGCAAATAACCATAAGTTAGAAAATAATGGCCGATTAGGACTCGCATAGTAATACCGTAACCGTGAAATTCGTACCTGTCTCGAAATCATGGAAGTATCGAGTCCATCAATCGATATTGATCCGTCGAGGTAGGCGAATCTGAATAAAGCTGATATCAAGGAAGATTTGCCGGCGCCCGTCCGCCCCACGATCCCGACCTGAACGAACGAACAAATATCGTATATTACTACTAGGTATATAAGTAAGTACTTAAGTTTTACATATTTGACGACTTAGTAGGAATGAATACTATATAGTAAGTTTACATACCTTATGTCCACTTTCGACTATAATGTTCAAGTTCTTAAGTATTGGCTCTTCGTTCGGAGCATATCGTAGGGAAACGTTTTGGAACACAATTCTGCCTTGTGACGGCCAAGATGGCGGCATGGCTATCTCTGAAAAAAAAAAACTAAAGATTAGTAAACTGTTGGTAGTGTATTAAAATACATCCATCCAACTTGTGAATAGCCTAAGTACGCTAGTAACACATAAATTTTTTCACCGGATAACGGCGCCTTTTTTTTCACCGGACTTGTGGTGGTACTAAGGTTACAAAGTAAGTTTATACCATTCCCCTCTAAAAAGCTTATTTTATTCACTGTTTTCAGTAAAAAGCACTTTTAATTACAATTTTGGTGTTTGAATTTAGAACACACCATTATATTCGACCTTTATCTCAATGCAATACAACCTCTTTGCGAAAAAATACTCGACACAAACTCCATGTGCAAAGAATACTCGACAAACAAACTCCTTGTTTAGATAACTTTTTCAGATTTGATTGGTCGACATTTTCGACAAGGAGTTTAGCAATAGAATATAAAAACTGTTTTGTGTTCTTTGCTGTCATTAGTAAATTGGCGCTATTTTAATAATAATAAGAAAATTACTCTTAATTTTAGTAATTGTTCCAATTTTAATGTGCATTTTAATTAATTTAACCTTCCTTTTTCTTCATTAAATGTATATTTTCTTTCGCTAAAATTTTTCTTTTTCTCATAGTCATGGTATAAAGTATAGTATGCAATTCTTAAATAAAACAGATTTATATCGAGGGCCATGAATCACTCGCGTCGCTCAGGATTCTAACATTTGAATCACTCCCTTCGGTCGTGATTCAGTCGTTAGAATCCTTCACTTGCTTGTGATTCATCTATGGCCCTCGCTTTAAATCCGTCGTTTATTCACTAAATGCATATTATACTATTAGATAGCTACATGCGTCTGACGCCAGAAAAGTGTCCAAAACATACAAATATGAAAATCACAGTTCAGTGCCGGCGAAAAAAACGGACGTATACAAGCGGCCTACACCGGTTGTCCATACACGTCTTTATGCCGTGAAAATCTACCCAAAAGAACGTGTGTATATAACAGGCCTTTTAGTTAGTGCAAAATTTGTTGGAGACCCTTTTTACCTGAAAACAAAACAATATCCTTTTTTGAGCATCGCTGCAGATGCTCAAAAAAGGATATTGTTTTGTACAAAATAAATAAAATAGGATCCTGATTCGAAAGGTTAGGTTGTCATTGAGATATTACTAAGAGAATACAAAAGCGAGCGAAGTGAGTTAGGAAATTGGAACATCCTGACTCGAATAGGTTAGATATTCTGTGTTGTACTAAATAAATGCAAGAACTTAAATAGTCAAATCACGTTAATTTTCATATTTCCATTAGGTATTCATTCATCAATAAGAATTTGAGGTTTCGGATAAAACTTTACGAATTTTTGCTTACACACGTAGAGGTCGCTAATCTTGGGGGACCCGTATTATTGATACGTCTGATACGGTGGCACCTTCACCCTTGAGAAGATACAATGTGGTAGGTAATGCACATGCACTCACTTCCTTCGAACAAGTCGGGCTCAGTGTCAATGCGCGTGTACTCCAGAATGCGTTCCACGCTGGTGAGCTGCGCCAGGAACTCCACCAGCATGCGCGCACCGTGCTGCAGCATGACGGTCAGCGTGTTGCTCTGCGTCACCGCCAGCCCCACGCTGCCCACGGCGATCACGTCGCCTAGCAACAAGACATACATTAACATTTGTTTATGTTATTGGGCAGCAAGCAGGAAGTCCACCTGGTGGTCAGTGATCGCCGCCGTCTATACACATCTGCAATGTAAAAGGCATTACAAATGCCTTCCAATCACAGAGGCTAGAGGCAAAGTGGAAAGGACTTTGCCGTAACTTTACCGACACCGTTTCCCTACAAACCATAACAATGCTGATTGAGGATAAAAATTGATATTGTAGTATTACTTCCCCGGACAAGTACCTTTACGAAGAGGTTACTGCTACTTCGGTCCCAATCCCAATTATTCAAAAGGAGAGCTGCCTGCTTGGTAGGCAAACTTTCCAGCTCAGGGTGACCCACTCCGGAGGCAGAGTTTCGAAAAATCCTTTCTTAGTAGCCTTTGATAAGAAATGACGTAAGTTCTATTTACCCTGTTTTATGTTCATTTCTTTAGGCCTGTAAGTTTTTTGTCAGTCAATCATTCGCGAAACTATTTTATGGGTAGGTAGGTACTGGTAAGATTCAGTCGATCCGAACATCGAAAATTACATTAGCAACCCCTAAAGCCCTTTACGTTTAATGTATCATTGGCCCTTATAGGGTTATTTTAAGTTAACACAAATTTGGTGTACCGGTATTCCAGACACATAATTTAGAGTAATTTGATGAACGCTATTATAATGCGCTAAGTAGCAGGAGAGTTTTTCTAAGGTTATGGTAAACTCACTCAAAAACAAACACAAAAGCTTACGGAAATATAAATCTTGAATTTAATAGGCAAGTTTGTGAATACATACCGAAATTAAGGAAGAGGAAGACGAATATCACAGTAGTGAGGTACACCAAACACATGGTATCCAAGTAGAACCCAAACGTGGTGCCTCCGTTCAAGTAACTGTTCCATGCAGTTGTATGCAAGTCCTAGGACAAACAAAATAGTTAATTTACTGATCTCATATAATTTTTGTGTCAAGTTATATCCTTATCTATAATCTATAAATATAAGTCGCTTTTCGTGTCTGTTGTTCTTTTAGGCTTCGCAAAGGATTTTGATGCAGTTTTCACCGGAATTTATCTTGGATTATTCATGTGTATATTACATTATTATTAAAATTACATGTAAAAACCGAATTTCGATGTTTTTAATATCATAAAACCTTACGAATGAGGGGCGAATCTCTCGTATATAATATGAGTTCCATGTGAGTTAACTTGGGATTTAACCTGCCTGGAAACTATCATATTCAGAACATGAGGTTTATGAAAGAATCTTCAATATAATTTCCCCTTGTCACTTTATTTGCTTTTGTTATTTCTGGGAATTATGATTGGTTTCCAGCAAATTTGGTGTTTAGCGACTTTATCGGGCTTTTAGAAGATGGATGAGTGTTGTGTACCTATGTCGCGGTTTTGTCTTGGATGGCTGCCAATAACATTGAACAGTCCTATGAATCTGAACTGGGGTTATTTACTATGGGTATTTAAAATGTAGGACACTATTTAAGCACAAGTAAGGCAAGGTACAATATCAGGGGTATTCAGTGCTCTGTCAAATAAGTTGGTGGATCTTGAGATTTGCATTAAACGTAAATGTAAATTACCTGGTTAGAATCAAACTGTTCAATGAGTCTCTGCTGGGCATTGGCTGACCTAATGGTAGATATGCCACTAAGCGATGACGTCACTGTACCGAACATGGGACTCTTGTCTGTAATAAATGAAATTGTTAGAAAACTTGGAAGACGAATTAAGAACATCAAGACGATATCAGCATGCTCATAATATGAATTACCTATTAAAGTTCCTAATCGTCAATCATACTTTAGGCATATGAAAAACATGAAAAATATTTATGTAGATAAAAGCTCTTTATGTAGATAAAAGGAATAATAGGGGTAGCCTTAGCGTTTGAAAAGATTTCAGATATTTTGTCAAAGGAAAAAGATTCGTACCACCAAAATATTACGCTGCTGTGAAAAATTTAACATCGCGAGGACGGAGGACGAAAGATCGCGTCATTTTATGTTATGACATTTTAATAGGTGTTACTTATTTCTACACTTTTTAAGGAAAGTTTAACAATCTTTGATCAATACGTACTTGTGCCTTCCAATCGCTTGATTCCCTGAGCCGCCTTCATGTATATCTTGACCAAAAAGAAGAACAGTATAAGCAGCACGGCTGAAGGTACCAGAGTCCAGTATAGAGCAATAGCATTGAGGACTAAAATAGCAGTTAAGGTGCCGTAGATCTGGAGTACGTCCAGCAGAGTTCGCGGCAGGATCTCGTCGAGAGAACCCATGTCTTTTGTGAACCTGTTCAATATGCGTCCTGTGGGAAAATTATTGATCAGATGAAAATTAAAAGTTTTTGACACATTTGTTACGGAGTTTATAATTTGTTCGGAATGGTATCGAAAGCAAATTTTTAGACTCATTTTCTCATTTAGATCTAAAGCAAAAACAATTTATTTTGTTACTAACATTTTGGGCGCTTAGAGTTCTTCCGTAATTAGAATATATAAATCTTCCTAGCCTTAAAAACTTTACAAGACTTTTGAACGCTGCCGCGCTGTATAAAATATTGACTCTTTCAGCTGTTAGGAGACACCCTCATTTTCTTTTCTTTCAAAATATACGTAAACATACCTGAAGAACTGGTGTCGAAGAAGCGCATGACTCCCCTCAGCATGGTGGAGAACATGGTATTGTGCAGTTTGTTGGAGGCAGCGACACATAGGTAGGCGAAGGGGAACACTCGCAGGTTCACTATCAGAATGCAGATCAACACCAGACCCCCGTGGATCATCAGGTACTGGCCCACCGTGAATAGACCCACTTGCACGTCCAAACCAGGTTCTGAATAGACAGGAATATAGCGTTAAAAGCTGGTCTTCTTTTGGCGAACTAAAACTATGTGTCTAGGTACAGTCAGAAACAAAAGTCGATAAAAATAAATTAATTTACACTGTTACTTTTACATAATTATCATATAAATTGATACAAAATTATTGAATACATTGCTTTACAGCATTTAGCTAAGAGTTATTACTTCGACCCAATGAGCTATGAATGAAACACTATTGAACCGTATTGCATGATATTTACTATAAAACTAAGTGTTCACGTTACAATGTAAAGATCTAGTTTACATTGAATAAAAGGAGTACACTTCTTCAAACAGAAAACGAAGGTCAAAAACCAAGTTAGGAAATAAATGGGTTTATTATTAATATTGATATATTAATACTTATTATGAAATGAAAATAAAAACCACTGGTTTGGTTAGCGATTCATAAGATAGTTTTGCGTAGCATTCCAGTGCCAGCTACATATGTGAGAGTCTCTTTATAGCCTGTACGTGGTTTCAGTAGAGATTTGGTATTGCATTCTTTGAGGCTATTTGAATTTCAAGCTATGCCATGCGGCTTACTGGCTAGCTTATGATGTAACATGATACCGCATAATATATTTTTAAATACTACGTAGCTTCCGCCTTCAGAGTATTATTATTTATTTACTAGCTGACCCGACAGACATCTTGTCCAAATTTCAATAATTCATACAAAATTCTCCATAGAAAATGTGCTTTACATTTTCCCGAATTTTCCAATTTTCCCGGCATCTTTTAAAAAAAAATTTCCGTAAGAACTTGATTCAGACTATTAATAAGAACATTTTAAAATAAAATAAATTCAAATCGATCCAGCTGTTCTGAAGTGATGCACTTACCAACGAACAGCATTTCATTTTTATTTTTATTAAAAAAGTAAATAAAAATATGATCAATAGCGGAAAAAAGGGCATTTTTTTTGTTGACTTTAGAGAAAATAATAAGCTTATCATGAAAAGTTATTCCACTTTTCTCCAAGTTTTAAACAGCGCAATACTCTTTTAAAACAGACAAGACCGACTTTAGACGTCTCGTCGGCCTGTATTATAGTAGGGTATACCCCTACTAAAATATTAAATAGCTCAATTATAATATGAAATTACCAGACTTTTGTAACATCGTTAGAACAAAATTATTGGGTCTTGTTAGTAGAATAGAATTGTATAATTACGTTCGATTTACACTTTGAATCTTTAATAAGAACAATGTAAAGAAAATAAAGAAAAGAAAATACGTTTATTTGCGGTAAACATGACGCAAAGAAAGAACACAAACACAAAAAAACAATCTGGGACAAAATATGCCCATACGCAAAACAGCGTTCACTCTGCATAACACTGCGACCCTCATCGAGACAGAGCCCCAGCGCTGGTTTTCAGTGCCAGCCAGCGTGAACACGGCGGAATGTGAAGCACACTTGTGGAATCCCACGAAGTTATTACTATAATTGGTGTCATCGATGCTATTAAACAACAATTTTACTATTTATTGACAGTTTCTACGAAATACTACTTAACACCGTCAATTAAAGACTTACAAAAGTACACATCTGAATAGTCTGAATGGTTTAGCTCAGGGCTGTCCTAACTACATACCTTCGCGGGCTAATTAAATTTACTACAAAAGCTGGAGGGCCGCAGAAATTATACCAAATATTGATTAGGTATATGTTTTGACAAAGAATTCTGTTATCCAAACTATTTATGTCCAAAACTATTTTCTGATTAAAACATGCGTCGCGGGCCGCATGAACACAAGCCGCGGACCGCATGCGGCCCGCGGGCCTTTGTCTGGACAGCCCTGGTTTAGCTGATCGGGGCTTAACATTATTTGAAACGGAAGTGATCTTATGGAAGTGATATACGTATAATATATACCTACTTTTATCGGATATTAGAGAAGGTAAATTACCAAATTTAAGAAATAAGGATTATTCATTCTACCTAGTCTCTACATAGTATTAGAAGTAGGAATATTTGTTAAAAAACACTCTGAGCTGTTTACTAGAGTCATTGAAAATAAAAATTCTTTTCAAGAGATCGAACCCGACTGGCTGGCTGTCACAAGATGTACAAGCACACTATTTCAGAACTATTGTTGTAATACCATGTCTGTTAAAATCCATTACCAAATAATTAAACAAATCAGAGAGATGCAATTAAATTATTTCAAAATGAAACTTAAGAAATGCCTCAATGTGCTACGATTATAAGTGAATTCTTAAATTATAAGCAAAGTTCAAAATAGTTATGCTTTGATACCTCTTTTTTTTTGGGTGGGAAATTGTCAGACTCTTATTGACTAAAATCCACCCGTGTTCCTTCAGTTGCCATGTTGTCGGAAGGTATTTAAATTAACACCAATACACATGATCTCACTAGTAATTTATAAAATTTACTTTTAATGATCTCAGTAGTAGGTAATAAGAGTTATTGTTTATAATTTAATTTTAAGGTATTTTTGCACAAAATACAGGCTGGATTTTTTATCTGTTAATAAAAAAATAAAACATCTCTTCCATTCATTTTGACCGCGTAGGAATTGCACTTTTCTATGAAACAGCAGATTTTTTTATGATAAAAGCCAAAAAATTTCGAAAAAAAAAATGTTTTCGTACCGAATTCACGGTAACAGGTTGCGCGTCGATGTCCCTGCTACTCTGTATTTAAGACCTTTTTTATGAACGATATTTTATGCAAAATAAAGATATTCATTCTATTCTAATGCTGGCGTTAAACCTATGTTAAAGTCAAATTCAAATTATTTGTTTCAATAAGACCATTTGGAATAAAATAATTAAAAGGGATTTCCCTATTTTAAAAAGTAAGTTATACCAACTACCTAATGTGAATTACCTACCAATCTATTAAGCTGTTTGTAGCAGTTTAACATTCGATCCAACAGCTTGACTCTTGAGCTCAAGGATTTATGGCGCGAATCAAGTTACCTAACTAACCTAACGATGCTTGTTATTAATTAGTGGTCCCTGCTAGTTAGCTACTTTAATTAGGACTCACCACTTGGGACCAGTGTAGTACGTTATATTGTATTTATGTGATTATAGAAAACTTGGGCTAAGGTACATTTATTATGCAAGGCTGCCATTGTAGGCTGACAAATGAGCAACTTTAAAAAAATATTGCTTCATTTACGTCAACAGGATTGCTCATGACGCCTTCATATCATGCATGATGAATGCATGAATGCTTAACCGTTGTTATTATAATTTATCATTTCAAACATCTTACGAATTATCAACCAACACAAATATTCGAATTGTTTTTATTTTTGCATTTACTCCATTCTCATTGCCATGAGCTATCTAATCTAGCGAAATAATTACATCATTGAGTTCAATTAGTAGGTACGTACCGATGCTAGCGCCGTCCAGGGAACCCTCGTACACTGCCATTTGATTTGTCCTTTAACAAAACAATTAAAATTTTATATTTCCGTTTGGAATTTACCTAGACCCTACCCTAAACCTACAGTCATCGCATTTTGTCCAAAATAAACGAATAATACCGATGACATTAAGCTTTCAGTGCAAACAAAAGACAAATTTTTTGCTGAAAAATTAAAATGGCTGCAAGAATTCTAATCGGTCGTGTGTCGTGCACAGGCGTACTTATAAAACTGTAGTTGAAGGCAATGGATTGACTAATTCTTCTTTCAAAGCAACATTTTGGAAGAAACTTAAATATCGATTCATAATAAAGAAAACCCGACTTACCAATAACTGACCCAGTAGTCAACCGAAGCCGCACTAGCGGTGGACAGAATAACAATCGAGAGTGCAAACATAATGAAGCAGATGTTTCCTCCCGATTTGAAGTAAGCCGAGATGACCTCCCAGCGCAGGTTGCCTGACTGTCTTTCTTCTTCATCCATCTTTTGAGCTTCGAATTCTTGTAAATCTTCGCCTTCGGTCACGCTTACCATGGTTTTCAAGACAGGTCTGTCTTTTTCTTCGGTGCTCTGGTAGAAAATAACATAGAAGTAATTTGAAATACCTTTATAATATCTTGGCATCTTGGTACTACTATTACCATATTACACATTCGTGCAAATTGTCGAGGATCGTGAAAAAAGTGTCATGATTTTTTTTTCTTAATACCTATATATTCGATGTTTTTTCTTGTGTAAGTATATGTAAAAGATTTTAATACCAGTACATTCTACCATTTTGAAACTTCGATACAAGTAAAGTAGGTACGAGCAATATCGGCTTTAGCCAGGATGAACGGTTTTTATGAATTTTATGGTCGCTCATCATTTTGTGTTGTTTCTTTTTCGAGTGTCAGGCCCCGGGCGATCTCCCAACCTCATCTCATGAAGCTGACAACAATAAAGAGCAAACAATAAACTGACGACTTGAAGAGGTTGGAAACTGTATAATAGATAGGATACATACCAACATTGAACGATAAGATTCTTTTAAATTCACTTGTATTTTTTTTTACTGAGATTTCAATAATTTTTGTGTACCCATAGCCGATACAGTACCTACACACTGAAAATACCAACGTGGCATATTTGTATACCTACTAGATTCGGTAGGCTAAGGTAACTCCAAGACCTTTAAAAAATACTAGGAAAGCTCTCTGAACAGGCATGAAAATGTGAAAATTTGTACTGCCATTTTTATAAATGAATCTTTTTATAGTTTATCGCCGCTAAGGATGCATCAACTCCTTAAGCAAAGTGCTGGCATAAAACTCACATAAATTTCGAAAAATATTAAAGTCCAGGTTCACCAGTAAACGAATGACCCAAGCTCATTTTTATAGAGGTATGTGATACCCTCTACATATTTGAAGAAGCTAGTTGCCACTATGAACGGATTCCTTCAGACCTTGTGGGGATAAATTGTATTTTTACGAAGTGCGGGCGGAGATGCTCATAAAATATGAAGGCATAAACAGTATAATATGTGGTACGAAAAGATACTATTTAGGAACGTTTGCTTCGTAAACACTTCTGAGTATGACGTATTCGGAAAGATTTATTGCTATGACACTAATTATTCGAAGTTATGATAACGGGGTAGTTCGTGATTATTATGGTCGATACCTTTGATGTAAACGCAAGATTAATCAAATGCCAATTAAATATTGTAACAATCCTGCGTGCTGTGAATAAATTTAATTTGAATTAATACATTATGAGAAATGTTAATTAGCAATTTAAGTGTTATATTAGGTACTGGGCGAACAAAAGAGACTACAATTACATAAATTACCATATTCTGGGTCCGACAATGGAACGTAACTTTAGCAGCTGAGTGAGGTCGATATCACGGTCGTCCAGTACAGCGATTGATAAACTTGTATCAACCGTACTGATTCGAATGCATAATTCGAATAGTTTAGCAATTGCGACAATTTGATTGTTTGTTAGAACTACGAACAAAAGCACAATGTACCTATCGTAAAGCTCGTTCTTTTAATTCATAAAATCTTAAGAACTGTCACACGAACTGAGTACCTGGGATGATCATCATTAGCCTATAGCAGTCCATTACTGGACATAGGTCTCTTTAATGGCACACCATTAGGCTCCATCTTTGATGAAGTTCTCTCCCGACAAAAATCAAGTGATTCTCTTTACGAAAGCGCGCATCAAACATAGAAATCCCCTCCCCCGACCAGCTTTTGGGAGAAGTGAGCTAAATATCTAGGTGTTCTCGACCATCATCTCTCTTTCGCAGAGCACATAAAACAGGCTCGCTCGCGAGCCGCTTTCGCTCTCGGTAGACTCCATTTCGTCCTGAATGCAAGTAGCAAATTGTCACTTAAGTGCAAATTGCGCATCTATAGGTACAGCTTGCATTCGCCCAATCATGACCCACGCGGGTACCGTCTTTGCAAAACCCCATCATATCCATAAGATGCAAACCCTCCAAAACCGATTCCTCCGTAGGGCTACTGGTTCTCCCTGGTTTGTTAGGAACAAGAGCCTCCATCTCGATCTCAAAATCCCTACTATTCATCAGTTTCTGAAACGCACTGCAAAGCGTTTCTTTGAGTCCGCGACCAAACATCGCAACACTCTGGTTGTGGAGGCCGCCAATTATGTCCCAAGTAGAATCAGTAAGATCCACCGTCCGAGGCATATATATTCTCACCGACCCAGATGACCCCACTACGATCCATCAGGAGTCTAGTAGGGCCACGAGTACAGTGCATAAACACAGACACCCGATATTCCGACCTCGCCGCCGAGATCCTCCGCGACCACGACCCCGAGTAAATGAAACTCCCGCCCCGAACCCTTGCTCGAAAACGAGGTGCCAGCAGTTGTTGCAACTGAGGACCTAGATTTAAATTCCTCGATTAACAATCATGATCAAAAATTTGATCCAGCCCGTCCCA
Source organism: Agrochola litura (assembly GCA_949152395.1). Classification (NCBI taxonomy): domain Eukaryota; kingdom Metazoa; phylum Arthropoda; class Insecta; order Lepidoptera; family Noctuidae; genus Agrochola; species Agrochola litura. The sequence goes on from OX424493.1 coordinate 14,771,696, forward strand.
TTTTTTATTTCTCCCCCAGCGACGCCCTAAGCTGAGGTTCGTACCCCACAGGAGGTGCCCTTAGCGAGCGCTCGCCTAGTTTTAATTAGCATAGTTTTTCCCCTGGCTGGAGGAGGCTTTGAGTTTAGTAGCTTAAGGCAGCCACAGGAAAGCCCAGTTAAATAGTCATGACCAGCTATGAGATGCCAATAAACGCAATTTTCTTTCTTTCTTTCTTTCTTTTACAGAAAAAAAAATAAAGTTCTCCTTATTTTTTGTCCTAGTTCATACGGTTAACTTACTCGTGATCCAAGACTGTCAGAGTCCTTGTCTTTGCCTTCCTGTAGCTGGGACAGCATCATAGAGAAATCTTTGCCAGATGAAACCAACTCGTCGAATGTCCCCATGTTTTCAATGCGACCCTATAACAAAAAAAAAAAACATTTACTGGTATTATAACATATTTTGGTCAGAGAAGACATTCAAGTCCATAATATGATTAACACTTTCACTGCCGGGAGCCCACCGGAGGGTTCACCTAGTTGCATATGGGATGCCGGGTGCTCGCCCTCGCGGAGGGCTCATTTTAAATGTAGGTTTTTCTTAGCAAGACAGCATTATAAACCTTGAAAATAAATCTAATGTATATTTTAATAAGATTTATTAGTATATGCGTTGGTTTTAAAATCCAAACTTTTTTTTACGGTTTCAAATATTCACTAAAAATTTGAACAAGACCCCTGAAAACACAATTTTACTCCGATTTACAGTGTTTTATAACACGATTTTAAACCTAATGCCGTTGACCGTCTACGATGGTTAACGATGGTAATGCCAGCAACCCTCCCGGAGGGTTCACTTCCAATATGTATGGTGGCATGGCATATGAGTTCTATGAAAAGTGGGTGGAGTCGAAAGTGTTAAGAGATTTGCCAGAAAAACTCACTCTATTAAAAAAAAAATTGTCCAATAAAGTTCTCAGGACAAATGCAAAGTATTTATATGATCACAAGGAAAATAACACTGGTAGGCTAATTGGAAACCAATAAAAGCAATTAAAACAATGAAAATACCAACTCCCTATGAATAAATTAAAAAAAAAAATTGCGAACCTCATTTAAAACAACGATGTAGTCGGCTGCTTTGAGGAAGTGAATCTGATGAGTGACAAGGATGCGAGTGCGTCCGCGCAGGTAGCCGTTGATGCAGCCCTCGAACAGCTGGCGACCCACGTTAGCGTCTACGGCGGATAGCGGGTCGTCCAGAAGGTATATGTCGGCCTAGAAAGAAAACATTATTAGATAAAGTTGAAATGTATCAAGAAAAACGGGACAAACGAGAAAAACAGGCTAGGAAATAAAATAATTAAAATCATGTCTTAATGTCTATCGTAGGATAACGCAATTATAGCTAACTGGACGTTGATTCCAGTTTTGATTTGACTTCAAAGTTGTTCGCAGTTCAAGTAAAGTTAATTGTCTCTACGTTAGAACTGTATTCTGTTACGCGAAAAATCCCCTCCCATAACGAAGAAGTACGCTGTTTCAAGTCTATGAATATGCCATGGCGTACATGCAATAGTAAAGCTGCCCTACATTTAGCTCCGACCTTAAACCGAAGTAAAAACGAAAAAACACGGCGTTTTCTTCTCATTTTCCAGTGCGAATCATTAAAAGCGATTGAGGAAACGAATTCCGCGCAAAGGTACACCATACATTTTTAAAATGATCTGTGTTTAAAGTTGTTTGGGAACCGTCGAATTAAACATCATAAAACCAGAAAGAAACAAAATTAAATATCTGGAAACCAAAGCAAAGCGTATGTGGCACGATATATGAATCTTTTGCTGAAACAAATTCATTTCCTTCCTCCTTTAGTTCCTAAAGTTCGTTACATTTATTCCGTAGTTAAGTTTTGGCACTCACGCCCTCAGTGCCGACAGACAAATGCTCTGCAGACTGTGAGAGAACAAAAAGAAAAAGTTTCTTTGAATTCTCTACGTAGGAATTTGAAATTGAATGTTTAAAATCTAGCACTACACGCTGAAGTCCAAAAATAGAACAGATGAAAATGAGCAGAGCTACTTTTACACTTATCAAAATATGGACTATGTAAGGTTGTTTATTCAAGCTGAATATTTTAATGAAGAATTGCATGGAAAGTGTACTTCATTTTAAATGGATAATATCCGTATTTCCATAATAACGCGGATATTCAAGGTCTTTCAGCTATACATAGTCGGAACTGCGTCAATGTGTATTTTAAGTGAATCTTTCTTGAAATACATTTTAACTTAGCAAAATTATACCGGACAGATATTTGTGTACCAAGATTTATTTAGATGATAACTTGAAAATATTCGAAGGAGTATTCCTACAAGAAATTTAGACAATATAGAAAATAAACTTTTCAGTCAAGTTAATGACTCCATAAAAAAATTGTTAATTTCCCACTTTCCCAGCTGTGATGAATTCAATATTTTATCAACAAAATAGAAATCAATTTACTTCTCTGTAAACAGCGCGCGCCAAATTGATTCTGGCTCGCTGGCCTCCTGAGAGGGACACCCCCCTCTCCCCCACCAGCGTCTGGTCGCCGTAGGGGAACTGCTTGAAGTCTTTCTCGAGAGCACACACCCTGCACACCTACACAACACAAGTATGTGAGCACACGAACGAAACGTGAATAAATAGGAGACGGTTCAGTGCTCCTCAATAGTAAAAAGGCTTACTAGTTTAAAAAAAATGAAAAGCACTTTTATTTCGTGCGATTGCAAGGTAAATGTTAAACAGAATTAATTTCATTTAATCCTATGTTTCGAAAAAATTGCAATGATGAAATTACCACTAATTAAGCCGTAGGGAATACAATTTTAAAACTCGGAACCCTATTGCTTTTCGGGACATTTTAAGCAGCAATATGGCACCTATTTTTCTATTGGAATACTGCCATTAACACAGACACAACAATATGTTTTTAATCTGTAACCTTTATTGGTATGATTAATTATTTTTATCGGTGAAACTATGAGCGTATCAATAACACAATTCACCTATCTATAAACCTATCGATGGCCCAAATAAAGTGAACAAATAAGAAAAAAATACGTATTATATGCAAATCGAGATTTATTTACGTACCTTCTTATATTTTCCGGGTTCATAAGGCAAACCGAAAAGTATATTCTCTCGGACGGTGCTGGGGAACAGCCACGCCTCTTGGCAGGCGTACGATATCTTGCCGTATATTGAAACAGTGCCAGTCGCCAAAGGCAATTCTTTTAGTAGTAGTTGCAAAATCGAGGACTGAGAATGAAAAACAAATCATATGAACAAGTTGTTTCCAAATATTATAGTTATAAAAATTAGAAGCAAAATGTACTTCGTGACGAAATCTTCTTTATAGAAAAAATAAAAATAAATTGATTTCTTTACTGATATGACCTTAAAGATTTATAGTCACTAAAATACTTTGTGTCATAATAACAAAAAATGTGAATATATCTCTTTATCAGCTAACATTTTATTGTGAGATATATAATTAAGTACATGACAACTCAATATTTCGTATACATAATTTAGGTATCTATACTAAACAAAATCAATGAAATCTACCTTCCCAGATCCCACTGCTCCAATGATAGCGCATAGTTTCCCTTTACGTAACCGCATCGAGATGTTCTTGAGCGCCATAACGTTGGGGTCCTCTGTCCAACTGGCCGACACATCATGCAACACCAGGGCCAAGTCATCCTGATGCGACATGCTTCGCAAGAACTTGGGATTCGCCGGCGTTTTGAGTTGTGCTACTATAGCCGGGTCTGGAATCAAATTCAAAATATGACGACCTGAAGTTATGTTTATTCCGGATTGCAATATCAGGAGATTTGATTTATGCTTGAGTATCTACTTAAAAAAATCGTAGTGTTTTTCCTGATAATTAACAACTTTAATAGGTTTGATCTCGTCGCGTCTACGTACGAGTGAGGTAATTGAACTATGGTAGATATTTCACAAAACTATCAAACCGTCGAAACTATTACCAACATACATATGACTTGAACTTTGGACTATTTTATTGAACTTTGAAAAGTTTTCACCAACAGGTGAAGACGTGCTACGACAATGTCTGAATATAGATATTTTTTTTATAATATCTGCACGTGAATGTCACGGGGAACTGATTAGTTGATTGCTAAGTTCTACCAATGTTTACTATTTGGTTTAATTTCACAGACGTGATGGGCATCCATATCAAATCAAAATAAAATCGCCAAACAATTTGATATCAGCTCTAACATTCATCCCATTCTATTTGGTGCATTGATGAATGTAAGAACATGATCAAACTAGTTCGTATGTCATAGAATTTAAGAACGTAATGATAAAGTGAGTTAAGCTAATTCCTAAGCCCATTTCCTTTGTCAATGTCAATGTCAAACTTTACCGTATTTGAATTCAATATATCTTACCGGGAGGCAATCCATCCGATTTCCGATGATAGGAGAGCGGTCGGATGGAAGGGCTTGTCCCCAAGTCGCTCTTGAACGACAAGTTGCGGAACAAGTTGGACGACACTTCCTCCGACTGCCCCGCCAAGTCTGGCCTGTCCTCTGTAAATTAAAACACATCGTTTTGGCACTCTACGTGAAAGTTAGGATGATGAGCCACTGTAGCGTAACGTAAAATTCACTTGAATGACTTAACTTTAGATTTATTTATACACACGTATTTACATTATTTAAAAACTAACTGACTTAAAATTATAATAATAATATGTACAGTACCGACCAAAAGTCCATGAGCAATCTCACAAAGCAATAGAGTGACGCTTCGGTTTGACTTACGACCTTCTTCTATAAGTTGTTACAATACTGTAGACACGCACATTACACACACACACTCACTTTGTCTGCAACCAATGACTAGTTCAATAATCATCATTCGTTTTTAGTTTCATTCGTCTTGTTCACATAAATATTAAAGTTTAGCAGGTAGACCACAAAAAACTAAGTAAATTATTTCGATTTCTGTGGGGTAGATGCAGTTTCTTACGAGTATTTAATTAATAGAACTTTGTTGGTTCGTGGATAATATTGGTGACGAGTATTTAGCCCAGTGTTGTGGTTATTATTATCAAAAAGCAGGCATAAAATATATTGAAGAGATCAGATCAGATCAGAGAATATTATTGCGCTGCGTAAAAGTGAAGTGAATATCTAATGAAACCGGACTAAGTGTGAGTGTTATCATTTATATATTTCATATTTTACTAAACATAAATCTTAATCAAGGGTATTGTTGATAGAACAGAGGTATTGTTGAGACAGAAGATGCCTTTAAAGTTTTAAATTCATTGTGAGGTTTAATTCGATTAGTGAATAATAAATAATAAGGTATTATGTGTAATAAAAACAATGTTTTTCTTTGTTCTAGAGAAATACTGTGAGGGTTAAGAGATATGAGGAAGGGGCTTATTATCGAGTAGCAGCGACGTCAAATGGTGAATGAAACAAATGGTTTCATACCAACGAGATATTTTGCTGAATTATTAAAAACACGTCATTATGAACCGTTCGCCGTGCACTCTGAAGGCTTGCATCACTGAAGACCAGCTAGAAAACCGTTTTTGACCTTAAAATATTGACCGTACCAACTTAATAAACAACAGATTCGTTATTGCATGAATTTATGGTAACGAATTTTTTAAGCACGTTTCAATAGGGTGTTTGTCGTATTTCTTGCAGATATACCGAAATTGTTTAATATTATTTTAGTAATAGTATTATTTTAGGATTAAAATTTGAGGTTTAGTTTCAATCTTCTTTTCGTAAAGAAAATGAATACTTAAGCTTTAACCTCAATAACAACCAATATTTACTAAAGTCAAATAAAATGTAAAATAATTAATACAAATAAAATATAAACAAACTGCCCATATTTAACCTTAAAATTACCTATTCTGTAAGTAGTTTTTTACATTTTAAGTAGTCTAATATTCTTATTTATTACTTACTTACTTCGACCATGATCAAAGCTTAATATTTATGGTGAAAAAATCCATTAAAAATTTAAAATATTTCATAATTTAAATATGTCAAAATAATACAAACTACTTCTAAGTTTCTTGACATCTATTTCACATCTTATTCAGCTGAAGTAATGATAAATAATTGTAGCAGTTTATTAACTTATGTAAAATAAATATAACGAATAAACATATATTTTTTAATTTTGTTATCATATATCACGCATTTTTATTCTAAAACCTTTATTGCAATAACAACATAAAAAAGCAGCAATATTTAAAAAATATTATTATCGAAAACAAAAATAATAATATTTGCAAAAAACCGCACTGTGTTTCACGAGATTAGAACCTGAGACAGTTTGAATTCCATACCAACGCTTAACGCTTTCTGCTATCTGCACTTGTTAGGTTACTATCGAATTTTAGCAATGCCATTAACTGGTCAAGTTCACGCGCATAGTGCGTGTGTGCTAGCATGTTTAAAGCGACGGAAATATATTGTTGTTTCGTGTAGCGCAAAACTGCGTTATCTGTGGTGTGTGTATCGTGTTGCTTACACATACAAATGTACGAGCTATACCGCGTGTTCACAGCAATACGACTCTTAGCGTGCTCATGCACTTTTGAGCGCTTACTGTACAAGTATATAAAAATATATAAAAGGGGGATAATCATAGGGCATCAAAAAATTCGTCCACGTCGCTGTCAACAGGAAAAGTGCCCAAAAGGCTGTCAGCATTGCCACGTTGTATGGCAATGCTGATTCTTTGGCCAAAGAATAGGCCAGCCCTCTGGCTGGAATGACTTAACTTGAATATTTTTTTTTAACTTGCCTTAATTTTGTATGCTGTTTAGTTCTTGCCTAATAATTCCTACACGTTTCGTTCATGTGATCGTCATTCATAAGATTAGACGATGACTGACATATTGGAATTTAGCGATCTTCAAGTAGGTAAGTACTTTTAGTAAAACTAAAAGTCCCTAATGTGAAATGGTCAATCGTTCAAGTTTCAGATTACTCCAATGAATAACAAACCATATGACGTACGTCACTAACAAAATGTTTAAGCTTTATAAGAAGTATTTCAGGCTACAAGGTTACTCATTCACATTTTCCCAACATGCGTCGAATACCGCCACAGTGGAATGCAGGGCTTATAGTGACGCATAACGTCTGAAATTCATAATATGGGTCAAATCTCATACAAAAAACATGAAATGGTTAAGTGTGAACCCTCGTAACGACTCAACATTTTTATGACCATTCTGGCTTCTCCATTCTTTAAGAATTAAAATTGTCATTCTTTTTGTATGTTAATAGTGTTGCTCGTTATGAAAACTGAGATAGGTACAAGTAACCTATAGAGATAATGATTTCTGATATAAATTAAACATTGGGCAATAAGATAATGACTGTGCCATTAAGATATTAAATTAATAGTTACAAAATGTACTAATACTATATAAATAATGCTGCGTGCATTAAGTATGAATCATATATTTGTTCGTTGCCTGGGTATGCGTTAACTTATATATGCCGAGTAGTTGCTCAAGTCGCGTTACGACGCCCAAGAGTCGATAATTCTTTCTACCTAACTGCTGAGGAAAGGGTTATGTTTTCGAACGTTTGTATTTATTTTCGTTCCCGTACTTTATAGATATTGATAATCGTGGTGTTAAACCTTCTTAAGTCGGTATATTGTCGGCGTAGGTGGAGAACTAAATAACTGCGATTTTGGTCAAATTGACTTTTCACCATTTTCGTAACACCCAAATCATGCCGCTTAAATAAATCGCAATTTTCTCCAAACAAGATTTTTTATGTTATTTAGTTCTCCACCTACGCCAACGATATGGTCGTTGTCCCAGAAGTACTTACCAACATAATTAGGTACATCTAACATCTTGATATAAAAAAGAAATTAGTTGCCAAAATACTTTTTGTCTATTAAGAAAGAGTACTTTGTATAATACATACGTAGCGACAAAAACTCTTGAATTCTTTTCAGAGACACCATAAGTTCTGCAGTGAACGATAGCACCATCGGCAGGATTAATGTTATATTCACTTGAGCCGCACTCATGAACTGTTGTAACGGGTAGAACTGAAAGAAAACCATTAAGTTAGGCATCGAATACTTATTAAAAAACAAAATCGCTTTTCGTGTCTATTGTGTGACCCCTTAGATCTTCTAAACTACATAATAGATTGTGAAGGGATTTTCACCATCATTTACTTAGAGCATTTATTCCGAAAGGATTATGTGTATAAAAAACATAAAGCATGTGCATTTGTGTGTGTGCATGATGATGTTTTGACATGTCGCCAATGCGACTAGCCCCTGTTTCGCTCGGGTGTGCGAAACAGGGGCCAGTCGCTAGTAGGTATGATATAAACTCCAGGTTTTTCTCAAGCAGAAGCTTGGACATGCTATTTACAATCAATATGAAATATAATGCAAATAAATGCAGCCTAAATTCCACTACAGGGTAAAGGGCGATATGCGAATACAATTTTTACTGCAAAACTAGACCTTACAGCGGTTTTACACAGCTCCAGAAAGAATATATCCATCTTTGATGACAGTTCGATTAGATTCGGATGCAGTGCGCACCATCTCACGCTCTGATAACTCGCCAGCTTTATGTTCCAACTTCCAACAAGACTATTTAAATAATTTAAATCTTTATTTCCGACCACAGAGAATCCATACAGTAATAAAGTAAACTTATCTCGAATGTTATTATCCAAATTATAATCTTTAGCTAGGTAGTCTGAAGCCGAATTTTACACTCTCCACGTTTTCCGGTTTATCATTATTTACTTAGGAATTTATAGTAGGTGGTCATAGGAACAATACAATTAAGTGATGAGAAAACATTACTGATCTGAGATTATCCATTTTGGGTAAAAAGCATGTTCAAAATCGAAAAAGCCTCGGTGCCAAAAATCGGTAAGCCGCTTCAACACGGAGACAATAAAATGCAGTCAATCTTGAATTGCGAATGTACCACAGATAACGTTTTATGTTCCACGGGATTTGTGATTTTATTGTAATGTCTCTGCAATCTCTGCATGAGGTAATGACTGCTGCACACGAAGGCACAGACAAATCCCGATGTTGACATCATTTCAACAATCCATTATTAGGTATGACTCGCTAGTTTAATGAAGCTCTTGAAGACTTAAACAATATAGAGGTGGTAGAAATCTCAAGTTGAAGTGAGAATTTCGAAATTATTAAATACAAAATTGAAGGCCGAACGACGATTCGCAATGTTACTAGTCGTATAGTTAGTCAGGCAGTACAAATAAAATATTTTTAATTACTATGAGTTCTATAACATTTTTTACGCTAATTCATGATTTTTGACGTAATTTTCAGCAGCAGTAAGATATTTTAATTATTTGTTTATGAATAACGATAGTGCCATTCTCTTTCTTGTAAGTTGGAGTTTTTTAATTTTTCTTTTCGTGTAATTTACTATAAATATTTTACGAACTCAGTTTACAAGAACAGCCGTCGGCGATTAAACTTTGACGCTCAAATTCACATTACTTCATTCAATTCTAATAAAAGTTAAAATTACTAAAAGATAAGTCAAATTTTTTACTTGTTTATTGGAGTTCTAGAATTTCTTTAAATTCCTTGAGTTTTCACGGAAAAAATTGTAAAGAAACGCAAAAAATTTCTTAATTCAGCGTCCATTATATTCTAAATAAACACAAAATATATAAAACTTTTATCTACAATGATTACTAACTAAAATGATTTCGTTTCTCAATATAATAAGACAAAATTGCAATAAATAAAATTAAAGTACTATAAATTCCGCGTAAATTCAGCAAATTACACGAAAATAATGTGTAACTCCAACTTACAAGAAAGAGAATGAGACTATCGTTATTATAATCAAATAATTAAAATATTAATCTGCTGCTGAAAATTACAATTTTCAGCAGCAGATTAATATTGTGTGCGTTAGTATATTTTTTTTGTAGCATTAAAAATCATGAATTACCGAAAAATATGTAATAGGACTTAAACATTGTAACTAAGTTCACTCTAATTAATTGTTTGTTACAAAGATTAGTTTGTTACAAAGATTAGTTTGTTACAAAGATTAGTTTGTACGAACTACGTAATGTCTAGGATAAATTCTTTTCGGACGCTGCTGAACAAAACATAATAAAATTAATAGTTTAAAAAACACTAGAAAAACACGCTTTTGCACGCTTTTCGCACATGTGCCTATCTTCCGGCTTCATCATCAGACCTTCAAACCTAATCGTGGTCAAAGTTCGATTACAAGACTTTTATAAGAAATCCAAAACAGCTATGATACCATTTTCCATCATAAAGTTCCAGTTCATATCTTCCGGCTCCATCATCAGATCAGTTCGACAGTACCATATTATTGTATTGTCAGAACTACATACAGCTGCCAATTTTCATTACGCTACGACCCTTGGAAGATTAGATTCCACATAGTTAGTTAGGTCGACCTAATAAAAGCGTGTTAAAAATGCCAAAAGATAAGGATCATTCAAACACGTCTAAGAACGTAACGTCGTAGAAGTTACGTCTAGAATATTGTATAATTAGATAGTGAAACTTACCACATTAGCAGACATAACGTTTCCTAACAAGACGTAAGTGAGAACAGTGAAGAACAGTGCAGCTCTCTCCGTGAACATCATAAACCCAATGAACACTGTCCTCAGGAGTGTGGCCGTCTTTACTTCCTTCAACTCTTCCGCACGCTTCTGACCCACTACTGTTTGGAACGGAATCTCCCATGCGTACATTTTTATTACCTAAAACATAAAAACTATTTTATTGGAATTTCCCTAATTTATGAAGCTGCACCACTGAACAATAACTAACTTTCTTATTTTGTGGTTCTTAGCTTCGTGCACATTAGAGTTTGTGGCCCATCTGTGCGATACAAGCAATCACCACATTTTAAGTCTTGTAAAAAATCAAGAATAAGCTTTAAACGTGATTAATTCCATTCAAATTGGAGTGGAATTTCATGATGTTATGTACATCATGAAATTCTATTCTTTAATCAGGTTTTTCCAAGTCAAAATTAAAATGTGTAAATTATGTAGGAAGGTATATTAATTATCACAAAATGTACTTAATTCACAATGTCTAAAGTTACTCACCTGTATTCCATTAATTACTTCGCTCATTATTTTAATTCTGTCATCTGTTTTTTCTGCTGTGCGAAGTCGAACTTTACCTAGGTACTGACCCAAACCACCTGAAAAATAACTGTGCTTTAAAACTTTTATTTTCGTGATAATGTAGCTTCATTGTATTGTTTACTTTGTGGTTTTCCGACTTTGAAACCTCTAGAGATTCGCCGAAACAGGTTGCTAACCCTTAAGACACAGTGCAATGTATCAATGTGCCATTTCAATGTATCAATGTGCCATTTAAAATTGAGAAGCAAAAATGCTGCTTGACGGTGAAAAATTATGACGTAGGTACTTCACTACTGCGAAAAAGATAACATAATCTGATTTGCTTATAAAAGAAATTACGTTTTTGAGAAAAATTGTGATTTAAATCTTTTCCTCCTTTTATTTTATTGGCAAAATAATAATATCTAATGTTTAGCCTTCGTAATGAGCATTGTTTAATCATTCTATTGTTAGTTCCTTTTGAATTTTTATTTCCAATTTTACATGCGCATATTTGATAGTAAATCTGCAAATAAATTGTACATAGTGTACTACATTAAAACAAGAATAAATAAATGACAAAAATTACCCTGGAAGGGAAGAGCAATGATGATCAAGGCAGCGAATCCGATTAAGGCTGCCGTCCCCGCCTGCGTGTAGCCGAGGTATATGACGGCGGCGACCTGCAGCGGGATGATCCATACGTAGTGCAGGAACATCATTGCCAGGTCGAACCGTTGCAGGTCGTTCGATAGCAGGTTCACAACCTTACCGGCCGCCGTCTCGCCGAGCGAGCCGTTGCTCATGCGCATTATCTAAAAAGAACCCCATTTTACAACGTGGAAAACAAAGCGTGACCGCAAAGGTTTTAAGGAGTAAATTCTAGATTGTATCAGAATAGAGTAGGTACCTATACATATATCACCACTTAGGCCACAGGCAAAGGTGAAGAAACCCGTGCAATTATAATTAGGTACGACAAAACTGTTTATTTCGTCAAGATTTGCGCGATCAAAAAAGGTCGGCTTTCTATTCCATAGATGCGAGGATATCAATAAGATAAAAATACTCTTGTAGACTGATCAAAATTAAAATACCTTTTATTCAGAAATTCGTTTTAATTTAGCCGTTTAGCCACCTTACTTCTTACTATTGAAATGCTAATTTATAATACAATCATATACCTTTCTAAACATCAAAGAGCCGACAGCGCACCTCATCTTCATACCGAACTGCTGGCAGAACAGAACTCCGTGATGGTTCATGAACGCTGACACCCAGTTCATCAGTATCATACTGATGGCGTAGTACATGGCCATTTCTCGGGTCACGTCCGAGTCGGCTGACCAGTACAGAAGCAAGCGACTGAACAGCAATGGTGACACCGTTCTAGGAGGAAAATGGCGTTACTATGGGTCTACATTTGATGCTCTTTTGTTTTAAAACACTAAATTGAAGATTAATAGCAAAATAATAATTTGTGACTGTAAAAAGTCAAATACTTTTGTTTTTTTTTCCCTAATTACGAGTACCTAATATTAAAAGCAATTTTAATACTCATAATCATGGTTCATTATGTGCTTACCTAAGAGCTATTCCAATGAATTGCATAATACCTCCTGGCAAGTAAGACCAGAAGAATGTTCTAAAAAGAGCTTTCACAAACTTCGGCTCTCGTCTACCCATTTTTGCTTCTCGTTCTTCTCTCAGCCAATTCCTGTAAAAAAAAAATTTGAAAAATATTTTGAGTTATTTTATGCTATTAATATAATCCGTGACATTTCAAGACTGTAATAAATATTGGTTTGAAACCCGGTCTGTGCTGCGAAAATGTGTTCAACGACCGCACGCTGTACTTTAAAAAATTTAACAATAAGTAAAAATCAATAAATAATATAACAATAATAATTAAATTAAATACCAATAATAATAAATTAAATAATATAGCAATAATAATTATTCAAAGGAAAACAATTTAATTATATGACATAACATAACATCACGCCTTGTTTCCCCGAAGGGTTGGGCAGAGGGGTACCTACCTGTAGTAGATACACCCACATTTCGCCAGTTATGTTTAAGTCCCATGTAATAGGGGGCGAGCCTATTGCCATCAACCGGGCACAAATCCAGACTCCGGGCTGCTACTGAGAAATTCCAGATAGAAAAACCCAATAACAGTTTGCCCAACCTGGGAATCGAACCCAGTACCTCATACTCAGAAGTAGCGCTTGCGACCACTAGACCAACGACAATAAACAGAATTATAATGCATATGTACAGGTATATAAAAATAATCTAAAATATTTAAGTACTTTTTGCAGATAAAACATAAATAATAGTTAAGCGAAATGTTAGTACCTTATTCGCGATCTCCTTCTTGACTTTGATTATACGAGTATGTAAGTTAAAACTTGTTCCTACAAAAACAACTTAATGATCTCTTAAAACAGGGCTTCTTCTCTCCTACTCTTTTTACTGTACCCTACAGAGTCCATTACCACTTTTTTTTTTGGTTGAAATTATCAAATAACTTCTCCCGCTCTAGGTGGAGCGGGAGGGCGTGTCAGACTATTGCTGACTAAAACCCACCCATATTCCTTCAGTTGCCATGTTGCCGGGGGCCACAATATCCCTTTCGGACTTCCTCACAACTCCGGCAGGCATCGGCCCTAGCGGACCCCGTCAGTTCTGCTAACATCTCTTTGAGGCGCGCGTGGAACTCAACGCGCCGTCGACCCGGGCCTGGTCCTTATCGGACGGCGAGCTACCCATTGCTCACCGTCCACAAGCCCGCGCCTACGGTGGGCGGAAATCGGCCTGCGATTCCCGACGCCCAAGGCGTCTCCTCCTGCGGCGGTTAGGGGCGTGAGGAATTTTGCCTCTCCCTCACGCGTTCCGCCTCCTCCTACGAAGCAATACTGCTTTGCAGAAGGAGGTAACGGCCTCCCATTTCCTCTCGCTCCGTACCATGGCCAGAATCAGGGCCGGATGCGAGAGATCACCGCCGCCGATCGCCTCCACGAGAACACAGCGATGCTCCGCCCAAGCCGGGCAGACCTCCACCGTGTACTCCGGTTGATCCACACAATGGTGACACCCGGCCGTTTCCTCCCGCCTTATCCGGAACAGAAACCTTCCGAAGCAACCGTGTCCGGTGAGGACCTGCGTCAGGCGGAAGGTGAGGACGCCGTGGCGCCTCTCTAGCCACTCCTCAAAGAGGGGACTTATCGCCGGAATTATGGCGTGCCCAATATAATTACCACCTAAGTACACATTGCGGTAAAGCAATAAAGATATTGAGTATTGAGTAAAGATCATTGAATAAAGATGAAATAGATAAAACAAAAATAAATATAACAATAAAAAAACTTATTAACAAAACTAAAAAACCCGGCTACAAAAACACATAACTGAAACGACAAACCAATAACCTGAAATATGGCCAATACCTACTATATAATATTATACCTAAATAAATTCTATAGATTATACCTAATGCTTCTTTTTGTCTTTTCAGTTATTTGGTTTTTTTGTTTTTTTTAATAACTTTTTTATTTTCAGCTTTTTAGTAATTTATCATTTCTCGTTCCAAATTATATTTAAACATTTAATTTGTATATATTTTGTAATCACCTTTTAAAACCCTTCATTTGATACCCACTAGATAGGTTTGCAAGTTTTATTATTTTTAAACATACATTTTGGCACCGATTTTATTTTATAATTTTAACTCGCACTATTAAGACGAATCGAACGACATATGATTCATCAAAATCGGTTCAGCCGTTTAATAGTTACGAGGGAGCATAGAGACGGACATACACATACATACAGGTCAAACACATAACCCTCTTTTTTGGGTTCGCCGCAGTCGGGTAAAAAACAATTGTTTTCTTCAAATGGTCAAGTCCAAAATGATTGAATACTGTGCATATTAGACTCGCCGAATCGCATATATACGGCATGTCATCCCAACAGCTGATCGGCTGCTGCGGCGCGTACTTATCCCGCGTTACAATATTAGATTTGGGCGTCATATTTACGATATTAATTATTATAAACTGCATATAACTAGGTATTCCCCGGTTATTGAACACAGTTTCATAACCTACTAATTTGAAAATCGAATTGGTTTTAATTACTTCACAGTAAGTGCGAAAAGTAAAATATTCTCCTCGGGGATAAAGGGTAGGCGAGCTTGAATCCCTCTCTGCGCTCGGGAGTCCTAGAATCCTTCGTTGCAATCGGGATTCAATACAGCACCCGCCACATAAGACACCCCTTAGTGAATAATATAAAATTGTGGGTATACCTGCTACAGGGACACCTCTGCCCAACCCTTCGGGGAAACAAGGCGTGATGTTATAACATAACATCACGCCTTGTTTCCCCGATAGGGGAGGGGGCCTTGTTTATAAAATTACATTTTTCTTATGTTTCTCGATGATTTTCTCGATAAAAAGTCATAGTCAGTCTTATTTCCACTAATAAAATGCTCATTTTACTCACTACTTCGCAAACAAGGCTAAGCATTATTGCAACGTAAACCAGTGTTCTAATTTAATCGTACGGAATGAGTACATATTATAGGTACATAATAGGTATCTAGTGAATATCGCATTTTTGTTATTTTTCTTATCTTATCGATACCTATTTCTTTGTTATATTTAATCGAATAATATGCAATTATACTGTTTAAAATTGTGTAATAAAGTGAGATAAAGTAAATCAATGGGGCTCTCGAATCAATTTGGGTCTGGGCATATAGAGGAAGGTTTTCTTCGCTCAAAATATTGATATAAATGTTTTTAATAATATAATAATATGTTTTAGAAGTGATCGATAATCTTTAAAAAATATTAATCTACTCGACATGTTACTCTAACATAACTGAAAAAACATAAGCCGTCGCGGGACGCCTGGCAGATGTGAAACATCGAAATTATTATGTACAGGTAAAATGCATAAAAGGATAGTTTACCGACGCCAACATTGGCGTTGGCGTTAGTTTGGCATTGGCACTGTCGGCGCACGCCAACAGTCGGTCTGACCCACCGCTATAGATGATTCACATCAAAAATTTGGTGTATTTATAAACCTTTGCCCTCCGGGGAACCAAGGCGTTTTTTTTTTTTTTGGGTGGGAAATTATCAAATAACTTCTCCCGCTCTGGGTGGAGCGGGAGGGCGTGTCAGACTCTTACTGACTAAAACCCACCCGTGTTCCTTCGGTTGCCATGTTGTCGGGGGGCCACGATATCCCTATCGGCCCATATTCGCAGCCCCGGGAACCGAGGCGTGCTGTCAGGTCTAGAAAGCCATGTCTAAATATAAACAGTTAAATACTTCCCAAATAAAATCATAAGTACACCGGTACTGGTACTGATTATATACCGATATTATCAGTACCTACACTATAATTTTCCCAGCACATTAACTATAATTCAGGCATAGTGACTAAAAGTCAAGTCAAGTTAATTGGAACATCAAATTACAGACGAAGAATTTTCGAAACAAGTCTGATAAGGAACAACATGCATGAGTCATAAAATATCATCGATTGACCAACAACACGCTACGCTAATGTTATTCACCGATCAAAGTCAACAAGATACATTTTTCAATGAATTATGGACTAATAACCTTCTTAATCATTCAGACGTTTCGATTTTATTTCCTAGTCTGCGGTTATATACGATGCACTTGAATTTTCATGGAAATAAAAAATAACTACTGTGTGTCTTCATCATAATCGGAATACCCGTAAACGTTTACAACTAATCTTGGGGTTACTCAATGAACTAATTGTACAAATTCTTTCACTAACGTTTAACGAAATGTCTTCAGCGGACATGTTGCAAGAATCAGTCGAAATTTACCACGTACGTCTGTAGTATTTCAA
Organism: Agrochola litura; assembly: GCA_949152395.1. Lineage (NCBI taxonomy): Eukaryota > Metazoa > Arthropoda > Insecta > Lepidoptera > Noctuidae > Agrochola > Agrochola litura. The sequence continues at coordinate 14,788,803 of OX424493.1, forward strand.
GAACCTAGTAGCCGGAAGAATATCCCAAAAGACAGCTTGGTCACTATCCATAAATACTTAGTCGTAATAAAAAAAAAATGTCGCAGCATTATGCTGAGATAGGAGCCTTTTGGCCTCATACAGGACTTTCTGCTTTTATTTTCATTTTACCTTGTTTTTTATTTTATTTTTTGCTAATGTTTAGTTAAGTAGTTGTTTTATGATAAGTTTAATTTGTATACTTTTTCTTTCTTTCCTTTCTTTCCTTTCTTTCCTTTCTTTCTTTCTTTTAATCAAAAAGGAGGTACTGTCCTTTAGTACAAGTGCAGATGCATTTCATTCTATGATCACTGAATGTAACCTCGCAATCTCTCTACATCTCAGTATTTCAATTTATGTATCCCTTACGATTTCCATCAACACATGAAAATCCAAACTGCGATCACCAATCAAGATTTCAAGCTTAGTGATTAAGACATGTTCATTTACGATCGATCATTGAAACGTTTTATTTATCGCCTGATAACATGATAACAATATGATGTCATAAAAAAATAAAACAACCAGCTGACGGACTATTTCAATTCTTATTTGGTTACATATAAGGAGATCAATGGAACCATTCGCATCCTTCTGGAATTACCTGTTTGCGCACTATAATCGGTTTGTCAGATTAACCTATCACCATAATGCGACAAGGTGAATCATAATTGAATATCAGCATGATTTGAAAAATAGAAATGACAGCAGCTTTTAAATATTCAAAAACATCATTAAATTAAAGCTTATTGTTCAGTGTAGGTATCTAGTTACCTCGAATGGTTTGATAGCTACTCCCAACGAATTTCAGGGCAATGTAACCGTAAATTCTCATTAAACATTTTATCAATGTCACCTCGTAAATATCCACTGCGGAACATGCTCATATCGTTTTGTTTTTTTTTATGTTTTCCATGTTTAATTTTATCGGATTACGGATTAACATAATATTATAACAGCACCTAGTAATATCTAGCTAATACCTAGCTCAGTGTTCACCGAAAACCAAAAAGTACCTACTTTAAATACAATATTATGTAAAAAAAAACCTGTCCGATCCGAATAGGTACTGCAATAACATTTTTTTTTTTAAATGATTATGATATATAAAAAGTTATTGCTATTTAAAATTCAAATTTTTGGTACCAAAATTACCCAAAATCCATAAAAAATTGCAAATTTTCAACTCGGTAAAATTCCCTATTGAATAAAAATGTAGCGAATCTTTTTTCCTGAAATTTACCACATAAGTAGACTCTTAATACGATACTTAACAACACCCTAGCGGATCGGAAAAGGTTTTTTTATAAGTTGTATATTTACAGGTAATCTTTTGTAAACTACCGTACGTGATCCGATCACGTCCAATTGTAACATAATTATTTATATGGCTTCTGAACGATTCGGATACACTTAACATGCACACAAGTGGTCTTTACTATTAATCCAGTTACAGAAACAGAGCTATATTTACTTACACAGTTTATCGGAAAAGTTAATCCGTCTCGAAATGGATATCATAGTTTTATAAATTTTGTATTTTACATGTGGCAACATGGATAAAATGATATATATTGGATGTGCAAGCCAACAAATGGGGGAAGCTGGGTAAACAATAATTTGCCATGAGGCAGGAAACCAATAATGGGACGACGATTACCTGTATAGTCACAAGTTATGTGGACGAAATAAAGTAAAAATTTATGGTGATGGTGCCTCCATATCGTCACTCGCCATCCAATACCGCGAATGTGACATTTTGACGAAAATCATTATAAATGCAACGTAACGAACTTGTAGAATGAAATAAAACAAAAATCTGATTTTCGTCAAAAATGTCACATTCGCGGTATTGGATGCCGAGCGACGATACGGTACCGAACCATGTAGGTGGCTTTAGCGCGCACAATCTCAGGATGATGCAACCAAAGCCGCCATTATGAAAATGTGGTTATAAATCTAATCTTTTAACATTTTTGCACTTCCGAGGTAGTCGTGTGAAAATAACCCCAACCACGAAATAAGCTTTTACCGGTGTAAAACTTATAACCAAGCACAGCAGCACCGTGCTTGTAAGCACAATCAAACGCAAATGTAGAATAATTTACTACTTAGAGAATCATCATAGCGTCTACAGCTATTTCTTCAAAACCCCTCGCAGGCATTTATTTGGGCATTTATCAAACGAATTTTAAAACCGAGCTTTTCACCAATTTTTCCCAGCCTCGCAGGTACGAATTCATTTGTTTTTGCAAGAACGTATTTTTATTATCAAAACGATGGCTGTCATGCCTTGAACTACCTCTTCTATTTTCTTTCTCATTAAATTCAGTACTTTAACTATGTTTGTAGAGGATGCAATAAATAGTTACCTACATGTTTGCGGCTTATCAAGATTCAATGTTATTTTCTTAGCTATTTAATATTTCACATCCATTGTATTTTTATCAGTGTTTGAACCTTAATTTTTTCACAAAATTAGGTAATCTAAGATCTCTATCACATCGCATATATTTATTTGGCCTTACATTTTTCAAATTTTCTTTGTAAGAAAAGTCCGTGTGATTTTTGTAACAATATTGTCCTGAAACTTCAGTAGTACGTTATGTATTTAAAAACCCTATTTTCATCAGTTCAAAGACATTCTTAAAACCGAAACTAATGTACGACGTAATAGACTTTCTCCTTATTCGAAGAGGAAGCCTTTGGGCTGCACTGAGTCGTATATCATGGCTTTGTTCGTTTGAAACGGCTTCTATAACGAAACATGCTTCACTACCTACTACTGATATTTAAGGGTTAGACATGAAGGTTTTATGTTTTAGGTAAATTATACGAGTTACCTGACTTTTTCACAAAACAGATATGACTTAACTTAAACCCCCATCTCCATCTAACACTAGATGTTAAGTAAAATTGTGAACCCTATGAACTAGAAGAGTAACTGTGTAGTTTCTTGCCCATTCTTGTTCATACGAAAACTACCTTTTGGGAGGGGCGACTAGAATAAATTCTTTTTTTTTGTAAATATTGACGTTCAAAAGTGCCTATTTGAAATAAATGATTTGACTTTGACTCTGTCTGAAATAAAAGTATTCTATTCTAAACTTAATTGCGCAAACTTGATTTTGTAGGTTACAGGGTAAAAAGCTAGTAAGTAGGTAAGTATATTATGTACCAATGCAGTGTTTAAAAGGTGCTTTCTAAGTCAACCTTAGACACTCGAACCTACCTGAACCTAACGCTCTGTATTGCCAACAGCTACAGTGGGACAAAACAAGCTGATATTATAAAATCATTAAACTCAACTATGCCTACTAATCGAACGGATGAAAAAAACCTCCCCGATGACGTATTTTATGTTTGCTCATACATACATCAAAAGCAATGATTAAGCAAACATTACCAGCACGACGAATATGTTAGCCCTCGGTATTGTAATGGAATTCTAATTAAAAATAAATTGACATACCAATTGACATACCACGAAATTATGTACAGTCGCGGTCTAAAAATGTTTATGAATTTTTAAATTAATTCTCTTTAGCACTGTGTGAAGTAAAGTCTAAAATGCTATATAGTATATATGCTATGCTAGGTACTTATTACTTTTTATTAGTTGTGAATCATCTATTGTAACAAAAAGGGTATTAATGACTTTTTAATGATGAAACTCATTTCTTAATTTAAAAGTATACCCATTGCATTGGTCTATGTGTGAAAATAATAAAAATTTATTGATTGAAATAAAATGGCAAGTATAACCCTTCAACAAAGGTCTAAAATATTATTTCTCCATGAAGATGGCTTATTAGTGCTATATCACGAGACGTCATGGCGGAGAAGGGCAAATAAGTGATCAGAGACGCAATTCAAGACGAACGGATGGTACCAACCGCCGCGCAAATAACTGATATGGTTCGACATTCGCAGAGCACGGCTTCACACCAACTAGTCATTTTGATACTTTGAATGGTGTGAGTACTCGGACAGGTCGTCGAGCTTTGCCCAGAGCGGGGCTATACTACAGACATCATGCTATTAAAGTGGAATTCAAACCTCACCACAAAATTGCCCGACTTCATTTTGCGCGACGTTATATTAATTTTAATTGGTCGATTGCTATATTTACCGACGAAAAACTTTTAAATCGAGTCACATCGGAAGATTAACTTTATGGCCTTATAGTCTGGTCGCATAACGGTCAACTTATGGGGATGGATGAGCCACGACGACGTCGGAAAACTGACGTTGTTAGAAAGTAGAGCTACTGCAAATAATTATGTGTCGCTTTTGGAAGAGGTGATGCTGCCTACTGTGCGTGTTGTGTATCCCGCAGCAGAATTCCCACAAATTGATTACGTTCAGGATAATGCATCGATAGACTCGGCCCGGTCTACTATGGCGTGATTCAACGTGCACATTCGTCTCATTCGTCTCATTATGGCTGCTCGGCCAGCAGATTTGACCCGACCCGATTGAAAATCTGTGTGGCATAATGGTTAAACGCTAGGATTGTCAGAACGAAAGAAACCCTTACATCACATTTTGCACGGATATGGGATGATATCAGAGGGACTGACTTATGCGCACGTCTTGTCGCATCTATGCGAGATAGACTACGTGCCGTCATAGCTGCTGATGGATTTCCTTTAAAAATAAAGATGTTTTGAATTTGTATTTGATTATTTCATTCTATTTTTGCATTTTTAGTAAATTTTTCGACCTCACTTGGTAAATGTCCGTATATGCCAGTTAATATTTTATAGTTTTTTTACAGAAAAGGTTTTCTATATGCATCCTAGACGACGTGTAAATGATAAAAAATCTATGCTCTACAGGCGGAGAGACGGACTTGCAACGTTTGTTTGTAATGTATCGAGTTTTTGTAACGCGTTACAGTAGTCAGTATAGCGAGCCGAGTCGCTCGATGCAAGCGTTTACCGCGTCTTGTGAATCGCCGTTTTATAATTAATACATTACAATACATTACAAACAAACGTTGCAAGTCAGTCTCAGCCTATATGTATAGCTATACCTAATCAAATCACATAATCATCAACCTTGTGACATAGATGTGTCCTTATAAGATGGTAAGCAATTTCAGACCGCGACTGTACAACGCTAGAGATGTAAGTATGCGCATTAATTTAATAACTGAAGAAAATCAATAGTTTCACCTTTACTAATATAATCTAAGGTTAGGGGACATGTTACCTGGCCTAGTATTATAGGAGAACTTTGACCGCGCTCCGTTAAGGTGAAATTGAGGTTGGCTTACTGAAAATAGATCAGGCTGTGTGTCACGGTTTAAAGGCAAAGGGGTATTTCACTGTTTTGTGGGGCAAATGAGACCCTTGTGGCCTTCTTTATAAATCAATTTTGATATTCGATTGGTAAATGCACCTAAATAAAAGGTTCGTATACCCTCGTTTCCAAAAAAAAAGGTAAACTTAAAATATGGGTTAGGTTAGGTTATTTTAGAGACTTATAAAGCGTTCTGATCGAAGCATCCATAAAAAATCCCAATTTGCTAACGATAAATATTAGGTAGGTAGGTAATATTGCCATAATCCCGGAGACTTCTAGCGGGGTGGGTAAATTGATGCTGTTAATCAGATACCCTTACTCCAGAGTAGGAGAAAGGACCAACAGGCCGAATCCTGTAATTAAAACCTAGTCGCAAATTCCCTATCAATGTCAGAAACTAATGAAAAATTTAAAAAAAAAGGTATTATTGACTCTCAAAAACACGGGAATTATCCCTCTGTTCTTTTGTTGGCCTTTTGTTTTCTGTGTACGAAACTTTAAAATAAAGTTGTTGAATCTCGTACACATGTTATAGATATTATTATGTACATAACGTGACTCGGTCGACGAGCGGAAACGTACCTACGCGGCGAAGCGCAGCGTTCTTCACTTTTAAACGAAACTGATCTTTACAACTTTGTATTAGAATTTAATATTACACACGCAAAGTGGAAGCAAATCGGATACGAGCATAGTCTGTTCAATATCATATGCTGAAACTTTAATACAAAGATCTGAGCTTGGGTAAACATGTGCTTGCTTCAGCTACGCGATGATAACAGAACGCAAATATTAATAATATTTGAAAAATTACTTCGATTTTCTAAAGTAAAACAATATTAAGTAATACAATGCCTAGATTATTTTTATCTTATACTTACTGTTAAGTCTACGTATAATATAAGAAATTTGCATTTCAGGAATAACATATACGTACAATGATGAGCTTATTCTTGCACAATAGCACGAGGTATTTATTGACTAGAGCCAAAAGTAACTAAACGAAATATCCAAATTTTTGTTATCCGGTAATACTTGAAGGTTTTTCAGCCATTCTTACTGTTATAAATGCCTAATAAATTATCAGGAAGTGCAATTTTGGCTAGATAAATGTTTATTAACAGAGTATCAAATCTCACGCGATAATATCATAAACTGTTTATCCAGACAATTTGTAACCAAATCAACATTAAATAAATTACATAATTACAAAAATATTGGTCTATGAACACTTCAGCCACAACGAACAGCCCCTTTGTAAAATATTAAGACATTGTTTTGAACTCACCTTTCCAGTGTATCTCCAACCGCTTTCGATTTATAAATATTTTTAGGAGGCGGCAGGTCATCCTCTTCCAAATCTCTTTTATTGCCAAAATAGAATATAGGCAACATCCAGCAGAAGAACGTCCTGATAAACGTGTTTGGCACACTCTTTTGTTTTGGCGGCACATTCTTCGGAGGTACCGCATTTTTGGCGTCTTTCGCATCTTTCTCTGCACCCATCTTAACGATCACTAAATTAATACAATTTACTATAACGCAAACTTATTTATTTTAATAGTATCATCTAACTGTGAGCATACTATATTAGTGACAAGAGATACGTGGAGCGTGCTCCTGCGCACGGCGCGGCGGCGGCGGCGTGTGCGCTTCGTTCAGACTGACGGTATCGCGCGACTGAACCCCGGCCTTTACGCTCTACTTTATTGATAATTATTATTTATAGTGAATACGGCTACAATCTTTATTAGTCACCTAATCTAAGGTCCAAAGGCGCGGCGATGACAGATATTTTTAACCGACTTCCAAAAAGGAGGAGGTTATATGTTCGACGCGTTTTTTTTTTATGTTTTTTTTTTTATTTTTATTTTTTTTTTTTTTTATGTATATCCACCGATATCTCCGTCATTTGTGGACCGATTTTGAAAATTCTTTTTTTGTTTGGAAGGGTATGCTCCCAAATTAGTCTCATATAAATTTTATTAACTTTGCTTGGGTTGTTTTTGAGTTAGCTACAAAATACATTTTTTTTTCCCACTTAGTATGTGGATGATGTGATAAGTTCCTGACACTGGTAGTAGGTAGTGGTATTCGAATGTGTGTGGGGTAGGTACCACAACTAAAAAGTGAAAAATAAAAACTTTTTACAAAAAAAAAAACAAAAAAACACTACAAAGTGAAAAATAACTTTAATTTCGGAAGTCGGTGGCAAAAAACGAAAACACAAAACCCAAGACACCGACTTCCGAAATTAAAGTTATTTTTCACTTTGTAGTGTTTTTTTGGAAGTCGGTAGTTTTTTTTTTTTGTAAAAAGTTTTTAATCTGCAATCTACCGTGACTTAGCAAGTTAGCTTATTATTTTAATTAATAATTTTCGCAGATGTTCGCGGGGGTCGTAAAGGTATGGTGAAACACAACACAAGCCAGCAAAGGTAATCTTATGTATTCTTCTCACTTTCAAGAAATAAAATATTATGTAAGATGATGGTTATCCTTTATCACTTTAAATAACGTCTGAAAGTTGTAAAATTGAGAGTTACAAGCTCACTTTGTTTTTTTTTTTTATTAGACGGCAAATCAGTAAGTTTAAGTTCCCGTGGATTAAAATAGCATATTATTCTATGTTATAAAAATGAAATGCTGTTCGTTGTTTAGCACATCACTTCAGAAAGGCTGGACCGATTTGGCAATTTTTTGTTATAAAATGTTCGTAATAGTCCGAATTAGAATTACGGAAAGAAAAATTTAAAAAGCCGGGAAAATTTGAAAATTCGGAAAAACTGAAAGCGCAATTTCTATAGATTTTTTTTATAAATTTTTGAAATTTGGACAAGACAACGTCTGTCGGGTCAGCTAGTACTTGAATAAAAATGGTATTCGCATAATTGCCCAATCGGACACTTAATAAATATTCCAACTTATATGTATACCTACATTATTAGCAAATAAATGATTTCTTTCTTTCTTTCTTTCGAATGTGGTTCGACTCCTGTCTCCATAAGCTGTATACGCACGAACGAACAAAACATGGTGAAAATGTTTCTTTCTGCTATTATACCTCCACCCAGGAAATTCACGAGGGCTACGAGTATGTCGGACTTGTATATACCAACAATTAAAACCTGCGGGTTTTCTGCCTCTTAAGTCTGGGCTCTCCACAGAAGATGGTAACCATATTTTTTGTTTTAGCCCATGTGGTCCCTCGAAGGATTATTGCTGATTCAGATTCATTCATGAATCAGCAATAATCCTTCGAGGGACCACATGGGCTAAAACAAAAAATATGGTTACCATCTTTTGTGAAGAAGGATTATTGCTGATTCATGAATGAATCTGAATCAGCAATAATCCTTCTTCACAAAAAAGGTGACATCTACAATATCAATAACTACAGACCAATTAGCTTGATATCCAACATTTACAAGGTGTATTCCAAAATCCTCCTAAACAGAATATCTAGAATACTGGACGAGAATCAACCTATTGAGCAAGCAGGATTCAGATGTGGATATTCTGTCGTAGATCACATATACACAGTCAAACAAATTTTTGAGAAATATAACGAGTACAACCTTCCCTTGTACTGCTGTTTTATAGACTACAATAAGGCATTTGATTCTTTGGAACTTGACACAATCTGGCAGGTGCTAAAAGAACCAGGGGTTCCAAACAAAACATTAGAATTATTAAAAATGTATACTCAAAAAGTTCAGCAAAAATACAACAAGAGAAAAAAGGTTCAACCATTGATATCAAAAGAGGTGTGCGTCAGAGTGATCCACTCTCCCCGAAACTGTTTTCAGCCGTTCTCGAAAAAGTATTTCGCAGACTGAACTGGGACAACTCAGGAAATCAATCGATGGAGCCAGATTGACCCATCTTAGATTCGCCGTCGACGTAGTTATCTTCGCAGAGTCACCAACTGCCCTCAAAGAAATGATAGTATACCTAGCTAAATAAAACGGGCTGGTTGGGCTTACTATGATTATCAACAAAACCAAACTTATAACAAACTATCGAAGGCAAGAAATCATCCTAGATAACAAAACCACCGAATATCAAGACTTACTTACACTTGGGACAAATAATCTCCAGCATGAACCAGAGCGAAAAAGAAATAGATCGACGGATAGCAAACGCATGGAACAAGTATTCGTCTCTGAAGGAGATTATGAAGAGCCCTGAGCTTAGCCTAAAATTAAAAGGAAAGCTATTTGATTCGTACGTGCTGCCGGTCCTAACATATGGATACCAGACTTGGGTTTTAACAAAGTCACAAGACAACAAATTAGCTGTGTGTCAACCTGCCATGGAAAGAAGTATGATGGGAGTAAAAAGAAAAGAACTGATTAAAAACAAAGATATAAAACAGGTAACGATGGTGACTGACGTCACACGGAAAATCAGAAAACTTAAATGGAAGTGGGCTGGTCACACCCTCAAAAGCTCAGACAAATGAAGCAAAAGAATAACAGTCTGGTATCCGAGAAATGGTAAACGAAATAGAGGTAGGCAGAGAAATCGCTAGACTGATGAGCTGGAAAATACAGGGAGGAAACTATGGACTCGATTAGCAACAGATAGAGAAAAATGGAAGGAAATGGAGGAAGCCTTTGCCAATAGGCACACAGACTAAGACAGCCGGTGTCAACAATAGAATTATTTTTATTTTATTTTTAACTTTTTATTTACAACTTGTTAATAATCATAATTTTAGTAGCATAAGTTTTAAATGGTCTGAATAAATGGCTTTTATTATTATTTATTATATGTGGTCCCACTGCTGGCCAAAGGTTGCCTTCTCCGTCAGTCAGTCAGGAACGAGTCCGTCAGGAAATCGTCACGCCAGCGTTTCTTTAGCGTGCCGACGCCCGGCTACACAGGCACCCGCTGTGTGGCAATCTTGGCCCATCTGTCCCGATGCATCCTATAAGAGTGATCCATCACATAAAATTACAGTCCATAGCATAATACATAATGTTATATACGAGTATGTGCACGATAGATTTTGAAGTCTAATGGAATTTACATGTTATATCTAATCTTTTTTCGGTTATTTTTAAAGTGATTGGTATCAATAAATTGATCCCCGTCAAGTATTAGAAAGTTATTTTACACACTTTACATAATACTAGCTGCTAGCCTGCAGCTCGTCCGTGTGATAAAGAGATTGAAGTCATGACAAGAAACTTAGAAAATAAAACTAGGTTTCCAAAAAAACGAGGGGCTGCTGGTAAGTACGTTTTGTGCGCGAGTCCAACGCCCACTTGGCCGATTTTTTTAAATCAAAGATTTAGAAAGATTTATTCATTCAAAAAATGAATGCATATATAATTTATGATTATCATTATAATGACAGGAATGTTGTAGATGCGTTAGCCTGATGATTTTTTATGCAATGACTCGAGTGTTTCACTTGTATAGCAATATATCAACACTATTAAGAGTTAGTAACAATTTTCTATTTAGATTAAACTAATCGATATTATTATCATAAAGGGATTTGATAAAATAGAATGACATGTTCCTACATGTCTGTATGTTATTTATGTTCACTACTACAATAAAACACAAATGGGCGTAAGTACTTTTTTATCCAAAAAAAGCAAAGGGATTGGAAAAATATCCGAATGGCTGAATGGATTGATGTGAATCCATTACTGTAATGTGATTTCGGTGACATAACAGTGAACAGCACTCACTAAGCCCGAGCCCCCCTATTTGCCCTTTTCGCGTTATCCCGTAAAACCAAAGATTTGATAATGTCAGGGTAGAATAGATTATCACCTAATACTGTAATGTCTACTCCTGCCTAGTGTCGGCAGAAACAGAGGATCATTTGGACAGGTTCCTGTAGATACTTACAGTACGCGAACGAAGTCGCGGGCACAGCAACATGACACATACAAACCATTTTTTTAAATTGTTCGTTTGCAGAATATATGTAAAAACTTGGTAAGTCCATAATTAGTATGAATTAAGTCTAAGTAGCGCAAAGAGGTTAATTTTTTGACTAGTTACTATCTCTTTTGTTGGCTGTACAATTTAACATATATTATAGCAAACTACCGGACGTCACGCGGTATCCCCCGCGTATTTCCCGTTTCCATGGGACTACCGGGATAAAATATAGCTTATGTTACTCGCTGATAATGTAGCTATCCATTGCTGAAAGAATTTTTCAAATCAGTCCAGTAGTTTTTAAGTTTATTCGTAGATAAAAAAATACAAATCTTTCCTCGTTATAATATTATTATTATAATATAGATACAATAAAACGGTAGAATCCGGTGTCTATCTGTCTGTTTGCCTGTTCGTGCATATCTCCGGAACTACTGAACGAATTTTCATGTAGTTATCACAGATAGCGAGATTAATTTGGAGCAGAATATAGACTTTATTTCATTAAAATGGGATGTTGCAAAAAAGTTATTGTGATACAAGACGGTATTCTGTTCACGACACGTTGTGCACAATTTCTGAGAGTAACCTAACAAAAAGTACTAGGCTTGCATGAATTCAAGAATCATTAGTATTTATAGAAAATAATAAATAAAAATGCACCCGGGCGAGGCTGGGCACGAAAAGCTAGTAGCAGAATATAGCAACTCTTAGCTCCTTGTCAGGCGCAAGGCAAAAGATGAGCTACTCCAACTCCTCGCACCTAAAAACTACTCTCTTAAAAACTGTACTGCACTTCTTTGTATTGTAACACAAGATCGTAGGAAGTTTGTGGTTACAGTTTATTAAAGCTGTAAATTCTAAAGCTAAATCAGAGTTCTCAACAATCAAGATTAGGATCCTCATAAAACCTTCACAGTTTTTCGTCAGATTGATGATTGCTACACAAACTATACCGAGATAGTTTTGAATTGTTTATTTAATCTGTATTCATTCTAAAAGGGTTAAGCAGAACCATCGCGATAGCTATATAAGTTAGTTTAACACAGTTAGTTACGTAACTCCTCTACTTTGATATTATATAGCTTTACACGTATTACGTTAGCTGAACGTGACAAGAAACGGTATTAACGCGACTTTTGCTCGTATCACTAGGGCTTCTGCTCACTTAGCGGACGAAGGGAGCGTGACGATACATAATCACACGTCACACTTCATATAAATCATCATTGTCCTCAATTTCTAAAATGAATTGTCTGTCCCACCTCGTAAGCCTGCTCCCATGCTCTCAAAACGACAACAATTTAAAAATGTTTTTCGTCCCGTGGGCCGTAAAAAGTTCATTTCATTATTTTTTGCGTTGTTTGTTATTGCGTTTACAGCGAGCGTCGGTCAACTGACTGTCAACGTACTTTTAACGCAACTCGCGAAATAAATAACACCCTTACAGGAAAGCGATACGCATTCGGGAAGCGCGCACAATAACGCGCAGAGCGACACAATAAGTATAAAGATAAAACCAAATGGTTTGTGCATTTTAATTAAACGTTTAATCGACCTTCATTTTGCTGAACACATAAGGGTACGGAAAAGTAAATAACATAAGTAAATACTGTTTACAGAATTCGGAAGCTAATGGGGGCGGGAAACGTTTGTGGAAAGGAGGGAGGCATTTAGACTCACAGATTTTGCGTCTTGTATTACGTAACACAGTTGTTGCTACAGAATTTTAAACTGGTGGGCTCAAACCAATCTTAAATTTTAAACGAAATAAAAGCTATACTTACGTTTTTGTTATAACTCATTAAATAATAAGATGTATCATTTTATAAAATTAATTCGAGTTACAACAGTCCTTTTTAAAGACAACAAAAACATAATGAGGTATGATGTACAATGTTAGTGTTATAATTATTTGATGATAGTCCTTCCAAACGCTTTATTTTTTGCTGATTCAAAGGCTGACTCAGCAAAACAACCCAAGGTTCAAGGCTAAGGGAAACGGCATCGTTGGACAGGGCAAGACAGTGATGCATGTTGAGACTCGCAAGGCCTAGGACGGCGCTAGAGGTCGTAGGTATCAGACGGCACGCATTGCATGCAAGTTGCAACCAACCAAACTGTCGCTGTCAGACAAGGTAGTTTTGCCCTGAGGATATGAAATTGTCAGAAACATATTTAGTTTTGTTATTTTGACACTATCGCCCCTTGCACATTGCATTTTGTTTTTTTTATAAAATAATATATTAGGTCTGACTTTTAACAATTTAATTATGTATTGAATTCATTTAGATACAATTTTATACATCAGGAATTAAAAATGAAATGAAAAAATATGATTGCAGAATTTGCTTATCGCACAATTCTTACGCAATTACACTATCTATTACGATATCATCACATCTGCAACTACAACCACGCTGCAAACAAACACTGCAGACTAATCCAATATGTGTTTACCTTTAGTATCTATAAATGAGATTAATTTGCTATCAGACAGTGCAATCCACGTCAGAACTATTTACTTTAGGAAGTGGGTAACGAAAGATAATTGCACAAGTATGAGTTACTGGCTTGTTTACCTGAAACTACGGAAAATAAAATTGTGATTGGCAAAGTTCAGGTTGCAATTTCCTTTTTACGAATTGCCAACATTAATCGAATGATGAAATGAAATTATTTAATATGTTGATATTTGTTAATGATTAAAATAATTACAAAGATCATATCAGCCGCTGTCATCGCCTGCTAAATATTGGATTCATATCTGACTGTTCCGTACAATAGGCGCTCACTGGCGAATATTATAGTAGAAGCTCTACTGTCATCAATGAGACACAATAGAATTTTAATTGTTATCGATCTCCAGGACAGCTCGTGACAGTCAAGGGGTGTAATCACAGTTTTAATCAGTTTAGACAGTCTGTTGTTTTTCATTATTTCAACATGAAACTAGAGCTATCATAACTTTTTATTATGTAGAGATTAAAAATGTATATTTATTTATTTATTTATTTATTACAAGGTAGCTTCACAGCTGACAGTAAGTATAACATTATTATTATTCTAAACATTACGCCAATTACGAAGTATATATGTTATTTTAAAAGAGAAAACCCGTTTCTCAAGAAAACACACATATGCCTGCTCTGGTTAGTAACAAAAACATTTATTAAATTCATGAAACATCCTTTTAAGAAAGAACCTTACTCGCTTTTCATAATTATTTTCTCTTATGAAAATATAAACGTTTGCCGATCCCGGCTTAAAAAAATACATCCGCTTTATTCGTCTAAAAGATATAGATCTTCCAAAATGTAAAATAGGCTACATATATTATCTGAAGTTTATTTAACAACGTTTACAGAGAAAACAGCATGAGAGTGAGTGTGAGTGTAATGTTATACAATTGAACTCAGTGACCCGTGAAAACTAGCTTTATTGTTCGCATCACTCTGCCTAGCCTTTTCCCAACTATGTTGGGGTCGGCTTCCAGTCTAACCGATGCAGCTGAATACCAGTATTTTACATGGAGCGACTGCCTGACCTCCACAACCCAGTTACTGGGTAATACGATACCCCTTGATAAGACTGTTTGTCAGAATGTATTGTTATAACATAACGTCTTGAAAAGCAAGATTCCATTTAAAACTCTTTTATTTGATAACGAACTACGGTTGGTTACATTAAAAAATTATCACATCCATTGAAAAATATATTTGGGTTGTTAGTTTATTTATTGCGATTTGTAACTAATCTAAAATAAATTGTGTAACTTTTATAAACATTCGCAAAAGCAATTAATTCAAGAAGGAAAAGTTTATAGGCACCTAGTAAAAATAAAGTACATACTTGATTGTGATTTTACTACAAAAGCATCGTTAACTTCAACAACGAAATGCCGAAAGCTATGCGACAATATTTTGCCTGTGGTGCTTAAAATTGTCGTCACTATAAGCTTCGAGTTATGTTTCCCTGCTTCGACTGGGTATCGATGTTGATTAAGAAATATTAGTAGTTCCATTTTATTTTAATAATTTATTGTTTATTGATTTGACAATTTATACTACAATTTATTATTATTGGAATATTTTTATTGTGTCGACAATTTGAATTAGATTATTTAATATTGTTTGATAATTTATTATAATCAGCATGTTTGTACCAAGACAATATTTGTACGTCGGTGACGGCTAGACATAGCGTCCTTTAATAATTGCAACATCTGTACCTAACCTACCTATGTTCAACAAATAAAAATATTTGTATTTATTTAATGATTGCACTCTCCAATTACTTGGGACGGGAATGTTTGCGTAGGTATTATTGAAGGTAAATAGACGTGCTTTTTTTTTTTCTTACCGCTTGTCTACGCAAATGTTCTTTTAAATAAGTTTTTCTTTCGATGTTTTCTGTACCTCGTTTATTTTCATATAAGACCATATGTAGAAATAGGTTAAACGCCTACAAATGCTTTACCAACTCATAAAATTACATAACTCCCTTACAAGTTACAACTTAGGTATGTGGTAACTTTTTTATTGCGGTACCTATAAGAAAGTAGACGTCAACAAAACTTCTCAATGAAATGAAAATATCAATAAAGAAGAAGGGGAAAAATACTCGGTGTGCTATTTCACGCAGGGTCAATCAAGCCAGTCATTGTTTTCCATTTAACACAAATGTTCAACATCCGTCCATCATTGACCTAATAAATCCTTTTAGTGGAGAAAATATAATGTGGGGCAAGGTCGTCTGTCAATAATAAAGGATGGTGCGTATCGGTGGTATGGTGGTCGACGATGGCGAGCGGGCGAGCGCAGAGTGCGGGTATGCGGCGCTGGGGCGCTGGGGCGCTGAGGGGCCGGCCGCTCGCCGCGCACCGCAGTATGACGCGGCCCGCGAGTCGCCCGCCCGCGCTCCGAGCGCCATCGACACCGCGCGTCACCTGCACACCGACACCCGACACGATGTTAACAAACTGCATCTACTACTAAACATATATCATGTGTCCTAAAACAATCGTGCCTTTCAATTTAAAAAATAAAATCAGTAGGTAATTATTTTATGTACCTATCGATGCGAAAACTTTTCGTAAAAGTGAATGTTCATCAGTGGAGTTAGAAAGACTAATCAAATTATAAAACTTGAACTGGAATGTTGTAAAATGTCTTAAGACACTCTATAAATCGCTGTCTGATATTTTTGTCGAAGTGATTTGACGAACAAAGAAATGTGTTTACAAAGAAAAGTAACGTAGCAACGGATGTCATATTAATATCAGTAAAATTATGTAACGTCTTTAATTAATTCAGCATGGCGTATTATTAAAAGAAGAGTTGGCGTAGAAGTCTAAATCAATAACAATAGAAATATTTCATGTGTAACCGGCAAACTAACCAAATCTAGGTTACGAACAATAAGTAATGATCCTATTGTTTATCTACTTTGTTTTATGACAGATTTGCGTAGTAAACATTTAGTAAGTTAAATAGTAATTCTTACTAATAATAATATTAAAACACTTAAGTGCAATGTGTGTGATTAATACTAATTTAATGTAATTAAATTTAAGGTAACAACATTTATCAAAATTATATTAATATGCACATTTTTTGTAGATATTTAAAATGCTGATAGAAAAACGAATAACAAATAATTATAAACATAAAAAATTCGAAGATCATTTAAATTTACGCGTATTTGAATTTCAGGTCCAATGAAATGTATAATAATAATTACTGACAAACAAAACGATATATCAGTAACATAATAAACTTATCTAATAAACATAAGAAATGTTAGAGACATAAGGACGATGTGTAATTTAATATCACTGAACATATGTAAATATTGTAAAAATGTATAGTAAATGAGGACAAATAGTGTTAAAGATATTGTTAAATACACGACGATCAGTTGTGGTCATGGAAAACGGTGCCTTAAAATATGGGAGCAACAACAACAACAATGAGATCATTGAGGAGAAGGTGGTGAGTACTTCGTTAGCTTCACTCTTAGACCCTCTTGTGTTCTACAGCCGCGCTTTTCAACTTTCAAACTTATATGTTCTACATATACAAAACATAGCCTAAAATATATGGATGCGGGCACGGCGACGGCGACGGTTTGTTACGGGATTTCAAATTGAATGATTTGATTTTAAATGCATGTACACCAATAGAAGATTTTTTTATCAAAAGCAATCTACATAATAAACTGTAGTGGTTGAATTTATTCTATACCTAAAACATCTAAATGTAAAAAAATCTTAAACATATCAGATTTTTATTGACATGTTTAAGATTTTTTTGCTCTACCTAACTCGTCAATTATTAATATCAAAATGCATAAATATTAAAAAGAGATATTTTTTGCCTTTTACAGATGAGTTTACTAGAGTACCTATAGATTCATTTGTGTATATTCTTTGCAAGCTAAAATATATATTCCTCATTATTTTCTTTACCATTACATATTACATTAGTTGAGTCCATCATTCAAGTACTTTAAATGATAAATCAAGGTGTCACTAACTGCCATATTGATCTCAACAATTATAACGTTTACGTTACGTAATTGTTTACATTTACTTCGTTTTTACTACGCTTTTAAAAATATGTGCGTGTTTATAATAGGTCGTGCTTCTTGTACACACGGCTACACATCAGGCTATTCAATTCCAGTTTATGCTGATCTCGCATCGTATAGGATTTCCGTACAATGCGAGGTCAGCTTATACTGGAAATCTACAGCTTGATGTGTGTACCATTATTAATTTACGAGACTATTCAAATTAAATTCATGCAACAAATAATATTGTCATTCAATAGCAACGAATAAAAAAGCCTAATATTATAAGAAGCAGATGAGACGCAAATAAGTGTAGCTATGAACTATGAACCCGCGTAGACCTTGCTACGCACGTAGCCGTGCGCCTACGCTCGTAGCCGCGTTGATGTTTTCTTGCAACTCTCCATGCAGTGGTTGGCAAAAACATGCATATAATCATAATTTTTCTCGGCATTCAAATTTTTTCCTTATTTTAGTAGACATTTTTATTACTTATAAATATAAATTTTAGTCATCATAATCACCAATTTATTATAATTTTAAGTGTCAACACACGACCAATATATCACTACATTAATTCTAGAGGTTGATGACCTGAAACATGTTCTATTCCGAGTATAAAAGTACCCTCACATTCAACTGTGTACTTTAAAACTAAATCACATTACAGCTGTCGCGCGGGACTTTAAACGCCGCTGATGTAGTTACTACCCGGTATTCCATTTACTTAGTACGTTAGCTTCTTCTTTTATTGCTCTCCTTCTTTTTTAATGTGTTGGACATTACTGGTACAGTGATAAAAATAAGATCTACCTGCCCAATGTCCGTACCAGCTGCTCGTAGCTAATTTCATCGTGAGATTAGCTGGATAGTTTTGGTTATGGTAAACTAGTGACCCGCCCCTGCTTCGCACTGTTTTTACGTTTCGACAAAATATAAATATGTAAATTTAATATTAATAATAATAAGGCTGGCAACACCAAGTCAACAAACGTCTTAAAATTTTATTTCCAGATTTTTCACAATAAATAATATTATCAATACCTTTCGACGCAGTTGTAGCGCAGTATAACAATTTATAAGAGTAAAAAAGAACCTGAAACCTGAATTTATTACAAAAAGAACAAAACACACACCAGAAATGAACCATAAACTGCCGAACAGGAGGTGACATTAGCTGTCATGTCACCTCCGATAAAATCAAGACCTAACGAATGAAATAAAGAATGTTGACACGATCAGCCGCACGTAAAGCACGCCCACCACCTCCGGACTCGTCGCTCAGCTCCGCCTCGCCGCCACCGGTACCCAGCCCCACTAGAAGTGCTGTGACAACACCGGCCGCGGTAGTTGCGTCGAGCTCGAGCGACGAGTATTTCTCTCCGCCCACGACGCCACCACCTGCTCGTCGACGGGGAGGACAACGGCCGCCGGACGGCTTAGGACCTCGAGGCCCACCGGCCTCTGATAGGGTCCCAGCTCCCGGCGGAAGTGTGCAGCGCATGAGATGGACACGCTCCATCAATGAAAACGTCATGCGCTCATACTATGGGGCTACAGATGGAGGAAATAATCTGACCGCGTACCGTGTTCGGATGCTCTCCCTTTTTCAGGTGCTTGAGCCAGCTGTCAACGTTTCGGCACAACGACTATCGGATCAGGTGCGGGTCATCCAGCGTAATCATATGCTGGACGACACTGCACTTGATCGCCTACGAGTTGAAATGCAGAGTAGCCATGTCGTTGCTCCCCCGTCGCAGACTATTGTAGTGACACCACGGTCCAACACAAACCAAGCTGACGAGGGGAGTGACGACAGGGCTACAACCGTAAGTACCCAATGCAATGAGGAATTGAGGAGTGCTTTGGAAGGTGCGATTCAGGAATATCGATATATGTCACCTGAACTTAGGCCACGCTTACCTCGTTTGCCCATGCATAAAAAAAATAGGGCGCTGGTGGCGGTTCTGGATTCGCAGTTATCAAACTATTTTGATGACTGCGAAGACCTCACTGATACTCACTCAATTTTGTACTGCGCGGCTGTAGCGGCATGTCGTGTAGCTCACGTCAAATTTCCTAATAGTTCTAGAGCTACACGACCGAAACCAGCCGTACCAGCTTGGCAGTGCAGAATTGAGCGCCGTATTGGTGAGGCCAGAGCGCTCATCGGCAAACTATTCTGCTTCAGGGAGGGCAATACTCGCCCTAGAGTGATGCGCTTTGTGAGGCGGGCGTTCTCAGGGACTGATATCAGTCCTGAGGACTATATGTCCCGTGTCACAGAGCGCATCGACTTCCTGAAGCAGAAAGTGTATGCATGGGCAAACCGTATCCGTAGGTATAAGCGGCGAGTAGAGCGATATACTCAAAATCGCACCTTCCAGAGTGATGAAAGGTGGGTTTATAGGGCTTGGGAGCGACCGGACCAAGGTGTGACTGACACGCGCCTACCGGATGATGATGCCATGGACTCTTTCTGGCGGAGTATCTGGTCGGTGCCTGTTAGTCACACCGAAGGTGACTGGACTCGGGAAGTCGAGCGAGCCTGCGATCCAATACCAGAAATGGGGGCTATTACCATCTGCCCCCAAGATGTAACACGTGCAGTTCGTCCGCTACCTAACTGGAAGTCCCCAGGACCGGACGGGCTGCACAACTTCTGGATCAAATGGTTTGTGAGATCGCACGCTCGCTTGGCGGCTCAGTACCAGACTGCTTTGGAGTCTGGGTCGCTACCCCATTTCCTAACAACAGGAGTTACCCACCTGCTCCATAAATCTGGTAGCACCGCGGAACCCAAAAATTATAGACCGATCACGTGTTTACCGACGGTCTATAAAGTTCTTACATCCATTTTGAGAGCTAAAATTAACAAACATATAGACACCAACTCCATCATGTCTGCCTCTCAAAATGGATGTAGGAACGGGTCCCGCGGTACTAAGGAGCTACTCCTCATTGATATGGCCATTAGCCAACAGGTTCGCCGTTCCCGAAAGGATCTGTCGACATGCTGGATAGACTATAAGAAGGCCTATGACTCGGTGCCACATACATGGCTCATGAGGGTGCTGGAGTTGTATAAAGTAGATACAACTCTGCGCACCTTTCTGATGTCGTGTATGAGGCAATGGAGGACGGTCCTTCGCTATCCAGGATGTCGAAATATCCAGAGGAATAGCGAACCGATAAGGATAGAGCGAGGCATATTTCAGGGTGACAGTTTGAGTCCGCTTTGGTTCTGCTTAGCCCTGAATCCTCTAAGCACACTGCTAGAGGATTCAGGTCTTGGCTATCGGTTGAGGAGAGGAGGTCAGGTTATATCTCACCTCCTATACATGGATGACCTAAAACTCTTTGCCCCCAACAATTTGCAACTGATGGAGCTACTGAAAGTAACTGAAACTTTCAGTAGCGCCATCAGGATGGAATTTGGTGTGGACAAATGTGCGGTCATGCATGTAAAGCGAGGGGGGATTGTGGAATCCGTGGGAGCCCAACTCTCGGATTCCATAAACCTTAGAGCCCTCTCCGCATCCGAAACCTATAAGTATTTGGGTATGTCGGAAGCGTTGGGCATCAATGTTACTGACATGAAGCAATCGTTGAAGGAGCGCTTCTTTGGCCGCCTGAAGAAAGTATTTAATAGTCTCCTATCAGGCGGAAACAAGGTGCGCGCCTTCAACGGTTGGGTCATGCCGGTTTTGATGTACTCTTTCGGCATACTCAAATGGACTCAGACCGAACTCGACGCCCTGGATAGGAGGGTCCGTACGCTGCTGACTGCATATCGAATGCATCACCCACGGTCATCGGTAATGAGACTGTATATCCCGCGAAAGTGTGGAGGCCGAGGCTTTTTAAACGCTAAGACCCTCCACAATCGCGAGATATGCAGTCTTAGGGAATATTTCCTAGATGCCGACGTGAGGATGCATCGAGATGTGGTCGCGGTGGACAAGGGTCTCACCCCGCTCTCCTTGGCTAAAGAGAACTGGTGCAAGCCTGTAGTGCTTGACACTAACGATCGCAAGGAGGTATGGCAGAGTAAGGAGCTTCACGGACGCTTTTTCCGGGCCCTACATGGACCCGATGTAGATTTACTAGCGTCCGTGACCTGGCTACGTTTTGGTGACCTCTTCGGGGAGACCGAAGGTTTTATCTGTGCAATTATGGATGAAGTTATCATGACGAACAATTACCGGAGATTTATTGTGAAGGATGGCACGGTTGACATCTGTCGGGCATGCCACCGGCCGGGAGAATCAATCCGACACATTATCTCCGGGTGTTCTCGTCTAGCTAACGAAGAGTACTTGCATAGACATAACCTTGTAGCCAGGATTATCCATCAGCAACTTGCTCTGAAATACGGCCTTGTGGAATCGGAAGTGCCGTACTACAGGTATGTGCCCGATCCAGTTCTCGAAAATGGAAATATCACATTGTACTGGGATCGATCCATCATCACTGACAGGACTATTGTTGCCAATAAACCTGATATAGTGGTGGTGGATCGAGTAGAACGGCGCACAATGATTATTGACATAACAGTCCCACATGACGGGAATCTCGTGAAAGCCGAGAAAGACAAACAAATCAAGTATCTTGACTTGGCTCGCGAGATTGTCGACATGTGGGATGTGGACTCAGCGATCATTGTGCCGATAGTCGTATCAGCCAATGGCTTAATTGCCAAGAGCCTTGACCAACACCTAAGGAGGCTCGCGTTGGGCAGCTGGATCAAGGGCTTGATTCAGAAGGCGGTACTCCTGGACACGGCTCGCATTGTCAGGAGGTTCCTCTCTCTGGAGCCCTGACCGCCGGTAGCTTGGACCCTGTTCCCGATACCGGTGGGCTACTATTTTTTATATTTTTAAATGTTTTTATATAATTTTGTTCTAATATTTAAAAATATAATTTATATGTAAATAATTAAATAAAGGTCATAATAATATATTCTTTATTTCGGACTACACATACAAGTACACACAGTGTTAGTAACAATGACTTAAAAACTATGTTAATAAACTTTTACAAACTAATACAACTAAAACTGACGTTGCCCAACACACGTTGGCACGTGCCTCCGTACCCAGTGCCTTATAAAGGGACTGTCCATTTTGTCTAATAATGTTTTTAGGATGCTGTTGGAGCTTCCGCGCAACCTACCCATTATTGACGCTGTTCTCTTCCTCATAATACCATGAAAATCGTCAACACGGGCTTCCGCGAACATCTGCGAAGCGCTGCAGAAGCGCGGAAGCCCCATCAACATCCTAAATCCATTATTATACTATACGCGAAGGACGTTGTAGGCTCTCTGAGTATATTTCACCCACAAGCTGCACGTGTAGAAGGTTTGGCAGTATGCCTTGAAAAGCGAAACAATGTGAAGAATGTGAGGTCCCGCATGTAACAGATGCTCAACACCAAGCCCATCGTGACCCGGCGACTTCCCTCTCGACAAACTTCCTACCACCTTCTTCACCCCTTTAACAGTAAACCTACATGATGGGTAAAACTGCATCAAAATCGAACAACGCCGTCACACAGACAGCACGAAAAGTGACTTTAATTTATAATAGGTATAGTGTGGTATAGATAGATATAAGATTAAGATACCACTGGAAATAAGGGTAGAAATGTAACGTAATAAACCTTCAGTATTGAGCAATTTGCCTGTTATTTTAATTTAAACCAGTTTTAGAAGTTATGTGAATCTTTTCTCGATCAGCATATTCCGCTTTAGAGCAACAAACCACAAACTATAATGAAAGTGGGGAAGAATTTAATAACCCTGTAACGTCTATAAGTATATACTGCTTTGTATTATGACATTTTGCTGCCGGTCCCTGAGGAGTTACGACCATCAAGTTTAAGACTCCAACAACGACAGCTTGTAACAAATATTATGTGTTTTGTCACCTTTTCCGATGTAAAAGTATAATGCGCGGCAAACCGTTAAAGTGCAGATTATCTGGATAATTGGATGATTATAAAAACTATAGTAGACAGACCCGTTAATGTATCATCTAGTTCTTCTGTTTTAACTTTCTAGCATCAAATATGATAGTGTGTTTGTACATGTATTTCAATGGATGGTCTGAGTATTGGTATGATCACCTCGGTTGTCATAAGTTTTGATTTAAGCAATATATTGTTATACTAACTAGCTTAAGAAACCAGTCTTACCAAGGGGTATCGTATTATCCAGTGACTGGGTTGTGGAAGTCAGATAGCTAGCTGCTTCATGTAAAATACTGACATTTAGCTGCATCCAGTTAGACTGGAAGCCGACCCCAATATAGTTGGGAAAAGGCTAAGCTGATTGATTTTAACTAGCTTAAGAAAAATGGAAGGTACTTTACCTTTCTTAAGCTCGTAATCCCGTACCCTCACACATGAAGACTGGGTACTCTGTCACCATCTTGATGGGATTTGGTCAGTTCCAAATACAGTGTTTTCTTTCGCAAGTCAATCAATGATTTGATACTACACAATTTCTTAGTCATTCATCAATTTGGATTGTATTAATCACTCGCTTCCACTCTCTTCTGTGGCCGTGTGGTTAATGGTTTCACCCCTTTTCACCCCCTCCTAAGTCGTATTTCCAATCATGCCTTTTTAGTTGAATCTTACGTTATACATGAAAATTACACGTTTCTGCCGCTTAGATTGGGCGTTAATATTTTAATCAGTCACTCCATCAATCAACTAAGACTTACACCAGACTTAAATTAAGTAATAAATAAATAAAATATACCACTAGCGAACGATTAGTTTAGCGCTTAGCGTACGGAGTTTACAATTTAGCCCATATGGTACCCGCCTATTTATAACATAACTAGCTGTTGCCCACGACTTCGTCTACGATCCAGGATGAAAAGTAACCTAGTCCTTCTCCAGGTCATGGTCTACTCATGTGCCAAATTTCATTAAAATTAGTTCAGCAGTTCTAGCGTGAAAGTGTAACAAACTCACTTTCGCATTTAGGTTCATGACATTAGTTTAAAGTAAAATATGCTAACAAAAATACATATTCAACCAAGATTAGCTCCAATAAGACAGTGGTTGAGAAAATGGCACAAGTAACAAATATTTGTATGAACTGGAATCCTAATGTTCTTAGTCTGTACATATGCGCTTTGGTTCTCTAACTGCTGAAAAGATGGAGAAAAGAGGCAAGTTAATTTTTTCAAACATTGCTTTTTGTACGGGTTACCGGTCTGAGGATGTTTCCGCTCCTTTAAAACTTATATTCATTCATCACCGTATTTGCTAATGAACGTTCATGGCCAGAACGCAGCTGGGTCATGGTGATAAGAACTTCTACTCAAGTGACTTAAAAGCTGTTAATCTATAAACTTGTCTACTTGTCATGTTGGTGTGTGCCGTCTTAAGACAAAAGCAGTGCTTTATGATATGACACACCTACACATACCAGCTATTAGTGAATGTCTATGATCAGAAGCAGGTCGTGCCGCGGCAGGCCATTGTATGATAATCCTATTGAATATTATTCAAGACAGCAAAGTCGAGTAGCTCATATCGTTTTGCTAGAAACTTACCCTATTTTTCGCATGTTCCATATGTAAGCTTGTAACCACATAATTTCAATAGCAATGTTGTCGGTACATAAAGTCACCAACCAAACTCGATAAATTGAGTAGGTTCCAGACAGACAAATAGAATGTGACTTCAAAACTTATGTTTGCCGGCGAAGTTTCGCTACAAGTTATAATACGAACTATACAATCTAAGGGTTCGCTGAAGATCTGAGACATGGATTTGTAGTCAATCTTAACTTTAATTATTTCATTATTTTAATTGATGAAGACATTCTCCGACCGACTTCTTGTGACATTTTTGGGATACCATTACGTAAGCAGGCATACCTATATAATTTGAATAGCTTAATCAAATCTAAATTATTAGATTCATAATCAGATGTATTTCTTTTGTTTTAATTATGAATAAAATTTAAATAAATAGTTCCTACCGCAATCTACCTTTTTGGTTAGCAAAAGCAACTTTTATCCCTCAAAGGAGTCATTATGAATGATAATTCGTAGCGTCCAACTGCACGTCAATTCCGATAGATTGTGTAATGAAGCTACTCCTTTCCCCTCAGGGATTGTTTCCAACTTTTCAGATAAGTTTGTAAATACAGATTAATTTATTGTATTTTCTATCTCTTCAGTTCAGCCACAACATATCAGTTACATAACTTGAATTAACATCTAAATAATCCCGTTGTGATTGTGCGCTCTAACAAAACTGCAATTCATAAAAACCTGTGCCTATGGAGATAGCAAAGCAAAATAAGCAATATTGAATGTATCGATCCGTCTATTTACGACCTGATTGCGCCTTCGAGTCACGTTGCTAAGATATCGTGCGCCTGTCAAAATAGTTTATCAATAATAAACAAACAGTTGTACAGTGTGCCCAACATGTACTGGAACACTATGTCGGTCGGCGAAGCGTACAAGGCAATCTGTCAGTAACATTTCAAATTGAGAACATTTTAATTTAGTTCGAAATTTCATCGCCTGTCGGGATGTACTGGGCAATCTTACATATTATAGTTTATTTATTTATTTTCTCATCACAAATGCAAATTTGTACAGGAAATGATTAATCTAAAAATTGGGTTGATATTTGTGAGACTGGTGATATTTGTAGTGTTTTATTGGTATTTGAGATTTGAGCACTTTTATTGCCGTTAATGATTAAGTACAATATAAACGGCGCATGATTAAATAGTTAAAACATTATTTTATGCTTTAATTTGGTAACATTTTAGCGGCATTGTAGCCTGAACGTAGTAGAAGTTGATTTTAATTTTGAAAAAAAATATTTTATGTAGGTACCTTTTTCAAGGATGAATGTCAGTTGAAAAATAACTAAGGGTTTGAAAAATCCTAGTCCGAGGAATACTTAACTGTAAAAGCTGTTGATGTCTATCTGAAAGCCTATTAAATAAACATTTGTCTTGTAAAAAAATCCTTACTTTCCGTTTTACTCAAGAAAATTCTTAAGGTTGTTTCAAGTTAAGAATTCCGTCTTCAGAATAGCCTTTTCAAAGGTATTTCTCAATATACGCCAACAAGCTTCTAGTGACTTCATTTATTATGGATTAAAATAACTGCGCCAGCGAACATTTTCTTGGTAAATACTCGTCATAGATTGTGAAATCGACAACTGATATAATTTGAAAGTGGCTCTACTTAGAACTAAGGAAAGCATAAGTAGATTATCAGAAAAGCTTTCTGATTCGTAGATTGCTAAGTAGTTCACGGTTTTCTGCAAGAGAGTGGTTTTTTCTACGTGAAGTAACTTTAAGAAGCTTACATCACTGATATTAAATGTTTTTCTATAAATATGGATTCCATGGTCTTCGCGCTCAGTTCGATCATCAGTTTTAGAGCTTATGATAAGAAATACAATTTAAAGAATAATCTTTAAAAACCAACCTTATTAAGGGTAGTTCAGGGTTCTATTATTTTTACATTTTTGCCTGTTCCTACCAATCAGCCTGACAAAATGGACCTCCAAGTTTTTCATCACTCACAGCGTCTAGTTTATGAATAGTTATTGAAACATTTGAAATATCACCTTCTTTGACAAACAGTCATCATCATAGCCATAAGACGGCTGCTGCTGGACATAGAGTCTCCCTCAAGCATCACCACAGCAACCAATTCTGTGATTCCCTCGTCCAGCAGATTTCCACGACCTTCACCAGTCGTCGGTCCACCTTGACAAACTTAGATGTAAGATATTGATTATTTCCTCAGTAATTTGCTTGCCTTGCGAATACGAAATGTTATTTCAGATCTAGAACTCCGATTACTATAACCAATGCATTGAATCAACTTTCAGGTGAGTATGAGTTATTGCATTTTAGCATTTTAGGCCCATGTGATAACTCTCTTTTATTTGACTGTTAAATTATAGTTAATCGGTCTTTATGTCGCTTAACTTCTTCCAAGTACAATATATATATGAATAATAATGTCTTTTTACTTCTCCACCACATAAGGAAACCAAGTTTTATACAAATAATGTTACATATTCACAATAGGTACATAACTATAATATCTATTACCTATATATCGATTTATTAACAAACCAATTAAATACTTTACATATAAATCTTATACACAATATACAATGTATACTAAATTAAATTACTAACTGTACAAATAAAACAAAAGTAATACTAATTAAGATTCATTCTTCAGCATCAGATAAAAAAATCTACAAAGAAGGCATTCAAATGAGAGTAATTTAGTAATATGAAACTTAGTTACCATTATTAAAATTAAGACGTCAACATTTTTTACAATGTGTCGGCACTTCTTGTCCTCCTCATCTAAAGCCGTAACCTCATCCTATTACCACTGTGACTCGTACATCACGTCCACTGAGGACGTGTCCTACGTGTTTACATTATTGTGTTTATATTATAGCGCCCATCATTCAAAGACAAACTTGTAAAGTTTATTGTGCTTTTAATATTATTTTTGGGAACAATACGTGTGTAATTTCATAAACAAGAATGAATTTTAAAAAAATACTGAAAGCTAAGAATAAAAATAAAACCTTAAAGTCTAACCAAGCTCCTAAATTAATGTAAGTAACTTATTTTGAGGTAGCGCCAAACGATTATTTATCGGTTTGTTAAAAACTGATTCAGCACATTTAAATAACCGTTTGATAAAATTGATTCTATACATGTCCAATCAGACCTATCAGACTCTTTGTAACCCCTGCACAGAGAGAAACCCTGTGTCCCAGCAGAGGGCACGTTACAGGCTGATTGTTCCAGCAGTGAGATGTAATGATATGTTGCTGTCACATGTCCCCAAATTATAAGTCCTAGGATATGCCGGAGGATTTCCTCACTATGTTTTCCTTCACCGTTATGAGAGCAGTGATGATATAATCCCTCTTTAATTAAACGTTATCCGTGGATAGCTACACCTGGGTATTGCCAGTCTCTTGATGGAAATAGAGACGTGTGTGCACGCAGGAATTCATGCATAAATTCAATTCCACAGAGTCGTATTCATGCTGCGTCAAGACGACGTACGCTGTACTTAATTATACATATTTCATTAGAACTTGAAGACATTCAGCTACTGAGGTAGTGAGAGGCATCATAATGAATTCATTAGATCGTCTAAATACCTAAAATATCTAGTTTCTGTTCAAAATACCTTAATTCGAAAGCTTTGCAACTATTTGTCTCGCTTATTGGTTAAGTCAGAGATGCATACTATAGTATACCATTGTTTGTCGGCGACAGTAATAATGGCGACCAGACAGACTCAGTGATGAGGTTACAAAACTGTTTCTATCGTGATAGTTAACAATAGTTCTCTAAACTCCTAATAGAGACTCGGAGACAATCTACGACTATAGTTCTCAAATGCAACTTTACAGATTTCCCGTTTGTGGCGCATTCCATTTTAGATTAAACTTCTTAAATATGGTTTCTTACTTACAAAAGAAAATCCGGAAAATCTGGGAAACTATTAATTATGTTAAATAATTTGTTTAACGGTATAAGATCATTTGAATAACAAATTAATAACGTTAAAAGCTGAACTAAAAACTGATGGCAAAAAATATACGTTTGTAAAATAATACACAGCCATTACATTACACATTCCCATCATCCTTTATTTTTAAACTTTCATAATTTACTATTGTGTACTTATTTTTACTACAGCTTATTTGACAAACACTCACATGCAATCCTGTATCGAACAAAAAGAGCTTTATATTTTCAAAAGCCAACAGCCTCGAAGCCACATCAGCGAGTTCCCACGCCAGTGAATCTGAAAGGTTAGTTGCGTAACGTGAAGGAGTTATCTATACGTGCTGTGGCTATCTTTTGTATATCGAGTCCTTGAACTATCGCGTGCTAATCGGCGTCGAGGCCGGCTCGCAGCCCTCGCCAATCTAACGCCCATCTTCCCCGTCACGCGGTTACATCGTCTACTTACATAGATTATTGCAACACTTTCACTAACTAACGAAGAAAGTGAGTTTGACCTCCGGTCGATGAAAGTCAAATTAATCTGCTGCCAAATGCATTGATTTGATTGGTATAGTCGTGTATCGCCTTCATCAAATGAAGATTTGAAGAGTTGTTACTGTGCCAATTTTAACCATTATGTTTAGTAATGGTCGGGGCTCTCTTCTAGTGAGTAATTAAAGACGTCTGATCGTCTTTCATATGACATATTTATTACGCAGTAGTCTTTAATAAGCGCCTATTACATTAATAACTGCTGTAAAATTGTATTGCATAACTGATTGAAGTAATTCCAGTTGTTTAGATCATTTAAAAATAATTCATTAATATAAATTTTGAAAGAAAATATGTTTATTAGCGCCTCTTTGTTTATACGTTACATCATATGTAATACCATCAGATTATTGTAAAATATTTTGATAAAGAACCGATTTTTAACTTATGCTCAAAGACTACTTAAATACAGAACTACTTACTGACTTACTTAAAGACAGAAATGTCTTTTAGCTCCATCTTGCGGAAATGTCTCGAGCCTGAATTGATCCCTACCTTTTTAGCAATAACACAGTGTTTCCTAGTTAAAAAGTCTTTGTTAGTAAATTTAGTATGGAAGCGACACGTGATGTCGTTCGCTTTGCGTCTACACGGTCTCAAAGAGACCTCTACGAAATTCTCCGCAGGTGCTACGCGTATGCTACGCAAGAGCGACCGGGTGCTACGCGATGCTACGCGTGCGCTGCACATTAGGACGACACTCTGAATTTATTTAATTTAGCGGACATAGTCTAAATGTCTCTAGAAATGATTGAATTCTCGAATGATTGGATTAACGTCTTTTTTATTTTCAAAATACTATAAACGTAGGTAGATATCGTGATACCTCTTAACCTTATTTTGAAAATAATTAAATGAATGAGCGTGTGTTTTATAATTTCCAAAACATTCAATAAATCAATCTTTATTTTTGTGTCAGGATTCTTTTGATAAGTTAATTAAGCCTATCACAGTTACTAAACCGTACTTCCTGATAAAAATAAACTGTTTCTGGCGGCCTGCTTTTGACTCAAATTTTTTGACATTTTAATAGACTCAGGAATACACCAAGACATGGTTGTCAGTTCTCACTTCTCAAGTTTTCAGTAATATAGGAGCGGACATTTATCTGTTACCTGCAAAGAGCTCCGTCCTCTTTCTTAGAAATTCTTTATCCACGGGACTAACTTGAAGTTATTAAAAATCTTTTTAAATCAGAAAGTAATCTCAATTTACATAGAAATTCCGAAGAAATTGAAAAAACCTTAACATTTTTCCCGGTCCGGAGATTGAACCGTGAACCCCAAGCTCAGCAGTCCCACTTGGAACCACTAGACCAAGGAGACAGCCGAAGATGTAAATTTTTTCAATGAAAATAATTCGTAGTTTTTACAATAATTTGGAACACCATGACACTATAGATGTGCCACCATTACTTTTATTATTCGTAGGCCACCATTGTATGTTGAAAATTGATTGTCATAGTATGGGCATGTGACCCAGACTAATGAGAAAGATCTACGGCAAAGGAAAACATCGTGACGAAACTTGCACTTAATAAAACAAAATCGTAAACAATCCGCTAGTCAGTGTGGAGATCAATGATCGTACCTATTTCTCTTCTATGTATGAGAAGAGAACAATTTACAAGAGGGTCGTAATCATTAGTTACTCTATACGAATAAAAAAAATTAAAAGTCAATCATAATAATACGATAGTGACAAATCAACATGGTTTAGGTAGATATAAAGCAAATCAATTATTGTCCCCATACAAACACATTATAATAATAAATGAAAACATTGCTCGGGATCCATAAATACGTTACAAAACGTACGCCTACAGGATCATAAAATAAATTAAATTGTTTGTTAGTAGTGTGTCAGCTCTGGGGGCCTAATATCGACGTGTCACGTGATCGTGGGCCGCAGCGTGTTCATCAACGACACGGCGACACCGTGCGTTCAGCTGAAATATTCGATGGTAGAGGACGAGGTTGTGCGAGGTCACGCCTGTGCTCGGTCGTCTCCGGCCGCGTCCGCCGCCGCTCGGGCCGCGCCGCGACGACGCGCGCACAGCGACCTCTTGCGTGCGCCGCTACAGTGCCCCATCGAGTTTACGTCCAGCGACCACGCTGCGGACTCTGCCGCTTCTCACACTGCCATCGAATTGTTATATTAATATCGTTCCTAGGCGACTCGCCTGTAACGAACGACCGCCGCGAATCTTAGCTAAAACGTATAATTGCAACACGACACACCGAACCTAACGCATATCTCACAAAACGGGCCGTTCGTGCTGTAAACGAGTCGAGCGCTTAATCGATCGACTGCATTAAAAAGTAAAAATTATTATTATCGTTTTGCAGTCGACCTTTGCGGATTTTGTTGCGCTGCCATAGGTGTTTTTTATTTAAATTTTACACATATAGCTAAAAGTGGTCAAATATTGCTTAGGCTTATTGACTAGTCCATAATATCGAGTGCGGTGCCGTCCGGTGCTTAGTTTGCTCAGTGAACATCAGTGCGTCAAAATTGTCGAGGTGTTTTTCTTCGTTCGTTTCGTTGCGGGCTTAGCATTATATATTCTTTCGGTTGGTTCTTGCTTTGTTTTGTTATACTTGTGGGGAAAAACGCGATCCATGCTTGGAGTTATGACTACCATGGTATGGTTTCCTTTGTCTAAGTTATTTATCTACTTTTTCTCTTCTTAGTAAAAGAAGTTAGTTCACATACATTATCACATATTGATGCTTTTAGATTGAACGAATGTTACAACATTTTATGAAAGATCATCGAACCATTCTTCTTTCATAATTTCTTGTAGGGTTTGTTGGTTCTGACTGAGTAGTTTATATCTAGCCATTATCTAGTTATTTTGTATTTTATTTAGTCGTTAACATTGTATTTCTATAATAAAGCCGTGCTTCTCGCTTTGGAAGCTTCATTGTAACGAGAGTTACAGACGCTATATTGTACCTACCTGTTCATAGTATGGCGGCGATTCTATTGTAAAAACTATGCAGAGCATGCTGCCCCTCCCACGACTTCACGTTCTGGAAGGATTCCCAGGGGTTCAGTACAGGCTTGAGCCGCACTACATACAATATCCATCAAAACTCGCATTGTTGGCGTCATGCACAGCTTTAATTCATCTGTAGCCACATCAGTTCGTTTTGCTACTGGACACTATTACATAACGTTATATACTTGAAGTCGTTTGTTGTTTTGTGACTTATTTCACCAGTTATTATCGTTTTGAATCACAAGTGACAGTGCAGCTGCAGTGGTCGTTTGTTTCTCTTCATTAGATTCATAACACTGGCAACTTACAATAATTAATTCATTATTTTACATAGGTATGAACGCGGAATATAAAAATAAAATTAAATAGGTAACTCTAGACCACGGTAACACAACATAAGTACATTACCCAAAAAAATTGTTCTTCTACACTGTTAAAATAAAACGGTGCTACTTACAAAGAAATACAGTCGCAAAGAAAATAAATGCGTAAGACTTACATCTATTCTTGCAAATAGGTACCTACCGCTACGAATTTATTCTCGTAAAAATTCTCTGAATTGGCATTATCAACGGGAATCTGAGGCGAAGAGCTTGTGGCGATATTAAGTTGAGAGTTTTCACGAAGGGGATGAGGTGTTTTGTAATAAACGAAGCGCCTTCGTAATTTATGAATTATGTATGTGTGTCATTGTGTGTATATCGTGTTCCTCTGAGAACGTGTACATAGTATGTACCTATGCTTCAAGTTCGCCGCTCGTCTCTTGGGCCTCATAAAGCTAGTTTACGTAATATAGCTCTCAATGCTACACATCTCTAACACTGAGTGTCGGCAGTCTACTAAGCTTCTTTGGATTTTTTGCTTATTAAATCAACATAATCTGGGATATTTTCATAAAATTCAAAGCTTATGTTGAAGCAAAGCTTGTGTTAAATGTTAGATCTGTAAAACTGTATCACATAACGAAATTCAATCCGCTCTTAAACAGTAAAAAACATAGATTCATTTTATAAACCATATTATACTAGTTTACTATTTTGAAAACTTAAATCAATCTTTTGAAAGGAAATCCTTTAGGAGTGAAACTTTCTGTATTTGATTTAGTCGTGACAGTATTCATGTTTTTTTCATTCGTACAGAATGATTTACTACTAGGGAACATTTTCCTTACCAATTAGTGAAATACCGGATTGTACTTCCATTATTAGATACATCCTAAAATATTAATAAATGCATACTCACTCAGCTTTGATAATGCTAGCTAGCTACGCAGCTTTTTTCAAAATTACTCGTTACTTATAATTAATCATCATAATTCCACACTACCCACACGGACCTTAGCCTTATTTGAAGTAAAAGATAACAACATACAGATCTATACACGAATTGGCTAAAGTATCAGTGTCTATAATGCTGAGATCACAATGGCAGCACGGGTTGGTTTAACAAGACGTTTCATTCGATATTCGTATTGTATTGTCGTTCAATGTCAGTTTCCTCGTGTCCGTCATTATTCTCGAGCTCCAACAACGGAGAGAACGTCTTGCGCACATTGAACATGTGCACAAAAAGATGAAAAGAACCGCCTCCCATTGACACAGTGTCTTGAATGAGCCCGGCCTCGTTCTTCGCTTTCAGGCGCTCGTAGCTGTATGCCTATTAGTCGTGCTCTATACACTTGAACTACTGTCTTAGCCGACATTTGTGGAAACTTAAGCTGGTGCTTCCAAATACTTATACGATATAGTTGCGTTTCCTTTTGTCCATTTTTATACCATTTCGCTGTTATAAAAAATATACAAAACCATACCATCGTAAAAATATCGTCAACACTACCATGCAGTAACTGAGATTATTTACTAATACATAAATACGATTACCGGATTAGAAGAGAACGAGGGTTGAGAAGTGTACGTGGGGATAGATCGATCATCTATGCAAAACACGGCAATCGCACTGCTGGAGTCGGCGTCGGCGTTCGAGCGAGCCGTGCTGGAATGTGAGCACCTGGAGGCGTCGGAGCACGGCGGGTTCCGGTGAGGACGTTGGCGCGGCAGCGGCATGGAGGAGCGCGCGCCGGACGTGCCGCTGATCGTGTCGCCGCCGTGCGCCGGCGCAGGCGCCGCGCTCACCACCTCGCGCCGCGCCGCATCCGCACGCGGCTCCCGCGACGACCCACCGCACTCCACGTGGCGCTCGTCGGTACGCGTGCGTGACACCGGTTTCCGCGGCTCACGCAAGAGTGTCGTTCGCCTCGAACCGCCCTGTAATGGCCTCAACGGGTTGCCCGCCATCGGCAAGGAGGTAATCCATTTATCTCTTTGCCAGATAATGTGTTGCGATGAGTGTTTATTACATTTAAGTTTAAGGGATCTAAAATGGCCAGTGGCCATTTGTAGATTCACCGTTTTTGCTATGTAGGATACTGAACTTTGAAATTCAATGTTGTAAATCAGAAGGTTTAATTTACTCCGATCTCTGCTTGTCAAAATTATTTGATATTTAATTAAAATTATATTTTCTGTGACAGACGGGCAGCAACAATAGGGAGAAAATGATTGCGTAATTAATACTAAGTAATATCGCATACAACGTGAAGCACCGAATGAACTATTCACATGTTCCATACCTCTACGACCTCAACAACCCGCGCTGGATTATTGACCATCCCGATACACGATATTGTTCGTCATTATTGTTCATTCATATTTAAAATATCATAGTAGCATTTTGAAATAGGAATGTTGAACTTTAGAGAACTTAAACGTTTCAACACAATTTTCAATAGATGTGTTCAATAATTAAAAAGGCTTGTTAAACATTGCTAACACAGAATTAAATCGACCTGAAACCACAAATATTCACTAGTCTGCATTCTGCATACATACTTGTAGGTACATACACGAATACTTCATCCATTGATTTTTCATAGTTATAAATCTTAGCTTTTGAGAATGGATTTTGTTTCCTCATTTCATCGGGAATGCCTTTGCTGACGTACCTAATAATGCATCCTACTTAATCTTAAACATACTTATAGCACGTATGACCTAGTACCTGTTCTAGTAGTTTTAAATTATGTATAATCCGTAATAATTATGTACGTAATGATCGTGTAAGTAACGAAAAAGGAAAAAATAATTGCCTATACAAAAACGTTCCATACGTATATATTGTATTATAAATCACGGCTAATAAGCAAATTGTATCGTAAAATATAACTATCCGGTAATAATTCGTCGTACTTATGCAAGTGATTTGATTAACATCCTTGATATGTTGTGTTTGTATGTTTAAAAACATGTTAATCTTTGTTTCAACAATGTATAGTTTCGACAAAGTCCACTATGATCCCATTGTCTAAAGTTTAAGTTTAATTTTGAGCAAATATTCAGTGGGGCTAACTATCAATAATCCAATGACAACAATTCAACAGAAAATAATTATCACGTGAATTTTATAGCTAACCTAATGTATGAATAATTCCGTGTATTGTCCTGAACGCGCGTGTTAGCCGTAACATACCCACGTACGCCAGCCCACAGCTACCTTACTCGTAGGCCCACATAAACAGTGGTGACGTCATTGTTCGCAGGTACTGTCTCTGGGCGCGACGGGCGGCCACAAGGGAACCACGCAGCCTTCTCACCCCTGCACTATCCTCCACCATTCTCCTTACAAGGTAAGATTTGTATCTACGTCAGCATATTCATGCGTAAGAATGGCATTCCAAATGTTATAAAACAACGATTATTCAATTTTCCTCCACAAATCTAATCTACCCTGTAATTATTTAACAACTACAATGTAGCGTTTGAATTGTTCATATTGTAGTTTGCACATAAGAAAAGTATAAATTATATTCGCCGCATTGACCTCGCTCAACTCGACACAGTCGACACGCAACACGCTACAATTCCAAATAGTTTTGTTGTAAATTTATTTAAATCGTAAACTGTAGTCTATTAAATTTGCACAAACTTGTTTTACAGGCCGCTTGGGATTGGTTGATCCTTATATTGGTGATCTACACGGCAATATTTACTCCTTACGTGGCCGCCTTTCAACTGAACGAGCCCGACTTTGATAAACGCTCCCGAAGCTTCGGCGAGGACCCCATAGTAGTCATCGACATGATCGGTAATTTTCATCTCTAGAACTCAAAGATTCAGTCAAATAAATTAAACAGTCGACATACTTTGGCTCTTTCACTAGACCTCTTGAATATATGGACAGTAGCCAAAGAAAGGTCAAAACCTTGGGCTCTGTTTCAATTCCATATGTACAATTCCGTCAACCAACTACACTGACGAGCAATATAAAAAAACCACTTGCAAAGTGCTACAAAAATCTAAATATCTCCTAAACCACACAAGTTAGCTAGATGAAATAAATAAAATCTTGAAAACCATTTTTTTTTAATGTTTTTTATGCACTGTTAAATATACTCTTGAATGTTGCTTTTTACTTCAAGAAGTTATCTTGCGTGATTTCGGAAATATTTCATGATAAGTTAGTGGCTTTTTTATATTGCACGTCAGTGTATAAATCTTTTTCTGATTCATTTGTAAAATATTCAGACTGTTTCATTTTATGTTTCGACAGTAATTTCATAATTTGTACATTGCATGCATATTCAGTGGAAACTAGAACAGTAAAATAAACGCAGTATGTTTTATTTCTAGTGGACGTCACATTCATAATAGACATCCTAATAAACTTCCGCACCACGTACGTGAACGTGGCCGATGAAGTGGAGTCGGACCCCGCCAAGATCGCCATGCACTACCTGCGCGGCTGGTTCCTCATCGACCTCGTCGCCGCCATCCCGTTCGATTTGCTGCTGTTCGGCACCGACACCGACGAAGTGAGCTGCTTTACCACCTACATACACCACATTTGGTTTCATCTCACATACGATACACAAACTTAATTTTAGAATTAGACAACAAAAAGGAATGGCTGAATAGAAGACAAAAACACCAACGGCCTTACCGTGATTCGCAAACTCGTATCGATAGTCGCACTAACGGCTCCCTCGCCAAACAGCGAGAATCGATTCAATTCGTTTTTGGAGCGTGAACTAAGTAAGTTTGCATTTCACGGTGGATATCCAGACGATCAGTTGTCCGAAACGGTGTCACAGCTCTCGGAATCCCGAACTTAATACACTGAGAGTTCACAAAAAAATAATAATTGCAGTTAGACTAGTATATAAAATAACACAGTGGTCACAAGTGGAGGCCATACAGTACAACAAGATTAGGGTGGCGAAGCACGATACATTCCGCATTGTGAAGGGTAAAATAGGTCATAAGAATATGAAAGCGAACTAGGTCAAGTTAGGGTTGCACGATAAACATTTCAAGACGAAACAATAAGTACTTATACAGTGTTTGAACTGCTAAAGATTGTTTCGTTCGGGATGAACGGTTCTTTCGGACAAATGAAGTTCTGGTTATTATAGTGAGTCACGTAGTTGTGGAATGCAGTCAATGCAACAGTCACTATCGATTAGGTTACCACAGCTGATCATTTAAAGATCCCACTTTATATTTGAATCAATTAGCTATTCATAGTAAATTATAAAAACAATCAAACTGTGTAAAACCGACTAAAATCATATCATCCAGTATGTTTTGTTCGTAAGCAAAGTTGATTTGTGATTTTATTTTGATTTAAGACAACTACTTATTACCTGTTGATTTTGTTGACTATTAGTAACCAGTCGTGATTTATTTTATCATTTGTTAAATAGTCACGTTGTGGAGAATGCCCGAAGGTGGGTGCGTATTGAATTTGTAATACCATTTCTTGTTACAGCAGGGGCTGGAAAGTGATGAGGTATACCATCTTTGTGAACTATTTTTATGTTGCTGCCACTCAATTTTATTATATTTTTAGTTGACATATTTTATTCATTAATTTCCACTAGCCATTTTGAATCCACTAAGTGAATGCGTTAATGGAAGATATGGACGCTTCCCATGAGCAAAATGTCAATCATTCCAAGTCGTACACCGTTCTCGACATGTTCCGAGCTCACTAGTTATCACGAGCTTGCCGCAGGGTAGCGACGACCACATGGCTAGATCCGAGCAGGACGTCGCTCTGCGTAGCGTTTATTTAATAAATCATAAGTCAAAATACGTGAGTCTCAATGGTCGCTCCTTCCAACTTTAAAGAGCCGAGATTGAATAATGTTTCATGATACCACTATTCAGTGGTAGCAATAGATGTGCCTTGGTAATCAGAAAATATATCATCTTTTTTTTATATTTGAGCATAATATTTTAGCTTTATTAGCACATACCAGTAACATTATATACTTAGATTTGTAATGATATACTACTTGCATAATTACTTACTGATATAGTTGAGAATCTCATAATATATATACGTACTGATTAGTACCAATATCTAGATTCACTAAAATAGTATCAAGAACAAAAATTATTTTAGAAGTCATCAAGTAGGTAATTTAGATAGATGTGGAAAAATAAATAT
This sequence comes from Agrochola litura, assembly GCA_949152395.1. Taxonomy (NCBI): domain Eukaryota; kingdom Metazoa; phylum Arthropoda; class Insecta; order Lepidoptera; family Noctuidae; genus Agrochola; species Agrochola litura. The sequence goes on from OX424493.1 coordinate 14,828,230, forward strand.
TAAATACATAATTATCATGCGGATATGATTTTATAGCGAAACTACATGGTGGAACATTTTTCATTGGCTTTTCTTAGTAAAAGTACGTACGAGTCACGATATGCACAGAGCTTGGTAGCAATTACGCTCACACTTCCCAGACTTTATGTACCTACCGATCAATAGATCGCCTTTATTCACGACAAGAAGCACCAAGTTATATGTCCGTCCCGAACTTACAGAACTACTTGAAGCACCCACCTTACATCAAGCTATATATCAATATATTGATGTACAATACTGTATCCGCCACTGATCTGTATACCCACTTACATTTATTTACTCATCGTAATTTGTGTTTGTTAAAATTTTGTAATTGGTTTAAATTATCATCTACATTGTTATTTATTTTCTTACATACATAAGGATTACCTATTTTTATTTTAAATTTAAATAAATTGTTTTGAAACGATTTTATTTATTTTTGTTTTTCCTTTTTTCCAAATCCAAACTTAATAAAACTAAATCAAATCTAAAACTACCCGCAGTGCACGGTTCAAACTGAGAACCCATGAGAGATGGGGGGTACGTTTCAATAACTATACTTTGAGTCACTCATCGAAAGCAATCCATCGACAAACAGCATCAGCTTCACAAGCAAAGCTTCCCATGATAAATACAGCACAAAATGACCACACGTGTGAATGTTACAACTATTTACAGTACCTAGACGTACATATTAATATAAACTTAACTCAAATCTGTTTGTGTCCTTTATTATAGCCGCCAATCTAAAGCTTTTGAATAAATATAACTTATTATTCTAAATAAATGAAACACATTACTTTGCTAATTTTAAAATGTTTCTAGTAATTACGTATATTTTTCGTTACTTATTATACAATCTTAAGATTTCTTCTAAAACATAAATTAATTTAATTAATACGAAATCCTCTAGGCAATACTTGAAAAAATACCAGATTTATATTGTGGTATATAATCATACACCCGTCGAAAAAGTTGATAACTTTAGGTAAGTCCACAAAATCTCTAAATTCGGATATTTGCAAAACATTTCTGCCAAGAGTTTTTTTTAAATGCACCGAGTTGTATGAAAATTACTAATCTTTGTATATATTTCAAATTATTGTATTCGCTTAAAACTTGAACTCACACGACCATTAAACATTCACAATTCAACACCATGGTGTAGGCACCGTGGTCAGATAAACGTAGAGGGACTTGTAATTGGCAGTGAAGTGAAATCAGTAATCAAACAGTATTATGCACCGCATTATGTACGAAGCCAGCTAATTTTATAGTTTTAAAATAATCGCTTTTAATTCTGCAAACTACATACATATATCTAAGTTTGAGCTCAGCAGCATTCATAGGCCAGTTTTTGCTTAGTTAGCGTGGTTTTCGCTGCGAGGCCTCGTTGATGCTATTTAGTTTTAAGCGAACGTTTCATATAACGCTTGAGTTGGGTTTGCGGCTAAGTTGCGTTGCACAGCGGCTCACGGATCGTTCTGAGGTGTGGTTGTGGTGCTTGCAGACCACGACTCTCATCGGTCTGCTGAAGACGGCGCGTCTGCTGCGGCTGGTGCGCGTCGCACGCAAAATAGACAGATACTCCGAATATGGCACCGCCGTACTGCTCCTACTTATGGCCACTTTTGTTCTTATTGCTCATTGGTTGGCCTGCTTATGGTGAGTATTTAGGAATACCTACTTGTATCATGAGGGAAATTCAAAACAACGAGGCTCATTTTTCTGAATATTATAACACAATCTTTGTGCAATGGACAACCGGTAAATCATTTTATGTGATGCAAATCTTATTCAAATTGACCTCGTTGTAATTGAACAGCCCTATTTATAGAATTAGGTAGATACCTACTTAAGTACATAAAAACAAACTTACACAGGCCAAGTGAGACAAGCCCATGGTTCAATAAGTTTCACTTACACCTCCTTTTGCTTAATTGCTCCTGTTCATCTGTCTGTCCTACAACGCTCGTCTTGTTACCCAGGTACGCTATAGGCAGTTGGGAACGTCCTCAGCTCCACGCCCCAATAGGATGGCTGGACGCTCTCGCGAATGATGTCCAAGCTTCTTATGACAACTCTACTGGTCCATCCATGAGGTAATGTACAAAAAAGTACGTTATTATAAACAATTAAAATGTCAAACTAATCTGAAATTTTGCTTTCCAGATCTCGATATATAACCGCTTTATACTTTACGTGCACTTCGCTAACAAGCGTTGGATTTGGAAACGTTGCGCCGAACACTGACATGGAGAAAGGGTTCACAATATTTGTTATGCTGGTTGGCTGTAAGTTATTTTGACTTAGTAACTTACCACCGACTTCTCTGACCCGGTGTTTACGTTGCCACTAAGCAGGTTAGTGGTAGCCCGGATGCTTGAGGACATGAAACCTAGAAAGTACGGCCTTTTCAGTTTATATAAGCAAGTATTTGGCGAAAGGTATCAGTTGAGTTTCCCGAAACATAGATGAAAACATAGTCAATACTCGTTCTTTATCTATAAGTGAAGAAGTTTTATTCCTTTAATGGAAAAATTAAAAACTGTTGCTCCACCGGGTCAGAAAAGTGATTATCACTGCACTCGACGAAAGAACATTACAAAATCACATGAAAAACTTTCTTCTTGCAGCTCTCATGTATGCCAGTATCTTCGGCAATGTATCAGCTATTATACAAAGACTGTATTCAGGAACAGCTCGTTATCATACACAGATATTAAGAGTACGGGAATTTATTCGCTTTCATCAGGTACGAGACTGACTACTATTTGAACACTAATTCCAACTTACATGTAATATACATAAAGTCCATTTTTTTGTTCTGACACCAACATTAGGTAGCTCCGTGATGTTTGCTCTCTTTTAAGCGCAAATCAGATGAATAGCGCTATCTCGTTCTGATGTCCCATTGTGTCATCATAACAAAAATATTAACTCTTTGTTGACTGTACTTGTAGATAACGAATCCTTTAAGACAAAGACTGGAGGAATATTTCCAACACGCCTGGAGCTACACGAACGGTATCGACACGTCCAGCTTACTCAAGGGATTCCCAGAGTGCCTCCAGGCAGACATTTGTCTTCACCTCAACAGAAACTTGCTCGCGAACTGCTCAGCATTTGATGGTGCTAGCCCAGGATGCTTAAGGTAACTGCAGTTTTTGAACTAGTGTCATTATGATGAAAAATGAAGGGTTCTGTAGTTGGGATGAATTTAACCCAAGAACAAACTACATATACATCGATATACGTCACAGTCAATTCTCCAAATGCAAATGTACGTTTGTAATCGCAAAAAAAATGTGATAAAACTACAAATTATCAATTTTCAAACTTTTTCCTTTACTTGTGCTGCGAGACCTTGCTACCTGACAAAGGTAGACGGGAAGTACCCTGCAGGTTTTGATTTATTTGCGAGTATCAAAACATGTCACATAAATGGCCGTATTTTATCATTGCGTTGACTTAGAAGCCTGATTTTTTTAGAGCTCCAATAAAACATAGATCTACGTTAATGATATTATTTGATATTAACTTGATGCCTCCTCGCGTTTCTGAGAAAATGGGTCTTAACTAACTGACGGACGGACAACGAAATGATCCTATAAGGGTTCCGTTTTTTCCTTTTGGGGTACCTAATGAAAAATCAACTACGATTTTTCCCAAAGCCTTCATTACAAATTTATTGTCTATCAATTTAGAAAAATCAACTTCATAATGAATAAAATAACGTTGACTTCTGAATGAGCCTAAAAACAATCAAAGATTCCACCGACTTCCAAACCACGCAATATTCCAACGCGTTTTCCTACACATATAATATGTTACTTTTTTTAACCGACTTCTTTTGTTTTGTTTATAGAGCCCTCTCGCTGAGATTCAAGACGACGCATGCGCCCCCTGGTGAGACCCTGGTGCATCGCGGCGATGTCCTCACCTCCCTTTACTTTATTTCCAGAGGATCTATAGAAATCCTGAAGGACGACATTGTTATGGCCATATTAGGTATGTTTACTAAGTTATCTTTATTAATCCTCTGAAGAAAACAAGCAAATTCTCTGTCCTGCCTAATAACCATTGATATATATATCGTCTGATTTAAAAGTTTGTTTTGTTGTGATGAAAGACTTTACACAGATTCACGAACCTTTTTAACCGTTTAGTATGGTTGATGCAGCCCATTTCATAAAGTTTTACATTGATTTAAATAATTATCTAATTGAAATCAAAATACGTATATACGTATATCTTAAGAAAATCTCTAACCCAATATTAATGTACGTTTTGTATTTTGCAGGGAAAGACGACATATTCGGCGAGAACCCGTGCATCTACGGCACCGTGGGCCGCAGCAACTGCCGCGTGCGAGCGCTGACTTACTGCGACCTGCACCGAGTACATCGAGACGACCTGCTAGACGTGCTCGACTTCTACCCCGAGTTCCGCTCCTCCTTCGTCAACAACCTCGAGATCACCTACACCATGAGAGATGTCAGTTTTACGTAATAAATTGAGATAATAAAATAAAGGCATACAAAATCGAAAATTTTTGAAGCTACATTTATACTAAAATAATGATAAAAACCTGTAAACAAGTCAGTTTCGTAGTAAATTGTAGCAGGATTATGCGCTACGAGAATGGCTACGAGGCTACAACCGTAGCACGTCTACGACGGCGTAGCCACTACGTAGCACGGAGAAAGCTCTTTACAAAAGACGTTTATGTCTTTTACAAAAAAAAAAAATCAAATAATACATAGAATAATAGATTTAAAAAAATCTATTATACGCTACGAGGCTACGACGCTAGACATTACATAACACGGAGAAAGCTCCAGAGAAAAGACAGAAATGTGATGGTTTTTTTTTGTCTTATGTTGCAGGATGAATTAGGTGGTATTGAGCCAAAGCGTCGCATGCGCTATGAGAACCCATGCGATGCGCGACTGCTGCGTGAAGCGTACGCGCGCACCACGCGTCGACCGCACACTGAAACCTTCGCGGAGAAAGTGGTGAGTAAATCCTTTTGCTGATGGTATCAAATCGAGATGTCTCTGTTATTACACATTTTTTTACGCATCATAGACATGACGTCAGACAAATCCTGCATCGCGCAATTAGAGTTTACTGAGCGATCGACATATATACAAGATTCAGACTTCAAACCATTGGGCAGTTACCCGCCAGACACAACACCCTATTTCTATGGTGGATGAGTGAACTTTACACCCTTTTCCTCATTCCACTAAAAACTGTTTACTAAATCGATATTGCGTTCTTTTTTTTTTTTAAAAACGATATGTTTTATCAGCATTTTTAACAAAATTCAACTTCGAATAATGTGCATTTAATTCGTAATTAAGGCCCGCTTGCATCTCAAACCACTAAATGCGTTTAGCGCTAAAAAATTAAAATACCTTTTTGTCTCTGACATCTTTAAACGATGGATAGAAACAGAACGATGTTTTAAATACGTTTAGTGGTAAACACATTTAATGATTTGCGTGCAAGCGGGCTTAGTGTTCGAGATAGCTGCTCACTAAGATTTTTATGATTTGTTGAAACATGGTACATGTTCTCAATGGAATGCATGCATGAGTTTACGCATCAGATACATTTGAAGTCCTCCACCGCTGTTGCAGGACTCTCAGTGCAGCGATGACGACACGGAGTCGCCGGCCAGCCGCGGCATCCTCGAGTTCTCGGCGGACAAGGCGGGGCAGGACGTCACGCCGCTCAACTTCAACTTCAGCAAGCAGCGCTCCACCACACTCAACTCTATCACCGGTAAGCACACGCACTCACACGAGGAATGAACCCTTTGTTTCTTTAATATTACGACCTACCACAAACGCCCGTTCAATACAAAGTCACAGAAACCCCGGGTGGCATGTTGTGGTACCTTCCTCTCTATTCATAGAGTAGATGACCTAACACATTATAGTAAATGGATGAACAATATGCATTTCCCTTCGCCATGTTTAAGTCTCTTCTTTACTGTAATACCTACCTTGTGATCCGTTACAATTTCAATTTATTTTTCTGTTTGATTCGTTAAGGGAGTTAATTTTTGTCTTGGGATATTTTAATAATTTCTATCATTATTTTATTTATATTTTGCAAAAAGTTTTCATAAATAATATCGTAGCGGTATCAAGTATACGGGCAAAGTGTGTGTTATTCGGTCTTTTAACTTTTTGCAAAACTACAAATGTACAAATATCATTGTAATCAATCAATTTGGACATGAATATTAAAGTAATAGCGACTAATTAAAGTTTATTTCATTTAGGGCAGCATGTGTTACGCTTGTTTCCTTATTTATTTATATTCCTATTTACTGGTGACGTGGGAGGGGATGCGGTGTGGCTATCACTTAGTGTCGGCACTGTTGACGCCAGTGGCCGCTAGTGGCCGGCAGTGGCCGTCAGTAGCCGCCAGTGGCCGCCAGTGGCTCTGATAGGAGAGAGCTTCGTGATAACGCGTAGCTCTCGACCCTGGTGGCCCCCCGCACACCCCGCACCCCCGGTACCGCCCGCCCCGCTCTGAGCGCGGCCCTTGTGTGCAGGCATGCTAGCGCAACTTAAACGGAGCTTCCCAGACCTCTACCATCATAAAACACATCAGCCACTGCACAACAAGTACTGTAAGTATGCATATATATTATACTACTTTGTAGTGCATGAATTAACATCAAAAATGGTTTATAAAAATCAAATTAGTCACATCAAAGTACCGGTTGAATGGTTTCCATGTAAAATACTCATCTGTACAATATGGGCACGCAACTGTCAACCGGAACTTTCACCCAAAATTATAACTGAATTGGTAATATTATATTAAATATTTGGAAAAAAAATTATAACGCAGCAACACAAAGTTTAACAATATGCATCAAAATACCTGCGGTATTTTACCATCACACCATAATTCAAATGAGGAAAATCAATAATTAGTAGGCTACGTGCTAAATTATTCATTCTCATACCACTACTTAACAAATTTAATTATAATTCGATGAATCACGTAGGTATGTATCCCGAGATGTTAACAGTCACTATAAATTACTATACACGTGCATAATTTCCAGCGCAATCCACGCCTCAAACGTATAGAAGTCGCGCGGGCGTGCGGCGCCAGTCGTCGGCGGGCCCGCTCAACGATACGTCCCCGCTGACGTGCGCGGCGGCGGGCGAGCCGGCCGTGAGCACACCCGCGCACAGCGCCACGTTGCCCGTGTCCAGCCTCAGCACCAACCCCAGCTCGTATTATACCAACGCGTCGCCTTCGCCGCCGGCGCCTGCGCACCAGCATGTGTCGTGCGACGACATACTCGCCCCCGCCGCACCCGCGCCCGCGCGCACCCCCTCCTGCCGGTCCGCGCCGCACTCCGCCGTTAACCTGCACCAAGCCGCCTGCAACGGCCGCCCCGCCGCGCTCGCTCTGTCTCATGACAAAGCTCAAAATGCTGCAACCGCACAGGTAACATTTAAACACACGGAACTTTTTAAACCTAAGAACGGCTCTCGTACCTACTAAGACTATTCGTGTTACAGGATAGCATGTCGCCACAGTACCAGAACGTAGGAGCCGCTGCGACGGCAGCATCGGTAGCGACCGTACTTACGAGACTAGAAGAGTTAAGTCGTCGTGTAGCCGTACTGGAGTCCGGGCTCACCGCAGATGTGCGACGCATCCTGCAGCTGTTGCAGGCGCGTGAGGGCACGACTCACCACAACGCGCAGCCTGCGCACACCCCTTCCACAGTGCTACCCAAAGCCTCGCTCTCGGTGCCTCAAACCAATGAGGTGACGTTCACCACCTACAACCAATTGCTGAGTAATATAATGACTAGTCAATAATGCGTTGTTTATGTCTCTAGTGGGAGTGGAACTGGAGCGGGGAGCGCGAGCGTGGCGGGCGCGGCGGGCGCGGCGAGCGCGCGCCGGGCGTGCAGCGCTCGGCGTCGGAGCCGCACGCGCCGCTGCCGCCCGCGCTGCCGCCGCCGCCGCACTCTCACTCGTTCTACAGGTAGTGTGAGGCGCGCGAGACGAGCGCCCCCCGCTCCCGGCCGTCGTCGCGCTCGCTCGCCGAGTCGACGTCGTGCGGCTCGCTGGCGGGCTCGCCGGCCGGGGAGGCGCCGCCCGGCGGCACGCGCCCGTCGCCGCCGCGCGCGCGCTTCCACTTCTGCCGGCGCATCGCGCGCTACCGGCCCGCCGACGTCCGGGGCTTCCTCTGACGCGGCCCTCACCCGACGCATGGACCAATTTTGTACTTCCGTTAACGCCTAAATAAACACGTCCTCGCGATCTCGCGAGCGGGCGGCCTCTCCCGCCCGTGCCGAGTCCATTTGTAATAAAATTTCAATAATGTTCGCTTTAGTAAAACTTTAAGATTGTCCAGCGGGCCGGATCCGGTTGATTCGACGAAAAGACACGAAGCCGTTTCACATTATAAGGTAGTGTACGACTACACGAGTGGTTAGAAATGCAATAAGTGGTGGATATATTGGGTGCTTTAATTTTATGTATGTAATTTACAGGCTTTTAAGAGAAGTAAATTTTTACATGATGTATTACGTATGGGGATGTGTACAATAGCACTATCTGACCGTATTTTTCATCAACTCTTCCGGTTAATGTGTTTAAGTTAATTAATCCAAATATATTATCCAAATTGACTTATTAATGTATCTACGTAATTATTCTATTCTAGACTTCAGCTAATTCAGAATGAGGCTTATAAGACTGAGAGACTACGTAAATACCGTGAACTGTATTTCCAGAAGCGAGTACCTAAACGATAAACGCTTTCTACCCGTCCTTGCTCCTTGCCTTTACATAGTAGCTAGGTATGTGTAACACTACTGTGAACGACATTATGAACTGCTCCTTGTGGAAGTGCGCTTCTGAGGTTTCACTCGACACACGTATACACACATTAGTTGCCGCGTTGTCTTCAATGATACATAACTACATAAATATTTTATTAAACTGTTTTCGATTTCTTGTCTTTGTTTAGTAAATTATTTATGACTCACATGCGTCAAATACTTTGCAATCTGACGACGAGTGGTTACAAACATTCAATACTCATACTTAATATTAAAATCCTTGTCTCCCTTCTGACTTTATTTTAATTACTATAATTATGGCTCAAATTATTAACTTTATGTTGTGTATGTGTATCCTAGTTACGGAGTAAGAGATTTCGCCAATATATCATTATAAGCAATAATAAAGCCCACCGTACGTTTAGGATGTACATCGTGATTATTACGTAAGTGGCTCATAACACCCAATGTTAGGTGTACACCGTGTACAGTAACCAGTAGAGCTACAGTTTGTTTGTCGCCGCACTTAGGACTCTCAAGTATACTATCGTTCCCGTAATCATCATATCGTACTGCGTCATATCATTCTCAAACCATTTCATTTTACAATGTATTAAAATCAAATGTTATCTTTTTATTCAAATGAGAGTTTTAACTTAACATTCCAATTATTGCTGTTAGGCGTATTAATAATTAACTAAGGTGTTTGCTTTTTAAATACCGGTCAATTAAAATAAACATAATAATTCATTATTTTTACTTGCATCGTATTCTCAACAACTGTCCTGATATGCTCTCTGTCTTTGTAGATAGCTGCTTTTAATTTAGTACTTAAAAATACCTACCTTAAAGTATATTCTGTTCCAAAACTATTTGATGAAATTGTAAGCAAATGGGTTAGAAAACGTACCTGTGGGTGCCAATTTGAAATTGAGTGACTATAATTCCATTATTTAATTAAACAATTCTAAATTGCCTTAAAGATGTTTTTTATTTAAATTGAGGTTATTTTGTAACCTCCATTTTCGTCGACGATTTTAAATTCTGTTACTCCAATAACAGTTGTTGGAAAAAGTGATGAGATATAAAGTTGAAACCTTCTAAATACAGATGAATGTGTTACTACTTCCCTTTAGTGTGTGATTGCGTAAGCATTTAAACTTTCATCAAAAAGTTTTAAAATAGATTATACCTATAGAATTATTATGTACGGCGTTATCGCTCCGTTTGAATCTGCAATAAGTAAGTACATCTCTTTAAACTTTATATAAAATGACGCGAGTTTATATAAAATTGAATTTCTGTTCTTTAGCTTATACTTAAACGAGCAAGCTTCTTCAGGTTTATTTATGTAAGACGAGCACTGTTCCTTGAATTATTGTTATAACTCATCATCGATCTTCTAAGCTATAACTTTGGATACAATTTACTTGTACACAGTGCTATTTGTCTCATGTTTTCGATCATTTTAGGAAATTACCATCATCTGTATCGCATGGCAATACTAACTTAAATAGCGAGTTTTTGACGACAAGCAGTAGAAACATAGTTGTGAAATGAAAACTGCCAAATTGATCACTTTACATGATTACATTTTCAAAAAAGTAGTTATTTTATTCAAATTACAAACATCAGTATATATGTTAACAAAGGAATGCTTCACGCTATTATTGTTTATTGTTAATCTTTAGACAATAAAAAAAAATGTGTTTTAAGTCACCATGACAAATGTACGCATTCGTAAATTATCAAACAATATACTTATTGTTTAATTTTACCTTAAATATTACAGCTTTAATTTAAAAAGAAGTAACCAAAACATTTACTAATAGAAAGTTCAATGGTTGACTTAAAAATAAATGATAATAATAAATGGTTTTGAAAAAAGCATGTAACATCGCACATTAGTTCTACTATTGATTTTCTGCGTGTAGTAGGTTGTATTTAATGTAAATATTTAGATATGGTAGACTTAGGTTTGTAAATTGGTCAATTCCCAGATGTTATACTTATTCTTCAATCTATCTAGTTTATCAAATTAATAGCTTTGCTTTATATTACTATCATTATATGCCGAGTATTCTAGATCTACATTTAAGCATTGTTATTTGCTTTAGTAGTAATAGAATTACAATTTTCCTGAATGTCATTTCATTAAATAGTTATCAATAAATATAAACCATTATGTATATTTAAAAAAATAACAAACATTAAAATTAGATGATTAGTGAAACTCAAAGATTATATAATGTTATCAAAGTAACCCGCTGATATTTGATTCAATACATGAGCAACCATGTGGCAGGTCTCGTTCTTCCCATATTTAAATAGTTCCAGATCAAAATATACCCTATTTTATGTTTACGCTTTGGAGTAGGTATATAAACAGAGGTTTCACATAAATAAATAAATGAAAATAATATAGATCAAGTTTAAAATGTATTTACAAATAAAAACAGTTGATGTTAATTATTTACGTTCGTTATTTATTAAATTTCAGATTCCTTTAGAAGAACTGCATAGCTATAACAATACAATACCGACTTTATTATTATAAGCACTATAAATTAAATAAAACCGAGTGAAATTAGATTAATATTATTATGAGTAGGTACAACAAGTCCCTTTAATTATGAGCAATTAAAATCATTCCAAAATAAGCAAATCGCAATAACTTTGAGTAAACATGTGGAATGGTTGGGTACTTACAAGTCTGCTACGCAAATACACAGACCTGTGTAACTTGGTCACTTAAGAGTAGGTTCGTTATGAAATACTATTCACAACGAATTTTATTTAAATGCTCTCCCATCGCCCTTAACATAATTATCTTCCTAAGCAGTTATTTCAAAAATAGTACTCAACAGAGTTCAAACGTGTACACTGTACAAGTCCTCGCGTACCTCCATCATTTGCTATTGTCATTATTTTGTTTACAAGCTTGGGCTAGAGACCCTTTCAATATTTTCTAAACCTCGTTAGAACCGTCACAAGTGTACATTTCAAACACGCTAGAATGATTTAGAAGTTTGACTAATAGCGCTTAAGCACAGGGTGTAATTTTGTTCGTAAGTCATAATGATAACTTAAGATCCTAGACAATTAATACTAAAATAATATTATTACTTACCATCGATAAAGTTAACGTAGGTATCTATTGTCTGTATTAAAATGTTGATTAACGTAGAGTTTCGAACGCTTAGTATGTTTGCCGGCACAAGTGCACCGACTCTTTGAACGGGGCACTTGTGTTACCTTTTTATAGTCTATTCGTATTGCACACTGGTCATGTTCTCCGACATAAGTAAGTCTATCACATTTACGATGAATTGTTGCTTCAACTTGACATGTGCGTAGGTTAGAACTTATGGTAGGTATGCATCATTTGTTATGATCACTACTCAAAACCACCTTAAAGGCCTACTATTGATAGAATGATGGAGTTGTATTCGCCCGTCTCCAAGTAGTGCGCAGACGCTTCAGTTTCATTATTTTAATGCATTACTTACAACTTTGTGAACCTAAGTACACAGAACTGACTTTTGCGACACTTAAATATCTTTCAGCCACTAATTATAACCACGTCGGTAACACTCACACCTAGACATCATTATCTAAAAGTAACATCGATCGGTACTTGTCTGCTGAGAAAGACATTAACTTGTCGCAAACGACCTTTAATTACTAAAGCATTTGGAGCCGTGCTATACTAGTAGATATAGGTAATATTATTTATTCTGTGACTATACGTAATATAATGAATTGTTGTATAAAACTAGCATGTAGGTGCCGCGGTTTTAGCTGAGAATTCCCTTCTGAATCCAATAGACATAAGTGTAGTTTAAGTCGTCACCTTGCGAAAAGATGTTCGCTTAATCATTTAAAAATTGTTGCCTTGAAATATTTTAGTCACAGAAAACTGGTTGTTTCAGCTTTGAATAATCTCACAATTATATTAGAATATTGTAACGATAAGTTAAGTATTTTATATTTCAAGTACATAAGCGCAAAGTTAACGTGTGCATTGTATTATGTAATTTTGTCTGTGATCGAAATTTTATATTGTTAAGCTGAAAATTAAGCGCACGTATAATTATTTTGAAATGCTGAAAATATTGTGTCATACATACATTCTGTGTGCTTTAACTAGTCATCCGTTTTCCATTTCAAGTACCTACAGAGTCCCACTAAGCTCATAAAGGCACATATGTATCAATAAATACCTACCTAACCACTTGATTATAAAATTTTATTTTCATATTGCTGGTGATCTACACACTTGTTTTAAGTGGGATTAAATTTGTTACAGAACCAATTGATTATATATCTTTCATTCATTGGTTAATTTATCATCTTTAACTAAATGTAGGTACGTATAGTGTTATGAGTTTATGACCATACATAAACAGTACCTACCTACCTATATTTTTAATGCTCATCATGCCTCTTTAGCATTAAATTATAATACTCGAATAAAGTTAATCCTCAAATTATGAAAGATATATTGATTAAATAGGTACCTTATTAAAAAGGTACTCGAAAAAATCGTCAATAAAGTCTCCTTGCCTTAGTACTCGTACCATTTCAAATAAGTATTTGTACCCAAGTCCCTTTAAATTAATTAATACATTAACAAAAAGCATTACAGAATGTATGAGTGATTGATTACAAATAGGAACACGTGTATAATATCTCCTAACCATTCAGATATCTTAATGTTACTAAATATCTCACTAATTATATGAAAAGTGTACATTTAGTTATGTTATGAACAAGTTCTGTTATTGACAAAACATTATTCTAAAGCATGTTGCGTGTCTACCGAATCGTGACAACTGTAATATTAAGCTAATGTACTTACAATACTTGTTGAATTAATTGCTGTATTGAAAAATGTGCGAACTGTTGGGTAAGATCCATCAATAAAGGATAGGTAGTAAGTTAATGCCTATTTATGTGAGTCTGCCGTTAGTAATAAATGATTGTGTTCGGGACTTAACAGACTCGTTCTTCGAAATACATAACTATAAAGTTCCATATTACCTATGTGGTAGACATAGGTAATATGGAACTTTATAGTTATTTATTTTTCCTTTTCTCGATGGTTCTAGAAATAGAGCAGTGCAGTGTTAAGGAACTATGCGAACAGCTGCACGCGTAGCATGCCCACCGGAGAAACGGGTTTTGTCGACGGAAAAATAGACAAAATGACAGATAAACAATCACAATCTCTCATTTTGTCTATTGTTCCGTCGACAAAACCCGTTTCTACGGTGGTCATGCTACGCGTGCTGGAAGTGAGATTACTATATTATTTACAACTCTTAGTAAAGGTTTATATTCTGTCGATAAGTTTATAAATCAACCATCTGGGCATGTATAGAAATATATAGGTAGATAAATTATCTGCAAATCAACAGTCGGAGTGTAGGTATCTACTAATTTCAATAATAAAACTAAAGAATTCTTAAGTGAAGCTGAAAAGAATAAAGTGACATGTGGATTTAGGCAATAAAAATGTTCTTATGTTAGGTATATTTTTCTGGTTGCGTTATTGTTATCACGTTTAATTAAGACGCTTTGAATCCGAATGTTTTTATTTAAAGCTCGGAAGCACGTCTATTGCTGAAATCAAACCAAATAGTTTGTACTAAGCCTATTTACTTACATGTTGAAAAAAGTTATTCGTACATGCAGCCCTTTCTATATTGGGACCCACATAACCAGTATTTTAGCTTGCCCAGCTAGTACAGTACCGACTCAATTTTATACTAATAACTACTCAATGTTCAGTGTATAGATATAACCCGCATGAAACGCATTGTTTTAAGGATCTTCACTCCTACTTACTATAGCAATTACTTTATTTTGTGCACCCAATAATGATAGTGACAACGATCAATATTTTATTTACATCTACGTTATTCTAAGCACTGACTGGAACGATATTATGACAGTTAATTTATAAGCCACAAATTTTTGCTTTAGGTATACTTTTTATACAAATTATTGAACGTTTGTTCATTATAATAATATGCGTAAACAGTACATGTTAAATACTTACATGTACGTACTTAGAGCATTATAAACAGAGCACATTAGTCACATAGTTAATCAAAAGTTTGCATTCATTGAACAGCGCAAAATTCTCGTGGAATAAGTTCAGTGGAATAAAATATCACGCACATGCGACATATTGTTTTATTTCATCAGCTAAGAGAAGCCTTCCCCCAAGTGAAAGTTCCTACCTACATACAAATCGTTATCAGATTCTCCGGATAGAAAAAACCTTTTCGCAATGTAAGTATTTTTTGGGAAGACGGGTGGGGGTGTCCTGTACCTTTTTTGCACCAATCGGCATCGATTCGATTGAAGAATAAAAGACCAAATACAGTAGGTATAAATCTCCAATTAACTGGCGAAATAATTTTTCCTGTCAGAGTAGTCGGATATGAAACGCTGACCCATAGATATAATATTTCTATGCGCTGACCTCATCCAGTTTAAAAAAATATCATTGACGTGAAAAGTGTTTGCTCAAAGTCAGTTACAGACAATAGTAGTTTATGAAACTGTTGCTTATGAAGGGTATTAGAACACGAGTGTGTGTTTAAAAACCGAGCTACGGCTCGGTTTTTAAACACTCACTCTCTTTTTAATAGTAGATATCACATGAGTGTTTTAATACTTACTAATGTGCAGTTTCATACACTATGTTATCTGCTCTCATATGCATTGGGATTGAACCTTCTAAACCAAAGGTCAAAGTTAAAAGAGTATGAAATAGTTTATCCTTATCCTTATACCCTTACTCCTTACATATTATAAAACAAAGTCCCCCGCCGCGTCTGTCTGTCTGTCTGAACGCGATAAACTCAAAAACTACTGAATGGAATTTGAAACGGTTTTCACCAATGGATGGAGTGATTCTTGTGGAAGGTTTTAGTGTATAATTCATTAAGGTTTTGTGTAAATTGGCTGAAATATGACGATTATTGTCGAAGATGTCGGAAAAAATCATGCCGACTGGGAGCTTTACTGGCGTGCGCCACGTTATCCGTTAGAGATACATCAAATTTATGTTCTACGGGATTGTAGATCTTAAAAGTTTAACAAAAAAGTCCGCGATGGCATATCGTCGACCGTAGGTTCAATTGAGGTAATGGACAAAATACCCAAAATGAGTTGAATATACAGTTTTGTTCAGAATTTTTCACTCTATCGAATGGTGAATATGAAAAAAAATATCGTATTTTGTCCCTTACCTCAATTGAACCTACGGTCGACGATATGTCTATCTTCTAACGATGACCCACAGTAACCATGATTATCTTTCAGAATTTGATAAAAATTCCATTGTTATTTCCGAAGCTATATTGACCGGTCTCATATTAATCCTTATCCAATAAAATATGTTACTGAAATTGGGCATTTAATTTAGATTAAAATATGCCTTGACATCATATCATTTTAAGGAATGGTTTAAAAGATATCACAGATTCAAAATTACGCATAACAAAATAATTATGGTTGGAGCGCAGCGGTAGGAGTCAATAACTTTTTACTGGACTATTAGGTAGTAATCCAGGTACTGCCCGGTACCACAGATTACCAGATAAATCACTCCATACGAAAATTGAAATACCTACTGTTATAATAGCCTACACCTTCCAGTCGCTAGACGCTGCGAACGAAAATGTACAAACGTAAAGTGAGATTTGCTTTGTAGCTGCGCGCCGCCCGCCGCGTGGTTATCGTGAATTGCTCGGCCTGCATCTTTCGATAAAGACGTCGGTAGGTATTTGTAGTACACTTTATGAAATAAAATGCTTTTTAATGTTTTAGCATGTGCACGTCATGCACGCTTTTCTAACACTTGCACGCCTTTAATAAACAATAATCATATGAAAATAACATTAACAAGATAATAACGATACTTAATAAATATTATTGAAAATTAATTTGCACAAAGTAGATTTTTGCTAAACGTAATTTTCAAATGACAACTGACAAATGGAGGTCATTGACCTTTGTATTCTTATCTCAGACGCATAGTAGAAGCACAGATTACGTGGTAGAAGCAACTACGTACCTACCAATAAAATACAAAACACGAAACATGCAAGTTTAAACAATTTACCCATGTACGTCAGGTTGACCGAAATATAATTATGTGTACCTATACGTGCCTACGCGCCTCGCGGCTGTCGGCAACCCCCTGAGAAATGGGTCGTGTCCGACCCGGGGGCCGGTAGGTAGTTAGCACGCGTAAGTAGGTACATGGAGTGATTCATCTGGTAATCTGTGCCGGTAGTACGTTCCCGTGGAATATTTTCCGACATCCACGCAGGCGAAACCGCGGGCAAAAGCTAGTTTCTTATTTATAATGCAAGAATTTAAAAAATCCCACGTAATACAGTACAACAAAACGTATGGATGACGCCAGTGACCTAATGAAAACTGTGGTTGTACAGACGCCAGCACTTCAAGCTACTACAATCTGTCAAATTTATTTAATAGATTTTCAACTTTATTGCTGAACTTTAAGGTTCAAAATTGATTGGGAAAATTTGACAGTTTCGGGTAGCTTGATGTGCTGGCGTCTGTACCTATTGTGAAGGATAAGACTAGGGACACATCAGATCTCTCGAACTATAGGCCCATATCGCTTTCTACTGTCATTGCTAAGGTGCTGGACAGTTTGCTTGATAGTCATATGGCGACTCGCATCGAACTCCATGATGTGCAATTTGGGTTTAGACCTGGTCTCTCCACAGAAAGTGCCATACTGTCCAGTAATATACGTCTAGGAAAACGCCTGTTATTAAGTGTTTCCTAGACCTTTCCAAAGCGTTTGATCTGGTGTCGTACGAATACCTGTGGCAGAAACTATTGAATGATACTTCAGTGGATGGAGAAGTTATATCAATTCTACGATTTTGGTATAACAATCAGATAAATTGTGTAAGGTGGGCAAGCTCGTTAACGGATGTGTATAGGCTGGAGTGCGGGGTGAGGCAGGGGAGCCTGCCCTCCCCTCGCCTCTTCAGTCTGTACATAAACCGGTTGATCGTCGAGCTCAGCAACAACTATCAGCAGTGGCGGATTTTCCCTAAGGCCAAAGAGGCCCGGGTCTAGGACGGCCAGATATAAGGAGCGGTCAACCTGCTCCTGCGGCTGGTAATAGCTCAGTAAATAATAGAGCTATGACGACTAAAGGCAAGAGCGCACAAGGCAGCTCGGCTGCGGAAGCCAGGCTGCCTTGTAGCCAAAAGCCAACAAATAATATAACATTTTTGAGCTCGCTTCGGTCGCTCTTGTATTATAGTTTAATTACATTAAATTATTAGCTTGTCTGCTTATGTTGACAAAGTTATTCCTTGTATGATGTACAAACCAAAACCTAACATATACGAGGTGAAGTAGGTACAAAACTTATCAAGCTCGAAAATAAACCTGCCGGTACCAATATAATATAAGTATAAACTACTAACACCTACTACTAAACGGCCTCGGGCGGCCGAGACTGCAAGTTCGCCTCTGCCTATCAGGGTTGTTATATAGACGGAGTATGCGTCAACAATATTAGTTATGCTGATGATATGGTATTACTCAGCCCTTCGATTAACGCAATAATAAGCATGCTTGCGATATGTGAGAGGTATGCGGAGACTCATGGGCTTAGAAACAATGTTAAGAAAAGTGAGGTAATACCTAATCTTCAAGGCGGGCATTAAAGCTTACCCGATTGAACTACAGTTGAAACTTTGCGGAAGTTCCTTAATAATAAAGCAAGTCACTTCTTTCAAATATCTGGGCCACTGGGTTTCCAAAGACCTAAAAGACAGTCTGGATATTGAGCGTGAGCGCAGGGCGTTGGCTGTCCGCTGCAATATGTTGGCTCGCAGATTTGCAAAATGCACGAGTCACGAGTTCACGACTAAAGAAAAGGCGTTTTGAAGTTTATAATTTGAATTTTACACCATGAGAGTAGATAAAATGATTTTCTAAACTCACATCATTCCATGTGACTTCAGCTTGAATTGGGACAAATTAAAACGTTCAATCTGACATCATGCCAACTTGATCGTCTAAGGTCCCTTTAAGGTAAAGGCCCCTTGAATTCGGTGTTGCCACATAGCAAGAGTGTATTCTCAAACGCCCATAGACAATGTACGCGTACGACTCACGTCATGGAATCTTTTTAGCTTGACAGAACTTGTCACTATTCACCTTTTACAATGCGAAAAGATTTTTTTTCTAAACACGCAACCTGCTACACCTTGCTCAAGCTGAGTCAAGCTTGACACACCATGGAATTAAATTTACTTTAACCGTTGAGAAGAAAAGACTCTCCGTGCGTCGTCGTTAATTGTGATGTGAGCGATTGAACTATTCATTGAACGATGTGGTTATGGTGAGGCCTTTTAAAGTACATACTAATTCCATGGGTGAGGTTCTTGAGTTCATGAGTGTCAATGTCAATCAGTTGTCAGATGTCCAAGCCACCGTGCCGACAGTCCGTCCGACACCGAGCTAGCTCGACAGAAGTCAGAAGCGTATAGGAAAGCAGTAATTTAAATGTCAGAAGTCAACAAAAGTGCATGAAACTCGGAAAGCCATGTGATTCAAATCAGTTCATTTTCAAATTACCCTCTAAGTGTATTTAGTTATTTATTTTATATACGCCGTTATACAACCTTACAAGAAAAAATTTATGAAGCGATGAAATATGAGTTCACAAGCAATAAAGTGCCACAAATGCCGCCACATATTATTTGATGATACATGCATCCTGGACAGTTCTCTTACATGTGATCCAAAAAAATGTGAAAGTTATGATATAAAGAGGTTCATATACGTCAGTGAGGACAAAGTCCCTGAATGGATTAGAGAAAAAGTTGAAAATGAGGAGTGGACCAAGGGTAAACTACACTGTCAGAAATGTAACAACAGAATTGGCTTATTTGACTATGTATCAGGCCGAAAATGTGAATGTGGATCATCGGTTATACCACCTATACATTTAGTGACCAGTCAAATTGATAGACCAATAAAAATTCAAAATATTAACAATTTAAGGATATGATATTAATAAGCTCTGAAACACTTAATACTGTCTTTATAACTAGTAAATAAATACTTTGTAAAGAAAATAAAACAGATTGATTATAATTTGTATTTTATTTTGTTATTATTAACATTTATTCAACCACCATTGCACTTGTTACCGATTCATTAACTTCAATATCGCGGCATTTAGCAGCCTGTAATTCCCTTCGGATCTGTAAATATACAATAAAACATTTAGAAAATTTAAAGATTGCGACACTAAAGTAAACATGGAATCCACTAATTATTACATTGTGTTATATAATTAATTTTATGATACCTCTGAAGTGACGGTAGGATGGGACTGTTTCCTGAGTAATTCTAAAAGGGCATCTCTCTGTTCAGTAGAAATGTCAGCTTTATAACGTTGAACAAATGTTAACAGTGACTGATGCCACAGAACTGGTAAATTGCGATGTTCACTTTGAAATCTGAAAAGAACAAGTTTACTGGAATTATTTACACATGTACATTATGGCATAATATTTTAACTAGCCTACTATTCAAACCGTGCAGTTTGTCACCATTGGAAAATTAAAACTGTACTGTAGTCAAACCCAAATATTTGTGCAAACTGTAATGTGATTTGGAGAGACAGGTCCTAATATTATGTTTCAGAATAGTAATATTAAATACAATGCCCCTTGATTAAAGCTGTTCATTGTCAGGCTGAAATAAAACAATTCGTATCCTCACCTTATAAAGTGGAAAACAACTGAATCTACAACTCTGTATGGCAATGCATACTTTTTGTCAAAGAGTATTCTTAAAAATATGGAACTTGCTCCAGTGTAGTCCATTTCTGCTATCTTTAACATTGCTGCACTGGAATGCAACACCGGTACTGAGTTTCGTGCTAACACTGAACCCACTATGATGGCTTCACGTAGTGTGCAATCTCCTGCCTAGAAAATACCACAAATAATTAGTTTCCTAAAGTCAAGTTTTTAATTCCTAAAGAATAAAACACAAACTTTAAGTTACCTCCAGTAAGGGCAACAGTATACCCTTCATGAAAGCGCCAGGCTTGAAGAGTGCTTTACGTAATGCTTGGTATAAATGAAAGTTTAATCTTTTATATTCAGCAAGGTCATCTCGCACGCGAGGAAGCAGTACTAAATTGTAAAATCGCTGCGCCATCTTCTCTTTCAAGTTTGATGCGAAGATTCTGGTAGCCTAGAAATTATAAGTGTACAGGGTAACTTTGATGCCAATAGTTGAACATAAAAAGATTAGGTTTAATTCATCTTAAAAAAAAGCTGCATTTAAGCATTCTCTAAAAATTAACCAACATAATAGAACATTTCTTGTAAAAAAAAATAACCATTTCTTAAACTTACTTGGTACATAGCTGCAGCAGACCAGGTGGTTGGCTCTGTGATGTACAATATTTGTTCCCAGTTCTGTAAGTGTGGAACCATTTTGAACGCCTTTGGCAGTTTTCCTGATCTGTACTTTTGCAATACATCTCTGACACCTTCATACATTGTTTTTATTCTAGAAAGTGTAATGCCTATCAGTTATTAAAGAACAGCCATCCCTTAAAAAAAAAACACCTTATCTAATTATGACATGGTAAAGAAGTTGACAGTGTCTTTTATTTATAGCCTTATTTCAGAGTTACAGTTGTTACAAAAATGTTTTATTCTTAGTTCTGAGACTCTGTGTGCCCTTTGGCAAAGGCCATCTCCATCTCCTTCCAATTCTCCCTGTTCCTTGTTTGTCTAGTCCATGTCTTTCCCGCCATCCTCACCAAGTCATCCTGCCATCTTTTCAAAGGTTTCCCTTTCTTCAACAGTTTCTTTTAATATACTTTTAACATAATATTTTCTTAAGGAATCAACACTGCCTTTTATAATTAAACTTGACTTAACTTACCTTGGATCAATGTTTTGTAACTTTAATGTTTCAACATCAGAAAACTGAGTCTGTAGCTCAGTATGCTTATCGGTGATCTTTTCTTTTATAATATCTGCTAGGGTGCGAGTCCTCTCTGGTTTAGCTGACATGAACATTCTAAGTGCCTGTTCATCTTCTTCATTTATTTCTACATTATCATAATAAGTGTCTGGCTCCAAGTCATCTCTATCTGATCCAGTATCATCATCAGAGTCTGCATCTGTGGGAGAAATTATTGTTTAATTAATTTTGTTGTTAGCATTTCCCCACAGAAAACAATTTATGAAAGTATTTTTTTTTTAAAGCAGGATGTATCAGTTCTTCTGTTCTTGCTGTAACTATGTCAAAAAAGAAATAAAATTATTTTTATGGTTTTCTAATTCTTGCTTTCTTGGATGGACTGCACAGTAGTTTTATTCTACTATCTCTGAGTAGTATTTACAAAGAGGCCTTATTTTTCAGGTAGTTAAGTACCATACGGCCGATATAACTTGACAGTTCCGAACTTCGCACAGAGAGCTGCGCAGTATCATTTTTTAAGAACCAAATGGTGACATGAGGCGAGTATGAGTGAGAGAACATGCGCGAAAGTTCGCAGAGCGTATGTTCAGACCTGCCAAATTATATCGGCCCTATTGTAGCTCACCTTTGAATGTTGCAGGAAGTGTCACATGTTTTGCAGGGGATGGGCCTTCTTCACCATTTCCTAATTCAGCTTGTTGCCTTCTTGCGGCTTTTAAGATTTTTTTTGACAAATCTGCATTTACGAACTGAAGAATAAAAAAATACACCATTAAAGTTGTGTATTACTAAAACATCTTTAGTCAAGCAAAGGATTCATGTAGGTATGAATACATTCGAAACGAGAATTCGCGATCGACGTTGTTAGTCTATTAATCAAGTTAAAGACTTACTTCTTCGTCATCATCTTGCCTGTTCCTTTCTTTGTTTCTGTTTTTATTTTTCACCGAATTTACTGATTCCAATTGATCAGCTAAAGCTACATTCTTCCCAACTTGAGAGGGTTTAAACTTTTTAGCCTTTCCCATTATAACCCAATTTTAATCACACAAGATTTTGAGAGAAATTTTTGGTTAAATTTATTGAAATAGTCAATTTGCTTGAAAAAGTAGCAATATCAAAAGAATTCAATTTTAGTGAAAACTAATGAAAACATGTGCAATTTGACATTAACAAACTAAGATACGAGTATGACAGCGACAGACAGTTGACGCAATTCGTTCAGGAATATTTTAAAGTAGATCCGAATCCTGATATTCTAGACACGGGTACAGGTCGACACAAAAGAGTCTGACGTGGTGACAATTGAAACTATTATGTAATACCTTATAATCTGAATCTCCCAACGATTTTCATGAAATTTGGTATGCAGGGGGTTTCGCGGGCAATACATCGATATAGCTAGGTTCCATTTTTAGAAAACTACAAAAAAAACCAAGCTTAGCTCGGTCATCCAGATATTTATACTTATTGCAGACATAATGATGATGGCACTACTTTGCCGACAAGTGATAGTAGGTTTTGATTTGAGTCACCCACAAGCAGCGTTTTTTGTTGTAGAATTATTTTAACAATTTATTTCTCATTCGAAGTGACCTAAGTGCCCTCATTTTTTCCAAACTCTTTTTTGCCAAGCTGTATTTGGTTGGATATTTGGCTTTGCCTGCATATATACTAGTCCCGTTCGTGGAACCCGTCTCCCTGGTCTCTCCATACAATTTTAAGATATGGCGCCGCATTGACCGCCACAAAGGCGGTGACGTGTGGCTGCAAAGCCACACGTCACCGCCTTTGTGGCGGTCAATCGCCGGCGTCGTTGCTACGGCACCGCAGCGGTGACATGCAGACGTACGAGAGGAGACAGGAGAGTTGGAAGGACACTGGACAGTAGTATGTACAGTCTGCTATCACAAACAGTGCCGCTCCGACGTCGCACCTACAGAGTACCTACAGTAATAATATAGAGAGTCGCAACGCGTAGGTACACCCCTCCGCGCCTCGTCTCACTGGTAACTTGGGGCCTACCACCAGCTCAAAAGCAGTATTATTATATTACTTCAGTGGGAGAAAGAGAAGGAGCTATAGGTCCTGTAGAGCTTCATCTCTTTCCCACACTGAAGTAATATTTAAAATAATACTGCTTTATGAGTTGATGGTAGGCCCCTTATTTTGTTATCAGTTATGTAAGTAACGTTTTATCCAATAATCAAGTTCAAACTTCATTAGATAATTAAATGAAACTTTTTTTAAATATGGGTCAGAAAATTGGACCACAAAGGGTTAAGCATGGTAACTCACATCACATGAGGTGAGAAGAGAATCCAAAGAGGTGGTTATGTAGGTACAGACGCCAGCACATCAAGCTACCCGAAACTGTCAAATTTTCCCAATCAACTTTGAACCTTATACTTAAGTAATGAAGTTGAAAATCGATTAAATAAATTTGACAGATTGTAGTAGCCTGATGTGCTGGCGTCTGTACTTAGGAATGATTCGATTTTTGATGATCTGATAAACGGGTGTTCTAATGCAGACGCCAGACTCTCACAAACTAGTGTCATCGTTTTTCGAGCTCGTCTAAATAGGGATAAAGACTGGGTCAAAAAATAAATATATATTCCGTCAGTCAGCTAAAAAAGTATTGGACACGTATTTTTTGCTTTATCTTAATAATAAAAAAATATTTAGATTAGTATTATATTATCTGTGCTTAGATAAAACGCATTAAAGTTGAGGAGTGGGGGTCGCCACGTCACAAGTAGGTAAGTATAAAATCTACATACTTGTGACGTCATGGCACATTATAACTCAATGTATCGCTATAATCTTCTGAAAACGTAAAAAATAAAAAATATGTGTCCAATATTTTTTTATAATCAACAAGGACAAAAAAAATTTTTTAGTCATCATCCCTATTATATGATGCAGTTTGTAAAGAGAAAATTAATTATTTGAATTTAGAAGGCTAAGAAGAAGTGGCGCGGCCAGTGTTATACTTATAATATGTATAGCTGCCATTCTTTCATCTCACTAATCAATTAATCATAATGGATTACAGGGCCAACACCCGAGATATTGACTTAGGCTTAGTGGATTGTCCCGGCCCCGTCTAAATGGTCCAATATTAGGTATTTTAAATTACCTACGAGTGAATACCCGCGAAATTTCGCGTTGTTGCATAACTTTTTAATTAGTCGACATTTTTATTCATATTCTCAGAGCAGGCTTAACTATAGTGCAGGGTGTGCAGCGCACACGGGCGCAGGGCCTTAGGGGGCGCCGAGGGTAGGGAACTTTTTAATCAAATCCCAAACAAGACCAAAACATGTTCAGTAAAAACGCAGTTTGTAGTTGGGGGCCCCCTACGCTAAATATTTATGAACTTAGGGTGCTAAAATGTCGAGCTCGCTACGCTCGCTCTTGCAACCTCAACATTCTCTTTTTTCTTAGAATTATCTGTGTAAATCGACAATGTAATTCCTATTTACGTATGAATGGTCAAAAGAAAAACTGACCTATCTGGGGCGAGGTGTAAAATTTTCGAGCTCGATTCGCTCGCTCTCGCATCCTACATTTTCAAACTATTTTGTATAGGTCAACAAAGTAATTCCTGTTTCCCTATTTCTGTATCAATGTTCAAAAGAAAACCTAACCTATTTGAGGCAGTGTGCTAAATATTTCAACGTATGATTCCTGGGCGGGGGCCCCATTGAGTTTCGCCACCCCGGGCCCCCGACAGGCTTAGTCCGCCACTGCTAGAGGGCACCAAGGTATTGATTGCACACGGGCGCTACATCGGCTAGAGCCGCCTCTGCATATTCTTGGCACCTCTTTAGGTCATGAGCTATCCGAATATCCAAAAAATATTTGGCCTAGGTCTTAAGGGGAGGTGAGAAAATTGATTCGCTGTATAATAGATTTATGTAGATACCCACGGCTACACATCAAGCTATACATTTCCAGTTTCTGCTGATCTCGTATTGTACAGGATTTCTGTACATTGCGAGGTCAACTTATAATGGAAATGTATAGCTTGATGTGTAGCCGTGTGTACATGGTTTATAAATACACATAATTATTCTCATTTATTGTTTAATTTTAATTAATAATATCAGCATCGTTATCTTAAGTAGCAGGTAGGTAGGTAATAACAGTTTCAAATCAGAAACAGAAAATTATTAAAGAATTCGTTAGGTACTAACTAATTAAATGCTTCAATGGCTTTAATCACATCTTTGACACTGGAGTTAATAGAATCGATTTCATCTTGAACAGCTCTTCGGATGTTGACTTCCACAACTTTTATGATGATGGTGTCGAAGATTCTGAGGAACACGTTGAGTACGGGGTTCACCAGCCAGTCGGTGAGAATGTTGCCGGTGAAACGCACGCGGAGACGGCTAAGGAAAATAAAACGTTAAAAATAAAGGTGACCCGTGTAGTATAAGTACTTTATATGTGCCAATGTGCACTTTCAGTGGTTCGGTTTATCTGGAACATCGGCCTTAGTCCTTTAGGACGCCACCACCTGCGGCTCGGCCGTCTACCAAGATGTAATCAGCATTCAGTGTCAGTAGCATAAGCTAGGTAACTTTCTCACTGCATGGACATGGCCACTTCTCTGTAAGAGGGACTGGGCTGTAATTCGCCACGCGGGTTGGGCACACTGTATAGGTTTACTTAGCGTTTTATATAGTTGTGTAGATTTACTTTATTATAACGATACAATATTTAATAAAAAGAACAAACCCGAGGTCGGTGAGCCTGAACTGTTGCAGCTGAATTTCGTCATTATTGAAGTCAAGAAGTATGTCAACGATGACTACGAAGCGGGTGAGAGTGGCAATGATACCACCTGTAGGTCCTAGGTTCATCACTTGCACCAAGTACTTGTATATGAACTGCAACGAGTAAAACACAAATTATTAAACATGTTTTATCTAAGTACCTAAGTAATTTCGAACAAAACTATAATTAAGACTCCAATCAATCAATCTCCCTGGAGTCCTTATGTAACTATGGCTCGTGCAGCGTCCAGACGATCTCGCGTCGTTACATCCATTTGTTGAGGATTGGAGATTGGAGATTCAAATAAAGTGTAAAAAAAAAAACAATCTTACCTGAAGATCAGTAAACTGCAGCTGCACGCGCACGCGCAACATTTTGGCGAAATAGTTAACCTGCTGGTCGCCGGAGCGGGACACGTTCACTAGACCAGTCATGTAACCATCGTGGATCTTCAACCACGCGCTGTACGTAATCAGCAAGGGCCTCTAAAACAATACCAGAAGAAAAACATTGGTCACGTTAATAGGTACCTATAGGTATTTATTATCAATGCTTATCATCTTAATACTAAAGATAAGCTGTTAATATGGGAAGAGAAGGACACGAATCACGAAGTCGCAAGAAATGAACGTACGTATCTTAGTTGGAAGCCATTGGTTTATCTGGCTTTATAATCATGTCTCGAATAGGCAAAAAATTCGATCAATCTTTCAACTGCCTTTGGGTCTAACTACCATAAAACCTAGTTCTCGCCCTTCTGAAGAAAAAATAACTTACCACTTCAAAACCCTCGATAACATCCGGCAGGTCCATGGGGTCCAGGCCATGCTTCTGGATGAGGGGCACGAGCATCTCAATGGTGTTGTCCACATAGTCGTTCACCGTAGCAGATTGACCGAGATCACCCCAATCACGGCTGCAAGAATATTACTAAATTCAATAAAACCTGACTGCTGAAAAATCACGATCTGACCGTGGTCGCATGCCATTTTAATTTTGTAGGTATACAGGCATGCGACCACGGCATTACCAAGCCCCGGATCTAGAATTTTTTTGAGGCGGGGCAAAACTGCCGTCTGCCGACCCCCGCCAATCTTTTATGGGGATGCTCTAAGTTAGCTACCGCGAAATTAACTATATACATTATGGTACGCAATAAAGAATTTGAGATTTGAAATTAATATTTTCTCAAAATGAAAATTTTGTCAGCAACATACCTACAATTTAACAGGGGCGCCAAAACTGTTGTAAAAAAGAAAAAAATTGAAAGATTATAAATGTACTGCGCGTCTCATTTATTGCAAAGTTGCTGTGTGATGGGTGGTGCACTTGTCTACTACGCTTGAATTGGTCGCCCCCTGAAGTTGGCGCCCGAGGCACTGGCCCCGGCTTGCGCCCCCCCCCCCCCCCCCCCTAGATCCGGGGCTGGCATTACCTTAACCATTTTTAGGGTGTCGTAGTAAACAAGGAACCCTTATAGTTTCGCCATGTCCGCCTGTCTGTCTGTCCGCGGTCTAGCTCTGAGACTCTTAGTACTAGAAAGCTGTAATTTGGCATGGGTATAGGTACATATTAATTACGCCAACAAAGTGGTAAAATAAAATTAGGAAAAAGCGAAATATTAAGCTTTAAAGTGCTAATTTTTGTTAGAGTCAAGTGTCCGTCCCGTCCCCCCCCCTGCCAACTAAATGGTTGGATACGTGAAAAAAATCACGGCAGTAGATTATATAACGAAATTAAAAGGAAAACTATCACAGCCAAGTAGGCTCTACAAGACGAGTAATAATCTCAAAAACATGTTTTCCCATACATTCCGTATATGTTTATCAACTACAAAGTTAAGTTTCTTTTTGGGATAAATAGGTACATCCCAACTACGGAACCCTTCATTGTGCGTGGTCCGACACGCACTTGGCCGGTTTTTGTACCTATGTTTTGATTTCTGTCTGAAATATTTTCTTGTTTGATCGTGATTTTTCAGTAGTCGGGTTTTAGTTTTTGAACTTACTTTTTAATTAAAATATTTTGGGGTTAAGTACCTATAATTTTGTGATAAAGTATTTGCAGAGCAGCTTAATTTTTTTTGTTTGGGTTTTATTGTATAAGTAATAGGTATTAATTTTACAGCCGCTCCGTACCTATATAGCAGTCTTACTTTTGCTTGTTTTTAACAATTTAAACATATTTATTTACTTAGACAATAAAATATTTACATATTTGTAATGTGTTCGTCAAGCCCTTTCATTTGATACCTACCCAACATGGCACAATGTATTTTTTTTATGTTCTTTTATTTATGTCCTCTAGAGGGTGCCATATTTAATGTGACGTCACATAGCCTATAACCAGCGGACGATCAAGGCGCTTCCAATGATACCTCATTTGTCAAATTATGATCGGCAGTTTAGAAGTTATGAGGTAACAGATGAACATACATTCATAGGTACCGGTCAAAATCATAATCCTCCTTTTTGGTTCGCCGTAGTCGGGTAAAAAGCTCAAAATAGGTACCGTATCTATCTAGCAAACTTCCATATACCTCTTATGATTCATGCCAGGACTGACCCAGACCGAGAGCATCAATTCGAAAGATAAAAGTTTATCGTCCTGTTGTTTATAATGTCCACGGGATGACTAGATTAAAAATGTGGGTTTTTAATCTAGTCATCCCGTCTAAGTGGCTATTAATTTTTTGCAAAAAAATTACTTACCTCGCTTCCAATAGCTTCGATGTTGGCTGACTTTTCAGGTTGATAGAGTTGGCATCTGCCGCAGCTACCAAGAAAGCAAGCACCAGGGCTGTATATTTTTTATCCATGATGCTCCGAGGACGACTTATCGACTGTGACTTCGTTAATAGTCTGAATATTTTAATAGACTCAAGACAGGTAAGAAGATAAAGAGATTATCAAATAGCTACTTATGTATCAAAGTCTTTATTACAAATCAATGCAGATATTGATCATAATTGATGAGGTTTACGCTATTATAATCTGTTTGTTCCAATGTTATCAACAATAACAATCCAGTAATTATAATCATTAATTGTTTGTGTTGATGGAATACTACTAGTATTACGCCAGCAAGAGGACAGTAGATACTTAGGAGGTACATTGGGTAGTACACACGGCTACACATCAAGCTACACATTTCCAGTTTATGCTGATCATGTATTGTATAGGATTGCCGTTCAATGCGAGGTTAGCTTATACTGGAAATGTATAGCTTGATGTGTAGCCGTGTGTACATAGATACTTATCAATTTTGTGTAGATACAATTAGGTAAGTACGTAAATTGTAATCGCCTATTGTTAACATATGTCGTAGTGTCGCACCTGGTATTCATCATAATCAGAATTACCAATTGAAATACCTAACCTACACACACGATTACTGCACAGTTTTCGGACTTAAAAGTAGGTACCTACACAATTCGTTTAGATTTTACTGCTGTGTCTTGTCATCTTTTATAGGTACTTAAATACATGGTACCTTTTCATACCAGGGTTTTGTTGAACATCATCATCCTCCGGCACTTCTTTGTTAGTTGTTTCATTTTTAGAATACAACTTTGGCAAATTTTTGTGACCCCTGTAAACTTGAGGAATAGTAGGTATCTTATATCTTACACAGTAATCAGTAGCGAAAAAATAAAACGATATTATTTAATTAATAATAATAGATTTATTACTATGTCATTGCCCATAACCTAACCAAGAATACCTATATTAAATAACAATCTATGTCCCAGCCCAACGTTCTAAATAAGTTATAAAACTAACCGCTATTCTCAAGTCATTATTATGCCTAAGGAATGAAATGCAACAATTTGAGTACCTATTATTTTACCATTCATTGAGCAAGCACGAATAAATTATTGTGACCACAATCAGAAAGTGATATATTTATTCGAATAATTAAAATGGGTTCGCACTTGACCTAACACCTGCACGCGCCGCACGAAACGGTTTAAAAACAATCTTTGTTTGAAAACGTATACACGTAGACACCGATCGGCATCATATATGCGTAGGGTTGCCAACCCTACTCTATAATATAGTATCCTGTTTTCTAATAAAAAAGATAGTAGGCAAAACGACTATATTTTAGATGAAAAATTAAATAACATTGTTGTTTTAAATTAAGTGCACAACGAAAACCAGCCGTTTTCTGGTTTTGAAGGAAACTTGTTAAGTTACGTTCCAACCAACAACAACTTCAGCTTTTACTGAGCGCATATTTTGAGTGATGAATACATGGCGAGATGCGCGCCATAGGGCCAATATTAATATCATAAAAGCTGAATTAATGGTATTTTGTAACCTTAATGGTATAATAATAGACATAGGACATAAAAAGAATATTAAACCCTGTTAATAAAGGTTCAAAGTAGCAAAACTATGCAATTAAATATTTTTAAGACATACACCTACTATTATTATTTTCCGCTACGTACTATATATTTACAGGCATTGGCTTCAAAAATACTATATTTCATATTAAAAAGTTGGCAACCCTATTGCGTGCTACTGACGTCATCAGATTAGATACAGCACGGTGCGGTCCGGTCTACTCCCTAAGTACGAAGTCCGCAGTTTTGAACGAAGTTAGTGGCATTTACTACTATATGTAATCTGTGCTACTACGGATACGGACATAAGATTAGTTCGGGGACCGAACTACCAATAAATGACAACACGATTTGATAGTTGTCCCTACTCCCGATGTGTTTTTGCCCGTCCGAAAAAGTTAAATCGGTTGTAGGGTTCACTCAGAAGTTTCAAACTACTTTCGAAGGGGTCTGTGTCTTCGTTGATGGACTTAGGAAGTAGGCCCCCTGATGCCGCAGTGACCTTCACTACGAAAGAAATACACGAATGCGATTGTTTATGTGGATAGCTGAGCAAAGCCTTCAGAAAAATACGCTGTGTGAGGCGTATGTTGCGCGAGCCAGTGCGATATTCGTTGATTTATAGTTATAACCCTTAAAGGGCACTTGAATGAAAATAAAGACCTAGCTATGTGCGTATTATAAAACTCATCAATGTGATAAGTAAGATTAAAATTATAATTAGAAGAAGTAATTATTTTGACTTCTTTGCGTCTTTACCGAGCATTTTTCTCCTCTGAGCCAACATATGGCCATATAAGAAGGGGAAAATGGGAATGTACAAGAACATGTAGAAGACTAAGAAGTAATAGTAATTAAAGGCTACGTTCCACGCGTTAGGCATGGAAATTGTAATAAGTTGTTTCTGGTCGATTTCCTCCAACGAGTGGTACATGCACAGGAGCTCTCCTGTTATTCCAATTGGGTAGAGTATTAAGAACGTGGAATATCTGCAAACAAAGAAATGTTCCTTTAGTTACTTATTAGTTCAGCCACATTATGGGTTTCACCTCGATCGGAATGAGAGATAATAAGCTGTAAACTTGTTATGTATAAACCTTCATTTTGGCATTCTAAAAGTTGACCAAGTCTCATAGAATCTCGTATCCGCGTCTTAAGTAATTCAAGGTCAAAGGTCACAAAAATCGGTTTTTTGCAAATATCTCGCTTCCTATGGTTTCAATGATGTTTACATCTATTATAAAAAAAATTGAGCATAAAATACTCGTCCTAAACATTTTTTTATACGCTTAACCGTTTTGAAATAGAGCGCGGAGAACGCGCAGCGCTCAGCCATATCCTACTAGACTATTAAACGAGCAATATTTGTACATTTATCTTTATACATATAATTCTTCTGTACGTGTGTTTGTCACCTAACTAACCTAACCTAAACGGCTGAACCGATTTGGATGAAATTTTGTGTGTATATTTGAGTGGGTCCTTGGATGGTTTGAAAATACAATTGGACCTGGTAGGTGGCGCTGTTCGGCCAGGACAAAGTCTGTCGGGTCCGCTAGTATAAATATATTTATATTAGTTTAAGTATTAAACAAATTATGTTACCTGAGGAACAACAACGGTTGTGGCACACTATTAACCAAATTGAGTGTGTAGTAGGCATATCTTATAATTTCCGTGATGGACCAGGCGAGTATACACAGAGGCAGGCCGGGGCTGACGGGAGCTGCTTCCGTAGCTAGTAGACAACCACATACTAGGAAGACACGCGAATATACTTGTGGCAACACCACAGCTACTCCAGACGGTACTAGGCCTATTAGGGAGTGCACCACCTGAAAAAAATAAAAATATTCATAAAAAAACACGAGTAACGATGTAACAATACAATCGAGGTTTTATTACGTCATGATTAGAGATCTAAAAAACTTTTTACAAAAAAAAAACAACCGACTTCAAAAAAAAACACTACAAAGTGAAAAATAACTTTAATTTCGGAAGTCGGTGTCTTTGGTTTTGAATTTTCGTTCTTTGTCACCGACTTCCGAAATTAAAGTTATTTTTCACATTGTAGTGTTTTTTTTTGAAGTCGGTTGTTTTTTTTTTGTAAAAAGTTTTTATTTTTCACTTTTTAGTTGTGGTACCTACCCCACACAAATTCGAATCCCACTACCTGCTATGTAAATAACAGTGACAAGAAATTATCATATCATCTACATACTAAGTGGGAAAAAAATACGTATAATTGAAGCTAACTCAAAAACTACCGAAGCAAAGTTAATAAAATTTATATGGGACCACCTCTGAAGTATGATCTACCAAACAAAAAAAGAATCATCAAAATCTATTCATAATTGGCGGAGTAATCCCGTAACAAACATACAAAAAAAAAAAAAAAAAAAAAAAAAAAAAAAAAAAAAAAAAAAAAAAAAAAAAACATACAGACGAATTGAGAACCTCCTCCTTTTGGAAGTCGGTTAAAAATATGTAGTATTAGCGTCGATTATCTATTCGACTCGACCGGGATATCGAGTAAGTACCTACTATCGATAATTAATCGATACTTCTACTTCTATTGTTTAGGTACCAAACGTTTTGAGAACTCTACCACTTCAATTTGGTTCCCTAATCTGTTCTAGCAGCAACATGCATAATCGGTGTTATAGCGATTGTTCCAGGTCGGAAGCGCGACAGCTGAGCGTGGTGGCCTGGGTATCCCAGGAATGGGAACTGGTGAAATGTGGTGGCAAAACACCTTTGCCTATCCCTTCGAGCAAAACAGGCACAGAGTTACGTTATCGGTTATTTGGTGGTTACACAAGAAGACCGAAAGTTTGACAACCAGTCTTACCAAGGGGTTTCATATTACCCAGTTACTGGGTTGTGAAGTTCAAAAAGGCAGTCGCTCCATATAAAATACTGGTATTCAGCTGCATTCGGTTACGCTGGAAGCCGATCCCAACATAGTTGGGAAAAGCCTAGGCAGATTGTAGATTTATATTCTACGACCTTTTCCGTCACATGCACCACTTCATGTGTGGTTTATAAAAAAGTGTGATCACAGCAGTTTAGATCAAATAAAGTGAAGGCATTTGGGATCATGGGTGTAGCTAAGGGTGAGATTGCGGTTCGCAGACCGCACGTTGATTTTGCTAGGTAAACTAAGCGTCGCATACGACACATTTGTATGCTTCCCGCATCCAGAAAATTCCTGCGGCCTTCACAAGGTCATCGGTCGGACGTAGGAAGGCCTTCCAACGCTATGTCTGCCGGTACGCGGTCGCCACTGTAGGACCTTTCGGCCCCATCGTTCGTCTGTTCTGCGAGCAATGTGCCCTGCCCATTACCACTTATTGTTTGGCAATACTTCGGGCTATGTCGGTTATCTTGATTCTTAGAGGAGGATTGAAGAATTTTTAGAGTATTTGTTATTTTTCAACTTTATTGACTAAATAATAAAAAAGTACTTAAAGTAAACAATACTATACTGATATACTATAGTAAGTCATACAGTGCTTGTATGAAAGGGCCCATCAAGGATTTCACAGCCGAAAGGTCATTCTCCACTCTACGCCGCTTAAAACTTGGCTGCGTACGCGGACAGGGGAGGAGCGGCTTTGCGGACTTGCACTCATACACATCCACAGGAATATCCCAGTTGATTTCAATAAAATTATAGATAGGTTTGCCAAGGCATGTTAACTTTATTTTGTAAAAAATCAAGCTAATAAAAACGTTATTTTTTGTTTATGTGATTTTAACCCTAGCTCCGAACCTTGTCAGAATGACAAAATGAAATGCTGAATCCGCCCCTGTCTTTCGGAAGCTCTACTGAGGTCATCGAGCATTGTACTGAGGTTCTCCATAACTCCATAGTCTCAGCAGCTCTCAACTATGTCGTCGGCAAACCGAAAGTTAGTGATGTACTCGTCATTGATGTTGATACGTAACCCTTTCCAGTCCAGAACCTTGGAAGACATCCTCCAGTGCAGCGGTGAACAGTTTCGGAGAGATAAATTCTCCCTGTCTGTCACCTCGCTGCAGAAGGATAGGTTTCGAGGCCTGGTCTTGGAGTCGAACTGCCATAGTGGCGTTTTCGTACAGACACTTCAGCACCTCGATGTACCGATAGTCGATCTGACACCGTTGAAGAGACTGCAGTACAGCACATGTCTCGATCGAATAGAAGGCTTTCTCTTAATCCACAAACGATAAGCAAAGAGGTAGGTTATACTCTTAGGTCTTCTGCATAACCTGCCGCAGCGTATGTATGTGGTCTACGGTGCTAAAGCCTTTACGGAATCCGGCTTGTTTGGGGGGTTGGAAGTCGTCAAACCTGCGCGGGAGACGGTTCGTGATGACTCTTGAAAACAGCCTGTAGACATGGCTCAGAAGTGAGATGGGCCTATAATTCATAAGGAAAGCATTATCCTCCTTCTTAAAGAAAAGTATCACCATACCTCTGCTCCATGCCTGTGGCGTTTCGCCCTCGAGTATGACAGAATCAAACAGCTTTTGGAGGGCCTTAAGGCTACCTGTCCATTTACGCGGAGCGAGGCAGCGAAGCGGAGCGAGGGAGTAATGCGGAGCGGAGTTGCGGACTGTGTCTGTCCATTGATGCGGAGCGAGGTAGTACGGAGCGGAGTTGCGGACTGTGCGGAGCTAGGCCGAGTTCACGCGACGCGGGTTTAACGGGTTTTCCGTCGGCATTTAGGAGATCGGTCGTAATTCCGTCATGATTCCGCCGGTCGGTCGTAATTCCGCCTTATTATTTTTGAGCCGCTTCAGAGACATCCTAATCTCGTACAAGCTGACGTCCGGGATGTCTTCGGTGTAGTCTCGGGTTAATCTAGCTCTTGGGTCGTTTGCCAGATTCGTAACGGGGTTACTTGTTGACGTGTGTCCATAGAACCTCTTGATCCCTCTCAACAGCTCAGGTTTGGCGGATACAAACCTGTCATCATCGGTCTTCAGTTTCGCAAGCTGGCTCTTATAATATATTATATATAAAAGATGTCTACTTATGTATATCTATATATTAGCATGGTATGCATGCCTATAGCTACTGATAAGTAATATAAAGCGATGGAGGTCATGTTTTTGTGCGATACTCCAACCGAAACAAGTTAAGGCTCCTTCAAACAGGCGCGACACGCGACGCGACACAAAAGCACCGCTCGCCACGCGACGAAAGGAGTCTTTGTGTCGCGCGACAAGTCGCGCTGGTCTCCACAAGCCGTTAGTCAATAAAAGTTTACGTATTATTGTGTTTAGGTACGTATCGTAGTCCTGTCTTTGCCATTTTCACACCTGTTCCTAAACCATCATTAATACAATCCCGCGAATGGCGAGGCTAGTGGCGACTGTAGGGACGTAGGGTAGACCGGGGACAACTGAAACAATTTTACTTAAAACGTGTGCAGTGAAGTATCTATAGTACCCACATCCCTCGTATTTATATCGTTGAAAGGGTCGTTATCTAGTTCCTAAATTAAACATAATCTATATCTCAATTCCGAATAGTTAATCTACAATCACCCATTAAAGTAGATCGGGCACAGTGGTTCTATTGACCCCATCCTAAGGACGGTTGAAACAATATGTAGGGATAATTGAAACACTGAAAATATTTTAGGAACTACTGTAGGTTTTTAATCAGTCTTAACAATTTAACTTACCACTAAATTATTTATTGAGATCGTGACAAGTCCGTCAACGTAACATTAATATTTCGAAAATTACAAATGTAAAAACATCTTCAACATAAACAACTAAAAATCTCTCTTATTTAAATAATTTTAGTGCTCTAATTTGTGCTATTGAATACTATTTCACATTATTGAAAGGCTTAATATCCTATTACGCTGTAGTGGCACTTGCATGAGGGAGAAAAAAGGTAATCCAGTTTCATACAAAACAGCTTGTTTCAATCATAACAATGTATCAATCATGACAATGTTTCAATTATAAAAGTGTTTCAATCATAACAATCGTTTATTGACCCATATAATATGTAGGATTGACTCTTCTTGTGAAATTTAATTTCAGAGAACTAACTGTGGTAACTTAAAATATATTTTTTGGAAATTATACCCTAAAACTAATCAAACATACCTAGGTATGTATTCAAAAAAACTAATCTCCATTACAACACAAGGACACCAGACTCGGGAGATTGCGGAATTTGTGTGTCAGTATCTTCATCTTCTGAGCTAGAAGTCTTTGGGGTTCTTTTTGATGATTTACTTATTTTTATTTTTGTTAGTTTTGTTCTTCTTCTTTTTTCTTTTTTCCATATTTATGTTTTTCTTTTTCTGTCCCTTTCTTCGGTTTGTATTCTGATGTTTTCTTTCTCCGGAGTATCTGTGTAACCAGTAGATTTCCTTTTAGTTGCGTTTTTTTGCAGTTTTCCTGGGTAGTGCTTTAGGAAATGGTCTGATGCATTCTGGAAAAAAATTACTTGTTGAAGGTTGGTTTTTGTAGTTGCTAACATCAAGAGGATCAAGTTCTACAGCAAAACTTGATTGTGAACTTGTGAAGTCATAGAAAGGTTTGGTGAAGGAAAAGATGTTGCTGAAACTACAACTTTTTTTTGTGCAGTCGGGTAAAAATGCGGAATATGCGGGGACGTTTGAAACGTTTCAAACGTCCACAGTCAAGTTGTTTCAAACGTACCCATCTCATATCTTCTACTTCAATACTCAATATTTTGATTTATAGTGACTTAATCATTAATCAGCAGTAATAAAAACACTCTTGAATAGATAAACAATACTCCAAAATAAGAAAAACTGTCAAACAACAAGATTTAGATAGTTAAATAACAAAAATTAAAAAAACGTGAATACTTAGTTTTTGGCGCGAAATTCGTCGAGGCGTCCTGTGCACAACTGCGTCACTTTCTCGCACCAGCCGTGCTAAACACAAAACCGAACATGGGCGAAGAAGCAACGAACGACGCGTCACACACGTAGGTATCGTGGTTTTCGAGAAATTTAAGTTGTTGTAATCATGACCTATTTTAATTGTCCCCGGTCTACCCTACTTACATAATATGTAATGATGCGATATGTAGATAGCTATGTGTGTTCGGTATGAGTGAGTGACAGTGCGAATTCAATGTTTAATAAAGTAACCTACACATTCATATATTATGTTTTGTCGAAAAGCGAGCTTGATTACTTACCTATGTTGGTATTTAAATAACCCACACATGACTTTTTAGAGGAGGATTTGTGTAATTTATCAACTTTATCAACTAAATAATAAAAAAGTACTTATAGTAAACAATACAATACTTTGTTGTTATTTAAATAAGTACATGCCAATCATATTCTGTAAGACTATAAGTAAAGGGCATAGGTACTAATTTACTATTGTACTATAGTAACCCATACAGTGCTTGTATGGAAGAGCTCATTAAGGATTTTGGATCATTATAAGCCTATGTTTGCCCTACATTGCACTCGCCAACACTTAGGTGTATTCAATAGAACGAACTCAACTCAAAACTACTTAATTTAGATGTGTTTTTTGGTTCCCACCCAAAATTCAAAACCCTATTGCGCAGTAATTTAAACAAACATTCAAATGATCAATGTCATACTAAACCCGGATCTCCTGTTCATACAAAATATCGTGTTTGCTTACACAAATGGCCTCTTTGTTGCGATGTTTTTGTGTATAAACACGCGCAGGAGACCCGGCTTTATTTATACTTATTTTAGTTATTTTGTACCTTATACCTACTGATATTTGTGTAGGTAAGTCTGATTTTTGTTCTTTTTTGTAGGTACTTAATGCGAAAGCGTCAGGGTAGCAAATTTTCTTATGGTGGATCCGCAGTTGTGGCCCGTAAAATTAAAATTTCCTTACGTTTTTTCAATTTGAAGGTCAGTGTCAGGTTATATAATGATGAAAATATGATTCGCGACTATAACAGATATGTATTTACATAATTATAATTGTTAGAATCATTATTACATCTCTCTAAGTTAGATTTGTTCCATTAAAACTTTCCCATAAGAGATTTGTTCTTATGGAACAAATCTAACATAGAGTCCCAGCACGGCGGGCACGAAACGCCGGCTTTTGCCGAGCGGCACTCCTTTGTTTGGCGGTCCCTTTGTGCGGCAAGCCAAGCGCACCGCGGCTTGCCCGGCGGCATTGCCACTGGCACTGTGTGTGGAATGTAAACGTATATAATTCTGTGAAGCCATATTTGTAAAGGCTTGTTCAGACAAGCGCGACACGCGACGCGACACAAAGGCACCGCTCGTCGCGCGACGAGCGGTGCCTTTGTGTCGCGTCGAGTGTCGCGCTGGTCTGAATAAGCCTTAACGGTCGCGAATCATATTTTAATCAACATACAACCTGACACTGACCTGCAAATTGCAAAAAACGTAAGAAAATTTTAATTTCGCGGGCTACCTTATCGCATCCCCCTTAAAGTCAAAGCTGTTTTATTTTTATAAATTTAGTTTTTCATTTTATTTAATACTTTTTATGTTATATAATTTACGAATGTTACTTTTGTTTTATGTGAATGTCGTGAAACACCTGTATTGGCATAGGATATGTAAAAGCCCACTTAAAGTTACTTTAATTATTTAATGTACAATGTACAGACGCCAGCACATCAGGCTACTACAATCTGTCAAATTTATTTAATAGATTTTCAACTTTATCTCTGTAGCATAAGGTTCAAAGTTGATTGGGAAAATTTTACAGTTTCGGGTAGCTTGACGTGCTGGCGTCTGTACAATTGGCTGTTGGTATACCTATTTAAAAAATATAATAAAATAAAATTGTAGCCAGAACAGGGCAAAAGCTTTCTCTTTCCCTTTCTGTCTAAGGCTGCTATGTATTGCTACAATATTACTTTATAAATAATGCTTTGCTTATAAAATGCACTTTGATACTTAGTACAAACCATATGCTAAATAATTATAATGATTTAAAATACAATGACAAGACACTAAATACAACCACAGTACCTAAACAGTAATTTATTTTGTAATTTGAGTGAGTATTAACACGATAGTGTGTAGTTATATTCCTCACCTTATAAACCCTGTTGTCAATATCACACAATTCTCGAAAAAAATACTATGGACATGGTAAGGTTTATGCAAAAAAAATTATTGAATGTTCTGTTTTCATTTTAAAGTACAAAGGCCTTCCAATTATAAAGTATATTAATAAGGTGCCTGTACTGAAAGGGGATCTATGCCTCTATAAAAAAATTGGTTGCCTGTAAAGTCGGTATACGGGCGAAAGTTTTACGTGACAACGACTTTGAGTGGTAAAATAATTTTAATGTGAATATTCATTCGTATAGTAGGAAGAAGGATGAAATAATAGTAACAATTTAAAACATTTATTTATACACATGAACCGGTGTGTATGCCTATCTCTCTCACTCTCTCTCTCTCGCTCTGTCTCTCTCGCTCTTAGGCGGGCTAACTGTGCTCGAGTGGAAGGGACGCGTGCCTTTCACTTTTTATGTCTGTCTCTCTCGCTCTTAGGCGGGCTAACCATGCACGCATGCCTCTCACTCGCTCTCATTGTGAGCGCATAACGTGAGCGGAGCGTAACGCAGTTTCTTGAAGTGTCACCCGGCAAACCAATTTATAAGACGTTGTCACGTCAAAAAATATTACCACTGTTTAATTTCCACATGAATAGGTTTTTAATTGGAAACTTATCTTCAACAGCATGCCGTATTCTGTATTTTTGATTGCTAAATTAAAGTAGTTGTGTTTGCTGTATTAATAGAAAGTAGTTTACTGCAGCAAATACTAGTTCAATCAACATAGCTTATCAGCAGTCCACTGCTGGACATAGGCCTCTCCCAGGCTGCGCCACAACACCGTCCTCCACCTTCTTTAAATAGTCTGTCCCAGCCACCTTTTGAATGTTGTGGGTCCATCTAGCTGGGGGTGTATGACACTACACTCGCTGCTTGCAAAATCTAGTTAGATATTGTTAATACTATAAATTTACCTCAAGTACTGCAGCAGTTTGGAATATAACCACAGTTGTTTTAATTAATGGCCAGAAATTGTCCAAATTCCCACGATTTAGGAAATGTGAAATAGATTGCAACAGCATGTATGACCATCTGAAACAAACATTGGTTATGTTAGCTATATTTTACTAGGTACTTGTTCTCCTCTGAAACAGAATAGAAACTCAGAAAGAGTAGCGGTGGAAAATATTGTTATTCTATTATTAATTTATAGCCTTTTTGCAGAGTTATAGTTGTTTAATAAAAAATGTTTAATCTCAGTTCTGAGTCTCTGTGTATCCTTTGGCAAAGGCCTCCTCCAACCCCTTCCAAATATTTTTGTTCCTTGCCTGTCTAGTCCATAATTATTATGATTAGGAAACTACCAAAACTCTCTAACTATCCACCACATACCAATCTACATGGTATTCACATGATATAATCAAGATTATGTCTGGACATTTTAAAAGTGTCTGTGACCTCTGAGTTTATTTCGATCTTTCTTCTTAGAGTAGTCAGGTAGGAAATGCCGACCTCATCTAATGTCAATAACAGTAAAAGTGCTAGTACAAAACTACTAACAGAAATAAAATCATGTATCAGCTGCCATAATAACACAATTAAATAATCACAACAAAAATACGAAATGTGCCATTTGATAAAGTTCAAACAGTCTAAAATTTACAATATTAATTATTTATTGGTAATTCTTTCAGAAGCAATTCTTTTAGACGACCCACTGACCCAAACTTTAGTAAACTCTCAATTTATATTTATGTTGATTATTACAGTACTTAAGTACTACTTAACCAACTATGTAATATATTTTTTGTCTCTTCCGCTTTGGATGTTGTGAATAGCTTACAATTACTTTTGGATAATATGGAACAACACATTATTTCAGTATATGTTATATTGTTTGTAAGTAGAAATTATTTAAAGTTTCAACTTACCCCAAAGTTTGGATACCATTATACGCTAAAAGATAGAATTTTCCTATAGCGGAGGGTCCTGAACTTTTAACTTTTTTTACACTTTTTTCGGACATGTTTTCAAAAAGTGACTTAACTTTCAAGCAAGAGTTTCTTCACTTCAAGCTGCTTGTAAATGCTATTTTTAATAAATAAATGTAGTACAACTTTCTAGCCACCAATATTACTTTCCTCTATGCACCAATCAATGCATAGCAAAGTGACGTGAGCACATAACATACGAGTGCGGAGTGAGTGAGTAATTACTGTATTTGACATTGACACTTCCTTCTGACAGCCGTTTGATGTGGTGACGTTTACTAGATGACGTTTCTCTTGTCACGTCAACTTATTAGCGACTAATAGGTACTTAGGTCTTGTATTTAAAAAAGACAAGGGTGGCCTTATTTATCCTTCACGCGATCTATAAAGTATGTACAGACGCCAGCACATCAAGCTACCCGAAACTGTCAAATTTTCCCAATCAACTTTGAACCTTATGCTTCAGTAATAAAGTTGAAAATCTATTAAATAAATTTGACAGATTGTAGTAGCTTGATGTGCTGGCGTCTGTACGATGGCAGAAAGAATATTTAGGATTCATTCACATGAAGGAATATCATTCTTTGCAAAAAAAAATCTTTTGTCCAAATTTATTTTAACGACTTTCAAGCGAAAAAATTGGTTGTAAATACATGATAGCAAAGCATGTATTTACAACCAATTATTTTGAAAGTCAACATTTTATTGGAAACCACAGTTTTACTTATTAGGGCAATCTCCATACACTATTATGAACTGCGTATACATCACGCAATAAAATGTTTTAAACCCAAGCAAAAAATTAGAAACGTTCATACGAAGCTTGTTTTATTTCAAGGACAATTAAGTGTGAAACCAATAAAATCTTTTTAAAATAAACATGTTGTATTATTTACTCAAAAAGCCAGAAACTACTATCGCATAAGAAATGGAAGATATTTAGAATCACATCATCATCATCCATCGTCACCGTCTCCTACCCTCAACGAAATTTATTTGAGTTAAGGAGCATGTCTTCTTCCATACATCACATGCTGCATCGCATGCTGATGAT
This sequence comes from Agrochola litura, assembly GCA_949152395.1. Classification (NCBI taxonomy): domain Eukaryota; kingdom Metazoa; phylum Arthropoda; class Insecta; order Lepidoptera; family Noctuidae; genus Agrochola; species Agrochola litura. The sequence continues at coordinate 14,871,340 of OX424493.1, forward strand.
AATCGATTTATCAGTGTCACTCAGGGTTTCTCTTGTTTTCCACTTTCACAAATTGTGGGGTAAATTTTTCCTCGCACGGTAACCCTAAATTATGTGACGTATTTTTTTCTGTCTCTTTCTGCGACACGTTTTGCAGGTGTTTACAGCATTCTCTGTCTACGTACTTTTTTTTTTTTTTTTTCTGTAGGGCATCTCACAGCTGGTTTTGAGAAACCTTCGCTGTTTAACCGGTCAATCCTGTGGCTGCCTCAAGCTACTACACTCAAAGCCTCCAGCCAGGGCACATATATAAAACTAAGCTAAAAAGCTTAGGATGAACGCGCGCTAAGGGCACCCCCTGCGGGGTTCGAGCCTCGGCTTAGGGCGTTATCCGGGGGGAGGACATCAAGAGATGGGACGGGCTGGATCAAAGGGTTTTGATCATTATTATTATTATACGGGGAATTTAAAGCTATGTCTACGTACAAACTACTCGTTATATTTATATGTCTGTGGTTATATTTCCTCTATGGTACAAACCATTGAAATCATATGGAAATCATGGACTTAACAAGTACCTAATTGAAATAGAAATAACCATAGACATAAATAACGAACACTTCCAAATAGTTCGTTCATAGATAATTTACTTCATTCATTCGTGATTCATTCCCTGTACTTTGATTCATTCATTCATCGATTTTTAACTCCTTCGTTCTTTTCTTTGCAACGCGTTTTTACGAGAGGTGCGTTACAATTTAATATCTTAAAAAATTACAATAATTTTCAGTGTAATTTTATAAAGTGTTTGCGTTTTCAAATAAAAGCTTATTTTCCTTTTCTATTTCAGTAATTCGTGCTTACAACAACAAACACAATGGTTGCGGCCAAGAAACAGGTTAGTGTCATACACGTGTTTCAAACATAGTTGGACTTGAACGGGGTTATTTGATATCTTTTTTATATAATAATCCTAAATAAGTTAAAGTCCAAGATCAATTGATACAAGATAGGCTTGCTTATTTCATAATTTGTAAGGTTGAGAACGTATCAAACATGTTTAATGCATTTTGCAGGTTAACTGTTCTTGGTAGGTAATATTGAAATCACTCGAAATAAAAATTATTTTTGTACAAACATCATAAGGCTAGGCCGTTCCAGGCGCCAGCCGCCGATGATTTCTGATGAATGCAAATAAATGACCCAACTAATCTAAATCATAAATGAGGCGTCATCAGTAACTCTTGACATATTGAGTCCTTCAATGGGTTATCTTTTTTTTCCAGAAAAAGACCATCGAGTCTATCAACTCCCGTTTGGCCCTGGTTATGAAATCTGGCAAGTACTGTCTTGGCTACAAGCAGACACTTAAGACTCTCCGCCAGGGCAAAGCTAAGCTGGTCATCATCGCTAAGAATGCTCCTCCTCTAAGGTGAGACTACTGAGAAGTAGAGTTTCCCAATATTGTGTCTGTCAAAGGGAAGCATATGGAGTCTTTGGACTAAGAAGTATGGATTCCCTCATAGTGTTTCAAGAAGCAGTCATGTTGAAATGATTAAACTTGATTAAGTATCTTGAGTACTCAAGTCAATATCTATAAAGTTAGAAAAATAGAACAAACTGGCCACTTGTATGCCACAATCATAAAGGCAATAAAATTCCTACTGATTCTCGCATAGATCATTCAATAGATTAATGTTGTATAGCTATTTGAAATTGAATCACAAAATGCAAATATAACCATGACTGTTTCTGATTCACATGGGAAACCTATGGAGTAGTCTTAACTCATTTGCTGAACTTTGACAGGTGAGCATATTAAGCAGTTATTTCAATAATAAATCAGTGTGTTTATGCATTTATAATTACCGGTTAGATACCTACTGCATATGAATAATATATTTAAGATCTATAAATTTGTGTAAAGGTATGTATTGTGGTGTATTTCATGTTGTAACAATGTTATACTTTTGTTATAGGAAATCGGAAATCGAGTATTACGCACTTCTGGCCAAGACTGGCGTCCACCACTACAGTGGAAACAACATCGAATTGGGCACAGCATGCGGAAAGTACTACAGGGTGTGCACACTCGCCATCACCGACCCTGGTGATTCTGACATCATCACCACACTGCCTGAGTCGCAGGTGTAGATGTATCTTTAATATAATTTAAGCAATCATTTTGGTGTTTTTTTTACCCATTCTAGTGACTGTTGAGCTGTCTTATTTCTATGGTGTACACTATAAGGACTATTCTTGCTTGCAGCGCTCGGCCGCTATAGTATCGCATACCTACGAAAAAAAGGGTCGTGTGCACGGGATTTTGTTTTCAAAATGCTTAGATATCCGTTACCCTGATGGTACAGTACCGACCAAAAGTCCATAAGCAATCTCACAAAGCAATAGACTGACGCTTCGGTTTGACTTACGACCTTCTTCTACAAGTTGTTACAATACCGTAGACACGCACATTACACACACACACTCACTTTGTCTGCAACCAATGACTAGTTCGATAATCATCATTCGTTTTTAGTTTCATTCGTCTTGTTCACATAAATATTAGAGTTTAGCAGGTAGACCACAAAAAACTAAGTAAATTATTTCGATATCTGTGGGGTAGATGCAGTTTGTTACGAGTATTCAATTAATAGAACTTTGTTGGTTCGTGGATAATATTGGTGACGAGTATTTAGCGCAGTGTTGTGGTTATTATTATCAAAAAGCAGGCATAAAATATATTGAAGAGATCTGATCAGATCAGAGAATATTATTGCGCTGCGTAAAAGTGAAGTGAATATCTAATGAAACCGGACTAAGTGTGAGTGTTATCATTTATATATTTCATATTTTACTAAACATAAATCTTAATCAAGGGTATTGTTGATAGAACAGAGGTATTGTTGAGGCAGAAGATGCCTTTAAAGTTTTAAATTCATTATGAGGTTTAATTCGATTAGTGAATAATAAATAATTAGGTATTATGTGTAATAAAAACAATGTTTTTCTTTGTTCTAGAGAAATACTGTGAGGGTTAAGAGATATGAGGAAGGGGCTTATTATCGAGTAGCAGCGACGTCAAATGGTGAATGAAACAAATGGTTTCATACCAACGAGATATTTTGCTGAATTATTAAAAACACGTCATTATGAACCGTTCGCCGTGCACTCTGAAGGCTTGCATCACTGAAGACCAGCTAGAAAACCGTTTTTGACCTTAAAATATTGACCGTACCAAATTAATAAACAACAGATTCGTTATTGCATGAATTTATGGTAACGAATTTTTTAAGCACGTTTCAATAGGGTGTTTGTCGTATTTCTTGCAGATATACCGAAATTGTTTAATATTATTTTAGTAATATTATTATTTTAGGATTAAAATTTGAGGTTTAGTTTCAATCTTCTTTTCGTAAAGAAAATGAATACTTAAGCTATAACCTCAATACCAACCAATATTTACTAAAGCCAAATATAATTTTAAATAATATGAACAAACTGAACCTTAAAATCAACAATTTTGTCAGTAGATTTTTTACGTTATAAGTAGTAATATTCTTATTTATTGCTTAATTACTTCGACCATGATCAAAGCTTTATATTTATAGTGAAAAAAATCCATTTAAAATTTAAAACATTTCAAAATTTAAATATGTCAAATTAATACAAATTGCTTCTAAGTTTCTAGACATCTATTTCACATATTATTCAGGTGAAGTAATGATAAATAATTGTAGCACTTTGTTAAGTAAAATAAATACCTATAACGAATAAATATTATTTATTTTTTTATTATAACATATCACGCATTTTTTATTCTAAACCCTTTCTAAATATTTTTAAATATATCTGCTTATTTATTAATGTTGTTATTACATTAATAAATAGTCAGATATATTTAAAAATATTATTATTGCAAACAAAAATAATAATATTTGCAAAAACAGCGATGTGATTTACGAGATTCGAACCTTAGCCATCTTGAATCTAAGACCAACGCTTAACGCCTTCTGCTATCTGCACATATAATTTACTTTCGAATTTTAGCAATGCAATACACTGGCCAAGGTCACGCATATGATGCGTGCTAACAAAAGTGATGGAAATATAAGTGCGGCGCCCGCGAACCGTGACTCTGTAGTGTGTATACGGCACTCACACCACAGACGTCTGACTGTTTACACACACAAATGTACGGACTACACCGCGTGTTCACAGCAATACGACTCTTAGCGTGCTTATGCACTTTTGAGCGCTTACTGTACATGTAATTTTTTATTTGGTTAGTGAAACTTCCATGACGAGTTTACTATGATCATAGTCTCAGTTCCTCTTAGTGCAACTGCTAGTAAATGATACTATGTAAATATAATGATAAGTGCAGTCACGACCAATATATATACACTTAGCAAAATTAAAAAGCGATTTTCTCGTGGAATAACGACTGCAAGACCTATTTCATAATAATATTATGTTCATTACAATATATATAATATTACTATCAACACTACCTAGCGAGAAAATCACTTGCTAATGTTGCTAAGTTTATACATCTTATTGCTCGTAACTGTACAGACGCCAGCACATCAGGCTACTACAATCTGTCAAATTTATTTAATAGATTTTCAACTTCATCACTGAAGCATAAGGTTCAAAGTTGATTGGGAAAATTTGACAGTTTCGGGTAGCTTGATGTGCTGGCGTCTGTACATACTGCAACTCTGAGATAAGACCTATTTCATATTATGTTAATTACAATATGTATAATATTACTATCAACACTAGGAGAAAATCACTTTTTAATGTTGCTAAGTTACTATATTATACTATAAAAATCTCACCATGAAAACTTAGGTAAAGGTGTGCGTTACCCAGGCCAGATGTTGTCGAAAATGGTCATTTGAATCTAATAGATAATTAGTTTTGCGGCTTCTGTAATTGTTGCGCACATTTTTAAATTTGTTGCGCTTATAGTTTTTTAATTATTTCACAAAAACATTTCCTGCTGGGGTAACGTTATCCCAGCCAGACCTTTTTCTTTCAAATGGGAATATTAAATAAATACTAGCTACTAAATTAGTTGTCTAGATGAAGTAAATGTTGTGCCTTATTTTGTATTTGTTCTTTCATCGGTTGCGAAGTTATTCGAGATTTTGCTGGGGTAACGTTTTTGGTTTTGCTAGATCTTTGAAACGGTTAAGCGGATTCTTATCATATTTTGTACATGACTTCTTAGGAATTAGTTTAAATTTGTTCTGTAATAAAAAACCCAAAATAATGCATAGTTTAAAGGTTATTTCATTAAATAGAAAAACACTTCAATTGGTTCCAGCACTCTCAATAAGAGGTCTAAAGACTTACTTTAAACGTTATTTTAAAGCTTGTAAATGCCTTCAAATGTATGTGAAGTTTCATAAGTATCCTGTAAGTATTTAACAAGTTATGATGATATTCAGTTCTTCACGAGCACGGTCTTGATGCGCGCGGTGTTATTTGGCCACTGGATTGGATATATGAACTGAATGTTATGTCAATTATTAGTTGTTTAGTTCAGTTGTATATCAATAAAATTTCAGCGTAGTACATTGGATAATTAATGAGATAATACGATTAAAGTCATTAGGAAGTGAATGACCGAGGTAACCCGACCAAGTTTAGGTGGTTACGAAAAAGCGAAATCGCAGAACATTATGGTACCTTCTAAAATATGTAGGATAGTGTTACAAATTTAGTACAGACATGTACACAAGTTTAAAAAAAAAAATACATGTTTATTAAAGAATTTTTATTAACAGGTAAAATAATCATTTCAACTGAACTTTTAAAGTATTAATAAACTTATACTTAAAAACAATCACAGATTAAAATTACAGATAGTAATTTTGCTATTTTGAAATTTTCTATTACTTTTTATTTAAATTATAGATTTCAGTATACACAGTACACAGTTACAGTTTTTATTTAAATATACACATATTGGAATGTGTAATGATCACAGACAATAAATTATATATAATGACTTTTTTCAGTTAACTCTAAACTTACGTATGTCTACTAATACCTACTTATATCAATTAAAATCACAGATCAAAGGTAATATTAAATGATATCACAATGTAGTAAAATGCTCACAGTTAGTCCTACTGTTTTGTTGTCTCATTTAGCTCTCACGCACTCGATAAATATTTGCAAAAACAGGAAACGGAACTGCCGAAGCGCACGCGCACTCTACAAGATGAATTATGTGATTATGGAGCATGTTTAGTGCGTTATGCAAATAATGTTTCTTGCCCATTCTTCTCCGTACGAAAACTACCTTTTTGAAGGGGCGACTAGAATCAATTTTAACATTTTGTAAATTTTGACGTTCAAAAGTGCCATACATGGGCCTATTTGAAATAAATGATTTGACTTTGACTGAATTACCCCTTCACCCCACCCCTCCCGCGTCCCACCGAACGACATTTGTTATATCGGTGATTTTTGATAAGTATATGCAACTGGAAAATAATAATAATGTTTTCATAGTACAGATATTATTATATTATTATGTATTTAACAGTGTACGCGTCTGTACTGAAATTGTAAGGTGTCTTATACTAAACATTTCAAAAGATAGCATAATGTTCTGCGATTTCGCTTTTTCGTAACCACCTAAACTTGGTCGGGTTACCTCGGTCATTCACTTCCTAATGACTTTAATCGTATTATCTCATTAATTATCCAATGTACTACGCTGAAATTTTACTGATATACAACTGAACTAAACAACTAATAATTGACATAACATTCAGTTCATATATCCAATCCAGTGGCCAAATAACACCGCGCCCATCAAGACCGTGCTCGTGAAGAACTGAATATCATCATAACTTGTTAAATACTTACAGGATATTAATGAAACTTCACATACATTTGAAGGCATTTACAAGCTTTAAAATAACGTTTAAAACAAGTCTTTAGACCTCTTATTGAGAGTGCTGGAACCAGTTGAAGTGTTTTTCTATTTAATGAAATAACCTTTAAACTATGCATTATTTTGGTTTTTTTATTGCAGAACAAATTTAAACTAATTCCTAAGAAGTCATGTACAAAATATGATAAGAATCCGCTTAACCGTTTCAAAGATCTAGCAAAACCAAAAACGTTACCCCAGCAAAATCTCGAATAACTTCGCAACCGATGAAAGAACAAATACAAAATAAGGCACAAAATTTACTTCATCTAGACAACTAATTTTATAGCTAGTATTTATTTAAATATTCCCATTAGAAAGAAAAAGGTCTGGCTGGGATAACGTTACCCCAGCAGGAAATGTTTTTGTGAAATAATTAAAAAACTATAAGCGCAACAAATTTAAAAATATGCGCAACAATTACAGAAGCCGCAAAACTAATTATCTATTAGATTCAAATGACCATTTTCGACAACATCTGGCCTGGGTAACGCACACATCGCAGTAAGTAATAGGTACTCACTCGTATCTGTATTCAGAGGTACCTATTCAGTTAGTCTAGAGTACTCTGTGACTATATCGTCGCTGCGCTTTCCTTAAAAATGTTCGGAGTTTTTGTTTATGCCAATTTTAAGATAAATCGATACCCGTTCACACTCGTACTAATTACTTTTTTTTCATTTTTTACTTTTTTATTCCTATGTATACTAAATTAAATTCTGCGTCGTTTTATCTTACCAGAGTTACGCCTTCTCCTTCTATTAAAAAAAAAGTGTCACAATGATATTAAGTACTTCAGATGCGCGTATTATTGTACTCAAAAGAAATTGAGTACTTAACATAACATAACATCACGCCTTGTTTCCCCGAAGGGTTTGGGCAGAGGTATATCTGTATTAGGTACACGCAAAAAAAAAGCTATTCTATGTTAAAAAACTCAATTTTTAATGTTTTTTTAACCACTGCTACGATATTCATATGCGAACATAAGAATTGCTCTCCTGTAAAATTGGTGTAAATGTAATTAGTACGAGTGTGAACTAGGGTATCGAAATAATGGCTTGTTTTGTGTGGAAAAACAAAAAAAAACAGGGTATTAGACTGCTGTATTAAATAATAAAATGAAAAAATGCCTGTTAAATACATTTCTTTTTAGAACATAGTTAAAATGAAGAGCTTCTAATGAAGTCGTGGCGCTGGTGGCACGAAAATCTGGAACTTCTATTGAAGTCCGTGGCGGTGAAAAGGTTAAAATGATACAGAACCCTCGGTGCGCGAGTGCGACTCACTCTTGACCAGTTTTTTATTATAAGAGTTTACAAACCCACGAATATAAAACCCAATCAAAACTCACAATCTCGACAAGCAATGTCAAAAATTTATCAGTAATAAATTAATCAGTCGGCCAATAATGAAAGAGTAATTTCATCTCTAACCATTTGTTTCAGATTGAAGCAGTTAATGAGACTTCATATAATTATATTTCTATCAATAATTATATATCTAACAATAATTATAGATCAATAAATGAAAGAAGTGGTAATTAATTTATAAATGAAATTAATGAATGAAACTTTTTAAAGCGTTTATTATTTCAAAAGTGCTACACTGTATGTAACACATCCAATCCATGCCGTCTCTGCCCTGGCACTGCCAAACCTGGGAACAACAATGTACATTAATTTCAAGTAATGTGATAAAAGAAAAAGCCAGATTCACATCTTTGCGGTGTGACGTCATCAATAACTCAAAAAGTTAAGGACAGTTACACACTTTTCATATGGCTTATGTAGATATCCTTACATATTATAAAACAAAGTCCCCTGCCGCGTCTGTCTGTCTGAACGCAATAAACTTAAAAACTACCGAACAGATTTTCAAAGTTTTACAATTGCATAAACCGTTAGAGTTACATCAAATTTATGTTCTACAGGATTGAAGATCTTAAAAAGTTCAACAAAAAGTCCGCCTATCTTGTAAGGACAACCCACAGTAACCATTATTATCTTTCAGAATTTGATAAAAATTCCATTTTTATTTCCGAAGCTATTTTGACCAGTATCATATTAATCCTTATTCAATAAAATATATTATTTAAATTGGGCATTTAATTTAAAATATTCCTTGACATTATATCATTTAAATAAATGGTTTCAAAGATATCACAGATTCAAAATCACGCGTAACAAAATTATTATGGTTGGAGCGCAGCGGTAGGAGTCAATAACCTTTTCCTGGACTATTAGGTATGTAATCCCGGTACTGCCTAGTAGTACGTTCCCTTGGGATTTTTTCCAACATCCTCGCGGGCGAAGCCGCGGGCAAAAGCTAGTTATCTTTAAATAAATAATGTGCTGAATACAAATGTGACTTACCTGATTAGGAAGACTTCCCATCTTCTACAGTCTATCGACTGCAGCCTTTCAATATTAACAATATCAGTTGATTAAGTGGGTTGATCAATTTCATCCCATTCCTGAAAAGTGAGTAAAAGGATTAAAATAAAATTAATAACTAGTACTGTATACAAATTAAATTAATCTACATCATACTGCATCTCAACATAACTGTGGATCAAGTGTATATTTTTTAGAATTACTTTCCTAATTTAAAAAAGGTAAGCATAATTTTACTGAATGTATTTGTTTTGTTCTTAGTATGCATGCACACCATGTTGCAACCGAAAGAATTCTTCTCATATTATTTTAATTTATATGCAATGTGAAAGTTGCTGCAAAGAACGGTGCTTATTATATGCTATATTTTTTTGAACAAAACCAGCATTAGCATGACCATCTCCGAGTGTCAACATGGTAATAGTTGCCTAAAAAACACAATTTTTAACTTTCCTTTTGACTTTCTATAATAGTCATGAAATTATTATCTTCATAATAACCTTTACTTTTGAGTAAAATACATAACTAATTATTATTTCTGTTTCATCATGGCCTGCGGTAAGTGCTATTACTAAGTAAATTTACCTACGTTACCTGTTAGACATCTCATTACAAATCGAGATCTAACTTTAGTCACAGCTTAAAACTTCATGCCAGTTTTGGTATTTTGAACTTACTTCTTACTACACTACAGTAAAAGTTCTTAATACAAAAACTGACTTTAGAACCAGGTCTAAGTTGGCTCAATTTCGGGTTTTACTCAACCTTTTCGATTCATCTTGTCTTATGAAATAACGATGCATGGGCTTGTTGTTAAAGAAATATTATACCACTTCCATTGACTTATCAATACTTAAGGTGCCTAATAGGCTCGCGCTCCTATAAAATTATGGAGGAAAGTGTGTACATCCTCTGCCTAGAGTTTTCAGGGACTTCAAGTGACATTCATTTATCATGTTATTTGCAATCATAACTTTTTCGAGTTATTGAGCTATTCGTATAGAATAATTTGCCTCTCTCATGAAGGTAAAAACTAATATACTTACTTATGTATAACCTTATTACTATAATAAATTGTGCAAAATCATGGTTTAAGAAAAATATGTTACCTGTTTGTCTTTATTTTGTATTCTAAAAATGAATCTTCAAAGCAGGTAGACAAAAATAAGAAGAGGCATGTGTATGTTTCTCTCGTGCTGCAGACCAAATACCTTGTTCTAGAGAATATTTACCTAGTTTATTATTAGTTCCTTAAAATATAGCCCATATTATTATCTGTTACATGAAAATGCCCACCATTTTTGCTCTTGAATCATTTGTGTTACTTACTGATTAATGGCCGATTCCTATAAATTACGAACTGTTATTGGTTAACATTAAGACTTTTTGTATCTTAATCAATAATAAAGCAAAGCTTTTCATAATAGACCCTCTCACGTGGAAGTATAGGTAAAATTTGCTTACGAATCTATTTATAAGCCCAATTTGGCAATAAGAACATCTACCATTGGTAAGCAAAACGATTCGTTTTTGTTTATAGGAACCGACCATTAATCGCCGTCTGAAGCATTCCCTTTATGAGTTTCCATATAATTTATTTTTCTGTAATTCAAAATATATTTTACACCTTTAATATCAATGAAAAAAAAAGTCTATTCTGTATTTATGGGCGCGTAAAACAATTCTGAACGTACGCTTCAACATTTATAAAATTAAAGGGGATTCACGTCCCAATCATTATGTGGATAGGATAATATTGAATGTACAGAGTGTATGGACTATTAAAAGCTCCATAACATTAAAAATCAATAAATCTTCTTGCTCATCTGTAAATCTACTGATCAGAATTTTGAATGTTACGAATAATTGAACTCTTAAATTGAAACAGTATTCTTTGTTCTGCATCTAGATTCAGCAATAAAAGGTGAATCAATTCTGTATGACCAAAACAGACTATTTACCAGCAAAATGAAAAGCAGTAGGTATTAACAGTACCTATACAACGTTAGTTTTAAATAACTTTGTTGTCTGTTATTAATTTATTAGCCTAGCATTTCTACAGTTTATAGGTTGTATGAGTCCACCTGCATCCAACTGTTGGGTAAAGACTTCCGCCCATGGCTTTCAGCAATTGACCACTTCAGAAACTGCTGCATTAAAAGATTGGATATGATATATTTCCATCCAACATGGATGTGGACATGTATAGTTACAAGCATAAATGTATTACTATGGATAGCTCAACCATAAAATCTGATTTCATGATTCATCCATTGACATATCGACGACAAATATATGTGATCATTTGTGGAAGGTATAAACAAGTGGCAGAACAAATATGTGACATTGAAGGAACACCAAAACTATCTAGCTAAACAAGCGACGCCACATTATAGGATGTTACATCGGCTTCAAAAATATGTGTCAATGCAATATTAACGGATATGTCTTGCGTCATAAATATCTGCTTACTCAGTTAAATTCAGAAGAATGTGATACTTCGCTGTGATCGAAAATATCTGATATAACTTTGGCAGTATAAAAACCTATGCCTTCTACAAATGATCATATATATTTGCCGTCATATATTAATGAATGAATCATGAAATCAGATATTATTGCCAAGCTGTCCATAGTAATATACATATTTATGCTCGTGACTGTACAAAACTTTAGCCTAGACGAGTTGAACCAGACTTTTACAAGTACTTATGTTTAACTGTCTATGTACAGAATGTTGTGTATAGTCAGTTGTTATCAATGGATGTAATATTGTCTCATGCATATTATCATCGTCCTGTTTGTGACTCAGTCACTATTGAAAGCATGTTTAGCATAAAACTATTAGGTAACTATTTCATAAATAGCACCTTATCATAATATGTACTGTCATATACATTGTAGATGTATTCTTACTTTTCTAAACCATGGCTAAGGATGGCTCAAATGTGTATCAGGTTGGTAGGATGTGTAATTACAATAATTGTCTAATTACTAAAATAATCTTAAAACTGGTGCTATGCAAACATGAGCTCGCCAATTTTGGAATAAAGCATACACATTTATATGTTAGTTTATATTTTTATTGTGAATTGAGTCCTTAAAACTAAAACATTATGGTACTTTACTATACCATTGTTACAAAAAAATGAGCCAAAGTAGAAGTTGCTACAACAGTTTAAATATTGTATATTAATTTTGCTAGGTAAAACAGTGACAGTCCTAATAATAATAGATTCTTTTGTGAGGTTATTTTTTGTGAAAGTGGAACTTACTCTTTTCTAACAAGAAGTTAAAAAAAAAACACCCCAATATATTTATTATTGTCTCTTCTCAATGGTCTCATTCAGTCATTTACATAATATTTATCACTCTGTCCAAACTCTCACCTAACTAAAATGTGACGTATACATCGCAAACTGCATTGTATAGAAGTACATCCATTAGCTTCAATAATTTGATCCAGATACTTTATTTTGAATGTGTACCATAAAGACGTTAATGATATTCTGTATAGTCAAACAGATCACCAGCTGCCTGTAATGCAAACAATCATAATAGACGTCAAAACTTATCCACAAATAAATACACTAAACTTAACACTATGTAGCTGTAATCCATTGAAGGTCCTCAATAGTATTACGCTGTTTAAATAAATACCTTACATGTTGTTTTTAATACTGGTTCATGTTTAATTAATCAATAGCATAATATATCAGATTTACATCATCAATACTATTTTACAAAATAAATATATTATTATTATTGTAAGATTATCATTATTACTTGTGTAAATGAAATGATAGGTTTAAACTCATTTCTACATTACGTATTTATTTGAGTGGTTTGTTAATGTGTTTTAGTTCAGGCTTACCCTTATGGTAGCTGATTTTATCTAACAAGATTGAATTTAAAAAATACTATACAGTTTTATATGCTCAACCGTTTTCGTTTTGACGTCATTAAAAACTGATGGTACAAAAAAATTAGAAAAATAGCTTTTCCTTAGTTCACTACATAACTCTTTAAAGGATTTGATATTTTATCGACATCGATGTAGCAAAATGTCAATGTTAATTCCACTATAAAACATAAAAATACCACAACTCCAACAAATCCTTACAAGAAATGGTCTGTAGCAAATTAAAGGAAATCGCTTACATTCGCAGTTTTCTTTGATATTCATCCAAGTTTATTAAAATTTTCAAACTTTTGGACCAGATTTTGATGATATCATATTATTACAAAATGGTTGTTTACTACCACTTTACATGTACTAAAAACCACATTTCTATTGGTTTATATAACAATCTCAGTCTCCTTGACGCTGAATCTGAGAAAACTGCAAACTACACAACATTCTTGGAATATTTTTCAACTATCCTAGATTCATATTGTATTTAAAGTTATGCTTTCATTTGCTGGTTTATGAATACTTCTTTATGTTGGTTGTAGCCCTTGCATTCATTACTTATTATGCCTTAACCTAGTTCTTTCATAAATTACTTATTTACTGTCATCATTAAATTATGAAGTTATGACCTAATGTAATTTTTACTTCAGGCAAACTAAGTAAATTTCGTGACTTTGTTGCTTATAGAGAGATTGTATAACTTCCTTGGATTATTTTCAATAGAAATGAATACATAGTAGTGACACGTCTCACCCCCGTCCTAAGTGACCGATGAATAAGAGCATGTGAAAGTAAAAAGTAAGTCAAATGTATAAAAAAAAGCTGTTTCAATATGCAATGTGGATCACGCAGATAATAAAATGTTATGTTTCCTTATAACCAATTACGATTGTATGCAATTGTTACGCCGCATGGCTTATACTTTTCGCTCATCTAGGACACAGGGTTAGAAATATTCATTTGGAATATCACAAAGAAATTTGACTAGAATGTAGCAGAAGTATGCTTCTACACAGATTCAATATTTCCGAAACTTACCATAGTTATTGTTATACTGTGGCTGCGGTTGCTGGTAGGAGTTGTAGGAGGGCTGCGAGTATGAGTCGTAGGCGGGCGCCGGGCCTCCGTACGCGGGCTCTGCGCCGCCGTAGCCGGCGTCTCCCGCACCGCCAGCGCCGCTGCCGCTGAGGTTAAATGGGAATTAATTATATAATACAAAACCATATCATCTACCTCAACCCTGCATTTACACCAAGGTAAAAATATATATCCTACATTATTGTGTATAGTGTTTTCATTTATCATTTACACCTAAAACAAGTTGTAGTTTTGTATAATATGTCCTGTACAATAAAGGTTTTAGGAAGCGATTGTGTGGCTTTTGCAGCAGTCCATCAGGTATGTTTGCTAAGGCAAGCATGAACTGCTTTAGAGAATTAGTACGAAACAGATGCGCCGCGTCGGGGCAGCAACAACAGCTTTCTAAATACAATATTGGGAAGGGTTGATCGTCCAGTTGTTCGGCACTGGAATACCGTTCACAGATCTGGAGGTGCCCTTTATAATATTAAATAGCCCAATTGTAAATAATAATAATAAATAAATATTTTTTTTAATGATTTTTATAAAAATATTTAAATATGTATTTAATATGTAAAAAAATGAATAAATGAGATAATAAATAATTTTACTAACATAACTAAGTATTATTATAATTTACTAACAATGGATGGAATGTTTTATTCTGAAATAAAATTATTAATAATTTTGTGCTTATCAATGTATTTTTTTTTTACTATTGGAACAAACACGGTCAGTAATGTTGGTTATTAAATTAGAAGATTTATGAAGGTTTACTAACCTATATCCTTCATTCTCATAGCTGCCTTGGCCTCCTGTTGAGTAACCGTAACCCGAGCCATAGCTACCAGAATTGTACCCTGAGGTAGGTTGAGCCGGAGCTGGCGCAGAGTAACTGTTACCCTGATAAGAGCTGGTAAAATAAAAAAAAAACACGCTTAGGAAATCTGTATCTACCCAACAAATTATGTCTGAACTGTAGTAATTTCTCAGAATCTATATTATCTGCATTTGTGTTTCAGACGGCAATTCCTATCTGATAGATTTGTTTCATCATAGTTTTGAAAAGTGTTATGATAATTTTATTATTCACATCATTGTTTGAAATAACAACATACTTTAATCTTAGAATATGCGATTTTTTTGAAAATTGTTATAAAGTTTACTCCCAAAAAGTAGTATTAATTTAAATTCTTAAAAAAATTCTTACCTAGGCGTGTTGTATGAGGGCTGGGCATAAGGATCAGCTGCAGGCGCCTCGTAAGGTTGATACCCAGTGTGTCTGTAAAGATTGTATCTAGCTCAGCGAAATGAAACAGGACAACTCATGAGTAATAGACAATTAATTATATCAGATTAAGAAAATCGTCATTTGTGTTTCAGACGGCACATTCCTATCGTTTTCTGGATCATCATGTATAACTAGAGACAGCTTTAGAATAAAGTCCGACATGATGTTTTAAATACGTACGATGGTCCATAGCCATTATTTTGTTGGGGCATGTTGTGTTGTGGAGCCGCCTGCTGGTAGCCGCCCTGCGGTGCCGGCCGCCCGCCTCCACGAGGACCGTCGAATCTGAACAGAGTGAAAATAAATGTTACTCATCCACACCACACAACAAATAAAGTACAGACGAATGAGTATTATTGTGAGTTTTTGGGTATTATTTTAGATGGAATATAATTGGTAATCTCAAACCTTGCTCTCTTTGGTGGACCCCCAGGTCCTCCATGCGGTGGGCCACCACCCCTTTTGAAGGCTTGTTGAGGTTGTGACTGCAGCGGCGGTATCGAAGCTGACACGTGCGGCGGTGCGGGCCTCGGACCAGTGGGGCCAATGCCCGAGTGCGGGCCGCCCGGCCCACCGGGAGGTCCACCCGGGGGCATTCCATGACCTCCGCGGCCACCACGTCCTACAAATTAATGTTCATAATTATTTATTTTAAAATTTCCCCTATTTATGTAAACAAATAGAAGACCCTAGATAAGTATGTCGTACCGTTATTGCAAAAACCGATTATCTGCACCAAAATTTGACCGAAATATTTTTGAGATATAAGTACTTGAAAGTTTAATGACACAAAAATATACTTGTAATAATGTCAATTTTAAAGGCTAATAGTTTTTAAAAACAAGAAACTATTCAAGTAGTGTTTAGTAGGTTAATAATTGAAGAAAACTTACTAGATTTTCAACAAAAATGTGAAAATGACTGGCAAGGAGCTAATTTTGTCGGTTTTTCCTGAATGTAGAAAAACTACCAAATTTTCAAAATTACCCTTTTGGCAGTTCTGCTGGCAATTTTTATTTAATTACTTATTTTGAATAGTCCTACTCATCAAGACAAAAGTCGTTTTAGTACAACTATAGCTAGTACAGGTATAAAATAGATATCTTTAGTTGCTTTTGGCTGAATATAAAGAGTTTATTTTACTTTGTATGCACAACTACACATCAAGCTATACATTTCCAGTATAAGCTGATCTCGCATTGTTTAGGATTTACATACAATAAGAGGTCAGCTAATACTGGTTTTGTATATCCTGATGTGTAGCCGTGTGTACTTAATATCTAATTAAATATAACTATAATCTGATAACCGTCTCTGCCAATGCCTTCATCTTTAAATTCATTGTATTTGTTTTATTTGACATTTATTTATTTATTTATTATTAGGCTCTTCAACAATGAGTACACTATTACTTTACAATTTGTACATTGCAAACTTAAGTCTAAGCGCCTTATTACTTAAAGAAAAGCACAGCATGCACTACATTATGCAGATAGAACACAATTAATTAATTAAAACAAGTAATACATAGTTTAGATAACAGTAAAAATAAATTATTAAAAGCTAAATTGATTACAATAAATTCAGTGATTAAATTAAATTAAGTTACATTTTTTTTTTTTTTTAATTTTTATATATGATATGGTAAGAATTCTTTGTTACTTTCTTACCATCATGTTTATAAACTTTTTTAGACCCAGCCCGTTTAAATACGTTTATCCAGTCCGACATACAGTAGATGTCACATTTTTTTTTTCGATATTTCTATGGCGCTGTGCACAGAGTCAGCTTCCATGTAGCTGTGACCGGATTCAAGGAACTTGTGTTCTACTATATCCAGGTGTGTATCCTGCATCATGATCCACAATAGTATGGCAGCAATATACAGGGGGCCTACCACCAGCTCATAAAGCAGTATTATTTTAATATTACTTCAGTGTGGGAAAGAGATGAAGCTCTACAGGTCATATAGCTCCATCTCT
Organism: Agrochola litura; assembly: GCA_949152395.1. Classification (NCBI taxonomy): domain Eukaryota; kingdom Metazoa; phylum Arthropoda; class Insecta; order Lepidoptera; family Noctuidae; genus Agrochola; species Agrochola litura. Next base: position 14,888,939 of record OX424493.1, read on the forward strand.
TTCTCCCACTGAAGTAATATTAAAATAATACTGTTTATGAGCGGGTGGTAGGCCCCCTGATTACGGTTTTGGCCACACGTCTCTGAAAACAAGCTGACTTCTTTAATCTCCTTTGGCACGCAACTGGTTAAATAATGCTATAAAATCGTTCCGATTTCAGCACTACCTTTTTTCATTGATGTAAATCAAAATCGATGCCTTTTTTACCATGCACTTCATTCCATACAAAACAGTATGCTTCATTGGGAAGTGCGCTTTCGTAAATTGTCAAATTATATATAATACAGTCAACTTCCTCGTATAATAAAGAAGACCAACATCAGTACTTGGAATTTGCAGAATCGCTTGCAAATCAAATGAAACCGTCAAAAAATCTGGTTCTAGTTCCGCCTTTTTTTTTTTATTTGGAAATTATCAAATAACTTCTCCCGCTCTCGGTGGAGCGGGAAGGCGTGTCAGACTCTTACTGACTAAAACCCACCCGTGTTTCTTCAGTTGCCATGTTGCCGGGGGCCACGATCTCCCTTTCTACTTCTTCGCAACCCGCAGGCATCAGCCCTAGCGGACCCCGTCAATTCTGCCGACATCTCTTTGAGGCGCGCGTGGAACACAACGCGCCGTCGACACGGGCCTGGTCCTTATCGGACGGCGAAGGTGAGGACGCCGTGTCGCCTCTCTAGCCACTCCTCAAAGAGGGGACTTATCGCCGCAATTGTGGCGTGCCCAGCGCTGGGTAGCGACAATCGCACTCTCCATGACGCCATGATATCCCGCCGGAGTTCTGTCCGCCGTGCCGCGATTTCTCGCGGCAGCGGAGTTAAACCCCGGCGTTTCGCCTCCTCGCGCCAGTCCCAGATGTGGGCGAGGGTTCTAATTCCACCCTTTGTTTGTCTCTTTGTTTTTCCTGATTACATCTTTCCTCCCTTTGTATATGTTCATCATATTCTTTTAGTAGTTTGCCTTTTTGTTCACTGTCAGCATGCTTGAACTTGGTGCATACAAGACATTGGTCTTTTTTAGGCATAAAAAAACCTAAATTAAATATCCTTCGATATGTCATTTCTAAAACAGCTGGTTCGCTATTTTTGTTTTTGCATTCTTCTGTATCGACATTTTGCATAATCTAAGCCCAGTATCGAAATATTTGTAGCCCAGTTATACAGTAAAAGTAAACTATAGTTATGTAAGTTCTTTTACCTGCAATAATCTTAACTAAATACGGTGTTAACTTTTCTGAAAAAAGCCACTTAAGTTGTTTAGTATATTAATAAGAGGTAAAATCAGTTACCACAGGTTAATATGTATTAACAGAATAATCCTGGCAACATTATAAATCAAGCAACTGCATCCGAAACGTGTTATAGTATGAAACAAAGTTTTTGTGATATACATTCATAAATCTAAAAGAATTAAATGAGTTTGTTTTAAATAAGAATATAATTCAATCATACTGGCAGGTAGTTGCTTTTAACTATAGATATCTCCGAAAATAAGCGTCGTAGTTTTACCTGCAGCTTCGTCGTGACTGAGAGTCAATTGTTATATTTAACTTAATTTTGGTTAAAAAAAATGAAGATAATCGGTTTTTGCAATAAGGGTACATTGTGTCTAAGTTCTTATGTATTTATAACGTATATTTAAATGGTTCACCACAGATTACCTCCATTGTCTCTATTTCTATCCAAAGGTTATCTTTAAAAGATTGCTCTACCAATCACACCACCCATAGTGTCACCCTATGTAATGTCTAAATTTAATAACTGTAATTTATATGGTTTACATATTAAAGAGTATTCTATCTATCTATTTACAAAGCAAATGGTGTTGCATCCTCTGCCTGGCCTTCCTGTTTTAGACTAAATGGCTAGCAAAATCCTCTTTACCTCTCATTGGCATACCCCCACGGCCACCACCCCTGTCACCTCGCTGGCCAAAATCTCCTCGTCCCCGGCCTCCTCTGCCTCTCATGGCACCAGGGCCACCCCGATTGTTGAACCCTCCACCTGTGCACAAAGTAAGAAAATACAATTATTATACAAATCATAATTTAAGTCTTTGGGCACTGTCACGTGTTAACAGAAAATTTTGTTTCCGAGTATTGAAGTTGTAGGAGATGGCCTTGACTAGTAAAGTTTTACTACAATGTTCTGGTAAAATTTAAAGAGAAATTTAAATCAACTCTCTATGAACCCCCAGTAGTGGGAACATTATAGGCAGATTGTGTTATGTTCAACTGTAACACTGTAGCTAACATAACCTCATAATTAAAAACATGTTGCTAGGAATATTATCAACTTACGTTGCGGTGGTGCACCACGTGATTCAATTGTGGGCACAGGGTGTGGTCCCGGACCTTGAGGACCTGGAGGAAAACTCCGACCTCCTCTGTCGCCACCACCACCTCTCATAGGGCCGCCACGAAAACCTCGCGGTCCACCACGAAACGGTGGGCCGCCTCGTGGCGGGCCACCTCTGCCTCTCATGCCAGGTCCACCCCTGGAACGAATCAAACATTTACATGTAACATCAGTGCTGTTGTAGTACATAACTATGTGGTTATTTTTAGACCTTACGGCTCACATAACCTTAAATTTAGCAATAGCCTTACGGGTGAAATTATGGTTGGTATAATAATAAAATTGATAATAACTTACCGTCCGCGCATGTCGAAACCACCTCTTCCTCCTCTTGGATTAAGACCTGGTGGTCCTCCACGACCACCACCACGAAAGCCCCGGTTTGGCGGCCCCTCCATCTTTATGGATGCAGTCGCCAATTAATGAAGTCAAGAAACTAAACAGTTAAATATTGCCTGATGACCCGGCTAAAACAAATCAGAACTTGTTGTATTAAGCCGCGGCTAAATCTGATATTTATTTAAAATAACACGAATGCGAAATAAGACTTCACGCGGAAGCGTCATGTACCGGCGGCCATTAATTTGTAGAATCGAAATCAAAATGGCGGCAACCGGTAGTAGCGTCATAAACTAGGGTGACTAGGGTCAGATAACCACAGAATATATATACTCTACGAGCAGATAACTAGTCTGCGTCAGATTGTGTAGTTTCGTCGGTATTCCGTAGTACCTACCGGATATTACTGTGCGTTTGCACTGGCGAAACATCACAACAAAACATGTTGAATTAGTTCCTGTCAAAAATTGTATGGAAAATAGACGAAAAATAAAGATTCCAACATGTTACAATACATGCTCAGTGCCAACATGTTTGTTGTGAATGTTTCGCCAGTGCAAACGCACAGTTAGGCTTGTCGAAAAAATATAGATGTTTGTAAAATCAGCGACTTACCACAAAATGACTTCATTCCGTAACCGTCGAGTAATGCGCAGTCTTTCATTCTTGCACAAAATTGATTGCAGTCACAACTCATAACCTAGCTTTGGAATAAGATATTAAAAGTTTCGTTTGTAAGGCAAAATTTTGGTTAAAAGCAAGGTCTTACAGCACAAATAAAGGGAAAATTCCGAAAAATAAAAAAGTTGATTAAATTCAGGTGGCCATTACTTTGTTCAAATGCCTACCTATAGCTCAACACGCACAAGGTGGGTGCGTGTCGGGTGCTGGTCGGGACTGCAGTACGGTGGGCTTGTATTTATTGTAATTCCTTGTATTATAATATACGTGTCAGCACACGAAACGTGTGCGCGGCTCCCGCCCTCAACCCGACCCGCTCCGCACCCGACCCGCTCCGCACCTGTCCCGCTCCACGCCCGACCCGCGCATGAGTATCGTGTGCCGACATACAAAAATTATAATACAAGGAATTACAATATAAACAAGTCCGCCGTACTGAATACAAGGAATTACAATATACAAGCCCGCCTCCCGTACTGCCGTCCCGCGCCCGACATGCAACTGCCTTGTGTGTGTGTTGAACTTAATAATACTAAAACCATATCAGTTAACCGTAATAATTCACAACTGTTCGCTATTTTAAAGTGCCATAAGTTTGTTAAATTATAATCTATACACTTATTGCCAGCGATCTGATTAAAACGTAAAAGGTTTAATTAACTGTTTACGTCTAGTCTGTTGTAATGACAAGTTCTTTCAGTTTTTTATTTATAGCATTTTAATGTGTCAATATTCACGAATATAAAACACCAAAAATCATTGATGTATACGATAATTTAGCGATTTTCTGAAAAGCAAGTTCCATTAACAAAACGTATTTATCAGACAAAATTAAAAGCAGTAAAAAAAAAACAAAAATGTATCAACAAGTATGTATCTTTCTTTCCCTCCCTAGTTTTGTTAATTTTCTAATGAAAACAAGAAAATATCAACTAAAAACTATGACAAAATATATTTTCGGTTTGTGCTGCTAGCGCCATTAGTGGTGAAACTTGGCATATACTTCCCCTTTGACTCTAGTATAATTAACGTTTTAGGATTTTTTTTTGGATTTTTTTACTACAATCTGTCAAATTTATTTAATAGATTTTAAGGTTCAAAGTTGATTGGGAAAATTTGACAGTTTCGGGTAGCTTGATGTGCTGGCGTCTCACAGTGGAACGAATGTATGGGAGCGGTTGGACGTAGACATTTCCGAAAAAAAAAAGTAAAATTATGCCAAACTAATGATGCCATCTTATTCGATTACTTAATGCCTTCATAACTTGTGGTGATGAATTTCTTCATAACTCCCATATTTCGGGAGTAATTTGAGAAAATGTGAAATTTTACTATGAAAATGAGTGTATCGAGCTCTCTCCCTCCTGATTCCGGGCTTGTTTCAAGTAGCGGTCTCTAATATCATAATGCTAATACTAAGAGCTATATTTAATACTAAGACACATAGTGCGCCAAATGTGCACTTTCTGGGATAAAGAGTGATGTTTATTTTATAACACAATTTTTTTATTTTTTGTTTATTTTGTTGATTAAAACCGTTTTTCTAAAGGTTTACCTTATTACAATAACATTTCTGAGCAGCCAATTAGAGAAGATATAAGCTAATTAGGATATATAATTAGGGACTTAAGGTTTACATATAAAACTGATGCACTAATGATTACTGATAAGAACATTGCTATTATTTAATTACTAAATGGCTCTTAATACACTAATTTAGCATGCATCATTTACTAATTATCACAATAACTAATTACCTTGCAATATTTAACAAAGGATACCTGGGATACCTGGATTTTATATAAATAGGTCACTATTAGTAACTTTAAAATCAGTGTTGATTTACACCTCGTTGTATCCAAGCTAATCTCGCAATGTATTTTCCAAATTTTAATACAAATCTTGATATTCACGTTGCTTTATGCGCACGCGCACATAAAGATTTACGCGACTTTAACTATTTGTTCAGTGTTTTAAAAGATAACAGTTGTGTTCAGTTATGTGAAAGTGCTGAAACAAGTTTAAAAGACTGGTGTCGTCGATTTTGCTACCGCATTTATGCAAAATGGACACAGTCTGGAAGAAGCACAGATAAGTTTCGGAAGAAACATGAGATTTGGCTACAGGCTGCAATTCAATGGCCGGAATTACAGAATGAAAATATGGAACCTTCTACAGAAAATATAAGTGACGTCATCGAGCCCATAATTTCTCCTGCTAAATCTGATGCTTCAACTTGTACACATCCTAGTCCTCGTAAATCTTTTGAGGACCTTAGTAACCGGCAAAAAAGAAGACGCACTGAAGATAGTCTTTCATGCAGCAGTAGCAGCGCTGAAATTATGTTTTCGGCCGAAAGGGCGCTTCAAAAGGCAGGACAAAGCGATACAGCTTATGTTATGAAATACTTGACGGAGAATCCAGAAGAGGCCTCAAAAATCAAAGCCTTCATTGAAGGTAAATCAATTCAGGTACGGGAAATATCCCCTTTGAAGGCATTGGCTCTTTATGTATCGATGAACTTATCGAAATGGCGCTATAACACTCTTCGGGATTTCAACACTCAAGAAGGAGCTCTTCAATACCCGAGTTACTACATGTTGGTTAAAGAAAAAATTAAGTGCTATCCGGCCAAAGAAGATCTCACAGTTACAGAGAGCTCTGCAAAAATCAAATTACAAGCCTTGATGGATTTAACCTCAAGAAGACTTATTAGGTCGTTAGAAACCCCTGTTGATCCCAATCAACAGCTCGTATTGACCAGCAAATGGGGTTTTGACGGATCATCTAGCCAAAGCATTTATCATCAAAGGACGAGTGAAGATGAGCAAATCGATCTTGCTAGTAATTTTATGATTAGTCTTGTACCACTGCGGCTCGTCTCAAAAGGTGTAACAATTTGGGAAAACGAGCGACCATCTTCCACTTCATTTTGCCGGCCAATATTGTTTAAGTTTATAAAGGAAACCAAAGAAAATGTGCAGAGAGAGATGGCTGAAATCGAAGCAGAGATTGAAGCCTTAACTCCATCCACCATCACTGATGGAATTAGTGTCAAACACCAACTGCTGTTGACAATGATTGATGGTAAAATTCATTCCATTATATCCAATACAGCAGCTTCAGTGTGTGACATATGCAAGGCTTGTCCTAAAGAAATGAATAATTTAGAGTTAATCAAAGATAAACACGCAAACGAGGACATGTATAAATATAGCTTAAGCACCCTTCACGCTTGGATTCGCTCAATGGAATGCTTATTACACATTTCCTACAAATTAGACATAAAATCATGGCAAGTAAGGGGTGATATAGCAAAAAGGCAAGTTGATGACAGGAAGAAAAGAGTTCAAGAGGCTGTAAGAAGAGAAACGGGCTTACTTCTCGATGTTGTGAAACAAGGCAGTGGATCCACCAACAATGGCAACTCGGCAAGGAGATTTTTTGAAAACTACACTAAATCTGCTGAACTGACCGGAATAGATGCTATGCTTTTAAGAAAAATCTGTGTGATCTTGCAGTGTATTTCATCAGGAGAGAAGATCAACGTAACTAAATTCCGAGAGTTCTGCTTTGATACTGCTAAGCTTTACGTGGAGTTATACCCATGGTATTATATGCCTTCTTCACTTCATAAAATTTTAATGCATGGGCCAGACATAGTTCAGAACATGTCAATTGTGCCCATTGGTTTTCTATCCGAAGAGGCATCTGAGGCTAGAAATAAAGATTTTAGAAAATATAGAGAGGGGCATTCTCGAAAGCATAGCAGTATCTCATGCAATGAAGATATTATGCACAATCTTTTACTGTCTTCTGATCCACTTGTTACAAGTATCCGTCCAAAAGGAAATAAGTTTGTAAAAAAATCTTCTTTTAAGGAATTTTATGAGCTTACGGATTCTGAGAAAAGTGATATCGAATTTGTTAACATAAATGATTTAGCGGACATCGATTCTGAATTTGAATTAATTGATGATGATGATGATGACGAAGATAATTAAATGATGTTATTGTTTTAAAATGTGTAACTTAGTAAATTAGAGCTTACATCTTAATTATTTATTGTACTTTTAATGAAACTAGGTAATTTATTATCAACTTACTTAAAAGTCATACTCTCATCAGTTCTTGTGAATATTTTTGTTAATATATATTTCTGTATATATATAATATATTTATAGACCTCTTAATAAGTCTGTCTGCGGTTTAAAGTAAATACAAATGGGGAAAAAACGTTTTTTTTTTTAAATTTTCATTTCCTTTTATCCCAGAAAGTGCACATTTGGCGCACTATGTGTCTTAGTATTAAATATAGCTCTTAGTATTAGCATTATGATATTAGAGACCGCTACTTGAAACAAGCCCGGAATCAGGAGGGAGAGAGCTCGATACACTCATTTTCATAGTAAAATTTCACATTTTCTCAAATTACTCCCGAAATATGGGAGTTATGAAGAAATTCATCACCACAAGTTATGAAGGCATTAAGTAATCGAATAAGATGGCATCATTAGTTTGGCATAATTTTACTCTTTTTTTTCGGAAATGTCTACGTCCAACCGCTCCCATACATTCGTTCCACCGTCTGTACGATAATTTTTCCCAAAAAACGATAACTTTGACGTGGGATCTCGATAATTTGAACTTTTGGAGTTGGCAACACTGACAATGAGTGACAAGAAGCAAGCATTGACTAGTGATGTAAACTGATTACAATTTTTAACACCGGTTTAAACCGATTAGTTATTTATTAAAACCGGTTTTTTAAAGTTTAAAAAAAAAAAAGAAAACGGTATTTAATTATGGCTTAGTATTTATTTTACTAGCTTTTCTTAAAATTATTAGGCACAGACGCCAGCACATCAAGCTACCCGAAACTCTCAAATTTTCCCAATCAACTTTGAACCTTATACTTCAGTGATAAAGTTGAAAATCTGTTAAATAAATTTGACAGATTGTTGTAGCTTGATGTGCTGGCGTCTGTACAATTACAATATCAAAAAGAGAGTGGTTATCAAACAGATAAAAAATAACCAGGAAATTTTATACTTTGCTGTTTCTAACAAATCGTAGTTCTGATTTATGAAACAAACATCTGCTTGTAACCTGCTCCTTCTAGAGGACAACACATATCCTGATTTAGAGAACATCCTCTCTGAAGGTACCGATGTCACTGGTATGGCTAAATACTTTAGCGCTATTGTATTTAATGGCGCCAAGTGCTTATTGCTGGACCAAAAAGCTCCCGCACTTTTAGGTGCTATTGTAATCTCAGCTTCTTCGCTTTGTGGATCTGTCTCCATATACATTCGTAATATATTAACTGCAGAAGCAGTTGAATTAGTTTTGGGTCTTCTTTGTTTTAAAAAGTCCAGCAGTCCAGGTTTTTTCCGTTCTGTGCTACTACCTGGCTGCTTCGAAGTTGATGGCACAGACCTATCGGCGGAATCTTTTAAGTTATGGGATAATTATTTTCTTATTAAAAAATAAAGAACATTGTTGAATAATAAACCTTCCTTTTATTTAAATAAACTTTAAATAAATGCTGCTTCAATAAAACCACTGATCAATGGGTTTTTATTCGGTGTTTTTAACGAATACGTTCACCGGAAAATAAATGGTGATCCTCCGGTGCTTATTGCTCCGTGTGCGTAGTCCCAGCGGAAAAGTGTCGAATTTCTTAATTTCAGTTTAGCAGATATTTAGTGTATGACGTCGTGTAATTGTGTATGGTAAATAAAAATTTGTGCATCCAACCTTTGCGGAGATATTCAACAAAAACTGTTTCCGCTGGGACTACGTATTCCTAGCGGCACTTTTTTTTTCCTATGGACTACAAGAAAAAAAATACATACAATAATTAGTGTGTAACGAGAGGTAAATGTGTATGTTAAAATGAAATTTGTGTGTCTTATATTTGTCAATATATTCAAGTTGCCACTGCGCTGACGTTTGGCTATTTGATGAAAATCATATAAAACGGTTTAGCACATAGTTGCAATTATTATTGTAATAATTTCGTAAGTCTAAAAAAAACAAGTTACCTACTATTTTTATCACGAAAGTTATTAAGTAGTTACTTCTTTTAATCATTCAGTGTAATGAGCTGAAATTTTACATGTGAATAGTTGCATTAATACACTAAATAATGGAATAAGTTTAATTTTGCTTTTCCTTTAAAAAGTCCTACAATCGGATGCCATAAAATATAGTGTTCCAGTCGTAGTAAATTATGCCACTGCTAATTAATTACTAAGAACACATGAATGAAACTTGGCAGGACATTGTAGACCCTTACAAGATATAAATAAACGAGATGATTTAAGCTCTAGAGTTCCTATTTTAAGTACTTGAACCTAATAACCTTATTTTACTTTTACGTGTATATCTTCTGAACGGTAGGTTTTTTTCAAATTCTGTTTTCACACACATTACACACAAATTCAAAGCAACCTGCGTAAAAATTACAACTCTGTGCTAAACCGTTTTATATGATTTTCATCAAATAGCCAAACGTCAGCGCAGCGGCAACTTGAATATCTTGACAAATATAAGACACACAAATTTCATTTTACACATTTACCTCTCGTTACACACTAATTATTGTATGTATTTTTTTCTTGTACGTCCATAGGAAAAAAAAAGTGCCGCTAGGAATACGTAGTCCCAGCGGAAACAGTTTTTGTTGAATATCTCCGCAATGGTTGGATGCACAAATTTTTATTTACCATACACAATTACACGACGTCATACACCAAATATCTGCAAAACTGAAATTAAGAAATTCTACACTTTTCCGCTGGGACTACGCACACTATTGCTCCGGTGCAAACCTCTGAATACATGTCAAAGACTCGGATACTCACATGTTTTGTGATTGTAATCGGTTTTTCAATGAGAACCGGTGATTGTCGGTTTTGTCAAAAACCGCTTTTTTTAAAGTTTTTATTAAACCGGTTTACATCACTGGCATTGACATTTCATTAGATTGACAAATTGACATGACATTAAAAGTGCTGCACTTCTGGCTCAAACTGAAAGAGTAAACATAAATATTTTAATGTACAGTCACAAAACAAACCTTGAAATCTCAGCTAAAATCCTAATGCAAGTGTACATTAAATTTTTTAAATGTCTGGTTGCTTCATTTAAGTTCAAATTATTTAAAAATCATATACAAATATTTGGTTGTTTCCACATAAAGTTCTGATTTGGAGAACACATTTTGTGTTTCGAAGCTCGAAGATTAACAAAGCAATGCAGGATCAAGAGAATGTTTTGAAGTATTTAGTGTCAGTCGAAAAATTAGCGAATGAAATCTTATCAGATAAGAGTGAAATTATACTGTTGGATAAAAGAAGGAACTATAACCGTGAAGCGCTGCGGGATCTTTCTAAGTCGTCTCAAAACAAATGTTGGGTGACTGTAGGATCGGTTTTAATAAAACACAGTATCAATACGACGAAGTTGCTATTAGAAGCTGATCAAAAACAGTTAAATATTGACATAAATAAACTCCGTAGTGATCTCAAAGTTAAAGTTAATAATTTACGGGATTTAGAAATGCAACCGCCTGTACCTGGACTGATGCTAGTTCCCTTGTCATCAAAAGAAACTGAAGGTCTATCCAGTTCAAACTTGATTCCTTCCTAATGTTTTTTAATTTATTAATAAATTGGTAAATTTAAATCAGTGGTATTGTCATTTTATTCCTTCTACATGTCTGTTCTTTGGAGAAACAAGTTTGTGTTGATAACATTAAAATTTGCTGTAGTGTAAGGAGGTCTAACTGAAACTCACTATTGATTACCTAGAGTATATGGGCTGATCTGTATGTAATGGACAAGTCTGAAACAATTACATAGTTTGTTCTAGAGAAAAACTGTATTTAAATGGATAAAAAAAATTGTTTAAATAAATTAGAAGAAAAAAAACCTTTTATTATTTGTTTGATTGAGTAAGTTTCACAAATTCTTTCGGTATTGTAGTACAATTTTCTGTCTGATAGGATAGTGATTGGCAAAAACACTAGAACCTGAAGACCAACCAGCAGATTTGATTATACAAAATCTAATGTTATGCCTTCTCTACACGCCAGGGACGAGGTTGTATAACGTGTGGAGTGAGGGGTAAACTTCTACCACACTCTGCCATAACTTATTCAGCAACTAATTGTTCAGATAAATTATCATTTTTAGGGTTCCGTAGTAAACAAGGAACCCTTATAGTTTCGTCATGTCTGTCTGTCTGTCCGCGGTCTAGCTCCAAGACTGTTAGTACTAGAAAGTTGTAATTTGGCATGGGTATATATATTAATTATGCCGACAAAGTGGTAAAATAAAATAATGAAAAAAAAATTTTTTACGATACCTCCCCTACACGTAAAGTGGGTAACGTTTTTTTTTTTCTCTATCCTTTAGTGTGGGGTATCTTTGGAAAGGTCTTTCAAAAACATTGTCAGTGTGTTAAAACCATTTTTGAATTCAGAGATCCGTTTGCGAAATATTAAGCTTTAAAGTGCAAATTGTTGCTAGTGTCAAGTGTCCCCCCCCTGCCAGCTAAATGGTTGGTTTTAGATATGTGAAAAAATTCACGGCAGTAGCTTATATAACGAATTTAAAAGGAAAACTATCACAGCTGAGTAGGCTCTACAAGTTAACGAGTAATAATCGACCAACTTAAATTTGCGGTTGTGAAAACATGTTCACCCATACATTCTGTATGAAAGATTTTTTTTTTCAACTACAAAGTTAAGTTTGTTCTTGGGATAAATTCATCCCAACTACGGAACCCTACATTGTGCGTGGTCCGACATGCACGTGGCCGTTTTTTTTTTTAATTTTTTTAATAAGCTAATAGGTTGTTTCCTGTAATTTTTTTACTTTGCTCCAAAATGAGTTAACGAGGCGCTAGTGCGTATTGTCTAGTTATTTGCAGTCCCCTCGTCAGAGGCGGACTAGTGCGGAATAGCATTGTCGGCCGCCCCACAGAGACAGTAATCCTTACATCCAGGGACTTGAAACGTTACTCAAAATAACGTTAAGCGAAGTTCCGGTAACGATAATTTGTACCGTTCCACCAGGATCGCAACAAAATTAATTCCTTGGCTATAACGATACTAACAAACGGAACGAAATCTTAAACTGTTTGATAACATTATTAAAAATATATCGTTATTAATATATCGTTATAACGAAATAATAACGTTATTCATTTCGAAACGCAACATTGTCAAAAAAAAAAAAAATGTGAAGATGACACTATCACATGAATATAAAAGTAGGTAGGTAACCATAACTATTCATTCACAACACTGTCTGTAAAAATGTGCACTCTCGAACGAACTTATGTTTGAATACGGTGGTGGCTTACCACCAGCCGGCCGCCGGCCGCCGTGACGGGGGTGGCCGGTGATGGTGGTGCTGCTGGGCGACGACGGAGCGGTGGCCAGCGGGAAAAGTTCTTAAGAATAACGTTACACAAATGAATCTGTAACGTTATTACAAGCGGATATAAGCACAATGTTACTGATACCTATAACGTTACTTAAAATGTTGTTCTACTAAAATGATATTTTATAACGTTTTTTTTTGTAACGTTATTAATATTTTTAGGTTTTAGTATCGTTACAAAATTTGGAGCGTTATTAGATAACATTTTGTGTAACGGAACGAAATTAATTTCGTTTTCAAGTCCCTGCTTACATCCTTATCCTTACATATTATTCATATTATTTAACAAAGTCCCCCGCCGCCGCGCCGCGTCTGTCTGTCTATCTGAACGCGATAAACTCAAAAACTACCAAACGGATTTTCAAACAGTTTTCACCAATGGACGGAGTGATTCATGCGAAAGGTTTTAGTGTATAATTCATTAAAGTTTTGTGTAAATTGGTTGAAATTTGACGATTATTGTTGAAGAAGTCGGAAAAAGTCATGCCGACTCGGAGCATTACTGGCGTGCGCTGCGTTAACCGAAAAAGACAGATCAAATTTATGTTCTACGGTATTGTTTATCTTAAAAAATTCAACAAAAAAGTCCGCGATGGCATATGTCTATCTTCTAAGGATGACCCACAATAACCATTTTTATCTTTCCGAATTTGATAAAAATTTAATTGTTATTTCCGAAGCTTTTTTGACCGGTATAGTATTAATCCTTATCCAAAAAAATATGTTATTTAAATTGGGCATTTAATTTAGATTAAAATTTGCCTTTAAGTCATATCATTTAAATAAATAGTTTGAAAGATATCAGTTTCAAAATTACGCGTAGCTACGCGGGCGCTGCGGTATGACCATTTCCTCTGTTATTTATTAGGTACAGACGCCAGCACATAAAGCTACCCGAAACTGTCAAATTTTCCCAATCAACTTTAAACCTTAACTTTCAGCGATAAAGTTGAAAATCTATTAAATATATTTGACAGATTGTAGTAACTTGATGTGCTGGCGTCTGTACCTATGAAATCCCGGTAGCACGTTCCCGTGGGATATTTTCTGACATCCACGCGGACGAAGCCGCAGGCAAAAGCTAGTTACCTCTTCGATCCATAACGAAGAGTTACTACCCGTGCGCGATAAGTTGGGACCTGGAGGCCTACCACAAGCTCATAAAGCAGTATTATTTTAATATAACTTCAGTGTGGGAAAGAGATGAAGCTCTACAGGACGTATATCTCCATCTCTTTCTCCTACTGAAGTAATATTAAAATAATAATTGCCCCTGCTTGGAATTCGACGTCACCGCGCTCAGGTCCCAATTTATCTCGCACGGGTAGTACCTATATATAATAACGTTTCAAGTTATGTCCGTGACTACCGCAGGACCACCAACGCCTATCGCTTCCATATTTAGTAAATAATTAGTACCCAATTGGTACTAATTAGTGCTCGAACGACAAAATTGGTACCTTAGTAGTTTTCGAGAAACTCGACTTTGAAGGTGGTCCGGCGGTAGTCACGCTCTCCCTTTAGCAGGACCACCATGAGAGCTGTAGTGCTATTCTGTAAAAATCTCACCTTGATATCTTATGTGAAGTGAGCTGCCAATAATGTCAATCCTTAGCAACTGACAGCTCACTTCACCTAAGATAACACGGTGAGATGGTTACAGAATAGCACTACAGTTCAATATCTATAATTTTTATATACTACATAGGTAGTACCTAGTTACACGTAGTAGTATTTTTTTTTACCTACCGTTACCCATGGCCTGTGATACATACCTTTGTTAATAACGTGAGTAGGTGGTTGCTCGAATAATTATTTTTCTGTATTGTAAGTAACTACCTTCTGTGTTGTACTAATTTACAAGCTCAGACCAACAAAAAAAGGTTTTTTTTTAATTTTTTTGTTGGTCTGAGTTTACAAGTTACTAGAATGCAAAAATTAAAGAAATAAATAAGAAATACCTATTGCTCTTTAATGATATTCATATATATAACAACATAGAAAAAAATATGACAACACGGGGATATAATAACGGTGGGAACGCTAGGTACTTTTTTTATTTTTTTTTATCAAAAATCGGAAAGAATGTGGCCTAAAAAAATTTTTTTTTGAGAATGTGCTTCGAATTTTTAAGACCCCCGATAGTCGGAGTTGCAAAAAAAAATTTCTTTCTTTGCAAAATAGTTGGGCAAACGTCATCTAAAACTATTTCAAGCTGATAGCATTAGTCGTTTTTGAGATATCCAACTGTGACAGAAAGACGGACAGACATACTGAGTTGCACTATAAGGGTTCCTTTTACCATTTTGGTACAGAACCCTATTATTATCTATAGATATTGGTCTGTTATTATTACTATTCCGACATCCATATTAAATTTATGTGCACGAGTGTAATCTCCTCCTAAACAGCTCAATGCCATTGACAACTTCATTTGGTGGGGTTATACGCTGAGATATACTTAGTATGGAAAAGTAGGTAATGAAAGCTAATTTCTCTTAAAATACAACACTTAGGAATCTGAATTTTTGATCGCTATAACTTCTTTAGGAGCACAAATTTTTGTATAAATTTGGGAAGAAATCACTGAGTTTTCAATAGGGAAATCTGCAAATGAAAATTTAACACCGTGACTACCACCACCCCACCGAATGGCATGGCATATATATCTCGTAAACTAGGTAAGTACTGAAGAACTAGTTTTGAATTCCGGGCACTAATTTTATCTTGCAGGGTACTAATTTCCTATATAGGTTTGAGGAACGCGACAAGGTCGTCAAACTTGGAATCAACATTCAAAGTCGTGGTCCTGCTGAACGAGCGCGCGAAAGTTAT
This sequence comes from Agrochola litura, assembly GCA_949152395.1. Taxonomy (NCBI): domain Eukaryota; kingdom Metazoa; phylum Arthropoda; class Insecta; order Lepidoptera; family Noctuidae; genus Agrochola; species Agrochola litura. The sequence goes on from OX424493.1 coordinate 14,904,606, forward strand.
CATCGTTGATTTCTCGGTAAATACAAATGTTTCAGTTCTGTTTTTTGTATAGGTACTTAGAATAGCTGCAGCATGCCCCCTTTTTCAGCGCTCATGGTGTTCCTGCTAAAGGGAGACAGACCGTGACTACCCTCAAAGTCGAGTTTCTCGAAAACTACGTAGGTAGGTACCAATTTTGTCGTTCGAGCACTAATTATTTACAAATATGGAAGCGATTGGAGTTGGTGGTCCTGCGGTAGTCACGGACATTTCAAGTTAGTCTTTGGAGCACTCTAGAGCATATTTCTATTTACTAAAACTAAAATAACTTCAAAACGGTGCATAATCATGTTCTTTTATTGCGTGACAAATTATACCTAATTAGCCAGATGTCATGTACAAAAATGATAATATCATCCGTTTAGTCAATTCCGAGATGCAGCAGTCGTGCAATGTTTTATATTTGTAGTTGGATCAATTTATATAAATATAATGATGAAAATCGTTTTCGCTTGTTTCATTTCTGCATAGATGTGTCTATTAAAGGTAACGATGAATGATAGATAACTTTGATGTAGGTACTTAGGTTATGAATATGAAAATTACACACTTTCATGTACTTGGAACGTACTAAGTTTCCACATTTGATTTTGCACGAGCTCTAACGATTTTCATATGAATTCAGCGATAAAAAGAATCGTCAAACTGGCGAGGCCAATGTTTTAATCACATAACTTGAATTTCTTACTTTATAATTGTATTGAAAATTGAGTATTTAGCTGTACATATGTAGTACCTACTAAGTTTTTGGGTGTGAATTACCTGCCTCCGAGTAGCGCTTCCAGAAGGTCCCGCCACTTTGGTCAAAGTGGCGGGTCCAGGGACATCTTGACGTACTTTCTTTACCTTTGGAGATACAAATGTCTTGTTTTGGGTACAAACAGTACCGTCAAACGGGGTGAATAGTTATGTTTTCGATCTTTTGCAACGATTTTCGTAATGTTGCAGACTTGATACACATGTTTCTAAGCATATATTTGTTGAGTCTTAGGCCAAACTACTGAAATATATCCATTTTTATTCGGATATGTTTATAGTTAATAAGAAAAACCTCAAAATATACGTGATTTCTATTTACTTCCCATCAGGGGACAAAAGTCACGCCTGAGGGGTGATTAGAAAAATTTCGTAGGGCTGCCTCATTGTAGTTTCCCTGATTAATGAGTTAATTTAAGGTTAGCAAATAAAACTCGAGTAGGTATCTTATACAAAATAATATTTATTTAATAAAATAAAATTTAATTATAAAAACCACCAAAAACATTTAACATTCAGTTAAATGTTTTTGATGGTTTTTATTGGTTAATCAATAAAAACTAAACAAAATTTTACTCCAAAAAGAAAACAAAACTTTAAACTAAAAATTGCATTCAAAATTAAATTAAAACAATTAACAAAAAATGAAAATTGTACCACCTACCAACGGTTCTTAAACTTTGTGGCAGCAGCCCTATTATAATAATGTCTAATCACCCCTCTTTCGTAACTAATCACCTCTTTCCCGTGTCTATTAACCATATTCGCGTGTCTGGTAACCCCTCAGGCGTGTCTATTCACCCCTCAGGCGTGTCTAATAACCCCGAAAAATTCAAGAAAATAAGGCTTATATGCAGTAAAAACACTTTAATTAATGTGATAAATTTCAAATTGGGGACTTGATACCATCATCTTGACGCTCACCAAATGTTACTGCAGCAGGATTTTAAATATCTTCATAACCATAACCATAGCAAATACAAAGTCGTAACATTTATTTCAACATTTCAACCTGTTAGAAAACAAAAGATCTGGCTGTGGTAACGTTACTCCAGCCGGAACTGTTTTTAAAAATAATTAAAAAATCTGCTTGCCAATTACAGAAGCTATAATGTCTAATTATTTATCTATTGCACTTAGATGACGATTTTCGACATTGTCTGGCTGGGGTAACGCACACAATAAAATGCATAAGCTTTCTATAAAACGTTTGCAATAAAAAGACCTCGAATATGTTTTTAAATTTTATTGGGCTAAGGTAATTCAAATAAAAGTCATCAAATATATATTTTCAATATGCACAGTTATATCTTTATACATGTAAATAATATAGTACATAACAAATAAATAATAAATATTACCAAATTTTTAGGATTTATCCATTAATAAAAAATGTAGTTTGGTGTGATAATTACAAAGTGACTTGACTAAATGCCAATTTGTTAAGTGAATGAACCTTACAAATGTAAATTGAAGAATAATTTTACATTACCTCTAATTGTGTTTTGTTGAATGTTTGTTATAATTAATTATAACCTGTCAGACATGGCATTTTTCTTTGTTAATATCATAAAATTATTATGTAACCAATTAATAATAATCATCACCCAACTATCTTAACATTATAAACAATATGGCATATATGAATTAATAGTTGATTTCAATTACATTTTCTTTTAGAAATTATCAATTGCAACATAATATAAAACCTAAGCACATTAACTTACTTACGCATAATTGTCAATATCAAAACATTTATCCTAAAGGTTATTGCTTAATAATATATATTCCTTAATAGCTTGTAATGAAAATTATCTTCATCAGTACAAAATGCCACATTTACTAGAAGGTCCTCGAATACTTGAATGTAATATTATTTTGTGGATTGTCTTTTGAGCACATTTACTAATCTCTGTCACTATCACAAGTCTTTGAATTTCGAGTGGCCAAGCACATGATTTTGTAATATTGACTAATCTACTGGCATTATCTTGTACAGTACGGGCATGCACTTAGTAAGGGACGCCGTGCGGTTACAATCACAGATGAGCGGCGCGCTCGACGCCTGCCGCGCCCCTGCACTACCAGTTGGCCATGCCGGGTTTATTGAGCGTCATGAAGTATATCTGACAAGAGGAACCACCTTTGGCGGAAGAGAAGAACACTTTATCATTGCGCTCACATAAGAATTTGAGTCGTTGTGCTTTCTTGTGCATAAATACGCCATCGAGGTGGCCAGTTTCTACTGAACGAATTTCGATTGCTTTATTGCCCCAACCCATTATCTGTCCCGTGCCTATGTAGGCTACCGATGTTGGCATTTCACCCCACTGAAAGAAGACCAATATACATCATTTAAATTTTTATTAAAATACCTGTCGCAAGTATACGAATGTGGTGAAAATACAAACCTGGAGGACAATATTCTTGCTTACTCGTCCGTACGTGTTCACATAAACTCCTTCATTATCGTAGCATAACAACAACTGAACTCCATTGGAGTTTGGGAGGGGCACGATGCAGTGTGGGACAATCGCTCCTTGTGTCTGTAAACATTAAAAGATAGACATAAGTCTATGAAACATGGTACTATGAAACGTGCTTCGTAATGTACTGATGTGACGTCATGTCAAAACTTCGAGAGATTAGAAGTTACGAAGGTTGTTTTACCGAAACCAAACCCGGAGTCGGAATCGGAGCCGGAGGTAGAAGAAAGATGTTCTATACACTTTCAAAATTATCGTCGCCGAAGTCGGAGTTGGAGGTGTACTATTAATTGGAAGTTCCGACCTTTCAGAGTCGGAATCGAAGCTCCGTAACATCTCTGATATTAAAGTATAAACCTTCCGGAATAAATTCACAAAATGAAGGTGAAAACCGCATCAAAATCCATTATGTAGTCAGTAGAACTAAGTGAGTAGTAGTCGGTAGAGTTCAGAAGAACTAAGTGGTCATAAAGCGAAAAGCGACTTTACAACACACTTGCTCGAATAGTGGCCCTTATTGCACCACTTTTAGACAGGGACCGAAACCGGTATGATCACAGGGGTATTTTTTCGGTTACAACATTTATAATTTTACAGGTATTTTTAAAGGTTACCTTAAAATGAATACAACCAGTATTAATATCGGTTACCGAAATAAAAGTTACCTCTTATCTTACACGTGCCGACGGCATTAGTCAAAGGGCGCGCATCGCCTGTGTGTGTGTTAAAACGGTAACATTAGTCGTAAAAGTAACCAAAATTCTTCGATACTTATACCTATTGACCCATTGATCTATTTGACTCTTTGATTTTCATTTGTTTTTTTTTTTATTGTAATAAAATTTACTTATAATGTTTGCATGCCTAATTGGTAGATGGTACAGAGATCTCAACATTTTGTGAACACCTTTATTTATGTACCTACTCTCAAAGCGAATAAATGATTATGATTAATTAAACTTGATAATTTATAAAGGTTTTCGGTTCACAATGCAGTGTATTATGTACAGACGCCAGCACATCAAGCTACCCGAAATTGTCAAATTTTTCTAATCAACTTTGAACCTTATGCTTCAGCGATAAAGTTGAAAATCTATTAAATAAATTTGATAGATTGTAGTAGCCTGATGTGCTATCGTCTGTACGTACGTGAGTGCTTTTTACTTTGCATTCCTGCACTAGTGCGGGAAAGTACGCTAACAGACAACTATATAAATATTAGTCGGATGAGTGTGTTTAAAAAAAAATCAACAAATAATTTTCATGCCTTTTTATGCCTAATTAAAATATTATATTAGTGTTTGTGTTCTATAAATAAAATTAATTAGGTTATTTTAGGCTACGAGACAGGCGCGAAAAAAGAAACCACTATCCCATTCCCATCTGGCTTCTGTTACAAAATTTAGTTAAGTTAAGTATGTGTATTTATTTTTCCTTTCCAAGTGTGTTGAAAATCGTCGTTTGATACGCGTGAGCATTTGTCATTGCACTCTCGGCTCCGTTTAGCAAACTGCAAACCCGCCTCGTCAGTGATCGGAGTAGGTAGATTGATTTTATGTACTCGCATCATGAATAGTCAGTCATAGAAATCATAACATGGATAAGCCTTTTTTACGGGATTTCATTTTGGTACTTACGGGATTGAATCAAATATTGTTACAAGTAAGGATTTTTAAACTACTACATTAGAAATTTATAGAATGCGATAAATAAACAATTAAAATATATTTTATTAATGTATTGTTTTTATAGTATACCTATCCTTTTCTTGGAGTCCGATCACTTGGATTTCTTATTCATATTGATGAGTTCTTTATTCTACACATTACTACAACATTTGAAATTCCTTAAAAAAATCTTAATAATTTCAAAATCCCGGAATCCCGGAGGCATATCCATACTAATATACGGGGTGTGTTTAGAATCATGTACTGAATCCATGGTTTTAGTTTTCGATTCGATGTCTCTGACACCCTGTATACGTGCCAGTTCATTGACCCCAAATCAATCTACCTACTCCGATCACTGGTTTTGCAACTTAGCATACTTGCTTCAAAATGTAATATTGTTTTATTATTTATGTATAGATATGTCGCAGGGATATTGTCAAACCAGTGATATTATAATTTCACTAGTGAAATTATAATAGGAAGAAAAAAAAAAAAAGTTAGTTAGTTTTTTTTTTAATTTATTTAATAATAAATTATGAGAAATGGCGACAATGGTTGGCAAAGTTTCGTGCAATTATAATTTCATTAGTGAAATGATTTATATTATCACTGGTTTGACAATATCCCTGCGACAGATACATATTATAGATTAATAAGGGTATTACAATAGCTGTGTTTCTTTTGAATGAATTTATCATACTAAAATTCTTAGTTTAGTGTCGATGTCTATTCCACACTAATAAATAAATTATTTTGTGTTGTCTGTCTGTAATAAAGTCATTTTCTGATCTTTCTTCTGGCGATCTGTTGGTGCTAGTGTGTATGATGTACTTACATGCTTTGGAATATAAATATCGTAGACCGTGGCAGTGTCTAAGTCGACGGCATGGAAGCCATCTGCTGATCCGTAAATTACTTTCAGTCTTGTGCTGTCTTCAATAGTCAAATCAACTAAAAGAGGCCTGAAAATGAAACAAAAATTTTCACACTTTTTTCAGTAAACAATACTTTTGGAAATAAAGATCTCTTGATGTTAATATAATTCCCGAAAAAAATATTCATACCTATGTTGCAGTTCACCAAAGTTTTTGAAGGCCATGAATTTGTGATATGGTTTGGGCGCCCACGCGTATATCTCGATGGAGTCTTTCAGGGCGATTACGAGAAACTTGATCCTCTCGTATTTGACAATGCGGAAGTGAACTGCGCCCTGCAGTTCACCGACGTTAATCCAGCCATTCCTCCTTTCTGCTTGCTGTAATGTAAGTATGTTATGGATATGAAATTTCGGATCTGGATACGGATTTAGAAATAATATTATGCTGGTTTCGCATATGATATTATTTCGGATTATCCGTTAGTTTCGTAACCATATTAGATTTTTAAGAAATTGTAAAAGTAAAACGCAAATTTAAAAAACATGCAAGTGACGCGTGCGGCTAGTGTTTGGTGCATATTACTATTTACATTAAAATTGACTATTGGTTTATGCCCAGTTGACTTAAAATTAACTTACATCACTAAGTCCGTCGGTGCGCAGGATTTTGGACTTGAGCCAGCTAAGGTAGTATACGCGCACACGATTCTTCTTTCCAGAAACAGTCACAAGAATATTTTGTCCTTCTAACACTTCCATTTGTTGGAAGCGGCGTCGTGAGATCAACTGATATACTTTTCCTTGACCTGACCGGTCCAATAACATTAGACCATTCTCGGTGCCAATAAGTAAATTAACACCTGGAAGATTACGATTACATTAACATACATGATCACAAGCAAGAAGTGCAGGACTACTCGAGCATATTGTGAGAAGTGAAAGTATTTCCTTACCCCATAGTGCTGCACAAAGGATTTCCGAATTAAATCTCTTCTTATATTTACGTATTTCGGGCGTATCGGAGGACAGGTCATGTCCCGTCGGAGTGACATTGACGTTGACGTGGCTCTCACGTCGCGAGGCATTGCCGCCGGAGCCCCCGGTGCCGCCGCTGCCGGTCGAGCCCGCGCCGAACCCGAACGTGAGGAACGAACGCTGCTTCTGTTGCAAGGGAAGGAACTGTTGTTGGGACCCCACAGACGAGTTCGAGGGGGAATGTTGTAAGGGATGTGGTGAAGCGACGCCCACCACGAAAGATTTGGACGGCGTGGATTGGACTGAGGATGGGGGCGGATGGTGATGATGATGGGAAAGAGGCGTGCCTCCGGCAATGGCTTGCCTATACTGGAACAGAGAAAACAGACAATATTACTTTATAAGTTTTGCAGTAAAGATTGATCTCAATCAAATGTTTGCAGCACATTCCGCCGCAGCATCAACCGTGTAAATTAATAAGTGATGGTTAGTCAAATAAGTCCATCTCCCATTGATTAGTTGTCATTTCAAATACAGTTGGAAAGTTATTAGCTTGATGGCTATTATCTACATTCATGACCATAACATAAAATGTGATAATGGACGTGAAATTGCAGCAGGCATGAACTCGCTGTGTATGCTGTAGATATGTATGCATTCGTTGAATAGACTTGATAAAAACCACTTTGATAATTCCCATTTATTTTATTATTTTAATTACATTAACTCCGATATTTCTATTACAGTTATTATCTTGTATTATAAAATTATGTTTAGATTTTGTTTTCATAAGGTTCACATAATCGTTCATATTGCTAATACAAAACCTTTCCGTTTTGTAGTCAGCTTGACTTACGTTGCGTCACAGCGTATTAACAAACGTAATTATTGACCGTTTAGTTTAACGATAGCCTCACATGACGAGCTGTATAGCAATTAATTAATTACCCGAAAGACCTCTGCTATAGTTACAACTGTTATTAAGCAGCCCTTAAGTAAATTGGACTACTATAGAAAGCTTCAACAAATGTATCGATCTGCATTCGATGATCAACAAAACATTTTCGAACATAATGAAAGCGTATCTAGAAAATGCATAAATACAAGGAAGAAGTGAGATATAGATCTAACTTTCAACAAACAACAATCTATGAGAACCTTAAGCATTTCCTCTTGCATCAATTCGTTTCGTACTTACGCAGTGTTAACAGGTGTCTGCAAACCGGTCGCGCAGTGGCTCCAGGATGTTTGCATGATTGACAACCATTATCACATTAATACGATAAACCAAAAGCTTGAGACACCACACAGTCATGATCCGGAGCAGGAGCTTCCAACGTACGGCCAACGTTAATATTATACTTTAGAGATTATATTAGATAATTGAGCAGGTATTGTTACTTGCATTTAAAAACAAAAACAATGTTTGTTGGTTTATCTGACTTTGCAATAATGGTTACGGATAAATTGCAAATTAAAGTATGGGGAATACATTTTGCATAGATGTACTTATGTATACGAAGCAGCTAGCGTTGGAAGCACCTCAGTAATATTTAATTATGAATACATCATGGCATGTTACTAGAGATCCCATTGTATATTAACCCTTTAAGCACGTGTACGGTGAAATGCCACGCAATCACAAAATCACAATTAACTTAAATTCACATAGTTCTATCAATGCGGTGAGCAAAATCATATGTATAATGACAATAGCCACCAGTGTAACACAAAGCAAACCGGGGCTACTTGCAACTGGAGAACTTATGCTTCTTTCGTACTTATAATTATTAATATATTATGTAATTTGAATAGCATGAATCAAATTTAAATAATTCCTAGTAACCTAATTGTGTAACACACAATCAATCTGTTTCATTTAGCAGTTCTACAATATTCGTTGCGTAATTTTTTTTAAGCAGACAAATTTTTCGAACATATATGAAGCAATGGATTAGCAATATCCTTCAAAATGATTATGATTGGTCGTGTGTTACGCAATTAGGGTGCAGGTCGTTTTAAATGCGTACGAGAGGCGAATGTTTATTTGTATAAATTCACATGAACATACCTCTTCACTGGTGGACTTGTCGTGGCGCGGAGGAGTGGTCGGCTGTCCCGCTTGGCTCAGCAGGTCGGGGAGTACTGAGCTGGTGCGAGATCCGCTGCCTTCGTTGGCACCGCTCGACCGACCCTACACCCAATATAACATTTTACTATATTCTGGAACACGTCCGTCGTCCACGTTCATTTTTTTAAATTCAAAGTGAAGTACTTCCGGGGGAAGCGTCAAGGTAGCCCGCGAAATTCCAAGTTTCTTACGTTTTGCATTTTGCAGGTCAGTGTCAGGTTTTATGTTGATTAAAATATGATTCGCGGTCGTAACAAACATGGCTTTACCAATTATATCAACATACAACCTGACACTGACCTGCAAAATGCAAAAAATGTAAGAAAATTTGAATTTCGCGGGCTACCCTGACGCGGGAAGCCTTAAAACATTCAAATCAACTTCATTACACGTAGATCTGTGGCATTTGATAAAGTATAATTTCAAAATGCATTTCTTCTTAATTAAGTAATTAACATAATATTGTGTGTTTCATAATATTTAGTTTTATATTTTATTAAATACCAACGAAATCCGAGGAATCGTATAGAAAATAACACAAGTTTTACAAATATTTTACACAAAATCATAAAACTATGTTACTATTAACTTATCTCAAACTTACAAAAACTTTTGTATAATGTAGTATAGCAATATTAATAATTTGGACAATAACAGAGCTCGACATACAACGGCAGCCAAACATGCAGTAGTAAAACACATTCACAAATTGATGATTGTTTCTTGCTTCTGTGACATGTCGTTAGGCAGCATTCCTAAATGGTTAATTTTCAAGTGTTGATGGCTTAAGTAGGCATCGCATATATTTTGCATGTGTTGATTTCTTGGCAGGAAGACGGTATCGCGTTTAGACAATGAATAAAAAGAACGGGTTAGTTAAAATTAATAGTGAGTTGCATTGTTAGGTGATGAAGCTGTTACAAGATTGTTAAAACTATGATCTTAAACTGTCTACTTTGTTAAAAGTTCTTACTCACTACCTATTTGCACCTTTTGTCTTCCCAAACAGATTTGAACTAATACTAAATAATTCTAATAACTAGAAGAGAATTATCACGCCAAAATGTAAGACGTGTGAGCAATATCTAAAACCAATGTTCTCCTTAAGTGATAAATAGACGAAGTAGATATTTTAGTATGAAGTATGACAAACAAGAGCCGTATACCATTCCCATACATTTAAGTAATTGTTATATGAACCAAAACCACTACAAACTAAATACAAAACATACATTTCTTTTATAAAAGCGTTCATATTATATTATTTTGTACATGTTAGTGAAAACCATGTTAGAAAACCAAACCCTCATACCAAATGTAAGTATAAATTATTAATCAAACTATCCTGAGCAGGGAGCAATTTACCTGATCCTGAGCGAGTACCGCTTCCTGCCCACAACTTGCCATAAGCTCTGAATGCCGGTTATATTGAGAATTTCTCCGGAAAACTATATCAGATTCAGTCTTTTCTCTGCGTGGTTTCACGACATTGCCTTCATTTAAAGTATCCGAATTGGATTTCTCATTGGTATTGGCTGTCAAGTCTGGCGTCCCAGCCTTTTCAAAAGATGTGCTACTCGTGAAGCAAATGCTTGTTGCTGGAGAATCACTATTGACGCTGCTTTGCCGGCTTGGTCCGTTGCTTTCATTATCTTGTCTGATAAGAGCAGCAACATTTTTCAGTGCATCGATAGGGTTACTGGCTGCTATTTTTCGATCGGGAGTTCTTTTCTTTTCACTTTTTCTTGCATCGCCTTGTGCTGACATTTTTAAACTATCGTTCGTTTTTATGAAATCTGTTAAAATAGGTTCTCCAGCCGACGATTTCATAACTTGTTTGCGTGAATTATTAAATATTCCACTGGATCGTAGTTGTTTATTTACTCCTGCTGGGCTTTCATGTTTCGGAAAGTATATAGCAGAGTGACGTGTACTGGGTAGAGGGAAGAGGTCGGAGTTTTCTCTACGGAAGCCACGGAAAAAGCGGTTTGGAGAATTGACGTCTGAATCAGATTCCTTTTTGTGCTTCAAAATGTCCGCTAATTTGTCCTGCGTCGATTTTTCGGTGGGTTTTTGGAATAGCTGCTTGTGTCGAGAAGGAGGAGTGGCTATAGCTTTATATTTAGACCACGCATCTTCCATTTCCAACCGTGATTGCCGTTGTAGTTGAGCTCGTTTCTGCTCGGAATCTTTGGATTTATCATGCTTTTCTTCTTTTTCAGAACTTTTCGATGGGAAAAATCGGGCGAAATCCCAATCCTTCAGTAATACTGCTTCATCGACATCAGACTGCCTTTTATCGTTTTCGGTATTCTCTCTCTGATGTTTGTCAAACATGTCCGATACAAAAAGTACATATAAATGATAAGAACCAAGAAACATACAAATAAAAACGAATTAGCAGTATTTTATGCTCACTGATCTTACTTTGGCGTGAAAACCATTCATGAAAATAAAATCAAAATAAAAACACAGTCCATTTCTTTCACATGGGCCCCATTCTGTCAGTCAGTTGCTATTTTTGATCAAGCCACACACAACATAGCACAAATATCACACAAATACTCCCAGTTGTAATGAAATGGGCGCTCAATAATAATAGTCCATTTTGGAAAAATAAGTTTAGTATTCTTTACAATCTTATATTTCGAAAAAAAGTCTATTATAATATCCATTTCAATTCACCTGGCGTACGTATTATCCGTAAAAACATGTGGTAATATAATTAATATGTTAACAGATTTAGCTAGAGTAATCAATAGGCTATGTATGCATATTAGATATCTTAAGCACTGACTAAGTTTTGCTCGTGTGTATGTAGTATGTAGGGGCCATGGATCGAGCTTCATGTTGCTATATGAAACACTATGTAATGTAGTAGAATAGTATGATTATGATCGTGTTAGCATTGAGCGTTCACTCCGTGTGGTGTGTGGGAACACTTACCCGCTTCATGACGAGCGTGCGGTCGGCGTGCGTGTCGTCGTCGTCGGGCGTGGGCGGCAGCGGCCGCGTGGGCGCGCCGCCGCCCGCGCCGCCGCCGTCCTCGGCCACGGCGCTCAGGCCCGGCCTGTAACAGAACTCGGGACTGACAGGCAAACACAACCGAACGGGATGGGGAGGGCGAACAAAAATGTGGGCCAAAAATAAAAATATGCAAACAAAATTAAAATAAAAGTAATCATGATTAGTTGTACTTTTATAAAATGAAAATGAATAACATGCACAATAATGTACATTAAAAAGTGTAGAGCCGTGGTGGCCCAGTGGTAACGGAGTTATAGGTCGTAGGTTCAAACTTCTTCTCGGCTTTACTTTGTGTATTTAATTTCATCACCACTGCACTCAAAATGGTGAATGGAGAACATCGTGAGGAAAAATTCGAAGACATGTGACATCTACCAACACGCACTGGGCCCGCGTGGTGGATTAAAGCCCACTCCCTCTCACCGAGAGGAGGCCTGTGTCCCAGCAGTGGAAACATTATAGGCTGATTATGAAATGTGTAAAAATACAGCGGTTTCTTAAGTTATTACTTACAGAGGTTTAGGCGGGTCGCTAGCTAGTAAGGTGCCATCATTGCGCACTCGTCCACCACTCTCTTCGGCGTCAGAATCGGTATCGGAGTCTTCAAACGCCGGTTCTGGTTGGTTTCTTTCCACTGGTGGTCCTACATTAGGATGTTTAAGTTTTTTTAACTTGACAATATAGAAAAATATGTTTGCGGTGATACGTGTTTATTTAGAGTTTGGCTGACTAGTTCCACTCGCGACCTAGCTGGGATTATGTGGGATCTGCTCACAAGTTTCGAACAGAAACTTGTGAGCAGATCCCACATAATCACAGAAAAACCATAAACATGAATAACGTCTTACGAAAGTTTTAGTAACAAAGTTTGAAAACTAAATTAAATAAATACCTTGACCATTGGTGGGAGCGCGAGGTGGCCTGTTAGGAGGCTCGTTACCAGACACGACGCCGAGTTCGTTAAGTTGTGCAGCCAACTTGTCCAAGTCCTGCCGAGTTGTACATTTTGTATTAAACAACTTTAAACAATTAAAATATTGTAGCAATACAATCATGTCAATAATAAACGCAACTGAAATAACCTACCTCTGGCCTTCTCGGTGGAATCTGCAGTTGCAGTTTAAATCGGATGTGCAAAGAAAGTTAACAGCGTGACATGAAAATAAAAACAAAAAGCTAATAAAATTAAAGTAACAAAGAAATACATATAATAATAATTTAGCAGAATACACAATCAAGTTACTATACTCAGTAAAATATAGCGCGATACAAGTGACTATCATCATAAGCATTCCTAGACAAGTCTTCGTTTTTTCTATGCTAGATACAAACTGAGGCTAACCAACACTTTAGCTTTTGTTGACTTTGTGTAGTTTTTGAAACGCCAAAGACAATCATTGTATTTATATGCTAGGTGCTTTACTATTGTGAAATACTGAAATAAAATCTCTGAAATCGGGAGTAGCTGCAGATGTGATTAGTATCAACGCTTATTTTCCGGAGTATAATAATAGCGGTGGCACAAACACACGTACCATGGGTTTGAACAATTGATGTGAGCCGCGCTGCGGAGGCTGCGGCCCGCTAGCCGGCGGCGTGCCGTTGTTGGACCCCGAACTGTTTGACGAGCCGGACGACTTTGGTGTTGGTGGTAGAGGCCTGCAATTACCACTTTCATTAACCTCTTACCAAAGCACAATTTCTTTTGGATAAAATATTTTATCAGACTACTAAACATAGTATCAGTTACAAAACAATTGATTACATTATACATAAGACAATATTTACCTATATCTATTAGGCTGTTGTGCCTGTGGGTCTGGTACTACGATCAGTCTTTGTGGAATAGAAGGCCTTGCCGGGGGGCCTGGCTCTGCAGTACCAACAAACAGCACAGTGTTAACGAATATCACATAGTTATTGCAAAATGACTCGTAAGAATAGTTAGATAGTTATGTCACCTGGAATTTCCTCACGTTCCTCACGCTTGCTGTTACGTTTCGGGGGCGGCTGGGGTTGAGGCGCTTCGGCGGGTCTGGTTAATTACACAAATGTTAAGCGACAGAAGTTAATAGGCAAAACAATTTTGTATGCGTGATGACCAACCGTGGTCCTTCCTGGATTTGTTGGAAGTTCCGACGCAGCGTGTCACCGCCCTGGTGAGCGGCCGCGTTGTGTACGATGGAGGACGGCTCGCCGGCGACTGCGTTCTCTTCTTCCTCGCCTTCCGATCCGGAGTACTTGTAGTCTTCCCGCACCGAGTTGTCCTGCTTCCGCTTCTTACACCTGTCTATATGGTCCTTGAGTTGTATCCTCACTTGTCTCTCTGTGGGTTGGTCTCTACAAAATGATATAAAAAACAATTATGTATGACTTCCTTTTTACTAACGTGTGGATTTTTTAAACTGATTTCATAAAATAATGATTTACCTTATAAATGCATGTTTCAAAAGTTGTTCAGTGTACGGTCGTTGGTGATAGTCTTTTACAAGGACAGTTTCAATGAAACTATGAAATTTTTTTGCCCATTTCTTTGACTTGAGACGAGGCGGCGGATTTCTGGAATTACAAGTTATTTGATTAGTTTTTGCACTAGAAACAATAGGTATTGCTGTAGAATGTCAATGAAATTATACCTTGGAATGAGGAAAAGAGCCCTCATCGGGTGAAGATCACACAGGGGTGGTTGACTCTCCGCCATCTCGAGAGCAGTTATACCGAGCGACCAAAGGTCAGAACGATTATCGTATGTTGCATCGGGGTTTTCGTCGCACGCAATCACTTCGGGCGCCATCCAGTATGGAGTACCGATGAATGTGTTTCTTCTACCTATAGTCCTATCCAGTTGCGCCGACACTCCAAAATCCACTGATAACATAAATGCACAAATTATTTGTCATGTTAGAATTTGAGTCACACAACATTATTAAAAAAAAAAAAAAATCTGAATCTCGGAAACGGCTCTAACGATTTTCATGAAATTTTGTATGCAGGGGGTTTCGCGGGTAATAAATCGATCTAGCTAGTTTTCATTACTAGAAAACTACCAAAAAAAAAACTGAGCAAGGCTCGGCCATCCAGATATTACACAATAATAACATACAATGTGTAACTAAGCAAATATCAATGTAAATTTCAGAATGTTATCTAGACATGTTTGTTTGAATACATACCCAGTTTAACTTCAGCATTGTCTGTAAGCAAGACATTTTGTCCCTTGATGTCACGGTGAATAACTTTGTTAGAGTGTAAATAACTAAGTCCTCTGAGAATTTCTCTACAAATGTATGAAATCCATTCTTCTTTTAATGATTGCCCCTTAGTGGACTTGACTAAATCCGTCACAGAACCTAGAAACAAAGCAATGTTAAAATATGAAACTCAAAGTCAGGCTAGCAGCAGTGCACCGCTATGTTCATGATTTAGCTTAAGAAATAATAAATATGCAACGTCATCAGGTAATACTTGAAAATGTATAACATTTCTGTTAATTTACCTGTTCTAAATAAACAAAAATGTTGACTCACAACTAGGGGTATTAATCATATTACAAATAAGTCATTAAAACTACAAGGGACACATACCAGCTCCACAGTACTCCATAACCAACCACAGTTGGTCATCTTTTCCTGGAGGGCTCTTTTTGATAAAAGCTCCATAGTATGTGGCAATGTTGCGGTGATTAGAGTACTTTTTTAGTACATTTATCTCTAGCTTTATCTCTTCCTCCTCATCTTGTGTGACATCCATAACTTTAATGGCGGCAAGTTGCCCTGTTTTGGTGTGACGTCCCTAAAATTTGATCATTCATTATTTGATGGACAAAGAATAAGTGTAATTATTTATCTTAGTTCGTTTTTTAATCTCCTTCATTTTAATGTTTCGTGTATTGGTATTGTCACAAAGTGTATAAGCATCTTGTTAGCTTTTAGATCAAAATTTTATGCTGCAGTTCTTGAAGCCTCTTTATGATCTGATATGATATAATGTGATTAGGCTTTAGAGACTAGAAGTATTATTTCTTTATTAGTTTGTAAGCAATTAGAAAATAATCATTAGATTTAATTATTGGAATGGAATGATGTGAATGTCATAATTCTCTACATTTCAAAATATTAGTCTATATAAACAACACAACTGGCGAAATGTGGGTGTACCTGCTACAGGGACATCTCTGCCCAACCCTTCGGGGAAACAAGGCGTGATGTTATGTTATGTGTTAGTCTATATTTGCCATAATTAGTTCTTTTTTTTTACAAAATGCTACTTAACTGACAATACTCAGATTAAATCGAAAACCAACAAAACACCATTCATTTTTACCCGATTGCGGCGAAGCCAAAAAAGGAGGGTTGTGTTTGACCTGTATGTATGTGTGTCTCTATGTTCCTTCGTAACTACAAAACGGCTGAACCGATTTTGATGAATGATATGTCGTTAGATTCATCTGTATCGCGCGAGTGTCTTGGGTATTTACAAAAAAATCAAAATGGTGGATTTTTGGCGCTGCTAAAACAAATGTAAAAAAAAGAACTCGCAAACCTATTGAGAGGGGTATTAAAATGAAGGGTTTTAAAAGGTGATTACAAAAATATGTACAAGATATGTTTTAATGTAATTTGGAATGAGATATGATAATAAACTAAAAAGCTGAAAAAATAAAGTAATTAATAGAATTAAAAAACCCGACTGCATAATATATAACTGAAAAGACGGTGGGGCGGAAGAAAGGCAGGAAAAGTGACACCATATTTCAGGTTATTGGTTTGTCCCCGCCTGCAATACCAAAATTCTATAGATTATAATGTTTGTTTTGCTCTTTTCAGTTATGTATTTTTGCAGTCGAGTTTTTTAGTTCTTTTAATTACTTATATATTTTTTAAGCTCATGTTTAAATACAAGGCTGTTTTAGTTTTTAATGCAAGAACCAATTTACTTGTTTTTTTTTTTAAATGCTTAAGAAATAATATTATGTTTTCTGGCCAGATTTGTGTATATTAAAAATCAGCTGTTGGAAATAAAGGATCTACATTATGGGGTTGTATGCAGCATTCTCTCATCTGCTGAAAATATTAGTCTATCTCTATAATCACCACTCCATCCAAAAAAAAACCGGCCAGGTGCGTGTCGGACCACGCACAATGAAGGGTTCCGTAGTTGGGATGAATTTATCCCAAAAACAAACTTAACTTTGTAGTTGAAAAATATGTTCTCGCATATGGAATGTATGGGAAAACATGTCTTGCAACTGCAAAGTTAAGTTTGTCGATTATTACTCATAACTTATAGAGCCTTAGAGCTTAGCTGTGATAGTTTTCCTTTTAATTTCGTTATATAAACTACTGCTGTGATTTTTTTCACACATCTACAACTAACCATTTAGCTGGCAGGGGGGGGGACACACTTGACTCTAACAAAAATACATCACCACTTTACGTGTAGGAGAGGTACCGTAAAAAAAAATGCATTCATAATTTTGTTTTACCACTTTGTCGGCGTAATTAATATGTATACCTATGCCAAATTACAGCTTTCTAGTACTAAGGGTCTTGGAGCTAGACCGCGGACGGACAGACAGACAGGCGGACGGACAGACAGACGGACATGACGAAACTATAAGGGTTCCTTGTTTACTACCTACTAACCCTAAAAAGGTGACCACTGCAATCTTCCACAGGCCAAATAACTATCCAGTCATGTTTAGCAGTACTGTTTAAAAGCTGATAATAATAAATTATGATAATCTAATCACAGTTGTAGTATATTAGTATGTCTTACTGTCTTGATCAGATTAGTACTTATATGACTGTGAATGTGGGCTCTTAAGCTTAAGAGCTGTATCTTTTATCCATTGTTTAATATTTTTTATTCCAAACTCATTCCTTTATTATTTTTAGGATAATAAAATGTTATGAACATATAACTATTATGCTGTCTAACTACTCCAGTTTTTCAAATAAAATGTTTAAACTATCTTTCTAGGGCAGTAGGGTGATAATGATCTAAATACTAAAGGACACATTTCATCCTTTTAATTGTTTATAATTATTTTGTAGGGCATGTCATAAACTTATAAAACATAGAACATGTAAATATGAACCAATGTATTTATTTTGGAGAATAATAATACACCGGACAGCCCTCTGACCTAGATGTGTGAGTGTATAAATCAACAGAGCATACCTACTATAATTTTCCACTCATAAAGATTCATCAATTTAAACTTATACATTATTTGACTGAGTTGAAAATAATACCTTATCTAATAGAGAAGTAGGGAAAAGACAAAATTATCCTTCACTTTAAAATGTAGTGTTACCTATTGAAAGTCCACTGATGGGAACTAATGAAGTTCATTGACATTAATAGACAGTGCTCTTTAATTGTAATGCTTTCATTGGAGCCTATTAAGTTAATTTTTACTAGCACCATGTCATGTATTACAGTTTGTAAGTAGACCGTGAGTAGAGATCCAATAAAAGCAATCCATTTAATTACTGATAGGTGTAGTTATATTATGTACGGGTATAGTTTATTATTGCGCTCCGGTTTTTAATCTAGTACATACCTTGTATACTTGTCCATAGGTGCCATTTCCGACCACTTCTATGAGTTCGAATATACCAGCAGGATCCTGAAATGACACATAATTTAAATGAAATAGCTTAGAAAGATTAATAAGCCATTTCAAGTAAACCTTCACTTATGATTCACGCCCTGTGAGATCATTGCCCTTTGATTACTTTTTTTCTGGAAGTTTAGGGAGCCCCTGCTTTCTGGATATTCAGGATGTATATTTAATAATAATAGTTTACTTTAAAAGTTTACCTTTAGTGCGCTGAGGTCAATGTCGTCCAATGAACAATTTACAGACGGTGCCAGTTGATGCGCCATTTTGAGTATATTGTCACACACGAAGACAAAGCACGAGAACCTCACATCAATATAAAAAGCGTATAAAACACCTAAATTACGACATTGGCAATGAGATTAGGGAAATTTTCAATATCGCACGGCTAAACAATTTAATAAACTCATTGTTTACACTTAAAATTAAGTAAATTACAGATACACAATTCGTACGTCGCTCACACACCCGGCAGGGATGCCAGATTAATAAAAAAGTGTAGACAGATTAAACATAAATAGTAGTTAAACTTCAGTTGCCATATACAATTATTATTATTTTTTAAGAAAAAATATTATAATGATTTATATTGAAATGTCCTGTATTGTTGAAATGTCTGCTTCAGATTGAATGTTTTTTGATATACCTAATATGAAATATAAAATTGTTCTGTGGAAGCAACTTCTTTTCAGTATATGGTGGCGACATCTACCGGAACTATTATTTTGTTCAATGTCTTCTATCAGCCAGGCCAGTATTCCTCTGCCAGCAGAACTATGATCTAGACCCAAGAAGTAAATACCTGAACAGACAGAAATGGATAATAATTGTTAGAATTATGAATCAAAACATTGTCCACACTGCAGAAGGCAGTAAGGCACTAAGTAGCAGGCCCGGACTTAGAGATCCAGGGCCCCTCCGCACTTCGGTTTTTGAGGGCCCCCATTCCGAAGCTATTTTGGAAATTTAGTAAATAAAATGCACAAGTACTTACAGGAAATTAAAAATACTATAAAAAAACATCAGAAATAATGCAGTCTATGCTAAGTATGTCACTATTGTTAAGCTACCTGGGTGGGTCGCCCCTAGTCCAGTGCCTTATGTGCCTTGGCGTAAATCCGGGGCTACTAAGTAATAGCGTAGCATGCATGATGCTGGGGCCACACCAACGGGAAACGCCGTTAATTATCGCGATGATAGACTTTATTCCGACGGGTTAAGGTCCATCATCGTGATAATTAACGGCGTTTCCCGTTGGTGTGGCCCGAGCATCACACCTACAAAACGAAAACAGACAAGTGTAATAAACTAAATTGCGTTATGGTGCAGGATCTTGGCTCACTGTTAGACAGTACAGACGCCAGCACATCAAGCTACTACAATCTGTCAAATTTATTTAATAGATTTTCAACTTTATTGCTGAAAGATAAGGTTTAAAGTTGATTGGGAAAATTTGACAGTTTCGGGTAGCTTGATGTGCTGGCGTCTGTACATACATTCCTACTTCTGAAAGGTAAGGCTGAATACTGGAAGAAGAATTTCAGACAGGCGCCTTCCTAATCACATGCAGGACAAGTAGGTGATGTGCAAGGCTATGTAACCAGGAACTTTGAGGGGGGAGGAGTTAGGGGGTTGAGCTCTGGACCAGAGGAGAGTATAAGTAACAACTTCATTTTAAAATAAGTTAAAATATAATTTTACATACAGTCGGTACAAATGTTAGCTTGCCCTTTGAAAAAATAAAGAGCGAGCGTTGCATTTCACATACATTTGAAATAAAACCGGCCAAGGGCGTGTCGGACCACGCACAATAAAGAGTTCTTAGGGTTCTATAGTTGGGATGAATTTATCCCAAGAACAAACTTAACATTATAATTGAAAAACATGTTCTCCCGTACGGAATGCAAGGGCGGATCCAGCCTTCGAGTCAAGGGGGGTCAGATAGTTGGTGGTGATGTCCGGCGGCGCCGGCGGCGCCGGCGGCGGTTATCCGCCGATCGTTAAAAAATTATGATTCGCAGATACGGATACGGATCATAAGGGTCTAGATCCGCGAATACGGATACGGATACGGATCTCAACTTTCTTCAGGTTCAGCAGGAATTATTTATGATCCTCATCGTAACTGACTTTTGGGGGACAAAGCTGCTAAGTTAATCTTTTTGAAATACATTTTACCATTACTCAATATTAATTATTAGGCCAAAGAATCAGCATCGCCATCCAACGTGGCAATGGTGCCAGCCTTTTGGGCACTTTTCCCGCTGACAGCGATGCGGACGAATTTTTTGACGCCCAATGAGCTCTTGTCTTTATTTTTAACTTTTTCCTTTACATACTTGTACATAATATATATAGTAGTTAGTTGTAAATATTTTTGTGTATATTATATGTTAACATGGTAAACAATAAAAATACTAAAGTAATAAAAAAAAAATAGAAAGCAAATTAATTATGACGTATAATTTTATTAATTTCTTGAAAACAACATAGTTTTAATATTGATGTGTGACCGCGTAACCGACACAATTGTTTTTTTCAGAGTGCATTTTCATCTCAGTAGACTATATTTTACAAAAAACAACCGACTTCCAAAAAAAAAACACTACAAAGTGAAAAATAACTTTAATTTCGGAAGTCGGTGTCTTGGGTTTTGTGTTTTCGTTTTTTGCCACCGACTTCCGAAATTAAAGTTATTTTTCACTTTGTAGTGTTTTTTTTTGGAAGTCGGTTGTTTTTTTTTTGTAAAAAGTTTTTATTTTTCACTTTTTAGTTGTAGTACCTACGTCACACATATTCGAATACCACTACCTGCTACCAGTGACACGAACTTATCATATCATCTACATACTAAGTGGGAAAAAAATACGTATTTTGTAGCTAACTCAAAAACTACCCAAGCAAAGTTAATAAAATTTATATGGGACCAATTTGGGAGCATACCCTTTCAAACAAAAAAATAATTTTCAAAATCGGTCCACAAATGACGGAGAAATCGGTGGACATACATAAAAAAAAACAAAAAAAAAAAAAAAAACAAACATACGCGACGAACATATAACCTCCTACTTTTTGGAAGTCGGTTAAAAAAGGAAAAATGTAGGATGCGGGAGCGGGAGCGAGCAAGGCGAGCTCGAAATTTTTTCCACCTCGTCTCGGAATTCTCGGTTAAGTTTCTATTGAACATTCTTACGGAAATAGGAATTGCTTAGTCGATTTAAGCAGAAAAGTTTGAGAGTCAGAAGAATATAGAATGCCAGAGCTTATAGCTACTAGGCCCAGCGGCACGGGCTGGCTCGAGCAAGGGTCGGGGCGGGTGTGATAGTTTTCCTTTTTAATTACAAGCTTTATTTCGTTACATGTATATACTACTGCCGTGAATTTTTTCATATATCCAAAAGCAACTAACTATTTAGATGGCAGGGCGAACACTTGACTCTAACAAAAATTAGCAAACTCAAAGCATTTATTTCAATTAAACCATTTACAGGCACTTTTGAATTGTTAAGGGGTTGGTCAGTTAGAAAGATGAAGCTAGTAGCACTTTAAAGGTTAATATTTCGCAAACGGGTCCCTGAATCAAAAACATGGTTTTCACACACTCACAATATTTGGAACGACCTTTTCCAATGACACCCCACACCATGGGATAGACGAGAAAAAAAACCATCCCCACTTTAATTAAAGGGGAGGCAGCATACAAAAAAAAAAAAAACATGTGTGCAATTCACACGTGGTAGATAGAAGTGAAACCTTCAAAAATTTTGGCTTCAAGATAATGAGACGAATGTAAAATTTCGGCAAGAGGATAATTGTAGGTTTTAGTAATAATGATCATAGTGATTCAAAGTTTGATAATTATTTTACATTATGCGTAATAGAACTATCATTTCACGAAATTCACGAACGCGTTCCGTTGAACTGTTTGCTGTCTTGTTAATCTTGTTTTCCCTTTTTTTTTCGATAATCGCACCAATATTCTGCATTCGTTTTCGGCATATTTGTACGCGCACAAACACGTATTAACACACATACAACGCTGAGGCCCAAGCAAACTCCCACTATTCCTTGGTAAACACGAGTGGAGGGGGTACGAAGCAGAGCACAAAGAGAACCACGAACATAAGAAACACTGTATAATGCTCCTATCTCATTTTCTCCCACGTTAAATCATATGAATTTACTAGCTTTTGTCCGCGACTTCGTCCGCGTGGAATAGTTTGGGCTAGCGCTAACTTTAACCCGCGACTTCGTTTACGTAAAAGGTGATTTTTTTTTTTTAATAATACGGACGTTAAGGAGCTATTTTAGGTACAGACGCCAGCACATCAAGCTACCCGAAACTGTGAAATTTTCCCAATCAACTTTGAACCTTATTTTTCAGAAATAAAGTTGAAAATCTATTAAATAAATTTGACAGATTGTAGTAGCTTGAAGTGCTAGCGTCTGTACGTACAGACGCCAGCACATCAAGCTACCCGAAACTGTCAAATTTTCCCAATCAACTTTGAACCTTACCTTTCAGCGATAAAGTTGAAAATCTATTAAATAAATTTGACAGATTGTAGTAGCTTGATGTGCTGGCGTCTGTACATCACGCTTTTATCAGTAAGAGTGGAACTTTAAAACGTTAGGTAAAAGTACTGGTTCTCATAATCTTATATCATGTAGATTGTTGGTTATTCTCAAAAAACTCAAAACTAATGTTATTTTAAGTACTTCTGCGTACACTATATTTTTAGTTTTGTTTTCTTCCGGCAGAAGTAGAAATTGATTTTCATCAAAACCAGATCTCGAAAGGGCAACATATAGTTGCCCGTGCGAAAAATACTCTTGGGGTAAATCTACCCTGGGCCTTATTAATTATTATTGTTACCGCAAACGATACCTTCACCGGAAATCGCGCGCAGTACTTGATCATTATTTTGCTGCGATGTTATTTTAAAACTGCTATATCTCCTAAGATATTAATTGAAATCGAATGATGTCAAGAGCAGTGGTGGCCCAGTGGTAAAGGCCGCGACTTACGAGTTGTAGGTCGTAGGTTCGAACCCAGACAGGCGCTTTACTTTGTGTAAATTATTTCATCATCACTGCTCTCAAAACGGTGAAGGAAAACATCGTGAGGAAACCGGCATGTCCTAGAACCGAAAATTCGAAGACATGTGACATCTACCAACCCGCACTGGGCCCGCGTGGTGGATTACGGCCCACTCCCTCTCACAGAGAGGAGGCCTGTGTCCCAGCAGTGGGAACATTTATAGGCTGATGATGATGATGATGATGATGATGTCAAGAGCAATTTTATTTTAAATTAAATACTTGTGATGAATAACGTATTTATTTGGATAAGGATTAATATCATGTTTATATAAAACACCTTCGCAAATAATGCATTATTTTAGAACAAATTTGGTTAGCATAAAAAAGTTTATAGTGAGCCAACCTTAAAAGATAGACATATGCTGTCGCAGATTTTTTTAGAACTTTTAAAGGGGAACAATTCTGTCATACATGATTTTTGCGAAACTTTAACCGTTTACGCAGCGCACGCAGCGGAAGCTCTCAAAAGGAAAAAAAAACACCCCGATTTTGAAACATTCTTCATTGGTGCTCCGCTCCTATGTGTCTGTCTCTTTTTACTGTCGCTTTTTCGTTTCATCGACTTTCAAATCACAAAGATGCTAAAGAAGTTTTCACTTCAAAAACATGATTTTATTTTACCACTTTGTCGGCGTGATTGATATGTATACCCATGCCAAATTACAGCTTTCTAGTACTAAGAGTCTCTGAGCTAAGCCGCGGACGGACAGACAGACAGACGGACGGACATGGCGAAACTATAAGGGTTCCGACGGTAGTTACAGAGATTAGCGCGTTCTAACAAAAAAAACTTTTCAGGTTTATTATATTGCTCGTAGTACTTAGTAACCACCGAATTCTGTGTTATTTTTCACGTAAGTACAATAAGCCTACGTTCGCACGGACGTAAAATATTGCGGCGGGATTTTCTCGCACACTGGATTTTCAACGAGCTTGCTTAGCACCGAGAGTTGAAAATCCAACAATGTGTTTTTTGGACGCGCTGGGATGCACTCTGTTAAATTCTCAACGCTCGGCTTAACACCAACGTCTTTTCTATTTCAATGGTGTTCAATTTAAGACTGATAAAAAAACAGAGTTAGGTACGTATAAAGCAACAATATATTTATTAACACTCCAATATTAACTGTCTATGTTCTATGTTATGGGGTTATGGTTTCCGCACTTAGTCCGTAAGGTGGACCATTGTACGTGGGCCATGGCGGCCGTTTGGTGGTTATTCCAACCAGCCCTCCTCTCTCCAGAAGTTAATTAAAACTCCTGGTCTGTTCAGAACGTCTGTAAAAGATCTGGGTGACCCGAGGGTTTCTGTTCTAATCTGGGTGATGCCTGTGCATTCAAAGAGCACATGCGCGACGGTTTCCTCAGCCTCCATGCACGCCCTGCACACAGGACTGTCCGTTATGCCTATTGTGTGGAAGTGTTTGTTTAGCGAGCAGTGTCCCGTGATTGTCCCCGTCACCAGATGCAGGCCGTTCCTGTCCAGGCGTAATAAACGCCTGGTTAGCCTGTTATCCAAAGATGGCATGTCTTCCTTGGACTGCCTGCAGCCCGGTGTTGAGGTCCACCAGTACTCCGCTTGTGTGTGGGTGTACTCTTGTAGCGACCTGCGTATTTGGTTGTAGGGGATTAGTACGATAGGCTCGGGTCCACAGACTGCCATGCTAGATCCTCTTCTAGCAAGTTCGTCAGCTGCATCGTTACCTAGCGATCCGCTATGTCCTTTTATCCATTGCAGTGTCACAGTGTTGCGGCTAGATACAGTTACCTGCTCTAGTGCATTATGACATTCTAGTATTAAGTTAGAGGTAATATATTTTTCTGTAAGGATTCAAATCAAATCAAATAATTTATTACTTTGCAAACATGGGTGGGTATACGAACTTAGTAGTACGTCAGTAACTTTCCTGGCTTCTATGGCGTGGACCGCTTGTATGATGCCCACACACTCCGCCTGATAGACGGTGTTGAACTTTCCCAGCGGGCGGGATATATTTATGTTGAGGTCGTGTGAGAAGACTCCGACTCCGGTACCGGTGTCGGTCTTCGATCCGTCGGTGTATACTCTCAGCTCTTCCGGGCCTGAGTAGTCACACTGTTCTTCTGTAAGTATTGTGTAGTATTATGTTGTAGTGGTTTTGAAAGTGATGTAATTTCGGGGTTTTGTCGCAGGGTGATGCCATCATCGGCTGTCGCTTGATCACATCTTCCTTTATACGCGTGTGCTTAACTCTGGAGTCTTTGCTTAGGGTTCCTGATAAATGGAGGCCAGGGCCGCTTCCTCCCGCACAATGAGGTGCAGAGGCGGCAGTCCAAGCATTGCCTGTAGGGCGGCAGTGGGTGTGGTTGTCATACTGCTAGTGATTGCAACACAAGCAAACCACTGCAGTTTTTCGAGATCTCTTTGGGCTGTACTCAAGTCTATCCTGGGCCACAAGACCAGTGAGCTGCCGTATGTAATAAGTGGTCGGATGACTGTGGAGTATAGCCAGTGGGTGACCTTGGGGCTAATCCTCCAATTTCTGCCAAGCAGTCGCTTGCACTGCCACAGGGATATGCTGTCTTTGGTAGTGATATAGTTCGTGTGTTTTGCCCAGTTCAGTTGTTTGTCCAAAAATATGCCTAAGTATTTGGTTTCAGTCGAGAGGCTTAGGGTTGTTCCTAAGAATCGTAGTAGTTGTAGTGTCGTCAATTTCCTCTTTTTTGTGAGTTCGGTTTTTGTAGGGTTCACTGAAAGTTGGTGCTTGTCGCACCATTCCTCTACTATCTTCAGGGCTTGATGCATGAGGTTGCATAGGGTATTTTCGTGGGTCCCGTTTATTATTATAGAACTTATGTCATCGGCGTAGCCTACGGTGAAATAAACTTTGTCATTGAGTGTTTTGATGAGGCTGTCTACTACCAGGTTCCGGAAGCAGCGAGAGGACGCCCCCTTGCGGACAGCCCTTCGCAACGATGGCCCTCGTAGTGTCATTTACTGTGACTTGCAGAGCTCTCAGTTTGAGCATGTTGGTGATCCAGCCACTCAGGGTCGAGTCTATGCTGTGTCTGTCGAGTGCCATGTTTATACTGTTAAACATGGTTTTGTCAAAGGCGCCCGCAATGTCATTGAAGGTAGCCAGTACCGAGCATTTGTGGTCCACTGCGCATTAAATTTTAGAAACCACGCTGTGCAGCGCTGATTCTGTTGATTTGCCTGTGGAGTAGGCATGCTGTTGTTTGTGAAGTGGTTTTACCCGGAGCGGCCCGTCTCGGATGTGCCTGTCACAGAGTCTCTCCAGGGTTTTCAGTACGAAAGATGTAAGACTTATGGGCCTATAAGCCTTGGGTTGTGTATAATCGGTTTTGCCAGGTTTGGGTATGAACATGACTTTCACCTCGCGCCATGCTTATATATTAAGCCGTTGTGCCAGACTTTGTCGAACGCTTTTGCTATGTCGAAGAATACTGCACCGGTCAACAAACCACGCTGGAACCCAGCGCTTATGTGTTCGGTGATCCGGTGGGCCAGATGCACGCTAGAGTGCTGGGAACGAAACCCAAACTGTTCGTTGGGAATGAGGCCCTTGGTCTCGGCGTAGTCTCTGAGACGCTTATAAATAAGCCTCTCATAGACTTTGCCTAGGACTTTGAGCAGACTAATGGGACGGTAACTACCAGGCTCGGACTTGGGCTTGCCGGGCTTAGGGATACCGATGACGGTGGCTTCTTTCCATGCTTGTGGGAAGATGTTATTGCTCAGGGCACCATTGAAGATGGTGGTCAAGAGCATTATTAAGTGGGCTGGGAAGAGTTGGATGACCCTATTGGTGATTCCATCTGAATCGGGGGCTTTTCGGACTTTAAGACCTTTGATAATGTCATACACTTCGTCAGGGGTGACGGGAGGCAGAAGGCAATCAGGGTCGTCAACGGGAGGGAGGGATGCTCTACGTTCGACTTCGGCGTCTACCTCAGAGAGGAATGCTTGTTCTACTGGTAGTGTACTGGGCATTGAGCCTCTAGACTGTCGGCTAGGCACACGGCCTTGTCGATGTCTTCGAAAGCTATGGTCTTATCTGGGCGGACCAGGGGAGGTATGGAGGCGACCTGCTGGGATTTGAGTTTCCTCTGAAGTTCCCAGAAGGCTAGATGGGTGGGCTCTAGTTCGCTAAGCATCTTATCCCAGCCCACGTCACGCAGCTCTACCATACGTTTCCTTACAGATCTCTGTAAGTAGCGCATTTGGGCTATGTTAGCGTCGCAGGAAAAGTTGCTGAAGGCACAAACGGCCGCATTCTTCTCAGTTAGCAGCTCACGCACATCGTCTGGCAACTTCCAGCGAGGGTCTTCCATCACTGGGAGTTACCTTGAACAATCGTTCAGGACTAATTGTACGTGAACCGTGAGTGAGTCGATCGCGGCCTTCGTGTCAGCGATTGAGTCGAATTTATCGGGAATTGAGTCCAATAGGGGGGAGGGACATGTTGGATTTCAGCTGGGTGCTTACTTTCTTCCAGTCCGTTACCCTGTAGGTGAGAGGATGTTGGTTAGGGTTGGGGAGACCTATGCGGGAAGCTAGTTTTATGACTACTGGACGGTGATCTGAATTAAGCTCGTTGACCGACTCGATTGAATCTAATCGTAAGTTGACGTTCTTAAGGAGCGCCACGTCTAATACGTCGGGGTTATGGTTGAGGTTACCCGGGAAGTGAGTGGGATTCATCGGGGCGATGATGTCAATATTTAGGGAATTTGAGAGGTCGAACAAGTGTCGACCTCTGGTGGGGGTTCTAGAACTATTCCAAGAGGGATGTTTGGCGTTGAGATCGCCCGCTATAATAACGGAGTCACTCATGCCTGAAAGGATAGTGAGGTCGTCAGAGAGGAGTTCTCCGTAAATGACTGGGGAGGAGATAGGCCGATATTAGAGTGATCGGCTGATGGCCGGTCATGCCCAAGCGGCAAATTGAGACTTCTAATCGTGAGAGGGAGACGGGGTAGTAAGAACAGCTACCTTAACCGTTGTAGCTACAGGAAAACAGTCATAGGTTTGAAACCTTTTGATCTGCAGTCACAGAAAAAAAATTACAGTCAGCAAGAAAATAGGCAGTTTTCACAAAAACTTTTTTTGATGTCAATCGATCCTGTTTCTTAGACTACTGGACCAATAATTGAAGTTTGAGTACTAGAAAAGTAAAAAATCTCAAAAAACTATTTCCATACTTTAGGTAGGAAAAAACTCCAACTTACTTTTTTGTGATGGACAGACTAGCTTAAAATAAACGAAATAATTTTATTTACTTTGAGAACAAGATAGTTTGTTACTTGTGATTTTCTTGACGTTCTGAGAAAAAAAATATTCAAATAATTTTGAACTTTCAGACTTGTATGGGAAACGTTAAAAAAGACTGTCCGCTACAAAAGTCAGAAATTGCAAAACACTTTTGTATGGAAATAGTTATTAGTGCAATAAGAGAGCGAAGATTGTTTTTGCTGCGAGTGTTGATTTTGAATCCCGAGTAAGCGAAGGATTCTATTATTGAATCAGGAGCGTAGCGAGTGATTCTAAGTTAGAATCCTGAGCGCAACGAGGGATTCAAAGACACGAGATGCTAATAACTTTGGTCTCGTGTAACATATACAACTTTTCACCTCATCAGCGAGAACATATTAATATTACGAGTATCTAAAGGTAAAAAAAATACAACATGGTAAACATTTAACCACATGTATATTTGTAAAACAAAGTATACTATCTAAAAGTTAAAAGTAAAATTATTGCACTGACATTCTTTTCAAAAATGCAATAGTTTGGGATAGGTTTCAAAGTACACGTCATCTTTTGTCTTTATTGTGGCTTTCAACATTTAATAAATACTCCACATTGTAAATAGTTGCCTCGTTTGTGATAATTCTATAAAGTACGATAACAGTACCGTCTCCGAAAAAGTGTTTGCACCCTTTGTATTGTAAGTCTTGCTTTCAAATAATATAAGATTTTAGATACTTTTCGCGAGACTTTTCAGGCAGGAAACTATAAGTTCTGCATTTTTTACATGCTGCTTTAATTCTTCCGGTGCTAAATAGCAGACTTCGTCGCTAGACTCACTTATATTTATTTATTGTTATTTTTATAATATCCAACGGATATCGTACTTTGTAGCTAGCTCAGAAGAAGAAAACAACAAAAAAATATCCCGCTATTCTTTATTTAAACATGCGTTCTGAAACTGCACCCGCGGTATTCTGCCACAATATTAAAGATTGTTAAAACTATAAACAATTATGTTGATACTTGATAAACTTATTGTATTTATTTCTTTAAAATTCTCTTTATTTGATTATAAAAAAATTAATTCGATTACTCAGAAAAAAAAATTACATTTAAAACCTCAACAGATGATTTGTAATTCTACGGTTATAATTATGTGTATCCGAACGTTTTGTTTGTTTCTTTTTTGGGCCTACTAAGTATGGAATTTCAAAATCGAACTTTGAATCGACTTGTTTTTATCTCTCGTTTTTTTCGTATTGAAGTGAAAGTGACAGAACAAAGTGAAGTTCAAATCTTTCGAATTTTGTGAGTAGACTTAGTATTGTTTTCGGCATTAAAAAAAATTATTAAAAAGTTACTTTGCCTCACGCTGGCACACAGCAAAACCTGCTTGTTTGAGGTGCTGAGGTGAAATAGTAGATTGTTTGATAGGGAGCAAAGAACTATTTTTAAGGCGAGAGTGTTTCTTTGAATCCAGAGCGGAGCAAAGGATTCTAGAGTAGAATCCCGAGCGTAGCGAGGGATTCAAATTACGCCACTGGAGCTTAAAATAGTGTTGCTCCCGAGGTGAACACTCTACTTTTTATAACCCCCGTCAGGAACAAAGTTCCTTCACAAGTAAAATTAAAAAAAAATCACTGCCACCATCGTAGATTTACATTGTGACCTCACATAGACTTAAGCACCTTCGAAAACTATGAAAACGATACCCAGGATGAAATTTTTTAAATTATTCGCAGCTGCCATCTTGGATTTACATTTTGACCTCACTATCAGTTTTAGCACCCTCGAAAACTATGAAAACGACACCCATGACGAAAAACTTGAAAATTTTCTTAGCTGCCATCTTGGATTTTCATTTTGACCTCAGCATCGGCTTTAGCACCCTTAAAAACCATGAAAACGATACCCATGACAAAAAATTTTAATTTTTCGCCGCCACCATCTTGGATTTTCATTTTGACCTCACTATCGGTTTTAGCACCCTTAAAAACCATGAAAACGATACCCATGACGAAAAATTTGAATTTTTTTGCATCCGCCATCTTGGATTTTTATTTTGACATCACCATCGGCTTTAGCACCCTTAAAAACAATGAAAGCGATACCCATGACGAAAAATTTGAAATTTTTTGCCGCCACAATCTTGGATTTTCATTTTGACCTAACCGTCGACTTTAGCACCCTTAAAAACCATGAAAACGATACCCATGATGAAAAATTTTAAGATTTTTGCATCCGCCATCTTGGATTTTCATACTGACCTCACCATCGGCTTTAGCACCCTTAAAAACCGTGAAAACGATACCCATGATGATAAATTTGAAAATCTTCAGAGCCGCCATCTTGGATTTCCATTTTGACCTCACTATCGGCTTTGGCACCCTCGAAAAGTATGAAAACGACACCAAAGACAAAAAATTTTAAAATTTTCTAAGCCGCCATCTTGGATTTTCATTTTGACCAAATTCACACTTTCTCTCTCTTGCCAGCCTTGTTACTTGTTCATACAATGTTCGTGTTTGATCTCTTTGGTAATTGGAACTTTTACTAACAATATCCACATTCCAAATTCAAGTCACTTTTAATCCCTAGAGATTAAAAAGCTATTTTAGTCCCTGTTTACGAAGAACGAATTAGCTCTTTTTGAATAGATGTGATAAAAAAGTTTTTTCAAAAGCAACAAGTTAAGCTAAGCTACCTAATTTTTTTTCTCAAACCACATAAAATAATAACGTGTATTCGTTCGAAATTTGAATTTTTATTTTTTTTTCCGACAGTATCCATTGTAAAAAGTAGGTACGTTGGAGTCTCATTTCCCACGAAATGCATAGGAAAGTTTTCTGACTTTTCTTCTACTCAAACCTCAGTTGGTCTGATAGAGTTTTTTGATCCATAATATCCAAGAAAAGTAATCGATTGACATCAAAAAAGTTTTTGTGAAAACTACCCATTTTCTTGCTGACTGTATTTTTTTTCAAAATCTGTGAATGCAGATCAGTACCCTAATTGCGTAATACAACACAATCACAATTTGTTTCGTTTGAAATAGATTTGCTTCATAAGTTTGAAAAAAAATCTGCTCAACAACGTAAATAACGCAATGAATGAAACAAATTAGACAAAATTGTTTTCGAAAATAAGTTATGCAGTTAGGGTACTGAATGTCTCAAAAAGTTAAGGACACTCTCCTAAGACTGTTTTCTTGTAGCGACAACGGTAAAGGGACCTGTCCTTACTGCCCCATCTCAAAAATCCATTCTTTATAATTCTCTTTAATGCAGTAGCGGATCCGGGGGGGGGGGGGAGCTAAGACGCTCAAGCCCCCCCAAACCCATTTGAATTCTTACGTGACAAATCTTAAAGTGAACTTGATATTATTCTAATTAAACTTTTTAGCAAGCATTACTCTACCTAAGGTATAATTGTCATGTTTACGTGACGAATTTTGAATCCGCGCGTCACTCATTCTTCCACTCACTCTGCCCGGTTTGGCCTCCATGTATATTATACCACCGAGACATCTCTGGTAGTCTACAATCTAACGAAGTCATTGAGGAATTTGCGAAAAGTAATCCGAATTGTTATGTGTTAAGCAAATTAAAATATTGTGTGCGTTTTTAGTATTTACTTTTCTAAAACCTACCCTGAGCGGAGTCAAGCCCCCCCAAACGACAATCCTGGATCCGCCACTGCTTCAATGTGTGTGATGAGCTTTATGCTCACGTTTGTTCTCGATGATACCTTATCTCAATCAACTTGACGCGTTATCTTGTCAATCTAGGATTTACAGCTCTGCTGCAAAAGTTTATTTTTGGCAATGCTCATGAAGGAGGTACAAGAAGTACAACACTATATTCATAAAAAGATAAAACATAATAGTAGGCGGGCATTTGAACGCTAGATTAGGTCGAGTGATTTTAAATATCACGTTGCTAGGTACTTGGCATTTATTCGTGCCGCGAAGTAATCAAATACCTAGACCAGCTTGTGTTTTTTATTTCAGGTGTTTTTTTAATATATCGGAGGTAGGTAAGTACCTACATACAGAACATGTCCGAGTATCTAAATCACGTATTCCCGGTGGCAGGAGGAACCGTGAAGTTGGTCTGTGTTGGTCAGCACTCCTGCTGATGCAGGCTGTGCATTTGCTCACGTTATAATAGTAATAAATATTTGAATGAATATTCCCATGTCACAGAGGGGAGCCACTTACCTATCGGGCACGAATCTAGCCTAGTCTTAAATAAACTGTTCGACTGACCCAGCGATCAAACTCAGAACCCCATTCATTCCCAGCAGTTCACCAGTCAGTTAGACCAACAAGTTTTGCTGTGTATGGTTCAAATCTTTTTAGTTGGCAGATGAAGTTTGGATGTGAACGTGTAATTAAATATATTGCGATCTTATTGATATGTTCATTATGATTACGTAAAAATATGTATTTCTTAAGTGAAGATACTTATGGTTGTGTATACCGGTTACTAGCCTAGATAGTTGGCTCGACACGACGTGTGGTGTTGCACAAACCCAAACTAAAATTATTGACTAGATATTATAGAAGTAAAGTATAGCCGCGGTGCTACGTGCGCCCGCGCGGCCGTGCATACCGAATCGTAAGATCAAAGCACGCATAGGTAGTTACTTTACCTACTCCAACACCCACACAGACGCAAGCCGCGTCACGTCGCGGTGTGTCGGCGTGGCGCACACATGCAGGCGTACGCGAACACTAATAAAAGTATAATAAATGTTAGCGAGACACAAGCGCGGCGTACGGTACTATTTGTTCGGGAGGGAGGTTGGAGGCACTCATACAAGCGAGGGAGAGGCTGTATCGGCGCTGCCAGCCAGTTTACCGTTGCGAGGCGCGTAGTGCGGCCGGACGCTGGACCGCCACCCGCGCGCCGCCGGCACCCCGAAGCTCTCCGCAGCCCGAAACCACCACCCTGGACTGTCTCGGGACGCCACCCCTGTGCTCCCCCACGCGGACGCTGTTCATGAACACGACCCTTGTCGCGTTACCTTACCTACAGACTAAGTGCTACGACTCGTGCTTATTTCACTGGAGTGTTAATCCGATTTCAGAATATTTATTGGATCGCTTCATCATAGGCGAAGGTGAGTTTTGCATTTAGTTTATCTGTTTGTTATACTTTATTATTATCTTAGACGTTAATCTAGTACTCAATAGGAAGGCATGCTGATTTTAATTTACAGTAACAAGATTTAAGTATTTAATCATTGTAATGTTGAAGTTTTAAACCAGTATAGCGGTTGCGATAACTATTGCTAAATTAATGTTTCCACGGATGAAGAAATTATCATTTAGTTGATAATAATATTGACATTTATGAACGCGGATGAAGTAAAAAGTATTTAATTATTTAATGAAACAGTCGGAGACTATGAATGTGGGCGCTGAGGCAATTGTTGTATAGTTTACCTTTTATGTTACATTGATTATTACGTCTGGACCTTACCATATAACAAGAATATATTATGTGAATACAGTTTTGGTGTTTGAGCTCATCTTAATTACATGCAAACTCTTGATTTGGAAGGAAACCTAAAATAAACAGCAGCCACGTTCCAACGGCACTGACGTATTCGCCTTTAGTTGGCTATTTTATATGTACGTACATTATATCACATACTATATCTGTTACTATCATAACATACTATATACATACAATATATCTTGTTAACATACATGAACGTTGAGGCGCCTAGCATCACAAAATATTGACAGGATCGCATTGTGTGGAGCGCCGTATCATGTTCTGTTCAAAAGACTTCAACGCGCAGTAGCACCTATTGAACTCGTGCGAACATTGCGCACTACATACATACAATATGACATACAGTAACTATCTATACGTTAAATTTTCTCTATATTTTTCTCACGATTGACCATACGGAATGTAGGTAACGGACACATGCATAGATTTCGTGAGAGAAGTCGAATAATGCCTGCCTGATAGTTAATAGAATAAGGAAAATTGTTAAAATAACTGTCATTTTTACATGGAAATGTAACGCGGCATTTCTGTTACGTGTAATGACGAATTAAAGGGTGGAAGATAGCATTAAGATACCAACTATTCGTTGAAATGAGTAGTAATTAGCTATAGAGAGTAAAAAGTACAAATGGATACGGAGCACATGGTACCTATTACTTTGTAACTACTACTACCTACCTACTTTGTATCAACTTTAATGAGTAACAGGGGCCGATATTAAGTTGATCCGAACATTTATTTAAAGATTTGCAATAATGAACAGGTAAATGGAACTTGCCATAAGCATCAGACAGAACGACAATGATTTCTCTATTTGTCTAGTAGGTACTTACGCATAACTAACAACTAAGGTTGGAATCGCGCCACAACATCAACTTTAAGTCATTCGTGGTACGAGTTCCAACCCACCATCTACAGATTTGCCTGAAAGAGGACTTTTGGCCGAAAGGTGTAGTATATCGACGTTTCCGAGGACGGTTGCGCGACACCACGCAGCGATACACGACGCCGTCAACATTACGTGTATAGTTATAGGTGTATAAGGTTTTTATTATGTATTAGTTTATTATTGTATAAGATTATTTTGTGTATTCTATTTATGGGCCTTAGTTGCCTGATAATAAAGTGATTATTATTTTTTTATTTATTAATAAGATTCTTATTGGTATTTTTGCTATTTAAATTACATCAAAAATGTTGCATTTTCACTCTGTTGCTGTGACTCAATGTTGATCTGATTCTGTGTCACTCAAATTACACGTCGAGACTAATAAAAACGTTTAAGCTAAATTACAAGTCAGGTATGAACGGAAGAAAAACTTGCTGTCTTATAAAACCGGGGTCTGTAGCAAGTACTCATGTTTATAGGTACAGTTGTCTTATATCCGGTTCAGAATTAACTTTATGGGTTATTGCTTTAGATTACAATAAATACTTCTTATATACCTATAATGCGACTTAACAATATATTTAATATTGTACCTACATACTGTTTGAATATTTTACAGAATATGCAAGTGAAGTAACTAAAATATTTAACAGCATTTTTTATAAAAAAAAAATTTCAAACTTTACATTGATTTCAACATACTCGCCAGTCGCCACATGTGCCATTTATTGAATTGCGCATAATATTAAAAAATTTTGGTGGTGATTTTTCCAAAAGAATTCCGTTATTCCAATAATCTTAATAAAACTTCCATATTCCTAATTGTTTGCCGATCTGCAGTTATTAAAGCATTTAACGATATCTCCACGATAAGTGTTTTATTGTCTTAAGTAAGTATTTTATAGCGGGCCGCGGTTACCTTGAGAGTAGTATTGAATTGGACAAAGGATACGACGTCACAGTACGAATTAGCCCGTGGTGATAGTACAATGCGATGGCATGAAGGTGATGGAACTTGTTAGCTCGGAGCCGGCAAGGGGAGCGTGTATTGTTCGCAACACTACCTTCAGTCGAACTCGAATGGCTTGTTGAATTCGTGACATCACTGCATGTAATGCCATCGATAGCTTGCAGCAAGCTGAAAGAGAAAGAATTCTACATTAAGGATATATGGCACCTAATTACGTAGAAAAAGAAAACAAAAGGTATACCTCAATAATTTCTTTGTCTACTAGTCAAAAACATTGCACTTATTTTCGATAAGCGTATTATAAGTATGTGGCGAATATTCGACGATCTTAACTAATAATGAAAATCAGGCGACGTAATTTCGGCCTTAGGTAATTTCAAAGTATTCTTGGCGTAACCACTCTGAATATACATCGCGTAATTTCAGGAGATGAGATGCTAGACTATGTGAAAATTATCATAGTGAGTGCATAAGCCATCGTCCATTAATATCATAAAGATAGGAAATCTGGTTGCTATTACGCCTGAGGCCATTGGGCTGGGCTATCAACCTGACTTAAGGCTTGTGCAGACCAGCGCGACACGCGACGCGACACAAAGGCACCGCCCGTCGCGCGACGAGTGGTGCCTTTGTGTCGCGTCGCGTGTCGCGCTGGTCTGCACAAGCCTTTATGCACCTTTGGGGCCTTTAAACCTAACACGCTATTACTTACAAGTCTTTTAGTAGAATCTATTCGCTTTTGCCCCGGAGAGTATTCGGGAAGTAAGTCTGATTTGTAATCGAGAGAATTTATTCACATACAGACATTTTGTACATACCAATGATCCGGAGACGGCCATAATCTATGTGGTGTTAGATTAAGGTTGGGATAAACGATCTTTATGGATATTGTTGTTCCTTAGAAGTTAAAATAGTTGTCAGTAAATGCCTGAGAATAGGGTTTGCGAAATATATTCGTGTTATCTGCTTTTGTGTGCCGCAGTAGACATTCTGATCTTCACAATATTCAGGAATATATCGCTGTGGAATAAGAAGCATAGCATACGAGATAACGTATAGTCTACCATAATCTAAAACTGATATTGCCAAGATCGCACTTACTCTACCATCTAAAATCTATCTTTTTCTCATAGGCTTGCTGGGATCCACACAGCAAAGCAAAGTGGTACATTGGAGGACATTGTTTGCACCAATTCAAAAACTTGAATGCACCTTCATTACTTATTTGTATTTGGCTTAATGTGTATTGTTAGGAGCAATGAATAGAAATAGCTCCGTGGAGACTGAGCATGAGCGCCGGTCGTCGTGGCTCGTCGGCGCATGATCGCGTTACGCAATGAAATGCTCCACACGACGGCTCAGCTGCCACAGATATTCTTAACTATACCTTATAATGCGGCACGATTTGTCCTTTTAATTGTGTTCCAATTCCGAACGTTGGAAATCGGTGTCTAGTCGATCACATTTAAATGACGAACTGAAATGCTTGAATTTTTAACGACGGCACGCAATTTTAATAACATATCATAGGTAAATAAAATTTTCGTTAAAAATGATCAATTATTCACTCTCTATAAGCTCCACTCCTATTTTATCTAGTGGGCGTGGGTCACTGTCAAAATTATTTTTGCGCCTAAACTAACACGACAGCAAAAATAAACAAACATAATGCATGAATTTGCATTCTGTAATCACTGAAAGAGAAGTTAACTGAACGGGAAAATCTTTATTTATTTGTTAGCAGACCTATTATGGTATATTATGTACCACATACACTTTCTTTTTAAGATCTTTGATTATTGCTAGCCATACCTTTAAACAAAATGTTCTCTGGAAAAGCTAAGGATAAAGGGACGGGTTAAGTTAAGAAAAATGTTATAGTGACTTAGTCCTTCGTTAGGGTTGTATGATTACAGAAATCCAATCATTTTGGAACCTATTAAAATCTATTAGCTGAACGAGAAAAAACTGCTCTGTTTCAAGCAAAACAATACCTTATTTTCAAAATCAAATAAAATCATTTTGTAAATTACACCAATTTATTTGGATGCATAGTCATTTATAAAGTTTTTTGCCCATGTATCAATTGCAAATTATCACGAACTTGAATGAAAGTGAACAAGCATAAGAGGACATTTCGTTGAGGATAGTTCTAGAATTTTCTTTGACACGCTTCTGATCATAAAAATCGCGCATCGTTTCTTCCGAATGGATAAAGCATAGGCATCATATTAGGAATGGTATTGGTTTGAGACCTCGCATGAAAAGCTATGGCGAGTCACCTTTCCGGAAATAAATATTAATTTGTCAAAGTATAAATTAACTAAAACCCATTTTTTCTCAACTGAGATTTTCAGAAATAAAACGACTTGGAGGCTGCGTTTTGAGACAACTGTATGTCTAGACAAAAAACTGGTTTTAAACATTATTTTCCTTGACTGAGTAAGGTATATAGTAACTAAATCTTAGCAGATTTAAAGTATTTGTTTCAGTTTAGTGTTACATATTATGTTGAAATTGCGTACATACACACATTTAATATGTATATATCTAAGGCAGAAGAAGGTAGTTTCGTATCGACCACGCAAACAAACGTGCAATAACATAGAGTACTCTGTCGGTTTAAGATAAGAACAATAGAATATCTTGCCCACAAGAGTCACATGAATAAGACCTTAGATTTCTGCGTCCGCGTCCATATAGAAACGAGAAAACCATTGGAAAGTGAATACTTAATAGTTTGTTTAATAATTACAAAGATACGATGTATATTTAGATATTAGTAGGTATAAGCGATTTCAAACATAATTAAGTACCATAAAACGATTAAGTTGTGTCCGTCGACGTTGTCCAATAATGTGTAGTACCTATACTTAGAGAAGAAATTCTCTATTCCTTATGTACTTGTGCACACTGTAATTGATTAATTAGAGAGCCTTGCCAATGAAAATAGTTACACGGAGTACTGTTTGCTAGTTGGTTAAACAATAAAATTCTTAAGGCTGTGTACGACGTAATGTGAAAACGGTAACCTTTCTGTGGAGTCAGCGGCCTAACGTAATGTTTGATATCTTTCGTCGGGAATCAACTACACGGTCTGAAGGGAATTTCGCTTAGTTTATCTATACTTTAGAAACGTCACGTCATTGAGCGAAATCTTTGAGTCTGTTTTCTATTAATTGATCATATTACTTATTCATGTGTATGTTTAGATTTATCGTTTGAGTATTTGATGTTCTGTCTCGTTGAAACGGCGCATTGAATGTAGATATTCCAAAAAAGCATAGAAAGGGTACCTCCTCACTAGCACTCTTCGGAGCTTACGGCCAGAGTTATGATAATTGAAATAAAAAATAAGAGTACCAATTGGATTTCCATAAGTGCCAATCACAAATCAAAACCGTGGGACGGTGGCCACGTAACTCAATGTAGTACGTAGCTAACATAATAATAACAATCTATAACTCTCGCCAATCCGAAGGTGTAAAATACTCTGCAGTGAATCGACTCCGCCTGTCCGGTCTGTTATGATTTTCGGAGAAAGTGCGATAATGACAGCTTACAAATCTCTCTCAGTTAATTGTTTATTATGTAATTAATCATTATAATACACGAACTTTTATTGTAAATATTCTTTGTCGGGTTTGATGAGAGTCCGATAATTGTTTCATAGTTGAACCGCCCACGCTTTATATATTTACTTTAGAAGCATGAATGTGTTTTTAGTTTTGAATGATTCACGAATAGAGTTACAGCCATAAAAGTGGCAGTGGTTGCCAGTATCTCAATGAGTTAAGATTTTTTAAATGCTTTAACCCTAGCGTACGCTACACCACGCTGCTATTTAGTTCAACTACCTAGAAGGTGCACATTCAATATTCAACCTTAACGGCCACAAAAAACAAATTTAAATTTTGCAAAGAACTAATTAAAATGCAAATGATAAAAAAATAACTATTTAGTTGAGTAAATTAGAGCAAAATTGGCAGTGTTGGAGCCTTGACCCCTCGCGTGTGGAGCGCAGGCGCGGCGCGACGCGGAAGGTTGGTGCTCGGCCGACCGCGACGTGCACTCCTGCGCAGAAAGTGTTTGTCCTTGCCGTACAGCGTGTAACCTTTACCCCTGAAACAAAAACAGACGATTAATTCATTAGGCTCTACCTGATTGATAACTTTCGGCACGCAATGAGGAAAATGTTGCATGCCATTATAAGCGTGATTGACACAAAAACACTATTCGCAAATAAGGAATTTTTACGTAATTACTAATTAGAAATTTACAAGCCTTATCTCTTATGTTTAGATTCCAATTTACTTTTCACCAGGAAAAGGAATGATATGAATGATGTTTTGCCGATGATATTTATGAATACCTGGTGCCATTTCATGGTTTTGGAAATTAACTCTCCTTTTCAATAAAGAATATGCGATTCTATGTATTTTCATATATCACACAAAAAAGAGGCCAAGTGCGAGTCGGACTCGCATACGAAAGGTTCCGTACCTCTGTACAATATTTAACACTCATATTTCTTTATCACGTTTCTTGTATAGGGATAATATGTAATATTAATTTTTTATTTTTATTATTTGTTGTAATAGCGGCCATAGTAGTATACACTCTGTGAAAATTTCAAGTGTCTACCTATTAAGGTTCACACCTAGTCTTAGACGATAAATGAATATTTTACACCTCTACTATCATTTCTGTAGTCGTATTTTTTGGTGGCTAGTTTGGTAATTCAATTAACCAATTTGGTTTTATAAAGTTACGACATGACAATCATCGTACGTTAAAAACACTTCTCAAATAATTAAAGTACTTTAAAATAAGGGAGTGCCTCCGCTGCCGGCGCCGGCTCCCAAAAATAATGCCATTGGGAACCGGCATGACATTACTGCCGACAGCCGAGATTAAAAACATCGGCTGCCGGCACTGGCTCCCATGATAGGACACCAGTGGTGCGTCATTTATGGAAACTCTTCCAGTATTTAGAATTCCAACTAACTAACACAGACAAATTTTTTTTCTATATATTCTAGTCATGATTGGCACTCGCCGGCCGCTGTCGTGGCACCACTGGCTTCGCTCTGTCGGCTCGTGCGTAGGGGTCACAATTCTAACCTAACCTTTTTTTGGGAGTAAAAATATTTAACCTAATCTAAGTTAGTTCGGGTCCGGGTAGTACTTGATTACTGGAATATGGAAATAATTGATTATGGAAATATATTATTATAATAAATCCATTATATAAATTATAAGAATAGTATAATATAAAATGTATGAATATTAATATAATATAATGTAAACTGTATAACTGGAATTTTAAGTATGTACATATATTTTTGAGGGGCTTGTGACTAAGTAATAACAGCCGCATGGGTCGATCAATCAGGTTAAGCTACGCTTGCCGCGGTTGGTCCGTGGATGTGTGACCATCTATGTATACCAAGACTCCTCCGTGCCTCGGAAAGCACGTTAAGCCGTTGGTCCCGGCTGTCATTTGTAGATCTCTGACAGTCGTCTAGGTTGTGGAGGTCAGATAGGCAGTCGCTCCATGTAAAATACTGGTATTCAGCTGCATCCGGTTAGACTGGAAGCCGACCTCAACATAGTTGGGAAAAGGCTTGGCAGATGATGACATATTTTTAATTTTAATAACCATTTAAATTGCAATGCGTTAACAGGCAACTAAGTTATAAGAACCTATCTATTGTTAATATATTCAATAGTCTGTACACTTAGTTCGCAATAAAGAATTTGAATTTCAATGGAAAAAATTAAGCTTAATTATGCCTACCCCGCCTATCTACTCCAATACGCCAAATTGCCAACACCATTTTTCGCTGTTTTTTTTTTAACTCAGCGCCGGCAATCAATTCAGCAACCGGTGCCAGCAGCCAATTCGAGAGCCAGCGCCGGCAACTGAGGCACTTCCTTAAAATAAACATCAAGTTTTAGAAGAATTCACGGTGGTTTTGTTATTAAGCACAGCATTTATTGTAATTTTATGAGGACATAAAAAAGTAGGAGATTTAGTCATTTATATCTTGGGTAGATCGATAAATATACAATGATTTCCGGTACATAATCTAAATTGGTCACTAAGAATAAAATGTAGCTTTTCATAAAAGGGTAAGAAGTAATAGTTCGCTTTTAATGACTCTTTTGTAAATGTTGAATTAGTAAAGAAAGTTGCTTGTGTTACATACATACATACATAACATCACGCCTTGTTTCCCCGAAGGGTTGGGCAGAGGTGACCCTGTAGCAGATACACCCACATTTCGCCAGTTATGTTTTAAGTCCCATGTAATAGGGGGCGAGCCTATTGCCATCAACCGGGCACAAATCCAGACTCCGAGCTGCTACTGAGAACTTCCAGATAGAAAAATCCAATAACACTGCCCGACCCGGAAATCAAAACCAAGACCTCATGCTCAGCAGTAGCGGTTGCGACCACTAGCACAACTTGGCAGTTGCTTGTGTTACTATCTATATAATACATCTGTTTCGGTTGCCAATCTACTCTACCGAATCGGTAGGAGGTGGTCGGTTTTAAATGTATTCTCTAGGTAGAAAAATATATTTTTTCCTCTTGATCATTTTATCGTCAGCATTGAGCACCTCCGTCGCTGTACCCAATGGAGACTTCCGCGGTTTCTGTTTCACAGCGGTTACTGTCTCACTGCGGTTCCTGTTTTACAGCTAGAGCGTCTATTCTATTTGGTCCTGATGATTTTAGCA
Organism: Agrochola litura; assembly: GCA_949152395.1. NCBI lineage: Eukaryota > Metazoa > Arthropoda > Insecta > Lepidoptera > Noctuidae > Agrochola > Agrochola litura. The sequence goes on from OX424493.1 coordinate 14,947,683, forward strand.
CCATTTTAATCGAGGCTTGAATTATAGAACACTCTTCTGCGATCGCACATTTCATTGTGTATAAATCCTGACTTAGGCCTAACACCACACATCACCCAGTCGAGGAACCACCACCCTGTGAGCCTGATTGACATGTTTATTCCACCCGGCTATGCACGGGCAACACCCGCCCATCCCCGTGCTTCCCCAACTCGCGACTGCCACGTCACGGAGGGCAGTCACAATGTCGATAATGTAAAGCTGTTCGGTCTGTTCGTCTGTCAAGCTTTGCTTAACATAATATAAAGTAATATGAAACTTTACCTTTCCAATCACTGTTTTATGTCTTTATGTTACTGAAAATTGCCGCATGTGTAAATATTTGTCATAGAACATGTTGGACTGTTGGTGCATGCATAATCATTTAACCTAGTGTTTATAACTCAGTGTAATAAAACTACTTATCCATTCCACTCGAGTGCTTTTCTATTTACTACCTATAATATAATTTCATGATATTTATAATTAAACCTTTGTTAGCTGAAGTTTCTGCAGCTAATCTATTTATATATCAAATGACAATACATAGAACATATTCGTGTATAGTGACGCTGACGTCATTGTTTCCGAAATCTAATAATGTACGATACGAGATACGCGGACTCGTCTTTTAAAGGCCGTAGCGTGACTAATCTCCGCATTAAGCTTAATATGTAGAAATACACTTAAATCAAACATATATATATAAAGTGTTTCGTAGTAGTGCATAAACACAGACACACATACACAGCAGACGGTGGTTTTTGTCGAATATTAGAGTCGAAGAAACCGCCGAATACCGCTAGCAGTGCCGTCGGTTATTGCTCTCGGATTCCGCAACAAATTAACATGTATTCGGTACGTCTACATTTTATACCTAGTAATTTTACTTTAAATACGTTTTTTAACTACGTGGAAAATTTTCTGATAAGTATTTTAATGTGAAGGTAAAAATACACTTATCGCTTATCTGAATCCATTATATCAATGTGCTTTAATCAATATGAGTAAGGAGAGGCCATTATTCTCCGTAAGTATGTCGACAATCAGGCTGCCGTGTATTTGTAAGAGGAGAACGAGGACGGGCCGTTTAGCATTTTACACTAACTTACTTTGTTTGTTTGTTTGGCGCTAGGAAGTGGGTCCTCCTATTAGAGGTATAATGAGGACATACACGTGTATGTGTGGGCAGCTCTTTGTTTTACATCCTGTACGCTACTCCTACCGATATCTAAGTTTTTCCTCAATGTAAAGTCGTGTTGGCACAAATAATTATATCCTGACCGCATGTCACTTGTTGCTACTTGCATATTTCATGTTACTCGAGCGTCGTTGTTGAGTTCCGACGAACTGTCTGTCTCAACATATTTGACATTCTGTTGTAACAGTAGCAGGGTTTCCCTGTCACCCAGCATTAACATAACTATGGATTGGGAAAATATTTATAGCAGGCGAGAAAAAGTTGTGCAACAGACTTCCCGGAATTATGAATACAAGCACGATATGAAACGATGCAGCTTACTGCATTATTTTATTTTGTTTGTCACGAAACCATTCGAAAATTATGCTGATATTATGAGCAATTAATTTGGCAATTTTATTTTCTAACCCATAATTTATTTGAAACCTGTTCGTTATTATAATGAAATCCGAATAGAATTCCATTAGTTTATCGTCGTACGATAAGCAAATTAATATGCAGCGTAAAAAATTGTAAAGCTCTAGCTAAAATTCTAACTAGTCACAAAATCAAAAACTGGTTTGTTGTTGGAATATTCTGTGATAGAGTGCAAGTGAAAGTCATGATTGTACGTATAAACAGTTCCGGTTTATCTTAGTTTTTATCATTAATTAGTAAATTTTGCTTAAGAGGAACAATTATGTACTTAGACCATAAATATATCTGGCCTAATTTTAAATCCTCATTGACGCTTCCCAGTTCCCAGGCTCCCGCACCGCGTCCGCGTCCGTAGCCGTAGCAGGTCGTAGCTTCGTAGAGCCGTAGCTCGTAGCCATTCCCGCTACAATTTTCCCATTTTTGCATTTGACTAACCTACTGATATTTACATGCAATTTCATGTCTTAAAAGCTTGATGTAAAAATTTGTAAAACCATTTATTTTTATCTAAAATGTAATAAAAATATAACGAACGTATAAATTATTAAACAGATCATTCTCATTATTCATAAGAATTTTGAGAATGATCTGTTTCTAAATATGGATTAGATATTATAAATGATACAATAACATTAATTAATAAATTAATGAATACAATAAAAAACACAATGATTCATCTGTTGTGCTACAAATCGATCTCAGCAAGAAATAATAATAAGAGTACAAAAGCACGCGTCGATTGAGATAATGACATTTCAAACGTCCTTCAGTGACACTTGGACGCGGAAATTAAACGGCTAAATTACTACCTACATTCAAGTGCAGAACCGAACTAGCAGTATCACAATAGTACAATACATATCAGCAGGTAATGCAAATTGTACTATTGTATACTACGGCACTGTGTCCTAATTCAATTTGCCCACTAAACTCAATTTTCTAGACATCAATCCATGAGCTCAGATCTATTTTTATTCTGGCAATTCCGGCATTTGTGTTTCAGGGGCCTAGCTCTGTACGTGATTTGAATTAGACATTAGGAAGTATTAAATCATGCAAGCAGCATCTCAGACGTCCTTGTGGGTTATTTCCTGTATAATAATTTTGCCCAAATATGTACGAAATTTGCGCAAAACGAGTTAAAGAGCTTCATGTACGAACGTAATTGAATGTAATTGCAGTCACGTATACAATACTCGTTGCCGTTGTTTGTTGTAGTTACTGAACGTCCTACGTCACATGCTGTGGCTCTATGGATGGTGGGCATCTGCAGTCTGTGTCAGCTGCAGGACTAGGTTCACAATACAATGTTCCACCAGCGTGCTGCTGAACAAAAACTCCATTATTGTCATTTAATCCGAGCTGTCGAGCGTGGGATTACAAGCGTGGTTTTAGGTATAAATTAAATTTTAATTCGCATTGTACTTTTCCAGCGGTTCGACTGACCTTCATGTCTTAACGATAAAACCGGAGCATTTCAAGGAAGTTTACCTAAATATACCTACATTTTTTGTCTTGCGGACCTTTGAGAAGTTAGCTGCATATTGTTTACTTGAACTCTGAAGACAAATATTATTAATATAATGGAAGGTAGCTGGGGTTACACAGGGACAAGACACAGGACCGAGTGTTGTGGTGTAACTTAGGTGGCGTCTGAGTCGTGGATTCGACAGACAAGGCATAGATCTGACTTCTGACACAATTTCAATTAGAAAATACTTTTCTTGAATGATCCTTGTGTTGAAGTTACACAAGTTTCTTTATCTTATCCATAGCATGACAATTCAAAAGTGTCAGATTATAAAGATTGATGTAAATCATTACGTGTTAATCATAATGCGCGTAACATAAAGTAACGTTAACTATACCTTCATTTGTTCCCTCCCAGTGAGAACTGAAGCCTTATCTGGCTTTGTCATTATTACAATACTAAAAATGCGTCCCAGATGAATCTGCAAAATGAATAAAACCGCAACTGTGGTATCCAATTAAGTGGATTGCTAATAAAAGTGAAATCGAAGCGAGTGCAGTGGCCGCACGGCTGCGCGGCTGAGGCGGGCGCTGCGCACGCCGCGCGCCGATTCGCCGACGACGGCTCACTCCACCGCCGAGTACACACTTATCGCACTGTGCAGACATTTGTTCTCAATCTCAACGTGCACTTTTGTTCTTTGTATACAAGTGTAACACATGCATTCGGATTCTGTTCCAAATTCCAAAAAAAAAAATCACTGAGGGCCACTCAAACTGACAACACTTTCGTGTTGACTTGAAAGTATTTTTATGATCACGGACGTGTTTCGAATCTATTTTTTCGATTTCAATTCGCGTGGGACGACCTACCAGACCGGCAATAAAATTCCTCTCATAATATTGATATTTAATTTCGAAACATCGCTAATAGGAAAGGTTAAGTATCTAAAGCCTCCTATTATGACGGTTTTCTATTGTCTGGTGCCTAAATATCTACAGTTAACCGAAACATCTCGGCTAAGCCGAACATTATTTTAATAGTAAGAATTTCACAGATTATAATTTTCTATGCTAGTTTGAACATATTATTATGCATGGAATTTGCTTTTTATTTAATGCACTTTTACAGAATAAATTAACAATTATTTGGATTATATTTCCTTGTGTTCTTTTCTTTGAGCTATACAAATATTTTGTACCGATTACCCACCATGCGTACACATAAAACCGTCTAAACGTACCTACATCCAGATAAGTACATGAAATGATTTGATGGTTTCTCAGATGGTGTTTGATCATAACAATAATAAATACATAATAATAATACCAGCCTATTATCGTCCCACTGCAGGGAAAAAGGTCTCTTCTCATACAGAGAAGGCACGAGCATTGATCACAACGCTTGCTCAAGACGGGTTGGCGATTTCAGTCCAGGTTTCCTCACGATGTTTTTCCTTCACCGATGTTAATAATGTCCAAGATAAAGTGAGACTCATACCTACAAATAAATAACCATGTTGTATTATAATGAGTTAATATTGCTAGTTTATTATAGCGAATAAAAATATTTACACACTTCACCTTCTTATATTAAATTAACTAACAAACTATTAGTCTAATAAATTTAATAACTTAACCTTACTAAAACTTTTAACAAACTAAAACATGGCGTCGAAAAATCCCTCCGTATCGCTATCGACGGGTAATGCAAAACAATAAGTGAGTTTAAAATAAATAAAAAAAGATTATAAGTATTCATTTAAATATATAACTATATTAAGTGCACTAATAACAATACAAAATATTCAAGCTAAATAAATAATCAATAATAATATTTAATTTAAAACAAAAATAAATAAATAGATTGATCTACACATTTTATATTCAGAGAATAAATAAATGAGTAATAACATAAATAAATATAATAACTAATACTGCGGCAAAAAATAAAAAAATAATAGGATAGGACATAATTTAAATATTTAGTAATAAGCTTCCTCTCTCCTACTTATTTAAAATTTTGCTGTGCCCGACAGGGTCCATAATTGTTTCAATTTATTTTTCCCTACCACCTGTATGTGTACAATTGCAATAAAGTAATGTACCCAAGAGGTTGGCGGCATTGCCACGTTATATGACAATGCTTAACCTCTAGCCGAGGTAAAAGCCAGCCCTTAGGTCACGGGAGGTGTCAACCAGCCATTTGGAGATTTCATTAAACAAACCATGAGCACTCGGACCCCACGGCCCGAGGGTTTTAACCCCAAACCGTTCGAAAATATAATTGCTGATAAGGTTATCATATTTTCACCGCTTGAAGTTTCACAGCAGCAGAACCAGAAGATCACGCCGAGCTAGGAAGATGAGATGTCGCAAGAGTATCGACACGTTGCGTCCCAGACTAAAGCCCTACCCACCTACCATGGCAATAAAGACATGCTAGCCGGTCTCTAGCCATCGGCGCGTGCCCAGCCATTGGGTTCTAATACAGCTGGAACGCCGACGGTGACAAGAGTTGAACTTCGGCTCCAAGACAGGCCGTAGTGCCCGAGGCCCTTGAAAACTTCGCCACAGTGACAGCGATGGGGAGAGCAACAAGGAGCTCCTGGACACAGGGAAGCAGTGAAGCGGAAAGTAATGATGTCGAAAAAAGTGCCTATGTTGGACGGCGGTAGTGCATGAAGCCAAAGATCCTTCCATTTACTCACAGCCAGCACCCACGCATGCTCCGCTATAGTAGCAGACGTGTCAAATTAATTGTTCTATTCTACTCTGCAGAGCAGCTCATCGCACCGTCTCTGGGAAGATGTATTGTTTGGTGGATCTGAATTTGGGCAAGCGAGTCTCCAGGCATCCATAGCTTCGGTGCACAGCACATCAAAATTAATAAGCTAGGGTTTATACTGATTAATTGCTCGGTGCCGTGGACCGAGGATATATATATCTAGTTGAACATGTAAGTTTAAATATTAGCAGATACGTGCATTATGTATAGCTGTCAAAGTGCTAATTTACTAAACCTACTTTTTTAACGATAATATACACTGCCAATACTTAAATCATTTGTCTTACATCTTAGCGAGTGCACCTAATTAATCAATTATAAGAGTAATACAATTGTAGAGCACAGCAGCTAAACCCGTTTGTATAGAATACGCTCGATTATCTGAGACCATTTTTTTTTTTTAAGAAAATATTTTAATTTTTTTTTTCTTTTCACGCTTCTATTATAATGTTATAATACATTCTTCACTGTATCTATCCCAAATCACTATTCCCCTTAATAACTAACTGAATAACTTCAACCCTGAATACTTACCGCTGACCTAAAAAATCACTATCACCCTCTGCTGCGCTGTATAAATTCGACGTGGGGTGGGCTAGGTTCAAAGGTTCCCGTCATTTGAGTTGGTTTTCATATTCAGTGATTCGGACTAATGGAAATTAGGATTAAACTTTTTAGACATAAAGCTATGGATGGGTTAGCTTTAAGTCAGACTGAAGATAATATATTCGCGTTTAGGGGAACAGAGAAGTAAGCTGCAAATTTTGAATATATTTAAGTACAGTATTTAAAAGGTTTCAGTTTCGAAGTATATAGGTGTGATGTATCTAAACTTTTTTTGTTGTTCCACAATTAACATGGATGTGGTAAACATTTGTTTTGAAAGGGCTATATACGACATAAAGTTTAAAGTGTTATTTACGTAGACAGTGCGAGGGGCGTGCGAAGTGGTCGCGGGGCGAAGTGCGAAACTCGCGTGCAACATGATTTATCGCGCGCTTAGATCCGGTTCGCGCCACCACCGCTACCCACGCCGAGCTTTGCTCTATTATCACGCCGAAATGATCACTCTGAGCTCTGTACAATTATATTATTTGCTTGCTTGTGTTACTTCTGATCGAATACGATATGTTTTACATATTCAGATACAATACTAAGTAAACACTTTCGTTTACGAAAGCTCTGATTAATTGGACATTAGAATAAAAAATATAAAAAAATTAAACTCACCAATTTCGTCTCAAGTTACATGGTTGATAGTGAAAAAATAAACAGTCTTGTAGATACCAAAAAAACTTAGGTAAGTACTTTAACGTTTGAAGTCTGACAATAATAATACGTAAACGGTACAAAAACCACGAATGTTGGTCAAGCATCTCTTTTAGTACTTTCTTCAAATAAATAGCTGTGAATTGATGTATTAGATGAAATGTAAATAACTGTAGAAATTTATCACATTATAGAATGATATGTGTGATCACCTTGTCTATTTTATGAAACTAGTGGGGCGTGACAAGCTTTTGAGACGAATCGAAAGTGTCTGGGCATATGCTGAAATCTTATTACCCAAAACAATTCTGTAATAACATGTTTGATTTATTTATTTTTGAATAAGTTCTCAAAGCGTAGTAAGTATTACTTTCTACTTCTGTCAAAACAACAAGTAACAATATTTTATATTGTTCATACTTATGAATATTTTCATCCAGGTTGTTCAAGTGAAGTAAAATGCCTGCATCGTTCACATTTACAGCATTCTTGAATATTTACGTTGTTTTCCAAAATATACCATAATTTATTTAAAATAATTAAAATAATTTATTTCTATTCTGTTCATCAGAGGAGAAACAAAACCCATCTAGTGCTTTGTCTGGGTGATATATTCCGGGTGTCTCAGTGATATCATTAGGCGGCTGAGCATGATGGCTGCTCGCGTGGCGGCGGAGCACGGCGAGTCGGCGACATACCGTCACGCCATAGCCTGCGTTTTGTAACACACCATGACTCCAGCCCGCTTTACGTAAAATACTTGCCATTTTGCTTACCTTCGATGATTTTATTTGAGTGTGAAAATGCTGAAACTTCAGCTATTCCTTTATAGTTTTGTTTACTGACTAGCCGGTTTTGAAATTATGGTAAATAGTTATAGTTGAATCAAATTCAACCATGTCTTGATATCTTTCATCTATGTCATTTTCGCTGTTGACAATGATATATTTTCAAATTTGTTAAATTTTCTTACGGAAATAGATAAATTTTCTGTCTGTCTTGACAGGTTCCAATTTCTCTGTTTGGGTATTTTTTATTAATCGCAGACAACAGTTTTGAAGCAGTTAGGATCAACAGCAACGAGATGGAATCAAATGAAACTGAATAAATCTCACTTGGTCCTAAATTAACTGAAAAAGAAAGTCTGAAACGGCTAATGAACATGATGGCTCACACTTATGTCAAATAAAAACTGCGCTTCTGCTATTATCTAGACAAATCACGATTTGTCTGATGCGATTCTCACGCCACTGGCAGTGGCCTATAATGAGTCACTAGACGATGTGTCGTGGCGCTCGCGTGGCGTGTGTGTGGCGTGCGTGCGCGCACTGCTGACTTCGTGTTACGGTTAATGTTAGCTTGCATCACACGCAGCGCGGACGATGACGCCGAAAGAGACAGCGAAGGAAAGTCGTGATGAAAACCTTACATTAGCGTTCACGTTTGCATTATTATAATTACATTTAAAATTTACTGCAATAAAAGTTTTTATTATTGAAAATTAAGTTTCGCAACATTTTAAATTGTTATTTCAGTAGTTCATTAACAAAGAAAGTAGAATTTATAATGTTTGATCATCGCCGCTTTGTGCGGTGATGCAGTGTTCACTGTTCGCCGCCTGCGCACTGCGCACACGTTGCGCCTGTCATGGTTATTGATTGACCAATTGAACTCGAACGTCTCATTATTTGTTTGAAATTTGTGTTGTGACAGAGATAATTGCTAGACATGTTGCTAAAATGGCGTTTTATTGTAAAGTTAACAATGGAATTAATATTTTGGGAAGGTTAGTCATTACTGTCATAAGCAACTTTGTGGTTGATACTCAAAAAAAGGTTAACTATGATTTAAAGCCTACACACATCTGCGAGTAATTTAAATGTAGAGTTACGGTCTTAATCATAAAACCTATTTGGATTCTAATAGAAAAAAAACGGCCAAGTGCATGTCGAACCACGCACAATGTAGAGTTCCGTAGTTGGGATGAATTTATCCCAAGAACAAACTTAACTATGTAGTTGAAAAAAAAATCTTTCATACAGAATGTATGGGAGAACATGTTTTTACAACCGCAAATCTAAGTTGGTCGATTATTACTCGTTAACTTGTAAAGCCTACTCAGCTGTGATAGTTTTCCTTTTAAATTCGTTATAAAAGCTACTGCCGTGAATTTTTTCATAAATATCTAAAACCAACCATTTAGCTGGTAGGGGGGGGGGACACTTGACTCTAACAAAAATTTGCACTTTAAAGCTTAATATTTCGCAAACTGATCTCTGAATTCAAAAATGGTTTTAACATACTCACAATGTTTTTGAAAGACCTTTCCAACGATACCCCACACTAATGAATAGAAAAAAAAAAAACATCCCCACTTTACGTGTAGGGTACCCTAAAAAAAAATATTTTTCATAATTTTATTTTACCACTTTGTCGGCATGATTAATATGTATACCCATGCCAAATTAAAACTTTCTAGTATTAACAGTCTTGGAGCTAGACCGCGGACAGACAGACAGACAGACAGACGGACATGACGAAACTATAAGGGTTCCTTGTTTACTACGGAACCCTAAAAAAACTTAAAAGTTTTTATTTCTATTTTCTGACCGATATTTCTAACACCTAAAAAATGTAAGATAATTCTGTAGTGTAAAAGATTTCAACGCGAGCGCTATAGCACTAGTGACTTCTAACTGAATTTATAATATTATACTGTCTAAGTATAGGCACACGTATTTTCTTCTCAACAAGTGTTTTTAATCACCTTCCTTTTCTACTACGTCAGTGACTTATTAAAGAATCGGCAAATTATAAAATGTAGGTAAGTGCGTGCGTTGTTTGATGACCCGGGATCTAATCGGAGTTAATTAAATTCTGTTTATATAACACAAGACTCTTATCATACAATAGTGCACATACAGACTCTTCCATACATCTCTAATGCCATTGATATTTTAATTAGTCTCATTGATTGGTAAACACTCCATTATAACATAGTCATCATTATGGATGGACTTAACCGTTTGTTATAAGCATTCTTCATCTTTAACAGCTCAACGATAAACATAGTACAATAGTATATGAAACAACCAATTGACCTTTTTAATTATTGTTTATTATTATTTGTTTAAAGGGTTAACTCTTATTGTGCAGAGACAATTTTTGTACAATGTTACTAAATCATCTTTTATGAACAAGAACAAAACAATAATCCTAACACTGGTTTCTTTAGGTTTTGTCATGTTTTATATCAAAAAATTTATTAATATAAATGTGACCTGATATTAATAAAACTTTAACGTTTCCATAATTATATAATGATGCCTGTGACGAGGTTTCTCAGAAAATTAGCTCCACTATAGACTTTAACGAGAATTCAGCAATACAATAAATGTACGGAAAACAATTAAATACTTAATCGAAATACGTCATAAACTTCGAATTTGTATTTAAACATAACTTTCTAAGTAGTAAACCTAGTACCGTAGTTTCTAGATGTAGCTAACTATAACGCTCGCTAATTGTAGCAGCGTCGAACAAACGCAATTAAGCTCAAAATCGTCATTATGTTATAAGTGTAATAATGTAATGCCAGTCTGGCGGTAAGTAATTAGCGTTTTGTGCCGCGAGTGGTCGCGAGTCGCGCCGGTATCGGCACCGCTCGCAACTAATGTAAACTTAAATTATCTCGCCAAAAAGAAAAAGTGTACCAATTGAGCTGTGTAAGAGCTAGACGTAAATCAAATTGAAGATGCCCGATAAAGTGGATAATAATTAGTGGAAGACGTGAAAGCGTTGGGAGAAAAATTCGTGAGAGTTTGTGTTAGTGTGATTGTGCATTTGGTGAGGAACATCCGGTTGGGGCGCGTGGCACAAGCGCTCCGCGGGCTTGTGGATATAGACAGCCATCGACACAAGTAATTAAATGCTATGAACATTATATTCTTAATCACACATTCATTAATACAGGATATGTTAATCTCATATTTTAACACCAATGTTCTAATTTGAATATCTAATTTAAAGTCTCGGCTTTTCGAGATAAACATGCAACGAATACATTAACAACTCATCAGATATATTCGTTCAAAGTATTTACAAGAGTACAGACTGCATTAGTGTGTCATGATGTACATATTCTAATTGATGTCCTATAAGTTTACGAGCAGACCAACAAAAAATCCAAATGTGGTGTTACTGTTACCTATTAAGGGCATGAATAAGTCTCAGCACCCACCAACGATGCTCGATACTTCGTACAAGGAGATAGGCAGTTAATTGGGAGCGATTCACCGTTTGCGAATGTATTAAAACGATCAAGATGCATGTTCCATTAAAGATGATCCTTCACTTAGAACTTGATCACACACACTAACCTCAGAGATCGTTTAAATAGATAAATAGATGTACTATTGATACATAGTATGAAAGTTCTGAAAGTTTTTTCAAAGCGCGTTATTGTGTTGTAACTTGAAATAAAATACTGTAAAACAAGCTGAAATGGAAGTAAATAGTGACATTTTCGCAGTTACAAGCTAGACGGATCCTGCTTGGAAACAATAAATTTATGGTTTTTTGTTGTACGTTATATTAGAAGTAACTATAAAGCAGAATATATTACGAGAAACTTATCCCATACGGGCTTCGTAAGCCCACATGATTTTGCAAAATATAATATAATTGGCAAAAAGCATATATTTATTATTGCTGTGTTTAGTCACTGGTGCAAGATATCACAATTTAAATGATAATGTCCGATGTTTATTGGTGTTGTTATGCATAACAGCGCATTATGCAGTTGCAACGATGACGTTGACATTTAGACGCGTGTAATATGCATCAGATCTGTTATATTGAACTTTCTTATGCAAATGTATTTTTGTGATGATATTTTTATTAATTTGTTAATTGCTAATTTAATTTTTATAATATTGTTAATTACCATGTGTTTTGCTAGCGATTGAGGAAAATGTTACTAATTCTAACACATAAACGGCTTGTCATCACACAGAAAGTGAAATCACATGGCGGGCTTAAGCTGTGAGAGTCAGAGGTTAAACACTAACTATTTTGATGATAATAAACGTTATTGAAATAAAATTAATGTCATAACTAGTTTTAGGATGATAAATAAACTGGCATTTGCAATAAATGAAATTATTATCTATAATATTTTAACGTGTCACAGAATTTTATTGCACTACGTGGCATTGAGTTGGTGTATCGGCAGTACCTAATAGACATAATATTTGTCATCATAAATTGTTTTGAATTTTCTGCCATCAAACATTTATATACTTTGAATAATTATCAACACCAATTCTTGACCTGTGTGTGTTTCTATGTACCTACAGGTATTGGAAAAAAAGGACACGAGACGACTTAAAAAAAAAGCACAATTGGATAGGTACTTGAATGTATGCTATGTTTTATTACGATCTTGATATGCCTATGAATCCATGGTTAGAATGTCAGGTTGATTAATGGATTTTTCCTACAATCTACTATTATATCGGCGCTAATTGACTTGTCCGGTTATTGCTTGTTGCGATGTAGGTGAGATTACTTCTTAAAAAATTTGCAAAAATTGGTTTGGTAATCCACTTTTGGTTTACAATAATCTGTTCAATCGTTTAGAATATAAACTATACAGAGTGTTCATATATCACTACAACATGCGACATAAATTCTACAACTAAAGTCTGTAATCTTATCTTAAATCAGGCACTCTCACTTATACTGGAATTTGCCATTACGATCCACCTAGATATTATGCCGAAGCGGAGCAGCGATCAGCCGCCCACGGCGACGGTACCTAGGTACATACCTTGTACGTACATGTTCGTGATTCGCCATACAATAAGTTTTGTATAAGTATAGTATAAAAATACTAGCACTGACTCGCCGAAGTACCGTTACACTGCCGGATTCAATGAGTCTAAGGCCAAATACCACTTTGTGAATATCGTGTTCTCCATACCCATTATAAAAACGTTAAACATTTGTAGGGTCTATCTACATAGAAAATACTTGATAGCTGCAACGTAATTTTTGAGCATACAGAATAATATCTGAAATAAAACTGAAATTCAGCGAGAAGAGAGCGATTGATAGTAGGTATACGACGAGGTTATATCGAAATCTCTTGCTATTAAGGTAAGCTTAATTTATTGGAAGAATAATACGAAATAACGTTACGTTATTATGTAGAAGTTAATCGGCATCATAGTTAATAGAGCCCTAAACTTTATGCCCGGAGCGTTTATTGCGTCCATAATAGAGTGAGCGCTCTGCTTGCGGTCTCGACCTTTTAGCTGTAGTAATTATTGTTTAATATTACGGCAGTAGGTAGCCGACGTAACTCCCGCGCTGTGACAGGTAGTACCTAGCTACCGGTAAATATTATGCAACGAGCCGGACGCAACACAATGTTAAGTGCATTATATCTATATGATACCGAGCGCTTCGTGACTCGCCCGATCCTGATCGCGGGCGATGGCGGATGTGTCCGCAATGTCATGATATATCATGAATTCATGACATATAAAAATGTAGGTATTCATAGCAGGCATTTATACAGCGTTCGCAGTAAAAACGTATATTACGAACATTAGTGTATCTTGGAAGGTGTCTTGATAGCTTTGATAATAATAAAGTGGAGAGTACTAGGAAGACATCAGCCAAAGGCAACATATCTTTGTAATGTGAGCGGTCATCACAGCCGATTTTGTAAGTACGTGCAACGAGGTTAAGGGTCAATACACGAAAAACACACTTTTTCATCAATAACCTATCTAATTGTAAGAAAGCTTGAAATAATTGAAACATTAAGTCTGTGTAAGTATAAAAGTACAGTTTTTGTGGTGCTAAACCATTCGTGTCAGTCAGAGTACCTGTTAATAGTTGCATCACTTTTGCGCTCTCCAAAATATGGTTTATTTCGCCTTTGATTTACATAATGAAGATACAGTAGGTAATAAATAAATAGGTAGGTAAATATTGATTTTATTTTAAGGATAGCTGAAGACTAATGTGCGATTTTTAAGTTTCTTGATATGGTTTACTAAATAATAGGAAAAAACACATTACTGACGGGTTAAAAAAAAAAAGTGGTTAATACAACATTTTTTTCTGCTATATTTTGCATGGGAGTTGAAAAAAGTGGTTGTCCTACGTACAAGTAGACTATATAATGATGTTGATGATATTTTTTAATTTTCAAAATCAAAAGTGGTTTCTTCTAACGAAACGATATAACGTCAGTCTCGTATCGCGTCATTTTTTTGAAAACTTGTTGCGAATTTTAGTGATTTTCCATGAATCCATAATTTATTTTAAAAATCCCTTTTCGCTATGTACAAGACAAAGAATTCGACTTTTCAAATCACACATAATTTTGTTTAAATTCTGTTTCCTTTTCTCACAACTAATGAACAAAATTGATCAAAATCAGTCGATTTCGTGCACGGACCCTTAAAGGTAAACACGTAAAAGTAATAACTTCATTATTATTCGTTTATATTTAAGGAATTGATACAATCAATCAGGAAGTTTGTTCATAATGTTGAACAGCTGAACCGTATGTTTTAACGTACTGTCAAGTCAATCAACAAGATTTAAGACAGTCACAGAATCTCACAGATTCAATCTTGCACACAGCACATCTGATTTATATAGGTTTAGCCTTCCGTAGTTTAAAATGCTTTAAACTTAATATTTTACTACAAGCCAGTTATTAATAGGTCCATAAATAAATCAAAAAGACACACCTAGTAACTCTTTATTAATATATTATTATAATGAAAACGAACTCATTTGGACTTAATTTAAATTATGACGTCGACTCGGACTTTTAATTATGATTTAAGTGAACCCGTTATAAGGATTTTATCTACTCGACTGAGTTGCAATCACAATTAATCTTTAGCGTGATGGATTATTTCATTTTAACAATTTATTCTTAACTTGTTGAATTTGGAAACATTGTATTTAGCATCTTGAGCTAGATATTAAAAATATAATCTTAGGTTTTTTCCTGGTTTCATGAGGAGTTTTCACATAACATTAGAAACAAATATATTGATACATATTTTACAATTTCAAGCAATTATCTTTAGAATTGTATCAATATGTTTTACCGAAATGGAAGCTACGACAGAGCATATCAAAAAAAAAAAAATGCTCTTTATTAGATGTTCAATTGTTTAATCTAATTTCGAATCTATAGTCTAGGTTCATAGGTACTATATCCCATCAATTTTGTATGAAACATTTGAGAGTGTTGTGCTGTGATAGAAATCAGTAGAAAATATTAATTTACTCTGTCTGCAGATGAAACAATAAGAATGCACTGTCAATTCACCATCAATTTAATTAATCTGATCGTAGAAAGCACCTGTTTTATTGATAATAATGATTCTCCTTTGTTTTGACTCGTAGGTTCGTTGCATGGATACTAGAGCTTTTGTGTCTGAAATAAAGAAAAGGTAAATATGAAAGTGGTTAGATATGGCGCCGAAAAATAAACGTTAACCCATGTGGTCAATAATATAAGTTATAATTAGATGATTATTAGCCAACGATAAGATGCTAATGTATTCCAACTTAATTAACTATTATAAATTTCTACACATTGTTGCAGACGGCCTTGTTACGCAATGTGTGCAACATAACACACATTTTATCTACAATATTAACATGCGGAGCGTTTCTCTTTCATAGGTATCGCTCGTGGCGCTCAAAACATCGCCGCGGCGCTTACGAACATACATTTCTTTCATTTTTAAAGAAACGACATTTATTTTTAAGTATGATTCATTAGTGAAACAATTGTGCTATGACTTGTGAATAGCGGGACGTAATGGTGAGGCTGTGTCTAGTCTGCCTACATACGTAACAAAATGTGACAGCGGCGTGCTAAAATTTTTGATTTACAATTTATACATCGACTGTTTACGTCAGTTATTCATATTCAGTCTTATTTCGTAGGTAATTTTTAGGGTTCCGTACCCAAAGGGTGAAACGGGACCCTATTACTAAGACTCCGCTGTCCGTCCGTCTGTCTGTCTGTACGTCCGTCTGCCTGTCTGTCCGTCTGTTACCAGGCTGTATCTCATAAACCGTGATAGTTAGACAGTTAAATACAAAAAAATAGAATAAAATTAATATTTAAGGGGGCTCCCATACAACAGACATGATTTTTTTGCCGTTTTTATAGATAATGGTACGGAACCCTTCGTGCGCGAGTCCGACTCGCACTTGGCCGGTTTTTTATAATATAGTATTTACATGATCTGATGTATTGTACTTATTGTATTGCAATTTATTCAAGTCATAGTCTCTATGTAAACAGCCGAGCATGTCTCCATTTTGAGGAAAATCCGTGAGTCAGCTGCGTTAAGACATAGATTTATAGGTGAAGTAAGTATAGAATACTTACTATTTTATTAGTCATTAATTTTAAACATATTGAAGCAGGCAACATTGTGGATAGAGTGTAAAGTTAGTAATCTATCTATATTACTTAACATGACACGGGGGTTTAGGGTTATGCTCCACGTTGTGATTTGCTCACTTAATTTCCAGTTTAATAATAAGCAGGACAAGGAAGCGTTCTCTGTTTGCAACGTCCATACAACATAACTGTTTGAAGCCATCACACACTCAAACTGGTCATATTTAACACTTTACTAACTTGATTAATACATACGCTTTCTAAAAACATTAAATGGGTATAAAATTGTGCATTCACAGGTGTGAGTATGCGTACGCGTCGCACAGTAGCGGCTTTTGTAAACATCGGCGCATGGCTCACTCGGACGCCGCGCGCCGAGACACTTCACACTGCGACCTCACACTATGAACCAGTGACAAATATTTGTTTAAATCACAGTTCGAGAAAATGTCTTTAGGAACTCTATTAAGCTTTTGGATAATTAAAATTTTGCATAATACAATTGCTATTATGATCAAAGAATGACAAGGATGGCGATGATAGATAACCTACTCTTGGCTTGGCTCTTACCCTAGTGTAAAGAACTTTAAAATAACTAGAATAGATAGGTATTTATTTTATTGTGCTATCTCCGCAATGGTATAACTATTTGCATTACCAATCTTTCAATATAGCCACTTTGTATTCTGCAGTCTTAATGGTAATTCAGATTAAATAATGAATCTACATACTTAATTACATTTTAAACGATAAAGCCATAATTAAAGACTCCAAAATCGAGGTAACGGCTAACAAGCGAAAGCCCTACCGAAGAAGAAATATCGGGTTTTAAAACGAAGAGATAAGCTTAAGTAGACTTCAATACTTATAGATGGGTACATAAAATTGAATGATATGTTCCAAAGTGTGTAAGTAAATTAAAAAGTAAGTCGAGTGCAGGTCCGTTTCTCCTCTTGATTGACGTGACAACTTGATATGGCAGCTCGGTCGGAACACGCGCACGCTCGTGTCATTCGCCTTCGACTCAAAACTTTTGTTCTCACACAGAAGAATATCTTAAGTTCAATCCAAATATATAATACCTACTGTGTTATGTTAAAATAAATGAAAATGCAAATAAAGCTAATCTAATTTTATTTATAAAATAAATATTTTTTACACTGTTCAGGAATTTCAGCAATCTGGTGCTGCAGTTGTAGTATTTTTTACATATTCTTTTTTTGTGTAATAGTGACCATTAAATAGTAGATTGTTATACAAGTGTCGAAAAGAATCAATTCCCATACGAGGTATTTAGACGGATAGCTGTCTAAATACCTCGCATGGGAATTGATTACGGGTGTACGATTGATTACGGGATCAATTCCTACTCGGACTATAGAGTCCGAGTAGACTTTCACCCGTGTTAAACACTCTACTTTTCATTTCGAATATAAGGAAAGTAAAAAGTTGTAGTTTTTCTAAAATATTAATTGATAATAACATGAGTATTCTAGTAGATACCTATTAGTCTTTTTTTAATTTTAAATATGGAACACACACACCGCGTCACCGCCGCGGGTCGTCCCGCTTAGGTATTTTTTTAATTCACACTGGCTGTTTATACAAAGACAAGACAGCAGCATTTTTTTTTTATCAGTATTTTTCAATAAGGGGGGTATTACACCATCATATCTACGATCACAGATCCATGATCAAAGACATAACTAAATTGTAAAATAGACATAATATGGGTAATTTGTGAGCTTCGTAGATAGGTACATATATGATATAATATGATAGTGTAATATCCCCCAAGGGGGATTTACCCATAATAAATGTATATTTTATTTATAATTCCATTATATCTTCGATCACAGATCCATGACCACAGACTCGGCAGTGTAATACCCCCTTAGTAAAATTTTTCGTAGCTGACTACCTAACCCGTTCTATTTTTAAAATTCATTCTCGCTCTAGACAGGAAAGCAATTACTATGAGTCTTTTCCGCCCAAGGGTGGGGATCAGCGTCTTCCACCCATTACTTGAATCAAACAAACACTACTTTCTGAGTATGAGAAATAAAATAGTAGATTGTTCTACAAGGGTCGAAAGGAATTGATGACTTTCACCCGTGTTAAACATTCTACTTTTCATTTCAAATTTAAGGAAAGTAATTTTTTTAGTTTTTCTAAAATATTGATTGATAATAATAACATGACTATTCTAATACTTTTTAAAATTTTACTTATGGAACACCGCGTTACCGCCGCAGGTCGCCCCGTTTATTGGTATTTTTTTTAATTCACACTGGCTGTTTATACACTGAAAAGACTGTAAAAAAAAATTATCGGTATTTTTCTATGAACCCCCTTCATAGAAAAATACCGATAATATTTTATATTTTATATTACACTATCATAAAAATTAAATTGAATAAAATTGTAAAATAGACATATTATGGGTAATTTGTGAGCTTCGTAAATAGGTATACTATATAATATGATAGTGTAATATCCCCGTAAGTGGGATATACCCATAATAAATGTCTATTTTACAATTTTATTATATTTTTGATCATAGATATGATAGTGTAATACCCCCCTTAGTAAAATTTTTCGTAGCCTACCTTCTATTTTTTTAATTCATTCTCGCCCTAGAGAAAGAAGCAATTACTATGAGTCTTGCCCGCCCAAGGGTGGGGAGTAGCGTCTTCCACTCGCTACTCAGATTAGACAAACACTACTTTCCGAGTATGAGAAATTAAAAATATTATACTGTAGTTACATCTAAGTTTTTTATGCCGTTAAATACCATTTGGCATTCTATATAAGTTGGGAATTGTTTATTTGTTTAATAAAAATTCAGTTTACACAGCTCACGCAGGCGCGGCGGCGCATGGCATCTCTTCCTGCCCATCTCACTACAATCCTCTGAAACATTGGCTTGGTGGCGTCATACCATTAAAATGGCACTTTAAATTATGATTAAAAATGTGTCCATAAATAGGATTTTACTAGTACTTAACAGGAAAATAAGCTTAAATCATTAGCTATCAGCCAGAAACGAAAGGGGAACTTACATTGAAACCAGAGGCGATTTAATGCGTATTAAGCTTATTTATTACCACACTGGGGATTTTCACTTAAGGCACTTACATATTAGATACCCTTGGTTAATAGACACATTTGCTTGTGAAAGTTATATGTAACTACGAAGAGTTCAAAGT
This sequence comes from Agrochola litura, assembly GCA_949152395.1. Lineage (NCBI taxonomy): Eukaryota > Metazoa > Arthropoda > Insecta > Lepidoptera > Noctuidae > Agrochola > Agrochola litura. The sequence continues at coordinate 14,967,512 of OX424493.1, forward strand.
TCTGCATTAATTACAAGTTAGCTCCGGAACCAATTGAACCGTTCGCGTTCGATCGATTCATTACTATAATTACACGTATGTTATAATAGAACAGTAAGTATAAGCATCTAACGAATAAATATCCTTCATACCTTTAATATGTTGGCAAATGGCGAATACAAATTACATATTGATTGCTTTTATCATTATTACTGTCAATAAAAACATTTTCCAAAATGTAATTGACACAAATGAGATCGCTGTCTGAAATCATTTTTATTGACCATAACAGTATAATGTGGTTGCGACTCTCGAGTCAGTAAATCATAAATTTTATTCATACATTAAAAGCTAGAAGGATTCAACTGCGCTTTCACAATCGTCGTCTCTTTTGATTTTTGTTAATTCCATGCGTATAATTGACGTGAACTGCTCTGAAAATATCAGTCAGGCTGACGCGATTATAGCCGAACATAAATGAAGAAAATCGTACGCGAAAATAACATTAAATAATGACAGCGTGTCAGGCGCGCCAGCTTGACCGCCTCCATCACGGAATGCAGATCGAGAGCACTTGCCCACACAAACCTGCGTAATGTTTTTGCAATCGATATAAATGTATTTTTATTAATTAACGTGGAACTCGCTCGCAGCGATAGATGCAAAATGAGAAACGATTTATATTTTGTCGAACGGCGGAATGTCGTGTATGGTGTTATTTACATAGCGAATGCGGGTGCGGATAACGTGACTCGTGACTATGATTATAGAGCGGCATTATATCGTGCGCTTAATGCAACGCCGGGCTGCGTAATGTTCACACAATGGCTCGCTTCTTACAGTGAAAATACTCATATTAATGCGGAAAAGAAATTCATATTGTGGCTCGACAAAAAGGGTGTTTTCAGTGATCAGATATGGCTATTTACTGGAGATGTATTAGTGAATCTCAATATAATCGACGTATGAAAGTAAAGGCTGAGCGCGTGAGGCTGCGGCCGCGTGTGTCGGAGGCTGACGCGGTCGGTTTCACCTCGCACTTGTATCTTGTGATCTCGTCGCGGAGGCGTTTCGCGCGCCTTTTTTGGAATAACTCGAGCAAATTCGTCGGAAACTTTTATTTTACTTCGCGCGAGTTGCACTCAAAAATCGGATTTTTATTTTAATGAGCCAGTTTCGCGTCGGTATCTCGCTCGCACCCGCCGCTGCACTGAATAAATAAATGAGTTGCTCTACTTTCTATGAGATCGTTTCTTTGGGCGGTCCGATGAGACTCGCCTGTTACGCAGAGCAGCTTTGTGCTGTGCGCTCGTGCCGGCGCGCCCGACCTGCGCCGACTAGCGTCAACCACCACCGCCGCGCAGCCGCCGCGCCGCCGCGCCGCGTGCCCATCAACAACATTGCTCTTTTACTCTCTATACAATAACAATTCAATTTTGAGATAAATTTCAGTCACGATTTATATAGTTAGTAACCGATTTCTTTGTCAGAAAAGGTAATCAATACATATACTTACTTGCGCCTATACAGTGTTCGGATTCCTTAAGTTCCACGTTGATGCAACGATGTTACTAGATACTTGGCATGCCGGAATATAGTAAAGATCTACGCGAGACACAATAAAATGTAATGTGTCTATAATGGCGTCATTAAATTAATTAATTTTACATGCATATATGTATTATAGTGGTATCTCTAATATTGCATTTTTCCACACACTTAAATAGAGCCATAGATATTCGCTAGTTTTAATAATATATCTATGTATAGAGTTATCAGTATCAGTACAATAGATCTCTGTCACATTAATGCGCAACCGTTTGCGGAGTCGCAGAGAAAATCATAACCTAGTGATTGTATGAAATGTAACATTTTTGTAGTACCTCTAAAGCGTAGACCACACTGGGGATGAAGCTATTTCAAGGTTCATAGTTTGCAGTGTAAGCCGAAGTATGCAAACACGCGGTAGCTACATGAGCGAAGCTAAACGAACATAGCTTCGTTCCCAGTGTGGCCTGCCCTTACGATATGTCACCGGCCTACGAATAGTCGTAGTCACCGGCTAACAAAATGTCAGGCTTTATTAACTCTCCACATAATAATTAATTTATAAGCACTTAACTATAGCATGTAAAATGATGATTATCTTTTCGAAGAAAGTGTTTGCTTGTTGGCACATGCATTGAATCCTGTATTCCATTCATGAATCATGTTTTCATGACATAATGGCATCGATAGACTGTCAACCGCATGGTAGAGCATCTTCACAAGACGATTCAGAAAGCAAGCCTCCCACGCACATGATTGTGTTGCCGGTCTTAAATTTTTTAAGTTAGCAAAATATCGCACCCTACCCTCAACCCTCGTGGGAAAAAGGCGTGAGCTTATGTATGTGTATGGTTTGATCAGTAGATTGTAAACACACCGGATTTCTCATTAACAGTCATTTACTCACAGATATTGTTTTATAACCATAGATGATAGAAGAGGCTTAGACTTCATGTTTTTCTGTTTAAATTATTTACATTCCATTAAAATATTAAAAAAATTACATATTATTATTAGGAACTTTAACCTTTTTATTATAAACTTTTCGTTATCTAGCGGGAACAACTGGCAGTAAGGTTCCCTATTAATACATTTTTGCAACATAACGTAACATTTTTAAATTAACATATTTTTCGCGATTAGAACTTATCAAAATCTGCACACATGTATCTATTGCTTGATATTTATTTATTTATTCAAAGCATTGACTCCGCTAATGATTGTTTCAGTTCCATTGATTGCTTCATACAAATATGGTATTGAATTAAGTTTATTATTAACATTTCCCTGTTATTGAAATATTTTCATCTCGATAGAAAATAAGGAAATGCAAAACTAAGATATTGAAATATAAATTAGAATATGTAAAACGATTGAACACGGACGATTATGCAAGTAATTGAACCATCATACGGGTTTATGCAAGATCTCGCGTATCATATATGATACGACACTTATTGGTCGTGTTCAAAGCTTGTTGCCTACCGGACATGGAAAGGACTTGCTCGGTATTATTAGTGCAATGCACTTGCATGCGTCACTACGCGAAGGACACGCTTTGTCTGGATCAGGTGGTCGCGCAGCAGGTGAGGGGCGAGTGGGGAGCGCGCGAGACTAGCGGGGGCCGGAGGGGGGCGCGGCTCGAGGCCGCTTCCTGTCGCAGGACTGGTTCTGCGGTTTGCACCACTTTTGTTTTGCACCAGTTTCCAACTAAACAAACAACCTTTTAATGTTTAATGTACCAGTTTATGCGCGTATGCACATTAAGCTTGTATATAAACTACCTAAATGGCTGACTACTTGTGAATAATTTCCTTCATTCTCCACATACACAATTAATATAATTATATGTGACACCACACGCTTGCGAATTGACATTGTGTTGTGGGTATTAACTTTAAATTGTTCAGAGTTAATTGTACTCTTTACACATTTCTTTTACTGGGACAACAACAATCAGTCCGTAATTCATAGTCTATTATATGTTTATCACGACCGATCATCTGAACTTCCTTTGCACCGCGACTGTGGTTTAAATATGGAACAAGGCATTGAATATCTCAGTTATGGCCAATAATATCGTGAAGAAAGCTGGCAGTGTTAACTCCCCTTGAAACTCGTAACGCCGAAATTGTTGATAATAAAAACCAATTTACTCTGAATCCTGCAGCAAATCATTGCTTTATAATACTCAAAACCTTCGCGAAGACTTCGTTAAAGACCAATTTTACAAATTTTATTGAGTTTGAAGCAATTTCATTGTTATTTCTTTTTACTTTGCTGTGATAAAAACGGTAACATGGACTCTAGGTATTATTTTTTTCACTTTTTACTCGTTTTTCGAATAATCGTTTGTGATGCATAAGAACTCATTCATAATTATCATATGAAAATATTTGTTTCATCCAAGGTCTTGGAATTTATTATTAAAGATTGATTCACACATTTTACAATCGATGTTCGGATGCAAATTAACATTCAATTCTTTTATTACAGATATAAACTCGTCAGGTGTCGCATCAAACCAAAAGGTGAGCATCATAATTTTTTATGGTTTTACACTATTTTTGACTAAGTGACATTTTATCATTGTCAATTTGTCAAGGTTCCACTAGGAATGAGAAATGACGCGAATGTTACATGACTGAACGAAGGTGAAAGTCAATCGCAAGTAGTGTTGCCCAAATGCAAGAACAAGACGAGACTTAGCCAGTCTTGGTCTTGGTCTTGCGCCAATACACCTGGTCTTGGTCTTGGTCTTGGTCTTGCGCTCCCAGTCTTGGTCTTGGTCTTGGTCTTGCAGCAAGAGTCTTGCAAGTCTTGCAATTACCTATTAGTCTATTACTATTTATTAAAGTTTACTTTAAATCTTAGAAAAACGTATTAGAATTGGAACATTGTGAGCTTGAATTAACATAGTCATAGTAAAGATCAAGCAGATTAATAAATAACTGAAGATTTGATAAGAAATTCGAAAAATCAACTGACCTATATGTCGTTTTCCATGGAAGTAACTGTTTCTTAATAAACATTTATGATTTATAAGCTTACATTTGCTAAAACATGTAAAAAAACAAATTAATTACAATAACTTGACTGTATTTTAAAGAACAATACTTATCTGTCTAGAAAGAGATTGAACCCTCAACTTATAAGAAATTTAATAAAAGAGTTTTACGATTTATCATTTATTTGAATAAAAAATAAAATACAACACAAATCAACAGCTTTATCATTAGGTTATGATACTTTATATCAATTTTTTTGACCAAGAATTAATACAAAGTAACCATCTGGCTGACTCATCACTTAACCTATTTCTATGTTTTCTAATTACTAATGATGCTTTAGAAAATAACCTCTCAGCAGGTACTGAAGTTGCAGGTATTGAGAGAAAATCACGGGCCATTTTCGATAAAATCGGATACTCTGTCTCATGCGTCCTCCACCAATCTAAAATGTCTTCCGAGCTGGCAGTTCTTGGTTTTCTCAGGTACTCCTCCAACTCGTCTATCACTAAGCCTTGAAGACAAGATCCAGATGACGTCGAGGGACATTCATAGAGTTTATCAAAGTCTATTACGTCTTCATCTTCATCACATACTTTATTTTCTTTTTCTGGTAATTCCAGAGATTTGTTCAGTGAGTGTAGACTTTTATATTCTTCATAAAGTTCATTGAACTTGCGCAGACTTTCTGTTTTAAGTTGCTTCCCCCACATTGTCAGGTCAAAAGTCTGAGCCTTATGCCTTGGGTCTAAAATTAAAGAAGTACAATAAATCCAGTTGCTCTTCTTGTAATGTTTAAGCATTTTGTCTCGAGCTGCTTGGAAAGCTAGAATGAGCCTTTCATCCACTTCAGATCGATTAGGTTTCTCATCTAACTGTTTTACCATGGATTCAATTTTATCTAGCAAGAGATTGAATGATACAATGACTAGCGGTAATGTAACATATTTGTCTCCACCAAGTTTTGTACTTAAAAGTTTAAAGTTTATTAGAAATTTATGTAATTTTTCGAGTACCTGCCATTCATTAGCTGTGATTTGAAAATCATTTAATTCGGTGACAGAACTGCACAATATGTCAATGCCCGCTCTCACTTTTAAACCAAATCCAATCATATCATGTGTGGAATTCCATCTCGTTGGACAGTCAATAATGGCATTTAGATTTGATGGCACGCCAGCTGCTTCACAAGCAGACTGAAACTTCTTCTTCACTATCTCACTTCTTTTTATTTTACTGGAAATACTGCGTAACTTTGTTACAGATGTACGCGAGTCAGCAATATTTGGTGCAGATTCTTCATCTTCCTCATCCTCAGTTTCGTCTGCATAGTCTTCGTACTGCTGATCTTGCGCGTTAGTGTCAGACTCACAGTGTAATGCTAAGGTCTTTAATAAATCTTGTACACCAAGGTTTAAAATGTGAGCAAAGCACCGGAAATGTTGATTGTCTGAATCAAAGTGTGGCGGCAGCTGTTTGCCCAGTTCATACATAAATTTGGTATTTGCAGTTGCGTTGTCGACCGTGATACCTTGTATTTTATCAATTATGCCATATTCCAATAAACATTCATGGAAAATCGTTGCAATATCTTCCCCAGTATGTCGACCGCGTGATGGTATAAAATCAAGAACTACAGATTGATACTTCCATTCGTTGTCTATATAATGAATAGTAACCCCGTAGTAACTCCTACCAGCAATTGACGTCCACCCATCAATGGTAAAAGACATTTTAGATGATAATTGTTGAAGTCGTTCCTTGAGATTCAATTGGAGCTCTTCAAATCGCTCTTTGACTTTCCTTCTAAGTGTAGACCTTTTAGGAAACACCATATTAGGGCAAATACGTCGAAAATATACTTGTGTAGCTTCGTCATCGAAAAATGAGAAGGGAAGATATTTTTTCACCACCCAATCAACTGTAGCTGTCGTGATGTTGTCACTGCTGTTTTCCGACTGAAACAAAACAATAAATCTTGTGTTATTATTTAAAACATACTAGGTTTGAGCGTATAAGAGGAGGAGGTTTGTTGTTGTTAAATCGAGAAAATCGTTAAATTGATATTTGTTATATTAAGGTTGCACTGTACTGTAATTTACCAAAATAAAGTACTTAGTTGTTACTGGCCGATTAAATGAAAATATGGGTGTTTATAAAAAATATTTAAGACGATAATTACATACTTAATATGTCGCACCCCTAGATGAAAACACCACTAACTCAAAAATACTTACGTAAGTTAATGGCGTTTTTGAAAGTATCGCATGAATAGCTACGCGGAGTTAAAATTCTTTTAACTGTTAAAAAAATATTCTTACCTGTCCACTTCTTCCAGCGGTTACTAAAAAGCTTGTGATATCTCCACTTAATTTTGGTTTAACAGGAAGAAATATTTCTGATTCCTTTTTGTGGAAAGATATTAGATGTTTCCTTAAGCCTGAAGTGTTTCTGTTTTTCATTTTTATTTCAATCTTTTATGTTGGCACAATTTACAGAAGGCAGTTTGGGATGCATGAATTATTTCGAAAAACTCCTCAAATTTGCTTTTGGGTCTTTTAGATCTGTGACTCAAACTCTCGTTACTCGGACTAGAATAATTTGAATCTTCGTCACTCATATTAAATTGTACACGTGATACGTTTTTAGAAAACAACGAGAATTAGTAAAAACAATTATTAAGTTAGACTCGAAGCACAGCTCAATTGGAAATGACTGGAATTAAAATAATTCCTTTATTTATAGTACGTTTCCTTGCTTTCTACCGCGCCGCCTCGCCACGTGCCGGCTCTATGAAAAGGATGCCGCCGCAAATCAAACAATGCCGCGTGCGGCGTACAAACACACACTAAATATTACCTACTTGTACAGACGCGACGCGTGAATAAAATAGAATTAGTGCCAATCACTATTCTTTACATATAAGTGAATGTTTTGGCGTACATCTATACTAATATTATAAAGCTGAAGAGTTCGTTTGTATGTTTGATGACAGAAGTTTTAAAATAAATAAATAAGTCCTGAACGTCACTATACCTACCTCCAAAGTTACTATTCCTCGTGGACGAAGTCGCGGGCACAGCTAGTAAATACTTACTCTCATCATCTCTCTCAGAGATATTCGGGCTGGTAAGTAATACAAAACTCTTATCGCAGGCTTTTTATTTTATTAGTAGGTAAGTACCTACGCTTTTTATATTATTTTATTAGTTTTGTAGAATTTTTTTACACGTTTCAAGTATATTTAAAAGTGGCTACAATATTTATTAAACGGGTGATATTTGAACACTTTTTTGCTATTTTTTCTTGTAAAAACTTAAGAAATATAATGACTAAATGTACAATAATAGTACCTAAGTAATTAGTTTAAAACCATATAAGTAATCAATATTATAATATATACTTACTAGAATGAATTAATATGACATCTACTACCTATCCTTACCATTTTATCCTAATCATAATACTACTTGCGTGATCGGTATAATGTATTCATTTTCATTCTAAGCACTCTGAAACTTATTTATTCTTTGGAACACCTGTAGGTACTCTTAAAAAAATTCGAAATTATTTTGCATGAGTATACCTACGCCCTATGGCGGCAATCAAATAGTGTCACAAATGTTATGATTTCGGCGTGGCGGCAACGATTGTTTTAGATTTCAAAAGAAGCCCCGGCGCGTGTATCATAACCATGTACTTCCGAAAAGCGGCAAATTTCTTTGAAAAGTAAGTACAAAACCTTTGATGCCGCATTATCAAAGTGCCGATGGTTAAAACATAACTATGCATGCACTCAGTTTGATTTTAATAGATATTTTTTTATTCGCTATGTTTATGGTATTAGTCGTAATGCGCATAGGTCCAGTTTTTCATATTCTTTGATACAGTTTTTTGCGTCTCATAGAATTCCTAAGCGTACCTACCTATACACCGAACTGTTACACCTAACTACTCAGTGAAATAGCGCTAAGTCCTAGCTGCAAGACGCAAGAGTCTTGCAGGCTATGTCTTGTTCTTGCTCAAGTCTTGCACGGTCAGTCTTGGTCTTGGTCTTGCTAAAAATACGCGGTCTTGTTCTTGGTCTTGGTCTTGCAAAAACGCAAGAACAAGACCAAGACTGCAAGACCAAGACTGAATTTGGGCAACACTAATCGCAAGTGATCTCGTCTGTATGCACCTCCGTCGCTGCTGCTGCTCAATGAATCTGCAACGAACTGAATTAATGAATAGAATCGTATGAAGGATGAACAATAACTGTATCGAGCTATGCTTAACTTGCTTTCAGTCGAGACAACATTGTCCGTCACCGGCTTGAACATGATTGATTAAGGTTTCGAGGCTCTTATTTTTTTTATTAAAACACATTAAGTATGTCGAGGTATGATTCCTGGTGTCTGAACGCGACCTCATACCTTTGCGATATGTTAATACTTTCAACTAGTATACCTGTTCAGCCACTTGGTTGACAATGCTTTTGTTCAAGTATGGCTTGAGCGCGATTTAATAAGGCTTCGCGGATTTTATTACAACAAAAAATTACATAAATTGGGTCGATTTATGGTTACTAATTTCCACATCACTTCATCTCTGAACCGCTTTATTAAGATTTTATATTGGTACATTTAAATCTTTATTTATACGTGTTTATTATCATGGTGGTTTGGGCAGTGCCCAAATATAACCTTTGTTTACAGTGAGGTCGTGATTGTAACCGCAGACGCGTCCGAGGATGCTAAATACGCTGTTCTGGCCATAATTTTATATGCTGTTAACGTAGGGCAAGAGTCAAGGGCAGGGCACCGGGCGGTCCGCTAAGTCACATCGCTCTTCAGGCGCGTGTGAGCAGACAGACAACCTGCGGTAACCTTTGCGTGGCACAGACATCGTGTTTGCGTCACTATAATGTGCATGCATAGGCATACAGATGCATTCATAATTCGTTTGGAAAAAATCTTTAAGATGAATCAGCTCGTATCCTTGAACTTACAATATAATTGAACAATTAAAATAAATATTTTATTAAAGTAATAAAGAGATGCAAAATTATACGATTACCATAAACATGCGTAAAATATAAGAAAATCTAACGAGTTTTTTCGTCAGGGTAGTTATTTTGGTTAGGTATATTGTTAAATGGAACTCGTATTGCCTAATTACATTTAATCGCGTTCTGTGAATCTACTTTAACATTTAGTTCCTACCTATTGAGCATAAAAAAATATTTTACTCAGATAAACCATTCGGTTGGATCATTCGGCTCCCTACAAAATGGCTGAACTGGATGGTGCTGATTCGCACGTCATATTTGTGAACGGGCGCCGTCAGTTGAGACTGGTCATCTCTTATCTGCCAGGGCTAATTTTTAATCTTTTATTTTCAATTGCTTTTGATAATTTTTTGTACATTGTTCTCACATATAGAAGCAACAAGAACAATGTACCCAGGATTTTGTAATATCTATATTTAAAAGAGTGTCCTTGGAGTTTCTTGCCCGTTCTTCTCCATAGCGATCTACGTTTTGGAATGGGCAACTAGCTTCAACTTTCTGACTAACTGACCGACTCTTTGACAATTCAAAAGTGCCGGGTAAATGGTTTAATTGAAATATTTGAGTTTGAGTTTTAAACTATGACGGTAGTGTATTCACTGACGTCAATCCTAGACAGCTCAAAATTTCCAAAGCTAGCAATAAAAGAATTTTACATTCCTAAGACTAAAACACGTTTGCTTTCATTAGTGCTGGCTGGCTTTCGCTATAGTTTACAATCATACTATACAATATTTTAAATCTTATTGAAATAGGAATAAGACTCAGACTTCGATCAATCATTTTTTTATTAAAATTTCATCTCGATCATAATGATGATGGTGATGCTTCATATCCTTTTGCTTAATATGGAAATGGCAAGTTTATCTGACCATATTTCATATTACCATTTCATTCGCTTCTTAGTATAAAATCATAAAGAAAAATCAATATGAATGCATTTATTAATTATGGAAAATATTAACGTGAAAATTGGCAAAATATAAAACGGTCTTTGTTATTTTTAACCGAAAACATTTACAATTATTGCATTATCATCAAAATAATAATGAGTCCTGGTCATAAGATTAGTTTTTCTGAATATTGACGTATTCATTCATACCTGTTGTAAGAGTTAAAAATAAATAAATAAATATCGGCCAGTATTAGATAAATATCTAGTCATTTATCCTCCCAATTTAGAAATAAGCTTTTGGGTCTAATGCTTTGGGTGACTGCTAAAATCACTGCTAAAAGTTATAGTACATTAATTACAGTGTTTTTTTTACTTCTGTACAACTTTTAGACACCCACTCTTCTAATGCTGTATCCGACTTTTCTTGTACAAGTTTTTTTCCTCATAAACGATGCCCAAAGACTCATTAACCCGTTAGATGGTTCGTAACAAAAAACGTTTACCGTGAATCTGCAACCGCTTTAGGCACTAAGATACTCCTACTTTACGTTATTTCATTTGACTAGGTGACGCAATAACAATTGGCATCAATCGTTTTTGACGACAGAGAATATTTTTGAACTGCTAGCATATTTCAATAAATTAGAACTTTTAAATTACAACGAAACTTTTTGAGACCTCCGAGGCTTTCTCAAAAACTATTCCCATAAAATTATTATGCCTTTATTGTAAAAAGGAATAGTCATCGTTTTATTATTTTTATTCTGACAATCATAAAAGATGACTTTCGTTGTAGTTAAAAAGCTTGGATATAAATAAAAGCTCGTAAAAGTACAAATGTTCTGTTTTGTGAATGTGTCATCTTTATTGATAAAACGAATTAATATCATGGTGCAGTTTGTAGGTCATCAATTACTTTACATGTAAAAATATTTACCTGTCAGCGTACAATAATATAATATTATAAATCTATAGGAAACATTAGAAACATAAAATTAAATATTTATTGAGTAAAACGTGTTACGATAATACAATAGTTTTGAGAAGGCTGTATTTATCTGTCGTTTGTGTAGTAATTATTATCTACTTCATTTGCATGCATTGTTTTTAAATGACAGTGCTCCATTTGTTTGGCCTACTTGTACAAAAAGTTCCCGTTACGATTAGAACAAGCTTGCACAGCAACTGATGATAATTCATTTATCAGCCAATGTTTAAACAGACATATTATATGTACTATATATATAATTAAGCACAGTGTCGTAAGAGCACATTATTATTAGTCTGGAACAAACATGTTAGCATGCGTTTAGCACAACTATTAATAACGTCAATGAAAAAGAAATAAAACTTTGTCTGAATGTAAAAAAAAACACAAGTTGACATGTTGCAAAACCAGTTTATATATTTTATGAAGTGGTATTGCGCACAGTTAGGTACTATTAAACGTGTTATGTAGTTCGTGAAATACCCTATATTGAACAGTTATAATTTATAATAACCGAGAAATCTGGAATCTAATTCTTTAATTGTTGAAACGCACAGATAAATATCTGTAGAAAAAAACTCGTGGCATAGATACGACCGTAATTTGAACTAACATCAACACAGTTATTTGCCTTTATTGCTTCCAAGAAAAAATCATTTCACAGGGTTCTGTATCATTACAATTTTCACTTTCTTGATGAATCATATTGTTGGAACCAATTGGCGACAAAACATACGTACTAAGTATTATAATTAAATCAATAAAGGTCAGGTCAGCAGAACTATTCTGCTTATTAATTAGTAGCATTGTCAATCAAATATTTTTACTAAATATTTGACATAATCAAATAAACTGCAGTGTAAGTACGCACAAATTTTAAACATTAAGATACACCATAAATTCTTACGTGAATATGTGTCTCATACATATGCTGTGCTTTAAGTATACAAAACGTATCGCGCGTTGATGTCTTTTCCATGGCACAGCTGTTAATGGAACTTCATGAATAGCTAAGCATTTATCTTCAATGTACATTTATCCTTTGTGGCTAGTTAACTGACATTTATTTTAATAACAAGATATAATGATCGTGTTGTACTATGAATCGTTTTACGACTTTGGAACTTATTACACTACTAAACTTTTATATTGTGCGCACTTTAGAAGAGTAATTGCTTACACAATTATATGTTTTCAAAATTGCTTGCGCAATTTCAGTCTTTGCGTAATTTCGTAAGGGAGTTAGTAGCCTAAATTATTTGAAAGCTTATTTTTAATGAGCACTTGGATATTTTAATTTGACTTGATAAAAATCCAAGGCCATTGGATATAGGGAAATCAAAATTGTGGTACGTTTACTAGGTCGAATTATTATTAAAACTTTGAAATCGAAATTCTCGACTGATTGAAGCGTGGTATGCGGGACCAATTAATATGGAATGTTTTTATTTAAATGACTGTAGTAGTAGTTGAGTGATACAGTTCCAACGATTTATATCGCTGACTTTATAAGCATAAAACTAATTAACTTTAAATATAACTTTTATTGCAAAATAATTGCGAGAACAAATGCAAACACTGTGGTTGAAGCTAATCAGGATAAGAAAAATTCAATACCGTCAGGAATTCATTTCTCTTAGCAACTATGAAGATAAAAAATAAGGACTCTAAAAAAGCGTCGGCCGACTCGGAAACTCCATTGGAACAATAATAATATAGTGTCAGTGGTAAAGTGGAACAAGGAACTCTCGTAGTGGCGACTGGTACGTTGAACCTCCTGGGGCGGCGTGTGAGTGCACGCACACGCGCGCACCGTGCACGTGCACGACGCCGATACTGTACACACGTCAGCGCAATGCGTCCGTGTGCGTCTAATAAACGTGTGTAAGTACTTTAATCTGATTCATGGCGCGATACGTAGGTAAGGCGCATGAGTTTTTTAGCAGCACGCGTTACGTTTTATTATTTCCTAATTTGTTCGTATACCCATAAAGGTCACATTACAATAACGCGGCGTAAACTTTGGCACATATACATATTATATCAAAGAAAACATACTCTCGTAGGAATGATTGAGTTGTTACAAATCCGCGTGGTATCGGTATCTAATTTATATTTATAGGAGAAGCGAGCCGCGGTCTGCGGCCGGCGCGGCGGCGGGCGGCGCGCTGTGCCCGCTCCGGCTCCAAATGCTCCACCATCTACCACAAAATTCAAAAAATTCAAAATTCAAAAGTCATTTATTCAAATTAGGCTGAGAATCAGCACTTTTCGAACGTCAAAATTACATAAGACAGTCCCCCAAAAACGCCCACCCTTCACCACTTCCTAGTGCCTTTCGCTGGGAAGAAGAAGTGGCGCAACAAACTCCCCAGCAGCACAGCTGTCTGTTCAAGTTAGAAAAAAATAATTCTATACAATAGTATGCAAAATAATTTACATTACGCAACACAAAACATAATTTAAATGATAAATTATTGGCCATATGTCAGCTAGCACACGCCAATATACCAACCAAAAACATCGAGAACTATACTCAAGCAGAAATAAAAACTAAACGTAAACAGAACTACATATCTAAATAAAAGCCTCCAGGCGTAAAGGGCGTGCCCGCTTACATAAAGCTGTAATTGGCAGTTATAAATGATAAACTAGGACCATCGAGGTAAAAAAATAAATAAATAAACAGTTAATTACTAGTTACAATAACAAAACCATGATCAGCAAGACGACCAGTCACCACAAGCAGCACCCGTTCACGAGCATAACGCAAAGATCAGCCATTACCCCCCTCGCCATATTTGAGGGAAGGAGGCAACCCGACCCCCGACGCTACCGCAAGCAGTGACATCTAAGGGAGCATGACGAACTTGCTGCCGGTTGCTCAGGCAAAAAAAAAAAAAAAAAAAAAAAAAAAAGATCAACTGTCGAGGTCGCTAGCTAACCACAAATTGCAATACAACTCATAACAAAATATTGTAATGAGTAGATTAAGTCAACAATAAAATAAAATAAAAATAAATTGAATTTAAAAAAAAATAAAAATCGACTTATAAAATCAAATAAAATAAACAATTATGTAACTGTCCGTAGGTAAACTAATTCTGGAGAAAGAACATAAGTATTGTCTTGAGTTAATCACAGCGACCAACTATTCTTATCATTTATGTAGTCGTTGATACAATAGTATGCCTTTGAACAAAGGTTAGATTTTACTTTAGTTTTAAACGAATTAAAAGGCAAATCTAGCAAAGAAGAGGGAAGCTTGTTATAAAAGTCTATACCAAGCCCAACAAATGAGTTATGAACCTTATGAAGCCGGTGAAAGGGAGCTCGTAGTTTGTCTTTATTTCTAGTGTTAACATTGTGTATATCACTGTTTTTACTGTATAAGTGTATATTTTGCCTAATATATAAAATGTTGGCGAAGATGAATTGCGATGCCACTGTAAGAATACCAATATCTTTGAAAAAATCTCTTAGTGAAACTCTGGCACCTAGCTGGTAAATTGCTCGAACAGCTCGTTTTTGAAGGACAAATATATTTTGAATATCAGCAGCTTTGCCCCACAGCAGAATACCGTAGGACATAACGCTATGAAAATAACTAAAATAGACTAACCGAGCTGTATCAACGTCAGTGTATTGTCTTACTTTCCTGACAGCGTAGGCGGCCGAACTGAGCCTTCCCGCTAGGCTCGATATATGTGGGCCCCACTGAAGTTTGGCATCTACTGTTATGCCCAGAAAAACTGCTGAGTTCACAGTTTCAAGCACCTCTTTATCTAAGACGATGTTGGGTCCTAGATTTCTAACATTTGGTAGGGTGAACTTTACACATCTCGTTTTCTTGGCATTGAGAACAAGGTTATTTGTCATAAACCAATCCGTAACCATTGAGAGTGCACTGTTTACATCGTCAAAATCTTGTCTGTTCCGGTCTACTTTAAAAATAAGAGAGGTATCATCTGCAAACAGTACAACTTCACAGATACCCTTTAAATAGAATGGTAAGTCATTAATATACACTAAGAACAAGAATGGACCCAGTATTGAGCCTTGAGGTACACCTAACTGAACTGGTAGCCCGGAAGATTTTACACCATTAACATCTACACATTGGAACCTATTATGTAAATAAGAATTTATAACGTTTAGAGCTTCGTTTTGCACACCGTAATGATGTAGTTTACGCAAAAGCGTATCATGGTGCACGCAATCAAAGGCTTTGGAGAGATCACAGAAAATTCCAATAGCATTTTGCGAATTCTCCCATGCATTAAATATGTGTTTTAGCAGAGCAACACCCGCATCTGTAGTCGAACGACCTTTTGTAAAGCCATATTGTTCATTATGAAGGAGGCTATTTAAATTAAAATGTATTAGCAACTGCTTGAGTATTAACTTTTCAAATATTTTGCTAAATGCTGGTAAGATAGAAATAGGCCTGAAATTGCCAACGTCATTTTTATTACCTGATTTAAATAATGGTATGACTTTACTACTCTTCATGAGGTCAGGAAAAGTTCCCAAATCAACACATTTATTAAAAGTAACAGCTAGATAGGGGGCTACGATGTCTATTATATTACTTAAAAGTTTAATGGAGATGCCCCAGTAATCACCAGTGTTTTTAAACTTGAGTGTGTTAAAAACATTAACTACATCACGAGGTGTTACATGCTCGAAGCTAAATAAGCTACTACATTTAGGCACACTACTATGCAAAAGGTTTTCAGTTTTAGACGGAGACGAATTTAAGGAGCGAGTCGTAGTTATAGGTATGTTGGCAAAAAACTCATTAAATGCCTCGGCTACGTCGGCTGCTATATTAACTAATTTATTGTCGACCATAATCTCAAGGTGTTTATCTTGTTTAACCGACTTACCCGTTTCATTGTTAATAATTTTCCAAGTGGTTTTTACTTTATTATTGGAATTTTTAATTGTATCGCTTAAAAATTTTGATTTAGCAAAAGCACTAACCTTTTTAAATAATTTTGAATAATTTTTGACATACTCTAGGAAAGGAGTATCAAACCTGTATTTTTTCCAACCATATAACTCGTATAGTCTCGCTCTACTTTTATAAATACCTGGAGTGGCCCACTGGTTAAAGCCAACGGAGGTGCCATTAATGTTAATAGTTTTGGTCTTGAAAGTAGATTGGTACTCTTTTTGCACAACATCAAAAAGGGCTTCATAGATTTGATTAGGATTCTCATGTTCTATTATAGATGGTGTAATTCTATGAGCTATATTATTTTTAAACTTATTGCAACGACTAGCTGTATAAGGCCTGCATTCAATTTTAAGCGGCTTTTTATGTAATGGCATGGGGAAGCTAGCTAATAAACCACAGTGGTCAGACGTTAAGTCACTTACCACTAATTTATTTTTGGCATCACAATCACTAAATATATTATCAAGACAAGTAGACGAAGATGCTGTGATCCTAGTAGGTTCAAAAAACAAGTTAATTAAATTAAAGGATCTAAACAGATTAAGAAGTCTAATACTTAATGGAGTAACATCTAAAATATTAATATTAAAATCTCCACATAAAATTATACTTTTATTACTTGATTTTAACTTATTGAGTGAATCCTCCATTACTGATTCGAAACTAGTAAAATCACCAGAGGGCGGTCGATAAACGCAAATTATAACGTATCGCTCGAGTTCAACACAAGACAACTCAATAGTGCGCTCAATAGAAAGATTAACTAAGTCTAAACGTTGTTTACATTTCAACTTGTTTGAAACAAGAACTAATGATCCACCGCGAATGGCGCTTTTTCTTACAAACGCACTGTGTACCGTAAAATTATCATCATTGATAAACACTACTTCATGTTCCTTCAACCAGTGTTCAGTCAAACATAGCACCTGAACATCATAGTTTTCCATAAATAAACTTAACTCTAGCTCTTTGCCGGACAGACCCTGCATATTTTGATGTACAACATTCAACATATGCGGCTTATCCGTTGTCGCTCCTAATAGTTTAAACTACAAGAGGTATCAAATCGCTCCTAATAGTTTAAACTACAAGAGGTATCCACGTTGCCTGAAGGCACTCACTTGTACTTTGTCGACGCATAAACAAGATTTATGTCGCTGTAACTCTGAACTCGCATATTTATTAAAGGGAAGCGTGTTCTAACTTAGGACTGCAATAAGTTACTGTTATTAATACAACATTAGCGTATAAGAATCAGATACCTAATATCCATTTAACGACTTATCCAATATCTTAGTTCTGACTTCCTTAATTTGTTTTCATTTATGACTATCTGATGCAGTAGGCTGCGCTGGACTTAATATTGCTGTAAAATGTTTTATGGCCCATAATAATGGTTTAATAGTTCATAAACGATGTATCACTACATGCATATTTGTGTGATTTATAAAGTTGATGGAGGCTATGCAAATGTGCAATTTCCTTGTAGCCACGTGAGTTTCTTCGTATGATAACTTGTTAACAGAAGACACGTTGGCGTTGCGCATCGGTGGCACACTAAAGCTCGGCCCACACAACACTTGATACAATCTAAATAAAGTTTTGTAACTAACGTCTCCAGACAGACTATTTGAACATCTACTGTTTAAGACTATTTAAACATAGTAAGTAAATTACATAAAATATGTGACAATCTGACAGTACTTTACTGTTGAGTACTTTAGCAGCAAAACAAGTGTCGTATGTCGGCTGAGTGAAGTCGCGCGGTGATGCCAGCGGGTAGTAAACTAGTAGTGCATGTTCGTTGATGGCTGCGCTCGAACGGAGCGCGGCGCGGGCGCTGGTGGTTGCGACAGCAGCACGATCAGCCGCGTGATCGTCCTTGCTCGTTGCTCAATGCTCGATAAGTGCACGATATTAGCGCCATCTTAAAAGCTTTCGAGAACGAAAATAAAATCGGTAATAAGAACAAAAAGTAATTAAAGACGGCTGTAACTGTTTCAGTGTTGGTCGGCGCCGGTATAACGCCTCTAGTTCCACCGACCTTTACTGGTTCGTATTTCGAAATTTGTACAGCTAAACGTTCTAAAAACAGTGTTCTACACGTTGCTTGGATTCTCTTAATAATATTTTGGCATTCTTCATCGGTTAGATTAATGTAAAAAGAGGATTCTATTTGTTTTGAATTGTTTGAAGACCTAATTAAAGAGTGAATAATCGTTGGTTTACCAAATTAGTAGGTATTATTAGGTCAACAACCATCACTGAACTACGTTGCGTACGCCGCATAAACAATAGATGTTACCGTAAATCCAATTATGATATCAGAGATTGCTTCTTTAACCTTACACCATTCAAAAATATGCGTAATTCAAAGATAGTAAACTCATTACACCAAATTGTTCTATCACTGCCAGAGTACTCTTATAAGTAGATGCATAAAACAAACAAAAAACAACCGTAGTTGCTCCCCATAATAAGTGTAGGAAAAGCCCACAAGAACGCATTAAGGCTCCTTCAGACAAGCGCGACACGACTCTGGTGGAACCATTTCTATGAAAACTTCAAGGATTTTTTTCTACTGGTGTCGTATCGCGCTTGTCTGCGAAAGCCTTTAAGTAGAATGTAAAAAAAACTTAAAAAAGCTGTGTTTTCCAATATCAAAATCCATTATGAACGAGACTATTGTTAGTCTTCGTGGAATCTCTGTCGTGTTGTATTTTTTAAGGCTGCGCAATGTAGGTCATCTGTATAATTGTGTCGTGTATGAGTCTGTATCAAATGGGATTGTGAGTAACAAAGGATGTTGCGTAAGGCATTGCTATTTATTGATAAATGTCACTAGTGACGTGTATCAGGGACTCGTGGCTAAATAACAAATGACTGATCTGCGAGGTTAAGCTGTTTTTCCGTCGGCCGAGTTTGAGCATGGGTCAGTTTATTTCTTTACACATTGAGCCCCGTCATTGTAATGGAGAGTACTTTTACGATACATCTACACAGCACCAATGGTCTATTTATTGATGCTGCTTAGACATATCGTAAAAGCCGCGAAGACTCAGCCCAAAGATTACGTAGACTCCGTGTCGACAGTGCATAGAAGTCGACCATGTGGTGAAGCCGCGGCGTAGTCGCGTAGGCCGTGCTGTGCGTAGCCTGCTGCTACGCACAGCACGGCCTACGCGCCACGTAGGCCGTGCATTGCGTAGTAGGTGCGTTGCAGCCGTTTGGCCCAGTATAGAAAATGCGATAGTGCCGCGTAAACTGTGCGTAGCAGGCACGATGCAGCCGCGTAGGCCGTGCGCTTTGATATAAAAAAATATTGATGACAAAATGGACTGCGACGAAGAACCTTACTATCTTTTCTTGGTAAAAACAAAATAAAACCTAAAAAGAAGGGAAATAAAAGGATTTCGAACGTAACTGTAAAAAGCATCTGTTAGGTATGGCTGAAAGCCGACCTCTCAATTCTTGGGAAAAGCGATAAAGCCTAGGCTGATGAAGGTCGTAATCGTAAGTTACGTGATAAACAGATCGTAATCTCACAATAGCTGGGACGAGAGGTCGCGGGTCGCGCTCATTACGTTACATTCAGACATTCATTTAACTAGACTTGTCTGTTAATTACAAGTTCAATAACATTCGCTTCCATTCAATGCATTTTATGTTGGATAAGTTCTGATTTATAATATTTGAAATGTTTCTTTTTATCGCTGTGGTATCGTGGACATAGTGTGTGACTGAGGCTCGTCCAAGCAGATGCTGCTGAATGTATGGTAACGGAACCGTCTGATCTTGCTGCTCCAATCATCGATCAATTTAATCAGCTCATTACATTTTCCCCATAGACACTCCCAAGTTGCTAAAGGAAAACAATACCTAATTATTATTAAGTGATACAGTATAAAATGCTATAAACTGCTCATTTATACGAAAATGTCAAGTAGACTAGTTATTTCAAATAAGATTCATAATTGACAAGCAGGCGTCACCAGAACTCGGCGCTGCAAGTTACAGATACGGCTTTACTTGAATGTTAATAGCTCCGCGTTTTTATAAAAATAACTACTAAAACTAATTTGCTCTATATAAAGACTATGTGTTAATATAGCTAGTTCATATTTGAGGTATTTATCTAACAAATTCCGTAATATCCGTTAGGAGTAATCTAATGAGTGCATTAGACACACACACATGCAAGGCTAGGTTACTAACACAGCGGGCACACGTGCACAGTGGAGGCAGCGCGGAACGAGTTCACACCGACCTGCTGCGCCCGCGCAAGAAAGAACTCAGCCAAGGACGCCGGCGTAACGGTCCGTGTGCGGGGGGCGGGGAGCGCGCGAGGCGTGGCGGCTGGGGGGAGGGGGGCCCGGTCCCGCTAGCCACGCCGCGTGCCCGCGGGACGCACGGGATGCACTGGACACTGATTCATGCTGACCGTTGCGTCATCGCTCTGTAACTGTTGCTAGAAACAATTAAGATTAAATACTAATTAGTGAATGACCTTTTCTTGACATGAACTTAATTAATAATTTTGTACCATACGTAATCGTTTTTCACTTACAAGATTCCCATTAGAAAAAATATTACCATAGGCATTGCTGCAATGCGGCTTCGCTGATTAATGTCTTTATACATCCATAATAATTAGTTAACATCAATAAACACCATGGCTTGATACAACATTTAAAATTATAATAAACGTGTCCTAAATGAAACATATTTCTTAAGAAAATCCAATTTTAAGTTCCTTCGCTCGGCCATCGACCCTAAAAACCTTATTTTCTTTCTCACTCCCTCTCATTAACTTGAATAGTTTTGTCTCACAGTCACGAAAACCGCTGTTCTGTCTTTATTTTGTTCCATTACGGCCAAGAACAATGACTATTCCTCGATAGGACCGTGTTCCTATATCTATTCTTTTCTGGCACGCGAGCCGCGGGCGCGCCGCGAGCGAGACGACTAGCATTCTGAAGCGCACAGCCTCTGCTGAATGTTTCGAATTCCTATTGGGCCGCCGAGAGCTTAAAGATGGCCACTCGAAGACCGTTTTCTCGTTACGATAACCTAATTTTATTCCATTACGTCGGTAGTCGTTCTGCTTAAATTTCAATAAGGCAACTCCATTAAGTTCGAATGTCAGGAGGTAATGCGAGTAAAAAGACAGCGACCTCGCGGGCGTATGTTCGCACGCTGCGCCCGCGCCCCCCGCACCTCCCCCCCGGCCCCATGCTCCCCCCCGCGTGCCCATAGCCTCCGCGACCCGCGCTGCTCCCGAGCGGGTGATTCAACTGTGTTTGTTCGGAAATGTCGAAGGTTTGCCGGACGTCAACAGACACGGAACTACCTTCAGCTTGAGCGTGTTTCCAGGTATCATTTTAATTTTATCTATCTAGAGCACCGATAGATTTATGCGGCACGAAAGAGTGCTCGAGCACAATCAATGTTTCATAGCTTAATACAGCTAAAATAGAGCCGCATTACTGCATAAAGCAGAGTATTATCAACAAGTAATTCCAAAATGTACAACATTATAATATTGCCACCGCTGTAGCCGTTTGTTGCTTTACAATAGTTTACAATATAAAAGACATCAACGCGCGTCGCGCTGTTTATTAGAAAATTATGCGTGCAGCAAATTCTTGGTAGGTTTTTCATTATTTAATGTGTTTAATTAATTTGAACAAGGCTAAGCAAACAGAAGTAGTCTCATAGGTACATATTTGAACATTCATAAAATTTCAAAGATATTATGCACATTTTTTCTATACCTAAAGAGACTACAAGAATTTACATAATATATTTAATTGCCAATCCATAATACTGTTAAGTGAAGGCCTATTCAAATATTTGAGTATAATATTTGCATCTGCTACTATATTCATCATAAGTATATTCGGCAAGTGCCGAGTCCGCCGACAACATATTTATATGACACCTCGCTTTAAATAAATACAACTTGTACACGTGTATAGTAACTAAGGCATATATGTCTCCTTTTGTCATTGATATTTTTCCGCATTTAATCATGTCGCAGATTATACTAGAATCCTGTTCAAGTTTTTTACTTATTATTGAGGTTCCAGTTTGACGGCTCTCGTGGAGCCCGTGGCGCGCTACGGCCTACGATACGCGATTATAGCAGATAGCGTATTACGAGCCACGTGGAGCGGCTCATAATAATAATGTGTATCTATTAATGTTTTGAACGCTCTATTAATATATTAACCTTTGCACGGTTTGATTAATGAATCTCATTTCATTTGCGAATTATCTAAATGTTTTACTAAACCAAAGCTAATTATGAACTTTAAAAAGATTACCTGCATCTTTTTCTAAATGTAAACGCATTTAAGGAGTGATTAATGCTGTGCAGGTGTTTACGAAACTCATCACATTTTTCAAAACTAATGAGATATTTAATAAACATTCCCACGCTTTACCTATTCTACACGTTACTGAATTCACGTAAAGAGAACTGAAATAAAGCCCTTCAAAGGAAATATGAAAATTTTATGATGTAGCCATATTTAGGTACTTTGAATACTATGTTAATGTACCATAGACAATGAGTATATTTACGTAAGAAAGAACCAAAGCTACAAAAAGACAAAAGTTTCTAACAACAACATACATTGTTTAACAAAATAAAGAGCTCGGGTATTCTTGCCTTTTTTGCTTCGGCAAGAAAATAAAGTAAATATGAATAAATAAACAGTCATTAATATTGGTGTGACCGTAAATAAAATAAGTGAGTTCAATTAACTGATTGGCTTCTGAATTACTCGTTTTTATTTCCACGCACCGAATGAGAAGCGTTGTACACGCGACGCTTGTAGCTTCAAATTACATAGCGATCATGCTGAACTGTAAAGTCAGAAAAACTAATTCTTTAATATCCGCTATGATAACACATTTGGTGAATGAATATTCTATGTACAAAGGCGAGCATAACAGCAAAGTGATAAAGAGATTTAGCTTAATTGTAACTTAAGTAATTTTAGGGGTATGAGGAACAGGGTGTAAAGTTCACTCATTCACCATAGAAAAGGGAGGATCCTCCGACCAGACGGGTGTCTTTGTCTGGCGGGCAACTGCCCATCGGTTGGAAGTTGAAATCTTGTATGTATGTCGATCGCTCGGTAAACTCTAACTGCGCGATGCAGGATTTGTGTGACGTCATGTCTTTGATGCGTAGTTTGTATGTGGCGGTGTAACCGCTACATAATAATTGATTTAATTGGATTTAACAACCAAAGGGACCAATTCTGAGTTAGTGATGGTCTGTAGTTCAAATTGTTAATATTTTCGAAGCGTACTTGTATGTATCTGTATTTTTACTTTAGTGTATTTTATCTCATATGGCAAGCACATACCTAATTGTATCTAGTTTTGAAAAATTACATAATGATTTAAAAACATAAATTCCAATTTGCCAAAAGAGTCGCGCTCCGCGAAACTAAGAGCAATCTGTTCAAATCACGCCTCTTTAATTACTGACGAGATACTTATTGGATGGACGGCAATTTCTAATTTTTTATATCAAGACTCTACCAGGAAAACCCGTGGCAACATTTGTGGGTCATCTCTAAGCATTGTTACTCGACTAGCTACCGAGTTTCTTTTTCATTAAAAAGTCTTTAGATGAAATTAAAGTCGGAATCTTATTAAAATATTAATAAGTTTTGTGGTCATGGGTAAAAATAACATCTGTAAAGATCACATAATGCTCTGTCGTAAATCAAAGTATGGTGTTCAGATGAAGTACAGATTTCGATATTACTTCCAATATATCATGCAATATTGATGGTTTCTGCGTATTTGTAATGTAAATTTTTCTAACGACACGGTATATAAAGTTAATGTAAAGGGTCTATTTTATCTTCTCCATCGCCGCAAATTACCATTTCAAATAAGCAAAAAACATCAATATTGCATGAGATGGGCACTAGAACTTAACAAGTGACCTCAGATAAAGTTTACTTCAACGTAGGCGACGCGATCCATCTCACATGTGAAAGCACGTATAATTTATAATGTTTTACTTAATAATTATGGAATATAACCTCACTACCATAAAGTTTCTTGTCATTAGACGAACGGGCTTGCAGATAGTAATTAACAAAACGCATTAAATTCAAACATATTGAGGAAACGGAGGAAGCACTATGACCGTTGTTCTTTAAAGAGAATTGTCCACATATTTTATTGGACAATTTAAATGTTTTTGCTTATGTTTCTAAAGGGGTGTCAGTCAAAGTAATAAATTAAGCGGCAGCCGTAAATAACCACGTTTTGACAGCTAGTGCGTATTTAATGAAAACAGATTTTATTGATGCGCTTGGTCTAATCACCTAATGGATTCAATATCCAGGTTAAGTGGGGCGTGTTTTCAATTTCTCGCATCTCGCGGGGCGAGGTCAGTTGCTCGCTGCACGTTTTAGAGCACATCACATCTCATTGAACCAATTTGTTTATATCGAGCACTTTAGCACAAGGATCACGACTGTACAGAGCACTCAAATTGAATATGTCGATATTACGCTAATATACATAAATGTATGAGATTAGAAAGTTGTGCTGGTGCTGTGCCCTAATTTTGATATTCCGATAACTATCACCTGCATTGTTTTAAACAAAGATGGCATACTAAAACTACTTCATACTTTTTCTTCTAAGTAAAATCCAAAAGACATTATAAAACTTGAATTGTTAATACAAATTAATCTATAGGATCACAATGCTACAACTTAGCTGCGATGATCATTTTACCTACAATATTCTATATTTTTTATCAAATTAGATTTGTCACAGCTGTAGTGGCAATCATGTCATTTGGTTTAAATAGGTCCTTATTTTTATTATTTTATTTATCTTTCTAGATTATTTTATTTTAGATTTTGTGAATGCGAGAACGTTGTAGACTGTAAACTTGTAGAACATTTTCTATTTTGCTAAGTACCTGGTACTTGTTGATAGGCCTACACTGTCCTCTCATACCTCATAACACCGTAATTTGAAAACATTGTAAAAACCATTTATTTTTAATAGAGTATCCATGGAGTTTCTTGCCGGCTCTTCTCCATAGGAAATGACCAATTGGAACCGTGCTCCTAGCTTCTGACGTTTTATAAGTGCCCTTGTAGGTTTATGTGAAATAAAATAATTTGAATTTGATCGAGTAAAAACGATAGTGTCCATCTGATATAAACTGTGCAGATCTAGTAAATCGTTGTCTTGTGAAAATCGCATCTTGTGTATGGTGTCAAGTTTTAACTACGCGATAACTGCGTTCAAGAGCTGTCGGTGTCAAATATTCCACAATAATGACACTGGCAGCTCTTGAACGCGGTTTAGATGTGCTGATAGCGTTCAGTTTTATTGGTGAAATTCGCCCTAAAATCACTTTTTATTTCTTATTCACTCATGTCAGTATGACGTCCAAATAAATATGAGAATGCGGAGAAAGTTCCATTGAAATTAGTTCAGTGGTCTTGTTAATTACCGCCTCCCACCTACATCCTGGTTGGCAGGACCTTAAGTTTGCTTTGTCTCATTATTTGATTTCAATTTGTCATATTTCCTGTTATTTATTTTTTTAGTAGAGTTTTTATTAGATCTCGTTTCTTTGAAGTAAATCACTTGGGTATAACCCCATTTGGGTGAACAAAAAAGGGAAAAGCTTTTGCAAATAACTATTAAACCTCTTTCCATTTTATTTATGTCCGATTCATTGCTAAAAAATAAGGAATTTCAAGTTTTCGTAGGTAGATAAAACCAAGTTTTTTTTTTGTTTTTTATTAACTATTCGCATTATTGAGTCATTGTAATCACGATGACTCAATAATGCGAATCGTTAAGTATATGTACCTATAGGTATTGTTACATGCAATATAGTTCGATGTAAGTCGTGATTTGTTTCCTTTTTTTTCATATTTATTCATGCTATATTTTTGTATATATTTGTGTTATTTATATTCGTGTTATATATTTGAATTTCATACACCAAAAAATCAACAACTTTACGTCTCAAATACCGACTGGGATGCGCTTAATCAGAATACATTATAACATAATGGGCCCTAATTATCATACACATGTGCCACAAGACCACTTCTTTGGGAATTTCATGTAAAGTCGTGTTCAGTTGTGTGCTAATAAAATAATCATGTTATTTGTGGTTATGGTTATATTATCCCAAGAATGCGGTTAAGACCAGGCACTCCAAACACAATTTCCACGCAAACTCCACCCCCATGCACCCCACCACTCCACTATGTGCTAAACGCTAACTCATCGGTAATAAAGTTGAATATCGCGTGCGCTCTTTGGTTGTGTTCGAGCACGGAACTAAATGTCGTAAGTCTTAATTCTTATTTCGTTCATAACTAAAGTAATAATTGATCTAGAGAAAAAATATTTTATATTTGGATAATAAACTGTATTTTCTTACTGTCAATAATTAATTTAGACATAAAAGCCGGGTAATCTTGTTTTTGTTTCAAATAATCTAAAAAAGACATGATTTTCGAATAAAAAATTAATCGAACGAAAATGTTCCAATTACGGAACTGTCTTTTTTTCTTTTCGGAAAGAAAAACATCCAATAAATCATATCCTAAACTTCCATAATGATTGTATGCGTGACTTTTTCAGAATATTAATGCAAATTAACATACAATTTAGGGAGTTCTTAATACGGAAAGTCAAAGGCATATTTTCTGTAAAGTCAAACTTAATTATTTTATAATTTCATAAAAGCGAGTCGCGCGAATCGAGTGTAGCATGGCCACTGAATAAAAAAACAAAAATCCTAAACTGCATTCACGTGAACAAAAAGTATGTTGGTATTTGAATAGAGAGCGTCCAAACAGCGACGCTCAATCTTTGTCATTATTGTAGCAAATTAATCATAAGTGAAATTGCTTACCGACTAATTTGCGAACCACTATCTGGCATTTTAATCGTTTCATTTTCATACCCACAATATAGACTCGACGAAGTTTTAAATAATGATTCAATTTTAGGTAAGTAGTTGCTTTAAATTCTTTCAAACTTTATTACGCTTCAACAGTAAGTCCATAATTTCGTATTAGTGAAAGACTAACAAGTTTTTCGTATAAATACATTCTAGTGTATAGCAATTCGTTAAATAAACATTTGTCAAAGATAAAAGTAGATCACGAGCGTACGCGCACGTTTTGATCGGAACAGACAAAATATGTGAAGCTTTTGTGTTCTGTCCTAGATAAATGATTCGTGAATACAAAAAATGTGCTTTAGTTAAATTGACATTCAATAGAATGATCAGTCAAATCGAACGAGAAACGACCTAGGTACATACCGTATGGTGAATTTAATTTGGAAACGAACCTTCTTGTCTGGTTAAACTTATTAAATGATTAGAATCTTATCTGACCACTTATTAATAATATTCTTAAACCAGTACTGGTTCTCGTCCACGACATTGAATCACAACGTCTTAAAGAAATCAATTTGTATTAATTAATCTGCCTGTTTGTGATTATGGCAGCCTTACTTTTTAGTTAGTATAAGCCCTCAATATTCAGCTGCAGTGCCATCGACGTTCGCAAGCGCCACTAAAATGATGATGACGAAGTGAATAATATTATAATCACTAAAGACTTCTAATTAATATACTGTATACAGTCTTTGTTTAAGTTTTATGTGGCGTTTTAATCTTCACCCTGTGAAGAGAAAAAAGCGACCATAATACTTCTTGCAATCTGAAATCTCCAAGGCTAACAAACGCATGTCCAGTTCACAAGATACGTCACAACATACGCGGCAATATTTCGCGGAGTACCTACAACAATTTACGAGGAAACGAGCATTTCGCAAAACTGATTGCAAACCGTCGAGATTGGTTCTCGAGTGTGGCGTGTCTAATTTATCACAAATGTGCATCAGTGTAACAGGCGAGGATCGGCGCCGCCGCCGCGCGTTCTCGTACGTACGCCACACCGACGCCACCGACACCACCGGGTTGCAGGTGTCAATCCTGTCGCATAAATAATTCTGATAAACTTCCCGCTTTCCACTGAATGTCTCGTACACGTCGTAAATACTCACGCACATTTGTAATTCAAAATTTTTAGATTTCAACAGAGTGCAACGTTAGAAACGTTTACTATTTAATAGCTCTGTTTTAGAACTGAGATTTAAGTTGGAAAGTTATTGAGTTTATAGTTTTACATTATGTACATAATGCCCTCAGTAACTTTATGATATCCTGGTAAATATATAATTTCATTGGACGAACACCACTTCCTAAGCATTTTCCAACTAAATGCTGCTGTGATTTGTTTTATACATCTTAAAGGCCCTTTGTGTTCATATTTCAGAAGACTGAACTTTCTATGGCTACAACTGAGAATAGCTAATAAATCATAAAATTTCAAGTGTGCACAATTGAAATTGCTTCAATGGGCAACAAGTTATAACAGTGAACAATACTTCCTAATAATTTCTATTTGTCCAACAAATAGAAGATATCGAAAAGGTAGCCATAATAATTATGTCAATGTCGGAGTTAGTATCTACAAATCAAAATTGTATAACTATTGGTGTTAAACAGTTACGCTACGCTTACGAGTAAATCAGTTTAAGACTTGCCCTCAATAACAATTTTAAATGCACAGGTAGGTTATGTAATTTGATGTATTTATGTATTTCAGTAGTATCTGTAACAATATTAAAAAATTATGTTAAAAAAATAACCAAACCTATCACTATGCAGAGCAGCGAATTCCATGGGAATTCGTTGACAGTTTAAAGACATTAATACATTTACTGATATGCATATAAAAGCTATTCTAAGTATATATTATTTCCAAAATTTCAGTATTCCGCAACATTGTAGATCTATTTTATTTTGTCAAGCAAATTACAATAAATCTTTTGCAATCAATATTGTCATATTCGAGCAAAAGTGAAGGTGCTATAATAAATCTGTGTTATGTTATAATAAATCTAGTCATTATCCGTGTAGTGTGTCGTTTGGGCTTACAAATATTTTCGCTGAGTGGTACAAGAGTTGCGCGTACGCCGCGAGCCGACCCGGCGCGGAGCGCCAGAGTACGGCACCGGCGCGCGGCGGCGCGAGCAGGCGCACTGCAACAGGGATGACGAATATTTTTGCATTTGCGTGTCATTAAAACTAAAAAAAGTGCTGTAGAAGTGCTACGGATCTAATAGACAAAATTAAAACCAAAGTTATTCTCATAAAAATCATATATGTCCATTAGGACGATCTCTAACGCAAATCGATTGCATTTTACAATCAAACGTGCCTAGAATATTCTGTCGTGCGCATATGTTCGCCATGCCTGAACTACAAGATACCTAGTTAAGTGAGAGTGCATATAATGATAAATTGTTCGCTCATTATGTATTCTCTGACATTATTTACAACATGGCACTGTAGGTCACATTCTCAACTGTAATGTAACTATTTGTCTTTGCTAATATGTTTTGGGAAAGTTTTTGAATATTACTGTCTCGATAGCGAATTACTTTTAAATATGAATAAGAACTACTTAGTATTTAACATAAGACTATCATGTAAATAGAGAAATAGCATTGAGAAACTAAAAGTATCGTTGATACGACTGAACGTGTTGAAACACAGTTTCTGTTTCCTAAAATACACAAAAGAAAACCCTCAAAGATCGTTCAACTCAAATCCAGCCGTGAACAAGTATAATTTGAAAGGAGTATTTTGCTGCTATTTTAAAGTTTCTAGGTAAACAGGAAGTATAAACAGATTCCAAATATTTCGCTAAGAGACAGGAGGAACCGGAGGACTTCAAGGCCCTTACAAATAACCCTCAAAATACTTCTGATACACAAAGTAACTACCTACGTCATAAAGTTAAATCAAGAATTCGTATATCGTGCAAGAAGCATTCGTTAGTAGTTCCCGTTCCAAATCTTGCAAAAAATTGGGTTGAAGCTAAACATTGTGCGGAAAAAGATTTTTTAATTTAATTTCATTTCATTATACTTTTTCTGTTAGTAGACAATACAAAACTCTAGAATTTTAGATACGTAGGTTGGTTCATAACTGGTAAAATTCTTATCTCATAAAGTAAGCAGTAATACTACATTTTGTAATAAATTATTCAACATTGCGGTTCGCAGTCTTTAAATGTCAATATGTAGAGCACTTTAAGAAAGAATATTAAATAAAATATGTTTTCACTTAAAACCTGCCGCAATTGCCTTGATAAACCGCCACAAAGTATGAACCCTTCAATTAAAAAGTACATTCAGGTTTGGCAGCCACGCTGCCGCACTGCGCGCATGCTTTTTCTTACGAATTGTAATTTGGCTATATTCATTACAAAACTTTCATTGTAAAGTGTCACGGGCGAATAGCAATTGACATACCATTTTTTACACCAGTTTATGTAGAAGACGAACCAGGAAACCATTTAAGGGCGCATTAATGTAGAAGAAGACAACCTAATTAAACTATGTATTCAAGGAAGTGATATTTTAAGATTTTAATAAGACTAAGGCTTTTTAATGAACCCCATCTTGAATGTTGATATAACCATAAATGTAGAAATGATTCTACTTTGGGAACAGGAAAATTATTTAAAATATTCCAAGTGAAACAACAAACGTGAAGTATTACGTTTAGACAACATCTACTTTCTTTGTGAGAGAACATTAAAGAGCAACATAATAACCGCAAATGATAGTGTACAAAATTCGATTAGCAATACCTAAATAAGTATTATGCTGTGGTGCATCCATTGTGAATTCTTACTCTCACTTGGCATGAATGACGAAAATGTCGAAGTTGACTACTGACCTCTGCCATCGGACCTAGCAAAAGAAACAGGACAAACAAAGAAAAAAATTGTTGGAACCAATTTAAAAAAGCCATTAACAACGAGAATAACGATCTCTTGTTTATTGATTTAAATTGCAAAAGAGCGCGTCACGTCGTCGGTCGCGGTGTGGCACAGTGCGCAGGCGCACCGTCTTCGTTGCTCGAGCTTTAATTGGCGGACATGTCCGGTATTTTTCGTCATCGGCTCGGATGGCCTGGGACCGGCCTAACATTTGCTAACCCAATTCACTAGCTGTACATATCGTAAATGCGAGAACTCGAGAAGTCGAACACAATAGTGTAGTCTATAAACGTTGATAGTCTGAGCGCACTAAATCTTTTAGTACCGATCTATGTTAATCGATAGGACATTAACAACGGTGCGTCGGTAATGGTCAGTCCTGGGACACGGCGTGCTCAAGGCTGCGCTCGGTGAAAGGATTCGTCGTGTATCTGGATCATCCCGACAGTGATATCCGCTAGCCGTGCCTCTGCCTACGCGCAGCCGGCAAATAGCACAAACACGGCTTGCGCTAATTTGTAACCGACATGACATCAGCTATTAAACAAATGATATTTATATCTTATTCAAATTTTGAACTACTCTTTGACGGAAGCATGTTTAATATAAATGTAATCGTCCTTTCCTGTAATTAAATACCATTTCTAATGTCCCAACACAAATGCCACCCGTAATATTGATTAAATTTTAATGGTAGAGCCATGTACTTAAAGATTAAAGACATATTATATGCAATAAAGCTTCTAACACTATTGACAGCGACGCGGACGAATTTTTTGATGCCCTATGATTATTCCCCCTCCCCCTTTTAATATACTTGTACATATTATTATTATTATTATTTTAAGTCTGTTTGTTTTTAAATAATGCAAATACGTGTGTATAAATAAAAAGCTTCGTCAAATAAAGCTTCTTACTTCAAATTATTATTATAATCAAACATTTTCTTGGAATAGTTTTTCTAAAACATTAAGCTAAACTCGCTGGTGAACGCTGCCCGAAAATTGGTTCAGTATAAATACATGAAGGCTGTGAATAGTAATTATTTGTGGTTCGCTCGATGTACAACACGGGGCCACATCGACACCGCCGTGGAATATGCAAATGATGTTAAACTGCAACTTACGAAACTGCTCCGGCTCTCCGAGCGATAGACGTGATAATACCTATAAATAAGGACAAACTATTAATGGTGAAATAAATTGATGTGAGATCACGATTTGAAAATTATTAACCTGAAGTCATTTACACCGTGGAAAGCGATCTGTGCGCTGTTATATGCACACTTACCTACTTATGGGACACGACTACTGCTTCTGTAGATACACTTGGTAACTTGGAGGCTGTTCTTGACCATGTCGTGCTAAGATATCCAAAGTTGGGGTTTGTGTAAATTCCTAGCGATCGAAATTTAAACATCCCTGTTAGTTTTTAGGAAAGCCGTGTAAATCTATTTATAATCCGTTGGATAAATTATGTTTGTTTAACATCTTTTTTTCTATCGATATAGTAAAAATAGTTCAAATTAAGTATAACTTTTATAAATGAACTGAAATACATTATCTAACGCAATATTTATAAGTATGTCCATGACATCCTAGATAAGAATGCTTGGAAGCATGCTGGTCTAGCTCCATAGGACAATTTTGAGTCTAGACAAAATCAAACTGGTTGCTAATTTAATTGTGTAATTAAATATTACAACATTTTTTTTTTTTTTTTTTTTACATTCTGTGATTACTTGAACTCACACACTGACGAATTAGTATCACTTGTAATTTTTTTGGGAATATCGTATAGTTTTTACAATGCTTGTAAATATGTGAACACCATGTATCCATTACATAATTATTTTTTCTATCATTGCTTCATTTTTATTTTTACCTATTGTGGTATAGTAATCTTATTCCAGGTGCATCGTTTTCACATATAATTATATAATTAATGTATACAAAATATTGTAAATCATTTTAAAAGAGTAACGGTGGAGTTTCTTGCCCATTCTTCTCCATACGAAAACTACCCTTTGGAAGGGGCGACTAGAATCAATTCTATTTTTTGTTTTTGACGTTCAAAAGTGCCTTTTTGTGCCTAATTGAAATAAATTATTTGACTTTGACTTTGACTTTGACAAAGTTTGCATTGTTGCAAAAACTGGCTGGACAACGCCCAGGAATAAAAGCTATCTTTTGATTTACGTCATCATAGTTTTTTAAGTATAGATAAAGCTTCTCTTCCGACATTATTTTAATCATGTTGTATCTGCTAAATTGGCGACTTGGTTGGCGTGCATATAAAAATCGTTTAAAGTTGATTGATAACCTACTGATTGGATTACATAGGAGAGATACCATTCAATCATGTATAGATGTTTTCGATGCACATAACGATCTAGCCTCGTGTGATTGCAGTTAAACAGATGAGCTTCATTAAGATTCGAGCAGACATATTGCTAGGCGCGATGTGAGATATAACTACCCGTTAGTAATTGCGAACCGAGACAACTTATTACACGACTGTTGTCGGCTTATAATTGTCTATCCATTACTGTGTATCATGGGAAAAGTTCTCTAGCGCATCTATGTAACATATCTAATAAAAATAAAAATATCCATAGTTCGCAAGTACTGTTTAAATACCTACTGTTCAAACTTTAGAATAGGTAACGATTAAATAATGACTCCAAGATTTTATACTTAATATTATTTTTATACTTACTACTAATACTTTATACTTATTTTTATTATTAATATTATGTAAATACAAGAGAGTTATTAATATGTTTCCTATTCCCATGTCAGCGAAAAAAGTGAGATGATTTACATAAAATCAAATCGTTATGAATAGCGTATTAAAATATTGCGGCTACGGTGATCAGCGTGGGCTCCAATCTGAATGTATTATATTATTATTAAATGGAATCCATGCAGCGATTGCATTCGTTTCGGCAACATGCTAATCGCGGACGAAAAGAAACTGCATGTTTTATTAATGCATATCATTATTTATATTGTGGCATAAAGTTAGAGCTTTTTGAAATTAAGTAATTCACAACTTGGTTACTTAAGTTTTAACACTAAAATTTTAATCATATAAAAGCCTTTGTAGAAAATATATTTCTCAGGTTTAGGTAAATGGAAATTTCTTTAATTTCAATCAGGTCATCATCATCTCAAGTATTTACAGAAAAAAGAAACAGTGGCACTCCGGGAGTGCCGACAGAAGCGAAAACTTGAAAAAAAATCGGCACCGCGGAAATCAACGTGTTGATGTCTTTTACTCCACGCACCGCGGTAATTCAGTAACAGTGTCGCGAAATCAATGGTTTACAGTCCCATCTCAAAAATGCCCAACGCGCCTAAAGAAGTTTTCACTTCAAAAAATATGTGGCCGGGAAATCCCTCACGCAAAAGTTTTCATCATGACAACAATAAAAAGTACGTAAGTAATGTACGTAGTTACGTACATATATTGTTGGTATCTGGTCATTATACATTAAAATTATATGTGTATGGAGTTCGTAGGTATAAACATTAGCGTTTATGCACGCTATAATTTTACTTCCCGAATGGCAAGTAACAAGTTGCAACAACTCGTTTATTTATACCGAGATCAATACGTGAACGAATAATTACATTGACTTTTGCTCTCGGTTATTTTATAATAACACAATCCGGAATTACTTATTGCATGCTATTGAGTACATAAACTTGGTTTTCTTTTTATTTGTAGACTAAATACATTTGCTTTTATGTAGAAGCTTTTTCGGCAATCATTAAAGCAGTATTTATTGAAACTGCGGCATTTATACAACCACTGCAACCCGCACTGGGCCCGCGTGGCGGATGACGGCGCACTCCCTCTCGCAGAGAGGAGGCATGTGTCCTAGCACTGGGAACATATTATAGGCTGATTGTGCTACGTTTATTACAGTTGTTTTAGCTATCACTGTTAGTTCTTCTTTATTCCGTGACGTTTGCTTTTTAGCGCTAATCCACACATCTTCTCACACACAGGCGATTGCGGTTCCATTGCTTAGTCTGACATAACACCTGATTATTAGGGGCATGTTCGTCCACAGAATCAATTGCTAAGAAATCTAACAAAAATAGAAATCCGGTTGATATCCGGTTCGGTAGTACTTCACACTTTCTTAAACTAACTGCATTGCGTGTAAAAATCTAAACCTGCCTTTACTGGTGGCACATCGTATGTATGTACCTACTGGTAAAATTGTAAAAAAGAATGCTTACTGACGTGTTAAAAGTATCAAAGTGAACCGTGACATCCAAGCCCGACCGGGTAATTTAATATTTGTAAAACTATCCGAAAAATAACAAAGCAAAACTGCACCAGGTGCTACTTTCGTTTTCCAGCCACTTCTTGACCCGCCTGTCAAAAGCTTAACGCCAATTTGCCTCTGTATTATATTAGCACGCTTTGCACATAATCGAACGTGCATGTTAACTACCAATTAGTCAGTATCTTCATTTATTTTCACTATACACAAGAAGCAACGTCTGTCAAACGCTCACTGACTTTTTTGTCTGGACATCAAATGTCGTCGCTTCAAAATCTTTTCAACTCGACCTTTTCATTCGAAACAATTTTTTGTTCTAGATTGATTTATCAGGTGAGCGCTGAATTACATTCATATACCTAACAAATATTAAGAATATTTACTCGTATAAAAGTCATCTAGAGATAGTATCTACGTGAAGTTAATTGGTTGTTTGAATGTCTATGTCATTGTTTCCTTGTTTCATTTAACTGTAAAATATTCTTGGTGAAGTAACTTTTAAATTAACGAGACATGTTTGACTTCGTGTGGTCTTATTATTATTGGCGCAAATTACGTAATGATATATTTTAAATGCATATCTGTACTTTTTACTGTAAGAGCTCAAACTGAGACAAAACTGTGCACATTCCAGAGTAGTTTAAACGAAGAGGAAGCTTAAATTGAGCGGAAGCGGTTTCGTTTTATTTACCTAACAATATCGATTTTTGTTCCGATAATGTCTGCGGAGGAACCTACTCTTATAAATAACAGTGATTAAAACACCATATGAGAGTGAAGGTAGATTCACACGAAACCAGATCGAACCGGATCCAAATCGGAGGGAGCGTTTTCTGTAACTGGAGCAGACGGCCGTCTCGAATATCGCCCCTTATGTCGATAATAAGATTTTCTTTCGTACGCCGCAATACTGCAGTTTCTCTTTTTTGTAAGTGCACCTGTGATGTAGGCCAATCATGGCTTATTTCAACACGAACTCGTGATTGACGCTTATCCCACACAGTATTGTCCTATGCAGTATGCAGATGAATACCAAGAACGTTTGTTTACATTATATCAACTTTGATTCTTATAGGTAAATAGTTTGTAGCTTTTATATCATGTAGCTATTAATAGTGATTCTTCAAAATATACTTTCTTAGTGATATATTGTTATTAAATTATAGAACCTCCTAACGACCTTTTATTAATTATGATTTTTATCTTTAGTAATAAATGTGTTTTATACAGAGGTAAAGTTTATCGCAGGAAAGTTCACGTTAGTGTTAAACTTAATTAATGTTATATGACCATGTTTAGAAGACTAATTGTTTATCTAATTATTCAGCACTAATTTGTTATAGGTATTGCTGGTTTTATTTAACGATCCTAGAATTGATGAGCTAATTAAGTTCGTGAATCGAATCCACGAAATCAGCTGCATTACGTAACGTAGTCTGATCATGTGACCAATTAGCTTGAGCCACTGAGCTGTTCTCTAGGACAAAGCGGTCATCTCAGTATAATTTTGGTTCCTAATCGAGCTAAACCTGAACGACAGGTCGGCACACCCGCTCATAGAAATGCAGAATCTTACAGTCTAATTCATTATACCTGGCTATTATAGACATCGATAAAACATATCTTATTTGGTAACACATAAATAAGATATCTAATAGAAAGCTAGTTTTTATTGTATTCAAATTTGTAATTTTTGGTTTTATTCAATACACAACACAAACAAACGAATCTAGAGATATGATTTCTCTAAAAGATTTGTTGTATTGCTACTCTAGACATCTGCATTTAGGAATATGTATTCCAAGTTGTAGACGTTTGCAGTAAAAGGGCACTGCTCCGACTGTGCTGTCAATAAGTGATGTACACGAGTTACTGTGACATCACAGTGCATTAAATATTCTCAATCGTTGAAATCTATCTTAGTAACATTAGCATGTGTCCAATAATTTGAGCCGGTGCCGACGCGGGCGCAATGTTCGCGCCGCGTGGGAACTCGAGCACCACTATCCGATATAAATACTAACCATATTTTACGTCAGAATTCGACGCACTCTAGTTGCGCGTAAGCAAGTAATCTCCGCCATTAATGTCACGACTAGATTGTGCATCCTTGCGTAGCCACCGGTCTCCCAGTTGCCATAAATCAGTATGTAAACCGCAATCGACCTATATTGGCATTTATAGCAGCCTTATACTACTAACTCGTACATAGTAGGTACCGCCACATTTAGTATCTACCTAATTAATTGTTTAACTAGATTTCGAGTACCTATCTATAATTAACACCGGTGTAAGTAATTGAATTGCAAAAATATTTCATCAAACCTTACTTGCCTATTTAAATTAGAGTTATTCGTGTGTGAAACATCAAACGCGTTTTCAATCAATGTGGAAAGTTATAAAAGTATTCTGTTGATAAAGGAGCGCTTAGAAACATTAACTCAGGTGGAGATGCAGAATCTTCGGAACTTAGAGACACGCCCGTGGCGTGCCCTTTAATTGCATGAACCGCAATTAACCGCGTGTCATTCGAGTTTATAGTAACGCCCGCCAACAGATCAGTACGCAACATTAATTTCACTTTTACTGGTATCCGACTCGTTATAATAATCTGGCATAAAATTGCAACAGTATGAGAGATCAAAGGCTGTTCGTACGCAGCAAGCGGTCATCTTTTGCTCAAATGTCAGAGGTCGCCCCGCCGCGCGCCGGCGACGCGCTCTGGTATGCGGCCGAGCTGCAACCAGCTCCCATTTACGGCTGCCTAGCTAATACCAATTGATATGAAACAGAGCGACAATTATACAAATCATTCAGATCATTGTGGATCCTTATGTCATTAAAATATATTATTATTCGTAGTTAAAATACAAGTACTAAGATTAAAAATGTTAACATTGTTAAATGTCAGCGGACGATTAGTCATTTATGTCATAAAGTAAATTATAAGTTTTATGTCTTAGGTACCGTTAATGTCACAATGTTAAGAAGATAATTAAAAGTTTACTAAAGTTAACTTCATGCTTAGTTACTTATTACTGGATATTAACATTTGAAGTGCGATAGGATTCAAAGAATTACCTTTTAAATAATGCCGGACTATCACATTAATTGAGTATTTCTTTGTGTTCAAATAATTTAATTGTAAAAATAACAACGTAATCAATTCGCAGTCACACACAATCATAACATCGTGCTGCACGTCGAACGTTCGCCTTGAATTGCAGAGAATGACCAGCGGCATGTTCAGGTTTATTTCGAATCAATTCTATGTAAAACGTCCAATTAAAACCGTCACAATGTGGTCGCGGCTATCTTGGTCCAATCTGTGTCGGTCGCGGACTCGCGGACCACGCTGGTCGCTCCGCGTAACACTTGGATCATGCGCTGGATCAGCCCCGGCTCCCCGACTAGTCATTATCGTCACATCGGAACTTCACAGTTAATTGTCCGCGTATTTTTGTTGTAAATACGACGCAATTTGTAGACATCGTTCGATAGCTCGCGGAGATAAAGTCGGCCATTGTAATTGCGATATCGAGGCCGCTTATTCGTGTTAATTAAAGATATCGAACTAGATCTACGATACTGATATGAAGCGGACTATTTTATAAAACGACATGCATTATTTTCGTTCATAATAATCATAAAATATAGTGATTCCAGAATCGGCAGAGCTATTGTATAGTAAAGTTGTAACTGAACATAACACAAAGCTTATTACGCCAACATGTCCACTGCGTCTATAATAATATATTCTTCAATTAATTTAAGAATGCTAATAATAGATATCGGTTCATAAATCTTTTAGAAGCATTAATTACTTGCCTGAGATGGCATGAAGGTAGAAATAATACAAATGGGTATAAAATGTAATGTGTATTCGCGCTAACGAACATTGCAATTTAAGATTTCTAGAATATATAAGAGAGGTAAGGTTTCTCTGCAGCTCTACCTTATTAGTCGCATCAATAGGTAATAGAAATGTTATTAGTAACTTGTGTACGCGTCGCCAGGTCTTCTCACTACTGACCACATTCCTGATTGCTGGTAAAAACTCAGAAACAGCTTACGAGAACCAATTAGAAAATATCTTGAGCTTTTTTCTACATTCGTTTTTTTACTGTAAATACACATTGTAATGAAAAAAAAATGTAATTGAGAATAACAATATAAGAGATATAACGTTTGTATAGCAGTGGTATCGGTGGTCGGTGTCGGCGCGGGCGCAGCGTGCGTGGCGCAACCGCGCTCGTTAACCCACATGCACCGCGCCGCGCTGCCACTGCTCAATACAAAGTCATCAAATTCACATCCTTGCTTGTCGATAATACTTGTTTTAACTAATTACTCAATTAGTTGAACAACCAATTTGATTACTATTGTTTTCTATCAATTAGGTTCGATATACGTCAACCTGTAACCTTCGAAGTAAAATTACAAGTTTGACGCAGGTAGACACCATAAAACAATCTAGGTCAAGTAAAGTATACATTAACTAACTTAATGCAGCTGGTGTTTTCTCAGAAAGTAGGTACCTATTCTGAACAACCTAAAATAATTTAAAACTGAAAAACCCGTGTAGGTTACAACGCTTAAAGGTGACCGATTTTTAAATAATTATGCACACACATTATGCCTACAATGAGTCGCTAAACGATTTGTTGCCGTGTTGCGAATACGAACCCGAACCAATGCCAATAATCAACGCTTATCGGTTAAGTTAATAGCCTACGATGCTATTCCGAGACCAGATTCTCAGAAAAACCACTGCGGCGACCTTAGCCCAGCCAACTATAATGGTTACCTGCACCTTTACCTACCAAAGCCTGGGATTACCCACTACAGAGCTAAACGTAGACGTACCAGCAATTTAACCCAATATTTTTACCTTTATGATAGATACTTATGTCTCAAGAACCATCGACAAGGTTTCCTATAAGCAATTTAAAGTTAATCCACCGCTCGGAACGTTCCACGATTGTGAAATAGGGTTTAAGTAATGTCAAAAGCACTATTTTTAACAGTGTTAGTTGCAAAACAATTTCGCATGTTAACTTAGTGTTTCGTTTAAAGTAATGACAGGCTGTAGACAATTT
Organism: Agrochola litura; assembly: GCA_949152395.1. NCBI lineage: Eukaryota > Metazoa > Arthropoda > Insecta > Lepidoptera > Noctuidae > Agrochola > Agrochola litura. The sequence continues at coordinate 15,008,230 of OX424493.1, forward strand.
AGTACAGTTAAAATATGTTTGTGAGGCAATGACGTAAAGTACTGATTGAATTTAGAATTTTACGAGCCACTCGCAAGAGAGTAAATAGATTAATTTATGATCATCACTAAGCTAAGCTTGCTTCATTGTCCAGTGCTGATAGTCTGCAAGTTAATCAATAAAATAATAGCAAATCATCAGAAACCATAGACTAATAAGATGTCGGGTTACTAAATGTTATATCAATTATAGTTCTGTATTTTTCTGTGCCACATACAAAGCATGTATAGCTACGTAGTTGCATGCAATATAATTTATTATTCCATACTTCATTAGATATTGTAGCAAAATACACGAGCCCGAACAACTACAAACATTCAAACAAAAAATAACGTCATTGTTCTTAATTAAAGATTCGTTCCAGAATTTTTTATTGCTCATAAGTATTACATTCCGTTTTGAAGTTAACAACAGTTATTAAGCACATTCGAAGACGTCACGATATTTTATTTGTTTTTATAAAAGAGTGTATGATGTATGTATAGTAGGTAAGGAATTAAATTAAAGAGTTATTGTTAAGTGACTACAAAAAATTCGATAATATCAAATAAAAACTTTTTACTCGACTGCAAAGACAGGGTTATGTTTTTCACACGTATCTGGGTTTGTATGTAGTGGAATGGTGGTATTCCTTTTATAAATGTCTCTACACAGTTTTCTTGATGAATGATCATATCTTATAGGTAAATCATATATTTTGAACACGAGATAATAATACGAGCAATACGGACTCATAGTATATTATTGGTGTCTGTAAATTATACAGCAAGTAAATAATATTTCGTCAAATATGAACGAGTTACCATTGTATCAGCTGTCAGATGAAACTTAATATCGAGTGTTTCGGTCCCTCGCGCTTGCTCCAATTCATCGTGTCGTTTGACAGACCTTTCTCATTTTACGACATGTATATCGAACATGTACGGAAACCTCCAGCGTTAAATATAACAGAACATAACAATTATACATTTTAAACACTTTAAAATACGATACAAACAACGAAGGATGTGGAAATGAGTGTAATAATGTAGAAAGTAAAAATATATGTATAGACAACCACTAGAATTACATACCGTGTGATGATCTCAATTCTGCTTTCATTTTAATAAAATTTTATATTCACTTTTATTATTTGGTGTTCACGCTGAAAGCAGGCTTGACTCGGAAAGCACCGCGCCGCCTGCGCAGGCGGCGCGGGCCCAGCGCGCAGGCGCTACGTGATGCCTGATAGGCGCGACGCGTGACTTGCTCGCCCTGGTTTTGTACAGGATCTAAAGACTCGAAGCGAGCTTATTAATTAAACATTCAGATACGGATATTTTCTGTTTTATGATATGCGATGCCGACGCGGTAAAGTTTCAATCGTTACAACAACATTCCCAGTACTCCACTAGTATGTACAGCTATAATAGTGTTGTCTTTGTTAATTGAGTAATGTCATTAACCGTATTTTTTTCCTTTTTCCAGATTGACTTCGCTCCTTGACTTCAGACAACTTCATAACATCATGGATAATATGGTCAATTGCACTTACTTTGCCAAAAGTCTGGCTAATTAAGTTCTCGACCAACAAGGATAGGGTTGGGGTGAATAATGGGAAAAAGGAACGTACGGATCAAGTTCGCACACTGCATTGGTCCGCCGATTGACTCGAGCACGTTGGGCACGTCCGAGTAGCACCCCAGCCCGCGCCCCGCACTCCCGCACTCTCAGTTACCGACGCTCTAGCGACTGCCAATAAAGTACAAGTCATACCGGGTTATTCACTTATTTAAATTTAGATATATTTATTGTAGTACAAAGATAAACTGAACACAAACATTGCGAGCTTAATGTAGCAAAACTGACAGGAGAACGAACCGAGTTGTCGTCCTCGGTTGTAAATGAAACGGTAGTCATGACGGCCACTGCCCCAGAACTGTCAAAGTCGGATTTCTTTGATTTCGTGACGTCCAACGAGGTTACTGATGCCCAGTACAAACAACAGATGCGTTCTGTAAATGTGTTCATGGAATCACCCGACTCGAGGTCGAATCCACTGCTCTCAGAGGAGCCCAAAGAACAGAACAATAATAACTTGCTGAGCGTGACTGGCGCACAAATTGGCGCCAACAGTGGTATGGCCACTGCCACAACTTCCACGACACTACAGAGTTTCGACTCTATTTGGAACGTGGACCGCGAACGTGATCGCTTAGATACTACTATGTTAGAAGATCTCAACAAGTTTTACTGGAATCAGGAAAGCGATATTAATGGCACGCATCCCTGCACAGACACGGCAATTTCAAATAAATTAATAAACAACACGGACGGACAAATTTACACACTGACTGTATTAAATCATGACATGACGGAAACTAGTTCGAGTCGATACTGGGCTAAAGAAGAAGACGTGTCTATGTCTAGTCCAACTGACATAGAACCACACAACTCCTTAGATCTCGAATCCATATTAAATATGAACGGATTCCCCAATGACTTCAACCAAGATTTACCAAAAGTAGAGGGTTTCACTTATGAAGATGGTGACTCAGAAAGCCAACACGCTGATTTGAGTACTAGTGATCTAGTGAAAGTGGAACCCTTCAGTTACGAAGAAGGCGAATTTCAGAGTAGTGACAAAAAAGATGACTCTCATAGTTCATCTATTCTCGTGACACCAGCCTTATTAGAAAGTCAAGTAGAATTTAATAACAATAATAATGATTGGAAAATAACGGATCAAAATACAGAATCGAATGAATCTTTGCTCAGAAGCGCATTACAGGGAAAAGCCTTTATTAGATATAGTACTATACAAAAAAATCCTGCAAAAGTCGATGTTAGTAGTGAACTGAAACGAGTCATCGCGACAAATAACAATAAACCTGATGTACCATCAATGTACCAAGACAGCAAAGATGAACTCTTGATGGCGATTTCGCCACCTAATCGTTTAAATATTTCAATATTATTAGAAGACCCCAGCAACTCTGTTGTTTCAAATGGGGAAAATCCATCATCGACGCAAAGTGTAGACGACATTTTATTGTCACGACTAGATACCAACTACCCGGAAGACTACGAAAAGTTGAAGAGGATAGCAACAGAACTCGGAGAATCGATGCAACCGTTCTGTACCGTAGAACCTATTGACCCGACGCGAAGTGTCTATAACATACATCACGTTAACGGTGAACTAGTGACCATGATCCCCGCCGGGGAGGTCCAGCTGAACCAGCACTTGCAAATAGTGACAGCATCGCCTACCGTGACGAGCACGAAGCCGGGAAATAGAAGATACAAGAAACCGCAGAATAAGAACCCGGCGCCGACGCCGCAAGCGCAGTCGGGGACGGCCATTCAAGCGGCTACCTCTACGTCGAATGGAGTGAGGAAAGAGAGATCTCTCCACTACTGCTCCATTTGTTCGAAAGGATTCAAGGACAAATACTCAGTGAACGTGCACGTGCGGACGCACACGGGTGAGAAGCCGTTCACGTGTTCGCTGTGCGGCAAGAGCTTCAGGCAGAAGGCGCACCTCGCCAAGCACTACCAGACGCACATCGCGCAGAAGACCGCCGCCGCCAACGGCGCCGTCAAGCCCAACAAGCAGAGGTAACGCGCGCCCGCGCACCGCACACCGCACACCGCTCACACCCCATTGATAGTCAATTGAACTTTATCGTGGTGATATAATAACAAATGTATTTTCTTATAATCGATACTTAAAGGCTGAAAATATCACAGATGAATTTGGTAAGGTGCTAATAAAGTAATAATTTATAGAGAAATAAGACGGTTACGAAAGAGATGTGAAGGTTCTCGGCCGTTAATCTTATTTGTTAATTTGTATGTAATTCCGCCCGTTACCGTATACATTTTAGCTTTAGCTAAGAACAGATACTTTTAAGTGTTTTACAAGATTATATAAAATCGACTTACATTGCATATTTATTAGTCATAAATACTAGTTTACGTTAGAAGTCATATTTGTAAACAACGTTATGCATTTTGGTATAAGTAGGTAGATATCTGACGCTAGTTCCTTGATATAAGTAAGTGCACCTCGACACGACGCTGGTACCCACTGCGGTTGGTTATAGTGTTTGTTTAAACGGTGGATTATCGACAATGTGTCTCAAAGTAACATCAGATAAATTGTGAACAATGATGAGCACCGCTGGTGTTACTGGCCGCCGCCGCGCCGCCGTAGTAATTTCTCCCGCTGTGCGACCGACTGAACTTTCTAAAAATAAAAATAAAAAAGACTAAAAGAACGAGTATTCAGAACCCAGCATCTTTCACCGCTCAACTATCGCATCTCTTCACTGTGCTCCTCTCGGTTTGAACAGTGCTTTTTATTTTTTCGAATATGGCTGCACTATAATTTTTCGACATTTCTATTTACTTAGAGTTACTCTGCGATGTTTAAGATAAAGCTTTGTACAAAAAGTTGTTGTTAATACTTGCGCTATTATTATAATGTTCTCCTCGGAAATTGGAACGTAATAGCTTGTTCGGGACGGGAGGGACCATTATTCGAGTGTCCATATCGGACGACGCGACGCAGTGAATGGTTTCTCATTCCCAATATTACATCTTTCGCCTCATACTGGGAGAGGCCTGATTGCCCTCAGATTGCTATAAATTATAAATACAAGTGCTGTTTCAATCGCGGTCTTTAAAATGTGCTCCCTTTCTCGTCTAACAAATTGGCCTTTCTTTGTTCCGTCTGTGTGTTTATAACACAGGGCCTCGCCCAGTCATTATTTATATATACGTACCTAGGTAGCCTCTTAGACATTGTTTACTGTCGAACACCTATGTAAGTAATCATTTTATGTCTTCCCATTATAACCTACCAGTTATTAGCCATGAAACAGTAATCTTGAGTATGAAAGTGCATGAAAGTACTGTGCATGCTTACCGTCCTCCGAGTGAAAGTAATTACCTAATACGCGTATAGACATCACTCTAATCTGTTTCACTGACATTTTCAGATACCTTTCTAAGCAGTCAGGTGGTTTGTGCTCAGTTTATTTCTTCTACAGAACTGAATGTTATCGTTAGTTTCGTGAGGATGTGAAATAATGGTTTTTCTTTTTATTTTCGTTTGAGAATCTTTCATAGCAATCATGCGACATGTAGTGAATAGCCAGAAAGTTTTGTGAAAGCGCTTTCATTCGCCTACTAGAGCAAATGAATTTAAAAAATATCACGTCATTAAGTTAAATTCGCTAAGTGCATCCTCACAATAGGGGGAGCCAATGTGCTAAATAATGATATCGTCTAATGACGATGAATACTCAGTATCATAACGAAAATTAGTGAAATTAGTGTAAATTAGCTAATTCTGCAACATGATAATAATATAATCTAAGAAACAGTTTTCTTTAGTAGTGGCAGTTAGTTCAATTTGATGCCCATTTAGTACAAATGTTTTATTTTTTTCTAGAAAGGAATACTTACGTGGGCACGGCTACATACTTATGCAGACATACCTAAGTATGAGAGAAAATAAACGGTTAACAAGGCGATACAATTTTAAACAAAACTGAATGCTAATGCAATTGGCACAAAAGTTAACTCAAGAAATACTTAGTAGTCGCAGTCTCGTAGTTAGACCATTACGTGGTCACTGATCAATGCAGTACAATAAATACGTTAATAGGTTATACCATGCAGTGTCTATTACAATAGTTCAATTATGTACCGTGATTGAAATTAAACCACCGGAATTAAGGTCAAGTTATAATACATATTTTGGCCTCCGCACGTCAGGCGCGCGGTATCTCACACAATGTCATAGCGGCACGACCTAGTCATTTTTTAACCGACTTCTTAAAAAAGGAGGAGGTTCTCAATTCGTCTGTATATATGTATTTTTTTAATTCATTTATGTTCATCGATATTTTCGTCAGTTGAAGACCGATTGTTTTTTGATTTGGTAGAGGAAGCTTGCGCGGTGGTCCCTTATGAGTTGTATTAATTTAACTTGAGTAGTTTTTACTTAGCTTCAATAATACGTATTTTTTCACTTAGTATATATATGTTGATGATGTTATAATAACATCCTGTCACTGATATTTACATAGCAAGTATTGGTAAATATACGAATTTGTGTGGGGGTAGAAACCATAATTGAAAAGTGAAAAAAAAAACTACATTACAAAAAAAAAAACAACCCACTTCTTGGATTTTTTGGAAGTTGGTTATTTTTTCTATTAAACTATTCCATTAGAAGTCAATTGAAAATAATTAGACTGCCTCGTTGGTCTAGTGGTCGCAAGCCCTACTGCTAAGCATGAGGTTCTGGGTTCGATTTCCAGGTCGGGCAAAGTGTTATTGGGTTTTTCCATCTGAAATTTCTCATTAGCAGCCCGGAGTGTAGAAGTTGTGCCCGATGGTGGCAATAGGCTCGGCCCCTATTACATGGGTCTAAAACAAAAACTAAACCTCTGCTTTACCCTTCGGGGTAACAAGGCGTGACGTTATTTTATGTTATGTGAAACTAATTCAGCTATGCTTAAAACTGCCTATAACTGGATTTGTGTCCGGTTGATGGCAATAGGCTCGCCCTCTATGACATGGGACTTAAACATAACTGGCGAAATGTGGGTGTCCTATCGGGTGCACCTCGGCGCACTTCTGCCTAACACTTCGGAGAATACAGAAGTGATGTTATGTTATGTTAAAACTGCCTATCTACCGACTAACTCGTGAATATAAAATAACAGACCATAAGGTTTTTACCTCGTTTACTCTATCAACAAACTACTTAGAGCTTTACACTTCACAAAAATTTTCATTTCCCTAAAGTCGTTTCGTTCCTTGGCCCTTCCGTCCACAAGCTATATGTATACATGAATATCTACCTACGTCTATACCGATTTGTTAATTTTAGAAACAGCTTTACTAGCTCCGATAATGGCAACGTATTTAATTATTTACACTTAGCCGGGTTAGACCTTTGAAATAAACTGGCAATTTCTAAAACCCTATTATTAAATAGGAAGACATTCATAAAACAATATTGTAAATCAACAAATTAATTGAACTCGGCAGTTCGTTAAAGATTTAAAGATAGAGATACCAATGTTGAATTTATTTGTATCTTAAATTACAGTTTCTAAAGTAATTATACTATGTATAGTATTTCTTCGTATCCGCTTTAACGTTGGACTAATAACATAATAATTTTAATGACATCTCTCATATTCTGTTTTGAAACTGCCACTGTAAGCTTCTCTACTTACTTATAAATGCTAAGTTGCCGATAAATATATGCATCTTGCCAGTTGCAATACTGATGAACAAAGAATGTTCAGTATTCAGCAATTTGTAAACGAACACTGCCCCTCGACGCTCCTGTGTGACTGTGACACTGCAAATGCGTGGAAGTTACTTAAGTTTTTATAGTTCTGAGTCTCAACCCTTTAAGTATTTCGGTTATTTTTACAATAATTTTGTATGAACGCTTTATAAGTACCTAGTTGATATGATTAAACATAAAAGTTTTACAAAAATGCTTTTGTCGATTAAGAACACTACTAAATAATCATACTGAACAAAACGAATTATATTGCATCGCATTAAGTTCACGCGGCACATCTTTTAAAATGATTTTCAGACTGAATTTTGTACCTACACTGTCTCCTCAGTTAGTACGTGCATGTGACGAGTACTATGAAGCTTTCTATTGAGATTGTCGTAAATATATTTAAAAGTATAGTTGTAAAGCCAGAGGAAACTCTTTAACAATACTCATTATCTTGTAAATATGTATCATGAATGAATTTTATAGAAAAGTTGACTTTGGAAGTAAATTTTATACTCTACCACTTGTATCTCATTAGATGGTATTTGAATTACTAGCGAATTTATAGTTTTAATAAGTACCTAAATAAGAAACATTGAGAGATTTACCAGATTACTTTAAGATACTATGGCTACCTTCATAAATTATGTGAGTGCATAAATGGTTGTTAATATATTCGTGTAATATATTAAATTATGTTGGTTTTTGAGTACATTATTTTGAAAAGGTTTATTATTGAAAAGGATTATATTGATCGATTTTTATTGCATTTGTTCCTGAGTTGATTATTAGATTTTATTGATAATTATGTCTTGTTTATAAGGTTCTATGAGTAATTATTGCATGAATAATTTAATTTTATATAGTATCGGAGTTGTTGTAAGGGAGACGTGGATGACTCGCTATCGACGATGATTTGTAATGTTCAATACTTTGTAAATACTGTTTATTTATTGAAAGTCGTCTCTCGATTCACGAGGGCATCGCTATCGGCTCTTATTTCATTTCAATTAACATTATTTTATTTCATCTACTCCACTTTAACATACATTTTGTTTTTATTTCAACCAAAAAAAACATAAACATGAAAAAGGTTTATCTACGTCGCCCTTAAGCTGAGCCGTCCTGTACAATACTTCATTATTTATTTTTAGAATTATATTTTAAGGTGAAGAAAATATGAAAACAAAAACATAATTGTATTTTGATTAACCGGAGCTGTGATTTTTTGCTTATCTGTATATCTATTAGACAGTGTGAGTGTGGTGCTCGCAAGCAGCTCACTGCACTGATTCAATCACTGAGGTCTTCCGAACACTGGGCGACACGTGCACTGCTCCGCCTGCTCCACCTCTGACAAACGAGACACGTTTTTCATCAGAACCTGTTTTCGTACCGCGAATATATTTAAACATAACAAGACTATAAAGGCCTACAAATATTGACAAAATGGCTACATTATATTTTGCATGTTAATCGACTGTATTAGGTATTTTCCGTCGACCATTTAACTGAAAATGTGAAAGACAAGTCATGCTTTCATGTTTCACATATTTATTAACAATTAACTTCTTGGAAGTAAAAAATTCGATATTGAAATACCTTATAACCGACGAAATAAACGTAGAAAAATAAATGAAATGACAGAACCCAATGAAATATTTTATGAAACTTGACAACAGTGACAACAGTATACTCTTAGTAAAGTAACTTCTTAAAGCAAAAGACGCAAGAGCAGTGCGCGTGGAAGCCAAGTGTCAGAAATAAAGTCAGATTAGATCTGATCACGTTAAATCAGTATCACACCGTAAGGTACGTGTAATATAATAAATGTAGCTACCATAATTTTTTACAACATTTACAGTTTTATAATGAATTTCTTATATTTTTACTTTCCTATGTTAGTTTGCTAATAAAATGTTTTTTTTATATAATATGACATTTTGTTTTTTTTCCTTTATCAACATCATCGTGCTGCGTTGACTTCCGATCGCACGCTATTTAATTTGAGCCTAGGCTACTCACATCCAACTGCTATTAGCTATCGACATCAAGTGGATATTGTTGGCTTTTTCACACAAACTGAAGAGTCAACTGGGTATCTATAACGCAACTTGTATTGTAAACGATGAGCTGGCATTCACTGCATATTTACTTTTACGATTCAAATCCAGTCGTGAACACCTCATGCAGATTTTGAAACTTATTTTAAGTCTGTACTAAAGAGTGAGTAATTTTCATGGAAACACTCTGAATATTTAAATTATGAAACTCCCATCTGATTTGCGAATGCTTTAAATAAGACCGACCTACTTGGAAAATACACGCTTGCTTGGTAGAAGGAAACTGACAGCCTAGTAGGCTTGAACAGCCTGACTGCTACGTTGGTCACTGATACTAGGCGTATGATCGTGGGTTCGATCCCCAGGAAGGGTAGCTACAAGGGTTACTTAGTCCATTTATTAGGTATTTCTTATTGGCTTTCCGAACTCTGGATTTGTGTCTGTTTGATGGAAAGAGGCTAATTAGTATACATGTACAACAAACATAGGACTTTTTTTTAACAGAACTGGCAAATGTGAGTGGAACACAGGCACTGAGTTATGTTAACTAATAACAAATGAATTTGGTAAGTATAAATATTGTCAATCTTCAATGCTGCGCCAGATGAAAATAAATGGTCTAGACCACTCACAAATCTGTACCGACGTGGAAGACACAGCTTTGTTTCCGGGCTTTTCTCTTAGCTATAGAAGTAAGTAACTGCACTCAAGATCAACCAATTTTAAAATAATACGTAGAAAGACGTATTTTTTTGCACTAACCAGGAAAAGATACGAAGTTTATTTTTAAGCCCAAATTATATCTCCAAAAGAGTTTTCCGGTAAAACCACAAAACCCAAAAACAAAATAAAAAATGCAGTGATTTTTGCTTTGAAAATACTAGCAGCATTATTTCTGGGTTTAAAAATGTAGGCATAAACCGTAAACTTTGGATATACCATAGTTTAAACAGGACGCCCTAGTGGTTCTAATCGTTATTTCTAATGAGAGGACGGTACCGAGGTAATTACGCAACTTTACGTAATTAAAAGTATAAGGACTTATCAAATACTTATCTAGGGTACGTTCAGCCACTGTAAATTATTATAGAATAATCTAAAAGTTACCTAGGTTGGAACTTGGATGGATCTTTAGGATGATGGTGTTAAAGAAGCTCTATAACCGAATTTTTATTATTAACTAGATAAGGTATTCATGAAAAAACCAAAAATATTAATTAAGTAATGAACAATGAACACTCAGATCGGAGATTTAGTGTTAATTTCAAATAGTTTACCGAGTTTGGGGCCTCACCGAAGCCATTGTGATAACGTTAAGATGAGTTAACAAAAGGCATGTATAAATAGTTGCGGGTAGTCGACGGGCATTGTTTCTTGCGGTTCCGGCGCACACGCACCGACCTAAGGCGGTAATTAGTTCTATTGTGGACGGACCGATGCTATCGACGCCACAAATACTTCCGATGGATTTACGTACCTGCTTTCCACTCATTGTTTACTTATGTGCTCTTTATTAATCGTCCGTCGGTCCGTCCCGCCGACCACCGACCGACACAAAGAACATCGCGCCCAATTAATTTCAATCCAACCATCGCTTTGTATAAACCATGTTAACCAAGAAACAACCTCTTTATAAGGTCATTAAAGCATATTAAATTATAAAAAGGTGAAGAAACAATTTTAGATAAATGGTGCAGATAAACACCTCCCTTATGAATACGGAACGTACGCGCAATAAAAATGAAAAAAAAACTGGATTCGTATCAATAGCAACAGGGAAAAGCGACACATAAGGGCAGACAACAATCCTTATAAAGTAAACAGAGCGATTGTACGAATTCAAAATAACTAAGTTATGAGCTCAAGAAAGCGGACAGCAAAACGGAAGTATAGCGGACGACCTTCCTTCACATAGGAATCTGTTGACGCGCGCTCCGTCGACTAATAAAAAAACAAGCTCATATAAACTCGAACATAAGTCGTGCCCGTATATGTTATCGCTTGAAAGCAAAATATACAAATGCTGTAGCATACTTAATGTAAACAGACTTGTGAATATTGTGAGGCACTTCGACTTTCTCCGAGTGATGGGCCGTCAATCATCATAAATTAGAGACGATTTTCCAGTTATCACTTTGATATAACTTTATACTTAAGTCCACATAGCCTCTAAATGCATTCATATAAGGAATAGGTACCGTTGAAAAACTGTATTACAGTGGAGGTTTACTGGGTAACCGTATCGATCAAACTGATATAAAAGCCATCTAATGGTGTCCTGAGCTGTAAGGATTTTCGAATAAAACCAGTCTTATTTTTTGCCATAAAAACGAGTAGATGGGTACTTTTTCGGAATTACTTGCAATCATTACAGAACGTGGGAGAAAAGTTCCAAATTCGACAATTGCTAACCAATTAATTAAATAAAATGATTCACGGTTAAATCTAAAAATATCATGACCGCAGTTATCCGGTTAGCACTATTACCTACTTGTAGATAACTGCTAGCTAAACCGCAGTTAAAGTAAAAGAACCATTATTCTTTCCAAAATGTATCTAATATCGAAAGCACCGACTGTAGGAAACGAGCGAATCTTTAAAATGATAAATGATACACAGAGTGAAAACAACAGACAAAGTACACAACGTAACTAGACGTCATTAGTTGGCGCGCTTACAGGAAATCGTACATTATGAGTGAAAACTGAGCATTCTGCATTTTCAACTGAACGGCGAGGATACTCGGGTACATGAACAATTAGTAGTAATAGATGAGTAAACGTCAATATTTTCTCAGCGGCAGTAATGCACCGGCGGCGACCGCGGTGTGTTGTTTGTGCGGCGGCCGTACCGTCCGTAATCACTACATCTGTTGCTCATCCCGCTATTAGGCACGGAACAGAATTGGAAGTCTCAATCAGACGTGGAGGCTGGCCAGTTTATTGGTGGTTTAGCAATATTGTGTGGTTCCTAATAGTACTTATTCAGGTCTAACTGATCGAAGGGGAGAAAAATTGTTTTGATCTTTAGCCTAAAAGATCCGATCTGTGTTGGAACTTAAAAAGTTCGAACTTAATTAAAAACAACAGTAAAAGAAGGGTTATGTTTATTGAATGACTTTCAATTATTTGTAGAGTAGCACCTATTCATAAACATTTTTACCTCGTGTTGACTCGACGGCGGGGCTGGCGATCTCTAATTCGCTTTTAATCCGCCTGTTACCCAGATACCTATCTATCATAAAGATCGTGTCAGACATATCTAAGTAGGTAGTTACATTTGACTTGAACTCACGCGTCATCTCCAATCAAAAGGGTTAACCTTTTCACAGCGATTAGAAAACCGCTAAAGCTGATTTGTAAAAAATCAACTACCAAAATGAGGCTTTCATTAACCGCTCTAACTTTCTACTATAGATCTTACACGGAAGTTACATAGAGCAGAGATAAGTGGACAGTGCGCGATAACATCGCGTCGATGTAGACTCCATAACAACGTTAATTTATTGTCGTTACAGGAGACTCACGAGCACTAAACTTACTTGACAATGTAATGAAATTGCTAATTTACTGCTGAAACCGATTTACGATAAGTTTTAGTACATAGAGGTTCCATTAAACGACGTAACATCGAAATATTTAAACGTTAGGTGTATATAGTATCATTGTATTTCTGCCAATCAAATCTAATGAACATAAACAAAATGACGTTTAATTAAGTTTAATGTTAATTATTTTAGTGACCCGTTTTTGTCCGAACTGCATTCACCACTTTCGTCAAGCCCCAGAAATATTTGCCTACCGTACCGGGCATGATCTACAGTGGCTTATATGGAAAGCTCTGAATTGATTGCGTATCCAAGTAGGCCGCTGCAAACACAATTTGACGAAGTGGTGTAACTGACCCATCCAACACCCAGTGCGAGTGCGGTGCTTCTGATCAGACCATGCTTAAACAATATTAAAATAATCAAGCAAAGTACCGTCGACATGAAAAGAAGAAGAAAACCGGCCAAGTGCGTGTCGGACCACGCGTTCCGTTGTTGGGATGAATTTATCCCAAGAACAAACTCAACTTTGTAGTTGAAAAACATGTTCTGGCATACGGAATGTATGGGAGAACATGTTTTTACAACCGCAAATGTAAGTTGGTCGATTATTACTAAGAGTCTCTGAGCTAAGCCGCGGACAGACAGACGAACATGACGAAACTATAAGGGTTCCTTGTTTACTACGGAACCCTAAAATTAGGTTACTACATTAGTTTTAACGCTTGTTCTTGGACAAGTCAGTAATAAATGACTTCTGCAAATTGCTCTTCTTATTGTGTCCATCCAGTGTTTGCTGTCTAGCACTCGATGGACCATCCGCAAACGCATTCATTCTCCTATGAATGCGTTTGCGGATGGTCCATTCCCTCCATTCCCCAAAATTCGAGGATCGCATATAATTATAGTTCGAAGTGGCGGTGCTTGGGGGAGGCCTATGTCCAGCAGTAAACGTCTTTCGGCTGAAATGATGATGATATAATTATAGTGTTTATATATAATATGTGGTTCAAGTCAGTCTTAGGAGTCATTTTACCCGAGTTTCGTTCACAGGTTGGTAGCACGATGCATCCTTTACTCTCTGGTGCTGGTATTTACACTCATGAGTAAATACCAGCACTATACACTAACAGCAAATAAATCTGTGTAACATATTATATTCTTCGTCAAATACGCCACGGTCAGTGATCGCATCATAAATACGTTTATTTTCTGTAAACTTATTCACACGCATTTATTTTATTCATATGAGGGAAAAATGCATCGCCATTTAATTCTATATCACTTGACTTTTATAAGCATCTTGGAGAATTATACGACACACGCTGCTGCAGTTGACGCCATTATCAAAAATAAACCTAATGTGGTATTCTAATTCAGTTGCTTTGTATTCTGTACACGACCAGGCTGACAATGGAACTGAGTTTTTTTTCAAAATTGCTGTCTTAACACGATACTTTGTTGTCTCGACGTTGAACAAAATTTTTTTTTACAGAAAATATTTAGAACCAATTAGTCATTCGCAGTCCGTGTACATTTTAATTTACATAATGTTGAGTCATTAATCGATAGAGCCATTTAATCAAAGTAGTTTGTGCAAAGTTGGTCATCCGTGCGAAATGTGTATGGCATTTTTATTGTCGTTTAATCATTTTATGGAAGCTGCTGTTTTGATAATGAGAGACAGGAAGTAATCGTGAGACAACTAAGGTTAAGCTTATAAAGTTACACACATTATACGATTATAATTGCCTTACTGAAGTTTTTAGTTACGTCTTGCCTACAAGGAATTCTCAACGCACTCTGCCAGACTACGTAGTTTAAATATTGGTATAATAACATATTTTGTTGTACGGTAGTCCGCATGTCAGTGATAACAAAGCCAGTAGGTAATAAGCTGGCCTCTTATTCTATTGAAACTCGACACTACGCTAGGCCAGCTCAGCTGACGTACAGTCTGCACACACACATGATTATCATCTCCTAACGTGTCATCGTCCTTTAATTTTCTTCCTTTCCCGTTCTTATTTTCTGTATCCTCCCACTTCTAGCTGCTTTTATAAATCTGCTCTTCAGAGTTTCCTTACCACCACTGTAGATCGCTTACGAGGAAACTGCTTCTATACTTCGTATTCAGTAACTTGATAGCTCGAAGAAAAATTATATTTGGCCAAAACTGTAGTTTTGGGGTATAGTGATAATCTAAGTTAATAGCTAACCCGGCAAACGTTGTTTTGCCATATAAATGATTTATGTTTGGGGTGGACCACCCTTATCACTTAGGGGTATAAAAATAGATTACGACCGATTCTCAGACCTACCGAATAAACTTATAACATTTCATAAAAATCGATCAAGCCGTTTCGGAGGAGTATGGCAAATAACAATGTGACACGAGAATTTTATATATATATAAGTTATAATTTTATAAATGAATAGTGTTTTAAAGTTTATGTAATTAAATTCAATTAAAACTATTCATGTGTGTTTTAGTCAGTAACTGGTATCTCTCCAACTGTCAAGTTACTGAATACAATTAAAAGTCCAAGTAAAGCAGGCGATCGCTTGACTGGTTAAAAAAATAAACACTAAATCGCCATTTTTGTTGGCAAACATTCATGATGACAAAATGTGTGTGAAAAAATACACAAGGTTTAAGTAAAATACGATTTGTTGGATTATGCCATGTAGACATAGCTCAGTTTAATATTCTTAATCACATATTATTCAATGATATCTTAATTTAAAAAAACACTGAAAAACATATAACTACTGTGTAATTACAAAAATACCTAACCTTATTTAAATGAAACAATTTCAACGACGACACAACGGTAATCAAGATCTTGCATTAAAATGTCTTAGAACAAAAATAAATAAATACATAACTACTCTAAATTACTTTTAACTTATCCAGTAGCTATAACTGTGCACTGGCGACCGCCTTTCGGTTTTTACCCTGGGTTGATATCACAAAAGTATACAATCATTATCGCAGTACATTTTACATAATTATACAAAATAATGATCTACAACCACCGAAACTAAATTTGGCAGAAATAGTTTATAACAAGTGTCCAACATTTTTAATTTTATTATGAATCTATGGATACCTAAACACTGTCGTATTTAATGAGTTAAAATGAGGTGAACTTAATAACTAAAAAATAAGTTGAGTCATTTGATGTATTAAACGTATTATTACTTGTATCAAAATATTAGTTTATCTTTTCTAACGAAACTGAAATTATTAAACCATTGAACATTTTATTTTAACAAGTTTACTGAACAGTTAGCGAAACAAACTGCTTTTGTAGTTTTTTCACCAACTTAATGTCATGTTTCGGATGTGTCAAAAAATCCCTATTAACAAAAGTCGTCATGTACGTAATTATTTTCATGAATCTTCAACTACTTTTCTTTGTTAAACAGATCTTCATTAATACTAGTACTATGTAGGAAGTATATAAAATGTCATACATGTTGTATAAAAATTGCTTTAAAAACTAAATAAAGACATCTTCGAAGCTTACTTCTTGGGGTCTCTGTAGACGCCCATGAAGAGGATCGAGTTGGTGGGGCGTTCGTAGATGAGGTACACGAAGGGGAAGTTAGCAGTGAAGCGGCTTGGCTCCGCCGGCCGGGACGATCGGAAGCCGAAGATCGCTGTTGCTGCTGCTGCTACTGTGCCTGTAAACGAACACTCACTTTAATAACGAGGCATATGGATATAATAGTTGAAAATGCAAAAATAACATGGTGCCAATACAGGGTGGTAGGAACATCGACGCGAAAACTGTTACCATGGATTCAGTAAGTACATGATTCTGAACGACGCCGAATTTCAACGCAGGGGGCGTTGAAATTCGGCGTCGGTTATTTAAAAAAAACTAGCTGTTTCATAGAAAAGTGCAATACCTACGCGGTCAAAATGTATGGAACAATTTTTTTTTTAAATAAACTACGAAATATTTCAACGCAAGTGGGTTCAGAATTTTATGAACTGAATCCATAGTAACAGTTTTCGGAGAAGAAAACCCTTTTACGATTGATTTTCAGTTCAGTTTTAATTTTTTTTAATCAGTTTTATGTACCTAAGTATGGTACACTTGTGCAGCTAAAACGACAAAATGGTACAATACAAAGCCATAGTGACATGGTTTTCCTTATCGCCTTCTTTTTTGCAGAGTAGTGAAAGTTCCTAATTCGTTAAGTGCCGTGTGATTCAGAATTATATGAGAGCGGGCTTTAGCATAATGATGAGTTGAGTTACGAGTAATATTTCGACAATGACTTGCCGATTTGTAGCTCGTAGCCCCTAATTGATTTGCGGTTTCTTACCTTCCTCGTCGATCTGAATCTTCGCCTTGTGAACGGCGTCGTCGAAGAGAATACCGCGCTGTTCCGACAGACTGGTGAAGTCAGCGGTCTCGTTGAACAAGTCACCTACTCCTAGTGTTTCCAACACCTGAAACAAATGGAGCATTTATTAGTTTTCAAGTACCTATTCATTATATAGACAAGTTATTTCTGCGGTTGTAAACGAAAATATCGGATATTTAAATAGTAGATTGTTTATACGAGGGGCTAAAATAACCCATTGTAACGAGGTAGTTTTACTCCCGAGCTTTAGCGAGGGAGTAAATAGAAACCGAGTTATAATGGGTTTTAGCACCGTGTGTTACACTCTACTTTTCACTACGATTGCGAGAAAACAAAATAATCCAATACAATATTAAATAGTTTATTTTATTTAAATGTACAATTTGTACAATTCTGGATATTTAACGAGATGTTTTTTTCCGGCAACTTAATTTCAGTCCTCTGTGAAGATGTTCTCACTAGATGATGACATTTTCACTGTTGTAAATTAAATTACGGTCACCAATTCAATTTGTAATTAGAGAAAAATTCTAAAGATTTCGCGCCAATGCCTTTTTTATTTCTTCTGTAGACGCAACGCAATGCACGTATTCTACCAAAGAGATAGCCGCATTTAGTTCCATTTTCAAAAATAAAATGTTCTTCTTTTTTTGTGAACCAGTAATAAGTCGAGTCCATAATCATGATTATTCTACATAAGAATAAAGGCTTTTTCACTCCTCTTGCTCAAAAAGGCCGTCATTGTAGAGTACCAGAGCGGGGAAAAAATAGCATTTCTTGCTCTAGGGGAAAAAGTTTTTTTTTTTAAATTTTTGTCTTTTCCAACGAGCCTTGAAAAACGAAAAAGTCTTTATTCTTTTGTAGAATAATCATAAGTATGGACTCGACTTATTACTTGTTCACAAAAAAAGAAGAACATTATATTTTTGAAAATGGAACTAAATGCGGCTATCTCTTGGGTAGAATGCGAGCATTGCGTTGCGGCTACAGAAGAAATAAAAAAGGCATTGGCGCGAAATCTTTAGAATTTTTCTCTAATTTAATGCTAAACAATTTTATTTTCGATTTCTGACATTCGACATATTAAATAATCGAGTCGATCAAAATTGAAAAAAAAAATCGTTTGGCATAATCGTTTTCGCACAACAGTACAATAAAAAAAAAAATGGTCGACGATTTTTAACACAAATTGAGTAGTGATAATGAATATTACGTGTTATTGGACCTGTGTTCGTATATTACGTTAAGATCTGGGCATTTTCTAGTTGTGTATAATATTTTTCACATTTTAAATCGTATCTACATATGCATGTGTGATATTTGTGAAAAGTTAAAATGTAAACTCGCACGATTGGCGCGAAATTTCGACTTTGGATATCAAAAACTTAATTACCACTACTTTTAACTTGAACAATGGATGAACTCGTCAAATAATTAAATGATGTAGTATTCACTGCCCCTGTGGTGGAGTTTGGATGTTCGAAATCCCCAATTTTTATGTTTTTAGCCTCGACCTCGATTGTCATCAAAATGGTGACAGTCGTATATACAGATTTGAATTTTATAAAGGTAAATTAATATTGTATTGGATTATTTTATTTTCTCGCAATCGTAGTGAAAAGTAGAGTGTAACACACGGCGCTAAAACCCATTATAACTCGGTTTCTATTTACTCCCTCGCTAAAGCTCGGGAGTAAAACTACCTCGTTACAATGGGTTATTTTAGCCCCTCGTATAACAATCTACTATTTCGTTTTTCAAGGCTCATTGGAACAGACAAATGTTTAAAAAGAAATTACTTTTTCCCCTAGAACAAGAAATGCTATTTTTTCCCCGCTCTGGTACTCTACAATGACGGCCTTTTTGAGCAAGAGGAGTGAAAAAACTATTGACTTAAATAGCAAAGTCACTTAGAAACACCATCATATTTTAAATTATTGGATTCATCACACACGCTTATGTGCAATGAATTTTTTTTTCATCCCTCGGTTACATGCATGCCACACCTCATTATTTTTTTCGCAATTTTACTAAACCATTGTTTAGCGGTGCACATAATACACCTTCATTCCAATTTTAACCAATAGAGTGCTAATAGTCTCCGAGCATGCAATGGCTGTGTGAAATCCAGACGGACGGACAGACGGATTTCTTGAAATTATAAGGGTTCCGTTTTTGCCATTTGGCTACGGAACCCTAAAAAGTACCATAACTAGTGAATTAACACAACAAGCGTTATAATTTGTCTTCTGCGATCCTATAGTCATCATTAGACAACTGAAGATTGTCCCATTTTCAGACTTCGACTAAAGCATGAAATTTTTCTGACTACCAAGGATTATTAGGTCGTTATATATCTCAGGTATTCTCTGTGTGAGGTGAATTAAAATACCCAGGTTTAATTGCAGAGACATCGCCCCCAACAGGAGGAGAGTAATGATGGCTGCAATCTTATTTATTTTAAGTCTACGAAACAATTGCTTGCACTTACTTCTCTCATGGGAAGGCTCCTTTCAACGGTGAACTTGGGAATTTCGACGATGACCTCGCGACCCATGTAGCCTTCTTCAACCACAGCAGCCAGGCGCTCAGGAGTTAGGTTCGCGATAATGTTGGTTACACCTATGGACAAAGCACCGTTTATAGTATAATAGTAGGCATAATAATCATTGGGGAGGAACAGTCTAATACTATCCTGATGCTCCAATGTTATGATAACGTAGCACATGCTACTTGGGGACCTAATTAATTTTTGAATAAGTAAAAGATATTTCTAACCCTTCAAAAATACCCTTATAAACTGACTACCGAGATGACGACTAATAGAAAAAGACATGCGCCGTCTCCAAATAAATTGGGGTAAGTGCAGGATGATTATGATGATGATGATTCGTACAGAACGAGCCTAGAACTGCAACAGCCACCACCTTTAGAATGGGTAGTATTTAAACGGGTGACTGTAAATTAAAGTTTTAAGTGACAAAAATAATTAATTTACCTTACAGTATTACTAAGTGAGCGACTGATTGCGAGTGACGAGAAATCAACACAGCAGCAACTTACAAACATTAATTTGAGTTACTTATAATACAAAATGAGAAGCTTCATAATATTAAAAAAAACTAATGACAGATGCCTTTTCCTACTTATAATTGCATAGTTAAGTGATTGTTTACAGTTATTATCTTTGTGGTAAATAACGCTATTTCGTTAGTCACCGTTCTAACCTAAACCAAATGATTCGCCAACAATAGAGGGAATCTCTCTGTATTTCTAGTCGCTCACTTAGTAATTTAGTCGCACGGCTAGAATTTTAATATCTGAAATGGATTAATCATAACCCACTTTTTGTAAGCTCATTCTGGATTTTATTATTAATCAATATTCGTCGTTAGTTTAGTGAATTTTTTGCTTACTCAAATTCATACCGCTCAAGTTATTAAAACAGTATCTCATCATCAGTAGCTAAGTTTTTTTTTATTCGATCGTTTTATAATTCCCCCTTTAGAATAATCCTATACTATTAAACGAGCGTTATTTGTAAATATATTTGTTTGTATATAAATTTCTATCTACCAATTATTTTTATTTCCCAATCATTACTTATAAATTCTAAATAAGAAAAACCGGCCAAGTGCGTGTCGGACTACGCACAATGAAGGGTTCCGTAGTTAAGATGAATTTATCCCAAAAACAAACTTAACTTTGTAGTTGATAAACAAGTTCTCCCATACGGAATGTATGGGAAAACATGTTTTTGCAATTGCAAAATTAAGTTGGTCGATTATTACTCGTTAACATGTACTAAGGGTCTCGGAGCTAGACCGCAGACAGACGGACATGACGAAACTATAAGGGTTCCTTGTTTACTATGGAACCCTAAAAAAGGGGTTTACGGGGGCAAAAAATCGATCTAGCTAGGTCTCATATCTGGGAAAATTAGTTTTCTCCGTATTTTTACCCGAGTAGAGCTCGGTCGCCCAAAGTTTAGAACAAGATAATGAATAATAACATTAGAATAATGACATGGCAGCATGGAATTAGTAAGTGCCTACTATCACGGCAGCATGGAATAAGTAGGTACTATACATGGATTAGTATGAACTTGCCTGTACTATTAAATGAGCATTCTCTATTTTCACCAGAGCAGGGCTCGGTCACCCAGGTACTTACTAAATAATATTGACTAGTTGTACCTAAGAGTCACACGGGTAATAGTAGTTGCAGCAACAAGTAAAGTATGATTGATGAAACCTCGGGAGCAACAGGTCAAATAAAGCAAAAAGTAATCCATAAGACCTAAATTGGAGAGTACCGTTATCAACCGAGTGAACTAGAAAGCACGGCTAACAGTAAGTAACATCATTCATATCAGATTAAGCGTTCAGATCTGTATCAAAGATTTATAAACGAGAGGCGATAGGATCAAAAGTGTTTTTTGACTTAAAAACAAAGATTTTAATCGTCATAAGTTCTCAATACGACTGTATTTTCTTTTGTAGTAGGTATATTTCTGCAGATATGTGATAGCATTTTATAACCGATATAGATATTTTTTTATTCAGAAGAGCATATCACTGTCCCCGGCGAATAAAATGGTTATGTGCTATTTCGATAGTTTTCACTTTATTGCATATTCGATATTGAGAGGTCCGATTACACTCTGCCAATTTTTTTCATACTTTTCCTACGGTTATTTCAGAAGTTACGAGATTTTAAGGTGTATTGTAATTAATGTAAAAAATCACTTTTCTTTTGGTATTTGAACAATTCCGCTATGTATTAATAAGATATTCACAAAAAATAGTTTTTTATTTTTCCTGCAAAATTTAGTTTTTACGATTACTATTTTATTCGCCGGGGACAGCGATATTTTCGTCTCGTGTTGTCAGTTCTCATGATCTGATGAAGCAATTCAAAGATTGACAGAGAAACTCATGAATATATAAATTATATAATTACAACGAATCACCGGAGCGATTGGTGTAATCGTTTTAAAGCGATTTTTACTTATTTATTTAATTGATCGTGCATGGCCCACATCTTGGCAGTTAGCATTCAAATGTTTATGATCTCCAGACTTGCTATGAGTCTGGGTTTATTGCGAGATTGTTGTTGCCTAAGGAAGCGCAGCAAATAAAAACACCAAATTGCTTCTAGAAATAAAAAAAAAATTGACAAGTATACTAACCTTCCTTCATGGAGTAAGGGGGCAGCAAGATGTACATGCTGATGTCATTGCCCTTGTACGGCAGTTCTAGGATCTGGGCTCCGAGCTCGTCGCTTACCACTGGAAAGGATGATAAACATTAATTATAAAATTATGATAACTATTTCGTTATTAAACTTAGACTAAAAGAGAGGTTGATGGAAAGTACTTTTGAAAAGTAAGATCATATAAATTTTTCTGTGTGTAGTGTGTGTAAACAAAAGCAGCCCGGAAAAATATCTTGACACTTTTCTGCAAATTATTATGACAATTATTATGAGTCCACGTCACCACTGAAGTCCGGCGGAAAATTGTGAAACTACATTTTTTAATGCAATTTGATGCAATGACATAGACACTAGCGCCCCGTCTATCGGACTTGAGTGATGGCGCGGACTCTATTGCATTGCAACAACGAATCAATTTTCACGCCTCCTTAAGACATAGGTCAAATATTTTTTTTGAAATTCGGGTAGTTCATGACCTAAAGAGGTGCTATTAAAAATATGAAATAAAAATCTTAAAAAAAATATATATTATAGGGTGACTGGTAATTAGTGACCGATACTTAAACACGTGACTTTACTCATCATTATGAACAACTTTTGCTATGCGCGGGAGCTAGTGAACAACATTTGAGTACAAAAGTTTAACTTCACTTGTACTGTGTAAACATTATATGACTTTGTATAAAATAATCACTTACTGTAATGGAAAGTTCCCTTCTGCTTCATGAACGGTACGAGCGTCTGACGTGTTTCGGATACAAAGAAGGCTTCCTTCTTCGTCCTCTCCTTGGGGAACTTGGAGGCCCACACGCCCTTGAAGTAGGCCGCGTTGGCAAGCACCAGTTTAGTGCCCTGGGAGACGGCGTCTTCGCGTAACAGATCCTTAATATTGTTCTTGGTGATGCGGCTTACCCAGTCGTTGATGTAAACGCGAGCAGCTTCGGGATTCTCACGGAAGTTCTGCAAATAATATACAATTAAAATTTTAGACAAGTATTACTTTTGTTTACGAACTAGTTTACTCCATTTTCCTTGGCATTGTTTCCATGAAAAATTGACGCCTACGCAGTAGATAAACTATAGTTATAACTATATTACAAGGACAAGGTATAATATGTGCACCAACGTTGCCCGGTAGCTTTACATTTATCTACAGAATGACAACTGAGGCTGTATTAGGCTTTCAATGGCGAAACTTTCTGCAGACTAAAGACAGGGAACAGTTTGGTAAACACTTGAGTGATAGGCCTTAGTTTCGTCAAACAGTCTGTACTGTAGTAACTTATAGAACAGTGCACCTGCAGCCCGGTGTCTGTGAAAAGTTGGTCGGCGCTCGTGAATTCGTAGCTGTCACTGTTGTTATGGTAACTTATAGTACAGTGGTGGCGATAGTTACCAGCGTCTCCAGCTCGTCACCGAACAGGTCCAGCATGCACTGGCGCACCTGCAGCCCGTTGTCCGTGAACAGCTTGTTGGCGCTCGTGAACTCGTAGCTGTCACTGTTGTTGTTAGTTGCCCGCGATCGCTGGTCCACCTTGTATGCCGTCATCAGATTGATCTTGTCCTAGAATGTATTAAACGATACTGTTTAGATTCTGTTTTATAGTTTAATTACATATTTATTTGTTTATCCAAACACTAATTTCATAACGAACCCATTACATTTTCACCAAATAATAAATACTAATGAGGTATTATTTCCTGAATCAATAAACCGGTACAGTACAAAATGTCCAGTTCGAATAGGTAGGTTGTTCTTGTTGATCAAGGAAAAGTAATCAATCTGCCTAGCCTTTTTTCTTTTCTTTTTCAGTCTAACCGTATGTAGCTGAATACCAGTATTTTACATGGAGCGACTGCCTATCTGACCTCCACAACCCAGTAACTGGGTAATACGATACCCCTTGGTAAGACTGTTGTCAGACTTTCGGGCTTCTGACGACCCGTAACGACTGTCAAAGATCCACGAATGACAGCCGGGACCAACGGTTTAACGTGCTTTCCGAGGCACGGAGGAATCTCGATATTTTAAGATGGTCACCCATCCACAGACCAACCCCGGCAAGCGTAGCTTAACCTGATAGATCGACCCATGCGGCTGTTATTACTTAGCCACAAGCTCAATCATCAAGGAAAAGTAATATCGAAAGAAATTAAAAACATCGTGTTACCTACCATACTCTCAGCAATGCTCAAGGATTCCTTCAATGAGTGTTCAGTTTGTCCACCAGCGGAGAAGTAAGCTAGCAGCAATGCGTGGTATACGGAGAAGGGAGAGAAGAAGATGTTGTTGTCAGGGACTGCTTTGTTGATGGCACTGAACAAGTTGAGAGTGAACTCCAGCTGTCCTCGGTATAATGAGGTGCGAGCTTCAGGGTCCAACTTCTTTGAGGAGTCATCTTTGTAGAAACACTGGCTGTTAACGGTCGCAATGACCAGGAGGCCCACCGCCACTACTTTCAACATGATGCCACTGGAACAATAAGACACCATATTTCAGAAACAATTTCCTCAAGATACGTTAAAGTGTAGAAAAAATCAAAGCGAGATATCTCTCGCTTAAACTGCTGCGCGTTCTAACATGTATTGACTATTTATGTTCGAGTACATGCAATTATATACTATGTTTACATGTGTCATTATTTAATTATACCTACCTATCAATAATTACTCATAATTAGTAACATGTTAAAATTCAGGTAGGTAATAAATAGCTCGTGTTATCAGAAAAAAAATATTTTGCAAAGGAAAATGTTTTTACACGTAATAATTGATATTATAATTGGGTCATATTTAAAATTCTTGCGCCAAGATTGCCATTGTTTATACTGTTCTGACAAGTCGGGATGAGTTTAGTTGGAAATACTTATATGTAGGCGGAACAATCGGGTTTTTTGAGTAAATATCATTTGACGTAGGTATGTTAGAAAATGACATAGAAATTAATTTTTAGATCGTTGCTCAATAGTCAGTCGCTTTGCATGTATACATATTCAGAATACATTAAAATCGCTGATAGAGATTGGTTTGTATCTTGGGCGAATTGGGCATGTTTTCTATGATAGAGATGGGTTTATGCCCAAAATTACTGGGCATAAGCCCATCTCTAGTCGCAGATTGTATATCTACGCACATCCTAATTACAGTTAAGTGTAGTAACAAAAATTGCGTCGTACGTTTGCTTAACACGGTAAGTAGGTAAGTACCTTCCAATGTCAAAAACACAGCCAGATTCGGCCTCATTACATTTGTTATGCTCAGTAGGTTGGTATTGTCAAACACGACGTAACGAGCCTACGGTTCAATGGTTCTGATTTATGATATAAAGCGCTAAGCTAAGCCAGACAGAATTTATTTTATCTGTGGGCATTTCACCGCGCTTTCTCCTCGGAGCAGAGGTGGGGTATAGTGCGGTCAGCTACCCACGAAACATACAGCATGCCATTACCTACAATTCGTCTCGACTTTTAAATTTCGCTCATTCGAGATATTTGGGTCTCATTACCTACAGTTCTATTAGTCGCCATCATAATTTGTTTCATGACTACACCATAGCAGAATAAGAACATTGGGAAGCAAAAAACTGTTTAAGTATCTTCTTTGTTAGACTATTTTAAGATGATACAGCTACCTATGTATTTTTGATTTTATTTATATTAATTTAACCTATCAAACAAGTTTTAGTTTTTCTCTAAATTAAATTCTTCAACGACATACAAAACTGGAATTTGACTGCATCATACTCGCTTTAATTACGCTGCCAATAAACTTGACTGATATGTAGACCAATTACCTACCTGTAGGTATATAAACAACTTGAGAAAGCTAGTTAATTATCGTATGTCAGATCTCTATACCTAATTAAATAATCTAGGTTCAAAAATGAGGGTCAAATCTGTTAGCTGCTCAATCATGTCCGGAAATGGCGTGTCGTTGATTAATGGCCTCGAATCCACCACACTCAGCCTCGTCCGGGGCTTGTTACTCATATTTCTGTCCCCACTATGTTCTGGAATGCATTGATTATACGGATGGGAAAACCCCAGCCGTATTGTACATATGTAACGCTTGTTAAAGCTTGACCTGATAACCGACACGCGTCTACATATTGCAATCAAGTACTACGTACGTATACATGCTACGAACAAACGTGTTATAACGTTTTATACATAACGTACAAATTTAATGTGTTGCCTAGTGCTCTTAGGTAGCCAATGACATAATTCACCGAATGCATTGGTAATATTTAGAAAACCTTCAAGAATCATTAGTAGATTCTCAGACTCGTTTTCCCTCTTTGTTCCGACACTGATTACATACAGAAAACATTTAAAATTTAACCTCTATCATGTTTAAAGTGACTCATCCAAAAGGATATGACATGTATGTTTAAGAAATAACACCGTCTTATGTAAACGAAAGTGGGACATAAAGTGTACCGTTTCCGAGAAATGATGATTCAGCAACTATAATTTAAGTTCATTTGACCTCAGGTTAAAGAGTGGTGCACATCCGATTTCGTTCAATATTCGTTAACAATTTTACAACAAGGATATTGACAACATAGTAAACATTTGAATCGTCAAAATTACTCAATTACGAGTATAAATAAATTACTATACTGAACTGTCATTCTTTCATTTTATCGTAAGATAACCATTTGAGTTTAACCAACGCACGGAAGGAACAAAACTTCGCGGTGAAATTATATTATCAGTAATTCAGATGGTGTATGCGTGCACCGAGAGTTCGAGAGCTCAGCAGGGTGACGTCATAGGGAATCCCAGCCTCCCGCGACTCGCGAGTAGGTCATACAGTGGCGCCACCGCCACTCGGTACCGCTCAATGCTTGGATTTTCCTTTGAAATCAATGCTGCAGCGAAAGTCAGGCAACACGTCATCCTCGACACATTTGTTACACAACCGGACAGAAAAATCGTGTCACTACGGTATTGATAATATTTAAAAAAGTCTACCTCGAAAACTGTGATTGATTGGAACATAATGTTATGGCAAGGCAACAATGAGAGCTATGGTTTTTTGTATGGAATCATGTGTTTAAAAAGTTGAAACTAGATTTTACAATAAGTTGATGACAGTAGGTTTATTGTCTGTCCATACAAATTTTCAGTGACGACTAACTATTTTCGAAAAACCACATTGTGCTTTATTGCTTAGAATGTGGATATTGGTTTCAGCCTAAGAATAAATAATTTATATTCTATGGTTTCGATAAAGGGTAAAGCAAAGTCCATATATTATAACGGAATTATGTAAGGAACAGGACCCTAAGGCGTCCCCGAAACGATCAATTTCTATTGTAGTAATACTGTCAATCGCTTCAGTTGCATTTGGTAGTTGATCAATTTGCGCATCAATGGGTATCAATTGAAAATTGCAATTGATCGTTTCAAGGACCCTTATTTTTCATAACAGTTTATTAATAATAATAATAATTTCTTTATTTGTATAGAATGCAGGTGTTACAATAATGGTGTTAGTTTCAGATATTATTCCCAGTACATTCTGCCTGTTGGCATACAAAAATATAGTGGTTAACTTACAGATAATTTAGAAACTAGGTACTTAAATTCATAATGAGATCATGAACCGGCTAAGTCTAAAATTATTTACATAATAATTTACATAATAAATGAGATTAAGTGAGGTAAATATTAAAATTTATCATTAATAAAATCGGTAACAGAGTAATAACATTTCTCTGTTAGCAACGACGACAGGAGTTTCTTAAATTTTAGTAAGGGCTGATCCTTAATACAATTTGGCAATTTGTTAAATATAATAGGTGCCATACCAATAATGTTTTTTTTAAGCAAAGCAGTGTTATATCTACCAGTACACAATAAACTCTGATATTTTGATCTCATGGCAGTAGTTCGCGTCCTCGTTTCATTCAATGCAGGAAATTGATGCTTGTTAGTTTTAACGAATATAGCTACTTCGAGAATGTATATACTAGGAAAAGTTAGTATTTTATATTTCTTGAAAAAAGGAATGCAACTATCTGTAACCTTGAGATTAAAAATTGATCTTATGCACCGTTTTTTTCGTTCGTTCGAATAAGGCTGTAGGTATATCATATACTACCTACCTAAATAACACTACACATTTCAAATCCCTATAAATTGAGTTATTCTGCACATATAATCAAAATATGCGTCTACTTATGTAGTATAGCATATAAAAAAATACCTATATTGACACGCATTTAAATTACCACTTTTGTACCCACCTAACTCTACACCTACTTAGGAAAAACAAAACACAATCACGTGGGTATGTGACCTACCCTCATAAAAAGACTTACCTACTACTACATTTTGTATTAGATAGGTATGTTCTATTTCAGTACGGTAATTAAGCGGAGAGTTATGTTTCCGCCTCCTAGATTATGTCATGTAAGTTATGTTCGCTGGTTTAATAACGACAATCACAAGCCTTAAACTTTATATTTAACTATATAGGTAGTTGACGTTTTCAAACATTTCTCTAGGGTTAAAACTCGTATAAGGTTCCGTGCACGAAAAAAAACCCTTTTTACCAATTACTTAATTGTGAGAAAGCTTGAAATAATTAAAAGATTTAGTTTATCTGTTAGTTTTAATTCGTGTCAGTCACAGCATCTGTTAATAGTTGCATCAATTTTGCGCTCCCGAAAATATGGTTTATTTCGCCTTTGATTTACTTAATGGAGATTATTGTATAGTCATAAAATAAAAATTTGATTTTATCTCAAGGATATCTGAAGACTAATTTGTCCTTTTTAAATTTATTGGTTTGCTAAATAATAGGAAAAAATACATTACTGAATGAGTTTAAAAAAAAAACGGTGTTCGGAAAACTTGTTGCGAATATTAGTGATTTCCCATGAATACTTAATTTATTTGTTAGATCCCTTTCAGCCACATGCAAAAAAAACTCGACTTTTTCAATCACAAATAGTTTTGTTTAAATTCTTTTTCCTTTTCTCACAACCAATGAACAAAATTTATCAAAATCTGTCGATTTCGTGCACGGCCCCTTAAGCGGTACCAAACTTGACTCGGCACGCGCCGTCGTCGGCAGAGGCAACTGCAGCTGTCGATGCGCTAAAATCGAACTCCTAGACTGAAGTGGGCTTGCGGCGCGGGCGGGCCATGTTAGTAGGATGCATCGAGACAGATGGACCAGAGCCGTCACGCAGTGGGTGCCAGAAGAGAGAGAGGCCAAGGTAACGCTGACTTAAATGCGTTAACGGGAGATTACGAACACACAAGGAACAGTCGAAAGTTATGGGGGAGACCTTTTCCCAGCAGTGGGACAATACATGTTGAAAAAAAATGAAAAAGTCGCCACCCAGCACAAAAAAACTGCAGGTATGATGCAAACAACGTTGTACAATCTTGTAACATAGAAGTAAAACCCAAGGCAACGATTTGACGAGGTAAAATCTGCTCACCGCGCGCCGTAACAATTTCACGGATTTTCATTGTTCCAATTGAAAAGGTGTCGGTTTTCCCGCAAGGCTTTATTGTTGTTTCTCCCACAATTCAATAACACACAGCATCCATCATTGCCTCATAAATATCTGTAATGCAGATCCACAACAGAGTAGGAATTAAATGATCATAATATCATTCCAGATTATTCAAGCGAAAAGAAAAAATCCCGTCATCATTTATTTATTTGAGTTTGATTAAAACTGTATTGAGCTTATATAGTATTTTATGTGAGTGGTCGCCTTCCACGGACTACGCCGTATGCGCATCGCGTATTGCTAAATGTACTAACGGTTTTATTAAACGAGCAGCGAACCTCAGGCTTTTTATTGAATGTTTTATGGAAACACTCGGCTTTCGAGATTTAAGTTAAAGCAGTGACTTGATTGATCGTCAATTCGCACGTTGTTTGTGTTTAAGAAACTTACTATAAAAGGTATTGCAGTGTAGAAAACTGTAGGGAAAACTTCGTCGTGTAGGGAAATCTGTGGATACCTAGTGAAACTGTGGAAAAGCGACACATGTATTTATTGGGGCGTCATTAAGAGTTTGTAATAAAAATATTGTAACCGGTGAGGTAAACAAAACTCCACTTCGAAACTACGTGAAAAACTATTTTCTTAGAACAAGAATACCGTTTTATTAAATTCAGTTGACACACTTACGAGTATGTATGAGCTTGGCAAAAAAAAGTATATAAAACAAAGTATGAAAGTAGCTTGTAAAATATTGTGAATCCTTTTTTATCTTTATTCTTAATGGAAAATCAAATTGTAGAACTTCTGGCATAACAAGAGAAACTGTTTTCCGATTTTTTGTAAACTCGGAAAACTGAACATTACCTATACCTACAATGATGCGCAGCTAAATAGGTACCGAAGTAGGTACTCAAAAAACAGCTTGTAAAAAAAGGCTACAAAAGCGACATATTTGTCGAGATACAAGACTTTTCTAGTGAAATTCATGAAGAAGATTTTTTCTTTTCCATCTTTGTTCGTTCCTGCTTCCGTTATTTGTCATGGGGACTTCTTATCGTTCTGCACCGAGCTAAAACCTATCTTGGTTTGTCGGCCATTGCTAACTTTCGAGTGTCTATTTATTTAGATCATATTTTACTTAAAATTAAAGCGTGATTCTACGTAGTTCTTCTACCTTGAAACACGTAATACAGACTTCGTCCTCCAAAACTGTTTGCCTGTGCCTTTTTCGAACAATATTACGAGTGTTTTTTGGCGACCTCGGCTCGTTTGGTCCATTTTTCGGAAACATTAAGGCCACCACACACCACATTGCACGCGTAACGTTTGCATAAGATCCTCGAACAGAAACGGCACGCTGCCGGAATAACAATTGACCGTCGATAATAACTGTATACACATTGAGTGTGCTATTGAAGAAAATATTTTGATAATTTGAAGAAGTCTAGAACTAAGAGCAATAATTTTGAGCTTTTTTAGCTTTAGTTACCTGCTACCAAAATCTACTTTTAATATTCCTCTGAAAAAACTAATCAAACAGGTAGCAGTAGATAACACCGCTAAGCATTAGTGAGAACCTCAAAGCTCAGTGCTTTAAGATTTTCTTACGGGCTTTTGAAGTTTGGACTCTATAATTCACCTACACACAAGTGTTGGAAGAAAAATAAATCTTTTAAAGAAATAGAGAAAACAAGTTCCAAGTTATTTGCCATTCTATGATGACGATCATTAGTAGTTTACTCTATTGTGAAGATATGACAAGAACTTTCTATTCAGTTTCACAGCCGCTCTTTAACCGATGTTAATGTTCGAACCTTTGTTGGCTTGTTGGGTTTAATTTTCTTTTATATACTTTTGCCGGAGCATAAAAGGGAAACCGATTCTGCACGGCTGATCTTTTATATACAGAGATGATGTTAAGGCGGGAGAAATTGAACCTTGTAGATTTAGGAGATAACGAAACAATTACAAAAATAAACTATGGTATGCTAAGAAAGCCTTGTAGCTTCTCTTCTTCCAACATGATAATATAAGTATATGAAGATTGTCCACACACGGTAGCTATGCATAAACAATAATAACTAACAATGTGACCCAAAACATTAGTTCATAGTAATAATGGCAATTTACTCAGAATCATTTAGATGTGTCTACGAAATAATAAGCAACTAAACGTACTATATGAACAATGTATTACTAGTAGTTCTGCGAACAGTAGACCTCGCGAGCACAATTTTTTTTGCAACAATTAATATACCACTAAAGTTATTTAAAACGGGATATTTACCATAATAATAATGTCGCTTCGACACTTTGTGCTAGCGACCATTGCCGGGGGGCCATTATTAGGTGTGCAAGTCACCCCCTGCCATTTTCCTGCGTATTTTATATAAAATATTGGTCAGGCAGGGGCCATAGTCTTTCCATAGTTCCAGGTAACCAATCCATTATAGCCACCCAAATCCATAGCCCAATATGTTTTGTTTCCATGTTCTCCATAGCCCTACACCAACCGGGGGTTGGCCTTGGGTGCACTTGTATAGTGCATACAGGGATAATCGTCGGTTGGTGCCTCAACACTTAAAAATGTCTAAAGGGCCTCTGCGAGTTGGCTTCGGCCCCTCGTATGCCTTCCAAAGGACCGGGATCCATAGTCCCGAGACTTGTTAAAATATAAAAAATAATAATAGTAATTAGCCCGTATTGTCCCACTGCAGGGCAAAGGCCTCCCTTTCCTTTTTCCACCCAACCCGATATTTATCGTGTTTTTAAAATTATATACGGAGTGTATATAATTTAAAAAAACATGGTAAATATCCCGTTTTAAATAACTTTACTTTTGAAGCTATTTTACGCCTAAAAAATCTGTCACACAAAATGTTCGACAGGTCCTAACCACAGTATATAAATATGGAACCTAACCATTTGGCTAGCGACAACGATAGCGCGATCTAGCGATGCACAGCGCCATCTTATTGTAAAACTAACATTAATATTGGTTTTAAAGCTTCGTTTTTGAGAATTCGTCTTTAGTTTTGTGATGAGAAGGTGGTCCCAGGTGCTCAATCAATCCCTATCTAGTAGTTAAAGGGCCGATAACACTGGTAGAAATGTAAGAAAGCAATTTACTGCCTTTTGAGGAGCTATTCTGCTCATCACGCAAAAAATCCTCATCAGATCTTCACCAAATTTTTGTGAGACCAACTTAAAGTTACTTTCAAATAAAAAAGGACCATCGGATCTCATAAGGTGGAGATATCCAAAGCCCCTTTTTTCCCCTTGTTGGCGGAATTTTTGATTGGAGGGGTCCAATCAAAAATTCCCGACTACAAAAAAAACAATAAAGTCGTAAAACCTGTATACCAAGTTTCGTCCAGATCGGTTATAAAATACGAGTAGAGTAGTACAGACGCCAGCACATCAAGCTACTACAATCTGTCAAATTTATTTAATAGATTTTCAACTTTATCATTGAGATTTAAGGTTCAAAGTTGATTGGGAAAATTTGACAGTTTCGGGTAGCTTGATGTGCTGGCGTCTGTACCAACAAACTGACACAAGAAAGCACATTTTGCCAGTCTTGAAGCAGAGACGCTTCGCTCGCTCGGTCAATTAACATTAAAATTTATTCCAAAATTTTCTAGAAAAACATCAAAATGAGTGATTGTTACCTCTAAGAAAATAATTGTGAATATGCATATCATCAGTATGATTCCTAAAGTAGGTGATGCATAAATGCACAATAATAATGTTACTATCCTAAGCGTAACCACAATTGGCTATCACGTGACGACCTAATCTAACTAGGTTACGTACCTGATAATATTAATTATTATCTAAATTCTCTGAAATGCATGATTAAAACAGTCGCACCATCGCATCGGTATCATAGTCATAAAGATAGTATCTTTTAAGGGCTACAGATAAGACTAAGGTACAGTCAACAACAGAGTTATCATTCAGGGATATGTTAGTTCCTGCGTCTACTGTTTAACCGACTTCCAAAAGGAGGAAGTTCTCAATTTGACAGTTTTTTTTTTGTGTTTGTTACGCGGTTACTCCGCCAATTATGAATTGATTTTGATGATTATTTTTTGTTTAGTAGGTCATACTTCAGAGGTGGTCCCATACAATTATTATTAACTTTGCTTGAGTAGTTTTTGAGTTAGCTTCAATAATATGTATTTTTTCCCACTTAGTATGTAGATGCCATGATAAGTTCCTGTCACAAGTATTTACATAGCAGGTAGTGGTATTCGAATTTGTATGGGGTAGGTACCACAACTAAAAACAGAAAAATACTTTAATTACGGAAGTCGGTGGCAAAATATGAAAATTCAAAACCAAAGACACTGACTTCCGAAATTAAAGTTATTTTTCACTTTGTAGTGTTTTTTTGGAAGTCAGTTGTTTTTTTTTTAATTCGAAGAACGATTTGTATTCTAAGCAGGCAAGACCTTGTCATAGATTGTCTTGTGCTCAAAAAGCTGCTATGCTTTCAGGAACTAACACTGATAGTTGCTTGTGTGTTTCTTATTTTTTTATTCATTTCTTGCTTGCGTACCAAATTGCGAGGGACTGACAATTTTTTTTAGAGTTGTGGTAAAGAACCAAAAAGATTAGATTTTTTAAAACGTTAGTCTTATCATTCTTATAGCTAATTTCTCGAAAATTGTATTTGTATCTACTAAAACGTCTGAAGTTTCAGATAAGTAAAATTGTCACTTTATCCAGACACCAGAATGTATAGGTAGTACACAACAAATCGAAAATAATAAAGACACAAGTTAATTCCAAAAGAGAAACCCGCTCTTAATTAAAGTCCTTATAAAGATCCTGAAAACGTCATTTTGATTAAGCAGCCTTAAACAGTATCTAGTAATGTGCAACGAATTAAAGCGACATGGATGTTTATGTGCGCGTACTGTTGCGAAAATTCGTCACAGTAAATTAGAAAGCGTGCATGATAATCTAGCAGGCGGTGACGGACCTGTGTTGTGTTGATACACACGCTGCACAGTTACACAAGATTTGTGAGAACCTGTCTGTTTGATTAGTGAACATCAATTGTCAAGTAATTATAGGGAAACAGTACATTAAGTATCTAGGTACGCCATCTATGTACAGATAAGTTAAATCTTCAACCAATCTAAAGCAAACATTTAATATTGTGATTTTCTAAAATGACTGCAGCCATCCAATACAAACAACAGGTACGAACAAAAAATTAAACAAAACAAATAACTCACCAAGTTGTATCCTTATGGTGCACGAAGGTTATTTAAATAAATTTTTGAATTGTTTTTAAATATTTAATTACTAAAGCGTCTCACAATAATATACCGGTTTAATATAAGTTTTATGCACGGTACATTGGTATATAGAATAACATGCGGAGCGTAACGTTGCACTGTAGCGAGACTCGGAGACAGACTGAGTGAATGAGGGCCGGTCGCTATCCTCTTTTATGTTAGTATTGTAAACTGGTATGCGTTAGCTCACCAGCCGATGTCAACGGGAGGTAAAATTAAAAGAATAATTTTTATTACATCGCCCACACAATACACATCGGATCAAAACCGTGCTAAATGAGATATAATCTCTGATAAATTAATCGTTTCGCGTAACCGTTAACTGTATTGGTCAAATAACTGTAAGATTTCGTGTGTGTGTCAACAATGGCCTCAGCAGAGGCAGTAGTAGGGCCCTTGGCTGTTGCACCTAAAACTAATACGATTACAAAACAAGAAGTACCTACTAAGTTACCAACACTATTTGTTAACAACCACCCACTGCCAATTTAAGGCTATTAAAGTAAGTAGCAATTATTTGTGTGAGGGTCGCTTGATGAGGTACCTACACTGCAGGTCATTTTATAAAAACATCTGAACACGTTACGTTTCGTCTAATATATTCTTCAGTTAAACCTCTTTCAGAAATACCTCTGCTACAGATAATTTGGAACATCTGAAAAGTTTGGTGTTTTTTTCGAGCCTTCAAGGGTCGCTCGCGACGATCATAGCTCAGTCACGGTCAACCTCTTTTATTCAACTTGTAAATACTATATAATAGTCGGTGTACAAAGCTCGAGAGACCGTGCCAATGACCTACTCGAGTTTAGTGCGATACCTACTTTTGAATGGTCATCCCCGCCTTCAGATGAACTGATCGGACAACAATAGAATGATCGACGAAATGTCGAACTGTCGGGACTTTCTATTAGGATATCTGTTGCTTTACCTTCACTCTCTTTTACTAAGTGCTTCATGAAGATACACATACTTTTAGATTCTGTATTCTAAAGGTATGTGTTTCTTCACATCGTGTACCTAGTTTTTACTCGTAAGTGTATGTAAAGCCGGGTCTCCTGCGCGTGTTTTTTCGAAACATTACATATAAACATTGATTTTCATACAAGACGTCGTATTTGCATAGACAAATGTTTTTTGGCCACGCCTCTTTGTTGCTATGTTTTTGTGTAAAAACACGCGTAGGAGAGACCCGGCTTTAGAGACGGAACTTAGGGTGGAAAAAACAAAATATGAAAAACACCTAAAGTAAAGCGGTAATATGAACCATGTTAGCTAGATTTTGGTACCTTTATCAATTAAAAGTGCTTGCAAAAACTAGCGTGTAGTTGAGGGTATTCCATCCTATCTAACTACGTTTACCTATTATAGCTAATCAAATAATATCATCTTTGGTACTATCCTGCACCCAGTGTTCCCCGTCCTGGGGTGTTGCTGCCCCAGGACGGGGAACAGATCTCGAAAGACTGTGGGCAATAATGAAAACACTTTAAATATAACAGCACCCCAATTACGTAACACACTTTCTATCGCAATCCGAAGGATTTTGAAAGAAATTTCTAATCCACTACTTCATCATCTGCTTAGCCTTTTCCCAACTATGTTGGGGTCGGCTTCCAGTCTAACCGATGCAGCTGAATACCAGTATTTTACATGGAGCGACTGCCTATCTGACCTCCACAACCCAGTAACTGGGTAATACGATACCCCTTGGTAAGACTGTTGTCAGACTTTCGGGCTTCTGACGACCCGTAACGACTGTCAAAGATCCACGAATGACAGCCGGGACCACCGGTTTAACGTGCTTTCCGAGGCACGGAGGAATCTCGATATTTTAAGATGGTCACCCATCCACAGACCAACCCCGGCAAGCGTAGCTTAACCTGATAGATCGACCCATGCGGCTGTTATTACTTAGCCACAAGCTCCTCCACTGCTACACTTCAAATCCACTGCTTCATTGGTTTGAGATATTCGTCTGCTCAACAACTTAAATAGGTAACGCAATGAATGTTGTTGAACTGTCAAAATGAAAGGCATTGCAATTATAAGTGTGTTACACCATTACCCCGTTGGTTATTAACATCAGTAGCACTAGGAAATACCTACGCTGGATAGCTGGCCCAGCGCTCATTGCTCTACCGGTTTAGCGTAGCCGTAACAATATCGTAGCTACCGCGTAGCAGTAGGCGTAGCAGTAGCGTAGCCGCAGCGTAGCCGCAGCGTAGCCGCAACGTAGCAGTAGTGTAGCAGTGGCATAGCAATAGTGTAGCAGCAGTGTAGCAATGCGTAGCCGTAGCGCGGCCGTAATGTGTTAACTAGTAACTGTTTCTGTACATTTTTTTAAAGATCTCGCCCCACATACTCACATACACAACCAGTCAAACCCAGAAAAATCATCAAATCAGGGTCATATTATTATGAATATTTATTTCGTGCAGGAATCGAACCCGCGACACGCAGCGCCAGCTTATCGCTAGACCAATGCTTCAACCATAACGTCAAATTATGACGGTATTTAAAGCAGTTTTTATAGATTTGTTTTGTTTTAGCTACTACAAATTTTTCCTTCTTTTACACAAGCGATAGAAAAAAAAACGGCCCTGTGCTTGTCGGACCACACACAGTGAAGGGTTCCATAGTATAGGATGAATTTATCCCAAAAACGAACTTAACATTGTAGTCGAAAATTCTCCCATACATCGATATACGTCACGTCAATTCTCCAACTGCAAATGTAAGTTCATAATCGCAAAAAAAGATGTGACAAATTAACGATTTCGGACTTTTTCCTTAACTTGTGCTGTGAGACCTTGCTGCTTGCCAAATTTCATAATTCTAGGTAAACGGGAAGTACCCTAGGTTTTGATTTTTTTCGTGGGACACTCAGAAAGTTTTGCGATACTAAAAAAAATATACTACAGGTTTTAATTTTTTTTATTATATCTTTTCAAAGAACTCTCCATTGGTTGATCAATGTGAGGCGTATGCTAAAGTTCATGGCTTTTGGCATACAACACTAAGAAGTCAGAGGTCATGGTCTTTGAGGCTGGGGGTAAAAGTCCTGATGCGGTACCGCCTGTATTACTGGTACACCTTTGCAGAGAGTCTACAGGGTTAAGTATCTTAGTCATATATTGACTCCCAACCTCAAAGACGATGATGACATTGAACGGGAGCGGAGGGCGTTGTCGGTTAGAGCGAACATGCTGGCTCCCAGGTTTGCATGATGCTCACTTCCTGTAAAGATCACGCTCTTTCGAGCCTACTGTACTAGTTTTTACACGTGCAGCCTGTGTGCTAGATATACGCAAAGATCGTATAGCGCTCTCCGCGTTCAATATAACAATGCGTTTAGGATACTGGTGGGGCTGCCCCGTTTCTGTAGTGCATCAGGGATGTTCGCAAATGCGCATGTAGATTGCTTTTACGCAACAATGCGTAAAAGGTGCGCTTCCCTGGTGCGCAGGGTGTGGGGCAGCTCCAATAGTGTCTTAAGCATGGTTGCGAATCGCCTGGACTGTGAATACGCGGGTCACTGTTGTGCCCTCTCTCATGGGATGTCGCAGCGGTGACCAACCGTTATTAATGGTATTGTTTTCCTTGTTTTTGTTTAGTGTCTATGCGTACTAACATAGTCGTAAGTTTTACTAACGATCTTGTTGAGTCTTGGTTACTCGAATAAATAAAAATTCTATTCTATTCTATTGGCGTGTACTCGTATACACAGTTTATTATGTCTAAACCAATTTTCAAAACACATTTTCCAGTCCACATCAGACACCTCTTAAATCTCCTTCTCAAATGCAGTCAGGGCATCTTTCGGTGATGAAAACTGTTTTCCTTTGAGTTGATTTTTTATTTTGGGGAACAAGAAATAGTCACACGGAGCCAAATCGGGACTTTAAGCAGGATGACCTATAAATTTGACCGGTGTGCTGTCCAGAAAGTCCCTTGTTTTGAGCGCCGAGGGAGCCGGCGCGTTGTCGTGGTGAAGCAGTAGCCCACGGAGGCCAGTGTTCGGTCACTTGCTGCTTGCAGCAGTAAAAACTTCTGTCAAACATTTGGTAACATACTATTAAGCATTGATGCTCCTTTGATCTCGTAAAGGTACTGACACCAGATAACCCGTCAAAGAAAAAAAACTTGCGATCAAAATTTTGCCTGCACTTCTGGCTCGTTTCACTTTGGTAGGCGTTGGTTCATTTTGAAACAGCCACACGGTCGACTGTCGCTTGGTTTCTGGATCATACTTATAAATCCAAAATTCATCACCCGTAATGATATCATAAACGCGTCGAAACGAGCCTGCTTCAAATTTTGTTATCATGTCTCGGCACCATTCTACCCGAACCTCCTTCTGAGCCTGCGTTAGATTGTGCGGTACCCAGCGTGAAACTATCTTCTTTACCCGAAGATGCCCGTGTAGAATTTCATGCACACTTCCCGATCCAATCTGCAGTACTTGCTGAATCTCTTCATATGTAATTCGCCTATTTTCTTGAATTAATTTTTTCACAGCATGCACGTTTTCATCTGTAACAGCCGTCAAAGGGCAGCCACTTCTTTCTTCGTCCGCCAAATTTACTCGACCACGCTTAAATTCGCTGAACCAGCGAAAAACAGTCACTTTAGAAGGGCTTTTGTCTATGAACGCCATTTGAAACGCCTTTTTTTTGTCGACATTTGAAATCGTACAAAATCATCGCGCGAAAATGTTCTCGTTGTAAATCCATTTTTCAGTGAGACAGAGTACTTTGATTTTGCTCGTAAAAAAATGTGGAGGGCATTTCGAATTTGGAATGTTGTTTTTTTGTAATAAATAGTCATAGTTTTAATTGACATCAAAACCAACCTGTGTCCCATGGACAAAAACTGTTAGTCGCAAAACTTTCTGAGTGACCTGTGTATTTGCTAGAATCAAAATATATCGCATAAATGGCCGTATTTTTTTATTGCATTGATTTAGAAGCTTGATCTTTTTAGAGCTTCAAGGGACCGTAGACTTACGTATTTGATATAAATTTCAACTTGATACCTCCACGCGTTCCTGAGAAAAAGGGTCTTGACAGACTGACAGACAGACAGACGGACAACAAAGTGATTCTATAAGGATTCCGTTTTTTTCCTTTTGAGGTACGGAACCGTAAAAGATTCTTCTTTATTAAATCGGTTAGTGTAGGTATATGTGCCTTAAGTTCTACAATAGGCTCCAGATAGACCACGAGTTGGCAAATCCCCAGAACATAATAATTTATGTATTATTATACCACAGTAATTTCTTCTTCTTTTCCTTATCGAGTACTTCCTACTGTGACCCTTTATCTAATCTAAGCCATTAAGTATCGACTATCTGTTGAAGTGTTTGTTTATTGCGTTCTTTCTAGAAGTTGTAACAAAGGTAACGTAGTTAGAATATTTCAGTTTATCCTTATCAGTAAGCTGTACTGATCACGTTTATGAGAATTGGTCCTTCAATGCAGTACCGTAACGATAGTTGCAAACCCAGCGGTAACTGCAAATACTTCAACAACTATTACAACCACCTGTGTGGTCTAGTGATTAGACCACCTGTCTCAGACCTAGACCCAGGGGGCACAACTTTCTGCTCGGTTTGGTTGGTGGTAGGGCTTCTTCTAAGCTCATAACAACAATGTTAATAGCATTGTTGTGTTTCGTCAGTTAGAGGTAAGATGGCCAGTTCTTCTGTGGTTGAGGATTCCGGGTGAAGCTCGCTTCCACCTTTAGCCTGATCATCACTTACCATCAGGGAGTTGTCAGGCCAAGAGCCTCCCCGTCGTGGTTAAAAAAAACTTATTGCTGGTGAAAAAGGCACACCAGTATCTTCTTTTATCTTTTAAATAACATCCACCAACCCACATTAAGTCTGAATGTTGGACGACGGCCAACTCCCAGTCACAGAGAGGAACGTTATATATTTATATATTTTTTTAAATTGTTTTTTTGCACCTTCAAGTAATATAAAACATGGTTTACGGTTTACAGAGAAAATAGGCCGAGGCCGAGGCCGAATATATTCGAGTCGCAGCCAATACCTAAGCTAGCATATTATGCTGATAGGTATAGGTAAACCTGTGTATTTATGTAGGTTTTAATTTGGCTACAGACCTCTTAATTATAATAGTATGTAGGTACTACAATGCGCGCTGTACGTGCTATGTATGCGAGGAGGCGTACTTTTTCCACAATCTTCCACTTATACCTTATCTGCACTACACATCATCATCAGAACATCATTTCTATAACCTCGCAATGACCGTCACTATGAATGAACATTCAAAACCGTATGATAGACGGAATGTAATGTATACAAAATATTGTAAAACATTTTAAAAGAGTAACGGTGGAGTTTCTCAATAGAGAGAGGAATGGTGGAGAAAACTACCTTTTGGAATGGGCGACTAGAATCAGTTCTAGGTATTTTCTGTAAATTTTGACGTTCAGTAGTGCCTTTTATATGCTAATTTGAAATAAATTATTTGACTTTGACTATGACTTTAGATTCGTGATTGCAGTTTGTTGTAAGGGTCAACGCACACAAAGCAGCAAAATGCTCAACACACAGCACAAGGAATCATCTCTTGCACGATATTTTGAACAGAAATAATTTAGTTAATTTATCAATTCAGATTCAGATTAATTTATTTGCCAAAACATGTGTAGATAAACATGGTATGATGCTTATTATAGGTGTAACAAGGTATTTTTTGGCTCAACATGTTTGACCATGGCTGGTGTAGGTACAAATTTGTTCGAAAGACAATGGTGCCGATTCCTTTGTTCACAAACTAAACTAAATTTAAGTTCAGTGCATCTTTTTCTTTCTATTTCATTAAGAAAAGGACAGAAGATAAATTTTAGTTTAGTCCTGTCAAATTAATCAGCGCCTGTCACTACTACATACAAGTTTAGACGTGATTAAAAACTTGCCAACTAAAATTATGTCAATTTACGTCAAGCGCTGATTAATTTGACAGGACTAAACTAAAATTTATCTTCTGTCCTTTTCTTAATGAAATAGAAAGAAAAAGATGCACTGAACTTAAATTTAGTTTAGTTTGTGAACAAGGGAATCGGCACCAATATAGGATTTTAAAATTAAAATTGGTTGGTGGGTAGGTGGGTAGGATTGACCATTTTGCTGCTCTCTGATACTACTGAGATTGAAGTGCAGGGATGCTTATCTTCTAGACGTTGCAGCACTTACAGACTGCTACAGACCTAACATTCTCCTACATGATAAAAGTTGTACCTGGAATCTTGACTGGTTCTCCTAGTATTTTTTTTATAGGTTACGT
Organism: Agrochola litura; assembly: GCA_949152395.1. Classification (NCBI taxonomy): domain Eukaryota; kingdom Metazoa; phylum Arthropoda; class Insecta; order Lepidoptera; family Noctuidae; genus Agrochola; species Agrochola litura. Next base: position 15,050,887 of record OX424493.1, read on the forward strand.
AGAATTTTATTAAACAGGCTAGTAGTAATAGTAATAAATGTTTATTTTATCTCCACAAATTACATTTAGAATGGGTCCTTTCTTGACAGTGGCAGAAATCAACCTTCTTCCCTCTTAAAATAATAACAAAACTGCGATCAGACTGCTTCAAAAGGATGGAAATTAGGCAGCCTTATCCTTATCCCTGTTTCAGGTATCCTTTTCCAGGGCCATTCGATCCAACCCTTGCAGCACGCGTCTAGGTCGTCTCGCCACCTCTTCCTGGGCCGGCCTCGGCGGCGCCATCCATCCTCAGGCACCCACCGTATGTAGACTATTTACAGACTGTGCTATTGCCCAGCGGTCACTATACATGCGGCTGACATGAATCGCCTCTTTTAAAAAAAACAAAAAAAAAACTGCGATTTCCAATCTGTCAGTCGCACGTGGTGATTATGGCTAATACCACAGATTCCCATTGATATTCGAGTTGGGGTGGTCATCAGGAGGCCCATCTGTAGCGGAGATATTTACATTCTATTAAGAAAGTAAAACTTGTCATGAAAGATGACGCTTACTACGAATCATGCATATGATCCTAACATACCAAGCCCACCGCGAAATCGTTCTGCTGGTTGACTTGAAAAGTGTGTCGTCGATCCCCGAAAATGTTCGGTCCAGCCCGAAGCCCAATCATAGGGTTCAATACATAGGACAGGTATCTAAGCCTGGAGTCGGAAAAAATACTGTTGTGAGTGGATGACGCGTAGCATCATAATTTCTATGAACTGGAGTTAAATAAAAGTCTCATAAAATTAGTTATAAGAAAAAGTTTATTGAGTAAAAATATTTTACACGATACAGGAAATTAAAACAAAGTAAACAAAATTACATAATACAAAACGGAACTTAATCTGCGTAATATAATAATTAATAGTACCTACATCATACATATATGTAAAAAAAGTAAAATAATTCAGTACACCAGTCCCAAGTGTACGGATAAGGCACCGAGATATATTATGCGAGATAAAACATACTTAATTATAATTATGCAGTGTGTACTTAACGGTAGGAATGTTGACAATCCCTCTTGAATATATTGCTCGTCGTACAAACGTTCTTACCTCCAGAGTCACAAAATATATTTATGTTAAATGTTTTACTTGTGGGCCTTTGGAAGTTTGCTTACCTCGTGCAAGTAAGCTGCGAACAACTTTATCTGTAACAATAACAAATAAAAATTTAGCGAGAACAGTTTAAAAAATGCTGAATAGTCTGTCAGTCTGTATATCGACGGAATTCTTATATTCTTGGTAATTTGATGAATTAACCGAAAACAATGTTTATGCATTTCGCTATAGGTATATGCATTGGAAATTCCAGAGCACATTAGCCGAAATGCTAATACTAGGTATTCCATATTGGATTATCACAATTTAAATCCCCAAAGGCCATTGCATCACACTACCAGACGCATTTTTCTTAATTTCTCAGTAGCAGCTCGGAGTCTGGATTTGTGCCCGGTTGATGGCAATAGGCTCGCCCCCTATTACATGGGACTTAAACATAACTGGCGAAATGTGGGTGTACCTGCTACAGGGACACCTCTGCCCAACCCTTCGGGGAAACAAGGCGTGATGTTATGTTATGTGTTATTTTAACTCTTTAAAAATCATTATTGAATACATAAAAAGTCCCCTTTTGAGATCAATGAGTCACGGATCTCACACGACGTTTTATCGGAAAACCCTTTAAAACTAGTTTCTATCATTATTACTATCATTCGTATCACTAGTAATTCAACATCAATGAAACAGAATAGCAAAAGCAGACTTCATATTACTAACAATTATCCACGGTAAAGATAAAGGAAATATTTGAGGAAATTCCGTTCACACTCAGGTGGTGTGTAGGTACTAGGTTTTTCGGGGAAAACAATGGTTTCAATACTAACAACTAACCAGGAAAATTATGAGTTAATTTCTTAAAAATCCTCCAATTGTTTTATTTCAGGCCCTGTACAGGTTAACCAAGTAAAAACCTTGAAAGGCTAGTGGCCAAATATTATACAATTTTAGTAATACTAGATAAATACGACTACAGGAGTAGCCAACAATTACTTTGGGCCATTTTTGTGTGTAGATGACAGAAAAGAATATTGATCTTTTAAGCTAGTTCCTAATGACAAATGGACTAGCAAAACGACCTCGTACGCTAGGTTTAGATAAAAGTTAATCTACTTCAACAGTACAGTATATCATAGAGTGATTTGGATTAGAGTTAAAAATTTTGTGATTTAGTATAATATTTATACCTAGTAAAGAAGAGTAAAATCTATTTATTTCATCATTTTTTCGTTCGGGGATTTTGTATGTACGTGATGAGAGTCACGAAGTCGAGCCCACCCTTGTCGACGAGAATATAATCGGGTTTTTACGCGGATGGATTTTGTTTACAAACACACGAACGCGTCAGAATTTTACGATATCACCACACGTCATGTTTTTGTTGTTTTAATGATATTACAATATTGTTAGAATTGCTCAATTTCCCTGCAAAGATGCTAAATAGTGGTGACATAAAATTATGACACGATATTTCTGATTTATAGAGAAAGCCAGTGAATGAATTTAAGATTTTGAAGTAGTGCTGGGTCGGGCAAAGTGTTATTGGGTTTTTCTATTTGGAATTTCTCAGTAGCAGCCCGCGCGGAGTCTGGATTTATACCCGGTTGATGGCTATAGGCTCGCTCCCTATTACATGGGACTTAAACATAACTGGCGAAATATAGGTGTGCTATCTTTGCCTACCCCTGCCGGTAGGTAGACGGAGCCCCATTTTGAGAGCCCCATTGAGACACATTTCAACATCCCTGCAAAAGTGCTAAATATCGATGACATAAGAATGACGTTACGACACAAATTATGATTTTTGTCCGTAATGAGAATGACTTAACAATTACGTGAAGTTACATATCCAGCTTTTCCGTATTGTTTTGCATATTGGATGTTGCATATTATTGTAGACACAAGGAAAATTTGTAACGCGTGGCCCCGCCCGCCTTAGAATAATAAGCACTCCTCTTTTGTCTACATAAATGTTTGATGGCAAGTTAATACATATTTGTTTAGTACTCAGTATAAGATTTATTGCGATAGCTTGCCTGCCCTGACAAACAGAACTTAGCAGTATCACCAGCACCCTAATAGCGTAACTTTTTTGAAGGATATTGCTAATCCATTGCTTCATATGTTCGAAAAATTTGTCTGCTCATCAACGTAAATAACGCAATGAATGATGTTGAACTGTCAAAATGAAAGTCATTGCTACTGTGTGTTACGCAATTAATCTGCAAGTGATGATGAAAATAATCTGCAAAACCATAGCAAAAGCTCTCCTTTGATTTAGCTGAATTTGTTAACCGAATGTGTTCGTTACATTAGGTCGGTCGCCTAATTCGTTTTGACCGGAATAAGTTTCCAAGTAACACTAGTCAGGTTGTGACCAAATTTGGCCAACCTAAAAACAATATACACTAGCCGGTGACTGAAACCAGGTGACCCACTTACAATTTACACTATTCGTAATCGCAAACAGACTGCGATAGAATAGGTATGGCCCAACCGAAAAACGTAAATGTGCCATGACCGGCTTATGATCACCACTCCGGGTGAGTTTCAAAAAAAGTCATGCAGTTCCGATAAAAGGTACGTGAGTAAAGCTATAACCTTAAAAATACTAATGAATAATTCAGGTCCTGAGAAAGCCCCTACTCGAGTGCTCAAGGCGGCGACCTTGTGGTGTAGTGGTTTTAGTCAGTAGAAGCCCAATATAACCCTTCCTATTCCGCAGGTGGGCGCACTGACGTTTTCCATAAGGATTTTCATGAGAAACCTCTGATTACGATATGGCCTCCTTTTTTATAACCCCGAACGAAGAAGAAAAAGATAAAGAGTTTTCTTTTGATCTATTTTCGATAAACAATCTGTACCTAAATATTATAAATTGAAGTCACTTTTCGAGTCTGTCTGTGTGACCGCTCGATCTTCTCATCTAAACAATGGATTGTGATGCGGATTCCACTTTCATTTAGAGCATTTATTCCAGTAGGTTTATGTGTATAATACACATAGGTGGGCATTAACTCGTTAATCCGTTAATTGTTAATTAACGAAGTTAACAAAATGCTTAACGGATTAACTTTTAAGTTAACTCAAAAAATGTTAACGCTCTTGTTAACTTTAGTCAGTTACATTAGATACTTGTTGACATGTTGTCATTATTTGTTTGAATTACGCGCCACACGGGCACACCGGCGCGGCGCGGCGCTGTTGCTCAAAAGAACAAGTATCCAGAGCCGAGAAACTCTTAAAAATAAAGCGGCCCTGTTGATTATTTGCTCAGTGCCAGGGAATACGACAAGTTATTATAACCTGACTTTTTAGCATTTGCGCCATTTTTAACCGACTTCATAATATAGTTTATCTTTTTGGTTTGTGTTGGTGGAAATGGTTGATGGTGTAAAATGTGTAAATTGATTAAATTGGCGTTCAAATTCATTACATTTACAAGTTTACATCATGAACACTACCTACTACTTCTACTCAAAGTACGTAAAGCACTGAAAGTGAAACTGGATTAAATCCTTAGCCATACTTGAGTGATTAATCTATTTACTTGTTTTTGTTTTATTTACCTAATTATCCCATCCCAAAAGGCGCCAAAAGCAGTATACGTTTTAGATAGTTAACTTTTAACGGTTAACTTTAACTTACATGCTATTTTCGAAATTTTAACGATTAATGAAGTTAACTTTTTTATTAACGATTTAACGATTAACGAAGTAAACTTATGGATTTACTGTGCCCACCTATGATAATACACTATTATTAAACTTACATAATTATAATTTCTCGTTCCTTTGTCAAGTTGTAAGTACCGTGCCAAGCAGGGGCGCGTCGCTAGTCATATAATAAGTGTATACTCACGCCCTCGATGTAGTTGCGCACGTTGAGCTTCTCGTTCTGCGAGTGCGCCATGTCGTCGCCCGCGCCCATGGGCAGCAGCAGCACGTTGCGGCCGCTGGCCTCCTGCAGCGTGATGGTCACGGGGATGGAGCCGCCCTCGCGGGACATGTCGGGCTCCGTCTAAAGCAAAAATTAATTTTATACCATCATTTCTTTGGTAGAATATACATAAATGTTGTTTGAGTTATATTGGATTTTTCCGTCAAGGATTTCTCAATAACAGCCCGGAGTCTGAATTTGTCGGCGAATAGTGGATAAAACACCTCTGCCAACCTTTTTAGGAAATTTACTGGCTGTTTGGCTGTTATGTTTTCATAATTTCCCCCTCCCCCTCCATCGCGTCCCAACCGATTGCAAAGTCAAATAATTTATTTCAATTAGGCACAAAAAGGCACTTTTGAACGACAAAATTTACAAAAAATAGAATTGATTCTAGTCGCCCCTTCCAAAAGGTAATTTTCGTATGAAGAAGAACGGGCAAGAAACTCCACCGTTACTATTTTAAAATGTTTTACAATATTTTGTATACATTAATTATATAATTATATGTGAAGACGATGCACCTGGAATAAGATTACTATACCACAATAGGTAAAAAATCAATAAAACTGAAGCAATGACAGAAAAAATAATTATGTAATGATACATGGTGTTCACATATTTACAAGCATTGCTAAAAAATTACAAGTAATTACTAATAAGTCATTGTGTGAGTTCAAGTAATCACAATATGTAAAATAAATGTTATAATAATTAATTACACAATTAAATTAGCAACCAGTTTGATTTTGTCTAGACTCTAAATTGTCCTATGGAGCTAGACCAGCATGCTTCCAAGCATTCTTATCTAGGATATAATCCTCTAATTTATAATATGCTTGTTTACAAAGAGTACTTTTAATATGAGTTTTAAATTTTCTTTTAATTAATTGTAATATATCACAAGGTATTTTGTTGTATCATTTAACACAAAACCCCATAAAAGATACTTACTACTACTACTTACTCGAGTACTTTAGATAATTTGAAAAATGGTTGATCTATTTTATATTTATTTCTAGTATTAAAATTATGTCTACTATCACTTATTTTACTAACGGCGACTACTGCCCCTTCGGCAAAAGGTGGAGGAAATTCGTGTGGATTTGTTTAGCAGTACCTGGGAACGCGTCAGGGCCGAGGACATCAATGAAGATTTTTACAGTAAAGAGAAAATATACAGAGTGAAAATCCCCCTTACAATGCATGCCGATTCTAAAACTACAGCCTTTTGTATAAGGCTTCTGTTTGACCCAGCTGTTCAGAGTTAAGGTTTACTCAAAGTATTGATAATTGTTGAGACCTCTGCTCTCAACATCGCCGCGCGCTGGCGGCAGTGAACGAGTGTGCGGGGCAGCGGCGAGTCAGCTGGCCTCACAGACAAGCGCGGGCCCCCGCGCCTCGGCAGTCAGCTGTTGCACGCCTTCAAGCACGGCTGCGCTTACGCGTTTATTAACGTACATATTCATTCTTGTTTGCTTTCCGACACCGTTTGTATTTTACTTATTTTCATAAATCTCATGTTATACAGTCCACTCATTCATCTTTCATTTTAACCTCACCACGACTTATCGTCGCGAACAATAATAGCTATTTAGTATCAAAACATTTTCTGACACAATATTTTATGGATCTGCACTATCCACATGCTATTGCATTATTATACTCAAATCATGAAATTCGTTATAAAGTTCTTATATGCAGCAACTTACAAGATAGATCATCCTGGTAGCGCGCGCCGCAGCTTGATAGTGAGGGTGGTCAGGGTTCTCTGTCCACGCCCGCCCGCTCTGTGCCGTGATGCGCATTTTGTTGGGAGAGCCCCGAGCCGCCCACTGTGAATAAATGAATAATTATTTAAGACTAGCTGACCCAAGAGACATTGTCCTGTCAAAATCTCAATATGGTCTTGAGTTCATACAAAAATCCCGTAGAAAAAAGCAGTTTCAGTTTTCGAGCAACTTTTCCAGTTTTTCTTTCCATAAAAAACCATGCCTAGATTATCCATGCCTAAGCGTTCCCAAATGATAAGCGCATCACTTGAGAACGGCTGGACCGATGAGCAGCGATTATTTATACAGGGTGTCTTGATCGTAGTGGTTTAAAGGCAAATGGGTTAAAGCGGAGGTCACCTATCATTAAAAAATTTAAAAGTCGGAATATTCTCAACAGTTCAGCAAATTTCGCAAATTTCATAATTTTCAAGAAATTTTACTCTTGCACTTGGATTTTTCAACCCTGTGAACAAAATTTTCGACGTAGCTGGCTGAAAGATGCCTTGATAGTGTAGGTACAAGATTATGTTCTTATTTACGTTCAGTGTGGCTCTGCAATGTTTCAGATTTTATTTTTACTTGTATTTTCCAACTTTTTATTAAAGTTCAGCGAAACTTTCGAAGCCCAGATTTAAAAAATGTACTACTGAGTACATGCACACAATTTTCTGAACTGTTGAGAATATCCCAACTTTAAATTATTTTAATGATAGGTGGCCACCTCCGCTTTACCCCATTTGCCTTTAACTACTACTACGTTTGAAATACCCTGTATAGATTATTTCATTTAAATGATATGGCCGCCATTGTATCAGTATGTAACTGTAATTCACTTTCTACATATTTTCCGATCAACATCATAGATCTTTTCTAATAACAGTCGTCCTTTTTTACAATACAGACTAATAACTATGGGGTTGATCATAATTATCGGTATTTTACCTATTTGACATACTCTGACATGAGTACAACTATAACCGATCCCAGGGTTTTCTGTTAACCTCCAAGATATCTTAAAAAACAACTAAGTTGGTTTTGGGAATAATTCCATTATCGTCTGAATATACATTAAATAAGATGCTACTCTTTATTGTGGTTAAAACCCCTGAGTCATCTCTTGCAAAATCTGCCCATTACTTTTCTCTTTAGGTATTATTTAAATATCACAATTATTTAAACTTTTGTGTAAAACGATGACAGTTGTTATCGCTCACAGAGGTATTCGGGGGAATCCCGTATCATAAATATATTGTGTGACTAAGCTATCTATAAAAAGAAGTGCTTATTTCAATTCTAACCTTCTTGTTGATGAAATCAAAGACTAGCTTCTCTACTTCTTCGGGTTCCTGGTTTGGTACAATTCTTATAGAGAACTTGCCAATAACTTTTCCTGGAATTACAGTCTTCGCTCCGGGTTGGAAAGCAGCTCCTAAAAAGGTATTTAGATGACAAATTATTACATTAAATATTACGCATATTTGACTATTATTAAATAAAAGTTTATACGGTTATACCTTCAATGCCGTGTAGTGAAAGGCTTGGGTATCTCCAGCGGTGCATCAATATTTGGTCCTTGTCGCCATTGTGAGCCAATTTAGGAGCACCTATGGATTTTCTACAAACAAGAATTATTTATCATTAGTAAAGAATTCGTGATAACAGGATCCATGCTGATGTTGGTTATAGACGATCAGACGAACATTTGATCACGGGTTTCGAAAGCTTTCTGGACGGTCTGATAACTCTAGTGCCCTGATAGATCACGTATCCACATGCCTCAGGTATCAGTCAGTATCTATTAGGTCCACAGTTTATTAGATACTTCAATCATTAGAGGCTTTGTCTATACTATATCTATACTTTATTTATTTATTGCCTTATTTCAGGGTTACAATTTTATTGTTACAAAAACGTTTTATTCTTAGTTTTGAGACTCTGTGTACCCTTTGGCAAAGGCCTCCTCCATCCCCTTCCAATTCTCCCTGTTCCTTGCTTGTCTAGTCCGTGTCTTTCCCGCCGTCCTCACCAAGTCATCCTGCCATCTTTTCAAAAGTTTCCCTTTCTTTCTATTCCCCTCCCTAGGATACCATAGGGTCACTTTTTTGTTCCATTTCTCTTCTTTTTAGCTTCAGTACTACACTGTGATTATTTCTTTCTATTTTCCTTTATAACTATACTTATTACTTATAATATTATAGAAGTAAAATTTGTTTGTTTAAGTTTGTGTAAGTTTGTATGTAGGGCGTAATCTCCGGATACCAGTCGGGATTTAAAAAATATATTTTTGCATTGGATAGCCCAATTTTTGACGAAGATTATAGGCTCGCGGACGAAGTCGCGGGTAGAAGCTAATTACTGATAAAAACATAGGTACTATTGATTCCTATAATACTAGGAAACCATTTCAACGATTACACAGAAATAGGATGATGAATCAGCATAGGTTTCAAGTTTCCATAATGTAATAAATATAATGTCTAATAATTGTGGTTAAGTCCTTACTTAACTACAATTATTAGAGTGCCCTTGCACTCGGTGTAATATTAATCAAAGTCTAGGGTTCAAAGACCGCAATATCGTAAACAATGTGATAATTCAATATTGACTCATTCTGCAAACAGTATTCAGATACCGTATCAATTTACATTTACAACAGCTGGCACAAATATTTGTCTCTACTTATTTCAAACTGTTTAGGTAAGTGTGCTAGACTTCTGCTTTTTCCTTCTTTCTTAATGCGCAGAGTAGATACTTTACAGTAGGATAGGAGGAGTTCAAGTTTTTACGTTAAGCGTTTCTAGGAAATGATCTAGGTTTACCATCCATACCTTATGCAGGGAAACCAAGGATTTAATGGAAGAATACATTCCATCTTAAAATATATTATGGACACTGTATTTCGTGTGTACTCAAATTCACATTCAAAAGTCATTTACTCAAACTAGGCTGAGAATCAGCACTTTTTGAACGTCAAAATTACATAAGACAGTCCCCCAAAACGCCCACCCTTCACCACTTCCTAGTACTTCAGCTGGGAAGAAGTGGCGCAACAAACTCCCCAGCGACACAGCTGTCTGTTCAGTTAGAAAAATAAATAAAATTGATTCTATAATATTGTATGCAAAATAATTTACATAACGCAACACAAAACATGATTTAAATTATTATCCATAATTTATGTCAGCTAACACACGCCAATATACCTACCAACCAAAAATATCGAGAACTATACTCAAGCAGAAACTGTTATGTTTGTTTAGTATTTTTACATTTTAGTCTCTTGTTACACTAAATAGGGTACCTATAATAGCTTCGCTATCCAGTACTCTACTCAACAGTCCAAAACCTGAAAAAGAAGGAAGAAAAGTGCGAACATCGTACCTGTAGCCATCGGTATCAAAATCAATGTTCGTGTATAGTTTCTTCTCAGTCTCCGTCAGCGGCGCGACAGAGTCGTAGATGCCGTCGATATGAATCTTGCCATTCTTGTCCACAAGCTCATTCATCAGATAAATTAGATCAGTCATTGCTGTAAATTGGACAATCATTCTCAATTGACGGCGTCGGCATTACTTCTTTGTGTCGCTAAATTGTTGATGATTTTGCAATTAGAAATTCAAAACCATACAAAAATCGTAGGCATTTCAATTAATAATATCAGAGGGGCTGTCAATTTTAATGTAGATTATAATCCATAATTATGTATATTCAAAATTCAGTGGCCAATCAACTCCTGTTTCTTAACTCATCTTGAAATCTTTGTATCATTAAGATAAGTGTAGCGTTGATAGCATCGAGTTCCATAGTAACTACGAGTAGCTTTCGTAATGAGACAAGGTATGTATTTATCAACAAGATAAAAGTATTGTGAAATGATAATTAAATTTTTATCAGTTTTATGTAACATTACTGTAGGTAGAGTAACATATATAAAGACGTTAATGGATAGCAAATATGAAGGAGTTGAATAGACTATAAAAAATATTTTAACAAACATGAATGCATTTGTCTTGATTTATATATGAAAACTGTTTTAATGGTCAGATAATGTGCCATTGTTCATGCTGTAGCTGCAGCGATATTCTCATCATAGTCATGCATCATAAAATTTATATTTGTATTAGTTTTCTATTGTATTTTTATGTTTTATTTTATTATTTTTATCATGTAACTGTCGGAATGTATTGCCGGCTCAATGAGCGCAGTGCCTAAGTGGTTAGTTTTAGCGCGATTTCGATTCTGATAAATATAGCAAATAGTACCTTCATGAACAGTTCCACCGTAGACACCACTGTGTAAATCCATTTGAGCGCATTCAATCTCCAAGAAATAGTAGCTGATACCACGCAGGCCATATGTGATGCAGGGCTTAGTGGTGCCAAGCCAGTAGTTATCTGATATGCACACATAGTCTACATCTTTAAAGAAACCCTCGGGTTTTAATTTCTCTAAGAGTAGAGCATCTAAGCCTTCTGAACCAGACTCTTCCATACATTCAAACACAAACTTCAAATTCACAGGCAGCTGAAAATAATTATATGTATTTCGATTTTATCATTCTTTGAAGCTTATTCAAAGAACCTATACACCTTCTCAGTTATGTATATCTACCTATTTTGGTACATGGTATTTAGGTTACAGGCAGATTCAAACCTTTGTGAGAGCTGGAGTCTATACTGGGTTCGAGACCTGTATGACAGATCTCCAGGCTCACACCCTTAAAATTACAACATTAAATTACACTTACATACTACAAACAACATTGTAAAAGCTCCAAGTACTGCGAGGAAGGCAAATTAATTTACAAAACAAAAGGAGATGCGCTATGTGTGTCTTTGGAGAGTGTTGTGTGTCCGTGAGTGCAATACAATTGCTCGCGCCCAGTACCCACGAAGGGCACTGGGCGCGAGCACCATGATATTGCAGGAGATAACATGATATAATACGTTCTGTTGTACACTGTATCAACAGAATGTAAATTGAGATCATAAAATATAATAAATGAATAATATAAAATGATAAGTTACAATAAAATTTGTTTACCTCTTCACCAACGGCTTTGTACGCATTAATAGCATGAACCCAGCCAAGTACTGGGCCCTTATCATCAGTAGAACCTCGGCCAAACAGCTTGCCATCACGTTCCACAAGCTCAAATGGCTCTGTTAACCACCCATCCGATTTCAATGCTGGTTGAACATCTAAATGTCCATATATGCAAATAGTTGGCTTTATGGGGTCCTAAAAAAAAAAAACTATTTAAATAAAAGAAAAATCAAACTGCCTAGCTTTTTCCCAACTATGATGGAGCGACTGCCTATCTGACCTCCACAATTCAAATACTGGGTAACAAGATACCCCTTGATATTTTTTTTTTAAATTAATTTATTTACATCGAACACAAATGATTCATATAGTTGTTAGTAACACTTATAAAACTATGTTAGTAACATTTAAAAATAAGTAAAATAAAATGAAACAAAATAAAACTAATTCATGAACCTATAATGTCCGCTTCCCGTTGCGCCAGACCTGCAGCTGTGCATACGGGTCCAGTGCCCCAGGAACGGGCAATCAGGCTTATTTACAATCACCTTTAAAATAAGACTGGTTGTCAAACTTCATCAAAATTTATCCCAAGAACAAACTTAACATTGTAGTTGAAAAACATGTTCGCCCATACGGAATGTATGGAAGAACATGTTTTTGCAACTGCAAATATAAGTTGGTCGATTATTACTCGTTAACTTGCAGGCCTACTCAGCTGTGATAGTTTTCCTTTTAATTTCGTCATATAAACTACTGCCGTGATTTTTTTTCATAATTATAACTAAAACAAACATTTAGCTGGCAGGGCAACACACTTGACTCCAACAAAAATGAGCACTTTAAAGCTTAATATTTCGCAAACGGATCCCTAAATTCAAAAATGATTTTCACACACTCACAATATTTTTGAAGAACCTTTCCAGCGATACCCCACACCATGGGATAGAAAAGAAAAAAAAAACATCCCCACTTTACGGGTAATGGAAAACCAAAAATGTTTTTTTCTTAATTTTATTTTACCGCTTTGTCGGCGTGATTAATATGTATATATGCCAAATTACAACTTTCTAGTCCTAAAAGTCTCGGAGCTAGACCGCGGACAGACAAACAGACATGGCGAAACTATAAGGTGCAGCGTAGACGACACACTTTTTGTGCGATCGAATTTTGGGCTTCCGACTACCCGAAACGACTCAAAGATCTACGTATGACAGCCGGGTCTAACGGTTTAACGTCCTTTCCGAGGCACAGAGGGTCTCGATATGTATTGGATGGTCACCGTCCACTCCACCAACCGACCGCGACACGTGTAGCTTAATCTTCGATCGACCTGTGCGGCTGTTATTATTTAGCAATGAGCCCCGCCCTATCTAAATAAAAGACGTATGTATATCTATATATTATTTTAGAAAGGTAAATTAACAGTTTAAGTATTCATTATGTAAATTAAATAATCTGTAACTATAAATAATAAAGAAGCTTCAAAGATATAACTGGTTTGGTAACATTCTTAATGAATTGTTTTTTTATTGTTGCTGTACATGTTTATTAATATAATAAGGGTAAAAATAATTAACGTTAAAACAATCTTGGCATGTGTTTATGATGCTTTTGTAAGAATAGAAATTGAACTTCTATATATAATGATGAACACACATACAAGGAGACCGAAATTATAAATATAACACGTATACATGAACAGTTTATTGTTTGTTTGAGTATAAAACACAATAGGAAGATGATAAAGAAATAAGTTGAAAACAAAGCAAAAAAAACACATAAAAAATGTGATTAAAAATCTATTTTCATGTAGGTAAGTTACTGTATTACAATGCTGTTAAGTTTTATGGCAGGAGCCTTTATGGATTTAGATCGAGCCATAAAATGGCAAACAGACTGAGCGTCAATAGCCACTATTTAATTTTGTATTAAGTCTGGCTCAAGCCAATCCTTTACTTTTTTCTATGAAGTTTTGCAGAGATTGGAGACTGTTCTTAGCCCTATCTTGTACATGAACTAAGTAACCAGCAGTACAAAGATATATAATTATGAACAGAGTATGTTTTTAAACAGGAATAATCTAGAATCTACATGGTAAAAGGTAAACAGTTTTGTAGGCTTATGTAACTATTATACATATCGTCGACCTAATTCTAATAAAGCGTAAGTCAAAATATGGCATCTTTGCGATTTTTTTTACGATTTAGGTAGAGTGAACCAAACTATATGTTTTCAGGGTTCCGTAGTCAACAACGAACCCTTTATAGTTTCGCCATGTCCGTCTGTCTGTCCGCGGCTTAACTCAGAGACTGTTAGTACTAGAAAGCTGTAATTTGGCATGACTATACATCAGAGATGTGCAAAATAGGTTATAAAATGTATTAAATGCAAAATGCAAATACTTTTGTATTTTGTTATTTCAAATACAAAATACAAAATAGTTTTTCATTTTATATTTGAAATACTAAATGCAAAATACGTATTTACAAAATGCTTTATTAAAATAAAATACTTTTAGTTTTAAACTATTTTTATTTTGTTAAAAAGTTCATTTATTTCAGCCAGCTAACAGGCTGGTAAATTTACTTTGATAACTTACTTAAATTAAATTTACTTAACAGATTTTAATAAAATAATTTGCTCAAATACACTGTCGCTCATCTTTTTCCTGTGTGGGCTCATAATCATGCCACCATAAGTAAAAAGCCTTTCTACCGACGCAGAGCTAGGAAAGCAGGTATTATATTTCAAGAATAACATCTTTACTGTGTAGGGTATTTATTTAATGATTGCAGGCTGCAGGGCCGGCCCGTTCATATACGCGAACTAGGCGAAAAAATTCTTAATTTTATTTTACCACTTTGTCGGCGTAATTAATATATATACCCATGCCAAATTACAGCTTTCTAAAACTAAGGGTCTCGGAGCTAGACCGCGGACAGACAGACAGACAGACGGACATGACGAAACTATAAGGGTTCCTTGTTTACTACGGAACCCTAAAAGTACCATTTTTCATCACATTAATTATTAAGACTTTGATGTTTACAAAACTTAGCAAAAAGTATTTTGCATTTTGCAAAATTACAAAATATGTCCTAAAATGTATTTCAAATAAAATATAAAATGCTTTTCTAAAAAAAGTATTTATATACAAAATGGAAATAGGTATTTTGTATTTTGCATTTCAAATACTTTTATATTTAAAATGTCACATCTCTGCTATACATATAATCCCGCCGACAAAGTGGAAAAATAAAATCACGAAAAAATAACGAGATATGACTTATTAGAACTAGCGAACTTGTTTGTTGTTACTGACTTACAGTACGCCTTATTCGAACTAATTTTTATATTTCAGATTGGTAAAATGGAAGTGAAGTTTTCGGATGATGTGGATGATTCTATTGATGAAATTATGGATATTTTGCATACCAACGGTATCAAAGTAGTAAATACAGAGAAAAACCGGCCAAGTGCGTGTCGGACCACGCACAATGAAGGGTTCCGTAGTTGGGATGAATTTATCCAAAAAACAAACTTAACTTTGTAGTTGAAAAATATGTTCTCCCATACGGAATGTTTGAGAAAACATGTTTTTGCAACTGCAAAGTTAAGTTGGTCGATTATTACTCGTTAACTTGTAGAGCCTACTTAGCTGTGATAGTTTTCCTTTTAATTTCGTTATTTAAAGTACTGCTATGATTTTTTTCACACATCCAAAACCAACCATTTAGCTGGCAGAGGGGGGGCACTTGACTCTAACAAAAATTAACACTTTAAAGCTTAATATTTCGCAAACGGATCCTTGAATCCAAAAATGGTATCCACAAACTCACAATGTTTTTAAAGGACCTTTCCAATGATAACCCACACCATGGGTTAAAAAAAACATCACCACTTTCCGCGTAGGAGAGATACCCTAAAAAAAACTGTTTTTCATAATTTTGTTTTACCACTTTGTCGACGTAATTAATATGTATACTTATGCCTAATTACAGCTTTCTAGTACTAAGGGTCTCGGAGCTAGACCGCGGACAGACAGACAGACAGACAGACAGACAGACAGACAGACGGACGGACAGACAGACGGACATGACGAAACTATAAGGGTTCCTTGTTTACTACAGAACCCTAAAAAAGGCAACTGCGGTACAAAAATGTTAAAAAAAAATCCTTATATATAAACCAGATGAACAGCACTTGAAGAAAATAAATGACCACCATAAAACCCAGGAATTATCTTATCAAGCAAAACGGTATGCAGAGAAGCATACCATTTTGCTTGATAATTCCTATCTCTACAGAAGAACGTACCTACATCAACCACGGTTACTAATACTTCCACTCATTTTGTCATTGAAATTGTTGCTGAGACAGACCATGTGGTAGACCCATTTTACACACAGGAATTAACACACCCCGAAGAATGTTCCACGACGACGACGACAACGACCGCTGATATTTCATCCAACAGATGTTGGATGCGTATAGATACTGGGGATCTCATAGCTACAGATTTTGTTGTCCCATGTTGCTCCAGTATTTCTACCTTCTCAGAAGACCGTTCGACGACCACGGCTGCCGAGATACCCAGTTCTTACGTCGTTTTAGACACAACTACACAAGTCGGCTGCCGAGAAACCCAGTTCTTACGTCGTTTTAGACACAACTACACAAGTTATTTCCGTCCCATCTTGCTCCAAAATTTCTATATGTACAGAAGCTACCGATGCAGCAGCTACATCGGACAACGGTGATCTCACTGTTACTGCTAATGTTCCTAAACGCAAGAAGCATGCACTGCCAGAAGTTTGAAAAAAAAATGTGACCAAAGAGAGGAGAATGCAAGGTGAATCTTACCTTGTAGTAGTCATGGCTGAGACTATGGAGGACTTCAGTACAATGCTCAATGATCTCAGTACAGCTTCCGAAAGAGTGGGTCTTAAAATGAATATAGACAAAACGAAGGTCGAGTCAAATGACCATGAAACACCCACCTCCCATGAAGACTACACTCGAAGTAGTGGACGATTATGTTTACTTAGGACAAACTGTCCAGTTAGGTAGGTCCAACTTCGAGAAAGAGGTCGTCAAATCCGACCCGGCTACGCAGCGTTCGGGAATAACTCAAATGGTCACTATAGGCTTAGTAACAGATGGAATATACTGTAATATACAATACCCAACTTAGTTTTCTTATTATAATCTGATGTCTTCGTAACACAAAAGTAACAGTCATTTTCGTGATTACTTGGTTCTCTCCACAACATTCGTGTCCCAAATGGAAGGTATACGTTTTCGCCGGATGACCATTGCAGTACAGAGATTCTACAGCTTTCAAAAAAACACATGGGGAACCCAGTTTTTATCTTGGTTAGCCACAGTAAATCTAAAATAATGAAGATATGCACTTTTCAACAATTTTGCAACAGGTCTTTTCTTTTTTGAAAATATTAACTGTCCACAAACGTAACAAAAGGATCAGAACTTTGTTTACACTTTCTACTCAACATTTTGTTTAAGTTTAAATAAAGATATCTCATAAACAAAAGTCAAAGTACACCAAACCTAAGCAACTATGTATGATTATATTGAATAAAAAAAGATACAGGATTAGAAAAAAATGTGACATGATAAAAAAATTATGTCGACACTTAGACTTTAGGAAGGTAGGACGTAGTACTGACATAAATTTTGTGAGGGGTATATAAAAAAATTTAAATTTGTAAACTAGTGTAACTAATAATACCTTTTAAAAATGCCTAACGTGGCTAAAGAAGTTTTCACTTCAATAAAAAGCAGATTCGAATAGTCATATTTTCAGTAGAACACTAAATTTAGTTTCCTAAGAACTTCATAGAAAAAAACATCTATTTTGCTTCCTGGACAGTTGCCAATTTTGACTTACACCATATTAGAATTAGGTCCAACAATATACAAAAAGGACTTCTTTTTCGTGAATTTTAAGAAATAAGGGATGAGCTATAATCATTATTTTTTCAATTGATGTAGAATTTAATTGTATCCAGGGCCCATGTATTCAGGGATATTTTTAATTTTTATAAACCAGTGTTAAATTAAGAAAACCTGAAACTCAGAAGTAGGCGAATGTGAGCTGATTTAGCAAATGCCTAGAAGAAATTGTAGGACTGACTGAAAAAAGCCGATAAGATGAGCCTCTGACGACTGAACTTTAACTCTATAGGGAATTATATTAGTTAGCTTATAAGATTAATACTTACATTTCCCAAAACGCCAACTAAAACGGGGGGCAGTTTGACTTCCTGTCCATCAATAGTCTGATAACCTACATCCCTGAGCTCAGTGGACGCGCCAACTTCCTTTAACTTCTCCTGCATCCACTCCACCATTCGGACGCAGTCATTGCGGTACTTGATGTCACACGACACCGATGGAATAGCAACCGCTTCCTTTAAAAGTTGCTTGAAAGTTTCTGCATTATCATCTACGTATTTAAATACTTGAGGCAATGCCCTTACTGCCATCTTAGGCTTCTGCTTCTGCGAATAATGTCGATAAACAGGACAATTTATAAAATTATTTGCAATAGGCGACGCTCTTGCGGCCGGGAACTTTTTAACAGTAATGCATTTCGCCGTTCTAATCAAAGACGAAGTCATGATGATGGTGATAGCAACATGACAGCAGGCTGTCACTTTGACATTGACACCAGCTCTACGAAACGAGTACCGTGAGAAACAAAACGTTAGTGTACATGCATGGAATTACTTTACTTCCATGACATACTTACTAAAAGTAGAAATAAAAATGCGAAAGTAACTCTCACAGAGTACATTGAATATACTGAGTAACTCTGTCTGTTACCTTTTGCATGCTATAGTGAATCCGCAGTTATAGCCCGCGAAATTCAAATTTTCTTGTCTTTTGCAATTTGCAGGTCAGTGTCAGGTTGTATCTTGATCAAATTAAGTAATGCGTTCGGCTAGGAGTTCGTAAACATGTCATCATTCCATTGACAAGGTTTTTCACCAATGGACGGAGTGATTCATGCGGAAGGTTTTAGTGTATAATTCATTATGGTTTTGTGTAAATTGGCTGAAATATGACGATTATTGTTGAAGAAGTCGGTTAAGTTTTGAAGGTTAAGTTTTGAAAATATGAAACACACTAATGGGCCTACCAGACGCACAAGCTTCACCGCAGTTTTGCCTGCGCAGGCCGGTTTGTACACGGAACACCGTGTATAAATCGGCGAATTTTACCAACCACACGCACGGTGTTCCGTGTGCAGACGCCAGCACATCTAGCTACCCGAAACTGTCAAATTTTCCCAATCAACTTTAAACCTTAATTTTCAGCGATAAAGTTGAAAATCAATTACATAAATTTGACAGATTGTAGTAGCTTGAAGTGCTGGCGTCTGTACAAACCGGCCTGCGCAGGCAAAACTGTGATGAAGCTTGAACGTGTGGTATGCCCATTACGAGTAGTTAGAGTTACATGCTCTGTGGTTAGGCCGTGCTCGCCCAGATATGACTATAAATTACAAATGACGTGATGGTTTTTTCAAACATTTTATTGTTTCCCTTTACGATAAATATCAATGACTGACTGGCAGTCGTAAATCAAATAAAATGTATTGTTCCCGTGTATACTTTTCTTAGATTCTAGTAGTTTATGGAATAAAGGGTTTTTGTACATTTTAATCTGACGAATGCATCAAAAAAGATGTGCAGACTGAAAAACATATTCGTAGCTGTTTTATGAGTTCGGGATTGGTAGAAATATAATTATTTTCAGTAATTTGCATGAAGCTCATAATAGAAAAGTAGATCAAAATAGGAATTTAATGAAACGGTTTATTGGCACCGTTATCTTGATAGGTATAAAACAAGAAGTAACTTTTCGCGGCCACGACGAATATCCGAAATATATTTTTTTTTTTCGCTGTTGGGCTTATCTCCTACATAAAACCACCCTTCGCCACTAATACCTACCTAAGCTCTATTTCTTACAGATAATGGTGCCGATTCTCTTGTACACCGAACTAAACTAACTAAACTATCACTAAAATTCCTTACTTTTGACTATGAGAATCTTAAAGCTATTCTGCAAAATAAATTCTCTAAATTTAAAAATAATTTTGACACATCTAAATCGAATTTGACAATCGCGACTCCACACGTGATACCTAACCACGTGATCTTTTTAGAGCCGGAGGCGCGCAGGGGGGCAGCCTCGTCGTGTTTTGTATGGAATTTTTCACTTTTTGTATGGAAAATAAGAAAAAATATTACCTACATGTAGAGTGTTAGGGGTTAAGGGTTTTATGAAGGGGGTCGAAATTTTCATTATTTTTGCGATTGGACACACCGTTTTCCAGATATAAGCAAAAGAAAAAAAAAAGATTCAGTACTGTTTTTGCATTTGAAGTCGAGGTGTTGGTGTGAATTTATAGTTCATGACAACCAATTTTATTCCACACGTTTTTAGTCGCGATTAAAAATTGTCAGATTTAGTTAGAAAATCTAAATTTTAGGTGAAAAACGTCAAATTCAGAATAGCAAAAATGTTATTTTCACTAAACTAATATCTCGTTGCCATCTTAGTGCTGTCAAACTAAAATATAGTTAAGTTGTGTCACTTTAGTCTATTTCAGAATGGGAAATCGTCGTTTGACAGGAATAAACTAAATTTTGGTGATTTTTAGTTTAGTTTAGAGGCATTTGTGACAAGAGAATCGACACCATTAACATGTAAGTACCGTAAAATGAGGCTACTTTGCCCCGTTTTTTGCTCCAAAATTTGAAGTGTGACTGACGTAACTGTGCGTTTGCACCATAGACATATTTCTATTTCAATGGTTTGCACTGGCGAAACATTTACAACGAAACATGTTGGAATCTCTATTTTCTGTCAATTTTCCATACAAAGTTTGACAGGCACTAGAGATTTCAAAATATTCACAATTTTCCACAGCTTTTAACATTCTGGCAAAAATATTTCAATAACAAAAATAGTTTTATAATAATATTTTTTAATTTTCTTCTTTTTTTTTATTTAAAAAATGGAGCAATGTTACCCAACCTTTCGGAAACATTGCTCCTACATTTAACTTGTACCAAAACAGGCACATTTTAGAGAAAGGAGTAAAGTTAACAGCTTCAGCTGGTATTATGCTCCAAAAAATAATACTAAGGAAGCAAATTTTGTGTTTCTCGACGTAATGAAATGGTTTGAACAAAATAAAACTCTAAATGATTAAGGAACTTTATTTGTGGGTAGGTTCATCAGAATCAGTCTCAAAATAATTTTCTGTAACAAACTATTTCTGTAAAAATCACCAAACATAACATCTATCAAGAATCATATAAACTTTGAGAAAACAAAAATATTTATCTTACTAACACTAGCAATTACAGCCATGAAAAATCACATATAATTAGAAACTTTTTCTTTATGTTATTAAAAACTATAATACTTCTAATTATTTTTGAGTTAATTTGATCGAGTTCAGGAACAGTATAAAACTCACGACGACCAAGTTTCTACACGTTATCTACTGCTGCTAGCTAGACAATCTCGAAGAGTCTCTTCTGAATAGTTTTATAATTTCTTGTAGGTACTTTCTGAACATATTGACGTGGCATATTACCTATAAAAAACAATTTGAATCACTGTGCGTTAAGTAGTAGTTAAAATAATATGTATCCAAAAACATAATTTCTAAGTTTGCTCCAGGAGCAAAATATCCCCAAACATGGCGCAAAGTAGGAACGTGAAAGTAAAAGAGATTAAAATCCCAAATAAATCTACACATCAAACAAATATTACCTTATATCGTTAGCTAATTAAATACCCAACTACATTAAACCTTTCTTACCACAAATAACCAAGTAGATTCGTCGATGGAGGTGTATTTTGCAGACTATTATTTTAAACAATGGCTGCTATCAAAGAATTAGAAAAGAAATGGCGGGAACCCAAAGTGCATATTTAGTGTTGCCAATCATATAAAACATTAATCGAAAGCGTTTAAAAATATTTCAATTTCCTTGTAGATTTAGAGATTTGTTCGAAATTATCTTTTTTTAAATTTGGAGCATATTTACCTTCACGGGGCAAAGTAGTCTCATTTTACGGTATTTAATTGGTACCATTTACTCTATGTATAATTTTGTAGTCTGTGCAATTACCCATATTAAATAGGTATAAGATCATCACTTTTTAGGGTTCCGTACCTCAAAAGGATAATACGGAACCCTTATAGGATCACTCGTGTTTCTGTCTGTCTGTCCGAATCTAATGGACCGATTTAAGTTGAAATTTGGTACGCATATGGATTTCTGACCCAAACACTTATACACATATGACAAAAATACACAGATATGATTCTAGGGGTCATTAGGATCCTGCCGGGGTTGCGGTTTTGTCCGAAAGGGTTACCGTGGTCCCTGACAATACAGGCAACTAAAGGAACACGGGTGGGTTTTAGTCAGTAAGAGTCTGACACGCCCTTCTGCTCCACGCAGAGCGGGAGACGTTATTTAATAAATTACCACCCAAAAAAAAAAGGGTCATTAGGATAGGAGATAGGATCCTAACCCCCAGTGGAGGATCCTAACCCCCTTAGGGGGTTATAGTGTTATAACCCCCTAAGGGTGAATTTCACGAATGAAACTGAACGCGTTCAGCACAACTAAACCCTGTTTAAGAGCTGTCAGTGTCAAAATTGTTATGTGTCTATCCGCACTTAATCTCTCAATATTTTGCGTACAAAATTACATTTGCAGTTGGAATGTATGGGAGAACATGCTTTTCAGCTACAATGTTAAGTTTGTATTTAGGATAAATTCATCCCAACTACGGAACCCTTCATCGTGCGTTGTCCGATACGCACTTGGCCGGTTTTTACTTTCCAAAGGGGCCCCAAAATGTTGTGTGCCCAAGGGAGGCCCCCTTGCTCTGAAACGGCCTTGCTTCACTCGATTCGATTCAGAAGTAAACCTTACTTGCACCATAATGACGATGAGCACTAGGAATTGGGGAATCGGCATCGAGAAATAGGGGCGTAATAGTATACCTTATCAAATAAAAAATTAAGCGTATTAGAGAAACAACTTTTATTTCTATTGTCATTTAAAAACTTGAGTTAGGATGTGGTCAATATAAATAGAAATAAGTAGGTACCTAAATTAAATCTCCATTAACGTTTTCTGATATACATTATAATGCTCTACGGTCCACCGGATAGGTCCTGATCAATGGTCCTGTGCAGGTTTGCGTGTGGATGTCGACTACACCTCGTAGCATGGAATGTACAGACGCCATCACTTCAAGCTACTACAATCTGTCAAATTTATTTAATAGATTTTCAACTTTATCACTGAAACGTAAAGTTCAAAGTTGATTGGGAAAATTTGACAGTTTCGGGTAGCTTGATGTGCTGGCGTCTGTACAGACCGTTCACTATAATTTGTCCCTTGCCGTCATGTTGGCACCACTGCTTGTCAAGCTTAGTTTCAATACTAGAGTCCGCGCCACCACTGAAATCCGGCGGAAAATTGTGAAACTACTTAAAAAAAAAAATGCAATTTTGACACTAGCGCCGCGTCTATCGGACTTGAGTGGTGGCGCGGAATCTAAGTTCAAAATGATAACTGACAGAACAGTGCTACCAATCGCGTCACGGGACAAGTTATAATGAACAAACAGTATGGACAGTACGGTCTTTAGTTCTCTTCTTTTTTTTTCAAAGTACGTTGTCTCTCGAAAGAACTAATTTTCGATTTTGCGCGCGTTACCGCAGTCAGCTTCAAAAATCTAGGTCAGGTCAGGCTCAGGTCCAATCCGGTAGACCGTAGCGTGTGTGGCCGCCATAATACATTTATGTTTTCTGGATTTAGCTGAAAGTTATTACATACTGTGTGTTATTAATGTTACTATTGATCAATATAACAGGAAACGTACAGCAAAACGTAAAAAGGCCTATCCGAATTAACTTTAGTTTACTTATTCTAATAATCATGGTGAATAGGGCATTGACTTTAACCAATGTTTGGTAGTATTATTTCACTACACAGGCGTGGAATGTTTTCTTATTAAACTACCTCCGAAGCTCTCTGTCTGCTTCACACGAAACCATCACAAACAACAGTCTTTCCTAATACTTTGTTCGGTGTTGTTCTCAACAGTTGACAGTCCTCAGTATGCTGGAACAAAAACATCACATAATTAACTTACTTCGCATAGAAATCTTGATGTTAGCAGCCACATCAGTCATATCGGACTGAAATCCGGAGCGTGTATGTGCAAGCTTGGTCAGATCAATCTGACGCAGATTGATTTGTTCAACAATATACAGCACAACTATTTCTTTATAATAATACCAACCTATTATTGTTCTGCTGCAGGCCAAAGGCCTCTTCTCATACATAGAAGGCAAGCGCATTGATCACCACGCTTGCTCAAGACCCGTTGGCAATTTCAGATTTATGAGTCCAGGTTTCCTCCAATGTTTTTTGACCGGATTTGAACCCACAACCATCAGGCCATCGCCATCAGGACACGGCCATCAGGACACAATATTTCTACAATGTCTTTAAAAAGTATTTACCCAGAAGCGGCATCGTCGTTGACTATAGACTGCGCGGGTGCGTCAGTAAATATCCGCGCAGCGTGTCTTTGCAGCCAGTACGTGAGCAGCGCGGCCAGCGCCGTGAGCGCGGCGCCGGCGCAGGCCGCGACGCGCGCGCCCGCGCCGCTCGCCGACACGAACAGGCGCGCCGACATCGCTTGCCACACTGACTCTGTCCAAGTCGAGTATTCACCCGACTTTAAGTCGTAGTCTGGAGTAGACAGGGATATCACATTATGTTATTTACTTTTATCAAGTCATTTTTATTAACATTGATGATGTAGATCATCAAAAGAATTGTTGGGAAGATCCTGAGCAATTTGCGGCAGTCTGATTCGACAAATTACGATTTGTTTAGAACGTCAATGAAATGTCGAAAAAGAGAATAAGGCCTGAAACTGCGTTAAGCGGGCACCCGCGACGGGCACACGTCGCGTGTCTACGCGCGTGGACACGCGAATGGGCTCCGTGGGAACGCAACGGCCCCCGTCGCGGGTACCCGTCGCGAAGATTGGATTATTTTATTTACGCAGTCTTGCTGCTTTGCTAGTTCAATTTTAACGGTGTGCGTGCACAATCGTTTCGATGGAGAACTTAATATATTAATACCCAGGCGACCGAGCCCTGCTCTGGTGAAAATTGATAAAGCTTATTTAAATAGTAGGATAGTTCATACTAATCCCATGTATAGTACATAATAAATCCATGCTGCCATGCTAGTAGATACTTACTAATTCCATGCTACCATATCATTATTCTAATGTCATAATCCTCATGTCATTTTTCATTATCTTGTTTTAAACTTTTGGCGACCGAGCTCTGCTCGGGTGAAAATACGGAGAAAACGAATAAGACCTAGCTAGATCGGTTTTTCGCTCCCGTAAACCCCTATATTGCAACTTTCATCGAAATCGTTAGAGCCGTTTTCAAGAACGTGATTACAAATATACTCGTTAATATTATAGGATTACATTGCAAAACCGCTGGCCACACCGCTGGCAGGCAACGCGCGGGCGTCTGTCGCACAGAGGCGGGACACATGGCGCGAGCGCGGGGCCCGCTTCCCCGTGACGTACGCCCGCGCGTGTCTCCGCAACGGAGTACTTTTATATGGAACCGCGCGGACGTCCGCTTAACGCAGTTTCAGGCCTTAATAAGTAGATTATTTATAGGTAAAACATTAAGGTCTGTTTGGTTGTATGGGATCTTCAAAGGCATCGTTTTGCCGACTGCAAAGACGGGTTAGGTATTTATTTTTAAGCATTAGCGACCAACTACTTGTAACTGAAATCTCAATACAATGAGCAATAAATAAGTAATGGATTAACCTGTGATAGTGAATGCAGGGCTGAGTGCAACGCTGATATTCATTGTCGTCTGTATACAAACTCCACTGTGATTCCAACCTCTAAGATAGTATTGTGAGAAACCCTGAAACATAAGACATATTCTATGGTATGAGACACACACCCTCACAGAACACAGGTGGTAAAACAATGGTATGGTGTAACAAAGTTCCTAGTTATAGAAACAGCAGTACTTACCGGAACATTCATGTCGTAGCACTCAGTGCGATTGACAGGTAGGGGTGTGCCAGTGAGCAGGGCGAGCAGATGTCCCGCGAACCCGGGCGCGGTGGACGGCCAGGCGGCCACGCCCACGTACAGCGGCGCGGGACGCTCAGGCGGCTTGTCTTCAGTCCCGCTTGAAGCATATTCCGCCGCCTGTATCAAGCGACACGCCTGACTCCGCAGAAAACAGTAGAGCATCTCGTCTACCTATAATGAAACAGTCACCAATCAGTCAGGCTTGTCAGTGCAAGCCAACTTTATTGATGTGTAACATCTTTCCTCTCGCTTTCCTGCAATCCACAGACTAAGAGTAGTTGCAATATGTACGAGTGATTTCTTGAAAAGGGACAGAATTGTGTAAAAGGAAGCCGGGGAAGCGCGCGCTATTTGATTTGCCGAAAGAACGCGCGCAGTGCTAAAGTTAGCCGTCGAAAAGACCTTAACGAGACCCCTCCCCGTTTCGGAGCATTTGCGTTTAAACCCCGATTTCTCCCTATTTTTTTACTATTAACCCCATATAAAAGTGATAACTGTAACTGTTTCGTAATCTGTATAATATTTCCTATTAGTTCTTATAAGACTTATAAAAAATTGGTTTACAATAAAACGAGCATGTTTACACTAAAAACAAGGTTTGATATTTTTTTTCAATCTTTTGGTACATTACGAAAATATCGTATGCAGCTGGCATAATTTTGTCAAGTACTACATATTTGTATTATTACGTGCCCTCAAATGCACAAAAAATTAAAATTTTTAGTCATACAAGATTTTTAACTAATTTTCTTTTTTTTTATTGCGAAATTGGCGTGCTCTTGACCTGGATCTCGCCTGATGCTAAGTGGTGGGTGAGGTCTACGATGGAACGAGTGGTCCCAAAAGATGCCACTTAATTTTAAATTCCTCTTGTGAAAAATAATGCACTCTTACCAAATGCGCCGACGCAGAAATATCGCCTGTAAAGGCCTTTCCTGTAACTCTTTGGTACAGTGTTCGTGCTAGGACTGTTGCGAGCCGGGCGATTTTCACTTGCGATTCGGTCTGTTTCATAGTTCCGTTTGCCAAGAGGGCGTCGGTAGATATAACTGGAAATAAATTAGACGTCAGGAAACTCCGAAGCATTGATTATTTTTTAACCAACCCCAAAAGGAATGTAATATTTTTAAATGTTTTATTTCGAAAAATGTTTACAATATCATACTCACATGTGCCATTGTTGTCGACCGTAATATTGTGATAACTAAAACCAATGTTCTCATAATCATCCAAGGCAGAATGGTAAAACATATTAGTGAACGTAGCCTTGAAGTCGGCCAACAGGACCTCGGGTAATGCTCCACTTTCAGTTTCATTTTTAAGAATTCTTCGGAATGAATGCAGCGATGATGGCGGGATATTAGTGGAGTACTCGGGCGATAGCGTCATGTTTTTCAGCAGGTTACTCGAAAAAATGTTGAGGAATTCTGCTATCTGCAAGTTAACATGTTTGAATTTCAATATCTTGCTGAAAGCAACTTCAGTACCACCCTATGTAAAATAAACATAGCCTTATAACATGAGCTATCTGCCTTCCCCTAGAGCTGAAAAATGTGCCTTACCTCAGTTATATCAGTAACGTACGGCACGTAGGCGTGAATGGGCCAAGTGCTGTCAAACTTCGACAGGGCGCCGCCTATCTGGCCCACTTCCACATGCAGGCGAATATCTCCCACTGCCAGTGGCGCGCCGGCCGGCCACTCGCCCTTACGTATGTCGTACGCGACACGTTGAGAACCGATGTAGTCAAACGCTTCACCGTTGAATAATGTCCATAGCACATTTTGATCTGAAATAATATCATGTTTTTGTAACACACTACACTAAATGCCAAGACTCGAAACTATTAAGCCTCGTGTTAGCGAGATAACACGAGGCTTAACAGTTTCGAGTCTTGACCAGCGTTTTATGACGGCGGAAGCCATAAACGTTGGCGAGTAGGTACTTTAGTGAACATAATTCCTTACTATACGATGGCGCATCTTCAATGGAAATCATTTGAGACAGGGTCGTGGCCGCTGTAAGTAGTGTCACCATGCCGACCACGGAGCTCGCCGCACCAGGAGATACTCCTGTGAAGATAGAATGTTGATAATAACACATGCCTGATTGGCAGAGCTCAACGTGTCTTAGTCGATGAATGGTTGAATGATGACTGTGAAGTCAATATCGGTATTCCTCAGGGGAGTGTTTTTAACGGCAAGATTATTATATTACATAAGCGGACGACACGGCTCTTCTTTTCTATGGAGAGTATCTCCGTAGAAAAGTGGAGGAAGTGTATCACTTTGCTCAGTAGTTATGTTTCTCGCTAGTTATGTATGACCTGGCTAAACAACAACTTACTCTCACTTAATACAGGAAAGACTAAATACATAACATTTTTAAACTAACAAACACTCACCTCACTCAAAACCCCTTATTAAATATCACTGCCCACTCATGTAACAACAGCTCTTCCTGCTCATGCTCATGCATAAAACTCGAAAAAGTGGACTCTCTCAAGTACCTCGATGTGACTATAGACAAAAACCTGAACTTTAATTCCCACATCAATCTGCTACCTAATTGCGTAACTCATTTTCGTAAACAATTTCGCGAAATTTGTTTCATTTTGACATTTTAACAACATTCATTGCGTTATTTACGTTGTTGAACAGATTTTTTTTTCCAACTCATGAAGCAATGGATTAGAAATCTGTTTCAAATCGAAACAAATTGTGATTGTGTTGTATTACGCAATTAGGGTGCTGTTGTCCAAGAGAATTAGGAAGCTCATCTTCATTTTTAAAAGCCTACGACGTGTTGCAGATGCGAAAGTTACACAGTAGTGCAGTATACTTTGCACTTTGTCAATCTGTACTAAACTATTGCATCTTTGTTTGGGGTAGGGCCCCTAAATCGTTTGAACTACTACTCATCCTTAAAGGCTCATAAACACTTTAAAACAAATGTATGTTCTACTCAACTATGTAAAAGTAGTCTTTCGCACCGCAACTTTTGTTTCCTTGGCAGTTATTTATACTATAAAATAAACTCTACTTTAAAAATATACCCTCTTACTAAAGCAAAGTGCAAGCAAGTTTCCACGTATTTACTAAACCTTGATTACGATAGCACTGAAAGGCTAAAAAGAAAGATAAATGTGTTTTCAGCCTGTCCATCACACTACACCACACCGCACCACACTACACCACACTGCACCACACTACACCACACCACACTACACTACACCACCACACACCACACTACACCACCACACACCACACTACACCACCACACACCACACTACACCACCACACACCACACGACACTAGTCTACACCATAGCACACCACACACTATTTGTAAATATTATCTTTATGATTTAATAATCAAACACTGTTTTTGGGGGGGGGCTGGTAATCTGTGTGACAGGTTTTCCTAGTGCAGATTCCAGTCTCCCACAAAGGATTTATCAGATATTGTAATCTTTATATTTTAAGGCGTGGAAGAGAAATAAATGATTATTTATATTTATACATGCAATATGTTTCGTGCAAGCCTAGAAGACTTCTTTTTTTTAAGTCTTTGTTCTGACTCACCATCGAATAAAGAAGCTGTGTCAATTCTTGCTGTCACTAATGTTACTGCTTCAGAATTCTTTTTATCCTGTAACATAATAAAACAATAATAATTATGTTTTATCCTGCGCTGCCCACATTTAGTACATTCCTGATAAATTCACAAGGTCGGTTGGTCCACCTTACCCTATGCTGTGCTTTTCAGTAAGTGGTAACAATTTGAGAACTTTCGGTCCTGGCGGGCACTCAATGGTCCCAATTATTGATTGAAATTAATTCAGAGTTACAACACACCAATCTACAAGTTTTTACAAAGTGAGTATCTAACATGAATAAAGGAAAGTAATACAAACCATTGTCCTAGGGAAGAGAGAATAGTAGACATTGTGATCACCCAGAGGATCACACACTTTTGTAGGTGTCAACAGCGCTGATGAAGCTGATCTGTAAATATAAGAAAAAGCAATATAATGAAACAAAATATTAAAATTATTATTTAAATAAGATCAAAGTGTAACATAACATTTCATTCATGGTATGTCCACATTCTGCAAGCTAAATATTCACTGTCCAATAAATAATAGTGATTAAAAAAGCAGTTTATAATGGAACAAAGAATATCTGTGTGCAAACAAAAAGTTTCAATGGCGACACACCTTTATATAATTGATATAAAAATATGCAAATGCCAACTACAAACCTTCTTAAACATACTTCAGTGTCAACCGCAGCAAACATAAAGGAATTCAATTGTACTGAGCAAAGTGGTCTCCCCTTCTGATTGGATTTGTCTACAAGATTATACCTGTAAATGTCAATGGTTCATGAAACAATTTGGTATATGACACAATTATTACTAACATCTGAATTTTTTTCAAGTCCGCATAAGACATGAACATAATCCAGTAAAATAATTTACATACTTTGTATAGCATTGATCTATTTTATCAATCTCTGATGATCTTGACCGTGGCATGTAAAATATGGGGAATGGGATATCTTTTCGTAGGAATCCAGTTCCTTTTTCATTCCATGTAATACCACCAGCTGCAGTGGCCGAACAAGTACTTCCAGCAGCTGAAGAATACTCATTGGGACATCTTGACTCTTGACTGAATGACCCAGCACTGTAAAACAGTAAACAATATTAATAATAATGTACTTGTTATGATCAATGCTTGTGCCTTCTTTGTATCAGAAGAGGTCTTTGCCCTGCAGTTGGCATAAAAATAGCAGAAAAGGTACCAAGCAAAAAAAAATTGCATAATTATATTAATAACAATTACCTTCCTGTAATATTGTCATGTAATAAAATTCCAGCAATAATGGCAGGTTGCTCCATGAGAAGTTCCATAACATCAGAAAATAGAGTAGTGCTTAAAACAACCATGTAAGGCCCAGCTGTAGCGTTTTGCATCAGCCAATGTGCATCATTGATTTCTTTTATCATATGGACCACACCCACTGCACCATTATCACCAGCTAAAAAAAGTTTACATGAATATCCTGAATAATATAGCACTGAAATCTGATCAAACTAGATGCAAAAAAACATATAACAAACTAAACCAATTTCCCCAACTTCCAAAATAATCGAATGTTACAAGTCATCATCATCTGCCTAGCCTTTTCCCAACTATGTTGGGGTCGCCTTCCAGTCTAACCGGATGCAGCTCAACTAATTAAATTATGTTTCCATAAGTGGTGAAACTTCTATTCTATGAGTCTTTTTTTTAAGTTAAGTCCTTTAGGTCTATGGGTTTCTACTGAGAACCGTCTTAATATGATTTTGAAATAGAAAATATGGTTATGAGCATTGCAGTCACATACATGAACACCCTGTTTGATGAGTTCCATTTAGACGTCTGAAACATGCTGCTCCTCCCTCGATTGATGAGTATATATTCTCATGAAGCCTTTGTAAGCTTCCAACTAGAAAATAACAAAATATAACTGAACAATTTCAAACATAATGACAGCACATGAAGCACAGCACAACGCTCATGAAGCACAGCACAACGCACAGAACCATAGGAAGGAAAATCGAGATGTTAAATTTGCTTCCTTCCAATATCTACAAATAGAAGCATCAATATTATTTGAGGTCTATTTTATATTAGTGATATCCAATTAACGACCATCACTACAAATTACTAACTTATTCAACAATAAAAACTCAGACAAAAACTGATACAACTTACATCTGCAAAAACTGAAAATCAATAACAAAACCAGAAAATTAAAACGTGCCATAGTTTTCTCATTACTATGGTCCGGTGCTCAGATTACTCGGGTAATCTGTTTAATATAATTTGAATATCTTTTATTTATTTTAGCAGTGAAGGAAGAGTGACACACAAAATCAGTGTTTAGAACTTTAGAATAAGATGACACATTCATTTCATGACGGAAATAAGGAATTGACAGACGATGACATTGACATTATTTGATTTGAATGAATACATCATGCACAGATGAATGATGATAAAATGACAAACAAAAAAAAAGTGGTATAAGTATAGTGAAAACTTCTTTAGGCACGTTGGGCATTTTTGAGTTAGGAAAAACCAATTGAACTCGTGACACCCTTACCGACACCTCATTAAAAGTATTTCCGGCACAATAAAATGGTTCAAGTTTTCACTTCTGTCGGCACTCCCGGAGGGCCACTGTTTTTTTTTTTCTTTATTATCTTGGTCCACCAACAGCGTACTGCAAATTTCTTTAATAGATTTTCAACTTTATCAATAAGGAATAAGGTTTAAAGTTATTATTTTTCACTTTTTAGTTGTGGTACCTACCCCACACAAATTCGAATACTGCTATGTAAATAACAGTGACAAGAAGTTATCATATCATCTACATACTAAGTGGGAAAAAATACGTATAATTGAAGCTAACTCAAAAACTACCCAAGCAAAGTTCATAATTGGCGGAGTAATCGGGTAACAAAAAAAAAAAAAACATACACACGAATTGAGAACCTCCTCCTTTTGGAAGTCGGTTAAAAACTGAAACGTATGTTTCAGTGTACGCGCTGTTGAGAAAACTCACTTTTGTATTTTTCAACTCTCGGCGCTAAGCAGAGCGTTGCAAATCCAGTGCACGAAAAAAAATCGATTTTATCACGTCCGTGCGTACGCCGTGCGCCGACTTACAACTGGACCGATTTTCATTCAAATAATTAGGCTGAGAAAACACGTTTGATTTTTCATCAGATAGACGGATCCGATAGTCTGATCCGGCTATCGGAAGGCGTTGGAGCCATTATTTTGTTTGAAAATTCAACAGACGTTCGATCCTATAGTCGGATAGTTTGCATTGTTGACTATCGGATCCGACTATATGGTGAAAAAATTGGACGTGTATTCCCAGCCTTATACGGAGCGCCTTATCGACAGGTCCAACGAACACTAATAACCAAGCGGGCCATAAGCCCAGGTACGCACGGACGATTTTTCCCGCGGCGATTATTTTTCACACTGAATTTTCAACTCACGGTATTAAGCCGAGCGTTGAGAATTCAACAGAGTGCATCCCAGCGCGTCGAAAAAATACTGTTGGATTTGCAACTCTCGGTGCTAAACAGAGCGTTGAAAATCCCGCCGCGATTTGTTTATGTCCGTGCGTACTTAGGCTAACTCTAAGTTTAGACTTAAAATGACGCACTTAACATTCCGCGTGCCAACTCTAATACTGGAGCTACATTGGTGCCGATTCTCTTGTCACAAATGCCTCTAAACTAAACTAAAAATCACCAAAATTTAGTTTATTCCTGTCAAACGACGATTTCCCATTCTGAAATAGACTAAAGTGACACAACTTCACTATATTTTAGTTTGACAGCACTAAGATGGCAACGAGATATTAGTTTAGTGAAAATAACAATTTTGTTATTCTGAATTTGACGTTTTTCACCTAAAATTTAGATTTTCTAACTAAATCTGACTATTTTTAATCGCGACTAAAAACGTGTGGAATAAAATTGGTTGTCATGAACTATAAATTCACACCAACACCTCGACTTCAAATGCAAAAACAGTAGGTACTGAATCTTTTTTTTTTCTTTTACTTATATCTCGAAAACGGTGTGTCCAATCGCAAAAATAATGAAAATTTCGACCCCCTTTATAAAACCCTTAAACCCCTGACACTCTACATGTAGGTAATAATTTTTCTTATTTTCCATACAAAAATTGAAAAATTCCATATAAAACACGACGAGGCTGCCCCCCCTGCGCGCCTCCGGCTCTAAAAAGATCACGTGGTTAGGTATCACGTGTGGAGTCGCGATTGTCAAATTCGATTTAGATGTGTCAAAATTATTTTTAAATTTAGAGAATTTATTTTGCAGAATAGCTATAAGATTCTCATAGTCAAAAGTAAGGAATTTTAGTGATAGTTTAGTTAGTTTAGTTCGGTGTACAAGAGAATCGGCACCAATGTCTTGATAACGCGAACTATACTTCGCGCGCTCTCTGTTGCTTATGCTAGGGTCACACCAACGGGAAACGCCGTTAATTATAACGATGATAGATTAAGGTCCATCGTCGTGATAATTAACGGTGTTTCCCGTTGGTGTAGCCCGAGCATTAGCGAGACGTCGAGCAGTGTGCGAGAGAGAGCGTGTTTAGTTCATGTTATCGCGACAGTGTGCCCCAGAATTATAATGATAATGATGTGGACACACCGGCCCAACGAACGCAATCGAAGGATATTCGGTGTTGACACCGTACTTTCGTTGGCCTTCGAAAGGACGTCCAAATACATTTACAGCCGAGCCCAATAACCTATTTTCAGTAAAAAAAAGATCGCTATTGATGATAGACAGTATAATTTTATATGTCCTTGAATGTCGTCCCACAATCATCGGTGCTATTTATCGAACGAAAACTATAAACTTCTATACTTTTCCCTCCCGTGCGTTCCGTCAACGTGTATGAGCCTTTGTTTAAAAACTTCTTTATTTCTTAATTTTAACTAAAAGACTGGACTAAGTTATAATTTACATTCTTAGAGTAGTTATATATTCTAAGCCAACAAACGATTGTTGGCGTTGCGTTCGTTGGGCAGCGGCTGGTGTGTACGCAGAATAATAAGAATATAATTTTGTTATATTGCAATACCCATTGGTATTTTTATTTCATAAAATGACAACACTGTACATGTAATTTTAAATGGACGCCATTTGTGAAACGACAGCTGTGTTTTAGGGTTTGGAATCTATCGTTTTACTGTTCACTTGACTAGTTTTATGCTAACATAGGATTTATTTTCTCAATAACTGAGAAATTAAATTCGTTATGTCGGAACAGGTGGAGGTTAAGGTATGTATACAAGAATTTCTACAGTGTACTATGAACAATAAAGCTTCCATTGTTCAACCTTGTCCGTTGGTCGATATTTTTTTTACAAAGAGGATTTTCGATCGTTGTTGGTTGTTGCAATTGTTGACTACATAATCATTTACTTTCATACTTAGTTTCCTGATGACTAGCTTTTTAATTTTATAAATATTTGTTGATTTATTAAAATTGTTTAGTGCACAGTTGTACACTTAAAAATTGCTCCACCATTTTATGTTTCGCAATTCTACTAAATTATTATTTGTTGTGAAGGGTAGCAAAGGGAAGACTAGAAACACGAACTGATCTACCATTATATTCAAATGGCATCGTTTTTAACACTGTTATATTTACTAAAACTCACAGTACTTAGTACAAAAAAACGTCACCACTAATTTACACGTGTAATTTTATGAATTGCGTAGCTATTTTACTACTTTCTATGTTATCTTTACTACAAATCCTAATTCACGAATTGATGGAAAGCAATGGAACATTTATTTCTTTGGTACCCTTTTCCTAGTGAGGTGTATGTATCACAATGATAAGAAAACTTTCAGAATAACAAGTGTTATTCTGAAACAGTTTTTTTATACTTGCACACATAATAAATTATTATTTTTAAGAGTTAAACAGCTTACTTTTCGAGTAAAGTTTAAAAACTGGCAAGATAATTTCATTATAAGAGTCAAGCAATATTTTTTCTCCTACCAATGTAGGTAGAAGCAAAAATTTTTGTAACAACTGTAGCAGTAACCTTGTTTCTCATAATGTTGATTTTTATTACATTTATTCCAATCTGTTCTTACCAATGAGTACTTTGTGTAATCATGAGAATATCAAAAGCCTAATAAACAGGCATTGAGTTTGATACTCACATATTATTTTACTTTATTGTACTACTAATAAAACAAAGCCTTGCACAAGTCACCTTGAAAAAGTTACCACACTGGGTGATTTATACACCAAGGGTTTTAGGGTTCCGTAGTTTATGATTCAAATGTCAAAAATGTATGGTCCCATAGAATAGAAAAGAAATAAGACAGATAAATTTAAATACCTACATTATAAAATTAATAGTTTTATCACCTTCAATCTCTTATCAACTGTTCTATGATTGAAAAAAATTGTTTGCTAGCCAAAGAAAATAATAATAACATTTAAAATAAAATATCTTGAACTATTATTTATTAATAATTAATATAAATAATATTAATTCAGGATGCAGTTTAAATGATAAATTGATAACATATCCTGTCTAAACCCAAGCAGATATTAAAAAAAATAAAAAAACAATATGACACATTGACATTGCCAGTACAGAATCCATAATATTTTTATTTTTCCAGCCTGATGCACTGCCAGACTTAGATGACCTACTTCAATGCCCTGTCTGCTATGAGATCCCATCAGGTCAAATATTTCAATGTAATGAGGGCCACCATGTATGTGGACGATGCAAAATGCGCCTTGATGTGTGCCCTGTTTGCAGAGCATTGTTTTTCGGAACTCGAAATTATGCTATGGAAGAACTCATTGCAAATGTTAGAAAACTAAGAGCTTTTGTAAGTATTCCTTTTCATAATATAGGTATTATTTCGCAT
Organism: Agrochola litura; assembly: GCA_949152395.1. Classification (NCBI taxonomy): domain Eukaryota; kingdom Metazoa; phylum Arthropoda; class Insecta; order Lepidoptera; family Noctuidae; genus Agrochola; species Agrochola litura. The sequence goes on from OX424493.1 coordinate 15,087,499, forward strand.
TTAAAACCCATATATCATTTAGTGTTTGATAAAACATCCTTTCACTGAGAAACTTCTCAAGGCCACAAAAAAAATATCAAGTATAAATTTCAAATATTGTGTGTCCAAATAATTGTATATACCTAATTCTGTTATATTATTTGCAATTTCAGAAGCTTGGTGGGAAAGTCACTACTACAGATTCTTGCTCTGAGAATAATACACCACCTAAAGAGAATACAACTGAAGTACCTGAAACTGAAAGTGTAGGTGATGAGGCAAGCGAGCAGTCTAGTGTAAGTAATAAAAATGCATGTAATGTAAAAAAAACTTTAATTTATGGCAGTCATGGTCTTACTTGCATGTTTTATAACTGCTTTAGAGAGTAGTTTTTTAAAGTAAACTCGCTTATTTTACTTCACGTTTACAGCAATCTACACTGAGACCTCCACAAGCTTGCAAAGGTCTCTTTCGTTGTCTCTCGTGCAAGAATGGAAATGGAGTCAGGCTCCCTGCAGCTCGCTTGCTCAATCATCTACGCTATTTCCACTCTCCTGAACTTATCGAGGTAACCCAAGTTGTTTTAGTAATTTATTGTAAAATCTTAATCTTAAATGAAATTATATTGGGTTGTAGTAGCTTGAATTTGTGTTGTTTTCCAGTCTGGATTTGTGCCCAGTTGCTGGCAATAGGCTCACCTCCTAATACATAAGACTGAAAACATAACTGACAAGATGTGGGTGTACTATAGAAACACCACTGCTTACCCCTTCCGAGATTACAGGCGTGATGTTGTTATGTAATATTATTATATACTTTCTTATAGGGCAAATCTGAAAATGGCGAATATGTACAAGCGTGGCAGTTTTCTACAGTACCTGGAAGAATTGTTACTGCAGTACGAGTATCAGATATGGGAATATTCTTTTTGATAATTGAAATAACCAGTAAGCAAGCAATATTTATTTAATTAATTATGTACTGCCAATATTATGTTTTACTAGAAACTAATTAAAACATTGTTTGTTTCAGATGATAATGTATGTGCATGGCTATCCATGGCTGCATCCCCTTGGGTAGCACACGAATTTTCGTATACAGTCACCATTTCTGGCAATGATCGAGAAGCAATTTTTTCTGATTGCGTAAGCAAAAAATTATGATTATTATGAAAAACACTAGGTACAGAACCCGTAGTTTTTATGTAATAAGGTACTGACTTTGAATTATTTTCAGGTATGGTCTGTAAGATCATGTGAAGGCTCTCTAAAGAAACGTGGACATTGTCTGGTAGTGAGCGGTATAGACGCGAGGGCATTAATTGCACCCGTATCAATAAGCGGAAAACTATCTGTTCGTCGTACGCCTACTGAACAGCTGGCGACCCAAACTCAGCCCCGCGCTGTCCTACGTGTTGCCAACCGCGGCAACAATCGCGAAAACTCGCACACACACGCTCATGACTTAGAGCCTTTCCTGCAAGATTTACAAAACGACGTAGCCAGGCTCTCCCGAGCATTTGCTACGCTTGGACGTGAAGCAAACGCTCTAGTGCGTTCCGAAGCAGAAATGCGAGCTAGAATTGAAAACAGGCACAACACTGGCGCGAACGAACGCACAAGCACCTCATCTGAAGAGGGATCTCCACCTGCAATAGATAATATTATTCAAGACGACAACAGTGCGGAACACATGCAACTATCACGTAGTGCTCGCAGACGCATGCGGCAGCGTCTTAGGACTGCCCTTAACGCCGCGCAGCCTCCCGTTCCAGCTCCCAGGGCCGTCAACGTTCCTCAAAGGCAGAATGGCCCCACACAAAATAATAACACGCAACAACGCCACCTTATGACAGGGCTCGTTATAGTACAGCAGCCGCCCGTGCCGCCGCCAGTGGCTCCGGTGGCTCAGCCGCCCGTGGCTTCGCCGCCGGTAGCACCGCCGCCGGTAGCGCCGCCTTCGTCCAGCGGAACGTCTAATCAACCCCAAAACGGAAATGTGCGTGTCAATAAGAAGAAGCGACGTCATCGCAGATAAATTAACGTTACGTTTGTTTAGTTAGGTATCTATTAATGAATTTGTAAACTAAGTAAAAAGTTTACTTTTATTATTAATGGTGTATGTTATCAAATTGACTGCTCTTTGAGTCTCATAACTTTCCTCTGGGGCTATCATAATGTAAATGACTCCATGTTGTAAATATTTCGTCTTTTGACAACTGCAATTTTTGCGAGTGCTGTGATAACATGTTGCAAGTTCATGCAATTTAAATGGTTAATTACTTAATGTTTTCGTTAAATGAAGTATCCCCAGAGTATTTTGTGATTTAAACAGATACCCATTAGGATAAATTGTTATTAAGTTAATTTCAGTTAATGAAATGCATTTTTAACCGACTTAAAAAAGGAGGTTATGTGAAATATTTTTGACTACGATATTTCAAGAATATCAATTTGAATAGTGTCTAAATAATAATTGACAAATGTGCTTGTTTTAATCCTGAATGTAATCATGAATTTTGTTGTAGGACTAAAATCGCTATTTAATTAATTACAATAACTATTAATCTTCTAGACAGAATAGTTATAATTATAAAGAATAAGAAATTTTTACTTGTTTTTATTTTATTTGTCTCTTAATTAATCCGCCATTGGTGTAATACAATGGTGCCGATGCCCTTGTTCACAAACTTAAGTTTAAAATTTATCTTCCGTCCTTTTCTTAATGAAATAGAAAGAAAAAGATGCACTGACATCTTTTTCTTTCTATTTCATTATGAAAAGGACGGAAGATAAATTTTAGTTTAGTCCTGTCAAATTAATCGGCGCTTGACGTGAATTGACGTAATTTTAGTGGGCAAGTTTTTAATCACGTCTAAACTTGTATGGAGTAGTGACAGGCGCTGATTAATTTGACAGGACTAAACTAAAATTTATCTTCTGTACTTTTCTTAATGAAATAGAAAGAAAAAGATGCACTGAACTTTAATTTCGTTTGTGAACAAGGGAATCACTGATCAGCACCATTATCTTGGTAGTTCACCCTCAGGGACCTCGCGCACTAAGATCATAGATTAGATGCGCATTGAATTTGGACATGATAACCCTTAGGGCTTTGAAATAACCATTTATCACAATACGCATCTATTTTGTTGCAAATACATTTTGTGGAACTATCACTCTTAGCGCGATAGTAAACTATCTTCAACAAGCATAAATCAATCTGCCAAATCTCATCTCAGCAGCGACTAGGCTTGTCAAAAATGTATCCGAGGTATTTTAGACTGAATGCGAACGTTCTTAAAAATACGGGTATTGCCCCTTTGCTTTGTACAGAACGATTTTTGAATGCAGTCTTGTCACCCTACGACGAACTCTTACCTGTAATATACTGAACCATCTCTCGCAACGGATAACCGAGAGTCAAGCTTGTATCATAGAGGAAAGTAATATAATTATGCTTGTATGTCGAACTACTCTACCGAATGAAAGTTTCTCAACATTCACGGCTATAGATGTAAAACTACCGATTTAAGACGTTTTAAATAAAATGATGCCGTTTTAAACCCCAAATAAATCGTTTTAAACGGTTGAAAACTCGCCTACAAAAATAAAAGTACGTGCGACGCGGCGCGGAGGCCGCGCGGCAGTTAATGTATGTGCATGTGTGTGTAGGGTAGGCGAGCTTGCAACGTTGCATCGAGTCACGCACGAGTGACGACGACGTCAAGAGAGTGCAAGAGTGTGAGTTTGGTTTGAAATCGAATCAAATTGATTTATTAATATCGTTTGAAAACAATGAAAAATTGTTTTCAATAACTAAGGGCCTATTCACACCACGTTTTTTAAACGCGCCGTCGACGCGCGTTTTTAGCGATACAGACGCGATACACACGCGAGTCAGACGCAGCCCAAACTGTTCTGTAGGAGAAAAGCGCGCCGTCGACGGCGCGTTTAAAAAACGTGGTGTGCACAGGCCCTTAAGTAGGTAATACCTACACTTGGTCGGACGGACCAACTAGAACTAAACCCGCTAAGTATATCACACATTTAAAAAAACTTTACACAGTTTATAGGTAGGTAGGTACTCCGTTGTACCTCGGTAAAATCAAGAAAATGTAGTATTAAAAAAAACATAGGCATCAACACCAACCGTTTTAAACCGAAAAAAATGTTTTTTTCGGTTTTAAACGGGGTTTTTCGTTTTAAACGGATTGGTTTAATCGGTTTTAAACCGGCACATCTATATTCATGGCTCATCCACTAACGTTCATTCCCTGCCGGAATCTACAATCCCTAAGGAAATAACGTTAGAAGATGGGTCGCTATTGTTTTGTCAATTTGCTAGAGTACGTTACCCCAGCAAAATAATGTAGAAAATAGTCATTTAAATCTTATAGATAAAATTAGTTGCCCAGCTTCTGTAATTGTTGCGCTCATTTTTAAATTTGTTGCACTTACAGTTTTTTAGTTATTTCACAAAAACATTTCCTGCTGGGGTAACGTTAGCGCAGCCAGATAGGTATTGCAGTTTTCTATGAAACAGCTGATTTAAAAAGAATAACCGACGAAAAATTTCAATGCAGGGGGGTTCAGAATCATGTATTGAATCCATGGTTTCAGTTTTCGCGTCGATGTCCCTGACACCCTATTTATTTAGTTGTCTAGACGAGGTAAATGTGACACCTTATTTTGTATTTGTTCTTTCTTTGGCTGCAAAGTTATTCGAAATCCTGCTGGAGTAACGTTTATGGTTTTGCTGGATCTCTGAAACGGTTAAGCGGATTCTTACCATCTTGTGTACATACATGACTTCGTAGGAATTAGTTTTAATTAGAAAAAACAAAAGTATAAAAACACTTTAATAGGTCCTAACACTGAATAAGAGCTTTAAAGACTTACTTTAAACGTTATTTTGTAGCTTGTAACTGCCTTCAAATGTATTTGAAGTTTCATTAGTATCTTGTAGTAGTAAGTAATAAACTAATTATGATGATATTCAGTTCTCCACATTCACGGTCACAATGCGCGCGGAGTAATTAGGCCACCGACAAACCTGTAAGTGGATGTATATCAATAATTAGTTGCTTAGTTCAGTTTTATACCTGTTAAATTTCAGCGAAATCCGCAACTTCAATAGAAGATGACGTGTACAGCCAGTCAGTAGTACGTACTATCACCCACACCCAATCACCTTCACAGAACGCTATTATCGTGTACCTTCCTTTGTCTACATAAACGTACAATACGTCACCGTAATACTAATGTCAAGAAACTTCTATTCGTAAAGTGATCTTGTTTGAGTTTGGGCTATTGCCCGCAAGATGGCGTGAACTGTGACTAAGAATGTTCTGGAACAATGATACGCATTGTATTACGTTTATTGCCGAGGCGCTACTAGTTTCCGGTTTCTTTTAATTATTATTATTAAAAATGTAGCAAGGTCTGATTATAGATTGTTCTGTAGGTAAACTCAACATGGTGGATGTGCGCGAATAAATTTCTCACAAAGCATTTTTATTAAACATTCTGCTCTGTCTGATCGAGAGACTGGACAAAGTGATTAACCGAAGTAACGCGTATTTTAAATAATGGCGAGCGAGTGAAGCCACTAAATCTTTCTGAACAATTAATTCGTAAGTACCTATTGTTATGTTTTTGAAGTACCTACCTATTTTAGAATTAAAAACAGGTAATTGTTATATAATATAAATATTAGAATGTTCAGGTAACAGAAAGAGGCATTTATTTGTATAAGCGCCCTCTGTTGTAAAATTAAGTTAGCCTTTACTCAATAACAGAGGGCGTTTTTATCATGCGATGACGGTTTGAATTATATAATGCAGTATTATCAATTCCATTTTCTACTGATTTTTAGTTCCGTTAGATAAATTAATAAGCTTGGCAAATTAACGGTGACACCATTTATTACACCATTTTTTATAGTTTCTAGTATACTGTGTATTTTTTAAAATTATATAAGGGCAGGTACCTTACCCGTTGTTGCTACAAAAAAATGGTCACAAGAGACTGTTCTTAACTTTTTGAGATATTTTGATCTGCATTCACAGATTTTGAAAAAAAATTACAATCAGCAAGAAAATTGGCCGTTTTCACAAAAACTTTTTTTGATGCCAACCGATCCCGTTTCTTATAAGGAAGGCGACTCGATCGAGAGTGTTCTTAGCTATGATTCAAGAAAATCTATTCAGCCGTTTGAAGATTATCAGCTCTTTTCCAGTAAATTAATGGTTTTGAGCTTCTTCCACAGGTCTAATCGAGTCGAAATTTGGTATTCTGTTACTTCAATGATATTAGAATAACAATAACGCACGTACGTGCAACGTTTGTACGTTTTTTTCTGTTCTTTTCTTCTTGTCTAAACAGACATATATTATGTGTGTGCATAAATGGTTAAAAAAAAACATCTTTTCTACCATAGCATACCGTCCTCCGACGCGACGACGACGCTTGTTCCTAAATATTACCTAAAACTTATTGAAACTTACAGGGCTAATACATTCTCCGACCCCAGCTTGTGGGAGAAGTGGTGAGCGCTCTGTTCCCTTCTGGAGGGGAATATATCCCCTCGCCCATGGCTCCGTCTACTGCGGTGCCCGATGCGGACCACACCGCCGACGAACGCGATGCTCCGGAGGTGACTGAGGTAGAGATGAGAGTGGCGGTACGAAGGATGAATGTGAAAAATACCGCCTCAGGACCCGACGGCACACATGGAAAAGCCTGGGTCCTGGCCTTGGAGGCTCTCGGGCCTCAACTAAGGGGGCTCCTAAGCGCATGCATGGAGAGGGGCCAGTTCCCACTTCGTTGGAAGATGGGGAAACTGGTCCTCATCAGGAAGCCGGGGCACCCTGTGGACTCTCCGTCCGCTTATCAGCCCATTGTGCTGCTCGACGAGCTGGGCAAGCTCTTTGAAATAGTCATTGCATACCACCTCGTCGGGCGGCTGGTTCGGATGGGGCCGTATTTGGCGGAGAGCCAGTTTGGTTTCCGCAGGGGACGCCCTATGGTGGACGTCATCATGCGCGTGCGAGCCCCCACGATGGGGGATGCTGTGGCCTGGGGTGGGGTCGTCTTGGCAGTATCTCTTGACATCGCCAATGCCTTCAATACCCTGCTCTGGAATTGCATCAGGGAGGCACTCCGGTATCACCGGATGCCGACCTACCTCTGTCGTGTGGTCGAGGCCTATCTGACGGACAGGGCTCTCATCTACCCCAGTCACTAGGGAGAATGGAACCGCCAAGAGATGTCGTGCGGTGTCCCACAGGGATCGGTCCTGGGGCCGCATCTGTGGGATATCGGATACGACTGGGTACTGCACGCTGACCTCCCTAGCGGCGTCAGCGTCGTTTGTTACGATGAAAACACGCTGATCCTGGCGCAGGGGAGGTCGTCCCAGGCGGCGGCCGATTTAGCAACACGCGGGGTTGCGACAATCGTTGACAGGATCCGGCAGTTGAGACTCGAGGTGGCCTTGCACAAGTCCGAGGCCATGGGTTTTCATGGTCCTCGGAATGCGCCTTCGTCGGGTTCCCAGGCGGGAGGGGTTCACATCGGCGTCGAGTTGACGATGAAGTATCTGGGACTCGTCCTCGACAGCTGGTGGAATTTCGTTGAACATTTCCGACGTTTGGCTCCCAGACTGGAGCGGGCCGGGGCTGCCTTGAAGCGGCTCCTGCCCAATCTTGGGGGTCCAAATGCCTGCTGCCGGAGACTCTACGCGGGGTTCGTGCAGACCATGGCCCTTTACGGGGCACCGGTGTGGGCGCGTTCATTGAGGCTGCGGCCAGCCCGCCGGTTGAACGCGTCCCAGACGGTCATGGCCATCCGGCTGGTCCGAGGATACTGCACGGTCTCCTGTGAGGCGGCGAGCTTCTTTACCGGATTACCGCCATGGAATCTGGAGGCAAAAGTCCTAGCGCACATCTGGGAGTGGCGTGAGGAGGCGAAACGCCGGGGCTTATCTCCGCTGCCGCGAGAAATCACGGCACAATGGACAGAGCTTCGGCGGGATCTCATGGCGTCATGGAGAGTGCGATTGTCACAACCCAGCGCTGGGAACGCCATAGTTGCGGCGATAAGCCTCCTCTTTGAGGAGTGGCAAAAGAGGCACCACGGCGTCCTCACCTTCCGTTTGACGCAGGTCCTCACCGGACACGGTTGTTTCGGGAGGTTCCTGTTCAGGATAAGGCGGGAGGAAACGCCCGGGTGTCACCATTGTGTGGATCGCCCGGAGGACACGGTGGAGCATACGGTAGAAGTCTGCCCGGCTTGGGCGAAGAATCGCCGTGTCCTCGTGGAGGCGATCGGCGGCGGTGATCTTTCGCGTCCGGCCCTGGTTCAGGCCATGGTACGGAGCGCGGAGAGGGCATGGAAGGCCGTCACCTCCTTCTGCGAAGCGATAATGCTCGCGAAGGAGGAGGCGGAACGCGTGAGGGAGAGACAACTTTCACGCCCTCAAGCCCCTAACCGCCGCAGGAGACGCCCTGGGCGTCCAGAATCGCAGGCCGATTTCCAGCCACCTTAGGCGCGTGCTTGCGGATGGTGAGCAATGGGTAACTCGCCGTCCGGTAAGGACCGCCCGGGTCGACGGGGCGTTGTGTTCCACGCGTGCCTTAAAGAGTTGTCAGCAGAACTGACGGGGTCCGCTAGGGCCGATGCCTGCCGGGGTTGCGAAGAGGTCGGAAAGGGAGATCGTGGCCCCCGGCAACATGGCAACTGAAGGAACACGGGTGGGTTTTAGTCAGTAAAAGTCTGACACGCCCTCCCGCTCCGCCCCGAGTGGGAGAAGTTATTTGATAATTTTCCACCCAAAAAAAATTAAAAAGGGCCAGTACATTTGATTTTATTACTTTTTAAGGGATTTTATTTGTGTCGGCGGTTTATAAAATTTTCAATTTTATTTTTTTTCTGAACAATTGAACATTTTCATTGTTTTATTAATTAAGCTTCTGGCTGCGACTTTGTTCGCGTGGAAGTCGTAAGACACCACAATATACTAAAATAACTGCCACATTTTCCACCCGCGGTATTACTTCGTTTTCGTTTAGAGTTATTTTTTTTCTTTTGCTCGGCTTCTTAGTGCCGTAGGGTGATGTTAAATTGCCGATACCCTTCCTCAAAAATTGGGCAATCAAATGCAAAAATAATTTTTCAAATCCGACTGGTAATTCCAGAGATTTGCTAGGTCCAAATGAACAAACCAATCAAGTAAACAAACTCTTCAGCATTCTTTTAATATTGATTATTTTAAATTTCAGATTCGCGGAACCCTTGTGACTTTTCGCGGAACCCACTTTAAGAATCGCTGAGTAGGGCGCGTCTTCGTCGGTGGCACTATCTGTACTTATTATTTATTCTCGCTGATATGCTCGCGATTAATCAATTAATTCGATCCTTCGCGCGCCTGTTGATTATGGGAATCATTTATTTTAATTTTCCACAAAATATACTTTGTTATCAATGGTAGACGCTTCTCTTTTCTTTAACTCATCTTTTAATGGGTCACTCTCGAAGTTACATACACTTTTGTCGTTTTATTTTAATTTGTGATTAAGGGGGAAGCGTCAGGGTAGCCCGCGAAATTCAAATTTTCTTAATTTTTTGCATTTTGCAGGTCAGTGTCAAGTTTTATGTTGATTAAAATATGATTCGCGGCCGTAACAATTATGGCTTTACTCAATTATAATCATTACAATCAGTAATAGTGATTAAGAAGACACCTTTGCTAACTTATGGAGTTGTATGTCTTAAAACTAAACAACAAATGAAACAATAATTGACAGTAATGGTGGTTAAGGAACACTCAACAGTGCTGCCATCTCACGAGTGAACTTTGAGTTTTAATCCATTGGAGTATTACCGTCATTACTGAATTGTAGGACTGGTAGATGCCATTATACCGGTATTGCCATGAAAACCAATACCGCATAGCACGTCTGTCCGTAATGACATACTTTAAGCAAAAACGTGCCATGGACATGATGCATGCAATCAAAGGCTGTAGAGATATTACAGAAAACTCCATAGCATTTTTTGAGTTCTCCCATACGTTAAATATGTGTTTCAGCAGATTAACACCCGCATCTGTAAAAGAACGACCTTTTGTAAAGCCATATTGTTCATCATGAAGAAGGCTATTTAAATTAAAATGTCTTAGCGACTGCAAAATCATAGCATAATCAGCCTATAATGTTCCCACTGCTGGGACACAGGCCTCCTCGCTGTGAGAGGCAGTGGGCCGTAATCCACAACGCGGGCCCAGTGTGGGTTGATGGAGGTCATATGACTTCGACTTCAAAATTTTCGTTCTAGGACATGCCGGTTTCCTCATAATGTTTTCCATCACCGTTTTGAAAGCAGTGGTGATGAAATTAAATACACAAAGTAAAGTGTCTGGCTGGGTTCGAATTCACGACCTACAACTCGTAAGTAGGGGCCAATACCACTGGGCCTTCACTGCTCTTCGCGACTGCTTGAAAAGTTTGAAAAGTTAATACAACTCTTCAAATATTTTGCAAATAGCAGGTAAGATAGAAACAGGCGTGAAATTGCCAGTCGTTTTTATTAACTCATTAAAAATAAAGTTCCTTATCCTAATTCATCATTATTTCAGCCGAAAGACTTCCACTGCCGGACATAGGTCTCCTCCAAGCACCGCCACTTCGACTGGTTCTGTGCTTCCCGCATCCAGTCGCGGTATCCCTTATTTATTTATTTATATATACGTTATTATACACCACGAAAATACATAACAAAAAATAAATCAAACACTACAAAATATACAATGGGCGGCCTTATCGCTTTCCGCGATCTCTTCCAGGCAACCTTGGAATGAACAGTGATTTGCCTGGACATAAAATGGGGCTGTCGTTGGTGCAAATAATAAGCATATTATATACTAGAATAGAGAATATAGGCCTTCCAATGCTACGTTTTCCTATAGGCGGTCGCCATTCCAGAACCTTTCGACCCAATCGGCCATCTACGAGCATTGTCTCCTGCCCATTGCCACTGAAGTTTGGCAATTCTTCGGGCTATGTCGGTTACCTTGGTTCTCCTGCAGATCTCTACATTACTGATTTAATCACGTAGGGAAACTCCAAGCTTTGCCCTTTCCATTGCCCTTTGGGTGACTTTTAGCCTTCTGAGTTCTGATAAGGCCCGTTGTGAGCGACCACGTTTCAGTGCCATAGGTCATCACTGGCAACACGCACTGGTCAAAGACTTTCGTCTTGAGATACTGCAGTATGTGAAACGAAAAGATATTACGTAGTCCTGAACGCTGCCCAGCTGAGTCAGATTCAACGATTGACCTCTTTCTCGAAGTTGGACCTACATAACTGGACAGTTTGTCCCAAGTAAACATTACTTGTCGTGATGGCCCAGCGGTTAAGGCCTCACCTCTCATGCACGAGGTTGTGGGAAATCCGGGCAAGTATCAATGTGACTGGTTCAAATCCGGGCAAGTATCAATGTGACTTTTTCAATTCATATGTACTTTTTAGGGTTCCGTAGCCAAATGGCAAAAAACTGAACCCTTATGGATTCGTCATGTCTGTCTGTCTGTCCGTCCGTATGTCAGAGCCACTTTTATCCGAAACTATAAGAACTAAGCTGTTGAAATTTGGTAAGTAGATGTATTCTGTGAACCGCACACAAAAATAGAAAAAAAAAACAATAAATTTTGGGGGTTCCCCATACTTAGAACTGAAACTCAAATTTTTTTTTCATCAAACCCATACATGTGGGGTATCTATGGATAGGTCAAAAATGATATAGAGGTTTCTAATATCATTTTTTTCTAAACTGAATAGTTTGCGCGAGAGACACTTCCAAAGTGGTAAAATGTGTCCCGCCCCCTTGTAACTTCTAAAATAAGAGAATGATAAAACTAAAAAAAATACATGATGACCATGTAAACTTCCACCGAAAATTGGTTTGAACGAGATCTAGTAAGTAGATAATGGTACGGAACCCTTCGTGCTCGAGTCCGACTCGCACTTGGCCGGTTTTGGGTTTATCTTGGACATTACTAACATCGGTAAAAGAAAAACATCTTGAGGAAACCTGTACCCTGATTGCGTAACTTATTTTCGTAAACAATTATGCCTAATTTGTTTCATTTTGACAGTTGAACAACATTTAATTGCGTTATTTACGTTGTTGAGCAGATTTTTTTTTCCAACTTATGAAGCAATAGATTAGCAATCTGTTTCAAATTGAAACAGATTGTGATTGTGTTGTATTACGCAATTAGGGTACTGGACTTTATAGTTAATATAAGTCTCAAATCGTCAACCCATCTTGAGCAATCGTGGTAATCAATGCTCGTACCTTCTCTGTATGAGAAGAGGCCTTTGCCCTGCAGTGGGACAACAATAGGCTGGTATTATTATTTAATTGTTTTAAACATACTCGTCCACAACTTCGAGTGTACCGTCTCCGATCTTCATGAGAGTAGGTGTTACATGGCATTTGACATGATCTTTGTCGTGTCATATTCATTTTAAGACCCAGTCTTTCGGTAGCTCTACTGAGGTCATCGAGTATTGTACTGAGGTCCTCCATGGTCTCAGGCTCTCAGCCATGATAACTATGTCGTCTGCAAACCGAAGGTTAGTGATATACTCGCCATTGATGTTGATGCCTAGCTCTTTCCAGTCTAGAACCGAGGGTTTCGAGGTCTGGTCCTGGAGTCGGACTGGTAAAATGGAGTTTTCGTACAGACACTTCAGCACCTCGATGTTCCGATAGTCGATCTGGCACCGTTGAAGAGACTGCAGTACAGCCCACGTATCGATCGAATCGAAGGCTTTTTCGTAGTTCACAAACGCCAAGCAGAGAGGCAGGTTATACTCTTATGTCGGCGGCCAAACAAATAGCCGGGGAGGGCCGAAGGCTTTTGGTGGGCTGGGTTTCCGCGTAGGTCAAACTGCTGGAACCCAGACGTCTGAGGTGCTTCCGCTGCCAGGTGGGCAACCACGTAGGAGCTAAATGCTCCGCGGAGGTGGACCGCAGCGGGCACTGCTTCCGCTGTAGTCAGCCCAGTCACAAAGCCGGCTCGTTAAATGCCACGCCGCACTGTGTCGTATGTGCGGCGGCTGGCAAGCCGGCTGATCACTGGATGGGGAGCCAGGCCTGCGCCTCACCCGCCAAAGCCAGGGGCAAGGTACAGCGGCAAGCCCTCCACCACTGCCGTCACTGCCGCAGCCGCCGCTGCCGCCTCCACCGTCGTCGTCGCCGCCATAGCCACCGCGGCAGGGCCCTCACGCGGGGCTCGGGAGAAGGCTGATATGGAGTGCCAATAACGGCCCCATTACGCCTCCTCCAGGCGAACATCAACCACTGCGCCTCCGCTCAGTATCTTTTGCTCCAGAGCATGGCCCAGTGGTCGATTAACATCACCGTGGTTGCTAAGTGGAGGACTTGAGCGGCTCAGTGACACTCATTTCGTTGGCCGTCGCCGGTACTCCTTCCCTCGAGGCTGTCAAGAGAGGATGGGGTTGCGTAGAAGCACGGTTCGGAGAGATTGACGTAGTAGGATCTTTCCGAACCGAACTCTTACCCGAGTTCCACAATTCTGTTCCCTCCTCGGTTCTGTTCCCTCCTCGTACTCGTCCTCGGGGACTTCAATGCAAGAAACTGGCTTGGGGTTCCCAGTAAACGGAAACACGGGTAGGATGGTGGAGGACTGGGCTCTGGAGACAGGCCTGGTCGTCCTAAACCGAGGTTCTGTCCCCACGTGTATGCGGATGCGGGGTAAATCAGTGATGGACATCTCGTTCGCTAGCCCCTCTCTGTCGCCGCGTGTCATTGACTGGTGCGTCATGGAGGGGGTGGAGACCTATTCCGACCACCGGCACATTCGGTTTGACGTCTCCGTCCAGACTTCGAGCGCGGCGGTCCGACAGGCTCCGAGTGGTCCGTGGTGGGCACTGAAGCAGCTAGACCGGGAGCTCCTCCTGGAAGCCTTGATCGTGCAGGCCTGGGTGTCATCACCGGACGTCCCTGCTGACATCAACTACGAAGCGGAGTGATTTCGGGAGGCCATGTCCGAAAGATGTGACGTGGCAATGACCCTAGTCCTGCTCAGACGTGCCTCGCGCCATGTGTACTGGTAATCGCAGGAGCTGACGACTCTGCGCAGTACGTGCGTTGCTGCACGACGCTGGTACACCAGGCACCGCAGGCTCAGTATTCACCCCCCGGATACAGAACCCATTTAGGCGGAGTTGTACGAGGGCTACTGAGTGGCGAAGACGGCCTTCAGCGGAGATTCTGCGAGCATTATGCTGAGTGATGGCCGTTTTGCGTGGATGTGACGCATTTTTTCCCCCAATTTGTTATTTACGTGTTTTTTTTAACTTTCTTTGTGTCATGTTTTCGGCAAATACACGAATTTTCTCTCTCTTGGAGGAGGAATTTTCTCTCTCCGGTATCACCGGATGCCGACTTACCTCTATCGTATGGTCGAGACCTATTTGACGGACAGGGCCGTCATCTATCCCGGTTACCAGAGAGAATAGAACCGGCGAGAGATGTCATGCAGTGTCCCACAGGAATCGGTCCTGTGGCCGCATCTGTGGGACATCGGATACGACTGGGTGCTGTCGTCGACAGGATCCGGCAATTGGGACTCAAGCTGGCCCTGCACAAGTCCGAGGCCGTGTGTTTTCATGGTCCTCGGAACGCGCCACCGTCGGGTTCCCAAATAATGGTAGGAGGGGTTCACATCGGCGTCGATTCGACGATGAAGTATTTGGGATTAGTCTTCGATAGCCGGTGGAACTTCGTGGAGCATTTCCGATGTTTGGCTCCCAAACTGAAGCGGGCCAGGGCTGCCTTGAAGCGGCTCCTGCCCAATCTAGGCGGTCCAAACGCCTCCTGCCAGAGGCTCTACGCGGGGGTTGTTTGGTCTATGGCCCTTTACGGGACACTGGTGTGGGCGCGTTGCTTGAGGCGGCAGCTTGCCCGCCGGTTGAATGCGTCCCAGAGGGTTATGGCCATCCGGCTAGTCCGGGGATACTGCACGGTATCCGGTGAGGCGGCGAGCTTCGTTGCCGAATTGCCGCCATGGGATCTGGAGGCAATAGTTCTCGCGCACATCTGGGAGTGGCGCGAGGAGGCGAAACGCTAGGGCTTAACTCCGCTGCCGCGAGAAATCACGGCACAGCGGACAGAGCTCCGGTGGGATCTCATGGCGTCATGGAGAGTGCGATTGTCGCAAGTCAGTGCTGGGCACGCCACAATTGCGGCGATAAGTCCCCTCTTTGAGGAGTGGCTAAAGAGGCGCCACGGCGTCCTCACCTGAGCATCGCCGTGTCCTCGTGGAGGCAATCGGCGGCGGTAATCTCTCGCGTCCGGCCCTGGTCCAGGCTATGGTACGGAGCGAGAGGGCATGGGAGGCCGTTGCCTCTTTCTGCGAACCAGTATGCTCACGAAGGAGGCGGCACTCGTGAGGGAGAGGCAAATTTCGCGCCCACACGCCCCCAGCTACCGCAGGAGACGCCGAATAAAGGGCCGTACGACGGACCGTATAAAGGGCGCGTAACTATAAAATGGCAAAGGTTGCTTTCAAGGACTCGGAGATCCGTTTATTGAGCTACCGGTACTTGAGCACATCATCTGAAGACTGCAGGTTCATCTCGCGCCTTTTCTCCCTGAGCTGTATAGTAGGACAAGAGTGCCTCTTGTTTCCATTTGTACGAAGGGTTTTGAAGATCTTGGACCCGACCGTAGGGGCAGTTTCTACGAACCCATCGTTATAATCGTTTACGGAGCTATCTAGGCACTTGAAACGATTCTGAAGTTCAAGCTGAAAGCTTTCGGAGTTTTGGACTTGGATCAGTGCGGAGCGGAGCGTAGACTTCATCAGTCGAGATTTTTCCAGCTCGATATTTAAGTTCAATGTGCCTCTTACCATGCGGTGATCACTTCCGCTTTTCACCGCGTTGATCACAGAGACAGTATTAAATACTTGCTTCTTTGTCGACATAATGAAGTCAATCTTATTTTTAGTTGCACCACCAGGGCTCTGCCAGGTCCACTTTTTTCCCTAGCGTTTTTGCGAGTTGTAGACCCATGCATGGCTCTGGAAATATCCTCATACATGGTCTCCAACTCATCGTCGGGGTGTGACGAGGTCGGGGCAAAAACCTGTACGACCTTCAGCGAATACCTTGCGGATATTCTGACAATAAGGTACCTTGGTCGACACACTCTCGATCTTCACCACGTTGCTCACAAGGTACTTATGGATGATGAACCCGACTCCACCTTGAGACTACCGGTCCCCTCCCGGACATAGAGCAAGTTCCCGGATTTGAGGATTATCGGATCCTCCCCCTTCTTGGGTCTTCAGATAACCTTACTATACCCCATCGTAATCTGCTCAATTCTTCCTCGAGTTCGATGATCTTCTCGTCGGTCTGGGGTGTACACGTGTTGTATGTTGCCAGGACTAGTTTTTGGTGACTGTGGTATCCGGACGACTTCCGGGGATTTTTCGCACCCAGGGTAGGTGGGCTGCCGGGCACTAGAGGCCATTTCTTATTGGTGCTTGTCATTGTTAAAGCCTCTTTGCACAGAGCACTATATAATACTGGTAGCTCTTTGCATGTTACAGCTGCAGTGATACATTAATAGAACATTGTTGTGTTAGTGTGGTGTATGTCAACAAACTTTATTGTACTCTCTATACGACTTTTATAAATATTATATTATTTTCCTTATAATAACTGTTTCACTAGAAAAGGTACCTGCATTAGTTATTGGGGGGGTATAAGTAAAACAATTAAGAATTAAGAATAAAGTCTGGATAAAAATTAAGAGGGAGATCTCTTAATTTTTATCCAGTCTTTATTCTTAATTGTTTTACTTGTATATTTTAAGAAGGACTAGTGGCTAAATAATGACATCCGCACGGGTCGATCGAAGGTTAAGCTATGCTTGCCGAGGTGGATGGGTGACCATCCATTACATATCGAGAGTATCGAGACCCCTTCGTACAGAGGCGTTGCGTACACTTATATAGACGTGGGCGAAGTCACATCAGCGAGACCCCTTTTCTTTCATTCCCAAGATCTACCCAATAGATGCCGTGGGCGGGGGCCCACTTTGCCCATGCCTAGCTACGCCACTGCCTTTGTACCTCGGATAGCACGTTACTTGAATAATTTCTGAATAGCTCCATCTATTTCAACTTACTGAAACTAGGTGACTACAGAGCTTTGTTCGATATGTCACATGGCCAAATTGGCTGTAATCCACAAGATGGCGGAGTGGTGCTGTTGATGTAGTTTCGCTATTCGACAACAGATGACGTAGAACGGACTTGACTGTTTCCTGTTTGAACATATTTCTAGTTTCTAGATTGCTGATTGGTTGAGAGCACGTTGAGAGAGACCGAGTCCGAGAGCGACATTGTGTGAATAAATTGCAATCGTTTCGCGATCATTTATCAACATAACCTTGTTTTATATTTTTTCTTTTTGTTGTACAGTACGGTGTTTAGTTAGCATATTGATAAAATTTACTGTAATCATTTCTTTATCAATGTGAACTTATTTTGAATAGAAGATGGAATTTCTTTTGTTTTTGGTATTCGTTTTGTGAGGTGAGTACCTACGTATTAGGTTTTGCCTAAAACATCAATCACAATATCTTGTTTGGTTAGTGTAACAGACATGATGATTTGAGGAACTAGAAATTATACGGTGAGTTTACTGAATTTACATGGGACCTTAAAAAAATAACAGCTATTATTCTTCTGAGTATGGATCCACGTTGATCATGCATGCATGACACAAAATATTTCGGCGGGAAATTAGATTTTATCCCCTTTATTGTAGCAGAACCTCAGCTGGCTCATTGAGTCGTTGTTTATTATTTATTCCTCTCTGCGATAGTCTCCGTCTCCTCTCTTCTTTGAAATTCATATTGTGGTGAGAACACCAAATTGTTATATGTTTTAGCACCACAAATATAAATAAACTTTTTAATAGAAACATGAATGCTTCTAGTAAAATTATATTTGAAGCTCTTGATATTTAAGGTCCACCAATCATTTCCCCAACTAAATGTCAAATTAAAAGTGAGTAGGTTTTGTATTTTTAAAATAATTAAACTTTCTGTCCAATGTTTATTTATTTACTGTAATTTCTTTATTGTAATTTTCTGAAAACCTGTTCATCAGTTAAGTTGTCTGGTTCTTCTGAACTTATAGTCTAAAATACCATGTTTTATTCCTACTAAGCTTAGATACCATGTACCATATTGTGCTTAATCAACATAATGATTTTATTTACAGGATCGAAGTAACCATGGATGAAATACAAGTTGACCCAAAGCTTTTTGTCACATGCCGGTTATGTCTTGAAGATTTAGGACAGTACCAGATAGTACCCAGTGTGCAGCAGCAAATTAAATACTGCTTTGATATAGAAGTAAGGACTGTCTACTCACACTTTAATGTCTCTTATTTTTATTTATGTCTGTAATCTAGCTTTTACACTTCTCAGAGGCATCCACTTTTGACAGATATTTTTTTGTGATTTTCTCATTTTAGTCCAGAAAAAGACATGTTGCGCTAACCCCAACTACAATGGGATAAGGGCAGGAGAATAATGATTAATGATGATGATTGCAAAAAACACTCGTTAATAAATTGATGTCTAGTTATTTTTGGATTGAGAACAATAAGTAGGTATTCCAAATAATTTTAAATATCTAATTTCAGGTTGAGCCGTTTGATGGTCTGCCACAACTAATATGTATGAAGTGTAAAGAGGTTTTAAACAAGTTCCACACAGTTAAGACCACATTCTGTGAGAAGCAAACTAACTTGAGAATCAACGTCATAAAAAAGGATGTAAGTTCTAAATTCTCATAAACTTTCAACTGCCTATCACGTTTTTGAGCATGTTACCTGGGTTCCCAAATGGTTGCCATGCCCTGTAATTACTCATTCAACATTTATTAATCACAAACATATTAAGAAAGTAGGTTTTCCTATAATCTATAAGTACTACTCATAGAACTTAGTACTCCGTATTTAAAAAAAAAATTGTTTTAATGGCATACCATATAAAACAATAAAAAAAAAATATGATAAGGTAAATTTTCATCAATTTGCTTAAATAACTTGAAAACTATACAGGGTGATTGGAAGATGGGTGCAAAGCTTTAAGGTGAAGATAGTATAGACAATTTAGAACCATTTAAGCCATGGTTGTCTTAGACGAAGTCTTACCAAATTTTTTAATTTTTAATAAGGTTTAAAAGACGTATTGTACAAATTTTTTATTTTTTCTGAGCTTTAAATGTCTGTAAAAAAAATGTCTAATGACACAGAAGCCTAAAACATGTTTTGCTTGATTGCTTACACATTACTTTAATTAAATAAAAAAAAAATGAATTCATTTATCATTCAATTTGGCCATAATTATGCAGTTTACATTAAATTTTGAGAATTTCCGAAAAAAAACTCAAAAATTTGGTTAAAAATATTTGGTAAGACTTCGTGTCTAAGACAACCATGGCTTAAATGGTTCTAAATTGTCTGTACTATCTTCGCCTTAAAGCTTTGCACCCATCTTCCAATCACCCTGTATATTTCAAAATTATTTAAAAAACAATACAGTAAGATAAGTCATTTGATAATATCACACGGTACAGATTGCATTTTTTTTCCTTATTTTCCTCCCAAAATTAGTTTATTTACGTTACATGTCCGTCCGTGTTTGGGTCACAGAAATTTATATGTGTACCAAATCTCAATTTAACTGATCCATTAAATTCGGAGTAAATTGGATGTGACAGACGGACAGACAGACAGGCAGAAACACGAGTGATCCTATATGGGCTCGTTTTTTACCCAACTCTGGCCGAGGGTTATGATTTTTTCATTCGGACGTATGGTACTCTAAAAACTGACCCTGTCAGTACTTAAATAAAATTATTGTTGTTATAACTTATAATAAACCAAAAAGTTTTCGAAATACTTGCATATTGCAAAGTTTGAATTCATAAATCTCTTCTGTAACTTCTATAACTTACCTACCAGTAGTAAGAGACGCCAATTATCCTATTTTTGCAAATAAGGACGGAACAATTCGCGTGGTACTTCCTGGCCGCGCCACAGTCGAATTTTGAATCGGGGTTATTAAGAATAAATGTACATAATATGTTCATTATTGTACATAATAATAAAAAAATTGTAGGTACTATAAAGATTCGCGAGAAATTTAACAAAATAGTTGGCGCGTCTAGGAACCATACTTTCTGGCCGCCCCACCGCGTACACTGCAATAAATAGGTAGTCTAATAATGTACAAACTCATTGGTAAACAATTGTACGTCTATTGTTCGTTCTATTGGTAGTGAGAAATACTGCAAAAAGTCAATAACTATGATAAATATCGAAATATCTAAATCGGTTATGGCAAAACGTCTGTATTGTAGGTACCTACTGATATGTCCTGGTATGTGCAAAAAAGAAATTACAAGGCTTTTGTAGGCACTTTAATATCAGTATTGAGTATTTTTTGCAACTAAGTACATATTACATATTATGTAAGTATTGTTTTTTAATTAAATCATAAACTATCGCATTGCAACTGTTTTCCACGCTTCATTCTGAAGAATACATATGATATGTGGCGATAATGATAAGTTAGGGGGTATTACACTATCATATATCTAGCTATCTATCCTATCCTATCTCTTATCCTACGTAAATGACCCCTAGGATCCTATCTGTGTATTACATTATCATTTATCTAGGATCCTATTTTTTTACATATGTGCTTGCAATCGTCTATTAAAACCAAATTCTGAAGCTTTTCGGCACACAATATAACAAAATAGAACTAGAGAACACCAATGAAGCCAAAACAATATATCCCGGCCGCCCGGCAGCAGTTTGCTTTTTTTTAGTACAGCAGTGTTGCCAACAATAATTTTAGAATTCCAATAAGCATATATTATGAACGTACGCCAAAATTTCGTTGTACTTACTTTTTATCCGTCAATAAAACCGTCAATTTAGAATATGGCAGTAGCAAAAGTGAAAAGGCAAAAAAAAAATACATAATTTTAGGGACGCATTTTGTATCAGGAAATTATGAAAATAAATGAGATAATTCAATGTATAATATTCAATATGGCAAGACCTGTTTCTATGATCCTATCTAACAACAAAGAGGATTTGAGTCATATGTTTGTATTATATAAATTATCATATAAATATGACTCCGAGATCTAGGATCCTAGATATATTATAGTGTAATATTCAACTAAAACCAACAAATCTTTGACGTTAAGGGGGAAGCGTCAGGGTAAATTCAAATTGTCTTACTTTTTTACATTTTGCAGGTCAGTGGTTATATGTTGATCAAAATATGATTCGCGGCCGTAACAAATATGGTTTTACTCAATTATAATCATTACAATCAGCAATGCATCTCTAACAGCGAGACTTTTTTTCTAACTAGTTAGTTTAGTTAGCTAACTTATGGAGTTGAGTGAGAAAAACATAAGAAAATTTGAATTTCGCGGGCTACCCTAACGCTTTCGCCATATCCAATGCGACAGTTTATGATTAATAGAAAAAACAATACTTACATAATATGTAGGTAGTTGCAAAACATAATCAATACTGATATTAAAGTACCTATCTACAAAAACCTTGTAATTAGCGCTGCAAGCAAGAATAGTCCTTAAGGCGGTTTCCCACGCGTGCGTGATATTGCGGACATACACGCACCAGCCCACACGGTGGACGACCACGTCGACCACGGATAGCCACACACCGCGCACCAAGGCCCTTCTCACGGTGTGCGATATTGCGGACGCACGCAGTTTCAGGTCTCGGCAGACGTCTCACCGAGCGAGACACCTAAGTCATCGACCGAACGGTTCTTTCGGCTCGCTTCGGAAAACTTCGAATCGCATTGTTCGCTCGTCCGACAATAGCTCTCGGGCACAATACGTCCTTATAAACTTTTTTTTTATTCTCATTGACAATAAAAATACTTTGGCACATTATCAAAAGGAACTGCATTGTTTAATTTTGCCTGTTATTAGGTAAAATCATTTGTACGTTGTCCGACACACACTTGGCAGGTTTTTTGAGTTCCGTTCTAAATCGGTGCACAAATCAATGTTTTTATTTTTCCTCAGGAAATATTCTGTATCCAGCCACAACAAGACACTGTCAGTTCAAGCCAACAAGCTCCTGAAGCCATAGAACCACACCAACCAACCGACCAAATAACAAATGAACCATGTAATTCTAATAAAAAGAAAAAGTCAAAAAGGAAAAGACTGATACTACAATCGTCTTCATCTAGTAATTATGAATCGGACCAATCATTCCAAACTTCAAAACCTCAAAAAAAGAAATCATCAAGACAGAGAGGTAAAAGTCCAATGCCATGGGAGGCAGATTATAAGAAATTTATATCATGTCAGCTGTGCAATAGTGTTTGGTCGAATAGAAGATCCTTTGCGGTTCATAACCGTGTTCATGAACTCCTCAGGGAAAGATATAAAAATATATTCGACAAACAATGTACAGTAAATTTGATCAAAATTGATGACAAACCTAATATAACGGGATTGAGTAAGATGGTAGTTCACAGTAGCAACAAAATGATTGTACCTGGTAACTCTTATTTTTATACCATTTATTCAAAAGAAGATGTTGCTAGTACTAACAATTTCAAGAGTAATTTCCTTCAAAATGAAGATGGAAACAAATGTTTTAGTCGAGAGTCTTCAGATAGTGACGAAGGAATTGGGTTTAAACCATCACAAAGAAAAGCACGTCTTATATCGAGAAGTTCCAATGAAACGGTTGTTATAGAAAGCAATAATAATAACAAATTGTTATCTGATGAAGACGTCTCTAAAAGTACAGTTCGAAATAGTATTGACGGTCCATTAAACAATGATCAATGCATAAACATTGATGATTCATCTGACAGTGAATCTGACCAAGGTAAATTGGAGAAGAGTGGAAAAGTGAAGCCACCCATAGAGGCAAAACTTGGCGATTATAAAATAATACAAGGAATTATATCCATGTGTGTTAATTCATACCATAAGAAAAATGAGTCGGCAGAGGTTGATATGTTATACATGAATGATAACCAAAACAAAAAAAAAGACAATGTTCAGATAAGCAATGAATCTCAACTAAAACATAAAGTATTAAGCATTGGAAGAAAAACTATTAATAAACAGGGTTTCAATTGTACTGGTTTACTTCGGTATATGGAGCATAAAAGTCTTGAAATTGTGTGGATTGCGAAAGCACAGTCCTTGCATTCTAAAGACACAAATTACATACGAATTTTAACAAAACTACGCGGCGACCTTAACTTAGATGATGATCCTGGATGGGTTAACGTATCTGAAGCGTCTCAACCGAAGCCATCTAATGCGGTACCAGTCAATAATTCTATAAAAATAGCTGCCCCTAACAAATCTTTGAGCAATGTGCTAGAGAGTAATGATTCTACAGCAGCAAAGATTGGAACAAGTGCGCTGCCAACGATTGAAACAAGTCAACCAGAACAAATTAACAACCAGGCGAAATTGGACGCAATGCCAGCCATGTTGTCATATCTAGATAGTAAAGCAAGTACTTCCGATTCAAAAAAACTGTTAAATGCCAACCCTGTAGCAAATCCCAAACAATTACCAAAGAAATTGGGACTAGGCAATGAATCAAGATCTAATAAAACAGTTGTCCAACAAAGCATATGCCATACTACTAATGATGATAATAACTTCTGTTTGCCTATCATTACTTCTACTACTTCCTTGGCAACAATTCCAAGTAAAGAACAGGTCCAAGATGCTAATAAGAAAAATAGCGTTACTTCTGAAGAGATTAATAAACCAGAAACAACTGCCCCAAGAATTAAAGTGAAGCCAGCATCTGAGTTAATGTCGGAAAGAACTTTGGATAGAATGAAAGAACAAACTGTTGCTAACAGTAACATGTTCGTAAGTCAACTTTGGTCGCACCAACCACCGATCAATGGTTTTGTTCCGACTATTGCATCACAGATGCTAATTACCAGTCCACCATTACAAATTCTACAAATGCCTACTCATAATGCAAATCCTGCCTATCAACCAATGCCTGGTCCAATGACATCAAATACTAAACCAGAATATGTAATACTCGATACAACTGATTTTCCGAACACTAAAATAGAATCACCCATTAGATATGTGAAGGATCTTTTGCAGTTGCACAATATATTTTTATTAGATCCTAATGAAACATTATCAAGCAATTTTATTTGTCTTATCAAATTTAAAGTTGTATTCAAGCAAGACTATCAAAAAGACTCGCCGGTAATACTTTGTCTGTCATTATCATGTTTCAAGAATACTTTTAGTTTCCAAGTTAGAGATAGAAATCAGGAGATCATAGATATGACAAAAATATCTGCTAATTGGCAATGGGAAATACTTCAAACATATCGTGGAGATGTTAGTAACAAAGTGTTACAAAATGCTCGAAAGTTTGGTCAAGAGACATATGACTTGACTAATAAATTCTTTTGCTTGCTCAAAGCGATCAACTGTCGTAAGCCTTGTTGAGGCCTTAAAGCTTTTTTGAACTAAGAGCGATTCCTTTGTTATGTATTTTTCTGTGATTAATAGCTTCAGACAAAGTTTACCACAGCTAATGGGCGGCAGTGCATAAAGTGGATGCTTAGAGCGGTTCTGCACTGCACCCAATCCGAATTCGAGATCAGAGTTCAATCCGAATTGGGAATGTTCTAAATTCGGACGGACAGAGATCGGATCTAGTGCGCCACCCCTCATACAAATATTACTATGGCTACTTCAGACTGACATTTCTCGGATCCGGATCGGATGCAGTGCAGAACCGCTCTTACTGTATATAGGAGAACTCTGCACTTGGTGCGGTCTATTGCTGCTATACTTGATGGTATATTATATGTAGGTACTGTGTTAACTACATATTGAAGAAAACATTTTTTTAATTGATTGTTTTGTACGTATTATTTATCGTTTATTGTCCTAGATGTTTTGTTTTTACCGTATGAACCTAGCATGCAACTTATGCGTAATCATTAATATAGGATTTGAGTACGCCGACGCGGATGATGTGATTTTAAGATTTTGTTTATTTGGGAAAGCGCCAGAGGAAGACGCATTCCTACTATTTTAGTTAACAAACACTATCACACTCAAACCTAATTATTATAATTAATTGGTATTTACCAAGATGCTTTTAGTTTTAGCAAACTTGAAAATAGTTTGTAAGAAGCTTTGTCTCTGTGGGGTATTCTACTCATGAGCTTCGGCGACGACTGATCGCAAGCGTCGACGCTCGAGCATGCTCGCAACGGCCCGCGTGGCTTCGAGGAACATACGCGACCACATGCCGCACGGAGTTATATATCTTGCATGCTATTTTCAACTCTCTCTCTTTATTTAAGTTCATTATCAACTAATTAACGGAAACTGCTCGATTATCTTGTCTCTGTGACCCTTAGCAGACGTCAATCATTTCTTAACTCTAAGCAACGTTTGTAAATTAAGGCGAGAGTTATGATTTGGTTAAAGTATCTGTAGGCAGTGAACGCAAATCTGTAGGTACTCTAAATTATCACCTCAGGATATTAATATTTTTCACCCGACTTCTTTATTAAATATGAAATGTATTTGTCTATTTCGGCTTTTCTCTTCAGTAAACAACGTTGTTTAAGATAAAGAAGAAATTACTAGCATTCCTCTTGGGTGCTTGGGGATTCCAAGTTAGAACTGCCGTTTTTGGTTGTTTATAATATTGTCTGGCTCAAAATTGGCCATTTATGATAAGCCACTTGTTAGGTTAGGTACTTTAAGTATATTATGTTATATTCTTACATATAGTTTGTTCTAATAAGTTTTTCCATTGTAGTTTAACAAACTTAAAAAAGTTTTTAAATGAACAAGAGTTCAATGAAAATGCATGATTACAGACTGTTTATTATTATTATTACATTCTTAAAAATAAAAGAAAAACTATTTATTTGTTTGTTTTTTTTCTAATACCTATATCGAAATTCATCCAAAAAAAAAATACAGCTTTATAGTGTCCATATGGTTTGAACATCTAACAAAACGTCTTCAGGTGGCGAATGTTTGTGGAACATAAAATATCCTTGTATTTGCGCTGGACTCACCACTTTCTTCTGCTCCAGGACCCTAAGCAACACAAAATAAATGTTAGATAATTATTATTATACATATTTATACACAAGTAATGCCTTAGTTTAAATAGCTATAAAATTTACATACTTTCTTGCAAATGTTTTCGAATGTTCCGGCGCTTTGTCTCCTTTATAAAATCTTAGAAACATAAGTTCTATTTGTTCTTGATCACAATATCCTACAAACTCTTTCATGTCTACTCTGCCTGGTCTAATCAAAGCTGGATCTAATCTGAAATCAATAAAATAAAGCAGAGCACCATTATACTCTGACCTCTAAGGTGGGTATTACACTATAACATATCTAGGATCATAGATCTCTGAGTCATATTTATATGATAATGTAATACAAACATGACTCAAATCGTCTTTGATCACAGATTTTTGACATTTGTTGTTAGATAGGATCATAGAAACAGATCTTGCCATATTGAATATTATACATTGAATTATCACATTTATTTTAATAATTTCCTGATACAAAATGCGTCCATAAAATATGTGATTTTGCTTTTTCACTATTGCTACTACCATAGAAATATAAAAAACAGGAGAAGTGGCATGGGGGCGTGTCTGTGTCCGCGCGTAATGATCAAAGTGCTCATTGCATACGAAAATGGCCGTCTCCGCGAACTAGTGTGCTTTCGGCCGTGATCGCGACAATTTATAAGAATGCCGTGTTGTTCAGTGGTTTCTTGTAAAAACCGAAGTCAAAACAAAAACTTTGTGAATCATGGAATCACTTACCATATGTAAGTACAAGTATTTTACTATATTTGTCTTTAAAATAATGAAAAACAACAAATCGTAAAATCTTTCTTGGTTTTACTACGTTATTTTTGTTTCCAAATATCACAGCGACTGTACTATTTTTGCACTACATACATTGCTCGTTAACCACTACCTAAATATGTCGCTCAGTGACTCAACAAGCAATGTAAAAATCACAAAACGATACTGTGGACTGCGGATGCATCGCGCAGTACGGCCGCTGTGTCTGGCGACGAGCTAGTGATGTGGTTATGCAGATCCACTAACGTAGGCTATCGACAACAATGTCGTTTGGCGAATGAATTTATTGCTATTATACTTTATTCTTCAATTTGTCAACTGTTTTACCCGGGTGGAAGATCGATGTGAAATAATGTGTTTTATTTATTTTGATTATTTTACAGCGTGGCAGAGAAATGCGTAACAAACGGTCGTAAAGTAAGTTAATAAAATTTTTGGTGGAGTGTTTTGGGTTTGATTTATCGCTGGTCTATTATGCCTTATACTCGTGCTATTTCCTTACTTTTTATGGTTTTGGTAATTTACTTCCGTTAAAGTCTTCAAAAGCTTCGAATGCGTTATAGTAATTGACATGGTTCAGATAATTACAGTGACTTTTGCTTAAAATAAGTCAACATATTCATGCTATTTATTTGTTATGCGTGACAGTGTGTTTGTTTTCATATATTTAACTATTTCTTTACTACTAGGGTTTTTTTATTACAAAACCCTATTGCCTGCTTATTGCATGGTAAGGTTTAAATGTAGCTGCTTAGGATAATATGTAAATGATATAAATGTTTTTATTGTACTTTTTTAGTTTCCCAAAAGATGCAAATTTAAAAAAGGAATAGATTGATGCCACATTCAGGCCACCTAACTGGTTCCCAACAAAAACTAGCACCATATGCTCGGTTTTATTTATTTTATTTTCAGGACACCAAATTTTTTAAAGTATAACGACGGTGAAGTATCAATTTCTAATAACTACAAAAACATGGTTTTACAGGAGGAGAAAAAAACGTTTAATTTCTATAGTTTTCGACCATTTGAAATAAACATTAGTAAGTGAAAACCGCCAAAATGTTAGTTATTAGATATTTATACTTCACCGTCGATAATATTAAAAGGAAGAATCGATACCTTTCCGATTTAGTCAATCACTAGCGTATATGTAAAATAAATTGTTTCTGTACAGCACAAAGATAGAAATGTTGTTTTCGTGTGAGTGAGTTGTACGGTGCATGGTAAATGCACGCTGTGGTTGATGGGATAAGGTTTATAATTGATTGTGTAGTACGTTCCGATTTAAAAATTGTAAGAGTGAGCGCAGCCTCGTATCTATTTGGTTTACTGATCTGCATGTGTAGTTGTGGCGAGGTAGTGGGGACAAAGTGGAGACATTGGGTTTCGATACATTTTCAACAACCGGGCATATCTCCTTCTTTCTTATATCTATGGCTACTACCATATTCTAAATTGACGGATAAAAAGTAAGTACAACGAAATTTTGGCGTACGTTCACAATATGCTTAGTAGAATTCTAAAATTATTGTTGGCAACACTACTGTACTAAAAAAAGCAAACTGCTGCCGGGCGGCCGGGATATATTGTTTTGGCTTCATTGGTTTTCTCTAGTTCTATTTTGTTATATTGTGTGCCGAAAGGCTTCAGAACTTGATTTTAATAGACGATTGCAACCACATATGACTAAAAATAGGATCCTAGATTTATGATAATGTAATACACAGATATGATCCTAGGGGCCATATAAGTAGGATAAGAGATAGGATCCTATATATGATTCTAGATATATGATAGTGTAATACCCCCCTTACGCAAGTGTGGTTAGAAAGCAATCGCCCCGCATTTAAGGCGGGTAGGGTGTTACCCTTAGAGTATATAATACTGGAGAAGCCTTACAAACACTTCCCACTCTGTAAAAGTACAAGAACACAAAAAAAAAGGACCCTCAAAAATGTATTCGCCGTATCACAGAGGCCGTATTTACTAAAAATTGATTTAATTAAAAAATCAGTAGGAGTTATGTACCTACCTGATTTTTTACATGTACCTATTCATTGTTGGTACTAAAACATATATTTTTTTACTTTTATTTAATAGTTGTTATTATAAAAATTTAACTTTTCTATACATCAGCTGTTTTATTTCTGGGTTCAAGCAAAATTCCGAATGAATATCGATATCGATTAAAAAAAAATATCGTTGGTTCGGGCTTCTCTTTGCGGGAGAGTAGCTATTGTTTTTATTTATGTAGTAGCTACCACGTCCCCCGCAAATAGACTTTTTTGTTCGGAATATTGTGCTTATGGCGTCTCCAGTGTTATATACTCTAAGGTGTTACCCGTCTAGCGGAAGTAGGGTTACCATTGCGAAAATCGAAGCAGCCATGCATTTTACTAGCGGAAAGCCTCGGCTGCTCCCCTCCATTCCAGCAGTTTCACAGTGCACACACAAAAAATTTAAACCAGCATGTCAGTTTTAAATTTTTTGTGTCGTTATCTTTCTACAAATTTCATAAACAGCATTTTTGTATGACATTATGATTATGATTTAAAAAATCCAAAATATTGTAATTTTTCAAATCCACGCTGGTTACTGATTCTGCTTATAGCGCCATCTATGCACCTCATTTCGTCCCATTTCTTTCTGGATCAATATGAGATAAAGTGTACACCGCACTTAACTCCTCTGCTTACCATTCTCACAGTTTCTTACATGGATTCGCCAGAGATCAACAGAACTACATAACGACAAAATATGGTCTCAGGCAACTGATTTTAGGCAGTCTAAAATGGCTATACTGAAGGTCTGCCCACAGTTAGCTTAGCGTCTTTTTAGCCTTAACAGATAAAAACCCTAGAGTAATGATAGGGACAAATTTATAACAGGCCACTGCTCCAAAAAACATCTATTCCATGTAGCTGCCACAGACAGTTCACTTTGCAGAGGCTGCTTTAGCGCCGAGGAATCAGCTCACGTTAGGCCGTGGCAAACAAATCCTCGGAACAGTGAGGGCGTTCCGCAAAGCCTGTAAAGCAGGAAGCTTCTGGGCAGAGCTAGGCTGCCAATGGTAGCTAGGACACACCAAGCACAATGGACCGAATGGGAGGATTGACAATGGAGTCCACTTACACTACTACTAGCACACTTTTATCAGTACAGTGCGTAGGTGTATCACGCGGAGATCTTACCTTTCTAGATAATTTGTAGTCATAAAAACTATTCTGGCTTCTGTAGAAGCAACACCGTCAAGGCAATTGAGGAGTCCACTAAAGGTAACCCGATTAAGCCCTTCATATGCCGACTTTTGTGCTGCTGTGTCTTCGCGGGAAACAAAGGCAGCATCTATGTCTTCTAGTAATATTATTGACTGTTGTGGTGCAACACTGAAAAAAAAAAGTATAATTTGTTATAAGTATAACACATCAATATATGGGTAGATTTTTGAGATGGGGACTTCAAAGCAAGAAACTATACTACGGTAAATAGTGTCAAGTGGTGAAAGGAAACACAAGATGGATTTCAGTTTAATTTTTTCAAATCAAATCAAATCAAATCAAATCAAATCTTTTTATTGTGGGCATAGGTTATACATACAGATGTTAGGTAAATTACAGTTCCATTATGTCCTGCCTAATAGGCATACAATAATTAATCAAAAAAAAAAAAAATCTTGTCTTTTAAATTGTTTTTTATAGTAGTTTAAAAAGTTAAGTTAAAACAATACCTAAGAAGGTGATTTAGCCTGTCATCAGTGAGTCCTCTTTCAGATAAATTCAGTACACATATGTTATATTCCAATTCACCTGCCAATGCCATTATAAATGAAGATTTTCCACATCCTGGTGGACCATATAGCAAATAACCTGAAATTTAAAAATTCAAACTTATTAGACATTTCCACATACTTAATAGAATTAAGGGTGCACTAGTCGGTCATTCTTCCATACAAACGTAGTATGGTGATTACTTGTCTGTTTGGCGGTGTATGTTCAAAACTAAAAATTATATCAATTAGCCTTGTCATTATCTAGCCCTGTATGGAAGCAGAATTGGGGAAAAGCATTTGTTTGGAAGTTATGAGCATTGAAATTTCCATATTTCAACACTAATTTTAACACATCTTTGGGCGTAAATAAATAACTTATATAGTACGAAAATGGCAAATTAGAAACCGTACAAACCGCATTAATATTTTATTGAAAAGTTCAATGTTATTTTGAGTAGATACATTCAGTAGTTTTTCCATAATATCTATACCCCCATAGGTCTGTTTCAGAGCATACAAGTATTTTGGGTTTTCTGTAAGTTTTGATCATCTACCTCTCCGATATGGGATTCCTCTGTCAGTATACCAGTGGGGACTGCTGATGAAGTCCAAGCAGTCATTAAGGATTTTGTCTGTCAAGCCGGCACGGAGCACCACACTGGGAAGGGGACGCCGTCGTCTTGGATGCCCAAATGGGCGCCATTCTGACCCCATGGCTGTGTACATAATTGTCATCCCTTCATGCTTCTTTAGAGCCATTGTTCTGGCTGCAATCCAAAATTATTCCATGTTTACTTAATCAGAAAACTCATAACTAAGGTATGACAGTAATCTGAACATAAAATTATGTAATAGGTGTGCAATATTACTAAATTCAAGCAAATTATCTTACCCTCTTCTAAAATGTTAAAATATAACTCCTTGTTTCTTCCAAATGCTGTTAAGGTTACAGTCTCCCATGGAACACCCATATGAAGATCTAAAGTATGTTGTTCTCTTGTGCGGTCTACTTTGATCCATGTGCCACCATACCTGAAATGAAATATGCCAGATTAATATGTTATGAAAATTTTAAATACTGTTGTCAGACTTGGAAGACTTACCTAAAAAAATGTTGACCAACACTGGGAATGAAGTCATATTTAGTTTTTATTTGACCAGTGTCTTTTTGGAGGAAAGACGTTTCTACACTCAAGTGTTGAGTATGTCTGGCACCTTTGTGCGTTATCCACTGCAGCAACCATTGGTAGGATTTGTCTCTACATGGAACTTCAAGAGTGATCATACAATGCCTCCGAAATAATATTATAGAAGTCTGTACACCTCTTCGTAATATTGCTGCACCAGCACCGATTCCAAATAAACCAAAACCAGCACCAAAATAAGGATTTTGTGAAAGAGAAGCTATATATTCTGCGATAGCCATATTTTCTATATTCAAATTATTTAATTTTGCTAAATTATAGGTTTCAATTATTTAAACCATACGTTTCAGTCATTTTCGTTCAATTCTTCGGTGATTTGATTTGTTAACTGACATTGACATTTGATATTTTTGACAATCAGCTGTTTGTAATGTTACCATCACTAAAATTGATTGATTCATCTACTATTTCTCTAGCCCGACTGTCGAACGCATTAAGTGGGTGATAGACGTGCGAACTTAAAGTACGCGGTTTTTAAGTTCGCGAACTTACTCGGCTCGCTGTCGGTGACACACGTGAAACTTGCTCACACTGTACCACGATGTTGTCGAATGGTCTGAACCAAAATTTACAAACACTACACAAATGTCGAAACAAAATGGCAGCTCGCAGCTCGCGGCGATGACAGACGTACGAAACTAGTAACTACGAAGTAAGGCAGGCTACGAGTAAAATTCAAACCTGTTGGTTCGCCACCGAATTTACTCAGCGATTTTCAAGTACGCGTATTGTATGACACACGGGCGAGAAACGTCGCCGAGTCATGAGTACGCGTATTTGCTCGTGATAGATGCATCAGTCATCACCTCTTTTAGACGCTTCACCGCCCGAGACGGTGAATCCCCACTGTTTAACGCGTTAGACGGCCGATTCACGCGGCTTAGACCTCTTTTTTTAAAGTTAACCAAGGGCTAATATCATCTGTGGGCAGTTTCACTCTATAACCTTTGCTATCTCCTGACGGACTCGTCAACTAAATCATTCAAAAGCAAAAATACCGCTAGGCAACATAGAATTTATTAAAAAAAGTTGAAAGTGATGTGGAGTGCGGGGCTTGACAGCCGATGACGTTTTATTGAAGTGCTTGCCACACGGCTGCCAACCACGTCCCCGATAGAGGTGACCTTGGTTGGCGACAGGCAGAGCTGTTTGAAATTTGGTCGTAAGTAAACCATCATCTACATGGTTGTAATCCACCAAGGTCACCTCTGTCGGGTCGCGGTTGGCAGCCGTGTAGCAAGCCCATGACATGGAGGATATCGGCTGATATTCTCGATAGATATGAACCGATTTTTGTCATCTACAATTAGCTTAGATTGAGGCAAAGCTTAAGCTACGATTTCGTAGCTTAAGTGGCCGCAGTGACGGCTGTCATGAAAATGATGACAGCGGCAAAGATTTAAATTGTCAGATTCAAAGTTGAGTCGTTTCTGTTTCGTTTTGACACCTCTGACACACATAACGCATTGACTAGATACAGACTGTGGAATTTGAAAATCTATAAACGGCAACACCTTCTGTACTAGGAAGAAAAAAAATGATACTTTAACTTTTTGTTTTTGGAAAGTATTTTGTTTAAATTCTGATTTATTCCTGGAATAGTCACTTTAGCACGATGCAGGGTGGATTTGATACAGTTTTGTCATCATATGACCCACCGCCATAACTCACCTACTCTTCAATGCAACATTGCTGAAAACGTTCTCCCTGTCTTCGGTGGGATCCTGCCGTTTTGCCAAAATTATTTTGACAAAATTTCACTATTCAAACAAATCTTAACAACCTTTGTTAAAACCAATGCAATATTTGGAATGATTTTAGTACGTACATTTTCATTTGGTCAAATTTTTACTCGGCAGAACATTACCAAGGATTAATTCACATTCTAGATTCTCTTGTACACCGAACTAAACTAACTAAACTATCACTAAAATTCCTAACTTTTGAATATGAGAATCTCAAAGCTATTCTGCCAAATAAATTATATAAATTTAAAAATAATTTTGATACATCTCTATCAAATTTAACCATCGCGACTCCACACGTGATTTTTTTTTAGAGCTGGAGGCGCGCAGGTGTGGCACCCTCGACGTGTTTTTTAAGGAATATTTTCACTTTTTGTATGGAAAATAAGAAAAATTATTACCCACATGTTGAGTGTTATAAGAGTTATAATTATTAAAGGGTTATAATCATTATAAGAGTTTATTAAAGGGGGTTGAAATTTAAATTATTTTTGTAATTGGACACACCATTTTCGAGATATAAGCAAAAGAAAAAAAAAAAACGGTACTGTTTTTGCACTTGAAGTCGAGGTGTTGGTGTGAATTTAAAGTTCAAGACAACCAATTTTATTCCGCACGTTTTTAATCGCGATTAAAAATAGTCAGATTTAGTTAGAAACTCTAAATTTTAGGTGAAAAACGTCAAATTCAGAAAATTGCTATTTTCACTAACCCCTCCGCTGTCAAGCTGCGGTGGTGACCGTTAAACCATCTGCGACGATAAACTCGCGTGGGACCGCCCGCCCGGAGCCCCGCAGCGCCGGAGCCGTGACAGAAACCATGTCTGCTGCATGTTGCATGCTCGCTTGCATGCTGCATGCTTGCTTGCATGCTACATAATGTTTCATGCTCGCTTGCATGCTCGATTGCATGCTCGCTTGCATGCTGCATGCTTTTTTAAAATTTGTTTTAAAATCATTATTAGGATAAATAAAAATTAAATCATTTGAATTTTGGGCATATAACTACATAAAGATGCAAATCTTTTGTCATTGACTAAGCAATTGACTAAATAGAAATGGTAAATTGAAAACTGACGATACTTAATATTTGGCTTATTTTATTTTGCGTAAAATATGTTATACCAACTGAAATATTTGTCCACATTAAAATTGGTAAAAGTACCTACTAATTTGATTGTTTAAAATTTCAGACTTTTATTTACAATTGTTTGTGAAGAGTTTATTAGCTAAGTAATAATTTGGCAAATGAAATTATGCGGAAATTTTTTTGGGAAGTGATAATATGAGTTTTTTTTTTGATGAAACAAAAGTAACCCGTCTTCGGTTACCTATTGCCCATCGTTGCCATACAGCATTATCTTGGTTTCATCAATAACCGTAATATGAACCTGGCTCCATTGCCGTTGAGTCCAATGCAAAATGTTCGCGTGTAAACTATAGGCGCGCCAATCTGCGAGTTTGTGTCAGTTTGGGACCATTGGCTGGCTTATGATGTTTCAGGCAGGCTAACAGTTCGTGTACAAACAGCCAGTCCATGAAAGTCTCGAAGCTGGACCTGTAGGTATCTAAGTACTATAGTGTGTAGTAAAGATAAACCGATCTTGTTGTGCTGTTTTCTGGTCCTCTTACGGCCACTTACGGGGTAATTGCGTAACACACTTATAGTAACAATGGCTTTCATTTTGACAGTTCAACAACATTGAGTAGACAAATTCGAACTTAGGAAGCAATGGATTCGGAAGTTCGGAGCGCGCAAGCCCCACCACGACGTCAATGTAGAGATACGGCGGGCGGTGGGGTTATTATTTTTATTACCTATTAGAAAATCAACTTATGCCTCAACAATACAAATAAAAGGCTTAATTTACTAATAAATTGTATCAACACTATTCTCCATCTGAGGTATTATGGTAACAAAAATAATATATAGTCTTTTTGGCATAAAATAAAAATGTTAAGCGTAAATCAAAAACAAATTATAAATTGTCTCGGTAGCCTAAGTCAAATAATGCTTATTAGCTTATAAATTCTATAAAACTACTTATAAGTAGGTACTCAAGGTGGATAAGGTGGGGCGCACGGTGTGGGCGGCGTTCACTCATTTATGACGCGCGGCGGATTTTTAACTATGATAATTGATAATGCTTTAATTTATTGCAAATAATTCAATTAATCGGATTTACCCTGACACAATTACTGGATACTATTTAAAAACCCCACTCGGATGCTTCCCGGACGCCCTCCAAATCCGGGGAAACCCGGACGGATAGCAGCCCTAGACAAACGGGAATTTTATAAAATAAAATTATTAAATTTATTCCCGTTCGTCCCACTCAGCATTTTAGTAGTGCGAACGGGAATATATTGTTAGATTAGTGCCATTCGTCCCACTTGTGCGTGTAATGTTAATCGTTGCACTCTTCGATCAACAATACCAATGGTAGTGTTGATCGAAGGTTGCACTGTTTACTTTTCAAATTACCTACTTTGATATAATAATTATTTTACAAATTATATTGTTCTGTAAGTTCTTCGTAATAAAAAATATAGGTAACCAAATTTATTACATAACATTCGCTCCCTCTATATAATAATTAGATAGGTAGTACCTATCTATACTGTTTCTTTTTATCATAAAAAATTGGTATACAGAATGGCATGGACATCGACTCGAAAACTGTTACCTTTTTAGGGTTCCGTAGTAAACAAGGAACCCTTATAGTTTCGTCATGTCCGTCTGTCTGTCTGTCTATCTGTCCGTCCGCGGTCTAGCTCCGAGACCCTTAGTACTAGAAAACTGTAATTTGGCATAGGTATACATATTAATTACGCCGACAAAGTGGTAAAACAAAATTATGAAAAACATTTTTTTTAGGGTACCTCTTTACCTACACGTAAAGAGGTGATGTTTTTTTTTACCCATGGTGAGGGGTATCATTGGAAAGGTCTTTCAAAAACATTGTGAGTTTGTGAAAACCATTTTTGGATTCAGGGATCTGTTTGCGAAATATTAAGCCTTAAAGTGCTAATTTTTGTTAGAGTCAAGTGTCCCCCCCCTTGCCAGCTAAATGGTTGGATTTGGATGTGTGAAAAAAATCACAGTAGTAGTTTATATAACGAAATTAAAAGGAAAACTATCACAGCTAAGTAGGCTCTACAAGTTAACGAGTAATAATCGACCAACTTAACTTTGCAGTTGCAAAAACATGTTTTCCCATACGGAATGTATGGGAAAACATGTTTTTGCAACTGCAAAGTCCCATACATTCCGTATGGGAGAACATATTTTTCAACTACAAAGTTAAGTGTGTTTTTGGATTAATTCATCCCAACTACGGAAGCCTTCATTGTGCGTGGTCCGATACGCACTTGGCCGGTTTTTTTTTTTGTTCATTCAGGACATGATTCTGAACCCCCCTGCGTTGAAATTTTACGGTAGAACGACTTACATGAAGTTGTGCACTTAGTTTCGCTATCTAAGTCTAGACTGAAGAAGTGCCACAGCTTGCGTGGCAATTTTTTTTAATAATCTAATATAAAAATTTCTTTATTTCAAAAAAATTACAACATTGTTACAGACATTACATTGACAACATACAGAAAAAGTGTCTTAAACATAGGTCCCCTGGCTCCCAAACTAGGTTTATACCTGTGATTTGGGAGTCAGTGTTCCTCCATTATAAAAGGCGTTACGTA
The DNA here is from genome assembly GCA_949152395.1 of Agrochola litura. NCBI lineage: Eukaryota > Metazoa > Arthropoda > Insecta > Lepidoptera > Noctuidae > Agrochola > Agrochola litura. Next base: position 15,124,959 of record OX424493.1, read on the forward strand.
ATACGTATGTCGTTGATTATTATATTACAAAAAAAATTGTGAAAAAGAAAACGAAAGGCATATTTTTATAGACAAAGTACAAAAATAACAATCACGAAATGTGCGGGAAGGTGTGTTGAGAGAGTGTGTGTGTGTTTGAGGAGTGTCAAGCGTATGAATGAGTTGGAGAGAATAGGTTTTCTACTTCGTCGTCGTTTTTTTCACGCTTTTACTGAGATTTTACATTTGTGTAAATCAAGTTTTTGTATCGCGAGCAGTTTATTGAGTTTTTGACTAAGGTAAGCTGGTGTTCAGCAAAGGTGGTATTATGTCTTACAGGTGGAAAACAATATCAGCTCTACGTTTTTTGGTTATTTTTATTGGGACGCGATGTTTTCTCAGTATACACTAGGGTTGCCAGATTGATTTTAAGCCTATAAGGGACAAATGCTCAATTATGAATAAAAAAAACCAGCCAAGTGCATGTCGAACCACGCACAATGTAGGGTTCCGTAGTTGGGATGAATTTATCCCAAGAACAAACTTAACTTTGTAGTTGAAAAAAAAATCTTTCATACAGAATGTATGGGAGAACATGTTTTTACAACCGCAAATCTAAGTTGGTCGATTATTACTCGTTAACTTGTGAAGCCTACTCAGCTATGATAGTTTTCCTTTTAAATTCGTTATATAAGCTACTGCTGTGAATTTTTTCACATACCTAAAACCAACCATTTAGCTGGTAGGGGGGAGGACACTTGACTCTAACAAAAATTTGCACTTTAAAGCTTAATATTTCGCAAACGGATCTCTGAATTCAAAAATGGTTTTAACACACTCACAATGTTTTTAAAAGACCTTTTCAACGATACCCCACACTAAGGGATAGAAAAAAAAAAACAAAAAAACATCCCCACTTTACGTGTAGGGAAGGTACCCTAAAAAAAAATATTTTTCATAATTTTATTTTACCACTTTGTCGGCATGATTAATATATATATCCATGCAAAATTACAACTTTCTAGTACTAACAGTCTTGAAGCTAGACCGCGGACAGACAGACAGACAGACGGACATGACGAAACTATAAGGGTTCCTTGTTTACTACGGAACCCTAAAATGTTAGGGATTTCATTCTTGGAAAACCCTACCATGATTTTCTTCCACTTCTCAATGTCAATCAACCGTAGTGCGCTAGATTTCTTAATAATAAAATAATAAAGTTTTAAATACGTAACACTCTTCTGTGGGCAGCCCTGGATCTAGGGGGGGGCAAGCCGGGGCCCGTGCCCCGGGCGTCAACTTCAGGGGGCGACAAATTCAGGCTTAGCAGACAAGTGCACCACTCAGCACACAGCAACTTTGCAATAAATGAGACGTGCAGCACATTTATAATCTCCAGCCCGTCCCATCTTTTGATGTCCTCCCCCCGGATAACGCCCTAAGCCGAGGCTCGAACCCCGCAGGGGGTGCCCTTAGCGTGCGTTCATCCTAAGCTTTTTAGCTTAGTTTTATATATGTGCCCTGGCTGGAGGCTTTGAGTGTAGTAGCTTGAGGCAGCCACAGGATTGACCGGTTAAACAGCGACGGTTTCTCAAAACCAGCTGTGAGATGCCATACCGAAAAAAAAAAAAAAATATAATCTTTCTATTTTTTTCTTTTTGCAACAGTTTTGGCGCCCCTGTTGAATTGTCGCATTAATTCAGGTGCAGTATCCGTAATTTTAACGTCACAATGGATTAAAAAATAAGGAAGGCATAACAAATCCGATACTCTTTTTATGCAAAACAAATCAAATAACGAAATACCTATTGACTTATTTATAGATGTTCTAATCAAAGATTGTTGCTTCTAGAGCGATCAAACTCCTATTTTCTTCTCTTTTTCAAATTCGTGAATTCTGGTTATAAATACAAAAATGATGGCCGGTTAAAAAGCCGAAACGTATGTCAGCTTCAATCAAAACTTTTTCTTTGACTAATCATTATTTTGATGTTTTAAACCATATACATAAAAATGCATGGTGGCTAGATTTAGAAGTCCGGGGGTTATAGTATTGAAGTATCGATAATTGTGCCGATTCTCTTGTACACCGAACTAAACTAACTAAACTATCACTAAAATTCCTTACTTTTGGCTATGAGAATCGAGCCATGCAAAATAAATTCTCTAAATTTAAAAATAATTTTGACACAACTAAATTGAATATGACAATCGCGACTCCACACGTGGTACTTGTTTGCCCTACCCCATAATTTTTTTTTTACTCCTCTTGCTCAAAAAGGCCGTCATTGTAGAGTACCAGAGCGGGGAAAAAATTGCATTTCTTGCTCTAGGGGAAAAAGTTTTTTTTTTTTAATTTTTGTCTTTTCCAACGAACCTTGAAAAACGAAAAAGTCTTTATTCTTTTAAAGAATAATCGTGAGTATGGACTCGACTTATTACTTGTTAAAAGTAATAAGTCGAGTCCATACGACTCGACTTATTAAAAGAAGAACATGTTATTTTTGAAAATAGAACTAAATGCGGCAATCTCTTCGGTAGAATGCGAGCATTGCGTTGCGGCTACAGAAGAAATAAAAAAGGCATTGGCGCGAAATCTTTAGAATTTTTCTCTAATTTAATGCTTAAAACAATTTTATTTAAATCTTCGATTTCTGACATTCGACATATTAATTAATCGAGTCGATCAAAATTGAAAAAAAAAATCGTTTGGCATAATTGTATTGCACATCATTACAATTAAAAAAAAAATGGTCGGCGATTTTTAACACAAATTGAGTAGGTAGTGGTAATGAATATTACGTGTTATTGGACCTGTGTTCGTATATTACGTTAAGATCTGGGCATTTTCTAGTTGTGTATAATATTTTTAATAATATTTGTCACATTTTAAATCGTATCTACATGTGTATGTGTGGTATTTGTGAAAAGTTAAAATGTAAACACGCACGATTGGCGCGAAACTTCGACTTTGGATATCAAAAACTTAATTACCACTACTCATTTAACTTGAACAATGGATGAACTCGTCAAATAATTAAATGATGTAGTATTTACTGCTCCTGTGGTGGAGTTTGGATGTTCGAAATCCCCAATTTTTTATGTTTTTAGCCTCGACCTCGACTGTCATCAAAATGGCGATAATCGCATTTACAGATTTGAATTTTATAAAGGTAAATTAATATTGTATTGGATTATTTTATTTTCTCGCAATCGTAGTGAAAAGTAGAGTGTAACACACGGCGCTAAAACCCATTATAACTCGGTTTCTATTTACTCCCTCGCTATAGCTCGGGAGTAAAACTACCTCGTTACAATGGGTTATTTTAGCCCCTCGTATAACAATCTACTATTAGAGCCGGAGGCGCGCATGGGGGACAGCCTCGACGTGTTTTATATGAAATTTTTCAGTTTTTGCATGGAAAATAAGAAAAACTATTACCTACATGTAGAGTTTTAGGGGTCTATAGGCTTCATACAGGGGGTCGAAATTTTCATTATTTTTGCGATAGGACACACTGTTTTCGAGATATAAGCAAAATAAAAAAAAAGATGCAGTACTGTTTTTGCACTGAAGTCGAGGTGTTGGTGTGAATTTAAAAGTTCATGACAACCAATTTTATTCCGCACGTTTTTAATCGTGATTAAATTTTACTTTTAGGTGAAAAACGTCAAATTCAGAATAGCAAAATTGCCATTTTCAATAAATTAATATCTCAGTGCCATCTTAGTGCTGTCAAACTAAAATATAGTTAGAGTGTGTCACTTTAGTCTATTTCGGAATGGGAAATCGTCAGGAATAAACTAAATTTTGGTAATTTTTAATCTAGAGGCATTTGTGACAAGAGAATCGGCACCATTGTATTGTCTACTACCATGTTGATTCTACATCGTGCAACATTCTTCACGAACCTATAGACTGCCCGATTGCCCTCTCTAATATTGTTTGTTATAAAAAATGGAGTAGCGTGACGCCGCCGTGCGGCGGCCGGGACAATGATAGGGGTCGCGTGACCCGCACCGCATCACATCAAAGCAGTTTAAAAGCGCAAGGGAGACTATGTAGTAGGTACTCATATACAAGTTAGACCCGCAACTTTATAAACCATAATTATAATTCATGTTCATACCAGACTAATGTCTTAAGTCTGTACCCTAATTGCGTAATACAACACAATACATTTTTTTTCGATTTGAAACAGATTGCTAATCAATTGCTTCATAAGTTGGAAAAAAATTTGCTCAACAACGTACTTAAATAACGCAATGAATGTTATTGAACTATCAAAATGAAACAAATTAGGCAAAATTGTTTACGAAAATAAGTTACGCAATTAGGGTACAGGTTGTAGTAGGTATTATTTCCTACGAGAGTAATTCACTTGACTTGTATGGTAATAATAAGAATATAACGTATTGCGCCGACCCCTAGTAACATAGTAGGAAACCTTAGAGTATACAGGGTGGCAGGGAATCGACGCGAAAACTGAAACCATGGATTCAGTACATGATGAAAAGTGCAATACGTACGCGGTCAAAATGTACGGAACAGCTGATTTTTTATTTAAATAAACGACGAAAAATTTCACCGCAGGGGGGTTCAGAATCTTGTATTTTTATAATCCATGGTTTCAGTTTTCGCGTCGATGTCCCTGCCACCCTGTTCTATGTTATAGGGTTTGGTTTCCGCAGTTAGCCCGTAAAGTGGACCATTGTGCGTGGGCCATGGCGGCCGTTTGGTGGTTATTTCAACCAGCCCACCTCCCTCCGGAAGCTAATTAAATCTCCTGGTCTGTTCAGAACATCTGTGTAGGATCTGGGTGACCCAAGGGTTTCTGTTCTAATCTGGGTGACGCCTGTGCATTCAAAGAGCACGTGCGCTACGGTTTCCTCAGCCTTCATGCACGCCCTGCACAGAGGATTGTCCGTTATGCCTATTGTGTGGAAGTGTTTGTTTAGCGAGCAGTGTCCCGTGATGGTCCCCGTCACCAGGCGCAGGCTGTTCCTGTCCAGGCGTAATAAGCGCCTGGTTAGCCTGCTATCCAAGGATGGCATAGCTTCCTTAGACTGCTTGCAGCCCGGTGTCGAGGTCCACCAGTTCCCCGCTTGTGTGTGGGTGAACTCCTGTAGCTACCTGCGTATTTGGTTGAAGGGGATGGGTACGATAGGCGCGGGTCCACATGCTGCCGTGCCGGATCCTCGTCTAGCAGGTTCGTCAGCTGCGTCGTTACCTAGCGATCCGCTGTGCTCTTTTATTAACCGACTTCCAAAAAGGAGGAGGTTATATGTTCGACGCGTATGTTTGTTTTTTTTTTTTTTTTTTTTTTTTTTTAATGTTTGTCCACCCATTTCTCCGTCATTTGTGGACCGATTTTAAAAATTCTTTTTTTGTTTGAAAGAGTATGCTCCCAAATTGGTTCCATATACATTTTATTAACTTTGCTTGGGTAGTTTTTGAGTTAGCTACAAAATACGTATTTTTTTCCCACTTAGTATGTAGATCATATGATAAGTTCCTGACACTGGTAGTAGGTAGTGGTATTCGAATGTGTGTGGGGTACAACTAAAAAGTGAAAAAAAAAAAAAAAACTACCGACTTTCAAAAAAAACACTACAAAGTAAAAAATAACTTTAATTTCGGAAGTAGGTGTCTTGGGTTTTGTGTTTTCGTTTTTTGCCACCGACTTCCGAAATTAAAGTTATTTTTTACTTTGTAGTGTTTTTTTTGAAAGTCGGTAGTTTTTTTTTTGTAAAACGTTTTTTCCATTGTAGTGTCACCGTGTTGCGGCTAGATACCGTTGTATGTTCTAGTGCGTTGTGACATTCTAGTATTAGCTTCGAGGTAAAATATTTTTTCCGTAAGGATTAGAGAACTGAGGCACTGTCGGAGTGTATACGTATGTGGGTGTCCGTGACCCTCCTGGCTTCTAGGGCGTGGACCGCTTGTATGATGCCCACACACTCCGCCTGATAGACGGTGTTGAACATGCCCAATGGTCTGGATATATTTATGTTGAGGTCACGTGAGAAGACTCCGACCCCGGTACCAGAGTCGGTCTTCGATCCATCGGTGTATACTCTCATCTCTTTCGGGCCTGAGTAGTCACACTGTTCTTCTGTGAGTATTATGCTGTAGTGCCTTTGAAAGTGATGTGTTTTCGGGGTTTTGTAGCAGGGTGATGCCATCATTGGCCGTCGTTTGATCGCATCCTCCTTTATGCGAGTATACCACCCTGTATAGGAAACGAAACCACGAAGTGGAGACTTATGTATATGTCGCAATAAGATGGTTATAGCCGTGATATAGATCTAGGGATTTAGCTATATACCGTAATATAATTATATGAGAGCGGTTCATAACTGTCGGAATGCCCTAATTTTGTTATTGCGACCAATTTCGACGTAGTACTCGCCGGCCGCTGTCGCGGCACCGCTCGCTACGCTTGCTCGGCTCGCGCTTAGGTGGGCACAGTTCTAACCTAACCTATTTGTTCGGAGTGCCCTAATAGATAGATAGTAGATCGTGCTCGTATCATAGTTACATTCCTGGTAAGATAGTTATGAACCGCTTTTATGTAACTATATTACGGTATATAGCTATATCCCTAGGGATATAACAATATCCATAGGGATATAACAATATCCGTAGGGATATAACTATATTCCTAGGGATACAACTGTATCATGGCTATAGCCATCTTGCTGCGACATATATACCACATTTGAAAACTTAAAATAGTTTTAGATAGGTGTAGGTACATAATCTAATTAATATTCATTCCCACGGCAAGTGTGTAAGGTACCTTTACCTACTGCAGCTGCTTCAAAAGTGATTCGTTCTTTTTGAATTAGGTACCTACTAAAGCATCTATCTACAGGGCTATGCCACCTTCGAACTATGGTGATATTGTGGATATTAAATAATAACAAACATGTATTGTTTGAGATTGTTATTGGTGCTATTATTGTTTGTAAAGCAAGAAGCCGATTTAGCAATAACTGTTCGCAAGTTTGTCTATCAGAAGGATATGTCTGAATATTGCCGGCGGCGCGTCATGCCTTCAGTGTTCCTGGGTAGACAAGTCATCGATGCTTACTCACAAATACTGCACTTCTCGCGATTGGAACTGCCTTATAGTTGCTTTGTTAGTATTAGGTCTGTATAAAATGCAAGTACCTACATATCTTCTCAGTAAGTGAATGTTGTTGCGTCATTTTTTTTATTCTGCTTCATAGATAAAAACTACCGCCGCACATAACGTCAGGTGGTCTTGCAAAAGCAAACCTCTTAAAACGACGAAGTATCTAATTATTAACACCGACTGATTGACCTCTGGAAGTGCGTGCAACTTCCAGAGGCGTTAAAGTCAACTGACGCTAGCAACAAACACGACATTACGTATGTGTTACCTGTAGGGTTAGCCAGAGGGGTAGGTATAGTACCTATCACATTTCGAGCTATGTTTAAATCCCACGCATGCTATAGGGGGTGGGTGAGCCTAGAACAAATCCAGACTCCAAGCTGCTACTGATCTAACATGACTAGCCAGGACCCAAAATGATCAGCAGTTGCGCTGGCGACCACTAGATGCAATGAAGTAGACATTTGAATAAATAATAATATTTACATTATTGACAGGACAGAATCAGGCAGTAACATAATATTGGTGATTCAGCTCATGTCTGACCAGAACTTGATAGACTCCTGTCGTGATAGTAAAAATCAGCTGCTAGTGTACGAAATAGGGGAGACCTTCGGCGGGTACTGGGGCGCCTTGCCGGATAATATGATGAAGTTGGAACCAACCACAAATGAGAACCGGTATACTTTGAAAACAACACAGCCAACGACCACCACCACTACTAAGAGGAGGTACTTAGGAGATAGATAGTAATAATGATTATTTAATAAAAGGTATAAAATAAAATAAAAAGATAAAAAATACCGACTGCAACTAAAATGTTCAAACAAGCTCACTTTTTAAGCAGTCTGATGCAGTTGGTGACATCAAATCTGAAAGTGAACTATACCTGTGTAATAACTGCCTCCAATTGGATAGGGTTTTTAAAAGAGGCCAGTTTGTTTGTCCAGTTTAGTTGATATTATCGTATTCAGAATCAGCTATGTACCTACGGCAAAGTCAAGGCATTATAATGTTAATTCTCCTCCTTAAAGAACTAGTCGACGGAGCACAACGCCTTCTACAACGGAGAATTTGGACGTCAAGGAGAAGAAATCTTCCTATCCGGTAGATGACATCGTCGTGGAGGTGCCGCTAGTCAATGTGTCTGCTATCCTGGTGCCCGGCGACCTACCCAGAGACCCTTTATTTGATGAAGAGGACTCTTTTGATACTATGATTGACGTCAAACCTAAGTAATTATTATCAAAATAATTTGATAGCGCCTTGATTTCGTACCATCCAGTGATGGATTATTCGGTTACGGACAGATTCTGACACCATAGGTTTTAAAAATTCGTCTACTCACTAACATAAATAATGCAATCAAGTGGCTGGCTGATAAAACAAGTTGTAATTCTAGTTCAATTGACTTTCTTAACCTCCCTACAGACATTGTAACCGATTGATATGACAATAGTAGACTGTTATACAAGGGATGAAAATGGACCTGTTTAGGCACGAGCATAGCGAGGGCGCCAACATAGTTCGAGTGCCTAAATAGGTCTTTCACCCGGTAAACACTCTGCTTTTCATTTCGAAAATGAGGAAAATAAATAAATAGGTACCTGATTAGTTAAACAAACAATATTTTATTAAAATATTTTATAAACAATATTGGCAAGCTAATATCTATTTTATTTAAATTAATATTAAAGTTAGAACAATTATTAAACTAAAGGGGAAAGCTTCTTTTTGGATATTTTTTGCGAAACTTGAGTTTCTTGTGTTTCTGTAAATGTTGGAGAAAGGAGTATTTTGTCATTTTCTTCAGCTGGAATAGTTTTTTTAACTCGCTCAAGAAGTACTAGGTTACGGATAGAATTCCGAGGAATATAGATTTATCTTTTTTTTTACTTTACTCGATATTTTAGTCTTATTTTACACTGATTCTTCTATGTATCCTTCGGCATTTCATTTCATTTGTCAAATGTTTTTATTGAACCAACCCGAGTGACAGCTTTTCTGCCACTTGTATAGATAATATTTTTTGTAATTGTGATTACTTGCACAAACAAATTGTAAATAAGTTGCCAGCAGATCACAGTGGACAAACAATAATATTTTGCTCCTACATACCTTTACAAAAAATTCAAATAAGGTTTAGGCCAATTACATGTAAAAGTTTAGAGAAATCAAATAATTCTTTGGCCAATAAATTATGTGTTCAGAGTTTTAATGATATAGGTGACCCAAATGAGTTCTACGCCGAGTTCTTTTCATTATTAAACACGCAATTCAATGACACTTTTCCACTAAAGACTAAAAGTATTTACACAAAGTTCTTATTTAGTGATAGGGCGACTCCAGGTATTCGTAAAAGCAGGGAAAAACTATTTGAACTTTATGTAAAAGCAACATATGAATAATACAAGCTTTCATAAGTATGTTGCAAAATATTGAAAAACTTTTAAAAGTGTTTGCAAAATAGCCAAAGCTCTTTATATTAGCAATAAAATAAAATCAGCTGATGATAAAATAAAAACTACCTGGCAAATATTGAAACAGGTAGAAAAAACACGCATAAACTGAATTTAATTTAGAGACTGCACATAGTGCACATGGCTCCATTAACTTGGATATAGAAATAGCTCAAGAATTTGAAAACTTTTTTGCTAATATTCCCCTTAAAACTACTGAAGCTTTAAATTCCTCACCCGCGCTTTCTGCTGCCTTACTTAGACAGAATGTGAAGGCATGCCCTTTGCAGTTTAGGTTTCAGCATACAAACCCCCAGGCTGTTATAAAAGCTTTTAAAGATCTTAAAATTAAATCAACAGAAGATCTCTGGGGAATGTCTGTAAAAGTCTGTAGATCTATTATCGAAAGCATTGCCCTATTTAGCTTACATATTTAACACCAGTGTAGACCAAGGAGTCTCGGATCTCATGAAACACAGTAAAGTAGTTCCATTGTTCAAATCCGGTGATACTAAAGAACCCATCAATTATAGGCCTGTGTCAATTTTGCCAGTTCTGAGTAAGGTGTTTGAAAAGTTGATGCTCAATCAATGTTACGCCACTTTAATAAAAATTCCATCTTTCATGAATAACAGTACGGTTTCACCAAAGGGCGTTGTACCACTGACGCCGGTGTCACCCTAATAAAGAACATTTTGAATGCCTGGGAAGAAGCACAAGATGCCATTGGAATCTTTTGCAACCTCTCGAAGGCGTTCGATTGTGTAGACCATGAGACAATTCTGCTGAAACTAGAGCACTATGGGATTAGGAATACAGCTCTTGATTTACTTAGATCATACCTAAAAGATAGAAAGGTTAAAATTCAGGTAAACGGCGTAAACTCGTTAGGGTCTGAAATGGCAATGGGCGTTCCTCAAGGTTCGATATTGGGTCCATTCCTCTTTTTAGTTTACATTAATGATTTACCCCAATTACTTCAAAATCAACCGAAGATGGTGTTATTTGCAGATGACACATCATTAATCTTTAAAATAAACCGACGGTCACAAAATCTTGACGACGTGAATAGCTCTATTCTGCAAGTCCAAGATTGGTTTACGATAAATAATCTGGTACTTAATAAAAATAAAACCAAATGCATTCGATTTAAATTACCTAATGTTAAAATTAGCGAATGTGACATCATATTGAATGGAGAAAAACTGGAATTTATTAATCAAACGGTTTGCCTAGGAATCACGCTAGACGAGAAATTACAATGGGGACCTCATATAACATCTCTTGCGGGGCGGTTAAGCTCGGCCGCTTATGCTGTTAGAAAGATAAGACAGTTAACAGATGTCGAAACCGCGCGTTTGGTCTATTTTTAACCGACTTCCAAAAAGAAGGAGATTATATGTTCGTCACGTATGTTTGTTTTTTTTTTTTAGCTACTTCCTCAGCATTATGTCGTATGGTATTTTACCGTAGAGTCGGGCTGCTGACATTCAATCCATCTTTATTTTGCAAAAGAGAGCTGTCAGAGCCATTTATAATCTACGTCACCGCGAATCTCTCAGGGAAATTTTTAAAAGGATTAATATTATGATGGTACCGTGCCAATTCATTTATGAAAATATTATGTATGTAAGGAAAAATCCACATCTCTTTAGTAAAATAAGTGATAGACATCATTTTAATACTAGAAATAAAGATAAACTAGATCAACCATTTTTCAGATTATCTAAAGTACATACATCTTTTATGAGGTGTTAAATGTTACAACAAAATACCTTGTGACATATTGCAATTAAATGAAAGAAAATTTAAAACTCATATTAAAAGTACACATTGTAAACAAGCATATTACAAATTAGAGGATTATATCCAAGATAAGAGTGCTTGGAAACATGCTGGTCCTGCTCTATAGGACAATTTGAAATCAAGACAAAATCAAAGTGGTTGCTAATTTAATTGTAAAATTTATTATTTTGTGTTTTATGATGACATTGATTTTACATTCTGTGATTAATTCCTCACAGACTGACTTATTAATTACAAAATTTTAGGAAAATCGTCTACTTTTACAATGTTTGTAAATATATGAGCACCATGTATCTATCACATATTAAATTATCTGTTGTTGCTTCATTTTTAATTCTTTTTACCTATTGTGGTATAGTAATTTTATTCAAGGTGCATCGTCTTCACATATAATTACTTAACTAATGTACGTATCTATGCAAACTATTATAAAACATTTTAAAAGAGTAACGGTGGAGTTTCTTGCCCATTCTTCTCCATACGAAAACTACCTTTAATTTGGAAGGGGGGGCGACTAGAATCAATTTTATTATTTTGTAAATTTTGACGTTGCCACACATGGGCCTATTTGAAATAAATGGTTTGACTTTGGCTACTTTACTCGATTTTCATCCTCCGTGTGTTTTAATTGTAGTCAAATCTGCGCCTGAATCAGCTTACAAAGTATCTGAAGTTCTGCGGATGCAGTGACCAGAATATAAATTTGAATTTGGTAAAATAAGATACGTGGCTATCTATTTCGGGATACCGGACATTTTGTTTTTGCCAATTACTCGCCTCAAACATTTCCCTTTTTGGTAATTTAGGAAAAAACAATCAGTTTCCGTATCACTAGGTAGAAGTCCTTGGTATTTTTCTATTATTTGTTCAAATTTTTTGTTTACTACGAAGGTTCGGTCAACTTTTGTTTCATTATTGTTCCTCTCAACTTTACTATTATTATTTTACCTTGTTTCTCTGTTATGATGTACCTTCATATTAATGCTTCATACTCATATCAATGCTTCTGCAAGCGCGACTTATGGCCAATATCAACACAACTTGAAAAGTAAATTAATGTAAGGGCGCCACTTCATAAAAATATCGTAAGATTTTAAGTATCTTCTTTTCGATTTTGGCGGTAAAAGCTTTTCCACTACTGTTTTAACCTCTTCTCTGATGAAATCTGGCGTTAAATCCATATCTGAATCCAGGGCTTGAAAACGTTACCAATTCACATTAAAAATAACGTTAAGTAACGGTATTTCCGTTTTTACCTGGATATCGGTACGATTTGGTAGTGTTACTTAGTAGCATAACATAATAATAACGTTAAAAATTGCGTTAAAAATTAACGGTATTTTTAAGGTTATTGTAAAAATAGCGGTAAAAATTACCAGTATTATTTTGGTTATTTTATGCGACGTTGCCGTTTATTATATTAACAGTATAGTACAGCTGGTGCCCAGATATAGATTATCCCTAGACGAATCCGAATAACTCCTATGTATGTTCTACGATTTTTCGTAGTTTTCGAGTTACGAGTTTTTTTGTTATATTTTTGAATAGTTTCTGACATTTAAGATATTTCTGTGTACAGTGATGTCGATGGCATAGATGTAGGCTAGTTTTTTTTTTCTGCTCGTTACGGGTGGATAAAAGCAACCAAGTATATTCACAAGAACAAGCACAACACAGAAATAGCAAAGAGAATATTAGACGCGCAAATAGTCGTATGGCAGTCTTAGTGTCGATGCAGTCTGAAATTCTTTTGCGATTGGTCGAGAGCGACGGTAACAAAACTAACTCATAACGATAAAATTTTCGATAGCGTAGATTTTAACGTTACGTATGTTTAACGATAAACTATGCCAGATATAACGTTAAATATTATAACGTTATTTATTAGTTAACGAAATCTGCATCAAAAGGCTGTGACGATACCATATTTTTAACGGTATTTCAAGCCCTGTCTGAATCTGATGAACTCATTTTATTCTATACAAATATCTTGTAGGTAAATAATTAGCACTCGACAAACCAACTGAATACAACATAAATACCGCCCTTTTTACTCGACTACGGCAAAGCCAAAGGAGGGTTATAAAACACAATAATTCATATATTTAACAATACAAAATAAATAGAATAATGGGGTTATTCCATTAATCCCCATTGGCATCCCTATCTATGGGTAGTTCTTTCAGGAGTTTTTTATGGCACTTTAGAAATAGCTAAGCGGAACAAGTTACTAAATATATCCACGTCTATTGTATTTTATAATGGATTTCCGCAAGGTCACGCCTGAATCAATTAATTATGGGTAGTTATTATATCTAATACCTTTAAACGAGCAATTCTTGTATATATGTATATAATTATATAATCTGAATCTCGGAAACGGCTCCAACGATTTTCGAAATTTAGAATGCAGGGGGTTTCGGGGGCGATAAATCGATCTAGCTGGGTTTCATTTTTAGAAAACGTCGTTCAAAAAAAAATGGCAGTGGCACTCCGGGAGTGCTGACAGAAGTGAAAACTTGAACAAGATCGCCTTGCTATAAGAAAAATATTTGTATAGATCATTGGTTCGTAAAGTTATCAAAATAAAGAACACAATCGCGTTGACAAAAAAAAAATACTTCCGAAACCTTTACAGTAAAATACTTGCATAGAACATTGATCCGTAACGTAATATAAATAAATGGCACAATCGCGTTTACAAAAATGAGGTGTCGTCATGGTGTCGCGAAATCAATGGTTTAGTCCCATCTCAAAAATGCCCAACGCGCCTAAAGAAGTTTTCACTTCAAAAAAACCGAGCCTAGCTCGGTCATCCAGATATTATCTATAAAATATCTTGTGAGGGTTTATCCTAAAAGTTGGCAACGTCGTAAATAGCTGTCAAATATTTACCTGTTTTGATTAATTTGGCAATATTACTGTATGGAATTAAGAAATGTGGCTAACTAGGGAACTAAAATATTGATTATGAAATGCAATAATTAATATCGTAACACCGAATATTTAGTTTTAGATGTAAAAAAAGTTTTTGGAAACTTTCCAAATGAAAATTAAAAAAACTTTCCTTTTACACCTGAAACGGTTACAACATCAAATTCAGTGTTATAATTGCAATTCATTGTTAATATTCTAGTTCGTTAGTTTGTCACATTTTTTATTTCCATACGATAATATTTCCAAATTAATAAAAACAGCGATATATTTGACATCTATTTGCGACGTTGCCCACTTTCAGAATAAACGCTCTTATCCTTATCAGACGGTACAAGGCTAGTATGAAACGGCCTGCGCCCGCGCTGTCGTCACAGAAAATGACATACATACCTATTTTGTCTATTTCCCGGACTGACACGAACACTTACCTACGTTAGGTCATGTGATAGACAATTAAAAATCACGCGTGTTTCCCCTAATTTCTATAGCTCTTTCTAGTCTCAGAAACGTAAAAAGTTAATGAATGGATCGGTAATACCTACGGATTTTCGTTGGGCGAGCCCGTCGCTCGGCTAACGTATATTGGGCCTTTTTGCGTGATTTGCCGCTAGATTTGCGTATATTTTGCGTTGGCCGAGCGGGCTCGCCCAACGTGTACAAGGTATTTTTGTTCGTTAGATACTGTACCTACGGTGCGCCTCCTGCCATTGGTACAGTCACGAACAAAAATACCTTACAGTTAAGCAAAATTCTAAAGCGATTTTCTCCAAAAGTATTCATAGAGATTTTATGATGTTACGAGCATAGTAATTTTTTTAAACTAAACCATTATGAAAAAAATGGTCTTTCCTTAAAGTTGTAATCTCTATTTCACGAGAAAATCGCTTTTGAATGTTGCGTAAGGTATTTTTGGTCGTGACTGTACACGCGGCTATACAGGGTGGCTCCCTGCCATCGACGCGAAAACTGTAACCATGGATTCAGTTCATAATTCTGAAGCCCCCTGCGCTGAAATTTTTCGTCAGTTATTTTTTTAAATCAGCTGTTCCATCCATTTTGACCTTTTTGAGTTTTCTATGAAACCGCAGATTAAAAAAAAAAATACCCGACGCACAACTTTCGCGTCGATGTCCCTGCCATCCTGTATATCAAGCTATACATTTCCAGTATTAGCTGACCTCTCATTGTACGGAAATCCAATACGATGCGAGATCAGCTTATCACGGCATTTCCACTCGTGAAGGATAGGTACTTACTGAAATGATCAATTAGAACAGAACGAACAGATATACAGCATGTATCAGAAAAGTGTGGTCTTATTTAATTTTAGGGGTCCATCCACACCCAACATCGTATTGAATACGACAACACCAAATAATCAAACAGTCTCACACATTTGGGTCGAGTAGGTATTGAAGATTTGTATGGGACAGTTGATAGATTTTTCGCGATCACTATGTTGGCCCCATGGAGAAAGTTGTTCAGTTTGATTGTCTCTACCACACCTTTCTGATAAATGCTGTATACCGCAAAAAAAAAAAACCAGTGCGCAAACTTAACCACGTGACTACTCATCATTATGAACAACTTTTACGCGATTTCAGGGGGCCTACCATCAGCTCAAAAGCAGTATTATTTTAATATTACTTCAGTGGGAGAAAGAGATGGAGCTATACGTCCTGTAGAGCTTCATCTCTTTCCCACACTGAAGTAATATAAAAATAATACTGCTTTATGAGCGGGTGGGCCTTCTGGTTTGGTCCCATGGTAAAAGTTGTTCATAATGATGAGTAACGTGTTTAAGTTTGCGCACTGGTTAAAAACTTACCCTGTACCCTGTATACAGTAGGACGTTCTTCATATCGTATAGAGTCGGCCCGGAACGGACGGCGGTCGGTAGGACGTTGATCGGTCTGAAATGTTTATTAGGCCTGGTGTGAGCTACAAGACGAAGGTGCTACCTTTGGTGCAGTTCGCGATTTCAGACGAGGTGAGTGGGCGGCGCACCAGCGACGGAGACGAGACTGGCGCTCTGCTGTACGAGGGCGACCTGAATGCTGACCTATTCACACCAGACGTCAGGTGATGTTGTACTATATAATTTTTTTTTTGCTTAGCCTTTATTGTCCCACTGCTGGGCAAAGGCCTCCCTACCCTCTTTTCACCTCTCTCTGTCCAGAGCTTCCAAGGACCAATCTTTCTTAAAGGAGTCCAGCTCATCCCGCCATCTCCGTCTGGGCCTGCCGCGATGTCTTTTGCCATTAACTTACGACCCAGTGGGTCCCACTGGGTCGTAAGTTTGGCCTATTGATCGTTTGACATGCGGCAGATGTGTCCAGCCCAATTCCATTTAAGCGTGGCAGCTTTCCGAGTGACATCAGTTATTTCAGTGATGGAACGGATTGTTGTATTCTTAACCCGGTCTACAAGTTTAATACCAAGAATACTCCGTTCCATAGCTCTCTGGCAAACCCCGAGCGTGGACCTATGCTGAATTGTCAAAGACCATGTTTGAGAACCATACGTGAGGATGGGAAGAATACACACGTCGATGAGTCTTCTCTTGAGGATAGAGGAAGATTGCCCTTCATTAGATCTTTCATGGCCCAGTAGCTCTTCCAGGCATTTTCGGTGCGTCTTGCAACTTCGTTTTGTCTTGCCTGGAAAGAGACTATTTGACCAAGATAGAGATACTCATCGACATATTCAACCTCCCCACCCGCCACGGTGATCCTGCGATACGCGCTGTTCGTCATCAATTTGGTCTTTGACATATTCATTTGTAGCCCGACCTAGCATCTGAGTCAACTCGGAGGCTGAAGACGAAAAAAGGACAATATCGTCGGCAAAACTACTATATATTATAGTTTAATTCTTCGTAGGAAATACTATGGGTACAGGCAGATGAAATGTAGCTGGAGGTGGTCGATCTCGAATAGAACCCTATTCGAGATCGACCACCTCCAGCTATCGACCACCTCCTTGACTGTGCCTGCTTCCTTGCTAGGAGCTGTAAGTTATGATCATTTTGTTGCTCACTTTTACTAAAGATACCTTCTTTGTGGGCTATAAAAGACTTCAAAAATGGATTGGGTGCTACAGATTTCTTGTTGAATAATTGGTAAAATTCGACGACCTTAAAAAGGTGACGGGACGGACAGGCTGGAAGCCGGAGGGTGGAGAAACGGGTGTTGTGGCATAACTTAGTAGAAACCGTTCATTGATAAAATATCTCGAATGTTTCAGATTATCATATCCTCGACTGCGCTTATCTCATAGGAGTAAACAACGTAAGAAATATAAATACAATGTTAACAACAGACTCGATTTTAAGAAAAACAAGAAAATGTTGGCTCAAAAGGAACCCTTAGTCTATACGACGTAATTATTTTAATAACTACCTACCACCTACATCCATATATTTATTATTAAACAGAAGTACTTACCTATAGGCTCCCCATATTATATTTTCAGGTCACAGGCTTCGTATGAACAACCCCCAATTTACTCACAACCAAGCGACTTATTATTATATAGCAAGAAAGAAACAGAACCAGGTTCAAATCCCTTTGAAATAGTCGACGCCATCTTAAAAAACCTCAGTAAAACGAAATATGAGGAACCAAAAAGGAATATGAAAATTGACAAAGATGTTGCTAATCTATTGCAAGGACTTGCTAAAATTGGATATAATGAAAGTGGTCAGTATAATTTATTGCATTCTCTTGTATATACCTATTTTTATTTTCCTCGTGAACGATGATATGGCTAAGAAGGAAGTGAATTCTAAGATAATGGCAAATAAAAATGCCTATGCCTATGCTAAAAAAAATCAGCTGTGACCCCAAATAAATTAAAACTAAGAAGAAAAATAAATCTATGAAGTAACATAATCTTTACTTTACATAAAAACTTTGATCTCATCCTATGGTCATAGGATGAGATCACCATAGAGTCCGCGCCACCACTGAAGTCCGGCGGGAAATTGTGGAACTAAATTTTTTTAATGCAATTTGATGCAATGGCATAGACACTAGCGTCGCGTCAAAAGCACTTCCGTGGTGACGTGGACTCTATAAGGGTTGATTTGATCGTAACATAACATTTCTACAGCCAAATCGAGGGTCCACGCGGCTACCCAGAATTTCTTAATAAAAGAATCACTTTCCGGGAATCGAATTTTCCCCACACTCAACAGACGCCCTTTGATCGTGTACATTTTCAAAATAAATGAATCTCATGTTGGATTTTATTGGAATCAGCCATGAAGTCACTTCATCGCGTAGCCTACAGATTATTATAATACCGAATGTGTCCGTTCATTCACACAAAGTTCATACGTAGGTTAGATTCATTCATAATATGAATGACTTTTTAATTGATACAGTCATTCTTGTAATATCTTCTGGTACCAGTTAGCACTTAGATGTTTTGCGTGTAGTCACCAGGATCCATGTGATGCAGCCCATCGTACAATAAACAGCTACTTACTTACCGTTATTAGTTTTCTCTTAACTGTGAATAATTGATAATCTCTTACCTGTTTATAAATATAGGTATCTTCTTTGTTCATCGAGATGAAAACCATTACTATAACTTTTTTTGAAGTTTATCATACCTGTCCATTTTACCCATACTGACTCTTTTAACCCTATGCATTCGCAACAGCGTCAATGCAAAACTGACGTGACCTTATAGACAGCTAGATAGCAACACTCTCTACCATATTATATATCGAGTAACAGATAAATATAAAATATCAATGCTTCGTATCCTGCAGTGTTCTTAGTGCCAAATGTTTCATGGTACACGCGACGTCCCGCGAGCGCGACCCGGCTCATCTCTACCAAGTACAGAACCGACTCCATCACTTGGAGACAACCGTCTGCCAACTACAGGTATCTTATTGACTCCGCACGAGCTATATTACTTGGCACGAGTAATATAGCAAGAATACACTCGTGCCGTGGTGAAAAGATTCAGGAAATCTCTGTTTTCCTAGGGATGTTGTAAGTTGAAAGACTAAGGATAAGGGAATATGCAGGTATGAATATGTAAGGAGGAGGATTTCAACTCTCTTATTGGCTGCCCCTTTTAAAGCTTTTTTTCTGGTCTGTAGCGTTATCCACATATAGTAGCATTGGGTCCCCAGCCATTTCAAGAATGTAGTTACGTATTGTACCTAATTTTTCGCCTGAGTTTGGGTATTGTTAAAAATTAAAAACAAAACCTTGAATAAAATGTAGTTTATTTTTTTAAATCTAATATTTCCAGAACCAATTATCTAGAAGAAGAAGATACATCAAATGCGGAGGGTTTGTCACAAGACGCCAATAAATCGTTCAATTCAATGCCGACTATGAATAACAATGATTCTGTGATCGTCGATGTAGCGAGGAGTGGACCTCTACTGCCCGCAGTTTTAGATGTCGACCGAGTTATATTAAACGGTATCGAGTCTTTTAATTACTAAGTATTTTACAATCGATAATACTAAACAGTTTACAAGTTGCTCTCATTATTGAATATTTTCATATAATATACTAGAAAAAGGTAATTTAATAAAAAATTTCAAATACATTTTTATTTCCATACACTAATAATAACATAACATCACGCCTGTAATCCCCGAAGGGTTCGGCAGAGGTGTACACTCACATTTCGCCAGTTATGTTTAAGTCACATGTAATAGGGGGCGAGCTTATTACCATCAACCGGGCACAAACCCAGACTCCGCGCGGGCTGCTACTGAGAAATTCCAAATGGGAAAACCCAATAACACTATGCCCGATCTGGTTCTACCCAGATCCCCTGGAGATACCCTGGAGCTCGTGCCCAGCAGTAGCGCTTAGGTACTTTTAGACATAAATAATGTAAGTCATAATTACAAAATAGACATGTAGGTATTAAGATTACTTTAATTTAACAAAAACAATAATAATCACAAGTTACTCATTGACGGGTGATTGAATAAAATCTGGTTATTTTCAGTTACACAACAAAATAATGATATGGAGAAAAGTGTAGTAATTAGTTATCCAGATACGTTGGCTTCAGAAGTGAGTGGCACTACCACTTCTGCTACTACGCCTGAAACGTAAGTTTTTTTTGTAGTATAAGACTAAGCAGATGTTATATAGAGCCTAAATTTCTCCAAAATGATTCAAGCGCACAATCTTTACATAGAGGAAGTGTTTTACCATTTAACAGTGATATGTGTCTAAATGAACTTAGCCTAGAACAATGAGACTGCGTTTAAATAACATGAGGCGTATTTTATGAATATTTGAGATACCTACAACTAAGCAAGTACCTATTCCGAATTCAGCCACAGGTTTGACAGGTTTTGTATATTTTTTATCTAAAATAGTTAATAAATGCGTTAGGCATGTATCTACCCAAACAGAGGTTTGAACACTGAATATCACCCACATAGAACAGGTAAGAACCACTTACAATCACGGACTTTTCTAGATAACTTATAGACAGGGCCGGATTTAAAGGCGTCGAGGCTCCGATTTTTTTTGGAACAGACGAATTTTTGGTTTTTAATAAGTTATAAGAAAGGTAGATTTTTGAGACGGGGTAGTTAATAGGTACCTTAGCCGTTGTACCTACAGAAAAACCACCTAGAAGACTGCTTAACATTTTGAGAAACTTTGATCTGCATTTTATTCTGATTTTGGAAAAAAAATACAGTCAGCAAGGAAATGGCCAATACTCACAAAATCTTTTTTTCGTGTCAATCGATCCTGTTTCTTATAAGGATCAAAATACTATCGTATCGATGAAGTTTGAGTAGGTACTAGAAAAGTCAGAAAACACAAAAAAACTATTCTCTTAAATTTTGTAGGAAATGAGACTCAAAGTTACTTTTTCACGATGGATAGACTGACGCTGGCCGTTAACATCGAAAAATCGATTAAATTCGGTAATTCACAGTAATTCAACGTATTTAATCACCAACAACGTAGGACAAAAAGAAAATGAAAAGGTGAAACTTTGTGAATGTAAACTTTTTTCTTAGTTTGACACAAAAGATGTATTGCCCGGGGCCAGAGCCCCTGTTGGCCTGCCCTAAATCCGGCCCTGTTAATAAGACCAAACATACAAAGAGCGAGAAATTATTAATTGCTAAGCGATCGCCCACTCGTATGATGGCTTATTTTTTTTCGTCGAAGTGGAACTGTATGCCTCGCTATGGAATCAGAAAATTGTGATCGTATCCATCATTTCGTACATTGTCGGTAGGTAGGTATGGCTATTTTCTAAGTACTGAAACTAATAGTAGCTTTCACTGGCAGATGACTCTACTACAAAATACAGTTCACATCCTAGTTATTGGGGGGAATTTTGCATTTTATTTCGTGGTCATATTATAAGATTTGTATCTACATTGTAGGTATGCCATAATAACGATTACTTTTTCTATTAAAATAAATCTACTCGAAGCGGCATGACAATTAGGGATTGCAATCCGGCGTCATTTTCAATCCAGCCGGATCCGGTTGGGTTTTCATCGATCCGGCCGGATCCGACCGGATTGACAAAATCAGGATAATTTTCGCTTTTTGTTCCAAAATGGACTGATAATCGAGTAAGTGTAATAAATAGATTGTTTATTCTTTTAACCGACTTCCAAAAAAGAGGAGTTCGTAGCGTAGCTTTAGCAGGTTGTTTTACTTTTTTATTTTTATGTATGTTCGCCGATTTCTCCGTCATTTGTGAACCGATTTTGAAAGTTCTTTTTTATTTGAAAGGGTATGCTCTGAAGTTGGTCCCATATAAATTTTATTAACTTTGCTTGAGTGGTTTTTGAGTTAGCTACTTCGTATTTTTTCTCACTCAATATGTAGATGATATGATAAATTCCTGTCACTGGTAGCAGGTAGTGGTATTCGAATGTGTGTGGGGTAGGTACCACAACTAAAAAGTGAAAAATAAAAATATTTTACAAAAAAAAAAAAAAAAATGTGTTTTTTTTTGGAAGTTGGTTGTTTTTTTTTGGAAAAAGGTTTACTTTTCATGTTAGAACTTAAAATTATACTTTATAAAATCTAACATAATTTAACCTTGCGCCATTCCTATTTACAGAGATCACAATAATTTGAGAATGCTAACAATTATTACAATAATGAGTTTGTATTATAAAATATAACTCTTTGGTTTCATCAACTTACGATAAATAATTATTTTAAGTACATTTACAGTATCAAAAAATAACTTTTGGTTTTGAAAAAAGGATCATAGAAAACAAATAGTATTAATTGTGTCATCTGCCAATCAACTTCTAATAGAGCTAAAAATATAGCCTACGGCCGAAAAGGTCCTTTCAGCTTCTATACTGGCTTTAAGTCAGCAAATAATCATGCAGCGACAAACAAAACAAAACACACTAAGCACGTAGTGACGTGGTCTGACTTGGCGGCGCCACGTGGAGGGGCTCAGCGTCGAACGACTGGCACGCGTGCATTTAAAGTACAAACTCATGCAAAAGCGCGATTATTTTGCTAAAAATTACTATTACCGGATCCGGTACATTGGTGCCGGATACGGTAAACGTATACCGGATTACCAGATCCGGTTTTCCGGATTGCAATCCCTAATGACAATGTTGTATTTTCTAGCGTGAAACCTATGACTTTAGTAGACCACGAATCGTGGGAGAACATGGTGCAAGCGGCATCTTTAATGGCTGTCATGCTGAACCAATCCGTCACCACGAGTGTAGATCTAGAAAAGCAAGGACTTAACGTAACATTATTGCCACCAAGGTTTAGTATACTTGATAATTTGTACCTAGTGTTCTTTATCAAACTACAGCCTAACAATGATTGGGTTAGTTCGTGTATCTTTAACTTATCTATATTTACCGTGGGTGTTGGTGCAGAAGAACAGTAAAACAAGGTACAGATTGAAGAAAAGACGTGTATATTGTGCAAAAGTTGACATAGATAAAGATAGAAATGGATGATTGATTAAGGGATGAAAAAGATTTGAAGCATCTAATTTCTCTTACTCTTTATTTATTAGGAATAAAGGTAAATAGGATAATGTAATCTATAGAGATAGTCTGTAAATGGTGATTCGTATGCACATGTAAAATACTTACGTCTTAAAAGCAGCAATGTGGTGGGACGTGAGAAGCGATTCATACACGCGATCCCCATCGAGCACATCAAGCCGCACCACCTGCCGGTCGACATCGAGGTCTCGTCCTCCACCGTGCACACCGACCAGATATCAGACGCGCAGGAGTTTCAGCGGCTTATTGAACTGCAAGACGATGAAGTTTGTTACGTTTGAATTCATTTTTTGAGCTTAAAAATATTTATATAGAACTTATGAAAGTTATAAATTCATACAAAGTAGACATATAACATCACGCCTTGTTTCTTGAGGTGTATCTATAGTACACCCACATTTCGCCAATTATGTTTAAGTCCCATGTAATAGATGCGAGCTTATTGCCATCAACCGGGTATAAATCCAGACTCCGCGGGCTGCTACTGATTCGTGATAGAAAAACCTGGGATTCGAACCCAAGACCTCATGCTTAGCAGTAGTGCTTGTGACCACTAGATCAACGAGGCAAAGTACAAAGTAGATTTTTATAAATTCTACGTGTCAATGTAATGCAACGAATAAGTACGGAAATAAACTGAAACACCACAGAAATGATGAATGAGGAGTTCGTAAGTAAGTATTACTCGTATATTGAGCTAGAACGTCGAAAGAAAGTTATTTTCCAGTCGCAGTAGGTACATCCAGCACGGTGTAATGTAAACTCCCCAGAAACACTCTGATTGAAAAATGTAAATGTTGCTATTGCAAGTTGAATAGGTAATAGTTTTATGGATAAATGATTAGTTAAATAACGTTGAGTTAATATGCTTATGCTTAGATTCACGACCGCGTGGCGCTTCGTTACCTACGTCAGTACGTGGGGCCGGCGCTGTTCAACATCTGTGACTTCGAAGAAGCGATTGCTAAGCACGTCTTCCTGTTCAACTCGTCCAGACTAGTGCTCGCTATCACCAACTTTACTGTAAGTTTACATTCTTATTAGCAGCATCCCGCGTTTTCACCCGCATAAATATCGATCCCGTGGGAATATCGGGATAAAAGTATCCTAATGAGTTAATCCAGATTATAAACTAACTGTGTGCCAAATTTCATCCAAATCCGTTCAGTCGTTTTAGCGTGAAAGACTAACAAACATCCATCCATCCATCCATCCTTACAAACTTTCGCGTTTATAATATTATATTAGTAGGATGTTAATTAACTTTACTGGAATTGAAACGAACGAGCTAACCCCTCTAATTAAATCAAGATTGTGCCAGGAGGGTTCACGGCAATAGGCAAGAGAGGTATTGGAACTCATCTTCTCTCTCAGAACGCTCGCGTGTATGGCATGCATTTACAGTTAGGCTATTGCCGGTTGAATTTTATGTCCGAGAGGAGATTCTCCAATGTAAGAACTAGGAAAAACTTAAGTTGTATGTATACAGTTGGAGCGCATGACGGTGGTGATGACACCTGCGCGCACGCTGCTGACGAGCGACGCGCGCTGTGCGACCGCGCATCTCGAGTGCCAGGTGTCCGGCGCTCGTGTCTGCATCGACTCGCTCAGCGCCTGTGATGGTGTGCCAAACTGTGGCTCATACGGTACATAATCTGTGCTAAAGGCCTATATTTCAGATTATTATTTTCTTGTGATTTTGCCCCCTGCTGGTGGGTACTTACTTGTGTTACTTGCCTGTAGTTGATCTTTTCCATAAACACTTCGAATGTCATCCTATGTTGGCAAAATATGTGTCCAACTAAGATTGGGCTTGTTTCTAAGAAACGACCATTTGCAGAAAGGCACCATCAGGAAAACTGTTTTTTTTTTAAATACAGACATATACGATGAAGATCGCCTGACATGCGGGGGCTCGGCAGGGCTCCAGCACAACGTTTGTCTCGCAGCCATAACGTTCTTGGCGGTGCTACTTACCATACTGTACACCGTGCACTACTGGCTCAAGCGATGTGTACCCAAAGTTTCCGATGCTTTCTTCATATACACCGACGCTGCTGAGAATATGTGAGTAGTTTTCAATATATATAAACAGTACTTTGTCGGAGTAGTCGAGTAAGGATTTTGCATGGAATATGTCTGGGACAAACAATCGCAAAAATCTTTTTGACATGTAAAGTTGTATCCATGACCCCAGCTTGCTTTTAAAAAGCACAATCAACATTTAGTTGCACCCGCGATACCAAAATTCTATACTCTACAGATTTTAAATGCTTGTTTTTCTCCTTTCAGTTATGTATTTTCGCAGACGGATATTTATAGTTTTTTTAATTACTTTTTGTAAAAACTTTTTTTCACTTTTAATTATTTAACACTAGTTAATTAACTGTTGAAACATCACAGACGTGATGGGTATCGGCATCTAATAGCAGCCTAGCAGCCTCTTCGGAACTACTAACTTAGTTTGTTCAGACTTACCATGGCGGCTAACTTTCTGTATAATACGTACGTAGTGGCTAGTCTGGATGAATTCATAATAAGTGTGCCAATTTATATGATTGACTGTTTGTCGTGTCAAGGCGGATTTTCAGATTGGATGATCTGTATTTTAAACATTTAGCTTCAGATTTGGATTTGTTTTCAGTTTGTACTTGGACCCAATTATGCGTTCTCCACATGATACTGAAGATCCGAAAGACATTTTTCGCAGCGCTGCCATGCAAGATTATATGGAGTGCACGGATATGCGAATACAGAAAAAGATGGTCGGCTCCTTTATTAGTAGATTGTGTAGATTCTTCAGATGCAAACGTAAGAAAAAAATATCACGAATTTTAGTTGATCAAATCGAAGCAGAATATAATGTAATGGACCCTGGAGACCGACGGTTTTTTTCGTTTGCCGAAGTAGAATTAGGTAAAATGGGATCTCCTTTTACGACGGATGTCGCAGTACAAACAGGATCAAGTTTAGAAATGCAAATAATAGATAAAACCATAACCATAAATGAGCGAATGACTCAAGTTGATTCAGACAGCGAAGATATAGTAGCTCACTACGAAGGAAAACGAAGATCGACGGACAGAAGATCAATTCTAGATTTAGAAATGACATGTAAAGAACCTTCAGACGAATTAAGTATGTTACATTTTTTCCGACGGGCTAGATCAATTTCCATGCAAATGTCATCATATCAAGCCGTAAAAAATGCTGAAATCCAAGCTAAAAACCCATCACATACAGAAGAGAAAGAAATTCAATGTCATGAATATGACCAAAGCCTCATTACACCCGAGATTGTAAGTGTAATAGCAACCACTGGCGCAATAACTGATAAAAAGCCAGAAGTTGGTCTTATTCGAAAGAAATTAAGATTTGAGGAAGAAATGACGACGATACATATTAGTGATGATGATGCAGTGGAAGAAGAAGTTGTAACTGATCAGCGGCTTCGGCGAAGTGTTGTATACGGAGGTGGTAAAAATGTCCACTTAGATGACACGGACTCAAATAGTAATTGTGATGAGCCAAGCACTAGTACGGGAAACAGGGAATTCAAATCCTACTTTTGGGGCAGTGGTAAAAACAAACCTAAAAAGCCAACAAAAAAGAAGACACAGCAGCTTAATGTGCGTTGAAGTATATAATTTAGATTTTTATACTTATAGATTTTTAAATAATTTTGGACGTGAATTTTATGGTAGCGACTACATCGTTTTTATTTTATAGGATAACAGAAACTAACGTAGTGAATAGTTGTATATTTTATTGATTTTAATAAAAAAAACTTTCTGATGTATATATAGGTAATTATTTACGAGTATAGCTGACGTCGCGCGTCGGTTGAAGATGGTCGGCACAGCGGCGTCTGCGCCCGCGCCGCTATTTCCTAATTAAGACCAATTGTGCACCGGATAGAACACGTGCCAAAATGTGTGATGTCTTTTTAATGCCATACCGTCATCGTGTATACCTACTGTCATTATTTTGAATTTGAATGATGAGTTATTAAAATATTTTTCCTGCATTTAGCACATGGACATCTGCTCTTTTGGCGATTAGAACACATTTTTTGAGACGTAAGTTCCTACGCTGTCATTGTAAAAGATTTTTGTGATTTCTCTGATACGATTTTTATAGCTTTTGTTTATTTTTTTTGCGATGTTTTTTGTCTAGTAAGGTAAAAACACAGAGTAAAATTTATTGGAAAAGTTTTACTATTAGTTATTTTTAGGGTTCCGTACCTCAAAAGGAAAAACGGAACCCTTATAGGATCATTTCGTTGTCCATCTGTCTGTCTGTCAGTCTGTCGAGACCCATTTTTTCAGGAACGCGTGGAAGTATCAAGTTCAAATTAATATCAAATACATAGATAGATCTATGGTCCCTTGGAGCTCTAAAAAATCAAGCTTCTAAGCCAACGCAATAAAAAAATACGGCCATTTATGTGAAATATTTTGGTAGCCGCAAATAAATCAAAACCACAGGGTACACACGGCTACACATCAAGCTATACATTTCCAGTATAAACTGACCTCGCATAGTACGGAAATTCTATACAATGCGAGATCAACACAAACTGGTTTTGTATAGCTTGATGTGTAGCCGTGTGTACTTCCCGTTGACTTAGAATCATGAAATTTGGCAGGAAGCAAGGTCTCACAGCACAAGTAAAGGGAAAAGTCCGAAAACATTAATTTGTAGCATTATCACATTAAAAAAAATGTGATTACAAACTTACATCTGCAGTTAAAGCATTGACCGTGATGTATATCGATGTATGAGAGAACATATTTTTCAACTACAAAGTTAAGTTTGTGTTTGGGATAAATTCATCTCAACTACGGAACCCTTCTTTGTGCGTGGTCCGACACGCACATAGCCGGGTTTTTTTTTCATAAAACAAAGAACAACAATGAATGAGATGCGAATACGATGCTTCAATTAGTTAGAATTCAATTGTTCATCCAAAATGTATAATAGGAATCCATTAAAACCTCGCAGAATGGGATATGTTTAGGAAAGTCTCTAGAAAGAACTGAGAGTTTGTCTAGTAAAGAACAAATCGCTGTCCCCGGCGAATAAAATCGTAATCACAAAAACTAAATTTTACAGGAAAAATAAAAAGCAGTTTTTTTTTCTGAATATCTTATTAATAATATACAGAGCAAAATTGTTCAAATACCAAAAGAAAAGTGATTTTTACATTTATTACAATACACCTTAAAATCTCGTAACTTCTGAAATAACCGTAGAAAATGAAGGAAAAAAAATCAAACTTGGAAAAAAATCGGACCTCTAAATATCGAATATGCAATAAAGTTAAAACTATCGTAATAGCACATTACCATTTTATTTGCCGGGGACAGCGAAATATCCGAGGAAGTTTAATATTTCTTCGAAATCGTCGACCTATTTATTTGGTAGTAGTTGATCCAAAAATGGTAGAATCAATACAACGATTTACAAAAGTATTTCAGCTATGTATTTCAAGACTTCTATTGTCGAACACAGTAGGTAGGTACAGAAAATAACCGTTAAAAGATAAAGTGATACGTATTTACTGAAGTCTGTTATTACTTCAATACATAGACAGCAAACAAAAATGTACAGGATATTGCAGTGACAAACGAATGGCTCGTTTTATTGGGGGCAATGAAATTTATCTTAGAGCTTTTATGTCAGTTCCAAAAAAGATAGATGTAAAAGTGTCAGACTAGGAGCGGGAGCCGAGAGCCGGTGCGCGAGGTCATTTCAATTGAAATCAATTAAAGCAATTGAGTCCAATTGAGCGGGCGGCAGATTCTGCGTCGTGCAGCGTGCTCCGTCGCCAGAGAGATTTTATGTGAAGCGCCTACGCGCCGACTGTCACATGACTCACTTGCACATCATCCTGGCCTTTTCCAAGCATGCTCCTATTTAAACAGAATATTTACATAGTAATTGAGTACATAAACTGTGTGGACTCGAAATTAAATGAAGGATTCGTGGGATATATACATATACCTACATATGATAATTATGTCGTCAGCAGTATGTAGATTGTGTTGTCATGGAAAAGTTTTAGGTGGGTGCTATAATACCTACATATACTGAGGACCTCAGTATTTGAAGTATCTTGGATATCCGACGAGTAAACTCAGTTTGGCCGTTGGCAATGTAATAACAACTAAAAACAATCGAATGGCAATTGAAAGTCAGTAATATTTCAGATGAAATAAACACTATTTTTTATTTTATTTGGTATGTATGTGAGATCGCTGAAAACTTTAAGAGACTAAGTGCATTTCTAATTGTAATAACAAGTAACTATGTAAATAAAAATGTATAGAATTTATACAGTTTGAAATTCTTGGTTAAGTAACTTACCTATGTAGTAGATTTAATGGTCGTAAGCGCGACCCTTAAGCTTGACGCAGTGCAATCTTCAGGTTGGGCAGTGTTATAGAGTTTTCTATTAGAACATTTTCAATAAGCAGCAGCTTGGTGTGGATCTGTGCCTGATTGATGGTAAAGACAAACTAGAGAAAAACTAACAAGACTAGCCCCTTTCACATGAGACTTAACATAACTGGTGAAATTTGGGTGTACCTAGTAAACGGCTCTGATGTGGTGATACTACGCTATAGGTGTTTTTTGTGGATTAGGTTGATTGACCTAAAACGTTTGATAGAGGGGAAACAATAAACTTACTATGGAGTAAAATTAAACGAATTGTTCTTGCCTTACTAAGGGATTTTTTTTTAAGGTTTATTTGTGTGAGTTGGATCATTTAGTTCCCTACAAATTGGTTGAGCTGGATGGTGCTGATCCACGCGTCATGTTCGTGAACGGGCGCCGTCAGTTGAGACTGGTCATCTCTTCTTTCAGACTAACTGACCGACTCTTTGACAATACAAAAATGCCTATAAATAGTTTATTTGAAATAAATGCAAAAAAAAAGAAGGAATCACTAGGTAGGTAAGTAAGTACTTCTGTGATAGACATTCTAGTTCATAACGAAGCCCGCTATTCGAGGGCGTTGTTGAACTAGAATGTCTGTGTGACCGAGGTTTATGTTTTTAATTTTGCTACATGTTGCGGTTGTGCCTTGTTTCATCACAATCTTTTCTTCTGTCG
This sequence comes from Agrochola litura, assembly GCA_949152395.1. NCBI lineage: Eukaryota > Metazoa > Arthropoda > Insecta > Lepidoptera > Noctuidae > Agrochola > Agrochola litura. The sequence continues at coordinate 15,155,429 of OX424493.1, forward strand.
TCACGCTCACGTGGAACTCAATTTTAAACAGTTGACAAAGGTTTATGTAAAAACTAGCGACTGCCCCTGCTCCGCACGGTCTTCACGAGATGAAAAAAAAAAACAAGTTTGCTTTATTATATGTACGTTTAATAATCCTATACTATTAAATGAACAATATTTGTATATATACATATGTGAAATCACGTTTTCGAAAACGGCTCTAACGATTTCGATTAAAGTTGCAATATAGGGTTTACGGGGGTGAAAAATCGTACTAGCTAGGTCTCATATCTGGCAAAATTCGTTTTCTCCGTATATCGAGCAGAGCTCGGTCGCCCAAAGTTTAAAACAAGATGGCTACCTTAGAATAATGATATGGCAGCATGGAATTAGTAAGTACCTAATATCATGGCAGCATGGAATTAGTATGAATTATCCTATACTATTAGATGAGCATTCTCTATTTTCACCCGAGCAGAGCTCGGTCGACCAGGTACTAATGTATTAAACATATAAACCTTCAAAATAAAAATCCGTTGCGTAGTTTAGAAGAACAACGCGGTCACACAGAAAGCAAGAAAAGAGCAACTTTAATTTTTAATATGTATACCTACGTAGATATAGAAGCTACCTTTGACAATTTTCATCGAAAAAGTAGGTAACATAAGTACTTTCGATTCAATTAAGATGGTTGGGAACTCAGCACATTTAACTCGAACTTGAATATTATAAATTATTTTGTGGTTTATTTTCAAACCTCTTTTTAAAATAATTTATTCAATGATGACTAGGTACGTAGGTACGTTTGTTTCTCTTCATAATTTCTGCGTGGTTCTCTCGAAGGTTTTTGAAAACTTTCCATGAACTAATATTATGCAACCTAGAACAGTATGGAGCACTGATAAGTATTGAATTTTGTACTGATATGATTTAAAAACTTTTTACAAACTAACGTTTTCAGCAGAAAATCCTATCTTATGAAAACGGGAAAGGGTTACCAATTTGTTAGGATGGCGCTCCGTGGGTCCTTTTTAATTTTGTTTATTTTTATTTATTTATTTTATTTATTTAACCATTTATGCACACACATATAAACAGACAAGAAGAAAGGAACAGAAAAATACGTACAAAGGCAATGCTTATTTCTAAAGAAATCTCTTCCAGCATACCTGCGATAGGAAAGTATACAAAAAGAGATGTAGACAACGTGTGTAACCGTATAAGAGAAAATAAAAAACAATTCACTAATTTCAATTTAAACAACATACAATATGAGAATATACTTACATACATACTTCTAAAATAAATATAAATATCACTACAATATATATAATTACAATGTGAATTTAAAATAACTATGCAACTATGTCGAGTTGGAAAGATAGTGTTCTTTCACTCTTCGCTTAAATGCTTCAACAGTATGACAGTTCCTAATGTCAGGCGGTAGTGAATTCCACAACCGAACCGCGTGAACAGTGAAGGAGTAGGAATAGAAGTCGGTTGAGTGGGGAGGGGATTTAAGGAGGTTTTTAAGATGCGACCTGCAAGGTGCATTAAAAGGACGAGCGTAGGAAAAGCGTTCCCGCAGATAGGATGGGGTTTTAGGGTTGTGAAGGACGTTGAATAGCAGACACAATATCCGGGAGTTCCTGCGAAGTCGAATAGGGAGCCACTTGAGTATCTTGCGAAAGTTAGAAACGTGATCATACTTTTTAAGGTTAAAAACAAAACGAATGCCGATATTTTGCAAACGCTCAAGTTTATTTAAAAGCTCCTCGCTTGTTTCTGATATACTGAATTTATTTATACTTGCACATCAAAATTACAATTAGTCGGAAAACAAAATAATCGGATAGAATTTTGTACAACCGTCTATTTTCTACAGTTTTTCTTTTTTTTGTACCGTATTTATTTTTACCCGATGCTCTATGAATTACAGTGGAAGTAATAAAAGTGTGTTAAAATGTAAGAAATAATCGTCGACATTTAGTGCTATGTTTTTTATATTAGGTACATTTGTTTAAAAACCCCAGAAATGATAGCAAAAACAAATGCGGCGGTGGTGCCTAGCGTTTTCCCAACACTAAGCATACCTTAAATATTTTTTTTATGTTGTACATACCTAATATGTTGTGAAAAATAATAAGTTCCTACAATCTGCAGTAGGTACTGTTCTGTTTTGAAAAATATTCTACAGCTGCACTGCCTTAAATGGTTTAGGTTGTATTGAAATTACCTTATGTCGATATCTGATGCTTCTTTCGACTTAAGTGATCATTCATTCGAGTGAATTTTTAATTTTTGTTTCCAACCACGGTAACAAAATACCGACAAAGTAATATAGGAATGAACGTTCATCTGCTACTTTTATAGGCTCAAAAGATGATGTTTGCAAGGGACAGCATTGATGACAGTTATTTCATTGACGAAATACCAGAACTTAAGCACATTTAGAGCTCATGGCACAAAAAGGAGGAAGTGTATAAGTACTCAGCTGTGTGTGGAACAAGGCTGCCAATGATGATGATGATGATGATTTAGAGCTCTGTAGCTCCTCACTGACTATCATCGAGAGAAGTCGTCATCTTTACGTAATTGAGGGTTAGGTCAGATTAACCCAAGTGAAATAAAGTCTTGAAAAAAGGTTTTTTTTACTCGTCTATTCCATAATGTGGTGTTGTGGGGTAGATATATAAAAAATATTGGGAGTACGTCATAGACATTTTTCGATACAGGGATCCGTTTGCAAATATTAAGCTTTAAAGAGTCACTTTTCGTTAGAGTCCCGTCACCCCTCCCCCTACCAGCTAAAGCGTTGTTTTTGGTTATGTGAAAAGTATTCACAACACATAACAAGTTAACGAGTCATAGTCGACCAACTTATAAAATGTACTTGGATAGAAGTTAAATTTCCATCGAAAATTAAAACACATAAACATCACGCCTTTTTTCCCCGAAGGGTTGGGCAGAGGTGTACCTGTAGCAGGTACACCCACATTTCACCAGTTATGTTTAGGTGCTATGTAATACTCCACCGCTGCCACATTCGCATTTATATATTAATCCATACTTCCATACTGTGTACTATATACACAATTTTTTTGATTTTTTATATATATTTTAATATCTCGGGACCTTAGGGTCCCGGTCTTTTGGAAGGCGTACGAGGGGCCGAAGCCAACTCGCAGAGGCCCCTTAGATAATTTTATATGGAATGAGGCACCAACCGACGATTATCCCAGTATGCACTATGCAAGTGCACCCAAGGACAACCCCCGGTTGGTGTGGGACTTGCAGAATCTGGAAACAAATCTATTGGACTATGGGTTTGGGTGGCTTAAGTTGACTGGTGACCTAGGACTATGGAAGGACTATGGCTCCTGCCTAATCAATGTTTTATATGTACACGGATAAAATGGCAGGAGGTGACTTGCACACTCAATAATGGGCCCCCGAAAACGGTCGCTAGCACAAAGTGTCGTAGCGACAAGGGGGCAACATGTCTTGAGGTGCTTATGAGGTGTAGAGAGGTATTCCACGGCTATCAGGACAATCCCGGAAGTACGGTCAAGATCCCTACCAGCATCTTACTGGAATACTTCCTTCCTCCGAGCACGTTTGCTCTTGCGAATCTCCACTCAAGCCGGCCAATAAAGGCGAGAATGAGGTGGGAGCTCTGTTCCTCGTCAGTGCTCACTCCAGCCGGCCAATAACGGCAAGCCAGAGGTGAGGAACAAGACTTCTCCCGGGAGATAGGGTCCGTGGGGTCACTACTGCCCAACAGCTCGCCACGTGCTGCCCTGCGGGTTTTTGTATCTCTCTTGGTCTGGCTCCTCATCCCAGTCCTGTTCCGGCAAAGTAAACTCTACCGGCACAGGCTTAGAGTTCGGAGCGCGCAAGCCCCACCACGACGTCAATGTAGAGATACGGCGGTGGGGTACGTATTGTACACCTGGTACAATATATCCATACTAATCTTATATATTCGAATGTAACTCTGTCTGTCTGTCTGTATGTTACCTTTTCACGCCTAAATCACTGAACGGATTTCGATAAAATTTGGCAAAGATATAGATGGCATCTCAGTAAAGGACGTAGGCTGCTTTTTGTTTAAAAAATAATCTTAAGGGGGAGATATAGGGGATGAAGTTTGTATGGGAAACCTATCATTTCTTAAGTTAGGGCTATGAAAATTTAAATTTATGCTTTTGGTACCAAATAAAGAATTACATATTTCAGCGTTTTTCAAAAATCATCCCTCAAGAGGGTAAAATAGGGGATGATTTTAAAATTCACATGTAATATTGTTTTTTTTTTGTGTCTTCTTTTCAAGAGATTTAAGGGATTGGAAATATGGTCATAGTCTGTATCTTGAATTAACATTTAGTCTTTATTTTATTAAAATCGGCCCACTCTGTCAAAAGTTATTACAATTTAAATTGATAAACTAACCTTTCTAACATGTAGGTATTATGTGTTCAATGGCGGCAAGAGTAGGTATTACAAATCAATGGTGATAATAATAGTAAAATGCATTTAGAATCAAAATTATAACTCTGTTTTATTAATTTAAAAAAACCGGACATGTGTGAGTAGGACTTGCGCCCTAAGGGTTCCGTCTCAAAGCTGTGCTTGCTCGGCTGCCCGAATTTCCAAATCTGGATTGAAGGAAAATCATAACTTTCAATTGAAAAAGGACTTTTAATAGAATAACGAAATACAGCTAAATGTTACTTTAAGATACGGCCTATGAATTTTTGATCTCAGATTGAAGAAAAAACTTAACTATAAATTACGAATTTTCGGATTTTCCTCTTTACCTTACTTCTCGCTAAACTTTATGCTGCTGGGCCAACAGGAAGTACCAAATAGACTGGTTTGGCCATATTTTTTTATTGCGTTTGACTTTACTTGAAAGTTTGATCTAAGTTTTTGATATCTATTTCAACTTGATGCCTCCACGCATTCCTGAGAAAAAGGGTCTTGACAGACAACGAAGTCATCCTTTATGGGTTTCAATTTTTCATTTTGAGGTAAGGAACCCTAAAACAGATTTATTATCTGCCTGTTACCTTTTGATGCCGTAACGGCCGAACGGATTTAGATGAAAAGTATACGGATAGGCCATGACCTGGGTTAGGACAGGATACTTTGAATCACGATAGCACGTTCCTGTGGGATATTTTCCGACATGCACGCGGGCGAAGCCGCGGACAAAAGCTAATAATATTATAAATGCAAAAGTGAGTTTGTTTATTTCTTTGTTACACTTTCACGCTACAACAGCTAAACAGATTTGGATGAAATTTGGCACATGGGTAAACCATGACCTGAATTAGGACATAGGATACTCTTTATCCTAATATTCCCATGGGATCGAGATTTGGGTGAAACCGCAGGGCGAAGCTAGTGTTATTATAAAACGTAAAAAGAAACACTGTAATAAGAACACGACATAAATGTACTGCTACTATAACTTTACGCTTTCCTTTGCGGGGTAGGCAGACAGGATCAAGCGGCACATAAGGATATATATTTGGATCAAAATAGTTAGATTAATATTTACTCATTCTCTCTCCCTCTCTCCTTCTCTGTTCTTTGCATGCCTGTCTTTGTTTAAGTTCACTACTAACTACTTTTCTGTTTTAGTAGCTTAGAATAGCGCACTGTTAGATATAGCTTTTAATATGTTGTGGAAAATGTCGTAGGTTATACATTTGTAACTCTCGTATATTTATAACATAGTATAAGATTTTAATGTATAACTGTTTATTTTCCCGAACAAATAAAATAAAATAAGCGTGTGGATACCCCACACGCTTATGTTGCGCTCGATCCTCTGTTGGATCCAATTATTAAAAAGATTATGATGTTTTTTAGTGATTTTTCTATTCATGTCAATAGTTTGTGGATATACTTTCGGTTACAAACACTGAAATAATTTTGTTTTTCAGTTTTTTCGAGAAATTCTATGAAATACAAACTTATTTTTGGGGTCGATAAAAACAATACTGTGCAGCATGCGTAAATATTCATCCCAACTACGGAACCCTTCACTGTGCGTGGTTAGATACGCACTTGGCTGGTTTTTCACTTTTGATTCGTTTTACGTCTTTTCACTTTGAGTGAAAGATGTGCAAAAGGTGAAGCGTCTAATATCGGCTTTATGATCTTGTATAGCCTTCAGAATTCCCCTCCTCCCCTGTAGATTTTCACAACAAGGAGGAAGTAGGTATTGAGCTTTTTGTGATACGAATATGTCATACGACATCTACCTTTAGCAGCACCTACAGCGGACACTGGGCTATACCAATGATGTAGATTAGACCTACATTTGAATGAACCTAATATCATGTTATTGTAGGGCAGTGATGGCGAACCTCTGTACATCAACGCAGTGCCATTTTTTCCAAATAAATATTGAATGCGGCCATGACGTGCTAACAAACACTTGATTTAGTGACTACTGAAAAAAAACACAATAATACTCTTTGTGTGACTCTTTCGATGACTTAGGTACCTACCTGAATTTCAAGAAATGTTGCCGTGCCCAAATTATTTTGTGACGTGCCACCAATTGTACGCGTGCCATTTGTTCGCCATCCCTATCCTAGGACGTCTCTCACGAAGTAAGCGTCTCTTAATTTTTATACACTGAGTAAATAAAGAAATTATAAACGAATTCTGACAAAAACAACACTTGCCTAATAATAAAAAAACGGACTTGAACAGTGTAATTAAAAGTTTCGAAACTAATAAAAAGTGCACTTTACGAACTCTGTAGCTTTGACATTATTCATGGATTCTACTAGGATCTATAGAATTTCTTACCTGCAATGTACCTACGGCCTAAGCTCACGATTTGTACAGTATAGAAATTCTCTAAAGTTTTACGCTAGCCATTCAGGCTCCTACCGTAAGTAGCGCTTAATTTCAGGCGGCACGAAATGTTCCGACACGGACAACAGAATCCTTGAGCAGACCACGCAATCGTTATACCACATCTCACTTTGGTTTCCGCACTACACAATCATCACAGTTCTGTGGCACAAAATACAATCCATCTTCTAGAGTATTTAGAGAGTCCTTTCAGCAGACCAATGCACTAAAACACAATAATATGGACAAACGCGAATCACTAGAGGGTGTGTTTGACCGTGACCCATTTGTTTCAAAGCACACAAACTGCAAATGCGACGAGAAGTGCATCAGCGAGTGCAATTCGTGTTGTCTGAAAGTCACCAATAAGCCCAATGAAGCAGAGATCCCGCTGGCGAGCGCCAGCACCAACCTAAATAGACTCTGATCATCTAAATTGACTTCAATTAAATAACAACCGAAATTGTTGAAATGCGCCATTACTCCCTCGACGCTAATCTAAGTGCCAATAGTCAGGGCGAATGTTTTATTAATAATAGCCAGCAATAACAGTTAATTAATAATTAAGCGATGGTGTCGTCGATCGGCATTAGTGCTCTGTGTCGCTGTCTCGACACAGCGCGCATTCGTGGCTGCTGCAGCCGTGCGAGTCTACCGGTGTTCGACAGTGACGTGTGCTCCGGTGCATTGATTGCGGATTAGCACATTTTTAATTGTTGGGTTGGGGTAGTGTGCAAACAGGTTGTTAATTTAAGTACGATACTTGTCAAATCTTAATTACAACTAGTAGTATGGAAAACGATATCTTTAATAGTGGTTTCTACAGGTACTCGTATATTAGTGAAAATGATTATAGGATTATTATTTGCTGTGGATGTGATTCTTTTCCCACGGCTATAAATCATGTAAGAGACATATGAGTGGTGTTGATACGGATTTACAATAAAGTACTATGGACTTTCAAAATAATGATGTGGGCGTTTGCGCCCTACAATAGCACCGATACAAACAAATATCGGGAGAGTTTGTGGGAATCCCGCATAGTGCGCCGACGACGGCGGTGCGGCCGCCCGCGCCCGCAGCCGTTGCCTGAGAGGGGTCCGTAGTGCCGCGCCGCGCCGCCCCCGGGGAGTGGCTGCGCCGCGCTGCGATTGGCTTCCCGGCACACTCGCGCCACTGTCCTAAGCGCCCGCTCCACGTAGTCGAATCTATCCTCTCCGGCCCCACACTACGAGTGACAATAGCACTTGCACCCGCGTTCTCGCTTGGCTCGGACGCGCTACTCATTGGTTTAAAACCTACTTCGACAGACGTATTATGGTAATATAAATTGACCAACCGTAGAGCAAATTCGGTTAGTTCGTTAAAGTTGATTAAAGCCATTTAACCGGGACGGACACGAGGATACGAACGGCGCGAGCGTTCGTCGATCCCGGGGGTTTGCTTAAATGAAGTCAAATTGTTTAATATCGGAGTAGATAGATAAATCTGTGTGTCGGGTTCGGTTCGGTGGTCGAGCTGAGCAGCGGCGCGACGGAGCCGAGCGAGGTGCGCGCCGAGGTAGCGGGCCCACCGCCGCCCGCCGCCGACGGCTACATGTACGTGTGCGAAGGACCCGGGGCCGCGCCGCGCTACGAGTGCGCCTTCGAGTCGGGGCCGCACATGGAGCAGGGGCCCTTCGACGAGCACATGTTCGGCGAGTTCGGCAAGGAGCGGCACGTGGCGGTGGTGGTGGGCGACATCGGCGAGCTGTACCGCGACGAGCTGCCGGGCTTCGCGCCCGCCGCCCCCGAGCACAAGCGTAAGGACGAGCCGTTGCTGCTGCAGGCGCCGGAGTCCAGCCCCGCGCCGCACCCGCACCCGCCGCCACCGCCCGCCACTTCCAAGAAGAGCGATAAAAAGAAGAGCGACAACAACGGAATCAAGAAGAAGAAAACTAGGTGAGTGTTTATTCAGATTTTTTATTAAATTCATAAATGAAACATTTACTCAGTTATGAAAGCAGTAATATAATCGTATAGAACTGGCCTACGAGGCTACGAATTTTCTATTTGCTACGAAGATGACTGTTTCGTAGCAGTCTTGCGCGTAGCAAGTCGGCTACGAATAATCTTCGTAGAGCTTTCGTAGCGAAACGCTACTCAGAATTCCGTAGCTTTTAATTAGACATTTCTTAGTATATTTAAAAATATGTATATTTGCACAGTTTGGATGTCTCATAGATACCGATGATATTTGTGGTGTTACGCGAATGGATAAAATATAGATTGTCGAAATAAGTAGCTACGAAGTTGGAAAGTTCGCCGGTGATTGAGAAGTTGTGGGGAAAATGTCATGGAACATTTCGTAAGGAAAGTTTTAAATATGAATGTGGATGGCTTTGTGATGGGGTAGGACACATAAAACGATAGATGGAATGTGTGAAAGGTCTGGTTAGAAAGGGGCTGATACTGCGATGACGGCTTTAGTAGCGATGTATGGAAAAGGAAAACATGCGTGTCTGGCCGACCTCAAATAAATTGGGATAGTGGCACGAGGATGAGGACGACAGAACTGGAAGTCTGATAGGTACCATAGGAATGAAATATGTTTTCTGGTAGGTAACGAGTTAATATCGAAAGTTAGTAGGTAATGGCGGCGTTGTAAAATTATTATTTTAACCTCGTGATTTCATTATTTTTATCAATATATTAAAATGCCCCGTACAACGATATCTCCTGCACCCAGTTGTTTTATAATTATAAGCATATCCAAACACCCAGACTCACAACAACTGTTCCATAAAAAAAATGTTCCATCCAAGTCACCTGGACCTTTCATTTTGACAGTATTCAATTAATACCCTTGCGTTTTATTTGTTACCAAAGAATATTTTTTAAACTTATTAATTCTCTTTTGGCAACTGAGCTGATGTCGATTATTCTGCCAGCGATTATTACCTAAGTTCTAAGTTGAGCTACTCGATTATTGACAAATGCGTGCACTGACTGGACAGGTCCACTCACAAAGAGACTCTGACCTCCGAGTCTTCTCAGAGTAGTCGGATAGGATACACCGACCTCATCTGGTTTTAAAATATTATTTTGTAACTTAAAAATATTATTTTGTAATTTTGTAACTTAACTGTAAAAGTGTTTGTTAAAACCGATTTACAGAAAGAAATATCATTTATCGTCATATTTCAAACACAGATTTGAAGCAACGGATGTTGTTGTATTGTCAAAAGGAAAGTAATTGTCACTTCGAGTGTGTATCACTTTTATATAGACTATACAAACTACTCGTCAAATCTTGTGGTTCGAAGTGATATATTGGTCCCACATGCATCGGCACGCGCCGCTGTCACAGGTGACCGGCGCAGGCGCACCCTCCCCGTATTAACTATATCGTATCGTCGCGAATCACCCCTGTTCTATTAATTATTTGCATAACTAATACGATGATTTTTAATACGTGATAAAAACCATATGGCTAGATGGTGGTTTATGAGATGTTTACTGTTATGAAGTAACAGTTTGTTCATATTTTGTAGAAGTATTATACGTAACTTATATAGATTTGAATAAAGTTTTAAGGAATTGACGCATGTTTTGCGGCAAAGAATTGCTCCTCTCTATGCTGTTGAGAGGATGGTCAGAACTCCTATTATCAACATAATATTATATAATTTTGGTCATATTCAACAAGTTTTCGATCAAAATTGTCTTTAAAATTCAAACTACTTGAGACAGGTACAGCTAAATTTACATTACTTTTGTCACTACACTGTTCCATTGTACAATTTTTTTTGCGTAAACGTATTTAAACTGGTAAATATTGTCGCTCGTCGACGCCATATTGACTACCACATCGTATAGGTTTCAGCGCCAGGTAGTAGAAAATGGAATTAAATTTAAATGTCTGAGCTAGGGGCCAGATCATGCCTAGCTGTTTGATTGAATGGCTGAATATCATTCAGGCCGCTAGTTGAACGGCGCCTTTTATTAAATAGGTTAGGCGGTTAACTGAAAGTTGGCTGCGACGACATATATATAAAACCCCAAGTACACGTTGTTCGAGCCCGTACAAATATTGACTGACCTTAATTTTTCTCTGAAGAACCCCACATACAATTTTGGGAATAATAGGTAGGTACAAATGGTTTAAAAAAAAAAAAGATTACTACTTCTATTTATTACTTTAAAAAATACTTTAAGATTTCTCAGATAAGACAAAAATGCGTGAAAATAATAATTCATAACGGCTCGACACCCTTATCACCGAGACAAAACCTCTGGCGGCACCCTTTTCTAAGTAACAATACTTGATACAGGCGTCTTGCAATAACTGCTATAAAACTACAAAGGCGACGTGTTTCGTTCAGATTAATTACCCGTATGACCGCGGGGAGTCAATTGCCTTATCTCACCATCTCGTGAATGGAGGGTACAGCGCTTAATGAATGTAGTTGCAACACCAGCTCAATGATCGCTTCGTACGGGAACAATTATGTAGCTCATCTCTAAATATTTACAATGTGAACTAAATAGTTGGTAGTGTAACTATGTCCCCGGGTCGACGGCGCGTTGTGTTCCACGCGCGCCTCAAAGAGATGTCAGCAGAATTGACGGGGTCCGTTAGGGCCAATGCCTGCCAGGGCTGCGAATAAGGGCCGAAAGGGACATCGTGGCCCCCGGTAACAGGGCAACCGAACGAACACGGGTGGGTTTTTAGTCAGTAAGAGTCTGACACGCCCTCCCGCTCCACCCAGAGCGGAAGAAGTTATTTGATAATTACCCACCCAAGAAAAAGAAAAAAAAAAATATTGTCACTATGTCGGTCTATGTTGGTGTTGTACTAGTCGTTTGAATTAACCTATTAGTTTAAGTATAGGTACTATTTTGTCATTCGCTTTAGGCATTTAGAAATTAAATGTAGTAAAAGCTACCTATAAAAAAGCGTTACCTTACCCGCGATGATAGACAGAATAAGGTGTAATAAAATATCAAATAAAAATGTGGTGTAACAATTAATCACACGATGCCACTATAAGTTTAAAGTCAATTGGCAGGCAATTAGAGGTGCTCGCGCGCAACGGGGGTGAATTTCGTTTCACGCTCAATCAATTTCTGCGCGTGCGGCCCGCAGCCATATTGCACGCGTCAGATGGTAGATGTGCTCGTGAATGATGATAGATAAGAATTTTGTTTTTGAATGTATAATTGAGAGTATAACAAGTTACTTTACAATTGGGAGGTCTTTTATTGTTTGAACACCACCCACGAGCTTCAACTACACCTACACCAAATACCGATACAGTATCTTCCGTGTGGAGTTCTCAAAAAAGGCTGCATTCTTTGGTTGATTTTACTTCTTAGGTATTTATTTCTTTGTTAATCTGTACAAGTTCTTAAATATATATTTTCTTCCTCAGAACTACTTTCACGGCGTATCAACTGGAGGAACTAGAGCGAGCGTTCGAGCGCGCGCCGTACCCCGACGTGTTCGCAAGAGAAGAACTGGCTCTTAAACTTAACTTGTCTGAATCACGAGTACAGGTTGGTGAACAAACTACCTTTTGCATGTATATTTACAAGTTGTTGGACTAACGTCAAAGCCTAAGTAGGTACATTAAATACAGTGTATTCATTAAATATTCTTTTCAATAGGTTTGGTTCCAAAACCGGAGAGCGAAATGGCGTAAACGAGAGCCTCCACGCAAAACAGGGTACATTGGTTCTAGTTCACCGAGTTCTACAACATTAGGTGGTGGCTTTTCCGGCATCGGTGGCAACTTGCCAGCCTTCCCGCAGAATGGCCTGGCCGCTCCATCAGACTCCTGGTCGTACCAGCATTCCTACGAACTCTCCTCGCATCATTTACTGTCATCTAGCAGCGGTGGATACCCGGGGTTCAATGCACAGCCAGCTGCGTATTCTTACACGACCGTCCTCAATGGCCACGACGGGCAGATGTTCGCGCCGCGGCACTCTTACGAGTACGGGGAGGGTAGTCCACCTCCGCTGGGCGTGCGCGACTACCCGATGATGGCGGCGCACTCGCCCCAAATGGACGCGCACGCGCACGAAGACAAGCTGGAGTACCGCTCGCACGATCACGAGGACAAGTACGCGGCGTGCGCACTGCAGGACGAGCCGCCACGGTACGCCGCGCCGCCCGACGACTATGACAAGTGCGCGCTCGCGGCACACGACAAGCACTACGACATGGAGCGCCACGCCGACCTCACGCAGCCCGTCGTCGTCAAGATGGAGCCCAGCACCGGACAGGCGTACACCACGCTGCCTCCTTTTTTGAATTGAAATACTCCTTTTCGAAATTATCCTAGCGTCGGTGTTCTAAGCCAGAGTAATTTCGAAAGGGAGTATTAGTTAAGAATGTAGCAGATGGGTAGGAAATGATCAGATATCCCCTCTACTGTTGTTTTGTTCTCATTGTTTAAAAGTAGTGCATGATTGATGCTATCTATATTTTATATGAATTAATTCACTGATTAGGTATATTTATACAGTAATGAGTTCATATAAAGTGGATAAAATTATTATAATATATGTACCTATACTATATAGGTATATGTACTAGGTATTAAAATGTAATTCCATAATTGGTATGCGATTATGTAGATTTTCAAGTAGGTAAAATTTTTATATTTTTGTAGTTATAAAATTATGAACCGTTTTAAAGTTTTTGCAATAATGTAAATATTTACTTATTTTAATATAATTAGACATAAACGAATGTGCCTCTTTAAAGTTTCATTGTTAATAGGCTTTGTAATTTATAAGTTTACTATGATTATTTAGTACAACTCTCACCAAAGTTTATGGCCGCTCTGAAATTGTAGCGTAGGTATATTGCACAGTCACTATCAGAGGCGAGTGTTAGGTGTGCGCGGGCGTGCACTGGGGTGCGGGACGCAAGGAAGCGCTTACTTCAGAACGACCCTAAATATTGGTGAGAGTTATTATTTCGAATAGTAAGAACGATCCGTGACAGTGCTATTGAGATTGAGAACTCTTAGAATTGTAGCGTGCCAGTGCTTGACTGGAAGAAGAATCAATGCAACTCTCTCACAATACTCTTCTGAAAGTTCCGTTTTATTAGCATTTTGTCGGGTAGTTGAAACTATTAATTGAGTAAAATACTCGTAGACTTCGCTTCTCGTGCATTCCTTGTGCCTTATCTTGACAGTGCTTGTTATCGTTGATACATGCATCTTTTACATTAATAAGTTCTCTGTTAACTCCTCGTATATTTCTGATTCGAGAATAAATAGTAATGTATAGGCATTACTATATTTTCTAAAATTAAATTTAAAATATTAAGTGTTAGATGATATGTTAGACAGTAGTTTGTAAATAAGTTTTGAAAACGTGAACAGTTTGTGCCAAAAATTATGTAATAAGTAAGTCGCCAGACACGGCGCAGCATCCAACAGGTGCTTATTTAGAGATCGAGTTTTAGGTGCCTATTTTAGATAAGTTACAATAGTTTATTATTTTTTATTTATTTTATTAATTAAATATTCATTTTTCTTTTCGTCGTTTTATAAAGTGAGTGAGAGTTTTACTCAACATGGTGGAATTGTAGAAGATACCTGAATATTTTCATTACCGTTTCATATTGAATGCAGAGTAGTTCAAATGTAAGTCCCCAGAATCGATATACGGATTTAGTAGGAATAGTAAGTCAGACGGTTATTTTTCTAAACGAAACCCAAAGATTTCTCTTATCATATTAAGTTATACCTACTGATCTGTGCATACAGAATAAGAGCTTTCCTTCGTCATGCAACGAACTGGGGTCAGCGGGTCGAGGTACTCGTTGCACTTTGGATAATTCGTTGCATCGGACCCAAATATACGAGACGGCGACTCGGCTCCAGTTACTTTATAATAAGAACTAGAATCTAGAAAGTTGATGGTTCAGAACTCACCGTCGCGTATAGTTCTGGCCCCATTGGGCGTTCAACATTATTATGACGACAGTTATCGGTAGAATGTTGAATTTTAAATGGTGTACCTACAAGGGATTTTTTCATGGTGAATGCTTTAATTTTAATATTCTATTGAAGGAATATTCTGTAGCAGTTAGACTTTCTTCTTATGCTATCAGGTAGTTACGAGTTATCATTAACCATTTCTTTATCATTTTATGTATTTAGGATAAGTGATTATAATTTTAATATTTGGGATACGTTATCGCAAATTATTCTGCTTAAATTGGTTAGTCGTTAGTAAAAAATGTAGACAGTATTTTTTTTTACAAACTATTTCAACTACTTATTTGCGACAACTTGAATCTTCGCCGAAGATCAATAATGTGGTCTAGTATAAATATAGTTATTTTGTATTATTAGGACAAAAAATCAACATCTATATTTATTTATTTATTCTAATAAAAGAGCCAAAATTTTTACAGTACCTTAACCTATATAAATATCTGCTAACATTTTACAGTTCTTGAAAATAATTTAGCAGGGTATATCTATAAATAGTAAAATATAAAAATATTTTGACTTGTGTCCTCCGTATGTGTATTGTGTAATAGAGCATTTATACTAAGTTATGTTAAGTTAAGAGAGCAATAAGCTAGATATTTTGTAATATTTAATTATAAGGAAGACGAGAAATTATAATACAAATGTGCTTAAAGTGAGTTTTTTATTTAATTGTGTACCACTGTCCTTTACTTACATTTATACATTATGTACACGCAAGTCGACACACACTTTCATATGTACAATATCTATATGTTCAATATCTCATCGGGTACTTGTAATTTATAAAGATTTTAGTAACATGAAACAAATACTATATAGTAGCAAGATAATCTTGATACTTTGTTCAGCTTAATTAAGAGTGGAGCATTCACATACCTCTTGCCCGAGTGCAGTTTTAAAAACGGCTCTCTATTCGAGGTTACAGCCTGAACTAAAGAAAAGATTTTGACTAAATACCCTATTTGTAAAATAAACTGAATAAGCCTATTCAGCACCCCATCTGGCCGGTTAAGCTGGTCAAATATTAAATCACAGGAGCCTTTTAATAAATAAAGATAGTATATTGAACAATACTAACAATTTGCATCTGACACAGCTTGATGCTTGAACTTTCTCATCGCGTGATCACTCAACAGCGTCCGCGAGTCACAATACCGTCAGTTTGTTTGCGTAACCACCCTAACACCGTCCTGGCGTGCCCAAATACCGTCACCACTGAAATGGTACTTCTTCTCAATGGTATACAACACTAGGCTCAGAATCTGGTCATCAGTGAGGTTGTTAAAATGAACGTTGTATTTTAGATCCTCTTTCAATCGTTCGTTTGTGTCTCGTCCTCTGCGCATGCTTAGCAGGCTGTCTACGTAGTACTTTACTTCGGAACTGAAAATGCCAGCACCATGTCGTTAAACAAATGCCCACGAAGTTATATTAACGGGTAAAAGGTCTAATAAAATTATTATAGGAAAATAGTTTAAGACGAAGTTCAAGAGTATAAAATGGCATTGGACACTGGCCATCCACTTGTATAAGTAAATAGTCGTTATTGCCGTACATCCTGCCATGGTGTAGACAGAATAGTACTAGGTATGGTGAATCTATAAAAAGCAACTGTGCACTCGACTATAGAAGGCACCATATCTCGTATTTCCATAAGAATTTTGGACTCGAAATACATATGGTATTCAAAACAATACTTACACAGGATACAGAAGAATCAAACAATTATTAAAAATTATTCGATCATCGAATTTCTTCTTGAGGAACTGTATATTTTCATAGATTACATTCATGGCGACGTGTAGCCAGTACTTGTGTCGTCTCAGTTGAAGCAACACACTGCTGACGAGCGCAGCTTGGCCGCCATCGTTGTGGGCCGGCAAGTTGTTGAGAGACGAAGATATTAGTATGGCTATGTCTCTGCCGCAGACTTTGTCGCCGAAACTGTTGATGTAACTACGGAAAGACAAAAAACATAAAAAACATAAATACCAACTTCTGGTTAACAATCATGGCAGCTGGGAGCGTCACTCGCTAGTTAACCATAGCCACGCAACTAGGATGGTATCAGCAGGTAAATTCGATGTACCTAGAATAAGGAATTATTTTGGCGACCGAACGCTTGATAAAAGATTACCATACCTTCTCAACCAACTGCCTGCTGTAATAAGAAGTCAGGAAGTGAAGGGTAAATTTGCCAAGTCACTTAAGCGGTTCTTTCTCGGGAGTTTGTAAGCGATGTTCTTAGGAAAGTGGTTTGCAGATTGTTGGGGAGAGCAGATGAGTGATTTGGTAGTTTATTTTTATTATATAAGTCATTTGATGTAAGGATATTTTCGTTTGTTACTATAGATGTGCATGCAGTAAGTGGAAATTATGTGTCCGCACTAATAAGCCGTATTTATAATTTGATTTGTTCTGTTCCCACAGACAAACCGTGAAAACGGTTTTGCGGGGCATCGTTCTTAAGTTAAGATTCTTGTAAACGTTGTTTGATAAATAAATAAATAATAATACAATGCTTTATTGTATACACCATAAAAAGTTTAATTTGTAGGCTTTCATTTTCAAAAGGATAAACGGAACCCTTAGAGGATTACTTCGTTGTCCATCTGTCAGTCTGTCAGGACTCTTTTTAGGGTTCCGTACCAAAATGGTAAAAAGGAACCCTTATGTCACAGCTGGATATCTCAAGAACTACTAATGCTATCAACTTGAAATTTGGAATAGTTTTAGATGACGTTTGCCCAATTATTTTGAATATAAGAAAGAAACAAAAACTGTATTATATTTTTTTGCAACAGGGACTGAATTGGGGTCTCGCATAGTTTTGGACTACCTAACACACAACACACACAGTACCTAACTGGGTTGTGGAGGTTCGATAGGCAGTCGCTTCATGTAAAATACTGGTATTCAGCTGCATCCGGTTAGACTGGAAGCCGACCCAAACATAGTTGGGAAAAGGCTAGGCAGATGATGATGAGTTTTCGGCTTGTGACGAAAAATGTAAAAAAAATACCGTTGCCCCCTTATCTCCGAAGTTTGCATAGAGAAAAATCTGAAATTATTCTATGTGATAGAAGTTTATGTAAAGATTACAGGAAAAATAAAACGATGTCTCTATATAGCACACTTTTTCAGAAGTCATCAACAAAAATTACATTGGTCCCACTATCGGTCAAGAGATGGCGCTGACCTTAAACTGCAATATTTTACACCGCAGTGTGCAGTGTTAAAATTCTCTTACGAATATAGGCCTCGCCGATGAAAATTTAAAATGGTACGGAACCCTCGGTGCGCGAGTCCGACTCGCTCTTGACCGGTTTTTTGAAATAAAATGTTTGTTTGCTTAAGTTGTCTAAACTTATCGATGAATCGATCAGATGAAGCAGTGTCTGCCACTATCATATAAATGATGACCTTGCAAATTACGTAAATTCTATGTAGGAGGAAAATTATTAGGCCAGTCGGCAGCTCGAATCTGTGCTAGCCAGCGAGTTATTATTTATTCATCCATCAATCAATCGTCAAGGTGATCATTGTCGTTGGGCAAGCGAATTGTCGACAATACTACCAATCAAATCAATGTGTCTTTCTTCGAAAGTATTATTTTCAATATAAAATGCAACACTCACTTGTTGAACACCTTTGTGGACGATACTAAGTGATTCAGGCTGTAGCATTGTTTTTTTGCAGATTCCATCTTGGTAAGACGGCTCAGCATTTTCTTCTTGTGTATTACGAGTAGGAGAATCTGGATATTGAAAGGCAATCACATTAATATTGCGATTATAATAAGGATTTACTTTGTGATATTTTGCTCTGGGATTAGCAAACTTATTTTGGTTACATAGAGTACAGTTTCTATTGCAACCATTTGCTGCCTTATCAATCAATACCTTAAATTATTGCCTTATTTGCTGTTTTCTCAATTTTAAATTAACTTTTCACCCATAAACATAAGTTCCAATTTCCAATAACACGTCAGAATCAAACATTTCTCACCCTAGGATTTGTGGACAGTACTTGGTACTCTTTTGAGTTCCTGAGCTCCTCTAGTCGCTCGCGGACTGTCTCTGGTCTCATACAGTATACCTTTAGACACCGCCTTTGAGCTTCCAATGATATTCTGTACTCCTGAAATAAAATTAGTGCTATTTAGAAAATGTTCATAGTAAAAATAAAAATAAACCGGCCAAGTACGTGTCGGACCACGCACAATGAATGGTTCCGTTTTTGGGATGAATTTATCCCAAGAACAAACTTAACATTGTAGTTGAAAAACATGTTTTCCCACATTCCAACTGCAAATGTAAGTTTGTTCGCACAATATTGAGAGATTTACATTGTTATTTTAAGACCATAGACTTCTTATAGGTTTTCCTGTAATCTATGAGTAAAATATCATTCTCCGTATTTTTTTAAAAATTTTACGCTCCGTACTTTCAGAGATAAGGGGGGGAATGGTCAATTTTCATAATACATTTAAGAATCATAAAATAAAATCAACACAGTCACACGGTACAATTTGCAAAAGATATTTTTAAATTTACTTGTTTGACCGCCAAAGTGACCCCATATTCAAAATTAATTTATTAACATTACACGTCTGTGTTTGGGTCTCAGAAATACTTGTCTACCAAATTTCAACTTAATCAGTCCATAAATTCGGAGCAAATTTATTGTGACAGACAGATAGTCACACAAGTGATCCTATAAGGGTTCCGTTTTTTCCTTTTGAGGTATGGAACCCTAAAAAGGTTATGAACTAATTTATACATTAAATTAACTGACGAATCTTCACATTAATAAAGTCTACAGTTTCGCCAATCACTGTCTAGTAAAGTTGTTAACACTTTCTCGGACACTAAACGCGCAAAAACGCCATAACAATAAAACTTCTATTGTGTCTTGTTCAGTGTCCCGGAAAGTGTTCATATTATTTGTATTAGTTACCTCTAAAACATCTCGAACTTGTATTACAGAATTATAATTATTCTTCAATATAGCAGGTTCTATTTTCAAAGCATCTCTGATGTCCATACCGGCCAGGGTACCAACTTTCTCTAATATAAGTTTAGTATGTAGAGGATCTGCAGATATGACAAAGCCATTTCTTCTAATGCCTGCGTTGTCAAATTTTATATCATTGTGAGCTATGCTGATTGCTTCTTGAATGTCCGACATTGGCTTGTGTTTTAGTGGTAGGTAGTTTTTACAGTACTTTTGAAATTCTTCTGGTGTCACTGAGAGATTCCAGTGAAGAAATCTTTCTAGCACATTCATGCGGATTGTTACTGAAATCATAAGATTTTATGTGTATACTTATTAACAAAAGATGACGTTAGTAAAGTAGTTAGCAATAATCCTTGTAAATATATTGTTGGTGTGCCTGGCTTAATAAATAAATAAACTAAAAAGTATTTTTGTCTAGACGTCATATTAAATTTTAGATCAATTTTATTGTAGTTGTTTATAAAGAGGCTTTTGCTTTATCCACCAGGGTACCAGTATTTATTTTTAGTAGCAGGAGGGTAACTAACAAAATTATTATTAATTTTTTTATTATTAGATGTGTGATAGCCAAGTGTGTGACCGTTGGACTGCCAAGTCATAGGTCTCAAAACATTGTGAGGAAACCGGCATGCCTGAGAGATATTTCTCGATGTCATGTGCAGCCAAGTCAGAGGTCCATGGGCAGCTTTAAAACTCTGACACCAGGTTAGTCACTAACCACATGAAAAGAAGAAGACAAAATAATTGTGAATAATAAAAAATGGTAACATTTTACTTACATATAGATGTATCAGTATCAGAGAAGTTTTGTAAAGTTTTACTACTAGCAGGCCATTCTTGAAACTTGTCTAATATTGTTTGTTCCATTTCAATGTGTGTAGGAAGTATGCCTTCTTTTTTCAGCCGAGCTATTGTTCTTGATTTTACAAGTGTGTGGTATCTGAAAGTCAGTGCAAAATGATCACAACTGTCTTGAGTCTCAAATACTTGTAATCTTTTGCCATGCATTACTTGTTTTGAACCCACTACTCACTTTATGATATGTTTAGCAGAGACATTGATAAATCCGCACTCTTTAAGTATTTCCCCGTAGTTGTCCATAGTGATTGGGTTCATACTGAACACGTGCAGGTTACGGCAAGCCTCTTCTGGTGTGATACCAAACTTCTGTAGTATCTGCAGGGTGCACTGCAAGCGGTCATGAGTTACCTCATCGATGTGTGGGTGTTTCTTCTTCAATAAGGATAGGTAGTCGTCTGATATTGATTCACCTATAACATGAACAAAAATCAGTTTATTAACTATAGGGATATCTATTAGGGTTGTGTTAAACTGAAAACTGTGGTCTGTGACAGTACTACCAAAAGTACCAATATACTAATTAAAAAAAATTATGACAAACTACTGTAATTAATTAGAAACCTAACCTTGTTATTGGTTTATTCCATTAAGCAATAATTATAAGAGTCACATTCATAGCTGTTTATAGCTATGTTATAGTTAACGGTTATATATTTTATTAAATTACACTTAAATCACCTGTAGTTTTCTTGTAGAAATCCAAAATCGGTAAGTTTTGATGGTATTTTCTCGATGCAACTTGAGAAAAATAAGAGAAATGTAAACCACCACCACTTAAATATCTCAATCTTTTGATACTCGACCGCATATTATAGTCTGTTAATCTTTTCATTCAATTATTTCAGTTTTATTTATTCGTTTCAACGTTTTACAAACGTAAATAATAACAAACACGCGCGGTTTCTTGTTGTCAATAAGACATTGATACTTTGACAGCATGTGGATGACAGACCATTGGCAGCCGGCTTTGAATTTACTTCATAAGGTGGACCTTAGACGATCTAGCCTGATTGTTTTCTTACGCTATTCTTGCTTGATTCTTCACAAATGCATCGCATGAGTCGCCAGAGATTTCTAGCCAGTCATTCCGACCTCGCCGCCGAGGTCCTTTGCGATCGCGACCGAATCCCCGAGTAAATGAAACTCCCCCCCGACCCTTGCTCGAAAACGAGGTGCCAGCAGTTGTTGCAGCTGAGCACATAGCTTTAAATACCCCGCATAATAATCATGATGAAAATATAAATTTGATCCAGCCTGTCCCTTCTTGCTGTCCTCCCATCAGCGATGCCCTAAGCCGAGGTTCGTACCCCACAGGGGGTGCCCTTAGCGAGCATTCGCTTAATTTAAATTTAGAATAAGTTCAAAAAGCTCCTGGCTGGAGGCTCTAAGTGTAGAAGCTTATGGCACCCACAGGAAAATCCGGTTAAGCAGCCAAGACCTTAGTGGTCAGTACTGCGAGATGCCATTAAAAAAAAAAAAGAAAATTATCACAGCTAAGTAGGCTCTACAAGTTAACGAGTAATAATTGACCAACTTACAGTTGCAAAAACATGTTTTTCAACTACAAAGTTAAGTTTGTTTTTGGGATAAATTCATCCCAACTACGGAACCCTTCATTGTGCATGGTCCGACACGCACTTGATTTTTCATCCGTCTTTTTCACGGCCCAGCATTCCGCGCCCACTAAATATACTCTGTGCACTATTCAATCAAGGCCGCATTCCGAGTTACGCTTAAAGTGATATTATCGCGAATCCGACCAAAGTCCAAAGTCACAATTATTACTCAAAAACCGTTATATTTTGTGACTAATAAAGGAAATGTTCGCTTTTTGTAGGGACGTTGGTTTTTTATTCCGAGAAAAATCTAACCAGCATCAAACCACATCTAAATAAAAAACGACAAAATATGGACCTAGGAACCACTGAAATAATATTTTTAGACCCCTCCATTTATGAGAAAAATCATAAACTATTTAAAGTACAAATATTTTATTTGTTGATGGCAACTATGGCAAATAAGACATACATTGACACACGGTACTGTCATTACTGTCAGACAATTGATTTTATGGGGTGTGTGGCCTATTACATGGGACTTAAAACATAACTGGCGAAATGTGGGTGTACCTGCTACAGGGACACCTCTGCCCAACCCTTCGGGGAAACAAGGCGTGATGTTATGTTATGTTATGTTATGTGTTCACTATAATAACCTAGATAATTAGAAAAGTTTGTTCGTTTTAGGAGTAAATTCTTACTAAAATAAAAAAGATTTTTCTCAAAATTGGAGGTCTTTAAAAATGTATGATTAAAATGTAGTTAGAACCACTAGTTTTTGGGATGTCTATTCAAATATATTTAACATATCTTGGTTAGAATTATTAAATAATAAAAAATCCATTTTAGGACATGTCCTTTGGTCGGATTCGCGATATTACACTTTTAGCGTAACTCTATTCTATTCTATTTTTATTAAATGGCAAGCAAAGCCGATGTCGACTATTCTGCCAATGTCTAAAGTGCATTGGAAAAACAAGTGTGTATGATTGAAAAAAGAGAAAAAAAAAAATGTATATCATAACATAAAAAAAAAGGAAAACAACAACTGCAGACACAAGTAAAATTCTTCGATTGATACATTTGAACACAATGTAGATCTTGTTGGGTTAGTACGGGACTGAAACAAACAAAAAATAAATAAATTTAATTGTTAGAACATAAAATATACGCATACCACACAAACAGAACTCGGAATGCGGCCCAAATCAAGCTCACAAGCTGTCAGTGTTGTCAATGTCAAATGTCAATAATGTCAATATGACACGGGCAAATCCAAGTCAAGAAGCAAAGCCTATATGTGAGATGTTATATTTCTCAATTTTAGGAAGTAAATTATAAGCAAATCAGTATGTACTCTGCGTATAAACCATTTCCGTGAATTAGATAAGTGTATTAATGTTTTAGATTATAGAAATAACATAGAACCTGTGGCTGAAGGTTAGTTTTTGCTAATACTTATTCCCATGTCCGTATTTACCTATGTTATTGTTAAAACTACACAAGCATACTCATTCTTTCTTCGCCCCTAAGACGATCCTCTGATTTCGGTACCTAAAGCAATTACTCTTTTCAGATGGACTGGACAGCAGTTAGAAACCACTTCAAGCAAACATGGCTCACTACTATTCTGAGTCTCATTTTGTTTTCTGGTGTTACATACTTTCTGTTATGGGCAGAGGTAAGCATCTTTTATGGCCAGAAAAACAGCCCAGGACTAATATTAGTAACTGATCAAGCATTGTTATGGTTTTCATTTTGTAATTTTTAGAGCCAAACAATTCAAAGTAATCTGATGCTAGAGGAACTGGTGTCGGCAGCTGAGAGTATTGACGTTCATACTGGCGATGAAGCGGCGCGCTATGAAGGCCGAGTCGTGCACATTGTGGGCCCCTTAAGAATACTAGAACCAATATCTGAGCCAGATTATAATATACAAGTACAAGCAGTTAAGTTGAGGAAGAGAGTACAAATGTATCAATGGATTGAAGAAACTACGTAAGTGACCTAGCAACACATAGCAAAACATGCAGATCTACCTGTTATTTTAAGACCTTGCACATATTATTTGATGTGATGTTCTCATGTTTTACAATAAATATATTGTATTCTATTCAACAGATGTAAACTGTGTGTATAGTTTTGTCTTCTGTTAGTGTTTCACAGTGCCATTGTATAAAACACATTTTTGTATGGTTATAAAAATCAAATCAGCCCCATAACCAATTAACTGGACTCATTCTTGTGAATAAGTATAAAAATGTAAATTTTTTTTTAGAGAACAGGAGCATTTCTTAAGTGAACCAGCTGAGGAGTCTCACAAGACATACTGGTACCACAAAGACTGGCGGGACTATGTGGTGGAGTCCTCCCTGTTCTACATCAGACCTGGCCATCACAACCCTCCCTCAATGCCCATGTTCAGTGAGACACATATTGCTGAAAATGTCAAGATTGGATGGCTTTACTTAGGTATTATATCAGAACTACTTTGTTTTTTAACTTTGCTGTTTGATCTACTATGGAAGATAAATTCTGGAATAACCATTCTTGTATGTTTTGATATTATGAGCAAAGCGTAAAGCACAGCAAACCTGTGCTGTTTATAAATATTTAGTTTTTGGTTTCATCTATATATAATAACAGGTATGTGCAGGAAAACTACTATGACTTATTAAAATGATAACAAAGTCCTCAATTTCCTTTCTTTGGTATTGTTCATCGAGTTGTTAAGCTCCTTAGTTCTGAGTTGAGCTACACGATTACTGACAAATGCTTGCACTGACTGAACAGGTTGATTCAAATCTGTATAGTTTATTACTCAATATACCATAACAGACATTAACCTGCTGGTCCGCATCTAGTTTTAAAACATAATTTAATTTTGCCATGTAAAAGTGTTCTCCAGTAATAAATATCATTTATCATCATCATTTGTCATTTATCCTCAACATTCTCAACATTTTCAGGGATTGATGTGAAGCGCAAAGTAGTAGACTACTATGAGATTTGGTCCGACTCCAGACCGGAGCGTAGTGACATCAAACTACATTCAGGTTTCTACTACCATGGAGAGAGTGCTTTGGAACATGAGATAGGCGACCTTCGGATACACTTCTCGTATGCAGGGCGTGAGGATGATATTGTAAGTTTAGTTTTAATAATTCAAATATGAGTTGGTTAGGGTGCTGTTGCTCCAGCCTTTGTTGAGCACAAGTGTACTGAATGTCTGAAATATTTAGAATACAGAGGTATTATAAATCTGCACTCACTCAGTTTTCTTAAATGCTGCTCAATAAATGTTCTTTTAATAAGATATAAATAGGGCTAGATATTTGAATAAGAATATGAAAATTATGAAATGAATGAGAAAATTATGATATAATTTAAAGAATGGTGTGTTCATAACGTTGTATGTTTATTTGATTTATCAATTTCCCTTTCAGTATACAGCAGTGGGTGTAGTAGAAGGTGGCAACTTACAGGCTTACAGTCCTACAAGGTTCCCTACTGCTGACCCCATCTGTCTACTGCGCAAAGGTTCCTACAGTTTGAAGCAGCTTCATGACTTAGAGAGAAGAGATGCAAATCTACACACATGGAAATATCGACTACTGGGATTTGTACAAGTTTTTGCGTCTGCAATGACTTTGCATCCTGATTGGGTGACACTGTGTAAGTTTAAACCTTCAAAACAATAGCTAACCATACTGTTACGCACAAATGCAAACGAGTCTGCGCAAGCTTAGCATGATACCGTCGTTTGATGTTTGCTTTGATGCTTGTACAATTTTGCACTTTATTGCACAAAGAATAAGGTGTATTATTAAATATCATTAGAAAATTATCCGTTCTAAGCTGTAGATGATAAATGGGATTTCTTAGTCGCTGTCTGGCTCCCCGTGGTTCGCCTTGAGACACATTTAATAAGACCTTGTACCATTTGCAAAGTTAATAAATCCCATTTCGATTGCTGTCAATAAAATGCGCGTCGCCTCGTCTTTTTGGGCGCTAATTGAAACTGAACTTTATGTGTATGTCTATAAAGTCGTCCTTCTTTTTCAGTTTTACAATGTCAGTGGATATCAAGTAATTTAAGGCGGTGTTCAAGGTTTTGGGTGAATTTGGTCCTGTCTTTTTCGTATACGTTATTCATCGTTGCTATACCTTGGTAAGTTTTATATATTTAATTTAAATTAAAGTAGCACATAATCTGTGCTACTTTGATTTAAGTTTTATGTGTCCATATCATCTATATCCTAAACATTGGAGTCATAAAAGTGGACTATTCTGACGATATAATATATTGTTATAGGTTGGTTCACAAGCCGACTTTCGGTGCCATGGTGCTCGGTGGCGCGATGGTCCCTCTCCTGCACTACTCGACGCTGCTGTCGCGCCGCGACGCCTCGCCCGATCCCCCGCCGTATAACAGATGGAACAACAACCCACACTGAACAAAACTCTTGGGGCTTACCACACACATGGAATCCACTCAGTTCAGGCACAAGCTATATTAGAATCTAGCTTTTGCTTAGAATCTAGCCTCGGCCTCTATGCTCTGTGATGATCAAGTAACCATTAAATATGGAAATATAATTGGCTGATTGGTAAAGTGGATCATACTGTAAGTCACTTATGATTTTTCCAACCCCCAGATATCTCTATCCGAAGATTAATATCTGATATTGGAAAATAAGCATTGAACTACTTCTATAGTGTAAGCAAAAATGGTTTTTATCATAAAGTACAAAAAGTTGAACTGAGCTTTTACACTCTGCCAGTAATATTGCATTTTATAAGGATCTGCATCCTAATTACGTAACACGATCAATCACAATTTGTTTCATTTTGACAGTTCAACAACATTATTGCGTTATTTACGTTGTTGAGCTGACAAATTTTTTGAACATATGAAGCTGTAGCGGTTACACCGCCGCATACGAACTACGCATCATAGACATGACGTCACACAAATCCTGCATCGCGCAGTTAGAGTTTACCGAGCGATCGACATACATACAAGATTTTCAACTTCAAACCGATGGGCAGTTGCCCGCCAGACACTACACCCGTCTGGTCGGAGGATCCTCCCTTTTCTATGGTGGATGAGTGACCTTTACACCCTGTTCCTCATACACCTAAAAAGCTATGGATTAGCAATATCCTTCAAAATGATTCAGATTGTGATTCATCTTGTGTTACGCAATTAGGGTGCTGGTGACAAAAGGGATATTTTGGATAAAATTTGATGATGGGTCCTAACTCATAATATTATCTAGTTTGGATATTGTTAACTAAATATTTATAGGGTAAGTAGACTGATTGTAACTAGACGTTCGTACTTAAAGTAGAATTGATATTGTATTCGTACAAAATAGAAACATCCTAAAGTTAATGTATATATGTATAAACCTTATCCTATTAATTAATTATGTACAGTGCCGATTAAAAGTCCATGAGCAATCTCACAAAGCAATAGACTGACGCTTCGGTTTGACTTACGACCTTCTTCTATAAGTTGTTACAATACTGTAGACACGCACATTACACACACACACTCACTTTGTCTGCAACCAATGACTAGTTCGATAATCATCATTCGTTTTTAGTTTCATTCGTCTTGTTCACATAAATATTAAAGTTTAGCAGGTAGACCACAAAAAACTAAGTAAATTATTTCGATTTCTGTGGGGTAGATGCAGTTTGTTACAAGTATTCAATTAATAGAACTTTGTTGGTTCGTGCCGTGATAATATTGGTGACGAGCATTTAGCGCAGTGTTGTGGTTATTATTATCAAAAAGCAGGCATAAAATATATTGAAGAGATCAGATCAGATCAGAGAATATTATTGCGCTGCGTAAAAGTGAAGTGAATATCTAATAAAACCGGACTAAGTGTGAGTGTTATCATTTATATATTTCATATTTTACTAAACATAAATCTTAATCAAGGGTATTGTTGATAGAACAGAGGTATTGCTGAGACAGAAGATGCCTTTAAAGTTTTAAATTCATTGTGAGGTTTAATTCGATTAGTGAATAATAAATAATTAGGTATTATGTGTAATAAAAACAATGATTTTCTTTGTTCTAGAGAAATACTGTGACGGTTAAGAGATATGAGGAAGGGGCTTATTATCGAGTAGCAGCGACGTCAAATGGTGAATGAAACAAATGGTTTCATACCAACGAGATATTTTGCTGAATTATTAAAAACACGTCATTATGAACCGTTCGCCGTGCACTCTGAAGCCTTGCATCACTGAAGACCAGCTAGAAAACCGTTTTTGACCTTAAAATATTGACCGTACCAACTTAATAAACAACAGATTCGTTATTGCATTTTTAAGCACGTTTCAATAGGGTGTTTGTCGTATTTCTTGCAGATATACCGAAATTGTTTAATATTATTTTAGTAATAGTATTATTTTAGGATTAAAATTTGAGGTTTAGTTTCAATCTTCTTTTCGTAAAGAAAATGAATACTTAAGCTATAACCTCACTACCAACCAATATTTACTAAAGCCAAATAAAGTTTAAAATAATTAATATGAACAACTGCCTTTAACCTTAAAATCAACAATTTTGTCAGTAGATTTTTTTACATTTTAAGTAGTCTAATATTCTTATTTATTGCTTAATTACTTAGACCATGATCAAAGCTTTATATTTATGGTGCAAAAAAATCCATTTAAAATTTAAAACATTTCAAAATTTAAATATGTCAAAATAATACAAATTGCTTCTAAGTTTCTAGACATCTATTTCACATATTATTCAGGTGAAGTAATGATAAATAATTGTAGCAATTTGATAACTATACTTAAGTAAAATAAACATAACGAATAAATATTATTTATTTTTTATTATAACATATCACGCATTTTTTATTCTAAACCCTTTATTGCAATAACAACATTAATAAATAGGCAGGATATTTAAAAATATTATTATTGCAAACAAAAATAATAATATTTGCAAAAACAGCGCTGTGATTTACGAGATTAGAACCTTAGCCATCTTGAATCTAAGACCAACGCTTAACGCCTTCTGCTATCTGCACATATAATTTACTTTCGAATTTTAGCAATGCGATACACTGGCCAAGGTCACGCGTACGAGTATGATGCGTGCTAACAAAAGTTATGGAAATATAAGTGCGGCGCCCGCGAACCGTGACGATACGATAGTGTGTAGTGCGAACGTTCTCTGTGGTGTGTGTACGGCACTCACACCACAGACGTCTGACTGCTTACACATACAAATGTACGGACTATACCGCGTGTTCACAGCAATACGACTCTTAGCGTGCTCATGCACTTTTGAGCGCTTACTGTACAACATTGAAAATTTCTGTATTTTTGGCCCCCTAAGTAAGAATTTAAAACTGTTTAATAAAATTGTAAAATATCAATAAATAATCTCATCATAATGAATAACGACGTATTAAATGTTTTATATCTAGTGCAATAAGTAAATTATTAATAATGATTTTTATTAGCTTAAAAGGTATAGGTGTGTGTAGGGCAAATGAATGACAATGTACACACGGCTACACATCAATCTATACATTTCCATTATAAGCTGATCTCGCATTGTACGGAAATCCTATACAATACGAGATCAGCATAAACTGGAAATGTATAGCTTGATGTGTAGCCGTGTGTACAATATTTTAAGTGTGACCTACTGTAAAAAGTTATAAAAATATTTATTTATCTTATTTCGCTTTTTTAAAGGTTAGAATTAACCAAAATGCTAAAGTATGGGCGTAACTCTTCAGTTAAGTAGGTAAAAAAATAATGGAGATTAACAGGTTCTGGAGACAAGTATATTTTGAGCAGTTCAGAACTGTACTCGCTTGAGTCATAATTGTATACCATCGCGACATGATTGTATTTCCTGAATTTGGAGCACAGATACAGGTATGTAGGTTGTATTAAATTTTTTTCAATGATTTGTACTCGTATTTAATTAACTATGCCATATCCTGTACAAGGTACACAAGTGAACCAATTACTAAGTAAGTCTAGTTTAAAAGTTTATACCTCGTGGGTATTTATGTACCTAGTTATCAATACTGAAGCACTGTAGAGATAACACTTCAAATTCACGTACTGTCCTATTAATTTTATTACATTAAACCATTAATAAATATGAAATAGAATCAATCCTTCAGGTTGTGAAAAACTGCTTTTACCGGATCTGCTTTACTTATTTGAAATACTATTTTGAAAATAAATATCTGATTAATATGCATTTGTTTTACATAACTAACCTAATTTACAATATACATCCCCTGGGCTGGCTACGGCCACGGTGAGTATTTCAATTTACACTTTACTAACAGCACCAACATTTCAAGTTAAGTATATTATGATCGTCTAAGGCTAAGTACAACCGACGGCGACGCTTCTGAAAAGAAAAACTATATTATATATATAAATGTAAGAAAAAACCTGTCCGATCCGAAAGGGGCTCATAGGTATTATAATAACTAAGAATAATAATAAATAAGAACAATGTGTAAGTTAGCTGTAAGTTTCCCGAATATAATAAAATAAATAAATAAATAAATGAAAGTAATAAAATATCGTATTATTAATTATAAATAAAAGTTATTGCAATTTAAAAATCAATTTTTTTAGGGTTCCGTAGTAAACAAGGAACCATTATAGTTTCGTCATGTTCGTCTGTCTGTCCGCGGTCTAGCTCCGGGACTCTTAGTACTAGAAAGCTGTAATTTGGACACATATTAATTACGCCGACAAAGTGGTAAAACAAAATTATGGTGATGACACGTAAAGTGGTGATGTTTTTTTTTTTTTAACTCGTGGTATCATTGGAAAGGTCATTTTTGGATTCAGGGATCCGTTTGCGAAATATTAAGCTTTAAAGTGCTAATTTTTGTTAAATCAAGTGTCCCCCCCCTGCCAGCTAAATGGTTGGTTTTGGATGTGTGAAGAAAATCACAGCAGTAGTTTATATAACGAAATTAAAAGGAAAATTATCACAGCTAAGTAGGCTCTACAAGTTAACGAGTAATAATCGACCAACTTATATTTGCAGTTGCAAAAACATGTTTTCCCATACATTCCGTACGGGAGAACGTGTTTTTCAACTACAAAGTTAAGTTTGTTTTTGGGATAAATTCATCCCAACTACGGAACCCTTCATTGTGCGTGGTCCGACATGCACTTGGCCGGTTTTTATCGTTACATTCCTGCTAGTACACAGAACCTACTTAATTTATATACCATTGTATAGATAATTTAATGGAGCTTAATTCTGTACTTTTCAAAATAACGAAAAAAATACATCAAAATATTTTTTTCACTCCTCTTGCTCAAAAAGGCCGTCAATATAGAGCGGGGAAAAAATTGCATTTCTTGCTCTAGGGGAAAAAGTAATTTCTTTTTAATTTTTGACAGTTCCAACGAGCCTTGAAAAACGAAAAAGTCTTTATTCTTATGTAGAATAATCATGATTATGGACTCGACTTATTACTGGTTCACAAAAAAAAAAGAACATTTTATTTTTGAAAATGGAACTAAAATCTCTTCGGTAGAATGCGTGCATTGCGTTGCATCAACAGAAAAAATAAAAAAAAACATTGCCGCGAAATCTTCAGAAATTTTCTCTAATTACGAATTGAATTGGTGACCGTAATAATTTACAACAGTGAAAATGTCATCATCTAATGTGAACATCTTCACAGAGGACTGAAATTAAGTTGCCAGAAAAAAACATCTCGTTAAATATCCAGAATTGTACATTTAAATTAAATGAACTATTTAATATTGTATTGGATTATTTCATTTTCTCGCAATCGTAGTGAAAAGTAGAGTGTAACACACGGCGCTAAAACCCATTATAACTCGGTTTCTATTTACTCCCTCGCTAAAGCTCCGGACCTCATTACAATGGGTTATTTTAGCCTCTCGTATAACAATCTACTATTTTTTCCCGTCAGTCAAGTGTGAAACCTGAAAACATTATAGCTTGCGAAAAAATCAATTAATTGAGTAAATTTTTGAAGTAAAAACTTCTTTAGGCGCGTTGGGCATTTTTAAGATGGGACTAAACAATTGATTTCGCGACACTGTTACGACACCAGCTTTTAACCATTAAAAAGACATCAATGTGTAGATTACCGCGGTGCATGGAGTAAAAGACATCAACGCGTTGATTACCGCGGTGCTGATTTTTTTTCAAGTTTTCATTTCTGTCGGCCGGCACTCCCGGGGTGCCACTGTTTTTTTTTAAATAGATTTTTTTCAGCCATAGGAGGAACCCTATTGAAAATGGCTGTTTTTATTCAAAATAGTTGTTTTTTTATACGATCATATGAGCATTATGAGTCGTGCACTTTAAGATTTTCCATTTTTTAGGGTTCCGTAGTAAACAAGGAACCCTTATAGTTTCGTCATGTCCGTCTGTCTGTCTGTCCGCGGTCTAGCTCTGAGACCCTTAGTACTAGAAAGCTGTAATTTGGCATAGGTATACATATTAACTACGCCGACAAAGTGGTAAAACAAAATTATCAAAAAAACGCAGCAGTAGTTTATGTAACGAAATTAAAAGGAAAACTATCACAGCTAAGTAGGCTCTACAAGTAAACGAGAAATAATCGACCAACTTAACTTTGCAGTTGCAAAAACATGTTTTCCCATACATTCCGTTTGGGAGAACATGTTTTTCAACTACAAAGTTAAGTTTGTTTTTGGGATAAATTCATTCCAACTACGGAACCCTTCATTGTGAGTGGTCCGACACGCACTTGGCAGGTTTTTTTTATAAAGTTCGGTTGTGTAGGGGTTTATTATTTCGCATTTTACAACACGTTTCTTTTATTAATTATGGAGTCCTTTCGGTTTGGCTCGAGCCGGTAAACTTACTACAATAATAAGACAAAGGGCGCTGCGGCGTTTGCAGCCGATCGTACGCACGCGCAGTGCACGCCTTATCAGCTGATCGCACTCCGCCCAACGAATACAGATTCAGCCGAAACAGTTCTCTTCTATTTTACGGTTGTGATTTTTATATTCAAGGTTAGATAACAGTTAACTGTTTTCTAAAATCACCTGTGTTATATTGCAGAGTAAAATCGTGCTATCGGAATTTATTCCAGTGTGTGGTTTAACAGACAACAAACATGAAAGCTGCAGCGATGTCGGTTTGGATATTTATAAACATTCTCTGCTTCGGTATGTGCGGCTACTTGTATTTAATTTGGTATCAGTACTGGATGTACGACGAAAAGCAGAGTAATTCGAGCAGGACGTCAGAAAACCCACCTAAAACAATGGTTTCTGGTGTTAATTATCAGAATAAGTACGCAGCGGAAAAACTTCAATTTAAATTACCGTTTAACTCTACTTTAAGAATCGATTTCCTTCGAAAAAACCGGAGGTCGGCAGTCGGCGGTTACTGGGGCAGTGGCGGATCAAGTCAAACGTATAACAAGACTGCTGGTTCATATGGCCTTCCGTCCAATAACATAGTGAGAAAAAACGGCAGTCCCAGGTTCCCCAACATACATATGCCGTTATTGGAGTTCGACAGCGATAAATATATTTGCAACGACTTACTGTCAACGGACTGTGAACAACGAAGCGCGGAATTCAAGGAGCTGTTGTTAAAAGAGTTTCATAGAGTCCTTATGGGGGCGAGCAAAGTGTTTACATCAGGCTTAGACGCTCACAATACATATGATGTTAAATATAATAGCAGTAATCGTAAGACGAGTTCTAGAGATGAGGTGATGTGTGCTCTGAAAGGTGTGAAGTTACGGACTGTGACGGCTGATGATGAACCGTTTGCGAGGCTCGGGTTTAAGATACCGAGAGCACCCCTGCAGGAGGGACGTTACTTTAACACTTGTGCGCTTGTCACAGGCGCTGGATCCTTGCTTGGCTCAGAATTAGGAAAATTTATAGGTAAGCCACGTACTTGTTCCAATTCCTACCTACTAATACCTATGTATAAATAAGGTTGCTCTGTGGATCACTTAATTTATAGTTACAGTTCTGACAAAAATGAATGAGAAGCTTGCTATTTGCCTACGATGTAGGTACTTTTCTATTAGTATAAATTTATGTACCTATTCTCAAAGCCTCTAACTAAGGCGATGCGTACACTGCGCATGATTCACAATGCACATGACTCGTCCGTGATATGACTGTTCTTAACCGTACGTAAGTATGCCTTCGTAGTCGCTAGCCCATTTACAGTTATCGCCCCAAATGTGCTTTAAGTTACAATGCTTTATTATTTGTTTTTCTTGTTAGCTATGTCAGAAACCGGTAATGAGCTCACAAACTTTAAATACATCACATTTTTTTTGAGGTTGTGTAATTCATATACGGCCTATGGGTGTCAAAAAGTTTAAATAGGTGGGTTGGTGCCCACCTACTTACTTCCGAAGCAGACCGCTAATTCCCTTTTATTTCAAATATTATCTTATGTATTGAGTATCTATATACTTTATAATACGTGTATGTATGGTCAGTATGGGTAGGTGATCGACCGTGTATTGTGCCACTTATCGCATCGGATCTCCGCTTTGTAAAACGCATTGACATGCGTAGTCGCCCCTCTTCGGCGAACGGCCCAAATCGTATGCGAATCACACGAATTATTGTCCATGATACTTCACTGATTACTCAGTGAAACAGATTAAATAACTACATTATTATGTCAGTAAGTATATGCTCTTGCCAATATGTATGGTAATGCTATGATGCAGGTGTCCACTTTGAATTTAATTTAATTAACCATTATTGTTATGCACTATTTTGTATTGTTTGATTAGGTGCTACAGAAGTACACATAGGTACCTACCTAATATAAGTATGTTTGATCTAATTTAATAAGTAAGATATAGGTTACCTACTAGTTTTTGAGAAAATCGCGTAGGTATGTAGGTAGTTGGGTATACCTATTTAGTGCCGGATTAGGCCCCGCGCTTGGAAGAACAAACAACAAGGCATACTACCGGTAGGTCCAATGTAATTAATAGTACAGTTCAATTCAAACTTAATGGCAGCTCGGAAGTGAGCTACTCACTGCGCAGTATCGCACCCCTCACCCCCGCTGACCCATGAATTCGTTGCTGCGCAGCGATTCGCCTCATGTTTCAAGCCGCCATTTAATTTTGAATCGGGGTGTACCTGGGCGACCGAGCTCTGCTCTGGTGAAAATAGAGAATGCTCATTTAATAGTATAGGAACGTTCATACTAATCCATGTAGGTATAGTACCTACTTATTCCATGCTGCCATGATAGTAGGTACTTACTAATTCTATGCTGCCATGTCATTGTTCTAATGTCATTATTCTCATGTCATTATTTACATGTCATTATTCTCATGTCATTATTCAATATCTTGTTCTAAACTTTGGGCGACCGAGCTCTGCTCGGGTGAAAAATGGAGAAAACGAATTTTCCCAGATATGAGACCTAGCTAGATCGATTTTTCGCCCCCGTAAACCCCTATATTGCAACTTTCATCGAAATCGTTAGAGCCGATTTCGAGTACACACACAAGTTGCAAGCTACACAATTACACATCAAGTTGTACATTTCCAGTTTATGGTGATCTCGCATTGTATAGGATTTCCGTACAATGCGAAGTCAGCTTATACTGGAAATGTACAGCTTGATGTGTAGCTGTGTGTACGTGAGTACAAATACATATACTTATAAAATATATACAAATATTGCTCAAAATAAATTTAACCTCTCCGAGGCGGGATATTAATGTTTTTTCAGCATATTCACATTCTAACTTATGGGTACAACAAAGAACCTCTGTTTTTCAAGTCGATAAGTTACATCACTAGGTAATGTCTTCATGACATTACTGCCACTCATTAGATACAGATTCGTGAACAGAAACAGGGTACACCTTTTTATGTTATGCCCTACACTCGTGGTGAGATAGGGGGTGGCCAATTGTGTGGTCAATCAAATGCGAACACTTATCTATAAGGAAAAATGTGCTGTGCGTGGCATATAGGTGTCTACCAATGTATACGCCACGCTCACCACAGCACAGCATAGTATTAGATAAATGGCTCTAAGTAATATGGGTTCACATACACTCATTCAATTTCAGTTTGCTTTTGGGATCTTCACTGGCTTATTGATGAGTTTGTGATATTATAGGTAGGTATCTAGTTAGAGAACATGGCAAAAAAATCATTATAATTTGGTGAATCGCGGTTCTATATTGGGCAGCCCTAGGCTATTGTCACGCAAATGACTACTGCTTTGCTCGTTATACAATCTGTTATCACGCTTTGATTTATTCATGTCACTACTTATCTATCTTTTACACAGCAATGCATGGTTTGATATGCTGATTCGATTGTGTTAACTACGATAGGTTTGCCCAGTGGCGCCGGCGGCGGCGCCTGCGCCGCGCCGCTCTTCTGTAATACCAACGCGTCCGTACCGGAAACACCGGCAATTTATATCAGATAATGAAAGTCGTACCTATAAAAGTTGTATAATATAATGAAGTCGTATAAAAGTTGTATTGTTTGTTTATTTCCAAAGTCAAAATTTTCTTAAATAGCTTTGTAACCGCAAAATGATTCCCGATATTTCTGTTTTGATTCTTAGGGGTCCTGCACATTCATTCACAAAATTGCATTTTTATGTTTTTTTTAATTCACTTTACGCATGCTAAATATCAAAGGTAAAAAATTTGATGATTCACAATTGCAACGAATAATATTATCATTTTATTACATTTGCGTTAGTCACTCAGTAACCACATGTCTTTGTCCTTTCTCGAAAATCTGCTGATAACTTTATAGCCCAGACATGGAACAGACAATGACACATGCTTCCGAGTGGGGTGACACGTGTAAGGACATCTTTACTTATTGTTTATTAAAGATTTGCGTACTGTTTTCCTTTTCCTAGGTAGGTACATGGCAGGACGTAAAGAACTCTACGTATCAATCAATAAATCAATCAGTTTGTCACAATTCAATTCTGAATATAAGAAAGGATTTTCCCACGTAGACTGCTCAAGCCTCAACACTCGATAGATTTCCGCTTCCAAGTTAGGTACCTACTTAAGCAACCTTCTTTTACTGTACAGTTGTACTATATTGTGACCAGACAACACAATATTGTGTTTGCTGTAGATATTCTCTCTATACACAGCTGGTTGCAAGCCAAGTCGAACTTAAAATACATACATGCAATAACTCCGCTAACAGAGCCGAACATGATTTTTTATTGACTTTCTGCAAAACAAAACAAAACATTACTTACGTAGGAAAATGCCTTTAACGATGTCGAGAGTTCTACGACAATATAAAATCTCAAGAAAGCAAAAAAGATACATCGCATTTCAAAGAAACTTTAAGTATCGCAAGTGTAAGTAAGTAATATAAAATTAAACTGCTTGTTTCTGAGGAAAGCATTTTGCCGGAGCTTTTGACCGAGCTTAACTTGAAATTCGTCTTCATATCGGCTCATCTGCGGCAGGCTGTGCTAAACTCTGCTAAAGAAAGGGAGTGACGAATGACATGGAAATGTATGGTGCCACACCCCCTCGTTCCTCGAGCTCGACTCGAGTTGTTTTGAGTTATTTTTCTTGTGTTGGAATAGTCATTTACAGCACATAAATGATGCTTTATATATTTTTTTCATCCCGGAATTCTCATTAAATTAACGATACCATACCATACCCAAAAATTGAATTATTTTATCTAGCCCATGATATTGGAGGTCCATGATTATCATGTCTGTTGGAAAGGCAGATGGCTAAGTCTAAACCAAGATTTCGTTGTATTTGCGTCAAGTTGAGGCTATCAAGGTACAAATCGTAACTACAGTAATAACTTGTTTATGTTGATACTAAGTAATCGTTCATCTAATTTTTCTTTGTAATTTTTATGGTGGGTAGTAAAGGAAGCGCAAAACACAGTGGGAGGTTTGTGATTTATGTAAATGGCCGGACTTCAAACGCCGAAACCGCGCAATTTTGGCAAAGTTTTGAACTTTCGATTTATCACTTGGAGAAAAGTTTGTTTCAAGAAAAATGGCGGTAAATAAGGTGTACGTAAATATACCGTAAGTCCGTAAGCAAGGCTGTTCTAACTATAGGTATTTTACGCAGTAATGAAAGAAAAGCTGTCCAGGATACGTGTGGTATTGTTGGCGTGGTGTCATCAACCCACACGTAAAGGGCGTGCATAATTCATGTTGTACCATTGTGCGCTTCCAACATACAATACGCCGGCAATAAGGCGCTTCCCGCGCTCTCCTGAGCCTTTATATTGCTGTTATTATCTATAATGTTGGCAGTAACGGTCCAAGGGAATGTGAGTTTATCCTTTCATAGACAAACCGAGGTAGTTATTTGTAAATATTATATGTAGATGTTAAGTTTTCATATTTTAAGAAAATGGAGGATAATACATATTATTATACCGATACATAAATAAGGCTTCTCGGATATTTTTATGAAAACAATTTCTCTATGATTTCCCTCTGTGGATTAGAATGGTTATTGAACAATCAGTATTATTTAGCGGTCACCGTTTGTTTCCTCTCATTTGATAAATAACAAAACAAAACGAAGTAAAATGAAATGTAAGTAAGCATTCTGTAGCTGTGATAAACAAAAGGGCTGCGCCTGTTGCCACATACATTATTGAACAGTTTTATTTTCCATTAAATGGTGTCGTCTCAGCATTTTCTTTTGCTTTTGAAGTTAGCACTACTGATTTCCATAAATACACATTTATGATTTAATTCTA
Source organism: Agrochola litura (assembly GCA_949152395.1). Taxonomy (NCBI): domain Eukaryota; kingdom Metazoa; phylum Arthropoda; class Insecta; order Lepidoptera; family Noctuidae; genus Agrochola; species Agrochola litura. Next base: position 15,194,519 of record OX424493.1, read on the forward strand.
AGTAACAGTTCAGTTTTATAATTGTTACTAACGTAAAAAGTAAGTACCTACCTACATATCTACCAGTAGGTACAAACATCCGCCAATAACTCAGTGAATGACAGGAAAAGTAACCGTTTATTTAATTACAGTTGAAGAATAGGTGTAATTATCAGGGCTTTAATTATCAATCTCGTTGAGTACTTCTATTGTTCCGCTTTCTTATATGTACGGAGCATCGTGTCGCCGGGCAGCCTGGCGGGGCGTGCGGAAGATTGCATGTTGTACTTCTGTGGATGACTTGATGCCCAGTGTAAAGCCAGCCGTCCACCGCCAGCTAAACTAACTAAGTTTAGCTGGCGGTGGACGGCTCGCTTAATACTTATTGGCAGGTCGGGTTACGTAATATTGCATACATGTAATCCTTTACCTCGTTATATATGTCAGAGATGATTTAAAACAAATGTTTGATTAGTTTATTTTGATAATTAATTAACACCTATTTTTTGTCAACATCACGTCCAAATTCGCAAGTGTGAACCCGTGATGATAAATATAATGATAACTATTTTACAAACAGGTGCACCTATTTGGTTACTTGAGTGAGTTTCGAGCATTACTGTTGTACAAGTAGGCGTTACTTACTACTTTAACAGGTACTGAAACTTAGCGAATACAAAGAAAAAAGATTTCACTCATTTGTGGTCTATGAATGTTTCAAAATTGCTGAAATGGAGCGGAAACACTCCACAAGGTCTGGTAACGTTATTTTATAAACGTAAAGAGACGTTGCAATAGGTATTGTATGAATTACAAGAGCCAAGGCCTTGTACGAATTATAACTATTATGACAATGATCTATGGTCACGATTGGCGGTCAAAAACTTGTTTGTTTTGTATTTTTTTTTAATTCTGTGTAATTTTTAATGCATTGCCAACTTATTATTACCCGGAAGGAAAGAACTAAATGCTGTATGAATGATACAACATAGGTTTAAATAAGCTTAGTCAATAACTGGGTTGTACCTAGGGTTGCCAACTTTTTTATATCAACGACATAACATAACATCACGCCTGTAATCCCCGAAGGGTTTGGTAAAGGTATACCCATAGTACCTACACCCACATTTCGCCAGTTATGTTTAAGTCCTATGTAATACTGGGCGAGCCTATTGCCATCAACCGGGCACAAATCCAGGCTCCGGGCTGCTACTGAGAAATTCCAGATGGAAAAACCCTATAACACTTTGCCCGACCCGGGAATCGAACCCAGGACCTCATACTCAGCAGTAGCGCTTGTGCCCACTAGACTAACGAGGCAGTCAATTTTATTTTTATATCAAATATAGTATTTTAGAAGTCATTGCCATTAAAAATGTAGTAGATGGCGAAAAAATATAGTAGGTATATTTGAAAAGCATTTTTATTCTTTAAATGCATATTTTTGCTACTAGGAGGGTGAAACTTCATTAAGAGGTTTTTAAATGTTTCATAAAAAAAATTACACTCAAAATTAAAGTAATTGGCGCGATAATTTCTAAATTTTTTATTGAAATTAAAATATAGTACTTTCGCCTACTATATTTTTTCTTTAGAAATATAGTATTTAGGCCTCTAATATAGTTGGATAATATATTAAATAGTAGGGTTGGCAACCCTAGTTGTACCGCATAACCTAGATAGTTTTTTTTTGTTATTTCACTGTTATGCTGCACCGGTTGACGTCATCACGTCACCGCCGGCTGTCGCTGAAAATCAGCGCTGGCGCTGAGCGATGGCCGTTTTGCGTGGATGTGACGCATATTTTCCTCCAATTTGTCATTTACGTGTTTTAAAAAAAATCTTTCTTTGCGTCATGTTTACCGCAAATAAACGTTTTTTCTTTCTTTCTATATAAGCAATTTACTCAGCAGGAAAAGCTTATACCAGTGACAAAGTATTTCTGTTAATAAAAATAAAAAAACCCTACTAAATTTGGTGACCTAATGTTAGGCAGCAAGCCTGCCGTTAGAGCACTAAAATCGGTAAGGTAATAAATATGTTGACGTAATAGTTAAAATAAATGGTACCTGCTTATACAAATATTTGTGCGCCGTTGACGGGAAAACATAGCGTTAATTTCACATCTGTGCTTTTTTCTTTACCTACGTGCAACAAATAAAAATATGTGAATTTGAATTTGAATCATGTGTAGGCCCCAAAAGTACCGACTTTTAATTTCTGTACCTATATAAGCTTAAAGCTGGATGATCTAGTATACCTATATCTTGACATTTGACATTATTTTACCTAATACTCTTTTATAAGTAAATAGGTACAGAACTTAACAGGTGAGATACATTTAATACGGTCCGGATGAGCGGGCTGGTATCCACAACTCCAGGTCAAAACGCGTATTTTGCGTACGGGTGGGAAAATGGGTTATTCAATCCACCCCAGCTCCTCAAAGAAGGCCAGCAACGCCTTGGTGTCACTGACAATCTCTCTTAGGGTACCTGGGTTACCGAAGTACCTACTTGGCCCTGTTTGTGGCGACCACCAGGCAGTTTTAGCTGTTGTCTCGTCGTCCTCCATGCAGGCTCTGCATAGCGGACTGTCTGTCTGTGACTCCTATGACAAAGAGGTGTTTATTAAATGACCCATGGCCAGTTACAGCTGCTGTTTCGTTAGTCGGAGAACCTGTTTCGTGACGCGGCTATCGATTATAGTGCCTCCTTGGTCTGCCTGCATTCACCGTGGTCCAACCATAGTTTGTGATGTTGGTCCCTGGTTCGTTTCCTTACCAGAGTACGTAGGTACCCGAAGGGGAGTGGCGCAACGGGTTCAGGTCCCACTGGTGCTATGCTCGACCCCCTTCTGGCAAGTTCGTCGGCTGCGTCGTTGCCCCGCGAACCGCTTTGTTCTTTGATCCATTGAATGGTTATATTATTGAGGCTACCCACCTGGTTAAGGCGCTGGTAGCACTCGTATATCAGCCCAGAGTCAACAGTGTGACTGTTTAGCGCTTGCAGAACAGCCATGCTGTCTGAGAGAATTCCTATCGAATGGTCCTTAACTTCCCTGGCCATGATGACTGAAGCAGCAAGAGATACACCCATGCAATGGATGAGCAACCTTACAAATAAATTTATTTATGTCGACAGATTCTCACGACATGGTATTAAGATTCAACAATGCGCCCACTGAAAATTATACGGAGAGTGTGGGCTCCAAGACTACTTTCAGAGTGCTCAATTCACAGGTAGGTTAGTAACTGTACCGATAAAATAAAAATATTATTATAAATGCTACGTTATGTAATACCAAAATATCGAGCTAACTTAAATAATTTTAAAAAGTCGTGTACGTATGTACACATGAAACGTACTCATATAATTGGGATAGAACTTCACTTACAGGTAAGTTTGTTTAATCATCAATTATATTACGTACGTTTCATTCTTCAGATAAATAATAGACACATGTAGATGTTTAGAGATTATTTTTTTTGTAATTAGATAGTATTAAATGAACAAGAATAAAACTAGTGTTTTACTACTAGAAATCATTTAATTATTCAACACAACTTCAACATTTTTAGATTTGCACAAAACAAAAAACAAGGTTTAATAATTTAGCTTTTATAAATGTACAACATTCATTTAGACACCTGTTAAGAAAACACAATCGGATAAATGAACACTCGTAATCACAGGTAATAAAGTCCCGGTTGTTAACCAGGGAGAATAACTGATCTTGTGAAACAAGCATCACTGGACGATTATATAATTTAGCAAACGTCTACGATGATTGCGACCAACCAACAGTCCTCCTGATGACGTCAATCGAGACGCCTTGCGTGCGCGCCGTGGATGTGACTGCATGTCAGGTGCTGTGCGCACCAAACGTCGAGACATCCACGCCACTCTCCGCAAGCACCTGCTTAATCCATCGGCTGGTGGTTTATGTGCAGGTGGCCTTACAAGGTCGCTTGTATGACATCAGAAGATTTACAACTGTATCTGGCCTTAAATCTTTTGTAACCGACAAATCTTTTGAAGTTGTCGCTGGACAAATATTTTCTTCGAAGTAAGGCAGGAATAAAATTGGTTGGTCACGACCGGGCGCAGATGTTTTAATGATATCGGAAATTATATTGTTTACTCCGTTAGGACAAATATGAATGTTTTTAATTTTAATTGATGTAGGTAATTGTTTGCGCTCTGTGAGTTATGCATTAGGCTAATAAGATTACAAGCTTCTGAGAAATCTTTTTTAAAGGTAATTCTATATTAGGGTCCCATTGAGCGATTTGTTGTAAACCTATTTGAGGGTTCCACGTAGATGCGTATTTTGGGATGTTTGGCCTTAATTTATAGGTTCGGATCCTTTTAATAACCTTTTGATGTATTCATGAGATCGTAAATCATCGCCAAATAGTAAACTTAAAGTCGAACGATAACTATTAAGAGAGCCGTAAGCTGCACCTTTATCGAACTGTTCCGTTAAGAATGATAATACTGACGGAATACAAGATTTGTATGGATCTATTTCATTGTTAAGGCCACACCATATTGTTTATTTATTTATTTATTTATTTATTTGGCACCTCAACGACTTGCTCACTTAAACATACACATACAAAAATCAATGTGTTCTTTGCTAAAAATGCCATCATTAAATCCAAAGAGGCCACAGGGGCACCTCGTTTAATGAACGCTTTCCTGAGAGATTCGCTGCACCCAGGGTCCTTTGATTTGAGGGTTCCACCATATATTGTAATTTTCGGAATTTCATTTCATTCATTTTTGATATCTTTTTTTTCATTTTTATTTGAAGTGAGCATTTTTTGTAATAGAGAGTACCAGGGTTACGAAGGCCAATGGGGAAAGACAAGTATGTCTTCAGCCTTATCTATTATGACTTTTTCTAAACATTTTAATATTAGAGAGAAAGGTGGGAAGGCATAAAAAAACATGTTATCCCATGGAATTGTGAACGCGTCTATCGCTACGGTATCTGGGTCTGGTTTCCATGATACATATTGCTGACATATGGCATTGGTGTGAGAAGCGAATAAATCGATATCTGGTTTGCCTAGTCTAGTTATAATTTTATCAAATATTTCATCTGACAATTTTAGTTCTATGTCTTTGTTAATCTTGCGAGATTCTTCATCAGCTTCTTTATAATCTTTGCTTTTAATATAAGATGCAGTTAAAAATAAATTTCGCTCTTCGCACCAACGCCAGATTTCTCGTGTCAAGTCGTTTAAATGGGGGTATTGGATACCACCCATGCGATTAATGTAGCTTAATGCTGTGGTATTATCGATACGTAATAGAATGGAACAGTTACGTATGTCACATGCAAAACATTTGAGACCAAAAAATACTGCCAGCAGCTCTAAGTAGTTGATATGGAGTTCTAACTCGGTTAACTTCCATTTACCGTTAACTCTTTCGCTATCGCAAAATGCGCCCCAGCCAGACCTGAAGGAGTCTTTAAAAAAAAATTGTTGAGATTATCAGGCCTTAAGGAAGTAGATGTCGAAAAAATGTTCTGAGACTACCATTCTAGATCTGGCAGTATTACAGGCGAAAGACTAAATTTAGATTCGTATGTTTTATAAGTCTTTTATGCTAAGTTCTTTTGTCTCTCGAGACGTTTAGTATACACCCAACCAGTGGGCCCTTCCCGGTCCGTCTATCGCCAACGCGAGCATGGTCGAACAGCTTGTTGTTTCATCCAGCGCAAGTGAGAATTGCTAACAAGCAAGTGAGAACGCGATAACATTGTGCGAAAAATAACTTGTTTCAGGAAATACGTGTTTTTGAATACGCCTTATAAGTTTGTGAAATAAATGTTTGTCATTTAGAATCTCCATTACATGTGCGAGGTTTCTATGACGATGTTTTCTTTAATTTTACAATTTAAGAGTACATTATGAACGGTCAAAATTCAGGTAAAATTTGTGCAAAAAAGCAGATTTTTGGAGGCTTATATTGAATTTGTTTCGCTAAATTTTTATTTTTTGCTTTCATAGAAACCTAGATATAGTGCACAAGATACCTATTAGTTAAAAATAATTAAAGAAAGATATGTTACAACGCCATAATCACGTACGAGCGTTTGTATGAAAAGTATGACGGGTTGGCCCCTCTTACGCACAAGCGGATGTAAAAACACCGATAATACTGGCAAACTCTTTAATAGTGCAACGTGGTCAGGGAATCATTTTTTTAAACTACTTAGTTTTGAAATATGTATTCATTTATCATTCGGTAAGGATAAAGACATGTTATAAGTGTTATAATTAAAACCTAGGAATTTAGTCTATTGTGCTGGTTCTAAAGAGTTTTTTCGAATTTTATCACGAATCCTAAACATCGTAACAGTCTCCTTTAAGTTATTTAAGCATTCAGTATATGTATGGCCAATACATAACAAATCGTCGAGATATATAACAGATGCCGATGTAACAGCCGCGATATCTGAGGTGAGCCACAACCTCTCTCATAATTTTCGTAAATGTTCTTGGTGCCGATGATAAGCCATTAGGCATAGCTTTGAACTCATAAGTTAAATTTTCACCGACTTCATTATGAAATTGAAATCTTAAATATTTACTGTGTGATGGATTAATTGGTATGATTCCTTTAAGTCGATCGTGGCCATAAAGCAATTATGAGGAATCAATTTGCTAGCTGTTCTATAGTCCTCCATTCGAAAATGATTTTGACTAACGAATTTATTTAACAATTTTAAGTTTAAAATAAATCGTTTCCCGTCATTTGATTTTGAAGTTATGAATATTTTAGAAATAAATTGATCTGATTGTGGCTCAAATTCATGTATCGCGCCTAATTGTAACAAGTTGTCGAGCGCCACAGACATATCTCTCTGTTCTTCATTCGTAAACGTGTTAGACGGTACAACATGTTGATATTTTTTTTTTTTTAAATGGTTTCATGTAGCCATTTTTAATCTAATCCAAGACTAGTAGAACTAGTGATGTTCATCTAAAATTTGTAAAAATATTGTAAACGACCTGCTTTTTTATATTTTAATTAGGTCATCTCGTAGTTGACCTCTGAGATCATGACTACTTAACCGGGCTTTCCTGTGGGTGCTTTAAGCTAATAATAACCCCTGGCTGGAGGTTTTAAGTGTAGTACTTAAAACCTCCAGCCAGGGGTTATTCAACTATGCTAATTAAAACTAGGTGAACGCTCGCTATGGGCACCCCCTGTGGGGTACGAATCTCGGCTTAGGGCGTTAACCGGAGGGAGGACATCAAGGATGGGACGGGCTAGATCAAAGTTTTGATCATGATTATTAGTCGGGGAGTTTAAAGCTACGTGCTCAGCTGCAACAACTGCTGGCACCTTGTTATCGAGCAAGGGTCGGGGGGAGTATCATTTACTCGGGGACGCTGTCACGATCGCAAAGGACCTCGGCGGCGAGGTCGGAATGACGGGAGGAGTCTGTTTTTGTACACTATGCTGGTCTCCCTACTGCTCTCCTGAAGGAGATATGGGGTCGTCAGGGTCGTTATGGGGTCGTTAGGGCAGCGAGTTCGATTGATGTAAATGACCTGCGTGTACCTGTATCGCTAGCGTCGAGTTTGGGCACGGTGCTTGCCCTGGCTGGGGGAAGCTCGAGGTCGTGTCATCATCGGCTGTCACTGCTCGCGGATATCCCCCTCGGCCCTCCCTGCTCGCCGAGATATAACGAGACCAGTCCCGTTTTTCGAAAACCGAGACCTCGCTGTCGATGGTACAGCTGTGGGTGCGGGTAAAGACGTCGCCCTTTAAGCGGATTTTTTAATCAGCGATCCTTGTCGCTCAATAGTTTTAGAAGCTCTTATGGTTTCTGAGAGCTTTTGTCCGAAAAGCGTCTTGTCTCTTTCGTGGTCCTTTATAAGTGGCGTAAAAGACTTGTCCAGACAGGGAATTATGAGTTTTGTCCTCATCGAGTTTTGGTCGCTCAAGATCCTACAGCTATCAGAAAGAATCTTAATAGCCTGAATTTTATCATTTCCTAGGAGAAGCTGGGTAATAGCTTTATTAAGCGCGCTTATACCGAGGCCTAGTTGATCTTGTTTCAACTGAATATTTTTATCACAGTTAATAATAATTTCTGAGACCGTAGCCTTAATTTTCGGATTCAAAGTAGGCACCCTAAGAAGTTTGCAGCTCTCCGGTATCTGATACTCTTTAAGTATTTTTTCCTTGAGATCCTTGGCAACTCCTTTTTTTTGTGAAGGAATCCAACGTTGTGCTAAAGTGTGGTGTATGTTTTCGCCATAAATCGGCTGTTCATCCGTGGTATCGCCCAGCGCTGATAATTACTTATAATAATTCCGGATCGAGCTGTGGAGAATCATCCTGCGCTAGTTGAATCGGCGCCTCTGGAGTCATTTCAATTTTTCCTTGAACGTCATGAGATTCAACTGGAACGTGAAACTGCGTCGCCGTGATATCATCTTCATGGTTCCGTCGTCTGAAACGATCATCGTTTCAAATGTAAACCAACTGGCCAAGCGTTTTTTAAACGTTTTTTAAACCCTCGTGTTGACCCGCAGTCAACCTCCAGGCATATTTTACTCATCGTGCGATACCTTCATGATACCCTCAAAGTGATATCCTGCAGGGTAGCTTAGAGATGCTAATTTATTTATTATGTACCACATAAAAAGTGTATAAAAGGTATCACGTATACACAGTTTTGTAAATGGTTGAAACTCGTACTTACACGAAATCAGTTAATAAAAATACATCATAACTAACCTTGGTTTTTCTCGAAATCTGACGCAGATGAATATATAATCACACGACTTCGTTTTTTGTTTGCTTGTTCTTTTAAGTCTTTTAATTTTATTTTCATAGTAACTAATTTTGTTGTCAGACATAATGAAAAAGTAATTTGAAGATAACTTTAACGAAATATCACTGAATATATAAAAGTATTGAAGAGTGAGTGCTTGTTGCCGCGCACAAAGAAAGAATGAGGAGCGTCGGCGCCGTTGCGGCGGGTTGGACGGAGCGCAAGCAGGGAAGTTTCTCAATCTACCCTAATAATAAGTGCGAAGTTGCCAGTACAATGAAAGTACTACATATTGTGTCTATTATTTATCTGAAGAATGAAACGTACGTAATATAATTTCACTGAAGACCTTTTATCAAGAAGAAATATAATAAAAATAGAACCTAATGGCATCACATGATCTTTTTCACTGCGAATTGCCAGTAATTGTAGTATTTTCTATATTTCCATAGAGGTTGGACTACGGTACCTAACAATAAAAGGCAGACTGATTTAGAAAGAGAAAGAATATGAAGCCATTTCCAGTAGAGATAAAAAAAATGGCTTTCTACAGTGATTTTCTTTTAAAAAAGCCAGTAGCAGATGAAAATATTCACGAATATAATAATAACCAAAAAGGTTTTCGTTTTATAAATTAAACAAGTTTTGGGTTTCACAGAATTTTATTTCTATTTCAGGTAATAGCCAAGCCCGAATTTAACTTTTTGGAGGAACCGTTGTTTCGAAATGTGTCTATTCTCATATGGGATCCGGCGAAGTACTCAGCGACACTAGAAGACTGGTACCATTCACCTGATTATCCTCTCTTCCCCGTTTATAAGAAGTAAGTTAACTTTTCGCGAGTGCCTCTGCTGCCGGCACTGGCAGCTGATTTGGTCGACGCTGCTGGCTATTCATACAACTGCCAGTGCTAGTATCCGAATTTTCTACCAGCGTTGGTATATCAAAAGTACTTAACTTTTCCGACCGATTAAATGTTTATTCGAAGATCGATTTTATTGTTATATTATATTTTTTTCCGTCTGACTTTGTTAGGTACCTAACTACTTATAGTGTATACACTACATTTTGACGTTCGAAAAGTGCTGATTCTCAGCCTAGTTTGAATAAATGACTTTTGATTTTGATTTTCATACTATTAATTAGTAAACTTCGCAACAGCTGAAAAAATGTAAATATATTTATTTTAAGAAAAAATTAGACTTGTTTTTTTACAGTCTATACAAATAAATAAAATTGAAGTGTCTGTTTGTAATGTCAAAAAACAGCTTTTTATTAATTGTATATGAAAGTATATATGGTACATACAACAAAAACCATTTTTAAATTTTTGTCTGTCTGTTTGTTTGTTCCGGCTAATCTCCGAAACAGCTGGTCCGATTTTGACGAGACTTTCACCGGAAGATAGCTGATGTTATAAGGAATAACTTAGGCTACTTTTGTTTTAAGAAAATACTTAGGGACCTGCGTAAAAAATAAAAACCCTTGAAATCTGTATCTATACAAATAAATAAAATTGAAGTGTCTGTTTGTAATATCCAAAAAACAGGTTTTTACTAATTGCATATGAAAGTATATATGGTACATACAACAAAAACCATTTTTTAAATTTAATCTGTCTGTCTGTTTGTTCCGGCAAATCTCCGAAACGGCTGGACAGATTATGACGTGACTTTCACTGGCAGCTATACAAATAAATAAAATTAATATATGGATTTCGACGCGAACTAGGTCGCGGGTAGCAGCTAGTCCTCAATAATTGTCTTTTTTTCATTGTTTCAGGTTGCTTGAACAGAATCACAACGCAGATGTTCATTTGCTGAACCCTCAAGTGCTATGGGAATTATGGTCGGTGCTGCAAGACACGTCTCCTTACCGTTTACGGAGAAACCCTCCGTCATCAGGCTTTATAGGTGCGTCATTAAAAATATGAATTGGTAAAAAAGGATTTGATTTGGTGACTGTTTACGTAACGGATTTCCCGGAAAATAATAATTTTAACATAGATTATCATTAAATAGAGCTACTACTAGATATTACTAGTTATTAAGTACTTATCTATGGTGCAGCTTTTTTTTTTTTGTGTTGGCAATTATCTAATAACTTCTCCCGCTGACGGGAGGGCGTGTCAGACTCTTACTGACTAAAACCCACCCGTGTTCCTTCGGTTGCCCTGTTGCCGGGGGCCACGATGTCCCTTTCGGCCCATATACCTACCTACCAGTCTCTCGCGCTAAGTAGATAGCTACCTTTCAGGTCTATGGTTCGCGCTACACCGTTGCGCGCGCGTGCGCATGCTGGAGTACGTGCCGTCTGCACGCGCGTCGCGCCGATGCCACTACCACGCGGCGCACGACGACGCCGCATGCACTCTTGGCGCATGGCACCCACTTGCACACGAGAAGACCCTCGCAGAGCGCATGCGTGATAATCAAGACGTAGAAGTCTTCCAACGAGGAATTATTGATGTACCCGGATTTAGTAACATTTCTTGTCCTTGAATACTGTGCTGGTTATAGATTTTTGAGTATTGTTTGAGGTTAAATGTTGCCAAAATAGTTATTATTAAATGGTTATTATAGTTTAGCTGAATTATTGCTGTATCATACTACATTGCATATGTTGTTTTCTAACCTACATTATTTTTTACGCGCTCACAATAATCCCTTTCATTTGACCGAAATTCGACATTGGGTTTTCTGATAGTTTTTAAATTACCTTCTTTCGTGTTTAATTGTTATAAGCAAAAAGACATTAGTAGTGTTTCGCATCGATAATAAAAGCATTGTTCGCGGCGTTAACGCAACGCCTACGCTACGCTACGTAGCGCTACGCAACGCTACGCAGTGCTACGCCACGCTCACGCGGCGGGTTGCAACACTCGACGGTTGCTAAGCTAGGACCGTCAACCACAACAGCTATCAGAATATCCTAACTAATATTACAAATGCGAAAGTGAGTTTGTTTGTTTATTTGTTACGCTTTCACGCTAAAACGGCTGATTTGGATGAAATTGATACATGGGTAGACCGTGAACTGGATTTGGACATAGGATACTTTTTATCCCGACATTCCCATGGGACCGAGACTTATGCGGGTGAAACCGCGGGGCGCAGCTAGTGGATCTATAAAGCACACACACAAAGTTTTGTTCCTATGATATTTATTTGATACCTTCATCTCATATCTATTCAAATTTCAAATAGCCTTTATTAGCAATCTAAAAAAACTAGTTTTACAGTTTATAAAAATTAAAGGTCAATTAAAGGTTCATATAAATTTCTCAGTAGCAGCTCGGAGCCTGGATTTGTGCCCGGTTGATGGCAATAGGCTCGCCCCCTATTACATGGGACTTAAACATAACTGGCGAAATGTGGGTGTACCTGCTACAGGGACACCTCTGCCCAACCCTTCGGGGAAACAAGGCGTGATGTTATGTTATGTTATAAATTAAAGGTTTAGTTAGACATCAGACTTCTCCAGAAAGCTTTGCTCTTTAGCATAGGCCTCCCCCAGGCTTTTCCATAACTCACGATCGTGAGTTTTTCTCCTCCATGTCCCTCACGCAGTAGTTCTCAAATCGTCTTCCCATCTTTGAAATGGTCTTCCTCTTTCCTTTTTCCTTCTCTGAGATACCATTCTGTTACTTCTCTGGCCCATTTTCTGTTTCTATCCCTGATGACGGTACCTGCCCACTTCCATTTCAGTTTTTTATTGTGTAACTCACGTCTGCTACGTTTGTTTTTCTTCTTATAACATTGAGATTTACTTTGTCTTTTTTCTTTATATTTAGCATGCTCCTTTCTATGTTGTGTTGATATGTTTCCAATCTTTTATGTTTTCTTGTGTAAGGAGCCACGTTTAGCAACCGTAGGTCATACTAGAAAGAATGCAGGAGTTAAATATGTGACTTTTTAGTCTAATGTACTTCTTGTTTACATCTTGGTTCAGCAAAGCTTCCCATATCTTCGCATGTTTAAGAGAATCGAAAGCCTTACTGTAATCCACGAATGCTAAGTTGTATGATAATTTATATTCGCTGTACTTTTCTATTACTTGCTTAATTGTGTGAATATGGTCCATAGATGAAAATCCAGTACGAAATCCTGCTTGTTCATTGGGTTAATTGTCGTCTAGAATTCTCGTGACCCGGCCAAGTATGATCTTAGAAAATATTTTGTACAGGTTAGTCATGAGACTTATAGGCCTATAGTTCCCGATGTCTTCTCTGTTTTCTTTTTTGTGAATTAAATTGTCGAGGCTGACCACTGTGTTGGTATTTCTTCTGTATCCAGAATTTCATTAAATATAAGTAACTAGTAGAGATTTGAAGATGACTTCCGCAGAACCTTTTAAAAATTCGTTGGAAATTTCATCTTCACCAGGGGATTTTCTACATTTCTGAGAGTGTATGGCTTTGTATATCTCACAATCTATGATTGGCGGTATTTCATCTTCATCGGAGTTGTCTGCCAGGTTAGGTAACGAAGATGGCGATTTTTCATTGTACAATTCTTTATAAAATACCTACATTAGTTTGAATCAAATAATAATAAAGTGGCTACCACCTAGATGTCCTATTTAATTATGCCTGTAACGAATTGCTTTGTGTATGTTTGTTACTCCATCGTACATGTTAGCCAATGATGATGATTGTAATATTAATTAGGTTTATAGATTTTTTTGATTTAACTTGGGAAAAGGCGATTTATAGTCTTTGCAGTTTAATGATAGTTTTGGTTTTCTGTAAACAATTTATTGAAATAGATTTAATCGGCGTTGTTTTATGGGATACTAGCTGCCCGCTCCAGCTTCGCACGGGTAGCACCAAGTACTTATCTACAGCGCACGTACCTAGATCTACCCTACCTACATATATATCTACCTACCGGTCCTACCTGCACCAACCTATCCTACAAACTAAAGAATTATACAATTTGTGCAGCCGTTCTCAAGTTATGGCGTGACTAAGGGTTAAGTAAACATTTTCAGTTAAATACAAAATGATTTTTATTAGTTATAAGACTACAAAATAAGAAGTCTTCCTGTACTATAAATAGCTTAAGATGTCTGTTTATTTATTGACATGGCATACAATTATCAACGTCGTAGCCAGCAACTACCTATTTGTCAGCTAATCTGATTGAAGCAGCTTTCGTTCGTGTTAAGCTTAATAATGACATTAGGTTTTTGTATTAATTTAATTAAGTAATGTAAAATCAAATAAAGATGATTGATTTTGGCAAAATTGTTTGGTGAAGCAGCTAGATTAATACATGACAATACTTTAATGTAATTTAACAAGAACATAAAATTATATATGTGTGTATAGGTATATAGTATAAGGTTAAATAAAATATTTATACAGATTATTGCAGCTCTACTTATTTTATACATTCATTTATTACTTCTAACATTATTAAAACGAACCACTACATGAAGTTTTGCACAAAGTCGAGTTTGAGTTTGAAACTTCAGGAAGTAAATATGTAATTCATATAGATGTTTTATGTGATTCAGGTAAGGTCATATCGGCCATGAAGTGCCCTTGTTCATCTTGTATTTTTAGCGATTTGCTAGCGTACGGAGCAGGCGCGGGTGCTGCCGGAATACTGATGGGGCTCGCTGGTCGCTGTTGATTAGTGATTCAGTGTGAGCGTGCGGAATTAGCGCGCCGTGTCCGAGATGCGGAGCAGGCAAACACACCTCGTACAAGCAAAGTTCCAACGGCCTTGCCCTGCCGACGATTCGGTACCGGCAGATACTACTACGATGACCTGACGTGCACCCGATTGCTATGGTCAGCGTACCTACTGCATGCACAAATGAGTAGACGGAGCAATGAACGACATATCACTACGATATCGACTGCCTCAACACTAATCGACTAGTTATCGTTTGTCAACTGTTTTATGTACCGCGCATGTCGCAGCAGCGGTCATGGTCTATCGCTTCCTCCTTCGTGTTTATCTCCATCGATTCGTACAAAGTCCGCGAACTACAACATGTGAATCTTAAGCGATTTGTAATTACCATGTTTATATTCCACACACTTTTGTACCAAATACCGGACACTTTAATAATGAGCATATGGTGGGTAGTATTTCGCATAGTTTAATTACAATGATGTCAAGCGGAACTTATTTTCCTCGTGCATTGTACTTTGACACTGCATGTCGGTAGCCTTCTGTGTGTTAGGTCATTGCCTCTGGTGGTTTCGCAGAATAGTGCAACAAGTGCGGCCGCGTCGCGGTGAGTGCTAATGTGATACATCCCTACTGCACTAAGGCACTAGGTATTCCGTAAACATATGAAGGTAATACTGTCAGTCTACTAGGAAGCGCTGGATGTGTGCCTAGCACACCCTAGCACTGGCCGCCGTCCAGCAATAGCGAATACCACTAGTATTCATATACCTACTCAATAACATATATTTACACAATTCGTTTACTGCGATAACTTGCATACCTGGCAGGTTCCAATGTTATTTGTATTAAATAATCCTGAGACTTCTTTGTATTTGACAGTGCTATTCCTTGCGGCTAATCCTCATGCCTTTTAGTAAGGATGTTCCCAGAATATGTGAGCTCCACTATCGAAAATCTGCGGCAGAGAACCGGTCCATTTCACCGTTATTACTATGTTTACCGGTGACTCACTGCTTGCATTAGTGAATGACTTTTGTCCTTACCTCTTACTGTTTGTCTAATAATATGTTTATCCAGTATAAGTGGTACAAAAACTACACGAGTTATACGTACCCTAGTTATGACACTGCAGTATTTTTTCATTACTATACAGGAATAAACAATAATAACAAACAAATGATTGTAGATAAAGAATGATGTATCGTAACATTTGGCTAAACACTCGAGTAGTTACCGGTATAGTGCTGTAGCCATAAGCTAAGGAAGTGTAATTAATTATAATAATGCACAAGTACTACGACTAAGTAGGTACTGAGCGTGCCCTTGCCAACTTGTGAAGGTTTCAAAGCTTTGTTCTACCGGCGACATGCGCATCTCATAATAAATAATCAACT
The DNA here is from genome assembly GCA_949152395.1 of Agrochola litura. NCBI lineage: Eukaryota > Metazoa > Arthropoda > Insecta > Lepidoptera > Noctuidae > Agrochola > Agrochola litura. Next base: position 15,210,348 of record OX424493.1, read on the forward strand.
TATGGATACGAAATTATGCGTCAGACTCATTAAATTCTACTAAAGGAAATGATATTTTTCAGTTTATTCTTAAACAAAGGTACGACCGAGTTTGGTGGTCATAATTTATGGTTTTTCCTTGTTATATTTGGCACATGTTAAAGTATCTACACTTTTCTTATCTAATTCGCATTCCTTATCTATTATATAATATTTGCAACCACTCTAATAATTATTTCTTTTGCGGGTTGATAAAAAAAAAATCTCGGTAATTTCATTTGCGTACGAAATGAAATGTTATTTAGTAAATAATTTGTTAAAGTCCTATAAAAAGTAATAAAATAAAATGTAAGTTTGAATAAGTTTTAGGTAATATTTAGAAACAAGCGTCATCGCGTTGGGGGACGGTCTACTATGGTAGAAAATATATTTTAATTCGTCGATTTTGTTTGTGTCGAGGGATTTTTAAATTTAATTTTTATTTTCTGCTTTTTAAACTTTATTTATTACTAGTAGACATGCCACGATCGACACGTGACTCGCTTAAATCTACACAGCTGTACGTATTTTTCCCAAAGTAAAGTTAATTTTAATTTACCCTCATTTCTTTTGGCTATTCCATCATCAGACGCTGATTAACATCAACCTATAACCTACTCATTGAGACCATTCCAGTGAGCCCAAACACGATACCTATGCTGTAAGATGGTGAGGGATTTGGGTATCCTGCAAATTCCAGGTAACGCTGCAACATCAGTTCAAGGTTACTATGTTATTCTAATATCATTGAAGTAACAGAATACCAAATTTCACTCGATCTGACCTGTGGAAGATGCTCACATCCATTTATCAACTAGAAAAGAGCTAATGATCTTCAAACGGCTGATTAGATTTTCTTGAATCATAGTTAAGAACACTCTCGATCAAGTCACCTTTCAAACGAAACAAAAGAAATCTAAATCGGTCCATCCGTTTGGGAGCTACGATGCCACAGACAGATATACAGATACACACGTTAAACTTATAACACCCCTCTGTTTCCGTCAGGGGTTAAAAAGAAAAACAATACATACTTAGTTTTTATGTCAAAGCTTTTGTAATAATATATTGTAAGTTCTAAAAGTTCTCAAGTAAGTGAAATCCTTGTAAATTATTATTGAGAAATAAATGTCTTTAACCATACAAATATCGACTCCCACGTAGCGTAATTGTGTAAGGGTAATTCGATTTAGCCCTTTGTTATGACTATAAGGATATATTATTCCTACGTATTATCCTGTATCCACTCATTGCATGGACTTACTCCCGTAAAACACGTAAACGAAAATGGTTACTAATTGGGTCGAGAGTGATTCATTTGCTTCAATTGGTCTGAATCACTTGAGATTTTTTAGGTGGTCAAGCTCGTATTGACGCACGAGCCATCAGTACTAAATCGGCATCGGTTATATAGGACAGTCTCATTGGCGTCACCTTGGTTCGCGTTAAATACAAACCACAAATCCCATAAACTATTAATTGTGATTATCCTTAGTAGGAAGGAAATTTGCCTTATAGTTATTTCATGATTTCCAAATATTCATAAGATTTAGTTATTTTAAATACTTAATACCTCAAAAATCTGCCTAGCCTTTTTTTCCCAACTATGTTGGGGTTGGCTTCCAGTCTAACTGGATGCAGCTGAATACAAGTATTTTACATGAAGCGACTGCCTATCTGACCTCCTACAACCTAGTAACTAGGTAATACGATACCCCTTGGTAAGACTGGTTGTCAGACTTTTGGGCTTCTGACGACCCGTAACGACTGTCAAAGTCCCACGAATGACAGCCGGGACCAACGGCTTAACGTGCTTTCCGAAGCACGGAGGAGTCTCGGTATGTAGAAATGGTCACCCATCCACGGACCAACCCCGGCAAGCGTAGCTTAACCTGATGGATTGGCTCGTGCGGCTGTTATTACTTGGCCACAAAATACCTATAAAATTAAAAGTATGTGATTAGCCTCAAATAATTTTTGTATCAGAGTAAACATGAAGTTTAAAAGTATCTTCTTCTCTAAAACTACTTAGTGCTCGAGTCAGAAAGCTCAATTTTATGTCTTCAAGAAGCTGAGACATATTGTAGATGCAATGTTATTAAAACGAATTTACTTCGCCCTATGCCAGTCTGTCATAACGTATTGCATCTCATCCTGGGGAGGAGCTCCTAAAACTGTTATAAAACCTATTGAGATTGCGCAACGCGCTATCCTAAAGGTCTGCACTTTTAAGCCACGCTCATTTTCGTCAAATTTATTATACCAATACTGTGAAGAACTTACAGTCCATCAGATCTTCCTACTTACTACCGTTCTAAGGCAACATAAAGATATGAACTAAGACTTTAACCATAAACGTAGGCGCAAGGATCAAATAGCGTGTACTCGTAAACACCAACCACACACATCTTTCATTAGAAGATTTTTTCTATTCTTGGGACCCTATATCTATAGTAAAATTAACTCTCACTTACATGTTTATTCTCTGAACAAGATCCAGTGTAAAAATAAGGTCAAAGAGTACTTTTTGACACTATCTTATGAAGAGACAGAAAAACTTTTAATCGTACCAAAGTAACCAGGTTTCCTTTAAGCAATTATACATCTTAAAAATATTTTTTACTACCTTCTCAACGTATACTATCACACACACACACATTCACACTCACCCCCACCCCCACTTACCCACACACATCGACTTACTCACTCTCGTCCACACTCCACAACTCAGTTAATTGTAATCAATCAATTTCTCTATTTAAAAATACTGTATATCAATAAATACCTATTCTGTAAGATTTAACAAAATTGTTAATGTTGGCAAAAAAAAATCCAGTCTATCATCAGAGAGAGAGAGAAAAGTCTTACATTTATAGGAGTTCCTTTGTCGAGTTATGCAAAAAGTATGAGAATGTAGATTTGTAGCGAGCGAAGCGAGCTTGAAAATTTTAGCACCCTACATTACAGCAGTACAGTACGGGGCCTCCCAACTCTAAATTGCTGCTTACTGGATATACAGTGTGAGTCTTTATAATATGCACATATCGAAATGATTCCCGATGATTAAGTTTATTAACGGAAAAAGTATTATTTAAAAAAAAAACAAAATATTTTTTCTATATTTTATGGAATTTAAAAGAAAATTGTAACAAAACGGTGTAACTTTTAAACTAAATGATCTATCGCGATGAAACAAACTCCATAATTATTGGAAGTATACTGCCGTCGTACGGTGAAAGGCCGCAACTGAAATTCCCTCATAAAATGAAAATTGTGGAAAAAAACTACCCTCGATTAAAAATAAACATGTTTTTTAGCAAAACTCTGTTTTCTTTTCTATCAATTTTTACAATCATCGTAAAATTTCTCAATAAGACGCCAAAGAGAACAAAACATTTTTCTTCTTTAAAATTAAGCATGGATTCCCTCATTTCGATATGTGCACATTATAAAGACTCACACTGTATTTTGACCGTGTTTGTGATATCATTAAAAAGTACTTATCATTAAATACTACTAAGGTTTGAGGGGCCCCAGGACCGGGGGCCCGGGGCAGTTTGTCTTGACACTATTCTGGGATATTTAATTTCTACGTCAAGTTGCTAGCTTAACATAAAGCTATATTGGCACTTACGAAACGTCATAAATTAGGAGCATGGTTACATTTGGTCGTTTCTTATGTAGAAGCGCCGGCAAGAAACTGGGTACATCATCATATAATTATAATAACGGTACATAGTCTTATTAAACTTGTCGTTCGCGCATGTGTGGCAAACACATACATCATACAAAGTATTTATTTGATTTAATTTATCAATGCAATTAGAAAAATTATCTGTGGTTGACCTAGACTCAGCCCAGGGGGGGGTCATGACCCCCATGACCCCCCCTTGGATCCGCCCTTGTCAGACTGTCGTATCAATCCTTTATTATTCTTGATGGAGGCCTATGTCCAGCAGTGGACGTGATTCGGCTGTAATCGATTTTTTGAAGGTCATTTTCAGTTTTGACAATTCGTGGTAGTTTCTGGGTTAGTGGCAAAATTGACGATTTTTTTCTCTATTATTGTGGCGCACAGCCTCTTCAGGTGACAGATATTTGAGTTTCATTTTCGTTTAATTCAATAAGCCAGTGAAAAAACGTTTCGTATAACCTCTAGTCAATTGCCGTGTTTTGTGATACGGCAATGAGAGGCCTGCCGTATGCCGTATTTTCTGAAAATATATCGTGGATTGCCGTATAATAAGGCAATTGCCGTATCAATTTTTAATTATGAAAACTTATTACACGATTGACGATTTTCTTAATAGTGATTCACGATTTTCTTAATAATGATTCACTACCTAATTGACATAATTATTGGTTCGCTTACTTAGTCTTATTTTACATTTTTTTATTGCTATGACCACACTGACATTTTTATAATTTTTTTTGTAATTCCAATGATCTGCATATTTCTATTTATTTATTTATTTGGAATTGTAAACCTTTGCATGCCCATGTGACGGTAAAATATGGAGAACTTTATTATAAATACACCTATGTAACTATGCGTCCGCACTGGCGAAACATCACAACAAAACATGTTGAAATCTCTAGTGCTTGTCAAACTTTGTATGGAAAATTGACAGAAAATAGAGATTCCAACATGTTTCGTTGTTAATGTTTCGCCAGTGCAAACGCACAGTAACATACCCATTTTTGCAAAGAAATAAATGATTTGATTTTTTGATTTCGATTTGAATAACAACGCTGGATGTTGCCCACTTTCAGAATAAACGCTCATAGACATCGTATATTTTCTTTGTATATACTTAATACAAATACAATTAATATTTTATTTTATTATATAATATACTTATTTCAGATCACAAATCCATTACAGACAGACATCCATATTTGTGTTAGTAAGTACTTAAGAACTGTGTAAGTAAACAACCAAAATCAATTTGACACGTAGAGTGCGATCCAGTATCGTCTAATCTGTTGGTGTTCTTTATTAAATAAATAATAATGCTATTGGAGCTTGCTCGGATACGGTGCAATAACGAGGCCGCTCTCTTTCTTATGATGGAATGAAAGTCGTCAATCCGAGCTTCCACAAACATGCCAGACGCACTACTGTATCTCAGCAGCTCTAACAACATCCTAAAAGATAATTTATGACAGGTAGACTACATTTGACCAGAGCAGAGAGAGCATCGTGCCACCTAGCCGACTTCGGCCACAGTGCTACAGCAAACCATGGCTTTCGTAATGATTATAAATGAGTACCTACCAATGGAACTGTACCTAAGGGCAGGTTTATTAAAATTAGCAGTTTTGAACAAGTACCTGTTATCTTGCTATTTATAGGTTACTAGCTGACCCGGCAAACGTTGTTTTGCCATATAAATGTTTGGGGTGGACCACCCTTATCATTAGAGGTATGAAAAATAGATTACGACCGATTCTCAAACCTACCAAATATACATATAAAATTTCATAAAAATTGATTAAGCCGTTTTAGAGGAGTATGGCAACTAACATTGTGACACGAAAATTTTATACATATAGATTGAACATTGACATTCCTCTTCCGTTTAAATACTTAAATGTACTTCCCCGATTAATTATACGTACAGGAATGATCCTGTAGGTATAATTAAAATTGTGAATCATAGTATATTACTGTCGCGGCCTGCAACTGGGGCATTGATGGACGATCGTGAAAATGTGGTCCGAGCCAAAGCTGAGGCACACATACGCGAGTCCATCAATGCCTGGTTGCAGTCAAGGCTTGCATAGTAATTTTCTCAAATAATGCGCGGAAATTCCAACTAAGTAATTATAAATTCCAGAATCAATGCCGAACAACGATAATTTTTCATGCGCTAAAATGTTCATTTGTTTCTTTGATATGTTACCTCCTTGGTTGTCATGTGTTGATGTAAAAAGTTCATTCTATTTTTAAATAATACGACAGATAAGAGTTTTCATACTAATTTATTTGGCCGCTAAACACGACAGTTAGGTTGCATATATTGAGGCGGAGCGAGGCAGCGGAGCGAGGCAGCGGAGCGGAGCGAGGGAGTAATGTGGAGCGTAGTTGCGGACTGTGTCTGTCCATTGATACAGAGCGAGGTAATGCGGAGCGGAGTTGCGGACTGTGCGAAGCTAGGCCAAGTTCACGCGACGAGTAGATAATTTGAGCGGGCTGTAATACCCCACCGCCGGTTTTTTCCGCTTCCCCGCTTCTTCGCTCTGCTTTCAGGTTTTGTATGAATTTTTAAACTAGTACGCAAATCCCTGTGAAGCGGAGCGCAGACTTTATGCAATTCCATTGGTTAATATTGGCACAGCTCCGGTCCGCTCCAGTGGACAGTCAACCTTAAACGGATATTACACTACACTGAATGACTAAGGGAGTAAGGCGGACCGGGTCCACTCTGATGCCCTAATCTAGGGACCCTTACTACCTTACTCTTATTAAACCTCTCTTATTAAAGGTTTAGGGACCCTGATCCATACAAACATTGTCGGCCGGGCGCACGCATGTATTCGGCCAGTACAGCAATTTCGATTTATCTCGAAGAAGATTGTCAAAATAATGCTCGAATTTCCAAGCATGTTTAAGAAAAAATATTAATTAACCATAGATCCTTGGTTGCCTATTACGTCAGAACGAAGCTGCGTAATAATGGAATGTGGATTTAGTGAAGGAGTGACTTGATCTGTTGCTTTTGAATTATAGATAGGTATATAATAATAATAACCCCACCGTCGTATCTCTACGGTGACGTCGTGGTGGTGCTTGGGTGCTCCTGAACTCTGGGTCTGTGTCGGTAGAGTTTCCAGGGTGAGGAGCCAGACCAAGAGAGATATATAAACCTGCAGGGCAGCATGTGGCAAGCTGTTGGGCAGTAGTGACCCCACGGACCCTATCTCCCGGGAGAAGTCTGGTTCTTCACCTCTGGCTTGCCTTTATTGACCGGCTAGAATGAATACTGACGAGGAACAGAGTTCCCACCTCATTCTTGCCTTTATTGGACGGCTTGAGTGGAGATTCGCAAGAGCAAACGTGCTCAGAGGAAGGACGTATTCCAGTAAGATGCTGCTAGGGATCTTGACCGTACTTCCGAGATTGTCCTGATAACCGTGGAATACCTCTCCACTCCTCATAAGCACCTCAGGACATGTTGCCCCCTTGTCGCTACGACACTTTGTGCTAGTGACCGTTTTCGGGGGCTCATTATTAAATAAATAAATTATTGAGTGTGCAAGTCAGCCCCTTTTTTTTTTTTTTTGGGTGGGAAATTATCAAATAACTTCTCCCGCTCTGGGTGGAGCGGGAGGGCGTGTCAGACTCTTACTGTCTAAAACCCACCCGTGTTCCTTCGGTTACCCTGTTGCCGGGGGCCACGATTTCCCTATCGGTTTTCTTCGAACCCCCGGCAGGCATTGGCCCTAACGGACCCCGTCAATTCTGCTGACATCTCTTTGAGGCGTGCGTGGAACACAACGCGCCGTCGACCCGGGCTTGGTCCTTATCGGACGGCGAGCTACCCATTGCTCACCGTCCGCAAGCCCGCGCCTACGGTGGCCGGAAATCGGCTCGCGATTCCCGCCCCGGGCGTCTCCTCCTGCGGCGGTTGGGGGCGTGAGGGCGCGAAATTTGCCTCTCCCTCACGCGTTCCGCCTCCTCCTTCGCGAGTATTACCGCTTCGCAGAAGGAGGTGACGGCCTGCCATTTCCTCTCGCTCCGTACCATGGCCTGAACCAGGGCCGGACGCGAGAGATCACCGCCGCCGATCGCCTCTACGAGGACACGGCGTTGCTCCGCCCAAGCCGGGCAGACCTCCACCGTATGCTCCACCGTGTTCTCAGGCCGATCCACACAATGGTGACACCCGGATGTTTCCTCCCTCCTTATCCTAAACAGGAACCTCCCGAAGCAGCCGTGTCCGGTGAGGACCTGCGTCAGGCGGAAGGTGAGGACGCCGTGGCGTCTCTCTAGCCACTCCTAAAAGAGGGGTCTTATCGCCGCAATTGTGGCGTGCCCAGCACGGGGTTGCGACAATCGCACTCTCCATGACGCCATGAGATCCCGCCGGAGCTCTGTCCGTTGTGCCGCGATTTCTTGCGGCATCAGAGTTAAGCCCCGGCGTTTCGCCTCCTCGCGCCACTCCCAGATATGCGCGAGGACCTTTGCCTCCAGATCCCATGGCGGTAATCCGGCAAGGAGGCTCGCCGCCTCGCAGGAGACCGTGCGGTATCCTCGGGCCAGCCGAATGGCCATGACCCTCTGGGACGCGTTCAACCGGCGGGTTGGCCGCAGCCTCAATGAACGCGCCCACACCGGCGCCCCGTAGAGGGCCATGGACCGCACGATCCCCGCGTAGAGCCTCCGGCAGGAGGCGTTTGGATCCCCTAGATTGGGCAGGAGCAGCTTCAAGGCAGCCCCGGCCCGCTCCAGTCTGGGAGCCAAACGTCGGAAATGTTCAACGAAATTCCACCGGCTGTCGAGGACGAGTGCCAGATACTTCATCGTCGACTCGACACCGATGTGAACCCCTCCCGCCATTACCTGGGAACCCGACGGTGGGGCATTCCGAGGACCATGAAAACCCATGGCCTCAGACTTGTGCAGGGCCACCTCGAGTCCCAGCTGCCGGATCCTATTTACGATTGTCGCAACCCCGCGTGTCGCTAAGTCACCCCCTGCCATTTTCCTGTGAATTTTATATAAAATATTGGTCAGGCAGGGGCCATAGTCTTTCCATAGTTCTAGATAAACAGTTCACTTAGCCACCGAAACCCATAATCCAATATCTTTGTTTCCATATCCTGCAATGGTCCTGCACCAACCGGAGATTGTCTTTGGGTGCACTAACATAGTGCGAATAAGGATAATCGTCAGTTGGTGCCTCATTTCATTTTAAAAAACGTTTAACGGGCCTCTGCGAGTTGGCTTCGGCCCCTCGTACGCCTTCCAAAGGTCCGGGACCCCAGGTTCCCTTAATATGTAAAAGACAAAAATAATAATAATAATACCGGCCTATTACTGTCCCACTGCTGGGCAAAGGCCTCTTCTCATACAGAGAAGGTACGAGTATTGATCACCACGCTTGCTCAAGACGGGTTGGCGATTTCAGGCTATAGGTAGGGTAGGTATCTACAGGTAGGTTTTGTATATATAGGTATGTACTAGTACCTCTATAAAAATTGTAAATATTGAAGCTGACTCTTATTAGTTATACTTTAGCGAAGGAGACCTTAAAATTGCCAAGATTGGTATAAAGGTATAGTATAAAGCTATACCTGAGAATACTCTGTGAATTAGGTGAGGTCTACCATCCTGAAAAGGACAAACGCCCGGCACGAACCAAATATAACTCAAATTGAAGGAAAAAATCAGTAATTAAATACTGCATGTCCCCCCCCCCCATGCAGTATTTAATTACTCATTTTTTCCATATGAATGACGAAAACTGTGTCCTAACCTAACCCTTGTTAGGTACGTAAGAAGCAGGACGTTATTATGCCTGCTTATATTCTTTATAAAAGGGAAGATGGCAGGAATGGCATTTCCGAATATTATTGTTCTTGCATTCATGCGACGAGAACGATGGGCAGTTGCGCCCATGTCATGAGCGTATTATACTACTTAGGATGGGCTAGGCATCAAGAGCAGTTTCATCATCCCACATCGTTTTAGGATCATGTAGTGTTTATTAGAACTGGAAAATCAGTAACTTGTAAGCAAAGGCAACTAAATTACTATTAATATAAGCGTACTTTTATAAATACCTATTTAAAAGGGCTATTTTATACTTGTCATATTACACGTTTTTAAACCGCAACTTAACAATTTAATGCTCCTTTTACTAATACATTAATATCACCCCTGTAAAAATTCGTATGGCAATTTCACACACTTAGCTATCGATTTCGATGATGCCCCATAAGCAGTATTTAGTTACTCATTTTTACCTACAATTTGTGTTACATTTGGTTTGCGCCGAGACAATTTTTTTTTGATTGGGAAATTATCAAATAACTTCTCCCGCTCTGGGCGGAGCGGGAGGGCGTGCTAGACTCTTACTGATTAAAACCCACCCGTGTTCCTTCAGTTGCCATGTTGCCAGGGGCCACGGTAACCCTTTCGGTCAAACCTGCAGCCCCGGTTTCTTTTCCATACATTATGAGCATTGTCCTTTCAGGAAGAGATATAGGACTTTATGTGCATGCATTTACTTTATCTACTCAGTAAACTCTTAGATGACTCGTACAATTTTAAGGCAGGAAGGTGTGTCTGTGTCTATTTCCTTTGATATTTTTATCACGCCCGAACAACAGAACGATGATGCATCAATCATTGTGGGGTGTGTGAGAACAATCTTTTCAATTTGGACGCTCATTTTAAGAGCAGTCACTTAGAAAGACGTCCGTGACTCACTGAATCGTGCCCTAAATAGTTTCACACTTTATAACGAAGCGCGAATCTACATCTTTCCGGAAAGATGACGGGGACTTTTTACTCGACTACAGCGAAGCAAAAAGGAGGGTTATGAGTTTGACCGGTATGTCTGTATGTAAGTATGTATGTTCATCTGTTACCTCATAACTTCTAAACTACCGATCATAATTTGACAAATGAGGTATTATTGGAAGCGTCTTGATCGTCCGCTGATTATGTGGCGTCACATTAAATGCAATATGGCGCCCTCTAGAGGATATAAAGTCAAAAATTGTGCCATATTGGGTATCAAATTAAAGGGATTGACGAGCATATTAGAAATATGTATATAAATCATATTTTCTAAGTAAATAAATATTGTTAAAAACAAGCAAAAGTGAGACTGTGCTACGTACGGCACGGCTATAAAATGAATACCTATTATACAATAAAATCCAAGCAAAACTAATTTTAAGCTGCTCTACAAATACTTTATCAAGAAATTATAACCCCAAAATAATTTATATAAAAAATAAGCTCAAAAACCAAAACCCGATTACTGGAAAATCACGCTCAAAAAAATATGAAACAAGAAAATATTTCTGATAGAAATCAAGACAGAGGTACAAAAATGGTCAAGGTAAAGCCTAAAGTGATCGCATGCCTGTACACCTACAATATTATAATGGCATGTGACTGTGTGGCTTTACCTTCACCATTTTTGTACCTGTCTTGATTTCTGTCTGAAATATTTTCATGTTTCATACTTTTTAGAACGTGATTTTTCAGTAGTCGGGTTTTATAATATTTTAGAATACATTAATTCTTGTATGATTTTTCAGTAGTCGAGTTTTATAATATTTTAGAATACATTAATTCTTATATGATTTTTCAGTAGTCGGGTTTTATAATATTTTAGAATACATTAATTCTTCTATGATTTTTTTATGAAAACCCAGTAGTGAACTGTGCTGGGTTTGAGTACGGACGCACTTTGATCAGATGAGTCATTTCTTTTAAAACCGATATTCTAGTTTAGTGGAGCAGATGTGATTCGGAAAAAGAAATACTATTATAATATTAACTAGTCAGAATACTTGCACGCATGGTATAAAATATGCGTAATTTTGAGTCGTTCCTCATGGTTCTGGGTATTACCCCACAGCTATACCTATATGATCAGCTTGGTAAGTTATTTGACTTTTACAGCTTTACCTAAAAGCTAGACAGGAAAACATGATTTTTGTGTCTTTTTGTTTTAAGGACGGTAAGTAGATTGGTCATCCATGTTCGCTCGTTAGTAATTGATAAATATTTCGCTTATCACCCTCGTTGTTTTTGTTATTGTTTCATTTTATAATTAAGAAATTAAGTTTGTTTTAATTATCTAAATCATGTAGTCGATGATTTTGGTGCACGGTAAAACTCTAATGAGTTTATGTCTGCACCAACTTATTATGTATAAAGATGTAAGTATATTACTGAATGAATAAATAAATAAATAACCCACTTTTTTTTTGTCACAACACATAATTTTCAGAAATGTCTATATGACCTGCTTTACCCAATGTCCTTTAATATATATAATACCATTTCCTTTAATAGAATGTGACAAAGGCGCCGAGAAATATACATGCGCACTTTCCAATAAGTACATTTCAATAGGGTGTTTGGTTTAGATAGTAGTTGTTCGTGTAATCTTCACTAACGGCTCCATATGATTCACGACTGCCCCGAGCAGAACCATTCAGCTCTTTATGTAAATGAACTGTTACTAAATTTACAGTTTCAGTCTTCAGCGTAATATTTTCTGTCTTTGTTGTTTCAGAAGAACACATCACTGAAAACATGCATACAAACCTTATTGTATGAAGGTTTCCAGGTCATTCATATTTCGGTTACCCAGTATTAAACGAAACAAATAAAGTTGATTGTTCGGACTTTTACTCGTGAATGCAGAAAATTGTGGCGCATCTAATCGTTGTGTAAACAGCTTGCGTTAACTTAATAAGCCTAATGGAAAACCTTTAATTAATGTGCGGACTAGTGCGCACGCGACAAAGCAATGCAGGTGTACTTAGTTATCACTTGTTCTCATTCTCTTACGGAATACTCATAAATTCATGACACGTGTAAACTGTTACTTAGATGAAACGAACAATGTAAATTGATCTGTCGATTCGCGGCAAGGCAGTGTAAGTTACGGTGGCATGAAGCCATTTCGAGGAATTTAGAAAATAAATATGTATTATTAAACTTAACTGGTATTTTGTCTATTTTATGAGTTAACATTTTACTTACGGGATTTATTTTATTGGTATGCAGGATTTACGGGCTTTGTGATAACAATTTAAAATATTTATCAAGTTATAAAGCATCGTTTTGTTTCACGCATTCTCGTCACACGTCGATTTGAATTCGTATCGTCGTGGCATTTACTACTATCGTTCGGTTTATGGCCGCTTCGCAAATCCACTACAAGACTGTCATTATCAACATTATCCTGAGTTGCACTTACATTTGAAAAATGAAAGGAATGTTTATAATAGGTTTTTGTTAACAAAAAGTTCGAAAATATTTATTTCGCTATTTCTTACGTTACATATGGGCCCATACGTTTTAGGATAGTGTAATTTGTGTGACCTTTTAAGTCGATGTCACGCGGTGTAATGGAGGCGAAGCTTCGAGTTGAAAAACCTTCAATTCGTGCAAGAATTCGGTGAATATATTTTTTTCGATGTCGTTTTTACTCGACCGTTGACCAATACGTAAAGGACATATCTTTTATAGGGTACTGTGTTAAGTGTCACAACAAAATACTTCGTGATTTGCAATTAAACGAAATAAAATTTAAAACTCTTATTAAAAGTACACTTTGTTAACAAGTATATTACAAATTAGAGGATTATATTCAAGATAAGAATGCTTGGAAACATGCTGGTCCTGCTCTATAGGACAATCTAGAGTCTAGACAAAATCAAACTGGTTGCTAATTTAATTGTATATAAATATATAATTAATGTATAAAAAATATTTTTAAATATTTTTAAAAGAGTACCGGTGGAGTTTCTTGCCCATTCTTCTCCATATGAAACTACATTTTGGAACCAATACGACTAGAATCAATTAATTTTTTTTGGTAATTTTGCCGTTCAAAAGAGCCTTTTATGTGCCTATCTATCTATATATATAAATCAATTACCGTGCGTTAGTGTCGTAAAAACTCGAAAATGGCTCGACCGATTGTGATGAATCTTTGGTAAGTTGTTTTAAGCGCGCTGGAGAAAGTTCCTAAAAAAGAACCTAATGCAACGCGTGCTGGGCATTAGCCAGTTTGAAAAAAATTATTTGACTTTGATTTCAATCCGAATTCCATATCTATTAGGTAGGTACTTCAATTTTTGCGCATTTACTAAGACCATCAGAAGGCTAGAACTTCCTCTAAAAGTCACACTCGTAGTCGTATTAAACCTCAAACTATACCTTCTGAAGGATGAGACACCATCAAAAGAGCTTTGGTAACTTCCTTTTAGAAGTCGCTTAGATAGTGAGTAATAATTGCATGAAGGTAGGTATATACCTATTCTTACTCACCACATTAGATACCTATACCTCAAACAATGCAGTATTTTCTTCAAAATTGATTTATCACTCTTATTCAAATATTTACGGTTACAATTAAAGCAATTTAAATGGAAGTTCATCGACTTGGCAGTGGAAGGTCGTTGGCAAATGTCACGAGTGCGGGTGAATCGCATCAGTTCCGACTGCTGGGCGAACTTGGCAATAGCGATGAATCTCTTGCCAAACTGCTTCCAGTGCGAACCGAACATTGCTGCATAATTAAGGCTTGATACTGCTAAATGTGAACTTGTTTAAAAGGTCAATAAATCGAACAATTTAATGAAGAAAGTGTTTTTTACCAATTGATTTCAATCAAATGTTTTTTCCGAAATAATCACGAGTTTTTCATAGTTGGGTTTTACCTTAATAAAATAAATAACGTTTTTAAAAGCTAAGGTACTTAACGTTTAACTTTACATTTTAAGGTTTTCCTTAGATTCCGAAAATCGGTAGATATATATTACGTCTAACTCTCATTTTGTTTTAAATACAGCATAAGTAATTTCTATCAATATAAGTTTGAGTGAGTTATTTTAATTTTCATACAAGATAATATTTACATAATATCTGAGTTAACAGTTTTAAATATTAATAATAATATGTACATGTATTTAAAAAAGCAGGCGAAAGAAAAAGAAAGAAAAAAAGAGCATTGCCTGTGTTATTGAATCGAAATAGATATTTCTACTAAAGTCCTATAACAAAGAAAAATTCAGATATTTTAAAATTTTTGAAGGTTTGTACAGCTTCTCTCCCTTTCTTTGAAGCTATATTACAAGTGGAAATTCTTCGTCGATAGTACCGATAGCCAGTCGTCACGATGAATGGCATTGCAGCCGAGCTTGCGAGCCGTTCACGGAACGCCACACACGTTCGGAATGTGTCCCACGCTGTTAAGTCTAGAGCAGCCGTTAAAGAAGACAAATGAGAACACTACTGAGGCTATATTTATTATTGTTTATGTTTGTTTGCGAGATATGCTTACGTATATGTATTATATCATTGCTATGGCGGAGATTGATTGATAGATGATGTTGGAACGTCCTTAAGTCTAGATTTGCTTTTTTGCAGCGCACTTTTAGTTGCAAAAAACACTCGTAATAATAAATAACACTCAAGCCTTGAAACTTTTCTTTCAACTTTTTAGTTTATGTATCCATAACATGACAAGCCAATATAGATTGAATGGCAGTTGCTTTTGCCTAATGCTGATACATAGTTGCTGATGTGGTTGCTGATATCGTGGATTTCTTTTAAGTAATTATACATATACTTATTTACATACCACATCATGTAGGTATTTACTTAACAGACTTTTCATGAATCTGCAAATACAAAATTAAATAAGTATGAATCCATTTAACCAAACTTCATTAGTTTTAGAGCGTTTGACCTACAAACGCGCTTAAGCAATTTAGAGTAACGTTGAAGTTCCAAAAACTATGAGCCATTCAACTTGATAGGACTTTCTGTTTGTCTAAAGACTGATAGTATCCGAAGCAATAAAACGTATTAGATGAAGGTAGATAGATAGAAGGTTACATGGTTACTGTGTTCTAGGAATCAATCACTGTCAGCGTCAACCATTCAAGTCAATCGGAGAGAGGGCCCGGTTGTTAGAGCTTATCTTTGATAGAACATGCGATTGAGTAACGCAGGAACTGAGCAATTAGCGCCTTTTATTGAAATTATAATTACAATATTAAACAATTATCGATCGTGTGACGCAGGTTTTACGTACTTTTGTAACTTGGCCGTAGAAAAAAAAGCATGTATAAAAAGAATCGGGAGACATTAACTACGACATTGACGAGTCCTTCCACAGCATTGTGTAATCGTAATACCAAGCATAGCCATAAATTTTAATGAGTATGTAGTAACGCTATTGTAATGTTGTTTATTATGTCACTCGAGATGAAAGAGGCAATTAAACTAATTACAAGTAGGTATCCTAACTAACTAATATTATAAATGCGAAAGTGAGTTTGTGTGTTACGATTTCACGCTAAAACGGCTGAATGGATTTGGATGAAATTTGGCACAAAGAAGACTATAGGCTACTTTTCATCCTGAATCACAGATGAAGTCACGGGCAACAGCTAGTACCATTATACTTCGATGCATGAGAAGTAGAAGGTTTTGTTAAAGCCTTGATGGAAGAATAATCCTGGCGGGATGTACCGACAAATCAATGTCTTTGGCAACCTGCACTATTGAGTTATGGTTCTAGCCAAGATGAATAAGTATAGTGTCTGTATCCGACTACTGAGTACACATATATTACACTTACCTACTACTTAATAATGCGCTCTATGGTAGCCTTGCAAGTAAGTTTTGAATGACAAATTTATTTGCATTTTAAAAAACCCCACGCTGTATCCGAGAAATCTTAAAAAATTGTTTTCTTTTCGTAAGTTTCCTGGTAAGCCAACTCTTTTTCTTTATTCACAAATAAAGAAAAAGAGTTGGCTTACTAGGAAACTTCAAAATGTGTACCTATGTGAGGATGGTCCAAGCTATTGGAAATCTACTGAATTAAACATTTGGAAGCTCAATATATTGGCATGACTTTTCCAACCGCACAAAAAACTGGTCATATAACTTTAATACAATCGAATGTCTATTGTTCGTAAGTTAAGGAAAGGAATTTAAATTGTTATTAGGAAAACCTCATAGGGTCGTAAAATATCAGTTAAGTGTATGAGTGAGCCGGGGTGGATTGAATCACCGGCCTCCATCGTAATCGGGCTCGATCGTACATTCGTAGCCCGGTGTATTCGGCGCTGGCTTCCCAGAACAAACTCGTTGCTGCTTTATTGTGTTCGCCTTGAAAAATTTCTGAGTTTTTCATGGAAATTAGAATAGGTATTTCGTTGAATGTCACGAATATCTAGAGGCATTACGCATTGTAGAATATTTTTTCAGAATTCTGATGGTACACACACAATATACAAAAATGATTAGGTACATAAGGAAGAGGATTAGTTTACGTATGTGCATCATAATCTTAAAAGTGTTCACTCTTTGAAATATTTAATAACTGTGATTATCAGTGTGCATGTACACACATTCCGACATGACTTATACTTACATATATTTTCATTTTCACGAGTCAACATTTAGTATGTAATTTAAGCTTTTAGTTAGTTACCCTACCAACATAAAAGTTAGTTACAACATAAGAATTTTAAAGAAATTAAAATAAAACCAAAGAACACCTCTAGCTATGAAAATACTGATGGAAATATGAAAACCTGTCTTCTTTATTTCCCTACAAAAGCTCCTAGATAAGAACTAACATCTCATAACTTTACATTAACGATACACCGCGAGCAAAACACAAGGAACATGTCTAAACCTTCGCAAAGCTTGGTGACACAATAAACAATACCGTCACACTGTAACAAAGAAAGTTGGCCCGGCATCAAAGGCGGCATCGCCTGTTATGACCACGATGCCACTACAATACCGTATGTACGACCTTCACCTCACCGACTCACCGCGGCTAAGGGAAGCTACCACCAACCACCACCCTCGAGCTTTAGTCACCACACACAATAGCTTTGTCATCACAGGTCTTCCCAAGGTCGGTATTGTCATGCCCGATGAGCTAACACAACGTACCTACCCGACACCTCGTTACCTGTATCGATAGGTGACTGATTACCGGGAAAAGGGGTACAATAGCTGATAATACCTAGAATGTGGTTTAGCAATGAATTTATATGGACATTCATTTGATTAATGCGCGTGAGTCAATATTGGTGGTCGAAAGCTATCGCTTTTACCTTTGTGACGTTCTTGGTGGTTATGCTTAGTATGGGGTGATCAAAATTACGTTTCCTCTATTTGCAACTCGGGAAATGAATTAAATGAATCGCTTTAGCACTTAATATCTAGGTAAAAAGGCCCAATTTAACATGATCTTTTACTTGAACAATTTGCTTTAAAAAAAACTGTAGTTGGATCACCCCTTGCAATAGAATGAAAATCTTTCCGTGTTAGAAATTCTCTTTTAAAACTTAACTACGTACAAAGTTAACTTCAAGGTAGGACATGTCGTAGTACCGCCAAGGTTCCGAGTAAGGAGATCATGTAACGATACAGGGTGTAGTACGTCTTGGTACAGACGAACTGCACGAGTTGTAAATAATGTTGAATATTCATCTACTTATGGTGCAATAGCTTCATAATATTACTATTACGAATTGATTTAATATCCGTTATTAAAAAGTCACTGGTCTTTTTATAAGTACAGCGACACGTTTTAACGTAATTGTTACGATTAACGCGTGGCTCGTAAAGGGTTAAGTATTTACGAAGTGCGTAGGTGCCTTTAATTTGCAAATGTATGTGTATCAGGTTCCGATTATCACTTATTACCAGAGTTGGCACCGTGCCAACCACGAGTACACAGTAAACAAACAATTTCCTATCAGAAAATCCCAGACACATTTTGACTGAGTTATCCCTGTTTTTTCGATAGAACCATTAACTAACATTAGTCCAGTTATTCGTATTTTAATAACTGGATTATTAGTCTAACATCCCTTGAAGTTCAAGATGGAATGGGAATTTAAACAGAATTTCGTGAAAACTTTAGTTTTAGCACGCATGGGCAAAGTATCTTATTGAGACACGAGACTCCTTACACTTTGCAGCTTACTGTATTATTTTGTTTGCCACTAGCTTCCGTCAGCAGCTTCGCCCACGAGATATCTTTATAAATTATAGCCTATTAGATGTTACCCGTTGATATATAGTATTCTACCTGTGAAGGATTTTTAAATTGGTCCAGTCGTTTTTTTCATTTATTCATTACAATCAAAAATACAAATCTTTTCTCTTTATAATATTAGTGTAGATTAATATAGTGCTTGCAAAAAAATAGGTGAGTATCTTTTCTTTTTCTGTAAGCAGCGTCTACGAGCCTCTACGAGCTTCTACGAGCTTCTACGCAGTGTCTACGATGCGTCTACGCCTACGCTGAACAATCGGCCGGTGCGAAGACACTCTAAAACTCCGTGCCTTTCGCAAATTTACTACCACGTAAATATTATCACATGTATGTACACAATAACAAACACGATAAATAAATAAATTTTACTTTAGTATCGGTAGCCACTTGAGTACATTACTCATACCACTTGTACACGTACAAATAAATGTACACGAAGTAATTTAATATGGGGATTTCACAATTTAAATTCTATCCCGAGAAATCATCAAATGAAGGTACGTATATTGTTACTAAGAACCTGCAGTTCCACTTATGTACTCATTTATCATAATAATGAATGTAATTATTGAGGTCTAATACATTAATAATCGCAGTTACAGGTGATTTGTTATATTCATGTGAAATAATTTTCCACGGGAAGCCTTCAGCAAGTTTTGAACAATCATTTAAACCTGTTAATATCCTTTACTGAACCTTGGACTTCCCCAAAGAACTTTATACTATGCAGAACGTTCCTAGAGTTATCAAGGCATACAAAACACACTTTGAACCCTGATTTTTATAATTAGCGGTGTATTTAACCACATAATCTTCTAATGATGATGATGATAGGTATATGAACAACTCCTCTAATTGCCTTATAATACACCTGAAAAGAAATGAAGATGACCCTTATTAAAGTTCTTCGAAATATTCTGTTGGTGGAAAATATCGATGTTTCCTATAAATTATTATTGCAAAATTGTTATACGATTCTTTCTTATGTAAGTGAGCTCAGATGTAGGTAGTAGTTATTTTCCTTTTAACCTGCGTCGCATGTAACGACATGTAATTAGAGCTATGTCTAACATTTTCTCTATCCATTGTTCTCAATTAGGTGATAATTTAATTACAATTCGATCGTTTTTCTTACAGTTTTTAACAGGAAAATGTATGTATTCAATTAGTAAAATCATCGAGGTAAATCATAAAGTCAAATAAAATATAAGATTTATTATTAATATATTCGCTGTAAAATATAGTACGTAATGCATTGCAAACTGAGGCTGTATGCCTGTAGCCATGTTTGTGGCGAGTAGGTACTTATGATGATGCGAAACTTTTCAGGAGAATTGTTTTTACGTTTCCGTGCGATTAGATCAGTTTTGCTTAGTTAATATTATGTAGAAATGAGGTATATGTTAGTGAGTAATACTTCTTTTTAGATGCTATCGAACTTTGCGAATTTCTGTAATGCATCTTCATAATGCATGCATATCAGGTAAATTTGAGGAAACTGGAAAGGACTGCAGAAAAAAATAAGTTAAAGTATTCAACGAAAGCGAATAAAGTTTTCCTGTAAAGTTGCAGTGCGTAGGGGCGGGCGGAGGCTTCGCGGCGGGCGGGAGCGGTGGGGGCACGTGCGTTATAAGGAGTGCGCGGCGGCGCGGCGCACACTCTGCCAAACTCGCGGTCTGCGGTAGGTCGTGTCACGCGGTGGCGCAACGATCGCAGCCGTTCCCGCCACACAAACGAACACATTTTCTTTGAAATTTCGTGCAATTGCAAAGAAAAAAGTGAACAAAGCGGGACATTCGGTGACTCGAGAGTGCCTTGTGATTGTTGTTTATACATGAATAGACTCTATTTTTTGTCGATATTTTACAAATTTCGGTAGTAATAGAGGTACGAGACGTGCTCGCACTAGTGAAACGAAGACATTAACGTTTCAAGTTGTGAGGATTGCGTGAACTTCGCACTGGACCAGTCTAACAGGTTAGTTGATCAAAATTTCCGTGTTTGTAATACAGGTGTGATTAGATGGACAAAGGACAGATCGCTCGATACATTGATTACCGCACGACATAGTTGTTTTTATGCTCGTGACCATAATGATGATCATTTGTTATGAAAAACTAACAAACCTGCAAGACCTAGATATCACGATTATTGATTAACTATAACCACATAAGGTTCTACTAAAGTCGACTTTATAACCATTCATCAATTTGATAATAACATTGAGCGATTAAACTTGCCCATATAGATAACTTAATGGAACTAACTGCTTCACGTGATCCCTTCACCTTTGTAAAGTTAATTCACGAAGTCTATGAAATCTGTGCAATATTTGAAATCTGGTGATTTGGAGTATTGCCGGTTTGGTGTCACGGTCACCAGTTGACATTGTCGTAATGTTACGGTACACTAGCTCTGGCGTAGTAAACTATCATCTATCCCAATAATAGGAGCACCTTTTATTTACAACTACGTTGACCCCTGCCTCTAAGCTCGTGTATGCTGATAACTCTGATCAATTAAAGTTATTGAGTAACTGGCACGATGTTTGTTTATGCGTAACAAAATCTTTTGATGAAAACTCAACACCAATTTTCCGAGCGTAGCGTTGTCTAAGCTCTCAATAAAATTACTTTTATCATGCTGTCGTCGTTTGATAAGAGTGCTAAGATTACCTCTGACTGATGTAAAAAGTCACTTTCTTTTTAAAATATTTGTAGACGCTATAAAACATTAAGCAAAACATTAAAAGATTGGCTCTTGTGTTTGAAAGAAAGAGGTGAAGCGCGCGCGCCGCTCCCCTTATCAGATAATTTTCGTGGATAAGGACGTAAACATTATCTATCTGATAACACTAAGATCTGTATGAACTCATTCTTTGAGCATTCCTTTAGTTTACTGTAATTGTTGTGTGAAGAATGTATTGATAACTTTGTGAAGTGAATTATTGATAATACTGTGTAATCAGAAAACGTTTTTGAGAAGGGCTTTCACTTTAATTGACTTGCAAGTTTCCGATATGTCACTTCTGTCAACGTTAAATTACTTGTTATCAGTCTCACCTGATTCTAGTTTGTTTAAAGTCTGGTCTCTACCTGCTGCAAGGTAATTTGAATAATTAATTTCTTTGTTTTTAAATTAACTTAAACGTGTATCTTACAGTGTCAAGTTTAAACTTTGTCACAAGAATAGCTAAGTGTGGTGGTCCTATTTTCAAATTACTTAAAATCACCGCTAGCTATATGTGAGAAAATATATAATGTAGATAACTGACCAAGTAAATCGATACAACAGGTCCTGAATTATATTATTATATTTTTAGTACCTTTTGAATTAATAAAAGTAGATGGCAAGAGTGCTCTAAGTTGTATAGTAAATAAACATGTTCGGTTAGTTTGTTCTGCGACCGTAGTGAGTCACAGTGTAGTCACAACGTTGTCGGGCCGCCGAACTTGACACGAAATGTTGGAAAGCATGGGCACATTAATTATGCATGTAATCGGTACTTAAATTCAATGTTAAAGTACAGAACAACCTTTCTCCGTCTGTTCGTAAAAAAGTTTAACCTCGGACTGCTTTCTTTCGTAAAGTGTTACAGTTTTACTGTTTTGAAATAATTATGAAGAATTAGAAATGGGATTTGCTCATATTATTATTGCATAAATTAAAATATTATCTACAAGTTATTAATATATTCGTTTATCGCTTATCAAAGAAATATAACTATACCGATTACTACCGTAATTAATTAAGCAAACGCTCCAATTATGTTTAATGAGGAGCAACTGATTGACAACTGGTTCTTTGGTTCATAACAAGCTTCAGGCTGTGATTCACAGCTTTAATGTTATGTCAATACGTACCTCAAGTCAGTACCCAGTAATTTATTTAGTAATTAATACAACTAGCTATATTATTATATTATATATGTGAAAGTGACTTTGTTTGTTTGTTATATGCTTTCACGCTAAAACGGCTGAACAGATTTGGATGAAATTTGGCACATGGGTAGACCATGATCTGGATTAGGACATACGATACGTTTTATCCCGGTAGTAGGTTCCCGTGGGATAATTTCCGACATGGAAGCGGGCGAAACCGCTGGCAAAAACTAGTTACACAATAATGGAAACCGATGCATACAATACGAAATGTCCATCGAGGAAATGATTTTCTTTATTCTTACACGATGTTAGAAAAATAGATACAAATAGCAAATAATAATAGCAAATAGATTGTCTGTCAGTCACATTTTCAAGTTCTTAGTCTGTTTTGTTTGGCTGTAAGTCTTCCAAAGGAAATAATAAATAAATAGGTAAAATGTAAATGCATTTGCATAGGAAACCACAGATTGGCTTAACATTCGCGTACAATTATGACCTAAGCCATACATTAGTAATGTTCACAATATTCTCTGTTCCTTATAATTGACGTCCGTAAGGGTGATGTGGAGTCACTTGTGACCCTGAGGTTTATTCAACCAAAACATTGTTTGACTCATGCCTCGGCAGTTTCCACCATTCGTTACTATTTTATGTAACACGAATGGATGACAAGTTGACAAGGAAAATGTGAGATGAGAGGTACTTAGAGGATCATTAATAGGGAATTATAGACATTGTAGTTAAGAAGATAATAACATATCCTCGTGCTCGTAGGTATTTCCCAAAGGGTTAGGCAGAGGTATATAGTACATTTATATTTCGACAGTTGTTTAAGTCCCATGTCATCAAGGGGGCGAGCTTAAATCCACTTTGCCCAACCTAGGTATCGAATCTGGAACTCATACTCAGAAGCCGCATTTGCAACCAATGCAAGACGTAAAGTCAATATTCACTCGTAGATTAAACACTGTAATAGAGATTTTTCCATTACAACAATATTGTAAATCACATACACACTACCTAGTAGCATGATATCTTGATAATGATAAGCTATTAGTATTGCCCGCGAGGATCCGGAAGCAGGAAGTGTTCCAATGCCGTGTCAATGCGAAGCGCACGTCAGGCGGGACCACACGGCGCATGCGCTCTCATTGAGATGCATCTCAGAATCGCACCCGCCGTCATCACAGCGTATGTACAATGAACCGATGATGTCAATCACGAACTTTAAAGGCTTTCGGGTAGGCTCTCGAAATTCCGTGTGTATTTTATGATGGCACATAAAATTATCGTTTTGACAATGAGAGATAAACATAACATAAAATAACAAGACGCCCGTATTGGATTGAGATCTCTTTCGAGAAAACTTCAAACCTAATCATTTAGACACCTCTTTTCCTGCTTGCTCATGTTACTAGGGCTCGCCAGTCGGTGCAATATGTTTTCCCTTACATTTTTCCCGTCAGCAGTCACGTTTACCTATAAACGCCAAATAATAAAACAATAAACATTTCAATTCTTAGTTTCAAAAATAAAATAAAAAACCTAACTTGCTAAGTTATTAGTACCTACCTTATGAATCATCATTTTAATAAAGCGAAATAAGAAAATACCTTTTCAATATAATTTCCATTAGGTACTACGAATATTAAGTCAAACAGATGTAAAAGCACTTTGCCCTTTAGATTCTTTGAAATTTCTTGTTTTAAATGACGTCGTATACTTTATGAAAAAATTTAAACATTTATATAAAATTATAAACAACAACCTGTAAACTATGGTTAAGGAAAACAGTTCGTCTTTTACATAATATTATGTTGACGTTTTTCTGAATAGGATAAAATACCTTATTTG
Source organism: Agrochola litura (assembly GCA_949152395.1). Taxonomy (NCBI): domain Eukaryota; kingdom Metazoa; phylum Arthropoda; class Insecta; order Lepidoptera; family Noctuidae; genus Agrochola; species Agrochola litura. Next base: position 15,234,904 of record OX424493.1, read on the forward strand.
TAAACAAAGTTCGTAGTGCTCTCAACTTACCGTCCCTATTGTTTTAGTTATTAATTCCACCTTTCTTTATTAATCTTGTCTTTGCTTCTAAGTATTAACGCTGATCACCAGGCAACCATTTAAGTCTAGCAAGTGCTCTAGAATGCTTGAACTAATCTATCAATTACATGATTGAGCTTGACATCATGTTTACACAGTCCGGGTTATCGATTGCAATTTTATTGTCGGGGTCGGATCGATTAAACAGTAATTAAATATAATCAGTTTCACTAAGATAACTGAAAATATTTGAATGCAATCATTTAGATTCTATATATAAAAAATGTTGGAGTAAATGATGTTAGGTAAGAGATTCGAATCCAATGTCGGTGAAACCGGCGCGGGCGCAGCGTCACCTCCGAGCCGTCACGCTTCGGTGAGCGGAACATTGCTGACGACACCTCTCATAGATCCGCGCTTTCGGTTTCGGCCGTAGATATTGACCTGACGGATATATCACGTCTGTGAGATTGATTTTTGAATCAATCACATCGTCGCTCGCATGACTAAAAGTCCTATCTAATTCTGTTCGGATTGATAAATAAAATTTTCACAAAGTGTTCCATCTGTTTTAATAATTAAAAATAAATACCAATATTGAAAATAAATAAGTAGCTATATCGTAAAAATAAAGTACTGTAAATACTCTTTACGAACAAATATAATTAAATATTCAGAATTACCGATAGATTATAATTTTATCTTAGTTAAAAATGTCGTAACTGTAAAACGCTTTTCCTGAATAATTGACAATACGGAGATAGGACCGTTAGTCATGCGAGCGACGACATGTTTGTCATGATTTATTATTAAAACAGTTTTGTTATTGAATCATTATCATTCATCTGCCTATCCTTTTGCCAACTATGTTGGGGTCGGCTTCCAGTCTAACCGGATGCAGTTGAATACCAGTATTTATTTGATATTATTAGAAGATATTATAAGGTTGTTAATTAGAAGGTTAACAATTTTTTATCAATCCTTTTTTCTAATAAGTGAACACCCGGAAATTTTGTTCCAAGTGAATTAGGATATGTAAACCAGTTTTTTGTGCATCGTAAACTGTTACATGCCAATTAATTGGTTACTATAAGTTTCTAGATTAATTTATTTTATTCGAAAAAAATCCACTTATAGTTAACATATAAAAAGTTTTGAGTAGTTATATGGCATTTCTTGTAGTCCTTGATTTGTAGCGGTCTATGTTGAGGTCCATATTAAGCAGTATACCTTCCTCTTCTTAGGTGGCAGGAAACAAATGATAGGAGATTAATTAGTTCATAAAACAGGCGTGAAACATTAATAAAAGTCTTGAAGTAGTTGGTTGTCTAATGTGTGGCTGACGCACTTACTCGTAGTATCAACTCTCGAGATCCGCTTGTAAAGTACCGTAGATGTTTAGAAGCCTGCGATTATAAATTATTAAGCATGCAAACTAGAACCAGAATTCGAAGACATTGTGTCATCTGTCAACCCGCATTGGGCCGTCATAGTGGATTACGGCTCACTCCCGTCTCACAGAGAGGAGGCCTGTTGCCCAGCAGTGGGAACATCATAGGCTGATTATGTAAACATATTACTTTAGAAAGACTATAATCTGGGTAATATCTAGTAATGAAGAAAAACCATCTGCGCCTTTATTTTTCATCTTTGTTTTAGCAAATGATTAAATCCGCGGTGAATCACAAATCTCTTGAGTATACGGACATGCAGTACATACAGCTGAATATCTAATCAGTTCCCCACATTGTGTAGCCGCTATATACCTACTGTGTAGCGTTGGCCACAAACAATTTATCATTTACGAAGATAATGCTAGGTGTTTGTTGACAAGCCCTCCGCAACTCACGTCGAAAATATGTAGGTCAGCTAGTAGTGTATGACTAATATAGACCTATTTCTATGAATGACTGCAGTGCAAGTGCAATCAGTTTTGATTGGTATGGCACTATCATTCTAATCATAGGCGACAACAATAGAAAATAGTGAAAATTTTGAAATTAGTAAACATTTAAGTTAGAACGTTGTGCTTTTATTTTTTTTAATGTAAACTACAACACTAAGCATTTCGAAGCACCTATCCAAAAAAACTGTAGCTCTTTTTAACCTACTTGTATGAGTAATCATTTCGATGTTGGTAGATATATCTAATATATTTACAAAACAATAATTATTAAGTATTTAGCTCATGTCTTGACAATCCAGAAGATCTTACATAAGTGTACAGATGATGGCCACTGACTCACAGCAATTAGCGATGTCGCGGATATGACGCAGAGCCGACCTCTACAAAAACCTCTAACCTAAAGATTACTGCTATAAATAAAATATAAATGCCTATATTTTATGAATAATGCATAAAATTTGTTACATTACCGGTTTTCTTAGTATATTGGGATAAAGTTATCAGTTGTATATATAAATGGTCGTGAATGCAATTTCATTTCCAACACGCTGACGTAAACAGTTAGGTTGTTCACATGTCGCGATAATAATTGTTACTAATTCTTTGTTCCAGATAACATATCATCGTGGTGCTCGAAGATATCGACGACTACACTTTACTATACTTACAAACCAAATAGGTTAAGAAAACGACATAAGAGTAATGACAATTATTCCGTCCTTTAGATAATTTTTACAAAACTATATTATAAGGAAATATCAAATGAGCATATCTAGTAGAGGATTAAGGATATCACCAGGAAAAATGGCGTTTGTCAGTTTGAGGAGTAGTCTGAGGATACTGTGGGCGGCGACGGTGGCGCTGGTGTTCCTGACCAGGAGTAGCGCCGCGCCGACCTTCGGTAATGCAGACAATGCGATGGTAAGTCGATTACTATTTTTTGCATTAAAAGAAAAACGTTCGCAAATCGAACTGTACAGTTTTTGCTTCTTTTAGCGCAAACATTTAGAAATATTGGCGTTGAAATGGATTTTTCTTTGTAACTGCAAACAATTTAATATCTCGCTTAATCATTGTAGATAACGATAGCACTGAATAGTCTTGACAAAGTGCTTGGTAGTGTTATTACTAAGGTATTTATTGTATTACTTATTTCCTCTACATCCTGTAAATAATCGATAATTATTATCATCGGAATCGGAAATGATATGTAGGTGCGCACAGCGGTCGCTTAGTCAACTTTTCTCAGAACAACGTTTATCGGCGCTTCTGAATTAAATGAATCTGAGTCCCATACAATGATACTAGGTAGAGTAACACACTCGTAGGTGTTTGTAATAACGTGTTCATTCATAAATCGAGGTAGTCCAACCGAGATAAGTGGCTCGCCTTTCGCTTCGACACTAGAACACTTTGTTTGTCTTCTCATTTCGTTTGTTTAACACGGATCGTGACTCACGCGCACCGTATAAGACAAGTATGTTAAGTGTGTGTGTATGGGTGTAGCAAGATATTGGTCATTATACTTTTCAATGGGCATTACGTCACTTGTGTAGTATTTGTAAAATACGCTAATGTTGTGTATGAATCAATGGCCAAAAATGTATCATGGAATCAACATCCTTTTTCCGAGTCCGGTCTGATACCACCTACTGCTTTATATATTTTTGTTTAAATGTTGATTCTTTGTAAATAGTAGGTTTTTCAAACATGAGATGTTTGTTGAGTTTGTTTGCCCTAATTGCTATTTTAAATCTAAAAGAGTTATCAAGATGTCTCTTTATGACGTATTCTAAGATAAAGTAATTTTGGTTGATAAGACCATGTGCCAACAGTGCCCATACATTGTGTATAGTTAAAATTGAGAGCGACGATAACTGCAGTACACAGGCTTTAGTTAGTCATTCATAGTGGATCAAGAAAAATAAGCTCTGTTCTTTGATGATAATTTACAAAAAAAAAATAGATTATTTCATGGAGGTTCAAGATGAACTTCGTGATGAAGAAACTTGAAAATATTGTTTCTATGTTAGCTTCAAATAATTTGTAGCATAAAGGATAAACAAATTTTACAAATTGGAAATCCTTTTTGTGGTATTTACTTACATAAAAACGATTTCCAATTACTCTAGATAGACAATCATCTTTTACGCTATCATGCAAATTGGGTTTAAAACAAAAACCCCGGACGGTGAGCAATGGGTAGTTCGCCGTCCGATAAAGACCAAGCCCGGGTCGACGGCGCGTTGTGTTCCACGCGCGCCTCAAAGAGATGTCAGCAGAATTGACGGGGTCCGCTAGGGCCAATGCCTGCGAATATGGGCCGATAGGGATATCGTGGCCCCCCGGCAACATGGCAACTGAAGGAACACGGGTGGGTTTTAGTCAGTAAGAGTCTGACACGCCCTCCCGCTCCACACCCAGAGCGGGAGAAGTTATTTGATAATTTCCCACCTAAAAAAAAAAAAAAAAAGGCTACCGTTCATAGGAATTAAACAAACGTCATGTTTTCATAAACTCTAACTTCCGGTAAACTTAGATCAAATCAAGTCAAGTATCTAGGACTCGCAGTGTCATGAATAGTGAATAGAATAATCATACCGATACTATATGATTGATAAGAAAAACAAGTTAGTAGTTAGTAGTTATTTACAAGTTTACTTACAAAAGGGACAGTGCACATACACCTCTAAGCGCAAACTGAGTCACACTCAGTGCAGCAAGAATTATTACTTCTACGGGATTCTAGAGGAGACACGTAAATAATAAAATCTCATCTTTTCTCGGAATACGGCGCGGGCGCATGAGTCACAGCGAGTTGTTGAGCTCGCTAGCCGTCAAGTTCTAGGTCATAGAGCACAGCGACCGGCGACCGCACGGCAACGCAATACCCGCACCACTCTACATACTAAGGTTGCGGTTATGTGGCAGCGGAAAGCGTGGGACGTTTAGTGAATATAAATAAGGAAATAAAAACAGAAAATCTGTCAAGATTTCAAAAAGTTGTTGTAAGCGCATCAACACCTAATAATACCTAAGTTATAATTATGTAATTAATTTTCTCTATTACGTTACATTAGATACCACAGCATCGAATAGAATATAGAGCCTTAGATGTAGCTCGTGAGAGATTAAGTGTACCTAAGTAGGTATAAGAACAAAGGAATCAAAACTTACACTGCAACTTGTATACGTGTAGGCAGATTGTAATGTGAATAAAATGACAATGTTATATGCATTTTAGTTTTTACTAATGTAGTCAATATGCGCATATCGTTCTATAACAGCGCCCGCTTTGCTACTCGCTGCCTGCGGCCTTACAACCGCAGCCTTATACCACTCACAACTTAATGCCGTATAAGTAGACATTCCTATTACAGTCATATATTGCTAATAATTTCTAGTAAGCCGTCTTGAATTCAATATCGATATTAAATAAATTACTCGTTGGAATATAAATGGGTATTATTATAATATTAATTTAATCATTATTGGTTGTTCAGGCTTGTTGTTTTAATGGAAATCATTTATAAACAAAGACAATATGAATACAAAATATTTTAAACGCTTGTAATGTTAATCTAGTTCACGCCTGTATTCCTCGGAGGGCTGGGCAGAGGTGTATAGACACACCCACATTTCGCTAGTTATGTTTAAGTTCAATGTATTAGAGGGCAGAGCATATAATACTGTGGAAATATAAAAGCGGAAAAGGTAGTTTTTCGCACTACTCTGATAGAAAGAGAAATTGTGTAACCGCGGAAACCACAAGTCCAATACAATAAAAAGTAACTGATTTAGGTACTTACATACAATAAAACAAACGATGATCTTAGCCCTTTTATTATGAATCGGCTCCATTATTTACATTTTAAACACTTACATAAATGGGAATAAGTAGGAATGACATAACTATCGAGGATCGAGGCCAACAAAGGAAAGTTATAGCAAAAAGCTTAACAATTTGAAAGCCAATCACATTTTATCGTTGAGGCTCGCCAAAGTATTAGAGCATTAAGATGCATTTCCTTAACAATCTTGGACAAAACTTTACTACATAGGTACCTACATAGATAAATATGACGACCAATCAACTCGCAGCGCCACTGCAGGACGTGGGCCTCTCCCAAGCTACCCTAAAACACCCTCTTTTCCGTTTACCACATCCATTCTGACCCAACCGCCTTTTAAAAGTCGTCGGGCTATATAACGGGGGTCTGTCCCACACCACGCTTGACAATAACAGTCATGTAATTACGCGGATAAATAAAATTGCGAATCGCCAAATTACAATCTAATCAACTAAAACGATAATGTCTGAAAAACCGTGTAAAATAGTCGTGGTTATGTCAAGGTTAATATGCGTCCTACTAACCCGCTTCCACTCGTATGGCGAACTTAGGGTAATTATATTCATATTTTAAATTCTGCTACAAAAGGCGACCGCTCTTCAGTGCCTTAGTTTATTTACTTATGTAAGGGGAACATTATTCGCAGCTTTTCTTTGCTTGTTGAAATTGAAATGTTATGTCTGGCAAAGAAATAACATAAGTTCTAAGTTACTAATACGAGGAAGTCTAACCGGTAAAATATACCAACTCACTAAAAGATGAAAACATGGAACCATACCTACGATTGGTTGGGCTATGCTTGTGGTGTTTGTGAGTTTTTGGGATTGGTCTTAACTTGATTGTCATAATATTTTACGTCATTAGGGGAAACTGATTATCCTCAATGAAATCAAAACGTAAAATTGAATAGAAAACCTCCGTTTCAGTTACAATATCAGCGAATCGGTTGCTCTTGTAAAGCATAAAGCACTGAGTTTTATTGATACGGGATTCATAATAATGTCGACAATGTGACTGAACGAATGTAGAGCCACATCATGGTGGCGTTACGTTTTACTTTACTAAAATTTTCGCAACTGAAAAATGGGATACGATAAAATAAGTCTAAATAACAATGTAGCTTCATTCAATGGTATGGTTTTAAAGTCTATGAAGCTAACTTAATACCTATCTAGGCTTAATACTACCTGGTCAAGAGCAATCTGTGGTTTCAGTAATTCGGTTCCATGAAGACCGGTTCGAGGCATAATTAACAGATAGGTAAGCCCACTCTTAATCCGCAGTGTACGACACTCGATGACATGGAAAAACCATACATTATTATACAGAATCGCCAACTCGTTGTCACGCCAGACCTGTTTACATTCTCAATTCCGCTCATAAAAATGTCATTCGTGATAATAGTTCCGTATCAAATTATCCCATATTTCATTCCGTACCTACAATAGAATATCAGGTAAATTACGTTGAAATAACATGAAGCCAACCAAACAAATGTTCGGGCTGTAACGAGCGGTACACGAAATATTGAAATTCAGAAATCGTTACTAGGATACGGCTTCGGACAGACGAATGTCGTGCGTCGAGCATCGCATTCAGTCACGATAAGGCATTTTTGTAAGGCAGTATGTAATGCAGGTATTTTTCGTCTACAATTTATAGGTCGTTGTACCTTACCCACGTGAAGATGTTATGGTCGGCACATTGTCATGGGCCAGGCATTTCCTGTCATTTGAAATAGGTACTGTTATGATAAACGTATCCATATAAAGAGGGTCATTCTCCTGGCTAAGGCTCCTCCGGAGAACAATAGCCGTGGCAGAAAGTGCCAAGAACCTGTGATGTTCTTTGTTTTCATCATTCCTACTCGACTCGATTAATGCGATATAAAAATTCGACTCATGTCTCACACGACGAGGGAACATCTCTCGGAAAATTTCCTTTGAATGTTTAGAACAATGAACTGATGAAACTTAATCGTTGTCGTGCCTCATTTAGGTTTTATTGATGTTTCAATATTTATTAAAAGATTATGCCGTTTTGTTATATTATCTCCGCAGTAGTCTATTTAGAGTATGTTGTGCTAGTTGAAATGCCGCGTGCATATCTAACTGTTGACAAGGTGTCGACCGCCTCCTTGTTATGCGTTTCGGGAAATGCGTATCTCAGTATCTCAAGATCACACCAGACCCTGCCGGTGTGCGGCAGGCTCTTAAGATCGTGATCAAAAACAAAATATTTTTAACGTACAATGCCACCGACCGTAAGTATTTTAACCCTGGTCACGATTCACGATCCTGGGAAATAAATATTGTTTTAGGATTTCGCAGAACATGATGACAAAAAACATGATGACGAACTGTGAGATGTCGCCAGATCTCTTAAAAGATAGGTGGTACCTAAACTAGCCTATTTTTAAGATTTTGAGCGGAATAAAGAAAGATAAATTATTATCTAAAACGATAAAGTTAAGAGATGTTTGTTTAACACGGTAAAGCGTGCCGATGACATAAATGAGACGTGTGTAATGCTTGGACAATAGCTTGTGTCCAGCGGAGACAAAAAGCGACCGGGTCACCTGTGTGTTACCGTAATCTGAACGGACTGATTTTTTGGTAACGGGATTGTTCTTCCTGCATGTATGCATTTTTGGAGATGAGTTTGTGATGAGTGGTGAGTTAGTGGTGAGTGGTGGCTGGTGGTGGCGGTGGCAGGTCGGCGCGCATGCGCGTCACGCACGCAGGAAGCGCGCGGCGACCTTCGGCACGCGCGCCACGGCCACCGTCCTCTGATCGCTACTGCTTATTGTTCACGGCGTCGTCACTACCATCTGATTGCTACCATATATTTAATCTCACTGTGATACCATGCTATATCCATACATGACGTACCTACCTATGTACGACTTATTTACAGTCGTGAAATAAGTAGGGTTTTGAGGTTTATTCTTGGGTCAAATGTTCAATGAGTCTGAAATGTTGGAAAATTATGTTGTTTTTTTCAAAGCATTATAATTGAGTGTTCATCAAACTGTAACAGGTGGCTAATATTATGTCCATGCAATAGTAATAATTACAACCTACTCGTGTCGCACATTTATCGATTAAGTGAGTTTTTCAGCCACTTATCCCGCTAAAACGGATAATTGCTTCATTAATTCTGAATAATTACAAAAAATAAAACCGGCCAAGTACGTTTCTGCCGACGCACAATGAAAGGTTCCGTAGTTGGGATGAATTTATCCCAAGAATAAACTTAACGTTGTAGTTGAAAAACATATTCTCCCATACATTGCAACAGCAAATGTAAGTTTGTACGCACAATATTAATAGATTTATCATGTTCTTTTAAGATCATAGACTTCTTATAGATTTTCCTGTAATCACACCTGGGTCACAGAAATTCTTACTTATACCCAACAACCATTTCCATTAAATTCGGAGCAAATTCACGTGACACACGGACAGACAAACAGACAGACAGACATGAGTCATCCTATAAGGTTTCCGTTTCTTCATTCCGACTTACGGAACCCTAAAAAAAATCGCAATTTTTTTATAAAAGTGGCTAGTAAATTTTAGTTCGTTGAGTTATAAAATTGGTGCCTAACATTATATTTACATATACATATTTTTTTGTAAACTGCGGTAGGTATGTACCTACCTTCTGAGACTGACATTCCACAATAATGTCCTATAATATCCTTTCATGTGAGATCGAGCACTTCACTTGAAGCCATGTATGTTCTATATGTATATGTTCTCGGAATTAATTTGAATGCAGTAGGTAGCGAAGGTACCATATTTATAGATAGAAAAGAATTCTGTGAAAGAAAGAAAGCCATGACATGTATAATTGGCAAGCAATCATCAGATCAAAGTCTATTATATTTGAAAAGTAAGAAAATGTGCTGTGATCCACGTGACAAACGCGAGGATACACACACAAAGGGCGGGTTAACTTTACTGCAAAAAACATTTTCTACGTTCTACTATGGAAAAGTGGGGTTTCACACGCGATAAATTCTATTTTAATCTTTCGTCAATCGCAACATAATTGAAACTAATTACAAGGTAATTATCCCGCGTGCGCATGAGTAAGTGCGGTCAGCGGTCCGCACGCGCAGCTTTGATGCGCCTATCACTAAACCGCAGTTTATCAATGGTCAATATGTCTGTAGGTACCTACACAAGTTCAAGTTTGTATAACCACAGCCGGGGTTGCGAAGAATAACGAAAGGGAAATCGTGAAGTTAGTCTTAAATAACGATCTAAACACAGCCTGAAATGTAAAAAAAAATTACTTACCATATTGCTGTTTACTCTGAAAAAACAAAAATAAGACGCATAAAGCAATTAAGTTGCATTTAAATGTGATTTATTAACATAAATCGGTGACAGGATTAACAAACAAAAATGTTGTATTAACTTATAAAATGAGCGTCGGTCCAAATTATACATTCATCTTATGCTTGAGCCATGGAGCCATTTATCTTCAATATGTGTATTTTTTAATGAGAATTGTATGGAAGTCTCTTTATGTTTGTTCATCTAATATGTCGTATTTCGACATTCCTGAAACGTCTCACGTTCGCAGGAAAATATACGTATTAATTATGGAGACGACAAAAATGTATATAAAGCACACCGCCATTTTATTATTCATATAAACAGAAAATCAGTTTACATAATATTGTTATTTATGCGTAGAAAAATGTTAACAAATGTGTTGGATTTGAATTGAAAAATCAAAATCCAAGAGGGCGGCTCTGAAAATTTTCAAATTTTTCATCATGTGTATCGTTTTTATGGTTTTCGAGAATGTTAAAGCCGATAGTGGGATCGAAATGTAAATCCAAGATGGCGGCTGAGAAAATTTTCAAATTTTTCATTTTAATGTTGTTATTTATGCGTAGAAAAATGTTAACAAATGTGTTGGATTTGAATTGAATGGTAATTTTATTAACATCAGAAAAACCATTTTCCCCGATGCGCTTACGATGCCTACTCAGTGTTAATGTCAACATTGTGAAAGAATTAACTAGAGTAGGTTATAATTACATAATTAATATCTGTCATTTACTTCTTTGCGTTTGCGATTGAGTTTTATAGATTATTATTTATTAAAGGTGATTCCTAACACCATGCATAAAAATTTATATGTTTGCACATTTCAATACGCATAATTATGTGAAGACATTAATAAAGAATAAATAACTGTAACAGGTGAACTAATTATGTTGTGCAAACACCATAATAACATTAATATAGTCCACGAGTAGTTGGTGGCGCAGTGTTGAAAACATGTCATCCTGTAGGCATGTCCCCACGTGGTATATAAAACGAGAACACCGGTAATTTCTACTAATTTATGCAATTGCGTGATACATATACATACGTTTAATTTAATTACATGTATATGAGATGGTGTAATGAGAAAACAAGATGCTGAGCTGTTTATACAATGTGTAAATTAAAAACAGATCGTGGAATATTAACTTTCTACAATAATTCATAAAAATAAAATAATATAAATAAAATAAAATAATGTAAATAAAATTTATATTTAACATCATCTCTTGCCCTTATCTCAATGTATTTGGGGTCGACGCAGGATGTCCTCTTCTTCCATACCTACCTACTTCTCTATAAGTCGTCATCTTAGAGTGACCCCTATAATTTCGTCAGTTGTCGTTAAATGTTTTTTTTTACAAAAACTTTATGGTCGTATAATTTTTCAGCGTATTTTTAATTTTTTTCGTGTTTTTCGTTGCATCTTGGTTTGAATACATCCTATATAAGAGCGTGGTTAAGGTTTTGATACGCGTAATTGTAATAACAGATGGTATGTACAGAGGTGCTGCAATATAAGTGGCGTAGGCGGCGCGGGTCGTTAGCATTGTAACAAGATAAATGCACTATATTTATTGCCTGCTTAGACTTCTCAGGATTAATGCACACTATCTTATCTATTATTTGCTTTGATAAATTAAAATAAATTGTACAAAACACACATACCAATAATTTTACGGAAAAAAAACGTATCTAAGTAGGTCTGACACAACACAACCAACAGTCGATTTCTTTTCTTGAGAATACCAAGCTTTTTAACAGGTTGAATTAGTTATTAATTGCTATAGAGACACGAAAAATCAATCTCGGTACAGTTAGCACGTGTCGTCTTCAATCTCTGTCAAAGCAAATCCGCTATCACCATGCGACATAGACAACATCTCGGCATATTCGGCACATGCTTAACATTACGCATACAGGGAAGTGTTGACGAATACCTACACGTGTCAGATCTTCCCGGGATCTCTGAGAGCAGATGCATTTCCTGGAACATACTCGCGTGACAGCCGAAGCATATTTACAACAACTCCTATTAAGCACTCCGGACTACTGATTATATTTAGCTGCATGGTCATTGTGATAGCCTGTAATGAGCAACCTGTTTCGTTTGTTAGAACATGTGCACCACATGCTTCTAACTTAATAAGGGACAGGCAGTCACAGGCTTTATTTGGTAGGGTCAGAGTTGATAGCATAACTTATGTTCACACCTGTGAGAAACTTGTGAACAATTATTCGTACTTCGCCTTTTTTGGTTCTTGGTTTTAAGATGTTCAGTGTGTCTGTTTTCTAAATATTTACTAATTTAATTATTTTACATCAATATAAAATTGCCATCGGCAAATTACATTACGTTCAATGCTTTAGTTAATTTGGTGTTGCAAATGCGTTTTCTATTATAGTAATACCTATTTTTCAAATACTTAGAATAGAGTAACATCATCATTGTTTCCTAAGAGCACGATCATCATCTACATCGAACATACCTGTTTTAACATGATAAAAAGCAATTCTCATGCAAATTAAAGGTGATTTATCGTTACACAGTGCATTATGGCAATGTATAGACGGCTCTTAATTTTGCCATAATACCGGAGGGGCAATTTAATGATGGTTCCACGTGAATCCGAGCCAATGTCAGCGGGTACAATGAGCAAAGTACGCAATCATACATAGGTGTCATTAAATGCCCGCATAGTTTACATTGTAATCGCTTGGCTATAGATAATCGGCCCATGGCGTTCTCCTGCACATGTGAACATATTGCGCCTTTTTTGTCGTGCCCCTCTGAATACTAAATAACGATTATCATACTCCATTATGTTATGTAACATCGTATGCTAATGTAATTATTGTATTTGCTTTATTGACAGTCTTTATTGTGTGTTTGCGTGCGATCTTAAATACGATAAAATTTTCGATATCGTTTAACAATGAACTTAGAGGAATGAGTAATAGTTTTTGTTTAATGGGGTGATTCGGGTTAGTGAATGATCTGACACTACGTGACACATAAGTACCGTTGAATTCTGTTTATCTAGTAAGTAAGTGTTACAAAGTTTATTGATATAGCAAAGCAAAACATTTGATAAATCCTTTTGGACAGTGACTAATATACCTACTTGCCATAACAAAGCCTAAAAAGACCATGAAATTGGAAGGACATCTTCTACTCCTATCTCTGATAAAATTACCTCATATCACAAAATGTAGGGACTGTACCTAATACAATGACATACTAAATAAACAAAAGGTAGGTCAGGAACCGGAAGTGGACATTACTAACAAAGTATGAGTAAGATTAGTCTTTAGTAATAAATACCCTATTATTACAAACAGAGGAAATTATGAATCATTATTATAAAAATAATTTAGGTCAATGACACTAGTGTTTTTTGTTCATGAAGACCTGCTTTTGTTTACACGACAGTTGGTGCAGGTTATTAGTATGTTTAAACTCATTAACACGTTTTTTACACCTTTATGTGTCAGTAAAACAGTCTATAGATATTGGTTGCCCAAAACATCAATACCTATACTAATTACTTAGTTAATTGAACCGAGAAATAACTAAAATATAGCTAAATGAAACAGACTGTCAGTATTTACATGTTTCATTTACTGGCATCGTCTTTCATACTTATTAGCCAGTGGCCACAAAATAGAATTGTCTGTAGTAGCAATGAGCTCTGCAAACTTCATTAATTTAAATAGTCAAAGCTCGTAGTAAACGCAAAAACATTAGTAATGTGATGACTCAGTGCCACCACGTGGTTTTGGACATTTTGATTCACAGCTCTACACGTTTGTACTTATCCTTTCTATTGAAAATGCCGTTAATCGCAGACGACCCGTTACTTCGATTGAAAATAACTGGCATAACATATCGACATCCGTAATATCTACATGTAGTGTGATCACGTTCAGTTGTTTAAGTTTGCGATTTACAGTTTGCCTATGTATGTTGGAGCGTGTTCATATTGGTTTAATCTTGAAGTAAAAGCTCAGAGCTTTTTTGCCAAGCTGTAGGTAAAAAAGAGTTTTGAAAAAATGAGGGCGCCACTATCGCACTTAGATCACTTCGAATGGGAAAAGAATTTAAACAAATTGTAATAAACGCTGCTTGTGGGTGACTCAAAACTTACTAGCCTTGTCGGCAAAGTAATGCCATCATCATAGGTCTGCATTACTCAAGTATAAATATTAAGTTCCAGATGTTACCGCGATGTCGACCTGTACCTGATGAGACGTTGGGAATTCAAAATAGTCAGAATTTACCAGTAACGGTTTAAATCGTAAAAAAAAATATGTTTGCACTTAAAACCAGTCCAACGTGAGATGGGTTTGACAGATATTACCATCAGCAGCTGCATTATGCTCGTCGGAGTGTATAGTTGTTTAAGACGTCAAACATCGGGACGGAGTTATTTTTTCCAATTAGCATTGTTACACAGCAATGATGCGTGATACGAGCCGTTGGACGTCCCCCGAGGCTGTAGAAATTTGCATGAGTTAAGTAGGTCTGTGGAGCACCGTGCCGCAGGCTGCGCCGTGAGATCAGCGCGGGCGCAGGCTCCGACAGTACCCGTTACTCATGGGGACACACTGACCCCGATATGCTCATACGAATCCATTATTTAAACGCCTCCATCAATAATCCTTCCGCTGTAATACAGGTCGCTCTTATTCCTTTCACTTATAAGCCTAAGATAAATATGCTTTACCGGCGAGACGCTACTTTTTGCAGTTGCCCGACAATGCTCGTTGTGTATCTTGAAACCCCCGCGTACTTCCAAAGAATTCTTACATGTAAGGAACAATAGTTTGCTCAGGAACATTGTTACCAATACGATATGTAGACCAAATAGCATGCTACAATATTTACATTGGTACGAGGTGAGACGTACAAGTCGTGCGTTTTGTAACAAACAATGCCGTGCAACTTTGTGCCACCAGTGCCAACGGCCTGGCCCAACGCGCCCAAAAACTGACCAATTCTCTCGCGGTTAGTCATCGACATAAACATTCATTTATTTGCATTCAAAATAATGCATGCAATGGGTGCAATACTAATGATAAAATATAATACATTAGGTATGTAATGGACATATAAGAGAGCTTTCATATCGTTTATTTGACTTGTAGAAATATTAGATACAAACAATGGAAATACTGAGCAATAAAATATGAAATGCAAGTACCTCTAGGTATATTTCATTCCTACTGAGGTCAATCACTCATTCGTGATAATATCTGTAAAACGTACGTTTGATTTGCTTAACAAATAGAAGAAATCTTTGAAAATATGTTTAGTATTCTCGTGGCATGGGACGCATTGGACAGACAATAGTAAACACGGGCTTTTCGGGGTATTGACTGCGGGATTAACAGTGACATTGTTGTGAGTATTCCCCGGCGTGAGGGGGCACAAAGAGCCTGTAGACGCTCACGCTGGTGTGCGGAGATATGTACGCGCATTGAGATGCAGCGCACGCGCACCGCCACTGCCCAAGGCCATGTCTCCGTATACCATCCGCGACAAGCGAATGCAGCCCTCTAACGATATACGAAACCTTTTTTTACATACTGAACTTAAAGCATTGAACCCAAAAACGAAGAACCCGAAGCTTACAGATGTAAGCTTTGGGTTCTTCTTTATATCACACATCAATGCCTCTACTGGTGGATAATCTAACTATTTTACGATAGGATCACTAATGTTCGGCCACATCATGAAGTAGTCGTGCATTTAACTGGCCATATCGTCACACGTTGAGTATTCAATGATCTGGCCAGACCACATCATGATGTGACCAGCGGTCGATGAAATGATCAATTCTAAGATCTGGCCACGACACATAATATCCTTAATGAGATTATCTCGTTGCGAAAGGAATGGAATGAACTAAGTAACGTGTCGGATAAGAAATTATTTTCTTATCCATGTATTTGCTCTAACGACGTGGTTCACGTTATCAAGCGCGTTGACAATAAACAATGGCTGGGTAACCTTGCGGTGAGGTGAGATAATATAATGTCAGTAAGTACTTGCACGAGATAAACGAGAGCTCTGCAAGCTAATTAGTAGCTTAGACTACGTCACAATATGTCTTTCTTCACGTTGAGAGCAAAATTGTGTCATAATCGTTAACTAAGTTCCAAAAAGGAGTCGTATATATGTAGAGGAATCCATTTCAACGCGTAAGTCATTTAAAACGTTACCTTTTGTGAATCATAGAGCTGTTAGCTCTATTGTGTTTACGTACCAATGCTAATGGATCTCTGTTTTCATCCGACTGAAGATTAGAACTGCACTTCGAACCTAATTCACATTAGACAAGCACCAATGAAAGCTTATGCACACTATTGAGCACAATCTAACAAGTAGCTAGACATCTTTCGTATGAGAACAGAGGCCTACTCCAAACTTGGGTACGGCAGACTGAAGGAGATGTCTACTTTCAGATGTACTTAGCGCAATACGGGTACTTGAGTCCCTCTGTGAGGAATCCGTCGAGTGGGCACATCATGGACGAGGGATCGTGGCGCCGAGCCATTGCCGAGTTCCAGAGCTTTGCCGGGCTCAACGCTACAGGTAAGCCTTTCTACAAATACATCGGCTTATCGGTCGAAAGCCTGTCATTATTCCACAATTTACTGTCAACTGGCACATTAATCATTTGTAAAGCCCCCGTAACGTTGGGCGAGTCCGTCGCTCTGCCAGCGTGTACTCGGCTTTTTTGCGTGGTCTGCCGTTTAATTTACGTGAATTTTGCGTTGGCCGAGTGCATTCGGCCCACCCAACGTGTACTGGGCATTAATAAATGTTGGGAAAGGATAATTTGTATGCCCAGGGAACACACAACATGGAAGTATTTTAACAGTAAAGTAATTATTATTTTTCCTTTAGGTACGACAGTAATTTTTCAATGCTCCAATAAAAAGACCAAATTCATTAACCTAATCAAAGCAGAATCACTTAATATTTGCATTACGGATAGGTCTGTTGTAGGTGAAATAGTGATTAATATATTTATTTTGTGACTTTTGTTGAATACTTATTTATTAAATAGTGTCCTGAGCTAATAATGTCTAAGAAATTATTCAGTTTAGTAAATGTTGTTCGAAGGTGCCGCCGTCCTCAAACATTCACGGACCATTACACTTTGATTAAGAGACAATCAATTGTGGTCTAAGAAAGCTGCAATCATTACTTTGTTGAAATTTTAATGTAAAACTGTTTGTGTAAGCCATGATTACGATCTGTTACTTTGATTGAATTAGTATTGCATCAGTAAGTTTGTATCGATCTGATGGGAAAATATAAGTCAATTTATCATAATATTACAAACAACCAATAAAAAACACTGCCATCTATCAACACATACCAAGATCATAAAAAGATAATGCATGACTGCAACATTAATTATAATTCTTTCTCATAAATTTTAATTATTTCCATCCTTAAGTATTGGTTTAAATCAATTATGTTAATTGGTTTAAAAAGATCATTAATCAACTCCCTATGTATCGTTTATTATAGCTGCTTATGTAATTAAGTGCAGTAACAAGCATGCCTTGATGACCAAGCATTTCTTAGATTACAAAGGTTGGCATAATTAACGTGATGTTAGCCCACTGTCGGACCTTGCAAAACGGTAATTCCAGATGAAACTATCTACTAGCCTGTCATTTCATTCAGGGTTGTCAGTTGGTCAGAAGCCAGGACATTTTTACTTTATCTAAAAGAACGGATCAAAAACCTTTGTAATCATCTATGACGATTACAAGCTACTCTATACTTGCTTTGAATATGAGATTTGCAAATATTAAATTTTAACGGTAACCCTTGAATTAGCCGGTCGTTAGTTCTGTACAGTTGGTCGGGCAGCCTTGGTCCTCATCACAGTTATTACAATCACACGCATCCACGAAGCAATTTATAAGTCTGCGATCTCCACAACCGACTATTTAAACACGCTAGAATTATGTGGGCAGAGCTCGGCTCGTCTTCGTACACGTACGTGCCTTGACACGAGAAGTAGTTTATTGGTCTTGACTATGACTGAAGGCAGTGTTGTTATGTAAGCAAATAACGCACAGGCGGCACATATAAATACATAATTCATTATCGGTCACTGCACGAGTTCGGACGAGCTTGTCACAAACACTACGTTATGATGCCTTTAAAGATTTAATGATGACGTCCACTTACGACTAGGTACCTTATTTTTTATCGGGAATTTTAACCTCCTGAAACATAAGAGCATCATCTACGTAAATGTCTGTTTATATTAGTGACACGCGTTCATTAATTCCTCTTCCTGCAATACAGATATTAAATGTGAAGTAGTTTTCCTTATGGCGTATTTTAACAAGTACATTGTTATTCCCCGTAACTATGAATGTAAATCGATCGCGTCGCCGTAGAATTCCAACTCACAGCTGATCAGCACTCGCGGCTACCATGGTTCCTCATTATTCATCGTTTTCCGTGTGCGGTTTTGGTCGATGTGATTCTATAATTACTTCCTTGTCATCGTTCGTTACAAAAAGTCTATGTTTGTCCTTTGACACTCCGCAGTGTTTTACGATGCAAATGAGATAATAATTGAAATTCAACTGTTCTAACGCACGATCCTAAACTGCCTCAGTAGTAAGAACAAAGATGATGTTAGTCATGGCGATTAAAAACCGCTAATCACAGAAGCAAAATCTTAAAATATAATTTGTTTACGTTCGTTTACAGGTGAATTAGACGAGGAAACGACAAAAGTAATGTCATTGCCAAGGTGCGGCGTGCGAGACAAAGTAGGCTTCGGAGAGAGCCGAGCCAAGAGATACGCGCTGCAGGGTAAGTTCCCTTCATTTAAATATTAAATTGACATTGTTGTTTTGATGAAATAATTATTTGTACATGACCAAGATCAACCTCAACAAACATACATTTTCTGTGAACTGCCTGTAAATATTAACGTAAACTGTTTGTCTAGGTTCAAGATGGCGTGTCAAGAACCTCACCTACAGGATCTCTAAGTACCCATCTAAGCTGAAGCGTGCCGATGTTGACACTGAACTTGCCAAAGCCTTCTCAGTGTGGTCAGACTACACAGACCTTACCTTCACACAGAAGCTGTCCGGACAAGTCCACATTGAAATTAGGCAAGTTCGTCATTACTGGGATGTCTAGTTTTAAGATTTGAGTTGGCGTGACAATTATCAATAATGCTTGAAGGTCACAATGGGCATTTTCACCATTATTTTGAGGTTTCTTAAACATAGATTGAATTGAAAGTTCCAAATTTGGTTTCGTATATCCGTTTCACCTATTCATATAATTTCTATAGTTAAACAGACAAAAATTTCAACAGGTGGCATTGAAACTGCAAATAACGTTGGTAAAGTAACTCTTGTCCAGTCTGGTGTTAGGTAATCCGTAATTTTGGTTCTGCGACTTTCTGCTCAATTTCGCATAGTAACGTGCTTAATCGAAAGTTTATTCAAAAATTTGAATACTGTTCGTGCGAAACGAAGTTAGAAACAAAATGAGTTTTTCGTGGTATAGCGCGGCCACCATGCATCGTTTAGATCTGTGCACAGATATTGAAATTGTGCCAGTGGCCGTCCGTATTGTACGTAGGGTTATTTGAATCACTCATAATAGGTTTTTGGTCACAATCCACGGGTAATCTTTGTTGCGTAACGTGAATAGTTGGACTGTCATTGAATGGACGCGTAACTACTTGTAGTAATGCTGATTCGCGTTCATTGATTGGATAGGACATTTTATTACTATTGATTGTCACTGCGATTTCATAGTTTGTCGTATTACGTAGTTTTATGTTAATTCGTTTTCCAGAGTCATAATTTAATAACATTATTTCTATTTCGCCCAGGTTTGAAAAAGGAGAGCATGGAGACGGCGATCCTTTCGACGGTCCTGGTGGCACTCTTGCCCACGCTTACTTCCCCGTGAGTATTCTACTATATTATAAAAATCATGCGTTGTAATAACTTCCCCTAATTCAAAGATGAAGTTTTTGATGAATTATGGTTTAAAAGTAACGGCGCGGTCAATTTCAACATGGGTAATGCTATTTGTGTTAACAATAAATAGCATTTAGGCAAATTATATTTTAGTATTCAGGCCGTGTCGCAATGAACAATTGGAATTATAATAGGTTGTCCAGCATGGTTTTTTATTCGTTTCGTTGTAAGTGACGATGCTAATCGTAAAGTACCTGACGAAATGCCTGACGAATCTAATAGTTTTTTTTTAAATTTAGGTATCTTTATTATTATCCGATAGTTTTTATGGTTTCGTACCCAAAGGGTGCCAAACGAAACCCTATTACTAAGCCTCCGCTGTCCGTCCGTCTATCTGTCAGCGGACTATATCTCATGAACCGTAATAGGCAGAAAGTTAAAATTTTCACAGATTGTGTATTTCTATTACCGTTATAACAAAAATAATAAAAATTAAATAAAGTTATAATTAAAGGGGGTCCATATAAGACACGTGTTTTTTTCCGCGTTTTTTGCTAGATCTTAATACAATACGGAACCCTTCGTGTGCGAGTCCGACTCGCACTTGGCCGGTTTTTGAATAACTTAACAAACGACAAATAATACAACCCATCGAAAGTATAAAATCTCATCGGCTCTACAGAAAAATTTAAACTGTGCTTGCAAGTTCGCCTATTAAAATGTAGCGTAAATTATTTAGTAAGGGCTTTAACGCGTTATTTGTTGTAAAACATTGATTGAACCTGCAATTATTTTCCGTATTATCAGATGAAGTAACTTGAACTTACAACAAAATAGAACGTCCCATTATGTTGTGAAAAATTAAAATAACGGATGTCACAGATTGTCGCCTAAATAGTGAAAGTTCTTTTGTACTGATAATGGGATAATAAAACGTTTTATTGTGCGAAACAAATTATTATATTTGTTCTGTTTACTACAATGTACTCTAACCATTATTGTTATTCCATTCATTATGTTCCGGACACTGCCGCTACACACTGAATATACGGAACACAGACTGTTCTTTTAGTCAGTTTTGCATAAATTACGGTAAAAGACGTGAATATTTGTATAGATAGAAAATCGGTTTATTCGTTCGTGGTTCACTGACTGACTTAGACTCGCCTTAATAAGAAAAGTAAACGTTGGATATCTTTTATCCATTTTTTAGGCAGACACAGTTGACACAAGAAATCATGTGACTGTTGCTGTGCAAGTATCGGTGTTTTTAGAACAAGTCATAATTCGATCGCCTAGTCTTTTTTAAAAAAGCTCTATGAAGGAAAGCATCAGGGAAGGTCTCATTTATAATCTTCTATATGTAGGGGATGTGGACAAAGATCTGAGAGAGTCTGATTGTTAACACAAAAACAAAAGGCAATCGACAATTTTAGAAAGCAATTTTGGGAAGTCAGTTGGAACAACTTGAAGATCATGCTAATTATCTTTCACAAACGCCGTTTGTATCCATCCAACAAAATAAAATGAGTTATTGCAGAATCAATCACTATAATTATCTACCAAGAATTGTACGTGCGGCTGGCTAAGGTTTTATAACAATATGACAATTATTGATTAATCAGTATAATGTTGATTTTCCATTTTTCCTCAATGGCTCGTTTGTGCAGGTGTATGGAGGCGATGCTCACTTCGATGACGCTGAGATGTGGTCCATTAACTCGAACAGAGGAACAAATCTCTTCCAGGTAATTATGGGACAACAGCTGGCTAAAAGTTGTTTTGTTTAATGGTGATTTTTTAAGTAGTGTATTTTGATCCTGAACATTGTTAAAATGTTCCTAATAACCAATCCAGTCTGTCTTTCTAGCATTTTAATTAATAATGATAATACAGTTTAATCAAAAATTAAGTAGTTTAAATTCAAAAGCTACATAGATATATTTTCCTTTCAAAAGAATTAATAATTTAATTTCTCCAATCAACATAATACCACATTTGCAGGTCGCAGCGCACGAGTTCGGTCACTCACTAGGGTTGTCCCACAGTGACGTGCGCTCAGCACTCATGGCCCCCTTCTACAGAGGATACGACCCCGCCTTCCAGCTCGACCAGGATGACGTCCAAGGAATCCAGGTAAATAATGATTATTTTATAACGTTGGCCTTACCACAAACAAGGTTCGCTTTTTCAAATTTTGTTGTTTTTTCTAGTTATAATTAACGCAAAGACATCGATCACGACGAGTCTTAAAGTGTGGTAGTCCAGCTGACCAGCCGACCCCAACTTGACACATAACTCCACTTACAAAAAAGCTAGAACAACGAAGAAAGAAAGTCTTCTCTCAATTCCAAACACAAGTAACATTTACTATCATCCACAGGCTCTATACGGCCACAAGTCGCAGACGGACATCGGTGGCCCAGTACCTGCCGCGCCCTCTGTACCTCGCGCAACTACGCCGCAACCCTCAGCCGAGGACCCCGCCCTCTGTGGCGATCCTAAGTTCGACACCATCTTTAATTCTGCGGACGGCGGTACTTTCATATTCAAAGGTATGGAAATTAGACATGGTGTACGAAATTTTAAGAAGATTGATTGATTTTACTTTATATCTGCCAAAGAAGCTCTGTTTCGGGGACTTTTATAGCTTAGCCACCATCGTAACTTTTTCGATAAAATCAAGAAGAATCTAACAATCTACCTACGCAAGCTGCTGTTGAAAAAGATAATCATTGGTAGACAGCACTATCAATTGTCTGAGTGAACTCGCACTGTAGTCACTTTTGTTGCTTGCCTGTTTGATGGCGATTGATCCTCGAATTTTGAATGAGCAGTCTTTTAGTTAGGACACTACTCCACACCAAACGAAACCATCATCACTATTGTGAATTGGGCTTTTCTTGTAATTTTCCAGCTGTAGTAGCACGAAAATTACCATCTTTACCTCCGTGCCTTGGAAAGCAGCCATTAGTCCCGGCTGTCATTTTAGATCTTTGACAGTCGTTACGAGTAGTTAGAAGCCCAAAAATTCTGACAACCCGTCTTACCAAGGGTTATCGTGTTACCTAGTAACTAGGTTGTGGAGGTCAGATAGGCAGTCGCTCCATGTAAAATGTTGGTATTCAACTGCATCTGGTTAGACTGGAAGCCGAACTCAACATACTTAGTTGGGAAAAGGCTAGGCAGCTGACGATGTAGTAGCATAAAACTACAAAAAGCGGAAAGTTTTGACAATATATTATTTATCTAACTAAATCTTCCTTTCATTCGTTTCCAGGCGAGCACTACTGGCGACTCACAGAGGACGGCGTCGCGTCCGGCTACCCGCGCCTGATTTCCCGCGCATGGCCGGGTCTGCCAGGCAACATCGACGCCGCCTTCACCTACAAGAACGGCAAGACGTACTTCTTCAAGGGATCCAAGTACTGGAGGTACAACGGACAGAAGGTCGACGGGGATTATCCTAAAGACATCAGTGAAGGTAGGCTTTTAATTGTTATTGTATCTGAAATAAAGGGTTCTCAAATGATGTCATAATATTATTGTTTGATCGCTGATGTCAATAAGTGAGACAGCCGATCAAATTCTGCGTTATTTCAAGTTAAATATGTGATCATCACAAACATAATAAGCAAATCAGCTAATACGTAACTCTTGGTTCAGGTTTCACCGGTATCCCAGACAACCTGGATGCTGCTCTAGTCTGGTCAGGCAATGGCAAGATCTACTTCTACAAAGGCTCGAAGTTCTGGCGCTTCGACCCGTCACAGAGGCCGCCCGTCAAGGCTACCTACCCCAAACCCCTCTCCAATTGGGAAGGCATCCCTGATGGCATTGATGCTGCCTTACAATATACTAATGGATACACGTACTTCTTCAAGGGAGGATCGTACTGGCGGTTTAATGATAGAACTTTCAGTGTAAGTACCTCAGTGCTTTCAGATCCTAACAAACCTTTTTCCAATCTGACAGGAGCTGCTATTCGTAGCCGCGGCTGAGCAGAAAAGCTCATGACAGGCTCAGGACATGGTGTAAAACAATCAAATCCATAGTAAAAAGGATTGCGTGGATAGGCAATGGCAGTGTGTTGAATTGCCATTAGCACATAAGAGCACATTACATCCTTTTTGAGCCAGCTGTCCATTTCCAAGAAACAAAAACCACTTCAGCAATTTTCAATGTATAAAATACATGTCATTGTTATAATGTTCAGGTGGACTCAGACAACCCAGCGTTCCCGCGGTCAACAGCATTCTGGTGGCTCGGCTGCAGTAACGCGCCGCGCGGCACCGTGGGAGGTAACGCGCGCCTGTCCGACAACACCGAAGGCGACGATGACGTCGGAGACATTCTGTTCGACGCAGGTAGGCGGACACCCAGACCGCGCGACTGTGACGTCACATCGTGACCAATGATGCTCTGACACGTTGACGTGACTGAAATTAACGACGATTATAACTTTCAAAAGTTTGCTCCAGACTGACCGCACACTCCGTGCAAACCACTCAAATCTTTTAAAAGAATCTTTGAGTGGTTTTGTTTGACCTTAAGGAAACTCAAATCACATTTATTATATTTAAAAAAAAAATGAGTCTTGCTCGCACAACAAAAGACATCAACGCGAGTCCAATGTAGCCATTGAAAGCACTTGCGGGCTACGTTTAGAAAGATCAAGTTTTCAGATTGAATTAACCTGCATTTTCCTACTTATCCATTGTTTGTGATGAACTACAGTCCAAAATGTACCTACTAAGAAATAACTTCATTTTCGCGTCACTGTAACGATTTAATTTTTAAATACCCGCAGTTATGCTGTATGCGCTTTGACTGACCAATTTCCCTGTTTTAACATTGCTGTGTTTTGAACTAAGGTACTCTAAAATTATTTATTTCAATCTGAAACAGCCCCCCAAAGAGAAATAATACATTGACCTTAATTAAAATTAAATTCCCTTGACTGTGATAAAGAGTGCTGACCAACTCATTAATAAATGACAGTAGGGACGAACCACTCGTCGACTCCACTGTTCCATGTTTGCTCTTGTGTCTATGTGAATGTTTGTCTATTAGTTGTTTTGTAAACCTTCTCGTAAACCTGTTGTATAATAATGATTGTATGTTGTTATAGAACATAGAACCAACTGAATTCTTAATCAATACCTACTTCTTTATTGATTTTGTTACAATTATTTCAATAAATTTCTGGTAACCTTCTAAGTTAATTTCGGTAACGGGTTTCATGTACTAACTTAATAACATAAATTATTTTTCATTTACTAATCGATTTACTACGTAGAAACTAACTAATTTTCAGCTTAATTAACAGCTAATTTGTTTTATGAAGAGCAACTAACCTTGTTAATGTGTGAATTAATACAGTCAGCTTAGTCTTCTACTACTGAAAATGAGCATTTTGCTTAAGATGACCGCAATGTATTAATACTGAGAGGCGTTGCCTGAGTGGTGGCTTATTGAATGAGTGCAGTGGCTGACGGTGGCCGGTCCTCGACTTCGACGACTTCGCGGCTTCTGGGCGCATCCGAACCTACCTGCTGTTGTCAAAAACAGTGGCAAACTCACAAAACAAAACTAAACTATAACTCTTTGAATCTAGTTTGCCGCAGTTTTTACAATGCAATCGAATTGTGCAATGTTTTCGGTGAAAAAATACAAATTAGTCTCACTTTGCAATGCAAGCACAATTAATTTATTAGCACTAGCACCTATACAGTAAAAGTTAAAAAAAACACTTTTGTTAATTAGAAGTTGGTATTTGTCGAATCGATCACGGTGATAAGGGATAAAATAGTCACACGGTCTTACAAATATTGAAAATTACAATAGCCTGCAATTTTTACTTCGAGCTATTTTGAAAATAAGTTTTCATTAATCACATTTAACAAAATAACGCTTATCGATCCGGCAGATACGGAATACCAAACTTGTATTGATCCCAATTTTCACTATTTTTGTTTTGTTCAGTGTTTGCACCAATTTTTTTAATGTTTCTGTTTATAATTATTTAGTTATAACGTCACCAACAACAATCAGTCACCGTGTTGTAATATCAATTAAAATATCGGTGGCTGGGGCGTGTTTACGTGTCCATGTTTGTGTGTGTTTTGTTTCTAGGTGTAAAATCATCCGCTCCCAGATCATTCTTCTGGTTCAGGAAATAGCCTCGGTGGAGTGTTCCTGAATATTGTACATAGAGAAATTACATAAAGAACAAAGACTCAATTAGTTACATACAATATAAGAATACCAGTGAGATTATAGAACATAAGCGGTGATTTTAGTACCGGCGAGCTTGTCGCGCGCTGTCTGTACGTTACTTTCATTACACTTGCATGTTTGGCATGGTAGTTAGTGCTTGCATGCGGTGGAGGCGATCACGCAAGCTTATACAGCTCTGTATATTATTATAACGCTTTGCTTACTCAAACTTACTATTTTTTTAACTCATCTACGCTCCTAGGTAGATAAACCTTTAGACAGCCAGGCTGCATAGCAAGGTGGACTAGTTAGCCATTTTATCATTAGACGGTCCTCAGCTGCCTACACCATTTGTCTACCTAAGAATGTATAGTCTAGTCATCAGCATTTCGGGATCTAGGTAATATTTTACTGTGGTTTAGGAACTAACTTTATAGTAAGTAAAATAAGTTTGAACACGGATTTAGATTTCTCACGAAAATGGTGATAGGGTAAAAAATAATATAATAAAATGTTTAATATAAAAAAAACATCGATTTCCAGGAGTGTCCAAGCATAAAATAAACGTAGTCGTGTTGAACATTTAATAAATTGCAGCGTTTGTTTTCGTCAGTTCGACGAAGATCAGTATCAGTGTAAGATAAAGTTTATGAACCACATTCAGCAGATTGCACGTTTGATTTGGGTTATTAGCACTGTGAACCACAGATTTTAGAATAATATAACACAAGATATAACAAATGGCTAACTGCTGTAAAATAAATTGCAGATTTTTCGACTGCTTTGTCGGTGAACATGTTTTTCAAAGTGATGAAAACATTTTTTTTTATAGTTCCCTAATATTGCTGACACGTCATACAGAATATAAATAATGATTAACAGTTGCATGAAGAATGAACACTGATTGCAATTGTTACTGTTGACATAAATGTTCATGTCCATTTATTTGAATAGATTAGTTTTGTGACTAACACAAGCGTGAAGCATGACTCTGACTCACTGTGACACAGCGAGTTAATATTTTAACATCAAAGTAGATTTATTTGATAAAAAATAACACTGTAGACAACAGAGTGTTAAGTTAGTGGTAATATTAACTAAAGGTATCCTGGATATTAAACTTTTCGAACGGAGCCTTTCAAAATACTCTGAATAGAACTAGTAGGTAATGCATGGCTTAGTCGACTTTAAAGTGTGATTCGTCTACCTTGCATATACAAATAATACTATTCATGAACTCTTATACACTTTTTGGAGTGTCTTCGTTTATCTCACTATTTTTAAAATAGGCAAACTACAAGTCAAAATAAGCATAACTTATTGTGATGTGGTTTTGTATAAATGGTAAATGTTATCTTTAATTCAAAAATACAGTGATCAGATTTCACGAATAGTGTACTGTAACTATGTGGACTGAAAGATGTAAGCATCAACAAAAAAACCATGTAAATAGTATGGTGTAGTAGTTAGTAGTAGTTGCATATATTAGTGGTACCGGTGTCGGGGAACTAAAGTAATGTTGCTAAAGGCAAGTTGATGTTTCAGTGGTGAGCGTTCAGTCTTCAGGCGCTAGACTGTAACATGAGGTTCACTCGTGGCCCCGAGCCGCGTCGTTTAATAGGAGGCTTTCACCACCTCCGCCACGTCTTCACTCATCCACATCTGTAGGTTTATTTTAATTTCATTTTGATTTTGTACTGTCAACTCCATTTCTTTTGTATTTTCAAAACGACGGGTGCGCCTCGTGAAACTTTCACATCATTGACATAAAGTTTAAAATGCAATAATAGACGCTTAATCGTGAAATACAAATAACTATGGTAGGTACTATTTACTGACTATGTGCTGGTCATCTTATTCGACCATTCATTGTATCTCTTTCAAATTAGAGAAAAATGGAGTTTACAGTATATTAGCACATTTTACATTTTGTGTAATCGTTTTGTTATATGTTCAATGTCCTAATGCACATGTTTATTAAGTTGTTACTTTATGTAAGATTGATAAACCTCACAGTACACAATAGCACGACAGCATGATCTAATGTGGGCACGTGCACTTGTCCCAACACAGTCCAAAGTAGGGATGAATCAGTTTATTCTTTCAGTTCCCCATGGACGATTTGTTTTTCTTCAGTTGGCCAGTAAAGAAGCGGTTTGCTAACAAACATAAGCTACCTGAATGAATAAAATAGAATAGATTCATCCCTTTATGGTCAAGTGGTTGGGAAAAGTGAGCGTTTCCATAAAATATTATAGTTCGTGCTAAGCATAAAGTGTTGTGTATGCAGATGGGTCGGATTCTGGCTACAACAGCGGGCACAGCGGTGCGAGCGCCCGCGACCTTCTGACACCGCAGTTGCTGGCGGCGCTGGCGACGCTAGTGGCGCTGGTGACGCAGGCGCTGCACCCGCGCGCCTAGCGCTCTCCGGCCCCCTGGCCTCCGCCGGGCCCCTGCCCCCGCCGGGCTCCTGCCCGCGCCGCGATGACGGCGGCACTGACTGTGATGTGTGCTGTGTGCCTGAACGCGTTCGGTATATTGTGTATAGCGAATGTACTGCTGTGATGACAAGTGCGCCTTTTTTATACTGCGAGAACGATAATTTAATGCGAAGTCATAGTTTTTATACTTAAGATAAATAGATGATGTAAGCTCGTGTGTGATATTGACATAAGCGACGATTTTTATATTAAAATATTTAAAGAACCATATTTCTGCTTTTTATTTTAAACCCCAGGGAGAAATAAGACTCGCGTTTGTATTTTTAATCGGTTTATTTAACGTTTTTCTGTTTTCCCAATAATTCTTCTTAAGTTATTAATTACAGTTTTATTAAATATGACAATATTTTTCGTTTTTATTCCATTTTCATAAACGCATTTTTTTAATAAACATCTTCACAATTCATCATAACACGGTCGTGCGACCTACTGTCTCAATCGTTCTAAACTCTTAGGAAAATGCAAATAATATTAAATTTCAAAATCTGTCTACGATTATTCGAACGTGATTAATCTTACTTCGAGTGTCGAACGATGTCTACATGCGACGGTGGCGCGGCCCACGACGGACTACGCGGCTGCTACGCCGCGCCTACGGCGTAGGCGGGCGTAGCGGCCGGGAGTGGCGGCCCGCGCCGCCACCCGCGAGCCCTCGTCGCACACTAACAGTTTATAATCATTTAGAAGGCGTAACATAAGACTTATTACACGATCACTACTCGAGAAACACCTACAAACACATCCTAGATCATATCAATATATCTGAGCCCGCGTGTGAGAGAAGGCGACGCGACGCGCCCGCGCCCGCGCTGCGCGCCGCGCTCGCCCTCGACGTGCTTACCCTTGTTATCATTATGAGTTAAGATTTTATTCTACACTACCTTTCTCACTATGAATTAGGCAATTTAATGATATTATTTATAGAGATTAAAATTATGTTTAAGCAGTCCTGATGACAGATCGACAATTATTTTAATGTACTTTTCATCAACAGTGCAATCCTAACTACATAGTTTATCAAAACGATATTTAACATAAACATTCAAGTTCGGTATATCATGTGCTTTTAAAGTCCTCATAATCATACATATATTTATATGATCTAGAACTTATCAGGAATAAATGAGTCCGATGCGATTCTGTACAGAATACGTTAGAACTAAATACGAACACGCAACCACACGTTCAGTGTAAACAGTACAAAACGTAGTTAAAGTGTAACTAAACGGTACAGTCAGATGAACGGCTACAAGTCTCACCTAGAGCCAACGTAAGGCTATCAAATTAATACAAAACATTTACTTTTAATGGAAATAACACTAATGACATTCATTATATTTATACTAATTTATGAACAGACCCTTCAATGAAACAAATAAGTAGATAGATCGCAGGCATTTTAACCTTCGTTACTTCCAACAGCACGAGATTCGTCAATGTTGCTAACCGTGTATTAAATACATACATGTGACGTCTCTATTAACAATTTGGTGCTAGTACACGAGTCGACAGTTACTTTAGACATTATTTATTTTGCTGATAAATTAATTTTAACTAACAAAACATTTCAAAGTTTGTTTCAAAGGTTTTTCAGACCGATAGGTACTTAAAATATTTTTAAATGAATAATTAAATCATTCTTGTTCGAATTATTTCTGTTTTGTTTGAATGACATTCTTATTTTAATATGCCTAGGGATTGAGTTAACTTTAAGCGCTTCCTAAGTTCGTGAGTCAACTTAAAGTCTACCTTGTCAAAGTATTGCGGCGAACTTACTTGGACAAGTACACAAAGTTAGAATGCAATATTATACAATATTAACTTTCTCCCGCGAGCAAAAGACTTGGTGTTATTTGTTAGAGATTTTGTTTGAAATCGAAATAGTTTTTTTTTTTTTATGAGTGATGGAAACAGAAAATAAATACTATTTTATTAATCTCATCTCCTTGATAAAAGTAAGCAAACAAAATGGATATTTTACAGTTGTGGTCTAAAAACGCTCTTACATTAATTGAATTTACATTGCACTTTCACAAAGTACAAGTTTAGTAAAAAAACTCGGTAGATAAAATATTTGACTTCACTTGACTTCTTTCACATATTTCACTCAAAATTCCCTCCACCATTAAAATCATTAATGCCCGTATTACAGAACCTCACTCAAAACTCAAACATTACTTAAAACTCGTTTAAAGCCTTTTGGTTGAAACTAGTTTTAAGTAATGCTTGAGTCTTGAGTGAGGTTCTGGAATACGGGCCTAAGTCTACCTACCAGCTGTGTGCATATACCTTAGCTTGGGATGTTAACATCCACGAAAGTAATTAATTGACTTGATGCACGTCATTAAGTCATGTAATCTACCTACCCGTGTACTTTATAAACTGCCAGAATAATATATTTTATATATTATTTTACTGTAAAATTCCAAAAATGACTTAGATTTATCCACATATTTGTATTGTAAACAAAGTTGATTTAATAAAATAATAAAAGTAACTTTACCCAACGATTTTAATTCAGACAATGTACTCTAAAGAGAAACTTTCGGGGTTGAAACATAAATCGCTTACCTATGAACCTTCAGTTTAAAATAACGTACAAATTGTTAAATCTATTTAAATGTATTATGTATTGATACACTATAACTTCATAAGACTTGATACATTCTCAAATGTGTCTTAATTTACTTAACTCCTGCCTAAACAATTGAAGGCCATATCGTATCGTGTTACTTGTAGTCGGTAACCGTAACGTTACCCGATTTCAATCACAATACTTCTTCAGAGGATTCGCACAATATCAGAGTGACAACACAAATAAAAACGTCCATTATTTCATAATTTTCCGTATTTTTATGTCCGATGCGTACTATACAACACAGAAACTCAAAAATCGGCATATTTCTCGCCATTATTTTTCTGCATTAATACAAAGTAAATGAAATCGATAATATGCGTTACAAAATCTTCAAACGTGAATCATATTCGTTGTTTCTTAAGATTCGGATGTGGCATTACAATAAATATAAATACGATAAGCCTCGGTGATCACTCTTAACTCTTGAGTATTCTTGAGTCTTCCTTCCCGCTCCAATGTTTTTTTTTTTAAATTTAGTTTAGTTCATCCAAACCAGAAACTTCACTGTGTTCCAAGTCATGAAGTAAAAAACACGCTTTACATAAAAGGTCCATATTTTCTCATTTATTTTAATACCACAGCTGAGCCACATCTTACTTTTAATACCCCTAAGCATAGTGACAGCTACTGGCAGTCATCGAAAATAATAATCATAAGTTGTATAAAATATTTTAACATCACCATTACTGAAACATCATCGAACGACCATCAATACATACGAGTATGTATTAGTACTTATCAGTACTGACTGAATATAACATCGTTATATGAAATCAAGTACATATCACAGCAATTGAAAAAATGTAGAACGTTCCGTACATTGTTTTGTTTATTACTTACTATGTCGTGGATAACTGCTGAAAATGTAAAGGCTACGATTTGGTGTTTTGCTTACATATTACACTATATGTACTTTTGAGAATAATAATGTACGTAAATACACATTTAAAATGCTTAATCATCGATGGACGACCCCGAAAGCCTATATTTCTGTTTGTTTTGTGCGTGTGTGTGACAGTCAACTGAGTTGCCGCGCAACCTAAGGTGAGGGACTTAAAATATAGAACAGTACAACTAGTTAATTCCTGATTATCGAATAATTTACATTGAAATGGACTTGAGGTAAGGTTCGCTGCCTTACCGCGAGGGCCGGCAGCGAGCGCTGGAAGTGTGGAACTGACAAACGAGCACAGAGTGGAGTACAACGGAACGTCAGCAAGAGAACCACGATATGGCGGACAAACGAACGAGACCTCGGCAGCAGACGGAGCATGGGAGTTCCTACTACATTATTTCCTAATCTTTACTTTCCAGTTACATTTTACAGCTAAATACATACGTTTTCGTACACTGCTTTACATCAGCTTGTCGTCATATTATTTGTGCGTTAAACATTTACACTTTATTTATGTACATCAAAACATACGTATATTATTTCAAAACATAATGTATACACTATCACCAAACGTTTAACGAAATATTAAGAATACACCCGTTACACTAAACCTAGAGAGAATGGCACGTTGTGTGTGTTCGCGTGCGAGAGTGCGTGTGTGAGTGGGTGAGCGTGCGTCACGTGTGCACCGATCGTCACTGCTCGTCACCGCTCGTCACCGCTCGTCTCACGTCACGGGCTTTAGTATGAAGATCTTCTTTGAATTATTGCTGATTCGATGTCTGCATCAAAATAATTTTGGGAGACTGCTATAAACTGATATTATTCGTTGCGCTCGTGTGTTGTTTATTGGGTATAGGATGTATATTTGAGACAAAACATGTGTTGTATTATATTTGTAGCAAATTGTCAACATACCTTGCAGGGCTGTGGTGGGGTGATTGTCGTTATTGAACAGATGACAAATCAAAGTAACAGTACTTAACATCCGAACCGAACTCCTCTCTTTTGGTCTTTCACTATCTACTCTAATAAAGTGAACGAGTGAAGACATCGATAGTGTAGAGTGGCAACACTCACAAGAAGAAATGCACGGTCAATGTGTAAGTTTTAACGAGTGCTCGAAATTGATCCAATTAATTATGTTCTAGTAATTCATTTTCTATTACTAAATTTTAGACATTTTGATAATTTAATTTATATATAGATAGATACACGTAGATACCGTGAAAGAGCGCCTACGCAGTAGGGCAACGATCAACTCGCAAAATGTTGCTGTTTATTTTAATAAATTTATGTGCATAAAGACCTGACTCTCTGAAATGAATTTACCAGAAACTTCCCCTATTAAGATATTCTAGTTAGATTCTTAGATTTAATATCAAATTAAAAGTTATTTATATTTGTGAATTTATCAAACAATATTCATTTTCGACATGAACTTCAATTTAACTGTTACAATATCTCTGTAGTCAATTAATTGCAAACAATCGATCTCAAACTTTTTATTGTTAACATCTCTCGAACTCTAATACCTACTATAAACTCTCTTGAAGAGACTAACACTATGATTTTCAACATTTTACTTGCAACTGCGGTTACCAAATGTAATGACGATGCGATGGAGAGACTACGCTACCCTTCCCTGTCACAGCGTTAACGAGATGAAGGCAATACAACGAGTGATAAACCGATGCATTTAGCTAAAACAAACGGATAGGTTATGCGCGTATTCAGTTATGTAGCGTGAATGTCCGACGCGGACTTCATGCGAGTTCAGTGACAGCACAGCTTTGAGGCGCAGGACGCGTTCACTTCAGAGTGAAGGCACTGAGGAGCACGAGCGAACAACGTACTCGACTGAAACAATAACGACTCACTGATCTATTGTCACGACTTGCTCACACTTTCTAATACTCCTAGTCTATATAGTGAACTCTTTACTGAAGATACTATGAATTTAGTTGATAGGCTTTTAGACGAAGTTTTGTAAACGTCGAGTGATATGAGTGTGCAGGTACCAGTACAGCGAGACCGCGGGAAGTACCGCGACGCTGCCCGCGTGCATCACACAGAAGACAAACAGATCAGCTCATATTGAAGTTGACACAAACCAAGTCTTAAGAAGCGTTAATAGACCTTTAGCACCTTCGGTGACGACGATTAAGTATGGGAGTGGAAACAACAAACCGTTTTGACATATGTACACACGATAAAAACGTAAAAAATAACTTACTTAATATTATTATCATTTATTTGAATACAACAACTACATGCCTTCCGAGGGCAATATTCTCAACAAATGTTCATTCAATAAAGTCTTAATAACCATTAAATTATGTTTTTTCATCACATAATGTTTAACGATACTCTTCTAATATTCTTCAAAAATAAAACAAAACTAACAAATGTTGTTACCTATAAATGTTGAAACAACAATACGATGAAGGTCATTTTACCATTATCAATAGTCGACACGATATACATATACAATAATATATATTAAAAATCAATTCATATAAAAATCATTTTCAACCATTCTGTATTACCAAAATGTTAGATCATAAGACGGAATATATTGCATATAACTTTCATTATATGCATTATTCATAATATTTTACTTCTTACAAAACAACAACTACTTTATTAATCCTATATTATTTCATTTATACATAATCATGTAATCACTATTAATTAGGCGTTGACGTGCGAACGGGCGGGCGTCGTCGCGGCGGCAGCAGCGGCTGCAGGCGCTCCGTGGAGTTACTCGGCGGTGTGAGCTAGGCTGTGCTGTGCTAGACCCGCGCTGCTGCCGCGACCTCGACCCCGCACTCGCTGCACTAGTGCAACATTACAAAAATAACTCTCTAAGAAACCATCCTCCAGTACGAGTATACCTACCTATTGTCACATGTTCAAAAGAGTAGAGTTCTCTCGTCCGGATCGTGTTCCCGAAACTTGTTGCGCTAACTTTTGTGAGTCGGAGGTACAAACTAAGGTACGGTAAGAGATCCCAGACGTGAGGCCTACTCTTTATCCCACGGCGAATGAGGATGCTGAGAATCTCAACCTGTCAAAGCTTGCGATTATGGCGCGTATGTAATATATAAGTATTTTATTGCATCAGGTGTCTGGTCTACATAATAATGTAGTATAAAAGTATCATCACACGATACCTAACACAAAGTACGCTTCGTACATATGTACCTATGTATGTACATTGGTTGAAACTTCATGAGCGACCTTTATTGAGTTATGCTTCTTAACAATTTCGTGTAAAATATTGCTTTTATTCATGAAGGTACACAAACTAGATCAGCATTCAAAACACAAAATCTGTGCTTTATGAACAATGTAACTGTAAAACACTATGTAAAATATACGCAACATCTTCGCTCAACGCAAAACATGTATCTTTGTTTACAAATCGTGCCAAAAATATTAACATATTGGCCGGAACATCGGCAAACAGCGCTTACGAGGTAAATGCATAAATTAATTCATGAGTGAACATTTGGTGTTTCCATGTTTCGGGTGTAACCAACGAGCGGACACAAATATTAACTTAGAGTGTATGTAGCGGGCGGCGGCGGTGCGGCGGCGCGCGCTCCGCCGCCGCGGCTCGCGTCCGCCGTCGGTCTCGTAACCGCACGTTATTTATTATTATAAGTTCTGCACTAACAGAGGTTCTGATCGCTGGCCGGCGATCGCGGGACGCGCGGGTGCGACGCACGTGAACGTAAAACTATAACCTCGAATCGCGCACTTTCACTAAACGTGTGGGGGCGGTCCAGTGGGTCCGTGCGAGCGCGGCCAGGCCGAGCAGCAGCAGCGCGAGAAGGGCGCGCGGGGGTGGTGGGCGGGGGGCGCCGGCGCCGGTCGCCGCGTACGGCACGGAGCAACCGGCGCCGCGCTCCTCCACCGGTGGGCAGCGCTCGGCGTCTGGCCGCACCGTCTCGCTCAGCCGCAGCTCGCACCGGTAGCACAGCCTCCCCTCGCAATACCAGTAGCAGCACTCGTCCCGACCGTAGTTGGACTTGTTCGCCTGCGCACCCGTCTCCGGGATGCGCGGGTCTGAAATCAGTCGTCGCAGTATATTAGACGAAACATATCATGCTATATCTACATATTTCAATTAATGTGAACAATTTGACTATCACCGTTTATACCGGGTGTAAAAAGACGCTTAGGGAAGCCGAGAGTCACTTGTTCTTCCCGTTATTGTGATTTTTTTGTACTGGACCATACATAGGTACCTTTTGGTTACAGAGATATTAAAGGTCTTCAACCAATTTTAAATGATATAAATTTAATTAAGTATAAAAACTCCAACGACCCCTGTACCGTTGCAAGCACGCACAAGCACAATGTTTTGCCTGCGTGACTCTACGTACTGCCGTAAAGAGCGAATTGGTGTGATAACCAAAAATTAAAGTCGTTTCGCAGCAATTCGACGGCACGGTTGGTGCAGTGGTTAAGCGATTGACGTCTGCGCTGCGTGTCGCGGGTTCGATTCCCGCACGGAACAAATATTTGTATGACCTACAAGTAAGTAGTTGTTCCGGGTCTGGCTGTTTGTGTATGTGAGTTTAAATGTTTGTAAACGCACCCACAATACAGGAGAAATTCCTAGTGTGGGGCAAGGTTTTCTTAAAAAAAAAAGTCAATTCCCGAACTGATGCCAGAATTCAAAGAGGAAAGAAAGTTAAACCGAAAAGTGCAAAGCAACAATTGGTCAGAGACAAAGACTTCTACGAGCACAAAGAAAAATAAAGTAGCATGCAACTCGCCAGAGGTAGTGTTTGCTTTGTGCTCTATCGTTTTGAACTGCGGCCAAGCCATAGCGGAAGGCTAATTGCACCTAATCTTGAAATCCGTTGATCATTCAATGTATATAAGTGTGCAGAATGCTCGTGAATTTCATACAAATATCCTGAAGCTAACCAATCATTTATAAACTGTTACGTCACCGAATACGATAATGTTGTCAAATTTATAGTTATATCTCGCAAACGGATTTCAATTAGGTATTGATATATAATTAAAGAATCTATATGAGTATGTAAGGATTGTAGCAGGTGGCGTTCTGTAGTTTCTGCCTACCCCCATGCATCCAAAAATGAATAATAAATAATATAAACCGAAGAAAAAAAAGGGAACTTAAGAAGTATCAGTTTTTAGGTGTCCAAAATCAAATGAAGCTGACAGCTAGCACACTCAATATTAGACTGTATTAACAACATTTACAGTACTTACTTGCACATCGTAGATTTCTGCAATGATTAGTTTTTGGGTGTAATATTTTATTTTTTTCCATTACAAATCATTTGAATTTTAATATCAACTTGTATGGTAATTTGTAAAGTAGGTATTATGGTATGTTAAGTGTGCCTTTTAGTATGAATCACAAGCAATACCCTAAAAATAGTTAAATGCAAACTGGTTTGAAATTAGGATAACGTCTTCAACTATTTGGGTTGTGGAGGTTGAATTGCAGTCGGCCTTAAAACGTCTAGGCAAATAATGAAAACTCACCGAGACATAGGAACGTAGGCTCGCCGGCGTACTGTGTGGGGTATGCGGGCGCGCGATCCGCCGGCAGGAAGTAGGGGCAGTGTTGCTCGACGAGCTGGCAGACGGAAAGGCAAGGCTTGAGGCGGACGATGGGCCGGCCAGGACCCGCGGCGGCGGCGCGCACCCAACGGCCCACCACGCCGCCCGCGCCGCTGCGCCGCCGATCCAGGTGCCCCACGCGCTCCAGGTGTCGCGCGTGCCACCGCGCCGCGTGCTCGGC
Source organism: Agrochola litura (assembly GCA_949152395.1). NCBI lineage: Eukaryota > Metazoa > Arthropoda > Insecta > Lepidoptera > Noctuidae > Agrochola > Agrochola litura. The sequence goes on from OX424493.1 coordinate 15,273,086, forward strand.
AGGCGCGCGCCGTGACCTGCCCCCCTCCTCACTGCCCTCTTCTGCCCCTTCTTCCACCCACAGTGGCACCATTGTACTGCACGCCCAACGTCGATAAGTCTCCTGAAACACACGATCAACCAACCTTTTTTAAATTACCGTACGGAGATTGCATCCCAAATAAATATAAATATAAAAGTCAGTTAAAAAATCTGGACTACACGACGAAACCCTTCGGGTAGAAGTAAGGTTTGATGAGAATCATAAATAGTTTAAAGTACTTCGCGACATAGATCTGCGGCTGCAAAGATCCGTATAGCGATTACAAATCGGAAGACGGAGCGGTAATCGACGATCCAATAGATGTAGAGATACGAGCAATGGACCCGTGAGTATCAGCCCTGAATCTGACTAAACTAGGCGATGTCACTCACTATATAGCAACCATTTTAATCATATTAGAAGTTTATACGATATCAAAGACCTAACTTGTTCTTAGAAATTGTTTCTCTACCGAACTTCACTACAGTGTTTCTGATAAATCGTCAGAGATCCAAATGTCGTTTTTCCTTTTAGTTTGTCACGAGGTTTATTGTACTAATCTATTAAAACTTGCATTAAAAGTTGTAATCTGGTTGATATCATAACGAATTAACTACTAAATAATCGAACAAAGGATCACCTTCCTTCCAATCTAGATTACAATCGCTAGTGCTTCTAAACTTGTAGTTAGAATCGTGCAAGCGCTCGCGGTGACAGCTAGTGGCGCCGCAAGACCCTTCTCACTTTTATCGTGACAGCATTTTTCATTCCCGCAGGAAATCACGCTCACTAAGCTAGTGATTAATTAGTTATCAAGCCTAAGCGGTATTCACGGCGCATGTATGAAAGGTGAGCTGCAGTGTTATTGCGAAAACCTCCCCCAGTACGTGGAACAAACAGTCATCGTAAATCAAGTGAGCTTTCAGACGCGCGTGACAATAGGACGACTAGATAGGAAGATGATGTAGTAGATACAGGCAATAGGGATCAGTGTTGCTTCAATCTAATTCGGTTAAAACATATCAAGGCACCAAATGTATTTGCAATGTCATTCCAGAGAAAGATATTGGTGATTTGCTCTTCGGTTTCTTGTTTTAATTCGTTTCTTACAGATTAAACTTTCAGTGTTTTATATGGAGTGACCAAATGGCGGACCATGATCCGGATCCGGACCGCCGACCTGTTTTCTGAGGACCTTATGTAAACAGTAAAATTTATGGAGAAGAATAAATAAAATGTAGCTTCCGTTGCTTTCTTAACGGAATTTCTTAAACAAATCAATGACGTGAACCTTAAACATCAAGGGAAAGGAAAGCTTGTATGGGAACTTCTGTCAGAAGAGAAGGTTTTCGGAAAAAAACGATCTTTGAACTACGATCTTGATAATGACCACCTGCAATAAATGAATTGGCAGTAATTTAAAAAAAATGTCAACAGTGAGACCGAGATTGACGTTGGCAAATAAAAGACATGCAGTCATGATCTTAAATCAGAATTTGAAAACAGATTCGCAGATTTTAAAGTTTTCTTATATATTATTTTTAATCCTGGTTGCTAGTAATCGTCTACCAAACGGACTGCCATAGTCAAATTATTTAAAAAAGCGAACCCCCAATTAAACTAATTGGTGATCCCTGTGGTACAACTGTTGCCAGAACTTCCAAAATAATTATTTTTATCTATAAGAAAAAGATTTTGCTTGAAGGCAACTTGACAACTTTTCGGCCCGGAGTTCAATTTTTTACCGGGGGTTCTTAATTCGACTGTATGTTTTTTTTTTGTATGTTTGTTGCGCGTTTACTCCATCAATTATGAAATTGATTTTGATGTTTTTTTTTTGATCGGTCATACTTCAGGGTCCCATTTAAATTTTATTAACTTTGTCTAGGTAGTTGTTGAGTTAGCTTCAATAATACGTTTTTTCCCACTAAGTCTATGTGGATGATGTTATAATAAGTTCCTGTCACTGTTATACATAGCAGGTAGTGGTATTCGAATTTGTGTGGGGTAGGTACACAACAAAAAAGTGAAAAATAAAAGCTTTTTACAAAAAAAAAACACTACATAGTGAAAAATTACTTTAATTTCGGAAGTCGTTGGCAAAAAACGAACGTTTTTAATAACAACTAAATATAAACATATAAACATAACATCACGCCAGTAATTCCCGAAGGGTTAGGCAGAGGTGTACCTATAGTACACCCACAGTTCGCCAGTTATGTTTAAGTCCCATGTAATAGAGGGCGAGTCTATTGCTATCAACCGGGCACAAAAGCCAGACTCCGGGCTGCTACTGAGTAATTCCAGATGGAAAAACCCAATAACACTATTGCCCGACTCGGGAATGGACCTCATGCTCAGCAGTAACACTTGCGACCACTAAACTAACGAGGCAGTCAACGAAACAACTAAATATGTTATAAACTAATTAGGTATTAGCCGCATTTAAAACTTAATTAAACTCCCCTAATCGACGTATTTAATACACAAAACACTAATGATATTACGTATAATGTAATACAAATATTGTGTAACCGTTAACGCCCGGCATAAAGGTAATGTCCTCGTTGTATCGCATAATTGATGTTGCACGTTAGTCGGGGATGCCCCAATTAACACACCCCGATCGCTTAATATCCAATACAATGCCCTTTTACGACCATTCGTTCATCTAATAGCTCATTGACACTGCATTTGGCCTATAAACATTTGCCAAAGGTTTTGGTCGTACGCAGCAAAAATTGACTATAATGTAGCCATTTTGGAAGTTTATTTAAGGTGAAAGAAAAACGATTTTTTTGCTACCTTATGCCTTTCTTTGTGTTTGAGTTGAATACAGCCTAGTTATCCAAAGTAATTACCTATTACCAAAATTAAGCAGCAGTAGCTTTCCATAAAATAAGAACCTGCATATCACGCAACTACTTCTAATATAAATAAAGTGGTTGCGTGTTCACAACCAGTTTTCTTCGGTCACGCTTGACTTCAGCAATATGCCTATACATGAGGGCTAAAAAAAGGATTTAACTTAAACCTTTCTAAAATGGTATCTTTAACAAAAAAAAAAACTCAATATCACATAGCTACAACAATAGAATCACGCACTATCCGCTGCGTATCCCGGGAGGTACATCATAATAATATTTTCTAATCACGTAATGTTGGCTGTTGCGGCGCGCGGTGTGCCCGGGTGTCTAACAAATCAGAACAAATGAACATCATGTCAAGCAACGTCGTCTCAGCGGGCGTCGGTGCCTCGATCCAGCGCCGCGGGGCCGAGGGGGGCCGGCGGGGGAGGCGTGCCTCCAACCCTATATCCAATCAATCATAGAGTGGGCGCGATGTGTCGCTCGATAACCGCATCCATGTGTGCTTTCTGTTTATACTATTACCTTTTAATAAGCCAAGATAAAACTAACGGTGACTTTCATGTGTCAATAAATTGATAGCTCTGTATTCACTTATGGGGAAGGGGTTTTATTTTTGTTTGTGAGTACGAAATTCACGATACGGTTACGTTTGGAAAGCTTTCCGTGAAAAAAAAGAGAACATTTTCCTGTTCTTGTGGTTATACAATAGCTGCTACGAAATGCTATGAAGTGCTACGAGATTTGACAATTTATTCAAGCACAACTTAATTTTGAAAGAAAGATTTATTACCAGGTATTAGTCATTAATTTTTAAACTTAGATACATATTATAATATCTTGGCGCCATTATAAGTTACAAGAGTTGGAGCTACGAAAGGCTACGTAGTGCTACGCGATTTGACCATTTATTAAAAATCATCTGAAATCAAAAGATTGGTTTAATGTAGGTATTTGTCATTAATTTTAAAGCATAGATACAATATTATAATATGATAAATCTTTGCATCGTACGCTGTATAAGTGACAGAGTTGGAGCTACGGAGTGCTACGACGTGCTACGCGATATGACAATTCGTTTAAATTGATTATTTCCAGATTTTCTATCACTAATGTTAAAGCATAGCATACGATATAGTGCGCTTTTATAATTCTACACGTCACGTTATCGTGGAAGTGGACGTGTACGATTTAACCGTTGATGTTAACGTTCACGATAAAATTAAATTTAAAAATTACACATTGTGGAGGATTGCCGCCACTTATCCAGGATTTCGGAAGAGCAAGAGATTTTGGTGTGCTACGATACCGTCACTCTATAACGTGGACGTGAACGTTATAACGTGACACTGTTTGTCCAACGCACCTGACTTCGGCGTCGTCATCTCGTTCTCGTTGACTTTCGGTTTACGGTGCGGTGGACAAACGGCTTGAAATGAAAATTTAGAAGAGTCTTCATTTATTTTCATACATTTTACTTTTCTGTGTTATCGTGATGCCGTGGACGTCCACGATAATGTCGTCACGTTAGAAATTATAAAACACACATTATCACGATAAAAATATAGGCCTCTCATGGATCTTGTCGAGTAAATTAAATTGAACTAAATTTTTAATTCTATATTTGAAAATTCTATATTTACTTTTGACTTTTTATTACGGACACTTTAAAACGTGCACGCCTTTCTATATTGTTCTCACATGTATAATTTCAACATGAATGATGTAACCAATATTTTGTAAAAAATTAAAAAGAGTGTCTGCGGAGTCTCTTTCCCGTTCTTCTCCATAGGTACCTACTACTCTTTGGAATGGGCTACTAGCTTCATATTTCTCACTGACCGACTTCTTGACAATTCAAAAGGTAAATGGTTAATTGAAATAAACGCTTTGAGTTTGAGTTTGACCTGGAGCTAGGAAAAACTTATAGGCTACCAAATCAATGGAGGGAAAGTAAGCAACATTGCAGAATATTACTATACCTACTGTTCATTGCATATTGGAGTTAGTCAACATGAGCCTTCATTCATGGTCTCAGTCCACCAATACTTACGTTGAAAGTCAACCAAAAAGAAACCCTCATTCTACTATTACGAAATGATACTGATATTTTCTATACTATTTTCCTCCTAAACCGGAAAAGTTGTTGTGGATTAATGGAACCGTTTAAGTCATCCTTTCCGTTACTATTTTTCTTGTTATATAAGCTATCCTACAAAAATAGATAATGTCGTCGTGAAATTATTAGCTAATCAGTTTGTCAGCAAGGTTGGGCTTGATTGGTGGAGCTGACTGATCAGAGCACCAGTAGTTGTGGAAGCTCTTCTTTCGCATCCTGCACTCAATAAGCCTAGGCGAAGTAGGCAATACATAAATGTAACAGTCACAGCCAAAATACCATCGTTTACTTTGAGGGCTAATTTTGTTTGCTCAATTCATAATAGAATCTGTTTCTAACTCAGCATTTATATGTAACTTCAAAACCGCAGAATTCCATTCAGCCATCATCTTTCTTCTGACTCTGACCAATAAATAAAAAAATATTTCAGAAAATAGCCAGGCCTTTAAAACGGTTTTAGGTTGATGTCAATTCGACATTCGTCAAAGGTGTATGCTATTTTTAAGTTTTTTTTTTAAATCAATTATTTAAATATAAATCATTTTTAATTACTTGATAATAAAATCTAAGCAATAGTCTGTTCGGTGCCCTGGCTTGAAAAATTATTATGTATCTTGACGTGATAAAGGAAAGAATTTGAAAACTAACGAAGGTATTAAAGACTTGACTTGACTTTAGCTGCCATCGCCGCTACCACCTGCTGACTGGCTAATATTTTTACTATGGAATTAGCTATTCGCATTTATTTTACGCCAATACGAAAGTACAAGAAGATTATTTTAATATGAAGGCATTAGCGATTAATAGCCATACGTACGTCGTACAAGTCAGTGCGGTTATCGGCCCAGTGACCTCGCAAGCCGATTAACAGCCGCATCTATATTGTACACTGTAGGCCAATAGCGACGGATGACTCACTCACTATGATAAATACATTACGTACTAATAGGCACTATCTTGACAGTACATACATAACTCGTATATTAAGATAACGTCGACAGTAATGCTTTATCACAATTTAGACGGTCACAGTGTTCGGTCATTTGTAATAGGGCCTTAAAATAATAGTATCCTCTAGTAATCGATGCTGGGCCGAGATGGGTTTTAAACCCCGGTTTATTTTTTAATTATATTAATATTATTACTCAAGTTTTTATCAGTGAAATATTTGAAACAAATTAAAAGAAATATCGATATCAAATCACCCTGTAGTTCTCTTGTAAACACTACACATCCCTTACAGCGATATGGTTCTATTACCATTAACTGACGTATACTTGGCACTAGCTGCCCATTCATTACGGTGGGATTACTGATAATAAATACAATGATTATGGCCTTTAGCGACGTCTACTGGCGATTGATATATATGGACAGACCACATTAATGTATTGGTTCTAGTTATACATATTTTATTACATCAGTATATAAATATAAAAAGCCTTTATTCGCTGACCAAATGAAATACAGTTTTAACTTTATAATTTTTAGGGTTCCGTACCTCAAAAGGAAAAAACGGAATCCTTATAGGATCACTCGTGTGTCTGTCTGTCTGTCACAGACTCACAGCCAATTTACTCCGAATCCAATGGAACGATTAAATTGAAATTCGGTACACATTTGTATTTCTGTGACCCCAAACACGAACGTGTAATGTAAAGAAATGAATTTTGAATATGGGGGTCACTTTTGGGTGGCAAAGAAAAAAAAATAAAAAAATTGCAAACTGTACCATGTGACATATCAAATGAAGGGGCTTGTTGCGAGAATCCCAATTTTTTTAAATAATTTTAACATTACTAAAAGATATTTAAGAAAATTGTTGAAAATTGACCATTACCCCCTTATCTCCGAAATTACCTACCTACTACGCTTTGGAATGGGCAACTAACTTCATTTTTTTGACTGACCGACCCCTTGACAATTCAAAAGTACCTGTAATTGGTTTACTTGAAATAAATGCTTTGAGTTTTGAGTTTTTTTTTACTGCTGAGCCAATTTTTTTTTGAAATACTGAAAATGGTTCTTTATTCATAGATTACAGGAAAACCTATAAGAAATCTATAGTCTTAAAATAACACGGTACAACTCCCAATATTGTGCGTACAAACTTACATTTTCAGTTGGAATGTATGGGAGAACATGTTTTTCAACTACAATGTTAAGTATGTATTTGGGATAAATTCATCCCAACTACGGAACCCTTCATTGTGCGTGGTCCGAAACGCACTTGGCCGGGTTTTTTTAAATTTAGTTTAATAAACATAACTTAGATTAGGTAAGTAAACACATTCTTCAGTAACCAGTTTGTTGGTCAGATTGTCCTTCGACATTGGCCTCCCGTAATTTCTTCCACTCATCTCTGTCACGAGCTAATCTTCTCCATCCTTTTGGTAAGTCATCTTCCCACCTCTTGATTTGACGTCCCTTTTGTCCATTTCCATTTCTACGATACCATTCCATTACTTCTTTCATCCATTTACCTCGGTTCGTTCTTATAATGTGACCAATCCAGTTCCATTTGAGCTAGAGCTACATCACTTACTAATTAATTAGGAAAACATATTCTGAAACGCATTAAATCTAGGCACGAACACTATTCTTAGAACATTCTCAATAAAAAGTTGTTTATATGAAAATTGCACAATTCTACGAAAGAAATTATGCAGAACTTAACCTCACACTAAGTTATGCAAAAACTTTACAGGCTTTACTCCTTACCGGGAATAATCACCGTTGTTAAACTAATAGCGTGCACTTTGAGCTTCTGCAGTAAAAATAATACAAAAGAAAAAAATGTTTTAAAGTAAATACATAGACCGTTGAAAATCATATAAAAATATCGAGGACCGAGTTTCGGATATTTACGATACCTATGGGGAATCTTAGTTTTGAAACTGGAGCAGTACATATGTCTTGAGTAAAATATTTTCTCTCCATTCTTCCGAGATTTAAAGATACGGTATGAGGAACGTGGAATTCAACCGCAAGTTATGAACATAGTAGGTGCCTACTCACTGATAAAATGCCATAATTTGTTCTTTAACTTAAAAAGATAATCAGGAAATTCTAAATCTAATCTATACATCTAATAAAATAGTAACGAAGTCAAAACTGTGCACAGAATATAAAAAAAAGTTATTGCTACGAGGTGTAGAAACCAGTCTGATGGCGAAAATATAGTTTTTAAAATTTTTATCCGTTTGTCTTTTTATCTGGATGTATGTTCCCTCTCACAGAGAGGAGGCCTGTGTCCCAGCAGTGGGAACATTTATGGGCTGATGATAATGATGATAATGTTCCGGATTGGCGCAAAAACGGCTGAACTAATTTGGATGAAATTGGCACACAGATAGTTTATAGCCTGGATTAACACATAGGGTACTTTTAATCTCCATAGTACGTTCCCATGGGATATTTTCTGACATCCAAGCGGGCTAAGCCGCGGGCAAAATGAGAATCGCAGAATTAACGAACTATAATTATAATTCAGCCCTGCAATTTTTTATACCACTGATAATTCATAAGGTACCTACGCGGTTACAAGACTTACAAGAACTCTATGTAGTTCTTTCTACAAGTTCTATGTAGATAATGCAGCTTATCTAAACTTTATTCTTTTTACATGGACAAAGTAATCTACACTAATGTTAGCTTAGCTCTGTATAACATAAGCTTATCATAACATTGCAACACTCTAGCTTAACTTAAATTGAATATAACATGCCAGCAAAGTAAAAAATGTACCTAAAGGTGTGAAATGTATTAGTAGGAATTATAGCAGACATGGCTGATGGATGAGGCGGCCGGACAAGTGTCGACTCACGGTTATCAAATCATGCTCGCGCTCATAATGTGGGCTACCATTAACGGTGCCGCCAAACAGCTAAGTACCCGCCCCGCTGAGAAATGTATCAATTCATAATCATATTTTATTAGGACAACGTTTTCAAGGGACATTTTGGAGTTCGAATTTGTAAATCATTAACATTTTATGTTTTGTTCTTAAAAATTACATGTTATCTGTATACCTACATTATAAGCAAAAAAATTATTTCCAATTCTATTTCAATCGGTCCGTGTTTTATATTGTTTATTCTTAGCATATCGATAGCAATCTTAATTATTGTGTCTGCTCAGAACTTACCTACGGATATTATATTTATTATAAATTTTAAGGTCCTGCTAAATGACAACCGTGTTTTGTATCGATCCCGTGGGAATATCGGGACAAAAATTATCCTGTATCCTAACACATGTGCTAAATTTCATCCAAATCCGTTCACCCGTTTTAGCGTGAAACCGTAACAAACAAACTCACTTTCGCATTTATAATATTATTACTTAGGATAATAACGAACCTATCAATTTTCGTAACCTAAATAACTGAAAAATGTTTTCACCAGAACTTATGTTGATATAGTTCTGTTAAAAAAAGCCAACTTCCAGACAGCATCTGCTCTACTGTGTTCACTTTACAAATCTAAATAATGCAAGCATTCTAGCTGGTATTGCGTGCCCTAATTCCTGGCAGGAATTAGGGCATGCAATACAGATTTTATTGAATGCATCGTTTGCAGACCACTACATTCTTATTTGATAAAATCTACCGATTTTATAATAATGCATTTTATAGTAATGCATTGCATCAAAAGATATGTTAGCTTGTTTCAAATTCTTGTTTTAATTTCAAATAAATATTGCGCATTTTCTAGATGCATTTGCCTCATTCATTGAAAATAAATTGTGTTCTAGTAAAACTTTAATTATTGTTTAATCTACTTAAAAAAATGAGGATTTTAACTCGTATTTTCAGAATATGTTTTAATATTTTGTATTTTTTACTATTATTTTAATTCTTGGAAATTGAATTTTGACTTCCGATAAGTAATTGTGACAAAATGGCGTTCATATATCAGTTGAGTTTGAGTACCTACTGGTGATTTTTTACTTAATATTCCAATGAGAACGGACAGGCAGTCAAAAAGTGAAGTAATTATAAAGGGACGGGCAGTCGTCTTGGAGCTACGAAGCAAATTGGTTGTCACTGATGTCAGGACTGTGTGTGTGTAATAAAGTTACTTTGCCGAAGAACAGTTTTTGCATTTTAAAATCGGAAACTTTTAACAGGTGTAACTGCACGAGATAAACTAAATTGAATAAAAAATATATTCTATCTTTGTAAAAACGGATCGGATAATCACGTATCGAATGGACTCAACTATTTATTTTTAACAGAAATTGACAGAAAGTTTGAATAAAATCGGTTGTATAAACTAAAACCGCTGATCACTTATTACTTTTTTAACTTACAGTGATCCCAGACTTTTATTTACTATCCATGTTGGGGGCAAATCGGCAGTGAAGGCCACCCATGCAGTTTATATGGAAGATCTTAGCGTCTGACAATCTCTGTTGTTACACTATTATTAACTAAAAAAAATTAAAAATCCTACCTACACATTACTGTTGTCTGTTTCATAGCAACAATTCAATCAGCAGCATAAAATTTCCAACGACTTGACGATATGTGAATCCAAAAACGGAATTATCAAAAATAAGAAACGAAGACAATCGCAAACTCGAGACAGCGCTCAAATGAGTCAAATAGACGTAAATTAATAGCAAGAATTTCAGAATAAAGAGCAAAATTAACAAAATAAACAGACAGCAAACAAACAGTAGCCTCCTGGCGTGGAGTAATCCTCTTATCGCGTTATCCCGGCCTCGGTTGATCAGACATTTTGTTTCCGTTACCTGCGCCGCGCCGCCTCGGAAGCAGTCGGAAGTAGTCGGAACCACTCGGAACTAAGATAAGCCGTTTAAAACAAAACATGTATTTGTATCCGTCCTTTATCTCTGGCCGCGCCAACCAACTACTATTTGTTCTTGGAGGACATCCAACGTGACGGAATAGTTGTTATTCGTCTTTTTAATTTAGTTTTATGTAATCTATAGTGAGATTAAATTTTACTCTAAGGTAAAGTAAAGTAAAAAAACTGTTAGCGTAATGCATATTAGGCAAACGAATACGTAATCCAAACAAACTTACTCAGCCCTTTTCTAAAATCGAAACCCAGAATCAAGTTGTGTCTCACGAATATTTTCTTCACAGTTAGTTCAATAGAAAACAAATAGCCTTGGGTTTAAGAAAAGGCCTCGTTCTATTATTTGAGGAAACAAAAAGTTTTTCTTTCTTAAAATTAATGAACTCGATCCTGAGTTTGACATTAAAACGTGCCGGTTTTTCGGAGTATCAAATGAACAGTATTAGTTACTTATTGAGATCGATTTTGTTAATGGTTGCGTTAAACATCTTAATTACCTTTGCATAGGTACTGTAAATTTTATCTTAATTCTGCATTGATTTTGCTCAACTGATATCATATAAATTATTATTGAATACGTCTAGACATCATATAACTCAAAATACAAACAAAGTCGCGTCATTATTTGTTTAAATACTTGAGCGTGTATTGTTATTAAAATCTTTGTTTAGCTAAGCGAAAAACTTGAAATAAAGTTGAAATACTCCATGCGAGGAAGTCATTATTTTTAAAATACTCTGCAACAATATTGGAATTGAGAGAGGAAAAATGTTGCTACGCCTGAAGCCGTAGCGCTACGGTCGGCTACGCGGCTACGGGGAGGACTGCGGCGTGGCGGGCTCGCGACGGGTCGCGCCGGGCCGCATCCGCAGCCTCTTGGGTGAATAGCGCCGCCGCCGGCAGATGTTATTGTGCGCCGGTTCCGCCCGTCGAACGAACCCCGGCCCACGCCGCCATTTGTAACAATTTGTTAACTCTACTATCGAAACGGTTACTTTCTACAAGATAGATGCAATGGCCGTGTAAATCGAATTCACGATCTGGTTTCCTTTTCTACAAACTGACGTTATTTTATTTCCGTTGTGAAAGATATGCAGAAACCAATATAAAATGATATAATGTGACTCTATAAACTATCGGGCTTCGTTGTTATTTTAACTTCTGTCTGTTGTGACAGAAGACAGTGATATGTGTCATGTGCGTGACTGTGAGGTTAACTAGTAGAAAATGACTCCTTTTAAATGTGTTAATACTTAAGTAAATGTAGCCTTTGTATATTGACATCGTTTAAAGTCCCTTTAGATACAAGTCAAATATTATGCTCTATCCCAATAAATATAAAGATTAATCTTGGGGATACCGGGACTACAAAACATATTCTACCGTTATCTCAACAGCTAATAAACCGACCGCGACCGGCCTACAAACAACTTATGCAAGACTTGATAAGAAAGACAAGATTTTGATATCTTTTACAACTTATCATAACATCACGTATTTCGCAAAGGGGTAAGCAGAGGTGCGTACGTATTTACTTAAAAGTCCCGTATAATAAGGGTATTGTCATCAACTATAGTCATTTGAAATAAGATTAGACATTTAAACAAACCTTTTTAGAGTATAAAGATGGCATTAAAAGCAAAAACTGGTTACAATACCAACTGTTTACTGCAGCTGCCATTTGTCATGCTACCAACGCAATAGAAGTTAAAATCGGTTGAACGGACTTTAAAAAAGGTTTATTTAAATGTCTAATCTTATTTCAAATGGAGTATAGTTACAAATCAAATTTCCGGACTGCTACTAAAAAAATCCAGATAGAACAATATTTTGACCTGCCTGAAAAACGAATCTTGGACCCGACGCGCATGCGACCGCTCCACCAAACAGGCTGTCATATCTTTAGACTTTTAAACGAGTGTGCGTAAGTAAAAGTTAAGTGAAATATACGTTGAAAGTGAATAAATAAGTCAAACCCGTACTTTGGGTCCTCGAGACGAGACGAGGCGTCTCTAAGCTGAAACTTGACTGAATTAATTATAAACAAAAGTACGGCAACTGTCTTTGAGAAATACCTTCGCAGTTAATAGAAGAGATGGGTTCACTCCGCACTAAGTATTAATTATTATGTCTTTTAAGCATAAGTGTGCACAAAAGCAAACTGCCTAGCCTTTTCCCCAACAATGCTGAGGTCGGCTTCAAGTCTAACCGGAAAGCATAAGTGACATTAAAAGAGAAATAATACATACCGAACTCGTTCAAACGAGGCAAAAATCAGTCTATAAGACTATACTGTGGACTACTTCGGGGCGTATTATACGCCTAGTTGCGATATAGTCTACTCTCTTTTCGTAACCAGAAGTTGTTCTCAAGTTTAAAACATAATCTGATAAATAAATCTTTGTAAGCAATTCTCATTAAAACTTTAAATAAACTTTGCTTTAGTGTTCTATAACAAAGTATATACTCGTAGTTTCAATAGTCAAGGTTGAATTCAGTACTGTAGCGATATAATTAGATATCAAAAGCTAAACCACATCAAACCAATGTAATTAGCATTTTTAGATTAATGCAGTCCCTGTTAATTAAAGATTTCCCCCCACCACATGGAACCGAAGTTAAATAATTAAACGTCATACACAGCTAAAGTCAAGAATAATCCAAAATCATTACATTACAACCAACATTATTCTATATTATACAGAATCAGCCACATCAATACTACTCGGCTATGACAATGCAGTGCACTAAATAATGAACGTTTGCCAAAAGCGGAATATACAGTAATTAGTTAATCGGCCTAAAATTGTTGGCACATCACTATCAGCTAAACCCAGTGTCGCACTCAGTACACTGACAAAATTCTCTCGGGAGCTTTATTAAAATTTCTCCTCACTCGAAGCTACGCAATTTAATAATGCATGTCATAAAATTGTTTCTCGACAACCATAACGTATGGCATTAACATCAAATTGTTTATTTCAAAACGAATTGTGTGGTGTGGCGATTATTGCAAGTAATTTTAGTAATTTAGTTTAGGAATAGAGATTTTATTTACGTGATTTATTTTCATTCATTATTGTGATTCAAAGTACTATGTCAATAAACGTAAAATAACAGTCTACATAGATGTAAGAAGCTAATACTACTGCAAATACTACTGCTACTGCTGAGCATGAGGTCCTGGGTTCGATTCCCGGGTTGGCCAAAGTGTTATTGGGTTTTTCTATCTGAAATTTCTCAGTAGCAGCTGGATGTCTGGATTTGTGCCCGGTTGATGGCAATATGCTCGCCCCTATTACATGGGACTTAAACATAACTGGTGAAATGTGGGTGTATCTACTACAGGAATACCTCTGCCCAACCCTTCGGGGAAACAAGGCGTGATGTTATGTTATTTGTAAATATATTTGTAATCACGTTCTCGAAAACGGCTCTAACGATTTCGATTAAAATTGCAATACGCGTAAAATCGATCTAGCTAGGTCTCATATCTGGGAAAATTAGTTTTCTCAATTTTCACCCGAGCAGAGCTCGGTCGCCCAGGTACTAATTAATTATGTTAAACTCAAATATTTCTAATAAATACAATGAGCTCTGCATGATTCATGAAATTTGAATTAAAATTTTCAATCGTTATCAATCTAATTGAAATTGCCTTATAGACAGTGTGAGTACGATCGGTTTTCTATTTTGTTTGAACGCCTAAACTGCTTCTGTATTATAATACACATTTATATTGTGGCTTCTTAAAGGATTACAAGTGTGACGGTGATAGATTTCAGTTATTCTCGTAAATAATTCCCTACATGTTCCGAAATCTTATCGTGAATGCAGGCCACGTGGTGTCGGTCGGGCGTCACAAGGCGCGGGAGGATGGGGGCGTATCATAACACCATAAGTTACCATTCTACCGCGAATATCTCAATCAACGACTTGTGGGTCGATTCTTTCTACTTAATCGGCGCAACCCTCTCGTGAAATTAACAACGATCAAAATTAAACGTTTACAGAAGCTTTCGACAGTGGACGGCGTGATTAATCACACGCCTTGAATTTTGCAGCCAAGTGTCCCCGAGGAGCAGCTGTACTCAAACAATGCAGAACACTTCATCAGAGAAGCTTAATTCTGATTTAAACGGCAACATCGATCGACAACTCGGGCGTCGAGTAGTTAAGCATCGCCTCGGGCTCGGTTAGGTAAGCGACGACGTAAATTGTTGATGCGCGCGCCGACGGTTGCCAGCCATCAAATATGCACCACATTTCCCACGTCGAGTGGGCAACTTGCTCCGACCTCCTAGACACAACAGCACAAATGGATATCACGATGCTACTTTGACAGCTCAACTCGGCAGGCACATGACGTAACACCGACACTGTCTAATGTGTTTCACACTATTTTGGTTCTGCCTGTAAACTTTCTGGAAGCTATTTTAATTTTGCGTTTGCAGGAATTATTTACGTTCGCTTGCTGTCTAGACGAATACTGTCTGTGTCTTCACAATAGTAAAAGTAGTCTGTATGCCGAAATTGCATTTAACGTCCGAAAGATTTGATAAGAGATTGCGATGGGTGCCAAACACGGTATGTTACGGTTTTTATTGACATCTGATGCAGCGGCCCTGAGGTCCACCTCGTTCTTAGAAGTCTGGTACCTGATTCGTCTTCTTCAGTTTGACTTCTTCCGTCTCAGATTTTAAATTATCACGGTGGTACAAAAGTCCATCCGGATGTAGTTCACAACTCATTTTTAATGTTGATCCGTAACTCGCACCGCACGTCCCCTTTCTGGGTAACCAAGTAATTAAGTCGGATGTCTTACAATATCGTTATAAACAGGCAATTGTGAATTATTTGATTGAGGAAAACATTGTAAAATTTCCTTAAGATGTTGCGGGAAAAGTGGGTAGGTACGCTGGCGGTGACGGACGGCCGACAAAGCTAGGCATGAAAGAAGCCCATAGCGGTTAGATTAATCGTGAAAGCGTAATTCACGTGGCGGGCCTGTCACGTTGCGGGCGGCGGGGGGAGGGGCGCGGGCCTGCACGACCGGTGCACGTGGCCACCGACATATAACCACCATTATCGATCGCGATAACCACTGCCGATCAGAGAATAACAAAACAAACTGCAACTACGAGTGCATGCGCGGCTGTCAAACAAGGTTCGGACTTAAAATCGAAATTCTTACAATGTTCAAATATAATTTTTTGTTACATCAATGATTTGGGTTAGAAAGCCAACTGCATGTAGGAAATTCTTACTTGCCTTAGAAAGAAACCTTTTTACCAGATAGAAGGTTCGTAACCTATCACATGAAACCAATACAATCAGCTAATTGGATGTAGTGCAGGGTGCCTGTACCAGTCATTATGTTCCAGCTATACTGCAAAACTGCAACCCTGCAGACAACTTCAGCAGCCAAAGTATTGCGAAATTAGCAAATTGCAACGCGAAATGACACCATTACCATGTACGACCGGTTCCTAGCTAGTTTAGCTCGCTGCCAGCTCACATGGTGGCCTTTACGAGCCATAAATCATTAATTAACGTAAGTTTTTTTTTACCAGAAAGCGATAGTCAATTGCAGATATTTTTTAAAGTACGTAATTCATTCTGCACTTGACTGTAGAGGAGCTTAAAACTATTGGCTACGGGCTACGACGCAGATCGATCGATTGTCGCGGTCAAGCAATGTTGCTGCGGTTAAGTCTTGGATGGGTGGTCATTGTTCACGCATGTAATCGTGGCAGCTCGATGGCCGGGCACATGTAAGCCACATCGATCCGTCTCTCATGCGGATAACTGACAGCGCGAAAATTGACAACCGAACCGTGGGACGCCGGTAGTTTACGAAGGTCAGATGCCAGTGACTTCCAGTGAAATGCGGACTTTTAGGTGTATTTGATTCGATTGGTAGGTAACCTACGTGTTTTAGTACCTAATTTTATTTATGATGGCCTTTTTGAGATGTCGATGTCAGTTAGAAGGTTTAATCACATTATTTCCTAAGTAATATTGTCGTGGTGAGACTGCATGGACCTAGAGCATGCAGTATCTCGTTATGAAAAACTATTGTGTAACTTCAGCTTACCCACTATCAATCCTTGAATTTAAGGAAACAGACGCTCAAACAATATTTCAATTAGTCTAATTGAAACTTATTGATTTAAAGCAGACAACTTTTCAAATGGAACAATGTAACAAAAGTAAAAATATTCTCGCCATTCAGTAAAAAATTCTATTCTCCTATTGGAATCGGCACAATAAAAGTCAGAGCTTATATCCAAATAGACCCGATTTTGACGAAATAATTTACACCAAACTCACTCGAAATACTATTGCGAATGGCGCATGACAATTTTTCCGATAAACCTTCACTTATGTACATTTAATTTAGGAAAATTATCTTTAAGTCCATGGTTTTAAGGTTGACATTCATGTATTTTAGGAGTCGCTGGGGGAGTGAGGTGAGGGATGAAGGGCAGGTCATCGGCCCCGCGCCCCCGCGCTCCCCTCAGGCGGAGGCTGCGAGGACATCGCAGGCTGTCGGCCGAGAGAGACGAGCGAGCCGGGCGCGCCCGTACACACCATATGTCTTCTTGACATGTTTATTGAAAACTCGCAGATAACAATCACCCGCTAATATAGAATTCAACCCATTCAATCTGATCTTTAAAAAAATACGAAAAGAGATTCCGGCGTTATTTGACATTTGGCTACTTATGGTTTTCAGAATTTGTTTGACTTATTGAAAACTGAACAATAATAACATAATTATATCATATTCATTGATGTTTCAACTATAAAACATGAATCCCGGACATTAGAACTTTAAAAAAGATACGCGCAGCAGCAACTTTAGTCATTTTTCCTATGACTTTCATGAGTTTTTTGCCAATCAGTTTATTGCTATATGATTGCAACACGTAAGGCATAAAGTTTCAGAGTGATTCTAAAGCTAGACCATAACTTTTAACCAAACATTATAAACAAAAAAATATATCTGAACTTAAGCCGGCACGACTTAATCTTCCCCATCTTTTTCATAAAGCACAAACGGAGATAAAACTTTAATGCGAACCTTGATTTTTCATTGAAGTGATCTTTCATTTCCTCCCTATAATTCCCGGTTGAATAGTTAGAAGGGTCCTACTATCGCATATAACCCAGTTTTCCAATGACGGTATTAGGTCTCAATGTGATAGAAGGCACGCCTATCGTTATTTATTGGGCACAGTTCCAATTCCGGACCGTAATCGAGAAATTTTCTTACAGTAAAACTCAATTATACTTTTTCTCGATCTGGGGATCGAATCCATCTTCTTCGAACTTGGAAGTGTTAGCGGTCGGATTCCGTGCTTATTACTGCCGCGATATCAAAATTATGTTATGAGTATGGTTATGAGCAGAAATATGCAGAGTATTTTATTTAGACGTTGTCAACTCTGGTAAAGTACTGAAAATCTACTTTCTTTTACTCAATTTTTTTTTACATTTGCTGTCATACAATTTTTAAACGCTACAATGCGACTTTAAAAGCTGCAATACAACTACGGTCCCAAAACTATAATTTAATAAAGATAAATATGCTAGAATTCCTCGAAGAAAAGACTTGTTAATCACTGTGTTATTAGGGAGACTAGTTGAAGACAGCAACACCTACAATTACCTGTAGATAATTACAAGATTGGTAACCGAAGCAAACAATTACCCACAGCAACAATTAGTTATATAAGAGACACTGATTATACTAGATGAAGCGGTGTTTTATACTAATTTAACGAGAAGTGTTAAGGTCAGGCGACAAGAAAAATATTTGAGCTTCAGTTAGCATGTATGAGTAAACTTGTAACTACACAAAGATTGTGACAAAAATATAAAAACTCTATTTTATATTTTTAAAACTGTATTTTAACTTAAAAACTGGATACTTACTTAACCGTATTTAATTTCAATAAACCGATTACCGACTTATCTTGACAAAACGACTGGTTGTGGTAACATAAAACCTTGGCTTAAAAATATTTAGTGCCTATAAAAATAACTACGTGCTTCGTCCGAACAAACATTAGCTTTGCTCGTGTCGGTAACTAAGTAATTAAAAGATTTGCATTTTTATGTTGTCATACGGTTAAGTCACCGTAAACATCATGAAAGTAGCAATAGTTATAGACTTGTACTTGGAGTCTCGCGCTACCGACTAATGGTGGGAACCAAGAGTAACTCAATGGGGTTTTATTTGGTAGGAGTCTGACATAACCCACTGTTCTCTCCAGACGGAGGGATAACCATAAGGTTTCCTACAAAAAAATATGATCCCAACATCGAACCAAAAATGTAGTAGGTAACTGCAAGATCTTTAAACTTGGTTTTATCAGATTACTGGTAATAAACAGAAACCCATAAAAACGATGAATAGTCGCGGTTTCAATATCCACGTGGATGAATTCCCTTGTCTGTCAATTTTACGACTTTCAACAGAAAAACCATTACTTTGACCTATTTTAATAAGCTTTTTCTACCATACATCATTCTAATGAACCTGAATAAAGCGAATTGAATATTTTTTTACAAATTATCTTACAAAATAGCTACCTTTAACCAAAATTTCGACAGTAGATTCTACTACCGAAATAAATAAAAACGTTAACTTTTTTGCTTTACAGTCAACCGCACATCAGTGGTAACAATTTGAGATTAACAGCGCCTTTATATTGTAGCAATAAGGACGATTTGCGCAGTACATGTGTTTACTGACGTATGGTTGTGTGTACAATTCACTTTCCCTAGTATCTTCGTTTATCAATAAAACATTGACAATAAGCTTCAAATATTTGAATGTATTTGAAGACACTGCAAGACAGAATAACAAAGTGTAAAATATCAAAACTTCACTTTGCACACCAAATTGCTTCTTTGTGGGTTACCTACTGGTGCCTGGATAAGGTATATCAATGACAAAGTAGCTCTATTAATGAATCAAGTAATAAGCACGAAGCTGAAAGCCGACTTCGCTTGGCGATGAAACTGATACACGGTTGACATTCCTTTGTAATTGTATTCTGTTAATTACTAAAGTGCAGACAGAGTACCTAGGTGTGTTGGTCAAGTGGGTGGCGAGCCAACCTTGTCATGACATGAATACACGGAATTAATAGTATTATGTGTAGGCCTGTAAAAGTTGGGTATCTTTAACTTGGAAACTGATAAGGATTCTTTACAGACTGGTACAAATGGTTAATATGTAGTTCAAGTGGTCTACAAGGACGTTGGTGTAACTGTAGTAGATAGAGAACAGGTGCATAATACCAATGTTTAGAAATGATTTGGGTTCTTTGAATGTTGGCATAATTATACTCGAATGACAAACTTATATGGGATCTATATGTTGATGCACCATCAAAAATACAAATATTCAGCTTCATTTGCATGAGCCTCGAAGCAGACTTTCGGATGATGATAAAACCGATACAAACTAATAACATTCCGGCACCACCGTACAGCGTAGAGTACATGCAGCTGAAGCTTTTGTTAGTGTATCTTGTTAATTAATAAAATAGACATGTAGGTGTGGGGTGTTGTCGAGTGGGTAGACGAGCCAATGCGGTTGTCATGTGTTAGTGCTGAGGTTTCGACGCGGCGAGTCGCGCGCTATCGGCGCGATCGTTCGCTCCGCGCCACTCCACCGGGTTTTTGGGTCAAGCGGGTTGTGACCGGTGTTGCTGCTTTAGGGATTGCCCTCTCATATCCAGGAATTTTCTGAATGCATGTTCAATACCTATACAGAATGTATCGGAGAAATCACATATTATTCGGGGAATTTGTACTAGCTTTGAACTTGAGTGTATCGAGTCGGTATCTTGCACCAGACTGATGTAGGTCAGCTGTTCGATATGGGTAGGAATGTTCGTACACAGAATTAAATGCAGTTGAGTGTTACAGCAATAACAATAGTAAATGTGACCATCAATTTATCAGTTCAAGATTAAACTTCAGTTTTTGACTGTTCTTCGAAGATTCCTTTTACTGGATTAGTTGTTCGCTTTTTGAATGTCATACAAAATAGTTTTGCACTGTTTAATTGTAAGTTTATAACTGCATAGTAACACTAACACAACTAGTGATGAAAGCAGATTTCGCACTAAAAATTAAAGCAAATACCTCAAGCAATTCCAACAAAACCTAAGTACCTACTTAAATGCGAAACTATAGCAGAAGCGGTTATATTTAGTTACAAGTAGAAGAACAAGTCTCCCTATGCATACAAAAATTGCATTGGAAGATAGCAAACTGAAACTTTCCATTGAACATAAGTTACAGGGTCATCGAAACACATGTTGCTATAGTAAAATAAAAATAGCAATAAATATAAAACAGGGGTGGGAATCAATTCGGCGGAGGATGTTGAGAACGACATCGCGGCGAGCCTCTCGAGCGCGTATCAAAAAAGGTGAGTTTTATGAATTTCGACATCTCGAGCCGTTTGACGAGTAATCCGGCCGAGGCATTGTGCCTCGAGAGAACTCCACCGTTATTACGACACGAGGGCCTCGCCAACGCAACCGACACATACTTCGCCAGTCATATTACCGCACTCCTACACTGTACAGAGATACGTAGACTCATAATTACGTACCATAACGAGTTGTTGCTACGAAAGAATACTAAGGATTCTACTGCGAAGATTGAACGACTGATGAGATCCTCTGCCGTTATCTATAGGTTCAACAACAACTATTTGAACGATGCCGTCTCTGAATAAGCTACCTTTTTAACACAGCCTTGTTTGTCAGTATCGTCTAAGAAATATTTAATTAAACAGGGCTGGTATTAAAAACCTTGTTTCAAAATAAGTGGGTTGTGAGAGGATCTAAATATCTAATTGTAATCTTATTTGCATTTAAACCGTTCGCTCCTTCGCTTCGAGAGAATTTCAAGTTAACTAGGGAAGGCGGTGGCTGGCCGCAAATCACGGCTGTACGAATTTGCTTCTTACACAAGGCGCGAGCAAAGTTTTTGATTGGAATAATAGATATTATTAGGATTAATTGCGACGCTGCGGATACGGATACCGATTTGATACTCTGACGTGTACTTGAATTATTTCGAACTAATGACGCCCCAAAACAGTCTTCTGATCCATTTGGCAATTAATTAGTTAACATTGTCTCCTGTCACTTTACTTTCTCGCGTAAACAATTATGCGGGAACATAACATGAAACTAAGCATTATTTTAAGTCGCCTAGACTGTGTTTTCGTGAATCGCTGTTGTGCCATCTCACATGGGTTGTCACAGCGGTGATTCACTACTATTAGTCAGTTTTTTGTGATATAGTTGTAAGTGTTATTAATCATTTGTGAGTCATACGATACTTGAATAAAGATAATTCTATTCTATTCTATAACAACAAACGTATGACCCGTGACTTAAGATACTTTAATTGCGGTAGATCAATTAGTGGATTTTATGTACATACAAACTTTTCACTGAAAATCCAGATGAGTACCCCGTGTAAATAACACAATAATTGTAAAAAGAAACACCTGTTTAGTCATTGGAGTACAAAACACTGGAAGCAGCGGAGGTCGCGGGGCACGTGTAGCCGGGCACGCGGGCAGTCCCCAGGGCTCGTCCCGTTGAAGCCACACACACACACATACACGGTCACCCTAATAAATAGGTATCATATCGATTACCCACAATCCCGCGTAATTCAATCCATTGAGACGTTCCGCACGACCGTGAGAGATCTTCTTTTTTGATCCCACCAACACTCGATACCGATAAATGTTTAAAAAGAAAATCCTCTTCACTGATGTCTCTTTGTGTTTAATGACGCATTCTAAATCTTGAATAGGAACATGAGAGCCGTTTAGCAGTAAAAAATGGAAAACATGCTACCTTACAGAGAAGACTTATTATCTAAGTGTGCCAGCAATCGTAAAACCATTTCTACTGCGCTTGAAAACACATTTTAAAACTAAAGTCGTCAACTGAATGGAAGAAAAACATCAATTTTAAAAGTTACACACAGTGATAAGACTGCAAGAGGGAGCTTAGTTTGAAGTTGAATGGTAAAACGTTGAACTTGAATGGAAATATAATCCGAATGAGACAGCAGTTGCTAGGGGCCTTCAGTGTTCATCGTATGCTGACGATGCGTCAAAGAGTAATGAAAATCAAACGTCCACACATATATTTTTAGAGTTGATAAATTCGATATTGCAAAGCTAATAGGGAAACAATAATGTCACCCAATCACCGAAACAGAACTCGACAGCTCCAACATGGCTTGAAAATCAAATGAGCTATAATTTGTTCATGAGCATGCCACTGACAATTCACTGCTTGTATTCTAGTTTTAAGCCGATAACAGTGATTGTTACCCCTTATTTTAAAGTAAACATGTTATCATCATACCGTCATTATGTGCGTATACCAGCATCAACTTTTACAACCCAGAGGACGGTTATGGACCGATGCAGCCGCTGTCCGTTTCGGTCATAACTTTTAATTAACCGCACTTTACAAACTAACCTTGTTAATCGTCTTACGCTTCAACGCTCATTCATAATGGCCACTCGTAAAATCAGGGGTGGACTCTAACAAAATAGGTACATGTAGGTACGAGACGAGCCTTTGCTCCACTGTTCGACAGACGATTTCAAGTTATCAGGACACATCATTATGAACGTAACCACCACGCAACGTATACGTCGCTTCCCATATGTTTTAGTAAAAACATCGCTAGACAATCTGTTAACTTAATCAAGAATAGTCAAACCTGATAGCATAATCAGCCTATAATTTCCAACTGCTGGGACACAGGCCTCCTCTTTATGAGAGGGAGTGGGTTGTAATCTACCACGCGGGCCCAGTGAAGGTTGGTAGATGTCACAGTGTTCGAATTTTTGGTTCTAGGACATGTCGGTTTGTTCACGATGTTTTCCTTCACCGTTTTGAGAATAATAAATATTATAGACCACATAAGCAGGATAGTCCATATTATTTTGTTAGAAAAATTGCAAAAATATATGTATGGACCATCCTGCTAACCTCTAAAGGAAGAGGCGTGAATATTCACTGTATGAACCATGCTTTCTGGATAACTGGAATCGTCAGAACCTCGGAATTCAGTATGTTCAGTGTGTTCAGTGTGTTGTGTTGTCACTACACATACAGCGTTCATTGAGTGTATGACCTTCATTCAGTTGCACCGGGCCAGCGTATCATCCGCTGCTGAAACCCAAGAACGGTTACACTAGACTCAAACGCGTACTCCCCTTCCGCCCTCCCTTTACCTGCAGTACCCATTCTCTATTTAAATATTTTTGGAGATCACTCCGTAGCACAATCGTAACCCTTTTTCGTAGCTTTCGTAGCGCTCGTAGCCAACTGCTACGACGCACACAAATTATTTTCTGTTGATTAATGTTTTTCAAGAAAATTAAGGTTTTTTTTAAATATCATATCAGTGTGGGAAGTGTTGTTTTACATTTTTTATGCACGTCTCACCACGGTGCTAATAAAAATAAACCCATGCCTTCAAAAAAAATATTTTTAATCTTATCTACTTGTAATAATTTTCTAAATTTATTTTTACTATTTATCTTTAACAAAACTAATTTACTCCCGACTCGTAGTCACATTCACTTTATAATTCTGGAAAAGATTTAGTTACATAGTCGGCGTAACGAAAAAAATTTCCAGTAGGCAGTAATGATATGAAACACTAGAATTTGATAGTAATTATTTTCCCCATTTAGGCGGAAAAATAATAAGAGGGTATGAGTGCGATATAAGCATAGTCTGTGAGCAACATCGAGATCGTCATGAGAAAACTTGCAAAGAGAAGCGTCAAGTTTGCGGGCGGCAAGGGTGTGCGGGTGTGGGGCGCGGGGGGCGCGGGATGCGGAGGTCACGGATCAGCTGGGCGGCGGCCATATTGATTCCCCGGCCTGTTTGATCGGCGCCACCCGTCCCCCGCCGCCTCTCTACCCCGCGCCCACACCCGCTCCACGGATTAATAGACGAGAACAACTTTTATGATTTCAACTCAAACAGAACGATGGCCTATTTAATGTTACCGGTAAAGTGCGAAACGGGGGAAACGCACACATAATGTACGATTGCATGCTTAATTCCGGACTATTCGATAAAAGCAAAGTTCAATAAACGTAGGCTGTTACTAGATTAGCTGATCTTTAATACTAAAATGGGATTGTGTTGTGTTACAGTAATTTATTCCGCAGTAAATCGCAGTTATTTCCAGCAGCCACGTTGAATTATCGTTGGAATTAACAGAATCCTGATCATAAAAGGTTTTTAGAGATTGTTCTATGCCTCTTATCGCTATCGTGCCAATAGGTTCGCTACTGTTTACATCGATACGGTCCAAAGTGCTCGTACAAAACAAATCAAAGTCGTCTCTGTTCGATACAATGCGGCGTCAGTCTGCAGTAAATAATAGACTCGGCTGTAGAGCGCTCATCAGATGAAACAATGACCGTATTGAATATGATGTCTGTACATTTCCTGTAAACAAGTGGGCACGAGAGGGTATAGGAAAGTCTGTAAGAAAAATCGAAACGTGACTAGCTAACTCGAGTTGACTCTAAATTGAACGGGGCCTAAAGTAAAGTAGGCGAGGCGAGCGGCGAGCGGCGTAGACGAATTTCAAGTGTTTCTTTTACCGTGAAGAAGTGGCGCGTGCAGGAGAGCGGGCGAGCCACGCGCCCGCCGAGCGCACACACACAGCCACCGTGTGTGTGTATTTCTATACACTATCTAAACTCAACTCTTCAAGCCGCTCGTTAAAATTGATATACTGCAATACGTTAATTACAGAAGCCTGTAAGCCATTTATAAGCCACATTTTTTATTTATTTGTGTGGTTTCTTTCACAAAATATATGAATAGAGCGAACTTCTATATTCAACACCTGCTTACAAATAACGCCACAAAACCACCTACTATGTGGGACAGTTTTGACAATATCAACATGGTGTCAAATATCACCGGTCAATTCGGTCACCGTTCAAGTTCAGCAGGGTCGTTTGTGGGCAGGAATATAAACGTGGTAAGTACATTGTAAGAGGAACGAGTGGGTTAAAAGCCAGTAATTGTGCGGTAATGTAATATTGAGAAACTGATAGTTTCTATTACAGTTATGTAGCTCGCCTATGACTATCAATGTGGGAATTTTCCATCGTCTACACAGAATAGTCAGCGGAAACCGTATTTAGAAGAATTATTAGTGAGACAGTTCTATTATAATAATGCCTCCAAAATAGTTCGCCCTTTAGATGATTTTCTATTTTGAGAATGTACCCTTCAATGAGCAAACGATGTGTTGATACCTATAATACCTACGTGCGTTCCTTTTAAAATAGAGAAACAGATATAGTTATCTGTTTTTTTAACTATAAACCTTTTCAAGTATTTTCACGTAGGTAATTGCATTGTGTTTAACTCGTTCAGTTAGTTGTAGACGAACTACGACGTTCCATGAAAACAAAAATGCTTCAGTAAAGATGCAATATAGTAGAACTATATTCTAAAGATTCGAGCAATCAATGACACCGCCAGGCCGTTCAACCCAAAAATTTCGAAGAAAAGAGAGACGGGTGCGAACGACCACTCATAATCAGTGTATAGCAAAAGTGGGCTGTTCCAATTATGTTGACATTACACATGGTTTGGTACATTAAGCTACCAATTAGAGGCGCGCGGCGGGCGCGGGCGGAAGGCTGTAAGCCGTTCAACCACGCGCCATAGGTTACCGCTCTAGTTGACTACTTACTCGATTTATTCACTTACCAATGTTCAATCGAGAGCCACTTTTATCACTTCTCAGTAATAAAATTTTGAGTGACACCGCTGCTTGTGTGGTTTTAAAATGCGCGAACTAGCTTTTGACATAAATGCTTTGAGACCTGAAGAATTTAGCGGTTTACGATTCAGTTACTCTTGATTCTTAAAGAACCAACTACTACTACTAAGGATTACTTTCAAGTTTTATTTGTATTCATGCCATAAACGCATTTTCTTTCTTCCTATCTGAACATTTTCAGCTAACATGAAAAATAAATTTAAATACCTATCTATATATAAATACACGTGTCGATAATAATAAACTCACATCGTCATTGGAAAGGCAAAATTAACACGTGTCGATAATAATAAACTCACATCGTCATTGGAAAGGCAAAATTACTTAACCGCCACGTTATTTATATGGCGTTAAGTATTTTTGCCTTCTTTTTCCTTTCGGGGTGGGCAGAAACTAAAAAATCTACAGTTACCAACTTAAGGCACCTCTGCCTCCCCTAAATTCAACGCAACGTATTTATTTACGATGCACCACTGCCCTCTTCGCGGAAAAATCGATGCCACACTTTAAAATATTTGCAGTTGAACAAATGAATTAGTATTTTTCGTTACGTCTTAACCCTGGTCATGGTCGACCTGTGTGCAAAATTTTATCGGAATTCGTTGAGCCGCTAAGGCTCAAAGGTAATAGACAGACGGGCAAAGTTACTTTCGCATTTATATAGTAAGGTAAGTAGGTAGGTATTTATATGGACAACAAGTATGTGGCTAAACACAACGTGGCCTTTCATCTCATCGCTCAAAGTAGTAGCAAAAATAAGAATAAGCACGAATATTATTATTTTTCAAAGGCTGAACTGTTTTACGAAAAAGTAAGTAAGTACTTAAGTAAAAAAAAACAGTAAATGAACACCAAAAAACAAATATTTACCTAAAAATGAGGGGTCTTAGCATAAAAACATAGACACTTTTTCGACCCGTGTCTAACTTAATTCTCTTCAAATTCCATACATATAGGTATATGTTGCGTTGAACAGTGGTTTAGCCTAATTAACAGATTAACATGGTTTCGTGGTAGTAAGGTGAACGTTTAAAATGGCGGAACTTACGGATGATGTAATTTTGTTAGGTCTTAATACCAGAGTTGTAATTTTTTTATTAATTCGTAAAGTTTGAGGGTTACGTATGGAATAGCATAAATCGTCTTCAGCCTTTCACGGCTTTGGTGCAACATATGAACACTCTTTTGTTAAAATTTTCAATGATAATTTTCAAACGCATTTAATATAATATGACTTTTCGTTGATGCAGCGCTCAATTTCCTCCTTCAATGTCGTGGGTGATCTAGGCTTGTAGGTTTAAACCTACAAGCCAATATACGATACGATTCGTCATCGACGAACTTGCTTCGAAACATGGGCACCGAGTTTACCGAGTTACTCAGTTCCCGCCTAATCAGGCTGCGTTCACACACGTGCATGCGCAATTTTTCACGTATATCGGATGCGATATTTTATCGTACACAGGGCCATCTTAAATTAGTTAGCGAAACTCCACAGACTTAATGAGTATCGATAACGTAAAATGATGAAACAAAAAAAAAAATATCTACAATGTTTTTTTTCGGGTCAACGTTGTGTGCTCTTACTTGACATATTAGTGATTAGCATTATAGATTAGAAGTGATTGGCATCCCAATCTAAAAACGATAAAAAAAAACTTAATTCGTACTTCAAGTAACTACATTACCAGCGGTCTTTGAGCTGAATGGTGCTGATCTATGCGTCACGTTTGCCGTCAGTTGGACTGGTCATCTCTTTGCTTCCACGGCTTATTTTATTAAAATACAATATAATTCAAAAGAGTGTCCATGGAGTTCCTTGACCGTTCTTATCCATAGGTACCTAATACGTAATACGCTTTGGGATGGGCAACTAGCTTCATATTTCTGACTGACCGACTCCTTGACAAAGAAAAACAAAAAATCCCTGTAAATGGTTTAATTGCAATAAATGCTTTGAGTAGATCCCAAAAAAATAAGAAATCATATTTGTTTTCTATTATCATGTTTAGATATCGACACCCATTACGTTTGCGGAGTTGAGCTAAGTTCTTTCATTTGACCCTGTATACAGTACGGGGAAGGCAACTGTCAAAATGGCGCTGTCGTAGCTAATGTGAGCACCATGTATCAATCACATAATTAATTTATCCCTGGTTGCTACATTCCTGGTTGCTTATCTTATCTTAATTCTTTTTACCTATTGTGGTATAGTAATTTTATTCTCAGGTGCATTGTCTTCACATAAAATTATTTAACTAATGTACCTATACAAAATATTTTTAAAAAATTTAAAGAGTAACGGTGGAGTTTCTTACCCATTCTTCTCCATACGAAAACTACTTTTTGGAAGGAGCAACTAGAATCAATTCTATTATTTTGTAAATTTTGACGTTCAAAAGTGCCTTAAAAGGGCCTATTTGAAATAAATGATTTAACTTTAGTTCCCAAAACAAGCTACATAATACAAAACGTGAGGTGGTTTTATTATATTTTTGCAAAAAATTACGCTTTGTTGTGTTCCTAAATACTCCACAATTGGAGTCCACCATTTCCCGAAACGTATTAAAATTAAAGTATTGTTCCTTAAGCTTAGACCTATTCGTAGTTTTTAAAAAAAACAGTGTTCGAGGTTATGTCGGAAACATTTTGAAGAAAGTTCGAGGAAATATTTTAGGTTTTCAATTCTGACACTTTCCATGCCAAATACTTGATTTAATGAAATCACCGAAAACAACGAAATCACACTAATATTATAAAGGCGAAAGTTTGTGAGTGTGTGTGTGTGTATGTTTGTCTCTTCTTCACGCATAAACTACTAAACGGATTTGGATGCAATTTGGCACACAGATAGTTTATAACCTGGATTAATACATAGGATACTTTTTATCCCGATATTCCCACGGGATCGAGACTTCTGCGGTGAAACCGCGGGGCGCAGCTAGTAGTGAAATAAAACCAAACTCATGAATGAATACGGAATGGCATGAATTAATGAAATGTTAAATTTATTGTAGGCCTTAGGGACCCATATAATTATGTCTATGTAAGGACCTAGCTATGATCATCTACAATTCAGTTCCGCCCGACCTTCCCCATTGACAGCGACTTATTGTATTAAAAACTGAACTTGTGCCAATACGCTAAAATCACGGATTCGAGACTAAATTCTTCTCCCCTCTAACTTTTATCATATTCCATACATACATTTGGTCTTGCATTTTGGTTTGAAAATCTGTTTTTTTATATTTTTTCACAGGTCATTGTTGTTCCCAGAGTGAAAATTGTTTATATTCTTGACAACCGGACGCATTGTATTATTCTTCTTCTTTTAATATTTATATATAATTAGAAAATATTAGAAAAATGAGTTTTATTAGAACTTCTTTATATCCGAAGATAAAGATTTATATACGACTCGCACTTGACTATAATTTTATGGATGATAATTTAAAAAGTGTCTAACACTATCGTGAGATGACAATCAAACGTAATCATACCGCATAGAAATAATTACATTTTCGAAAACATTATGAATTAAAACAATAATATTATTACGAGATATTTTATCAAAATGTTGACGCAGGTCCTACCTTGATGACATCCCGTAGGACTCTGAGCGCGAGCCGAAATCAGCCGAATTACAATTTATATGTTTATTAAATAAAAACGATAAAACTAAAAAAAAAATCGTTAAATTCCCTATAAAATGCGATTACCTACCATACCATAATAACCATTTTCATATTGTTTTGTGCTGTAATTTCAAAATTAGAGACAAAAAATGGTTTTGACATCGACCATGTTTCGGTTTTTTTTTTTTGATGGTGTAATTTTCAATTAATCGTATTTTGAACCGTTTCCCTAAAACAAGGAGGTATCTATATTTTATTTTTCTGGTCTTACACTAATTTAATTGTTTAATGTAGATTCTAAAACAGGCAAATTCGAATAACCCTCCGTTAACTTAAACTGCCTTAAACTTATAAGTATACTCCTTTTGCTTCGTCCACGTATGAAAGCTGAATTGTATCTTGATCAAAGTCCGACAAAGTAAATAACGACGCGTTCATGAATAAATTGCATTTAAAGCAAGTGAAATCAGTTTAACCAAATTCGTAAACACTGGCACAGAAAAATAACTACTTATCGAAGAGAAACTGTACTAGTTTGATCGCTTTCACAGCGTTTGATGCGAATGTAATCAACGAGTCTGAACTGTAGCAGTCTGTAACTGTCTGAATCATGATTGGTTGAAAGTGTTTGGAGCGGGAGTTTCGCATCTAAACATAATACGATGATGAAGGAAACAAGCATTATTTACATCCCACACAATTTCCTAATCTAATATTCTTCATGATAATCAGGTAAGAATAAAAACAAGGCACTTGTTTATCATCCCGCACGAGTTGAAAGTTACCCGAGAAAAATACGTATTGTAGGTAATATGGCCGAAGATATACAACAGCTTTGTCTACCGAAATGGATGTTATAAAAGAACGGGTGATTTGAGACGTTTGGCAAATGAATTGGTGAACTATCACCAGATACTAATCTACGAATAATAAGCACAAAGAAAAGAACTGCTGCTGCATGTATCCAATTACGAAAACTTTGGACATAAAGGATCGATATGTTTACCAGAAATGACAAACAAAATAAAGACAACAAAATTAGAATAAAGCTATGAACTCTTTTGATGATCAAAGTCACAGACGGATAGCAACCCTTTCCACCTGACGGCGTGGTCGGGCCAACAGGGTGCAACAATACATAAATAGTATAAACTGTTTATTTGATCAAACATGGGTGAGCCGCCGCCGCCGGTCGCTACAGTTCCGCGGCGCGCCGCAGTCAGGCTGCATTCGCGTGCACTTGGCTTCACGCCAACACAAACACTAATTCGCTGACGTTGTTACATAATTGCTTCTTTTTTACCAGCAATTTTCACATATCGCTTGCCACGGAAAATATAAAGCAATTATATTTTATCAGTTGAGTATCCGAGAGGGAACATCGTTAACTCGATTTTAGCAAATATTGTAAACTGTCGCGGGTGTTTAATTGAATAGCGTTTAGTCAATATTTGCAGCATGCCATTAAGTTTGTAATATCATCTTTTTATGTAAAAGGTGCAAAATTTGTAAATAAAATGCAACGAGGACTATCCTTCTTTTTTTGTTTAAGTAAACGAATAACTACAAATACTTCGATTAGCTTACAATTTAGTTCATAAATATGCAAAAAATCTGTCCACATACTATATCGTCTAAGTACAATTGCACCAAAATCTCCCTCATATTAAACTTCAAGTAAACAGATGCAGGCCAGAACATTATTTTACAAAACGAAGTGATTCATTCTACGTCTGGGTCTACGAAGTGCTACGAGGAAAATTGTATTACATTGTTCGTAGATGCGCTACGACTAACCTTGGCTGCCAACTTATTCTAACAAATGATAGGAAAACATCTACATTGCAACATAGTATAGATATAATTTGTTGCAATTTGGACGGTAATTAAACACAACAATGATGCGTGGGAACATGTTATACGTTTTGAGATGAGCCCGACCGGGCTGCCGCAACTCGCAGCCGCCACAAAAACAGAGGGTATTAATTTTCGCGACCTGCCGCCACCCTCTAATTATAACGAGAAACTTTCGGCAACTTAGCTCGTGTTACATACAGCTCTGTTAGTCGTTGTTTTCAACGTAAAGTTTTAACTTTTTAGGGTTCCACGGGTTTATTGCCAAAAAATGTGAATGGTCCACCATCGTCTATAACGTTGATTATATCGTTATTGTTTATTGTAGACATTCATAGAAGAAGCGTAATACTTTCAAGTAGGTAGGTACTCAGATGGATCGAGGATAAAGAACTTTGAACTAACCCAACATTTGAGTTCAAATTAAATTACAATGAAAAAAATAAAATAACAGACACGCAAACAGGCAGGATATTATAATATTGAATAGCAAACACATAATGCAAAACACACTGTTAATCCAAATACTACATATACTTAGTTAAAAAATAAAATGGTAACTAAACATACCTACACTATGTTTTTACCTACTGTTACATGATTTATGTAGCAACTACATGAGCAAAATTCTAGACTTTTTACCGGCCGTCCTACATATAGTTTAATACAAAATGATACATAGTGATCGTTAATATTAAAGTGTGGACACACTTTGTGGTCTTTTTAGTTAATACGTTTTAAGTGCACTTCATTAAATTAATGGACGGCGGACGGTGTTTGCCTGCGTGTAGTGTTGTTATTCGTTGTTATTATCAATAGTGTGTAATCTGTATTATAATGTTAAGCTAACAGGCTACCGTAGGAGTATATTGCTCAGTCGTGGAAGCATATTCTGTCAATGGGGTGTCGACGACTGATCTGACGTAGGTCAGTTACTTAGCCCTCATTCCTTTGCCTTATGACGAAAGTAAAGTAAAAATGCTTTATACAGTTCAGAGAAACACGGTACAATATAAAAAACGAGTAACAGATTACATAGGAGCCTTAGGTGCTAGATTTTTACAAATTCCCTGGACCCACACCAGGATTCCCTGTATCGTGGGGTCCAAGTATTGCTGTACATGTTGCGCTTTTATAATTTCTATCATGACGATATTATCTTTGACGTCCAAGTCCACATCACGGCACACGGGGAAGTAAAATTTATGGAAATGTATGAAGACGCTTTTAAATTTCCATCCTTGACAACGTCATAACATGCACGTATTTCCATACATTTTATGGACGTGGACGTGGTGGCATTCCACAATTATATCGTCGCGTTAGAAATTATTATAAAAGCGCGCAATGATTACAAAACAAGTCGTGTGCCCGATGGGTTTACGCATCGGCAAAAATGACGAACGTCCATACAAACTTTCACCCCCTATTTTACTTCTTTAGGGGCTGAATTTTTGAAAATCCCTAGTTTAGTATATGAGGAACTTCTGTGCAAAGTTTCATGCATCTAGACCAGCTGTTTAGGCTGTGCGTTGTTTGTCAGTGAAACAATGGATTTTTATTAAGTATGTAAAGTTGATTTTGAACCGAGAGTTTAAAGATATAATATACATACCTATGTATATAGAACGCAGGCCCTTGAACCCGTTGCATAACGTAAAGCTATACGTACTTACTCGTATGCACCTGTTTCAAGGTCCAGTCTGTCCAGTACTCGTATATTGATTTATCGTAATATTTCGCAGAAGCTGCATGCTTTGAGTTATCGTCAGCCGTTTACTGTTCACTCGAACACAGAGGCTTTCGTATTCACACGACATGCAAGTGATGCTGCCTTTGTACAAAACAAACATTGAATGGAACGTCACGAATGTTAATTGATAAGGGCTAGGCAGAGGTGTAACAAAGAGAGGTGCAAACTATTTTATGGAATTTGGTCCTAAGGCAGACCGCACACCAGACATACACTTGTTTTACGACAATTATGGCGCCACATTTGAAACGCGACACATTAAACGCCCCCGTTTATCTGTGCACAAGCACGCACACCAAGGACACATTTGTAGCGGATGCAGTTTGTAGCGACACATTTGCCGTGCTACACGAATTCAAGATCGAACACGTTTGTATTTTGGGGCGCGGCGATTTGCAAAAATGAAAGACAACATTGAATTTCACATGGAGTTTAATGCAGAAGTAGAAAAAAACCCTGCTACACAACCATGCATGTGTTTTGAGACATTCGATGATATAAATGAAACTTTTCTTTATCGAACCTTGTAGTATCTTGATTAAACTTGATTCTTGTAGTATCTTGATTAAACTTGATTCTTGAGTTAACCCAATCCTCAATTCTTTTTCTCATTAATTGCCACATCAAGAAATCTGTATCGTCAGACGATGATGTCGATATACTGGAAGCTGCGCCACAAATAGGTGTCCGATGTGCGTGTACACGATACATTTGCTCCGAGCTAAAATGTAGCTCAGTAATTATGGCGACGTAAATGTGGGGTGCATGTAGCGTGTGGCGCCGGTGTGCGGCCTCACTTAGAGTTAGAAATCGTAATTTAATTAATGCGTTTAAAGCATAAGCATTATCAGCTTATAACTGTTGCAAACCAGGTCGCTCTCTGTGAGAGGGAATGGAACATAATCCAGCACCAGTGCGGGTTGGTAGCGAGTTTTTGGTTGTAGGATATGCCTGAAGCCGATATTTAGAAGACTCAACCCCTAACCAAAACTAAAGTCATATTGCGTATTGGTAGCAAATCACAGTGGCAAATAAACAAAAGGATACGTACAGAGACAAAACAATCTTTAGAAATAATTAAAGATTTTAAACTTATGATCACCCAACAGTCGTGTTCAATCGCTCGGAGATTATTTAAAACTAAACAACAATAATCATCTTGAAAACAACCGGTCATCCTACCAGTCAACCTATCATGTGCGGGAAGCCCTACGAAGCCTTACTAGTTTAAATTAACAATCAAAGCGCCGCGGTCGCGTGTTAATATGGAAGCCTTCCAAAGTATTCCACTAAGAGTGAGGCTCGGTAATTTCCTCACTAAACGAGCGTTGCACAAAGTAATTTATGCATCGCATTAATAAAACATGACTATGTAAACGCGTTGACGCAGTTCGGGAGGCCCGTCAGCGCTGAGTGGCTTGCATCACAATACAGCGACAATCTGACGGATTATTTACTTTACTACGGCTTATTATTGAACGAGAGTTTCGACGACAATTCGTTTGAATTTTCACAGTATAACTTTGTCAGTGAATTGACATATTATGCTGATGTACATGCTGATAATTATCCATTTCAATGCATAGACATGTGCTGTTAATCACCCACGTGAAAATATGGCTGTGTTTTCTATAATACCCCATAAAGGAACGCTTAGATATGATTAATGTAGCGTAATTATTTTATGTTCTTACGCGCACCACAAATTCTCCGTACGTTATTAAAATTATGACATCACTTCCCTGCTATAAAGATCAGAATCAGAACTTCTGGCACCAATAACCACCCTACACAATGCGTTTAATATGGACTAATAGCCTCCCAAAGTTCCCACAATATACAGGTATTTGTTCAAGTAATGTAGCGTACATCATGCTTGTGTGTGTAAGTTGGCAACGGTAAACGTATAGAGTTAATATTTTAGAGGCAAGTATTACAAGAGCACTAATTTGCGGAGAAGTTGCCGTATGCTCGTGTATGCGAACAAGCCTAGAGTGACTCTTTACTTCACATTTAAGAAGAGCTACTTTACCATTTTGCGCTTCTACTAAGAAAGTTAGTGTAAAAATAACTATTTCTAAGTTTTATAAGTTCTTAATACTTAGAGGTAAATTGGCATCTTTAAAATTTGGCTTGCAAAAATCACATCAAAAATCACAGCAAAAGTTTGATATTTCTAACTGAAAAATACAAATCTCGTTTATAGGGATGGTTTGCCGCAAAATGGTCAGCAAGGATCGTACTTACCACGTGGTGTTCTATATTTTATGTCTGCCCCAATCGCGAAAAGACGTGTACGTATGTCCCATACTTCTTCGGTCAGCACAACTAAAATATCCAGTACTAGCCTGTTATTTTATATTACTTCTATAACTCGAGCCTCCCTCAATGGTGACAAGTCATATTAAAATTCCCGAATGTGTGTGTAAATGTGGGTCGTAATGCAAGTAGGTCAGGGCGCCGGAGCGCCGGAGACGGGCCGCGCCGACCCGACTTCATCACCGTTCCACTAACAGGAAAATTTATCCCACTATAGTCCTTTTTACTGAACGCCAATCATACCGATCGAGTGTTCTTAGTTACGCCTACAATCGAATAAATGTGACCCGTGGTTAACCCTTAAATTCGCACTGTGGCATAAAGTTCGGACTTTCATTTACTTTGAATACGATGGAATGATTTTTACTAGCTTTTGCCCACGACTTCGCCCGCGTGGAGGTCGGAAATCCCACGGAAACGTACTACTGGGATAAAAGACATCCTATACCTATGTTAATATAGGTTATAAACTATCTGTGTGCCAAATTTCATCCAAATCCATGATATTAGTGACATGATTACTTTATAAAGTATTATAATTATTTTAAATATTGTGAATGTAAGGACTATGTGAACATCATTATTATTTTTATTTCTCTGCTAGTTTTAATGATGGTCTGGCAGTTTGAGTAATTTATGCGGCCTACCCAAATGTCCTTTCTTTGGTGTTGTTCGTCGAGTTGAGCTCCTTGAGTTCTGAGTTGAGCTCCACGATTACTGACAAATGCTTGCACTGACTGGACAGGTCCACTCAAATCTGTGTAGTTCTTTCCTCAAAAGACAATTTCAGACACTAATCTACTTTATCACACTTTAAAAGAGACTGCAACCTCTGAGTTTGTTTCGGCCTTTCTTCTCAGAGTAGTCAGGTAGGAAACGCCGAACACTTCTAGCTTATTTTTTATATGACGTGTGACTATCCTATTTACGGATAAACAATTTCATTTCATTTCAGAAGCAAAATACTAATGATTGAAATATTATCGTGAATCCCACGCCAGTAAAGCTCACAGTCGGCATGATCTTTTCCGACATCTTCAACAATCATCGTCATATTTCAGTAAATTTGAACAGAACACGAATCACTCCGTCCATTGTTGAAAACCGTATGAAAATCCGTTAGGCAGTTTTTGAGTTTATCGCGTTCAAACAGATAGACAGACGCGGCGGGGGACTTTGTTTTATAATATGTAGTAGATTTGTTTTTCTTGTGTTAATTAAAGTTCATTAAACGCGAACCTACATCTTACAGTCATATTTCTTGTCGTAACTGGAAAATTATTTCTAAATCCATCACCAATGGACGGAGCGATTAAGGAGGAAGGTTTAAGTGCATAATTCATTAAAGTTTTGTGTAAATTGGCTAAAATATGATGATGATTGTTGAAGATGTCGCAAATAATCATACCGACTGAGAGCTTTACTGGTGTGCGCCGCATAAACCAATAGAGTTATATGAAAACAATGTGTTACAGAATAAAATTAATACATTGTTACCTAGATTAACACATAGGGTACTTTTAATCCCGGTAGTACGTTCCCGTAGGATATTTTTCAACATTCTTGCAGTCGAAGCCGCGGGCAAAACCTAGTTCATAGAAATACGCAAAAAAACTCAGATAAGTCATTTAACAATAATTAAGAAATTTAGTTATTAAGCCATCAAAAACACAGTTAAGTTTCGAATGTCAAGTTTCACTAACCGTTATTTGTCCAGGTCTACCCCATAAAGGCTCAGCGCGAAGATTTTAATGTAGTGCACGATTTACATATTTAATGGTAGTTCTGAAGCTAGCGACAGAATCAGTCGACAAGATGTAGAGACAAGTGTCGTGCAGTGACAATGACATTCCCTATTTCACGTGCTGAAACTGTCGTAGGTGCTCGACTTAGAACTCGACATTATAATAGGATGTGTGCTTCGTTGTGGCTTCGTGAAACTTCTACGAGATTTACATTCATACATCTACTAGACAGGCACTATCTTAAGTAAAAATTTCAAATTACACTCCTTTTTGGACAGTTATCTATCAGATAAGTTAGCCAGAACTAAAGAAGGAGGTGAAGCAGGCATTCCTTTTTAAAGTAAAATTAAGATGAAACATATTCAAATTTATTTTTCTGTCCATCTTATCGAAGTTACTATGCAAACTGATTACATTAAAATATAAATGAATGCATTTTAATCTAATTAGAGCATCTTTGTTTCTCGCAATTTTACAAGGGGCCACTATTACTCGTATATTTCATTGAAGAGTCGCCTCCGCGAGTGACGATACTCAAGGACGTCCGGCGCAGTTTCAAGGGGTATTAAATTAAACTCTGCTTCTCTCATCTTTATCATTATCTTAAATAAGTACGAACAAAACAAGAATAGATCACGCCGCGCCGTGAAAAAAATATTATGACCCAGTCACCCAAGTTAGGTGGTATCAAGGGTCACTATACGCTGGCTGCACTTGTGGAAGCTTTTTCAATGCATACCGCATTTTTCATAAGTGCATAACATCACGCCTGTATGGCTCGAATGGTTAGGCAGAGGTGTAAGTACGTATAGTAGACTCACATTTCACCAATTACATTAATATGCGGCGAGCCTATTGCCATCAACCGGGCACAAATCCAGACTCCGGGCTGCTACTGAGGCCGACCCGGGAATCGCACCCAGGACCTCAAGCTCAGCAGTACCGTTCGTGACAACTAGACCAACGAAGCAGTCAATGCATACCTACCATCATTCGACATCTCAAATAAGTAGGTATCAATATCTGATTCTATGAGGAAACCTCTCTCGCGGCTAATTCATGTGTGGAAACTGAGAGCCGTAAGTATATCTAATTACATAAGTGTAGATTTTAATGAAGGCTCCACAGAACTTCGCTCCTAAAGGCTTGAAACCGTAATTCCCCTGCCTTTTGTTCCCTTTGTCTCGGATACCGTACCACTCGAATCTTTGGTTAGGTCTCGACGACAAATGTTTTGGTACCTATTTTTTTCGCGTAAATCTATTAATCCCGCGGTATTGATAGTCGTAACTTATTAAAGGGCTTGGCAGGAATTCGTCTCCATCTGTCTTGACTTCGCTTTCGCATTGCGGAATTCAAAGTTTATGTCATTTTATACGTAGGTATACCTATACTGTAAAATAACTTTTTATCAATTTAAATGAACAAATGAATGACTGTGTGTAATAATGATAATTATCTGCCTCACATCATTAACACGATAGCTCAAGTCCACATTGACATGAAACAGTTAACAATATTCAAACATAACATAGAGCCTTGGAGTCAACGCAGGTTATTCACGGTCGTGAGTTCGTGACAACGTTTCATTTGTGCTGATGGTATCTATAGCGTAACATGGACACAAAGCTGGAACTATATTAAAAATAAATTGGCGATATCTGTGACAAGAGTGAACATATGTAAAATTCAAAATGCTACGGAAGGTAGGTGAAATCATTGCGAGACAGCGGCGCAGGACGCATGCGCGCCCCGCACGCATGCGCACCGCCACTTAACCTCAATCCGAGGCATGTTTTTGAATGAAACTTCATTCGGAGCCGGCCCCCGCGACCGTACTTTGCTTTTAGGTGATTTCGGCAGTCGAGACGACTTATCTAACCTTACGAATGTACGTCTACAACATAAGTATCGAGTCGGCAAGCAAGCTTCAATTACAAACGGAGTGGGAAGGAGTTTCACACGAAATTCTGAATATTTTACATTTACATTAAAACATTATAAGCAAAGGGAAGTCAATCAGACATGTATTTTTTAATTCTTTAGATATATATTTTAACTTACAATCATTTAAATAAGTACCGGAACTAGCTGCACCCCATAATTACCTTCTTCATAGAAATCTCGCGTAAAGTAAGATTACCTAACACTTGCAACTTCACGAAATTTCTTAGTAATTTTTATGATTGGCTAAATTATATCTACTTATTTCTAGTCTACTTCAAATAATCTGAAGTTCTAAAACTCATTGAAATTAAATTTAAACTGAGAAAAACATAAAAGGCTCTCTATTGACCAATGTATATGAGACTGAAGACGGTCGACAAAAGGTATCCGCCCACTATACAGAACGTAACAACTGCCGGTTCCGGGCAGGCACACACCGACACGGACGTGGCATGACAGCTAACTCCCTACTACAAATTAAATAATTTTGATTGTGATACTGTTTGTAAGGGATTTACTACCGCCACTAAAATTATTTTTGAGTAAGTAGGTAATGCATATTGTAGAAGAATAAAATGTATATGGCTAGTTTAAAATAAAAACCGGCCAAGTGCGTGTCGGAACAGGCACAATGCTGGTTTCCGTAGTTGGGATGAATTTATCCCAAAACAAATTTACTTTTAGTTGAAAAACATGTTCTCCCATAAATGTGTTCTGAACCCGAAGGGTGCCAAGCGGACCCTGTCCGTCCGTCTGTCTGTCAGCGGGCTGTATCTCATGAACCGTAATAGGTAGACAGTTGAAATTTTCACAGATTGTGAAATTCTATTGCCGCTATAACAACAAATAATAAACTATTAAAAATTAAACAGGAACCCCGTACAAGAAATGTGCGCGTTGCTACGTTTTTTTCTAATGATTTTACAGTGGTACTTCCTTTTGAGGTACGTAACCCTAAAAACTAATGCAAAACTTATATAATTCAACGTCAATGTTAGTTTAGTGTGAACCTAAAATAACACACACGTACATACATAACCTCACGCCTTCTTCCCATGGGGGTAGGCAGAAACTATAGAACGTCACCTGCTACGATCCTAACATACTCCTTTTTCTTCGTTTACGTTCATACATCCACCAACCTAAAAGAAGTTTGTTCGGAATCAGTATTAAAATCGATTTACATGGATGTTACCTACATCTTGTCATACCACGACATATTTAATCATTTTGAGTTAATTTTCTTCGCAGCAGAACGCGGGCACCGGAACAGCTATCCACACATTATCCATATACATTTTTCCTTTTAGGATAGTTTGACATGAACTCTTTTTATTACTTCTCATAGGGGTGTTTGAAGGGCTTGTGGCTAATTTATAACAGCCGTACGGGTCGATCGATCAGGTTAAGCTACGCTTGCCGCGGTTGGTCCGTGGATGGGTGACCATCTTTACTAACCAAGACCCCTCCGTGCCTGGGAAAGCACGTAAAGCCGTTGGTCCCGGCAATCATTTGCAGATCTTTGACAGTTGTTACGGATCGTCAGAAGCCCGAAAGTCTGACAACCAGTCTTACCAAGGAGTATCGTGTTTCCCAGTAGCTGGGTTGTGAAGGTCAGATAGGCAGTCTCTCCATATAAAATACTGGTATTCGGCTGCATCCGGTTAGACTGGAAGCCGACCCCAACATAGTTGGGAAAAGGCTAAGCAGATGATGATGAGGCTCCATCTCAGAATACTAGACTCTCGATGAGGAGTGTTTGAGCTTTTCTCCATACTAAATATGACACTAGATATGTACCATCGAAGAAACGCATAACTATACACCGTAAGGACTATTTCTGCTTGCAGCGCTCGGCCGATATAGTAACGCTTACCTACGAAAAAAAAGGGTCGTGTGCACAGGATTTTGTTTTCAAACTGATTAGGTATGCGTTTCTTCGATGGTACATAGGCATGCTGAACTTTCAGTACCTCAATTGGTAACTAAGCAACAGATACGACTTCTAGGTACGCACAGGTAGTACACACTGCTACACATCAAGGTATACATTTCCAGTTTATGCTGATCTCGCATTGTATAGGATTTCTGTACAATGCGAGGTCAGCTTATACTGGAAATGTATAGCTTGATGTGTAGCTGTGTGAACCTAGAAGTTGTATCTGCAGCCATAACACTTGCACCAACCACACTCTTGTGGTTTTCAGTTAATACCACTGTCATCATGCATGTACCATTAGGGAAAAGCATTCAATACCTATTGGCGAATGAATGAACTTTAATTAATATAAATAGTAACGTAATGTATTTTACATTTAATAGTGTTTATTATAAACAAACGATAACACGTTTGGGACTTATAAGAAACGAGATAATAGGAGGAAAGACTGCCATGTTTGGGATTTTGCATGAGTATAACATAATGTAGGTATGTGATATAAGTACCTAACACGACAAGGTATACGTAGAAGTTATTTTAAATAAGTTCCAAAACAGTTTTCAATTATGTCAACTGAAATAACTTGTTTCAGTTTTGAATTACAACGTGACCCAAATATGACGAATCGTCAACACACGGTTCTGTAGATTTTTATAGACTGGAACAGAATACTTTAAATAAGCACTATTTTGGACTCAGTTAACACTACATTATTATTGAATACCAATAGGAATGGTGAGAACATCCACATGTTCCATCATCATACTTATTGGTCATAGTCATTATCTGTAGTACAGGCATCAGTTACAATTTTCAGACATCAAGTATGAAAAAGCAAAAACTCTTAGGGCGTCCATAGTAACTAACGTAGGTGGTGGTTCCATGGAGTTTTCTATAAATTGGTTCATTTAAACCGACCACCACACCATAATTATACATACCATATCTACACGATAATTTAAAGTAGGTAATGTTATTCCATAGTAACATAACAAACACCACAAAAACAAAGTCTATACTTTGTCTGAAATAAATGAATTATTATATTATTATCAGATAATAATATCGAGTGCAGTTTAT
This sequence comes from Agrochola litura, assembly GCA_949152395.1. Lineage (NCBI taxonomy): Eukaryota > Metazoa > Arthropoda > Insecta > Lepidoptera > Noctuidae > Agrochola > Agrochola litura. The sequence continues at coordinate 15,316,093 of OX424493.1, forward strand.
TATTTGAATTTTAGATACAACATCAATGACATACAGATAACTTTTAATTAATGATGAGTATAATTGAACAGTTTAGGTATACAACAAGTTTATTTTGCAAACAAAGATTTACTTTTTGCGGATCTAAATTCCTCGTAACGAACGTCCTAATTAAAATAGGCAAAGGAAAATAACACATAAAATACGAGAACAAATAGTAGGAAACTTAACACTCACGCTAAATCATTAGTGTCAAAACAATGGCACAAGAATGGATACGTTGTGTTCGTGATTACGCAGGGTGGGCCCGGGATTGCTACCTGACATATTAAATTAATTCACGGAAAACACCTGCACTCTCACACCAGACGAACAAACAAACATGAATTATGATTACGGAGAGAATTTTGTTCTGAAACTTTGTCAACGATGGTACCGAGTGTTCTAACAATGTCGCGATTATTACACCTTTGTATTTAGGTGCGTAGGTGCGTCTGTATTAATAGTGTTTTTTTAGGCAGTTACGGAAGACGATAACCTTGTCGTGCGAAATGTAAGTTTTTTTTATGAAATACTACAATGAAGATGCTGCATATATGTTGCTTGTGAGAATTAAGATTCATAAAGGATGAATGGGTACAATTTTAATAACAACATAGAGATGTAAAAGATTTTAGGGGATGATGAATACACAATAATTTCTACCAAACAATATGTAGGTACTAGTAACTACCTACAATAACCATGAGTGGTATGAGTCGGTAGCGAAGATAAACAAAATTCCTATCAATCAACAATACGATTCTTTCGCTGCGAGATGTCTAGGTTTGATAGATGTCGTGTAAATACATACAAACATACATACAAGTAGTTTTACATACACAGGGGTAATTCATAAATAGAAAAACATTTATGTAAAATGAAACAGGCACTCTATTTAGTCGGTACTTACGACTAAAAGCAATAATTTCAAGGTGTAACGTCTGAAACGACAACCTACTTAGTGTTATAGATGAATTGAAAAAGTCACACTGGTAGGTACTTGCCCGGATTTTGAACCCAGAAGCTGGTGCTTCTAAGCTTATTTTTTGGACATCACTGACATCGGTGAAGGAAAACATCGTGAGGAAATCTGGACTTAGGCACAGATAATATAATACTTAGGCATAGTTAATATAAGTTTGAAATCGCCAACCCGTCTTGAGCAAGCGTGGTATCAATACTCGTGCCTTCTCTGTATGAGAAGAGGCCTTTACCCTGCAGCGGGACAATAATAGGCTGGTATTGTAGTGTTATATGTAGATACGAAAATAATAACTAAGAGGTTTTTAACGCAATCAGAATGGCAGAAGCATGAGAATGTGTAGCATTTAAGTAGGGTGGAATATCAAAGAAATTATGGTTCCTATTTAGATAGCTGTTATAATTATTACAAGGAAATGCTATTGTCAAACGAACTTTTAACAAAAAAGTTGTGTTAGGTTTTCCGGGGTCATGACGTTTGGTTCATGGGTTCAATCGTCTATACCTACTACCTACTCTCAAATCACGGCTAAGGAACAAATGCGCTAAGTAATAATATTAAAAAAATTAACATTCTGGATTTAAATATCCTTACGCTAAGCGAAACTAATCCAGGCACTTACTTCCCGGTGAATTTTATTACTTTACAAATAAAATAAAAATAGGTGGGGTTAACGGAGTGGCAAACGGCTGAAAGCTTTCAGATGTTTCAACTGCAGGTGACATTGCCGTTAAGAGGAAATGGCTACCGACACGCCACCTTCAGGCAATCCTTTGACAACCATCTCTTAATAAACGTAACATAAAAGAAAATAAAGTAATAACAATGGCCAGTTTAGTTTCCTAGGAACGCGGTTCCGTCATCATGAAAATCTGTAATTTTTACCAGTATTTAACATTATGGTGTTAAAAAATGCTCTGTACCCCATCGCTTTCTAAAGAAACCAAAGCTTTAAACTATAAAACACGTAAGCATATTTTTATTTTGTATTCTCCAACAAAATATTCGACGTCAGAGTATAATAACTCAGAGTAAAGGAAACCAAATTCTATGTCCCTAATGATGTGAGGATGTTTGTTACTCAATTAATAATCTAATAAGTTCGACTGAACTCGATTTGTATGAAACTTGACAGTTTGTTTATAGTTTAACACACACATTCTTTACAGTTATATCGCAGACACTAGCTTGTTTAACGCACTTTTTTCTCAAACACTTTTGAATGCCTAGATATCCAGCCTCATAATTTTTGGATTAAAAGGCTTTAGAATTTGAATCTGGCATTAGACATTCGCTTTAATCATTTTAAATTGACAACCCAAACTTTTTTAATATTACCGAGATCTGTGACCTAGATACATCCTTTTGGGCTTGATTTACCTACCATAGACATGAAAATATCTAATAGCTCCATTGAATACAACTAATTATCAACCTTATCATAAGCACTGGACAATACGTAATGAAATGTTCGTTTTTTTTGTATATTGAGCCTAATCCTTGTCCAAGTCCAATAATTATAAATCCTAATAGAAAACCAGCTGGCTGAAAACTATACCACCCATTAAAATTAAAAACAAATCAGTTTTTTTTTTCATTTTGTAGCATCTTTATCATTTTTCGGAAGGTTTCAGCCAGATTTATTTTAGGTATTTATTTTAGGTCTCTTAAAAGAGGTTGTATTATTTTTACATCAGCCTCTTTAGCTCACGAAGTTTGTTTGAATATGGAATTTGGCCACATAAAATTATGTCGATTTTATCAACTCTGCAATGTGCGCTTTTATAATTCCACACGTCAGTTATCAAGGACGTCGATGTCTACGATTTTACCGTTTATGTTAAAGTCCACGAAAAATTAGTTTAAATTAGTTAAAATTTACATACCATGGACGTTAGGTGTCATTTGTGCAGGATTTCGGAAGATTTGGTGTGTGCTACAATACCGTCACGTTATATCGTGATGCATATTCATATATTTCCATATCATTTTACTTCCCTGTATTATCGTGATCCCGTGGATGTTCACGACAATATTATCACGTCAGAAATTATAAAAACGCCCCATGGCATTGAAAAAGTAAAGGAAACTGTACTAGTATTAGCATAATCCATTTGTTGTTAGACATACAACGCGTATTAAAATGAGCTGCTACTGGAGGTAGCTTTATTATACATAACAACTCATAAAGCTCTACTTCGGAACATTCGCCTAATACTGACCCACAATAGATGGTCCTGAGGGTATTGGTGAAGTATTGGCATAATCACTAAGCTTAGTGGAACGGAGTATATCATGCTTGAGGAAATACTAGTACCTACGACAAAGTTTATTTTATGGGAATTTAATTCTTAAAGAGAAAACACTCACTGAAATACATACACACAAACCTTATTAAACTTATATTGGAATGATTAAGACGTATCAGTGTGATCTATTATTAAATGGCTGTATAATTCTGGTAACATTCACTACAAAATTGAAGTTTCATATCTCCTTAGGTTCCCAAGTTTTCGTAGGTTCATGACTTTCACTAATTTTGTTCAATAACGGAACCAACTTATACCTATATTGTTATAAGACTTAGTTGATTTATAGGTATGTAGACAACAAAATTCCGAAACAGGAAAAATAACTTAGGGAGAATTAAGGAAAACTAAATACATGCAGCAAAGTGAAATAAATACTGAACAAAGTCGACCAAACCAAAACTATGCGAAATGGAGAAGAGCTTTTGAAAAGTTTTTTATGAAGCGACTACCTGCATAGATATATGTATATATATTGTATATTTATATGTTTCTTGTATACAGGGTGACTGCATCTGGACCCGCCATAGCAAATTCGCATATAGAGGTCATTTGCTAATTATTAGACTTTACTTAGATTAAAAATAATTATTGAGACACCGTAGTTTTTTTTTTTTATTTCAGGTCGAATTTGATCGTAAAGTTTTTTTTAAAGTATTTTTTTATTTTTTGAGCGTAATATCTTATTTTTTAGTCCTATTTTGACGGAAATTCCGACGTATTTTAATCACAAATGTTTATGACTACCAACAAATAATAAAAAAATACTAAAATAATGAATAAAACTGAATTTATGAATGCTTGAATGTCAAGTTTTGGAAAAATCTCAATAAAAATTGTCATTTCTCCTAAACTATAAAACTTTAGCTAGGGAAAGTAAGGTCAAATAATTAGCAAATGAGCTCCTCTATATGCGAATTTGCTATGGCGGGTCTAGATCCAGTCACTCTGTATATAGTACTATATAGTTAGATCTATGAAAATGTATTAAAGTTTGTTAGAGGTTCACATGTCTGCCTCGATGACCTCGTGCAACTACTGACTTGCTGAGCGTTAAGTTCTGGGTTTAATCCTGAGATCAAGCAAAGAATCATTTGTTTATTTTCCATTTGTAATTTTTTTAATAGCAGTCTTGTTTTTTGCGCGGAAGATGGGTATAGGCTCGCCTCAATTGTGGTCATACATTGCAATAACACATAACTCACAAAATATACAGGCGTGACGTTCTATAAGTTTGTTAGGCGTTTGTAATTTTTGATGTCCCGCTAGATTTCACTAATTTTGTCGTAATACCAGACTTGTTTGGCAATAATTATGTATTTATATACCTACAAAATAATGCTAGAGTAGGTTTACAGTCCTCATCTGTCAATCATTATTATCATACTCTATGCAAAAACATTTTAAATTAAATAATTTTGATAGATAGCGAATGAGATGCGAATTCGTTCTTAAAAATTACGGGAATTGCTCCTCTGGTGCGTGTAGCAAGTTGCTTTTTAGCAATATGATGTGTATTTTCATTCATATTGAGTACAGGTCTTCAAGCGTTGCGTAACGTTCGGTTTGCTTCCTTTAAATTATTGTTATATAAAAGGCTTGCGTTCGACCTGAGCTGAACAGTAGCAACCTTCGAGATATGGAAAACATTAACGTTTACTACTGTGATTTTACCATAAAAAAAATATTGACGTTCATCCCCATAGAAAACCCGTTCATATACAAGGTTCTGTTTATTTACAAAACTTTGTCTCATGGCTCTTTATCATATACTTACATATTATATGAAGAAAAATATAAATGAGCCACTACAGGTCCGCCTCCTATAAATAAATCTGTATGATTGACCGGACCGTCTGTTCGTTTATAGCTATGTATCGATTCCACGTCATATTGCTGCTCAATGGCTGCTTCATGATGTGTTTACTATCTATGATTCATCGCATGACGTTATCCAGTATGGACATTATGGGAAAAACTTTCAGATTGGTATTGCAAAGGTTGACCGACTGTGATACTAAATATTAGTCATTTTAATAATTAGGTAACTAACCTAATTCTTTTGTATTTCTGCTTTATAATATTCGATACAATTACAAAACGCTGAACGTGTCAACATTTTGTCAGTGCAATAACTTCTCGAAGAATATTTTTTTCTTAGTAACTGCCAGCCATTACTGGTGAATCGAATAATTTATGACAGCAATCATTCACGTTTCCCTGAATTTAATTGGTCGGTCTTGTGCGACAGTATCGGGAGCACCGATCTGCGTTATCTCCGTGAGGGATTAACCAGTTCCACCCTAGTTGGAGCCTCCTCCTCAAGCACTACACTAGTGGCAGGGGCGTGTATCTGACGCCCGCATTAGCCCTGCATTAACACACAATATATTATAACTGAGAGTGTATGGATCTTGACATCCTACGTATTTATGAAGAACCTCCTACATAATAGCTGTAGGATGATAATAAATTGTCCTAATACAACTTTATGGTAGGATGAATGAATATTGGATAGATATGAGTTTTTTTTTTAATGATTTTGTGTCATGGTAATATGATGGATGTCATCTGCATTTTAGTATTTGTTTATAATTTATCTACATATATATATATTTGCATTAGATTTGTAACTATTGCCTGCTACAACAATATAAAACATGTTGCTAAATGTATTAATGTTTCTATACATTATCCAATTGCTAGTTGTCTCGTAGTTTTCATCGGCAGACACACAGTAATGGCGTGGCTGCGGCCGCCTGTCACCCGCACTACGCGCTGACAAATGGTCGGGCGGCGGATCCATCACCCACACTGACACCAGCCAGCCTCCACGCGACCTCCAGCTCTGCCCGCACTATACTTAGGTTAAGAAACGTGTCTTGCCCAACTGGATCGATACACGCATATAATCGCCAAACCGGGGGAGCGATTTCACGCAATGTACTAGTGATTTATCACTACCATGATCTTTTATAAGCAACTGAAATTGAATCGCGTGAAAATCATGATAATTTCCGCATCGTTTGTGAATAACCTACACGTCGACATCCTTTGGGAATAGAGCGTTTGTTGCTCATTTAGACCATAAACACTTCAGTCTCTAGGGATCAGTAAGTTTTGAACATGACTGTGATAGATTCCATTATTGCAGCGACCACTGTAAACGTTTCTACACATGGGAACAGACAGGCTGATGAGCGCACGGTGCGGTGTCGTCTGGTGGTGACACTCACCTGGCACTCGTGACACGTGTGCACGGAGTAGGGCTGGTCGCAATCGTATCTTCTGAGGATGTCGACAAAATCGCAGTGCACGCGCGCAACCATAGCGTCGAGACCGAGGAGGTCGTGCAGCGCGCGCTCGCAGCGCTCCCCGCCGGCGAGCACGTCGGCGCGCGCGCCGCGGTCCAGCGCGGAGGCGGGCGAGCGCTCGCAGCACGCGCGCAGCCGCAGCTCAGCGAGGCGCCGCGCGCGTGCACCGATACCTAGCGCGCACAGGTGCGGCACGTCGCGCAAAGAAAGCGCGTCGGGCGCGCCGCCGCCGCCGCCGCACGCCGCGCCCCCGCACTCGCGCACGCTGCTCGCGCCCTCCTCCTCCAGGTCGCACGCGCTCAGCCAGGGGTTGAGGCGCGCGAGCGGACTCACGGCCAAGCCCGCGGCCGCCATCAGCAGCAGCAGCAGCAGCGGCGGCGCTCGCATGGCGGGGGCGGCGCCGCTAGCGGGGGCCGGCCCGCCGGGCGCGGCGCTGCCTCATACCGCATCGCGCATGGCGACCTACTCGCGCGGCCCGGGCCGCGGGGCCGCCGCGCGGGGTGGGCGCGCCGCCATGTCGCTCGCTCGCCGCTCGACTGACTCCCCCCGGGCGCGCATCGATCGCCCCGCGCCCCGCACCCGCCGCTGCGCGCGCCCGCAAAGCCTCCGCTACCGTTATGTAATGGTGCGCGCGCACCCTTAGGTTCCGCCCGCCGCCTCAGCCGCCCTCTCGCGACACACAATATTTTCCGCCCGCCCAACAGCGAGCTACTAAGCATTGGTAGCAACTGTTGAAATTAAGAATCCATAGATGGCGTTACACTACTTTATGTTAACTTTTACCGTTTTAATGGATCAGAGAATGTATTTCTCAGCCTGTTTCAACATTTTCCATTTATATTACAGTGCACGCAGAATCCTTGAACTTTTAATGAAAGATGAAAATAGTTAGGTATTCATTTAAAGAAATCTCAAAAAATTTGTTTGTGCTACTGGAATATTGGTAAATATTCCAGTAGCACAAACAAATTTTTATAGGGTACTATATTACGACAAAATAATGCTTTAATTTCTAGATTTGTACATGGTCAAGCATAAAATATATCAGTTCAATGATTTTTGTTTAAGTTATATTATTAACGAATATACAGATATTTTAAAGTTTATGTCATAAGACTACAAGATATACAACACACACACAGACAGACATATAAGATTAGAAAGTTCATTCAATTTCAGTCATTATTTTTTTCACTTTACCACCTTTTTTGTCAGAAACTGGTATCTCTCAAACTGTCCAGTTGCTGAATGAATACGATTAAAAGTCCAAGTATAATGTTATCACTGCCTAAAGGGTTCCAAGGCGCCATCCATAAGATAAACAAATAAGGCAAATAATTCACCAATACTACCTAACTAACACAAATCATATAGTTCCTGAGAATCCAAACATAAACAAAATTCCACACCACACGACTGTTTTTCACACGCTACGGCTACTGCGCTGATAGCTGCTTTTTTTTTTTTTACTGTGGCCTCTTGCAATTTTGACCACTAAGGTCTTGGCTGCTTAACCGAACTTTCCTGAGGGTACCTTAAGCTACTACACTTACGAGCCTCCAGCCAGGAGCAAAAACTAGTCTAAATTAAAGTTAAGCGAACGCTCGCTAAGAACACCCCCTGTGGGGTACGAACCTTGGCTTAGGGCGTCGCTGGGGGGATAACAGCAAGAAAGGGCAGGCTGGATCAAACTTAGATTTTCATCATGATTATTATGCGGATTATTTAAAGTTACGTGCTCAGCTGCAACAACTGCTGGCACCTCGTTTTCGAGCAAGGGTCGTAGGGGAGTATTATTTACCCGGGGACACGGTTGCGATCGCAAAGGACCTCGATGGCAAGGTCGGAATGACGGGAGGCGTCTGTATTTGTGCACTGTACTGGTGGCCCTATTCTTCTCCTGGAGGAGTGTTATGGGGTCATCTGGGTCGGAAAGGCGATAGCCGCGCGGATGTACGAAAGTTTTATTCACCCTTCACTGTCAGACATCCGGAGCTCTCCGGTAGCCACAGCGGGTGCGTAAGAAAATAGCCTTAGCGATTAGGTATGTCAAGAAGAATGCCATATTTCTCCCTGCTCAAGACCACGCAAATAGCCAATCCGTCCCGATGGTTTATTCGTAATATCCCTATAGTCACAAACACGAGTGTCTATTTTTCCAGGAACAGCTCCCTAATTGCGTAACACACGATCAATCACAACATTTTGAAGGATATTGCTAATCCATGGCATCATATGTTCGAAAAATATGTCTGCACAACAACGTAAATAACGCAATGAATGTTGTTGATCAGTCAAAATGAAACAGATTCTGATTGACAGTGTGTTACTCAATTAGGGTGCAGATCATTACTAGTCGGGTTGGCTGTATGAATCACACACAGATGCACATATTGTGCACATACACAGCCAGTAATAAAGCGCCACATCCAGTTAAAATCCGCTATGCTTGAAAGAAACACTGGGTCGGGATCACCAGGTATATAAAATGCAGACGGGACAGCTAAGCCAATTTACTTAAAACTCTTGGAGAAATAAACGTATTGCCGAAAATAACTGAAGGATACCGTAAGAACGATACCTGTTGACATGGACTCTGTAGCTGGAAGTTTTCCAGCTGCGGAAAACGCAAGATTTTAAACAATAGCGTTCGCAAAAAATGCAAGAAAGATACAAAAAAAGAGAGACATGAAAATCTCAAAAAAGCAACGGCCTCAAGAAATACCCAAGTGCAGTTGGAAATAATACATGTAGGTCTCACTAATAGGCCAGTATTATTATGTAGTTTGGAAACGTCCGACACGCACCATGAATATCTAATGGTCTACTAGTAAGCTTATTAAGGTAGGCCTTTCCCAAGAAGGCATTCCGTAATAACAGTGGTACGTGCACGTCCCTAGCAACTGCAACAGTGACGTTTGACTATAATCAATAAGTATCTAGGGTCATTACATTTAATAATATATTGTTATGATACATTTTTCGTTAGCGATAAATATCCAAGTAGGAGAAGTACCTAGGTCGATATAGAACAGAAGGAGCCGAACGTAATTTTGTGAACTAAGCTTTTTACTTAATATTTAAAAATTTATAAATACTTACATTTTGCGTTTATAAATAATTACATTTCGATACAATGTAAAAATTGTTAATGAAATATGTAAATAAATACTGTAGTTGTCATTATTATCCTTTATTTCATTTTTAAACATACTATTTACATTTTTAAATATTCTTCTAAAAAATAATTTAAAAAACATTTAAAAATAGCCCACCGGTGTCGGGAACAGGGTCCAAGCCACCGGTGGTCAGGGCTCCTGAGAGAGGAACCTCCTAACAATACGCGCCGTGTCCAGGAGTACCACTTTCTGGATCAAGCCCTTGATCCAGTTGCCTAACGAGAGCCTCCTCAGGTGTTAGTCGATGCTCTTAGCTATTATGCCATTGGCCGTAACGACTATCAGCACAATGATTGCTGTATCCATATGCCACAAGTCGACAACCTCGTGACTACTCGTGAGCCAGATCAAGATACTATATCTGTTTATCTTTTTTAGCTTTCACGAGGTTCTCGTCATGCGGGACCGCTATATCAATAATCATTGTGATCACCACTATGTCTGGCTTATTGGCAACAATAGTCCTGTCAGTGATGATTTTCATTATTATTATTTCGAGTTCTTTAATTTTCTTCTCATAAAAGAGAGTACAAAAACCTTGTGTGTAAGGGGGAATTTAAATAGAGAACGTTAATGATTTTGTGGAAGAAGTAAGGAACTTCCGGGTGATGCGACAGGTGTTGAGAATTGTGGCTTTTTGTATAAGGTGCAGATTGTTGTTGCTAGTCATGTTGTGTGATTATGCTTTGGATGATAATCAGGTCGAAACTTATAATGTGATATACTGTGATTTTTACCTGTGCCTTGTGAATAAATAAACAAATTATAATCAAAGTCAAATCATTTATTTCAAATATTTAAAAAAATGGCACTTTTGAACGTCAAAATTAACAAAATAATAGAATTGATTCTAGTCGCCCCTTCCAAAAGGTAGTTTTCATATGGAGAAGAATGGGCAACAAACTCCACCGTTACTCTTTTAAAATGTTTTACTATAGTTTGTATAGGTACCTACATTAGTTAAATAATTATATGTGAAGACGATGCACCTAGAATATTCAGATACCTACGTACGTAAATGTGACCAAGGTGTGTGGTGTGACTAAGGTATTTCTTTCCTTTAATGGTTATTTCTGCCTTATAAACGAAACATCTGGATACACTTAGCTGACTTCAAAAGTGATTATGCAACCCTACGCCATTCGAGTACACGTCTTCGGCAGCTCATCGCCTACAAAGAAATCATCAAGCGAGACGGCTGTCAAGCGCCTAAGTAAAAAAACATCTCAATAACGATCGAGCGGTTCTCATAGCTTCAAGTGATGCATTTAGGACTAGAACCGATACTGCTGATATTATTTCGCTCATTGTATTAAGAAACACGATTGCTAGGATAAGACATATCGACTCGATGTTTCCTTGTGGGTGGTCCAGTGTTGATGTCAATTGTTGAATGCCTGCGCATACCATATAGGTAAGTTTAACGATTCATTCCGCATCAACAATGCTGGCGCTCGCTAGACAATGCCCCGAGAAATCCCGTGCAGTTGCCAAGTGGTGCGGCCCTCCTGTGATGTGACATACGGATAAACATAGGTTTTGTTACAATGGTATTGCGCATTAATTGCTATTGTAATTAGGCGGCAAACGTGTAAGTTTATACGAAGTAAACAACAAGTTACGTGACGACACATCTTCTGTCTCTCTCGTTGGTCAGAGATCGCGGGAGGTCTCTTTCCCTCAGTCGTGACGTAACGCGCCCGCGCACTCTTCGAGTGCATTCACTCACAGCCACACTCACAGCGTAAACCGCGCAAGATCACAACGTAGACGATATTCTAACAGGTTTTTTTTTTCATTATTGTGTTAAATAAAATTGATTGAGAACATTGATCTCTATATAAAGACTGTAACAGGTTGTAAGTGTTGTGTGACTGTAAAATTCAAATAAGGGATTAAGAAATCGGCCGAAGGTTAAATTTCATCACACTATGGACGCCACAAGTAAGTAAACTGGTTTTAGAGATATACAGTACCGTAAAAACCCGAACACAACTTTAAACGTACAAAAAAAAAAGGAAGAAATTGAATAAAACTGTTCTTCGTAGGTAATGCTAGCTACAAAAATATTCGTAAACTGGTTCCTAGTAAGTAATATGGTTCTACTGTGTATGACTATGAACTAGACGAAATTAGAAAATGCTTCAAAACATTTCCCTCATCCCAGCTTTGTTAATGTAAACAAACTTTATTGAAACTCTTATCATATTGAGATAACAATCTCGCAATATGCACAAAGTACCAAAATGCTTTCGTCCTTTCTAAATAGTAAACCAAGACTTCTTTACATACTTAATATAAAATAAAACTAAACACCAAATTCGTGAACAATGAGTAGCTAATCATGTTTAGTACGCCGCTAATGTTTAAATAATGAGCTCTGTTAGATCGCACAATATTGCTTTAAAATTCTTGGCAGCCCCGGTTATCACTTTCCGTTTGTTGAGCCTTGTAGCTGTGTTGTCACGCCCTGAATATCGCCAGTTGTAATTTCATCATAACCGTCCCCAGCTGACGAAGCTAAAACGAACAATATCTGTCGAACGGACAATACAAGTTACAACAAAACTTTATCAACATATTCACCTCGTGTTACATGTTAATCATCACGCATAATTTAGTCATTGTTGTTTCTGCTTCTTACCTCGGCCTCTTAGAAGGACGATAAAGTAACATGAAATGGATTAATTAATGTTAAGTAATTGTAAATCACAGAACGTTTTCCTTAAACTTTCACGTCTTTCGTTATACTTACTTATATTAGAATTAGTCAATAACAAATCTGAGTAAGCGAAAGAGGACACTACAATTTACCGACACGAATAGTTGCAAGCCTTTTCTTGAGTACATTTCGAAGCCAATATTCCTCGAAAAAGGTTCACTATTCTTGCGGTTTTGTGTTAAAGATGTCGAAGTGGTTACGCACGTCACGAAAGAACGCCTCCAAAACCACAATCTTTAAAATCACGACCTTTAAATCGATTAGAGTTTGAACCGTCTCGCATTCATGAATTCTATAATAAATCCTATGACTCATTCAGTGAGTGGATTAGGCGACGAAAATGCTATGCAGCTTATGCTTAGCAACAAAGCAGAAAAAAATATAGGTATCATTCATGTTATCCTTTTAGCACGAACTCCTCCAATTTTGGATTTGGCTTATCCCAATATGATGCTAACACGATCACTAATAACTTGTCTAGCTAAAAAATTTACAAGGTCTGCGTTAGAATATTTAACTTGACCCAAATAGCAGACCATTTACATGACTTGCATCACATTTGTCTCCCAGTAACATTTGTTTAACTGATGATTCGTCTGCTCGTCACGAATATCGCAAGAATCATTTCGCAAAATAGCATATGACACCAGAACTTAACAATTCCGAACGCTTTATTTCAGTGGAAAACAAAATGGGTCTCCCGCCACCTTACGAACAAACGAGGCCTAACCCTGCACCGCCACCATCGTACTTTGGCGACAACCCTCCTCCACCACCTGGTTTGGTGGTTCCACCGGCTCCAGGACCGCGAACCACCGTGATCACGACACCGCCACCCCTGCCGGGAGCCCGCCCAGGAAAGATGGGCCCTGGACCATCAGGCACAAGCTGTCCAACTTGCAACAAATCTATCGTGACCACAGTTGAATATGTCCCCAACAATCGCACACACATCATTTCAGCAGCGCTGTGCGTTTTAGCTGGGTAAGCAAGAATATTGACGATAAGATAATTATTCCCTATTCACAAGAACAACTACTGTATCCAAATCTCCGTCAATATTATTCATGTGTTTGAGGTCAACTGATAAAAACCGACTCTTTCTAGTTTCATCAGATGTTTGACTGGCATCATTTTGGATTTTAAATTCAAAACAACTTCTGTTTTTACCGCAAATCATGACGCAAAGAACTAGTTTTTGGTATAAGTTTTGTAACAAGTTTCCGCACTTGTATGACTAATAGTTATAAATTCATTAAAAACGTTGTTTTATGTATTAGGTACTACAACACTGTTACTAAACTGTACAGCACTGTTAAAAAAATGTATCGCAACACCGACGACAAACAGTTGTAAAATTATTTAAACTACAGCTATATTAATGCTATTATTAGACTCTGATAACGACTACAATCACCTGCTTACAAAGCTAAAGAATCCGCCGACTCCGCCGCTGACATTGCGTAGGTACTGATAAGAAAGACTAAGATCCTCGTTGGCACCTCACTCGGACGTCAACTTTGCCAACATTGCACTGTCATGGTCATGTTAATGATATTGAGGGTTAATGTAAACTAGAACAGACACCGCGACCAAAATTTTTACTCAACATTTTGTTGTCCGGGACAAAAAACTTCTCAAACAACCGCGGTTTATGCGTACACCGCGGTAGTCACATTTCACAACCGCGGGGACATATATTTTGTTTGTAATAGCTTATCTAGGTTAATAATGAAGAATTTGGTGTATTTAGGGTTGTGATAGAAATTGTTTAGTAAAAGCAAGTATTATATTCAAATGTGTCCCGTGAAATAGTAGGGATAGTACACAAAACCCTCTACAAAACCGTTTTGCATAAGCAGAAACAATTTTCTCCGCAAATTCCAATAATGACAATGCGCATGTATCCTTTACCTATATCTAGATCAACTCATGTTCTATTAATTATCGACAAATCATTACAACATGCAAACCTAACGATGAATCATTCAAATCATGCGTACCTACGCTATGTAGCTCCAATGACGCTATTCACGCTAAAGGAAAACTACCAAATAGAGGCAGAATTATCAGCCGTACTCTTAACCTCATTTTTAACACCAAAGAGAACTTATTAATACGAAGAAATATGATTGATTATAACTTGTATTACATTGTTCACAGATGCTGCTGCGGCTGCTTCGTGCCGTATTGCATGCGGTCTTGCAAGACTGCCAACCACTACTGTCCTCAGTGCAAGGCGTTCATCGGTTCCTATACGCCATCGTGATCATAATCACCTTCCTCTGTCTCGTATTTCATCAAATCTTCCATATTTTGAAAGGCATTATTATACTAGAAAGTAATATAAATAAGAAGTTGGTGTTTTACGTGTCACAATAAAAAATCTCATGTGATTTATCTCAATTCTCATATAGGGTAAGTTTCCCATTCTGCCAGATGGTTTGATGTCAACTTTCTTACACTCGAAGACGTTTATTATGTATCTTTTCTATTTATAATTTTAAATAGCAATAATATAAACTGCAGGGCTTTAAAAAAAACAAATCCCAATGATCTAAAAAATTATATTCATTGTCATTTAACTTGTCATAAAGTATTTTTATTACCATCTAAAACAATTTTCAATTTGAAGCATCTCTATTTCTAACATATATTGCACGTATTCCCAAAATCGACACTTTAGTGTTAGGATGGCATTTCATTGCATCTCAAAGCTCAGATGCATATACCATGTCGGTATCTAAGTACATATCAATTAATATATATCTACCTATGATGAAACGGCATCTAAAATTCCTAAAAAATCTAAATAGCTGCAAGTTTACGACGCATAATTTTAAGTTACTTATTATAAAATTAATATTATAATTATTATGTATTTGATCACGTTTGACCAAATACCTGTCGAATTTATAATTTATTTTATGTGTTAGATAATAGCTTACTATTAAGTACCTATATTTTTTATGAAAATATAAGTTATTATAAAAAGTTTTGCTGACATTGTCATTTAATAAAATGTTGTATATTTAATTCTGTGATATACTTTTTCAAGGGTCTTTTATACGATTTCTACCTACTCATAATTTAATAAATAAATAAATGTTAAAGAATAATTGTTTTTTCTTAATATTTACGGAATAAGAACATTTCTTTTTCAGCTTAGCATAGATTCTAAATTAATCTAAGTATTCGACTGAATGCTTACTGAAAAAATCTGCTGAAATCAGCTATCCCTGGTCAAGTAGCTACATTTTGCTAAACCGTATTAGGCAAGTGATTATTTCATAAAACCCCAAAAACTCTATAACTGTTACACTACTTGACACCAACAAAGTACTTAGGTAGGTACTGCGTTTCCTTTAGGTACTTATTATGAAATACAACATAGTTATAAATACAGATTACAAATGATTTAAAAACCAAATTATACATACAACGTGTAACGTTAAATGCGCAAAATCTGAAAATAGTTTGATCAGAATAACGAGCAGAATCAATTGAACCACTTTTAATATACTTAGGTCACATTTTTCAAAAAATCTTCATTAAAAAGGTTGCCGTGTCTATTTATTAATAGGTCAAGCCATCACATGTGCAAACCCGCCAAAATAGGTAAACATGCACAAATTGTTGTCGACCAATTTAAATTTTCTCATACGCGGGATAATAATAGCTTTTATTTCAATGCAAATACGAATCTTAAGAACTAAAACAGCACATAAAACCTTTACAATTATTTTAATGATTTTTTTCTTTCTGAAATAGGTCAATAATAATTGAATTAAAAATCAGTTGGGGTGTCTGAGGTTTTGCGCATTTAATGTTACACGTTGTATATAGGTATCCTATTCTACACCTGATATACATACTACGTATAAATTAAACATTCGATTCAACCGGTAACACAACTGGAAAAATGCGGATGTACCATCGATGACAAACGTTTTGTATAAAAATATATTAGGAACAAACAACTAATGAAACTGTTAATAACCACAAGGGTAGAAGTACCTTACAATATAATAGTTCGTCTACTATACATGCCCAAATACCGGCGGCAGTTGGGGCAGTAATGCTCAACGTTTTTCCACCTCTTCGTGACGTACGGAATTATGCAGCAACACAACCACCTGTAAACAGTTCAGAATTCTTTTAATCAAAAATATTGAGAAAGAATAGAATAGAAAAGAATACTATTATTACCTACTAAATAATATGTATAAAATTATGTAAATATTATGTACCTACACCAAAAAATATACCTACCTACAGATATAAAAGGAAAATAACAAACGCAGAATTTGCTTTAAGGAAAAGTACTTTCAGACTAGAATTTCGAGGAAATCATCCTGGTGGTTAGTGATTTATAGGGAAGGAAACATACAAGTTTGAGTCCTACCTCATAGGTAAATGCCATGTTTTCAGTTTCCTCAGGGATCAATCCAATAATTTATAATTTCTCAAAACTCTTTTTTTAATACTCATCATTATCCTTACTGTTAAGGTCATTAGTTGGTCTGGTAATTACTATCGTTAAGTCAACTTTGTCATATACGACACCTCATTTTTGTAAAGGCGATTGTGCTCTTTATTTAGATAAGGTTACGGACCAATGTTCTATACAAGTATTTTTCTTCCACCAAGGCAATCTTGTTCAAGTTTTCACTACTTTGGATTCGAGGGAGCCCAAGAATACTACCGTGAGGAAAACCTCACGTTACCCGCTACACGCTATGAATGTCAACACTAGTGCTAGTACTGACAACATTAGGCATATTTTTGAATAAAGGTAAGGTTTATCCCTGTTGCGCAAGGATGATACGCAAAATTTATTTTTCACAAAAATAAAATTTGATTGAAAGCTTAAAAAGCCTCTCACTAGGAATGTAGGTAAATATTTACATTTTTAACCGACTTCCAAAAGGAGGAGGTTCTCAATTCGTCTGTATGTTTTTTTTTTTTTTTTGTATGTTTGTTACGCGATTACTCCGCCAATTATGAATAGATTTGGATGATTCTTTTTTTGTTTGGTAGATCATAGTTCAGAGGTGGTCCCATATAAATTTTATTAACTTTGCTTGGGTAGTTTTTGAGTTAGCTTCAATTATACGTATTTTTTCCCACTTAGTATGTAGATGATATGATAACTTCTTGTTGTCACTGTTATTTACATAGCAGGTAGTGGTATTCGAATTTGTGTGGGGTAGGTACCACAACTAAAAAGTGAAAAATAAAAACTTTTTATTAAAAGAGGAAGAAGGCGGTTGTTTTTTTTTTTGTAAAAAGTTTTATAAACAAAGGTAAATCTTTGACTCGACGATATTCTAACTTCTCAAGGTGTGCATATGTGAAATTGAAATCGAACATGTTTGATGTAGTATATTAACTGAAATTGGTAGCGAAGGTCTAATAAGGAGGACGATAATAATTAAATTAACGCACGAGTGTAACGCCAGTACGACCTACCTCAATCCGAAGTCGAGGACAATTTGTACAATTTGTGAACCCTTTATAGCTAGCACTGCTATAATCATGCTGATGATAATCTTATTAAAGATAGATGGAGGATACAAGAGTACGAGTACGTTACGAGAGCAGTGATGGCACAGTGGTAACGGCCGCGACTTACGAGTTTAAATTATTTTCGTGACCACTGCTCTCAAAGCGGTGAAGGAATACATCGTGAGGAAACCGGCATGTCCTAGAACCAAAAATTCGAAGACATGTGACATTCGCCAACCCGCACTGGGCCCGCGTGGTGGATTATCGTCCACTCCCTCTCATAGAGAGGAGGCCTGTGTCCCAGCAGTGGAAACATTATAGTCTGAATATGCTGTAGATTACAAATTTCGGCCTAACCAAAATACTCACCAAAATAAAATGCCCAGAATTAAAGCGATGATGTGCGTGAATCTTGAGTTTTTATAATGGGCTTTTGTCATGACATCTTCGTAGCAGAAAGGACACCGCATGCCGACTGGCTCGGAGCCGACCTGCAGCAGTTCCATCTCGATACCCGCGGCATCCTCTATCTGATGATACGCGTTCGACTCCACTGTGGGATAACGAAATGTCAGGAAATGAATACCGATGAGATGACGATCAACTGCTATGTAAGTAGGTAGGTACCTACCTATACCTAACTACCTAAGGACCCTCGAAAAGCAACCAAAATCAAGAGGGTCCAATTCTCGATGCCCGTAATTCTCACTTTGATTATGGGTTCATTCATACTATAGTACTGTGACAACCGGGAGACTTCGCAGTAGCTTTAATACTTTCTTAAAGTTCCTCGGGAGTAATTTGAAGCAGTTATTTTTTATGATTAAAACTTATTTTCTGACATGTTAGTGATATGAATGAGTCATAAGTAATACTTAATAGGTACACAAGTTAACGTAGACCTCATGTTTTCATACGTTTATCATCTTATTCCTATAAAAAAGATGCAGATTTCGCAACAAAATCTAGATTTACGTTTTATTATGTAGATACAAATACATACAATAACCAAACGTAATAATAGAGATGAAATATCTTATGCACATTAAAAACAAATTCACGGTTGAAAAAAATAAGTCTGGTGCTTTTTACAATTTATTGTGTAATGCTGAAAAAAATTAAGTGCTTAGGTATAAAGGGAAGTTATCATTAAAGTATACAAAAATCGTTATTATTTTCATACAATTGGATTGGTACTATTGCGGGTAATTGAGATACCTACCAAAAAAATAACAAGGAAAATATAAATAATATTAAACTTACTTGTTGTTTAGAAAATGCGCTGTGAGTGATAACGTTCAAGTGTCACCACTGATAAATCCTTCACGCACACTACAGGAATGTTTGATTACCACACAAACTACTAATCAAGGAGCGATCTACCCAAGATTAATTGATAAACACTAATCGTAACGTATATTTATATCGCAGTTATTATTTTTATTCGATCCTCTATTATACGTAATGGTCAACCACCAACTCCGTATTCAGAAAATAAGTTGTCTGCCAACGCAATGATATTTATCAATGAAGCGCCGATATTGGTTATCGAATAGATAAGCATATAAATCAAACAGGCTATTCTCTTAGTAAAAGCATCTAATTACTTTCCTGGTTACCTACGGGTTGAAATGAAACTTCCTACATGTGCTTATTCTATTTTGATTAATATTCAACCGTGTGTGTCTTTAAAAAGTAATAATGTTTCTGGAAACGAAAAAGAAAGCATAAGCAAATACGCGCTTGGCCTATTCTTTTTCACAATTCTGTTTCTTTATAAATGATAGATTACGCAGGTGAGCTGTAATGTAAATACCTACTTGCCCACTGAAGTGTTAAATTTAAAATGACTAGCAGTACCCGCCATCCAGACCCCACTTCCTTTTCAGAATGAATCCTGACTGTACCTATATAGGTGTTATCATTTTCTACAAAAGAAAATTCATTTCAATTCTACGCAAGGGACTTAAAATATGTAAACTGCTAAACTTTTTAATTATTAGTAAGTACAAAATACCAAATCCAGTACGGTATTACCCAGTTACGGGGTTGTGGAAGTCAGATAGGCAGTCGCTCCATGTAAAATACGGTATTCAGCTGCATCCGGTTAGACTGGAAGCCGACCCCAACATAGTTGGGAAAAGGCTAGGCAGATAGATGGTAAGTACAAAATAATATGATTTGCATATAAGAGAACACCTCTAGCGAAGACGGAAGCAATAAATAAACGCGATCATTTCCGGTCGAAATAGGATAACCACAGTTAAGTGAGCTAAATTGACGAAAAATTTCCTTACATTTTGATTTGTCTCAATCAGATTGTCCCAAAAACATGATTGTCCCTTAGACTATTACCCCAAATAGTCTGAGCTAAATTGACGAAAAATTTCCTTACATTTTGATTTGTCTCAATCAGGTTGTCCCAAAAACATGATTGTCCCTTATTTGTCCCTTTGACCCCAAATAGTCTAAGAATTGTCCGGAGCCCCGGACTGCCAGATTCTTAGTTTAGCGTACTGTAACAAAATTCAATGCCTAAATAGATCAGTAGCCACAATTGAAAAAAAGTAAGAGCCTATCTTTTAATTTTTTTCTTAATGGCAATAACTAAATTCTGACATTTGATGCTGTCACTGTCAGTGTCAATCAATTTAGTGATGTGATGCGGTAAATGTGGTAGCGGCTTCATCAGTTTAACTCATCTCGTCTCCAGATTCATAAATAAAAACAAATTACAATATAATCGGAAACCATCTGTAGAAATGTCATAGCCTCTGAATGATCATTAAATTGTGGGTATTACTAAAAATGAGCAAATACTTATAATAACTAACATAAATAACTCGGAATGGACGTAGACCTATTACGACCAGGCACTGTGCCTATCTCTCCAGACACAATCCTATGGTTTGAATTTCTTCTAGACCCAAATTTACTGAAGAAGCATCTCGGCAAACCCAATCCAGGTAACAATTTTTTTTACTAGAAATCGACAACAACAAACAAAAAATGTTGTGTTGACAATTATGTTGACTACTGAAATTCATGGCATACCTATGATTATTACAAGTTTCAAATGTTGTAAAAATACATATTTTTACCAAGCATGACTTGATTTCCAGAACACTACCCAGAAACTATTTCTTGGGCTATATTTCTCGGTTTTGCATACTGTAACTAGTCTCACCTAACAGCTACCAAAAATTGTTACTACGAATAAAATAAAAGTGTTTTGCAAATTCAATTGTTCAATTCAAATTAATCAATTTGAAAGATACTAAATGTTGTGTTACTGTGCCATGTTCACAGAACCTACAGCATGTGAGTTGATAGAAGAGTTTCTATCAGTTGACACTAAGAATGGTACCTCCAAGCCCACTAGTGAACGCGTGGTGGATGTGGATGCTCCACCAACCCCCCCATTGGCCACCACTCCTGCACCAGCACTGTTCACCCGGAAACAACTGGCTCTGAAGATCCTTGCTCTGAAAGTTGCTTCAACTTTACATTGGAATTTAGGTAAGCTCTAATATTTAATAGAATCTATTAATTACATTTTGAAGTTCTTAATATTAAGGGGCCGTGCACGAAATCAACTGATTTTGATCAATTTTGTTCATTCATTCTGAGAAAGTGAAACAGAATTTTAAAAAAATAATTCGTGATTTGAAAAGTCGAATTCTTTGTCTTGTACAGTAAGCGCTCAAAAGTGCATGAGCACGCTAAGAGTCGTATTGCTGTGAACACGCGGTATAGCTCGTACATTTGTATGTGTAAGCAACACGATACACACACCACAGATAACGCAGTTACACGAAACAACAATATATTTCCGTCGCTTTAAACATGCTAGCACACACGCACTATGCGCGTGAACTTGACCAGTTAATGGCATTGCTAAAATTCGATAGTATCTTAACAAGCGCAGATAGCAGAAAGCGTTAAGCGTTGGTATGGAATTCAATCTGCCTCAGGTTCTAATCTCGTGAAACACAGTGCGGTTTTTTGCAAATATTATTATTTTTGTTTTCGATAATAATATTTTTTAAATATTGCTGCTTTTTTATGTTGTTATTGCAATAAAGGTTTTAGAATAAAAAATGCGTGATATATGATAACAAAATTAAAAAATATATGTTTATTCGTTATATTTATTTTACATAAGTTAATAAACTGCTACAATTATTTATCATTACTTCAGCTGAATAAGATGTGAAATAGATGTCAAGAAACTTAGAAGCAGTTTGTATTATTTAGACATATTTAAATTATGAAATATTTTAAATTTTTAATGGATTTTTTCACCATAAATATTAAGCTTTGATCATGGTCGAAGTAATTAAGTAATAAATAAGAATATTAGACTACTTAAAATGTAAAAAACTACTTACAGAATAGGTAATTTTAAGGTTAAATATGGGCAGTTTGTTTATATTTTATTTGTATTAATTATTTTACATTTTATTTGACTTTAGTAAATATTGGTTGTTATTGAGGTTAAAGCTTAAGTATTCATTTTCTTTACGAAAAGAAGATTGAAACTAAACCTCAAATTTTTATCCTAAAATAATACTATTACTAAAATAATATTAAACAATTTCGGTATATCTGCAAGAAATACGACAAACACCCTATTGAAACGTGCTTAAAAAATTCGTTACCATAAATTCATGCAATAACGAATCTGTTGTTTATTAAGTTGGTACGGTCAATATTTTAAGGTCAAAAACGGTTTTCTAGCTGGTCTTCAGTGATGCAAGCCTTCAGAGTGCACGGCGAACGGTTCATAATGACGTGTTTTTAATAATTCAGCAAAATGTCTCGTTGGTATGAAACCATTTGTTTCATTCACCATTTGACGTCGCTGCTACTCGATAATAAGCCCCTTCCTCATATCTCTTAACCCTCACAGTATTTCTCTAAAACAAAGAAAAACATTGTTTTTATTACACATAATACCTTATTATTTATTATTCACTAATCGAATTAAACCTCACAATGAATTTAAAACTTTAAAGGCATCTTCTGTCTCAACAATACCTCTGTTCTATCAACAATACCCTTGATTAAGATTTATGTTTAGTAAAATATGAAATATATTAATGATAACACTCACACTTAGTCCGGTTTCATTAGATATTCACTTCACTTTTACGCAGCGCAATAATATTCTCTGATCTGATCTGATCTCTTCAATATATTTTATGCCTGCTTTTTGATAATAATAACCACAACACTGCGCTAAATACTCGTCACCAATATTATCCACGAACCAAAAAAGTTCTATTAATTGAATACTCGTAACAAACTGCATCTACCCCACAGAAATCGAAATAATTTACTTAGTTTTTTGTGGTCTACCTGCTAAACTTTAATGTTTATGTGAACAAGACGAATGAAACTAAAAACGAATGATGATTATTGAACTAGTCATTGGTTGCAGACAAAGTGAGTGTGTGTGTGTAATGTGCGTGTCTACAGTATTGTAACAACTTATAGAAGAAGGTCGTAAGTCAAACCGAAGCGTCAGTCTATTGCTTTGTGAGATTGCTCATGGACTTTTGGTCGGCACTGTACATAGCGAAAAGGGATTTTTCAAATAAATTAAGAATTCGTGAAAAATAACTAAAATTCGCAACAAGTTTTCCAAAAATTGACACAAGACTGACCTTTGATTGTTTTGTTAGAAGATACTACTTTTGATTTTGAAAATAATTATACAATATTTTGAAAATCAAAGGCGAAATAAACCATATTTTTGAGAGCGCAAAAGTGATGCAACTATTAACAGGTGCTGTGACTGACATGAATGGTTTAGCATCACGAAAACTGTACTTTTATACTTACACAGACTTAATGTTTCAATTATTTCAAGCTTTCTAACAATTAGATAAGTTATTGACGAAAAAGTGTTTTTTTTTCGTTCACGTAGCCTTAATACTAACTATAGATAGTGCAATCCACGAAGACACGCCCCACACCGCTCCGCTCCATACTAAAGTACAGCTTACAGTACAGTAATCGCGGAGTGGGGCGCGTCTTCGTGGATTGCACTATCTGTATAACTATATTCAGAGCCCCAAATTATGTTATTGACCTCTCCAGATTTTTATTTTTCTGATTTTTGTTTTATCTGAATTCTTTATTGTAATGTGAAGTTAGAAGAGAGAAATCTGTCACCTTCATTCTTATTCTAACTTTTCTTAACTGCTCCACTAAGTATTCCTATGAAATTTTCAGATATATTTGAGAACAAGCTGCCTCCTCAGATTCAGCAACAGTTAATGCAAGATCTGGTGTACATGTCAACTGATGCAGCATTTGCCGTGCCTCCGCAGGTAATAAATTAAATCCAATAATCATTTCAGCCGAAAGACGTCCACTACTGGACATAGGCCTCCCCCAAGCACCGCCACTTCGACCGCTTCTATGCTTCCTGCATCCAGTGGATTCCTGAAGCCTTCACAAGGTCATCAGTCCACCTTGTGGGAGTCCTTCTAACGCTACGTCTTCCGGTACGCCGTCGCCACTCCAGAACCTGTTGGCCCATCGGCCATCTCTTCTGCGAGCAATGTGCCTACAACTTCGAGTGTAGCGTCCGTAAATCCAATACTATGTAGTGCAGTAGTGTTATTATCTAGAACATATGTTATTGGAATTGTGACCGGTTGATGGCAATAAGCTCGCCCACTATTACATGGGACTTAAACACAACTGGCGAAATGTGGGTGTACTATAGATTCAGCTCTGCCTAACACTTCGGGGAATATAGGCGTGATGTTATGTAATATATTATAAAAAAATGTTTGCTTAAAACTGGCAGACTGTTATAAACTGGGTCTATTGCATAAATCCAGTTTATAACAGTCTGCTTCTGGAAATGGGTTTCTCCTGCCAAGCTGCACTAGAACAACCAGTCCTCTAGTTGTTAAGACTGCTTTTTAAAGTTACATAAATTGCTTCTAGGACTGAATGGAATCCATAACAAAAAGTCTATCTCTTTCTCAGGAAATACCGGCAGAGTTGCTGCAGCAGCCACAGGTGCAGTTTGCTCTGGTTTTGTACCACAGATGGATAGTAAGGTTCCCAGTGAAGGCAGCACTCTATGCCAAGTCAAACAAAATGTCTTACATCCACATGTAAGTACCTATTGTTTTTATAGGAATTTGCAATTTGTTATTGCAAATATTCAAATATGGCTCATTTAATTAATTAACCATAATTTTAATCAATTTATTTCATAGAAAAAAACTACTTCAATGTAAACTTAATAGTCTTGTGTTTCTCCATTATCATGAATAAAGAATGCAAGATTCTTATTTAAAACCAAATAATGTTGAATAACTATTTGATTGATATTTGATTTTATTTTACACAACTAAAATTAGCAGCTAATAGCTCCAGCTACTACATTGACACTTTTTGTTATGACAGACCTGGCATGCAACTGGATAGCGCCTACACTCCTATAAATCAAAACTTCGAGAAAATCTTGCGAATGTGCGAAGCTTCTCGTTTGCAAAGTATTCTGTTCTTAGATGAAATACTATCGTATTATGAACCAACATCAAGTACTGGTCGTAAAGAGTCGAAAAAGATGAAAGTCCCTGTGAGTGAAACTTTTGTACATCTTACTGAAGACTCATGTGATATGAACCATAACTGGAATGCTGGTGACGTTCTGATCAGTCAGCATGAATTTGCAATGCAAATACATTTTGACTTATGTTATAATTATTTCTTCTATGGTCAACATAGTTTGGCCAAGAAGCACATACTTGGATGTAGAGAAAATTCAAATCTGCTAGAGAGAGAAACATCAATCTATGGATATGGTCCACACAGAGTGATGCCCTGGGGAGAGTTTCACTATGCAAGCATGGCAAGAGACGATATCTTAGGATACATAAGGGCATTGAATTTGGGCTATGAAGTGTTAAATGAGGAGCCCTCATTGTTACAAAAACTTCAAGATTCCATAGCAAATCATTACACGGGAATCATTGCAGTTCTACAAGCAGATAACTTGGCGCGGGAGATCCCAATGATTCACAGACAAGTTGCTGAGCTTGATATTCAAGGGTCTGCATCAAGTGGCGCCTTCACCGTAGCACGTGATCTACTAAACAGAGTGTCGGCGCTCAATGCTGTCAGATACGCCTTAGAGGGAGGGTTGCCCTCTTCTCATCAAGACTTCCTGAACAAATTCAAAACAGTTGGCATCAAGTTCTTTGATCTTTTGTTCTGGGCACTCGCCCCTGTTTTAATGTCTGATTTATCAGAAGCCGACTGGGAAAATTTAAGAACGTTTTACCTTCACTTAGCGACATCACAGTGTAGACTCCCAATTGATAGAATTGACGAGTATTTGAAAAAGCACATTGGTGAATCAGCAGAGATCATAAGGAAGAAGTTAGTTTCCGATGAGCATTTGAACACGATTCTCAACGATCCCGTCAACATCGACGATGAAAACATGGATATACCTCGAGAATTACTTACAGATGACTGGGAAACACCAGACTTTGAGTTTAAGTCTGTGCCTGAGTTAGACATGGGTAGACTCAAGAAGCGCCTTATTGAGGCTTCAACGGCTGACGAAGTTCGAATGTGTTTGGTGAAGTTGGCGATGATGGCTCCAGCGTCACCTCTGTGGAAGATAAGCCCATCGTGGAAGCCAGCGGGAGAGTTGTGTAATGCGTTGATATCTTTGCCGAGAGGATTCTTACAAGACTTTGGTTACGTTGTCTCTGGGGCGGCGCGAGCTAGAGCTGAGGCTGGGTGCTCCCGCGCGGCTCTATCATTGCTCTCAGTACTAGAAGGCGAGGCTCGCAGCCAGTTGGGCTCTGGCAACGATCCCATACTATACCGGTTGTGTCGTCAACTGTCCTGGGAGGTCCTTCTGCTACAAATTAATGTAGTGTTGAGCGAATGGCCACACCACAGAATCAATTTGACTGTGTTGGCAAACAAATGCAAAGCTTGTATCGCTACCGTCACCTCCGGAGACGTCGTCGTTCCTAGACCACAGGTGAGAGAGATATGTCATCACCGTCGTACATCATCGTCATGTTTAACGCAAATAAACTAATTTTCTTTCTTTTCTTTCTTTCTTTCTTTTCTTTTCTTTCTTTCTTTTCTTTCTTTCTTTTCTTTCTTTCTTTTCTTTCTTTCTTTTCTTTCTTTCTTTTCTTTCAGATAAACTATTTCATTCCAATGAAGTTTTATTTTTCTGTTTTTTCGAATATGTCATTAATTACTTCTGTTTATCCGCAGGTAATCGAAGCGTGTTGGATATGTTTGATAAATGCGTGTGAATGGGAAGGAGTGGGCATCACGACGGGGCCGGGCGAGGTCGCCGCAGCTCTTTGTGCCGCCTGCTTTGAGTTGCAGCGAGGGAAAGCCACTCGGAAATTTCCCAGACCATTGTGGGATTTCGGTAAGTGCCATTTTAAATAAGTACATACAAGAACAGTTTCAATCAAAATTTCGAAATCGCTCTAATATCAGGCCTTTTTATGTCTGACCGATCTTATTGTATTGGTCTTTACAGTCGTCAAATTTTTACGAGCGCTCATTGTAATTTGAACTTTATGTCGATTAACATATGAATTATATGACGCGCGATCTTAATTTCTAACGCCAAAATTTTATTTTAATCTATCTTTCTTTTCTGCCAGCCGTGGCTGTGTACTGCACCGGCCCCGCCCCGGTAAAGAGGTCGGCAGGTGGAAACCCTACACATTCCCGCGAAGCGCCCGGGGTCTCCGAAGCTCGGAACGCTTTCAACGGGTTCCTATCCACCCTAAGAGAACCCCTCGCCGTCAGCGTGATGCTCTCACTCCTCGCCAGAATACATAACGTTCTAATAGATGACAACTCATTAGAACTTGTGGTGGACTATACCAATCTCTGGCCGAATAACATATCAAATGTGAATAATTATAACGCTAAGTTCGTGTTGGAATCTCTTACGGATCTTCTCGAAAGGAGTTTGAAACTGTATCCTTATAATACGTCTTGGTAAGTTTTAAATTATTTTTTGTTTATATCATAAGTTTTCTAACCTGTTTTTCATACTTATCTGGTACTAGCTCGATTAAACAGACAACTTGTTTTACCATACAATGCTTCACCTGACCAATATCTTAACAATACCAACAATACGTTTTAATATGCCATCCAAAAATTGCAAGTCGCTCTCATACCTTATTATTTAAATGCACACATGTCTCGAAACAATATATAATGAATTGTTTCCCATCGGTCGACGCTTGAATTATTAGCTGAGACACAGTCCGTATAACGTTTCCTGCAGGCTCCGTTTATATGGCGACGTGGAGATGGCAGAGAGTCGTTGGGGCGCGGCCCTACGACGATACCTCTGCGGTGCTGCGGCGGGATCGTGGCACTTCGCCAAGCGCGCTTCCGATGAGCCGAGCATCGCACGACGCGCGGCGCGGTGCTGTCAGGCACTCAATGCGCCCACACAAGCCGCCGCGCTGTGCCAGCTGCCCGACGAACCTGACTACACCACCGCCTTCAAGTGCCTCGCAGAAAAGGTACGCATCTTATTATAAAACTATTTGACTGGCACGTTGTATCGACGAACAGAATAAAATGGAAATTCAGGCACATGTTAAAAAAAACTACAGCAGTTTTTAAAAACGGGATTATTTCTTCTTTGTTGTCTAGTGGTCGGGTGGATTTTCAAAATAGCTTATTATTAGTGTGATTCCATTTTTTCGCAAAAAAATCCACTACGCATTATGTAAAATATACCTAAGAATGTTCTTTATATATTTGTTTATAATTAAAAGTAGGTAACAAAATAATTATACTACAATATTAAAAATTTAAAAATGATTTCCGTGATACTAATCACGGAAATCATTTACTTCTCCGTTATTTTCATTACCATGTTCATAAATTTTACAAACTCTCATATTATTTGCCTACATTTTATTTGATTTAATCCTGTATGTAAAAGTAAATGTTTAAAGTCTAAACTGAATATTTATTACTTTTCTTATATTTACTTCTGACATTGTTATATAACCATTTAAAAATTCGTCACAAGAATATCGTCATTAATTTCCACGATCAAGAAATTTGTTTAATGAAAATATTTGATACAAATAACTAAATGCATTTCGGATAGCTTCCCCCACGCGCCATCTCAGCCATCGCGACGTTGGGATTCGTACGAGTCTGCACGTATAAATAGTAAAATAACGTTTTGAAGTGAATTGATTTTAGTTTGTCATCCAATTCCGTCATTAAACGATTGGAAATATTGTTGGTAAGTATATTTTATATTAATGATAAATGAGCATGGATAATATTGAATTTGTGTTAAATATGGAGTCTAGTTGTTTTTTTGTAAATAAAAACAATGATTTTTGTGAATTTTATTTTGTTACATGTTTATCAATGAGAAATAAGACCGAAGCTGATTATTTAATAGAAGCTAGTTGTTTATTGGTGGTATTTGTATGTTCATTTTTCTTCAATAAAGAGCTAATTGTAATTAAAGTGTTTTATTTGGGTTCCCTCTATTTGGCAGAATCTTGATACTCTGAAACTTATTTGGCATAACACACTTGGCATAATCTTCTTCACACGAATATTTTATGGCATAAAATATTTAGTATACTTATTGTTTGGCCGAATGTTTATAAATGTCCGAATTTACAATGGTATACTTTTCAAATGGCAGAATTTTATTTAGAATAACTTTATTAGGCATATTGCCATTTCCGAATCACTGCAAAACCGACTCCATGTAGTCTTGTCTACCCTACCCCTAGAGTGTAATTTAAGCCGGTGTAGACGTAAATAGATTAGGTTAGAACTGTGACGAACCACGCGCGAGCCGTGTAAGCGTAGCGAACGGTGCCGCGGCAGCGGCCGGCGAGCGCTACTTCCAAGTTGCTTTCAGAAATGCTTTCACCATTGTCTAATTATCTAGTCTCGTCTGCATGCTGCATGCTTGCTTGCATCTGCATGCATGGTGTATGCTTGTTTGTATGAACTTTCTGCAATATGATGATTCTACTTTATAATTATTATGGATATGAAATTTATGCCAAAAGATGATTCTGACTTACAAAATTATGAGTTTTGAGTGTATGCCAAACAATTTTCTGCGAAATGAAGATTATGCTATCCGTTGTTATGCAAAATAATATTATAAAATAAAAAGTTCTACCGTAAAAGGTAGACCCGTTTTATTTGCATCATTAACTTCTACACCTTATCAT
The DNA here is from genome assembly GCA_949152395.1 of Agrochola litura. NCBI lineage: Eukaryota > Metazoa > Arthropoda > Insecta > Lepidoptera > Noctuidae > Agrochola > Agrochola litura. The sequence goes on from OX424493.1 coordinate 15,346,391, forward strand.
TGACTTCAACAGACGAAATCATTTACATCTACAGAACATCATTCACTTCAATGCGATATTTATATTTTATGATTTTTCTTTATTTTAAACATACAAAACCATTAGTTTTTCAAATAACATTGTAATGTTATTGATATTTTTTAGTTATTCAAGTAAAAAGTAAGATCACACAAAAACTGTCATATTAAATCATAAAATGAAAATTCACCCGGTCGCAAGCTCTACAGTGAGTATGAGGTCCTGGGTCCGATTCCCAGGTTGGAAGGTGTTATTGGATTTTTTGATCAGGAATTTCTCTGTAGCACCCCGGTACCTGGATTTGTTTCTGCTTGATGGCTCAGGCTAGTCCCTTACTACATGGGACTAAAACAAAATTGGCGAAATGTGAGTGTGTGTGAGTGTAGTGTGTATAGGTCCTCAGTCTTACCCTTTGAGGAAAACAGGCGTGATTTTCTTAACTTTAATGTAAAAAAAGCACTGGGATGCAGGTCTGCTTCTGCTACAAATCTGATTTTCTTTTCCACAGACGGGCACCGCGGCTGACGCTATGGACGGTTACTACGGTTGCATCTGGGACGGCACGCTGCTGGAGGTCGGCGTGGCATTGCACGCGCGGCGCGGGGAGGGCGGGCGGCGGGCCCGCGCCGTGCGCGCGGCGGGCGCGCTCGAGCTCAACGCGAACAACAGCGAGGACATACAGCGCGAAGCCGCCGCCATACGCCGCGCAAGGTTACTGCGTGCGCTCACTAACCAATACGTCGCGTGAACACTCCTACGCATACGATGAAACGTATGTTTTCTTTGGTTCATTTTATTTTTATAAGTTAGTTTCTTGTGATTAAGTGTAACATACAAAAATAAAATTATTATTATCATTAACAATTTGAAGTTTTATTAGGTTGTCCATCACCTCTATCATCAAATAACAATTAAACACGTGTGTATTCACAGTAAATGCTTTATTTAAAATAAGTACAAGAATAAGATGCATTATAAACATATCATCGATAATGTAGGGCACGTAAGTTCGTATTTTTTTGCCCAAACCAAAATTTTGTAAATCTCGTCTTTTAGAATTACATGTTGTATGTATCTCTTCGTTTATAGAAATATTATAACGTAAATCCATCGGTGTTCAATTATGACAATCTTATAGCTAAATTAATCTTTTTTTTTTAACATACCATTTCATTATGATGAATTGATAATAATACGTAGTAGCTACTACAACAAAAAATATGGCACGAATTATTCAATGTAATTGTTCTTGTACACAAATAAAACATAAGAAAAGAAGTTGTTTTATTTTGATATAAACTTTGACATTTGTTTTTATATAATATCGTCATAATAATAACAAAACGACATAAACGTCGTAAAATCAATACGTATTGGATAAATATCGCAGAAAAATAGAATTCGTCTTGTTTTTCTCTTGGACCTGCTTGTAATACAAAAGTTCACAGTAGAATGAACTATCAGGTTTTTACGTCTTATAAATACATACATATTAGTCACATACTACATAAAAATCAGTCGTTTTCTTGTTTTAGAGCCATTCGAGTTTAATTTTTTATCACATATTTTTGCGCTTCACTGGTACACCAAAGATTATACAATATAATAAAAGTTTATAACATTTAGATTCTGTAGGTTAAGGAGATATACATTTAACAAGTTCCTTTTAAGGTTTTAACACCATGAACGGTCATTGACCCAAAACCATCTTGCAACGATGTGGATGAAAATAAACATCGCGAAATCCGTGGAGTGTTTTTCATTGGTTTATTTTGAGACTAAATGAACCATCCATAATGTATTCGAGAAATTTTCTATTTGAGCCTATAATCTATAAATAGACAAGTATATAAAAAAATAATGAATACATTGACTGTAACGTCGTATTTACTTCACATAAGTACCGAGGTATCTCTGGCAGTTGGGGCAGTAGTGATCGGAGTTTTTAGCTGATTCAGCGCCATACGGAACACAGCACAAACAACTGGAAAAAATAAACAAACCATCTTTAGGTACTCTCGTTTCATTAAAGTTGTTTTCGCAATGATTAGTAAGTAGTGCAGCGGAAATTAAACTCTAATATGTGTAGGCGTTAAAGATTATTTTCTGAAATCGCATAATTTAAGCACTACATAATGAAACTTATAGTTTAGGTACATACCACAGGATGCCCCAGAGTGCGGCGGCCATATGCGTGCGCGATGTGGTTGTGTACTTGACTGCAGTCTTGATTGACGCGTGACAGAACTGACAAGTCGTCACCGTGTTTTCGGGACCCAGCAGCTGCTTCTGAAACAATTGTACTTTTAGCCCCGACACTACATTAGAATCATTGTTCTCTTTGATCCGTGCACTATTCACCTACAGATTCCTCAGATACAAAAAAGATTCTCTAAGACTTATTTGATTGTTCGTATTGTTTGTAGTTGCTTACTGCAATGACGAATGCCCAACATTTGGAGGGCATGCATTGACGAAAAAAGAATCATTCGAAACCATTACTTCTAAATTCGTTACCCGCGCTTGTCATTTATATTATTTCGTCGTCGTCCTTCTCATGACATTGTATAACTCATATACAATTAGGATAGTTGATTCAGGCGTGACCTTGCGAAAATCCATTATGAAATACAATAGACGTAGATATATTAAGTAACCTATTAATTTGCGAGAAGCGCTAGCGCTTATAGATTACTAACGCTTTCGACTCCACCCACTTTTCATAGAAATCATACGCCATGCCGCCATACATATTGGAAGTGCACCCACCGGTCGGTCAACGGCATTAGGTTTAAAACCGTGTTATAAAATACTGTGAAACGAAGTAAAATATCTAGTGTTTTCAGGGTGTCTTGTCGCTATAAGTAGTGTCCAACCTTTTAATTTTTGACGTGATAACGTCGTATAAATCGATGAACGCCACTAAAGGCTTGTGCAGACCAGCGCGACACGCGACGCGACACAAAGACACCGCCTGTGGCGCGACGAGCGGTGCCTTTGTGTCGCGTCGCGTGTCGCGCTGGTCTGCACGAGCCTTAAAAAGTGCCACGTTCCGCCTGAGCCGAGCGCGCAAGCGAGAGCGCGGAACAAGCGATAGAGAGGCACGATGGGCCTTAGCATTCGGCTTGTGACGTTATCACGTAAAATTATCGTTCGTAAACCGACTTTACAGACAACCGATATTTTAGTGAATAATTGTAAAGAAACCGTGAACAAAAAAAAAAAAAAACATATGCTTGGATTTTAAAACCAACGCAAATACTAATAAATCTTGTTAAAACATACATCTGATTTTATTTTCACGGTTTATAATGCTGTATTCGCTAAGAAAAACCTACATTTAAAATGAGCCCTCCACGAGGGCTTCCGGTACTGAACGTGTTAATATATCTACATCTATTGTATTTTATATACAATTGTATATGTATGTAAAATATACGTAATCAAACTGTAGGATGGAATATATAATTTGTAAATACCGCTGATGCTGCTGGCATTGGCTCCGGCATCTGTTGCACCGCTGCCGGTGCCTGGGCTTTTTGGTTAAACTTCTTTATCTGTAAGAACCAGAGATCGGAATTGGGTGTGTGAAAATAATGAAAATACCTAAAGTTTGCAGCGAGACATATCATAGAGCTGTTACAACCACTTAATTTAACCGGTTTTGAATTTTACCGGTTTAGTTTCGGTTTTTTGTTTTACGTGTTCTTTACCTTTGAAAAACCGAACTATAAACATTAGCAAGCTGCTAATACAGTTTTAAATTAATTTTTGTTTTGAACTTTTCCGGTTCAAATTCGGTTTTTTAGTCCTAATTGTTCTTTGTCGGTCAAACACAGAATTTTACATATCTGCAAAATGCTAATGCGGTTTTAATTTCTTTTTTATCACATCTATTCAAAAAGAGCTAATTCGTTCTTCGTAAACAGGGACTAAAATAACTTTTTAATCCCTAGGGATTAAAAGTGATTTGAATTTGGAATGTGGATATTGTTAGTAAAAGTTCCAATTACCAAAGAGATCAAACACGAACATTGTATGAACAAGTAACAGGCTGGCAAGAGAGAGAAAGTGTGAATTTGGTCAAAATGAAAATCCAAGATGGCGGCTTAGAAAATTTTCAATTTTTTTGTCTTTGGTGTCGTTTTCATAGTTTTCGAGGGTGCTAAAGCCGATAATGAGGTCAAAATGCAAATCCAAGATGGCGGCTCTGAAGATTTTCAAATTTATCATCATGGGTATCGTTTTCACGGTTTTTAAGGGCGCTAAAGCCCATATGGTGAGGTCAAAATGAAAATCCAAGATGGCGGATGCAAAAATTTTAAAATTTTTCGTCATGGGTATCGTTTTCATGGTTTTTAAGGGTGCTAAAGCCGACGGTGAGGTCAAAATGAAAATCCAAGATGGCGGCGGCAAAAAATTTCAAATTTTTCGTCATGGGTATCGCTTTCATGGTTTTTAAGGGTGCTACAGCCGATGGTGAGGTCAAAATGAAAATCCAAGATGGCGGATGCAAAAAATTTAAAATTTTTCGTCATGGGTATCGTTTTCATGGTTTTTAAGGGTGCTAAAGCCGATGCTGAGGTCAAAATGAAAATCCAAGATGGCAGCTAAGAAAATTTTCAAGTTTTTCGTCATGGGTGTCGTTTTCATAGTTTTCGAGGGTGCTAAAACTGATAGTGAGGTCAAAATGTAAATCCAAGATGGCAGCTGCGAATAATTTGAAAATTTTCATCATGGGTATCGTTTTCATAGTTTTCGAAGGTGCTTAAGTCTATGTGAGGTCACAATGTAAATCCACGATGGTGGCAGTGATTTTTTTTTTAATTTTACTTGTGAAAGAAGAAGGAACTTTGTTCCTGACGGGGGTCGGATCATACACGTTTTTTTTTCTCATAGAGGGTGATAAAAAGTAGTGTTCACCTCGGGAGCAACATTATTTTAAGCTCGAGTGGCGTACTTTGAATCCCTCGCTGCGCTCAAGATTCTACTTTAGAATCCTTCGCTCCGCTCTGGATTAAAAAAAAAACACTCTCGCCTTAAAAATAGTTCTTTGCTCCCTTGGTAAACAATCTACTATTTTTGATCTGTATCTTAAGTTAAATAACAAAAATATCTAAAACTGTATTACAGCTTGCAGATGTGTAAAATTAATCTAAACTAATATTATAAAGAGAAGATTTAGAGCTAGGCTCGACCCCTATTACATGGGACTTAAACATAACTGGCGAAATTTGGGTGTACCTGCTACAGGGACACCTCTGCCCAACCCTTCGGGGAAACAAGGCGTGATGTTATGTGTGTGTTAAGATTTGATTTTTTGTATGTTTTTTTGTAACGCTGTCAAGCTGAAACAGCTGAACAGATTTGGATGAAAGCCACATGGTTAGACCATGGCCTGGGTTAGGACATAGCATACTTTTTATCCCGATATTGCCACGGGATCGAGATGGGGCACAGCTAGTGTATTATTCACATAAACCTGTCGCGAGAAATTCTCTAAATGATAGTGAAAACCACATCAAAATCTGTTGTGTAGTTAGCAGCAGACACACAGTCAGACACGAAAACTGACTTTCTTATAATAAGGATACTTGATATCATAACATCCTCATGGTAGGAAATGTATAAGTATGCACCTCCTGCCACATATCGCATTCACTAGTTATGTTATAAGAACCATGTAATAAATAGATGAGGGTATGCTTCTGAACATTTTCTAATGAAAAAACACTTAGTACTAATTAAAATGTCAAACATAATTACACTGATAAAGTGCATGAAAGTGTAAAAAAAAAATTACTTGTTCGAGGTACGGTCAGGAACGAAAGTCGATTAGTACTTCAGTTTTTTACGGCATTGTTAAAACAATATTTTTTTATCGGTACTGAAAACTTTATAACACAAACTATTAACTATTCCAAGAAATTCTAAAAAGCAGTGTATCGGATCGTTTGTGTCAATTTAAAATTATAATAGAACAAGTTGTATGCCCAATGGAGTTTCCCATCAGAAAAATGTTCGAAATACTTCCTTCCTTCACTCTGGAACTCTTGTGCAAAATTTTATGCAGACCCAGCAGTTTTTTATCAAGTAGATTTAGATGATGTAAAAGTATTGTAAGTGTTAATTAAGTCTCATTGCTGCCCGTACAGTCAACCACACATCAGTGTTAACAATTTGACATTGACAGCGCCTTTATGTCGTAGCAGTAAGGATGATGTTTGTGGTGCCTGTTACCACTAACGTGCGGCTGACTGTACGAGTCAATGATAGGTAAAACAACCAGGAAATAATGATGTATATAATTTACCTGAGCTTGGTTCTCGAACTCCGAAGGATACAGAGGGAGTCCGTCGTTGTCCATGGCCGGTCTGTAACAAAGAGCTATTAATTTAGTTGATGGTATCGTATAGTGACTGCCTTATGCTCGGGCCACACCAACGGGAAACGCCGTTAATTATCGCGATGATAGACTTTATTCCGACGGGTTAAGGTCCATCATCGTGATAATTAAAGGCGTTTCCCGTTGGTGTGGCCCGAACATTAGAGGTGGCAGAAGGCGAGATCGATTACGAAGGCCGACAACAAACACACTAAAATATGTCTTGTTCAATTGAAGTCTGGGCAGTGGACACAGGCGACGCGTCGTCGGGCAGACAGTTTTAATAGATGTATTTGGACACTGACTGGACATTATTGATCCTTGTTTTTATTAGTCTTTATTCATATTATTATCTGCTGGCTAATAATATATGAGCCACATGGTGAGTTCAGTCTCAGAATCCTAGGTACCTACCTACAATGGTACCAGAACAGATAATGAATGACTGTGTCGAACAGATGTGACCTCTGCATGTACAGACGCCAGCACATCAAGCTACCCGAAACTGTCAAATATTCCCAATCGACTTTGAACCTTATTTTTCAGCGATAAAGTTGAAAATCTTAGTAGCTTGATGTGCTGGCGTCTGTACACAAAACTATACCTAATGAAATAAAGAAAAGATACCTACTTAAATTAAAAAAACCGGAATGTGGTCGATATTTTTATTGACACAATAATAATTACCTACCTACATTACTTAACAACAACTGCATTTTATATCGAACTGCAGGATGCAACCTAGCAATATCATGTTACTACCGCGTAGTTCTCACAATGCAAGCAGTGCAGTGCGAGTGCATATTTTCATATCAAATATTCATTTCGATCTGAATACTTTATGTCTTGAACAATGCACATGACCTATGCCACATATTATGTGCATTAAACACATAATATGCACATAGGGTGGAAAAAGCTTTACAAAATTAAAAATAAACAAATTATATCGTTCGAAGAAACACCAATAATAGGTACGACTTTGATCTCCAGGACTAAAAATTCAAAAAGTATCTAATGACCAATAACATTTCCACAGTCGAAAAAAATTGTAGGATACCTAGACCTACCTATAGTGATCCAAAGATGTTGCAAAAGAAAACGAGGAAAATCCCAACTTTTAAGTTTTATTAAATGTCAAAATAGGTTCCTTATCTACGTTAAGTATGTCATATAATGTTATTAAAATTAATAACAACAATAATAATTAGCAATACATTTTTATGACACAATAAATCCAAGCCTCAAGAGTTGAGTGCGCTTACGCATCTAACTTGCGCTTCGCATCTAAGTATCTTGTTTGTTGCGTTCGTTTTCCTTGTGTCCCGAGTCCCGAAGGAGGAAAATGCAGGCATTTTATGTTGGAAGTTGATCTTAAGGGAGTTAAGTTCATTTCAATGTAGCCTTTTTCGTTTTTATTCTTATTCGTAAAGTAAGCATCTAGATTGTAGGTGCTGGGAAGTCCTCCTGGATACCCGGATACGAATGGTGAATGGTGAATGAATGAACGTGTGGAAATCGGTTGTAATGTTATGGACATGAAATGCAGAGGAATCAGGAATGAGGGAGTCGTGAGGAAAGTTTTGAGTAAGTATAAATTTAATGTGGATGGCTTTTTAAGAGTAGGGGCAAACCAACGAAACGATGGACTGAGTGAAAAATGACTAATATGACTAAAAAGGGTACCGAGACGACGATTAATAGAAGAAAAAACAATGCGACCGCAAATAAATTGGAATAAGGAGAGGAGAGTGATGACGTGATACATAAATGTAAGTATGATATATAGTACCTGTTAGGGTAAGTAAATTAAAGTTCAACCAATATTTGAGACGTAATCGTGTAGGTCTCAAGTAAATATACCTACTTAGTTTAAGGATAACACAAATAGATAACTGAACTGGCCTTCCAGTTCCGACTTATTTTGTTTGAAACAATGTTTGTCTTTTTACCCTTGCATAAAGACTAACATTGTTTCTCATTTTATGTAAAAACGGATAGGGAAATTTCTTACATTTTAAATCCTTATTTAGATGACAACAAAGTTGAATTGAAAAATTCGATACGTTTTTATTCAATCTTTGTTTCACAATATTTTTTTTCGTCAATGCATTTACATTAAGTAAGTAGGTACCTAATCATCTTCAGCCTTCGCTTGCTGTGATCAACTCACCTGCTTAGTATACTGAATATATAATTATTATTCAAATGTATTCATCCAATTTTGATAAAATGACAACAAGTCGAACCAAGTTGCCTACCGACTTAATTTTAAAAATGTTCTAGACACACGGATTTCGAAAAACAAACCTATTTCACAAAATTGTTGCAGCTCATAATATCAAAATATTATTGTGCAAAATATCAAGCGTGACTTCTAAGAGCCGGCAGTTTGAACTTGGCCCATCGAGAAGTCTCTTAAAAAACAAACATCGTTCGTTCATTGTCACAGATATCAAGGTTAGAAGGGTTAAGTTTTTAAACTACGAAGAAACTCATCTTACCTTTGCATTGATCCGAATCGAGATGAAAACTGGTTTTAGAATTATTTAAAATTTATTTACGACACAGATGCAAACCGGACATACAAGATAGGAATGGTACGATTCACGAAGCGACCGCTCGCACCAGTCCTTCGAACGCAACGCGCAAGCTACAAATGGCAATGGCAAATGGTCGATCAACAAACTGCTCTTGAACAAGGCCCGACACCTAAAAAAAAAGCGTCTGGCACGAACTCATCCGGACTTTACCGAACGATGTTTCGGTATTCCCTACCAACCAAAATGATAATGATGTCATCCATCCACACATACCTAGTGATAGTAGCAGTATTATTATTCAGTCTAGACTTGATCTTCAATAAAGTCAAATTCGCTACATAGTATTTATGTTTTAAAAGTACCTACTACTCAAATCAGTTTTATTTGATGTTGAAACAATAAATTGAACTGGTTTTTTTTTATCCTTGTTCTACAGTTTAGCATGGCCCATTTGTTGCCGAAACTATTTGGCAACACACATTTACAACTTTCTCGCCTTTACCTATAAGTACCTGCTTACTTTCTACGGAACCTAGAACTTACGAGTCAGACCATCCATATTGTGGATATTGACAGTTATAAATAAACTAACGGGAACGAGAAGTCTCAAGCCTCGATAGTTCATGGTGCAACAAAGGGGCCGGATTGGCCTCCCCTTGAAATTATGTAAATTTTTGAGGACACAAAGAAAGCAGAATGTTCAAGAAACAGTTAAATGATGAGCTGATGTTATTTTTCGTTGTTTATTTCGTTGGTTCTCAAAATGTTTTTAAGTTTCCGAATCCTCCCTAGAGCAAAAATGTTCTTTTCACTCCTCTTGCTCAAAAAGGCCGTCATTGTAGAGTACCAGAGCGGGGAAAAAATAGCATTTCTTGCTCTAGGGGAAAAGTAATTTCTTTTTAATTTTTGTCTGTTCCAACGAGCCTTGATAAACGAAAAAGTCTTTATTCTTATGTAGAATAATCATGATTATGGACTCGACTTATTACTGGTTCACAAAAAAAAAGAACATTCATTTTTGAAAATGGAACTAAATGCGGCTATCTCTTCGGTAGAATGCATGTATTGCGTTGCGGCTACAGAAGAAATAAAAAAGGCATTGGCGCGAAATCTTTAGAATTTTTCTCTAATTACGAATTGAATTGGTGACCGCAATATAATTTACAACAGTGAAAATGTCATTATCTAGTGAGAACATCTTCACAGAGGACTGAAATTAAGTTGCCGAAAAAACCATCTCGTTAAATATATCCAGAATTGTACAAATTGTACATTTAAATAAAATAAACTACCTATTTAGTATTGTATTGGATTATTTTATTTTCTCGCAATCGTAGTGAAAAGTAGAGTGTAACACACGGCGCTAAAACCCATTATAACTCGGTTTCTATTTACTCCCTCGCTAAAGCTCGGGAGTAAAACTACCTCGTCACAATGGGTTATTTTAGCCCCTCGTATAACAATCTACTATTGTTCCGAATTTCCGAGATTCGATACCCAAGGCATTATCTTTCTCGCTTTGTAAGAACTCGTGCAACCGTTATCTATCCATCTAAATGCTAACGACTTCGCATTTAGATGGGTAACGGTTTATCAGTTTACAATTCGAGGAATTCCCCGCATAACATAGGGGTGATGTGGCGAACCACATAATTTTTAATTTGTAAATGGTACCGATTCCCTTTTTCACAAACTAAACTAAATTTAAGTTCAGTGCATCATTTTCTTTCTATTTCATTAAGAAAAGGACAGAAGATAATTTTTAGTTTAGTCCTGTCAAATTAATCAGCGCCTGTCACTACTCCATACAAGTTTAGACGTGATTAAAAACTTGCCTACTAAAATTACATCAATTTACGTCAAGCGCCTTTTCTTTATAAAACAGAATGAAAAAGATGCACTGAACTTAAATTTCGTTTAGTTTGTGAACAAGGGAATCGGCACCACTAGGTACTTAGTCTTTTAGTTACCATTTAAAAAGATAATACTTAAGTTTTTATGTAGACACAACATTTTACGCGTAGTGACATGGAGCAGGGGGCCTACCACCAGCTCAAAAGCAATATTATTTTAATATTACTTCAGTGAAAGAAAGAGATGGAGCTATACGTCCTGTAGAGCTTCATCTCTTTCCCACACTGAAGTAATATTAAAATAATACTGCTTTATGAACTGGTGGTAGGCCCCCTGGACTTGAGTGGTCGTCGGCTGTTTACCACGCAGATTAATGTTCATGTCTGCAACTCTGTGCAGGCTATCCCGCAATGGCTCTACTTAACAATACTTACCTACTTGTAATTTAAAAACTGTTGCTAGGGGGTGAGATTTCTCTGCAGCTGACTGACAAATTTCGATTCTTCGTCATTCCATACTATAAGCCTAGACTATAAAATATGTAGTGTTTTTTTTTAACCATCTAAATATAAAGTGCCTGCTACACGGTTGCCAACTGCGTCCCCGACAGAGATAACCCTGGTTGTCGACCGGCATAGCTATTTGAAATTTGGTCGTAAATCACCATCTACGAGTACACGGTTGTAAACCAACAAGATCACCTCTGTCGGGACGCGGTTGGCGACCGTGTAGCAGGCACTTTATTATATTATGGAATCAAGAGCTAGTCTGCTACAAGTAGGTGCCTATCTACGTTGATTTGTTTCCTTCTGTAAGAACGCATGAGCGTGACGTAAACAGACTTCCTGTACGTACCCTACCCAGTTTATCGACGCGACTAAATGTCAGTGTTAGCTTACGTGTTCTGTGCTGAGCTGACGCAATACGTCGTACGTCCAGCCAGTAATAGGACTAGCCCACCAAGGAGCGCCATCTATTTTAATAAAACACATATATTAAAAGATAAATAATTAAATTATCCTTAAAATGGTGAAGGTTTCAGAAAAATACGATTGATAGTTTTTTCCTGGTTCTCAGTTTTTTATCCGCGTTAGACATAACTTTACAAATTAATTACACTATGTAATATATATACATAATCTAAAATATTCACAGATTTAAGTTATTAAGAAAATTTTCTAATTTATCATATATTTTTTCCAAATCATTAACACTAGGTACTCGTTTAGAATGATCTTCAGTATGAAATCATTAAAAGTTTTTTATTCTCGCCTTAAGTATGTACGAGTGTGTACTGCAAAACGGAAATTACTAAAGTTCATCTTGTAGTTTAGTTATATTATAGACCTGTAGAGATTCTCTACAAAGATCGCAGAAAGCGATAAGGCCGCCCACTGTATGTTTTGTATTGTTAAATGTATTGTTTGTAATGTATTTTTCTGGTGTAGGACAAATTATATTAGGTGTGTTAAAGTAAGTACTTACTATAAATAAAAAGAAATGTAAAAATCAATGGTAAAAATTCATTTTCTTTTCGTTGTAGATTTCGTTCATAGGGAATTTACCTATTGGTTATTCATATTCGTACAAAAACACAACATTCCACAGGGCCAAATTAAATTAACATTTTTATTATTAAATTAACGGTGTATATGCCATGTGCCACTCAAGAAGAAGTTAGAAGACATTCGAGGCGATAGTAAACTCTTTGATGGGATGATGGTTTCTTCATCTCATTCTACTCTTTATACAGGGTTACGGTAATTTGACGTATTCCTTCCAGGACGTGATAGTGTGTCCCATTTGCAACAATTAAGCACCCCATAAAGTCTAGGCGAAAATTCATGGGAACGTGAACCGTGACCAGCGAGTAGACCGTGAGTTATGTTAAAAACTCAAAAATCGTTCCGCGTCTTGTAATCTTGTCATGACGACCTGGGGCCCAAGTCTGCTATTTTTATAAATTCGTCATTCCAACACGATCCCATTGTCATTTTGTTAAAAGTTCGTAATCTGCTAAATTCATAATGGTCGATCATTGGTCGGTCAATGGTCTCGTAATAGAATTGTGTTATAATGGCATTGTCGTACAATACGACCAATGATACCGCCTAAGTCAGTCATTAATTTGTCGTTAAGTACGAGATTACCAATAAGTGCCATTTCTTTCAATGGAATGTCAGTGGCTGGCCATTGCAAAATCATAATGACGCCATTATATTAGTAGATTACCAAACTTGTCAAAATCAACAATTATGAAATCAATGATAGACCATTCTGAAACTATTGTAATAGCAGACTTGAGGCCCTGATTGCCTGCCATCTGTTGGAATGCTGGGAGGTTAGGAAGAAGTGGGATGGCATAAATAAGTTAATTAATTCGATTATCTCACAATTTTTAAGTATTTCAACAATGAGCAAATTCCGACCTTTAGCAGCACTATCAACTGTTTCATCGGCACCTCTAAATATTTTTTTAACATTTGTACCACGTTAGGTAGCTAATTAAATGAAGATGTCTTCTCCATAATTTGTACGCTTAATGCCATAGTAAAATTTCGAGACAACTGGTGTCAAAGTTCATGTAGGTACTTAAATGATTTTTGAAAATTGTAAGTAAACTTCTTCCTTTTACTTTTACCTGTTTGATGTTTTAGAAAATTTGGTTACATCAAAAGGTTTATTAAAGTATTAGGTATCCCATGGAAAAGCAATGAAGGCTATTCAATTTGAGAGTTTAGAGAAAAGTGATATTTGGTGTCGAATTCTGGAAAATTTTCAAAATAACAAAAATTGGGTTTTCTCGATTCCCATGAATTTTCGCCTAGGCTTTATGGGGTGCTTCATCATCATCAGCCTATAATGTTCCCACTGCTGCACTGCTGTGACACAGGCCTCCTCTCTTTGAGAAGGAGTGGGCCTTAATCCACCACGCGGGCCCAGTGCGGGTTGGTAGATGTCACATGTCTTCGAATTTTCGGTTCTAGGACATGCCGGTTTCCTCACGATGTTTTCCTTCACCGTTTTGAGAGCAGTGGTGATGAAATAATTTAAACAAAGTAAAGCGCCTGTCTGGGTTCGAACCTACGACCTACAACTTGTAAGTCGCGGCCGTTACCACTGGGCCACCACTGCTCGATGGCCATGGGGTGCTTAATTGTTGCAAATGGGTCACACTATCACGTCCTGGAAGGAATATGTCAAATTACCAGTCACCCTGCATGTCTGTGATTTCATTGTTCAATCCTTACGGCGACGAATACCTACAATAAACGATTAAAATAAAACACGATATTTTCAACTATGTTTATTCAACAATAATATCGCCTATTGTTAAATAATTTGTAATTCATATGCGACACATTAAGTTGTTTATAAAAACGCGATGCAATACCGATGTAACACTTTCTTATTTAGATAACATTTTCATAATAGATAGGCAGATTGACACACTATGATAGTAACATTAGTAACAAAACAGAATAAAGAAGTTGTTTTAGAATGGTACACTTGAACTTATATGTAAATTGTAAATTCATGCAAAAGGACCAAACAGGAAACTTTAGTAAAATGGTTGTGCAAACAACAGCACAACACAATTGACATTTCTCGTGGAGGTAACCCTGCTCCTATTTTACACAAACTATATTATCTACCTATAATAATATAAAATGTTTATTCACCAAGAAAAAGTGAACATCCATGGCATTAGTCCAAATGCAATTTGCATATAAATACCGTGTGCGTCAAACTTTATGACGGCTCTTAAGTGGGCTACTCGCTGCGCAGTACCCCACCCCTCACCCCCGCGGTCACATTAATTTGTTACTGCGCAACTACTCGCCTCGTATTCAGCGCTGCCATAAAGTTTGCATCGGGCTGTATGTACCCTTCAACAAACATAAACATAGGTAGCTTCATCTTTAACAGATATGCGACAATTTTAAACAACTCAACATGCAGATTAGGTTGAAAATAAAATTAGAATACAGTGTAGTAGGTAATATCAATTCGAGATTACAGTTCGCATTCACCCTTCTAAGCCCCATTCTACACCTAATAGTCAGTCCTCTATTTACGTGAAAATACACACCTATAGTAGCGGTGTACGAACTCCTTCGTCTTATCAGACCTCTGTGGCGGACTGTCATTAATGTGGGAACCTGACAGGAGCAAAGAGTATAGCACATGTATAGCCAGAGGCCGTTAGTAGGCACGATATGTTGTAAAATGTGCGGTATAGTATATATAACGGAAGTTTAACCTGACCCACCCTGACCACATTCTGGCGCCAGAATGTGTCGGACCTCTTGGCAAGGGCCGTCATAGGTAACGGTCAGGCTGCCATGTTAGTGATAGTCCGCAACAGAGGTCTGCTAGGATGGAGGAGTTCGTACACCGCCGCTATACCGTTCATTTAATAGGCCAGTGCAACTGGTACAACCATAGCTTGCATGCAAGTAAATAAGACTAGCATCTGCGCCAACTCCGAGAGCGCATGCGTAGAGTATTAACGTACAATCAGGTACCTACAGAAGTAAAAGGCTTTCATTATCTACCTACGCTTCCGGAGCTTTTACATCTTGATCAAATATTCGCAAAACATCACTCGGGCAACAAACATAATATTATTTACTTTGGCTCGTAACTTAATGTATTACTTAGTACAGTACCTACACGTTTCACAAAGACACTTTGGATTTAAAATGTTTAAACAAAATTACATTTTGACAATTCTTTCAATCCTCTCTAGCAAATATCTTTTAACGGGAATCATAAAACAATTCCATCCAATACAACAATGAAAGTCCTCGTAAGGACTTTACAGTTAATCCCTACGATAAATCATTCATTAATAATTAGATGAGAGACAACCAGATTCATTTGAACTTGTAACTATGTAAGTATTTAAGTAAGTATCGCTATCTAGATTTTAGTCACAGTCCTAGTAAGTACACATACTAAATAATTTAAAATAAGGGTTTGTTATTTTTATCGGGAAATGTGCAGAGATCCAAGAAGTCCTAGGACTAAACAGTGGTTGTTTATTAGTCTACTATTACGCTGTAGTAAGTTTAAAGAGAAAAAAAAACAATATTACTCGTGAACTTCTATGAGACAAATACTTGGACTATTATTTAATTTAGAAACCGATTTATTTGCATTTTCCTTAATTCGTTCCTACGCCACAGGTTTAAAGCCACGCCCGCTCACCTAACATTCACAATAAAACAATTAAAATTCCAATAGGTTATTAAGTACCTGTTCTTGTTAAAATTATTGCGTGTTTAACACCAACTCCTTTGTTTTATTGATTCTGCAAATCTTGAACTGGCTATTGAAAATAGCCTCAAATCTCTATACCTAGGACTTCATCATGGATGATCCTTGTGGTGATTAGGTATATTCGCAAATTTAAAATGGCTATTGCTTGTTGGCTAGCATTAGCTTAGCTTAACTTGATCTGAGATTACACTAAATATCAATAAAAACAATGTTTGAGCTACACTACACTCAATTTAATTTAAATTCTGTAAATGATTTATTGATGCCGACGTGGCCACATATCAATTTTATTTCAGCACAATACTTAGATACATTGAGGAGGAAAACTAGGTTATTACATTACACGTCAATGCATAAGTAATGTAATCTATACGACAAACGCTTCTAGAGCCAACATGGCGAGACCTGCGATGGCCGCAACGACAGGAACAGTCACCACCCACGCGAATATTATGTTCCTGTTCGACAAAACAGGTCCATTAGTCACAATTTCACAAATGGATAACAGGAAAGGGAAGGTCCCTATTACAATCTGTTATCTGTGTACCTAAACAAGATGTGTAATAATCATTTTATACAGTAACAGATGCAAAAATAGAACGACTAGTGAAATTCTGTCATTTTTGCTTCGTAAAACATGATGCAAAAAGTTATAACCAGCACATAAATACAGGGTGGCAGGGACATCGACGCAGAAACTGTTACCATGGATTCAGTACATGATTCTGAATTCCGCAGTATCGAAATTTTTCGTCGGTTATTTAAAAAAAAAGTTAGCTGTTTCATAGAAAAATGCAATAATAATAATATATTTATTCAGACAACATTGATCCATTACATTTACATTTATATTGTTAGTATGAACATGGCTCAGAAACTGGCGCTTTTGGGCGATCGCGGTCCTTAAAAGGTTAAAAACTATGTTAGTACCTAATAACTAAGAAAGACTTGGTCCTCTGGGTGAGGCTCCATATCAGTGGACTGTCTAGCTAGCTTATTCCCTATTACATTCAAGAGCAATACCTACACGGTCAAAATGTATGGAACAGCTGATTAAAAAAAAAATAACCGACAAAAAATTCTAACGCAGGGGGGCTCAAAATCATGTACTGAATCCATGGTAACAGTTTGCGCGTCGATGTCCCTGCCATCTTGTATACCTATACATATAAATAGTTTCTATAAGCAAGCAAGAAACTTTAAATTCTGTATCAACATACCGAAATAAACTCCAGTCGACTGGCTTGTTGGAGAAGTAGCCGATACAGACGACAGAACCGACCTTACAGTGTGTGGTAGAGACCGGCAGACCGGCCTTGCTAGCCACCAGGACCGTCAGCGCTGCCCCGAGCTCGATCGTAAAGCCTCTGTGTGCCAAAAACATTACTTTATTTGCAGTTTTCTACACAATTGGCACAATTTCTCGATTTTGAACTCAGATGAAATAGCTAGGTAATAATTTAAGCACAAGGTGCTTTTAGGTGCATAAACATGCAAGTTATGAGCTCAGGAACTGAACCACTTCACCGCAAATTTTGTGATTGCAAGACCATTCCTTATCGAAAAATCGCGTGCCATCAAAATCGTGAGTAGGTACACACGGCTACACATCAAGCTATACAAATCCAGTTTATGCTGATCTCGCATTGTATAGGATTTCCGTACAATGCGAGGTCAGCTTATACTGGAAATGTATAGCTTGATGCGTAGCCGTGTGTACCTATTCTTTACATGAAATTAGTAGAAGCTCGACTAACGTGTCCGGTGTGATGCTGGTGAGGTCTTCCCCGACGGTGCGGATGACGCGGCGGCCCCACAGCCACAGTCCCATAGCGATGCCCACGCCGCCGAACACTAGGATGGCTAGAGGAGTCTCCGCGCGGGAGTGGGCGCCCCCTTCAGAGTATAACAGCCAGAGAGCCACCAGGGGACCGATCGCGTTACTGCCGACCAAAAGAACCATGGTATAGTTTTCTTGTTTGCAAATATAATCCAAAGTATCATTGCAGTAGGTATGTGTGCAGTGTTATTAGTTATTCTGACGTATACCTAGTAGTTCTATGATCCGTAACAATGTATATTTCGTTACAATGGTGTAGGGTATCATCAATGACATAGTAGGAACATCTTCAAGCAACTCTTTACCTGACGTCATTTCCACCATGCGCAAACGCACCAAACGTGGCGGTGAGGACCTGCAGGAAGGAGAAGAGCCGCAGCTCGTCGGGCGGCGGCGCGGGTGCGGGCGCAGGCGGCGGGGACACGGCGCGCAGAAGCGGCGCAGCGCTGGAGTTGGGCGTCATGCCGGCCGCGCGCCGCCCCGCCTCCGCCGCCGTGCAGCGCTCGATGCTCCACGCGCTGCCGGCGTCTGGGCCCTGGAGAATACCAACATAGGGAAATATATACCAGACTATAATGATGAAGAGGTTTGGGGCAATGCAGGTAAACAATATAATCAATCTGTCTAGCTTTTTCCCAACTATGTTGGGGTCGGCTTCCAATCTAACCGAATGCAGCTGAATACCAGTATTTTACACTGCCTATCTGACCTCCACAACCCAGGTACTGGGTAACACGATAGCCCTTGGTAAGACTGGTTGTCAGACTTTTGGGCTTCTGAATATCTACCTGTAACGACCGTCAAAGATCTACGAATGACAGCCGGGACCAACGGCTTAACGTGCTTTCCGAGGCAGAGAGGGGTCTCGATATGTAATGGATGGTAATCTATCCACGAACCGACCACGGCAAGCGTAGCTTAACCTTAGATCGACTCATGTGGCTTTTATCATTTAGTCACGAGCCCCGTGAATGAAGTACAAGATAAGCTCACCTTGTCAAGTCGCGGTGGTGGTGTATCAAATTCCACGCAGTTTGTGGCCCTCGCGGCCGCTAGCCTGTCGAACTCCCCGCGTGCTATCGTGTCGCAAGAGTCGCCCAGAAAGCCATTCCTGGAGTCGTAGCTCTCACCCATACCGGCCATTTGCGCAGAGTCCAAACTTTTACAACAGCTCAATGTCTCGTCTATGTATTTCAAGGTGTTAATCTGAGGGTCCGCATCTATGAGTTGTAACCGTGACTTGTTTGGTGGGCTGAGACTCCTGGACAGTATGCTGCAGTCGTCCATGGTGGCTAGGAGTGCGCGGTTTCTGGCGTTCATCACCCCGACGGAGGTCTTGTCTGCGTCGCTCAGAGTGACCATCTCCGCACTCTCCGCAATAGCCTCGAGCACTTTGCCATCTTCAGACAGGAGGGACGTTGGACGTTGCGCGACGCTGCTTTTATTGGAGTGTGTTGGAGTATTCGCTGGAGTTGTTTCTGTAATATTATAAGGCTGAATGTTGAGATATTTGATAACAATTAAATTACACTAATCAGAATTAAACGTATAGTTATCTCAAATATAAAATCCCCACCATTAGATAATCCAAGCGAAAAATTGACAGGAGGCGCGACGAGCCGTCGTTTGTAGTAGGGCACAAGGAATGCGCGTACGCACACCGCAACCAGCGCGCCAACCGCCATCGAGGACACTAGAGCCAGCCACAGCGGGATGTTGTCCATTGCCAGTACTATAAATAATGGACGGTTTAAATATTTAATTCTAAATATCAACGACTTCATGCGTTCTGCCCAAGTTACGACGGTACATCCGTATTTGGCCAAACATTTAAATAGAGGTAAGAACATTTGGCTCTCCAAAGAACAGTATCTATGAGCTACAATGCAGCATTTTTTACTTTCTAGAATTCGTAACCCTTTCGTAGCAACTTGCTACGCAAAGGCTACGAATTCTAGAAATAACATAATCATATTGTACTTCGCATAATCTTTGAAGTTGATTCAACCAAATTTTTTTAATTAGCTTGCTTACACTTAGGTCCATCATGCACCACGCTCAGCACGTTCACGGACACGGTAGCTCCGTAGAAGAATGGCAATGCCTTGAGGCCAGATTTGATGGGCTGCGGCGACCTCAGGATGAACCGACGCACAAACCAGTACAGGAGGGCTGATGCCGTACCGCTGAGTGCCGGGGATATGAACCACGACGCCACTGGGGACAAAGGACGATACACATAAGGTGTGTCTACGAAGGTCTACAAAGTTCTACGAAGAAGTGCTACTTCTGTCCGGACTGCTACGCACCAGACTTATTACGGTAATTATTCTTTAGTCTACGGCTGAATGTCTTAGCTCTTTATCTTCAACAACTTTGCATGCTAAAATACAATACCTAGATGTGGATATATCTGTATTTAGTATTACTAAATATATCCACGTCTATTGTATTTTATAATGGATTTCCGTAAGGTCACGCCTGAATCAATTAACTAAGTTTGCATGCATAACTTTGTATTATAATGAACTGATGTTACGGGAAAAATTTGTCCTTATCTACGCGATTTTCTACGAGCTACGAGACAGATGGAAAGAGGGAATAATCAATTTTATCATCAAAAAGAATGTATAACAGGGGCGAATTGTCCATATAAGCCGATTCCTACCGGCTTCCCTTTGGAAATTCGGAACACAACCACTCTATCGTCATTGAATAATCAAACTATAAGTATTTGATACACCATAAAATTAAAATACCTATTACAAAACGCCTACATACATTAAAAATTGTCTTAATAACCCAACAACAAAACACTGCGCTAAAATAACTCGTAGGCGCGTCCGGCTTACGCTAAATTCAATTTCCTTACAAAAAATAAAGTCATCATGACGTCACTTCGGTCACGTGATCCGCGGTTTCAATGAGCCGAGTAAGCCGGTCTGTAGCGAGTTATTGTAGGCACACAGTAGCAGAAACGTGCGCGCGGGAGCGAGAAGGAATTATTGCTATTGCACCACCTCTTTCTGGCACACGCATTTGATTCGGTAAATTTCGTAATGCGTTCGGCTAGGAGTTCGTAAAAATTTCATCATTCGTTTGACAAATATATTATGTGGTTGTTTTTTGACGTAATCGCATTAGAATCTTATTAATTTGCATTTTGTTCGCTCAGTATTAATTGAATTCATATGTTTATCAATACTACTAGTATTAATATTTGTTTGTAGTTATAGGACAGTGATTAACATAGTGTTTTGAGAATGATTAACATGGTGTTTTGTGTGTTGTTAATGTAAAGTACCTTGTAATTAGGTATTTGGGGTAAGTAGATAGTTTAATAAGCTGAAATTACTTATTTAGAGTAGATTTGACAACTAATTAGTACGATCTTATTATTAGGATGGCGGCATTCATAGTTTTAGAATGTCATAGTGTGTGAATTTTGTAAAGAAACATGCTTTTCAAGGTTAAGTTTTGAAAATACGTGCTCGCCCCGATGTGACTATAAATCTCAAACGCCGCGATGGTTTTTTCAAAAATTGTAATGTTTCCCTTTACGATAAATATCAATGACTGACTGGCAGTCGTTCCCGTGTTTACTTTTGTTAGATTGTAGTTGAATTCATCAAAAAAGATGTGCAGACTGAAAAACATATTCGTAGCTGTTTTACGAGTTCGGGAATCGGGAATTTGTATGAAGCTCATAATAGAAAAGTAGTATATCGAAATGTAATGAAATGAAATTTTGATTGATTGATTGATGTACGGTAAAAATTTTTTTTTTTTTTGTGTTGCTTCGGCTTACCTCCTCCATAAAGTCACCCTGCGCTACTGATGTATAATACCGATAATGGTGGTAGGTACATAAATGTAGGTAAGTACTTCGTCTATATCGTTATTTTTAATTGAACCCGGGAATTCAAGGTCCCGCCGCTTCCTTTGACCGCGCGAGAGACTAAGTAAATACCCTTTATGATCCGACACAATTAAGTACAAGGTTAAGCAGCACAAACATTCCTACTTACAGCCATTATAATGAAACCCAAGTACCTATATACCCACATTGAACATAATACTCATGTTGATAGCTTTCTCAGAATACGAGTAGAATGTAGGTACTTATCAGTTTTCAGTGGGCTGGGTTAATAACGCTATCTAGATTAATTAACTCACTACCTACATTCCTGAAACTAATATAGGTATGCCGCAGTGTCAAAAGTACTTTATCTGAAATTGTCTGTATTCTGGTACATAAAATATTCCTCGCAAACCATTTGATAAGCTATAACCTTGAATCAAACTGAAAACATCGAACAATGGATGTAAGTACGAATAGGTACTGAATAATCAAGCGAATGGGCCATAAATCCAAAGATATCAAACGACCCCAGCGTATTTTCATGAGTCTCTCTCTAATTTGGTCTCCAGTCATACAATAATCAGCTATCTAAGTTAGGTAAATACATGTTTTTACTTTTGATATTAGAGTAGGTATCTAACCATCAAATAACTCTTTATAAGAAAGATACTTCTTATAACTAAATCCATAAGATTAGAATTAGGTCCTAAATAAACTAACTATAAAACAAAAAAGCTAACATGATAACATAATGTAAGACTACAATTACGTATTATTAGACAATCAGTCCCTGATCGGTCCTTGTCGCAAGCTACTCCAGGTCGAAAGGTAAAGAGTTACTTACCAATAGCTCCGAGAGTAGACCAGCGCACACCAATGGGGCCTTTTGCTGTGAGCGTGAAGCCCACAGTAGCCCCGACCATGGAGTGGGTTCCGGACACAGGCAGCCGCAGTGCCGTGGCCACGATCAGCCAGATGGCACCCGATATCAGCGCCGACAGACAACCAGCAGCCAACAACTTTTCGCCACCGTCAGCATATAAAGACACGTCCAAAATGCCTTTACGCATTGTGTCCGATACCTTATACCCTGTGAAGGTGAGCGGTAATAAGTTATACCTAGCATGTTAAGAAATAAAGTGTAAGCTAAACGTAAGTACTAAAATTACTCAAATGTCTAGTTGTTTAGTGTTACCAAGCCATTATTTGTTTGCTGGCGGTGATCTATCGCTTAAAATTTTAGTGATATTAGGTTTCTTATAATAATGGGATTCAAGTTCACCTCGCGACTCATAGTAGGTAATGAGTTTTCGTTACTAGGAATCACTAACTTCCTCTTTAGTGGAACAGCAAATAAGTAGGTCACTTTGTCTAAACGATTTTTAACCAAAGGTTCTTTTGTTTTAGTAGGTTATTACTGTGATAAATGTTAATTACCCTACTACGGCGAATCAAAAAGGAGGGTTATGATTTTGACCGGTATGTATGTATGTTCATCTGTTCCCTCATAACTTCTAAACTACTAATCATAATTTGACAGATAAGGTATCGTTGGAAGCGTCTTCATCCGCTAATTATAGGTTATGTGGCTGATTATAGGGTGTGTGTGTGTGTGTGTGTGAATATAGCGCCCTCTAGAGCACATAAAGTGATGAACTAAAAAATATATTTTATGATGCTATGTTGGGTATCAAAAATATATTTAAATATATAAGCCACACGTAATCTGTTCGATTTATGCCCGCCCTAACACGTGTGACTCCGGATTCTTAATTTCTCTGTCTGTGATGTCTTGTTTATACCTTTTTAGATTACTTTTTTGTCGTAAGTATTTGGGTTTTAGGTTTATAACTTTTTTTTTACTCACCTATAAGCACTGCGCCGGCGATCTCGAAGATAGTCGCAAGAATGCAAGCCTGCGTGAGCGTCAGCACCTTGGAGCCGACACTGGTGCCGAACGAGTTGGCCACATCGTTGGCACCAATGCCGAAAGCCAATACGAACGCTACCACAAACCCACTAACCACAAGCCATAGTAAATCATCAGAAAACGGTTCCATTATTTTGCCTTTCCAGTTATCTAATTCTACTAACTACCCAATTTTGTTATAAAAAAACATTTCTGTAGCACCTAACCAAACGCAAAGATTACCATAGTTAACAATAAGCTTGGCTCTATATCTATATTAATTCCTTAACACTTGTTGAAAACAATCCCTTCCTAACTTTAAACAGTCGAATTTCCATTCCTTTATAGAAAAATAACTATTGAATGTGTAATAGCTAAAGATTTAGTTATAAGTATTAATTAGTTACGACTTCAAAAGCAATCGATAAACCAGTTATAAATTTTTAAATATTTAGAAATAAAGTAATTCGAAACTTATGTTGTGGTTGTGCGTCACAATGTTTGATGTTTAAATAGTATTTCGTATAGATGACGACGGCTCGTTAATTTTGGCTTCATCATTTCTGTAAAACAAATTAAAATAATGAGAAGCTTGGATCGATAAATAGATTTCACGAGGTATTTATTTAGGGATTTGTAATCTAGACCCTACACTGATCACAAATTAAAATCTATAAAAGTAAGTATAGAACAGTATGTTATCTTATACGATTCAAATAGGAACATACCCATGCTAAATCCTAGACTTCATTATAAAGTATCCCATTCATCACACATAATAAATGAGAGCGAGCGTCCAAAATGGTTGTCCACATGTTTTCACGATATCGATTCGACGCCATTTGATTTATTAAAATCTCACTTAACAACGATCACTGCGACATAGAAACCAACGCAAAATAAACACCGAAAAACTATCGAGTTCTTAATTTTTCTTTAAAAAAAATTTAATCAAATTTGCGTCACAAGCGTCCTCAGTTTCCATTATCGTTGTATATTTTTAAAGTGTCAGCTCGTGTCACAGCTATCGTCTATGTAACACGTGTCGATATGTACTAAGAACCATGTCTTGCCTCAACGAAATCTAATTATAGGCGTTACACTTGCGTTTCAATTACGTTATCAAACATGTTTCAATAAAGGAAAAACGTGATCACTTACTTTTGAAAAGGTAGGATTTTATAGTCCTAAAATCGTTTGTAGTGAAGAAGCACGAGGGTTCGCCTTGAGCTCCTCAGGTGTGGACTGAAGTTGACGAGGGTCGCACTGGGTCGCCAACTGAATGGAGCATGCGCGTAGGGTACTAGCCACCCCACTCCAACCCCCCTATTCAGATGCGAACACAATAAAAATGTTTGTTCCATAGCAAAAGAACCCTTAACGTTACCAACTGTATTCAGCTGGGGAACCGGCTTAATAAAGCCAATGTAGCCCATTAAAATTTGCGTATAAGGATCGGATTCCGCCTTTTCATTTATGCTACGCTTTTGTCATAGATTAAATTTTTAGCAATTTGTGTTTCGTGTCATTTCATATTTAATTGATCTCATTAAGCAGTAAGAAATAAAGAAAATTATTTAGCATAGCATAAGCATAATCAGCCTATAATTTTCCCTCTGCTGGAACACAGGCCTCCTCTCAACGAGAGAGAGTGGGCTGTAATCTATTACGCGGGCTCAGTGCGGGTTGGTAGATGTCACATGTCTTCGAATTTTTGATTCTAGGACATGCCGGTTTCCTCAAGATTCTTTTCCTTCACCGTTTTGAGAGCAGTGGTGATGAAATTACTTACACAAAGTAAATCGCCTGCCTGGATTCGAACTACAACTCGTAAGTCAGAGTCGTTACCACTGGGCCATCCAAGGGCGGATCCATCCAGGGGGGGTTATGACCCCCCCTGGGCTGCGTTTAGGTCGACCACTGGTATTTTTTCTAATCTCATTGATAAATTTAATCAAATAAATACTTTGCATGATGTTGCCACGTAGGATGTTTGCCATTTCCACACATGCGAACGACATGCAAAATAAGACTATGTGCTGTTATTATAATTATGATGATTGACCGTGGAGTTTTCTGCCGGCTCTTTCCATAGAAAACGACCAAGTGAAACGATTCCTAGCTTCTGACGTTTCATAAGTCTCCATGTAGGTTTATCTGAAGCTAGCAACTAGACGTAGAAATTAAATACTCCAGAATAGTGTCGAGACAAACCGCCCCAGCCCCGGTCCTGGCGGCCCATAAATATATGTGTTTAAAGAATTTGATACTTTATTTTTCTCAAAACAACTTGAGGATCTATATTTCGGATAGAAGCATATGGTAGGGTTGCCCCCTACCATGTGCCCCTCCCAGAAATAAATCCTGGATCCGCCCTTGCTAGGACTCAACGACTGAATTAAAAAGTGGCATCGGGTGGTGCTACTTAACATCAACTCTATCAGCGGTGCAGCTATGTCTTGTGGTGTTCTGGGTTCCGTAGTTGGGATGAATTTATCCCAAGAACAAACTTGAACATTGTAATTGAAAAACATGTTCTCTCATACATTCCAACTGCAAATGTAAGTTTTTCGGTTATTACATTTATTACTCGTTAACTTGTAGAGCCTACTTAGCTGCTGATAGTATTCCTTTTAACTTTGTTATAAACATGTACTACTGCCATGAATTTTTTCACATATCCATAAACCACCATTTAGCTGGCAAAAATGAGCACTTTAAAGTTAATATTTCGGAAACGAATTGCAGAATCCAAAATGGTAGAATATACAAGAAGAGAAACAAAAGAAATTTAATTCAAGGGACTAAGTTGGATCCCGAAAGCAGCGAAGGATTCTAGAGTAGAATCCTGAGCGGAGCGAGGGATACAAGGATTGAGATGCTTTTTTTTCACGAGTCTCTACTTTTGAAAATAAATAGTATGTGGATATAGTATTTATATTTATCACGTTTTATTAAATAATCGGTAAGTAATAAGATAAAAAAAGATTAAATAATATAAACATTAAAAATGTATAGTGAAATTAGAACAGTTTTGAAATTCAGTGTTATATTCTTGTTTGGTTTTGAAACGGTCGTGCAATGGATAAAACAACCACGCTGTTTTTTATAATTCTATGGATAGAAAGGAACTGAATTAAAATTGGCAGGACATATTTTAAAATTTAATTGTATAGCTCTATGGAATAGCTCCATTAAGAGCGGCCAACCCGTCATACTTTTCATACAAACGCTCGTACGTGATTATGGCGTTGTAACACATAATTCTTTTAGACTAATAGGTATCTTGTGAACTATATCTAGGTTTCTATGAAAGCAAAAAATAAAAATTTTACGAAACAAATTCAATATAGGCCTCCAAAAATCTGCTTTTTTGCACAAATTTTACCTGAATTTTGACCGTTCATAATGTACTCATAAATTGTAAAATTAAAGAAAACATCTTCATAGAAACCTCGCACATGTAATGGAGATTCTAAATGACAAACATTTATTTCACAAACTTGTAAGGCGTATTAAAAAACACGTATTTCCTGAAACAAGTTATTTTTCGTACAATGTTATCGCGTTCTCACTTGCTTGTTAGCAATTCTCACTTGCGCTGGATGAAACAACAAGCTTTTCGACCATGCTCGCGTTGACGATAGACGGACCGGGAAAGGCCCTCTTAAGCCAGCCAGTCGGTACTTTCAGCACGTTTTTGATATACAGTACATAATTTATATACTTCGAGCTTGTTCCAAATTCAAAATGTTTTTATTCACTCAATGACTAAAAGAGAGTTTTATTCACTGATTGATATACCTAATGAATCAAATGCCCTTTTTCTAGTCTAAAAATGGTTTTCACATACAATATTTTTGAACGACTTTTCCAACGACGATGCCCCACGCCATGGGACAGACGAGAAAAAAAAAACATTCCTAATTAACGTAATAAGGTAAGTACTTCCCCAAAACAACATTTTCTTGATTTTATTTAACCACTTTGTCGGCATGATTAATATGTAGGGCATTCCAAATTACAGCTTTCTACAGAGTCTCTGAGCTAAGCCGCCGACAGATAGAAAGACAGACGGACAGTGCGAAACTATAAGGGTTCCTTGTTGACTACGGAGCCCTAACTAGATGAGGTCGGCGTTTCCTATCTGACTACTCAGAGAAGAAACTCAGAAAGTCTAATCTCTTTTAAAATCCTATTATCACTGTGCGTTTGCACTTGCGCAACATTCATAAATAAACATGTTAAAATCTCTATTTCTGTCAATATTCGCTACAATGTTAACATGTTTTAAGGTGAATGTTTCGCCAGTGCAAACGCAGTTAGTATCACATCACAACCAACTAGTTAAAAAGCCTTTAAGTTACCTCCCTATGTTCGGAAATCAATCATGAAAACGAGCTATGTAACTGTAAGGGACAATATCCACAAGAGAGATGATGTGGAAATAGCAAATTGCAATAGCGATAATTTTTTTTTTTTTTTTTTTGTTATTTGTTTTGCTGGTGTACAATAAAATATAAGTAAGTTTAAAAATTAAAAAAAGGTTTGATCGTAACTTTTCTCACCTTTGGTAGACACTGCGGCCTCTTCACTGCACCACTGCGGTCCCATCAAAGTAGGTATAGGTATCTACCCTACTATGTTTTGTACTATAATTACGTTCGATTGATTGGTTATTGCAAAATAAAGTTGTTTTATTATTCACTGTTCACAGGTAATAACATTTCAGATATGGGTAGGTCAAGTGGTTGGTAACTATATCAATTTTTCGTTAATATTTGATTCTTAATTTCATAAATCGCTTCCCATACAATTTTCCCAGTTTTCATGAATTTCAGGTGTAGATAATGTTTTGTATGTTTATTTATTTATTTAGATTTACCTACCAACGTTCGTATACACCATAGATATCCGTGGTATACACTAAAGTAATAACAGGTATCAACAGAAAATAATAAATAATTAAACGTAACAAACAACTAGTATACTTCCGTACAGCATTTTCTTTTTATCATAGGTGTTTAGTTTGTATATGTCACCGTATTATTATGAACTTCGTTAGTTTATAACCTATCGGAATTATTACCGTTAGATTTAAAACTTTCGAAAAAATTTGAATTGCAACAAACCATTAACAATTTAACTCATTATTTTTTGATAGTTTATAATCTATCCATGGGAAACCGACAAAATCTGGTATCAATCTTGCTTGCGACGTAACGAACCTTGCGCTAATTACGAAGGTGACAGCCAACGAAATTATTTGAACAAAGGTTTTAATTAGGTAAAAATTATGTTAACTTCTAAGTCTAGATGCGGACGATGCTAGTACTGCAGTGACAAAAATGAATTATTTCTAGCGATTGCTAAACGTTGATCCGGCCGATCAGCAGATTTCGAAGTAGGTGAGCGTTCAGCGACACGAGGCGTCGATTCGTTGATACGGCAAAATGGTGTATTGCGATTTTATGCGGTTACGAATTAGCTTATAATTTCGCTATTCGGCTGATTTGGTGTAGGCAGAGCAACTACATATTTGAAAACTTGAGCGAAAATGTTGCTGGTATCTTTTTCTTGATCCTGGATGATTCTGCATCTTCGTGTTGATGGTTTTCAGAGCTTCCATCTGATGTCTGTGGTTTCCTAATCTTTGTGCAAATGTTTTACTGAATAGTACGACGTAATTGTACTGAATGCTGCATTAGGATCTTATTTTCGATTTCAGGTAGGCTTTTCAGGTGTAATGATGAGTGTAGTTTCAGATGTGAAATGGATTCTTCAACAATGCTCAGGCTCATAGGTACCTATTTCAGTGATTTTCTGAAATTAATACATGACAATTTTTCGACAGTTTTATACGAAATTCCGATAGATTCTCAAACTAACGGTTCTCACAATCTTACGGTGACATAATCGGTACCTACTCATAATCATAACTCACCGCTCGCTAGGGTTCGATCTAGAAGGGAAACCAAAACCGACCTAAACATTAAATTTTAATTTAACTGTGACTTTCTTTTTTTAGTTTAGGGTAATTTTAGGAACAACAAGAAGAAGAGGCTGGCAGTCGTCTTTCCGCTGCCTCAGCATACCAGAAAATATGCCATCGAACAGCACCACGAAGAACCACCACTTGTGTACTTACCCAAGTATTCCGGGCCAGCGTTGTGTTCCAGCACGCGTAGCATGACGCTTTCTATCTCTACGAAGAATAGACACAGCTCTTTCTATACAAAGTGACATTTCGTTTCTCTATTTTTGACATCGCACCGTAGAAATCATTCTACAATCTGTCATTTTGTCTTTCGTTTCTAACGATCTTTGTCTAGGTCCTTTTACATGTAGACTATTTCAGAAGAAAGTTTTCTATCCAAACTGTCAAAATCATCACTAAGGTAGTGAAGACAATTTGATTTTGTTATCGCCATGCTAAAGACAGTAGAAAACTTTTTACTCGACGGGCACAAAGTATATACGGTTATTTACAAAATCATGATTTTACAGGAGAGCGTTTTAATAATTTTGATTGTGTATCTAAATCTGACTAAGTATTTCTAATCGCGATTAAAAAGGTGTGGAATAAAATATGAACCAAAATTCACACCAACACCTCAAATTCAGATGCAAAAACAGTACTGTATCTTTTTTTTTCTTTTGCTTATATCTCGAAAATGGCGTGTTCAATCGCAAAAATAATGAAAATTTCGACCCCCTTTATAAAAGCCTTAAACCCCTAAGACTCAACATGTAGGTAATAATTTTTCTTATTTTCCATACAAAAAGTGAAAAATTCCATTTATATAAAATACGTCGATATTGCGCGCCTCCGGCTCTAAAAAAAATTACCAAGGAAATGGTTAAATCCAATATTACTGTATTTTTTTTTCTGCCAAAATACGATACTTCGACACTGAGATTTTTTTGTAGTTGACGAATAAAAATTGAGAATCAAACAGAAAAACAATAATCCTATGACAAAACAAAGAATTCTGAGTCGAATTATGAAAAGAGTGAATTTCGTAAAAAGTGCAGTTGAGTCTTTCTACTTTCCTGCCGGCCTGTCTACACGGAACGTCATTTTTAACCGACTTCCAAAAAGGAGGAGGTTATATGTTCGACGCGTATGTTTGTTTTATTTTTTTATGTATGTCCACCGATTTCTCCGTCATTGTGGACCGATTTTGAAAATTCTTTTTTTGTTTGAAAGGGTATGCTCCCAAATTCGTCCCATATAAATTTTATTAACTTTGCTTGGGTAGTTTTTGAGTTAGCTACAAAATACGTATTTTTTTTCCCACAGTATGTAGATGATATGATAAGTCCTGACACTGGTAGTAGGTAGTGGTATTCGAATGTGTGTGGGGTAGGTACCACAACTAAAAAGTGAAAAATAAAATCTTTTACAAAAAAAAAAAACTACCGACTTCCAAAAAAAACACTACAAAGTGAAAAATAACTTTAATTTCGGAAGTCGGTGTCTTGGGTTTTGTGTTTTCGTTTTTTGCCACCGACTTCCGAAATTAAAGTTATTTTTCACTTTGTAGTGTTTTTTTTGGAAGTCGGTAGTTTTTTTTTTGTAAAAAGTTTTTTTGTCTATTCTTCCGTCGACAAAACTCGTTTCTACGGTGGTCATGCTACGCGTGCAGAGAAACGTGTCCTGAACTCGCCGTCCGGGCCTCTTCCTGATCAGCCGATGATAGTTGGTCGGACTGAGAACTTGTAGGTGCTACGGTATCAGGACAACTCGACCCAAGACAACTCGACCCCGACAACTCGACCCGGACAACTCTACCCCAACTACTCAACCCCGACAACTTGACCACGACAATTCGACCCCGACCTTGACCAAAACAAGTTGGTCGTAGTAACTAAGCCAGGATACTCCGACCAAATGGGTTAGGTTAGAACTGTGAACAACAGCGCGCGAGCCGAGCGAGCCTAGTGAGCGGTACCGCGGGAGCAGCCGGCGAGCACTACATCTGATTGATCGATTGTTACTTGGCTATACTAAGCATTTTATTTCATACATTTTAAAGTATAACGAACAAAGTTCACGTATTATGTGGAAGCAATAAATATATTGAGTACCTATTGAATTTTCGCGGGGTCAAGTAGTCCGGGTCGACTTACCGTAGAATCGGTGCTACTACTTACTATTGGTTTCATACAAGTCAGCCCCGGATATAGCGAGGGGAGGGCAAACCGGGGTACGTGCCCCGGGCGCTAACGTCAGGGAGCGACAAATTCAAGCGTGACAGATAAGTGCACCACCCACCACCCAGCACAGAGCGACTTTCTACTTTGCAATAAAAATAAGACGTGCAGCACTTATAATCTTTCTCTGCGGGTGGTGCACTGAGGAAATCACTGATTACCGTAGGTACAGGTCGTCAAACGGTGTGAGCGAGTGCAGTTGAATTCTACCAGGAACTCGATGAGTGCCTCTGTGGTATTTTTTTTTTAATTTTAGTTTTAAGTTGCGTAGTGGGGGTGCCGAGCATCCCACACTTACCGATGCCTTTATGTAGAAACCTGACACGGTTTACTTTAATTTTTACCGCAGTTTTGGCGCCCCTGATGGATTGGCGCATTTTCGATCGATAAAATTAAAATACACAGAAGTTTAGTTGGACAGCTTTAGGTAGATACTTTTTTTTCGACTCTGTTTTAGTCTGTTTTCTACCCATGATTGGTACGTTATCTGCTTATCGTTGGCAACATATTCTACTGACTTTTCTAGCCAAACCCTCCACAGAGTACTTTTACTATAATGAAACCCTCTTTTTTACTAGAATGAAGCCCTCACGCTTCGAGACCACGCAGATGGACAAGCAGATGGATATCTTCACTCGACGACGGCTCACGGCGAAAAGGACCGAGCCCGGCGCGCGACTTCTATTTATGCCTTCGCAGCGAATAGTGCCGTGTGCAACGCAGCGCCCCGCGCCCCTCGCGCGGCGCTCCCTACGGCGCGTCGCTATTGGTCGATTTATTGTTAAGTGACATGCTAGTGCCTAAGAGTATCAATGTATGAATAGTATAAAATAAGGTGTTTTAGGAATCAAAATTAGTGGATTGGCTTGTTGGTCGTTCGAACTAGCTTAATCCACACTGCAAGTTTGAAACCCGCGCGGATCGCAAATTTTAATCTCGACTCTCTCTGTGAGTGCACAGGGAACCACCAGTACCTGTGCAGGCACAGGGGGAGCCTCGGGAACCCCGGCGTGGAAACGCCGTCGCGGTCGCGGAGGCCACACCCCAAGAAAAATGTCTAAGCAAGCGCGGCTCGTTAGGCCGCGATGCCGGGGCCCAAGAAGAGGCCCGTCTGACGTTGGACCAGGCGACGTCATTGCCCAATATAGGCGATGCGTCGTCCGGTGCGCCGCCGGCCGGACAAAGGAGCAAGAAGGAGAAAAAGGGAGCAGCGAAGAAGGAGAAGAAGGAAGAAAGGAGATCCGTCGAGGCTACCGGCCCACCGGCGACATCGGCGCCTGCGCGCGTTGCGCCGACGCCGTCGTCGGGCCGACCGCACGCGGTACCCGTCCGTCCCACCGCGTTCCGCCCGGTGCCCATTCAGGCCCCGGGGCCGGTCGTAAGTGCTAGTCGCGCACCGCATGCGCGCGCACAAACCCCCGTCGCGCGTCCACCCGCGCCCGGTTACCATAGCGCGACAGCCGCGCGCGCAAGCGCGCCGCGCGCCGATTATCCCGCGCTACCAGTGCCGTGTACTCAAGTACCGTCGGCGCGAGCCCGCGCACCTCCGACCCGGACCGCCGCTCCGCCGCCGCGGTTCGTGTCACCGCCGCCGCTGAAAAGCCAAGACAAAAGTAAGTCAGTTAAAATCCTTACTCCACGGGCCGCTCCCCCCGGCCTCCGCCTTTCGATGGCGGGGCCGGCGAGGGTTGAGCAGGAGCGACCGGCGCCCGACTCACCGGCGCCGCCCCGGGTCTCTGCCTGCGACTCGCCTGCGATGCTGTCGGCATGCTCTTCTCGTGTGGGTTCGAGCATGTCGCTGGTGTCCGTGGGTTCGGCCGGGTCCGGTCGCGAGGACGTGTCTCCAGATACGACCCCGCGATCCGGTCCTCGGCCCATCGCGGGAAGAGCAGCTGCCGGGGTGACAATGATGTCACCGGCATCACCGTCACCACCAACATCGCTGGGGTTCGGTTTCGACTTTGAGCTCGAGACCCACAGACCCCAGCGACGCCGAAGAAGCTCCGACGGGACCGCGTCGGAGGAAGTGAAGCGTTATTGCCTAGACCCGCCGCGGCCACAGCGCGAACGCGCGCCGCGGGGTCAGGGCGCACCGTCGACGCCCACCTTCTCTGACGCGGTCCGTCGGTCACCACAGAGGACGAATACAGGCTGGTCCAGAGTTATTTGACGGGCCTGGAGAAGGAAAGCGGCGTTTCATGGTTCGCCACCAGAGGACAAAAACCTTAAAACCGCAATTCGGGGCCTACCGGCGGATACGGACCCGAAGGAGATAGAAGAGGAACTCCGGACGTTGGGTTACCAGCCGGAGTATGTCCGCCACATAAAAGGCGCACTAGGGCGGCCCAGCTGTGTATTTCACGCCATCCTCAAGAAGACCCCTGACGTCCGGGAGATCTTTAGCACCCACACGTTCATGTACATGAGGGGTGTTAGGATCGAGGCTTGGAAGGGGAAACGCGGGCCCGCACAGTGTCACCGGTGCCAGCGATTCAGACACAGCTCGCACCAGTGTCACCGACCGCTCGCTTGTGTGCGATGCGGGGGCGAGCACGCGGCTCGAGATTGTCCGCGCCCGCGGGAAGAGCCGGCCACCTGCGCTAATTGCGGGGGCCCGCATCCCGCGAGCAATATAAAATGCCCCGTATTTGAACGCGAAATCAAAAACAAGCGGGCGGGGACCGTCGCCATCACGGCCACACGCCGGGTACAAACGGCTAGGCCGCCACACACAGATATTGTAGAGGAAACAACAGGCACGACGTTGATGGCGCCGGCCAATGGGCCCTTTACACAAGCCTCCTCCTCTGGGCGGAGGAAGAAGAAACGCGGGGGGAAAGGAAGAAGGAAGAAGCGAACCCAAACCCAGGAAAACAATGAAGACCCCCCTAAGGCCGGCCCTGCCTCAAAAATTGCGCAAGTTGCACCTAAGGCGGACACTAACAAACTAACGGGCGAACCTACCAGTGGCGCCAATATGGCGCAGCGGCAGTTTGAAGAAACACGTAGGTTCGCCCAAAAGCCGCACGGCGCCGCCACTGCCGCTGCTGGAATCGTCGAGACGCAGCGGCCAATCAGCGGTCGGCAAAACTTCCCGACATTGACGAGTGGCGGCGCTGCCGCCAAACATTCGGCGATATGTTCGGCGGAAAGATCGTCACACAATAAGAAAGACTTTACAACCTGCGCAATTAAATTACTTATGGATTTAATTAAAGCTATTAGGCAGGGCCGAGACATAGAGACGGTGATCCTCGATGGCTTGGCCACACTGCTTGCACTCTGCGATGGCTAGGTCATTGAGGGTCATTCACTGGAACGCCCGCGGCCTTAGGGACAAGGTCGCCCCCCTCCGCCATCTCCTTCGGGAACAAAACATCGACGTGGCGCTAATTAGCGAGACGCACCTGGGAACCGAAGATAGGGTCAGGTTCCCGGGCTATCATGTTTATCGAAGGGACGAAAGGTCGGCACTCAGCAACATAAAGTACCGTGGTTTGGCGGTGCTTGTGAGGCGAAGAGTCGTCCATCAAGAGCTCCCGTTGCCGTCGCTCAGCTCATTTTACGCGCTGGGTGTGCAGCTGCACGTCGCCGGCGAGGACATTAACATATTTGCGTGCTACAAGCCGCCCGCGGCCCCCCTAGTTGTGGCCGAGCTGCGGGCCCTAATTGGCACGCAAAGCGACAACGCTACCATCCTTGCCGACGACCTTAATTGTAAGCACCCGGCGTGGAATTCATCAACTACATACTAATACCGGGGGGAGAGGGCTCTTCGCGGACGCGGAGGCGTTTGGGTACACGGTGTCCGGCCCGGAGACACCGACACACTACCCGGACCCAGTGAAGCACATACCGGACGTGCTGGACATCGTGGTCCACAGAGGGCTGCGCTGCCAGATCACGCAGCAGGTGATAGACGACGAGCTACAATCCGACCATCAGCCCGTACTCGTCGTCCTAACAGGAGTGCCGACCCAATTGAAGCCACTAGCGCCACGTCGATCTGTGGATTGGGACATATTCACAGAAAGGATGGAGACCACCACGCCAACTCGGCCCATCGTTTCCTCCGCGGACGTGGACCAAGCGGCAAACGACGTCACTGCTTGCATACATAGCGCCCTGGAAGCGGCGACTACTACGCAGCAGCAAGGGAGAGGGCAGTTGCCGCCCTTGCCAGCTCATATTACTGCAATGATCGCCGTGAAAAGGCGCCTTCGCAAGCAGTGGCAACAACTACGGTGCCCTACATTAAAGACGCAACTAAACCGTCTCGCGGAGAGGGTAAAGGCCGAGTTATTGGCCCACACCGCCGCGGGCTGGGAAGAACGAATTGACGCCACGACGGATAGTTGGCCGTCATTATACAAGCTTTGCCGCCAACTTTTCCGCATGCAGGTTATTTTTTATAGGATGTGTCGCTTGATAGTAATTTCTGTCAGTTTATTTAAATACAGGAACCATTAACTTGAATCTTTACTCCGTAGCTCACATTACGAATAAGATACCACAGACTCGATTGCACAAAAAGTGTGTCGTCTGCGCTGCGCCTTAAGGGGTGAAAAGGGAGAATTTGGTTTGTATGAAAAATCTTATTCCTTGAGTTAATAAACTTGAAACTTGACACGAATATTTATCTATGTAAATTATAAACTTAGCCATTTTTAGTTTTTCTAAACTACCCCCTAAAGGAGGATTGGGGGGTATCAGTTTGTATGGAATAATTTTAACACGCGTTCTGATTAACTCGAAACTCAGTATATAAACTTATGATTGAAAATAAATAAAAACGTATATCAGGGATTTTTTAAAATCTACCCCTAACCGGATGAAAAGGGGTATTCATTTTTACAGGAGAGGACAGGGGAGGTGGGTGGCTTGGTTAACTTGAAAATTGGTATAAATAAATAATCAATAAGTCAAATAATGGAAACGTCACAATAGATTTTCAAAAATTATTATCGTGCTGTTTGTTAAGTGGGGGATGAGCAGAATATTGCAAATGTTCACCGCAAATTGTAAAAAGGCTAGCCAAAAGGTTATTTATGGTTAAGGTTATATTGCAGATAGTTCGGTTTTTTTTTTATAAGATTATGGCTTTATGGCAGTCAATCCTCAGTCTGTCCTTAACTTTTTGAAACTTTTTTATCTGCATTCACAGATTTTGAAAAGAATAGTCAGAAGAACATAACCGCCGCCACATAACGGCTGCCAAATAGCGGCCGCCACATAACGGCAGCAACACACCGGCCGCCACATAGCGGCCGCCACATAACGGCCGCCAAATAACGGCCTCCACATAGCGTCCGACACAACCGCTGCCAAATAACGGCCTCCACATGGCGGCCGACACAACCGCTGCCAAATAACGGCCGCCACATGAAAATGATGAGCAACGGGGTTTGGACTTCACGGAGCCAAAAAACGCTCCTAACTAGTGTTCTACTAATATTATTTTCATATTTCCATACAGCAATATTGTCAAATTAATCAAAACAGGTAACAGAAATATTTGACAGCTATTTGCGACGTTGCCAACATTCGCATCAACTGACCAAACCAATCTTCACATAAAAACAAGATTTTCAGACGGGATGCTATGGGTTTTATTTTTGCCTCATTTTTAATTTTCTCAAATTATGGTCTCCTTGGTATAGTCCGTGCAATCCACGACGACGCGCCCCACTTCGAATTCGATTTCGATCAAATTTGCCAAGGGGATAAACAGCATCCTAGGGTAGGACATAGACTACTTTTTGTCTCAAAAATAATCCTAAAGGAGGTGATATATAGATAATGAAAAATTTCTCGCCAAA
Organism: Agrochola litura; assembly: GCA_949152395.1. Lineage (NCBI taxonomy): Eukaryota > Metazoa > Arthropoda > Insecta > Lepidoptera > Noctuidae > Agrochola > Agrochola litura. The sequence goes on from OX424493.1 coordinate 15,384,124, forward strand.
CTTCATGCTGCTAGGACAACGAGAAGTACCATATAGGCTTTGTTTTATTTGCGAGTGTCAATATAAATATGCGGTATAATTGAATGGCCGTATTTTTTATTGCATTGACTATATTTTTTTATTTTTTTTGGTTGGGAAATTATCAAATAACTTTTCCCGCTCTGGGCGGAGCGGGAGGGCATGTCAGACTCTTACTGACTAGAACCTACCCGTGTTCATTCAGTTGCCATGTTGCCAGGGGGCCACGATGTCCCCATCGGTTTTCTTCGAACCCCCGGCAGGCATTGGCCCTAGCGGACCCCGTCAATTCTGCTGACATCTTTTCGAGGCGCGCGTGGAACACAACGCGCCGTCGACCCGGGCTTGGTCCTTATCGGACGGCGAGCTGCCCATTGCTCACCGTCCGCAAGCCCGCGCCTACGGTGGCCGGAAATCTGCCTGTGATTCCCGACGCCCAGGGCGTCTCCTCCTGCTCCTGCGGCGGTTAGGGGCGCGGGGGCGCGAAATTTGCCTCTCCCTCACGCGCTCCGTCTCCTCCTTCGCGAGCATTACTGCTTCGCAGAAGGAGGTGACGGCCTCCCATTTCCTCTCGCTCCGTAGCATGGCCCGAATCAGGGCCGGACGTGAAAGATCACCGCCGCCGATCGCTTCCCCGAGGACACGGCGATGCCCTGCCCAAGCCGGGCAGACCTCCACCGTATGCTCCACCGTGTCCTCCGTTATTGCATTGACTTGGAAGATTGATTTTCTTTACAGCTCCAAGGGACCGTAGATCTAAGTTTTTGATATCTATTTCAACTTGATGCCTCCAGGCGTTTCTGAGAAAAAGGGTCTTGACAGACAACGAAGTTATCCTTTAACGGTTTCAATTTTGCATTTTGAGTACAGATTTATTATCTGCCTGTTACCTCTTAATACCGTAACGGCTGAACGTATATAGATGAAAGGCATACGGATAGGCCATAATCTGGCTTAGAACATAGGATACTCTGAATTTATTAAAATAAGAACTCTAATTTTTTATATAAAATTACACACCTAGGTAATCTGTTTACATTATTGTTTTATTCAAACTCAAACCATTTATTTCAATTAAACCATTTGCGCGGCAAGCACCATTGAGTCCAAAAATTAAGGCCACCTATAACAAAGATAAAAAACAGGTAAATACTATATAGAATAATTACCATTACTAAGATACGAAATATTCATAGGTAAATCATGTATACTTACTTTTGTGGCCAGAAAAATTTCGTCAGGAGCTTCATTAAGAAATTTTTCCACATTTTGAGTCGTAAAAATTTTAGACTTCTTTGCGCAATGCCCTTCTGATTTTCTTTTTAAAAAGCCAGTAATTCCGTGAATCTATTTATTTCAATGTTGTGTTTGATGCTTATTGTAGCTTTCAGTTTTGAGTATCCTATGCACCAAAGTGTATTCGGATTCTTTGTCTTGGATAAATAATCAAAATAGACAAGAAGTACTGATTCTGAAATTAATAGACCTTTCGCACTTCTCCACGTAGAAAATTCTTCATAAGTTTTTAAATAATTTTCCTTGGATTTTGTTGGAAGCAAATTATTTATAATTGCGGCAGCATTTGCACTGATGGAATCCGACAATTCACTGTCACTGTCGCTTTGATTTAACATCGTAACGTATTTTTAGAACATTAACTTATTTATAAAAATAAATTAAAATAAACTTAACGTTTATATAATTGAAGAAAACAAAAACGCGGCAAATTCCTAGACTAATATTTTTTGTCGGAAAAGCAAAGGCATCAAGCTAATACGGCCTCGTCGGTTTTCGTAATTTTATTATCTGCATAATAAATGCGTACCTATTCCTTTTTCAAAAAGATGTATAATGCTTTATATATATCACCGTATAATTATGAACTTCGTTAGTTTATAATCTATCGGTATTATTTCCGTGAAATTATAAACTGTCGAAAAATTGTGAACTGCAACAAACCATTTACGATTTAACGCATTATTTTTCGCTAGTTTATAATCTTTCCATGGGAAACCGACAAATTGTAAACTGGTATCAAACTTGCTTGCGACGTAACGCACCTTGCGCTAATATTAAATAGCCTGCCTGGCTGCGAGCAACTTGGAAGTAGCGCTCGCTCGGCTCGCGCGCGGTTGGTCACAGTTCTAACCTAACCTAACCCATTTCACCCAGTTCACAATTTTTCGACAGTTTATAATCAAACGGAAATAATTCCGACAGATTGTAAACTAACGGTTCTCACAATCTTACGGTGACATATACAAACTTAATGGTGTAAACACAGATGTAGTTCAGTATAAATTTCGGTAAGTATTCCAAATTTAAATCACATTCTCCCCCTAGAGGATGAATGAAATTCAGTACAATTTTCTTTCCCTGTTTTTAACAGATTAAAAATTACTATTGTTATGTTCGCTTTTTGTGGCATAGAATGTCACTTTTTTGAGCAAGTGGTACGAAAAATAATCGTTTAACAAGTTAAATCCGTAACTTTCTACAATATTCTAACCTTTTGGCTAGTCTTTTTACAATTTGCGGTAAACTATAGGAGAATACGAACATAATGCAATATTGCTCATCCCCCATAGCAAATAGCGTGATAATAGTTTTTGAAAAGTCTATTGTAACGTTTCCATTATTTGACTTATAGATTATTTATACAAAGTAAAATCCTTCGTTGTAAAAATGAATTCCCCTTTTCACCCCGTTAGGGATGAATTTTCAAAAACCCTGATAAACGTTTTTATTTATTTTCAGTCTTTAGTATAAATACTGAGTTTCGAGTGACCGAGCATTAAAATTCTACCATACAAACTGATACCCCCCAATCCTCCTTTAGGGGGTAGTTTAGAAAAACTAAAAATGGCAAAGTTTATAATTTACATAGATAAATATTCGTGCCAAGTTTCAAGTTTATTAACTCAAGGAATAAGATGTTTCATACAAACAAAATTCTCCCTTTTCACCCCCTTAAGGCGCAGCGCAGACGACACACTTTTTGTGCAATCGAGTCTGTGGTATCTTATTCGTAATGTGAGCTACGGAGTAAAGATTCAAGTTAATGGTACCTGTATTTAAATTTTAAACTGACAGAAAGTACTATCAAGCGACACATTCTATAAAAAATAACCTGCATGCGGAAAAACATCGGGGACAAAATAAGAGATTATGTGCGCCACAGACTCGATCGCACAAAAAGTGTGTCGTCTGCGCTGCACCTAAAGGTCGAATTTCCAAAAAACCTCCCTACCAACTTTCATCTTTATACGTCAAGCGGTTTTCGAGATTTCGTGATGAATGAGTGAATGAGTGAGTGAGTGACCTTTCGCTTTTATATATTTAGATGGAGAGTGTATACACCTTGTTTTTTGCGGTATGAAAGAGTAAATGAAGTAAATGTTAGCAGGTTAGGTAAGATTTATTTTTCTTGCCTTAATTTTGGAAAAGTAGAAACGATCTCCTTTAAATTGTAGCGGCATCTACATCACCACATGTGAACTACGCATCTCACTAACGTCACGCAAAAATCCTGCATCGCGCAAGCAGGGTTTACCGCGCGACCAGACTTTATAATTTACATAGATATGTATTCGTGCCAAGTCTCAAGTTTATTAACTCAAGGAATAAGATTTTTCATACAATCAAAATCCCCCCTTTTCACCCCCGAATTTCCAAAAACCCTTTCTTGGTGGATGTCTACGACATAATAACTAAGACCTGTGTGCCAAATTTCAGCCCAATCCGTTCAGTGGTTTGAGCTGTGCGTTGATAGATCAGTCAGTCAGTCAGTCACCCTTTCCTTTTTAGGGTTCCGTAGTAAAAAAGGAACCCTTATAGTTTCGTCATGTCCGTCTGTCTGTCTGTCTGCGGTCTAGCTCCGAAACCCTTAGTACTAGAAAGCTGTAATTTGGCATAGGTATACATATTAATTACGCCGACAAAGTGGTAAAACAAAATTATGCAAATCATATTTTTTTAGGGTACCTCTCCTACACGTAAAGTGGTGATGTCTTTTTTTTTTAACCAATGGTATGGGGTATCATTGGAAAGGTCCTTTAAAAACATTGTGAGTTTATGAAAACCATTTTTGGATTGAAGGATCCGTTCTAATTTTTGTTAGAGTCAAGTGTCGTCCCCCCCCTCCCCCCCTGCCAGCTAAATGGTTGGTTTTGGATGTGTGAAAAAAATCACAGCAGTAGTTTATATAACGAAATTAAAAGGAAAACTATCACAGCTAAGTAGGCTCTACAAGTTAACGAGTAATAATCGACCAACTTAACTTTGCAGTTTTAAAACATGTTTTCCCATACATTCCGTATGAAAGAACATATTTTTCAACTCAATTCAATTTATTCATTAACAATTTTTACATCGTGTCAAAGTTTAGTTTGTTTTTGGGATAAATTCATCCCAACTACGGAACCCTTCATTGTGCGTGATCCGACACGCACTTGGCCGGTTTTATAGACATAGAATTACTTCAGTGGGAGAAAGAGATGGAGCTATACGACCTGCACGCGTAGCATGACCACCGTAGAAACGGGTTTTGTCGACGGAAGAATAGACAAAATGACAGATTGTGATTGTTTATCTGTCATTTCGTGCTGTAGAGCTTCATCTCTTTCCCACACTGAGGTAATATAAAATAATTCTGCTTTATGGTGGTAGGCCCCCAGGGCTTATTTTTAATCTTATATTTTCAACTGCTTTTCATAATTTTTTGTACATTGTTCTCACATAAAGAAGCAACAAGAATAATGTACCCAGGATTTTGTAATATCTATATTTAAAAGAGTGTCCTTGGAGTTTCTTGCCCGTTCTTCTCCATAGAGATCTACGTTTTGGAATGGGCAACTAGCTTCAACTTTCTGACTAAATGACCGATTCTTTGACAGTTAAAAAGTGCCTGTAATTGGTATAATTGACATAAATGCTTCAAGTAGAGTTAAAATTTCAACTTAATCGGTCCATTAGATTCGGAGCAAATTGGCTGTGACAGACGGACAGACAGACACACGAGTGATCCTATAAGGGTTCCGTTTTTTTCCTTTCGAGGTACGGAACCCTAAAAATCATAACTAAGATATTGGTTTTAATAAGTAAATAAATCGGCGTGCCACTTATTGAATAAAACAATTACCTACCTAGATGTCCAGGCCTCAAAGAATCTCATAATCGGGCAAGCGATCTGGCCGTGAAAACGTAACAGACAGTCACTTTCGCATTTATAACATTAATTTGGAGTATACCTAGTATGGAAAAATAATGGTACTCAGGGTCTATTCAAATCCTTGTTTCAAATTGATGTTATTTCCACTTAAACAAACATCAACTCTACACTAGTGTAAATAAAGTTTATTTTTTACTGACTAGTACTGTTGAAAAAGTCATTAAAAAAATATGAAGTTGTAGCGCAAGCTGAACTTTATACGTAGACATTACAGTTGTTTTTCCTACAACTAGTGTTTGTTCACATGTTAGGCAATTAAATTGCGAACGCAGATTACGTGTTTCACACTATCAAACTGTTTCTGAACCACTACATAACAGCTTCCTAATTACACTTTAGCCGATATACGCACGGACGTAATAAAATCGCGGCGATTTTTTTTCGTGCACTTGATTTTCAACGCTCTGCTTAGCGCCGAGAGTTAAAATCCAACTGTTTTTTCAACGCGCTAGGACGAGAGTGCGTCCCAGCGCGTTGGATTCTCAACGCTCGGATTAACACCGAGAGTAGAAAATCCAGTGCGCGATAAAATCCCGCCACGATTTTATTACGCCCGTGCGAACGTCGGCTTTCACAGCAGTTACGTAGTGCACTCTTTCAAGATTAAAAGGGCACTAGAAAGTTTTGTCCTTGCGAGTTGGGACGTGCAACGCTGATAACAATAAATGTGTAAGAGAGACATGTATATGTGCGAAAGAGAGGTGACATCTAAAACGATATTCGAATTTGAGTTGCGCTAAAATGAAATGAAACAACTAAATATTATAAAATATTAATAGTTTTTGTTTTCAAGAATAATCACAAGTGACCATCACAATGTACTGTAAATAAATATGGATGTATTCCCAGTTTAGCATACTTATTGAATGTGTTGTACCATTACCAATACCCAATACCAATCACCCGCAGGGTTGAATAAATAAATTTACCTACATTTATACAACAAGAAAATGAAAAACTTAACTAAACTTGTTTCACTTTAAATGCAATTCAATAAAAATAAAATATTAAGGGTAAATAATTATTTGCTCTCAATTATTTCATAATTCAGGTTGTTTTCAATGAGTTTTTGGATAATTTTGGTGTCTTTGAAAACAGCACCTGGAGTAAAAACCCCACCAGTCCTAGGCAAGTTCTCTCTCTCCTTAAGGATGGTGTGTGCTGACATCAGAAGTGCAACAACTGTGGCACCGTATCCAGGGTTTGTTCCGGACACCTTAGCAACAACAGTCTTTTTTGGTTTTGTGTTCTCCACATCGGCTCCACTCTCCCATCCCTTCCCAACAAGTTCAAATGTGAAGTGGGTATTATTCATCACATTGTCGGTGGGGCCCTCCTTTGTCACTATGCCCAAAGAACAAACTTTCGGATACTTGAGCAAAATATTTCTTGTAAATGCTATTTTTGTCATGATAAAAAGTAAAACTGCACCAAAGATAGAGAGGATTGACTGTGCGAGACTTCCAGATTTGAAATATGCTTTGAACTGGATTGGACGCTGCTGTTCCTTGTGGTATAAGTAGCGCTGGGTACGATAGACCACTGATTCATCAGCCCCAAGAAATGGAAGATACCATTTATCATCTTTCTTTTGTAGTGTTTGTCGTTCCAGCTTAGGCTTCAAGCGTGGCAAAGGCTCTGGGTATAGCTTCTTTCTCAGAGCTGGAAGCTCATTACTGTGAGCAATACCATAGATAAGTGACTCCCAAGTGGCATAGTTGATGAAGCCACGCTCCCGCGACTCTGCTGCAATCTTCGGTGGTATATACGTCTTAAGGTAGGACTCCACTGAGTTGAGTGTGCCTGTAAAGTGTTGTTTCAAGAAAATGACGCCCATGTCGCACGGGATGCTGTCCCAACCACACGCGCTAACGACGAAAACTCCCGCATCGCGCGCTTGCTCATCATAACGGAGCTGCATTAACTCCATGAACTGCGGTTCACCACTGATATCCACGTAGTTAGTCTTGTTCTCCACCGCCGCTTTAACTACAGGCTCTCCGTACATACGATAAGGGCCGCAGCAATTCACTATCATTTTTGTTTGAGCGCACATATTTTTAAGAGCCTTCTCGTCATTTATGTCTGCTACTATGACCTTGACGCTGGAAAGATTTTCCCCTGTTTTTTCAGAGACTTCAGTCATTAAGGCACCAAGTTTCGTCTCAGAGCGACCAGCGACTCCCCAAGATTCAAGTTCATACTTCTTGGCGAACTTTACCATGTAAATCACAGCCTGCTTGCCTGTGAAGCCAGTAGCCCCAAATATCACCAGGTCTAAACGCGACATTTTAAATGGAAACCTTTTACTTTAGCACTTGGTAGTAGGTACCGGCTTTTATCTTGCACTGATAATATTATCACCACGGTAAAATAAAAATTTTTGTTTACCTATTCCCGCTACGCGTCTGTCTAAGACCGCATTCCGAGTTACGCTAAAAGTGATAATATCACGAATTCGACCAAAGTCCAAAGTCACAATTATTACCCAATAACCCTTATACTTTGTGACTATTAAATTTGGTCGGATTCGCGATATTATCACTTTTAGCGTAACTCGGAACGCGGCCTTACTTTTCTCTATAGTCATTGGCAACAGTGTTGCCAACTCCAAAAGTTCAAATTATCGAGATCCCACGTCGAAATTATCGTTTTCTAAGAAAAATTATCGTACAAAAGAAAAATCCAAAACCAAAAAAAAAACCTAAAACGTTAATTCAAATTGCTATCAAAAAACAATGAATAATTATACACTAGAGTCAAAGGGGAAGTTTCACCACTAATGGCGCTAGCAGCACAAATCGCAAACGTTTTGTCATAGTTTTTAGTTGATATTTTTGTGTTTTCCCTATAAAAAACTAGGGAGGAAAAGAGTGAGACATACTTGTTACCCGACTACGGCGAAGCAAAAAGGAGGGTTATGATTTTGACCGGTATGTATGTATGTATGTTCATCTGTTACCTCATAACTTCTAAACAGCCAATCATAATTTGAAAAATGAGGTATCATTGGAAGCGTTTTGATTGTCCGTTGGTTATAGGCTATGTGACGTCACATTAAATGCAATATGGCGCCCTCTAGAGGACATAAAGTAACGAAACAAAAATAAAAATAATTGAATTGTGCCATGTTAGGTATCAAATGAAAGGGCTTGACGAGCACATTACAAATATGTATATATCATATTGTCCAAGTAAATAAATATGTCTAAATTGTTAAAAACAAGCAAAAGTGAAACTAAAATTAACACCTATTTTACCATAAATGCCGTGATGGTCCAGTGGTTAAGGCCTCGCCTCTCATGCACTAGGTTGTGGATTCAAATCCGGGCAGGTACCAACGTGACTTTTTCAATTCAAATGTACTTTCTGAGTTTATCTTGGATATTACTAACATAGGTGAAGGAAAAACTTCGTGAGGAAACCTGTAGGTACCCTAATTGCGTAATACAACACAACCACAATCTGTTTCGATTTGAAACAGATTGCTAATCCATTGCTTCATAAGTTGGAAAAATAAATCTGCTCAGCAACGTAAATAACGCAATGAATGTTGTTGAACTGTCAAAATGAAACAAATTAGGCAAAATTGTTTACGATTACGCAATTAGGGTAGGTACTGGACTTATAGTTAATATATATTTATGTCTGAAATCACCAACACGTCTTGAGCGCGCGTGGTGATCAATGCTCGTGCCTTCTCTGTATGAGAAGAGGCCTTTTCCCCAGCAGAGGGACAATAATAGGCTGGTATTATTATAACATATAACCCAAAAAAAAAATTAAGCTGCTCTGCAAATACTTTATCACGAAACTATAACCCCAAAATAATTTAAATAAAAAATAAGTTCAAATACTAAAACCTCTGTCTGAAATATTTTCTTGTTTCATACCTTTTAGCACGATATAGATAACCACAGACTACAATAGATAGACTTACAACAAACAAATATGGCGTCGATTTCACAGGCGATAAAGGGGAAAGGTTCGAGGGGCGATTGTCACTTTGGAAGATAGTGCCATAGACAAAATACGTCTATTAATGCCAGGATTTTTTGTTCCGAGATTACCAGCCGTGATCTGCACATATAATTTACTTTAGAATTTTAGCAATGCCATACACTGGCCAAGGTCACGCGTATGATGCGTGCTAACAAAAGTGGTGGAAATATAAGTGCGGCGCCCGCGAACCGTGACGATACGACAGTGTGTAGTGCAAAACTGCGTTCTCTGTTGTGTGTGTACGGCACTCACACCACAAACGTCTGACTGTTTACACATACAAATCTACGGACTACACCGCGTGTTCACAGCAATACGACTCTTAGCGTGCTTATGCACTTTTGAGCGCTTACTGTACTTAACAGCGACTCATCGTGGTTTACCGGTCCGTCATTTTTACATCAATCACGCTCTTGCTGGCCTCAGGAACCTGAAAATAAAATAAGAATTGATGAAGAAATATTAGAAAAAATTAATATAGTAAATGAAAATAATAGTGTTAGCGACTTACCTGGGGGCCGACCACAATCTTTTACGAAACAATCTTATTTCAGGAGAGTTTTGTTTCAAGCTTACAATAACATAACTCATATTCGTACCACGACCTTCATCGTTCAAGAATGTTGTATTCCTGCTTAGTGCTGGGAAAGAACGAACTATTTGTAAGATTTGTCTATTGCCTGCTATAGTAGAAAACAAACAACGCTATGTGAACTGTATAGCGCTGTCCCTTTCACACGTTGGTCCGAATCGCTACTACGAAGTATTGGTCTTGAAGCAAAATATTATTTTCTTTTACTTAAATTATTACTTTGCATTAGAATCTAATTTTTATGAGTAATTTCCATGAAATTGACACAAATATTAAAAGATTTGGCTTTGAAAAATAAGAAAAACAATTGAAAAAATTAAAAATAAGCTACGGCTAAGCTAATACATGATATAAATCGGAACAAAACGAAATTTGAAACTCGGGCTGCATTCGGAGTTACGCCTTAATCGCTCACATCAATATTTTGCGTACCGATTTAGATATACTTGCACAAGATGGTTGGATTACAGTATTTCTTTGAGTATACACAACAAATTTCTTCTTCTTTGATTAGGTGGCGACTGTAGCCAGAAGCACAATTTCGAAAATGCCATGTTAGTTTAAAGATATGGTGCAACTCTAAACAAAACAGCACAACTGTCATTTTGACAGCGCTCACGGTGATATTAATTTAGGGCATGGCCAGCGTTATCGCAAGATGGCGCATGCTATGACGTCATCTATGACGATTCACAGCACGTTGTTATCGCGCTGACACTAATTCGGTATGGGTGTTAGCACGCTCTAATCGATTGCAGCGTAACTCTGAACACAGCCTCGATGTAGCAATATTTTTGTTTACAAGTTGAGTACTACGAGGTTGAACTTATTTTAACATATTAGCTTAAGAATTTATGATTTAACTGGCTACAAAGTCGACATGGAATCAAGGGAAAGTTAAGGTTACTCAGTGAATAAGTTTTAAAACAAAGAAATGTGTAATGTTTTGACGAAGATAGTTCGAAACAATATATTGTGGTCAGACTCAGTGATTAGTGTTTTGTTATTAATTTTGCAGTCGGGTTTCCGGGCGGCAGCTAGACGTACTCTGGGAATTTTTATTTTTCTACGTTATCCGCTTCCAAAAAGTCAAATGTTTCGTATGCATTCGCCATCAAACAAGAAATTAATTACACATGTACTAAAATCTATAGATACCTACACAATTCATTCGGCAAGTTTACGTAAATAAATACATTTTGCTAACTTTACATGACACGAAAATGTTTTTTCTTAATATAAATTGCAAAACAATAATATTTCCGTCGAGTCCGAGGAACTTTTTTAAGATTGCTAAATTTGACATTAAAAACAATATTGCTAGCTGTCAAAAGTCACGTCGTGGTACGAAATGAATGAATTTTTAGAGGTGACGTCACCAAAATCGCTAAGAAAATAAGATTGTTTAAACATTACAATAAGCTTATTTTATGGACGTCATGGTACGAAAAGTCAAAGTAAGATTATAATAATACTGCTATAAGAGCTGGTGGTAGGCCCCCTGTACCGGAGCCGACGCGCTTCTCCAGTTGGTTGCGATTGCTTCAAACTGCTGCTACTGTCTTGTTGTTCGTAGATAAATGCAAGAAGATAAAAACAAATGGACTTACCGACAAGTTAATGAAACGAGCTGAAACCTTATTACTTCAGCACTCTCAAACCACAGCTTTCTGCAGCGACATCTTGCTGTTGAAACAAAATAAAGAAATAAAACGCGATAGTAGACTACGCGCTTTGACACCCATATTGGATAATACTGGACTACTACGTGTTGGTGGAAGAATTGGAGCAGCTAAGGATATAGCAATGGACACAAAATCACCTGTGATCCTGGATGGATATGACCACGTGGCTCGACTCATTGTCAAGTATTACCACATCCGCGCAGGCCACGGGTGCAACGAGTTGGTGGTGAATGAACTGCGTCAAAAATATTGGCTGTTACGTCTACGTCCTACGGTTCGAACTGTTGCAACGCAGTGCTTATTCTGTCGCATCAGGAAAGCTAATCCAAAGCCGCCACGACTGGGTGACTTGCCGGAAGGTAGACTCACACATCACCAAAGACCGTTTACCGTCACCGGAGTCGACTTATTTGGACCAATAGAGGTCACAGTTGGAAGATCAAGACCAAAACGCTATGGTGTTCACGTACCTAACGATACGCGGTGTGCATATTGAGATCGTGCCGTCTCTCACTGCAGATTCATTGATAATGGCCTTACGCAGAATGGCAGCACGTAGAGGCTGGCCCAAGAAGATTTATTCTGATAATGGGACCAATATGCGCGGCGCAGAGATTGAACTAAGGAAAGCCTACGAAGCCGTAGACAAAGGTGCTGTCATGAACGAAGCCCTGAACAATTGAGTTTCCTGGAGCTTCATTCCGCCAGCTAGCCCGCACATGGGAGGATCTTGGGAGCGACTCATGCGCAGTGTCAAGACCTCCCTCAAAGTGGTCCTGAAAGAGAGAGCTCCACACAAAGAGACTTTGATTACTCTCCTAGCGGAAGTGGAGAATATTGTAAACAGCCGGCCCCTCGGTCATGTTTCCGTGGACCCTCAGGACGACGAGACATTGACGCCAAATCACTTTCTCATAGGCTCGTCGTCCAATTTACCAAGCGCAGGGTTGTTCACGGACCGAGACTTATGCTTACGTAAAAGATGGCGTGTTTCTCAGCGACTGGCTGACCATTTTTGGACCAGATGAGTGAGAGAGGTACTTCCCGATTTAGTACCGCGCCAAAAATGGAGGGAGGAAGGTGCCCAATTAAAAATCGGCGATATGGTAGTAATAGTTGACCCTAACTCCCCCCGTAATTGCTGGCCTAAAGGCATAGTACAATCAGTGTACCCCGGTGCTGACGGACGCGTAAGAGTTGTAGACGTTAGGACCAAAAATGGCGTATTTAAACGACCTGCAGCCAGGCTAGGGATATTTTAAGTTTATTTTTATTTTTTATTCTCATTTTAATTACCGTTTTGAGTGTCGTGTCGACACGACACTGAGGGGAGAATGTTGCGTACGTAAAACATTGTTCGACATTTATTTGTATCACTATTAATAAAATTGCTGAGGCCCTGCCCCTGTGATCTCACATGGGTCAATTTTAGGTCGTAGGGATCGAATTCGCTTGGCAGCTCACCCGCGAGTTTGCTCGCGCCCCGCCACGACCGGCGCCGCCGCCGCCGCGCGCCGGCGCGTTGTCCGGCCAGTCCGCTTCATACGACCGCATCGTGCGCATGTCATTGTCGCCGCCGCAGGGTCTCAGACATCTTAAAACTCTTAACGTGTTTTTCATTTTTACCCGACTAAACGCGCACTGTGTGCTGTGCGCAACATTAGGATTAAAATTTGAGGTTTAGTTTCAATCTTCTTTTCGTAAAGAAAATGAATACTTAAGCTATAACCTCAATACCAAACAATATTTTCTAAAGTAAAAAAAAATGTAAAATAATTAATACAAATAAAATATAAACAAACTGCCAATATTTAACCTTCAAATCACCTTTTCTGTAAGTAGTTTTTTACATTCTAAGTAGTCTAATATTCTTTTTAACTTATGTAAAATAAATGTAACGTATAAATATATTTTTTAATTTTGTTATCATATATCACGCATTTCTTATTCTAAACCCTTTATTGCAATAACAACATAAAAAAGCAGCAATATTTAAAAATATTATTATCGAAAACTAAAATAATAATATTTGCAAAAAACCGTGCTGCGCTTTACGAGATAAGAACCTGAGGCAGTTTGAATTCTATACCAACGCTTAACGCTTTCTGCTATCTGCATTAATTACTATCGAATTTTAGCAATGCCATAAACTGGTCAAGGGCACGTGCATAATGCGTGTGTGCTAGCTTGTTTAAAGCGACGGAAATATATTGTTGTTTCGTATAGTGCAAAACTGCGTTATCTGTGGTGTGTGTATCGTGTTGCTTACACATACAAATATACGAGCTATACCGCGTGTTCACAGCAATACGACTCTTAACGTGCTTATGCACTTTTGAACGCTTACTGTACGTAAGTATTTAAACCGCCATTGTTGTGTTTATGTTTACTTTTGTGACGATCACAAATTATACGAAAACTAAATAAGCATGTATGAGACTTGGGAGTGTAGCACTATTAAAAGACGAGCTAAGGACAGGGTAAGCGTCTACCACTGGTAAAAAACAGCTTTAGCAGAAAAGTCAATAAATAATGAACGTTCTATATTTTATAGGTTATTTTGTGTTTGTTGACTTTAGACTGGAGGCTTACGATAGAAATAACCTGATCAGAGTTGAAAACCAACTCGGGCATGATCTTCCTGGCTCAAAAACCTCAGAGATATCTTCTAGCACTGACCTAATATGACAATATAAACACACACATACTTTACTATAATTTACATAATATCACATCACAAGTGCCTGTATGTAATGAAAACAGACTTTGTTCTCTTGAGAGCATCACCTCTAGACCACTTTCTTCCATAAAAGGCTTAAATGCTGTGGGGGTGCTAACTTAATTACTAATTAGCACATCCATTGAAAATTTTGAATATCTTGAAGGGGGGGTTGGTCTGAAATTTTTTTCTTGCTGTCCGAAATTGTCCTTAATTAGCTCGAAATTTTCACCGTTTTAGATTTTCATTTTTCGAAAGTGGGGGTGCCAACTTTATTTTCATGATTTGTTACAATCTTAAACCGCGCGCCGAGCTAACCGTGCGTCGTCGCGCGTTCATCTGAACTTAGCCTTAGATTCAAGATGGCTAAGGTTCCAATCTCGTAAATCACAACGCTGTTTTTGCAAATATTATTATTTTTGTTTAAAATAATAATATTTTTTAAATATTGCTGCCTTTTTATTAATGTTGTTATTGCAATAAAGGGTTTAGAATAAAAAATGCGTGATATGATATGTGATAATAAAATAAAAAAATATTTATTCGTTATATTTATTTTACAATTATTTATCATTACTTCAGCTGAATAAGATGTGAAATAGATGTCTAGAAACTTAGAAGCAATTTGTATTATTTTGACATATTTAAATTTTGAAATGTTTTAAATTTTAAATGGATTTTTTTCACCCTAAATATAAAGCTTTGATCATGGTCGAAGTAATTAAGCAATAAATAAGAAAATTAGGCTACCTAAAATGTAAAAAAAACTACTGACAAAATATTTGATTTTAAGGTTAAGTATAGGCATTATTACATAAATTATTTTAAATTTTATTTGGCTTTAGTAAACATTGGTTGGTATTGAGGTTATAGCTTAAGTAGGTATTCATTTTCTTTACGAAAAGAAGATTGAAACTAAACCCCAAATTTTGATCCTAAAATAATAATATTACTAAAATAATATTAAACATTTTCGGTCTATCTCCAAGAAATATACGACAAACACCATTTTGAAACGTGCTTGAAAAATTCGTTACCATAAATTCATGCAATAACGAATCTGTTGTTTATTAAGTTGGTATGATCAATATTTTAAAGTCAAAAACGGTTTTCTAGCTAGTCTTCAGAGATGCAAGCCTTCAAGAGTGCACGACGAACGGTTCATAATGACTTGTTCAGCAAAATATCTCGTTGGTATGAAACCATTTGTTTCATATTCATTCACCATTTGACGTCGCTGCACCTCGATGATAAGCCTCTTCCTCATATCTCTTAACCCTCACAGTATTTCTCTAGAACAAAGAATAACATTGTATTTATTACACATAATACCTAATTATTTATCATTCACTAATCCCACTAATCGAATTAAACCTCATAATGAATTTAAAACTTTAAAGGCATCTTCTGTCTCAACAATACAGTCGCCGGCACGTAACTTGGCAAGGTTTTGGCGTATTATGAGTAAGTTTACGCATGTACACATAGTGCAACAAAAGAAATTACATTCATAATGCATGTCATTATTCTATAGCTATTGCCAAAATTTATTTTTGAACAAGTTTGTTTAGAAAATCAAGCGTAAGCGCATTCTGCACATCTACGATTCTTGCCAAGTTACGTGCCGGCGACTATTCCTTTGGTTAAGATTTATGTTTAGTAAAATATGAAATATTTAAATGATAACACTTACACTTAGTCCGATTTCATATCTTGTGTAAATAACATTCACTTTTACGCAGCGCAGTAATATTTATCAATATTCTTCAATATTCTTTGACTGCTTTTTGAAAATAATAACCACAACATCGCTAATAGCTAAATACTCGTCACCAACATTATCTACGAACCAACAAAGTTCTATTAAGTAAATACTCGCTGTCTACCCCACAGAAATCGAAATAATTTACCTACTTAGTTTTCCGTGGTTTACCTGCTAAACTTTAATATTTATTTGAACAAGACGAATGAAACAAAAAACTAATGAATAACGAACTAGTCATTGGTTGCAGACAAAGTGAGTGTGTGTGTGTGTACTGTGCGTGCCTATAGTATTGTAACAACTTATAGAAGAAGGTCGTAAGTCAAACCGAACCGTCAATCTATTGCTTTGTGAGATTGCTTATGGACTTTTGGTCGGTACTGTACAGACGCCAGCACATCAAGCTACTACAATCTGTCAAATTTATTTAATAGATTTTTAACTTTATCGCTGAAATGTAAGGTTCAAAGTTGATTGGGAAAATTTGACAGTTTCGGGTAGCTTGATGTGCTGGCGTCTGTACATACATGTACGATAATTATCGTACGTCTGACATGAGACATACCTGTACAGTCCTACCAACTTATCTGTAAACTGAAAGAAAAGAAGACGGCACCGTCGATTCAGTGTTGCTAATTAATATAAGGTGCCCAAAATTGAGTAAGTTTTCAAGAAGGAAATTTCACATTAGACATAATCGTTTAATTACAGTTTTTACAAATTAAAAACAGTGATACCTATATAAATATAATAAAATAAATAAAAAGAATTTGATAATTTACAGTTACATAGGTACGCTAACAGTTTAGTCTCTCAGCAATTACAATGGGTTTATCTAAAAAGTAATCCAATGAAGTGGAAATTCAGCAGATAAAATGTTCCACGGGGGGGATACAACTTTCATACTTTCTTTCTTGGGCGAAGTTAAGTAGGTACCCTGCAAGAGGTACTTGGATGTCTAGCATTTAGTTATGACTGTACCTAACCCCTAATACTAGATTTTACTAACTATAATTAGCTGTGGTACCTAGTGGTAGTGTAGTGTAATAAAAAAAAACAAATTGCTTTACAATAATTTATTGAAAACCAGGTTTACAGTAATTGTGATCTTTAGATGAACCTGCATAGACAACTTCATTCTGGTTGTGAGGCCATACTCCGCTTATTTCCGTACCACTATCATCATTATCACTATCGCTTTCGGTTTCAGTGTCACTTACCACTTCTATAATAAAAGGTTTATCTAAATACAAATCATGTTTTAAGTATTCTCCTTCTAACCTGCAAACGTGTTTACAATGCTGTGCCCACTTTTACATCGGCAACTTTTCTTTTCATTGTGCTCCATATGAGTTCAATGGGATTGAGATCACAGTGATAAGGTGGTAAATATAAGCATTTGTGTCTATTGTCTTCGAATTTTTTTTCAATCTCATATACAGGTTCAGGCTTGTTTCT
Source organism: Agrochola litura (assembly GCA_949152395.1). NCBI lineage: Eukaryota > Metazoa > Arthropoda > Insecta > Lepidoptera > Noctuidae > Agrochola > Agrochola litura. The sequence continues at coordinate 15,401,590 of OX424493.1, forward strand.
CTTAATTATTTCTAAAAGCTGAGGTTTAGTCAAATTCTCTCCGTAGTCAATTTTATTTTGGGTCAACCATAATTGCATGTCTTTTTTTAAGGAATTCGTATTTGAGACTTTATTCACACAAATACGGTGATAAGGAGCATTATCCATCACTATTATGGATGGCTCTCGTAAATTAGGTACAAGTTTTTCAATAACCCACTTTTTAAAGTTGATACTATTCATCTCGTCATGATAATCACCACTTTTTGTGTTTGATTTAAACACAAGTAGTGCATTTGTAACAAATCCAGTATCTCCTTCCGCATGAACAATAATATAATCTTTGCCCTTTCGATACAGGCTCCAATACTCTGTCTTCACCCTCTCCTTGCCAACATTTACCCGATGTATGCGAAGAGTGAATATAGGTCTCATCTAAATAAATTATGGGCCGGGGCTGGGAAGATTTATTATTTTTATCCACTGCATGCAAGTACTTAGCTCTTCAAGCTGATATTTCATTACGCTCCATAAGAACCTTCCGATTGGATTGAGATTTTTTTTAAACGAAATCCCACCTTGTGAAGCAGCTTTCGCAGACTCTCTCGTTGTCCTGTGTAATTTATATCTGTCTTTAAGACCTCTAGAAGCTTTTTAACAGTAGGGACCTCTTTTAAGCAAAATAAAATTCATGTACTTCCCTCCGTATAACACCCATGTCAAATCATCAACATGCACAAATCCACTTTTACGTTTTCTCTCCTTGCCTGGTGTCTGAATTTTTGTACCAGTTTCTTCTGCTGCGTGCCCTTCCTTAACTATTTTTGAAATTAGTCCTTGACTCACACCTGAAATATAAGATAATAAAATAAATGTTAGTAGAAATTTGAAATCTGGCAGATTAGTTGGCTCACTCACTTAGCAGGTTACCTAATAGATGTACGTTACCGTTACGCTAACCTGCAGCAAGAATAGAAACGAATATTTCGTGGACTTAAATAATTAGTTAAGTATCGGGTAATTTATAACAAGAAAGTTGACAACACTAACCTGTCGCTGCCGAAATTCGTTTGTATATTTGATTAAATGGAATAATCGGAGATTAAATGGAATTTAATCTCCGAAAAGGTTTTAACCTTTAGAATAATGTTTCGAGCATCACTTTTAATAGCTTTCGGCATATTTAACTTTATAAATTCAGCAATATCACGACAAAACAACCAGAGAACCCGAATGTAGTAGACACTGACAATCGATTATCGAATGACATTTCAACATGACGGCCGTAGTTCCAATTTTCGCCATTTCACAGATAAGTTGGTAGGAGTGTATCACAGAGTTGATACAAGTATATACTATTGTAGTTGGTGTGAATGAATCGCACGCAGCAGTAGCCCTAGGGGGCTATTGCGTATCTCGGTTGACAGTTCACAATGATGATTACTTGGCAAAGTGGATTAGCTGTCACATAACTTTCGTATTGGCTATTTTCACTAACTAACTAGTAACTAGGCGTCACTAATGACGTATTGACGCGTGACGTCATAAGCACCCAGTATTGCTGATTAATAGTCACTGTGCGTTTGCACTGGCGAAACATTCACAACAAAACATTGAAATCTCTATACTATATCCTTATCCTTACATATTATAAAACAAAGTCCCCCGCCGCGTCTGTCTGTCTGTCTGAACGCGATAAACTCAAAAGCTACCGAACGGGTTTTCAAACGGTTTTCACCAACGGACGGAGTGATTCATGCGGAAGGTTTTAGTGTATAATCTCCATTATGGTTTTGTGTAAATTCGCTGAAATATGACGATTATTGTTGAAGAAGTCAGAAAAAATTATGCTGACTGGGAGCTTTACTGGCGTGCGCTGCGTTAACCGGAAAAGATACGTCAAATTTATGTTCTACGGTATTGTTAATCTTAAAAAGTTCAACAAAAAAGTCCGCGATGGCATATGTCTATCTTCTAAGGATGACCCACAATAATCACTTTTATCTTTCAGAATTTGATAAAAATTTAATTGTTATTTCCGAAGCTTTTTGACCGGTACAGTATTAATCCTTATCCAAAAAAATATGTTATATTGGGCATTTAGATTAAAATACTTTTTGGCGGAACTTGAACGGATCTTTTATATTAATATATTTCATTGCGTATATGATATTTTAAAGATATGTAGCAATGAAATACTGTCAACTTCAATCCAAATTAGTAAAAAAAAAACATATTTATTATAATTCAAGTAAAGTACCAGTAAATTAAGTTATAAGGTAGTAATTAAACTATCTTTGTAGAAGAGATCAAACCTCTAATATTTGTGCTATGCTAATTGAAATAATTATGTGAGTTAACACACATCAATTAAAACTATGTTGTTTTCAGGAACTTATAAAAATATACGTCATAATTAAATTGTAAATTGTATTTCAAAAAGAGTAACTTGGCAGCTTTGTCCCCCAAAAGTCAGTTACGATGAGGATCATAAATAATTCCTGCTGAACCTGAAGAAAGTTGAGATCCGTATCCGTATCCGTATTCGCGGATCTAGACCCTTATGATCCGTATCTGTATCCGCGGATCACATTTTTTAACGATCCGGTACATCACTAGTTATTATGCACAGATATTTTCACAAACGTTTTAAAGTATAACTCCATAGGTTTAGGTAGATAAATAAAGGAAAACAAAAAATACCACGTGACAAGACAGCTGTCAAGTAACCGACTTAATGTAATACCTGTCACTTCAGTTGTCAGTTGTACTCTTCAATTTAGCAACGTTATAATTCGTTGATGTTCAGAGTATGGGCTCTTTAAAAAAACAGGTTACAAAATATCAGGGATGTAACGGATGAGCATCCGCATAAATTTTGATATCCGCAAAACATCCGCTTCCTCAAGTTTTCATTTCAAAAGCTCCGCATCCTCATAATTTCTATGGGGATGTGACCCTACCTACGTTGTTCGCTCAAATAGTGTTTTTTTTTAATCGCTCCGAGCTAATGTGCGGGCCGGGGTGTGAGTGACACGTTCCTATTGCCTGAATTCGCAGTGTCCCTGTCCTGTGACAGACGATCGGCCGTACGTGACAGTGGTGGCATGATTGTAGTGTCAGGTGTCAAAACAAGGGTTATTTTTCATACGACATCTGCATCCGCACCCTCATCCACATCTTCAATAAGGAATTTTTCAATACCCGTATCGTCATCCGCATCCTAAAACCCGATTATCTCGATATCCTCATCCGCATCCTCATCCGTTATACGACATCCGTTACAACCCTGCAAAATATTATATCTAACAAAAAAAATGTACTCATGCAGTTACATCTACGAATAGTAGATTAAGAATAAATGATAAAGTTTAACATACATTATTAAAAGAGGAAACTATTGTAAAAATCTAAAATAAAATTTGGTTTTATCGTATTTCTGAACATGAAAATGTCATGTATAAAAACCCTTCTTACGATTTGTTTACCTTTATTTAACTACCTAAAATGGTAAATTTTTAGCGAATTTCTTAAATATCTGTAAAAGTATTTATTTTAATATTTTATAAAATATATTTAAGATCCTCGCAACAAGCCCACATATGTCATATGTCACATGGTACGGTTAGCAAAACATTTTTTTTAAATTTTCTTGTTTGCCCCCCAAAAGTGACCCCTATATTCAAAATTCATTTATTTACGTTACACGTTCGTGTTTGGGTCACAGAAATACATATGTGTACCTAATTTCAACTTAACCTCTCTGCTCGACAAGATTTTGACATGTGACACATCAGTTAACTCGACGGGGTGTTGCGAATTCAGTCATGAAATTCAGGAATTTACATCAATTTTCAGCATTCGAATTTATTAAGAAAAATATGTTACCGCGCCTATTTTATACAATAAGTTTGTGGAAAATATCTTTAATTATATGTTGAGATCAGTCAAACCGCGTCAGTATACTGCGAAAGTTGTATAGAATTGGTATTACTACACCTATCCAAAAGGTAGGTAATTTAAAAATGCTAAAAATATGTACATAAATAACCCACTCTCTTGCTGAAAATATGCAAAAAGGAAAAATAAAGATATTATCATTCTCTCTGCATTCTTACTTTTACTATGTTTCATAACATAAACTATATAAAAACACGATCAAATCTTGATGAAAATTACTAAAAATTATGTTGCGACGTGACACTTCTTAGTGCTGACCGTCTACCTAATTTTCTTATATCGATTCAAAAGTAGCATTCAGCCTAATCGATACTCGCAAGAAAATCAGTGTAAAAAAGTATTAGAAACTGAATAAAAACTCTTTGGTATATTTTCCATGAATTATTTTATTTTTGATATTAATAATTTTATTAGTAAGTATACATACAGTGTGGATAGGGTAGTAACTTTTGAGGGTTCCGTACGTACCTACCTACGAATGAAAAAATGGAACCCATAAAGGATTACTCGTGAGTCGGTCTGTCACAGCCAATTTGTTTCGAATCTACCTACTGGACCGATTAAGTTGAAATTTGGTACACATATGAATTTCTGTGACCTAAATACAGAAGCGTAACGTAAAAACTGAATTTTGAATATGGGGTCACTTTTGGGGGCCAAACTAGACAATAAAAAAAGTTTTCCAAACTATGCCGTGTGACATATCAAATGAAAGAACTTGTAGTGGGGGTCCCAAATATTTATGTTAATTATTCTATATTATTTTTGGAACTAAGTTCTTTAACGCGACTTGCAGTAGGAGTAAACTGGCATAAATCGTCACGCGAAAAAATGTTCATACTTGTAACTGTCTTCTTCTAATTTGATAGAGAGAGAGAGAGAGTGTGAATTTGATCAAAATGTAAATCCAAGATGGCGGCTGCGAAAATTTTCAAATTTTATTTTTGTTTGAAATTATACATGAAAAAGAACTTGGTTCCCCCGGTCTTATACGTTTTATTTTTTTAATTTATTATAGTAAATAGACAATTCCCTACTTATCTACGGAGCCATTGAATATAATTTTTTTGAATACTGGAAATTGTTGGTTGATTATAGATTCCTGGAAAACCTATAAAGTCTATGGTCGTAAAATAATATGAGTTTGTTCTTGGGGTAAATTATTGGTAAAAAACATGGATGCTATTCCAATTTGATAATTTTTCATCATGACTACAATTTTCATGTTTTTCGGGGGGATAGTGCTGATATCGAATAAGATGAACATTCTGGATTTTAAGATGGCGGCTATTCCAAATAATAATAATATTGTAGATTCATTCTCATAGACATCAGTTTCATGCTGATTGTAAACTCGATAGCCAAAATCCGTTAAAAAAAAATGGCCCTCTTAAGTCCGTCTGTCCGTGCGTCCGGATGTCATACAGCCATTTTACACGGAGACTATTTACTCTATCGATGAAAATTTGAAAAAAGGTGTATTCTTTGCACCGCTAAACAATGGTGTAATGAAATTACGATAAACGTAATATAGGGGATGGTTTAGTTTTTTTTCATCCCTCGGTTATAGGGAATGCCCTATACATATAACCGAGGGATGAAAAAAAACTATGCACATAAAGCGTGTATTGTTGGATCTCTTAATTAAAATGATAAATATGTTTTGGGGCTTTACATTTTAAGTCGATAGTTTTTGAGATATTCCGGTTACAATCCAGAATTAGTTTTGTTTATTATAGTTTTTTCGAGAAATACAACCTTATTTTGCAGTCGATAAAATTGATGCTATGCAATATTTATGCGTAATTAAGTATTTATCCCAACTACGGAATCCTTTACTGTGCGTAGTCCAACATACACTTGGCCAGTTTTTTTTATATCGTTGGGAAACAACCACAAAAAAAAAAACAATTTCCATTACTCAAGTAAGAGTAACATATTAAAAACAAAAACTACCAAACACATACAACAAAAAATATGGACGTCATTTAAAAGCGTTTGCGGAATACCTACCCACTTTATAGAATTAATTTATCATCATTCCCAAACAAAATTTTGTTAAGCCTACCTATAAAATGTATACTGGGCATTCTGTAGCAAACTATCAGAAAGTATCAAAATTAAAATCTACAGTAAATAATTGTCCAAAAAATTAAAATAGTTTTGAACAGCGAGCGCATTCCGAATTTAAATTCAAATATAGAAACAATTAAGCGCGAAATTTAATAAATGAGGTAAGTATCTATCCCCGTCCTGTCTGTTGACTCGTTTTATACATAATGTCCAAAAAACTATTAAAATTACATTATAAAAGTATAAATAATTATTATAAACAATGCTTAATGTATTTAATGCTTAAAACAATTTTATTTCAATTTTCAAGTATCGATTTCTGACATTCGACATATTAATTAATCGAGTCGATCAAAATTGAAAAAAAAAAATCGTTTGGCATAATCGTTTTCGCACATCATTACAATAAAAAAAACAATAATGGTCGGATATTTTTAACATAAATTGAGTAGTGGTAATGAATATTACGTGTTATTGGACCTGTGTTCTTATATTACGTTAAGATTTGGGCATTTTCTAGTTGTTTATAATATTTTTAACAATATTTGTCACATTTTAAATCGTATCTACATGTATTTGTGAAAAGTTAAAAGCGCCAATCGTGCAACTCGCACGATTGGCGCGAAACTTCGACTTTGGATATCAAAAACTTCATTACCACTACTTATTTAACTTGAACAATGGATGAATTCGTCAAATAATTAAATGATGTTGTATTCACTGCTCCTGTGGTGGAGTTTAGATGTTCGAAATCCCCAATTTTTATGATTTTTAGCCTCGACCTCGACTGTCATCAAAATGGCGATTATCGCATTTACAGACTTGAATTTTATAAAGGTAAATTAATAATCTTGCACGTTAAATGTGAAAGATTGAATGGTGTAAACATTTGAGTTTTTTATTCAACTCTCTTAATTAACGCACATTCATAAGATTTAATGGGTAGTATAATAAATATTAACATAATCAATTAAGGGTGTCGTATGTGGGAATTCTGGGGTCCAATTGGACCCACTACCGAGCCGGCGGAGGTTTGTGTGTTCGGGTCCAATCGGGGGCGCTTCCGAACTATACGGTTAATCGATCTATTAGATTCGGAGCAAATTGGCTGTCACACACGGACAGACCGACACACGAGTCATCCTATAAGGGTTCAGTTTTTTCCTTTTGAGGTACGATACCCTAAAAATAGAGGCGTTAAGTCCTGGAAAAAGAGCACAGTTTCAAGTCCGTTACACCGTGATAGCCACTTATGATACGCAATACCAATGTTATGAAATTCACAGTTGTCATTAAAGTTCGGTGTACAACTGAAGCCAGTTAGTAGTGTCGTACTACGAAATAAAGCTAAGCTTATGCAAAGCGATCGAAGCGAATATCATTAAAATATCATAAATTCCAAGTGAATTAAGACATACTATGCTGACTCCAAATAGACAGGGATAAGGGCAGGCTCAGGCTGCAGGATGATGATGATAAATAAGGTCGAACGAAATAAACACTAGAGTGCTACAGCTAGTGCAACCTCAACCTTATTATTTTGTCACTGTCGCTACTGTCAGTGTCAGTGCAGTGTCATTGTCATACTGTTTATCTTGTCATTGTCAGTCTGTTGTCAAAAAGCTATTCAATTTGAAATTTTTCCTAAATGTTTTGTAATAGATTTGCATAACTTACAAAATAACTACCTACGTTGGTTTTCTAATAATGTAACAGAATAACTTCAGCAAAAAAACAATATAATGTTCTTTAGAAATGTTTGGTGTGCGGCCCAGATGACGAATAATTGGTACAAAAAATTTATAATTACAGGTTAAATAGGTGTTAAATTTGAAGTTTAATTATGTTTTTGCACATTTTAGTAGACCGTTGCTTCTCCAGCAAGGCCATGGTTACCCCAGCAATGTGCGGTTAGTGGTCCGCAACTCTATTCACAACAGTCGGCGAGGCGGCCGGCGGACGGCCCTAGAACCAGATCCATTATCACAAATACAAATAGAATCCGGACCACTATATGCTAGGACGCTGTGGAAACCCTTCTTTTTTACAGTTGGGGTGAGAATGATACTTATCATAATCAAAAAGTCATTATTTTTTTAATATATCTCTAAAAATATTATTGGTATTAATGAGAGCTTAAAGATGACTGTACAAGCATGTAAACCGACTGATAAGCAATCTCGCCAATATTGAAAATAGTAAAAAAAATTGCAAATAATAAATTCTAAAGCTTTTTTCATTAAGAATGACAACATCATCTAGAAATACCTGTTATCACTTCTAGGTATCTGCAATAAGTCTAACTGGCTGCGTGATTTGGGAATATGAGACTCTACGTGCACATGCCTCAACATTTTTAAACAAACCAAGCACCTGGCTGAGTGCTCAGCAAAAAAAAATCAAGACACATCTTGTATGTATCAAACTTTGACTCTTTAACAAAATTAATTGAATGTATGCAGTTTAGTTGCCAAACTAATTAGGTATTGAATTATGTTTTAGCAAAAAGCAGAGCCAGGACTACTAACCAAATGGTGGAGATCACTAAGAGATAGTGAGAAAGTGTTTTATCCCATATTGGCTGCTAATGTATTGGTTTTCTGTGCCTGGCGGGTTAGGGCTCTGCAGCCCTATATGATCAAATACTTCTGCTCAAACCCATCAGGAAGTATGTTTTCATTTAATTCAATGAGGATCATGCATGATTTTTGATGAATAAGAAAAGTTAATAATAGAGTTAATTTGATTTCATAATCAGGTTCAAGATGCCTTCCAATGTTATTGTCTACATTCAGCCATTACTCAGCAATGCACTTAGCTGCAAATATGTATGTTCTATACAGCTTCATGCCAGGTGAGTTACCTACTTTTATAAATTATTAATAAGCATGTATTGTAGCAGTGTAAACTTCTGAAAACTATATTTAGAGTGTACTGGGGTAATTCCGAAAAAGGATATATTCCGAAAGTGGATATATTCCGAAAGTTCAAACTTTCTACTAATGGTAGCAATATTTTCGTATTGGAAAAATTGGTTATGACGCCATCTTGATTGTCCTCGCCGCATCAGTCGTCGTCAGACGCTAGTGTCAACATTACGTGCGTATCATCAATTAAGTATGTGAAAAGAGTGATTTTCGCAAAATTTTTGTTGATTCATAATAACCCCAACCCTGATATTTTGTGTGAGGGGTAAATACGATTGAAAAAGAAAAGTAAACTTCGGTCAAAGCACAATAAAATTACCTTGTTAATTTAAAAAATATGTCTTGTGTAAGCTGTAATTTATTGAGTGTGCATTATAGGTTAATGTATAATAAACAAGTTTTTATTATTGTAAAGATTTATCTCAATTGGTAATCCTTAAATAATAACTTTTGAATAATTTTGGAATAACCCCAAGATTGGTTAGTAATTTCCCCTTTAAAAAAAAACCAGTCAAGGGCGAGTCGGACTCGCGTACCGAGCGTTCCGTCCCTACCGGAATGTAGGTCCGTAGGTCAACCGGAAGTACCCTATAGGTTTTGGTTCGAAAACCTATATGGTAGTTCCCGTTGACCTAGAATCACCAAATTTGGCAAAAAGCAAGGTCTTACAGCACAAATAAAGGAAAAAATCCGAAAAACAAAAAAAAAGTTGTAAATTAAGGTAAAGGAAAAAATTCATTTTGGGCTAAATTATGAAAGTGCCGGTCAAACAATAAAAAAGTTACATTCCGTTAGAACATGTACTTCTCTTCACTTTTCACTATGGTACCAGATGTGTAGGGCCACTCCCTGCGCTGTTATACGAGTTTGAAAAATACTGTTTTCAGTATGTTTTAGTTAAAAGAATAACAGTAATCTAATTATAGTAATAGCTTTCTATGCCAGTAAACATAGTTTAGTTTCTCAACTACAGTTGAGAAACTAAGCTCTAGGGTTATTCTCCACATAACTACAGTAAGCGAAATAAAGTTTTTTTTTTTTTTTTTCACCAATACTCGTATTAGCTTATTGAAATAGGTATCACTAATATTAACTGGTATTAAGCCTATTTAGTGGTTTCTATTTTCTCTAAACTTTTCAACTTTTATTTACTTTTTTTTTCACGAAAACAAGTTTTAAATGTTATCAACTCCTGTATTCTCCGTAACCAAAAGGTTTTTAATGTTTGTTACGCAATTCCAAATATGGCAAGCTATTGCGAGAGGCATATCTGCACATACTGAAACATAGTCCGGTACAAAAAATTCATAATGACGGGGAGTCTTTGACTCTCGGCTTCGTTAAGCTTCTTTTTACAACCGTTATTTATGTTCCTACATAAAATAATGTATTTTTTATTTCACTGTTTTTACGTGTATAGAACGGCTAAATAGACCTAAAACCAGTTAATACTAGTGATACCTACGATTGATACATATTTCAATCATCCAATATTAGTACTGGAGAAAAAAATAACTATTTCGCACACTGTAGTTATGTGGAGAACAACCCTAAAGCCTTAGTTTCACAGTAAAAGATAATAACTGTAATGTTAACTGGCATAAAAATATTACTATAATTAGATTACTGTTATTCTTTTATCTAAAACATACTGAAAACTCATATAACAGCGCAGGGAATGGCCCTACAGATTTGGTCCCATAATGAAAAGTGAAGAGAATAAATAACATGATCCAACGGATTTTTTTTTTTTTTTGTTTGGCTGCATTTAGCCCAAAAATGTATGTTATCGCGAAAATCTAAATTTGCCCATATCTTTTTATCGTGTTGACTCAGGACCTTGATTTTTATACATCTAATAGGGACTACCTATAGACCTCAGTATCTGGTATAAATTTCAACTTGCTAGGTCCACCTGTTCCTGAGAAAATCGGTGGTGACACGGACAGACAGACGGACAAGAGAGTGATCTTATAAGGGTTCCGTCTTTTACCTTTTGAGGTACGGAACCCTAAAAATATAACTCAATAATTCACAATGTTCTATTTACCGAATTCAATTACATATTTATGAATTTAATATATCCATAGGTTAAATCTTTCCGTCGCATACTATTAGCAGTAAATATGAAACTGAAGGTTTAGTAGTCATCTCGTAAAAATTCTCGTCGGATTTACCCTAGTCCCCAGTAAACCGTACATTATACTATATTTCATAATAGAACAATTTTCAATTAATGTTTCTGTCTGTCAATATTAAAAAAAAAGAAAAGAATTCCTGGCTTTATGCCATAATTTTAGGATTGATCGCGTTTTAATTGTAAAGGTCTCCACACAGTATCGTAATCAGTCACAGAAATAGCTGCTCTGAGTTTTGAGTTTATGGGTTCATTTTAGCTTTTCATGTGCCAATACAATTTAAACAGTGTTTACGAAAATGTGTTATCTAATGAGATAGCTGCTGTCTAATTACGTAACACATTTTCGTATACCTACGAATAAGACTAATTTGTTTCATTTTGACAGTTCAACAACATTCATTGCGTTATTTACGTTGTTGAGCAGATTTTTTTCCAACTTATGAAGCAATGTATTAGCAATCTGTTTCAAAACGATTCAGATTGTGATTGATTTTGTATTACGTAATTTGGGTATGGTCTGGTTATGGTTCAGGATAGCGGGTGGAAACTTTCAGTTATTGGTGTAATATTAACCAAACACTGAAAAAGTTATTAATTTTTTTACTGACTTTTAAATTGCGTATTATCACATTTATCACAGATTAGTCCCTCCGCAAAATTATTTAAATAAAAAGCGACTCTTGCATTGACACATAAAGTGCAATTCAGATCGCACAGCGCGAATTACCTACAGCTATATTCATTCACCTAGAAGTTTCCTCTCTTTCTATCACGTTACTCTTATATCTTCTGGCTACGTTACGCCCACTGAATTTTACAAGTCGAGAGCCCGCCGCGTACCTACATACTTGTAGCTTCATACCTAAAATGCGAAGTGACCCATCTGTATTCATCTGTAATATTATTTTTCATAGGTACCTTGCAGAACTTTGGAAAAGATACTTATTAGAAAAAAAAAAAATGCACGACGAAAATGACAATAATAATAGACATATATTTTTTCTCCAAACAGCTGCAGTAGCTTCATTAGGAAAGGAACAGTTTGTAGCCATGTACTTGAGTGCTGGTGTAATTAGCAGCTTTGCCAGCTTTCTGTACAAGGTTCTACTTAACCAACCTGGTCTTAGTCTTGGTGCGGTAAGTATACTTTCAATATAAATAAGTATAGTTCAATACCTATATAGAAACAACCCATTAATACAATCAGCGTCACAAACATAGTACAGGGTGGCAGGGACGCATATAAGCAGAGTCCACCAACTGAGTTTTGAATATGGCTTCTGATTGGTCGTTAAACTCCCATACTCATAACTCAATTGGTGGATTTTGTATTGTCTACAAAATCCACCAATTGAGTTTGAAACAACAAGGATGATTTGATCATTCGAATTTTCGGGAAAACCATAGGGATATTGTGAAAACATGGATAATTAAACAATGGTGCCGATTCCCTTGTTCATAAACTAAACTAAATTTAAGTTCAGTGCATCTTTTTCTTTCTATTTCATTAACTCTTGTTGAGAAGGCGCGCTATGAGCAATTTACTCACACAAAAATTGAAACCAAAATTTTTTGGTGATACCGACGCCCTGACGTCTCAAACGCCTAGGTATCTTCCTAACTATTCATCCCCTTCCCCCTGACGCAACTCTCATACCGGTCAGTTCTGTTACGACCGGCGGCCGCGCAGCGAAGTGTTTGTGGAGGCCGCGTACCATCGTGCGGGAATTTGCTCATCACGCGCCCATCCGTGTAAGTATTTATTTTTCCAATAAAAAAGTATTATTGTATTTTTTGAATATATTATTTTATTTATTTATATTATATTGGTTAAATATTACGTAAATACTCTATAGTAATATTTTAATAATAATATTTTTTGTTTATAGCTACAACACACATGTAAAATGGGCGATCGACGTCACGCACAAATTTGTTCGCGGCTGGAAGAGGATTCTAGTGATGAATGCGTGGAGAACATTATCGTCAGATATCAAGTTCCTAATGAAGCGATTTGTCCGGCTCCTAGCCCTTTTGCCGAGCCTAGGCCAAGTGGATTCTGTTCAATAATATGTCCTAGACGTAAGAATAGACGGTCAAAAAAAGCTTGCACTATGTGCAAGCAATTACTCTGCACCGAACATACCACATATATGTGTTCAGTGTGTTTCGAGAGGCACACTACTGTAAATCTCATGGACGAGTCATTTTTTTAAGTTTTTTGTTATGTAAGATTTTTTATTGTGATTTATGAAGACTGTTAAAATTAGAAAATAAAAATAAGTTGATTTGTTATTTGCTTTAAAAGTTGCATTTATGTTTCATAGTTTTAATTAAAATACATACATAACATCACGCCTTGTTTCCCCGAAGGGTTGGGCAGAGGTGTCCCTGTAGCAGGTACACCCACATTTCGCCAGTTATGTTTAATTAAAATACTTATTTACTTATTAAACCTTGCTGTATTCATATAAATCCATTATAATCCGATAAGTACTATAAAAGCAGAAATATGAGCATTTAAAGTAGTGTAAGTAATTTGCTCGCGCGCGCCTCTCCGTGCAACAAACTGAGGCGCATCTTCTCACGGGATAGGAAAAGGACAGAAGATAAATTTTAGTTTAGTCCTGTCAAATTAATCAGGCTAGCTCGAGGCAATCATAGCGTGACCAGCGAAGCAGTCATAGTGGGTCAATGCTTGTATAGTGCTTTACTCAAAAATGCAAGTACCTAATCTAAATAAAACCAGCAAGTAATTTCAATAAAGAATATATTAATTAACTGGAAATTTAATTAAAATGACAATTATGAAAAGTACAGTTACTAAAATTCAGCACCGACTTCCCGGTTTGATATTACTAATAGTTTGCGATAATTTTAATGCGGTGTTTGACTGCTGTATTATTTCTTCATTTATTACACAAAAAAGTCACTAACAAAAATAAAATTTTCGCTGAACCGCGCTTTTCTTACTTCTTTGTTTTTTTTTTTACAATGTTAGTTGGAACTATACAGCCAAATATGGAATAAAATCTTTTTGTACCTATCTCTATAAATACAAACAGCTGTGTTTTAAATAAAATCTTTTTACATTTGATTTTTTAAAACGTTGAAACGTCAAAATAGCGGCATTTTGCCGGCCTGTTAGAGCGACCAGCAAAACTTTGCCGGCCGCTCCTTGAAAAAGAACGGCAAGGTCGACTTTGCTCAAACAAGGTTGTCAAAATAATGACCACATTACATGCATTTTTGAGTAAATTTAGTTTAGTTTGTGAACAGGGGAATCGGCACCAATGATGAAAACATTTTTGTGAGCAACTTGGAAGTAGCATTCGCCGGCCGCTGCTGCGGCACCGCTCGCTTCGCTCGCACGGCTCGCGCGCTTTTGGTCACAGTTCTAACCTAACCTATTTCACCCAGTTCAAAATGACGAATCATGTATCCGCCGCAGAAATGTTTTCACCATTGTCTAATTATCTAGTCGCAGATTGTTTGATTCTTCATTTTGAACTGGGTGAAATAGGTTAGGTTAGAACTGTGACCAACCGCAGCTGCGGTTGGCGAGCGCTACTTCCAAGTTGCTTGCAGAAACGTTTTCACCATTGTCTAAATATCCGTGTTCCACGGATTTCGCGGATACAAATTCCACCTTCAGAGTTGCAATTTTTGTGCAAAATCCATTATGAGAGTTTAGCAACCAATCCGAGGTTGTTTCAAACTCAATTGGTGTATTTTGTAGAAGAACGACCAATCAGAAGCCACATTCAAACTCAGTTGGTGGACTCTGCTTATATGCGGCAGGGACATTGACGAATCTGTTACCATGGATTCAGTACCTACAAGATTCTGAACCAGTGCGTTGAAAATTTTAGTCGGTTATTTATTTTAAAAAATCTGCTGTTTCATAGAATAGTGAAATACCAACGCGGTCAAAATTTTTCTAATTCGCAGTGTCAGACCGTATCGTGCTCATCTTACGAGATTTTTTGTCGGATCGCACCTTTCGCTATCGCATCGACGTTTCATTTTCATCTCATCTTCACGCTGTTCACCAGTGACTTTCCCAAGAGTAAAAAAGCTTTGACGGGGTCCGCTAGGGCCGATGCCTGCCGTCCGCGCGGGAAAGTCCGAAAGGATTACCGTGGCCCCTGACAACATACAGGCAACTGAAGGAACACGGGTGGGTTTTAGTCAGTAAGAGTCTGACGCCCTCCTTGGGTGGAGCCCAGAGCGGGAGAATGTTATTTGATCATTTCCCACACAAAAAAAAAAGGTTTACTTGGCTTTATTTGCCGACGACAGGGCTATTTACTATACTACTCGCTGTCGTCGGGACTCTATCGCTCGCACTCTTCGAACCTCCGCAAACGTCTTAGACGATTGGAAAATGAGGAATTGAGGTCAACCCCGATAAGAGTCAGGCGGTTCTCTTCTTGAGGCCGCGTCTCAATCACCTACATCCCAGACCGATCACTATGTGTGGCAAGCCGATCCCTTGGTAGTCTCAGCGAGCAAAATACTTGATCCTTGACCACCATCGAGCAGTGAGCACATAAAGGCGGCTCGTTCGCGTTCAGTAGGCTCAGTTTCATATTGACCGCACATAGCAAAATGTCACTCAAGTGTAAATTGCGTATCTATAACGCGATCATCCCTTCCATCATGATCTATGCTTGCATCGTCTTCGCACACGCTAAGCCACTCTATTTCCATAGGATGCAGACCCTCTAGAACCGATTCCTAAGAAACCTCACGGGAGCCCCCTATGTTCGCAATCAGAATCTTCTTTCTCAGAATGCAGTTCACGAAACGCCTCTCAAAGCGATTTTTTACTGCACCCCAATCGCCTGATTGGGGCGGCCGCCCGATACAGTCCTTTCCCCATTAGCAAGATTCGCCGACCGAGGCATACTCTCACCATACCCGTAAAAAAAAAGTAATATATTGTAACGTTCAATTTTTTAAAATAAACATAATAATTATTAAAATCTTAAAACTAGGCTTCTTTTAAGCATTTGTTTATTTATAATGAAACCAAATTGCCAAGTTCTATCATACTCAACGCGATGCGCGTGACCTCGAGTCGCCACACAGTCCGTTGGCGAGGCCCTTTTCCCTCTCTCCTGACATACCCGGCCGTCAATCTGTGCGCGCCGGTTCGACACCGTCATGTGCTAGCTAGGGAGATTCACGTTCGCGTCGCTCATTCTCAGGAACGCGACCCTTGCACGTGAGACCTC
Organism: Agrochola litura; assembly: GCA_949152395.1. Lineage (NCBI taxonomy): Eukaryota > Metazoa > Arthropoda > Insecta > Lepidoptera > Noctuidae > Agrochola > Agrochola litura. Next base: position 15,417,909 of record OX424493.1, read on the forward strand.
CCCGACAGCCACGGTTGTTTTCGCTGGCAACAGTTTTTATTGACTCGTATTAGTCAACCCTATTAAATTCTGTGTTTTCGTAACTCCATACTGGGGTCCAAAGTTCCGGCTAACACCATCCAAAGTTCCGGCTACACCCTTCCAAGTACCGGCTTATACGTTGCCGTCGTGCTCCATGCAGGGTACTTATTTACCCGCGTGAGCACGTCGAGCCATCTACGGGTCAGGCGCGACCAACCGCCGACCGTCACACTTCCTGGCGTCTGCAGCGTGGCACACCCGCTGGGGTCATCGTCGCACCAGGCTGAGCCAGGAGAGTACTGCGCTACTCCCAAGGGAATTAAGGGAATCTTGTGACCATAAACCTACCCCCTTTTTAAGGTTCCGTAGTAAACAAGGAACCCTTATAGTTTCGTTATGTCCGTCTGTCTGCCTGCCTGCCTGTCTGCCTGTCCGCGATCTAGCTCAGAGACCCTTAGTACTAGAAAGCTGTGGATTCAGGAATCCGTTTGCAAAATATTAAGCGTTAAATTGCTAATTTTTGTTAAGAGTCAAAGTCCCCCCCCCCCCCCATTCCGTCACAATATGCCATGCAAAAATATTTAGTTATATATGTTATAATTCCGCAAAAACTAGATCCAGGCATATTTTGCATATTTTTGCGGGCGGGAGGGGCGGTGTTGTATTCTGCATCCAAGCCTGGATCTAGTTTGTGCCAAATTAAAACTTAGTATTTTTTACTTTTTTTTATCCTTTACATACATGAAGCTACATTCAGGCAATACTTACACTACTACACAGCTTGCTATATTGCGAGATTGTTTACTCATTATGTAAGCCAAATGACGTGTGCACGGCTAGACATAGATCTCCCCCAAGCATCGCCACAACAATCGGTCCTGCGCATCCCATGGCCACGACTGATGGTTGACCGATAAAACTAACTTCCGGCGTCGGCGTCGTTGAAAATCAAGTACCTACAAGATATCTCGTTATTATTATATAATCCTACAATAATAATATAATGTAATCCAATAATAATATTAATGTTCCTTTTTTCTTTCTTTCAGTCGGGTGCAATAATGTCCGTTTTGGCCTACGTGTGTGTTCAATATCCTGACACCAGGCTAAGCATAATCTTTTTGCCTATGTACACATTCGCTGCTGGCACGGTAAAGCACAACACATACTTTGCTTTGATGGTATGGGTAGTTTAATACCTATATTAAAAAATATATGTTTATGTTGCAGGCTATAAAGGTCATAATGAGCGTTGACTTAGCTGGCGTAGTTTTTGGATGGAAATTCTTTGACCACGCGGCGCATCTTGGTGGCGCTTTATTTGGAATGTGAGTATAAAACTAACATGTCCTCTATAGATAATTGCAAAACTATGTATTAAATAATAACACTGAAATATTGTTTAAGACAGTGTGTGTACAAGAATTTTTAAAAGACGCAAGGTGAGACGGCGTTAATACATACAGGTTCTAGAAGGTAGGTTAAGTTACAGCTATGATTTCAAAAAAATTGCGGCACTAGGCGGCAATGCATTTAATTTTGTTACTGATGGCCCTTTCTCAACAAGTTGATTCGCTTAAATCATTGCGCCTATTCAATTGAAAGCGAAATTATTAATATATATTCTATTCTAAACATTTTGATGAAATTTCGCGCCTCCGGATCTGCATGTTTTGCCCTTATCGGGTCTGTCATGAAACGCGACGGCAGTCGGTGCTAACTCTATTGATTGTTTTCTTTTTTAAGTGAAAGCTTCTTTAGGCGCGTTGGGCATTTTTGAGATGGGACTTAACCATTGATTTCGCGACACTGTGATGACACCAGCTTTTGACCATAAAAAAGACATCAACACGTTGATTACCGCGGTGAAGATTTTTTTCAAGTTTTCACTTCTGTCGGCACTCCCGGAGTGCCACTGTTTTATTTCGCATGTGCCGTTACAGTGTACTGTATCCAGCCAGGAGTGGGTGGAAACTTTAAAACTCGATGTGTCATACTAGCGCCCGTACCTCATCATCATCAGCCTATAATGTTCCCACTGCTGGGACACAGGACTCCTCTCTGTGAGAGGGAGTGGGCCGTAATTCACCACGCTTGCCCAGTACGGTTTGGTAGATGTCACATGTCTTCGAATTTTACCCGTCCCGTACCTACCAAAATTAAATCCCTTGTCGTGTAGTGGTAAATAAACCACCTATCCTACCTAGGTAATACGTCTCTGTATCCTCAATGTCAATTTCATTTCCAGGGCTTGGTGTCACTGGGGTACCACCGGCTTATGGGGGAACAGAGATAAATTCCTGCAGTATTATCATACTCTTAGGAAAAACGACGCGGAAAGGTAGCAACTTGACGAACTGGCAAATACATAGTATAACAATTTTTGTTAAGAAAATTTAAAAAATGTAACCTGACAAATTATATTATAATGTTTGAAAAATAAAATTTTGTTTTTATTGATGGATGGTGATAGAAATTAAATTATAATTAATGACTGTAAGCAGAAAATATGAGTGCATAGAAAGAAATTTATTATTATTTATAACAACAACTTTACTGTAAATATAAAAACAGATATTATTAAAAATGCATTTCACAATATTGACTGTCAATATGGTTTTCATAATCAAGCCTTCAGTATTTTGGCGTGGAAGTCGAAGTGTTCGCCGATGTAAGTGGAGATGTGGTAGTACGAGTGGTCATAACCTTCGCGTAAATTAAGTATGACTGGCACACCGACTGACCGGCACGCTTCCACCAAGTTTTCAGGAAGTAATTGCTTCTCCAAGTAAAATTTGTCACTAGACCCCTGGAAAAAGAAACAAAATATATTATTTTTTTATTCTCAGATTGTCCCAAAGCAGAGGAAACACCTATTCGCAAAAAAAGGCCTAGCCTTAGGAAACAACCCGAACACAACATTCAAGTTATATTTGCACAAAAAAAGCTTTTTTTTTTTAGCAAAATTAACTTCTTCAATATTCAAATTTTGTTTGGCCAAAATGGAAAAAAAATAGATGAATGTCATGGTATTATTCAAAGATTTTGATTCAATTAATTTGTTAAGTAATCTTACCTGGTCAAGAAGTAAAGTGAGTGGGGGTCCATCATATTTCTTGACTAACTCTGTCGCATCCCACTCAGCCCATTTGGATTTGTCTTCTCCCAAATACCCATTAAAGACCTTGATACCCCATGGACATTCCATAGGGTTGCAGATAGGTGCAAATGCACTTACTGATTTGTACAAACCAGGGTTTTTAAGGGTGGATACTAAAGCTCCATGACCCCCCATGCTGAAAAAGTAATATTTAATTTAGGATCTCTAACAAAAATATATTGTATAATATGACAAATACACAATGGATAATAATAAGTATGTGTTCACTAATGCAACCCGTGCGAGTTAAGGCGTAGATATATGATTTTAGTGACTTTTAAACCTGTTATTACGCCTTCAAATAATACAAGTAAATTATGCAAAAAATGTATGTTAAGTAATGCAAAAGTCTGGCAAACGAAAGTAGACACTTGAATTATTTTGCAAACTTTTTATATGGCAATGCTAAACTAATGTCAACCTCAATTTGCCAAAACAAGATATTGTTGGTGATTTGTTGTGATCTTGATACAGCATTTATTAAATGCTGCATTTATGGGGTTTAATAAATATGAATCTTTTCACATGGAAGTTTTAGATTCAGATTTTGATTATGGTATCACTACTAATTTTGGTTAATATTCACATTATTAACCAAAATTATTATAGAATATTGTTGTTTTTTTATTCGAATTACTGCATAATACCTAAAGACGTATTTTTTCGAAATGTCAAGAAACGTCTCTTTGATTTGATCTCATAATAGGTAATGGCACGATTTTAAACAAATAATTCTAAAGTATCAAATTAGGTTATTCCAGGTATGTCATACTCGGGAGGAAACGCCCGGGTGTCACCATTGTGTGGATCGCCCGGAGGACACGGTGGAGCATACGGTGGAGGTCTGCCCGGCTTGGGCGGGGCATCGCCATGTCCTCGTGGAGGCGATCGGCAGCGGTGATCTCTCGCGTCCGGCTCTGGTTCAGGCCATGGTACGGAGCGAGAGGAAATGGCAGACCGTCACCTCCTTCTGTGAAACGGTAATGCTCGCGAAGGAGGAGGCGGAATGCGTGAGGGAGAGGCAAATTTCGCGCCCTCACGCCCCTAACCGCCGCAGGAGGAGACGCCCGGGGCGGGAATTGCGAGCCGATTTCCGGCCACCGTAGGCGCGGGCTTGCGGACGGTGTTCAATGGGTAGCTCGCCGTCCGATAAGGACCAAGCCCGGGTCGACGGCGCGTTTTGTTCCACGCGCGCCTCAACGAGATGTCAGCAGAATTGACGGGGTCCGCTAGGGCCAATGCCTGCCGGGGCTGCGAATATGGGCCGAAAGGGAAATCGTGGCCCCCGGCAACAGGGCAACCGAAGGAACACGGGTGGGATTTAGTCAGTAAGAAGTTATTTGATAATTTCCCACACAAAAAAAAGGGAAAAAAACGTATGTCAGACTAATTTTGGGGTTGCTATGCCGATATTTTTTAAATTTGCCGCGCTTTTTCAGTCTGTACTTTCGTTTGCCAGACTCTATATTAGAATGCATTCATCAATTCTATATGTGAATAAATAAGTAAGTACTGTAGTAAAATACTTTATGAAATAAATTCCGGAAGTAATGTCTACCCAAAGCATATAATAAATCGACCGTAGCAATTAACATTGTCGGATGTATCCCACCCGTGTTCCTTCGGTTGCCCTGTTGCCGGGGGCCACGATTTCCCTTTCGGCCCATATTCGCAGCCCCGGCAGGCATTGGCCCTAGCGGACCCCGTCAATTCTGCTGACATCTCGTTGAGGCGCGCGTGGAACAAAACGCGCCGTCGACCCGGGCTTGGTCCTTATCGGACGGCGAGCTACCCATTGAACACCGTCCGCAAGCCCGCGCCTACGGTGGCCGGAAATCGGCTCGCAATTCCCGCCCCGGGCGTCTCCTCCTGCGGCGGTTAGGGGCGTGAGGGCGCGAAATTTGCCTCTCCCTCACGCATTCCGCCTCCTCCTTCGCGAGCATTACCGTTTCACAGAAGGAGGTGACGGTCTGCCATTTCCTCTCGCTCCGTACCATGGCCCGAATCAGGGCTGGACGCGAGAGATCACCGCCGCCGATCGCCTCCACGAGGACACGGCGATGCCCCGCCCAAGCCGGGCAGACCTTCACCGTATGCTCCACCGTGACCTCCGGGCGATCCACACAGTAGTGACACCCGGGCGTTTCCTCCCGCTTTATCCTGAACAGGTACCTCCCGAAACAGCCGTGTCCGGTGAGGACCTACGTCAGGCGGAAGGTGAGGACGCCGTGGCGCCTCTCTGGCCACTTCTCAAAGAGGGGTCTTATCGCCGCAATTGTGGCGTGCCCAACGCTGGGTTGCGACAATCTCACTCCATTCCGCCATGAGATCACGCCGGAGCTCTGTCCGCTGTGCCGCAATTTCTTGCGGCATCGAAGTTAAGCCCCGGCGTTTCGCCTCCTCGCGCCACTCCCAAATGTGCGCGAGGACCTTTGCCTCCAGATCCCATGGCGGTAATCCGGTAAGGAGGCTCGCCGCCTCACAGGAGACCGTGCGGTATCCTCGGGCCAGCCGGATGGCCATGACCTTCTGGGACGCGGGCTGGCTGCCGCCTCAATGAAGGCGCCCACACCGGCGCCCCGTAAAGGGCCATGGACCGCACGACCCCCGCGTAGATTGGGCAGGAGCCGCTTCAAGACAGCCCCGGCCCGGTCCAGTCTGGGAGCCAAACGTCGGAAATGCTCCACGAAGTTCCACCGGCTGTCAAAGACGAGTCCCAGATACTTCATCGTATCCACAAGATACCTGGGGTTTATAGTTGACGCGTGTTTAACTTGACATTCGCATATTGAGATTGTCACGGCAAATTCCTTGAGTTAGAAAGAGCCCAAAGGTCACTTATAAAAGTTATGTACTATAAACCATACAGATACCTCACAGTCGATCTATATAGAATCAGTGGCTTACTTTCAGTAAGAAAACTTTACGACCCTATATTTGCATAAATCGATTCCATTTAACCAAGACAGGCAGGAGAAAAGACGAAAGGATGTAGTGGCTTACTTCCAAAGGGTCCAAACCGCTTTTGCACGGCGTCAGTATGCAACCCAATCAGCCTATATTTATAATAAAATAAACGTAAAATTAAGGTTTCACCATTCTCATACGTATGCAAAAAAGTAATAATAGAGTGACTTAAAACCTTAACATACGAGGAAACTGAGCAAGTTTTGGCTAGACTTGGTTAAAGTTTCTTTTTATTTCTTTCTTATTAATAATGTATTTTTACATTATTGATGGGAGGGAAACGAAGGGAAACTCACAGAGTTTAATTTATAAATTGCGCTTCGAACACATCGGCACTTCAAAGAAGACATGCACATTCACCCATACAAACATACACACAGCAACAAAACATGTTTTAAAAATAAGACGCACACACAGTTCCACACAGGCATACAACTACAGTTACACAAAGAGCTGCAAATTAGTAGTAGTTAGTAGTAGTAGTTTATAAGTAATTTACTGTTATCTTTTCTTCCTAAATTTAATTTTAGTCACCTTTTGTAAAAAAATCGTCTCAATGTTGTTAATAATTAAGGGAAAGAGCGAGATAGCCCCAACACAAGTATTATCAATTACTTACTGGGGATGTCTCATTTATAATCCATGTAACTGTTTTGGGACAAATAAACAATTTTCATTTCTACTCTACTCGATGAGTAAAAAAAACCGGCCAAGTGCATGTCGGATCACGCACAATGTAGGGTTCCGTAGTTGGGATGAAATTATCCCAAGACTTAACTTTGTAGTTGAAAAAAAAAAACTTTCATACGGAATGTATGGGAGAACATGTTTTTACAACCGTAAATCTAAGTTGGTCGATTATTACTCATTAACTTGTAAAACCTACTCAGCTGTGATAGTTTTTCTTTTAAATTCGTTATATAAGCTACTGCCGTGAATTTTTTCACATATCTAAAATTAACCATTTAGCTGACTCTAACAAAAATTTGCACTTTAAAGCTTAATATTTCGCAAACGGATCTCTGAATTCAAAAATGGTTTTAACACACTCACAATGTTTTTGAAAGACCTTTCCAACGATACCCCTCACCAAGGGATAAAAAATAACATCCCCACTTTACGTGTAGGGGAGGTTACCCTAAAAAAATATTTTTAATCATTTTATTTTACCACGACAGACAGACATGGCTAAACTAAGGGTTCCTTGTTGACTACGGAACCCTAAAAATGACACATGCCAGGTAAAGATTTTTTTTTTTTTCAAAATTAAAAGTTTATTGTATGGTCCTTTTAATTTTATTTAATTTTTATTATTTGTTGTTTTAGCGGCAACAGAAATACACAATCTGAAATTTTCAACTGTCATGAGATACAGCCCGCTGACAGACAGACGGACGGACGGACAGCGGAAGCTTAGTAATAGGGTTCTGTTTGGCACCCTTCGGATACGTTTGATCCTTAAAAACGATATACTTTTAAACTGGATATTTTCATGATTTTTTTCAGGGACCGAAACCGGTATGTTCAATATGGGTATTTTTCGGTTAATATATTTTAATACAGGTATTTTAAAGGTTACCTTAAATTGAATACAACCAGTTTTAATACCGGTTACCGAAATAATAAAAATTACGTCATCTTAGACGTGCCTGATGTCGAAACAAAATATTAGTTAGGATTTGATACATTTTCGATACTTGATATTTTTTATATCAATATATCGCAATAATAGGTATCGCCAAAAAATATTGATATATCGAACAAAGAATCGATGTATCAATATTTTTTCTACAAGCCACAGTTTCCACAACTATGTTAATAATAACTGTTAATAGTAAGACCAATATTGTGTATTTAAAGTTATGCCTGGATTTTGGATTCTCAAAACTCAACTCAAACTCAGTAAAGCATTTATTTCAATTAAACCATTTACAGGCACTTTTGAATTGTCAAGGAATCGGTCAGTCAGAAATAGATATGAAGCTAGTTGCCCATTCCAAAGCGTAGTAGGTACCTATGGACAAGAACGGGCAAGAAACTCCACGGACACTCTTTTTTATTAGTAGGCCAACCACAGTATGCTATGGTATTATTTCACAATACCATAGCAAATTATTCAAGTCTTAAAATGCAGTTTGCCTAAAAAACTATGCACAAGGACCCAAAATCAACTTGATTTAAATAATAAGTAGGTATATTTTATAGATTTACCTGTGGCCCATAATGCCAATCCTCTCAGCATCAACCACATTGCTAAATGCTTGCAGCACTAATTCATAGAGTTCCTTATTAAGATAACTGCCCATTCTGTAATTCTTTGACCATGGTTCTTTAGAGGCATCGAGGTAAAATCCAGCAGCTACTCCAAAGTCCCAGGAATCATCATCACCAGGGATCTTCACGCCTCTGGGAGATGTGTCTGGGCCCACAACAATGATTCCATGCTCTGCTGCATACCTATAAAATATAATTAATAATTATATATTTGTCAAGCATTTCCTGATACAATTATGATCTTGTGTTCACATATTTTGTACCTAAAACTATTATTATTAAGAAAAACAAGTAGTATAATGCCTAATGATAAGCTTCTTAATATTTTCGATAAGGACAATAATTAGCAAGTTATGGTTATAATTAACATACAATTTTATAATCTGCACAAGTTCAAAAAGCCACATAAACACATTTTATATCTTTGTAATGGACTGACATAATGGTATGTTATAAAATAGATAGGTTTTAATAAATGTACCTAGGGAATCTAAAGCATCATTCAATATTTAATTCATCAGCATTTCAATACAAAGGAGCACGGTGCGGCCCACCTTGTAGTGTGTGATGCAAAGAGTACGGAGTATGGTTCATACGAAATTTATGAAAGTTCACTCTTGTGCACACTGGTATAATTTTGGAGTATCAGGTCTCTGTTGCGTGGCACCTCCTTGTATTATTATAGAATGATACGCGATCATGTGACACATTTTGCATCCAAACTAGTGATACTAGGAGGATTTTTGAAATGTGTTGTGTTGTGCAGCGGCATGCCCTTATCTGTGTCAGCCTTAACTGTAGGAATGTTTCTGTACACTGTATTAGGTGAATGAGGGCCAAGAAAGGTGAAGTTAGAGCACTTGGTTTCCACAAGGGGCAGTCTTCACCACAACTAATCACTTGAGACCTTGATATCACTACCACACAACAATTTTTTTTTTTATATTTTAAAAAATGGAATGATGTGTTGAAATTAAGGCAGTAAATGTATGACTTTATTGCCTTAATTTCCAAATTATTCTATTACATATTTTTTATGTTGATTGAATTTTTCAATCCTCAGTCACAGTAGACAAAAAAACAAAAAGGTAATTAAAAAAAATACCTTTGGAACCCTGATTTAGTGATGAAGTTCTGCTCACTGCAAGTCAGTCCAGAAAGGTAGAATATGACAGGCAACTTGACATCACCACACTCCGCCTGGGGTGGCAAGTATACTGAGAAGTTCATTTTACATTTTAGTTCAGATGACTCATGGGAGTAAACCTTCTGATGACCCCCAAATATCTTATTTGATGAAACTAATGATAAACCTTCCATGGTGGTTTTCTGAAATCATAAAAATAGCATATCACACCCATATTAATGAGGGTGACAGAGGGCAATGTTCAAAATTATAAGATAAAAATTAAGTAACTTTACATGTGCATGACATAGACCAAATACCATAACATAGATGAAACTTTCAAAAAAATAATTCTAAACCAATCTTTAGGTTGACTTTGTATTTTTTTAATCTATGTAGGTACTTATTCATAAATAGTATAAAACAAAGACTCTTTTCGTATCTATCTGTGTGCCAGCATTTATTCCGGAAGGAGTAAGAGTTTATCTAAGTAATTGACGTAGTACCTACTCAACTGAAAATGTATTGAGGCATGATATATATTATAGTCATCCTACAGAGTGCAATTTTTTTTTTTACTATAACAAGAAATAAATATCTTTGTTGCGTAAGTAGACAAATTATACTAACTAAATAATGAAACCGAGACCATGACTTTTATATCAACTAATAAATAAATTAACATTCAGCACATCATGTGAAAAAACTTACCGTGACGTAAGCTACGATTAGGTAGTACGTAAAGAAATATAATATATATCTTTGGGTGTTACCGACCGGTCAAATTTTAATAAAATGATTTATGATACCGGCTGTTTTGAGGAAGAAAAATTTTATAAATAGTAAGTAACTACGTTTCTCTGGGATTACCTGCCTTGTGAGTGTTACGCAAAACTGTAGCAGTAAATTAACTGTGCGGTAATTGGATCGAAAAGGTGCGTGAATACCGATAACTCCTTCCAATAGCACAAAACTACATCGACTGAATGACACCCAGTGTTGCCAACTCCAAAAGTTCAAATTATCGAGATCCCACGTTGAAATTATCGTTTTTTGGGCAAAATTATCGTACAGACGCCAGCACATCAACCTACCCAAAACTGTCAAATTTTCCCAATCAACTTTGAACATTATTAATCAGCGATAAAGTTGAAAATCCATTAAATAAATTTGACAGATTGTAGAAGCTTGAAGTGCTGGCGTCTGTACAAAAGAAAAATGCAAAAATAAAAAAAAAACGTGAGTCGGCCATCAAAAAACAATAAATACTCCATTTTAAATAAAATTAGATATTTAAACAAACCTTTTTACAGTTCTTTCAACCAGATTTGACTTCTATACTGTAGGAATAAGGATGGCATTAAAAGCAAAAAAATGGTTACAATACCAACTGTTTACTGTAGGTGCCATTTGACATGCCACCAATACAATAGAAGTCAAAATCGGTTGAATGGACTGTTAAAAAGGATTGTTTATATGTCTAATCTTATTTCAAATGGAGTATAGAGTCAAAGGGGAAGTATATAATTATGCCAAGTTTCACCACTAATAGCGCTAGGAGCACAAACCGTAAACATGTTTTGTCATCGTTTTTAGTTGATATTTTTGTGTTTTCACTGTAAAATAAAAATAAAAACTAGAGAGCGAAAGAGAGAGAGATACTTGTCGATGTTGACATAATTGATATTGACATTTTTTTTGTTACTTTTCTGCGTTTAATTTTGTCTGATAAATACATTTTGTTAATGGAACTTGTTTTTTCAGCAAATCGCAAAATTATCGTACATTAGACATTCATTATCGTACATCGTACCATAGGCCAAATTATCGTACGCCCCCATAATTATCGTACGGGTTGGCAACACTGATTGACACCTAATTAATCCTTCAAAGTAACAACTTTAACCTACAAAATATATAACTACCTATGGTTAGAATTTAATGTGACAATTGACACTGACGCCTTACTGACAGCTGACAGACAGTGACAAAATTCATAGACATTTTACTTAGATGACAATTTCTTCATAAGGGGGTATTACACTATCATATATAATTGATCATAGATATATGATCAAAGATATAATGAAATTGTAAAATAGACATTTAAGGGTAGTTTGTGAGCTTTGTAGATAGGTATAATTATGATATAATATGATAGTGTAATATCCCCTAAGAGATATTTACCCATGTCTATTTTACAATTTCATCATTTCATAGATCTATACTGTAATACCCACATAATGACGTGCTAGTGTAATACCCACCTTAGATTATAACAATATCATTCTCTTTCAACTGACAGCTACCGTAGTACAGCAGCTGACAAATCATAGTCTACTGACACTTGACGTGCTACAGCAGTTCAATTATGGTCCAACTTTATTGCCATTATCTATGAAACTAAGCGCCCTATCTCTATCGTTCTTGTGGTATTGTGAGCAAGAAAAACAGAGCTAACGATAAAACACGCCATGTTATCAACATTTTAAGCATCAAAACGAATGCATGGCAATCGGAAGTTACGTCCGGATGTCGCAAAAAAAAAAAATGGCAGAAATTCGCAAATGTTGTGAATTTATATTTTTATATTTTATTTCTCAAATTAATCATAAAAATAGAACTTTAGCGGTTTTAATGTAGTTTTTATTAAATTAATAAATAATTATGAATCAAAGAGTTTCATCCTTATCCTTATATAATATTATTATAAAACGAAGTCCCCCGCGCGTCTGTCTGTCTGTCTGAACGCGATAAACTCAAAAACTACCGAACGGATTTTCAAACGGTTTTCACCAATGGACGGAGTGATTCATGCGGAAGGTTTAAGTGTATAATTCATTAAAGTTTTGTGTAAATTGGCTGAAATATGACGATTATTGTTGAAGAAGTCGGAAAAATCATGCCGTTACTGGCGTGCGCTGCGTTAACTAGAAAAGATACATCAAATTTATGTTCTACGGTATTGTTCATCTTAAAAATTTCAACAAAAAAGTCCGCGATGGCATATGTTTATCTTCTAAGGATGACCCACAATAACCATTTTTATCTTTCAGAATTTGATAAAAATTGAATTGTTATTTTCGAAGCTTTTTTGACCGGTATAGTATTAATCCTTATCCAAAAAAATATGTTATTTTATGCCTTTGAATCATATAATTTAAATGAACAGTTTAAAAGATATGACAGTTTCAAAATTACGCGGAGCAACGCGGGCGCAGCGGTAGGAGTCAATGACGTTTTCCTCTGTTATTAGCTTAAAGGTATGAAATCTTGGTAGTACGTTCCCGTGGGATATTTTCCGACATCCACGCGGGCGAAGCCGCGGTCAAAAGCCAGTTTTTTATAAAAAAAATTGTGGGTCGGAACTATCGTGGTCAAGTGGTTTTTGTTTGTGGTGTCAAGCGGTAATATTTAGTCTTGTTGAAAATTTATGCGTTTGTGACACTGATAATCCCAACTCAACTTATACAACTTTGACATGTTTACACCCCTCGCGCTAAGGCGATGGCCAACGAAATCCTCTCAGCTCATTCAACTGGTAATCTCCTCCAGATCCAGGCTATCTATAACGCGTATCCAGATATTACGCAAGCCCTGAATTCCCTCGCTACCCAACCTAAAGCCTTTTGGATAACACGGCCTTATCTAGATTCAAACCTCGATCCCTAAAGTTAGGTTATTTCAATGCTAATGGCATACATGGTTAACGCTATGAGATCACGGCTTTCCTCCGTGACCATCAAATTGACGTCTTTCAGCCGTCATTCTTAAGCCCTACCACCAACTATCGTGTGGTTCGCGACGACTGGTTACGATGTCACAGAGGCGGCACTTCCTTACATATTAAAAACAAAGTCCCCCGCCGCGTCTGTTTGTCTGTCTGAACGCGATAAACTCAAAAACTACCGAACGGATTTTCAAACGGTTTTCACCATTAGACGGAGTGATTCATGCGGAAGGTTTTAGTGGTAGACCAAGCTTTCCTCTCTGAAGTAGACGCCGAAGTCGAACGTAGAGCATCCGTCCCTCCCGTTGACGACCCTGATTGCCCTCTGCCTCCCGTCACCCCTAACGAAGTACATGACATTAACAAAGGTCTTAAAGTCCGAAAAGCCCCCGGTTCAGATGGAATCACCAATAGGGTGATCCAAATCTTCCCAGCCCACTTAATAATGCTCTTGACTACCATCTTCAATGGTGCCCTGAGCAATAACATCTTCCCACAAGCATGGAAAGAAGCCACCGTCATCGGTATTCCTAAGCCCGGCAAGCCCAAGTCCGAGCCTGGTAGTTACCGTCCCTTTAGTCTGCTCGAAGTCCTAGGCAAAATCTATGAGAGGCTTATTTATAAGCGTCTCAGAGACTACGCCGAGACCAAGGGCCTCATTCCCAACGAACAGTTTGGGTTTCGTTCCCAGCACTCTAGCGTGCATCAGGTCCACCGGATCACCGAACACATAAGCGCTGGGTTCCAGCGTGGTTTGTTGACCGGTGCAGTATTCTTTGACATATCAAAAGCGTTCGACAAAGTCTGGCACAACAGCTTAAATATAAGCTTTACAAACTCGGGGTGCCTGACCGTCTCGTCCTCATCTTACTAGACTTTTTGTCAAATTGCACCTTCCGCTATCGAATCGAAGGTTTTCTATCCTCCCCCCGTCCCATACGCGCCGGAGTTCCTCAGGGATCCGTAGTGTCCCCTCTCATTTTTACGCTATTCACCAGCGATATCCCTATAAGTAAAAAGGACTGCCTCGTTAGTCTAGTGGTCGGACTGCCTCGTTGGTCTAGTGGTCGCAAGTGCTACTGCTGAGCATGAGGTCCTGGGTTCGATTCCCGGGTCGGGTAAAGTGTTATTGGGTTTTTCTATCTGGAATTTCTCAGTAGCAGCCCGGAGTCTGGATTTGTGCCCGGTTTTTGGCATTAGGCTCGCCCCCTAGAACATGGGACTTAAACATAACTGGCGAAATGTGGGTGTACCTGCTACAGGTCCACCTCTGCCCAACCCATCGGGGAAAAAAGCCGTGATAATATGTTTTATGATATGTAAAAAGGCGCAGTTGGCTCTGTTTGGAGACGATACGGCAATTTACTACAGAGGCTTCGGCCCCGACTCGATAGCCGCCATTCTCCACACCGCAGTCGATAAACTCGGCGCCTGGTTTAGAAAATGGAGGATTGAACTCAATGCCGCCAAAAGCCAAGCGGTTCTCTTTTCGAAACCGTTTAAAAAGACCCAACCCTGTCTATCCCTTGGGAGAAGCGAGCCAAGTACAGACGCCAGCACATCAAGCTACCCGAAACTGTCAAATTTTCCCAATCAACTTTGAACCTTAAACTTCAGCGATAAAGTTGAAAATCTATTAAATAAATTTGACAGATTGTAGTAGCTTGAAGTGCTGGCGTCTGTACCTAGGTGTAGTCCTTGACCACCATCTCTCCTTTAAAGAGCACATAATCCAAGCCCGCGCGCGAGCCGCATGGGCTCTTGGAAGGCTTCGCTCTATCCTAAATGCACGTAGCAAATTGTCACTACGGTGCAAATTGCGTATTTACACAACGTGCATTCGCCCAATCATGACCTATGCGGGTGCTGTTTTTGCACAAGCAAGACCCAGTCACATTCATAAGATGCAGACATTACAGAACCTTTGGAAGGCCTCGGGAGCCCCCTGGTTTGTTAGGAATGAGATCCTCCATCTCGACCTAAATATCCCCACCATCCACCAATTTCTCAAACGCTCTTCCAAGCGTTACTTCGATACTGCCGCCAAACATCGCAACCATCGGTTGTCGAGGCCTTTAGTTACACTCCCTCTAGTATCAATCGAACTCGCCGACGAAGCACGTGTTAACTTCTCGGGGTCACCACTGTAGGGTCTGTGTATATAAACATCCAAATACACAACAGACTACACACTAGTCTGTTGTGTATTTGGATGTTTAGGGAACTCTTCAGAGTAAACACAGCTCTAACTATAATTAAGTTTATTACATTAGAAACAATAAAGAGTTTAACACAATGCGCGGCGCGAGCGAGTTTTTATTCCTGCCTGTTCGATAGGTTGTTTCTTGTTTAGCGCGGACTACCGAGGGCGAGCGAGAGGCGCATCAAGAGCGCGGGTAGGAGGCGGCGCGTTTAGCAAGTAGCCGCGCGGTTCGGCAAACTTCGCTCTTCGAGGAGATAATACGTTGACAGAGCGGCCGAACTGTAGGTATAGGCTACACCGTGATACAGCAATTTCCTACAACTGTCAAAGAATGACAGTTGTGATTTGAATTTATATACCTACAATTTTAGTTAGTCATCAATTTGCTCACCAATTTATTTCCCTGAATTTACATACGTAATTGAGTTACATAAGTAATTATTTATTTCGGTGAGTAGAAAAAATATTTGAACTTTTTGCCATTGATACGCTATTTAGTAGAATACTGTAATGTTTCATGTTGGTGTTAGATTCATGATAATGATGATAATAGATGGTGAGGCATTGGATCATGACACACCATCTGATGGGGTGAGTGGGGGCAAGATGAAAATGGGGTAACACAAAAAGTCGTCCATAGCGCCAGATTCTGTGCAGTTTTAGCAGTGATGGCAATATTGTTAAGACCGCTATTTTGTTACGTCGCACACCTGTCACAGACACACACCTCAGTGAGTGGTTTGTGTGAAAAATGCAAATGTCTGCACATCGACTTTTACGCAAGTTAATCGAGTTTTTTAATCTTACCCCGTGTCCTGTAACTTCAATTACGTGGTAGGTACGAGTGTTTTATTGGAATATCTATTTATTATTTGTAATTCTTAGTTGTATCATTACATCTAAATATGCCTATATCAATTTTCCGTCTTTACCCATCAATATTTGACGGGGTAAGATGAACATTTAAAAGACTAAGATGAAAGAAAGATGCGAAATTGTGGTTTGTAATACCTTGATAGTAGCATAAAGTAAAGGGTAAAGGATTAATTTGATTGATACCGATGTTTTATTGTCAGTATAACCTTATGCAATTAAAGTGGAAAGTTTGAGAACCTCTACTTTCAATGTTCCCCCGGTGGGGTAAGATTGATATATATATATGTATATTTTAAATTGGTTTATCTTTGTTAACTAAAGTTATTCGAACACTACAGACAGTTGGAGAGTTTTAAGGGCACTTCAAACTTTAGACTAGTGAACACCAACAACGTCTAATAATCATTTGAACGATTTTAAAAACTATTTCGATCTTTCCCCATCACCCTTTCATCTTCCCCCTGTTTCATTTTCGTGATAAAAACATTTTATTTTATTTTTTATGCTTTGGAACAGATTAAGCAGGATGTTATCAATGTGATAGAAAAATACACTCTTACTCTTTACTCACTACAAAGATTTTTTTTTGCACAAACTAATATATACAGTTCTACAAGACTTCAAATACAACACTGCTCATCTCATCAAATATAACGATCTTGCCCGCACTCACCCTATCATTATCTCAGGTCAGGGCAAATGGTTAAATAAAACACACTGTATTTCTACCATATTATTATTAATAAATAGACAAGGAAGAAAACTTGCTTATTAAACATAATTCGAGATTGATTTTAATCTGTTAAAAGTATTAAAAAAAAAAAATGTCTAACTAATATACACAATATGATCTACAAGTACATAATTGAACTTAAAAATTTACATCATTACAATTGAAAAATGGTTTTTATTTTAATGCAAACTATTGTTCAATCACTCGGTGCTTGTTTATTTTCCAAGACAAATATGTATTCCAGAACAGAGCAACTACTTGAACTAATAAAACTTGGTATTGGAGGGGAACATATGCAAAATTTACTATCTGTACCCATGGCCAAAGTAAATAGTTTGATTTTAAAATGTCTAAGTAATTAGCTTGTAAATCACTGATAATATTATTAGAGTCCTTGCCTTGCATAAATGCCACTACACTAAGAATAGCAAATAAAAATAGTGGTGCAAATACAATCTGATCAATAAACACTTTCTTCAAGGCTACAGTTGTGCCACTGGAACCCACATACTTGTATAATACTCCATACCAAACACGCAATGCAGGCCCCTAAAATGATAAAGCAAAAGGTATAATAAACTGTTGGAAACATTAGCATAGTTCACGGACAGCTCAACCCACTGGACAGATCTTGACGTGTGTTCATAAAGGTATAAGAGATAAACTACATCCTGACAGCAATGTTACTGCAACCTTGTGCTGTGCAGTTATGTGTTTATTGCAATGCAATTGCTTGAAAACTGATACCTACTTTATATTCTAAGCCATAGTGTGTACCGTGTAATTATTCATGAGATTTATTAATTAAGTACTAGCTTCTGTCCGTGAATTCGTTCGTGTGGAAATTGCCTATTACCACAGATGTATACAGATGGGACACTCCGCATTTTAGGTATGAAGCTACAAGTAGGTACTCTGCGGGCTCGACTTGCCGAATTCAGTGGGTGAAACGTTTCGCGGAGTGAACCATCTGTACTAATCTGTGCTATTTTACTTGGTTTTTGTTTAAGATTCTTTCAGACTTTTTTCTTTTTACTGGGCTCTTATAGGTCGTAGCGTGATGTTAAATAGCATTTCCTTTCCTTTCTTAAGAATTGGGCTATCAAATGCAAAAAAAAAACAAATCAAGACAGGTATTTTACCAAAGATAAGCGCGTTCAAACAACAAAACAAACTCCTGCTTTTTTAAGGTTCCGTAGCCAAATGGCAAAAAACAGAACCCTTATGGATTCGTCATGTCTGTCTGTCTGTCCGTCCGTATCAGCCAGTAAGTAGATGTATTCTGTGAACCGCATTAAGATTTTCACACAAAAATAGGAAAAAACAATAAATTTTGGGGGTTCCCCATACTTAGAACTGAAACTCAACATTTTTTTTTTCATCAAACCCATACGTGTGGGGTATCTATGGATAGGTCTTATGATATAGAGGTTTCTAATATCATGTTCTTCTAAACTGAATAGTTTGCGCGAGAGACACTTCCAAAGTGGTAAAATGTGTCCCCCTGTATCTTTTAAAATAAGAGAATGAAAAAACTAAAAAAATATATGATGTAGGTACATTACCATGTAAACTTCCACCGAAAATTGGTTTAAACGAGATCTAGTAAGTAGTTTTGTTTTAATACGTCATAAATCGTAAACCGCAATTTACCTTTCATTCAATGTTACTTGCTGCTACGGAACCCTTCATGGGCGAGCCCGACCGCTTTTTTTTTTCACTATTTTATGGTTAAGGACGCGTTTACAAAATTGATAGGTAAAGAATCGAGCTACTACATTGACACAGGTCACACATACAAGTGTAAGCACGGTAAATTGCGGGAATAGTAGTCAAGTGAACAAATTTTGATATTTGAAAGTTTATTTTTTATTTGTTTATGTTATAATACATGAGAACCTACAAAAAACATTCCGTATTGCTGTTTATATTATATTTGGGCTCGTTTTGTAAGTTATGATGAGACCTTACCTCCGGACCTGATGGAGTGATCTGAAGGTGTACTTCGGTGACTGCTACTGGATCTCCTAGACTACTAGAACTAGGTCTGCCGAGTTTGGGCTCGTTTTGTTAGTTATGATGAGACCTTACCTCCGGACCTGGTAGAGTGACCTGAAGGTGTACTTCGGTGACTGCTACTGGATCTCCTAGACTACTAGAACTAGGTCTGCCGAGTTTGGGCTCGTTTTGTTAGTTATGATGAGACCTTACCTCCGGACCTGGTGGAGTGACCTGAAGGTGTACTTCGGTGACTGCTACTGGATCTCATAGACTACTAGAACTAGGTGTGCCGAGTTTGGGCTCGTTTTGTTAGTTATGATGAGACCTTACCTCCGGACCTGATAGAGTGACCTGAAGGTGTACTTCGGTGACTGCTAGTGGAACTCCCCGACGATTAGAACTAGGTGTGCCGAGTTTGGGCTCGTTTTGTTAGTTATGATGAGACCTTACCTCCGGACTTGATGGAGTGACCTGAAGGTGTACTTCGGTGACTGCTACTGGATCTCCTAGACTACTAGAACTAGGTCTGCCGAGTTTGGGCTCGTTTTGTTAGTTATGATGAGACCTTACCTCCGGACCTGGTGGAGTGACCTGAAGATGTACTTCGGTGACTGCTACTGGATCTCCTAGACTACTAGAACTAGGTCTGCCGAGTTTGGGCTCGTTTTGTTAGTTATGATGAGACCTTACCTCCGGACCTGGTGGAGTGACCTGAAGGTGTACTTCGGTGACTGCTACTGGATCTCATAGACTACTAGAACTAGGTGTGCCGAGTTTGGGCTCGTTTTGTTAGTTATGATGAGACCTTACCTCCGGACCTGATAGAGTGACCTGAAGGTGTACTTCGGTGACTGCTAGTGGAACTCCCCGACGATTAGAACTAGGTGTGCCGAGTTTGGGCTCGTTTTGTTAGTTATGATGAGACCTTACCTCCGGACTTGATGGAGTGACCTGAAGGTGTACTTCGGTGACTGCTAGTGGAACTCCCCAACGACTAGAACTAGGTGTGCCGAGTTTGGGCTCGTTTTGTTATTTATAATGAGACCTTACCTCCGGACCTGATGAAGTGACCTGAAGGTGTACTTCGGTCACTACTAATGGATCTCCTCGACGAGTAGAACTAGGTGTGCCGAGTTTGGGCTCGTTTTGTTACTTATAATGAGACCTTACCTCCGAACCTGATGAAGTGACCTGAAAGTGTACTTCGGTGACTGCTACTGGATCTCTTAGACTACTAGAACTAGGTGTGCCGAGTTTGGGCTCGTTTTGTTAGTTATGATGAGTCCTTACCTCTGGACTCGATGGAAGGACCTGAAGGTGTACTTCGGTGACTGCTAGTGGAACTCCTCGACGATTAGAACTAGGTGTGCCGAGTTTGGGTTCTTTTTGTTAGTCATGATGAGACCTTACCTCCGGACCTGATGAAGTGACCTGAAAGTGTACTTCGGTGACTGCTACTGGATCTCCTAGACTACTAGAACTAGGTGTGCCGAGTTTAGGCTCATTTTGTTATTTATGATGAGACCTTACCTCCGGACCTGATGAATTAGTAGTCACCGAAGTACACCTTCAGGTCACTTCATCAGGTCCAGAGGTAAGGTCTCATCATAACTAACAAAACGAGCCCAAACTCGGCACACCTAGTTTTACTCGTCGGGGAGTTCCACTAGCAGTCACCGAAGTACACCTTCAGGTCACTCCATCGAGTCCGGAGGTAAGGTCTCATCATAACTAACAAAACGAGCCCAAACTCGGCACACCTTGTTCTAGTAGTCGAGGAGATCCATTAGTAGTGACCGAAGTACACCTTCAGGTCACTTCATCAGGTCCGGAGGTAAGGTCTCATTATAACTAACAAAACGAGCCCAAACTCGGCACACCTAGTTCTACTCGTCGAGGAGATCCATTAGTAGTCACCGAAGTACACCTTCAGGTCACTTCATCAGGTACGGAGGTAAGGTCTCATCATAACTAACAAAACGAGCCCAAACTCGGCACACCTAGTTCTAGCAGTCTAGGAGATCCAGTAGCAGTCACCAAAGTACACTTTCAGGTCACTTCATCAGGTCCGGAGGTAAGGTCTCATCATGACTAACAAAAAGAACTCAAACTCGGCACACATAGTTCTAATCGTCGGGGAGTTCCACTAGCAGTCACCGAAGTACACCTTCAGGTCCTTCCATCGAGTCCGGAGGTAAGGTCTCATCATAACTAACAAAACGAGCCCAAACTCGGCACACCTTGTTCTAGTAGTCTAAGAGATCCAGTAGCAGTCACCGAAGTACACTTTCAGGTCACTTCATCAGGTCCGGAGGTAAGGTCTCATCATAAGTTAAAAAAACGAGCCCAAACTCGGCACACCTAGTTCTACTCGTCGAGGAGATCCATTAGTAATCACCGAAGTACACCTTCAGGTCACTTCATCAGGTCCGGAGGTAAGGTCTCATCATAACCAACAAAACGAGCCCAAACTCGGCACACCTAGTTCTACTCGTCGGGGAGTTCCACTAGCAGTCACCGAAGTACACCTTCAGGTCACTCCATCGAGTCCGGAGGTAAGGTCTCATCATAACTAACAAAACGAGCCCAAACTCGGCACACCTAGTTCTAGTAGTCGAGGAGATCCATTAGTAGTGACTGAAGTACACCTTCAGGTCACTCCATCAAGTCCTGAGGTAAGGTCTCATCATAACTAACACAACGAGCCCAAACTCGGTACACCTAGCTCCACTCGTTTATTGGTTCCAGTAGCAGTCTTCGAAGTACACCTTCAGGTTACTCCATTAAGACCTAAGGTAAGGTCTCATCATAACTAACACAACGAGCCCAAACCCGGTACACCTAGCTCTACTCGTTTATTGGTTCCAGTAGCAGTCTTCGAAGTACACCTTCAGGTCACTCCATCAAAACCTTAGGTAAGGTCTCATCATAACTAACACAACGAGCCCAAACTCAGTACTCCTAGCTCCACTCATTTATTGGTTCCAGTAGCAGTCTTCGAAGTACACCTTCAGGTCACTCCATCAAGACCTAAGGTAAGGTCTCATCATAACTAACACAACGAGCCCAAACTCGGCACACCTAGCTCCACTCGTTTATTGATTCCAGTTCCAGTCTTCGAAGTATACCTTCAGGTCACTCCATCAAGTCCGAAACGAAATGTAAATTTATAATCCGTAGGTAATTCAAGAAAAAATATAAAAAACTAACCTTGATTGTCCGTAGTCCGCACAAAACACGTGAAGTATCAAGTTTGGTATGTCAAATATTTTGTATTCGTACAGCGATCTTTTTCAACACGAGCTGGTGGTTACAAGCGACACAGTGTCCACTCACGACGGCGGCCGAGCGCAGACTAATATTTCGTTACAAATTTTTGTGCAATAAATCACGACAATGACCAGTAAAATAACCCTTATATTCAAGCAGTTAAGATGCCTGCGATAAAGCTAAATTTGTTAAAAAACTAAAATAGATTTGATTTTTTTTTGGAGACTATTTAGAACATTTTGGTAGTTTTTTCTACCACATTTTTGATTTGATCATGTCTGCTTACATTAAATATTTTTAAATAAATACATTTCTGTTATTAAATAGAAGAAAAATGTTCCTAAACTCAATACGATATTGTCAATTTTGTGTGAAGAGGCACCGGAAATGATTTTTTACAATATTATAAAACAAAATTTTCAAAAAAAAAATTGCCAAAATTTAAAGATGAAGGCGTAATCTATCTGTGGTAATTATTATTTGCATTTAGTTTGGTTCAGTTCTGCCGTAAAATGTACCGAAAAACTGCTTATTTTGGTCAGATTTGTAAACGCGTCCTTAAAAATCCTTCATATACTACCTTACGGAAGCCAAACATGGGCCGTGACAAAGCCCAACAGACAAAACTTCGAACGTGTCAGCGTAGCATGGAAAGGAGTATGATGGGGAAAAGGAAAATTAAATAGAAAGAACTAATCACTGTGTAATCAGGAAGGTAACAAAAACAAGATGTAGTACTGAAATTGAGAAGATTAAAATGGAGATGGGCCGGCCACTGTCAGGGGAGAAGTGAAATGGAACAAAAAAATTAACAACTGACTTCCAAAAAAAAACAATAAGTCGGATGTTTTTTTTTTTTGTACTATAAAATTTTTATTTTTCACTTTTTAGTTGTGGTACACACGGCTACACATCAAGCTGTACATTTCCAGTATAAGCTGACCTCGCATTGTACGGAAATCCTATACGATTCGAGATCAGCATAAATTGGAATTGCATAGCTTGACGTGTAGCCGTGTGTAACTACCCCACAAAAATTCGAACACCACTACCTGCTATGTAAATAACACTGACAGGAAGAGTTATTCGTCCATTTGTCGCGCACATATAATGCAAATTTAAGACTTATATGGTTTTCTCAAGCATGCCATTGTCAGAACTACAAACATAAAATTGAAAAAAATACAGTCTAATTGAGAACCTCCTCCTTTTTATGAAGTCGGTTAACAAGTGACCCTATGGTATTCTAGGGATGGGAAGAGAAAGAAAGGGAAACCTTTGAAAAGATGGCAGGATGACTTGGTGAAGACGGCGGGAAAGACACGGACTAGACAAGCAAGAAACAGGGAGAATTGGAAGGGGATGGAGGAGGCCTTTGACAAAGGGCACACTGACTCAAAATTAAGAAAAAAAAATGTTTAATAATTGTAACTGAAATAAGGCTATAAACAAAATAAATCACATCAATCAAATCCGTGTAGATCACATCTTAGATCCCTCCTTAAATCTCAACCCCATAAAACTAGCTACTATTCTTATTCCTTCTCTGTTCATGCTGTAAGACTGTGGAACTCACTTCCGCCTAGCATTTGTGATTTAAAAACTGTTTCTCTATTCAAATATCGAGTAAAACTCGACTTTCCTCTCATAATCAGCTTATAATGTTCCCACTGCTGGGACACAGGGCTCCTCTCGGTGAGAGGGAGTGGGCTGTAATCCACCATGCGGGCCCAGTGCGGGTTGGTAGATGTCACATGTCTTCGAATTTTTTGGTTCTAGGACATGCCGGTTTCCTCCACCGTTTTGAGAGCAGTGGTGATGAAATTAAATACACAAAGTATAGCGCCTGCCTGGGTTCGAACCCGCGACCTACAACTCGTAAGTCGGGGCCGTTGTTACCACTCTGCCACCACTGCTCACTTTCCTCTCAACTGTGAGTATTTATATACATACATAATATGTGTTTATATATTTAAGTACATGTTAATTTGTACGTTTTATAATTTTGCAGGCTATTATGTCTCGCTTTCATCGACTATAAGAAGGCAATTGATTCTATATCTCGTCAAAGCATCTGGAAAGCCCTATACGAACAAAATATAAGCAGCAAATATATCAGAATCATTAAATACATCTACAAAAACAGTACTAGCAAAATCAAACTAGAAAGTACAGGACAAAAAATTGAAATAAACAGAGGTGTTAGAGCCGGTGCCCAGTGGCGGCACGGCATGGCAAGGGATTTTTATGCAACGAATAGAAATAAAACTTATATGTACGACAGTCAAATTGAAATTTCAATGATGATGCCTAAGGACGTCGCGGCATGCTTAAGGATACCGCGGCATCGCATCGATGCCGTTGGAATTTAAATTTTATTGTCATGCTATTAAATTATATTTCTATTCGTCGCATAAAAATCCCTTGCCATGCCGTGCCGCTACTGGGCGCCGGCCCTTAGACAGGGCGACTAGGGGGTCGCCTAAATCTCCCTAAATCACCTAAATTATTCATATCAGTCCTCAAAAACGCTATGAAAAATCTACCTTGGGAAAGAAAGGGATTAAAAATCGGCAATGAGCGTCTTCACCATCTATGCTTCGCAGACGACATTGTGCTGTTCTCAGAGCCCCGCAGAGTTCCAATCCATGATGTCAGAACTTGATAACGCAAGCACAAGCGTCGGCCTGGAAATGAACATCTCAAAAACGAAGGTCATGTCTAACCACTATAAAACTCCAATTCAAATAAATAATAACATCTTAGATTACGTTGAGGAATATATCTACTTTGGCAAACAGGTATCCTTTCGCAAAAGTAACAACATAGAAGAAATAGACAGGCGTATATCAATCACATGGAAAATGTTTTGGGGCTATAAAGAAGTGATGAAGTCTAACATGGACTTAAAATTAAAAAAGAAAGTAATGGATTCATGTGTCTTACCCTGTCTCACATATGGCTGTCAAACATGGATATTTGATTCAACAACCAACAGAAAGCTAACGTCATGTCAAAGAGCCTTAGAACATAGCTCACTAAAAATAAAATTGAAGGACAGAGTCCGTCACAGGGCAATAAGAAAGCAGACTGGCGTGATAGATGCTTTGTCCTTCGCACTAGGTCTGAAATGGAGGTGGGCGGGTCACGTGGCACAATACACTTACAACAAGTGGATGAAGACCGTGCTATGTGGAGAGGACCTCATGGGCACAGAACAAGAGGGAGACCAAAGGCAAGGTGGAAGGATGAGATAGAGACCGTAGGAACAATTAATTGGTCCAACCTCGCAAGGAATCGCAACAAGTGGCACTCTCTGGAGGAGGCCTTCACCCGAAGAGGGGTCCAGATGGCATGTTTAATGAACTAAAAATACCCATTACTATTCATTCAAATGTACATGCCAATGGAATAATAAAGGCTTTTTTATTTTATTTGTTTATAATTTTATTGCCCGTTCACGAACATGACGCATGGAGCGTCATGTTCGTGAACGGGCGCTGTCAGTAGGGACTGGTCATCTCTTAGCTGCCATGGCTTATTTTAATTTAATTTTTGAATTGTATTATTTGTTTTATTTTCTATTACGGACGCTTTTAACGCTCTGCATCATTCTCACATGTATAACTTCAACATGAATGATGTAACCAATATTTTGTAACCATATTCTGATTTAAAAGAGTGTCCGTGGAGTTTCTTGCCCGTTCTTCTCTATAGGTACCTACTATGCTTTGGAATGGGCAACTAGCTTCATCTTTCTGACTGACCGACCCCTTGACAATTCAAGTGCCTGTAATTGGTTTATTTGAAATAAATGCTTTGATGCTTTGAGTTTGAGTTTGATTTATACGTTATACATGTCGGTATTTAATATGTTAGTTTTAAGACTTTGCACATTGATATTTTCTATTGTTGTTCTCACACACTATTGTCTACATTTCTTTTTAATTTATCCTTTTTCAGGTCTGCTGGAAGAAATTTCTTAAGAAATAAGCAGTACCTTTGTACTCAAATTATAATTATGTTGTATCTAAATGTAATTTACTGTGTGTACATAAATAATAAAATAAATAAATAAAATGGCTTAAAAGGAAATCTCATTAATTACACTGTACAGACTGCAATAAGACAATGGCATATCAGACAAGATTCAACCCATATGTTTATGGGACTACGGACATGATGTTGGATACAGCTAAAAAATGTACAATTTCAACAAATATTTCTTGTTTGCTTAAACCAATATCTGATTTTTAAAAGCACCGTATTTCGATGCTGCACGAGTGTGAGTACAAATGAAGTGTTTTAAGCTATTCTTGAATATGTTACTTACCCCTACAAAAAAGCCTATAGAAGAAAACTTTAAGGTCCTCATAACATCTATATTTATGATGTGTTTGCGCTCGATGAAGGTCTGACTGATTAAATCACCCGAGCCCATCAGAGCTCCAGTCTGTATTGCTTGTACTAAGTATGGTCTTTTGCGTAAAACGTCTTGGTAAAATTTAAATAAACCACGCAAATTCATAGTTGCTTGAATCTTCACGCATTCATAACCCAAAAATAACAAGACTGAACGGTAAAAGATATATAAGGTTCAAAATATTCTGCTCGGTGAGTCAACTTAGTCGATCCATGGACATGATTGTATTGGATCTGACCAGTTGATTTTACCCGGAGACCCCAGTAAGTAAACTTTTCTTCAATAGCTGAATTATTGAAATCACAAAACCGTGAAAATTAAAATTACATGCTCTGTGGTGAAAATCAGAAATCACCATGCCATTACTGATGGAAGCCGTCAAATCGAAATTCATAATTCACCACAGACTAAAATAGTGTAATTCATTCGCTCATTCCATGATTCCGGCTCATTCATAACCAGTGTTGTTATCGTAAAAATCTGAGCTGCCGTGTGTCAGTCTGGTTTGCCGTATTATATGGGGAAAAATACAAAATTGCCGTATTTTTATAAAAATGTCTATTCATATTTTTTTTTTTCTCCATAAAGGTTTCTTATCGTTTCTATTCCTTCAGATTAATGTTTATTTATTTATTAAAACTTTATGCACAAGTAAAAAAATACTGTATGTATCCTAATGTGTACTTGTCCCTTGCTTTCATAGACGTATGATTTTTAAGTCATTGCTTGCTTTACACACATGTCACATGTTCATCCTTGATTTTTTGCCTTGTTTTTAATTATGTTGTCATGGATCTTGTTTTGTCTGGGATAGTGGCAACATTGACGATTTTTTTCTCTAATAATAAGGTACAGACGCCAGCACATCAAGCTACTGCAATCTGTCAAATTTATTTAATAGATTTTCAACTTTATCACTGAAGGTTAAGGTTCAAAGTTGATGCTGGCGTCTGTACACAGCCTCTTCAGGTGAGAGATATTTGAGTTTCATTTTCATTTCATTCATTACTTATTTATTCCATGAATCTTTGCCAGTTTCTTTACTACCCCTTGAGCACAGAGTACTTTTACTATATCCCCTTGAGCCTGCCTGTCCTCATTCTTTCGTAATGCTTTCTACAGATGAAAATGAGATAAACAACCTGGTTCTTAATCTAAAACTAAATTGTGCTGCTGGACGTGACAATATTTCTGCAAATCTTCTTTCCCGTTATAGATCTATACTAGTTTCCCCGCTAACTTTTATTTGTAACTTGGCATTTACATCTGGAACTTTCCCACAAGCCTTCAAAATCTCACAAATCCTACCTATATTTAAGACTGGTGACAGGGACTGTGTTAATAATTATAGACCAATTTCAATATTACCTACTTTGTCAAAGATTTTGGAAAAAACTTATGAATAAAAGATTGATAAACTACTTAGAGAAAAACAAGCTACTTTCTGCTTCTCAATACGGGTTTAGATGTAATAAAACTACTAGTGATGCAGTTCATGAAGTCACGGACTTTGTTGTCAATAATATTGATAATAAAAATAAAGTTCTGGGATTTTTTTTCGATCTGGCAAAGGCTTTTGACACAGTCTCTGTCCCCAGGTTGCTAGTCAAACTTGAGCGAATGGGCATTAGGGGGCTACAGCTTAAACTCTTGCAATGTGCAAAGTGCTGGCGTCTGTACATAACTAGCGGCCTCGACAACCAAAGGGTTGTGATGTTTGGCGGCAGTATCGAAGTAATGCTTGGAAGAGCGTTTGAGAAATTGGTGGATGGTGGGGATTTTTAGGCCTTCCGAAGGCAACGGTTCTGTAATGTCTGAATCTTATGGATGTGACTGGGTCTTGCTTGTGCAAAAACAGCACCCGCATAGGTCATGATTGGGCGAATGCACGTTGTGTAAATACGCAATTTGCACCGTAGTGACAATTTGCTACGTGCATTTAGGATATAGTGAAGCCTTCCAAGGACACATGCGGCTCGCGCGCGGGCTTGGGTTATGTGCTCTATAAAGGAGAGATGGTAGTCGAGGACTACACCTAGGTACTTGGCTCGCTTCTCCCTAGCTTGGTGATGGGTCGGGGGAGACGGCGACATTTTTCAGAGTAATCAGATATTTGCCTTGTTTATTATCTAATTTTTTCGTAGCACTTGTTTATATTCACGTAGAAAATAACAAGAACAACAACAACAACAAGAATATTAATTGTTGGACAATGTGACCGAGATCACATTCGCATGAGTCCACCCACAAACGATAGTCTCTTAAATACCTAGTCCCGGGATCAATTCTAGTATATACGCTTCGCCAAAAATACATAGAAATACTACTTTTGGGTAAGCCAGTCCAACTCATGTCTGCGCAGAATGTTTGCGTTTGCACACAGTTTGCACAAATTGGGAAAATAAAAACGTGTGGACGTCATAAAGTCGTTTTTTTGCTGTCCAAACTAGTCAAACGAGATCGTTGTGCTGCGTAGAGATAATTTTGTGGGTGGACTGGCTTTTAGATTAGAATCCAGATGGTATTTGGAACATTTTTGACTTCAACCACTAACGATTACACACCTAAAATTGACTTCAGACACAAAAAATATTTACACCGGGATATTGGATAAACGTTTTATATTTTTATTTCAAATTTTAAAATATAAAATGTCAAATTACTCGAAAATGGTTGACATTGGCATAGGGGTTAAGAGAGAATTTGGTTGCAAATTACCTCTTCTACATCCCCACGGATTGCCGGTGTATAACCAATAACCCTGTGTAAATGTGCGTTTGCATTGGCGAAACATCACCAAAAACATGTTGAAATCTCTAGTTCCTATCAAACATTGCATGGAAAATTGACAGAAAATAGAGATTCCAACATGTTTTAATGTGAATGTTTCGCCAGTGCAAACGCACAGTTAGGTGGATAATACACTATAACATAATAATATCTAGGATCATAGATCTCTGAGTCATATTTATATGACAATGTAATACAAGACAAACATGACTCAAATCGTCTTTGATCACATATTTTTGACATTTGTTGAATTTTGTTGTTAAATATTATGATCATAGAAACAGGTCTTGCCATATTGAATATTATATATTTGTCGCATCACATGCGTTGGCACTGAGAGTTTGTCAAGACTGTCCGAGCTCGACTGTCCAACGTAGACTGCCGCATAGGACTGTTGATAAAATATCGATATATCGAAATATCGATATTTATTACTAATATTTTTTTGAACAATATATCGATATTTCGATATTGAAATGTAGATATCGATGGTCGATATTTTTTTTAAATAAATTTTTATTTTTAATTTTTTTCTTAAATTATTTAATCTACAAAATCATCGTAAACTTAATCTATTGTACTTCATTTACACTATTTTATGTTTTTTCTCTATTCCTAGTTTACTTATTTACTTATTATCTTAAAACGAAATGTAATTTTATATAGATATACCTCTGTGCTGTGGTATAAAAATTACTATAATCTATGATATGGAGTACCTACTTTACTTACAGTTATTGTTTGTTGTCACCTATTTACCTAAGCTACAATTATCTACCTTTATTTAGTCAGTGGTTAATACTGAGCGAAGTTAAAAAGGGAGGTTATCAAAAATTACTGTTTTATTGTAATGTAGCGATAAAACCAAGTGTTTAGTCATATTAATTTATTCTATATCTAGTTACATAGAAACAGTTTAGAGCCAAAATATGTCTTCTTCGACCAATTCTTCCATTGTATGGACGTATTTTAAAAAGTTGATGCAAGAAGTGTTTCCTGCAACTTATGTGGGAAAAATTATAAGAGCAGCGGAAATACAACTAATTTAGCAACCCACTTAAAAAGCAAACACCATCATGCATATGCCCAACTAACCATAAAAAAGACAAATATTAAAACAGCCACCACTAATATATGCAGAAGAAAACAATAATAACGATTTTTTTTTTTAATAAAGCCGATATATCGAAATATCGATATTTTTTTTCGATATATCAAACTCTGATATTAAAATATCGATATATCGAAAATCCGATATTTTTAAAAATATCAACAGTCCTACTGCCGCAACCTTGCCGCAACACTCGGTCTCTCCCCCAGTCCACAGAGCATGTCACTTAAGAGGCGGAACTTAGAACATTTCAGTTTTTGAGAATTTGTTACCTTTTTTAGCCAACCACATAAAAAAACATGGCTACCAACATGAAAATTCTAAGTAGCACTGACAATGACAATCATGACCTTGAAAGGATTATCGATAGGGATGCGCAACATATAGAAATCAACAAAATTATCGATATCGATGAAATGCATTCATTTCATCGATATCGATAATTATCGATACGCAGATAATAGTGACCCTCCAAAACTAATTTATTTTGAAAAATCGGTAAAATAAAACACAGATTTATATGATTTCAGTATTTAATAATGGATATACTTAAATGAGCTATCAACATTGGTCTTGGACCAAAATGGCTTCCTTTTTTATTTTTTAGTGCCAACATCAGAGTTTCTTTTAGCATGCCTGACTTTATTTATTTTTCCCAAGAGACTGGCACTGCGTCTTAGTGATGCCAGGCTGCATTTTGTTTTTTGTAATTGTTCCATCAACTGTTTTTCCTTGGTGTTAAATCTGTAAAGATAATTAAATATAAGCAATATTTTCGATGAGACGTGTAAACATTTCCTTTCACATAAAACGCAGGGATCTTTTCTATTTGAAATGAGCAATAGTACACAAATTAACTCAATCAATTTTGAGAATTTCTTCCTCTGTCTGTCTACTTTTTTTGTAACATCGTCACATGATAAAAGTTTAATGGATTTTAATGAAACAACCTAAACAAGAGGTTGCATCTATTTTTTTTTTTTTAATTAGATGGATGACATTAGAGGACTGTACTGTATATTGTTATGTATAATAGTGATCAATTACGGTGTTTATTATAGTTACCTTTTGACTCTGAATGCTGATACATTATGTTGTGGAAATTCTGCGACATTTCCCTTTTTGTTGAAATCCTTTTTTCCAAGGCATTGGCACATATATTTCACTGCTCATGCAGTTTTTCTATTGGTAGATGCACCAGTTCTTAATTACCAACTGCTTTTAGCTACTCTCGGCAGCTAGAAGATACAAAATATAAAAGGTTACATTATAACGGACTCTGTTTCACTGTGAATTTATTTAGTGTGATTTAAAGTTAAGAAGAACCTCCTCCTTTTGGAAGTCGGTTAAAAACACCCAATTTACACTATCAGCGTAACTAAATGGAATAGATTATTATTATACTTAGATTTACTTCATAATCCCAGTATTTACATAATTACCTATTGATGTCAAGGTAGATAATATAATCTTAGACTCTGACAATATATTTAGCAGTCAACCTATTTAGACTAAATTAGATTATAATTTCAAGTAGACAAATATTACTGTAGGCACAATGTTTTAAACCATTTCTTCAAGAGTTTCAACTAATCTTGATTGATGGCTCGAGAGTCGTATTACAGAATTTGAATAGCATAGCATAGTGTTAAGTGAGCACAAGATCACATTAGCAATAAATATCGGTACTCACCGGTTACGATCCAGTAAAAACTTGGAAAATAGCAACTTATTTACGGTATGCCAGGCCTCCTTGATACCACAAAATTCACATCTTCTGTGACCCTTGCCCATGATGGTTCACAAACTTAGAGTCACTGTCAATTATTCTGATTTGTTATAATCCAAAATCTTACAGAAAAAGGAAAAACAAACAGAAAAATCTCAACCCAAACATTAATCGCGCGAAGGCAGACATGTTTGTGAAAACTTCGTAATTTAATGTTGGTCATTCTGTCATCCTGTCATTTTGCCGTGTGTTTCTGAATGTTGGCTAAAAAAGGTAACAAACTCCATACAAAAATAATTTGTTCGGAGTTTCACAGCACTGCCCCAGTCATCGCTGCATCCCCTCCACCGACGATCGTGCCCAAGCGGTAGGGCTCGCTTGCGTTTCCAATCATGTGATTTTTCGTTTACGAATCAAATTGTTAGATGGCGCTGTCCACTGTACTGTGGCGCCATCCATCCACGACATTGAATTATCACATTTATTTTCATAATTTCCGGATACAAAATACGTCCATAAAATGTGATTTTGCTTTTCACTTTTGCTACTGCCATATTCTAAATTGACATTTTATTGACGGATAAAAAGTAAGTATAACGAAATTTTGGCGTACGTTCACAATATACTTAGTGGAATTCTAAAATGATTGTTGGCAACACTGTTGTACTAAAAAAAAGCGGGGCGGCCGGTACACATTGTTTCGGCTTTAGTGCCGTGTTCTCTAGAGTTCTATTTTTTTATATTATGTGCTGAAAGGCTTCAAATTTGGTTCTAATAGACGATTGCAACCACATGACAAAAAATAGGATCCTAGATATATGATAATGTAATACACAGATAATTATGATCCTAGGGTTATTAAGTAGGATATGAGATAGAATCCTATTTATTGGTCCTAGATATGTGATGTGTAACACGCCCCTAAGTGGATTCGCAGCTATGAGACCTCAAGTCCCAGCATGCGTAGCATCTGCCCGTACAGATAATGTACTCTGTGGTAGCATCACAGCGTAGCATGTTATCTATTTATATTTCAATGGCGTAGCACACAGTAGCGTAGCATGACAAAATGACAATCGGTTTTGTCGATGGAAGAATAGACAAAATTACAGATAAACAATCACAATCTGTCATTTTATCTATTCTTCCGTCGACAAAACCCGTTTCTATTGTGGTCATGATAAGCGTGCTGCACGCGTAGCATGACCACCGTAGAAACGAGTTTTGTCGACGGAAGAATAGACAAAAATGACGTTCCGTGTAGACAGGCCGGCAGGAAAGTAGAAAGACTCAACTGCACTTTTTACGAAATTCACTCTTTTCATAATTCGACTCAGAAGTCTTTGTTTTGTCATAGGATTATTTTTTTTCTGTTTGATTCTCAATTTTTATTCGTCAACTACAAAATATCTGTGTCGAAGTATCGTACATTGGAAGAAAAAAAAATTACAGTAATATTGGATTTTACCATTTCCTTGGTAATTTTTTTTAGAGCCGGAGGCGCGCATGGACGACGTATTTTATTTAAAATGGAATTTTTCACTTTTTGTATGGAAAATAAGAAAAATTATAACCTACATGTTGAGTTTTAGTGGTTTAGGAGTATTATAAAGGGGGTCGAAATTTTCATTATTTTTGCTATTGAACACGCCATTTTCGAGATATAAGCAAAAGAAAAAAAAAGATACAGTAGGTACTGTTTTTGCATCTGAATTTGAGGTGTTGGTGTGAATTTTGATTCATATTTTATTCCAAACCTTTTTAATCGCGATTAGAAATACTTAGTCAGATTTAGATAAACAATCAAAATTATTAAAACGCTCTCCTGTAAAATCATGATTTTGTAAATAACCGTATATACTTTGTGGCCGTCGAGTAAAAAGTTTTCTACTGTCTTTAGCATGGCGATAACAAAATCAAATTGTCTTCACTACCTTAGTGATTTTGACAGTTTGGATAGAAAACTTTCTTCTGAAATAGTCTACATGTAAAAGGACCTAGACAAAGATCGTTAGAAACGAAAGACAAAATGACAGATTGTAGAAAGATTTCTACGGTGTGATGTCAAAAATAGAGAAACGAAATGTCACTTTGTATGGAAAGAGCTGTGTATATTCTTCATAGAGATAGAAAGCGTCATGCTACGCGTGCTGGCCTACACCATCTAGATAAAGTTAAAACACAAATACAACGATACAAGCTTGGCTAAAAAGAGTGAAATGAAAATGAGGGCGCTACTTTCACACTTATGTCACGAATGTGAATTGAGTCAAATAATGTAGACAATTTGTTAAAAACACGGCTTGTGGGTGACTCAAAAGCTACTAGCACTTGTCGGCAAAGTAGTGCCATCATCATAGGTCTGCCTAATAAATTATTTAGACCTGTATAAAATATTTTTTATTTATTTAAAATCACAACTGGCAACATTGACGCGAGAGTGAGATGTTCGTGTTATCGTAATTCGTAAATTCTTCAGGGATTGTCTTAGTTTTGCAATATAATTTCTAGTTCACGTTGTATAAAACCGTTTACTAAATTGGACTATTAAAATGGATAAAAGGAAACTATCGACTGCGGGGGACAGCCTGTATCTAATACTACAAGTCCCAAAAACTGCTACTCAAGACGACGTCAAGAAAAGCTATCGGAAATTAGCGTTAAAATATCATCCCGATAAAAATCCTAACAATCCTGAAGCTGCCGATAAATTTAAAGAAGTGAACCGTGCACATACGATTCTAAGTGATGCTACGAAACGGAATATATATGATAATTATGGATCTCTCGGGCTGTATATCGCTGAACAATTCGGAGAAGAAAATGTCAACGCCTATTTCGTAGTGACAAGCACTTGGTGCAAGGCCCTGTTTATTGTATGCGGCATTTTAACTGGATGCTATTTCTGCTGTTGCCTATGCTGTTGTTGCAACTGCTGCTGCGGCAAGTGCAAGCCGCGTCCTCCTGAGGAGTCCGGAGATTACCATACGCTGGAGAGAGATGACTCAGACGGCGTGCAGGCCGTGACCGCGCAGCCAGCTGGAGAAGGCCGTCCCAAGGGAGATCAGGCGCCTCCCATCGCCATGCCTGCACCTGCTCCGACTGGAGCCTCAGAAAACACCGGTTTGAACACAGGTGGGGTCAATTATGGAATTTCAAATTAAACTAGCAAAAACAGTACTACATCAAAATGTCAACCCCTTATTTAAGTACCTATAAGCATCTTCAAATAATTTTCAGTTATATTACAGGTTACTAACAAAATAGGTAGACATTCAGTGACTAATTCTGTATTGCTTCCATAACAATTGTTTAAAAAACAGAATGGTTGTCAGGAAATAGCTATACTCTCTATGCAGCAACCTTGCAAATATTTAATCATTTTTATATTCATATGAGTAAGATATATATTTATTTGATCATTACATTGTTATATAATAAGAATAAAAAAGAATATGCATAAACTCTACTTCATGTCATATAGATAAACACAATACCTGATTAAATATCAAATAAAGTTTTATGTCCAACTAGTTAACTATAAAACTTGATATATAAATAATTACCAATAAACATATTGATATACTTGTTTGTCTATTTATATGCAGGTTAGTGTTTTAATGGTTCTTCTCAAAGATAGAGCGAGTTTAAAGGGTTATTACATTCACATCTAGCAACTTTATATAAAAATTAAGTTATTTTAAATACACATCAATACTAATAAATTGGACCTTGATTTTTAATGCCAACATAGTAGATGCATGTCGGAAACAAGAAATTAACCAATAAAAAGAAAGTGTTTGAAAAAAATCCTTTGTCCTGTGAGAATGATGAAGTACAGGGCTTTAATCATGTGCATTATGTATTTCACAATGTGTTTAACAAACTAGATTCATTCTGACCAGGTCCATAGTAATGAGGGATTATGAAGCTTGTATAATTAAAAGCTATAAAATACTTTAAATTTGAAGAAATCTGTGATGTTAGTGAAACACAGTATTTCCAATATTGTATAAAATATTTCCACAAATATTGTTTCAATTTGACTGAACTATTAAACTGAGTATAAATGTATCTAGCATGATGAACACACATGGTGTTGGTACTGGTCTTTTTCCACTACTCTTGCATTATCAAACTAATAACATTTTAGCAATCATGCTTATTGATTATAATTATTATAAAAAATACTTCAATTTGGCCTTAAAACTAATATATAAGAGTAAAGCTAGTTAATGGACTAATATTTGTAGTCAATTGGAGATTGTGTAGTATTTAATGAAGATGACAGTTTTTTAATTAAATCATAAGACATTGATGAGATGTTAACATTAACTCGAGAGTTCATTAGTGGCAAAAAATCAGTATCGAATATTGCCCTGTTTCTTTATGTTTACATCACGTTTGTTATTTGGTATGTACTATGTGCAATTATTTTTGGCTTGTGGTAGAATCATTAAAGATTAGGACTTTGATTTATGATACGTATTTTATTTGAAAAAATTGTTAATTACAGTATTTATAAAATCAAGTTAGGCATTTTTAAGCTAATAGGAGCTGAAAGTTACGCTACTATTAACTCAATTTGATGATGGCATTACTTGACTGATGCACAGCTTATGAGAGGTTATTCAATTAATTATGCTGTCAAGTTTTAATTGTTTATTGTCTCTTAATCACCATTCACTACAGGGCACAGGCATAATGACATTTGTTAGTATCTTGTAGAAATAGAGGTGTTTGTACAAAGCTGTATGTAAGGATCGTGTCAGGTGGCATTCTGTAGTTTCTGCCAACTCCCTGGGAAAGAAGCATGAGTTTATATATGTATGCATGTACTAGCTAACCTGTTTTCATCAAAGCAAAATAGGTATTGTGATCTTTGGAGTATATAGGAGTTACCCTATTCTCCTATGTCCTAAGATAGATCAATGGATAGATCAATGGATAGATCTTAAGGAGAATATTTGTTATTACAATGCTTTTTCTCACTAGCCTATTTAGTTACGAGTTACAGCATCCAAAATGTGACTAAGTACATTTCATGTATTCGGAATTTTTACATCATCAAAACACTTGCATTAATACATCTACTACATCCAAAATATGAATGTCAGCATTGGATATACCGTATTATTAATAAAGGATGTTTTTGAGCAGTGGGAGGCCTACTTACTTATGTCAGTGCACTTTATAAAGATTGATCCATTGACCATAAGGTGCCTTGTAATCATCATCATACTTTATAAAAAGATACTTAATTAGCTAATGAAATAAAGGAATTGAAATGCAATTTTAGTCACTGTTAGAGCAGTCAGTTCGGAGTTCTAGAACTCCGAAAGGACTAATAATTGGGATCAGTTCATCAGTCGTAATAATAACAAATAAGCTCTTATAGATCTACCTATTGGTATGTAACTTTACTCCAATTCAATCAATTGAACTTACAAAAATATGCTTGAGATAAATAGTAGCAATTTTTACCTCTCTATGAAAACAATATAAAAAAGGTCATGTTTGGCCAAAAATTAAAAATATCTAAATTGATTTTATTGTTTAAAAAAAAAACTAGTAAGGACTCAAAATAAAGTTGCCATGTGAAACTTGAAAACTGGATGAATATCTAACATCAAATTTCGTATGCCTTTTTTTTCGCGTATTGAAAAGTAAAGTGTGGGAAAGAGATGAAGCTCTACAGGACGTATAGCTCCATCTCTTTCTCCCGCTGACGTAATATTAAAATAATAATGCTTTTGAGCTGGTGGTAGGCCCCCTGCGCGCTAAAGCGTGCGGAGGGGTCTGTCGCACTCTCGTCGACTAAAACCACATAGTGTTCTTCCAATTACCTCTGGCCGGCTGTAGCACTCGCACATTTTCCGCCGTATTCTTTGAGAGTTTTGCAACCACCACTTTACTTTCCCGCAAAAGGAGTGTTTGTTCTACGTTCCACGAGCTCACCACCATGGACCGGTTATAAGAGATAATCTCTTATGCCTAACGGTTGGCATATCTACCATGCGGTCCTTCTTCAAAAACTCACTTTTATTAAAAACATCTAATCAAAATTAAAAAAAAATAAAAATGGGAACCCTTTAAATTAAATCGTGTGGCGTGGGAACCATGAAAGTGTAGCTTTGACATTTTGTGTTTTAACGGAAAATAAATACTTATTTGTCAGGTACTTTATACTCAATACCTACCTGTTTGAATTTACTTTGATTCATAACTATAAATTATAAAATAATGCTCAATATCACATATATAATCACTTCATCAGATCCTTGGGGATTGTTCAGACAAAAATAGAAAATCTAGTTATTTTTTTAGGTAAATTAACATCCAGACAAGCCAGTAAGATTTAACGTGCTCTCTTAAATAGGTAAATGATTAAAATAAAGTGTATCAATATGTGAAATAAAAATTCGATTTGGTAAATGTATAAAATAGCTTAATTTCATACATATAATTTGCGTAGGATGTAAGTTGACAAGTTAATTAAAAATATACCTACACTGAGGTCTAAAGATTCGAAATAGAAGTGATTCTAAAATGTAATTATTTTATAGAATCTTGCAACATTTTTAAACTAACATTCCAACTTAGTATGTGTTGTAAAAAATATCTAAGTAATTCCTATAAGATCCTGCATTAAGCAAACATTTGACCTTCTATTGTTGGGATGGACGATGTCATAAATTGAGTCTAAAATTACAAACACGGCCTGCAGTTGGAACCCATAGTGATCTCATTCATTAAAACAATTTTGTCTACCGGTAAGTAGGACTTTTTGATATAGGAGGCACTGTAATATTAATTCTGTAGTTGATTTTAGTCGCGAGCTCGCTATGTCCACTAAGATATTAAACATAACATTGTTGATTTGGTAATTCGTAGATTGTACCAAACGTAAACATGTATAAAAGCCATGATATAACATTTATAATAGGAACATACTGTAGTTATATTATTTTTATCATCACACTCATCCGGTACCTACTGACTACCTACCTATCAAAAGGATCACTCCCAATGTGGCACAAATACGATTAATTTGGTATTGTGAGGCGTGCTACATAACACACTTGTCCGGGTCGGCAACGGCACATTCGATTCGGCAGTATTTGATGAACAACAAAGCCGACCCGTAGCAATTGTACACCTACAAATATTCGGTTTGTGCCGATCGGCAAACTCCGTTCGGCATCTACCTTCACTGAATTTGCATGTTACAGTTGTTCTTTTTTTACCGCCCGTTTAGGTACATACAAACAGCTCGTAGTAATCCCCCAAAAGACATGTGCGTTCAAATCCGTGATAGGCCCAAGTTACTTTTAGTATTTTGCAAAAACATTTTACTTCAATAATGTATTATTTTAGGGAATAGGGTTAACATTTTCGTAAAGTTATTCAATGTCTAAGTAGACCGGTGGTTTAGTAGATTGGAGATTCAAATCCTAGGCACGAAATCTTTTTGTCATGCATTATTTATTTTTAATATAAAGTATTTTTTTTAGTAAGATTTCTTAAAAATTTAAAAATCAAGAAAAAAAAATGCTTTAAAAATCATTTAATAATATTTATTATTGCTATTATTTAACAAAACTTTGATCTTATTTTACTAAAATGATTTATATTTTACAATTTCATTTGATAATTTACAGAATTTTGCCAACTGACACAAACGAGTCCCTAGACAAGTGATATCCTATTGCCGCAAACGATAAAATAGGAAGCGCTAGAAATAAACAATAGTTATAAGTGAACATCAAACGTTGTAGTTATAACTTGAGGGTATGGATGGATTAATTTTATAAATAAAACATACCCTCAAATTATAACATCTATCGATTAGACAGAGAACTAAAGATAAAGTGACTCGGACGATAGTAGATAACAATTTCATCGCAAATCATACAATATGGGCTCGCTGGCTAGTTTGTCAATCTGCCGGTATGAGTATGACGACGTTTCGGTGGTGCGATGGTTCGAATCCAAGTCGCAACAATGAATTCTTTTTTAAGTATTCTTTAGATTATTCGTAACGAGTTCAATGTTGTAGCAATGTAACATTTTAAAAGTTGAGGGGTTAGAACATACTGACGCTGTGTGTACATGCGGCTAAGCCGAGCGGCGTTTTCCAGAACAAAGTAGTTTTGTGTTACTGCCCGGCTGTGCCGATTAATGCCGACCCAAAAAGGTGTGTAGCACTCCTGACATAATTATAACCTTAAGCAGATATCAGACGATTTACTTTTTGTTTATTTTTGTTTCATTTCATTTCACACGACACCAACAGAATTAAGCCTCTTGCAGACTGGCGCGACGCGATTTATAAAACAATTTCTAAGATAACTTCACGGTAGAACAATTACCGGTGTCACGTCGCGCCGTCGCGTCGCACCTGTCTGCATGAGGCTTTATAAGAAGCATTGATATCGGCTATAATGCTAATGATTCTATTGTGTACCATAACAGCTGTATTTTCTCTTCCTTGTATTATTCTGCTATGCGCATAAAAAAGCCTTAATACAGTTTATGATTTAGGTGCACAACAAAATCGAACGTCTGACCCAATTTACTTGAATAAAACCAATATAACTATTTCATAAAACGTGGCCATTGCAAAGGCAGTGTTTCCTAAACTCCATGCAGTTTCTGTCCATGACATTATTTTATACACTCCTGAAACTGAAATTATCCCTCCATATTAAATTAGGGCTGAACAGATTTTGGTACCATTAGCCAGATTTTCTTGGCTTTTAGCATGGTTAAATTTGGGGCAATCTACAATATTATCACTTATGGTGTAATTACGGTGTAAGTACTAATCCTGTTTTAACTACAAAATATAATTATATTATTCTTCATAATGGTCATTACTTTTGTGTTTTTTTATCGACCTGTATATTTTAGGTGTATGTACTAATATTGTACCTACTTGGCTTGATTAATTTAAAGTACCTTTTATATATGTAGGTATCGGAAATGTATTTTTATTGCTTTAATTAGCCTTCCAACGTCGTATGTTGGGGTTTTAATATTTTTTCATAAGCTAAATTATTTTAGCATAAATATCTAGTTGTCGACCAAAATGAAACTTATGAGGTAATTTGTAAGGTAGTAGAAATTACGACAATTCAATTCGAGTCTTAGACTAGGTGTATTGGACACGTACCTTCAATCTTCCTTCGAAAATTAAAAAACATGTTGACATAAAACTGTTGCTTGGTAGCGTTAATTTCTGATCGAATTCTGAAAAGATTTTTATGAGCTTTAAATTAATTTACCAAGGAAATGTTATTTATGCTTACGTGTGAACTGAAAAATAATAGAATTCATTTAAGTTTCCTTCGCATACCAAAATGTGAAATCGAGTTATTAGGTGTTAGGTACTGTGCTACTGCGAACATAATTCATCTACCTGTAGACATTCGATTGTGCTAATTGTATACAGCACCCTTTTTGCCACCCAGATTGATGTACCTACTTATTTATACCATTACATTACTAAATCTTTTCTTGCTTGTTATAAAATTTGTGCTAATATAGGTAAGAATAATATGAATTAAATCAATCGTTTGTTATAATATGATAATGATAGACAATGAAGAAGTTTCTTAAGATCCACTTTGTAAGCCACGGCCAGTTACGGCAGCTTGATGATTTACAAAACTTTAATGAATACTTATGCTACACATTTTAATATTACACTGTTAACTTTTTGACTAATTATGACCTATATTGCATTAGTTTCAAATGTGTGTGATACTGTAAATTTATTGTAGTTGTTGTTGTAACCGTTTGAAAATGATTAGATTTCATTAATGTTCCACTGGCTCACGCAGCAGCGCAGCTGCGAGCAGGATAATGGACTACTTGTTATGTCTAATGTGTATTATTATAAAGTTATGGTACTAGTCAACGAGTATTTATAACGACAATGTCAAAAAATAAGAATGTTAAAATGTAACTACACTTATAAACTTTCAATTAAATAAAAATCTACATAAGAAATTTTAAATCTATTATTGAAATAACCGATACCTCTCATTTTTGTTTTATGCTTACTTTATCGCTCACAAAACTACAATATTCTTTGATAATTTTAATTTGTATTTTTTCTTGTTTCCAGGAAGCAGTATTCCAAAATACACATGAAGTATTTACCTACAACTAGTCTAACATTATTTGTAAGAGAAAAGAGGAACGTACTTGTATAATCACCAGCAATGAACATAGGTACAGATATGTAAGCCTAATTAAAGTTATTGTTCATCATATTAAATATTTTTATACGTTTATTACGATTTATAATTTTCGCTTTAAAATATATTATACAACGTAACATTGTTTTTATTGATCAATGATGATTATAATTTTATAAATTATCGGTAATGTCATTCAACTCTTGCCGTAATATTTTTTTAAATTTGGTGATGGTGTTAGGTAACTACTATTTTTAATTTAGAAATTAATTTTTATTTTTAAAGGCCATATTAAGTAATCATTATGTACCTATGTATATTTATGTATATATTTTTATGTGACTATATCCAATTCTTGCTTCACACAAGAATGATCAAATATAAATATCGTTGCTATGAAATTATATGAATAGTTAAATGAATTATGTGTTGTAGAAAACGATTGTAGACGTATAATGTAAACTACATAATTATTAATACCTAATCGAAAAAATACTCTTTAAAGTTTCGTCCAGGGCTTCCTGCTTAGATGGCATTTGCTTGTAGATTGTTATTGGCTGTAAGCGCATCGATGATACTGTATGCCATACCCATTTTTGTCTTAATATTTATATTCCGTACTGATTATGTAAATAAAATATAATATTACACATCAATATGACCTTGTTACTAATTACAATCAATTAGATATTGACCACAGTAGAGACATCGAGATTGATGAATAACAGAACTAGCGAACTACCTACATAAAACGTTGCCAGTGATTTTGTAACATGAGGAGGGAGTTAATGTAAATTAAAGATACTGAAGTGAACGATTAAATATTATTATTCATTTGTTTGGTAATCTTTAATCAAATTTCAATGGTGTGTGGTAAAGAAAATTTCAATATTTAAAACAAGCTTGTCTCGTTGAGATTCATACCACAATCTTTACTTCTCGAAAAGGAGACTCCGTGAGTAAACGAGTTATATTTGAATAATGAATATTAAATGTATAATTAATTTAACAATTTTGTTTGTGGCAACTGGTGATAATCTAGTGCAAACACGTAATATATCGATGTATGATATTTGCCCTTTATATAAAAAGGGGAATCGTTTAAATGTTCAGGACGTTGTTGGAAGCTGGATGACCGTCTACACGCAACCGAAGGGTCCAGACTGTTTTAAGTTTCATATTAGAGCTACTATGGAATTGGTAGGTACTTATTGAATAATGAGTAGGTACTAACTGCTAATCCAAACTAAATAACACTTCTAGATGTTGGTATCGCACATATTAATGTAACCCTAATCAGAATCCCCACTGTTGCCTAAAATATGGCGATACTTGGTGGTATTTACCTATTTTTCTTTTCCGTGTAACATACCTACCTTAATTTTTATGATGTTACCCTACACATTTGAGAATTTGTAATCAAAAATAGACTCACCTATTCCTTCATCATCCAGTTTAATCTTAGTAGGTACCTACTTGTTATTTAAATATTATCGAGATGAAGTTAGCGTTACCTGCGTTCACAAGTGAATCAGGTGATGTGCACTCGTTTTGTACTAAATAAAATCTATTGTGTATTTAGGAACGAGAACAATACATCACGAAGTATGGTGATTTTGATGGTCGCGTGGAATGGAATCTATGCCTATTGCAAGTGGAGACGCCACTGGGTAAACACTTTTTAATGGGCACCGGTACAGAATCGGGACTCATGGAAAATATTATTATCATGGAGAAGGAACACGGTAAAGTACTTATATAAGTACCTCCTACATAATATATAATACCGACATACTTAACTATATCGAAGACTTTAAGCAGGACATGGGTAGGTAATGT
The DNA here is from genome assembly GCA_949152395.1 of Agrochola litura. Taxonomy (NCBI): domain Eukaryota; kingdom Metazoa; phylum Arthropoda; class Insecta; order Lepidoptera; family Noctuidae; genus Agrochola; species Agrochola litura. The sequence continues at coordinate 15,462,367 of OX424493.1, forward strand.
GCAAGATAAGTAGGCGAGTCTTATCTAAGTATAAACTTCCTGTTAGGGTGATACTGGCTTGACTCATCAGTAGTCAATGGAATTTTGTCATGTACTTACCTATCTTGATAGTAACATTTTATTTAAAGCAAACCCTCTAATTTTGCTAGATATACCTACTGCAATAAAATGCCTAAGGTTTATTAATCCTACCTAATTACGCATTTGAACTACCTATATCTATTATTTAATAATTCAATCTGTAAGCAGGTAAATACACGTTACTAGACCAGAGTGCAGATCAATGGGCGGTATTCGGTCGTCGTGGGAGTGAAGTGTTAGTAATCCGTGACTGCTATGGCGACACCGCCGCGGCGTTCGCGCGCGCCCCCTACTGGCCGAGTACGTCGGAACTGAGCGCCATATTCCACCGCAGCGGGATCACTGTGCAAACGCACGGACGACTGCTCTGCCAGCCACAGGGCAACCCCATAGGACAGCATAAAATCAATGACCATTATCAAATCAAGAGAAATTACTAACAGCAACGGCATTGTATCCACAGATATCCCTGTTTTTTATAGTAGGTACCTACTAGAAAAAAAAAAACGGCAGTTATGTTTAAAAATCGAGTTTTATATTACTCCTTTTGTAAATTACAGTACAAAATTTCCATTTATAAGAGTTACGTTGCGCCAGCGAACGAAAAATATGTAGGGTCTATCAACAACGGCTTCTAATTCTGGAGCTTGGTCCCACTCGATACCTGAAAACATACGTAATCAATATTATCACTAGAATAAACATACATACACTCGCAATGCGATATCGTTCGAGATAATAGTTAATTGATTGGTGGCTTATCGAAAACTGTGTAATGTGTGAGTATGAATAGGTACGTTGACCACTACCATTTGAGATTACCTATATTCTGTTATTAAATGAATAAAGTTTTTTAGTTAGGTACCTAAATAAAATGTTACTTTTTTAATTTTTTATTTCTGTGGAACAAAGTTTGGTAACCTTAATAGGTAGGTATAAGTAATAGAAAAGGACTTTCAGATTAGGAATTTGGAGGAAGGAATTTCAGATTCACAATTTAATACCACTTTAGGTGGTGGTAAGTAACTCTGATGATATTCATGGTGCAAAAGGTTGAAGTGAAAAATATACAACATTAAAAAACTAATTTTTATCTACCCAAATGGTAAAACGAGACCCTAACATTACTAAAACTTACGCCGTCTGTCTGTCCGTCCAAGCTCGCCCCCTATTAGGTAATTGAGACTGGCGAAATGTGGGTGTTGGTACTAGGGAATGCAAATCCGTTCTGGACTAAAATCCGGATTTTAAAGAACGGATTTTTGGTTCAATCCGGATTATCCGGATTTTACGAATTTTTCATAAAAAATAACAAATCTACCCATTTTAGTTTGTTAATATGATGTTTAATAAAGGAGATGGAAAATGTTGGGCCCAAATGTAATAAGTTGAGATATGATCAAAAAATTTGTCATATTTTTATCCTTGAATATCAAAAATCAGCTCGATTCTTAAGTCTGGAAGCGGAGAAATATGATAAAGATAGTTTTCGTGAGATTATCGATTACAGTAATCGATTACACAACTACAAAAAGAACACCTACCCACTAGGTAGCACTAGGTAATGTAATTAACTCAAAGTAATTAAATGAACTATAAATACTTTTATACAATATAGTGCATTTAATTTAAATAAAACATCATTAATTACTGAAAAACCAAAATAATTATTATCAATTTCATATCAAGTAAAATCAGTTTCATTTTTTTTGTCTATGTCACTGGCAGTGCATATTCTGCACTGGTATGAACTGACTGACATTGAAAATTTGACACTAGACATTAGTGGTGGGTCGTTCTCGAATTTTTGACGGCCGAAACCGTTTTCCCAACGACGAAAACGGTTGCAGAAAACGGTTAAAGGACGAAACTTATCCAACATTGAATAGAATTGCGTTTTCGTCGAGCGCAGTTTCTTAAAACTATCAACGATTTGAAATGTATGAAATGGTTTTTTCGCATCACGAACGACAGCATTGACAACTGGTAATACATTACTGACTGTATTTCATTTCAGAGTTCACTTTTTATTGGAAGGACTGTTTTACGAGTGTGATAGATAGTTGAATCATTGTACCCGACTGTATTTTCTTAGATGTAAAAATTGCACCAAGTAATTCGAAGACTGGTTTGTGCAATGAAGACTGTTTGAAGTTGAACCCAGGACGTAAAATGATTTCATCATCACAAAACGGTTTTTGTAAACGGTTCGTTGTCGCAACGCCCACCCCTACTAGACAGCTGTCACTTATTTCGTGTTTTCCGATGTGTTTTGAGTGCTTTCCCAATTATTTTTCTTTTTTAACGACCACTGCTTTGATTTTTACGGATTCTGACCCTGCCTACCTTGTACGACCCTTGCTTTCTCACTGGACACCGAAGATCGCTCACATGATTGACTTGGAATTGTTATTTTGGATTTTACCGCCGCTTTGTGGATTGGAAATTGTTGAAACTGTGGATCGCTGTGTGAATTGTGGGATAGCAACTAGTCACTGCAATACACCAATGTATGTTTGAATCTATAAATTCACACCATTTTCATCTCGTTACATTCAGGCCCAAGAGTGTGTGTAATCGTTTCCGTCTCCTTTGTGTAAATATTAATAATAATGAAAATAAAAGCACATGAAAATCAAATCAAATGAATTTTTAAACATGAAAAACATAACATAACGCCTTGTTTCCCCGAAGGGTTGGGCAGAGGTGACCCTGTAGCAGGTACACCCACATTTCGCCAGTTATGTTTTAAGTCCCATGTAATAAGGGGCGAGCCTATTGCCATCAACCGGACACAAATCCAGACTCCGAGCTGCTACTGGGAAATTCCAGATAGAAAAACCCAATAACACTTTGCCCGACCCGGAAATCGAACCCAGGACCTCATGCTCAGTAGTAGCGCTTATGAATTTTTATTTTTTTTGTTATTTGGAATTATTAAAACTATCATCATTAAATACCATAATTATGGTGATATTGCCATAATATGTACTTATTTTTATTAAAATAATCAGTCTTTGACTCGCGTGCTGAGTAACGTCAGTAAAATAATTAATAGGTTAAAATTAAAAGAAACTCTGAAGAACAAAAATAAAGACAAATAGACTCCTTGCCAAATTATTAAACAAATAAACGAATTTAATTGAATAACAAAAATAAAGACAAATATACTCCTTGTCAAATTATTAAACCAATAAACGAATTTGATTGAATATTGTATTTTTTTGTCATATACCGATTTTGGGTACAAATATACAGATTTTAGTGGGCAGCTCTACCGATTTCGCACTATGATATTCGATACCACTGATCCTCATAAACCTTCCGAGGTGCGGGGCCCCTCGTCCGCGAGGCCACAGGCGGTGGCCCACGTCGCCCGCGCCTTACGCCGCTGCGCAGAGCCGATAGACTCGACACTCGCGAGACGCGCGAACTGGGTTGTTTTGATTTTTTTGTTACAATTTCTTATTATTCAAAAAATCCGGATTCGATTTTCAAATCCGGATTTGGAAGTCTGATAAAAATGTGCGGATATCCGGATTTTTCGGATTACGGATAGTCCGGATTGCATTCCCTAGTTGGTACTATACAGCTCTGCCTAACCCTCCGGGGGAAATACATTACATAATGTTATGTTACATTAGAACACCGCAGAACCTACTCGTCCGTTAAAATAGCACATCGAGTCGTGTAGAGGTAGAGCGTCGCCTCTGTCACACAGGTGCACACCTGTGCAAAAATGTCTTTTTACTTATCTATCTTCTTATTTCATATAAATAAGTACCTAATTAGCTCATTTATTTGAATGTCTTCATATTTACACGATAAGCACTGCTGTAGCCACTAGCCAGTATGAGTAGGAAGAGTGAATATAAATAAATGTACCTATAGGTACATTTATGTGGGTACCCACCGTCATCTTTATATGCGTTGCGTCCAGCTTCTGCCCAGAACATGATCCGTTGCACAGCATGGGACAGCCTCAGGGAACTGACTTGAGTCACGTTGCTGACGTCTACCAGTCTCGGTATACCCAACTGACGACAAGGAATCGATAAGTAAGACGAATATCAGTACCTAGATAAAATGAAGAAGGACGTCCCCAGACACGGACAGGCGATGCAGGGTAGGAACTGGACCTGCCGGGGCTGCGAATGTGGGCCGAAAGGGACATCGTAGCCCCCAGCAACAGGGCAACCGAAGGAACACGGGTGGGTTTTAGTCAGTAAGTCTTCACAATTTCACAGCCAAAAAAAAAAAAATGGTAGGAACAGGAAGCTGAGAAGCTTCGAGTTATACTCTAATCGCAGTAGGTAGGTATAGGTACTGTACTGCTGGACATAGGTACAGTCGGCAATGAAAGTCGACAGATATAGATGCCAGCATCCATAAACAAAGCAATTGAAACATAAGTAATTAACAGTAATTTTCATCTATTACTTTTATCACGTACCTGTACGTTATTACGTAGGTATACGTTGGTCCAAACAAATGATGATGAATGTACAAAGATTACAACTTGGTTAAGCTATGTTATGTCTTCCAGTGATACAAAGAACTACAGTACAAAAAACTTAAAAAAAATAGACATACGGCCTGCAATTTATTGGGCAGCAGCAAGGTCATGCGCAAAGTGTAGATTGGTACAGTGGCGGCTACCCTCATGGTTTTCATCTTCGCTGTTATATCTCCGATATTTGTGTTGCTTACACGTTGCACCAGATTCTTCAGCGAGTTACCGCGAGGTATCAACATCAGGAGAGTGAGGCCCGGTGTTGCATACGAAATTTCTAAGGCCTGTAATAAAAATTGATATCAAATAACAGTTCATTATTATGCACACGATATCGAGTGGCGGACAGTGCCAACCATGTGTCAAGAGACAGAGCACGACCTACCGGCCAATCGGCCGAGTACCTACTCTATTTGGCACTGTACCTACTCGGGACGTGTAATCAAGAAAATAGAGTAGGAGTGTATGAGTAGAAACGACCATTGATCCCAAAAAAAACATTACGACCTGTGTATTTCAAACGTTTTCATAAATCTTAAATTAACTAAATTATGAACATGAGGCAGGTATCTTTTGCGTCTTAAATCCTGATAGAAATAAAAAACATAAAACCAATTTGCGAAATTGTAAGTATAAGTACCCAACTACTGGAACACAATACATATTATCTGAACATCAACACTGTCACCCGGTGTATCTATATCTATGCACTACATTTTGCCTGCGGCTTCGCCTGCGTGGATGTCGGAATATATCCTACCTACCGGGATTAAAAATATCCTATGTGTTAAGTCAAGTTATAAGAATAAGAATAAGAATAAGAATAAGAATATATTTATTTGCATAAAACACGGTATAAAAAGATGGTAAAAGAACAATTTAGAACAAAACATGTTTTGCCAATATAATAATCAGCATACAAATTTTTCAGTAGGTTTGACTTGTTCACTAACATTTTTTGTCAATGAAATCTTTAACACTATAGAAACTATTAACACATAACCATTCGTAAACTTTATTTTTAAATAATCTAGTGTTTAAATTTTTGAGATCATTTGGTAACTTATTATATAAACGTACACACATTGCCAGGCAGCTTTTATTATATTTAGTTAGTCTTGGAAACTCGCTTAGTACGAGCCTGTTGGGGTCTCGTCGGTTTCGGACATTAACATCATTTGCTTTAAGAAATAGATCCGGATTCTTCCTTACAAACATACATATTTCATAGATATAAAGAGACGGTAGCGGTAACAAACCAAGTTTTTTGAATACAGGTCTACATGACTCATCTGGTTGGAGCCCGTAAATTGCTCTAATGCACTTTTTTTGAGCAACGAATGCTGTATCATGATCGGTGCTGTTACCCCACATTATCAAACCGTATCGCAACAACGACTCGACATATGCGTGATATGATGTTATTGCCGTTTTAATGTTAGTAATGCTTCTAACCTGTTTGAGTGCATATACAAACTTATTTATTCTTTTAGATACACTTTCAATATGTGTTTTCCAATTGATATCTTGGTCTATAGATACGCCTAGAAATTTTGTTTGTGTTACTATGTCAATTTTAGGTATATTTAGTTTTATATTGTATTTAGGGTTATTTGATTTATTAAACTGTATACAGACGGACTTGTTTAGATTTATTGATAAATTATTTATGTTTAGCCATTCAATTAGTTTTTCAATTGTGTTGTTTATCTCAGTCTCATGATCACTAACCGTGTTATTCTTTCTATCGGATGTAACAATAATAGAAACATCATCGGCAAACAGTACAAATTTATGATTTGTTATATCAGTAATGGAATTTATATAAAGTAGAAATAGGATTGGCCCCAAGACACTTCCTTGGGGGACGCCAAATTTGTTACATTTATATTCGGATGAGTATGGTACCATGTCTTTATTTTTATCTATTTTTGTAATGGTTACCCGCTGTTGTCTGTTGTTCAGGTACGATGATATCCATTGAAGTGCAGGTCCTCTAATCCCGACTTTTTCTAACTTCTGTAATAATAAATCATGAGACACTAGGTCAAAGGCTTTTGATAAGTCAAAGAATAACCCGGTAGTAAGATGGTTTTTGTTAACATTCGTTAAAATTATATTAATAAGAGAGAAGATAGCTAAAGTAGTGGATAAATTATCTGTGTGCCATATTTCATACAAATCCATTCAGCCGTTTTTTGCGCTATTCCAGATTATACGAGTACATCCGGACAAACAGACAAACGTACAAAAAATCTTCTTTTCAAAAATATTCAGTATACAGTTTTGACTTCGTTACTATTTAATTATCTATAGGTATCTATAATTATTGCGCCGACCCCAATTAATCCTCTAAAATAAAAGGCATGGGGAATATTCTTATCACCATATTTTACAGCTCAGAAATAAAAAAATAGAATAATAATAGGTAGGTATTCTATTGTTTTACAAAGGCTATTTGAAATGAAATGAAATTGTTTATTCTGTAAATAGGATATCAAAATCACTTTTACAAGTCATTAAAAAAAAAAAAAATAAGCTAGATGAGTTCGGCGTTTCCTATCTGACTACTCTGAGAAGAAAGGCCGAAACAAACTCAGAGGTCGCAGTCTCTTTTAAAGTCCAGACATAATCTTGGTCAGGCCATCTTGGACCATGTAGATAAGTGTCTGAAAAGGTCTTTTGAGGAAAGAACCACACAGATTTGAGTGGACCTGTCCAGTCAGTGCAAGCATTTGTCAGTAATCGTGGAGCTCAACTCAGAACTGAAGGAGCTCAACTCGACGAACAATACCAAAGAAAGGACATTTGGGTAGGCCGCATAAACTACTCAAACTGCCAGACCATCACTAAAACTAGCAGAGAAATAAAAACAATATCCACATAGTCCTCACATTCACAATAGTTAAAATAATGTAATACTTTACAAAGTAATCATGTCATTTTGAATATAATTTTCAACAATGTCAATGTGTTTTTATAACTGGTAAATGTTGATTTTACATAACAATTAAAATGTCTAATTTTATGGTTTTATCACAAGGCTTAGCAGAGCGAGCAGTTCAATCCCAAGCTTTTTTATCTTCTAAATAATCTGAAATTGTATAGTAGGTACCCTTTTTTACAAAGTTTGGTTTTAATACAGATTTTAAATCGTTTAATGGGTAAGTTTCGAATGTCAATGGGGAGTTTGTTGTAAAAGCGTATACATTGACCCATGAATGAGTTAACTACTTTGTGGAGACGTGTGAAATTTAAAGATTTAATACTTATAACCTCGACAATTTGGCATTGTTGTCCGATTGCTAAATCGTTATGACCGTTAAAGGGTTAAAATGGGGATAAGGGCAGGAGAATTATTTATCTATACTTACTTACATATACTAATAAAACAGTAAAGAAGAATTATTGTGCGTTACTTCTTTAATCCCGGTAGTACGTTCCCGTGGGATATTTTTTTTGGACATCCACACGGGCGAAGCCGCGGGTAAAAGCTGTAAAGCACGGGGAAGTCACGTAAGTAGGTACTTACGTCAGCTACATGAATCTAATTGTCTAGTTGCGTACAACACACTAAAGTTCGATGTATGAAGTAAGGTACAATTCCGAAGACGACGGGATATCACACACGGCAGCGGCGTTGCGGTTGACAATATAAACGCAGGCTACAGTGCCGCTGCGGTTTTTAATCCGAACGAGAAAGGACATTACGACGGCAGCGGTACTTCTCTTCTTCAACAAAACACACTTTTCGAACAAAAAATACGTCTTATCGCTTTGTTAGTAACAGCCACTGACAGCACTACTACTGGTATGCCGTCTACTGTCGCCGCTCGACCGCAGCTGTAGGCATCACTGTCGACTACTAAGTAAGTGTTTTCGCTGCGGTCTGTCATTGCGGTTAGGCTACATTACCGCTACCAGCCTTCGAAATTGTACCTATAATTACACCGGGTAGAAGGAACTTCAACTACCTCTGTGGTCTAGTGGTAAGACCACCTGTCTCTGACCCAGAGGTCCCGGGTTCGATGCCCAGCAGGGGCAAAATTTTCTGCTCGGTTTGGTTGGTGGTAGGGCTTGTTCTAAGTCCGCTTGGCTAGCTACCACCATCTTATCTAAGTCTGTCGCAAAGAGTGTGTAAGCGTTTCGGCAGTTAGAGGTAATAGCCGGTTCCTCTGTGGTTGAGGATTCCGGGTGAAGCTGGCTTCCACCTTCAGCCTGATCATCACTTACCATCAGGTGAGATGACGGCCAAGAGCTTTCCCGTTGTGGTTAAAAAAAAAACTTTACACCTGCTTACGCATTCAGTGCTGAGATGGACTGAAGAGCACTCTTACAGGCTACGCGCTACGCGACTACGCAAGCGTAGGTTGCTTGTGTAGGCGCGTAGCACAGCTACGTGGGCTACACATCGCTCGCGTAGTCGCGTAGCTTGTTAGCGTAGCGAGTTGCTTGCTTGCGTAGTCGCGTAGGTCGCTAACGTAGTCGCGTAGCGCAGCTACGTGGGCTACACATCTGAATAGATTATGGTTGTTGGCCTTTTACACACGGCTACACATCAAGCTATACATTTCCAGTATAAGCTGACCTCGAACTGTACGGAAATCCTATACAATGCGAGATCAGCATAAACTGGAAATGTATAGCTTGATGTGTAGCCGTGTGTACCTATCCTTAACTATAGTTGCGTGTCTACTCCCTTCTTTGTTTTTTTTTTTTTGGTTGGGAAATTTCAAATAACTTAGGAGGGCGTGTCAGACTCTTACTGACTAAAACCCACCCGTGTTCCTTCGGTTGCCCTGTTGCCGGGGGCCACGATTTCCCTTTCGGTCCTTATTCGCAGCCCCGGCAGGCATCGGCCCTAACGGACCCCGTCAGCGTGTCTACTCCCTATCCGTTATATTATGATTGGATACAATTTAAATAGGTATGTGTTTAATGCAATTCTACGTAACAAATGTTAATGCATTATTTGCCGATAGGATTTTCTCATATAATACGGACTTAAAAAAAACCGCCCAAGTGCGTGTTGGACCACGCAAAATGAAGGGTTCCGTAGTTGGGATGAATTTATCCCAAGAACAAACTTAACATTGTAGTTGCAAAACATGTTCCCTCATACTTTCCAACTAGAAATGTAAGTTTGTACGCACAATATTGGAAGATTTAACAACTTTTTCAAAAATGTTTGTTTTTGAGGTAACTTTAAAACTATTTATTTAAAAATTATAAAAAAATATACTTGAGACTCTCACAGTAAGCCCTTTCATTTGATAATGTAACAGTAGTGCACAGTGTGCAATACTTTTTAATTTTCTCAATTGTCAGCCAAAAGAGACCCCCATATTCAAAATTCATTTATTTACGCAAAAACACAAAAATTGATACGTGTACCAAAGGAGATTGCTCACGGCACTATGGACAAATGTACTGAATTTAACATTGTTGTGTCTTCATCAAATCATCTTTAAAATACTCGATGACATGTCTAAATACTTCAACAAAAAAATCCACACAAACTACAATGGCATTTCCGAGATATTTACAAAAATGTAATTACTGCAGAGGTTATGTTCGACCATAAAATGAATTAAAAAAAGCTATTTGAAAGAGTCTGAATGGGTTGACGCTTTGTGTCTTTGAAGTACATTTGTGTAAAATCTGTAGCTATGTCAGTTGGCTAGTTGCTGGTGACCACCTGTAACCTTATCACCAAATCTTACTTGATTTCGATTTTGAGCATGTTCGTGCTTTAAAATCTTATTCCCGCGTTTCATTATAATGCAAAGCAATGAAGCAATTATAACTTAATAGTCAATCGCTCAGTGTTATATCTAGATCCTACTCAAATCATAGATTGTGTCATCAAATGGTCTATGTAAGTAGAAAGGGATGAAAAAAGCTACACTAGATACAATAAATGAAAAAAATATTATAAATGACCCCTCATTTATAATCATTTTTTCAGTTGAGATATCGTGCGACAGTCGCACTCGCCATATTTTCAATATATATATGCAGCGGTGTTGGAAGTATGTTTATTTTCAATGGGTTAGCAGCAGTAACGGAGGAACTAAAAGTCTCAAATTCGACGCATAACGTTCCAAAACCAGCAGAAAAAATAATCTGGTTGACAATGTTGACATATTGACAAAAATATGACAGACGGGCTAATAAATGTCAAATAAGGTTGTACCCGTGCTGTTGTAACATTCTAATACATTCGATTTTTGACCGATTTATTATAGAAAAAAAAGCAAAAATATTGGTTGACAAAATAAAATAAAAATCATAACGCGTTTTAGAGGTTATTACAGATAAAAAATATTTGTTGTTTTTAATCAACGTGGGTGTAATAGTACCTAATAATAGACGTTTGACACTAGGTATATCGATTTCAATTTAAAAAATAAATAAAAATAAAACTATTAACCATACAAACCAAATATCACAACCTCACCACACACTATTGTCTTGTCACATTTTCAATAAAAATAAGATACATAAATGTGCCTACTACCTGATATCTAGTTCTGTGAGGTTATAGAAACAGATTTATTTGTTTTATCTTGTGAGCTATCTATCGATACTTTAAAAATATTGTATCACCTTTTTATTATTAAATAAACAGTTATTTAACTTGATACGCAATAATAAATTGAACAATCAATACAGAATCGATATTATTATATTTTATGTAGATAGGTAGTCACATTACACGCAATAGAAGAAATGGACATCCCTAGTGTTGACAGGCGATAGTAAAAAATGGCGTACTTCATGGTCGGAAACTTAAAAGTACTAATTATTGTTAAAAAAAACTATCGCATTATAAATAATAATAATATTTTATTAAAAAATATATTTCTATTTTAGATATTTCATGTTGTTCAAGATTTTGAGACACGAGACATTTCTCAAGAGTACCTACTGTATATGGGCAATCTCCTTTCAACTTAATCGGTCCATTGGATTCGGAGGAAATTGGTTGTGACAGACGGACAGGCAGGCACACGAGTGATCCTATAAGGGTTCCGTTTTTCATTCGAATATACAGAACCCTAAAAATAAGAAAGTTGAGCATTCGAACCATCGTTTAATTCCTGACACCGTTTTCTCTAAGATATTAGGGATTTCTATTTCCGAAGAAATAAACGCAAAAAGACTACCCGCTGCTATCTTCACAGACACAAAGATCCACCACCTTCTACCGTGTACACCATCTGATATGAGAATTTTATATTGATCATTATAATACAGTACTTACATTACATATACCTACTCGTAGGTAGATAACACAAAATAGAACAAATTATGGTACCAACACAGATTACATGTACCAAGTTCCAGCTGTCATCTGCAAATGGTGGGTATCAACATTTATCGCAGGGGGCGGCTCATAGTATTAGGTTTCCAGCGAAAATGTGTTAGTCTCTGTTGATGAGGGCCGTACATTGTCGCTTCAGTCATGGTGCAGCGCGGTACTCTATTCGGGCTCTGTGCGCTGTTAGCGCTCACTGGGACCCTTGTCACGTGTGACGACGTGTGTCCTCCAGATCGCGAAGAACCCACTCATCATGAAGCGAAGCTCCACAAGGATTTACTCTGTGCGTACAATTATGATTTCCGACCAGTGAAGGATCACAAAACAACTGTAACTGTGAAAGTACGCTTTGCGATAAAATATATAAGTTTCGATACTTTAGAAGAAACGTTCACACTTCACAGCTGGGTAGCTCTGAAATGGAAGGACGAACTTTTAACTTGGAGACCAGAAGATTATGGTAATATCGCAGACACACAAATGGAAAGCCACGAACTCTGGACGCCGAGGATGGCGCTGTTCAACGCGGATGCTGCCATGTATCAGTCGGACCAGATCTACACGACTTGCTTGTTAGAGAGCAACGGCACGGTCACGTGCGTACCTCACATAGCGCATTCCGGAATTTGTCGCACGTCATTGCGGAGCTGGCCTTACGATGTGCAAAACTGCACTTTGTATTTCGGATCGTGGATGAACACAGGAGAACAAGTTAATTATACATTTTATTCAAAGCAACCCGTTGTGAAGGACGGCTTCCAAGATGGCCCAGGCTGGAAATTGTTGTACGTGGTAAACGAACGTTTGTCAGGGAAGTACAGCTGTTGCCCTAACAGTACGTATCCAATGTTGAAATATACATTTGTAATGAAGAGAATAGCAGCAGGACCAGCAGCCATCGTCGTGGTGCCCTCCATCGGCATAGTATTGCTCACTCTGATATCTCTAGCAATGGATGCTAAAGATAACACGCGACTAATGTTGATCTGTTTCAGTTTGTATGGACATTTCATGTTTCTTACCGAAATTGGTTACGATATTCCAAAACACAGTGCGGACACGCCGATCATATTACTTTTCCTTCGTGATTCGATGATAGTGACATTGGTTGGGATCATAGAAACCATATTTTTAATGTTTTTAAGACGACGAAAGATGCCAGCACCTCATTTTATTGTGACAGTGAACCGATTGGTGGCTAATGGTCCCGGCAAGTACGTGGTATTCACCGAATTCGACCCAAGCGACAGTATCGACACTAAAGAGTTGACTGGCCATAGCTCAGATATTACTGGTGACAAGCCGCCTCCAACCTTCGACTGGATACAATTCGCTCATATACTGAATAGACTTAACCTAGTGGTGGTGGTACTCATTTACATTGTGCTGATTGCTACTTACATTCCTCATGATAACTAAGTCACTTAAAGATTATCGTCAATTTACCTATTTTCAATATTAATCACTTTGTGCAGCAGGCGACAACATTTCTTATTCTCATTTCAACTTTCTGTATACAAAAATTTGTATTAAATAAAAATACTTTTTAACCAGAAGCGTGGTTTGGTGACTAACCTGAGCATCCCACTCCCTTAGGTCTGCATAGTTCATGACGTCGTTGATCCTGATCATGCGCACTGTCCGGTTGGGGGCGTCGTCGGCGTCGTGGAAGGGCCTCGTGCCGTTGAGCACGGTGGGGGCGGCCCGCCAGCGCCCGCGCACGTACAGCGTGCTCATAAGGACCGCGGTGACGCCCCCTGACACATCATCCTCATCGAATGTGTCGTGTATCGCGCCACCGGAGTCAATTTCCACCTTTAATTTCAAAACTTCATTAAAATTGGCCCAAAGCAGGTACTAAGGTACCTACATTGTGGGTTATATAACACACCCCTTATGATTGGCGCATTTACTCTCAAAACTCCTAAATGTAAGTATAGGGTAAGCGCACACGAGCCACCGGCCACAACCACCGGTGACTGTCACATCTTGCTGCGGTGTTGAGTACTGCTGTAGCTAGTGGCCGCCACCGGCCACACGTGCGCAACGAATTCATACAAAACGTATGAAAAAGCACGTGAACTGCTTGTTGATGGGCCATCGGTGACTGTGGCCAGTGGCTCGTTTGCGCTTAGCCTTAGACTGTTTTGAAACACGTTACCTTTTGGTTGAGTATGGAAGCGATTCTGTCCGATGTTTCCGTGCCGTTGAACCGCCCTACTTGGAGCATCAGCGCTGCGGCCACGCCTGTTTGGAATCGTGGAGTCACTTCTCTCCCTGGCCAAAACATCAGCCGCGAAGACTGCCGCAACTTCAGCTTGTCCGATGAATTCGGCAACGTTGATATGAAATGTCTCACAAGACCGACGCTATCCTAATAACGAAAATTATTTATGCTATCCTCAGTTGTGATCGTTACGAAATAGGTTCTTACGGACGTTGGGAAAAGTTTACTGTTCTGGCTGAACAGTTCCCTATAGATAGGTAGTAGGTACCCGCCATGCTCTGTTATCGGTTGCTCGGGGCCGCGCTGGACCAGTACCTTAATTGCGTAACTTATTTTCGTAAACGATTATGACTAATTTATTTTCATTTTGACAGTTCAACAAAATTCATTGCATTATTTACGTTGTTGAGCAGATTTTTTTTCTAACTTATGAAGCAATGGATTAGCAATCTGTATCAAATCGAAACAGATTGTGATTGTGTTGTATTACGCAATTAGGGAGATACTGTTTCAAATCGAAACATTGTGATTGATCGTGTATTACGCAATTAGAGTAGAGCTTTTTTAAAGGATGCCTATGTCCAGTTCGTCTTTAACCGAAATTATCTTGTTGAGTAGGTACCTATATATAGGTATCTACTTTCCTATTTAATATCCACGGGGATCAATTTTTATGCGTTGGGTACCTTATATAGGTAGCCATACTCACTACGGTGAGCAAATAGATTGATGAGTGTAGTAGTAGATTAGTCTCAGCCATTACCTAGATAATTTATTTCGATACTATACCTACAGACTACCTTTATAAACGTTGCTTAAAGTTGAGTACTGATTAGCGACTGTTTATACATTTTTGACGTTTGAACGTCACTTAATTTTAAACAACGTTTATAAATAAACCCCTAGATTCCTAAACTATGTTGATTACCGAAGGTGACCCTAAATAAAGTATAAGTTGGTAGCTAGATTAAATAATAATACCATATCCGAAACATTAAATCCAATGCATTGGTCGATTTGAGTCCTGGTTTCAGAGTCAACTTCTTTCCAGAGAGCCATTAGGGTCAAAAGTAAAAAGAAGCCGGATTGGACGAAGCTCATTCCATTTTCTTGTCGATCAACAGGACTTATAGCTGTTAGCTTCGTGAACGTTATCTGCAACAATGCCCTCAACTTTTTAACAGCCTTGGAAATTATAGTCTAAAAAGTTGAATAAAGAGATCATCGGTAGGTAGGTTTCTACAGAATGTGATACTCGTGTAATAAACGACTTGGCATGAAATACATTAAATTTATATATCATTGATTTCTAACAATGAACCATGATTTGATGATAATGATAGGTACCTATGTGTATGAGCATGACTGTATGACCTACATAAAAATAAATACATTTTAACTCAGGTCAATGATCAAAAATTATGAACGGCTTAACATTATTTCAATTCCAAATTGATAATAAATTGAAATTCAGTGTAGGTACTATACTGAATTTCAATTTTATAACCACACCGGTACTGATAACCATACAGTACGGTCGGAATTAATCTATTGCCTTGCAACTAGTTTCAATAACAAACAAAAAATCTCATTATGTGTTTCACGACTGTAAGTTCACTTTGGTCACAGCACCTCACTTAATATTTAATGTAATTGTGTTGTTATTGTGTATAGTATGATTGCTGTGTATAGGCGCATATTGTAACAACGGGCCAGGATTCGTGACATGGTCCCATAATTACTTACTGTTAAAAACATCGTGCGTTAGTGAAATTCAGTTCAAGTTCAATCATGAATCCGTGTGTAGTGACAATATCTAGGTAATGATTTATGAAGTTGTTTTAAAAAGTAGATTGATGATTAACTTTACGGATTAGGTATATCCTCTGGTGTGAGCAAGAAACCATACAAGCTAATCGGTGTCGCAGTCCATATCCGTGTAACAGACCTGCATCCGGTGCCGATGACGGTGCTTCTTGATCCTGATCCTACCTACGGGCTGCCAGCTATATTTTATAGATAGACAGATTTTGTCGTCTTTCGGGAGTCACGTTTAGAGCACTGCCGTTGTCTGTCTGGACAGTTAGCATCTCGTGCAGGTAGATATGCTAGACACTTAAGCAAGCTGAATAGTCCTCACACAGTGCACTTTTTATATCCACGTGGCCTTTATGGAAAATAATAGGTTTTTTATGCGCCACTTTCCATTGATGATCAATAAGTCGATATATATTTTTGGACCTTATCAATGAAGTGATGTACCTATAGGAATTTCCAACATTATATAATGATGAACATGACATAAAATCCGAGATGTATCTTTAAATATATCCACCTAAATGATGTAAGTAAGTACCTATAACTGTTTAGATACCTACTAATGAATACTAAGGTTTTTACTAGGAAGGTATGTAGAAAAACTTACCTTATAAAATTGTCGTTCAAAGTCATCAAGGCTTTGGGTAAATTTGTTAATGGAAGATAAGTTTTTATGCTCAATCATTTGTTGTGGAACGCCAGAAACAGTTTTCGTCATCGTCACTGGCGGCTTCAGTCGGTTGTGAGAAACAAAACTCGAACAATTATAACCTGTGTAGATTGCACCGGCGAACTTAATCCGCTAGTAGTAGGTATGCGGGTGTAGAGGACTATTCCACGCGGTATTCATATTGTGCTTCACGTCAGGTCTCGGCAGTGGATTTAGCAGTCCCAGACGATACATTGGGTATGGCTTGGCAGGCACTGTGCCGCGCCGTGCAATGAAGCGATGTATTGTTTCCAACATTATACCAATGACACAGTCTGAGATGTACCTACCTATAAATATACCCACCGAAATGCTGTTTACGTGTTTATAAATACTAATGAATACTAAGGTTTTTACTAGGAAGGTATGTAGAAAAACTTACCTTATAAAATTGTCTTTCAAAGACATCAAGGTTTTGGGTAAATTTGTTAATGGAAGACAAGTTTTTATGCTCAATCATTTGTAGTGGAGCGCCAGAAACAGCCTTCGTCAACGTCAATGGCAGCTTCAGTCGGTTGTAAGAAATAAAACTCGAACTATTATCCTGTGTAGATTGCACCGGCGAACTTAGTCCGCTAGTAGCACGCGGGTGTAGGGGTGTATTCCACACGGTATTCATATTGTGCTTCACATCAGGTCTCGGCAGTGGATTTAGCAGTCTTGGACGATACATTGGGTAAGGTTTAGCAGGCACTAAGCCGTGCGAATCCGACAACGGCCGTATGTTCTTCATTCCGGTAGGACTCGCCATGTAAAGTTGCCTGTACACCGGTTGTGACTCGGACAAATGCGAGTTTATGTTGGAATTTAACTCCTGTATTTTGTTATGAGGTCTCGAATCATAAAGAGGTAAAAACTTTTCTCCAATAATTTTTTTGGTGATACTGTACATTGTATCATAAAAATTGTGTATTGCTGCGCATTCTAGCCATTTATTGTTAAAAAAACAATACTGTTTACTTAACCTTTCAATACTTGTTAGAGGAGAGCGAGGTTTGATATGCCCTACATGCCGAAGATTATAAATTGGTATCTTGTTGGTTTTTACGGGCAGTAAATGAATTTGTAAGAAGAATATAATAAATGCACATTCTTGAATCATATCTTAGGTACTTCAAACATCTGACCAATTTCTCAATAACGTTAGATTTTGATTCAGTGAAATGCCAAAACATAATATTTTTTCATGCTTCTGATTTGGACTTGTCTGCTTTTCACTGAAAAAATATTTTAGCTTCATTAACGCATTAATTATATCTATCTATGAATAATAATCTTAGTAGGTACCTACATAATTAGCGAGACAGCGAGATCGAAGTGTCAGCACATGATTATCACATTAAAATCACGACCAGATGATGAAGCTAACACGAGATAGCTCGTTAATACTTCACTAACCGAGAGTTATGACTATACTGTGAGCACTCTGCCATATCTGTAATAAATACAGTCAGTTCCACATAACACTGAACTAAGTAAGCACTTAACGCCGAATTAATGGGAGTAATTAATCCGGCATTTTTCGATAACACCACTTTATTCAAACACAAATAAGAATCAGTGTGACGAACGGTAAATTATTACAGTAGCGCGGAAAAAATTTGTTGATTTCCAATAAACTGTTATATTATTTAGTTTGTATCAATATGTCACGATCATGGTATGTGATAAAACAAAGGATTTGTTGGATTTATGGACTACATCATAAACACTAAGGACTGAGGTACAAATTAATGTGAACATGTATTATTCACCTGACTACCTACAGTTATCGGTAGGTAGCACCCGATCACCTAACTGATGGAAAATACAATCTCCATTGCATCCTCCTTCGCAGAGGTCAGATCATAGAGGTCAGATGGCACCATCTCTCTACTTACGCTATAACCACCGCCACATCATAGAATGGATAAAATATGAGCATTATGTAGTCTAGAATCTTCCAATTTTGGCAACAACTCAAAGTATTTACTCAGTGTCCTACTTTAATGGCGCTCTATATGTAAGAAGCTGGTTCTGTTGGAATATGGATAGTGTTAAACGAAAATAAAAGCTGGCTACTAGCCATTTTTTGATAACCTACTTTGGTTAGAAGGTACATACAAACTGTCCAAGTTCGGGAAAAATATTTATTAGGTAAGTAATTTTTTATTGCAACGTCTGGCGCAGTTGTACTGAGTCCCTCAAGAAGGCGAGTAGTTAGAATGCGACCGACTTACGCACCCTGCCACCCGGTCTTGAGCAGTTAGAGGAACACCGTATTACCCATGAGGCGCTAAGAGAATTTTAAGAATGTAGGTACCTACCTAATACCGAACACTTTTCTACTCGATTCTCGCATATTACGTGGCAACTAGGTATATTACATAAGTTTAAGGAAGTGACAAACGAAAAAGTATTAGCTGAGTTAAGGCTCGTGCAGACTAGCGCGACGCAACACCAGTAATTGTTCTACCTATAGTGAAGTTTTCTTAGAAATTATTTTGTCAGAGTCCCACAAGGATCGGTCCTGGGGCCGCATCTGTGGGACATTGGATACGACTGGGTGCTGCGCGCCGACCTCCCTAGCAGCGTCAGCGTCATCTGTTACGCTGACGACACGTTGGTCCTGGCGCAGGGGAGGTCGTACCAGGCGGTGGCCGACTTAGCGACACGCGGGGTTGCGACAATCGTCGACAGGATCCGGCAGTTGGGACTCGAGGTGGCCCTGCACAAGTCCGAGGCCATGGGTTTTCACGGTCCTCGGAATGCGCCACCGTCGGGTTCCCATGTAATGGCGGGAGGGGTTCACATCGGCTTCGAGTCGACGATGAAGTATCTGGGACTCGTCCTCGATAGCTGGTGGAACTTTGTGGAGCATTTCCGACGCTTGGCTCCCAGACTGGACCGGGCCGGGGCTGCCTTGAAGCGGCTCCTGCTCAATCTAGGGGGTCCAAACGCCTCCTGCCGGAGGGTCTACGCGGGGGTCGTGCGGTCCATGGCCCTTTACGGGGCGCCGGCCAGCCCGCCGGTTGAACGCGTCCCAGAGGGTCATGGCCATCCGGCTGGCCTGAGGATACGGCACGGTCTTCATGCGAGGCGGCGAACCTCTTTGCCGGATTATCGCCATGGGATCTGGAGGCAAAGGTCTTCGCGCAAATCTGGGAGTGGCGCGAGGAGGCGAAACGCCGGGGCTTAACTCCGCTGCCGCGAGAAATCTGCACAGCGGACAGAGCTCCGGCGGGATCTCATGCCGTCATGGAGAGTGCGATTATCGCAACCCAGCGCTGGGCACGCCACAATTGCGGCGAAGAGGGGTCCTCTTTGAGGAGTGGCTAGAGAGGCGCCACGGCGTCCTCACCTTCCGCCTGACGCAGGTCCTCACCGGACACGGCTGTTTCGGGAGGTTCCTGTTCAAGAGAAGGTGGGAGGAAACGCCCGGAGGTCACGGTGGAGCATACGGTGGAGGTCTGCTCGACTTAGGCGGAGCATCGCCGTGTCCTCGTAGAGGCGATCGGCGGTGGTGATCTCTCGCGTCCGGCCCTGATTCGAGCCATGGTACGGAGCGAGAGGAAATGGGAGGCCGTCACCTCCTTCTGCGAAGCAGTAATGCTCGCGAAGAAGGAGGCGGAACGCGTGAGGGAGAGGCAAAATTCGCGCCCTCACGCACCTAATCGCCGCAAGAGAAGACGCCCTGGGCGTCGGGAATCGCAGGCCGATTTCCAGCCCACCGTAGGCGCGGGCTTGCGGACGGAGAGCAATGGGTAGCTCGTCGTCCGATAAGGGCCAAGCCCGGGTCGACGGCGCGTTGTGTTCCACGCGCGCCTCATAGATGTCAGCAGAATTGACGGGGTCCGCTAGGGCCGATGCCTGCCGGGGTTGCGAATAAAACCGAAGGGAGATCGTGCCCCCCGGCAACATGGCAACTGAAGGAACACGGGTGGGTTTTAGGCAGTAAGAGACTGATACGCCCTCCCGCTCCACCCAGAGCGGGAGAAGTTATTTGATAATTTCCCACCCAAATAAAAAAAAAAGGGGTCACATCGCGCCGGGCTGCACGACGCTTTCTGATTCATGTAGGTATATATAGGTATGAGTTTTAATAGACTAGAACAATACTTAGGCGTTTGTGTTTGTACCAAAACTACGTCTACATGTTGTGATTACTTGCAGTTGTGCTAACTAGTCCTAGCTTCTACTTTGAAGGTAAGTAAATGATTGTTCAAGAGTAAAGTGTGCCTTCCAAGTATGTACCTACACGTAATTAATCAAACATTTATTGATTAAGAGTGTGAAGATAAACCGACAACACAATCGACTTTACAAATTTTCTCAAGAAAATGCTGAATAGCTAGAAACCTAATTCTACGGAACATCTGACTCACTGACAGTAGATACTACATAATTATAGCGGCTTAAAGTCCGTCATTTCGACCTACTGGTGTCCTCAGTTTCTTCTTCTTACAAGCAAGAGCAACTTACCATGGTTGGCCAAGATTGAGAAGGTTCGATAGTGCAGGATATGTACAGACGCCAGCACATCAAGCTACTACAATCTGTCAAATTTATTTAATAGATTTTCAACTTTATCGATGAAGCATAAGGTTCAAAGTTGATTGGGAAAATTAGACAGTTTCGAGTAGCTTGATGTGCTGGCGTCTGTACCTAAACATTGTCCTTAATTGGACAATGTTTAGGTATGAACAGCTGTCCCTTTGGTTTAGTGGTCTCCAGCGCCAGCGCGGTTCAGGTTCGATCCGTGCTTCGGACAGAGTTACCGCTTAGGTTTTTCTAGAAAAGTAGCCTGAAGTCTGGAATTTTGCCCGGTTCATGGCAATAGGCAAGTTAGGTAGTTACATAACTATGGCTGTTAACTAACCCTTCAGGCGTTATGTTGTCTTTATCAGGCAGCATAATTAATAATCACCTAAATACATGTACTTAATGGGTGTTTTTTTTAGAGGTTTGGTTTTTAAATTGGCAACACTGTTTCTAGTGATTGTCAATTTGACAGTTGGCGATGTATTTGTGGCGTTTGTGCCGTTTGTGGTCAGTACGTTTTGCCATTTCACAATGGATAGACTTACTTCAGAACAACGCTTGCAAATTGTGCAAATTAACCCGAAAACGATATTCAGCTTGACCCACTTTTTCAATGCAAAATTTTGTTTAGCGATGAGGCTCATTTTTGGTTAATAAACAAAATTGCCGAATTTGGAGTGACGAAAACCCAGAAGCCTTTATTGAGACACCCTTACATCCATTAAAAGTCACTGTTTATTGCGCTTTATAGGCAGGTGGAATCATTGGCCCATATTTTTTTAAAGATGATACCGGCCAGAATGTTGCCGTCAATGGAGAGCGCTATAGAGCCATGATTACCGACTTTTTTGTTCCCCAGTTGAATGGTATTGATGTGTGTACGTTACCCCAGCAAGAAAGTATCTCCTAGAGTTATATGAGTAGAACGTATAGTTTGTGCCTTATCTGCTGTAAATGTGCCCCCACATAAAAAATGTGTGCCCCCTGTCGTTTTGGAAAAAAACGGAAAAAACGATTCTTGCTGGGGTAACGTTTTTCTAGCAGGAAAATTCTAAACGAATGATCGCAGAGAGAAAAATTGTGCATGGCCAGAGAGCTTATATGTGTGCCAAAATGTGCCCCCAAAAATAAAATCTGTGCCCCTTCAGATTTTCGAGATATTGCATTTCCTGCTGGAGTAACGTTTTGATGAATCGTATATCTCTAAAACCATTGCATGTGCCCCTGTAGAATAAACATACACGAGTAGCTCTTAATGTGTGCCCCTTAGTGCCCCAATTAGATTTAAGAAAATATTTATAGTTTTCAAGTTATCGCGGTTTCCTGAAAACCCGAAAAAACATCGCAGCGCCTAAATGAGACAAGGCATAAGTTCGCTGAAAACTGTATTCGGTCCTTCTTGACGCTAATAATAACCATACAAAGTTTCAAAACTGTTCATGCATGCGTTTTTGAATAATCTTGCTAAAAGTCAAAAGGATGGTGTCATAATTTTGACGGCAAAATACAAGGAACAAGGTCAATCCCAGATGTGTAGGTGTAAACCAAAATCATGTGCCTTTAGTCAAAAATATATGGTGAAAATATTGAGCTTGGAATGTTTCGCATTAAGTAAATATAAACAAAAAACCAAAATATGTAAGCAACGGCTGGTTATCCGACCAAATTTGAATGACTACTAAAAAGCGACGGATTCATACATATCGATGACCTTCTTTACTTTACTCACTAACCGGTTCACACGTGTTGTGCCTGAGTACACTGAAGTAGAAAAGTAATAAGTAATAAAATAAAGTTGTTATTGGATTATATTCTACTAGCTGTTTCTATGACCTTACACATGAATACATTAGTAGCCTAAGTGCTATTCCAAGGTAAGCTATCTTCTCCATTCTAAATTTCATTAAAATACATCCAGTAATTTATGTGTGAACGAAAGAAATACATCCAGATATTTGCCATTTGCCAGGTCTTTAACCCAAAATTTGATTGGTCCCAATGTTTAAAAAAAAAATAGTTCATGAAATGTGTGATGAATACCTACTACTAAAAAGAGGTAGCTCTTTTTTGTATATAAATAAAAAGCCCGTATTTGTCCTTATATATATATATATTTATTGATAAGCCGTAGGTAAGATAAATTAACAGTAAGTTTTTCATCATTAAGGGGAATGCTCCAACCAGCCCGCGAAATTCAAAATTTCTTGCGTTTTTTGCAATTTGCAGGCCAGTGCTAGGTTGTATGTTGATTAAAATATTATTCGCGGCTGTAAGACATATGTAGTTACAGAATTATAATCATCAAAATCATCAATACAATGTTCTAAGTTGCCTGCAAATTGCAATAAAACGTAAGAAAATTTGAATTACGCGGGTTGGTTGGAGCATTCACCTTAACCAAATAAATTTGGTACCTACAGTTTTGAGAGTTGTATTTAGTGTATACCCATAGTCAACCGCACAATGATCTGTGTTGCAACAACGAGTTTCCATTTTGTATGTCGTATTACGTACCTATGAGGGATTTATAATTATTAACCAACGATTATATTAAAGCTGATTATGTAGTGTCACATAATTTTGATTTGATGGCGTTTTAGATATATAAGTGTCATTCCACAGTCAGGTGATAATGTTGTTACGTATATGGGATAAATATGTTTATTTATAGCCAAATACCATCAGATAATTTGTGCACATTCGATGTTTACAGTTAGGTATATCTTTATGCGGTTTACCATACTAACACACTTTATCTGAATCTATGTATAAGCAAATTACTCGTAAGAAAATTATTTATCTGTGATTTCAATTTTAATATTTTTTTTACACAATATTATACTCATACTTAATACTGATCTGTGATTTTTTGTGATGCGAATTTACTAATTATATGTTAGACTTAGATGAAAAACTGATCTGTGATTTAAATAATAATGACTACACACAACATGCAAATAATTTCAATATTTATAAGTAGGAAATTTGATCTGTGATTTGATGCAATAATTACTTTAAGAATTAAAATTAAGGGAATAAAAATAATAATTTCCACATCAACAAGCTGTTTCATTAATATAGTCACAAGGTGCATTTAATATCTTTTTTAATTAGCTCCCAAAACTTTTGAACGCGACTGTACGGACAACAGCTTAGGTATAATACGTCCAATAAAGAAGGTCATCGATATGTATGAATCAGTCGCTTTTTAGTAGTCATTGGAATTTGGTCGGATAACCAGCCGTTGTTTACATATTTTGGTTTTTTGTTTATATTTACTTAATGCGAAACATTCCAAGCTCAATATTTTCACCGTATATTTTTGACTAAAGGCACAAGATTTTGGTTTACAGTTACACCTATACATCTGGGATTGAGCCAGTTCCTTGTATTTTGCCGTCAAAGTTATGACACCGTCATTTTGACTTTTAGCAAGATTATTCAAAAACGCATGCATGAACAGTTTTGAAACTTTGTATGGTTATTATTAGCGTCAAGAAGGACCGAATACAGTTTTCAGCGAACTTATGCCTTGTCTCATTTAGGCACTGCGATGTTTTTTCGGGTTTTCATAAAACCGCGATAACTTGAAAACTGTAAATATTTTCTTAAATCTAATTGGGGCACTAAGGGGCACACATTAAGAGCTACTCGTGTATGTTTATTCTACAGGGGCACATGCAATGGTTTTAGAGATATACGATTCATCAAAACGTTACTCCAGCAGGAAATGCAATATCTCGAAAATCTGAAGGGGCACAGATTTTATTTTTGGGGGCACATTTTGGCACACATATAAGCTCTCTGGCCATGCACAATTTTTCTCTCTGCGATCATTCGTTTAGAATTTTCCTGCTAGAAAAACGTTACCCCAGCAAGAATTGTTTTTTCCGTTTTTTTCCAAAACGACAGGGGGCACACATTTTTTATGTGGGGGCACATTTACAGCAGATAAGGCACAAACTATACGTTCTACTCATATAACTCTAGGAGACACTTTCTTGCTGGGGTAACGTACACTATTGATGTGGCAGAGCTATGGTTTAGATGGTGCAACATGCCACACAGCGCGCGACACCATCAATTTATTGCGGGAAACATTCGAAGAGCGCATAATTTTGCGTAATGGACCGGTGAGCTAGCCTCCACGATCGTGTGATCTCACACCTATGGATTACTTTATTTGGGGATACGTGAAGTCACACGTCTACGCAAATAAACCACAGACATTGGACCACTTGGAAGCCAACATTTGCCGCGTTATTGCCGATATACGGCCCCAGTTGCTCGAAAAAATGGTCGAAAATTGGACTTCCCGATTACGCTTCATTCGAGCCAGCCGTGGCGCCCATATGCCCGACATAATTTTTAAGCACTAATGGCATAAGAATATCTTTTTATTAATAAAACCAATACCATGATAATGAAATTTATTTTTAGGTGTTTTATTTCATTTTGAATTTGTATAGGTACCTCTAAAAAAAACACTCTGTACTTAGAGAAAGTAAGGTATACGTACCTACCTACTACCACTCGTCATCGTTAGCCTCACCTCTATAGGAAGTCAAAAATACCGGGTATTTCTTTTGGAAAATCACGAATAATAGCGGATGGTCCCCGACGAAATTGAGGCCCACATGTGCAGATAATTTCACTATTCCAAGCGCTGCAAGTGTTTCAAATTAATGTAAATTACGAGTTTTTATTACATACCTAACTATTAACATTTATTGGGTCTGGCACTAAGGAAGAATAATCTCTAAAACTCCATATTAATTAGGTAGACCGTAATTAATTAATATGGTGTTGCAGGTAGAGTTTGATCAAAAGATTTGTTGTAATCTGGATGGGTGTAAGTTAGGAACATTGAGGTAGATACCTTTAATCAGGTATGCAAATTACAATATCCATGTACTTGTAGCAAATACTTGTGGTGACCTGACCGAACTGAGTAAATTTGTGTACAGTCGTAATTAGGTCAGTGGGGCCAAGTATGATTACGGTCACGACATCCAAATAGCTGTAGAGTGTAGGTGTTTTTAGGATCATGGCTCGTTAATTTTAATTTGGTTTCAAGGACCTTCCACAATATAACGTTACCTACCTACTGTACGTATACTTTACCTATAAATAGTGCTGTCACCATATATGCAGCAGGATATAAAATATGCAGGTAGGTACAGATAGGTATATTATGACCTTCCTTCAAGAGTAGGTAGGTAGTAGGTATTTATTCGATCCCTTCTGTGTCGAAAGTAATGCATTTTTTACCAGTGGGAGGCATAGTACTCTGGATAGTAGTCTCGTGTTCATTTTCAACTCAAATCAGCTGCTCCATACATTTACGTTCGCATCATAATCAGCCTATAACTTTCCCACTGCTGGGACACCGGCCTCTTCTCTTTGAGAGGGAGTGGGCTGTAATCTACCACGCGGGCCCATTGCGGGTTGGTAGATGTCACATGTGTTCGAAACTTTGGTTCTATTTAGGACATGCCGGTTTCCTCATGATGTTTTCGTTCACCGTTTTGAGAGCAGTGGTGATGAAATTATTTACACAAAGAAAAGCTCTGTTCGCGTAAGTCGACGAAATATAGGGAGCTGCAGTTTAATTTTTCTCGATTTCAGTGTTGGTCCGATTGCAAAAATTATTTATTCATCATAATGATGAGTAGGTACCTAATTCCTTTCAGAATTCCCCTTTTCTGGTTTTTAGTTATTTCAATTAGATACATGTTGTATTATTAGTTGAATATAAATAAGGGTTTCATTTTAAAATTATTTATTTATTTTAAATTGAAATATGCGATGTAAAAGTAAAAACATTGGGAGAGTTAAATTGACGCAGAGTAACTAAGTAGCAAGTAACCGTGCCATTGTTATTTTTCGCTTCCACAGTATGCGGCGACGAAGTGAGGAGCTCTTCCAACAAGCACGGCTGCCAGGAAGGGCCGGTCAGCCACGAAGCTTGGCACCGGCGTCATGTTCACCATGGCAGAAAGCACAGAAACTCCAAACGCTGGAATACAGTACATAAATAATCAGGTGTGTCATGCCATTTTTGAAGAACCACAGATTCCAAGACCACATTTAGCGACTTATTCAAACAACAAACAACTTACGTTAAAAGCCGAACAAAGGCAGAAGCACAGAGCGAACCACAGGTTCCAATCCAATTAACGAGTACTTATTTAAAATATAAGCATTCCCCAAACCGACCAAGATTACCTAACAATTGTCTAAGATTTCTCTGGAGTTTCACATCACGTAGCTTTTGTTTAGAGGACTTAGGACTTACACGGTTCTATCTATTGAATAAAATATAGTTTAGGGATAAGTAAAACATGCGAATCAAAACCAAAGGTAATTTCAGCAAAGTTTTAATTTTGTTTACGTAGAGATACATTTTCCTAAATAGGTATCACTTATTTAAAAGCCCAATTGCTTATTTTCATTGTTCGCTGCCGCAGTACGCCGCCATGAAATGAGGGACCCTCCCAACTACGATCGACACCAGGAAGGGCCGGTCTGCGACGAAGCGGGGGACGGGAGGCTCGTTCAACATCGCACAATACAAGGAGATGCCCATTGCTGAAATATAATTACAAGATGCATCACGAACTTTTAGAAGGAGCACCAATTCCATTACCATAGATAACAAAATTATTCTGCGGCTAAAGCGGACCAACAATCAGTCGAGCACAAAACTATAAGACATCAACTAAAGCAAAAAGAAGTAATTTTCTGTAGAGCTTGTTTAACGCAAGTTAACCTACCAAGTTAAACCTAAATATGTCGTCTAATCGTTGTTCAGTAAAACGGCGACGGACGTGACAAAAACGTAAGCATCACTGGAATATAAATAATTGAGTTATCTTGCAGTAAGTAGGGTGGAACTAATAAGTAGTGTTGTAGTATAATAAGTACAGATAGTGTCATCCGCACGAAGACGCGCCCCACTCCGCGATTACTGTACTGTAAGCTGTACTTTAGTACGGAGTGGGGCGCGTCTTCGTGGATGGCACTATCTATATCTATAGCGGTGTAGTATAGTATAATACACCGGTTAAATAGTCATGAATGACCTCAGGGTCAGCTATGAGAAACCACACAGAAAAAAAAAAATTGTATATTACGGGTTTACCTATATATATCGTACAGTGCAACCCACAGGTTGCACACAATTTTTTTTTTTATCTGTATGGCATCTCAGCTGGTTCCTGAAACCATGGCTGTTTAACCGGTCAATCCTGTGGTTGCCTTAAGCTACTACACTCAAAGCCTCCAGCCAGGGCACACATAAACTAAGCTAAAAAGCTTAGGATGAACTCTCGCTAAGGGCACCCCCTGCGGGGTTCGAGCCTCGACTTAGGGCGTTATCCGGAGGGAGGACATCAAAAGATGGGACGGGCTGGATCAAAAGGTTTTGATCATTATTATTAAACGGGGAATTTAAACCTACGTGCACAACTGCAACAACTGCTGGCACCTCGTTTTCGAGCAAGGGTCGGGGGGGAGTATTATTTACTCGGGGGCGCGGCGGTCGAGATCGCAAAGGACCTCGGCGGCGAGGTCGGAATGACGGGAGGCGTCTGTATTTGTACACTGTACTTGTTTCCCTATTGCTCTCCTGGAGGAGGGTTATGGGGTCATCGGGGTCTACCAGAATATGCCTTGGGCGGCGAACATGACTGATTCTACTCAGGACATAACTGGCGGCCTCGACAACCAGAGGGTTGCGATGTTTGGCCGCGGACTCAAAGAAACGCTTGGAAAGGCGTTTTAGAAATTGGTGGATTGTGGGAATCTTTAGGTCGAGGTGGAGTGCCTCGTTCCTAACGAACCAGGGGGAACCTGTGGCCCTACGGAGGAATCTATTTTGGACTGTTTGCATCCTATGGATATGACGGGGTTTTGCATGAGCAAAGACAGCACCCGCATAGGTCATGATTGGTCGAATGCACGCCGTGTAAACGCGCAATTTGCACCTAAGTGACAATTTGCTACGTGCATTCACCAGGTAAAAGAGTCTACCGAGAGCGAAAGCGGCTCGCGAACGAACCATCTTTATGTGCTCTGCGAAGGTCAAATGATGGTCTAGAATAACACTGAGATATTTGGCGCGCTTCTCCCAAGGGATCGGCTTGCCAAACATGGTGATCGGACGGGGGAGGGGGTTTCTGAGCCTTGTACGCGGTTTCGTAAAGAGAACCGCTTGGCTTTTATCGGGGTTTACTTCTATTCGCCACTTTGTAAACCATGCGGCGCGTTGGAGAGTGAGGCGAATAATGTCGGGGGATCTAGATTTGAAGTAGATGGCAGTGTCGTCTGCGAACAGACCCAACTGCGACCTACGGCAACCTTTAGGGATATCGCTTGTGTATAGCGTGAATATGAGGGGGGACACCACAGAGCCCTGAGGGATACCTGCGCGGATGGGACGGGGAGTGGATAGCGCTCCTTCGATACGATAACGGAAGACGCGATTCGATAAAAAGTCTCGTAAGATGAGCACGAGACGATCTGCACCGATCATAGAACCGCGTTGGAAACCAGCGCTTACGAATTCTATGATGCGGTGGGCCTGATGCACGCTAGAGTGCTCAGTTCGAAAGCCGAACTGTTCGTTGGGGATGAGGCCCTTGGTCTCGGCGAAGTCTCTGAGACGCTTATAAATAAGCCTCTCATAGATTTTTCCGAGAACCTTGAGCAAACTAATGGGACGGTAACTGGAGGGTTCGGTTTGGGGCTTACCGGGCTTCGGGATACCGATGACTGTGGCTTCTTTCCACGACTGGGGGAAGATATTGTTGCTTAAGGCTCCATTGAAGATGGTGGTCAAAAGTATTATTAGGTGGGCAGGGAAAAGTTGGATCACCCTATTGGTGATACCATCTGAACCGGGGGCTTTACGGGCTTTAAGACCTTTGATGACGTCATGCACCTCGTCCGGGAGGACGGGGGGCAGTGGACAGTCAGGGTCATCAACGGGAGGGAGGGAGGCTCTACGTTCGACTTCGGCGTCGACCATTTGTAGGTGAGCTTGGTCTACTGGTAGGGCACTGGGAGTGGATTGGGCCTCGAGGCTGTCTGCGAGGCATTCAGCCTTTTCGGCATCGTCGAATGCAATGGATTTATCGGGACGGGTCAGGGGGGCTGGCTCCTAGAAGGCCTGATGGGTGGGCTCTAGTTCGCAGAGTAACTTTCCCCAGCTCGCGTCCCGCAGCTCCGCTACACGTGTCTTTACAGATTTCTGTAAATAGCGCATATGGGCTTTGTTGGCGTTACAGGGAAAGCTATCGTAGGCACGTATGGCCGCGTTCTTCTCAGTCAGTAATGCACGCACATCGTCCGGCAAGCTCCAGCGACGGTCGTCCGTCGCTGGAACTTCCCTTGAACAATCGTTCAGGACGGTTTGTACGTGATCAGTGAGTGAGTCGATCGCGGCCGTGGTATCAGCGATAGAGTCGAAAAGGTCGGGGATAGAGTCTAGTTGAGGGGACGTGTTGGATTTCAGCTGTGTGCTTACTTTCTTCCAGTCCGTGATCCTCTTAGTGATAGGGGGGGCGTTCGGGTCGGGGATACCTATGCGGGGGTATAGTCTCATGACTACCGGGCGGTGATCAGAGTCGAGCTCTTGTACCGTTTCTATTGATTCTAACTTTAGATTGACGTTCTTAAGGAACGCCACGTCTAAGATATCGGGGGCATGATTGGGATTAATGAGCGAGAAATGAGTGGGAGTCATCGGAGCGATGACGTCAAAAATCAGGAAGTTTGAGAGGTCGAACAGGTGTAGACCTCTGGAATTGGTTACTTAATTCCAAGAGGGATGTTTGGCATTAAGATCGCCCGCTATAATGAGCGAGTTACCCATAGCGAGTAGAATCGAGAGATCCTTTGAGAGGGATTGGTAATGCCCCGGGGAATTGCCGGGGGGATTATAGACCGATACAAGAGTGATCGGCTCATGACCTGACATGCCTAGGCGACAGACGGAAACTTCTAATACCGAGAGGGGAGGAGGGTCTAGTGGGATGCAGTGAAGCTGCTTTCTATAATAGATCAGGGTGCCACCCTTGTGACAACGCGACCTGTCATTGCGAACTATCCGGTAGTTGGCAAGTGACGGGTTTCGATTGCAAGGCTTTAGGAAAGTCTCTTGTATTAAGAGAACGTCTATTTGGTGATCGCGGAGGAAGAGCCCTATCTCTTCCCTTTGGGATTTTAAACCGTTGGCGTTAAAGTAACCTATTATTAGGGATCGGGGTTTGAACCTAGCTATCGCCGTATTATCCATTAAAGGTTTTAGGTGTGATAGCTAGGGCTTGCTTAATATCCGGATAAGCATTGAATATAGACTGTTAGTCTTACATGCAATTCACCATGCAGTTTAAATAAAGAGTTATATTCATTACTTTGTTCTAGGTACCTATGTGTTACCTAAAAATATATAAAAACACTTACATTTACACAATCAATTCTAATCATTTATAAAACGTAAGCTATACCGAAGAAAGCCTTATAAACTGAAGCTGGGAGAAAACTTGTAGTTTAAAAAAGTATTTTATAAAAATCGGAACAGTTGAGAAATTAAGATAATATATTATGGACGTAGATTAGCAGAAAGGACTCATCCCAGACTACGGTCAAAAATGAGTTTTAAATACCAAAGAGGTCCTAAAGGTTGGTTCTTTCACTCTGCAAAAAAGATCCCTGATACTACAAAGATAAGGTGGATTTTTTAATGATGGGATGGGAACCAACCCACATGTGTATTCTTTTTACAAACCACTGTAATAGCCCAGACTGCTTGAGTTGTTTTTAATAAATCCAACTTGAAAGAAGCAGATCTATATTTATTTATTTATTTAACATAAAACGGCCAAGGCCAATTACAATAGTTAAAGACAAAAGATTATTAAGGTACAGTAAACAAAAGTATACAACTACTCGACAGTCATACGCTTATCTCACAATACTCCAGACATACTGACAAGATCTTCTTCCATTCATCCGCGAACACATCACAGTCAGGCTTAGCATCCAAGAGAGCGTTGAGCGCAGAGAGTGTGCGAGGGACGGGAGACTGGGATCGAGCGACGGTTCGACTCCGAGGCACGGCGAATAATCTATGCCTCCTTCCACGGTTATAGTTTATCGGAGCAAAAAGATGGGACAGTTCATAATGTAGTTCAGGAGCATCGGTTTTTCCGTGAAGGATCTTACACATATTAATGATTTGGTCATTTTACTTCGATTCTCCACCGTCTACACCAGGCGCCAAGGTTATTGACAGCCCTTTGTAGAGTTACGAGAGACGAAGGGGAATTTTCTTTACAGATGATCGCAGTGTCGTCTGCGAACAGAGCGAGCTGTGTCCTACTGTGTTTGGGGATATCGCTAGTAAATAGCGTGAATGCGAGGGGAGCTATCACTGAGCCCTGAGGGACTCCTGCCCTTATGGGGCGGGGGGAGGATAGGGCTCCTCCGATACGGTAGCGGAAGGTGCGGTTCGACAGCTAGTCTCGTAAGATGAGCACGAGACGATCTGGTACACCGAGTTTGTAAAGCTTATATAAGCTGTTGTGCCAGACTTTGTCGAAGGCTTTCGCTTTATCGAAGAAAACCGCACATGTCTGCCGGCCGTGTGTGAAACCACATTGACCAACCAGCTCGACGATACGGTGGACCTGAGGCACGCTAGAGTGCTGAGTTCTAAAACCGAACTGCTCGTTGGGAATGAGGCCCTTAGTCTCTGCGTAATCTCTGAGACGCTTATAAATAAGCCTCTCATAGATTTTGCCGAGGACTTTGAGCAGACTGATAGGGCGATAGCTAGAGGACTCGTTTTTAGGCTTGCCGGGCTTTGGGATACCTATGACTGTGGCCTCCTTCCATGTCTGGGGAAAAGTATTATTATTTAGAGCACCATTGAAGATGGTGGCCAGGACTATGGCCCCTGCCTAATCAATGTTTTATATGTACACGGATAAAATGGCAGGGGGTGACTTGCACACTCAATAATGGGCCCCCGAAAACAGTCGCTAGCACAAAGTGTCGTAGCGACAAGGGGGCAACATGTCCTGAGGTGCTTGTGAGGGGTGGAGAAGTATTCCACGGCTATCAGGACAATCCCGGAAGTACGGTCAAGATCCCTACCAGCATCTTACTGGAATACTTCCTTCCTCCGAGCACGTTTGCTCTTGCGAATCTCCACTCAAGCCGGCCAATTAAGGCCAAAATGAGGTGGGAGCTACAACCGGGGGTTGTCCTTGGGTGCCCTTGCATAGTGCGAACCGGGATAGTCGTCGGTTGGTGCCTCAACACTTAAAAATATCTAAGGGACCTCTGCGAGTTGGCTTCGGCCCCTCGTACGCCTTCCAAAGGTCCGGGACCCCAGGGTCCCGAGACATGTCAAACACATTTAAAAATAATAATAATCATTTTATTATCAGGAAACTAAGGCCCATACATAGAATAAACAAAATAATCACATACAATAATAAACTAATACACATTAAAAACCTTTTACACTATGACTATAACTATAAAGCCCAATTGCTTATTTTCATTGTTCGCTGCCGCAGTACGCCGCCATGAAATGAGGGACCCTCCCAACTACGATCGACACCAGGAAGGGCCGGTCTGCGACGAAGCGGGGGACGGGAGGTTCGTTCAACATCGCACAACACAAGGAGATGCCCATTGCTGAAATATAATTACAAGATGCATCACGAGCTTTTAGAAGGAGCACCAATTCCATTACCATAGATAACAAAATTATTCTGCGGCTTAAGCGGACCAACATTCAGTCGAGCACAAAACTGTAAGACATCAAAATAACGACAAACTAAAGCAAAAAGTGGTAATTTTCTCTAGAGAGTTTAACGCAAACACCTACTCGTACCGCGGCAAACCTAAAAACGTCGTCTAATCGTTGTTTAGTAAAACGGCGACGTTTTTGCAATGTCCGTCACATTACATAAACGTAAGCATCACTGAAATATAAATAATTGAGTTATCTTGCAGTAAGTAGGGTGGAACTAATGAGTAGTTTTGTAGTATAATAAATACAGATAGTGCCATCGACGAACAGCGCCGGCCCTAGAGTAGAGCGAGTGGAGCGGTCGGGAAGGTGCGGGACCTTTCAAAACGCACATCATAATTTTATTTTGCGCTGTAAATTGTTTTTCACATTTGGCTTTTTGGCCATCTGGCGCCTAGAGCGACCAGTTGCAGAGCAGTGTCAGTTGGCAAATCAGATTTTTTTAAATCCGTGAGCTTTCTATATGTTAAAGAAGCAGCCGAAGCAGAAGTATACTAATTGGAAACTAGGTACTTAATTTAATTTAAATTCAATAAGTGTTGATATTTGTAACAATTGTAACAAAAGTTGATTTTTGAAAATTTGGGAATTATTATTTATTTGACATGAAACCAAATCAGAATTTACGATAAGTGAAAGGGTCGATCAAAGGGCGCCGAAATAAATAAGCTCGCTATATCCTGATCGAGGGCTAGGGCCGGTGCTGTCCACGAAGACGCGCCCCACTTCGCGATTAGTGTACTGTAAGCTGTACTTTAGTACGGAGTGGGGCGCGTCTTCGTGGATGGCACTATGTATCTATATCTATAGCGGTGTAGTATAGTATTATACAGGTATACCTATTGTACAGTGCAACCTGTGCAACACTTACATGCAACTCACCATGCAGTTTAAATAAAAAGTTATTTTAATTACTTTGTTTTAGGTACCTATGTGTTGCACAATAAATTCAAATCATTTATAAAACGTAAGCTATACCAGAATAAAATCTTATAAACTGCAGCTGTGAGGAAAACTCAAAAGATCGCTGTTGTAGTTTAAAGTCGTATTAAATACCTATATCGGAATAGTTGGGAAATTAAGATAATATAAACTCTTAGCTATTACATGAAATGCTAAAAAACAGTAAGTATCGAATAATTTTTGTGTCTATTTAGTTGGATGATAATGAGTACAAGTAACAACGTTAATCGACTTTCGTTGCTGACTGTATATTCAACCTCGTAATTATTGCTTTACCATTTTTGACAACAATTCCCAGTAGATTGTAACTTCACTGAGTTTGTAAAGTAAAGTAAAGTTTATTTATTTGCATAGATTGTAGGTACATAAACTGTCAATTACTATGCCTAGAAATTTTGCTTTTTGTACATGGTCTATTTTTGTTCTACTAAATTCAATTTTTAAATTTGATATTGATGTCCGCTGATAAAAATGTATTATGTTAGTCTTTCCTAAATTCATTAGGTACTAATTTATTGTCGTCAAGCCAATTCACAATGTCCCTGAGTGTATTATTTATGTCCTGTTCATATTTATTTGCATCAGAACAACTGATTAATGCGGTGCTGTCATCAGCAAACAAAATCATTGGGACTTTTATGTGCCGCGGTAAGTCATTTATATAAAGCAGAAATAAAAGAGAACTCAGCACCCCCCCCTGAGGCACGCCGTATTTGACATTTCTGTATTCAGAAAAGTATTTCTTTTCGCGTTTGCTTTTTGTTTGAGCCATCTGTCTGTGACATAGACACAAATACAGGGTGTCAGCTGTCAGGGACATCGACGTGCATACTGTTACCATGAACTCAGTACATGATTCTAGACATCTGGTATGTCTGTTGAAATTTTTCATGGCAATTTTTTTTTAAACCTGCTGTTTCTTACAAAAGTGCAGTACCTACACAGTCAAAATGTGTGGCCACGATGATGTGGAAGTAATATAAGTAATTCAACCTTTTGGTGATAAAGAAATTACGAGGTCTAAACATTTTAATCATTTAATGGATCATGTTTTTTAAAGAATTATTTAAAAATCATTCCCAAACTGTCGCACACAGAGACGTCACTTTAATAATATGACAGATTTTAAAACTTCAATTTGGTTGCATGGTGCTATGATATGCTGGTCAATTAAACCACCATTAATTAAAGTTAATGATTTATTATTTTTAATGTTTAGTCCCCAACGAGGGGAGAGTGTACCTATATGGTAAGTCGTAAGACATTTTTCAGTCCTGACTACTGTCTACTATCGTTTATAGCACTGCGACTCATAGGTTACGGATAAATTTACAAAAATAGGTTCATAAATTCCCTCTCATAGTGTTTAGATTACCAAGGCGAAGCTGGGACGGGCCGCTATACATGATTGTTTAATTCCAGTATATGACCATGAAGTGAACTACACTCTTTACGAAGATTGCACACACAGCATTGATAGCCTATTGAGAGGAGGCTTGTGTCCCAGCAGTGGGACATTATAGGCTGATGATGATAGCCTAGTGTTGTGACCGTTAGACTGCCAAAGTCCCGATTTCGAACCCAAGGCACGCACCTCTGACTTTTCGGATTCATGTGCGTATTGTATAATTATCACTTGCTTCAAAAACGGTGAAGGAAAACATCGTGAGGAAACCGGCATGTCTGAGATATTTCTCGACGGCATGTGATGCCAAGTCAGAGGCCCGTTAGGCGGCTCTAAAACTCTGACACCAAGTTAGTAACTAACCACACGAAAAGAAGACGAGGATTGCGACGGCGAACGGTCGGTCAGCCACGAAGCGATCTACCCTCGAACTATACATGATGCGTACTGATGAAATAATTACTAAACGTTTCAACAATCACGAGAAGAAAAGGCGATGAGAAGTTTACGTTCCAATACTCTTTCCATTCATTTTACGTCTAAACAAGGTTATCAAAAGCTGAGCTTGTGTTTTGTGACACAAAATATAAGTATTTTAATATGGTATTTAAGTTTGCCCCACCAATCTGTCTCACCAGTGGAACAAAGTGTCCCACTAATTTATTGTGGTGGGGTTTTCCTACTAGGGCTGGCACTGTTTAATGTAATAAAATATTATGGCAAAAATAAAAACAGTTTTAATAATAAAAAATAGAAACTATTCGTACGAGATTAGGATAATTCTGAAGCAGCTAAAATGCCCTACAAAGTAACGACGTCCACTGCTGGACATACGCCATATGCTAATATTTTCGCCCCCACAGAGACTGCGGAGCCCAAGGGCTCGGCGGAGCACAGTTTGAGTATGACTAAGCTAAGAGTACATGCTAGATTCTAGCATGTACTTTTTGATCAGTTTTGTTTTGTTACATTTTCTTCGCCGCTGGTTGTGTTGTCCGCTGGTTGTTAATGGATTATGTGATAATGTCACCACTAAAAAAATATGTTTGTGTGTATTGGTTTCAGGTGAATTTAAAAAAATATATAAAAAGATTAAACTTTAATAAAATCTTATTTAGTAATATCGTACAACAAATTTAAAATACTTTTGAGATAGGTCAACATTATTATACACGGTGTTAATTATTAAACAGTATAATTGCTATTCGAGAGTATAATCTTATTTAGAAACAAGTCTGTTAATGAATACAGGAACTACTTTTGAAAGTTTCAGGTTTGAAACCAAAAAAAAAACACGACCTATTAAGAAAAAATGTAAGCGCGTCAAATATGTTCATTTGTTTATTAACAGCGTGTATATCTATGTGTCAACGTGTGATCAAACCGAAATGCTG
Source organism: Agrochola litura (assembly GCA_949152395.1). Lineage (NCBI taxonomy): Eukaryota > Metazoa > Arthropoda > Insecta > Lepidoptera > Noctuidae > Agrochola > Agrochola litura. The sequence continues at coordinate 15,500,151 of OX424493.1, forward strand.
TCTATAACGGATACCAATTGTCAAATCTTGTGTAAATGTTTCCAAGATAGGTTACTGACTTCTAATCGCAGTTTCAAAGACTTGGCCAGTGTTTTACATGACTAAAGATATGGGTATCGGTGTTATTGGAAAATCAGTTATAGATACCATTGGTATTAATTTAATTTTGAGTACTCTGTGCCACGAAATGCCTAGAGCTAATTTTTTGTGTTGATACTCGTACGCGCTAGTTGCTGCCGCGATATGCTCCGATGAAGAGCGGGGCGCGATCGGAGCCGAGCAGCAGGTAGAGGAACGGGCGGTCGGCGCGGAAGCGCGGCGACGGCGGGCGCGCGCACCGCAGCATTATCACCATGCCTGCGCCACACACAGCACTATAGTTCATCGCGCGAAGAAGTGGACGCGCTCGCGCTCGGCCGGTAGCTGGCCAGCAGCGTCACGTGGCGCGCCGCGCACACCAGCCACAGCGCCGGTCGGTTCGCCTCGAAAAGCGTCGGCACAGAGCGCGCGCGACGCGTCGCCATCGCTGCACATCCACACACCACACGACACAGTCAAACGATCCACAACGCAACAGCCCAACAATAGCATTCAACAGCACTGCACAAAGCATAACAAACTACCACAACGCCACATCATATGGTAGAAGTAGATTTTAGGCAGATAGTAGAGCGCTGCCAATCCCGTATTATAAATCCTCTATTTTAGAACTATAATTATGTATTGAGAGAGTAAGAAGCAGAAACATAGAAAGAAAAGTTATGGTAACATAAATTTGAAATGCATTAGCAGTCAATATAAATTACGCTATTGAACAGGTTGGAGTAAGCCACTTTCCTTATAATCAAGGATTTTAAAATTCTTGATTATAAGGAAAGTAAACCTGGCTGCCCACGTTAGCGTGGACGTAAAAATATCGCGGCGGGATTTTATCGCGCACTGGATTTTCAACTCTCGGTGTTGAGTCGAGCGTTGAGAATTTAACAGAGTCCATCCCAGCGCGTCGAAAAACACACTGTTGGATTTTCAACTCTCGACGCTAAGAAGAACGTTGAAAATCCAGGGTGCGAAAAATTCCGCCGCGATATTTTTACGTCCGTGCAAACGTGGGCTAGCACTTGTTTAATTTTTCTCTTGACTAATAGAGTATGGAATAGAGTATTACGTAGGGAAGAAAAGGACATGTTGTGCCGACACCAAATATTGGAAAAAGGGCGGGAAAATGATGATGATGATCGACATTAAGAGAAAAATTACCATTAATGCCAAAATAGCTTGATAAGCATGAACCTTATAAAAGCCCTACACTCTACTCGTATTTGGAGTATTAAGATATTACAGTATTTTTATCACTTGGTTATTAAAGAATTAGATGATGTAGATACCAGTTAGATTCATAAGATTGGCATTTAACTTCTTTACAACCCTTAGAAAAATGTGCAGTGTTAATATTTTACACACATTTTCTGTTATTTATAACCCTTCCGGGAAAATATATTATGTACACAAGTCATAAGATTATATTGAAAAATTACAATACTATGTGGCTTAGCAGTGTAAGATATACTATTATATCTAATAATAATCGCAACCTCGAACACAATAAGTTAATTTATCTTGTGCCCTGCCCAGTCACCAATCAATCGGGGAAAATCTGTTATCAAGTATAATCATATCACTGACCAATGTTAAGTAATTTCAATATAAATTCGATGTTAGTAACCAAAGTAAAGATAAAAATAATGTTGAAAGTTTCTTTCTTTTTATTCTATTACGACATGTAGGACTACAGATATTATCACGCTTACCGGTAGCCGCGGCGGCCTCCGCGCCTTCCTCGTTCACTTCAATGAAGGCTTTCTGCACTGCCTTCGATACAAACAGAGGTTCCTCGACATTCAAAATCTTTGTCAGACCCGAATTTTCTTTGTTGAAGATCGCTTGTATTCCAAGCTAGAACAAACAATTGAGCATCCTTACATATTATAGAACAAAGTCCCCCGCCGCGTCTGTCTGTCAATCTGTCTGAACGCGATAAACTCAAAAACTACCGAACGGATTTTCAAACGGTTTTCACCAATGGACGGAGTGATTCGTGCGGAAGGTTTCAGTGTATAATTCATTAAGGTTTTGTGTAAATTGGCTGAAATATGACGATTATTGTCGAAGATGTCGAAAAACCCCTTGCCAACTGAGAGCTTTACTGGCGTGCGCCGCGTATACCGTTACAGATACATCAAATTTATGTTCTATGGGATTGTTCATCTTAAAAAGTTCAACAAAAAAGTCCGCGATGGCATATGTCTATCTTCTAAGGATGACCCACAATAACCATTATTATCCTTCAGTATTTGATAAAAATTTAATTGTTATTTCCGAAGCTTTTTTGACCAGTATAGTATTAATCCTTACCCAAAAAAATATGTTATTTAAATTGGGCATTTAATTTAGATTAAAATATGCCTTTGAATCAAATAATTTAAATGAATAGTTTAAAAGATATCACAGTTTCAAAATTACGCGGAGCAACGCGGGCGCAGCGGTAGGCGTCAATGACATTTCGCCTGTTATTAGGTATGAAATCTCGGTAGTACGTTCCCGTGGGATATGTTCCGACATCCACGCGGGCGAAGCCGCGGGCAAAAGCTAGTTATAGATATGAAGTTGTTATTCCAGACGTCCGCGTCACGTCCATTTCAAAGTACTCATTATAATAGTGTAGCTAGACTGTTGACAATGAAATATGACCTTCGTTAATCCCAGATAAGCTGTAGTCGCAAAAAATGTGGGTATTAAATAATTCCAAGTAGGTAGTGTGTGACGCATAGTTTTACTGCGATTTTAATGTAAAATAAAAAACAAACCTTGGGGAGCACTTCAGTCAGATCGATTTCAGTTTCAATCTTGAACTTGGGAATGGATACTTGTACTTTAGTTTTGTACATCTTATCCACCTCCGACATGAGATCAAAGCCAGAAGCCAATTTGGACAAAACACTATCGAGACCTTCGATTTCATTTGGTAACACGACGAGCATCGACGTTTCTCCGCCTTGGTAAGGCATTTCTAACAGCTGAAATATAAAAACCATTCATTATAACGCTTTGTATTACCATAGACGATATAGTTGAAGGTTATTCATTGCGTCAGGTCAAAGGAACTCATACATGGCTCAAGGACCGACCAATATTTTTTCTTAAAAAACAAAGTTATTTTTATGAATTTTAATTTAATCCCACATATAATAAACAATTCAATAGTTCATTTATACTATCATATCATAATGCAAACATGATAATTTTGTTGTTGCCAGTATTGTAGCCAATGTTTGAAACAGAACATTCTCGGCATTTTCGCGGAATCAGTAGATACAAATATTATTCTGGAATGTGAGTGTTAACGCTATCTTTTTATTTTTTAAACATGCATAGCAAGTGTGAATTACATTGGACATATTGGCGCGTATTTAGTCTAGGCTATATTTATACCTGAGCCTCAAGGTCGCCGCTGTCACCGTATAGATATTCATCCTCTTTGTACATCATAGGCACGTTCACTGAGGAGTTGATAGTTATGTGGAATGGTTGGTCCATTGTGTTTGCGGGATCAAACTGTTTCTTCCATGTACCCTATAAAAACGTTAGATAAAAATTTGTAAGAATTTAAATTATGTTTTTCATACTGTAAGAAATGGTATGAAAATAAAACTTACTTTGAAGTAGAGAGCATTAATAAGAACTAGACGAGTGTCACTATCCACACTGTCTGAGCTGAGTAGATCTTTAATCTTGTGATTGGTCTGGTTTTCAACCTGAAAATACAACCCAATAAGGTTATTATCTTTTTCCAAATATTTAGCATGCAGTATAGCTCTGCAGGTGATTATTTATAAGCACCACTGGATACCTACCCATTGGTTAATAACATTGACAGCAGCTGCCCCAGCGTTAAAGTCCAGCTTCTCTATGGCAGCATTAAACACCTTAACTGCATCGTCTTTCAACTTAGGCTGTAGTTCATAAGGACCCTCCTGTATATACACCCTATTTGCTACGTTTAGTGTGACTCCCTTCACCGACCTCAACTTGGACGACACTTCACCGAATGATGAACGAATCTGAAATAGAATATTAATCATCATTAAACATTGTGCAAGAGGAAATCTCACAATTAACGCAGCTGCTGGAGTGTTCATGACAAATATGTTTTTGACAACAGTTACGTATATTATGACTAACATAACATAACATCACGCCTTGTTTCCCCGAAGGGTTGGGCAGAGGTGTCCCTGTAGCAGGTACACCCATATTTCGCCAGTTTTGTTTAAGTCCCATGTAATATGGGGCGAGCCTATTGCCATCAACCGGGCACAAACTCAAGACTCCGAGCTGCTACTGAGAAATTTCAGATAGAAAAACCTAATAACACTTTGCCCGACCCGGGAACGGGGAATCGAACCCAGGACCTCATGCTCAGTAGTAGCGCTTGCGACCACTAGAACAACGAGGCAGTAAACAATGCTCTTTAGTAACAAAATCTTGCCTTAGTACAATATCTTGTTAGCATAATAAAAGTTCTCATAAAATAATAGGTATTATTATGACTATTAGTAGGTAATCATTAATCACCTTTATCAGTTCCAAATATAGTCATGCATGGTCAACTATTTAGAGACACCAGTATGAAAAATATATATATATATTCCTTCTAAGCATGGTTTCTAGTTAATTTAGGGGAATTTACTGCTAATGTTATGTTGTTGATTTAAGAAAACATCAACCTGCAGATTATCTGGAAACTTTATTTTAAGTATTGTTTTGTGAATGTGTTTATGCATATTTAGTTAATACTTACAGATTTGTCATCAGGGAACCCAAGTGCTGTTAGTAGCTCAGAATGTGCTGGATCAGTGGTGGCCAAAGTCAGCAGAGCTAGTAAAAACTCTGCTGACAAGGGTGATGACACCACACTCTTGCCTTTCTCTAGTTCCTAGGGAATTAATACATTCGGCATATCAAACAAATAATGGGTATGGAGAGTTTAAGGCTTGAGTAATTAGTAAAATCAATTAGTTGTACCCCATACAACTAATTGACTTTACTAATTACTCAAGTTGTAGCTTTGTTTAGGATTAATAAAAAATGTATATTTAAAAAACAAAGACCCGACTGCAAAAACACTTAACAGAAAAGAGAAAAATAAGCATTTCAAAAAAAAATATTTCAAGTTTTTAGTTTTATTATATAATATATATCGCACCCCTAGATGAAGACTCCGGTAACTCAAAAAACCTAATTTTTCAGAAATTACGAAAAACTGTTTTTAGTATTTTTGATATCTTTCCTAAAAAAGATATCAAAAATCTATTGAGACATTCATAGAGGTAACGTTGAATTAGCTTGTTTATATTTTGTCTGTTAAAACCCTGTAAAATATCGAGATTTTTTAGTTACTCTAGTTTTGCAGCTGTAATCAAATTAAGTAAAGCTGCGTTTTATTAATTAAGTAAAGCTATCTTTTAACAGCAGTTGAAGGTATTGTCACGCGAGTTATATCTATGTGTAGGTATTCGAGTCAGGAATTCGAAACCGCCACTTACTTGAAATGCGTACTTTTTGAGTTACCGGAGTCTTCATCTAGGGGTGCGATATTTACTCATTACTAGTTTTTATTTGATACCATTTTTTTTTTTAAATTCTGCCCTCCCTTTTTTGTATTTGCAAATGCAATATATAAATATTATATAGCCTATGACACTCCCACAATTAAGACGAATCTAACGACACCTCACATGTTAAAATCCATCAAGCCGTTTAGGCTACAGAGCATGCCAAAGAAATAGACATACATACATATATACTTACATACATATTCTCAAAAAACATTACCCTCCTTCTGGGGCAGACGGATAAAAAACCATTTTATAGAAGTAGAATTTGTTTTAGTAAATTATGGGATATTTGATAAATTAAATATTGTATTTTATATTATTTTTAGAAAAAGGAAAGGGAGGCCTTTGCCCTGCAGTGGGACAACACAAGCTGATTATTGTTATTATAATTTTTTATTTAACAAGAGTAATAAAAATGTTAATGTAAAAACACCAAATAAGTTGTTTCGCATTATTTGTATAATTAGGTATCTATTATTTTCATACAAATCACTTGCTATCAAGGACTCTACATAGGTTTATCAGAACTTATCATTATCATTTCAGAAAAACAAGAAGCAATTTACAAAAGTGCAAAATTGATTAAATGTAATGATTGTAAACAGAGCCTTCTATTGTATAATATTATGTGTGAATGAATTGGGATAGGGGGAAAATAATGACATGAAAATGCTCTTTTTATTTATAGTAACAAAATCTCTTAACAAAATAATAGGGAGTGCAATTTTTGATTTGTGAATTTGGATTTGCAACACTCTTAATGGGAAAGAACAATAATACAACCATTTGACCTCAAATAAATCAATTTATATGTGGGTTGATGTTTGAAACTATAAATAGAAAACCATAAAACTGTAATGGGGTATTCCCAAATGTAACTAATAATAATTTCAGCATTTATAATTTCAATTCTAAGGCTATTCTAGCATTTTGTAAGATACTTACATTACACATAATTAAAACATACTGTATTGCTTTAAAATAGCTTAAATTTTAAATAGTAATGCGAGAGGTAGAAGTAAAATCAATAGGTAAGTATAATGAAATTAATACTTACAACACAGAATTTGGCTGAGAATTGGGCAATAGCAGAAGAAAGGGTTTTTGAATCCATGTTTTCACTGGTATTGTTAGCTTTTAACACCGAAAGTAATAAAACTGGAACAGTAAAATAAAATGTTTAGCGTTTAGAGCTGGTACCGACGACGACCACACAGAAACACTACTAGAATGTTTATGACATCATTTGCCGGCGCGGCATCGCGCCGGCCTCATAACGTTAAAGGCCTCACCATCGCCGAATGAATCACGCGAATTGGAGGGGATACCACAGTTAAGGCAAAGAGTATTCAAGGTTATTAATATTATTACGCACCAACAGTAGAAAAAATAAATAATCTACAACTTACGTATAGTACACAGTAAATTCCACATCGATAACTATGAAAACTGACAATAAAGCAACATAGCTTTCACATTACACTACAAATACTTTCAAAAGATAACTGTTGACCAATCCTACAGCTTTATATCTTATCATTAATATCATAAAAACATTCCTGAAGTGGGTAAAGTAAATCGTCAAATCACTACAAATTCGTGTTCCGAAATTCTTTTACACGGAGTACCAAATATAATTCAGTTTTACATAAGATTAAGACAGACTAAAATAGCATTTACTAGTTTATAAGATAGAACTAGATAAAAAAGATTTACTAATTTATTTCAAGAATCCAATATTCTAAAACTAGTGTCTTGTTTTGTTTTCACGTTCACAAACGTGAACGTCAAAGTCAAACTTTGACACATTCTCTGCAGCCGTGTTGATAAACTTGTTATGTCTATGGTTGTTAACGTAAAAATCAAAAATCTGAGCTGTCGTATGTCACAGTCTGGATTGCCGTATTTTAGGGGAAAAAATACTAAATTGCCGTATTTATTTATAAAAATCTACTCCTCATTTGTTTCTTCTCCATAAAGGTTTCTTATCGTTTCTATTACTTTAGATTCATGTTTATCTAGAGTGTACTTCTCCTTGCTTCTCGCACATGTCGCGCACTTGGTACAGTATCCTTGATTTTGAATCAGTTGTCATCGATTTTTTGAAGGTCATTTTCAGTTTTGACAATTCGTAGTAGTTTCTGGGTTAGTGACAACATTGACGATTGTTTTTCTCTATTATTGTGCCGCACAGCCTCTTCAGGTGACAGATATTTGAATTTCATTTTCGTTTAATTCATTCATTATGCTAGTAAAAAAACGTTTCGTATAACCTCTAGTCAATTGCCATATTTTGTGATACGGCAATGAGAGGCCTGCCGTATGCTGTATTTTCCGAAAATATATCGTGGATTGCCGTATAATACGGCAATTGCCGTATCAATAACAACGCTGTCTGCAGCACTTGTCTTTGATTGACAGATATTCAACCGAATGACATACATAGGATAGGTTGACGTGGTGACATTTGGAACTAAATATTTTTTAATATAGCAGCGTAGCAGGCATAAGATGATGGCACTGCTTTGCCGACAAGTGCTGAGGTTTTGGGTTACTGCAGCGTTTTTAACAATTATAATTTTAACTGCGATAATAGCGCCCTAATTTATTCCAAAATTATTTTTTCATCATCATCATCATCATTTCAGCCGAAAGACGTCCACTGCTGGACATAGGCCTCCCCCAAGCACCGCCACTTCGACCGATTTTGTTAAAAAAATATTTTTTGCCAAGCTGTAAAATGATCTCTCAATCAGTCAGTCAGCCAGAGAATGATCTAAATTTTCGACCCAAACACCGGTTGAAATCGTTGCCCTATTCCATCATCCAAGCACGACGAACTGTCTTGGGTGGGTATTACACTATAACATATCTAGGATCATAGATCTCTGAGTCATATTTATTATATGATAATGTAATACAAACTTACTATGCGTTCGCACTGGCGAAACATCACAACAAAACATGTTGAAATCTCTAGTGCCTGTCAAACTTTGTATAGAAAATTGACAGAAAATAGAGATTCCAACATGTTTCGTTGTAAATGTTTCGCCAGTGCAAACGCACAGTTAGACTCATATCGTTTTTGGTCACACCCAACTAGCAAAACAGTCGAATAATGAATGAGTTATTCAGCTACAGATAGAATAAACGTTGAGTAGTTGCTACGTAATAACCACAATGTAGTGTAAAAGCGTTTATTACTTCTTTTTAGCATTTTTTGCTTTTAAGTGCTTTAACCGTGTCGTATAAACGTTTACTCGATATTCTTATAGTGCATTTATTCAATAGTCATATAGTAACTACCATTTCTCGTTTATACGACATGTGGTGCAGTAATTGCGCTATTAGAGTAATCGATTTCCAAGTTTAATGTTTAAAAATCTGATATATGGCTGCTACTCGACTTTACTATATTGGAGCGAATTCGCCGAATAAAAGCTACCTATTTACTGAAAAGTATCTTAATATCTATAATAGCATGCTAAATCGATTAGACGCATATAAGTGTTTATATTGCAGTTACTGAACTTGAATCGTTATGAATGCTGGTTTAACACATTTATTGAATTAGGTGTAGTATAACTGATTTTTAATTACTTTAAAAGCTACATCCAGCGCACCAGTATTTTATTGAAAAATATTAACAATTTACGTGATGGATTACGAAATGGAAAAAAAAAATATTGATAAGGAAAAAAATATTTTAATGAAGGAATACCAAAATTGTCTGCATATGGGGGCATTATGTCCTATAAACGAGATAAAATCATACAATTATTCGACTAATAACCGATATATTGTGATATAATAGCAATATATTTGCTTAAATTTGTTTAATGGATCTTGATGTAACATTTTTGATAAAATTTATTTGTTATTACTATTATATTATTAATAATTAGCGTGGCCCACAAATATATGTTAAATAACTCCTACGATTTCATCGATAAAGTTACTTTGCATGTTCATTTACATATAGATATGCAAAATTATAGACATATAGACAGTACATTGCTATAACATTCTGCATTAAGTAACTAGGTATTTTCAATACTTCCATATTTGTTATAATAAGTCACACACAAAGTTCCGTTTTATAAAATAATGGAAAAAATGTGATGAAATAACTGATACACAGCGAAATTATGGAATAACAGCAAATTATTTGCTTTTAACTGACAAAAATGATGATTTATGGCTAATCGGCAACATTTACTCCATGATTTTGTAGTAAGTAACGAAAAAGCTTTAACTCCATCAATGGTCATGGAAAGGCAGCAATATTGCTATTGCTACTCTAAATTTGGTCCAGTTTTGCTTTTACTCGATAATTATTTCACAATTATGTTCCTTATTCAACAGCAAATTATTCAGCTAATACTGCTATGAAAGTCGTGTTAACTTTCATAGCACTATTAGCTGAATAATTTGCGCCCAAATCGCGTTGAGTAAACGTTTATACCCTTTTTATACGACTTATTACATCTACATTATTGAACTATGAGCTGAAACAGAAACGTGGCCTCGACTATTATAGCACATGTTTTTGCCAGTTGGGCAGATTTTTGACATTTGTTCATCATCATTTCAAAATTGACGGTTTTATTGACGGATAAAAAGTAAGTACAGACGCCAGCACATCAAGCTACCCGAAACTGTCAAATTTTCCCAATCAACTTTGAACCTTAAGCTTCAGCGCTAAAGTTGAAAATCTATTAAATAAATTTGACAGATTGTAGTAGCTTGAAGTGCTGGCGTATGTATAGTGACCAAAAGTCCATAAGCAATCTCACAAAGCAATAGACTGACGCTTCGGTTTGACTTACGACCTTCTTCTATAAGTTGTTAAAATACTGTAGACACGCACATTACACACACACACTCACTTTGTCTGCAACCAATGACTAGTTCGATAATCATCATTCGTTTTTTGTTTCATTCGTCTTGTTCACATAAATATTAAAGTTTAGCAGGTAGACCACAAAAAACTAAGTAAATTATTTCGATTTCTGTGGGGTAGATGCAGTTTGTTACGAGTATTCAATAAATAGATCTTTGTTGGTTCGTGGATAATATTGGTGACGAGTATTTAGCGCAGTGTTGTGGTTATTATTATCAAAAATCAGGCATAAAATATATTGAAGAGATCAGATCAGATCAGAGAATATTATTGCGCTGCGTAAAAGTGAAGTGAATATCTAATGAAACCGGACTAAGTGTGTGTTATCATTTATATATTTCATATTTTACACTAACTTGAACAGACAGCTGTGCTGCTGGGGAGTTTGTTGCGCCACTTCTTCTTCCCAGCTAAAGGCACTAGGAAGTGGTGAAGGGTGGGCGTTTTTGGGGGACTGTCTTATGTAATTTTGACGTTCAAAAAGTGCTGATTCTCAGCCTAGTTTGAATAAATGACTTTTGAATTTGAATTTGGGCTTCTGACTACCCGTAACGATTGTCAAAGATCTACGAATGACAGCCGGGACCAACGGCTTGACGTGCTTTCCGAAGCATGGAGGGGTCTCGATATACAATGTATGGTCACCCATCCACGAACTAACCGCGATAAGCGTAGTTTAGCCTTCGATGAACCCGTGCGGCTGTTATTATTTAGCCACAGCCCCGTGTTTGTTTATTTGTAGTTGGCATGAGTAGTTGTTTTCGTTGTATTTTGCTACGACAAGAGAGTAAAAAAATGTAAAATGAGACGTACGATGTTAGGTCCAACCGTATTGCTGGTGTGCCCATGCCTGAGAACAGCGCACGGACCCGTCGTTGTGCCTCTTATCTCGAATCTTTAGCCTGAATTGATGCTGATGATGAACTTAAACGCCATTCAAGCTACTTTTTACTGGCATGCATGCGGTTTTACGATATTTTACCAAGTTTTTTTTTGTATGTGCCTGCCTTAATCTTTTTTTTATTATTATTTAATTCTGTCTGATAAGAACCGGTAAAATTATTCTGAAGGTAAAAAATATAATTGTGTCAACTATTTCCACTTATCTGTGGAAAATGTTACATTTTCGCCTTTCATTTCATCCATCGATTCGATGATTTCATCATAGTTTTTTTTATGTAAATAAAATGTAAGTGATTACTTTCAAAACAAAACAGTAAATATAAAGATTTCAAAAAAATCCGTGAGTAGATATGGGCTTAGGTTTCCGCAGCACAGTCAGACATTACGGGGGCTGTAGTTGCCCTCCGCGGCCACCACCGCGGTGCGTCTGTTCTCCGTGTCCATGCCAGCCGTGCCGGCCTATCTGTCCCCCGGTAGACTGTCGCCCCGGACGTGTTCCTCCGAATCCATGCTGCCCAGTATGTCATGGCAGTGGTGGCTGGAAGAAATATAGAAATTTGTTTTTCTTTATTTGTATCCCGCTTATAATATTTCAAGCTATTCACGCGTTTGGACACGAACCATTCCATAAAGGAGTATGTCGTGACTATGAATACATGCGAAGACGAACTAAGAGGTTTCCATGGGGTAAAAAAGGTATTAAATCTTTGTTCCACAACCCTTGTGCTAATCATCTACCTGGAGAATGTAAACCTCCGGAACCGGAGTGTGATTAATTTTTGATGATCAAATTCATTTTGCTATTTTTTTGAGACTTAATTGTTTTTATAGCAGATAAATGAATTTAACCTTTTTTAATTGAGTATTTTATTTAGCTATAAAGCTGCATGTATAACCACTATGTTTATGCATCAACTGTGTTCCGCGCATCTGCATGCCAATGGAAACCGCTCTAGTTTTCATACAAAATCACTTTTGAAGGTGTGTTTTGGGTGTCTCCTATCCAGTTGCAGATTCGCGGAGCACATTTAATATACACGGATATTAGTGGATACCCACCTTGAACCTTCAGATACATCGGGTAATACCGTTTTTTACCCGACTACGGCAAAGCCAAAGGAGGGTAATGATTTTAACAGGCTGTGTACCTATGTATGTTCATCTGTTCTATAAACTACTCAACATAATTGACAAACAAGGTATCGTTGGAAGCGTCATGTTGTTCCGCGGGATATAGGCTATATGACATCACACAAAATCTAACAAGGCGGCTTAGAAAAGCTACAAAAAAAAAAAAAAAACTTTATAATTTATTTAAAACCCAACTACGACAAAAAACGCCAACTAAAAAGGTATTATTATTTATACTTTTACAAGACACTACAGAGAGACATAAAAAATCCGGAGTCCCACGTAATCTGTATGATTTATGCCTTATAAATAATTACATGACTCCGGATTTTTAATTGGTCTCGTTGTATTATGTACCTACTCGGAGCTGACCGAGCCGTTCGGCGTTCACATAAACAGGACATCATTAAGGTTTCGAACATTTTGTATCCAAAAATTTAAGTGGCGGAAAAAAAGCAACGATTTTCGAGTGGGAGATATACCTACACCGGCTCAACGTTTTTTACGATTACAACGAGAGTATACAATTAACGCTATAAAAATTCGAGCTACATGTGGCTTATGAGTCATGTCACATCACCATTGCAATTTTGAACTAGGACGTCTATTCGACACAGTTCAGCGGTTCTCTCGATTGAGAGTTTTTGACAGATTTGTCATACAAAATGTGCCGTCTTCAGCCTACAGCAGCCCACTGCTGGATATAGGCTTTTCTAAATGCATGCCATATCAGTAGTGCTATTCTGTAACCATCTCACCGTGTATCTTAGGTGAAGTGAGCGTGGAGTGAGCTGTCAGTTGCTAAGGATTGACACTATTGGCAGCTCACTTCACCTAAGTTATCACGGTGAGATTTTTACAGAATAGGTCGATTCTCGGCAACTCCCATCTAGCTGCTATCAGCCACCCTGCGAAGATCGTCGCTCCATCTAGCCTGAGGGCGTTATACCTTACGTTTGCCGATTCGCGGTCTTCACTCCAGAATACACCTACTCCAACAGTCATCGTTTCTATGGCTAATATGGCCGGCCCATTGCCACTTCACCTTGCTTATTCCGTGAGCTATATCGACAAGTTTGGTTCTCTGCTGGATCACTTCGTTAGGGATTCCAAGCATAACCCCTACCTCACTGAGCGACCTGGAATTTATGAACCAGCCGTAGTGTCCACGTTTCGGCTTCCTAAGTCATAATAGGCAGGACGTACTGATTAGTCTTTACGCTTTGTGGAATACGCGACGAAGCTTCCCAAACGCTGCCCAGCCCAGCTGAACTCTTCTGTTAGCCTCAGCTCAAAGTTGTTCTTACCAAACTGCAGAGTTTTCCCGAGGTTAACATATTCTCAAACAACCTCGAATGCTAAAACTCGGCGAGTCTGGCGCTAGACGATTCGGTGATAAAAAATTAAATAAACATTTCAACTCAATCTTTAAGTCGTTATTTTTAATACAAATGGCTATTATATGGGTAATAAACGCCCCGGAAAAATATTAAAATATGTGTATACTCAAAATATGAAATTTACTGCTATAAATACAAATTTTCCGAAAACTTATATGCGAATACAAATAAAGAAACGACCGAATAAAATACTGAAATGACCGAATAAAAAAAAACAACCGACTTCCAAAAAAAAACACTACAAAGTGAAAAATAACTTTAATTTCGGAAGTCGGTGTCTTGGGTTTTGTGTTTTAATTTTTTTGCCACCGACTTCCGAAATTAAAGTTATTTTTCACTTTGTAGTGTTTTTTTTTGGAAGTCGGTTGTTTTTTTTTTGTAAAAAGTTTTTATTTTTCACTTTTTAGTTGTGGTACCTACCCCACACACATTCGAATACCACTACCTGCTACCAGTGACAGGAACTTATCATATCATCTACATACTAAGTGGGAAAAAAATACGTATTTTGTAGCTAACTCAAAAACTACCCAAGTAAAGTTAATAAAATTTATATGGGACCAATTTGGGAGCATATCCTTTCAAACAAAAAAACAATTTTCAAAATCGGTCCACAAATGACGGAGAAATCGGTGGACATCCTCCTTTTTGGAAGTCGGTTAAAAATACTGATACGACCGAATAAAATACTGAAAATTCCGAAAAATCAATACAGAATTTGCTGACGTAATATTTTTCCAACATGCAAACAAGCATACCCTATGCATGCAGCATGCAAGCGAGCATGCAATATGCAGCAGGCATGATTTCTGTCACGTCTCCGGCGCTGCGAGGCTCCAGCGGTCCCACGCGAGCTTATCGTCGCAGATGGTGTTAACGTTCACCACCGCATGCGGCGAGCGTTATAAAACCACCTACTCCTCAGCTTGCGGGCCGCCTCGCCCCTCCGCGTACGCGGGCTTAAATTACACTCTAGGGGTAGGGCAGACAAGACTACGTGGAGTCGGTTTTGCAGAGATTCGTTTCTGTCACTAACTTTTGTAATACAACATATTGACTTTTCGGAAACTTTGTATTTTTTTCGGAATTTTAGTATTTTTTTTTTGTAAATTTAGTTAATTTTTTTTTCGGAAGATTTATTATTATCCCTATTATATCATACCTTCGCAGTCAAAGTGACCTCTGCACTGCCACCGACGCCGACGCCGCGAAAGTGGCATAGTTTTGGGCCAGCAAGATTTGAAATCCAGTCATGCCAGCGACACGAAGAAGATATTATACCTTAGTATACCTGACGCTCATTCCCATTTTTGCCATAGGGTAACAGGCTTAGAACTGAAATCCAGCGAATCAATGACTGTTTGCATCTATAACCGAATGTCCTAAATATTATTGGCAAAAATATGATGGAGCTCACATCGCTGCCTATGACGTAGCTACTATCGACTACGTGCCTGCTAAGTTGGATTGGAGTCCATATCGCCGCCTACGACGTAGCTATACCTACTATCGACTATCGCTGCTACGGTGGAGCCCACATCGCTGCCTACGACGTAGCTGCTATCGACTACGTGCCTGCTAAGGTGGAGCCCACATCACCGCCTACGACGGACGCAGCTATACTATCGATTACGCACCTGCTACGGTGGAGCTCACATCGCTGGCTACGACCGTTTAGCTACTATTGACTACTCGCCTGCTACGGTGATACCCACATTACTGCCTACGACGTAGCTACTATCGACTACGCGCCTGCTACGATGGAGCTCACATCGCTGCCTACGACCGCGTAGCTACTATTGACTACTCGCCTGCTACGGTGATACCCACATTGCTGCCTACGACGTAGCTAATATCGACTACGCGCCTGCTACGATGGAGCTCACATCGTTGTACACGACCGTGTAGCTACTATTGACTACTCGCCTGCTACGCCCACATCGCTGCCTATGACCGCGTAGCTACTATTGACTACTCGCCTGCTACGGTGATACCCACATTGCTGCCTACGACGTAGCTACTATCGACTACGCGCCTGATAAGATGGAGCCCACATAGCTGCCTACGACGTAGCTACTATCGACTACGCGCCTGGTACGATGGAACCCACATAGCTGCCTACGACGTAGCTACTATAAACTACGCGCCTGCTACGATGGAGCTCATATCGCTGCCTACGACGTAGCTACTATCGGCTCTACACGCCTATTACGGTGCAGCCTAAAATAAATACACGCTGACTACGGATCTTTGAAGATTGCGAGTGACCTCTACAAATGAATACGCGTTGCCTACATCGCAACGTAGCTATCATGTACAACGCGCCAGCTACGGTGATCCTATGATGTGACTACAGCTATGTAAATGTTCAAGTGTTTATTAGTTACTAATAATGCAACTTTACGATACGGCATTATTAGTTTTAAAATTTGCATTATGTATGGAAACTTGGAAAGGTATGAAAACTCGGGCCGTGGCCAGTAGTGGCATCTGTTAGATCAGAGATGAACTACTTAGAATTAAAAGAAGCATGTTACATTCCTTTTGTTGGACACTCATACACTTATTCCTGCTGAAGCGGGTCATCATGGTCACGGAATGATATTGCAGTTGTAGCTATATATTCTACTTACCTAATAATATAACAGCATTTTAACTGTCTACTGTAGGTACTGTTACTAGGCAGTCACCGCCAAACACTCGTTGGCCACGAATTTAGCGTAGTTATAAGCTTACTGTCATGGTCGTTAGAATAATTGTTTTTCCGCTGACTTCAAACTTCAACACCAAAAGTCGTATGATCAGTAGCAATTTAGCAAATGCGTCTCTAGCACGGTACCGTTCAGCATAACATGGTGAATTTTGAAAAGCGCATTATAAACGTAGCTGACACGTCCATGAGGTACCTACTCGACCTGTTTTTTCTGGAGTTGTAAACATCGATACCGCCGTGAAACATTAGAGTCTCAAAGTTAATAATTAGATGTAAGCAGCTGGTGAGTACAGATGTGTACATAGATCGTTGCATAGTTGATATGCGCACGCATGTACGTGGAGTCACGGGGCGAGGGCGCGCGGGCGGTTTGTGCGACTGGCGCGCCCTGCCGCCACGATCAATAGCCGCGCTGACGTCAGAGCACGGCGGCGCGCCATTGGCCCGCCCGGCATTATTAAATAAACCTCCGAGTGGAGTGGCGCCGAGCTCGCGCCGCGGGCACAGCACCGCAGCACGCGGCGGGCCCGCGCCCCGCACGCGGTCGCCGCCCGCCATGGCCGATATGCCGGATCTGTCGCACCTCACGCCCGAGGAGCGCGCCATCATCGAGGGCGTCATGATGCGGCAGCGCCAGGAGGAGCAGCGCGAGCACGAGATCATGAGGTGTGCCCACGCCCCCCGCCGCCCGCGCCCCTCCCATGTCGCCTAGGCACATTCGACGTACTGCACCACTGTTATTCGTGAAAGTGCCGTGATTCTATCCCTAACCATTGTTCTACTCGGGTGGTATTTATAATAACTATTGCATATTCGACGCTGCATCGCCGTTGCTGTTGGCATCGCCGCTATTGTGTTGTCTGATCCTGTTCAGTTTCTGCTTTTGAACATAAACGTATCCCGTGCGAGGCCGTGTTCATAAGTTCGGTTCAGTATTGACGTAGATAAACAGTTTTACTTGGTGCTTCACTTTCTTTCAATATTTCTCTATTGCTTGACATTATTTCCTTCGTGCTCCTGTTTGCTGATGTCAGGGATAGGATGGTTTGTTATCGCGCGTGTGGAGTGTCGCATTAAACATGCAGTGGATGTAATGACGCATCAATATAAGTTATAATACAATAATTCAATTACGTCCTTTTCTCACTAACGATACCTGTTTACTAATTGTGAGACATTTTCTTTCCGGATTAAATTTTATCAATATCGAGTGAGGCGTTATATTGCACAACGGGATATCTATCTATTTTATCGAGTTAACGTTTCAAAGATACCAATGTGCGGAAACTGGTAATACAATGTGTTACTTGTTTTAATGAATTAAATTGAGACGCTGAAAAAACCGATAGTCTGTAAATTCGTCTTAGTATATCGAGAGCCAATACTGCAATTCATTTATCTGACCTACTTTTTGACCTACATAAGAGATAGCTTAAATTTTGGATAACATATTTATTATGTAGTGACCTAATAGAAAGAGATACCTAATAAAAAAAATGTTTTCGAATTACATCACGACTATTACCTACCACACTCATTTAAAAGGAATTTAGTACTGTTTTTAGATAATTTTGCAGGAGAGTTTCCGATTGCTATCAAACCTAAAATATTTTTTGATTAACCAGGCGGATAGTGATATTTTCCAAGATATATTGTTGTTATGAAAAGGTGAATACCAAGCATGACTGTACCAGTAGGTACTTTACACTCTTCACATTCGTATTGTGAATTGTGATTTCTTGCAATTTGAAACTAAAAAACTCCCTTTTTCATCCATTCTTGAGATTCTATTCAGAAACTCTTTGTATTATTTTTTTTCTAATAAATTTTACAACCCAATAAGTAATAGTAATATCAAATTTTGTGTAGGTACCTTGCGACGAAAACGATGGATGGATTATGTGAAAGAGGATATTGTTAGAAAGGAGGGTATTGAGATGGCGGCTCAGTAGAGATCATTATATGGAACAAGACAAGCTGAGAATTGGGATAATAGCAGAAGCATGATGATGTGTAGAAGTCTTTTAA
The DNA here is from genome assembly GCA_949152395.1 of Agrochola litura. NCBI lineage: Eukaryota > Metazoa > Arthropoda > Insecta > Lepidoptera > Noctuidae > Agrochola > Agrochola litura. Next base: position 15,518,901 of record OX424493.1, read on the forward strand.
AGTAAAACTGCACGCCCCTCCAAAAAAAATCCATACAAACATTTGAAATGTCTGTGCAACAAGCAGTGGAGTGATCTCTACCAACATATTAAAAATAAGACTTTTGACGCAATTTCATTGTAAGGTTGTACCTACCATATTTGTGAGTGTGCTGCAGAAATTAATAGCGAACCCAAAGTGGATCCACAACGAGCTGATATTAAACTTTATAGTACCAGCTTATTATTGTACCACTGCAGGCCAAAGGCCTCTTCACATACAGAGCATTGATTACCACGCTTGTTCAAGGGGAATTGACGATATCAGACTTATATTTATTGTATGTCCAGGTTTCCTCACGAATTAAGGTGCCTTCCTTCACCATATGTCAATGAAGTCGCAAGATAAACTTAGATAGTATCTACCAATTCTTATCTACAGGATGGCAGGGACATCGTGTCCTTGCCATCTTGTTTATGAATTTGAACAAGTCACATTGATTTTTATATTGAACTTTATCACAGACGTAAGCAAGATGAAGTCACGGTGCTGGAGCAGACGATCCGGACTCGGAATGAGATGCACCGCGCGGCTGGAGTAGAGCTCGCGGCCACCTGCCACATCTGCCTCAAGACTAAGTTTGCGGACGGCGTTGGACACTCGTGCCACTACTGCAGGGTTAGATGCTGCGCCCGATGCGGTGGCAAAGTCACTCTTCGTTCTAACAAGGTCAACAATATTTAAATGAACAACTACCAATAAGAGCGTCGCTCTAGTCTTTTTCTTACTTTGCATAGGTCAGTTGGCAATCAAATAATAGACTTAGCGCTAGTTTAGTTTAATGGTTACAAATAAAATACTTGAAAACGTGAACTCTTGACCTCTAGTATTTTCAAATCAAGGAGTAAGAACTTAAAACATTATACTATCACAATAAATGTTTGATTAGTGTCCGTTGTTACAGGTTATATGGGTATGTATACTATGCCGCAAGAAACAAGAATTGTTATCTAAAACCGGACAATGGATCCACAAAAGTGCTGGACAGGATTCTATGCTATGGCGCATGGAAAACGATCTACGAGGTCTGCCGCCACAGCCTGACGGGTCATTCGATAAACGACCGAAACTAGAGAGGGCGCATAGTGCCGCGGAGAAAGAAAATCTCCCACTTCAGAGATCAGGCAGTGCTCTTCGTCGCCAATACAGTCAACAAGAGCAGAGATGTTACGGGGAACTTGAAGGATTGGCTAGAACTCATCCGCACCTCGTACACCCGAGACAAAAGGCTGCATACGGGGTGCTCGAATCGGGGGTACCTCCCCCATCCCAGTTGTTGCCGCTCACGCCAGCGTCACACCCCCTCCTCCCGCCTCGGTCTTCCTCTTCAGATGACGAAGTTCCAGAGTGTATTTCCGATGAGAACGACGAGTATCGTGATCGCGGTAAGTATGCACGCTGGCCTAACACCCGTCACCCAATCCTTTCACTTGTAACACTACAAAATCCTTTCCATCCAAGCTAATTTTGTTTATGAACCCTACACACAACACTACACCACAAACACATTAAGTAGGTACATGTACTTTAACCGTATATATAACGTTTGTCATGTTCATCTCTGGCATTACTACGCAATGATAAAGTTAAGGTGTTCCGTGCGAGGTGTTCATTAATTTAAGTAGCCTCAGGTAATTGTGACTGTTAGTTATCTAAGTATTGTATATCTCACTGAAACTGATAGTGTTGAGCACCTAAACTTATCTGTATCCATATATGTATTCCATCACGTTGAATCATGTAGTCAATTATAATCGTGTTCCATTGTAACATTGTAGATCCCGAATATTATTACATTCAAGACATAAACACTTGTTTGCTCAATCAGTCTTATTTTCAGAAAACTTCAAGTCTTAAGGCTTCAAACCTCGCACACAGGAGTCAATCAGTGTGGTGCTAGGTTTGGAGCATTACTATTACTGTACATGTACGTTTGCCGCCGCGTACGTTTCGCTTGTTAGCACTATGCCCTATGTACGCGCCCGGTACCAGCCGGCCAGCCCGGCCCCGCGAGACTTACCGCCTGGCGCCTGCGATCTGGCGACGAGTGGCCCTCACCACGCCATCCCCTGTTCGCAGGTACAAATAATGATAAGAGCAGTTCCGAGAGTTCCAGAAGCCAGCGTCAGACGATGTTAAACGAGAAAATGAATAAATTCTTATCGGTGAGAGGGCGAGTTTTGTCGGGAACTTATCTAATTATGCGTTGTAATTATATTGCTGAAGTTTAGATGTGATGATCAGTATTACTGTTGCGTATAACACTTCTTTCTCTGGTGGACCAGTTGTGATGGCTGTTAATAACGTCCTATCTCTTCGAAGACATCCGTCTTCAAACCTATCTTAAGAAGAGCATTCACTCATTTTTATTTTAAAACCTTTTTTTTTTAAGTTGAAAATTTATGTAACAGCCTTTCTTTTAAATGCCAGGATTAATCAGTAAATGCTCTTCTCATTTTACAGTTTTCTGTTGTTTGAACCAAAAATTGCGATATTTTATCTTTACCTAAAAACACTGTAAAATTTTATTTTAGTAGGTGGCTTCTGCACTAAATTTATGGTTCAAACAAACGCATGCTTGGGCGAAAAGAAGTGTACTTGTTCATATTTTTTACTATAAATCCGTTAGAATTGTTTGTGGTCGTGTACTTTATTTTATTGTTGCTGTTTTACTGTCTTACTCGGATAAGTTTGACACATTCTTTCCGCTTGTGCGTGATGATCACCGCTTTCGATTACTTTATTTTGAACCGGAGAAACACGCAGTTTTAGTTTATTAAATAATCATATGAAATGTTCAGTAAGCCTTCTTACGAATGCCGTTACTGAAGAATGATAGAATAGGAATCCCGAATTGTGTTGGAAAACAAATATTGTACTATTGATAAATTAATTTTGGTTCCGGGCGTGTACATGCGCGTGGGTCCATAACAAGAACGGACGCGGGCGATGACAAGATGCCTTGTATAGGCAAACGTTGTTATTCATTCGATATCATTCTTAGGACAACTAGAGGCATGTGCTCCAGTTCGGCACCCGCATCTGCGTAGCGCCAACGTGGCTGCCAACAATTATTACAATTTGATTAATCATTCGCCGGCCGATTACGAGGCAGAGGCTTGCGGTCCATTCGACGTGGCGAGGACCGGGCCGTCAGGCGGACGCAGTTTCGATTCTGTGACCGATTGCCGGTGGCGGGCCCGCGACGATGGCGAAGGAGCGTACCTCCGCCCGTACGCACCAGAAGAGGGCCCGCGCCCAGATCGAGCTGTGTATAAGAGTGCCTATTTGTGGGAAGACTCCTCAGACAATAGACGGTTCACTGAGAGGAGAAAAAAGACCGTTCGCTTTGACGGGCACGAAGGTGCCGCGACATTCCCGCGCGGGGGCCGCGACGCGTCGGGCGCTCCGCACGACTGGGCCGCGCTGCGCTGGGAGCCCGAGCGCCAGACCAGCCAGGACTCCGCCACCAAAGACTCGGGCATCGATACCTCTAGCACCTTCACCTCCAGTGAAGATTCGAACAGAGGCGATTGCCCTAAGGTACAGACCCCTTCACATTGTGTCGGTTAGTTGCTTCAAATTAGTACTCATTTATCTATTAGTTCAGTTTGCGGTTGGATTATGCATAACATCTAGGAAATGTTTACAGATAATTCATTTGTTTTAGTTATTCTTTATAAAAAAACGTTTTGATCGTTCACCGTATTGACTAGCAAATATAAAATCCACGTTTTCCCATCTGTACAACAATTAGGCCTTATAACTTTTACATACTCTACTCAAAAGTTTATAAGTAGAATACTTGATTGACCACTTTTAATGTTTATTTTATACGAAAAAGTAGAAAGCGTGTTTATGACGATATTAATTTCGATGGATATTGTTGGCTGTAGCATGATTGCATTGGCGAGCATGCATTACATCCTATCTATGTTGAGTGTGCACTTCCTTGTAAATTACACGGTGTTAAAGCTTCGTGGACTAGCTGTTACTGTCTTGTAATGTACAAGTTTTCATAAAACAGTAAAAACATAATATTTAGTGGCTTTAGTGAAACTGATGGTGAAAGAATTAATGTAATAATGTTGTGAACAGTTCCCGCTGAGCTGGCAGGTGTCGGCGGATGGCACGCGCATGATCGGTCACATGGTGCTCCGGAAGAGCGTCGTAGAAGGCAGCTCGCACTCTTCAGCGGCTATCCTCGGGCTGAAGGTGGTGGGGGGCAAGCTCCTACCGGACGGCACGAGAGTCGCAGTGGTGGAAAAAGTTAAAAAAGGGTCCATTGCTGACCTAGAAGGACAACTTAGGATAGGTAAGTTGCGGTTTTAGTTACTGATGTGGCCCCATCAGTAGAAGTTCCAGTGCATAAACTAAATAAATCTATGCAAAATATTTAAAATTGTTCACATTAACAAACTAATCGTCTTTAAACTTTCGATATTTATGTACAACTGCATTGCAATATTCAGGTGACGAAGTCCTGCAATGGAACGGCGTGCCACTCCAGGGTCGTAGTGCGGACGAGGTGGCAGGGGTGGTCGCCGACAGTAAACATGACCTGCACGTGGAGCTGGTGGTGTCGCGACCACTCACTGCCACACGCAACCCTGCTCTGCCGTGGAGAACTCACAAAGGTACCCTCTGAGCATATAGGACCTACGCAACTTCCAATATCCACATTAAGAGTAAAAATCGTAATTAAGTTACTCGTTATCGTCATGACTAAGGCACGCTTGCACCAAAAATCACTATGAAATGATGAACTCGGTTGAAAATGACAGACATAATGATGTTTTTTATTATGTTCAGGGCTAAATGCGTTTTTATCACATCCATTCAAAAAGAGCTAATTCGTTCTTCGTAAACAGGGACTAAAAAAGCTTTTTAATCCCTAGGGATTAAAAGTGATTTGAATTTGGAATGTGGATATTGTTAGTAAAAGTTCAAATTACCAAAGAGATCAAATACGAACATTGTATGAACAAGAAACAGGCTGGCAAGAGAGAAAGAGAAAGTGTGAATTTGGTCAAAATGAAAATCCAAGCTGGAGGCTTAGAAAATTTTCAAATTTTTCGTCTTTGGTGTCGTTTTCATCGTTTTCGAGGGTGCTAAAGCCGATAGTGAGGTCAAAATGTAAATCCAAGATGGCGGCTCTGAAAATTTTCAAATTTATCATCATGGGTAACGTTTTCATGGTTTTTAAGGGTGCTAAAGCCGATGCTGAGGTCAAAATGAAAATCGAAGATGGCAGCTGCGAAAATTTTCAAATTTTTCGTCGTGGGTGTCGTTTTCATAGTTTTCGTGGGTGCTAAAACCGATAGTGAGGTCAAAATGTAAATCCAAGATGGCAGCTGCGAATAATTTAAAAATTTTCATCATGGGTATCGTTTTCATAGTTTTCGAAGGTGCTTAAGTCTATAGTGAGGTCACAATGTAAATCCACGATGGTGGCAGTAATTTTTTTTTTTATCTTACTTGTGAAGGAACTTCGTTCCTGACGGGGGTCGGATCACACGCGTTTTTTTTTCTCATAGAAGGTGATAAAAAGTGGAGTGTTCACCTCGGGAGCAACACTATTTTAAGCTCAAGTGGCGTACTTTGAATCCCTCGCTGCGCTTAGGATTCTACTTTAGAATCCTTCGCTCCGCTCTGGATTCAAAGAAACACTCTCGCCTTAAAAATAGTTCTTTGCTCCCTTGGCAAACAATCTACTATTAATGATTTGTGGTGCAAGCGCCCGGCCTAAATATCGTTCTGGCAGAAGGTTCCAGCAGTATTATCGTTTGGGGAGTGAAGTGGTGTCAGGGCTTCACGAGCCTCTAAAGAATTTCATTATTACTTAGTAAATAACCCTTTGGATGTATTGTCAGTTGAAAATGTTGAAATTGAGACCCTTTTAAAACAAACCCATAGCTGTAAGCTTTGCAAGAACATTTTCCTGTAAAGAGTTAAGTTTGTTCTACGTACGCAGAAGTATACACGGAGGTGATGGGTGGTTGCGAGAAGCCGAGCGTCCTCGTCACGTCACCAGGCTCTCCCGACGTGCACTCGCGACGCCGCCCCGCGCGGTACAACCACCACAACGCAAATGTTGCTGGACGTATCCAGGTTTGTGACTTGTAACTTGCCTAACATGGATTAGGATTACGTTTAGGTACTTATCGGCAATGAACTAGCTCAGGATATGTTGGTTGGCGCATAGATATGTGCTGTTAAGACATCGAGAAGAAAAGGACATCATACTCTGCAGGTTTCATCCAAAAATTACATAGAGTGTGTCCCGTTTTTATCCAAATGGGTGATTATAGGTACTTCTCCCACGCTCCAAACTGATGTAGCAAAAGTCCCAAATGTTAAAGAGTGCGAGCCAGTCACTGTAATCGGGCGAAGTTCCAGGGGCGAGCCTATGTTATTAATCTGGCGCAATTCCAATCCCAGCTTACTCGTTTTTATTGAGGTTTTTGTAACAAAAACTTAACTAGGTCAAATTGCCCATCCGCAGTGAGCGGCTTTTGCAAATACTTTGTTTGTTGGAAAATAAGACAATTAAGCCTTGCTTTAGTATCATGTAACCAATCGATAGAACTTGTGGCTAAGTAAATACTTTGTTTTTCATTATACAGCTCAAAATATACTTCGACGTGAGCGCTACTCAGCTGTGCGTCACAGTTGTGTCGGCGAGCGGTCTCACTCCCCGGTCTGATGGCTCCGCTCGGTGTCCGTATGCGAAAATATTCCTACTACCCGACAAAAGTGAGAAGAGCAAACGGCGAACGAAAACCTTGGCTAACACTTTAGAACCACGATGGAACCAAAATTTTATCTATTGTGGGATTCGTATAACAGATATAAAGAGGAGAACTTTGGAGGTAAATATGTTGCTAGTAGCCGAAGTTTGACAGAATTCCTTTTCAGTTTCTGTTTTGTGACGCTATTTATTTTGGCTCAACTTATTTAGTTGATTTCTAACTTAAATATACTCGTATCAAATTTAAATTCAACTTCTGAACCTAGAACACTACCTAACAAAAAAGCCTAGAATATATTTGACGGTAACACATGGAATGTTTTAAATGGAACATGTAATTTTTTTAAGGTAACCGTGTGGGACTTAAATCGTTACGGCCCAAACGATTTCCTCGGAGAAGTTCTTCTCGATTTAGACAACATAGTGATGAACCACGAACCTACTTGGTACACGTTGAAGCCGCATGAGGAGATGGGAAGCTTCAGCGTAAGTATTTTGTTTCTGTTCTTATTCTCATAAATAATTGTTTAGTGAACGGAAAGAAAATTTTTAATAATTGAGACCAATGGCAAGCGATTGAAGCGGTTTCTTGTTTTGATCTAGTATGGTCTTATTGCTAGTATAGTAGTATATTTGAAGATTCTCAGTGTTTCTATTATGTTACTAACCAAAAGACTGTAGGCTATTATTGGTAGATAAAGTAGATACTTTTTTTAACTAACCGAATTCTAAAAAAAGACCGGCCAAGTGCATGTCGGACCACGCACAATGAAGGGTTCCGTAGTCGGGATGAATTTATCCCAAAAACAAACTTAACTTTGTAGTTGAAAAATATGTTCTCCCATACGGAATGTATGGGAAAACATGTTTTTGCAACTGCAAAGTTAAGTTGGTCGATTATTACTCGTTAACTTGTAAAGCCTACTTAGCTGTGATTATTTTCCTTTTAATTTCGTTATTTAAAGTTAAACTACTGCTGTAATTTTTTTCACACATCCAAAACCAACCATTTAGCTGGCAGGGGGGGGGGGGGGGGGCACTGGACTGTAACAAAAATTAGCACTTTAAACCTTAATATTTCGCAAACGGATCCCTGAATCCAAAAATGGTTTTCCCAAACTCATAATATTTTTGAAGGACCTTTGACCTAATGATACCCCACATCAGGGGATAAAAAAAAACATCACCACTTTACGTGTATCCAAAAAAAAACATGTTTTTCATAATTTTGTTTTACCACTTTGTCGGCGTAATTATTTTATTTTATTTTATTTTATTTGTTCGGGAAAAAAAACAGTTATACATTAAAATCTTATACTAAGTTATAAATATACGAGAGTTACAAATGTATAACCTACGACATTTTCCACAACATATTAAAAGCTATATCTAACAGTAGGGGAAAGGCACCGTATATCGGATAGTTGCGCAAATTCGGATAGTCGACTATCTCGAAATTTTCATAAAGTGACATCTATTTTTAATTTCATAAACTTATTGGTAATCGTAAAACAGCGCCACTGCAGAAAGTGTGACAATCTAGAAACAAAAATGGCGGAACAGTGAGCCGACGCAACTTTTCTCGTACGTGAAAAAAATAATATTGTGTATAAAAGTGTTGTTTTCATTGAAGTAAGTACAATTTACTTTTGTCATTGCCATGTTTTATCAAGGGTAGCAATTATTCTGTTGTTTAAACGGATTTTATTTCAGAAAATAGCAATGTTTTAAAAGTTGTTGTTGTTCTTATTCAGCCATATTAAATCCCAATATCAGATACCTACGCGTGCCCAATATCGGATATCCAATATAACGAGACTCATTTTTACATATTGTAAAATTTTGGGTATCCATGTCATTACAATGTTTTATGTTTTTCTTTCAGTTTCACCATGTCTTCAAGATTAAATAGAAAAAAATGGGATAATAAATCCATGAAAATTGCCTACCTTGCTGTGAAAAATAAAGAAATGGGGTATCTTAAGGCTTCGAAATTATATGGTGTTCCCAAAAGCACTTTAGAAGACTATGTTAAGAATCCTAAGGGTATAGATCCTGGCAACTAAATTAGGCAGAAAACCTACATTTGACAAAGAAATAGAAGAAGAATTAGTTGAATACTGCCTTGAGATGGTAAAAAAATACTATGGGCTTCCGGCAAATGATATAAAACACATTGCATTTGAGCTTGCACATCTGGATTGCAAAAATCCAACGGGTCTATTACGCCTTTACTTTTCAAAGAACCACAGATAATTAGTCCTATTCCTGCTATTCAAAGAAAACCTAGGATAAACAGCAGAGAGACCCAGCCTACAGTTGTATCAAGCTCGCCATATAAAACAACACTTGAAGCACAAATAGAAAAAGAGATGGACCTCTTACAAAAAAAAAGAACGGCACCAGTTAAAAAGACCAAGGGGAAAAAGAAGATGGAAAAAAATAAAGTTTTATAAGTAAACAAGAAAGATGTTTCTGATCCAGAAGATTCAGAAGATCATAGTAGACTTTGTCTGTGATTTATGTCTAGCTTAGAAAATATCTTCTGAAATTATCTATATCTTATATGTAGTTTATGTTTTTTATTTTATTTTATTAGAAATGTTTATTAGCCGTAGCATGATTGACCTGAAAGGTCACCTACCTCAAAGATTATGGCTAATTATATTTTTTTTATTTTAAGTGAGATTTTTGAAGATATGAGGTAATATTCGCCTACCTAATCGAAATAAACATAACTAAGACTGATTTTAATAATTAATAAGACTGGTGATTGTTAGTAAATTAATACAATGTAAAACATTAAGCACCTCGTTTTATTTAAAAAAGTAGTCGCCTAATACCAGATATGGTAATTGGGCCCTATTATCGGATATCCAATTAAGGGCAACCTTTTTGAAAACCACAATTTCTACCAATTTTTGTAAAAATAAATATAATTAAATAAATTAAATGTAATGCGTTAAACAGTTACTGGTTTCTTATAGAATATAAAATGCAGATGGTGAAAATGTCAAGTTTTAAGGTCTGAGCCATTGTTTACTATTTTTTTTTTAATTTTAAACAAAAGTATCCGATAATCGGTTCCTCTCCCCTACGCTATTCTAAGCTGCTAAAACAGAAAAGTAGTTAGTTATGAACTTAAACAAAGACAGGCATGCAAAGAACAGAGAAGGAGAGAGTGAGAGAGAATGAGTAAATATTAATCTAACTATTTTGATCCAAAATTGTTTTGTATATAACACTTCAAAATTTTTGAGCAGAGACAGAAAAAAAGTCGATGTCTTCAAAGACCTTGTTGTATTGATTGGCAAGGCGACGTAAGGGTGCACGCAAGCCTGCGTTCGTACGACAAGAACTTACTGCAAATAGAGGTCTTGCGCGCACTCCACGGCATATCGTTGTTCTGGGTACTACATAAGTAATTTTGTTGCGAATATCCATACAATCATAATTATTGCACAGATCAAACAGGAACATCGTTCCCAACATAATTCGTCTAGACTTCAAACTTTTCAGATGATACTTCTTCAGTAGGTCGTTGTAGGATGTATAAGTACGATAGCAACGAAAATGGATAGCCTTTAAAAACTTTCTTTGTACTTTTTCGACCATATCGGAGTACCGATATGGTCGAAAAAGTACTACGACGACGACGTTTACTGTAGTGGGGATTCCATACTGAGACCTAACTAGATCGATTTTTCGCCCCCGTAAACCAACCCCTATTTTGCAACTTTCATCGAAATCGTTAGAACCGATTTCGAAAACGTGAGTAGGTACAAATATATATAGAAACAAATATATATATACAAATATTGCTCGTTTAATAGTATAGGATAACTAAAAAAAAAGTTTATTTCAGTTACAAAAGGCATTTAGACACAATAAAATTGGAGATCACCTTAATTGCTTGTGTTAGGAGACTCCGCGCTTCCACTTAACATTATCTTATGCAGTTGACTGTTGAATGTAGACAATGTAAACATGCAGAAAAACGAAATAAATGGGTAACTTAAAATTATACAAAAATGAAAGAGTGAAAGATTTGTAAATGACTGAGCGTTATGCATAGAAAAGGGCCAAGTCGCGCGTTTACGTGTGATTATGTGTGAATATGAGTGAGAGTGTGAAGAATTAGGGTGTGTAGTGTGTGAGTTATAAAGCATATTTAGTTATATGTGCTATCCTTTAATATCCTGTCCAATATTACATTTAAATACGAAAGTGTATTTGTTTATTAGGTATTTTTAACCGACTTCCAAAAAGGAGTTTTTTATTTTTTTTTATGTATGTCCACCGATTTCTCCGTCATTTGTGAACCGATTTTGAAAATTCTTTTTTTGTTTGAAAGGGTATGCTCCCAAATTGGTCCCATATAAATTTTATTAACTTTGCTTTGGTAGTTTTTGAGTTAGCTACAAAATACGTATTTTTTTCCCACTTAGTATGTAGATGATATGATAAATTCCTGTCAGTGGTAGCAGGTAGTGGTATTTGAATGTGTGTGGGGTAGGTATCACAACTAAAAAGTGAAAAATAAAAACTTTTTACAAAAAAAAAACAACCGACTTCCAAAAAAAAAACACTGTAAAGTGAAAAATAACTTTAATTTTGGAAGTCGGTGGCAAAAAACGAAAACACAAAACCCAAGACACCGACTTCCGAAATTAAAGTTATTTTTCACTTTGTAGTGTTTTTTTTTTTGGAAGTCGGTTGTTTTTTTTTATGTGTTTGTTTGTTACGCTTTCACACCAAAACGGCTGAACAAAACCGGATGAGATTTGGCACTAAGGTAGACCACATCTGGGTTCACTGGATTAGGACACAGGACACTACCGTCCCGACGCCCCCACGGGATCGGGACCCACTCGGGTGAAACCGGAAGGCGCAGCTAGTATAAGTTTAGGTGTAAGTGCAAGCTCAAGTGTAAGTTGTAGGTTATAACTAACCCGAATGTTAACTCACCAGAGGTATCGTGAGGACGAGGCGGATGGCGAGCACTTGTCGCCGCCTTCGACGTCCACGTCACGCTTGTCCGACTCGGACACGCCCAGCGAGTGCGACCTGCGTCGCCATCACTCGCTGTCTAGCCTCGCATCCAGCTCCAGTCCGCCGCCTGCGCATGATGTAAGTATTCTGTAATTATCAAAATTTCATCTTTAATATGGCACATCGAGTTTTACAGACGAAGCTCTACGAAGCCACTATTTTTGAAAATCGAAGCAACCTTATAACAAAATTATAGGTAGGTACTAGCCGTCCACCAAAGATTGAACAGAAAAAATTAAAGTGTTCAGACAACTTATTTGAATAAGGATTCTAGAAAAAATACAATGTATGGTGGACTTCTACAATACCAACAAAAAAAGAGTATACCTACCTACAATGAACTACAATCGTAGGATTGTAGACTTTTGGTCAGGGGCAATGCGAATCTTTTTTACAGCGAATGGATATGGATGGCGCGCGCTCCAGCCGCCGCGACATGTCTCCGGCGGGCAGGGTGAGGGCGGGCATGAACAGAGAACGCGTGAGTTGTCCGGATTATAACACGTACTCACCTACCTACTTACCATACTGAAGTTAAACTTACTCGAGCGCATGATGAGGTTTCTTAGACCCCTTCTGTTCTATGGGTTCGAATCCCGCTCAGTAACAAATAAATGCTTATTTGCATCTTGCATGACTTCCAGATACAATTTCCCTGAGGAACTTTAGTCAGTATTCCTCTGAGGACAAATGATCGCATCGAACAATAATCGTGTTAGCAACCAGTGGCGCATGCTTGCCCGTTAATTTTACATTACGTGTACGACTGACGTAAGTACAATTTCTAGCATCACAGTTCTAGGACATATTGCAATGTCTTAACAACAGGTATTCTAACAAATAAACCACCGTACATTTCACGTTTTTTCTAGTCATAGAACACTGCATAGCCGTAGTAGCATTCATTTACTGATTAAAAACAGTCTGTAAGTAAAGCATAGTTGCCTACATTATATTTTATTTGAATAAACAAAAAGCGGGCTTACTCATCTGAATATATAATATATTTTTAGTATAGGTAATTAATATTAATTATATATTTTGTTAAGAAGTCGTCAGTAGCTAAACTGTAAGGGCTGGTGTTTGCGTAGAGCGGCGGGTACAGCGTGGCGCGCTCGCAGTCGGCGGCGGGCGTGGCGCGGCCGGCGCGCGCGCGCAGCAAGTCGCCGCGCCGCTCGCTGTCGCCGCCCAGCGACCGCGACGCCTGGCGCTACACAGGTGCCGCCCGGCGCCCTCCGACTCTACTCACCAATCACTACCACGGACGCCGACATCCGACTCCGTCGGCGCTCCAAACTCTTTCCGATTGGTCCGTGGACGTCGCAATGACAGCGGGCCTCGACCCCGCACGGAACACTGTCGTCGAGACACGCACGTTCTTTCGCCGCGTCCGCTCATCACCACTTTACTGCCACTTACTGTTTCACCTCCTAGCTCTTTCCACTTTGATTTTGTTTCATGCATCTTCCGCAAACCTCGTCCTATCTACCTGATATGAGCACGCTGTCCATTATGGGTGTTTGTTGTGCGTTGTATTCTGATTTAGCAATTTCAAGTAAAAAATTAGTATGGAAGCAAATCTATGAATACAGCGCATTAATTAATGAATTTTAATGTAATCCATATCATGTCTATTTATTGCATGTCATTCTAAATCTAATTACCTACCTAATGAATGATTTATCTTTCAAAGGCAACCTTCGTAAGTTTGTATCTACTTGTTTTGTATGTTTCAAAGAATATCTTGTTTGTTATAAATATATTACTATTATCAATGTGAATAAAAATCAAAGTTTCAATGGCATGTTTTGTGAGAATTTGTAGGAGGTATGTGTCGATGAAAAAGCAATGAAATGTGATATTGCAGTGAACGAGGACCGGGGTGACGGGTCGCGCCTGCCGACGCACGCCTACGCGCCGCGCTTTCAGTCTCGCTCAGCCACGGCCACGCCCACAACGAGTCCCAAGAAACGACAGCTACCACAAATACCTCATCACCAGGTACCATATTAATTTCAAATGGCATTTGCTACTGGTTAGCTGAACCTGCCTTAGTACTTGAACATGAACAGCCGCAGTTTCTAAATTAGGTGGAGTGAGCATGTCCGGTAACCTGTACCAAGAGGTATAACTGCGGTGCTAAGTTTGAAATGAGATGTCAATCCCTAGCATCAGGTTAGGTTATGTTACCTACGTTAGGTTGGGTTATGGATGACAATCCACTTCAAGCTTAATTCACCTAAGTTTTCACTGTGATATGTTTACAGAATAGACCAGCTGGTTTGTTACTCAGACAAGTCACTTAAATCACTGTTTTGTTTCTACTTACTTAGATCACAGTTACCATACACTCGTCAAGCGCAAGCCAAGAACAAAAATAAGATCAATAAGACAACTAAAAGTATGTCGTGTTCCCGCAGGGTGGGCAGAGAGCAGTGCGCGCGCAAGTGTCGGCGGACCTCGAGGAACGTAAGTGGATCGCCCCGCATCACATTGGCGCCACACTCACGTACCGCAGCACGCCACAAGGTCAATACACGCTGCCCTGCCCCAATAACCTGCCACCACTCTATAAATGTGCCCGTGCATCTACCGGTGTACCTGACAGATAAGGTCGCCTATTAAACCCTACGTCCAAAATACTAATGAGCATGCATATGTCATTTGCCACACATGGTCAGTAATACCAATGCAGGTATAACTGTCAGGCATACCGTCGCGTGTATGGTCAGCTTACTAACACTTCACACTGTGTCACCTTGTCCTAGTTCTTGTAGGTAACACTTAAAACCTACACTACCCCGTAAAATAAACAGAGTTGATCTCCACATAATAACAACAGAGACCACGGTAGCCAGCTGTGTGATTTAAATATGTGCCTATTAGAATATTTTAAACGATTACAATATAAATTAATTAATCAACCATCAGTTTCATTACTGACGTTGTATAATATATGTTTAACAACAGAAATGTGTAGTCTTTCAGAACGCACATAATAGAGAAACAGCTAAGCGTAATGTTATCATTAAACTTGTATATCAGTGAGAGCAATTATAATGTAGGGTGGGAAAGACATTACGCAGGACTGTCCGACTCCGAGCTGGCGGCGCGCGGAGGAGGTGGCGCGGGCGCGGGGGGCTGGGCCCCGCGGCGCCGCCTGTCGCCCGACACGGCCGCGCAGGACTCCGACCTCGAGTCCGTGGCCTCCGTCACGTCCAGCGCCTTCAGCACGCAGTCCGAGCGCCCGCGGCCCACCAGGATGCTCAGGTACCACACAATGCACCAACATCCACGAGCAACCTATCGCAGCATAACTATAAATATAAATATGTTTATGTTTACTCCTAATACACCCAATTTCAAGAAGTTGAAGTAAAAAAGTTATTATTAACATAACTTTACAGCCGGAAGCGAATCCTCCCTCCTCACAGTACATCTTCTTCTTGCGATAGTGCTACCCCTGTCCCCCACCCATACCGATATCGCCGTACTGATCGCCCCCCTCACCGGCTACTGCCGTCCATCTGTATCCCGGCGGGTGCGGAGCGCGCGGTGCGGCGGCGCCTGCGCTCGCGCGCCGCCACGCTCCCGCTGCCGGCGCACCGCGCGCGCCCCACGCGCCGCCTGCGCCGCATCCTCGCTCGCAGCCGCTCCACCGGCTCCTGCACTTGCGAACGCTCCCAACGGCACGCTTACGAACGAAGTCACAGCTGCCCCGAATACCCTGTATACACCAATACATATAAAATTACTGAAAACAAAAAAGATTACATCTTTCACATGGCACTATCCCGTACAACAAGACCATCGCTTGTCACAACTGTATCTATTAATAGAGAGCAAAGAGCTTTACCGGCGAACGTATATTATGGCCCAGTGCCGACAAAAGCTAAAATATCTATGCATCCTAGCAGAAAAAAAGTGCAAGTTCAGCCCGAATCTAGTAACTGGTACTCAGAAAAACCTTTTAGTGTAGCAACAGATAATTATCAATCACATGAAAGTAAAGAAATTAGACGAAGAAAACTTCCTAATGTAGAAAATTTACCTAATCCGCGCGT
Source organism: Agrochola litura (assembly GCA_949152395.1). Classification (NCBI taxonomy): domain Eukaryota; kingdom Metazoa; phylum Arthropoda; class Insecta; order Lepidoptera; family Noctuidae; genus Agrochola; species Agrochola litura. The sequence goes on from OX424493.1 coordinate 15,534,807, forward strand.
AAGATCACTTCCGGAAATACCAACTGTTAACATAGGTAAAGAAACAAATCAGAATGCTGCAATAGGTAGTAGTACTGTAGATTTTGTACAAAAAGAAGAGATACATTCTCAATATCACGGTTATGAATGCGATGGCATTGAAGCTGAAACTAAAATACATGTTAGTATCAAGAAGCCGAACAGTTTAGATCGAGAGAACACTAAATCAAATAAAACTCACTCGTTCGAAGTATCAGATTCACGTCAATCAATAAAGTTTTGCGAGTTTAATCCCATTATATCTCAAACTAGTCGAAAAAAATTACTATCACTCGATTTGAAAACTAATTATGATCAAAAAAGTCCTAATCAAACGAAGTCGTTTGACGTAAATACAATTCTGGCCAAAGTAGATAAAAAAGATAAACCTAAAATCGAGCGAAGACGAAATTCTGATTCATTACTGATACTGAAAAGCTCACGTTCAAGTTCACCCCAAGATTTATCAACACCCGATCAAATTAAAAACATGTTTAAGAGAATGAGTATAACTTCAAAAAATACTTTAGACACGCCTAGTGAGTCCAAAGTTGAAGATAAAAGGAAGTACGGCAATACCGTTAGTATAAACGAAGTTCCCACCTTCCAAGAATATCGTTCACCCAACTCCCTTTCACCGCAATCCAGTATTGATTTCTCTTTCAAAAAACCTTTACCATCCATTATTAAGAAAGCTCACACCCGGTCATATTCTTTAGCAGCGACATATCATCTAGATCGAGAATTTAGTATTATGGCTAATTCTTTGTCTGTTGCTCTTTCTCCCCCGAACCTCGGCTCGCCCCGTCGTGCGCTCACTCCCGTCGCATCACACCTGCCACTTGATGACACTCATCAAAACATTAATGACGCGGCGATGGACCCTTCCTCCTTGGACGAATCGACTGCCTGCGCTACGCCTCAATCAACGCATCCGGAATTTCAACCGAATTTTCACCGACGTGATATAAACCTTTATAAAAAACAATCTATGAAAAAACATGAAAAACCTTCGCACCGCCGGTATTCAAAGCGCAGTAATGACTACGGTGGGCGAGAGAACGGACGCGGCAATGGCAACAGCCAACAACAACAGCCTTTAGAGAGACGAGAGTCGCGCCGCGGACAATTCACTCGAAGTTTGAGCAACGCAGATGTGCCACCAGATGAAAAAGCAGGTAACTCATAAGATATTATAAATGTGATTTCATACCTAAAACTCACATTTAAAAATAAGGTGTAACTTTTACCAAAGACGGCAGCCTCAGCGACACTGCTCTGGGTGGGGCGGGCGAACTGGAGCCTGCCAGCGACGATGTGCTACTGAAGGCGGAACCTCGCGACTACTTCGGTCCTGGTATGGGCAAGAAGAGCAACTCCACTTCGCAATTGTCAGCAACAGGTGAATTACATCATATCACTATTGATATTTACTGACTTATTCCTTAAATGCATTTTGAGCCTTTGAATGTTAACAAAGGTTTATATTTATTTTAATTTAGTAAACAATTCAAGTGTTGGTACGATAATCGCAGGACGGAAACGGAGGTTAGGTTTTGGTAAACGTGGAAAAAATTCGTTTACGGTGCAACGGAGCGAGGAAGTGGGGCCCGAAATGCGAGGTGGCATGGGTGGCGTGTCACGGGCTTCGTCAGCCTCCAGCGAGAACGACGAAGACAGGTTCGCGGTGCTCGGCACAGACGGCATTGACACAATAGTGCACTCGCACGGGGCGGTAGCTCACTCGCGTATTACTGGTCCGTGTTACGAAGGTCACCGAGAAACGACAGAGAAGCCATCTGCATTAGCATATTTAATAATTATGGTTAATTAAAAAACACAGCATGTTACAGTCATGAAACAAATATATGTGCAATGCCGCTTATGTAAGTCAGCTAATAATGTAGAGCTTTATTTGGTAAATGTTTTAAAATAAAATGGAAAGTAATTGTTACAAATATGTGTACCTCCGTATGAACTATACTTATACAGTTCCATATAGTTAAAGCAATGGCACGTAAAATTTAATCGGAGAGGCAACCGGATGGCGAATGATAATCTGGTTCTTGAACTGATACCGAACCCCTCGTACTGTCCGAATTGAACCCAAATGGACGGGGGCGGAGGTATGGGGGATGGGGGCTAAACATTTTTTTTTGACAAGGCATTCAAAATTTAAGCTCTAATAAATGCATGGAATTTGTGTGTATCAATACCATCCGGTTGCCACCCCCCAACATCGTTATAATTGAAATAATGTATTGCTGCTAAGTTGCCCACAAAAATGTATACAATTCTTGAAACCCCTTACCGATGATTTATCACAGAAAATGAGGGTGAATTTTATCAAAACCAGATGGCATTGATATCCACAAATTCCTTGCAGTTATTAGAGCTTTAATTTTGAATGCCATGTCAAAAAATAATATATTGCCCCCATTCATTTGGGGTCCATTCAGACGGTACGAGGGGGTTCGGTATAGATGATGTACTTGTCTTAGTAGACATTTTCGTATCCGGAGAACTACCAAATCAATTTAACCACTGAGTGTTTAAATTTTATCATGTCATGTGATACGACTCTAGTTATATTGTATTATGAGGCTAAAGTTTTTAATTTTAACCCACACCTGAAATAGATCTGTACCTATTTTCTACCCATGCATATTATTAATGTCTAAGTTACATTGATTGGCCATCACGAAAATTTAATATACCTACTTCAATAATAAATACCCTGTGTAAATAACCGCACTTAGCTCGATCAAATCAGCTACTGCAAAATAGAATACACTACGGTAACTCACAAAATATCAAATAATATACCTACCTATGTGAAATAATTTGTATCCAAATGTGTAATTAAAAACTAGCATATTCCTTCAAGTTTCAAATAGTTAAAGCTCTGTTTCAAAATGAACGCAATGTTTCGCAAAGGTATGACATCCAAACTAAGTAGTGTAATGTGCTTTTCGACGGGTAATAAATGTATGTTGCGCCGGTGTTCTCGGCGGACTGTGCGACAGCGCGCGTGTCTCGCACAGAGGGCGGCGGCGGCGCGCGGCGCAAGCGCTCCGGCACCACCACCACCGCCTTCAAGCGCTCGCACGAGGTGTGCGCCACCAGCCTCGGGTCCATATCTAGCTCGGAGGGATCCTCGTAAGTCGCGCTCGGCCGCTCCGTTTTAAGCCGCAGTTCGCCAGCTGCCTGCAGAGTTCCATTTTTGTATGTGCGCCTCGATGTTGCTCGTCTTCTACATACTTTGCCCCTCTCTGTGTGCCTTTCGTCTTGTCAAAGCATGATTCCAGTTAAATTGGTGTGTTTCACTCATCTTTTCTGTTCAGCACGCACGTGTCTTCTCTTGCATAGGCATCGCACCCTCTCGTTAAGTAGGTAACATGAGACAGCTACAATTACCTCCGGTGTCTCCACCTCCGTGTCCGACGTTTGTTAATATTTTCAGTCACATGACGGCGAGACGATGTCGTCGGTCGAGAACAACGCTGCATTCATGATGCACGATTATGATTGAATGATAAATGTTGCCTGGAAGCCTATGATGTATGCACTTTTTTTTTGGTCTGTTACACACACTTTTGTCTGATCGATGTACACACATACCTACATCAACAATCATGCATGTCTCACTGGAATAATCACTAGTCATTTTCCATACTAAGTTACGCATAGGGTGACTAAAGTCTGACACATACTTAAACGTGGGTTTGGAGGACATAGGCATCAGTTTCTTTAATGACAATGAAATGAGAAGATATAAAAGAAGAGAACAGGTTGGTTGTGGTGTTGGTTATGGGTAATTAGAAACATGAAACATCACAGTTTTGAACTACATGAAATATAAAATTGTAGATAGATTGATACGAAGTTAGAATAGAAATGGATTGTGTACCGAACTTCATTACTATTATTTTCTTGAACATTGCCTTCATAGATTTAATCTTTAATTCACTATTAAATCTACTACCTATCTACTTAATAGATGCAGACCATTCTCTAGCGTTTCTTGCACCTTTACACAATTACATCTACTACTTAGATGTCTTGATACTTTAATAGAACCTAGTACCTGGAATCCACGTGCTCTGCCTTAACTTTACCAATCGATGCATCCGAACGACTACCGCCCTCTTCTTCACTATTGTATCAATGTTGTAAATGTTGTTTTTTTTTTATAACTATTCCTTTGGTAGTGGCTAAAAAGGTCTGGTCAACATTTTTATTATTACATTATATACATTTACTTTTTATGTGATACCTACCTACACCTTGTTTTAAAATATTTTCAATAACACAATTGCATTTATTTCAATATTTAATCATTTTTGTAAATTGATTTTATTCATCACACTTTTAAGTAATAGGTACTTATATAAAGTAGGTATTGCTTATATTCAAATTACCTTATTGCCAAAATCGAGGGATTTTTATCTAGTTGCAGTGGTGTGGTGTACAAAACCGCTTTGAAGATAATGGACATCACCACTTCAGTTCAGAATCCGTTTAGCTAATAACAAGTTACATTTACAAACTATAACATGATAATTGTTTTTAGATGGTCTCCAGGTATGAGAGGTTCTGGCTCGGACGGCGGCGGCCTATCAGACTTCATCGATGGCTTAGGTCCAGGCCAACTGGTCGGGAGACAGTTGCTCGGGGCGCCCACGCAGGGCGACGTACAACTGTCTATGTGCTACCAGAAAGGATTCCTTGAGGTTAATGCTTGATTCTGTTGAAGTTTACAAAAACAATTATTATATAAAAATTAAACATGCTTGCTTGAAAAACTTTAAAAGAATAGCGTTATAATTTACTTTTGTAAAACCTACCGCAAACTTCTCGATCTGTGAGGTTCGTGGAACGGTTACGGATCCTAGCCGCTGCATAGACGCGACGCTAACAACGGAACTGTTTCTTGCCTTACCGGGCCAAGGGTGCAAGCTGACCCAGTCTTCATATCATCCGAACAAGTCTGACCAGATAAATATACCTAGGTCGTCCATCTCGAATTCAAATTTTTCCTGAAGTACTGAGGCGACGTGACGCTGTTTCAGGTGGAGGTAATCCGTGCCCGAGGACTGGTATCGCAACCAGGTAGACGAACTCTGCCCGCGCCGTACATTAAAGTGTACCTAGTGAGCGGCAAGCGCTGCATCGCTAAAGCTAAGACGAGCACAGCGCGCCGAACACTCGACCCACTTTACCAACAAACACTTACCTTTAGAGAAAACTTCAAAGGTTGCGTATTACAGGTGAGCTTGTCAATTTTTTTTTTAATGCTTGATCTTGACTTGGCGTATTTGTCAAAATATTCGCAATACTTGGTTATCGCAAAATATACTCTATTTTTAGGGTGCCGTAGTAAACAAGGAACCCTTATAGTTTCGTCATGTCCGTCTGTCTGTCTGTCTGTCCGTCTGTCTATCCGCGGTCTAGCTCCGAGACCCTTAGTACTAGAAAGCTGTAATTTGGCATAGGTATACATATTAATTACAAATTAATTTTGTTTTACCAAAACAAAATTATGAAAAACATTTTTTTTAACCCTTTGTGTGGGGTATCATTGGAAAGGTCCTTCAAAAACATTGTGAGTTTGTGAAAACCATTTTTGGATTTAGGGATCCGTTTGCAAAATATAAAGCTTTAAAGTGCTAATTTTTGTTAGAGTCAAGTGTGTGGGTGTGTGTGTGTGTGTGTCCCTCTGCCAGCTAAATGGTTGGTTTGGATGTGTGAAAAAAATCACAACAGTAGTTTATTTAACGAAATTAAAAGGAAAACTATCACAGCTAAGAAGGCTCTACAAGTTAACGAGTAATAATCGACCAACTTAACTTTGCAGTTGCAAAAACATGTTTTCCCATACATTTCGTATGGGAGAACATATTTTTCAACTACAAAGTTAAGTTTGTTTTTGGGATAAATTCATCCCAACTACGGAACCCTTCATTGAGCGTGGTCCGACACGCACTTGGCCGGTTTTTATTTTTGTATTAACTAAATAACGCGCATATTTTCACAAACGAATAGACACATAAGCGGCGCATGCTAATCTCATGCTGGCCGGCGACATACTGGTCGCATGCTGCCCGGCGTGTGTGGTCGTTTGACGGATCCCGCGATATTTAGTGGTACTACCAAGACGAAAATCCATAAAGGCGGCTTTCCTCCGACACTATCGTTGGATGCGCATGTCCATCGCTTAAACAGCTGACGTGGTTTCCAGTCACGACAGACAACAGCCCAGCCTTGAGACTATTAATTTTTGCTGGATTAGATTACTTTTAAATCTCTAGCTCCATCGGTTACCTGGCAATCTTACAGTTAACCTTAAGAAAGCTAGTACGATATAAATTGTTTGCTTACACAGGTGACAGTGTGGGGCGATTATGGACGCATAGAGGGTAAAAAGGTGTTCATGGGGGTGGCGCAAATCATGCTCGATGACCTTAACCTCTCTAATATCGTCATAGGATGGTACAAACTCTTCGGAACTACTTCATTGGTAAGGCATTGTTACTGAATTGTTTCAAATACAATTTTTTGGTCTTATGTATCAATTTAATAAAATAAAATATTTTTATTTTCAGTAACCAAGGTTCAACACTGTCTACAAGTGTCAGGCGAACCTATATCACAATAAAAAAAATTATAACTTGTCCAAATAATAAATCTAGTGATACTGCTTTAATATCATGATAAAACGCAAAATATCTTGAATATAGGAAATTTTCTATAAAACGAAAGGTATGAAATAATAATAATAATAATTTGTATTTTTATTTTCTTTTGGAATGCCTACCGGAGTTTTGAATAGATAGCATTTTATAGCAATGAAACAAATGTATAGTGTACTCAATAATATGTAATTAAGTATTAAAAGCCAAATGGAATTCATGTATATTTTTTATCCTTAACAGCCAATTTCACTACTCTTGAACAAGTGGTATAGATATCTCAAATTGTCAACTGTAATTCATTCTAGAAACTTATGATTGAAATCTGCGTATTGTGAAATTGGCTCAAGAACCCAAGTTTATCTTTTCCACAGCTCTTAGGCATACATAAATCCAGGTTGATAAAAAAAATAAAGTCATTATTTCCATATTTATATTCCACAGATATGTGTATAATATTTCCATATTTAGCAATCCATCTCATTGCGTCTAATACATCAATCAGTCTATTATTACCGCCTGACGTGACCAACGGTAACGAGTCCATAAAATTATAGTTTACAATCAACATTATTAATACTAGCTAGAGGAAAGTGGCAATGTCAAATGTGTATAAGGATTGACAGGTGAAACATTTCAGTGTTTATAAAATCGACATAATGAGATTTCACTCTCAATGGTGACTTATGCTAAAATAACATAGTTAGTTAGGTACTAACCTTGATTTAAACAAATCTTGTTGAATAATACAGGGTAAAATTTTAACCAGTGCGCAAACTTAAACACGTGGCTTTACTCATCATTATGAACGACTTTTACTATGGGACCAAACCTGAAATCGCGAAAAAAATATCTGTTCCCTACATTTTGACGAGTTATGCGAACATAAATGTAGGGAACAGCTGATTGTTTTTTAAAAAGTTGTTCGTAATAATGAGTAGTCACGTGTTTAAGTTTGCGCACTGGTAAAAAAATCCTGTATGCAGTCCTGTACAAACGAATGTATTGGTCTATATTAAACGTCTAAAAACTGTCTCAAACTCAACACTTAGTGCAACATTTGCTTAGGTTGTTTGGAAGGTGACGCACCCGGTAACCTGCCTTCGCCTGTCCTCTTCACGCCCGTAGATTTTATATCTGCAAAAAAAACATATAATTTTAAGACAAACATTCATTTTAAAATAACGACACGGCGTGATAGCCGTCATCCATTCACACGGAAGAAATATGAAACACCGCTAGCACTGCTAGCAGTATATTGCTGCTCACACTAATGCCTATTCATAGGAAACAAACGTTGAGAAAACGTTAGCCATTAAAATTTTGGTGGAAACAATTTTCCGCAAATTTAGTTTACAATTAATATAAAACTTTATCATGTTGCCAGCAACACTGCAACATTCCATGTTGCCTGTAATACACGATCATGTTGCTTAAACAATTTTGAGCAACTATTCTTTCTGATGAATTGATGAGGGGCTTTACGATAGCAATTATTTACATTTTGACAGTTCAAAAAGACAGGAACGAGTTATCAACACAATGTACAGTCACATCCAAAATATGTTCGTTATCTTAAGGGCTATTTTTGTCTGCTCATTGTACACAGAGAGGTCAGCTTATACTGGAAATGTATAGCTTGATGTACGATAGAATCTACTGTAGCTAAACAACTATATATATAAAAGGAGAAACTGACTGACTGACTGACTGACATATCAACGCAGAGCCGAAACTACTGGGACTAGGAACGTGAAATTTTGCACACAGCTTCCTTTTATAACGTAGGGGAGCAATAAAAAAGGGTTTTTTGAAAATTCCACCTTTAACGGGGCGAAAAGGGGAGATTTTCACGCGAGCTAAGCCGCGAGAAAAAGCTAGTTGGTTATATGTCGGCAATCCTTTTAGGGGATGTAGGAGAGGTCATTTACAACGAAATGACCTTTTTTGACTCCTTTGCAAACGTCAAAAAATTTCGAGTGTTTTGATATTTTTATTTCATTCGTTTTAAAATATAAAATGTCTAATTACTTGAAAATGTTAACATTGGCATAGGGGTCATGAGAGGTTATTTGGTTGCATATGCCCTCTACTACATCCCCTTAACAGATTGCCGACGTATAACCAATAACCCTGTATATTGCGTCGTAATGTCAATACCCGATACAATACAATGCTAACATACCGACTGACTGGACTCAGATTGTATCCATTGTCGAGATGTTCTACGAGGAACTATATGCATCTCAATCTGTAGAACCAGTTCGTCGCGAAGACATGCTAGAGCACCACCTATTAAACATCAAAACTCGGAAATCCAACCACCTATTTTATCATGTGAGGTCATAAAAGCCCTACACGACATGAAGACAGATAAGTCTCCTGGTGAGGATGGAATCGCCGTTGACCAGCTACGAGCTGGTGGCGAACCAGTTCAAAGGATCCTCGTGGAACTTTTTATTAGGGTTATGTATGATGTCCGTCGTACTCCAGAACAATGGAAGAACGCTACTGTCACGATCATCACAGCTGAATACAGATGGTTGGAAGCTACAAGTACGCGGCGGGCTCGTCTTGTCGGGCCAATTCAGTGAGCGTAACGTAGTCAGAAGATAAAAGAGTTATACGATAGAAAGAGAGGCAACTTCTAGGTGAATATAACTGTAGGTAATTAGTGTGCTGTGCGACCTGAATTGCACTTAATTGTGTCGTAGCAAGAGTTGCTTTTTTTAAAATAATTTTGCGGAGTGAACCATCTTTAATCATCTGTGCAATCATTTACAAAAAATGTGACATTTCAAAACTAACCAACTACTGTCCCATTAGCCTCGTCTCTCAGATATACATGGCCTGTGTCCAAAAATTTATTTTTTTGTCCGTATTGTAGATTATTAAAAAATATTGAACACGTATTTTTTCTTTTTTAACGTAATCAAAAGATTACGGCGATACATTGAGTTAAAATGTGGCATGACGTCACGCCTTGCTAGATTTAATACGACGTTGTGACGTAGCGAGCCCCCACTCCCCAACTTTAATGCGTGTTTTCTAAGTTATTTTTGATAAATATGATAAAGCAACAAAAACGTGTCTAATATTTTTTTTTTATCTGAAAGACGGGACTAAATAGAATTACTTTTTTTTACCTAGGCAACACCGTATTATAGAAGCTATTCCTATATGATGAAGCTCGGCCCAACGAGCAGGCTGGCTTCCGCAACGGATATTCCACCATCGACCATATATATCCACATAGTAAAGCAACTGATTTGTCTATCTGTAAGTCTTGTTTATGCCTTTTTTGTCGTTTTAGTTTTTATAACTTTTATTTTTATTAAAATTATTTTGGGGTTTATAATATATACATTTTTGAAATGTGCTAATTAAGCCCTTTCATTTGATACCCAGCATTGGTTGCCCAGTGGTAACGGCCGCGACTTACGAGTTGTACGTCGTAGGTTCGTTTACTTTGTGTAAATTATTTCATCACCACTGCTCTCAAAACGGTGAAGGAAAACATCGTGAGAAAACTGGCAAGTCCTAGAACCGAAAATTCAAAGACATGTGACATCTACCAACCCGCACTGGGCCCGCGTGGTGGATTACGGCCCACTCCCTGTCACAGAGAGGAGGCCTGTGTCCCAGCAGTGGGAACATTATAGGCTGATGATGATGATGATTTGATATCCAACATGGCGTTTAGTTCATGACTTCATGGCCCGTAGAAAGCGCCATATTCATTCATTCATTTAATGTGACGTCATGTAGCCACCACCAGCGGACGATCAAGACGCTTCCAACGATACCTTATTTGTCAAATTATGAGGAGTTTAGAAGTTATGAGGGAACAGATGAACATACATACATACCCGTCAAAATCATAACCCTCCTCTTTGCTTCACAGTAGTCGGGTAAAAAAAAATAGTTTGATGTCAACTCGACATTGGTCAAAGGTATATGTTTATTTTGATCTTTGTTATCAAGTTATTACATTTTCTATGGAATAGTCTGTTCAGTGCCGTAGCTTCAAAAGGTATTATGTGTCCTGACTTGATAAACGACCGAATTTGAAAACTGACGAAGATATAAATGACTTGACTTCAGACATCCCATGAAAAGTATGCGCTTAGGGAATCATCGTCTATCTTCGGAAATACGAACACGCGATGATGCCTTCTAATATAGAGCAGTTACAACCATGGAAGTACTTGCCTTTTTAGTAGTACCATGACAGCAAAATTATAGATTAAAACTCTATAAAATTCCAAAAATAATAATCTATTGAATCAGATGTCGATCTACGATCGGAGTAGTTAACCCGACAAAGAGAAAACTTCATACAAACGCGCATTGATAGGTGCAGTAAGTACTACAAAGCGCGGTAATACAAAACTAGGAAGCTTTACCCCTGTGGGGTTACTCTATGGCGCAACGTCCATGCTACTAAAAAGCGCGGTAGTACAAAATTAAGAAGCTCTGTGGGAGTTTACTCTGTGGCGCAGCGTTCGTGCTCCTACAAAGCGCGGTAGTACAAAACTAGGAAGCTTTGCCCTTGTGGGAGGTTACTCTGTGGCGCAACGTTGGTGCTGCTATAAAGCGCGGTAGTACAAAATTAAGAAGCTGTGTGGGAGTTTACTCTGTGGCGCAACATTCGTGCTCCTATAAAGCGCAGTAGTACAAAACTAGGAAGCTTTGCCCTTGTGGGAGGTTACTCTGTGGCGCAACGTTGGTGCTGCTATAAAGCGCGGTAGTACAAAATTAAGAAGCTGTGTGGGAGTTTACTCTGTGGCGCAACATTCGTGCTCCTATAAAGCGCGGTAGTACAAAACTAGGAAGCTTTGCCCTTGTGGGAGGTTACTCTGTGGCGCAACATTCGTGCTCCTATAAAGCGCGGTAGTACAAAACTAGGAAGCTTTGCCCTTGTGGGAGGTTACTCTGTGGCGCAACGTTGGTGCTGCTATAAAGCGCGGTAGTACAAAATTAAGAAGCTCTGTGGGAGTTTACTCTGTGGCGCAGCGTTCGTGCTCCTACAAAGCGCGGTAGTACAAAATTAAGAAGCTCTGTGGGAGTTTACTCTGTGGCGCAGCGTTCGTGCTCCTACAAAGCGCGGTAGTACAAAACTAGGAAGCTTTGCCCTTGTGGGAGGTTACTCTGTGGCGCAACGTTGGTAAAGCGCGGTAGTACATAACTAGGAAGCTTTGCCCTTGTGGGAGGTTACTCTGTGGCGCAACGTTGGTGCTGCTATAAAGCGCGGTAGTACAAAATTAAGAAGCTTTGCCCTTGTGGGAGGTTACTCTGTGGCGCAACGTTGGTGCTGCTATAAAGCGCGGTAGTACAAAACTAGGAAGCTTTGCCCTTGTGGGAGGTTACTCTGTGGCGCAACGTTGGTGCTGCTATAAAGCGCGGTAGTACAAAACTAGGAAGCTTTGCCCTTGTGGGAGGTTACTCTGTGGCGCAACGTTGGTGCTGCTATAAAGCGCGGTAGTACAAAACTAGGAAGCTTTGCCCTTGTGGGAGGTTACTCTGTGGCGCAACGTTGATGCTGCTATAAAGCGCGGTAGTACAAAACTAGGAAGCTTTGCCCTTGTGGGAGGTTACTCTGTGGCGCAACGTTGGTGCTGCTATAAAGCGCGGTAGTACAAAAATAAGAAGCTTTACCCTTGTGGGAGGTTACTCTGTGGCGCAACGTTGGTGCTGCTATAAAGCGCGGTAGTACAAAACTAGGAAGCTTTGCCCTTGTGGGAGGTTACTCTGTGGCGCAACGTTGGTGCTGCTATAAAGCGCGGTAGTACAAAACTAGGAAGCTTTGCCCTTGTGGGAGGTTACTCTGTGGCGCAACGTTGGTGCTGCTATAAAGCGCGGTAGTACAAAATTAAGAAGCTTTACCCTTGTGGGAGGTTACTCTGTGGCGCAACGTTGGTGCTGCTATAAAGCGCGGTAGTACAAAACTAGGAAGCTTTGCCCTTGTGGGAGGTTACTCTGTGGCGCAACGTTCGTGCTCCTACAAAGCGCGGTAGTACAAAATTAAGAAGCTCTGTGGCGCCACGTTCGTGCTACTACAAAAGCGCAACTAGTGGGAGGTTACTATATGACGCAAAGTTCGTACTACTACAAAGCGGGGTAGTACAATCTTGGAAGCTTTGCCCCTGTCGGAGGTTACTCTGTTGCGCAAAGTTCATGCTACTACAAAGCGCGGTAGTACAAAACTTGAAGCTTTGCCCCCGTGGGAGTTTACTCTGTGGCGCAAAGTTCGTGCTAATTCGAAAACACGAAGATAACAGAAACACATAGCTTTTCTGATTTAACTGTAAGTTTTTGTGCTGCCAAAACGAAAGCTATTATTTTACATTGCAAACATGGGTTTGTATCAAAAAGGTACCAGAACCCTCCATCCTGTGTAGAAAATAAAAATAAATAAGTATAACAAAAAATTTTGGCGAGCGCGAAAAAAAGGTCCTCCTTATCAGTACGTAGTTCTATTTTCCCCATACCTGAATCCCTATCTGAGAAGAGTGTCTCTCCCTTTTATGTGACTTTTTTAGGTTCTACTCCTAAGCTCTTTATACTGGAAAGTACAATTTTCTTACAACGGTCGCATCAGAAAGCTGTTCTACTTAAAGAAAAATAATAAATAAATTATACGAATAAAAATGGTCCTACTTTATTAGTCCTGGTCCACCAAAAATAAAAATAATACAAATTAATGAAAACATAATATTAAAATCCACATTTGCGGCCCACATTACGCAGTATCGACACGTGATTGAATTGAATAATGAAATCAAAATAACTCGGAAAAAGTGAACATTTAAAACGGCTATCTACGTAGCTTACCGACGGCAACCGTTGACTCCGGCCCGGGCAGCTAATCGTCCACGGTCGAATGCGCGGGCGGCGTGTTCTTGGACCCGCCCTCTCCACCTCTGTTAGGCGTTCGATTTTTTGCGACAGTACCTGTAGTGTACACATGGTTGTGCAAACGTTCAAACGCGCACTCTGAAAGCACTGAAAACTTCACCGAATAGAAGGACCTACTTTACAATTTCTAAAGTACTGCCGCAATTTGATCTGTTCCACTTATTAATACATTCCAATAAGTGACAGTGCGCTTCGTTAGAGTACGACAGTCGAGGTCGATATGGTACACGCTAATCAAAGTGATATTACTATCACAGATTACCTATTCGCAACTAACTTACTAATGATCAGCGTAAATGACTCGAACGGAAATTCAACTGCAGACGTTTAACCTGGGGTCCTACGTAAAGCAAGTATGCGACCGCGATGGCAGCTCATAGACGGAGAGGACGCTTCGCCGCTGTCACCTAGTCTACGCATATGTGCGTAAGAACGTTTTCGATAGCTTTTATGGAATTTGGAAATGTTATTCATTATTACATCAATCAGCTTCTATTAACGAGGTTAGTAGTTGGGCCAGAATTGATGAAAAAACAGAAATCAATTATTTAAACGATTAGTGATTCCTACATCTGCTTAGATTTTCATCTCTGATACAAAAAACATTATTTAGTTTAATCAATAGTATCAATTTAATTTATAAATGTGCAGTCTTACATAGAAGAACATAAATCTTTCATAAAATAGTAATGCATAATGCATTTAAGGCCTCTAACAGACGACGTTCTTATTGCGTTAAGCGTTTACGTGACATTCTTTTTGCGCTTCCATAGCTGTTAATTTAAGACATCGTTGTTTATAACCGATTCTTGATTCATAGTGTTGTCGATTTACACGTGCAAAAAGAATGTCGTGAAATTCCGTATCGTCTGTTACAGACCTAAGGCAATGCATCAAAAGTTCCTGTAAGGTTTTCTCCACTGCCTTTCAGTTTAAATCTTGTTTACGGTTGATATTCACCCAAAGAGACCGGGACTAATAAAGTAGGACCTTATAACAAAATGTATTGTAAAAAGTATAATTATTTCTAAGAGAGACATTTAGAGACATACCTTGCAACCACCTGACTTGAGTAGCCGGGCCGTACCCTTTCTCGTTTCGTGCGGCGATGCGGAATATGATGGCTGGCTTGGTGGAGGAGTCCACGTGCGCGGCGCTGAGCGAAGCCTGCGGGACCACGCATGTGTTCGCCTTGCCGCAATACACGCGCACAAACGCTAATTGTGATTTTGTTGGCTCCTAAAAACAAAATCTTTGTTTATTCATATCGTCGACCGTAGGTTCAATTGAGGTAAGGGACAAAATACCCAAAATGAGTTGAGTATACAGTTTTGTTCAGAATTTTTCGCTCTATCGAATGGTGAATATGAAAAAATTCTAACGTAAGAAAAACAGACCCGAAAAAGGTTAATAAGAAAAAAGTTATGGGCGATTTAGTCCAAAAATAAAACTTCGTCGGCCTCTCCTGAAAAATCGTATTTTGTCCCTTACCTCAATTGAACCTACGGTCGACGATATTTAAAAACGACGGTAGTTAGAAACGAGTAATGACGAGATTATCGAGAGTTGAATTAACGTTCGTTTTTCACGCGTGTGTTTAGAATTATAACTCTATTTTCGGTAGATTATGTAAATACTTATTACCACCAACCAAAACGTGATAGCACTTTGATACTAAAGTGTTCTGACTTGACTTAAGGGTCCGTGCACGAAAAAAACCCTCTTTTGTCAATTACTTATCTAATTGTGAGAAAGCTTTAAATAATTGAAAGAGTCTGTCTGTCTATAAAAGTACAGTTTTCGTGGTGCTAAACCATTTGTGTCAGTTACAGCACCTGTTAGCATCACTTTTGCGCTTTCGAAAATATGGTATATTTCGCCATTGATTTACTTAATGAAGATATAAAATAAAAATAATTTTATATCAAGGATAGCTGAAGGCCTGTCTGATTTTTAAATTTCTTGATATGGTTTGCTAAATAATAGGAAAAAATACATTACTAGCTGGGTTTTTTCAACATTATTTTTCTGCTATATTTTGTATGGAAGTTGATAAAAGTGGTTCAGCCACATGCAAGTAGACCATAATTAGAATGATGTTGATGATCATTTTTTAATTCTCAAAATCAAATGTAGTTTCTTGTAACAAAATGATCAAACGTCAGTCTCGCGTCATTTTTTGGAAGACTAATATTAGTGATTTTCCATGAATACTTAATTTATTTTAAAAATCCCTTTCAGCCACATGCAAGACAAAGAACTTGACTTTTCAAAACACAAATAATTTTGTTTGAATTCTTTTTCCCTTTCTCACAACAAATGAAACAATTTTTATTATTTATAAATGAACAAATTTGATCAAAATTAGTCGATTTCGTGAACAGCGTCTTAAAACTGGCATTTTATAGCACAAAAATAATGAATTACCTTTGATGGTGTAGTAGACCGTACGGCTAGGTACACTGAATATTCAAATATTCCTTCGGCAGCCACCTGTGGAGGTTCCCACGACAAATGTGCACCCTCCACTGACTTCGATATTTTGATGGCTGACGGTGCACCCGGAAATCCAGGTAAACAGGTCTTAAATGCAGATTCCTATGAAAAAAAAATTATTGTGATGAATATATTTTATGCTAGGTACATTGTCTTCACATATAATTATTTAACTAATGTACGTACCTATACAAACTATTGTAAAACATTTTAAAAGAGTTACGGTGGAGTTTCTTGCCCATTCTTCTCCATACGAATACTACCTTTTGGAAAGGGCGACTAGAATCAATTCTATCAAAAGTGCCATACATGGGCCTATTTGAAATAAATTATTTGACTTTGATAATGTATATTTGTCAATCACCCCATAACAGGGAAAGATTGTAGGCGATTCAATTTTACTCACTTCACTATACTCGCCGCGCCCACACGAATTGATCGCGGCAATTCTGAATTTGTAAGCTGTGCCGTGTTCGAGCGCCGTCGTGGGTAAACCGGTTAAATCCGGCAGATTATCCAGTGACAAATTGGACAAGTCCACATTGGGATCAGAAAGGTAGTTCTGGACCTAAATTTTAAATAAAATAGATTAGTAAAACAAAAATAACAAATAAATATACATTCAGTACATGCACAGATTAATACAGATGGTTCACTCCGCAAAATCATTAAAATGAAAAGAGACTTGCTACGACACAATAAATTGCAATTCAGGTCGCACAGTGCTAATTACCTATTCACCTAGAAGTTGCCTCTGTTTCTATAGCGTAACTCGTTATATATTTGACTACGTTACGCTCACTGAATTGGGTCGACAAGACGAGCCCGCCGCGTACCTAAAATACGGAGTGCGCCTTCTGTACTATTCTGTGGTCCGCAGCCGTAAATGCAGCACATCAAATTTTAGAAAAGTGTGGCTTTGTCTCTGTATGCCACGTGAATCTCTTTCTACAACTCACTTGTCCACACTTACGGCCGAGTTTGTATTATACCTATCAAATAATTACCGTAAAAGAGTTGCCCTTCACGATCCCGACAGTGTACCACGCATCTTCATCATGTTGCTTCGGCTCCTCCGATTCAGCCTATAAAAGTACATTAGAAAGTCTTTACGAAAAATCAAACTATATTCTTCAATCAAGATCAAAACAAGTCAACCTGAATGTTTATGCAGAAGACGAACTCCCAAGAGTACATAAGGCTATGATTACTGAGAAGTTTGAAAGAAACGAGATCACATTGATGCATATCTTTATTAATTATGCTTTTAAATAAGAGCAAGGATCAAATATTGAAACCATATTTTGAACAACCAATGAATGATGTCGATCAGTAGCGAAGGCTCACGTTATGGAGGAAGCCGCAGCAGCAAAAAAAAAAAAAAACTATTCCTACCAATCCCGAACTCATAAAACGGTCAGTGGGTCGTCTTAGGGGAACAGCTACGAATATGTTTTAAAAACCCTATATTCTATAAACAACTACAATCTATGAAAAGTAAACACGGGAACAATACATTTTATTAAATTTACGACTGCCAGTCACTCATTGATATTTATCGTAAAGGGAAACATTAAAATGTTTGAACGAACCATCGCGGCGTTTGTAATTTATAGTCACATCTGGGCGAGCACGTATTTTCAAAACTTAACCTTGAAAAGCATGTTTCTTCACAAAGTAATTGTAAAACGACATTCTAAAACTATGAATGCCGCCATCCTAATAAGATCGTACTAATTATTTTCAAATCTACTCTAAATAAGTAATTTTAGCTTATTAAACTATCTACTTACCCCAATACCTAATTACAACGTACTTTATTTTCACATCCAATAAACTCAAAACACTATGTTAATCACTGTCCTATGACTACAAACAAATATGAATACTACTAGTAATGATAAACTAATGAATTCAATAAATACTGTGCGAAAAAAAGCAAAAAGCGGTTAATATGGTTCTAATGCGATTACGTCAAAAAGCAACCACACGTTGTCATACGAATAATGAAATGTTTACGAACTCCGAACTCCTACCCAGTATTACGAAATTCAACGAAAACTACCGAATCAAATGCGTGTGCCAGAAAGAGGTGGTGCAATAGCAATAATTCCTGCTCGCTCCCGCGCGCACGTTTCTGCTACTCTGTGCCTACAATAACTCGCTACAAACCGGCTTACCCGGCTCATAGAAACCGCGGTATCACGTGACCGAAGTGACGTCATGATGACTTTATTTTTTGTAAGGAAATTGAATTTAGCATAAGCCGGACGGGCCTACGAGTTATTTTAGCGCAGTGTTTTGATGTTGGGTTATTAAGACAATTTTTAATGTATGTAGGCGTTTTGTAATAGGTATTTTAATTTTATGGTGTATCAAATACTTATAGTTTGATTATTCAATGACGATAGAGTGGTTGTGTTCCGAATTTCCAAAGGGAAGCCGGTAGGAATCGGCTTATATGGACGTTTCGCCCCTGGTGACTGGCAGTCGTAAATTTAATAAAATGTATTGTTCCCGTGTTTACTTTTCATAGATTGTAGTTGTTTATAGAATATAGGGTTGTCGATTGATTATTATAGGTCTTTTTTTCCGCTAAATAGTCTGAAGCAAAATAAGGCTTGCACCTGTATGTATTTGACAAAAAATATTTATTGTCTTAGGAAAACCAAACTTAAGAGTTCAGGCGTTAAAAATGCCACAATGCTTAGAAGTACCACAAAGTCAGAAAATAAGGTCGTGTCGGTGCACACGGCTACATATCAAGTTATAATTTCCAGTATAAGCTGATCTCGCATTGTATAGAATTTCCTTACAATTCAAGGTCAGTTTGTACTGGAAATGTACAACTCGATGTGTAGCCGTGTGTACCTGCTCGTGCTGGTGGTGTAGCGCCGCGCTGGCGAGCGTGGCGAGCGCGTGCGCGGCGTCGCTGGGCGGCAGCGGCGGCGCGGCCGGGCCCGGCGCCACCGAGCTGCTCACGGCGCCCTCGCCCTCGCTGGCGCCCGAGCTGCCCTCTGCGGCCACCGACGACGACACGCCCGCGCCGCCATCCTCTCCTAGGACAACCAAATCAACAATATTTTCAAATAACATCTATTTTTACACGACTGCCCAAAAAGGAGTGTAATGTTTTCAGTGAGTTTCTTTGTTCCACCATAACTTTTAAATGCCTGAATATATTTGGATTTATGGGTTATCCCGAGTGACATCTCAACTCACCGACTAAACAGATAAATAAAATTGTCATTGCAGTCAGGGGACCTCTTGAATTAAAAAGTGTTCCACACAACGACACAACTGTCCCCCGACAGCAATGAATTTGTTTAGTCAACAAGTAAATGAGTGACCTTTCGCTTTGTGTACGTAAAGGGTGGATTTTTGAGACAGAGCAGTAAGGGTACCTTAACCATTGTAGCTACAGGGAAACGGTCATATAACTGTCCTTAACTTTTTGAGACATTTTGATCAGCATTCACAGATTTTGAAAAAAAAATACAGTCAGCAAGAAAATGGGCAGCTTTTTCAAATACTTTTTTTGATGCCATTCGATTATGTTTCTTATAAGCATCTAAAAACTATATTGGACCAACTGAGGACCATTTTTTTTCCATTTGTGTGAATGCAAATCAAATGTCTCAAAAAGTTAGACAGTCTCCCAAGATCGTTTTCTAATAGCGACAACGATTAATGTACCTGTCCTTACTGCCCATCTCAAAAATCCA
Organism: Agrochola litura; assembly: GCA_949152395.1. NCBI lineage: Eukaryota > Metazoa > Arthropoda > Insecta > Lepidoptera > Noctuidae > Agrochola > Agrochola litura. The sequence continues at coordinate 15,554,656 of OX424493.1, forward strand.
CCCTGTTATACAGATTAACTAATACAACTTGTTTTTTACTTTTTCGTTCGTTTTTTTGCAGGGCAGACGTGTTTTTAATTTTTTGAATTATTTTTTGTCACATGTCTTCCTCATTTACGCAGATAAACGAACCGAACCAGTAGCTTTCATTCTTAATGCCAGCATTTTCAAACAAAGGCAAGCAAGCCAGACTTGCATATTTATCAAAGATTTTTAATTTTAATAATTTCTGTTTATTAAGTGTACACTAGTCGGTCATTATTCCATACAAACGTAGTATGGTGATTACTCGTCTTTTTGTCGGTGTACATGCAAAACTAAAAAAAAATATCAATTTATCTTGTCATTAGCCATATAGCCCTATATGGAAGCAGAATTGGGAAAAAGTATTGGTTTGGAAGTCATGAGCGTCGAAACTTCCATATTTCAACACAAATTTTAACTCATCCTTGGGCGTAAATAAATAACCTATGTAGTATGAAAATGGCAAAATAGAAACCGTACAGGGATAGATAATTTATTCAAAAGTTCAAATAATTTTACTTTAAGTAGTTTTTCCATAATATCTATACGCCCAAAGGTCTGGTCATGAAATTTTACGCGCTCGTTTTCGTTATAAATCATCGTCTATTTCATAAATAAATAAAAACTGGATAAATAACTACTAAATAAATAAATTACTATTAAAACCTCTTCGAAATTAACAAACAATGAAATGGAGCTACTATCAGCAAAACTACAAGAACAACTTAAAAACTTTACAACATCTACTGATCAACTAGAGCTCCAAAGGAAATATGATTACTTGGAAAACATGCTTTGTCAGAAAATACCAAGAAAAAGGGCCGTGGCAACAAACAAAATATCAGAAGGAACACTAAGGTTACAGGAAGAAAGGGCAATGCTTATTGGCATTAAAAGCAAATCTAAAGTAAGGCAAAAACTAATAAAAAAATTCAAAACAAATACGTACCATCGAAGAAACCTATAACTAAGCAATTTGAAAACAAAATCCCGTGCACACGACCCTTTTTTTTTCGTAGGTAACCGTTACTATAGTGGCCGAGCGCTGCAAGCAGAAATAGTCCTTACGGTGTATAGATATGGGTTTCTTCGATGGTACCATGATGAGGAAAGACAGACAGTCACATAGACTAAAAACTTTTGAAGAACACATCATCCGAACAGGGGGAGTGAGAAGGCAATAAAATGTTTAATAGAGAAGAAAGACCAAAAATAAAAAAGGCGAAGTGAAGACAAAGCGACCGGATATAATCGAAACAGCGAAAAACTTTTATAGAGATTTGTACTCTAAGTCAATAACTACGGACGATGTTATACTTGAAGACCCAACTGGCGTACCACCAATACTAAGAGTAGGCTCTGAAATCACAGAAAAGGGACAAAGCCCCGGGTCCAGACAGCATAACCAACGAACTCTTGATAGCAACACAAAACGCCATTACATCGCCTCTGGTGTCTATTTTCAACGACGTATTAGCAACAGAAGTCAGACCCTCGCAGTGGACGTAGTCCACTATAATTCCTATCCATAAAAAGGGAGACAGAAGCGATGTAGGTAACTATCGTCTAATAAGCCTTATGTCTAATATTTACAAAGTTTTCGCTAAAATATTTTGATTCGCATTACAAAAGTACTAGACGAAAAAACTTGTTTACAAAAAATACAACCGACTTCCAAACTAAAGTCGGTTGTATTTTATGTAAAAAAAGTTTTTTTTTTACTTTTTCGTGGGTTGGTTTATAATTTATCTAAGTTACAATAGCCTTATGTCAACTGCTCATCAAAAATACCCAAATCGCTATAGATGTGCCTATAATATTTGAAGAGTTCCCTCGATTTCTCCAAGATCCCATCATCAGATCGTGACCAAATGACAATGGGACCAACTTAAAAGTATACCCTTTCAAACATAAAAAGAATTTTTCAAATCGGTCCAGCCGTCTTCGAGTAATCGGGGAACATACATATTAAAAAAAAAAAAAAAAAAACCCGACGAATTGAGAACCTCCTCCTTTTTTTTTAAGTCGATAAATAAATAAATAAATTACTATACTAAATAGCATGCATATTAGCCACGTCACCAACGAGTTCGAGCCGTCGACTAGTGCAACCTTAAACTTAAAACTCGACTTTTACGATTTGTAACCCTGTTTTATCGAAGGTGAGACATGAAAAGGCATTCATATGGCCACAAAAATTTATTACCTGGTAGCAAAGTAGGTGAGAGGAGTGCAGAGCCATTCGCAGTCATGGTGAGCAACGGCATTGATTCACTTACTGTCGGCATCGTGTCGGCTGCACCTTCCATTTCGGACGTGTCTGCGTCGCTGAACCTAAAACACGAAATTACAATGAGCATCCATGTCAGAATCGCCGAGAATTTAGGCTCCATTTAGATGTAAGTGAAAATTGTTGAGCAGCGGCTGCGCTCTCATATACAAAGTGATTGATTGATTAGTGGCGAGTGTAAACTCTATTCACTAAGCAACAGCATGGAACTTCCATACAATAATCGACGCCCGGGCATTCCATTCTCCTGTTACCCGCTACAGGCTCATTTAAATGAAAACGTAGTTGCTAAATAAAGTGCGCATGGGACTAATTTTGTTTTATATAAATTTAATACTAACTCATTGGGTTGATGCTGTTGAGGTGCAAGAGAGAATGAGTGTAGCACTGCAGGTCCATTAGCAGTGGAGGAAATAAGAGGTGTCTCTGTTTGACCACTGCTAGAAATATCAGCGCCACTCTCTGCTGTGCTTGAACTGAAGAGAAAATGCATACATTACTAATTTATTTAAATATGAAGTAAATAATAATATTTATGGTATAAACATACCTAATTCCAGTGCTGAGGACGTCTTGCGCCGCACTGCTGATGTCGTTGACATCGTCGCTACTTGCGACACCCTCGCCACCACCCATATCTTCGTCCATGGTACTAGATTCATCTGCAATTTCATTTTTTTTTTGTCTATTTAAGGCGCTTTTTACGCACAGTATTTTCAGAAAAAAATAAGTACAAGTTTATACCATCTTGCACTATTGGTGCACCATCCCCTTCACCAACTCCACTATCAGTAGGCATTGCCGAGCTGATAGACTGGTCAGGAGACTCCTCAGCAGCTTCTGCAAGGCCTTCAGCCCCATCTAAGCTTTGTTCTTTCATCATTGGATCCAGCTGGCTCTCAGTGTCCTATATAAACAAGGTGTTGCAATTAGGCACAGAATTTACAAAGACAAATTGTTTATACACAAACTACAGAACTGTGTCAAGAATGAAAGTTTTATAGGCTTTGATGATGCTTTAGCCATTAGTCTTATGATAAGTATATCAATTTCTTACAGGTGTAGACAAGCAGTTGTCTCCGATGTAGGCAGACTCATCTGCAACCGTTCCAGTTGTAGTATCATCAATGTCCATTTCTTCCTCTGCTTCAGCTTCAGCTTCAGGGTTTGCTAGAATTATAGATAAAGGTTCACTTCAATCAAATATTCAGAGCTAAGTCTTTAGAGCACACAATAACATATAAAAGTTGGAAAAAATGTATAGAGAATGCTAATTATGATGCACCTCTAACCAACTCTTAGAAGGAATCTTTATAACATCTGAGATATTCTTCCCTGGCTCTGTAAAGTTAACATTTGAAACTATTTTTATACTTTCTATTCAGAAAATATCCCACAGGAACTACTACCAATACCGGGATTACATACCTAATAGCCGAGGAAAAGGTCAAAAAGGACTCCTAACGCTGCGCCCGCGTTCTCGTCAACCATAATTATTTTGTTACGCATAATTCTGAATCTGTGATATCTATTAAACCATTCATTCAAAATGAAATTATGGCAAGGCATATTTTAATCTAAATTAAATGCTCAATTTAAGTAACATGGTTTATTGGATAAGGATTAATATAATACTGGTCAAAATAGCTTCGGAAATTACTATGAAATTTTTATCAAACTCTGAAAGATAATAATGGTTATTGTGGGTCATCTTTAGAAGATAGACATATAGAAGAAGAAAAGAAAGAAAATTCACCCCAGACTTTTTGTTGAACTTTTTAAGATGAACAATACTATAGAACATAAATTTTACGGTTTCCGCGGCGCACGCCATTAAAGTTCCCAGTCGGCATGATTTTTTCCGACATGATCAACAATAATCGTCAAATTTCAGCAAATTTACACAAAACCTTAATGAATTATACACTAAAACCTTCTGCATGAATCACTCCGTTGGTGAAAACCGTTTGAAAATATGTTTGTTAGTTTTATCGCGTTCAGACAGACAGATGCGGCGGGGACTTTGGTTTATAATATGCAAGGATTGGATTTTCTGAAGCTTCTAACGTAATCTATAGCAATGAAACCAAGAAAAAGCCAACACTAAACTGTCATAAAGAATTGAAGACCATGCAGGAGGAATATTAAGAACATGGTTTGTTAACACATTCAGGTTTTAGTTCTATTCCTAGAATTTCCATTTTTTTTCAATCATTTAAATCTTATGTTGTTGCCTATCATTCTAAATCTCAACCAGACCAATAATCTATATCGTCACTGGAAAGGCAAAAATACTTAACGCCATATAAATAATGTGGCAGTTAAGTAATTTTGCCTTTCCAGTGACGATATATTTCAGGACCATTCATCCTCTTCTATACATACAAATAAATATAATTGTAGTGTCTGTTTGTAATGACAAAATAACAGCTTTATACAAAATGTATTTGAAAGTACACATGGTACAATAAACAATAAAATAATATTTTTGTCTATCTGTTTGTCCCAGCTAATCTCCAAATGGCTGGACTGATTTTGACTGTACTTTCACTGGCATATATAGCCGATAATATAAAGGAGTCACTTCTGATACTTTTATTTTAGAAAAAGAATTAGGGTACAGGTGTGCGAAGTCGCGGGCAGCAACTAGTTTATAGCATGTCTTTCCTCAATCATTCATTCAGTATTCTCAGAAACAACAAATTATGAAATAAAATAGGCTACTAAAATTATGGAAATCTAGTCACCTTGTTCAGCCTGTTGTTCGTCACCTTCTGCTAGCTGTGCCGCAGCATCAATGTCCAATCCATCACTGCTGCTGGTAGGGCCTCCATTTGTTGCTACAATAGTATGTTATGTTGTATTTGATAACCGCATTTAAATAGTGCTTCTTTACTAATACTATTAATTAAAAGCACTATCTAAAAGTTATGAAATGGCACCACAAAGACCAAAATGCAAATCAAAATAACGGTGTCACTTAGAAGAACTAATTTGGAATGTATAAAACTAAACAACGCTACGTATAATTAAAGATTACCTGACTCTTCAGCGGCAGCGGCTTCTTCGTTACTTGTTACATTACTATCAGAAGCATCGACAGCTTCTCCAGCTTGGTTCTCTTCTAGAGGCGACACTTCCGCGCCATCAGGTACATCAGCGTGAAGCGCAGAATCCGACTCCATTTTGCAAAGAATTAAACTTTAAAATAACATAAAATTGAAAAATATTGAAACTTAACTAATAATTATAGGGTAATAGTCAACATTTTCAGAGTATACCGAAAATAATAATCTTTTTTGACAATTAAATTGCCATGGCTAGCCTTAAACCATAGAGTCCAGTTGGCGTCTTCTCTTTTTTTTCTAATTCTTCTGAAATGAATAGACAAAATATTAAATGAATAATAGTCTTTTTGGCATGAATGATAGTTTCGATTTTGTGCATTTCTGAAACATTAGGAAACATTTCGCGATAACGCGACAATGTAGCCCCAGCATTATGCTAAAAATATACACACGACGGCGACGACACGTGGCGTGGAAATCGCCAGCGAGTCGCCCACCGCCTCGCCGTGCCGGCCATTAAAAGTCACTGCGTGTGAATTTTCTGCTCAACAACGTAAATAACGCAATGAATGTTATTGAACTGTCAAAATGAAACAAATTTGTCATGATCATTTACGAAAATAAGTTACACAATTAGGGTACAGGTCTTTATATGTAAAACAACCGATTTAAAACGTTTTAAATCAAATGTTGCCGTTTTAAACCCCAAATAAATCGTTTGCGGTGCGGTAGCCGCGCGCGGCAGTTTATATATGCATATACATAAATTGCCGCGCGCGTGTGTGTGTAGGGTGTGTGAGCTGGCAACGTTGCGTCGAGTCACGAGTGACGACGTCAACGAGAGTGTGAGTTTGGTTTCAAACCGAATCAAATTGATTTTTTATATCGTTTGAAAACAAAGAAAAAATGTTTACTTATCAACACAGAGTTTTTAATTTATCAATAGAGTTTTTATAAATAAGGTAGTTATAAGTACTCCGTTATATCCCTACCTCGGTAAAATCAAGAAAATGTAGTTTTAATTAAGAAAAACATAGTCATCAACACTAACCGTTTTAAATTGAATAAAATGGTTTATTTTGGTTTTAAACGGTTTTTTCGTTTTAAATGAATTGGTTTAATTGGTTGTAAACCGGCCTTACATCTATATACAGGTCACGGAACAACAGCGATAAAATATTTTAAATGTTCATTGCAGCCAAAAAGTGTGAAAGTAATGCTTCGGCTTATCTGATCTTGTAAATATATGAATGTTTTGTAGGTATTCTATGTTAATAAATATGTGGAATGATGTGTTATTATAATCATGTTCCCTAAACCAAGGAATTTTGAAGTTGTAATTTTTTTTGGGAGATTAAGGATAATTAATTAAAAACTGGGGAAAAACCAAAAACGTAAGTGGAAACACTGCCACAGAGTAATTTTACTTTGGGCATCTGTGCTCTGTGCTTGTCAGCGCCGCCCAGCCCGTCTGTCTATGGTCAGTAATACCTATCCATTGAAATAGAAATAATATGTCTATGTACAGTACCGACCAAAAGTCCATAAGCAATCTCACAAAGCAATAGACTGACGCTTCGGTTTGACTTACGACCTTCTTCTATAAGTTGTTACAATACTGTAGACACGCACATTACACACACACACTCACTTTGTCTGCAACCAATGACTAGTTCGATAATCATCATTCGTTTTTAGTTTCATTCGTCTTGTTCACATAAATGTTAAAGTTTAGCAGGTAGACCACAAAAAACTAAGTAAATTATTTCGATTTCTGTGGGGTAGATGCAGTTTGTTACAAGTATTCAATTAATAGAACTTTGTTGGTTCGTGCCGTGATAATATTGGTGACGAGCATTTAGCGCAGTGCTGTGGTTATTATTATCAAAAAGCAGGCATAAAATATATTGAAGAGATCAGATCAGATCAGAGAATATTGTTGCGCTGCGTAAAAGTGAAGTGAATATCTAATAAAACCGGACTAAGTGTGAGTGTTATCATTTATATATTTCATATTTTACTAAACATAAATCCTAATCAAGGGTATTGTTGATAGAACAGAGGTATTGTTGAGACAGAAGATGCCTTTAAAGTTTTAAATTCATTGTGAGGTTTAATTCGATTAGTGAATAATAAATAATTAGGTATTATGTGTAATAAAAACAATGTTTTTCTTTGTTCTAGAGAAATACTGTGACGGTTAAGAGATATGAGGAAGGGGCTTATTATCGAGTAGCAGCGACGTCAAATGGTGAATGAAACAAATGGTTTCATACCAACGAGATATTTTGCTGAATTATTAAAAACACGTCATTATGAACCGTTCGCCGTGCACTCTGAAGGCTTGCATCACTGAAGACCAGCTAGAAAACCGTTTTTGACCTTAAAATATTGACCGTACCAACTTAATAAACAACAGATTCGTTATTGCATGAATTTATGGTAACGAATTTTTTAAGCACGTTTCAATAGGGTGTTTGTCGTATTTCTTGCAGATATACCGAAATTGTTTAATATTATTTTAGTAATAGTATTATTTTAGGATTAAAATTTGAGGTTTAGTTTCAATCTTCTTTTCGTAAAGAAAATGAACCAACCAATATTTACTAAAGCCAAATAAAGTTTAAAATAATTAATATGAACAACTGCCTTTAACCTTAAAATCAACAATTTTGTCAGTAGATTTTTTTACATTTTAAGTAGTCTAATATTCTTATTTATTGCTTAATTACTTAGACCATGATCAAAGCTTTATATTATGGTGCAAAAAAATCCATTTAAATTTAAAACATTTCAAAATTTAAATATGTCAAAATAATACAAATTGCTTCTAAGTTTCTAGACATCTATTTCACATATTATTCAGGTGAAGTAATGATAAATAATTGTAGCAGTTTGATAACATACTTAAGTAAAATAAACATAACGAATAAATATTATTTATTTTTATTATAACATATCACGCATTTTTTATTCTAAACCCTTTATTGCAATAACAACATTAATAAATAGGCAGGATATTTAAAAATATTATTATTGCAAACAAAAATAATAATATTTGCAAAAACAGCGCTGTGATTTACGAGATTAGAACCTTAGCCATCTTGAATCTAAGACCAACGCTTAACGCCTTCTGCTATCTGCACATATAATTTACTTTCGAATTTTAGCAATGCGATACACTGGCCAAGGTCACGCGTACGAGTATGATGCGTGCTAACAAAAGTTATGGAAATATAAGTGCGGCGCCCGCGAACCGTGACGATACGATAGTGTGTAGTTCAAAACTGCGTTCTCTGTGGTGTGTGTACGGCACTCACACCACAGACGTCTGACTGTTTACACATACAAATGTACGGACTATACCGCGTGTTCACAGCAATACGACTCTTAGCGTGCTCATGCACTTTTGAGCGCTTACTTACTGTACCTATCAAGTAAATATTACATGCGCTTGTCACTTGTCAGTGTCAACTGTGCACTAAGGATGTTCGGTTTAAAAAAATACTCTGTGGACACTGACATATTGTGCTGATGGATTAAAAAGTACTCTGTGGTAGTGTGGTATTAGTATTACTTTCTAGGGGTGGGTCGTTACGTGATTTTTGTGAAACGTAACGTAACTAGTGACTTCGAGGACGTCACCGGTTTTGAAAACTAGTGATATTAGTAACTAGTTATTTTTCAAATTCTATTCTCATTGAAGTGTTACTGTTATTTGCGAAACGAAAATGTAAATTGTTACCTTCGTAATACGTTACATATCACAAGCTTGTTTCGTTTCACTCTTTTCATTCGATCACTGCATTGTGATGGAACTAGTTACAAAAATCACGTGTTTGTGTGTGACTCGAAACTAGTTATTTCTTACATGCCCCGTAGCCAGTTATTGTAACTAGTGACGTTAAATAACGCCCATACCTATTACTTTCCTCTGTCTGTGGTGCAGGGTGCTGTACTGCTGTTGCTGTGGTCCTAAAATCACTTGGCTAATTGAATCTTGGATACTTTCTCAACACCAGTAGCCAACAGGAACATGATGATCATACACCGATTTGTCATTAGCTTACTTTGAAGAATATTCTAAAATCAGAACAGACGATGGACTTATTTAGCTAGACAGACTCCTAGCATTAATAAAATCCTTACAAGTACTAAGTCACAGATTACCTGCTAATAATAAACTACTAAGTTAAATCATGGAGCCAAAAAATAAACAAGAAAAGCCTGGAGATGGGATTCGATCGATGAGATCGACAACAGCATTTCGAGTTATTAATTTTGAGCTTTATGCGAAGCCTGTAAGTTGAATAATATAACCTATACTATCTTTATGTAACATTATTGAAAATGGAATAATATTGCTGACTGTTTAATTTAAGCATGCATGCAAATTTTAGTTTGCTTATTAGAGTGTAAACTATAAAGTTCTTAAAACATGTCTTAGATAGTAGCTAATTTTACTCAAGGTCTCTGGATTTAAATTTAAGAAATTGACTTCATTCATAGATTGGTGGTATGGGTTACGATACCTACATGCATTTTATATATTTATAGTTTAAATACCTAACAATAAATACTTTCCTACTGAACATCATGCAAACACATCTATTCAACATTGTTTTTTAGAAACATTTGATTAATTTCTAGCATATCGACGATAAATTCCTAACAGAGTTTTTTATTTTCATGTTTGAATGGATTTGGTTCTTGTTTCAGGAAGAAATTTTTCTTTCCTTCTTGCAATAATAAAATGTCCATTGAGTAAAATAGCCGCCTATAAAAAACAGAATATCATTCACTTGATTTGTCATTTCTCTGTGACCATTTTTTTTTTAATTTTTGTTGTGCATAATTTTATAATAAAATATTTTTTTGTTCCAGAATATTGTTATTATGACTATAGGGGCTGCATGTTTCACTTTTGCCCTTGGTTATATGGCATATATGAGAACAAAATACGAATCAATGGGGTACTATGCTACTGTAGATAAAGATGGAAAAGAATTTTTTGAAAAGAAGAAATCAAAGTGGGACTAAATGGATATTTTAGTAAAACCACAATGTATCTACTAAGAGTGGTTCAGCACCCATACAGTTATTAGCACTTTCCAGTACCCTAATTGCGTAACTAATTTTCTTAAATAATTTTGCCTAATTTGTTTCATTTTGACAGTTCAACAACATTCATTGCATTGTTTACGTTGTTGAGCAGTTTTTTTTTTTCTCTGACTTATGAAGCAATGGATTAGCAATCTGTTTCAAATCGAAACAAATTCTGATTGTGTTGTATTATGCAATTAGGGTACAGGACAGTGAATTAGACACATTTTTTATTAATTGTTATAATGTCTATGGGCATTTATTTAGTGTCCCAGAAAGTGTTATCAAGTGTCCAAAAATATATCAACTATGAAAGTATCTATACCAGAAAATTTTAACAAAGTTTTAGTAAAGAATGAAAGATTTCAGAAAGTCTAGACAAGACTCAAATTTTATTAAGTGGACATGTCAGTGGTCTAGGAAAGAAGAACAACTGGGCAACAGCAGCAAGTTGTTTAACTCTATGAAAGTTGAAAAAGAAAGCTAAAGGGCACAAAGTGTTATCAACTTCATTTACCGGATTTGTCGCCTGTGTTTGGAGACATGAAGACCAATGAAATACAAACTCATAACATTGATTAATGAAACCAACAAACAGTGACCCTATGGATCTCAGCACGGCTGTCTGTACTTTCTGCCTATCCACTTGAGAAGAGGAGTGAGCTTATCTATTAATGTTTAATGGTGCTGCTGATACACTGTAAATAGTAATGCAACAATAAGTAATTTTCACATTAATTACTTGTAAAATTATACATACCTACCTACATACTCGTACTTGTAGTAGTTAAATAAATTATTTTTAGTAAATTAAACTAAAAAATACAAATAAACATTTCATCATCATCATCATTTCAGCCGAAAGATGTCCACTGCTGGACATAGGCTCCCCAAGCACCGCCACTTTGACCGGTTCCTGTGCTTCCCGCATCCAGCAGATTCCTGTGACCTTCACAAGGTCATCGGTCCACCTGTGGGTGTGCGTTATCCCAGCAAGAAAATCTCTTCTTTCAATAATTAGAGCATAATCTGCTGTAAATGAGTGCCAAGTAAAAAATGACCATGGGCGGATAGCTTATATTTGTGCATAAATGTGCGCCGAATATGGTATGCGTAACCCCAGCAAAATGTTGCGCCTTAGAGAAATGAGAGGATTTACTCGTAAACTAGATGTCAGTGACCACCGCAGGACCACCAACACCAATCGCTTCCATATTTAGTAAACAATTAGTACCCAATTGGTACTAATAAGTGCTCGAACGACAAAATTGGTGCAGACGCCAGCACATCAAGCTACTACAATCTGTCAAATTTATTTAATAGATTTTCAACTTTATCACTGAAAGTTAAGGTTCAAAGTTGATTGGGAAAATTTGACAGTTTCGGGTAGCTTGATGTGCTGGCGTCTGTACCTTAGTAGTTTTCGAGAAACTCTACTTAGAAGGTGGTCCGGCGGTAGTCACGCTCCCTTCAGCAGGACCACCATGAGCGCCGAAAAAGGGGGCATGCTGCAGTTATTCTAAGTGTACAAATAATTAGTACCTACCCTTAAATGTTATTCATTGCGTAAAAAAAAACAGAACTGAAACATTTATATTTACCGAGAAATCAACGATAACTTTCGTGCGCTCGTTCAACAGGACCACGACTTTGAATGTTGATTCCAAGTTTGAGGAGCTTGTCGCTTTCCTCAAACCTACATAGAAAATTAGTACCCTACAAGATAAAATTCAAAATTAGTTTTTCATTAGTTTACGAAATATACCATGCCATTGGGTGGGGTGGCGGTAGTCACGGTGTTTAATTTTCATTTCAAGATTTCCCTATTAAAAACTTTGTGATTTCAAAAATTTGTGCTCCTAAAGAAGTTATAGCGACCAAAAATTCAGATTCTTAAGTGTTGTGTTTTAAGATAAATTAGCTTTATTTACTTTTCCATACTATATCTCAGCGTATAACCCGACCAAATTAAGTTGTCAATGATATTGAGCTGTTTAGGAGATGTACACTCGTGCACATCACTTAATGGATGTCGGAATAGTAATAACAACAGTTCAATATCTATAATAATAGGGTTCCGTACCAAAATGGTAAAAAGGAACCCTTACGAAATATACCATGCCATTGGGTGGGGTGGCGGTAGTCACTGTGTAAAATTTTCATTTCAAGATTTCCCTATTAAAAACTCTGTGATTTCTTCCCAAATTTATACAAAAATTAGTGCTCCTAAAGAAGTTATAGCGACCAAAAATTCAGATTCCTAAGTGTTGTATTTTAAGACAAATTAGCTTTCATTACCTACTTTTCCATACTAAATCTCAGCGTATAACCCGACCAAATTAAGTTGTCAATGATATTGAGCTGTTTAGGAGATGTACACTCGTGCATATCACTTATTGGATGTCGGAATAGTAATAACAACAGTTCAATATCTATAATAATAGGGTTCCGTACCAAAATGGTAAAAAGGAACCCTTATGGTGCAACTCAGCCTATCTGTCCGTCTTTCTGTCACAGTTGGATATCTCAAGAACAACTACTAATATTATCAGCTTGAAATTTGGAATAGTTTAAGATGACGTTTGCCCAATTATTTTGCAAAGAAATAAAATTATTTTTTTTGTTACCCGGACTGAACGGGGGTCTTACAAATTCGAAGTGGAGCTACTAGGGCATATGGGGTATCATATAAAAACGCGCTATTTGCACATTCTCAATTTTTTAATATGAGAATTTGCAAATAGCGTGTGCATTAAAGAGCAATAGAGATTTCCAATTTATTTCTTTAATTTTTGCATTCTAGTAACTTGTAAATTAGTACAACACAGAAGGTAGGTACTTGAAAAATAATTATTAGAGTCATCAACAAAGGTATGTATCACAGGCCATGGATATTTTTTTTTCTTAATATGTACCCAGGTACAGACGCCAGCACATCAAGCTACTACAATCTGTCAAATTTATTTAATAGATTTTCAACTTTCCCGCTGATACATAAAGTTCAAAGTTGATTGGGAAAATTTGACAGTTTCGGGTAGCTTGATGTGCTGGCGTCTGTACATAGTTTATATAAAAATTATAGATATTGAACTGTTGTTATTACTATTCCGACATCCATCAATTTATGTGCACGAGTGTACATCTTCTAAAATCTATTCCGTGAAAACTTAGGTAAAGTGAGCTGCCATTCCACTTGATAGCATCTTGATAGGATTGGCACTATTGTCACCTCACTTCGAGCTCACTTGACCTAAGTTTTCACGGTGAGGTTTTTACAGAATAGATAGACTGCTCAATACCATTGACAACTTAATTTGGTCGGGTTATACGCGGAGATTTAGTATGGAAAGTAATGAAAGCTAATTTATCTTAAAATACAACACTTAGGAATCTGAATTTTTGGTCGCTATAACTTCTTAAGTGCACTAAATTTTGTACAAATTTGGGAAGAAATCACAAAGTTTTTAATAGGGAAATCCTGAAATGAAAATTTAACACCGTGATTACCGGCACCCCACCCAATGGCATGGTTTATCTCGAACTACTGAAGAACTAATTTTGAATTTTGGGCACTAATTTTATCTTGCAAGGTACTAATTTTCTAGGTAGGTTTGAGGAAAGCGACACGCTCCTCAAACTTGGAATCAACATTCAAAGTCGTGGTCCTGCTGAACGAGCGCACGAAAGTTATCATCGTTGATTTCTCAGTAAATATAAATTTTTCAGTTCTGTTTTTTTTTACGCAATGAATCACATATAAGGGTACTAATTATTTGTATACTTAGAATAGCTGCAGCATGCCCCCTTTTACGGCGCTCATGGTGGTCCTGCTGAACGGAGCGTGACTACGGCCGGACCACCTTCAAAGTCGAGTTTCTCGAAAACTACTAAAGTACCAATTTTGTCGTTCGAGCACTAATTAGTACCAATTAGGTACTAATTATTTACTAAATATGGAAGCGATTGGCGTTGGTAGTCCTGCGGTAGTCACGGACATTAAAAATGTTTAAAAAAAAATACCGTTCCCCCCGTTATTATATCCCCGTGTTGTTACATCTTTTTCTGTGTTATAGGAATATCATTTAAGAGCAATAGGTATTTCTTATTTATTTCTTTAATTTTTGCATTCTAGTAACTTGTAAATTAGTCAACACAGAAGGTACTTACTTACAATACAGAAAAATAATTATTCGAGTAACTACCTACAGCTACCTACTCACATTATTAAGAAAGGTATGTATCACAGGCCATGGGTAACGATAGGTAATTTTGTTTTCTTAATATGTGGGTACCTACATATACTCCATTTGAAATAAAATTATACATAAATAAACCTTTTTTACAGTCCGTTCACCCGAATAAGATTTTTACAGAATAGGTAGACTGCTCAATACTTTGGGGACATAGGTGGAAGGTATTCCACCTGTCTCCTTTTGCGCGTATATTGGAGGTGAAACAGAGTCAAGGAGCGGAAGAGAAACTTCAACTTGCAGAAATAATCATATAATGGTCACACGTATGAAGGTCTAACGTTAGGTACACTATCTTATAACTAGTTAGAATCGTAGGGACAAAATAGGGACGTAATATCTAGTCTGTCCCGCGACGGTTAACAAGCAAGCGAGCGACGCTACTAAAAAGGGCCCGCTGTAGGTAACGCCCCGAACCGTGGCTTCGTGTTGCCACTTACAAGGGTGCGTTCCATAACAGGCGACGTTCACAAATTCACAATACGTGACGCCACAATACCATTGCCAACTTAATTTAGTCGGGTTATACGCAGAGATTTAGTGTGGAAAAGTAATGAAAGCTAATTTCTCAATACAACACTTAGGAATCTGAATTGTTGGTCGCTATAACTTCTTTAGGAGCACAAATTTTTGTATGAATTTGGGAAGAAATCACAGAGTTTTTAATAGGGAAATCTTGAAATGAAAATTTAACACCGTGACTACCACCACCCCACCCAATGGCATGGTATATCTCGTAAACAACTGAAGAACTAATTTTGGGCACTAATATTATCTTGCAGGGTACTAATTTTCTATGTAGGTTTGAGGAAAGCGACAAGCTCTCCTCAAACTTGGAATCAACATTCAAAGTCGTAGTCGTGCTGAACGAGCGCACGAAAGTTATCATCGTTGATTTCTCGGTAAATATAAATGTTTTAGTTCTGTTTTTTTACGCAAAATTACTCAAAGTACTCTGTGGTCGAGTGTTAGAGTGGTCCAGTGTGACCATTTGTGGCAGATTTACGCCATTTTGGCAGATTTCGCTCCAAAATTTTGTAGATGACAGATCATGCTGACGATATACGAAAGTGGCAGATTTTGCCATATTTAAAAGATTCCAAGAAAATTCACATTACCTCATTTGAATTTTCAATGAATTCATCTTTTTAAAAGTAATTAATTACATTCGGTTTTATATATATAGAATTAATTAATTAGATTACTAATGATTTTATCGAACTGGCAACTTCTGTTTCATGACAAGATTATATAGGGATTTCCCGCTTATTCTATTTTTTTAACAAGTGCGTCATATGATTATAAACTGTAATCCAACTGGAATAGTGGTCATATTCTTATTTTATTTGTCGATTTCTTTTCCAAACTTTTGATTTTACCTCATTCTCTTTTGGTGTGTGATTTTGCGTCATCTGAATTTTCTCAACATAGTAGACGTAAACACCATTCAAAAAGTTGATGACGAACTTCAACAAATTAAATTTGATAAAAGTGTAAAAGACTTGTTAGAATCAGGTGGAAGTAGCACCACCAGCACAATTTTGAGTGTGGACAAATTTTGGGGAGCGATTGGAAAAATCCTGGACGCGAATGGGGCTACAAAATATCCAAACATTACAAATTTCGCGAAAGCTTTGTTATACCTGCCCATGTCTAATTCTTCGTGCGAGAGAATATTCTCTCTGGTAAATTTAAACAAACAAAAATAAGGATTATGTTCCTAAATCAACATATTTCAGCTTTAATTACAACAAAAGAGGGGATTAAGGAACATGGAGACTATATCTCCTTAGTTATACCAACTAAAACCATGATCAAAAAGATTTCTTCAAAATCTATGTGTACACGGAAAATGAAGACGAAAATTCAAGAGGCAAATATTGATACGTAGAGTAAGTAGTATAGGAAACTTGTTAAATATTTTTCTGGTTAAAGAAAGTTCATTGAATTCGTGTGTATTTTTTTCTGTTTCCATGAGCCTCTTATTTTTGGGATTTTTGGTGCAAAGTGTGCACAGAACATAATATATATACTCCTAACGAAAGTGTGGCATATTTTGGCAGATTTTTTGCCCAGTCTTTGGCAGATTCGCCATTTATGAGATGGTCACACTGCAATGGTCGAGTGTTTTGTATCAATGATGTATAGATTTTTCGTCAACAATATTTTTTATTTTACTTTTGAACACCAGCTGATAATGGTCCCTCTTTCTTGCAGATAAGTGTTGTGGTCTATTTATATATTTTTTACATGTTATTTGTTAGTTAAACATCGAAAAAGAGAATCAACAATGTTTTCTGCTCTCAAAAAACTTACTAGAAGTGGCGATGATCGCTGTCCAGCTCCTTTGCCTATGTCTTCATCGTTGCAGAAGAAATTTTCGAAAGGAGTTCATTTTAACAGTAAGTTACTTGTGTGCATGTTCCTCTACAATCTTGTTTCATACATGAGGTTAATCAGGATTTATTGATTGTAGTGAAAATACTGATAAAAGGCGACAGAAACGTTGGCAAATCGTGCCTGTTGCAGCGTCTACAAGGTGGACCATTTATTGAAGACTATGCACCAACTGATCAAATACAAGTTGCTCCTATACATTGGACATATAAAAATACTGATTACATTGTTAAAGTGAGTGAAAGTACAAAGTAACACAATATTACAATGTCTGTTTGGTATGTTTTATGAAAAATAATGTCTTGCCCTTGACAAAGCTAATAACTCCAGACTACAAAGTAAATATTATTGATTCCTTCAAATTAAAAGACAAATTTCACTAAGAATACAGAGTTCATACGAAATGTGAATAAATTATTTTATTTCAACATATTAAAACAGGTTTTGAATTTGATATGATTTATTTTCAAGGTAGAAGTATGGGAAGTAGTAGATAAAGGTCGTACAAAGAAGAAACCTCCTTTGGGTTTAAAACTGGAAAACCAATCTGCTGCAGCAGCATCTGAAGAAGGCTATGAAACACCAGTTCTTGATGCAACATTCTTAGATGTGTATAAAAATGCTAATGGTGTAATACTGATGCTTGATATAACAAAACCTTGGTATGTATCTATGTATATTCATGGTGAAAGTGTAATAATCCTACTTATAACTCATTTAAATATAATATACATATTAATTATATTATAAAAGCATAAGTTTGATGGATGGATGTTTGTTACTCTTTCACGCAAAACGGCTGAACGGATTTGGATGAAATTTGGAACACACATAGGATACTTTTTATCCCGATATTCCCACGGGATCGAGACTTACGCGGGTGAAACCGCGCGGCGCTGCTAGTATGGTTATAAAATTCAAAATCATTTTTTATTGTAAATTACTTATATCTTAAAATGTTGCTTTCACCATTCTTTATACTCAGTCAAAGTGAGTTTTGAGATAAAAGGAATTTTGTAAAAATTGATTTGTAGTCACCAATGACTTAGGATACTTCAAATTATTTTTTGCCAATTACATAAGAGTCGTATTTACTACTGATAAGTATAAAATACCAATATTTATTTTAATTTTGTTTTTTTTTTTGAGATACTGCTTGTTTAAGATTTTTGTTCAATAACCTGAGATTCTGCTATTTGTTTGCTTGATTGTACTGAAGTCTTCATACAAAACGTAACATTATTATTTAAAAATCGTGGATCAAACGAAACGGGGCGATAGTTGGGGTTTTTTTAGTGCATTCAAAGAGCACGTGCGCTATGGTTTCCTCAGCCTCCATGTACGCCCTGCACAGAGGACTGTCCGTTATGCCTATTATGTGGAAGTGTTTGTTTAGCAAGCAGTGTCCCATGATGGTCCCCGTCACCAGGCGCAGGCCGTTCCTGTTCAGGCGTAATAAGCGCCTGGTTAGCCTGCTATCCAACGATGGCATAGCTTCCTTAAGACTAACTGCAGCCCGGTGTCGAGGTCCACCAGTTCCCCGCTTGTGTGTGGGTGAACTCCTGTAGCCACCTGCGTATTTGGTTGAAGGGGATGGGTACGATAGGCTCGGGTCCACATGCTGCCGTGCCGGATCCTCGTCTAGCAAGTTCATCAGCTGCGTCGTTACCTAGCGATCCGCTGTGCCCTTTTATCCATTGCAGTATCACCGTGTTGCGGCTAGATACCGTTGTATGTTCTAGTGCGTTGTGACATTCTAGTATTAGCTTCGAGGTAATATATTTTTTCCGTAAGGATTGGAGAACTGAGGCACTGTCGGAGAGTATACGTATGTGGGTATCCGTAACCCTCCTGGCTTCTAGGGCGTGGACCGCTTGTATGATGCCCACACACTCCGCCTGATACACGGTGTTGAACATGCCCAATGGTCTGGATATATTAATGTTGAGGTCGTGTGAGAAGACTCCGACCCCGGTACCAGAGTCGGTCTTCGATCCATTGGTGTATACTCTCATCTCTTTCGGGCCTGAGTAGTCACACTGTTCTTCTGCGAGTATTATGCTGTAGTGCCTTTGAAAGTGATGTGTTTTCGGGGCTTTGTCGCAGGGTGATGCCATCATTGGCTGTCGTTTGATCGCATCCTTCTTTATGCGAGTATGCCTAACTCTGGAGTCTTTGCTTAGGGTTCCTGATAAATGTAGCCTAAAGGCAGCCAGGGTTGCCTCCTCCCGCACGATAAGGTACAGAGGTGGCAGCCCAAGCATTGCCTGTAGGGCAGCAGTGGGTGCAGTTCTCATACTGCTAGTGATCGCAACACAAGCAAACCATTGCAGTTTTTCGAGATCTCTTTGGACTGTGCTCAGGTCTGTCCTGGGCCACCAGACCAGTGAGCCGTATGTGATAATTGGTCGGATGACTGTGGTGTATAACCAGTAGGTGACCTTGGGGCTAATCCCCCAGTTCCTGCCAAGCAGTCGTTTGCACTGCCACAGGGATATGCTGGCTTTTGTAGTGATGTAGTTGGTATGTTTTGCCCAGTTCAGCTGTTTATCCAAAAAGATGACCAGGTATTTGGTTTCAGTTGATAGGCTTAGGCATGTTCCGAAGAATCGTGGTAGTTGTAGTGTCGTCAGTTTTCTTTTTTGTAAAGAGAACCAGTTCGGTTTTTGTAGGGTTCACTGAGAGTTGGTGCTTGTTGCACCATTCCTCTACTATTTTTAGCACTTTTCGCATAAGGTTGCATAGTGTTTTCATGAGTGCCGCTTATTATTATTGTTACCACCCCACCTACGGTGCAGTAACCTTTGTCGTTGAGTGTTTTTATGAGGCTGTCTACTACCAGGTTCCATAGAAGCGGCGAGTGGACGCCCCCTTGCGGGCAACCCTTCGCAACGATGGCCCACTTATTGTAATTTACTGTGACTTTTACAGCTCTCGATTTGAGTATGTTGGTAATCCAGCCACTCAGGGTCGAGTCTGTCGCTGTGTCTGTCAAGGGCCGTGTTTATACTGTTGAACATGGTCTTGTTAAAGGCGCCCTCGATTTCAATGAAGGCGGCCAGTGCTGAGCATTTGAGGTCCACTGCGCATTCAATTTTAGAAACCACGCTATGCAGCGCGGATTCTGTTGATTTGCCTGTGGAGCACGCATGCTGTTGCTTGTGCAGTGGTTTTTCCCGGAGAGGTCCATCTCGGATGTGTCTATCACAGAGTCTCTCGAGAGTTTTCAGTAAAAAGGATATGAGGCTTATAGGTCTATAAGCCTTGGGTTGTGTGTAATCAGTTTTGCCAGGCTTGGGTATGAAAATGATTCACCTCGCGCCATGCGAGAGGTGTGTGTCTAAGTGCTATGCAGGCTCGATAGATCTCCTCCAGCCATGGTGTCAGAGAATCTACCCCCCACTGCAGCAGGGCTGAGAAGATGCCATCCAGCCCTGCTGACTTGTATGGCTGGAAGCTGTTGATAGCTCACTTTATCCGCTCTTCTGTTACTATGTTGCGGGCTCTGGACCAGTCTTGATCCGTTGGGGTCCATTCTAGTTCAGCCTCCCATGTCCTGTCCTACAGGATTTTACAGTCTGGGAAGTGAGTCTCGAGAAGAACCTTACTGGTTTCATGGTCAGTTAGTGTGTATGAATTATCGGGTATTTTCAGCGCGCCCAGAGTTCGGTCCTGATCGGTTGATATGATCTTCCTTACCCTTGCCGCCTCATTATTTGTTTCAATGGATTCACTGAATTTCCGCCAGGCTGTCCTCTTAGCGGTTCTGATCTGTTTTTTTGTATGTGTATTGGGTCTCTTTGTATATATCCCAGTCATCCAGGAGTCTCGTGATTTTTGCTCTGTTAAATTGCTTACGTAGCGCATCTCTGAGTTTACTAAGTTCAGCATTCCACCAAGGGTTCCTCTCGTTCTTGCTTTGTGGCGCTCTTAGTTTACAGCATGCGTGGTATCCTTCGGTTAGGTATTCTGATAGTTTTGTCACGGTATATTCCAATTGTGCTTGGTCCCTTAGGGTTACTTGTGTTACATGTCTAGCTAATAGGGAGGCCAGGAGGCGTTTGTACTCAGGAACATTGGTACGCTTCGGGTTTCGCCTCGGAGCGGGTTTCCTACTGTTTGTAGTTAGTGTAAAGCGGATCCTTCTGTGGTCTGAGCAAGAAGGCTCATCCGATACGTTCCAGTTTGTGACAAGGTTTGTCGCGTTTTCTGTAGCGAGTGTTAAGTCTATGATCGTTTGTCCACGAACTGTGACCCAAGTGGGTTCTGAGCCGCGGTTGACAATGTTAAGGTTAGTAGAGAATAAATAGGTGGATAGTACCACTCCTCTGGAATTTGGTGCGGCGCTGCCCCAGAGCGGGTGGTGGGCGTTCGAGTCGGTGCCAATGATCAGGTCCAAACTGGCGCGCTCGCAGTGCTGTACCAGGTCGGCCATCTCTTTTGGCGGGCAGTCTGGGTCCTCGCCTGGCATGTATACCGACACTAACACAACATCTGGAACGTTACCTTCGGTTTGGAGTCTGACAGCTGTCAGGTCTCTGGAACAGAATTGAGTGAATGGCGTAAAGGGAATTTCTTTGGGTATGTAGACGCAGGTTCTCGGTTTGTCTGGGCTGTGTGTGTTGAGAATTAGCTTACCTCCGATGTTACCGAGGCCGCATATTCTATTGTTCCTGATCCACGGCTCTTGGATCAGTACGATGGTTCGGGGTTTAACCTCCAGCGCCCTGCGTAAGCTAGCCGTGGCAGTCTGGCTGTGCTGGAGGCTGGTCCGGATGATGTTGAGGGGCGGTGACGACGGTGCAGAGGGGTTAGTTGGAGATGGATCCATCGGATAGCCTCTCCACTACCTCCTCTCTGTACTTGTCGTCGTGTCTTTCACTCGGCGACGAAGCGAGTAAACGGTCGCTCCAGCCAGGTGATTCGGGTGGTATGGTATCAATGTCGTCAGCCATAGCCGCTCGGGCCATGACCTCCTCCAGTTGGTCAATATCCGTGTCGTCAGTCTGGACGTCAGAGGGTTGGGTCGTGGGCCAGAAGCGTACGTATATCAACCCGAGTAAGTATGCAATACGTCGCTCACGAGCCCGGACCTTTACGGCTCCCTCTGGTGGCACACTCAGAGTCAAATAAGTCCCGTAGTTGTCGCCACCGACGGTAGTCGCCTGTACAGTGTCTACTTACCAATGTCATACCTAGTATTCTGACGAGTCAGAATATTTTGGAGTCTGGCTATATCACCTCTGTAACGAGGGACAAATAGCGAGACTCGGACACGGGTGGGCACTGCAAATATTTTAAGGAGAGGTTCATCTTTGATACTGAACAACTTCCTAAAAGAATACATAGGTACAGAAATATAAAAAAAGTCACTTGACTTTCTGTATTAGGCGATTAACGGCACCGCGCACCGCCGCGGAAGTGAGAGGTGACAGCACCCTCGACCGCGCGGTCGGGCGGTGTACGTGAGGCATCAACGGATTTATTAGAGGTCAATGCGACATGAGATCCGCTTCACCGCCTACCGCAGCGGTACGCGGTGCCGTGTGTTAATCGCCTTAGTTAACATTGTAAACTATTCTATTTTTCGGAAATTTTGACCGAGCTTTTCAACCGACTTCTTAAAAGGAGGAGGTTATATGTTCGATGCGTATGTTTGTTTTTTTTTATATGTTTGTCCACCGATTTCTCCGTCATTTGTTGACCGATTTTGAAAATTCTTTTTTTGTTTGAAAGGGTATGCTCCCAAATTGGTCCCATATAAATTTTATTAACTTTGCTGGGGTAGTTTTTGAGTTAGCTACAAAACACGTATTTTTTTTCCCACTTAGTATGTAGATGATATGATAAGTTCTAAAAATAACTTTAATTTCGGAAGTCGGTGGCAAAAAACGAAAACACAAAACCCAAGACACCGACTTCCGAAATTAAAGTTATTTTTCACTTTGTAGTGTTTTTTTTGGAATTCGGTAGTTTGTTTTTTTTATAGTAGGTACGACACAACTTAGATGTAGCATCGGCAAAATTCGTAAAACCGATCACCATCCGAACTGAGTGCGCCTTCAAAATCATCAATCTTTATTACTACTTTAGGTGAAAATGATCTTTACGCAAACGCAATAACTTGTAAAGTCATGTAACCAAATACGTTGTAAAATTGAAATGAATGAATGCAAATTTTCAAATTCTTGTTACATATGAGTTGTGTCATACTGTATGAGCCTAATTGAAATAAATTATTTGACTTTGACAAAAAATCTCTAATAAAATCTTTATTCTTTGTCCTAAAAATCTAGAAAAAATATATGTTCAGGAATCAAATAGGTAGGTAGGAATTTTGGAGCCCTTTCGTGGATATTCTAAATGTAGGCATAGGCAGTCATCCTGGCATCAGAATGACTGCCCATTTTTTAAATTCATTTTCTCAGTTATTAATTAGGTACCAATTATATAAACAAAGGTATCAAATAGTGGCAAATAGGATTTTAGTAATATTTTGAAGCTGATCGGTCATTTTGGCCAGTCATTCTGATGTTCACCTCTTTTATCACCTGACTCCAGTTATGAGCAAATCTTTACTAAAATACTGAGTTAACCTACAATATGCACAACTTTTTTTCAGGACATTTGACTATGTGGTGAAGGAGCTATCGCAAGTACCAGCAGATATACCAGTTGTGGTGCTGGGGAACCATTGTGACATGCAGCACCATAGACAAGTTCACCCCCACCATATTGAACAAGCCCTTCACCATGCCAAACTTATCAGGTATGATAGTAAAGCCAGTACCTTTTTGCAGTATCTACATTTATGTAGAATCATAAATAATAATCTGTTGTGGAGGTTGGAAGGAAGAAAATAATATAGAAAAATAACTAATTTGCCCCATTAATTATTTTGCTTTTATAGGACTGCCCCCGTGCGTTATGCTGAGTCTTCAATGAGAAATGGTTTCGGACTGAGATTACTCCACAAATTCCTCAATGTACCGTTTTTACGACTTCAGAAAACAAGTTTACTAGAACAACTTCAGAGAAACCAGAGAGACATGGAAGAGACTGAAAAAGAACTTGATGACTTCCAGGTATTGTGAAGGTTTCTGAATAAGTAAATTTTTAGGGTTCATAGTAAAACAAGTAACCCTTATGGTCTTATAGTTTCGCTAAGTCTGTCTGTAAAATGTTTTAATTTGGCATGGTTATACATAGTACACATAACCAGGGGGCCTACCACCAGCTCAAATGCAGTATTATTTTAATATTACTTCGGTGGGAGAAAGAGATGGAGCTATACGTCCTGTAGAGCTTCATCTCTTTCCCACACTGAAGTAATATTAAAATAATACTGCTTTATGAGCTTGTGGTAGGCCCCCTGGTCAGGCGCACTCCGCATTTTAGGTAAGAAACTACAAATACGCGGCGGGCTCGACTTGTCGGGCCCATTCAGTGAGCGTAACGTAGTCAGAAGATATAAGAGTTACGCGATAGAAAGGGAGGCAACTTCTAAGTGAATATAACTGTAGGTAATTAGCGCTGTCCGACCTGAATTGCGCTTTATTGTGTCGTAACAAGAGTCGCTTTTTATTTAAATGATTTTGCGGAGTGAATCTTCTGTACTTGTACTATTATGTATTCTGTGACATAACATAACATCACGCCTGTAATTCCCCGAACGGTTAGGCAGAGGTGTACCTGTAGTACACCCACATTTACCCAGGCTGCTATTGAGAAAACATAACACACACACGCCTATTACATATACATATTACATACTAATGACGCCTACTGTTTCACTCGTTTTTTCCATCGTGTGGGGTGTCGTTGGAAAGGTCGATACGATTCTGGGATCCGTTAGCGAAATATTAAACTTTGCACGTGACTACCCAAAATTACCGTTATGGGCCTACCACACGTTCAGGCTTCACCACAGTTTTGCCCTCGCAGGCCGGCTTCTACACTGAACACTGTGCGTGTGGTTGGTAAAACTGTATCACGCGCAAACCCCACGGCGCGGCCTGCGCACTTTTCGACTTGCGTGAAATTTTGCTGCGTAAGCCCGGCCTGCGCGTACTTGCCTGTGCGTGTGGTTGGGCGTTCAGTGTACAAGCCGCAGTCTAGGTTAGTCGTCGTTCGGTGATTACGTGGTCTTCCGTCACTCAAAAACCGGCTAAGTGCGTATCGGACCACGCACAATGAAGGGTTCCGTAGTTAGGATAAATTTATTCCAAATACAAACATAACATAGTAGTTGAAAAACATATTCTGCCAAACATTCCAACTGTACGATATTGAGAAATTTACCAGGTTATTTTAAGACCACAGACTTTTTATAGGTTTTCCTGTAATCTATGAGTAAAGAATCATTCTATGTATTTTTTTTTTTCAAAATTTTAGGCATAGTAGTTTCGGAGATAAGGGAAATAGTAAATTTTCATCTATTTTCTTAAATAACTTTAAACGTATTTTAAAATTAATAAAAAAATTTGAGGTCCTCGCAATAAGCCCTTTCATTTAATATGTCACACGTTACAGTTTGCAAATCTTTCATTTTTATTTTCTTGTTTGTCTCCCAAAAGTGACCGCCGTATTCAAAATTCATTTATTTACGTTACACGTCCGTATTTGGGTCACAGAAATACATTATATTTATGTGTACCAAATTTCAACTTAATCGGTCCAGTAGATTAGGAGCAAATTGGCTGTGACAGATGGACAGACAGACAGACACGCGAGACATCGTATAAGGGTTCCGTTTTTTCCTTTTGAGGTACGGAACCCAAAAAATGGTCGATTTGCGTACGTACAATCGCGAGTTCATGTCTGAATCAATAAGTCTATACAAATCTCTGTCTGCACTCTGGAAAAATAAATCGAAGGAAAATTAAAAGAACTATGTCTACAAAAAATTTATACACACACACATACTCACGCCTTCTTCCCATGGGGGTAGGCAGAAACTACAGAACGCCACCTGCTACGATCCTTACATACTCCTTTTGCCACATTTACGTTCATACATCTGGTCATACACGCACGCCGGTTGCGAGTACAACGCACCTGGCCTTTCTGAAGAACATCACCAATAAGGTCAGTAAAAATTATAAATAAAATAAAAGAGGTAAAGAAAAGGGTAAAGAAATAGTTCTTCATTAGGAAACATGTTTCTACGCCGACGATTTCGACAAGACTTTGGCTTGCGCGTACTTAACTGTGCGGTGTGGTAACGCCGTCCGTGTACAGTTTTTTCATGCGAGAAGCTTCCGCTGGCAGAACTGTGGTGAAGCTTGTGCGTGTGGTAGGCCCATTAGTCGCGTGCCCGTTGTTTCTGGATATGTGAAAGTATTTACGATAGTAGTAACAATGTCGCAGGTAGATTGTGTGATTCGTCCTTAGAGTTTATAACACTGTAGAAGACATAAGCGTAATATTCCGAACAAAAAAGTCGGTCACTTTAGGCGGGGGCCGCGGTAGCTACTACGAAAAAGAACAATAACTATTGTTTATTTTCGAGCCCGGAAAGAGAAGTCCGTACCATCGTTTTTTTTTAAATCTGTATCGATAAATCATTCGGAATTTTGCTTGAACCCAGAAATAAAACAGCTAGACTTGTTCTTGCTCGGTCATTCAACGGTGCGCTCCGATCTAGTACAATCTGTGAAATGTACTAGTTCGGCCTGCTAGTACTATTAGTACTATTAGTACACTGACTGAATGATGAGTTTTACTACGAGTGCGCGAACTCGCCGCCTCCGCTCTTCTCCCTGGCGACTGATCTGTTAATGTTTCCCGCTCGATCCAAGAATCAAGAATATCCGTAATCGACATCTTAGTGTATTTAGTCTGTGGATCCAAGTCTGAGCAGGCGGTCGGACCGAACGAAGTACTAAATGACCGAAGTACTATTAAGCTTACGGAATAGTTCGTTCTAGTACAGTGTCATGAATGAATTCTTAGTAGTACATAGTACATGTACTACACAAGCCTAAAAACAGCTGATCCATAGAAAACTTAAAGGAGAAACCCAAACTCCATAGAAACTTGGGCCTGGCGTTCCAGGACTGGAATTTGGACATAAATTAGAGTATTTAGGAAGGATTCATGACCCCAATTTTCACGTCTCCCAGCAATGGCCAAATTGATCAAATCAGACAATGTTGTTTACATTTTAGGTTATTTTTATTATTTGAGTTATTTCAATAAAAAAAATATGTTTGAGGCTTGTGCTGCAGCGCCTGCAGTCTATTATGATGAGGTTTTAGGTAGGTACACAAAAAGCGCTGGGGGGGGGGGAATCTAAAGTGACCTTTAGATTTATCTGATTGATCTTACTGAAAAAGTCAGCTGAAAACTATATTTAATAAACAAGGCTCACTTACAACATTACTGGCTTGCATTTGTTAATATTGTATCTACTAGGGGATTTAATGCAATCTCATATTACAGTAATCTGAGATTACAATAATATATTAAGTAAAATAAAGTAAAACACATAATTGTGATAAATGGTTTTATTAATCACTTTCTTCATTAGGATTATCATAATATAATAATAAAGTATCCAAAAATTGTGCAACAGGCATTTGGCTACCCTGGTGCCATGCCTAACCAAGATAATTATCATAATTCTCCTCATCGTGTGGGCACGGCTACCAACCGTTCTTTTGCCAACAAAACAGGTGCAATAATATTGAAGTATAGGATCCCTCCCACTTAGAGAGCTGTCGACTAATATATAAACGAAATACATCCTATTACTAATATGCTTGATTTTATTCTTCCTCTCAACATCCAGTTTGAGTCCGATGTTGATAGCTCTTGCTGTAGGCCACCGTCCACCTCTCTACACACTTCCATTCATCAGTGTCCTATAGGTGTCTGTTCACTCTCTTCTGGTCTACTTATTTCAATCAAGAGATACAGCATTGGCATGTTTTCGGCAAGCTTGGCAGATAAACTCATTTTCATTTAAGTACCTGAAACAAACATTTATCATTTGACTATTAGGTATAGCACTAGCATTTAGCAAGAAACATCTGAGTGGCACATTTGGGTATAGTTAGTGCAATCCACGAAGACGCGCCCCACTCCGCTCTGCTCCGTACTAAAGTACAACTTACAGTACAGTAATCGTGGATTGCACAATCTATAAACATAAGCGGCCTGATTACATTCCCACTGCAGGGACACAGACCTCCTCTCTGAAGATGGAATAGGCTGTAATTAACTTTGCAGGTTCAGTCCGGATTGGTGATGTCAGATATGTCTTCGAATATGAATTTGTTGCACATTCTGGTATCATTTTATAAAATACAACTATCAACAGACAACTGGACACAAACGATAATACTAGGTATTTAGTTTGATTACATAAATAATTACATGGTACTAAAATGTTACGATATAAAAATATCGGATACTAACCGTTTGAGGCGCGACCCATTCCAGTAAATTGAAAGAATAATTTTCATCTTCCAATTTTTGCCTTCCTATTGTATTGCAGCGGTCTGTTGCTATTCCACAATTAATGTACAGGCTCATGATGTCGTTATTTAACCAGTCTTCAAAAGATCATTATACAGATCTGGTTTTCCAGCAAAGGTCTACAGGGCTGGCAGGGTACGGCGTCCAATGTTCAAGCGAGGGCAGTCGGTAGGCAATCAATTTCGGAGTTCAGTATTCGAGCAGAGGTTCTAAGAAATAATAAATCCCGAGATATACGAAAAAACACAATAAAAGCGAATGACAACAATGACATGACAATTGACATTTGACAGACGTTGACATTGACATTTGCCGTTTACTAGTGCAATCCGTGGTGCAATCGCTTTTATCGATTATTTATTTCTTTTTGACGTTCGAAAAGTGCTGATTCTCAACCTAATTTGAATAAATGACTTTTGAATTTTGAGTTCTTGTGGTCATTTTTACTCCTGAACGGCATTGTATGTACTGTAAAGGAATGTTTAATGATTTTTTTATGGTGGTTACGTTAAAAATCAATTAGATTCCAGATTTTTTTTTATTTTACAATGATTTTAATATAAAAAACAATTATAATAAAATAATGGAGTATTATTTAATTATTTGTAACAGTATCGATTTCCACTAAATCGATTATATTCTTATGGCACGCTCTATTGATAGAATGCCAGCGTTTGTGAAGTTAGTGATGTTTAAAGAAATAAGTGTTTTAATGGTGTACAAAGGTTGTTTAAAACAAAAAATAGAAAACTACTTATTTTCTACACTTGGCCATTGCTATTGAGGCTAAGATTAAAATGGGTTAATTAAGCAAAATAGACGATTTTTTTGGTACATATCTGATTCGTGGAACAGTTAGGCCCAGAAACGGGTTTCTCCTTTCAATAAAAACAAATATTAAATAAAAGAAAAAATAAAATTATGTTATAGTACCAACAAGTAATATATTTTAAAATCAGTAGGTACAGACGCCAGCACATCAGGCTACTACAATCTGTCAAATTTATTTAATAGATTTTCAACTTTATCGCCGAAACATAAGGTTCAAAGTTGATTGGGAAAATTTGACAGTTTCGGGTAGCTTGATGTGCTGGCGTCTGTACGTAACACCTACAGATTTTTTAAATGAATCAATTTGGAGTAAATATGACGTATACATTTTTGAGGGTTCCTTTTTTTTGTAATGTGCGAAGCCGCCATCTTGGATTTACATTTTGACCTCATTATCGGCTTTAGTACCCTTGAAAACTATGAAAATGACACCCATGACGAAAAATGTGAACATTTTCGCAGCCGCCGTCTTGGATTATTGTTTTGACCACATTCACACTTTCTCTCTTTCTCTATCGAATTAGAAGAAGACAGTCGCAAGTATGAACGCTTTTTCGCGTGACGATTTATGCCAGTTTACTCCTACCGCTAGCCGAGTTAAAGAACTTCGTTCCAAAAACAATTTTTTTTTTAAGAAAAAAAATAAACGAATTCGTCTTAAGTAATTATCGACTAGTAAATTTTGGCTTCATACATGACCCCAACCCTACCGCAGTCTCGCTATCATTTTTGCTAGAAGACATAATCGCATGTCAAGTGCATGTCATTTTGCTGATTTGACGTACATTTTTGTAATGCAAGAAAAAAAATATTTTGAATCTTATGAACATAAAAACGAGGTGTAACGAGACATGGTGACGTCACAAAAGCAATGCGAGAAAAATATTCGATTCATGCCTTGTTTTATGTTGAATCATGGTTGAATCGAATGAAAAGTCGAAATGTTTTATGAGGTTAGGATTTTTAATTTCAATGAAAATATGACTAAATATTTAAAACACAGTGGCACTTCGGGAGTACCGGCAGAAGTGAAAACTTGAAAAAAAAATCGGCACCGCGGTAATCAACGCGTTGATGTCTTTTTAATCGTCAAAAGCTGGTGTCTTTACAGTGTCGTGAAATCAATGGTTTAGTCCCATCTCAAAAATGCCCAACGCGCCTAAAGAAGTTTTCACTTCAAAAATAATTTGGAAGGTTATTCAGTCTTTATTTAAGTTTGATGTATTTGAACGCTTTTTACAAGTTTTAACAGCGCTACCAGATATTTTCACGGAGCACTGAATGAGAACCTCGCGTCTCGAAAACGATTAACGATGTGCATTAGAATCGATTTGAAAGTAGTTTTTATAAAATACAATAGACGTGGATATATTTAGTAACTTGTTCCGCTTAGCTATTTCTAAAGAGCCACAAAAAACTCCTGAAAGAAATCGACACGTGTTTCACCTCTCAACGAGGCATCCTCAGGATGACGATGGACTTGTTGCGAACTCGAACACGGCGTGTTGCCACACCAAGCGCTGAGCACTCAGCGCTTGGCACCCACGTCTATTGTATTTTATAATAGATTTCCGCAAGGTCACGCCTGAATCAATTAATTATTAGTTTTTATGACTGCTAGAACATTGTTCTTGTACTTTTACAGAGGGGGAAGTGTTAGTAAGGCTTCTACAGTGTTATATACTCTAAGGATTCATCATTTTACAAACGACGCCGTCCGTTTACAAACGCTTGCGGTTATGCAAAATGCCTAAGGCAAATTGGCAACTCGTTCAATTGTTATAAGTTCGACATTGATTGTTATTATAGGGTGACCATCATAAAACACAGGTTGGACAAATCATATTTTATTCCAGCAATCAGGTACCTAATAAGTCACTGTAAAATTGTGAGAACCGTTAGTTTATATTATCGGTATTATTTCCGTTAGATTTGGTCACAGTTCTAACCAAACGTATTTCACCCAAATTTTGAAATAAATGTATTTCAAGATATTTAAGAAAATAGATGAAAATTTACCGTTATCTCCGAAACTACTAAGCCTAAAATTTTGAAAAAATACAGATAATGGATAACACTAAAACCTATAAGAAGTATATGTTCTTAAAATAACATGGTAAATCTATCAATATTGTGCGTACTAACTTTTATTTGCAGTTGGAATGTATGGGAGAACATGTATTTCAACTACAATGCTAAGTTTGTGTTTGGGATAAATTCATCCCACCTACGGAACCCTTCCTTGTGCGTAGTCCGACACGGCCGGTTTTTGAAGTTAAAATAAACAAAAATTATATTTGTACTCTACTCGATTAGCTCATACAATCTTATTTTTGTGGTCGACAAAAACAATACTGTGCACTCGTAAATATTCATCCCAACTAAGGAACCCTATGTGCGTGGTCCGACATGCACTTGTCCGGTTTTTTTATTACAATCGGTGATTATTATTTTCAGAATTCAGAAGAGTCTCAGTATAACCTGTTTGTTGATCGTCTTGCCAATAAACGGCGACAGAGTGCGGGTCAGCCGGAACCTCGACCTGTTAGTGATCGTTCTCCCAGCATTGTGCTTGGCGCCGGCAAACCTATTGTGCCCCCTAGTGTAAACCCACTTGTGAGTATTTTAATGCATACTACTACGTACATTTCATAAGTTCCTATTCCATATTTTGATTCATCATTATTGCAGGTAGCGCAGTCACTAGCGGGCAATGGATTGAAATCGCCGAGTCAAGTCACACAAAGTCATTATGTTAGTCCAGACTTAACAAGGCCTAAAAATCAAGTTAGCATGGAAATGACGACACAACGAATGCCACAACAAGACAGGTAACAGCTTTCTTAAAAAAAAAAGAGTTAGTAACTAAAACCCAACTACGATAAAAACGCCAACTAAAAAGGTATAAACATATCACACACAGACCAATAAAAAATTCGGAGTCTCACGTTAATGTAATTAAGGCGAATTGAACAGATTACGTGTGACTCTGGATTTTTAATCATAACCCTTCTTTGGCTTTGCTGTAATCGGGTAATTATAATTAACCTTACGTTACATTTAATTGCAGCGATTTAGTTACGATACAGTTTCCAACTCTTTCCTTTACCTCGTTTGCTTTACAGTAAGTGTCGCGATGCAATTGCGCGTTTATATCGCTGCAAAAAGTGTCCGCGTGTAACCACTTAAGGCTCCGTGCACGAAAAAAACCCTTTTTCGTCAACAACTTATCTTAATTTTAAAAAAAGATTGAAATCATTGAAAAATTAAGTCTGTGTAAGTATGAAAGTACAGTTTTCGTGATGCAAAACCATTCGTGTCAGTCACAGCACCTGTTAATAGTTGCACCACTTTTGGGCTCTCGAAAATATGGTTTATTTCTCCTTTGATTTACTTAATGATGGTTGATTTTATTTCGAGGATAGCTGAATAATAATGTGTGATTTCTAAATTTCTTGATATGGTTTGCTAAATAATAGGATTTTTCTGCTATATTTTGTATGGAAATTGAAAAAAAAAGTTCCCCTATGTACAAGTAGATAATATAATGATGTTGATGATATTTTTTAATTTTCAAAATCAAAAGTTTCTTCTAACGAAACAATCAAACGTTACGTCAGTCTCGCGTCAATTTTTGGAAAACTTGCGAATTTTAGTGATTTTCCACGAATCCTTGATTTATTTGAAAAATCCTTTTCCGCTATGTACACACGGCTACACATCAAGCTATACATTTCTAGTTTATGCTGATCTCGCATTGTATAGGGTTTTCGTACAATGTGAGGTCAGCTTATACTGGAAATGTATAGCTTGATGTGTAGCCGTGTATACAAGACAAAGAATTCAACTTTTCAAATCACAAATTATTTTGTTTAAATTCTGTTTCCGATTTCGATTCGATTTCGTGCACGGCCCTTAAGAGACAATTATTTTATTGTTTGTTTGGTTTGTGTATTTTAGCGGACAGAGTACGCCATCCGGTGCCCTTGTATCTACCTCATCTGGATATCTAGACGAGTTTTATGCGGGAACTTTGGACAGTAGCTTTTTAGAAGACCTTCCCGCAATATCTGGCCCTAATCAAGATATTGCTTATGACACTGAAAGGTAGGAAACCTCTATTATTTGAATTAACGCTATTTTTTTTTAAATATACGTCTCTAATAACTATGATAAAATTTCAGTGACGATGAGAATATTACTAATCCCAAAGTAACAATTGATCAGGAAGATTTAGATTTCGACGTTAGTTCGTCAGTGGACATTCGAGCAGAAAAAAAATTATCAACAGAATTTACTTCAAAAGCAAATCAAGATGAAGACACTAGTAAACTTGACAAAATTATGAGTTGTATTACAATGGATGAAGAGGACGATATTGATAGCGTAGATATAGGAAGTATGCCTATATTTGAAAACAGTCGTCACATTGACGCACAAATACCGTTGGATAACGATTTCCCGCTTTGGGCTGGCGATACTAGTGCAAGAAGATCCCCTGAAGGTTAGAATGAGTTAAAATGAAATGATTGTATTAAATCATGTGTTTTGTTGTTTCTCGTAATAATTGTCGTTTTAACTTCTAAACTCTGCTTTAGGCGGCGAAGATCCGGACCCGGCTAAAGAACCTAGTGACAAGGTAATAGCTGAATCTTTTTCGACCCTATAAAAATAAGGAGTGATTCTTCAAAGGGGCTTATTTCCATGATAAAAAAAAAAATCAGTAATGGAGAAAAACCAGTTAAACCATATAAACTATTATACTGCAAATTGTCCTTCTGTACGAAAACGAGATTTTTGTCCGTAAGTTTCCTTAGGAAATATGTACTTTTTGTATTGAATTTTGGACTAAAGGCTAGTTTTTAACATGACACTGACGATGGCATTCATAGATTTTTTTTCTAGCAAAAATAGAAATAAGCCCTTTTAAAAAATCACTCCTCGTTTAGTATTAACGTTATGTTAATAATATTTTTTGTAACAGGAGAAAAAACACAAGAAGAAGAAATCAAAGGACAAAGATAAGGGAGATTACAATGAGAAACCGGAGAAAAAAGAAAAGAAGCATAAACATAAGAAATCTAAAAGTGATAAAAAGACGACTAATCCTCAACAGGACTTATTGGGACCCTCACCTGCAACCGAGTTTAATTATGAAGAATATGACAGCATTTAACGTATATCTAGTTACTATTTTGATCTTCTACATTCCATTCGTCTATTTTCGTGGCGCTGTTGTAAATGTCTATATATGATTATAATTGTTATTTTATAAATATTTATCGGTCACTGATAGTGACAAAGAAATGCACATAGCTACAGAAAAAATATTGTTGATGATTCTGGATGAATTCAAATATTTTAAAGAGAGTGGCTTACATAAAATCGTGACGTATTATTTCAAGAATCTCAAAATTAATGCATTTAAGGACACTGAACGAGACACAGAAGTTTTAGCACTTCGACCCGCGAAGTGGCGGTGCTTGGGGCTTATGTCCAGTAGTGGACGTCTTACGGCTGAAATGATGATGATGATGAACGCCTATGGGCGTAAGTGTGTCCCTCAAAGTGTCAAATAAAATGTGGCGCAAACATGAAACAAGATTTGATTAATTCTATTTTAATTTGAATTATATTGGAAATAAAAATCATTTTATATAGTATGTAGTCGCGAAATGAAGAGGTAGCACTACAAAATAATGGTTTTCTTACAAAAAAAAAACGACTACTTGATTAGGGTTCCGCACCTAAGGGAAGGGTGTCAACAAGACTGACTACGCCGTCTGTATCTTTAGAACCGTAATAGCTAGTCAGTAAAAAATAAACATAGAATATCATTTGTGTAACTAAGGTAAGCTATAGCAGTTTGCAGTTGCCTCTGCCGTTGGCGTGTGCCGCTCGTTTGTATGAGCACTTACCCCGAGTTCGCACGGACGTGGGTTTAGTGCGCGAGTCTAAAATTTGAACTTGCCCGGTTTTTTTTACTTAGCCAACATAAGCATGATAACAAGCTCGAAAATAAGTTGATAATGTGCCTATGGCGCGGAAATGCAAAGTATTTGACAGTATTTAAAAGAGTGCACTCGAAATAAAATGGATGCAGGCTATATTTTTAGGAACTTAAGGAATAAATATCATACTAATTATTATCAGAAGAACGTAACACACCGACGCGAAGCCGAGACGTGCCCGCCCGTCTTACTGGAATCTTTCTTCAGAAGCTTCCCTGATAGGTTTTTATTTGTCTGTGCTGGCTGCACTGTTTGCACTCTTCCAGTCATACTTAACCTATTATTTAAAACGTATTGTGCCAAAAGGGGTTCCTTTTTGTTAGGGTTCCGTAGTAAACAAGGAACCCTTATAGTATCGTCATGTCCGTCTGTCTGTCTGTCTGTCTGTCCGCCCGCGGTCTAGCTCCGAGACCCTTAGTACTAGAAAGCTGTAATTTGGTATGGGTGTATATATTAATTACGCCGACAAAGTGGTAAAATAAAATCAGGTTTTTTTTTTTATGTACCTCCCCTACACGTAAAGTGATGTTTTTTTTTCTGTCCTATTGTGTGGGGTATCATTGGAAAGGTCCTTCAAAAACATTATGAGTGTGCGAATACCATTTTTGGATTTAGGGACCTGTTGGCGAAATATTAAGCTTTAAAGTGCTAATTTTTGTTAGAGTCAAGTGTCCTCCCCCTGCCGGCTAAATGGTTGATTTTGGATATGTGAAAAAAATCACAGCAGTAGCTTATATAACGAAATTAAAAGGAAAACTATTACAGCTAAGAAGGCTTTACAAGTTAACGAGTAATAATCGACCAACTTAACTTTGCAGTTGCAAAAACATCGTATGGGAGAACATCTTTTTCAACTACAAAGTTAAGTTTGTTTTTGGCATAAATTCATCCCAACTACGGAACCCTTCATTGTGCGGGGTCCGACACGCACTTGGCCGGTTTTTTTTGTTCAGATTATAATATCCGTCTTGATTGGAGTAGCGACTTATTGATATAATGTATGACGATGACGATGAGTGACGAGCCTTTTACCATAACATATCCCTTTAACATTACCCTGACTTGTAACAGTGTCGGATATTAATAAATATTTCAAATATGTGCAATGCAATTTGTATAATGTTTGCAATTATTATAAGTTAAAATTGTAATTACATACCTCGTTACAGCATAAAATATTTTATCACGTTATATGTATGCTTGTTGTCTAAATAAAATGTTTTAACAACGCGTTTCGATGTTTTAATTTGCTGCAAGGTTCTCCGGTATCAGTTCTCTGTCAACAATACTATTACAGAAAATATCCCCTGTATTATAAAGCCAACTTGCAATACAGGGTAGCAGAGGGGCGCCGACTTTTTGAAAACTTCGTGGATGCTCATACATACTCATACCCATAAGGCGGCGGGGTCTTTTTTTATAGGCTACTTCCTTGGCTTTTAAAATCGCATCTAAATCCGTCTAGTACAATTAAAGTTATTTTTAAAATAGATAGAAAAGATACGGATGTTAGCGAACAGACACGCAGTAGGGTAAGGAAGATGTTTAACAAAATATATACCTACAGAGGCGGACTTAAATGCCATAGGCATTTTCTCCCAGTCAACCTTTGGGTGATGCAGAGACAAACATGGTAGGTGCAATAGCGAGAATTGAGGAATAAATATTTATTTAAATATAAAGATATACAAATACCTATTAAAAACTATAAATATAATATATACACCTAATTATATATAAATATAAGCACAAATAAGACAAACAATGGGAAAACATTACCGTTGTGATGATACTGCCAGCTTCTTGGGAATGTGCTTGCGAACTTTAACTATAAACGATAATCGGTTGGTCGCCATCCTGATTTCCTGGGTGAGCGCATTCCACATGGAGATAGACTGTTTCTATTGTGGTTGGCGCAAATATACTGAAAGTGGGAGGCTAGATAAGTGTGCGTTACCCAGGCCAGATGTTGTCGAAAATGGTCATTTGAATCTAATAGATAATTAGTTTTGCGGCTTCTGTAATTGTTGCGTACATTTTTAAATTTGTTGCACTTATAGTTTTTTAATTATTTCACAAAAACATTTCCTGCTGGGGTAACGTTATCCCAGCCAGACCTTTTTCTTTCTAATGGGAATATTTAAATAAATACTAGCTATAAAATTAGTTGTCTAGATGAAGTAAATGTTGTGCCTTATTTTGTATTTGTTCTTTCATCGGTTGCGAAGTTATTCGAGATTTTGCTGGGGTAACGTTTTTGGTTTTGCTAGATCTTTGAAACGGTTAAGCGGATTCTTATCATATTTTGTACGTGACTTCTTAGGAATTAGTTTAAATTTGTTCTGCAATAAAAAAACCAAAATAATGCACAGTTTAAAGGTTATTTCATTAAATAGAAAAACACTTTAATTGGTTCCAGCACTCTCAATAAGAGGTCTAAAGACTTACTTTAAACGTTATTTTAAAGCTTGTAAATGCCTTCAAATGTATGTGAAGTTTCATTAGTATCCTGTAAGTATTTAACAAGTTATGATGATATTCAGTTCTTCACGAGCACGGTCTTGATGCGCGCGGTGTTATTTGGCCACTGGATTGGATATATGAACTGAATGTTATGTCAATTATTAGTTGTTTAGTTCAGTTGTATATCAGTAAAATTTCAGCGTAGTACATTGGATAATTAATGAGATAATACGATTAAAGTCATTAGGAAGTGAATGACCGAGGTAACCCAACCAAGTTTAGGTGGTTACGAAAAAGCGAAATCGCAGAACATTATGCTATCTTTTGAAATGTTTAGTATAATACACCTTACAATTTCGGTACAGACGCGTACACTGTTAAATACTTAATAATATAATAATATCTGTACTATGAAAACATTATTATTATCTTCCAGTTGCATACTTATCAAAAATCACCGATATAACATGTCGTTCGGTGGGACGCGGGAGGGGTGGGGTGAAGGGGTAATTCATTGTTTGCATAGCGCACTAAACATGTTCCATAATCACATAATTCATCTTGTAGAGTGCGCGTGCGCTTCGGCAGTTCCGTTTCCTGTTTTTGCAAATATTTATCGAGTGCGTGAGAGCTAAATGAGACAATAAAACAGTAGGACTAACTGTGAGCATTTTACTACATTGTGATATCATTTAATATTACCTTTGATCTGTGATTCTAATTGATATAAGTAGGTATTAGTAGACATACGTAAGTTTAGAGTTAACTGAAAAAAGTCATTATATATAATTTATTGTCTGTGATCATTACACATTCCAATATGTGTATATTTAAATAAAAAGTAATAGAAAATTTCAAAATAGCAAAATTACTATCTGTAATTTTAATCTGTGATTGTTTTTAAGTATAAGTTTATTAATACTTTAAAAGTTCAGTTGAAATGATTATTTTACCTGTTAATAAAAATTCTTTAATAAACATGTAGTTTTTTTTTAAACTTGTGTACATGTCTGTACTAAATTTGTAACACTATCCTACATATTTTAGAAGGTACCATAATGTTCTGCTATTTCGCTTTTTCGTAACCACCTAAACTTGGTCGGGTTACCTCGGTCATTCACTTCCTAATGACTTTAATCGTATTATCTCATTAATTATCCAATGTACTACGCTGAAATTTTACTGATATACAACTGAACTAAACAACTAATAATTGACATAACATTCAGTTCATATATCCAATCCAGTGGCCAAATAACACCGCGCGCATCAAGACCGTGCTCGTGAAGAACTGAATATCATCATAACTTGTTAAATACTTACAGGATACTAATGAAACTTCACATACATTTGAAGGCATTTACAAGCTTTAAAATAACGTTTAAAGTAAGTCTTTAGACCTCTTATTGAGAGTGCTGGAATCAATTGAAGTGTTTTTCTATTTAATGAAATAACCTTTAAACTATGCATTATTTTGGTTTTTTTATTGCAGAACAAATTTAAACTAATTCCTAAGAAGTCATGTACAAAATATGATAAGAATCCGCTTAACCGTTTCAAAGATCTAGCAAAACCAAAAACGTTACCCCAGCAAAATCTCGAATAACTTCGCAACCGATGAAAGAACAAATACAAAATAAGGCACAACATTTACTTCATCTAGACAACTAATTTTATAGTAGTATTTATTTACATATTCCCATTAGAAAGAAAAAGGTCTGGCTGGGATAACGTTACCCCAGCAGGAAATGTTTTTGTGAAATAATTAAAAAACTATAAGCGCAACAAATTTAAAAATGTGCGCAACAATTACAGAAGCCGCAAAACTAATTATCTATTAGATTCAAATGACCATTTTCGACAACATCTGGCCTGGGTAACGCACACGCTAGATAACTAGGGGAAGTGGGAGAGTCAAGAAATGAAAACAATAGGTGGTCAGCGCCCTTTGCTCTCTGCGCTGGCGTATGGGCAACCACTTTAAAAGCGACCGATGCGCAGAGATTGGAAACGAATCGAATACAGTTATTGAGAAGATGGTCAAGTTTGTCGAGGAGATCTGCATTCAGGTCATAGTAGCACACATCACTATAATCAATGATAGGGAAAATTAAGGACTGCACACTGTCTTCGTACTTGATGGTAATAAATTTTCCAATCGGTACAAAGCCCACAGCGTTCCAATAACCTTCTGGCTTACCTTAGCGACTTGAGTACGCCAGTTCAGGGTTCTTTCAATGTGCAAGCCTAAGTCCTTCAGGTCAGTGCAGATGGCATACAGATGATATGCACACTGAAGTTCAGAAGTTGATAAGATAAATAGAAAACAGAAGAGGAGAAAGTAAACCGCCTTGAGGAACGCCAGTTTCCAAATTACACCAATATGAAGAAGAATCCCAAACAAATAATCGCTTTGTTTTGTTTGTAATTAATCTGATAATATAATTTAATAATCATAATAATATTCTTCATTTTTATTCTCTACGCTATACTCATTTTTTTATTCACTCATCCTTTCGCTCGCTTCACTCGAATCTAATAGAAATTAGATACAGGGTTCGATTCCCGACTCAAGTAGAATTGGTCAACTCGACTAATTTCTACAGACTGCTCACGTTCCTGACAATTAATCAAACTACTCCAAATTAGGTATCCTAAAATAGTTATTTTTATTATTTATTTAAACTTCTCGCACACAAGGAAGTACAAAGGCGGACTTAATTACACTTACTTTTATTGTTGTACACTGTTTTTAATTGCATCACCGACCAACATATATGTTACTTGTCTGACAGAACGAAGTTTGTGCTGGTGAATCCGAAAACTGAACTGCGAGCTCGAAATTTTTTGCCCCTTGGATAGGTTAAGTTTTCTTTTGACCTAAGTCATCGAAGTAACACTAAGGGCCTGTTTCACCACCTCCGATTAGGTTCTTGTTAACTTACTTGGCAGATAATGGTGCCGATTCCCTGGTTCACAAACTAAACTAAATTTAAGTTCAGTGCTTCTTTTTCTTTCTATTTCATTAAGAAAAGGCAGAAGATAAATTTTAGTTTAGTCCTGTCAAATTAATCGGCGCTTGACGTAAACTGACGTAATTTTAGTAGGCAAGTTTTTAATCACGTCTAAACTTGTATGGAGTAGTGACAGGCGCTGATTAATTTGACAGGACTAAACTAAAATTTATCTTCTGTCCTTTTCATAATGAAATAGAAAGAAAAAGATGTACTGAACTTAAATTTAGTTTAGTTTGTGAACAAGGGAATCGACACCAATAATATCCTACAAATTGTTCCATTTTTGTATTTATTCGGTAAGTAGTGACTATTCGGACATCGTGAAATAGGCCCTTATTGTTACTTCGATGACATATGCAGAAAAGGTTAAATAGCATTGAGAAAATCCACGATGTAAGAGCGAGAGAGCTCGATAATTTTTGCGCCATGCTTTAAAAAACTTTGTAACGCAACGACGCAATCAACGTAAGTCGTTAAGACGTCTTGCCGCGCGGCGAGTGACGATATTGGTCAAAGCCGATTGATTTATTAGTTTTGATGTCTATGCTCATGGGTGCTCCGCACCCACTATTTACCTCTCGCGAGTGCTGGAGCCCCCGAGCACCCACGGATGTAAGATTACTAATCTTCTCGGATTTTTCAATCCTTTAACCACTTTGCTCTGTATGTCATACTATTTGGTTTTCCCTCTTTTCCTATCTCATAATTCACCCCAAGTATTACGATGTTTCAACTTAGGTACTCAATAAAGATAATTTTCAAAAAGTATCATCCAAGAGGGTACGTCGTCCAACGCATGGAGCAGATGTGCGGTGGTTCTGTTCTTCAAACAAGGTGACAAAACCTTCCTGAAGAACTGTAGACCCATCTCACTTTTGAGCCACATATACAAGCTGTTCTCAAGGGTCGTCACGAACCGTCTCGCCAGGAGACTATGAGTTCCAGCCACCAGAACAAGCCGGTTTTCGAAAAGACTTCAGTACCGTAAACCACATCTATACTTTTCGGCAGATTGTGCAGAAGATCGAAGTGAACATTTGAGAACTACGAGAAAGCTTTCGACTATCTATATATGGGCAGCTCTGGCGGCCTCTCGGCAACAATGTCGAATTGACTGACGTTACATCGAAGTTTTGGGATGTTTGTATTGTATAACGCTGCCACGATGACTGTGCAGATCCAGGATAAGAAAACCAGCCCCATCCAACTGCTCAGGGGTGTGAGTCAGGGGGATGTGATAGTCCCGAAACTATTCACTAATGCGTTGGAGGACGTTTTTAAGACGCTAGACTAGACTGGACTGGACAGGGTATCAACGTGAACGGCGAATACATCTCACACCTTCGCTTCTGCTATTATGACGATGCATCGTCATAATAGCAGAAACGCTGGAACAGTTAGACCAGATGCTGCATAACCTAAATGGAGCCTCTCGGCTGGTTGGCCTTGGCATGAATTAGGATAAAACGAAATTCATGTACAGACGCCAGCACATCAAGCTACCCGAAACTGTCAAAATTTCCCAATCATATTTGAACCTTAAGTTTTAACAATAAAGTTGAAAATCTATTAAATAAATTTGACAGATTGTAGTAGCTTGATGTGCTGGCGTCTGTACTTACCTACAATTATAATTACTTTATTTTCAGGCAACTAAGGCCCATAGACAAAATACACAAAATAATCTTATAAAACATCACTACAAAATCAAGGTGCTACGTTGGGTCGGCGACGTATTGCGCTGAGTCGTGGTGTCATTGTAGCCTTCCGTGACAGCCGTCGGCCAAAATTCCTTTTTCATAAGAGTTGGAGCCCGCACCACAAGATTCTTTTGTGGTGCGGGTTCCCACTAAAGTGCGACTCCAATTAACACGTTTTGTCGAGTCAAATCCACATCGAAGGGTCGTTTCTCGCAGTTGTGAAGGAGTATGTCTACTTAGGGCATGTCATCCATCTCCAACTTTGAGAAAGAAGCCGACCGAAGGATCCAGTTGGGTTAAGCAGCGTTTGAAAAACTTCAAGTACCACTGACAACTTAATTTGGTGGGGTATACGCGGAGATTTAGTATGGAAAAGTAATGAAAGCTAATTTCTCTTAAAATACAACACTTAGGAATCTGAATTTTTGATCGCTATAACTTCTTTAAGAGCACTGATTTTTGTATAAATTTGGGAAGAAATCACAGAGTTTTTAACAGGGAAATCTTGAAGTGAAAATTTAACACCGTGACTACCGCCACCCCACCCAATGGCATGGTATATCTCGTTAACTACTGAAGAACTAATTTTGAATTTTGGGCACTAATTTTATCTTGCAAGGTACTAATTTTCTAGGTAGGTTTGAGGCAAGCGACAAGCTCCTCAAACTTGGAATCAACATTCAAAGTCGTGGTCCTGCTAAACGAGCGCACGAAAGTTATCATCGTTGATTTCTCGGTAAATATAAATGTTTCAGTTCTGTTTTTTTAACGCAATGAATCACATATAAAGGTACTAATTATTTGTATACTTAGAATAGCTGCAGCATGCCCCCTTTTATGGCGCTCATGGTGGTCCTGCTGAAGGGAGCGCGACTACGGCCGGACCACCTTCAAAGTCGAGATTCTCGAAAACTACTAAGGTATCAATTTTGTCGTTCGAGCACTAATTAGTACCAATTAGTTACTAAATATGGAAGCGATTGGCGTTGGTGGTCCTGCGGTAGTCACGGACATCAAAAAGGTGGCTGGGACAGACTGGATGGGGAAGGCACAGGCAGAGGACAGGGTGTTGTGGTGCACTATGGGAGAGACCTATGTCTAGCAGTGAACTGCGATAGATTGAGTTGATTTATTGCTTCATTAAAAAGTATGTCATAGCTAAGCAAAAAGCGTGGCATTGCTTTGGCCGTTTATATTACTAGCTTCTGCCCGCGACTTCGTCCGAGCCGAGCCTCTAACCTTCCTCAAGAATTAGGCTATCCAATGCAAAAAGAATTTTTCAAATCCGACTGGTAGTTCCGGAGATTACCTACATACAAACAAACAAATTTTACCTCTTTATAATATTAAGGGAACGTACCCATACTACGTGACCCATTTTTTTTTTACCAATTTTTTATCCCCCCTCCCCCCTCGGTGACCACCCGTAGTATATGCCAAGACGCCCCCTCCCTCTCTAGTTTTCACGTAGTAATTTTAAATATTATTTTAAATAATTTTTTGCAGCCAGAAAGTTAAATAAAATCATTTGGCTCATATTTGTCTTTATTAATATAGCGCTTGTCGCGTGACGCAAAGAGTGCGTATATACCTATAATAACAAGTGAGTTTTCAATCAGCTGACGTCGCGTCGCGGGATATGTACGTCAATGTTGCCACCTGCGAGTTTAAAAAGCGCTAAACGCTGCGCGCCATAT
Organism: Agrochola litura; assembly: GCA_949152395.1. Classification (NCBI taxonomy): domain Eukaryota; kingdom Metazoa; phylum Arthropoda; class Insecta; order Lepidoptera; family Noctuidae; genus Agrochola; species Agrochola litura. Next base: position 15,598,988 of record OX424493.1, read on the forward strand.
TTGAATATAGCTCGAAAAAACACGAGATTTCCCTGGAGGATATTGACTACGTAACAAAAACCTGAGCCTCCCCCGCCCCTGTGACCAAGCGTGGTATTTTGAAGAGCTCCCTCCCCCCTCAGAATGGGTCACGTAGTATGGGTACGTTCCCTATTAGTATAGATGGAATTGAGACCAATTCGTCTTATACAACGCGACTTAATATTCGAAAGTGGGATACGTGGATAAAATAGATGGGATGATGTTTCTCAACAAAAGAAGTTTAATAAATAGTACATTCTGTTCAAAATGTAAATGTACAACCACATCGATATTTTATTGGTTAGATTATAAAAATTGGACCACCTGTAAGAAGTCCGCTTCGTAGTGTAACAATATTACAAACAAAAATCTCTACATAACAGAACTTACAGATATTAGTCAACTTTATTTTATACATACTATAGTACACGATTATTTAACATAATATTTACCTAATATTATATTTATACATTCTATGTATAGAAGATAATAATTTTTCATTTTTTAATAAGTTAATAAAACTATAAAATATCTCTTCAGTTAAAAGTTAGGCATTTATAAGGCTAATGTAGGTATTGGAAACAATATTTGGTGGTTTTAACGGTCTCTTTAAATACAACACGAAGTATGTACCTATGCAATATATTATACATATAATTTATAAAAAAAGCACTTTGTACTTGGCTTTAATTTTAAAATAAATATTTAGGTTTGATTTTTAGATTTATCTTCCTATAAAAATCTAACTTCATTATCGTCACTAATCAAAGTATAAAAATATAAAATAATGTTAGAAAGTCAAGCACAACAATTTTTTTTTTTTAAATGAGTGCATCGCACTGGATCTAGAGTTTTAATTTCATTGCAATACTCAATTCTTGATTTTCTGATAATGGTTATAACTATGCAGGTGTTTATTGAGATTCTTATTCCAATTTGACAACAGTGCAACTCTAGACCCACGCCGCGCCACTTTATTGCAAAAACATAGGACAAAATATTTTCGTTTTATACAATTATAATATTTCTAAGCAAATTAAGATGAAACTAATCAAGACCAAATATAATAAATCCTGAACCTGACATTATAATGCAAGGGTTGATCTAAATTATCAGTTATTATTTTTTACCGAAAACTTAAAATGCAACAAAAAGTAATGATAAATATAATAAGCACTTGTAGTCAACACGTTGAATAACAAAACAGCATCATTTATTCATGTTAAACAAAGACAACTGGCTGATGCAATTACTACAGCTATCAGATTTGGCCGAGAATAATGTTGACCAGTTTTGAGGTTGCTTTCAAGAAAAACGATTTATTGAGAAGACGAAGGTCAGACATTAACAAACGATTTTAATAATGGTGTTTGTAAATGAATTAATGATGCTGAGTGTGATCATTTAGCTCCACAAGTACTTTCACAATGGCTAGCAATATTAGCTGCTCTAGTAACACTCCATTTAGAAATTCTACAACACAAATACTTCAATAGTGCAGTAATTAGAATAGATAACGCTTGTTTTTTTTGTGAAGTAAGAGAAACAGTGTGCTCATTATAATTTATAACGTATCTATAATTAAAACTGACTGCTACCAAATGGTCGAATCATGAATGAAATGTGACCCTCAGTTACTGGAAGCCTGCACTCTAATTGCGTAATACACGATCAATCATAATCTGAATCATTTTGAAAGAAATTGCTAATTCATTGCTTCAGTTAGAAAAAATTGTCTGCTCAACAACGTAAATAACTGTGCGTTTGTACTGGCGAAACATCACAACAAAACATGTTGAAATCTCTCGTTCCTGATAAATTTTGTATGGAACATTGACAGAAAAGATTTCAACATGTTTTGTTGTGAATGTTTCGCCAGTGCAAACGCACAGTAACACAATGAATGTTGTTGAACTGTCAAACAAAATGAAATGTTGAGATTGTGATAAGTCGTGTGTTACGCAATTAGGGTGCTGTTCAAGTCTTTATTTAATTATTTTGTTTAATCTCTGGCTAGCTATCGTGGTTGCATGACTAAAAGAACAACAACCAATCACATGAGTTGATCCGAGATTTGCCAACAGGTTTATTTGAATACACTTTCAGATACTGTGGTTGGATAGAGCTTGTAAAGTTTTAACGACACTGTGGAAACATTAAATATATAATAATGACATGCAACTAGTTAACTACTTTTTCAGAATCAATGTGTTCTAAATCTAATGCCATCAGACACCCATCGCGGTATTTTCTTCTATATTTATTTGAGTTATAAACCAAATTATGTAAACTTTATACCTATGTTTATGGCCTACTCTAAAGCACGTCAACAATAAAACTTTCCTTCATTCATTGTTAACAATTACTAAAATATCTAACAACACATAAGTAAGTAAAGGTTTAGGGCATCAGCAATTTTGAGAAAAAACAGTGTTATAAGTAAACAATTTTACAGACAGTGTAAAACGGAATGTTTTTATGCTATTGCAATGATTTAATAGAAAGTTAAACAAAACAAATAAATGTTCTCCTTGTTAATGAAACCTTTTGCTGAAAAATTTTAAAACTCAAAGAAAATAAAATGAATAGAAATAAGTTAATTTTGGCCTCAGTGAAAACAGGTTTTGGTTTTTTTAAAACAAAGACTCATTTTAAAACCTAACTCATGAGTATAATCCAACAATAACTAAGTCGATGGATGAATTTTACTATCCTTAATAATTATAATTTTCTTATCTCTTATATCCTTTCATAAACTATCGGCTGCAAAATAACATTAATGCATTCCTAGCTTCATTACTCTTAATTCTAACTAAATAAATCTTATTTACAATGTCTATAATATAATTGTTCAATCATTATTAAATACAACATCACCCTATATTCCCCAAAGAAGGAATTTATCATATTTTTATATATTTTGTCCATAACAACATTCAGTTTCATTCGAGTTACTAAAACGAAGGCGGGCGTCATTCTACGCGAGACGTTTCTGGAAAGTTGTCGTCCAAATAGTTCTGTAATGAGTGCGCCTGATGTCCTAAGTGAGCACTCAAGTCGAATGTGTTCTGATCCCCGAAGGTGTTGTGCACATGGTGCGGCTGCTCACGGAATTGACCAAAAGTCCACGGATCACTTAAATCGTCATTAGGTCTTTGAACACTACTGTCGAACGAGGGTAAACCGGGCCATGTCTGTGGCGATGGCGTGTTAAGCATGGCGGGAATGTTGTCAACTCGTGGCGGCAACGGAGCCGGCTCCGTGCTGAATGATGACGATCCCCAAACCAGTGACTCGATGCTCGCGTTTGTGTTGGCGCTAGTCATCTGATTAAATCTGTCTATTCCCCAAGAGCTGGGAATCTCTGGTTGTGGTGCACTACTGTGCATCATATCAAGCGCTTTATTTACAGTTCTTCCGTATATGTCTTGTTGCCTTCCACTAATTGTAGGTCTCGCGGCCGAGCCTCTATCCGGACTAGGTAAGTGACAATCTGGTCGCATCATCGGGCTGTAGTTACCGACTCCAGGGCTCTTTTTGTTACTATAAGTCACATCTACACTTGGTCTGGGTGAATAAGGGCTATGGTGTAAGCGGTCTTGTCGCGACATTGGACTATGTCCCGGAGTTTTATTCGGATTGTTTCGAAGGTTATCGCTTTTTAAACCGATTCCTGGGTCGGGACTAGCATGGGTTGATGGATGAGGTGAAAATGGTGGGTGATGTTTGGGCATAGGACTGTAGTTTCCGGTGTTCCAAGCACTAGACTTCTGCAACTCTGGTTTAATAATTTGACTTGTATCTGGGCTTGGTTGGGCCGAATAGGGACTAGGTTGTGACGAGTATGGGCTCGGCTGAGTCGAATACGGACTGGGCTGTGTGGAATAAGGGCTAGGTTGAGCAGGACTTGGTTGAGCTGAATAGGGACTCCTTTGGGAGGAGAATTGACTGTCTTGGCGGGGCATAGGACTATAATTACCATAATTCCAGCTATTAGGATTCTTCATATTATCTTGTTTGATACTATAGGTTTCAGGACTAGGTTTATTATCGTGTGAGGTGGTTGGACTACATTGCTCTATAACTTTACCATGTTTTACTTTAGTGTGAGTTTCTAACCTACTTAAAGGACTGGCTTCAGACTTATGTGTGGGTGTGGTTTTAAACTGTCCGAGATTCCACGAGTTACTGCTTTTTTGGCTTTGATTTAATAACTCTGTCTGGACATCTGGACTATTTTGTACTTGACTGTCTGGTTTTGCGACTGGACTAAAATGGGGACTTCCAAGGTCTTTAACGGGATCCGACCTAGGGGTCGAGGAAGAATCTGGTCTTGACTGTGTAGCGGGACTTAATAGTTTTGGAGTGGTTCCCCTTGTAGATCTCTTCCCTTCAGGTACCGTAGCTATCATTTCCTTGCCGGATTTTCTTTCAAGTGTTTTACTATCTGGAGAAGATCTTACTGGCGTTCTTTTTGAAGACGATTGCTTATCTGCCACAGTCGAAGGTGACTCTGAAAAGCTTTTCGGTTCTTGAAATACGGAAGACGAGGTTGTATCCGTTGTTGGTGTTGATTCTGTTTTGATGTCAGATTTATCGGAAACGTCTGCAGAGGGCTCTTGTTTGGCGGCTTCTGATTTCGAATCAGCTGCTGACTTTTTAACGCCTTTCTTTGTCTTTGCACTCTCCTCTTCTTTTTTTTCTTTGGCTTTTATTTTTTCCGGATCTAAGCTATCTTTGAGGTCTTGTATTTCATTCCCCGTGTACAAGCGTTTCATTCCTCTTGGAAGAGCGCGACAAGAGCTAAGGTTTATGGACTCAATATGGGGACATTTGAGAAGAACTTTCTTTATCGGTTCCAAGGAGACTGATGACCCACACAAGTTGAGTACTCTGGAATAATAGGGATATAATTAAGCGTGACTTCAGCGTTAGAGTTGCCTTATTCTAGACTAGCGACACGACCCTGCTTCGCACGGTTTTTACGACTTGGCAAAACATCGAAATTTCTTTATTATATGTAGTTTAATATAAATGTATTATACATATAAACCTCCCGAAATAAATTCTCTACCTAACTGATGGTGAAAGCTGCATCAAAATCGTTGCGTTGTTTGAAAGAACGGCGCGATCACGCATACAGACACAAAAAAGCGACTTTAATTTATAATATGTATAGTTGATTGCAACGTTTCCAGTGTAGCTTATTTTCTGATTATGTACTAAGTCTATTCTAGTCCCGCTGCAGGGTAAAGGCCTCTTCTCATACAGAGAAGGCACGAGCATTGATCACCACGTTTGCTCAAGACGGGTTGGCGATTTCAGACTTATATTAACTATAAGAGCAGGTTTCGTCACGATGTTTTCCTTCACCACGGTCAGTAATGTGGGGAGTAGGACTTACTTGAGCTTGCTGTCGGGCGAGTCGGCGAGCGCGGACACGGCGTCGTCCAGCACGCGCTCGGCGGAGGCCCACGACAGGTCCAGCTCCAGCAGGCTGTGCGACCACTTCTCGCAGATCAGCTCCAGGCACGCGCTGCTTTGACGGGTCACGTTGCAGCCTACACATACAAATTCATAATAAAAATAATATGTAACAATATAATGTATGAAGAATTTTATGTATACCGTATACGTTTGAATGAGGCGTTGCTAAACCAGTGCAAACGTGCTTTATTGTTATAAAGCACGTTTGCACTGGTTTAGCAACGCCTAATTAGCTAAGGTCTAACCTAAGCAAACACCCCATTCACCATTCGTTTATCGGTAGGCTACTTGTAAGCTTCGAAATCTACATTTTTGTCGCTTGTCAAGCCTCTTCTTTGTTTACCAAAATCAAGAGCAATTTGTTTTTGCGACGACTTACGAAAGTAAAGGTGAATTATAATCTTCACTAGTGACGATACTTATACGGGAAGAATTTTTTATCACTATCCAAATTTAAATGATAAGTTATTTGGTTAAAATAATGATAAAAGTATCACTCAGTTCTAAAATATTGAGATATGGCATCACAACGTTGTCTTAAAAAGTCTGCGACAATCAAGCGTGTGTTACCGCCAAGGAAGAGATGTTGCAGGTCCCAGGCGGGCACCCTGACGAGGCCGGAGTCCGTGAGGCGCTGCAGGCCGCGCAGGTCCAGCAGGCGCAGGCGCGTGGCGCCGCGCACCAGGCGCGCCAGCGCGTCGTCGCCGAGCCGGTACTCGCCCACGCCCACGCGCTCCGTCGCCGCCTCGCCCGCTATCGACAGTTCTTCCAGCTGTGGCCAGCCTTTGCATTCCATCTGTGAATAATGAGGTCCAAAATAATAACAAGTTCAACGTCTGCGAATAGCAGTATCTTGGGCTTGTAACTAGATCAACCATGCTAGTAGCTGATAGTGTCCAAAATATATAATAGTGTAAAAGTAACATCATCATTTATTCATCATCTTTTGAATTGTAACGTCGGTTATTAGAAAGATGAAGCTAACTGCCCATTCTGAAGCGTGTAGGTTCCTACGGAGAACAGGCAAGAAACTCCGTGGACACTCTTAAAAAAATTATTTTTACAAAATATTTGTTACATAATTAATGTTGAATTTATAATTATACGTGAGAAAAATGTAAAAAGACGTGCACGTTAATAGCGTCTAGAGTAAAAGCAAAAAGACAAATAAAATAATTAAACAGTATAGTATTAAGCTGTAGCCATAGCGGGAATAGTCGATATAGATTAAACGAACCTGCTGCGAGGTGGTGGCATTGGCCAGCACGAGCTGTGAGTTGGCAGCTCGGAACACTCTCATCTTGGGACAGCCCTTCTGCAGCGCCTCGAGCGGCACGGCGGCCGGGTGCGACGCCGCCAGCGTGCCGGATATGTCCAGCACTTCCAGGTTGATGCAGTAACTCTGGAAATTTATACAATATAGTTTACTATTTAGTTAAAATGTCAATGAATTAATCATAATAATATAACGGGTGTAAAACTGACGAAGCCGAGAGTCACATGTTCTTCACGTTATTATTTAAAAAAAAATTGTACTGTACCATACATGGGTACTTTTTGTTACAGAAATAATGAAGGCCGCAGTTCCAACCTTTTTTGATAATGTTTTACGAAAACAAGTTTTGAATGTTATGATTATGACTTAACTTTTAAACGCCCACGATCCCTGTACCACTGCATTTGCATGCACCCATAAACACAATGTTTTGCGTGCGATACATTGCGCACTACCGTAAAAAACAGCGAATTTTCACATTAAAAAAATTCATTTGATGTACAGAATGCGTACATGACGGTTTTTTTACAGACTGTACCTACATATACCTATATGTATAAGATAATTGTGGCATAGGGATCCGTTGACGAACAGACACCGGCAGACGCGGCCCGTCTTAATTAATGGCGGCTCCTGCCATTAATTGAAAATTTCCACCGCCTGACACAAGGTAGTAAAATAATTTCCGTGTAGTCAAAGTCCTCATCCTTAAGGATCTCCATACAAAAAAGGGATAAGAATAGAGGAACCTCCACACAATGCGTGCGTATCCAAGGTCAAGGCGTTCGGTATCAGCACTATTTACTAACACGACTATATTTCACATGCTCGTAGGTAGCCACATGAGCAAGGTAGATAGATATTAGCAACTACTTATTATTAGTATATGGCCTTGTAAATGGAAGTCTTTAAACAATAACAAATAATGTTGTTTACAGTAACACACGTGACGTAATGGGATTGCCCGCCTATTTAACCAGGAAATTCCAAAATAATTACGTGAATAAAACTAAAAATTGGCCAAATGCGAGTCGGAGTCGCACACGGGGGGTTCCGTACCACCGTACTATACGGCCGATATAACTTGGCAGGTCTGAACATAGGCACTACGAACTTTCGCGCATGTTCTCTCATTTACACTCGCCTCATGTCATCATTCGATTCCTAAAAGATGTTATTGCGCAGCCTTCTGCGCGAAGTTCGGAACTGCCAAGTTAAATCGGGCGTATTGTACTGTATTTCTATTTTCTTAATGTCCCTCGGGAATCATCGCTATTCCGAGTACAAACGAATGCTAATTTCCATGTCCATCAATTATTATTAGATGTATCTTGTATAATCATTTGAATTCAGAACTACTTTATTGTTGTTTTGTTTTGATTTTCGTGTGAACTATTTTCCTAGCTGTCGCACCTGCGACTTTAGCAGCTTTCCTACCATTTTTAAAGTAAATTTCATTAAGTTAAAGAAGTATTAACAACTCTATAGACTTCCAAGTCGATTGAGAGCGTCTGGTCTGCACCAAGTGCAAAGGGCAACTGATAGAAATCAGACGACTGAAGAAATACGAGGTTTGTCGAGGGACATTACGAACATAGTTGTACTGTACAATATTTAACACTACGTTTTTTACTTTAGTAAAAAAAATACACGTTTCTTGTATGGGGACCCCTTTAATTTTAACTCTATTTTATTTTTATTACTTTTTGTTATAGCGGCAATAGAAATACACAATCTGTGAAAATTTCAACTGTTTAACTATTACGGTTCATGAGATACAGTCTGCTGAGAGACAGACGGACGGACAGCGGAGGCTTGGTAATAAGGATCCGTTTGGCGAACTTCGGGTACGGAACCCTAAAAAACAAAATATCGAATCGAACTTTAATTGAGGAATAATTCAGTAAATAATGTAATGTTATTAAACCACACATTATTTAAGGTACCTAATTTGCTCCGGTCACCTTTCAGTAGTAGCCAGGGTTCAGAAAGTGATCTGGATGAGGTAATGGATGCTAAGTTCCATTGTTATTATTGTAAGCATTTAAGTCTCGATGACAAGCAAAGACCTCCCTTCTCTCTTTCCACTTTTCCTAGTCTGCTGCGATTTTGGGGAATGCTTTAGGGGAGGCTCATCCAGCCAGATATTTCATACCGCGTTGCTGTCTCCTGCTATTGCAGTGGATCCTATCCACTGACTAGTTGATTTAATCAAATGCTCCTACAAAATGCAACAGATATGACCAGCCCAGTTCCACTATAATCTACGGTACTTACGAATAGTAATTATTATACAAGGTAGATTGTAAACATACCGCTATCGACTGCAGTATCTGCGGCATAGCTATGAACTTGTTGTTCGCTAGCATGAGATGCGTCAGTCTGGCGCCGAAGTTCTCCGTGATGCGCGCCATCGACGCCGCTGACATGCACGTACTCGAACCACCCGTTTCAGACTGTAACAATACATACATTAATTGCTGTAATGTAGAAACTTAACCGGCGAAATGTGGTTGTAGCTTACACCAACGCCTAAACCTTCGGGATAACAGCCGTAATGTTACGTTACGTTCTATAATTAGGACCAATAAGGAGGGTATAGGTACCTACATTTCCGTTTCCGTCAATGAATAAACTATAGAATCAATTACTTTATTTGGAGCACAAAGATTTTAATTCAAATCATACTCATGAATTATTTCAATTTTCTTCTTTTCGTGGGGTTAGTGACTAAACTGGTGTCAGAGTTTTAAATGCCGCTCATGGGCCTCTGATTTGGCTTCACATGCCGTCGAGAAATATCTCTCAGGCATGCCGGTTTTCTCACGATGTTTTCCTTCACCGTTTTTGAAGCAAGTGATAATTATACAATGTGCACATCAATCCGAAAAGTTAGAGTTGCATGCCTTGGCTTAATTCAAAGTTATGAAAGTAGGTATCCATTAAAGGTGATACTTAGTCTTAATTGGCACATCTTGGACATAATGTGGTAACTAAAAGGATTATCTTCTCTATGAAGGTCATCACATATCATACCGTCAATGACAAGTCAATCCTCTGCAGCTTGGGCAACGCCTGCATGAGGTCGAACAATTGCTCGGAGTTGATGCGACTCCAGCCGGCGACGCTCAGCTCCACCAACTGAGGACAGTAGTCAGCGACGCAAGCTAGCACCCACGACACGTTGCTGACTTTCCACTGAGCTGTAGAGCAGGATGAATCTCGATTAGTAATAATAATTTGTGAAGGATGATATTGGGCATCGCTGTTAACACTAAAGCGCAAGCCACAGTGGGAACGAAGCGAAAAGCTAAGTTAATTTAGCTTTATTCCGCGTATTTTTATACTCCGGTTTACACCGCGTACTATGAACGGAAGTATGAAAAGACACGGCATCTTCTACTTCGGTTCCAATTACACTAATTCCCTTGAGTGATAGATGTGGTCTGTATAGATAATCTAACCACAGACCAACCGATTTTAATGCTAGGCCTTCAAAACGGATGAAGGTAGAAAAAGCTAAACTCTTTTTGAGGGAGCCGTGTCGGCAATAACTATAATATCATCATCATCAGCCTATAATGTTCCCACTGCTGGGACACAGGCCTCCTCTCTGTGAGAGGGAGTGGGCCGTAATCCACCACGCGGGCCCAGTGCAGGTTGGTAGATGTCACATGTTTTCGAATTTTCGGTTCTAGGACATGCCGGTTTCCTCACGATGGTTTCCTTCACAGTTTTGAGAGCAGTGGTGATGAAATAATTTACACAAAGTAAAGCGCCTGTCTGGGTACGAACCTACGACGTACAACTCGTAAGTCACGGCCGTTACCACTGGGCCACCACTGCTCTACTGACTATAATATAATAGCTATTAAATAACATTGCTTGAAACCGAAAATTTTAGCAAGACACCAGTAAACGAAAGCAAGCAGTGTAGGTTGTGTTAATATCAAAATACTCTTTTTAAATGTATCACGCAACAATATAAACCAGCACAATTATTCACTTACCAATATTTAAGGTTTGACATTGTGGTAACCGGTTTTCCAGGAGCCACACCAGTTTGTAATCTGTTTTACATTTTTCACTAGTGTATTGCGCAAGGTCTACATTCTTCCACAATTCTGGTCTACAGCTCACACTGTGCCATAACTTACATACTCTACCAATTCTGAAAAGAAATGTAAAAAAAGAGTGAGTATTATGTGTAAAGATTAGTTACATTGTCAATATATTATAGACTGCCTGGAAGTGTTTACCTGATCACAGAAGGCAATGTGCCCTGAGAGGCCACAACATATTCAAATATCTGTAATAGAATCTCCTTAGGCATAGAATGTCCCCAAGGACTTTGTGGTCCAGTCTCTTTACGTTCAGCTCCACTAATTCTAGTTCTTTCAGTCTTTTCACTTTTCTCTGCAAAAATGTAACATTGAAGAGTTAAGATATGTAAATTATGAAGATTGCTGCTTATCAATACAATGTATGTAGATGTAAGTGTTTGTGAAAGTATTGTGTACTCACATTTATTAAGAATAGGTTACAAGGTAAATTTTGGTAAGTTTCTTACACAAGGATATCAAAAGGCATCGAGACCGAAAATGCTCATAGGTATCAGTAGTATACAAAGGCTATGCTATCTTGTTATCTCCTGGCGGTAATCAAATGCAAACATGCAGCTGAGGTAGAACAGACGGGAGTTGTAGTGCTATTTGGGAGAGTCCTATATGCTTAAAATAAGTTAAAAAAAATAACAGACTGAGTTGAGGATGTACTTACTTTGCTTACTTTTAGAACTGGTTGCTTTCTTAGGCTTAGGAGTCTTGGGTTGCGGATGGCGCGGCTTTGGTGCGGCGACGCTCATGGCGGCGGCGGTGTCACCACGCGACGGGTCATACTCCTCACCAGAACTCACGCTAACCGGCGACGCCACCATCTTCTTCTTAGATTTCCTTTGGCCAATATCGGCAACCGATGTTGGCGTTGGTGTTACCTGTAATATTAGGTTTATTTCAAATGAGGTGTTTTATAGAATGTGTAGCTAGTTACAATACTATACAACACCTATATTTAGACAGAACGAAAATTCTCTTAAGTCTTTAGATAATTTTTTAGACTAAAGACTACAAACTGAATTACTGAACTGTGGTTTTACTGCCATATTGCCGTATCCATCCGAAAATAAAGGCTTGTTCACATTATGTTAAATAATAAATTAAACAAGATAGGTACAGGATATAAACTGCTTATAATTTCAAGAAAGTAATTAAGTCCATTAAAGTAAACTGGTAAAGGGACTGCCTGAACCAACAAGGTCCAGTGTGCACAACCGCGATTGCTGAGCGAGTCTTGGGTTCGATCCCCATGCCAAGAAAAATGTTATTTGGGTTTTCCATTACGAATTTCTTAGTAGGTACCTGGAGTCCAGATTTGTGCCTGGATAATGGCACATGAGACTTGAACATAACAAGCAAAATGTGTTTACAGGTGTGCTGTTATGATTAAATTAAACATGATTTATTTATGACATTACAATATTATAACATAGCTTTACTTTTTAAGGACATGCAATAGGAAGTGTTTTGTTTGTGTTGGTGGCAAGTGATGACCACTACAATGTAAAATGGTAATCCGAAGAATACCTAATAGCAGTTTAGGGTAAGTTAATGGTGTGCTATTTGCCACATGTTTCCCAAATAATCCAACTGATTTATCAGGAATACAATGTTATACTAATAAAAAACATAAACAAGAGTAGCCACAGTAGATGAAAACTATTAACCAAATCTTTTATCACTTTTCCTGTTTTATTTCATAAGCTGACATTGTATAATCTTATCTGGAAGCAAAGTTCCGTGTATTAATAATAAAGGGTTAACAAGTGAGGCAGTGAAGGGCTACTTGCTGCTGCATGATCCTAAAATGAGCATTGCATACAGAAGCTTATGGCCATTTTATGGTAAGGTAAAAGAAACAATTTATAAGGTTAAAAGCAATGTATATTATGGACTCAATTATTTGGAATTTCTATTATGAATGAGCTTCAAAATTAAAAATATTTAAAAAAAAGTTATCTTAAAATTGTAAAAAAACCGAACTCACTAGTTTAAAGGTCAAAGCGCGTCCGAGTATCACCCTTGGCTGCATTGTCGTTGGTACAAAATAAAATAGTAAATATTAAGTCATAACTACACAAATACATTAACTTTTTTTTACAAATAAATTCATCAAACTGGGCATCCAAATAAGCCCCATTTTCATTATAGTTTAGATCTTTTTTGTTGGCAGTTTAATAACTGAGTTGCTATGCTGCTAGTTTTCTACTTTCTCCAATTAATTATTTCATTATTTTATTATGGACACAGTAGATGTTAAACTTAAAACTGTACATTCATACAATGGATACTGCATAACAATAGTAATATGCAACAATCTACCTTGTTCAAACATAACTCAGTTTATTTTGTGAATAAAATTGGAAGGATTCATACTGTTTTAAGAATAATCTAAATGATTTGCATTTTTTTCCCTGTTATTATTATATTTCTTTGTAAGTTTTTAATATCCAAAGATAACAAAGTATGGATGTAATTACATTATACCAATCCTATTCAATACAGTTAAGATTACTGAAATTGCGTTACAGTCTCTGGTTTGCCCAAGCAACATTTCTCTACAATGCTGCCGCTTTTTGTATTATCATTTGATCACACAGCTGTTTATTGTTTGTTGTAAAATTTTGTAGTATCATCCAAGTAAATATGTGGTTATGGTTGCTTGGTAAATTATATAGATCTACAGATATTTAATTAACCATGACATTATTATTAACTATGAGACTAAAAACATAACTGGCAAAATGTGGGTGTAATATACTTCTCTGCCTACTCTCTTGGGGAACACAGGTGTGATGTTATGATTTATATATGTGTTTATCATTAATCAAGAACTCATCTGAGCTACATACTGCAGGGGTCATAGAACTTCTGAAATTCTAAATGTTGTCATCATAATACTCCTAGATTATTACAGAAAATGCACCCATTTTTAGTGAATAAAAAAAATATAAAAGATCACTGTACTTGTATGTTGAAGTGATACACCTATAAGTTTACTTTTTCCCACTGATCTAAGAGTAAATTGAGAATAAAGTGTGTGCCAGCAGATAGTGTTTTTTTTTACCACAATGATGAAGCTCTTGGCCTTTATCTCACCTGTGTTTACTATCCTGAAGGTAGCTGCAATAGCAAGCAGTTACTATACCACCCTACCAGTATCAATGCCAATACACATAAATAGTTTTATCATAAAGGGCCAATATACTCAATGATGAATACAACAAAAAAATATTTTTGTAACAAAATTAAGACAGTTTGTAATTAACAAATGTTTATGTAACCTATCCAAAACAAGTTAGGTATAACAACATAAAAACAAGTTACAGCTGAGAATGGAAAGTGGAGTTCGATATGCACTGTGTTACTCTTACATTGAATGCATTGTGAGCAAATATAGCAGTTTATGTATTGGCTATAGATTGAGCAGATTGCAACAATGATTGATATTCACAGAGGTTTACTTTGTCTAGAGAAAGTGTAATAATAACACTGTTGTTTTAAGATTATGTGTGAATGAATAGTATTTTGAATAACTATAGAATAGCAAAAGTAACATTTTTAGCAAAACCCCCAAATTCTAATACTATATTGTTTCATATTTGTCAGCATTTTGCATTTACATTATGTCTTTTTAGAATGTATAGTTAAGTCGCTAGCCAACCTTAAAAGGCAAGTTTAGGAGAATAAAGCAACTACTTACAGTTTCATGAACACTTGTCCTCCTAATCTTAATCTTCATAGAGTTAGTATCCATTATCTGGCTTCGATATGTGGGTGTGCTCTCAGACTTCTTCGATTTCTTTTTACTTCGTGAACTGCGTATGTCCAACATAGACCTTGGCTTGCCACTACACGGTATAACTGCATGAGCTCTACGCTCTCTAGACTCCTTTTTACTCTTTTTTGTTGATAATTGACTAAGTTCATGACTGTACGGTTTACCACTTTGTCGCGGCATATTAGTTAACGGTAACTTTGAATTGCGCTTGAGCTGTTCATCCTCTGAACTTTCACTATCTTCAGCATCTTCTTCCTCCACTTCCTCCTCCTCCTCTTCCTCAGCCTCCTCGTCGTCGTTATCATCCTCCTGACACTCACTACTACTCACTAAATTCAAGTTTTTACCACCTTTCACTTGTGACACAACACTATGTTTAGAATGTGTTCTATATGATGAATCTTTTGATGAGTCTTTTCTCCTTTTACTTTTTGGAGGAAGACAACCATTCACGGTTGAGGATTGAGAACTCTGTCGGGAGTGGTGCTTATGCTTCCTGTGTCGCGGCCGCGTAGGATTCGGTAGTGCCCCATTAACCACTTGCGCCTTATGACTGGCGATTTCGTCTATGCTCTGTTCGAAATCAGTCTCCAGCTTAACACCAGAGCCTGACTCGACTTCTTCTTGGTCGGAGTCAGCGCCAGACCCATCAGTCGCCAGCTTAGGTAGACGAACCTCCGGGAAGAGGTCCTTGCGGACGGTGAGCCTTGCGGCCTCGTAACCGCCGTTCACGGGACTTGATCGATCAGACATACCGCCCGCCTCCCGCCGCCCTCGCGTACCACTTCTACAAACCACTCACCTGTCCGCGAGGTAAACAATCAGTTTGACACATCACATTTTCACTTTTGTGACCAAGCAATTCACCGATCGTTATGCGATGGCATGAAAAGGTAAATGATTGTCGATAATCGATGTGCGAAACATTATAATTACTTCAGTTTACACTTCTTGTGAGTCCCAAACATCTTTTTTTCTTCACATATTCGCATTTTAGGTCATCCATGTTCATGTAACGTTGTGATTGCGAAAAACAAAGTACAGATCATTTTCGCGGACACTTGTACTTGAATATTTGGTGATGACACATACAATGTACGATTTTTGAAAGTATGAACATAATACACACTTATTTTTAATTATTTTCGTTCACTACGAGTTGATGAAAACTGTTGACCTTGTTTAGAAGCTTATTATGTTTCAAATTTTAATCAACAGATGCAGACATTGTCACAAAAAAAGTTGTACTTGCTTAAACGCAGTAGCCTTGGAGCGACGTTTACTTTACAGAGTTAATAAATGAAAAATTATTAGAATCCAATATTATGCAAGTTTCAACCTTGCTTCTCATTGGTTCTATTTAGTAAGAGATTATAAATGAAATGATAAAATTATACTTCACAAAATCATCGTATTCGATTCATAAAACATTCATGATAATACCTCTTTTCAAGCATAATACCAAATGTCAAACGGCTGTGTTTTCTATTTCATCGCTGAGTGTTGTCCATGAAAATCAGAGATGGCAGCACTCGTTAAATTTACAGAAATTCAATACCAAGAATTTGTTGTTTTTTAGCATTGCTTCTCTTTCTCTCAGATCTTATACGATATTGTCTGTAGTAGAAATTAGTTACATTTGTTGTATCTAAAATGATATTGGTTAGTTACATTGTTTAGTATTCATTGAAAAACTCGGAAATGTTAAAGTGTGGGCGATTTGTGACGACGTGTGTGTTCAATGTATTGTGTGTGACGTTCATCAATAGTGATAATGATAACCTACACGGTCTTTCTGTAGCAGAGTACATAACGGGTGAGTCATATTTATATTTATTACATTTGCTGTTTATACATATCGATGATCTCACACATAAAATTGTAATACTGGCTTACACTTCATTGCTATGCTTATTAGGTTTCGTCAACAAACTAGGTACCTGTTCATTATTTTGTTTCCTACTTTAATTCTAAAGTAAAATAAAATAAGTATTCTGTAGTTACCTACCTAAATATGAATATGAAGCTAAGTAGTTAAAAGTATTGAGTAGGTAATATAAGTAAAAGCAATAAATTTTATAGGTGCTGGGTGATAGAGGAATGTTTTTGGTGTAGGTACAATACGGTAACCGCATAATAAAAGTACATGGGTAGGTGGTACGGCTGATAGTAAAACGAGGTTTCTACATAACAGTTAAAAATCTTAGCTCACTATAATGTGCTATAGATCCGTGCTTTTAGTACCTACACCGTAATAATCTATTTAGGTACCTACCTACCTATATCTTACCTGTATAGGTACCTACTAACTTTGTAATTATATTTTAAAAATTCGGCCAAATTCGTGTCGGACTTGCTCGGACCACACACAGTGAAGAGTTCTGCTGTGTAGGGACACATTTCTTGCGACTTTTTAGAAGCGCATATCTCACCAACTATTGGCAAATATAAAAAAAACCGGCCAAGTGCGTGTCGGAACACGCACAATGAAGGGTTCCGTAGTTCGGATGATATCTCAAGAACAAACTTATTATTGTAGTTGAATAAAGGCCTGTTCAGTTCTTAGGGAAAGGTTTGTTCCACCTTCTGGTTAGTCACCACAGACTATAATTATATACTACTCAAAACAAAATAAGGGCCACTATTTATTTTACATTTCAGTGTAAATTATGAACATTAACTACCTAATTGTTATGTAGCAAAATATTGATGTTAGAAAAAAAAACGAACTCTTCGACATCTAAGTCTTAACCTCTTTGATATTATGATGCCACAGAGTTATGCTTGAGATATTGAGATCAAATGCTGGCCATAATTTAAAAAAAATAAAACCCAAAACAGTGGCACTCCGGGAGTGCCGACAGAAGCGGAAACTTGAACAATTTGATTGTGCAGGAAATACTTTCAATGAGTAACGGTAACAGTGTCGCGAATTCAATTGTTTTTTCCCCATCTCAAAAATGCCCAACGCGCCAGAAGTTTTCACTTAAAAAGAAACTTTTAATCTTGTTTCGATTTTTCTATAAGTTTTCATAATTTTGTTTAGTTATCTTGTTAAAACAACATCTTGCGTTAAATTCCACAATTACGAAGACATGGAATGGACACAATTAAGGCTCCTTCAAAGAAGCGCGACGCGGCTTTTGTGTGAGCCTTTATAGAAACGAGCCGCAACAATAATCCAAAAAAGAAATTCGTAGCGGTCTGTGGGTTTGCAACTGGGTTTTTCTCGAATATCTATTCAAAAATTATGGAATCGCTTCCAAGAGATCGGCAGTGTTGCAAGAAGACCAGGTTCAGGTAGAGTTCGCATTACAACTGTTCACGAGGATCTGCTAAGTGCCCGCTGAGAACGCACAGTAGTGACGGCTCGTAAGTTACAAAATCGCCTACGGTTGACAACGGGTACTCGTGTCAGTGACCAAACTATCCGGAATCGATTGCACAAAGACCAAACTTCAAAACGATGATTTGTTGGAATTCTTTTGTCCAGGGCTCAACGTGCCAATCGTTTAAGTTTCTCCCATCAATACGGGGGTAATAATCAGTGGGGCATGGTGCTTTTCACCGACGTGTGCAAAGTTTTTTTTAAAATTATGATTGCTGCATTAGGGTGTGGAGACGACGCGGTGATTTTCGATTTTCGGAAGCCTGCATACATGAAGTGGACCGTTTCGGTGGTCCCAACGTAATGATTTGGGGTGGGATTAGCTTACACGGCAAAACTGAGCTCGCTATTTTAAATGACGGTTCCGTAACTGCTCAGCGTTACGGCGTTACATTGAGGAAGTCATTAGGCCTCATGTGATCCCATTTGCACAGTAAATGGGTCCTGGGTTCGTCTTGATGTAGGACAATGCCCGTGTACACATGATCCAGTCTGTGCTGGAAGACTCTCACATTCAAGTTTTACCGTGGCCAGCAAACAGTCCGGACTTGAATCCAATCAAACGTAAGTAGGACCAATTCAAACGAAGGGTTAGATAGTGAGCAAGAGTTCTGCAACCAGCAGCAACTGATTGACGCTTTGAAAATTGCCTGAGAAAAGATTCCAGCTGAAAACGTGAGGCATTTGATCGAGAGCATGCATTCCAGGCTTCAGGAGTGCATAGATAAAAGAGGAGGGGCATACGCGTTATTACAAAACAGAAAAAGTAATAAAAAACCGGCCAAGTGCATGTCGGACCACGCACAATGTAGGGTTCCGTAGTTGAGATGAATTTATCCCAAGAACAAACTTAACTTTGTAGTTGAAAAAAAAATCTTTCATACAGAATGTATGGGTGAACATGTTTTTACAACCGCAAATTGAAGTTGGTCGATTATTACTCGTTAACTAGTAAAGCCTACTCAGCTGTGATAGTTTTCCTTTTAAATTCGTTATATAAGCTACTGCCGTGAATTTTTTCACATATCTAAAACCAACCATTTAGCTGGCAGGGGGGGAGGACACTTGACTCTAACAACAATTTGCACTTTAAAGCTTAATATTTCACAAACGGATCTCTGAATTTAAAAATGGTTTTAACACACTCACAATGTTTTTGAAAGATCTTTCCAACGATACCCCACAACAAGGGATAGAAAAAAAAAAACATCCCCACTTTACGTGTAGGGGAGGTACCCTAAAAATATATATTTTTCATAATTTTATTTTACCACTTTGTCGGCATGATTAATATGTATACCTACCCATGCCAAATTACAACTTTCTAGTACCTACTAACAGTCTTGGAGCTAGACCGCGGACAGACAGACGGACATGACGAAACGATAAGGGTTCCTTGTTTACTACGGAACCCTAAAAACGGAAGAATTGTTAATTTTTACTTTTTGTTGAATTGTTGACTTTTCGTTGTTTTGTGTTTTTAAAGTACCTATCTTAAATTGTCATTTTTATTTAAAGTTAATAAACATGTTTATTGATAATTTATTTAAACAGTTACTAGCCTAGACGGTAAACAATAACATTGTTTTATGTTTACTAAAAGTAAACTATTAATTTATTTAATCATTTTCATGTTACAGTTTAAATACCTAGTGGCCCTTATTTTGTTTTGACTAGTATATGTATAGGTACCTACTACTGCCGTGAATTTTTTTCACATATCTAAAAACAACCATTAGGCCACGGCAGGGGTGACGAGTGACGACACTCACAATTGCGGCGATAAGTCTCCTCTTTGAGGAGTGGCTAGAGAATCGCTACGGCGTCCTCACTTTCCGCCTGACGCAGGGCCTCACCGGACATGGTTGTTTAGGGAGGTTCCTGTTCCGGATAATGGCTTGTGCAGACCAGCGCGACACGCGACGCGACACAAAGGCATCGCTCGTCGCGCGACGAGCGGTGCCTTTGTGTCGCGTCGCGTGTCGAAGAGAGTGAGAATATGTTTTTTAACTACCATGTTAAATTTGTTCATGGGATAAATTCATCCCAACTACGGAACTCTTCATTGTGCGTGGTCCGACACGCACTTGGCCGGTTTTGTTTTTCTTGGTATGAGAAGAGATGAAATGAAAGAGCGATGAACATAAATGTTGAATTTTTGACAAACGGAGACCAAATTAAAAAAGGATTGATGAATTGTGATTGGGACGTGTGAGGGCTGATATGAATGAAAAGACAGTTAATGATACCGTGACCCGTGACGACTGCGCAAACGTATTTCTCTTGAAATACGTTTGCGCAGACTAAGTAACATAGTACAAGGGCAGGCAAAAGAAAAAAAACTGGCCAAGTGCGTGTTGGACAACGCACAATGAAGGGTTCCGTAGTTGGGATGAATTTATCCCAAGAACAAACTTAATAGTTGAGAAACATGTTCTCATAATCGCACCTTCGGTAAAACAAGGGCATAACTGACAAAAAATTCAAAAATAAATATGCCAAAGTGCTTTATAAAGTCCCTTTTATCTGGAGGAACAAAGACCCGTATCAATATCCTGATTTTATGCATGAATAATTGCTTCAAAGTTAATATATAGCAGAACAATACGGTATTGAATGTAAGAAAAATCTTAAAATGACTCCTGTAAAATGACGAAAAGTGCAGTTATGCCCTTGTTCTACCGAAGGTCATATGCATCGATATACGTCACGGTCAATTCTCCAACTGCAAATGTAAGGTGGAAATCGCAAAAAAAAATGTGACAAAATTACAAATTAAAAATTTTCGGACCTTTTCCTATACTTGTGCTGTGAGACCATCGATCACTAATAATATAATTAGTGGTCGATGTGTGAGACCTTGTTTCATGCCAAATTTTATTGTTCTAGGTCAACGGAAAGTATCCTATAAATTTTGACTCTCTTGAGAGTGCCGAAATATACGTTTTTTGCGGCATAAACGGCCGTATCTTTTTTTTACGTTTACTTAGAAGTTTGATTTTTTTTCACAGCTTCAAGGGACTGTAGACCTGAGTATACGGTTTTAATTTCAATTCAACACCTCCACGCGTTCCCGAGATCAAGGGTTATGACAGACAGACAGACGGACAACAAAGTGATCCCAACAAAGGGGTCTCGTTTTTTTTCCTTTTCAGGTACGGAACCCTAAAAAGTACTTGTAAAGTGTTGATTTTGACAAGGCCCGAGTTGTTCCTTTAACTGTGCGTTTGCACTGGTGAAACATTCACAAAAAAACATGTTGAAATCTCTAGTTCCTGTCAAACATTGTATGGAAAATTGACAAAACATAGAGATTTCAACATGTTTTTACTGACTTCATGTTGTGAATGTTTCGCCAGTGCAAATGCACAATCACGGCAGTTTCTTCCTTAACACATAAATCTAGCTGTAACTGATTGTTTGAGCTAGGCTTCCAGAAATGAATGAAGTCAGCGCGGAGCGAGTACTATCTAGATCTAACTGGTCTCTGGAATATGAATAAAGTTACGAAAGGATACCGATACACATACCAGGGCCTTGAATAGTTAGGCCTTCGTAAAATAGAGCAATGCTCTCGGAAAATGGAGGACGACACGGCGCCGAGGGGGGTGAGGCCGCGCGCGTCGTCGCCGCGAAAAATTATAGAACAAAAGCCTCAAATCAAAGTAAATTGCTTTAGAATTTTTCTATTTATACACAAGCAGGATACTTGATTGCAACGTGACTGTACCCACTTAGGAACTATTTGTTTTGCTTACTCACAGCTTGTTTTGGTAATAAAACTATCTTACCGTTATCAGTAATATAGTTGCGTGCTGTTGAAACTTGTGTGTTTATTACTTACATCTTACGATTAACAATCTACCAAATACTTACTACGGTTTGGCTGGTGTCACTCAAATCATCAGGCCAGTTAGCAGTCTAGCACTAGTTACTTTGAAAGGAGAAAATCAGGATTCTGGCCTTTCCTCGCTTCGAAAGGATAGCGCAGGCGCCTGGTGGGTGCATAAGCGTTTCTTCATAACTTGAGATAGTGTTATGAACCGACTCCTATTCCAATTTCTTTATGAATAAACAAAAGAAAACCGAAGGCATCCGCGGCGGAGTGCAAAAAGAGAGCTTGCTTTGCTCGGTCTTGCTTCCTACATAATAGTAACTAACTTTGCTGACTATTTCTGTATCAATGGACAAACCAAAACAACGTAAGTGGGGTCCAAAAATCTGTGATCCAAACACGGACGTCGTAAATAAATGAATTTTTAATATGGGGTCACTTTAGGGGGCCAGTAAGTTTTGCAAATTGTAACGTGTGATTCAAATGAAAGAGGGCTTATTATGAGGGTCGCAATTTTTTGTTTGAATAAATTTAAAATAAATTGTTAAAGCCATACAATAACAAACTAGATAAAAATTTAGCCCCCTTATCTTCGAAACAACTAAGCTAAAATGTTGAAAAAAAAATACTGAAAATAGTTCTTTCTCTCCAGCACGCCAGTACGCGTAGCATGACAACTATAGAAAGGGGTTTTCTACGGGTTTTGTCGACGGAAGAATAGACAAAATGACAGATAAACAATCACAATCTGTCATTTTGTCTATTCGTCCGTCGACAAAACCCGTTTCTTATTGTGGTCATGCTAAGCGTGCAGAACAATCGACATTTGGCGATGTGGTCGCTAAGCGACAAAGCCCTTTAAATAAATTTTAAAAAACAATCGACATTCGACAAATCTTTTTGCTGCATGAGATGCCTTTCATCCAGATCCTGTTACGAGCGACGGTGAAATGTGTCCCATTCCGTGTATGTCTATAAAGAAATATAGACATACACGAAATGAGACAGACGGAATGGAATGGCCCATCTCACATCAGAACGCTGAACCGTTTGACTTTGACAGCGCAGTTTTCGTAGCAATGTTTCGTAGCGATTCTCTGCTACGAAAAATTGGTACGATCAACTGGACATCAGATGAAAATTATATCCAAGTGATGTCTGGTTGACCGTACCTTATGTGTCTACAAAGCCGAAATAATTCGTCTTTTTGACACCAAATTGTAAGTAATCAGGCTGAGTCAGACTGGTTTTTAATAAAAAGGTCGATTAGGGCCGAGCAAGTAGGTAGGTACCTAAATCTACAGATTTAATATATTTTGTTTAATCACACGCACGTGTCGATCGCCAGAAATTAAGCTAATGAGTGGGCATTTTCTCTCCAAGTCGCACAGTTAACCTTGTTTCTTTTTCCTTGGCCTTCACGGATCCCTCTTTTCCCTTTAAAAGCAATACCCACTGATCTTTACCCCTCTAGCAGCCTGTGAATGAGGTATATTAAACCACAAAACAAAAACATATTTAAACCATGCATGGGCTACTTATTTCTTTTGTAAAAAAAACGAGTAAAAGAAGTTCTAATAAAAGATAAGTCATCTCCCTCCACAATACGAACGTAGGTTTTTAATTTTTTATAAATCTTTAATTTATGCTGAAGTTGTAATGAAGTTTTTGTTTGTTTCAGGTCATCTGTATGTTCTGGATGTAGACTTGCAATCGTCGGTATAGGCGAAGTATAACTTTAGTTTGAAACCCCACACGATAGTATCATATTGAATAGCAACCTCAAGTGATCAGGTTTCAGGCAGGCAGGTTGTGAGGGTTCTGTATGTACATTGTGATGTCAGTGTGGTAGTGGCGGTGTGGTGGGTGGTGGTGAGGTGACGGGGCGAGGTGGCGAGGTGGCGCGACTCGCAAGTGATGCCCATCGCGGTGATGCAGAGGCATGGTAGACGCGGCTGCGGAGCGCCGGGCCGCCGCCGCCGCCGCGCGCTGCGATGCTACCTCCAGCCTCACCAAGTGAGTATTTACAATGCTCGTGTTTATTTTTACTATTATTTTATTATGAAAAATTTGACTAGTAATTGTCTCATTCTTCATGTTACACTAAGAGCCTGTAAGTTGGACGTACGTACTCATAAAATGGCCGATTATTAAAAAAAAAATACGAAAAGCTAATAAATTCGCAATCTTCGATAAAGACATAATTATATAAAACATGTTTTAATTACAGCTTTTGGTAAAATGACAACCAAAGGTAAAATTGGTTATGAATATGATATTTTTAAGATATAGGTAACACATTCATAAGGCCCTCGGGATGTACAGTGAAAATGGAAATGCAGCTTTAATGATGTCAGTCCTTCATTTGGATACAAGCATTACCATATAAATTAAACGAGTTACGTCCGATGGCAACAACCAACACAAACAAAATATTCTTGGCAGTGAAATAAGAGTTCAATTGATTGATTGCTATTCAGTTCGGATGTCAAGCCATCATTATTGACCGTTGGCATCTCGCCGCTGACCCCGGTGCTCTGCGATCATTTTATTGAGCTCATTGGCAATGCCTGTCAATAACTAGATCTTTTCAGTATTTATATCATCTTACAGTACGCTGCTAATTATGTTTACGCGAACTTGCACGTGATGCAGCAGTTCTCTACTGTTATTATTATTTAAAAAAAAAATGATATCATATTGTTTTCTGTTTCTGCTTGCATTTTTACTGCAATCAGTTTGTATTTTGTATATTTATTTTTCGTGTTGGCACGGTTGACTACTGCTTGCGTCGTAACTTCAGTGCAACAAATTGTTTGATTGGGTGTAAGCCGAGCTGGGCACGCAATACGAGTTGGTTGGTTAATGAGAGCACCGATACGTCTCGTCAAGTCGTCACGGCAGCGCGTTATCAGGGCCGTGGGCGACTATGTGTGCCATATTGACTACGCAGCGATTTGCAAATGTGTGCGTCCATAGTAGCGCTTCCAGGAAACGCGAGTAGATTTCTCGGAACCGATTCACTGTCGCGCGCGTTTTCAGCAATGAATGGCTTAGCAAAACGTCTTCACAAACACATTTCACATTTTTTTTAATAATTATAAATACAGTGATTGCAGCGCTATCTTATCGTTCTGCATGGCCTCATTCTTAACTCGTTGATGTAGGCACAGACCGTTTGTTTTGTACTTGTGCCTACTTAGTACCTACCTACTTACCTATTTTACTACCACACGTGAAGCAGGCTATTTGCTTTAATAACGCATAGGTAGGTTTTCTGTAAGCATATTTTTTCTGCACAATATCATCTTGTCAAGAGATTGACAACCATTTGGAGCTCAAATAGAAATTTAAGGTACAATTCCGAAGGTGACCGCAGACTAACAGCAGCGGCAAAGCCGCCCCAATCGCAGTGACAGACCGTAGCAACCCTACTGGATTCGTAACTCTATAAAAACGCTTCTGTAGATGGTGACATTGCCGCCCGTTGCGGAACCGTTACTAGCGCGAAAAAAAATAAGCTGAAAACTTAAAAAATTACAGATGGAATACAAAAGCACATTACGTGTAGGTACACACGGCTACACATCAAGCTATAATTTCCAGTTTATGCTGATCTCGCATTGTATAGAATTTCCTTACAATGCGAGGTCAGTTTATACTGGAAATGTATAGCTTGGATGTGTAGCCGTGTGTACGCACATATCAGTACAGGTAACATATCAGTAGGTAAGTGTATTAAGTGCTTCTATCAATATAACGATTAAATATCGTGTTTCTAATTTTTAACCGACTTCCAAAAAGGAGGAGGTTATATGTTTGTTTTTTTTTTTTTTTTGTCCACCGATTTCTCCGTCATTTGTGGACCGATTTTGAAAATTCTTTTTTTGTTTGAAAGGGTATGCTCTTAAATTGGTCCCATATAAATTTTATTAACTTTGCTTGGGTAGTTTTTGAGTTAGCTACAAAATACGTATTTTTTTTCCCACTTAGTATGTAGATGATATGATAAGTTCCTGACACTGGTAGTAGCCGTAGTAGGTAGTGGTATTCGAATGAGTGTGGGGTAGGTACCACAACTAAAAAGTGAAAAATAAAAACTTTTTACAAAAAAAAAATAACGACTTCCAAAAAAAACACTACAAAGTGAAAAATAACTTTAATTTCGGAAGTCGGTGGCAAAAAACGAAAACACAAAACCCAAGACACCGACTTCCGAAATTAAAGTTATTTTTCACTTTGTAGTGTTTTTTTTGGAAGTCGGTAGTTTTTTTTCTATGTACTGTTATATTAGGAAGGACTAAAAAGTTATTCGACAATCGGCACAGTAGATTTTTTAAGTGTCAAGTGGAAACAAAAGGAGCATAATTATAATATGTTAGTTCTGAATTATTTCGCATTTCTTTAACATAACCACAGATTACATATACTACATAACTAACAAAGAAACACTGAGACATACTATGACCATCAGTGATGGTGAAGAATCATCACAAGAGTAGTCTCCTAAAATTTTCTTAATAATTTGGCTGTATACAATAACGTATGAAGTACCTAATAGCTATTTGTATTTTGGAACAGTCTGTTTATACAAACATCGAAAATTGTAATAGTTGTCACTAAAATCTCTTGTTCCATTCTTTTGTTTCCTTTCCTTCCAGGATCCAATTCAAACAGCCAAGGCTAAAATTTTCATAATTTCCGGATCAGAAAACTTTATTTATTCCTTTAGTGAAGCAGTGGACGTTCGATAAAGTTTTCTACTTCACGAAACTTCACTACTGTGAAGTTTCGCCAACTAATTTAATTTGACACTGTTTAAGAGAGCTTATGAAGCAAATAAATAATGTGCCTGTAGTCACTACGCCAAGTTTGTGTTAACTATTTCGAAAGAACTATGAAATTCTCATAATTTATTGTGATTTCGTTCAAAGTTACCCATAACTCGAAATTGGTTAGTTTTAGTTTTTCTATTTGTTATTTTTTTTTTGTTTGTTGTTCATTAGCTATGTAAAAGAATGAATTTGTGTAAACAGTGAAGGTGATATCATTCTTAAAAATAAAATGTTTACAACGAATGTTAAACTACCACCGAGTGACTACAATAAGTATTTTAATGATCTGATGACATGATCTGACCAAGATTATGTCTGGACTTCAAAAGAGACTGACCTATGAGTTAGTTTTGACCTTTCTTCTCAGAGTAGTCGGATAGGAAACGCCCCAACCTCATCTAGTTTTTTTTGGGGTTTCGTAGTCAACAAGGAACCCTCATAGTTTCGCCATTTTCGTCTGTCTGTCTGTCCGTTCGCGGCTTAGCTCAGAGACTCTATGTACTAAAAAGCTGTAATTTGGCATGGGTATAACTATTCACGCCGAAAAAGTGGTTAAATAAAATAAAATCATGAAAAAAAAAATATCCGCACTTTACGTGTAGGGGAGCTACCCTAATTTTTTTTTTCTCGGCTGTCTTTGGAAAACTCTTTCAAAATATTGTGAGTGTGTGAAAACCATTTTTGGATCCAGGGATCCGTTTGCGAAATGTGAAAAGTTTGAAAGTGCAAATTTTTGTTGAATTGAAGTGCCCCTCCTGCCAGCTAAATGGTTGTTTTTGAATAGCTGAACAAATTCACGGCAGTAGTATAATAACAAAGTTAAAAGGAAAACTATCATAGCTAAGTAGGCTCTACAAGTTAACGAGTAATAATCGACCAACTTACATTTGCAGTTGCAAAAACAACAACAACGTTTTCCAACTACAATGTTAAATTTGTTCTTGGGATAAATTCATCCCAACTACGGTACCCTTCATTGTGCGTCGGTTTTTAGGGTTCCGTACCCGAAAGGTGCCAAACGGAACCCTATTACTAGCCTACGCTGTCCGTCTGTCTGTCAGCGACGTTACTCATGAAACGTAATAGGTAGATTTTTGAAAATTTAACAGGTTATGCATTTCTATTGCCGCTATAACAACAAATAATAAAAAAGGGGAGTCTCCAATTCTCCATACAATAAACTTAAAAAAAATAAAAATCTCACCTTGGCATGCGGGGTGTCATTGTCTAGAGCTTATCGATTATCCTAGAGAACAAATATTTATTTTTGTATGGGTGTAATCCTGAATTGAATTTTTTTTGTATTTGAATTGTTGAATTTTTATCTTCAAAAAAACTTTTTACAAAAGAAAAACATACAGTTGAATTGAGAACCTTTTGGAAGTCGGTTAAAAATGATGAAATAGGAGGCCGTAAAAGTTGTAAGTTTTAGACTATTTTTGTATGTATCTCAACAACTAAACAAGTTAGAAATTTGAAACTTTTGTATATCATGTACCATATACTGTATATAATAAAAAAATACTAAGAACGCCTATTCATAATCGTATCTTATTAATCGTATTTTATTTAAATATGGGTGATTTTCTGCAACTGCAAAAATAACTTTGTAATTCATAGCATTATGAAATACAAAATTATCTTTGCGATTTTTTAAATTTAAGATCAAATCAATCTGCCTAGCCTTTTCCCAACTATGTTGGGGTCGGCTTCCAGTCTAACCGGATGCAGCTGAATACCAGTATTTTACATGGAGCGACTGCCTTAAAATTTAAGATGAAAAATAAAATTAATATTCGCCAAATAATGTACGGTGGTACGGAACCTTTCGTGTGCGAGTCCGACTTGCATTTGGCCGGTTTTTTAAATGTAAACAAATGATCACATCAAACAAACGTGGGTCGAGGTTTCGAGGGTGTAATAAATATGAATAAGCATCAGCTTATCGAACCGTAAATGTCCACACAGCAATAATAAAAGCCTTCCAATGACTTCTACAATAAACAAAAGAGAAAATTTCAGCAATGGCAGGCAGAGGCAATCATCAAGCTTTACTGGTAGACGAATCAATTAATCTTTAGAAAAACTGTCCATTATAAAATTAACACAGCCGCCAATCCCTTAATCGCTTTGTATCTGAAAACTTTACCAGATAATTTGATAATACGACATCGTGTGGGGTAGATAGGTAGATACTGTAAATAAACAGCTCTTTGAAGACACCACACAAAGTTTTAAGTTATAATCTTATCTGCTTTTATCTCCAAAAGTACCACTTAGCTACCTTACCGAAAATAAAAAAGCACAAACATTAAAAATGAATACGGTGTAGATTCAAAGAATATCTTTAACAGGATTGCATTACGTCAAATCATATAAATCTTGTTATCTGCATCACTGTATACTCCTGCACCTGTTCCTGCGGTCAACAGGCGGCTATCTGAACGTGCAAATGGATCGTCTTTGTTGGGTTGGCATGGCTGGTCGCTGCCGGTGCTGAATGCCGACCGCTTTGCTCGCTAATTCGGTCGGTGACGAGGCGAGGGGCCGCGGTCGGTAGCGGGGCGGGGACTATTTTCGTCTGGCGGCCACGTTTGGAAAAGGCGCGGTGACGTCACGATCCTCCATAGCGATGATGCCATCAGGCGCCCGCGACACGCACTGGTCGACTTGCCAAAATATAGCAGCATGCTCCCCGCAATGTGCTGCGATCAACTTTATTTTGGTCATTGTCCGACAACGGATGTTGTGTTAGTGCCTCGGCCAATGCATCTGCGTTCTTTGATTGATGCTTGTTTACTCAAATAATGAGAAAATAAAAACGTGTAGGAAGTAATGAGTGTTGTGGATGTCGATTCAGATTGTATAGCGATCATGATCATGATCATACATTTTTTTCAAATAAATATTATGGATTTACACAAGCTTTACTCATCAATAAATTAATTTTATGTCAGTATTATTTTCAGTCATTCATTAAATTCGTTGTATACCTAGTAGGTATGTTTACATTTCCAGAAACTAAACGACCGGCTTCTGCCAATTTTCAACACTCGGTTCATATTATGCTATCTACGTTTTAATAATTTATTGACAATTTTTCAGCGAAAAAAAGGTTCGTCATTAGACCCATCCGGCTAGGCTTCCATATTTGAAATCATAAGATTTCTGGGACGTACTAAATTTATCACACAAAATATAGAAGTTACCTAAACCTTATGTATAATAAATTCATGTAATGTTTAAACCTATGGACAGAAATTTTGCCACAGAATAAAAATTATGACGTGAATGTGTAGTGTAGTTCTGAAATGTTATAAAAAAAAAGTCCTATAAATGTATTTTTTTAACGAAGCTACGCGCATGCCAATTTTCTTTTTGATCAGACGTGGAGGCACGTTACAGTGATAAATACATTCACAGTCACGTAAAACTTGCTAAACAGTTCACTATAAACGAATATTTTCCTTTTTATGAGCTGTTGATATTCTTTTGTTGCGTTTAGAAAACTAACTGTAAAATTCAACGTGCAGTTCATGCGGCGTTGTTATTGCATATAATCAATCTCACATCGCACCGTTACCATGGCATTTACCAAGTTGTTCCCTGGCGTTTGACACAAGCTAGAACGGGTCCTAGAATAGTACCCCAAGGAACACCAGATTTGATGTGATAATTTAAGGAGACCTGCTCCAATGTCACAAGAAAATATTTGTCACACAGACGATGAGTGGATAATATCATGAAGCCGACAGTTGGCTAGAACCCTGGACCTTGCCCTGACTCCTAATTTGAAGAGGCTGAAAGAGGCCTACACGTCTCAAGAATATGTTAAAATAAATAAACACAGTGAGACAAATAATGTCAACTGGCATGTCGTTCATGATCATGATGTACACAATGCACACATGCTGCATGCATTATGCTGGGTATGGTAATATTGTAGTAAATAAGTAAAAGAAAAGACTACTTAGAACCTTTTAACACCTTAACTTTAATTTGCTTCCAACATATGTGCAGATCCAGTAAAAGTTTAAAACATCCAATTTATTTAACGAACACTAGCAAATTTCCTGAAAGCAAAGAAGTAAAGCGCTGATTTTTTTATAATTTTTATTGGAGTTACTGCTACACGCTTACAAAGTCATTTAATGTCCTTCTAATCTAATGTGGCAATAGTTTGCGTTGAAGTGTTGCAAGAAAAAAGTACATGAGTTTTTTTATTAGTTTTCACATTTTGAGTTTCTCTTGTCTGATTCTATCTTAATTTAAATGATTTCGGGGTTGGAAACGACTACACATGTTAACGTATTTTTATATATGTCATAATGTTTCTATTCAATGTTGCCCTGATCGTTTTGAAAGTATTGTTGTTTCTTCATTAGCTTTGTCTTTATCATTTTTGTTTGTGTTTGTTTCCCATTTATACATTTTCATTGTGAAGGGACATACGTACTTACTTATCAAATAGGTAATTAAATATAGCTAAAGTTAGTACTTAACGAATGTATTGTATAGAATCAGATAGAGATGGACGTGTACGCAGGTTGTTATCAGCTTCGGCCGTCGAGGCTACAATACAATGCTCGCATGGTAAGCATGCTTGTTTAGCGTCGGTGCCCGCTGGTACAATCAGTAGTAGCCGCGATGGGGCCGCGAACGGCGCGGTACTCGGTGCTTGCGATGCTGTTGCGTCAGTGCGTCTCGTCACCGGTTTCGTGGTACCAGTCGTAGGGTCGGAGTGTCGCTATCGTTCGCCGGTCACCAGTGCTGCGCGATCAACTCCGCCGCGTGGTACTTGCGCGGACACATTACGCTCATGTTTTTAAAATTTCGCTAATTGAACAAACATGCCAGTTTATTTGCAGTGACGTTGTGTAAAACTGATTTATGAACATAATATTACATTAGTGGAAAACTGCCATAGCTATGTTTAGCTTATACGGGTGAATAAAACTAGAAACATACTTTTGTTATGTATGTCAGTAATGGATAGGATACTGTATACTTATTGATACTTGTATTCTGCTCGTTATCGAATTGTGGTGAGGGATATATGTAAGGCTTTTATGAGAATTGGGTGGTGCAAGTGCTGCAGACTCGTTACTATGTGCGTGGGTATAAACACATTATACATAATTAAGACACTTACTTGTTCAAATGCTTAGTTTCGACTATTTAGTTACGCTGACGTTAATTTAACCGAAATTTGGCAAGCCACCAAAGACTTAGGTATCATAATGTTTCACTTTTTTACAGTTCTCTGCATTAATTTATTTTGAGGTTCTAAATATTGCTAGATTTGTGTATAATTATCATCATTTGTAAATTAAAATATGAACAATGACATTAAATAGTGTTAGATGATTCATAATGTCAATAAGGAAGTAGCGCTGCGGTTAAAATCATTTACATATATATTGGTTAAACTTTAAATTATAGATACCGCATCATATAAGAGAAAATAAGGTATAACATACCTAACTTTACCCATAAAACAAACTACAAACTGTTCAAAGAGGGACACCTATATTATTGATAACTTATATTCAATATTGCAACAATATCATCACGGGTATTATACCTATCATATCTCTATTATGTACATATGTATGCCTACTTACATTTAGTACACAAGTAGAGTGTGATAAGGTATATCTGTCATATATATTTTGTATGAATATTCATTACACACCTCAGTTGGCTTGTTCATCAAAAAATGTAGTCTTGAATTATTTAAACAATTTGGAAAATTTGTTCAGTATACATAAATCTACAGATACATTTAGTTATGTTGAAATTATTTGTTTGAGATTGCAAAAACTTCACAGCTTTCAAAATCAATCTTACGTCATTTACGAAGTTCTACTAGTTGTTACAATTTTAAACAATTTGGAGGTCATTTAAATCGTTGTAGAATGTGATATTACGAGCGAATGATCTAATTACGTTTTGTCATAGAATTCTCTCAGAGTTGAATGACCAACTCAATTCGCAAAATAAATTGCAGCAATACAACATCAACTTTGTCCGGTACAATAAATATTTCCTCAGGCAATATTTTTTTAAAATTATTTTGATAAGATTTGTTTCTAAAGGCACTTAATTTAAAAAACCAGCTTAATTTAAGAATACAAATACCCGATTGATTTGTGAAAAATCACCAATAAAATATTAAACGAAATGCTGAAAAATTTCCATTTTTGATTTCCTTCATAGGATAGGATAGTATTCAAGATATCTGATATATTTTGTTATTATCAGCTACATAACTGATTGCCTAGTGACTAGTGCAATATTACAGAATGGTACTTTTTGAAACAATGGACTAGTTTAGGCAAACACACGAAACAAACCACAACTTTTTGTCAAACAATACATACCAATACATACACACCTACAGAATGCTGTAATATTGCATCAGTTGATAATTATCCATACACGTAATCAAAGGAAATTGCTGTTCTTTTTTCTTTTTCACACCCTTTTATATTATTTCAGTTTTCCCAAAACTCGCGGGTCAGATTTTAGAAAAAATATATTGATACCGGAAATTTCAAATGTCGTAAGGGACATTGTATTCCCTGTCCCTTTGGACATTTGAAATTTCCAGTATCGATATATGGTCGTCTGCATAATATGTACTACTGTGTAGGTACTAAATAAATACATAATATATCAATTAAATATCCAATGGTTCTAGACCAATTTGCCCAGTCTCCTTTCAAATTATTACGTAGAATAATAAAATAAAATTTGTACAGAAAATCGTTCTATTTTTCCATTGACTGGAAAACAAAAAAAAAAAATGTATTTTCATAGAGTAAGTACAGTCAGCTTCAAAAGTCGACCTGAAAAATTAAACTGTTAGTCCTTCCTTAATTTTATCTAATAGATAAACTATATTGTCATCAATTGGTTTTCCTATTAAATTACCTAATTTGTTTGCTATGGCCTCATTTGTTAACTTAATAGTTGGAATAGGTAACATAAACTCAACTAATTCTGTGCTTTAGTTACCATTAAAAAGAAAGAAAAGAGCGCTTGTATTCAGGAAAACAATAAAACGCGTTTGAATATTAGTATATTTATTATAATTACATTTTTGTTTCCCTCGGTACGATTTTCATTTGCAACGGCTGCCTGATTCCATGCTTCTCGTATTGATGACGAACGTCGACACCGGCAACGATGACTTCATTGGTCATGTGCCCGTTTTTTGTTAAAGTTGCTCATGTACGGGTTTGTAATTTTAAAATGAACCTCGGAGAATTTTTCTTTAGAAATCGATACGAGCATTAGATGTCATCAGCTCAAGCTTGCAGTTTTTGGAATATACAATTTGTTGACTAGTGTTTCCAAAAGTTTATTTAGTTGATGTTAAAAATATATTGTTTTGGCGAAATGTGGGTGTATACACGGCTACACATCAATCTATACATTTCCAGTTTATGCTGATCTCGCATTGTACAGGATTTCCGTACAGTACGAGGTTAGCTTATACTGGAAATGTATAGCTTGATGTGTAGCCGTGTGTACAATAGGGTACACCTCTGTCTAACCCTTCGGGGATTAGGTACAGGCGTGATGTTATACTAAGTAAATTGTTTTAAAAACATTCACCGTAAACAATTTAAGCATTATATTCCACTTCAAAAATGATGTAGGTTACCTACTAGCCACAAAAATATCGATTTAATCACTCTTCATTATAAACAAATTAGGTACATTCGCCCAAATATTTGTCACCTTGAAATTATTTCAGATCCGATAGTACCTACACTACCTACATATGTAGCAACTTGGTGAATTCAAAATACGTAGAAGACGTTATTTAAAATGCGACATTTTTAAGATAAGATAAATATTAATTTATGCATGATTCGCATGATACCTAGCTATATATAAAGCTACATATTATGATTTCAAATTGTTGTCCCCCTATGTTTACCAACTAACTCCTATTTCCTGCTTGGTTCTTGCTCACTGGCAAATAAATAAATCAAACCACATCAT
Source organism: Agrochola litura (assembly GCA_949152395.1). Taxonomy (NCBI): domain Eukaryota; kingdom Metazoa; phylum Arthropoda; class Insecta; order Lepidoptera; family Noctuidae; genus Agrochola; species Agrochola litura. The sequence goes on from OX424493.1 coordinate 15,633,742, forward strand.
TATATTGTATGACTAATAGAAATACCTCATATGGCTGCAAACAGAATCCGGAATACTTAGCATTCTATTTCGAGATATACATCGTATGAGATAGGCGCTCCGTGTGCCATGTGGAGGTCGTATACCTAAATCTGAACGCTTAGCTAATAAGATATAAGCAGTTGGATTAGTTAGTCGTCCTTTGACATTTATAACAAAAGTTTAGGAGCAAGATCTATGAACGATGATGAAACCCCCCACGGTTTAAACATACGCCACCTGGTTGTTGTGGCATGAATCTCGGTCAACAAAAGATCCCTCTTGTGTATTTTAAACTGAAACGTTATTATTTGATTGATACATTATAGTTGTCGTGGCGTAAAAAGAACGCTGGGTGACAGTGCAGGGAATGTGTCTGCGCACGGGTACAGCAGCGTCCTACAGAATCAGGCTATTTTTTTATAATATAAATATAATTGTTTTATTGTAGACTCATAATAGATACTTTATTAGCTACTTAGTACTTTGGAATAGGCTGGAATCGATAAATCGCTCAGTGCGCAGATAAATGGCCAGCGTTCTTTTTACGAGACGGGACTAGTAGTTAAACCTGGTTACGATGATGTAACAGACCCTAAATATTTTTAGGTAAAAAAAACTGGAGAACACTTGAGGGTTTCGCGTTTTTCGATCTACTGCCTATCTGACCTACATAACTCAGTAACTGGGTAGTACGATACCGCTTGGCTAACGATAACTTTTATACTCTGGCTACAATAATAAGAAAACATATCAGGAGCTTCAGGTTCAATGTTTTAAAAAAAAAACCTCACGAAAAGTAGTTGTCTACCCTAATTGTGCAAGAGAAATGTCCATTAACCAAGCAGCTTTTGTGGATTCATATATTTACTGTAGCCTGGATGTCACTTCATGTAAAATACTGGTATTTAGCTGCTTTCAGTTAGACTGGAAGCCGACCCCAACGTACTTGGGAAAAGGCTAGGCAGAATGATGATACTGTAGCCTTTTTTTTTGGGTGGGAAATGATCAAATAACTTCTCCCGCTCTGGGTGGAGCGAGAGGGCGTGTCAGACTCATACTGACTAAAACCCACCCGTGTTCCTTCAGTTGCCTACATTGCCAGGGGCCACGGTAACCCTTTCGGACGATAACTAGCCTGGATTGAGTGTTCATCCGCTTGTTAGTTGACGTTATTGTGCAAAGATTGCGAGGATGTTCTGAAGTCGTTCTTTAGATGAGAACACAATCGATCTGCCACAAAAGTCTGACCTCGGACCTCTATTGTAAGCGATCAATGGACAATACTTAGCCTCTTCGCAACAACTCGGCACAATCGTTCTCAAATTACCGGCCACATCCGCGTGCACACCACGAGATGCCGTTAAACCTGTTTAAGCTATTATACCAATTGTTAACACCTAACGGTTTGGAAATAGCTATATTTTTCTCCGTGTCTAACATCTGAAATGTGTTTGACTGAAGCGAACATGCTCGACCTGTCGAATAATTACGTACAGGTACAGCTATCTCCAGGAGTTCAAATATAAAGTGAGTATCTTTTTGACTGTATCAAATAGCTGTGCGCATCTCGCCGGTCGATTAACGTCGTGTCATGAATTCAACGGCTTGTACGCACTACAGAACACACCACCCACGTACGGCGGCGGGCCGACGGCTCCGGGCCGCATCCGTCCCGCCGTGATTGATAAACCAATTTGACATCATTGCCGTGGGAAATGTGGGGATGCATAGTGCTTTACGTTTTATCAACAGAGCCATACAACACTGCAATTCAACATAAAACATGATTGTAGAGTTGCGATCAAAGGGTCCACTGAGGTTAATAGGAACATAGCAGTAATCGTATCACCTCTAATAGTAAACTATTCGCTCTAGTAGAATACTGAATAGAGAACACATGCATACAATGCATTTATTGTGTTTGTAACTTGTGTTGACTATGAGTAGGTATTTAGGAAGTTACTTCATATATAACATATTCGAAGTAGGTAGCAAGTCACTACGTCTGAGACGTACGACGATATGCGTCGTGTGTTTAATTTTGGGCAAAAATATACAATTTTCTAAATGTAGTTCCTCGAAAACATATCTTATGCACCTGTTTCGAATTGGCATCATCTTTCGAACTTTTCCCGCAGGCCAAAAGTAGGTGTACGAAGTTTTTAACCGACTTCCAAAAAGGAGGAGGTTATATGTTCGTCGCGTATGTCTTTTTTTTTTTATGTATGTCCACCGATTTCTCCGTCATTTGTGGACCGATTTTGAAAAATCTTTTTTTGTTTGAAAGGGTATGCTCCCAAATTGGTCCCATATAAATTTTATTAACTTTGCTTTCGTAGTTTTTGAGTTAGCTACAAAATACGTATTTTTTTCCCACTTAGTATGTAGATGATATGATAAGTTTCTGTCACTGGTAGCAGGTAGTGGTATTCGAATGTGTGTGGGGTAGGTACCACAACTAAAAAGTGAAAAATAAAAACTTTTTACAAAAAAAAAACAACCGACTTCAAAAAAAAACACTACAAAGTGAAAATAACTTTAATTCCGGAAGTCGGTGTCTTGGGTTTTGTGTTTTCGTTTTTTGCCACCGACTGTTGTCGGTTGTTTTTTTTTTATATTGTAGCAGTCTAGATACATCTGTGATGTAATTCGTGAAGATATAACAAAATGAGAAATTCTGTAATAATCAGTTAACGTCCCGAATAACTTTTATGTTATTCGCCAATATGCTAAACATTTTTTCGTAGGCTTCTGCTAGAGTTTAAATTTAATAATCCGAGCATAAAATAACATTTTATAGCCATTTCAGATCAATATGCTTGCTGACTGGTATCTAGTTAAAAAAATGTGTTTCGTAGTATCTTCTGAAATAATAAAAGGTTACATTTTCATTATTTTTCCTAGTTAGTCTTCTAACATAACCGCCGATCCTTATTAACTAGTTAATAAAGGTAACAAACATTTATTAATGCATGCTAATTGTTATGAAATTAGATAATAAGCGGTTGTCGTGGGCGATGTTATAGCCTTGATCTCTGCTGGACAGCAATAATAATTGATTTTATGGTTAATTTCTTGAAGAAATAGCTTTGTCATTGTGCGACGGTTTGTTTATAACAGTTTATCATACTTTCTGTTGTAAAGTAAGCAGCTTAGTTGTCATAGCTCTGCAAAATAATAATGTTACAATTATTTCAATCATAGATATTTGATTTCATGAGCACTTTTTAGCCTAACAAAGGTCCGTGACAAACCTGAAATTAGGAATAACTCTATAAAATATGTTATTGATCATAGGCTGAATTGACTGACTGACTGGAATTAGTATAATTTATAAAAAAAAATACATAATATTATATTGTGCGTATACGGCTATTGATTTTCAATAAGTGTAAAGGAGTTATGGAGGGGAGGTGCGGGCGCGCAGGCGGTACCCAGTGGGAGGCAGTCGACGGTGATGTAAGATCGGCTGGCTCCGGCGGTGATGTCAGCGCGCCCACGACCGCCCCCCCTCCACCCTCCGTCAGACCTGCGGTTCCACCGTACAGCCTTCCGCAAGATCGTGATCCTTTCATGTCATTAAAACATTAAAATCGAAATACGGAAATAGTCAGCTAGTTACCAAGTAGCGGGAGAAAATGCCGAAAATCATGATTTTTCAATCAGTAATGATGTAAAAAGTCTTCACAGTGACGTTCACGACGTTCTTGTACGAAATCGATGCCGCAATGCAGTCGAGCATGCATCTCGCCAAGTAGACCGCAACGCCAATAATTTTGCTAGCGAACTAATTCGCTTTACCGTTCGCTAGTAGTGACTTGTGGGTGGTTAGGCACATAAATAATATCATATTTAGTCATCAAATTATACTTAATTGCAATACCTTTTAGCTTTTATAGATTAAGGTCAAGTTATACAAGATAATGAACTAAGATGACGTAGTCCTTCGGTGACTTGCAAAACTAAATCCCACCTCACATTATTTTAATTTTAAACGAGAGCAGGATCTCAATGTGCGTGAGAATGATAAACTGATCAATTTATTTATACATCTTGGTCATCTTGCGTGATCTATTACTCACACGTTGTTTAAGATAAATAACAATCGAGAAAGTAATTCAAGTTTTTGATGCCAAAATATAATCAAGTGTGAACAAAAATCTTGAAATAAGGTACTTGCACCACCAATTTTTAGGTATTCGTTAGAAACTTACCTAACGCCCGAAATTAATAATCAATCTTATTCAAATTTTTGACATCTATTCTAGTTTTTTTTTTAAATCTATTTTTTTGATGAAGCTGGCCAACCAGTCCATGGAGTTTACCATCTTTAATCTTTGAGAGGGCGAATCACAGAATAGAGATTAAAGAATGACAGAAAATGGCACGCGGATAGGAGAACGTTCGATAAATATGCAGCGATGTTTGGCGTCGAGATTGAGATCGAGATACATTATAAATTTCGGGCGTCAGGAATTATCTTCCCATACATTTTTGGATGGCTAGTGTATCTAATTGGGAATATGTCAAAAGTACCTAAGTATCTGAAATTAAGTCAATTTAAATTCATGATGACTGAAATCATGTCTAAGACTCTCCAAGTGGCGAAACTTGGAGAGTCAAGTGGCGAAATATCAACTAAATTACAAAATTACTGAAGTTGATGTGATTCATATATTTGACGTTTTGTTTGTTACTTAAATGCCCCTGCAAAGATATACTGGTTATCCGTTAAATATTATGGTAAGATAAAGCTTCACCATAGTAATTTGACGTCTCTTTGTATAGAAGGTTGAATACTATGAAAAGGATGGCGTTGACTTCAGGACGGATTGAGACGGAAGTATAAAGTGTTGACAAAATAGACTAACATGGATTTAAAAAGGTGATACTAACAGTGATGAAGTGGTTTAATACCACTATGGATTCAAACATACATTTAGTGCAGTGAAAGTTGTGGTCAAGGAGATGAAGATGGAGGGCGGTGTACTAAGTGTTTCAAGTAACAACAGCAGATTTCGATCCCATCTAAAGAATGCAGCCAGTGCGTTATGTGCCAGGACATTACCAAAACAGAGGCGTGGCGAGCCAGCCGTGATCAGCAGTGCTCGCCACCACCACACCTACCCGCGAGCCACGCCGCCTAAACGGGCTGCTATCTCTTGTCGGATGGAGCCGCTTGCATGCGCACCACCTCTGCATGCTACTACGTTTGACCCGCCCCAACCCATGAAGTGTGAAGTCATCGAGGACCAGACAACGAATAAACCTAACGGTTTAATCAAATGGAAGGGAACATTAGCCAGGTAAGACAAAAATATGGGAACTTAATTACTAGGTTAAAAAGTCAAACGTCTGGACAAATAAAACAATATGCAACTTGCTAGCGATGCTACAACATTGACTTCCGTTCAATCAAGCACATCAATATTGTTGTTAGAACTGTGCGCAGTTATTGTAGGTACTATCAAATCTTTGAATTAATTTTTGGCAATCCGGAGTTATACAGAGCGATTCAAATAGCGACGTCATAAAAAAATATATACCTAATGCCCAGGGGTATCGAAAATACCCCATGTATGTTCCAGTCGAAATTTCCGAGTCAACGTTTTTGTGATATTGTGCAAGCCTACATTTCGCCTAAGTTTTTGAAATGATTTAGGAACCAGGTAGTATTTTATTTTAAAATTTTATTTGAAGTAGAATATCACTCTAACGTAAATTCCTCTTTTTCGATCAAAATGTTTGTATCTTGAATGAATGATAGGAAGATGATTATTTTATGTCTGTAAAAATCAATGAAAGTTGCAAAAAAAGAATGTGAAAAAGCTGTATAAAAATAAAGATAGTTTTTTTTTAAAACCGGTCCCGTACTAATTTCAAGAAATTTAAAAAAAATTACTATATCTCGAAAACTATCAAGAATCACATACATGGGTTATTTTCGGATACCTCTGGGCGTGAGGAATCAATTTTTATGACGTTACTACTTGGACCACTCTGTATTGTAAGTTGTAACATATGTTCCATGGAACAACAGGCGCGCGTCTTGTGGTTAGGTCAACAACATCAGCAATGCATGACATCATGGTGAGCTGTTTACCCAGGTCGCGGGGTGGAGGTGATGTCGTTAATTACGATGCTACACCAATTGTTGATTTAGACGCGGATTATACATATTTATTTTTATGACTACACTCAGATGTTTTTGTAGAGTGATGGATGTCCTCATCTGCTCGCAATGACATTTTGAAATCACACGCCTTGTGCAATGAGAATTATTTCGACATTATTAAAATTTGTAAAGAATAATGTGATCATTATTCATCTTCAGCCAATTAAGTTGAATCACACTTCCTAGTATTTATCTGTGATTTCTGTGATTCTCTAAATATTCAGATTATTGTTCAATCTAGGTATAAAAAATCTCATTAACATTTCTAGTTTGATAGTTTTTGTTGCAGTTGTACGTATTCTTAATGGAAACATAAACATAGAAATTAGACATGATATCATCGCCATTTGTCATGTTATCCTTTATGTATTAGGTACCTATATATAATTAATTTTATGACCGCGCCGGGTTATGAAGAAATTGGGTTTTTAACTTTTTTTAATAAATGGCTAGTTCAATTACAAATCCAGCAAAAGAAGACGACCAAACATCCGGATCTTTTGTCTTATGCCTGGATAAGACGAAATCTAGTATCTTATCGATTATTTCATAATGAAGTCTGAATGGAACTCCTGTCATAACTCTGTTTTCTACTATTCCTACATACTGTGTAAGCACGAATACTATGAAGTTTGTAAAGTGATCAACACCTGTCACGTTTTCTACAAGTGATCAATTTCGAAGCACATAGGTGAATTCATACAATACGTGGATGTGAACTCAGGTCAACAACTTTGGATGACGTCAGATCCAAAAGCTTTCTTAGTCATGGCCATTATGCTTCCAGCATTTTTGTCGCCTATGTACTGTAGACAGTAGACACTATGTGACTGTGACGTCACGTACTGCGTACAGTGTTAATACATGCACAAATATTTTAATAATGTTAATTTATGACCACAGTTACTTACATGACATAGACTTGCATTTATGATTGAACTTTAACATTGGAATTGCAAAGCTATTTACTCAGTCATTGCTATTGTAGATACATACATAAGTACATAGAATGTGCGAAGTAGCTCAATTTCAGGTTCAGGTTGCTCAGGTTTCTATTATGATATTTTAATTGCTTTCTGAAATAAAAAAGTACCTACCTGTAAGTATAAATAAGTACGTGCTTTTTCATGAGCAAAACTAAATATTTGAGCATTTTTTAAAGAAAATAACGAAACTTGACTTTTCCTAAAATGAAATGTTTCAAAAGGAAATTTATTGCGCAGCAAAAAATAAAGTAATACCTATTTAAAGCTATTCATTATAATATAATATCTAATTTGGCATACATGATCTCACACTTCATAGCTGAACAAAACAACAAGCAGTCGTTAACTCCGTTATCCATCCGGAAATGGGGCATGACCATTTTTTTATTTTGTAGGTACAACTGCTTTTAAATGTGGTAAATAACTTGAGTCGTTTTCATCGACCTTGTTCTGTAAAACCATCTCTTAATCACTATTTGATGTCGACTGCCAAATCGAACATACATAATCGAACACGAATGGAGTAAATGCACTCGTGTATTTATAAGCGTGCCAGTGCGAGTGAGACCGAACAGCACGTCTCATTCGCACACCATGATGTCATGGTATATTTTTGTAAGCACTCAACTCGGTCGCACGCGCTTTTCGTTTGTAGTTTTACTATCGGTATTGTTGAATGTCATTATACCATTCCGTTTTGAGCTGTAGAAAAAGGTAAATAAGTATAAAACTTGCGGCAATTGACAGCTACGGCTTCATATTTAGCCAGCGTTGGATAGAGGAACGTTGAGCTAGGTTACACAAATAAAATGGTTACGGAAGTTTAGCTTGAATTCTAGATTCAGTCTTTTCATTAGCTTTGTTTATGACCGTCATCAACCAAAGGAAAAAATTTGCAACAACTTATTAGAATATTGTACCAGAGCGCTTTGTGACTTTCTGTTGGGTATACCGTATACTGTAAACGTCCACGTACGAAATCCTGCTGCAGTTGAAATTGTATCCGATGGCAGCGCGGTCAGTGACCTGTTCAACTTAGGTCAAGGCACAATGTTTTAAGTGCCCTATCTTCAACATCTGATAATACTTCTAATTTCATATAGTAGTACACGTAGTGTGGTGTTTTTGTAGTACGTACAGTAAAGAGTATTATTGTATTGTATTCTAATCTGATAATGTAAGTATCCCTTTCCTTCGCATTGGAAGTTCGTTCAGTGAGGCTTTGCCACCTTGTAGACGCCACGGCACGGGTACGACACGTTTTCTTATCGACGTATAGGTACACACGGCTACACATCAAGCTATACATTTCCAGTTTATGCTGATCTCGCATAGTATAGGATTACCGTACAATGCGAGGTCAGCTTATACTGGAAATGTATAGCTTGATGTGTAGCCGTGTGTAAAATCTGTACTCTATGGAAACAAAGAGTAAAATTTTCATTTTAATCAGTTGGCCAAAATCTAACACAGTGAGTGATTTCTTTTTAACGAAAAAAGCCAGCATTCTTTTTCCTCGACAGATTCTCTTTTGAAAATGATAATGTATCGAACTGATACACTAGATGGGCGTCTACGCCCGTGTCTGCATAGAATCTACGCTGTGCCTACGCAGCGTCTAGACAGCGTCTACACAACGTCTCCCTAGCGTCTAAGCGACGACATTTAATTGAATTTGACAAACACAGTGCGAAGACACGAAACGAGCCGATTACTGATTATTTAAAACCTTAGATGAATTGCTATCAACAAAGCGTCGTCGTGCGTACTGCCTTTTAAAGGTACTTGTTTGAAAAATAGCCCTCTACTGAAAACTGTCCAACCATTAACTATTCGATGTCTCGATGAGATAGCATCATAATACTCTCGTTAAAATATAAAGAAACAACGTGTATGATAAATCCCAGAGAATCGAGTCACAGTGGCACCGCCATATTATGATGATCATAGGTACCTACCTCTAAATTAAACCCAAGTTTTCGGTGACTGCGACTTACGTCTTCTTAGAACATTCAATTGAATGATTGAGGGTTATTCATGCAACTAACCGTTTCGTTTGAAGGGTCTGACAATGAAATGTCATTATGACTAATTTAATGGTCAACTTTACATTCAATACATGCCTACCGCTTATTAGATTAGTCATTTGATGATGAGGTCTAGAAAACTCTTAACATGTTACATTCCAATCGGGTTATTTATTTACCTATAAGATAAAATAAGACTGCCTCGTTGGTCTAGTGACTGCCTCGTTGGTCTAGTGGTCGCAAGCGCTACTGCTGAGCATGAGGTCCTGGGTTCGATTCCCGGGTCGGGCAAAGTGTTATTGGGTTTTTCTATCTGAAATTTCTCAGTAGCAGCTCGGAGTCTGGATTTGTGCCCGGTTGATGGCAATAGGCTCGCCCCCTATTACATGGGACTTAAACATAACTGGCGAAATGTGGGTGTACCTGCTACAGGGACACCTCTGCCCAACCCTTCGGGGAAACAAGGCGTGATGTTATGTTATGTTATGTTAAGATAAAATCCTCAGGATGTAATTTCTTAAAAATAAAAAATAACCATTTTAAACGCCACGTTGACGTAAACCACTACAAGACCCTAAGCCCGTATGGAAAGAATCGGAATTACGAAAACGAAACGAATTTAGGTTATCAGGCAAGCAATACCATAATAGTTACTTTTTTAAATGATGTTTACTTGTAAACACAACTTTTGATTGCATGCAATACTGTCCTAATTTGAAAATAAATAAATATTTTGTAATTTACTAATGATCATTCAAATATATTTAACAACACTACATACTTACGTACACGTACACACATGTGCATAGTGGCTGAAATACCTCTTTTTCCTAAAGCTAAATTAAATTTACTATTTAATTTAGCTTTAGGAAAAGAAAATAGCCTTTTTATCGAACGGTTATCACTTGGGTCAATCAATATCGAGAAGTCGACTGGATGCGAAACACGCTAACGGTACTGCGAAAAGATTATTTACTACATAAATACGTACAATTTATCTTAAACGAACTCAGTAGACGCACTTAAGTCCCGCCCCGAGGGCGTATCTTTTAGTATCCGGCTCCGGTGATATATGCAGAAAATAATGAAGTTGTTATTTGCGAGTGCATTTTTTATTTTCTTTAAAGTGATTATTACTTGTCCCAGTTCATGTAAATATGGATTTTCATTTGAGTATTCGTAAGTTGAAAATGTAATTAGTATTGTAACAAAACATCACGCCTTGTTTCCCCGAAGGGTTGGGCAGAGGTGTCCCTGTAGTAGGTACTATCGAAGAAACGCATAACTGTACACTGTAAGGATTATTGTTGCTTGCAGCGCTCGCCCGCTATTGTATCGCTTACCTACGAAAAAAAAGTTTCAAAAAGTGGAATCTTTGCAGCGCTGATTTGCTGGATTTGTTTTCTCCTCTACCTATCGTTATTTCTCCTGACAAAGTTTATTCGATTTATATGTATGTATCTATGTATTAGTATGTATTCATTTTCAAGTTATCTGTCATTTATGTTGCACTTGCCATGTTTTGTCTCTGCATCACCCTAAGGTTGACTGGTAGAAAATGCCTTAGACATTAAGTCCGCCTTTGTACAGTATTTTTTTTACTTGTGCATAAAGTTTTAATAAATAAATAAATAAAAAAAAAGGTTGTGTGCACGGGATTTTGTTTTCAAAACGCTTAGGTATGCGATACCCCGATGGTACACCCACATTTCGCCAGTTATGTTTAAGTCCCATGTAATAGGGGGCGAGCCTATTGCCATCAACCGGGCACAAATCCAGATTCCGGACTGCTACTGAGAAATGCCAGATAGAAAAACCCAATAACACTTTGCCCGACCCGGGAATTGAACCCAGGACCTCATGCTCAGCAGTAGCGCTTGCGACCACTAGACCAACGAGGCCGACAACGACAACGAGTACCTATAAAATATCTTTTAACAATAAGCATGCTGTATAAGTGCGAAAAGTAGGGACTAATATTCTCGTATAGCTCATGCCGACATGAAGTAGAGGCCAAGTTTCACAAATGAAAGCTGCTAAGCTACGGAGCTTAGGTTTAGTTAAGGTGATATATTGAAAAAAAAAAAATGGCTTTTTCTTTATCGTGTAACTTTTTAAGTATATATTATAGAATAGGGATTTAAGATTTTGGTGTATGCTTTTTGACTATACGTATGATCTAGTATCCTGAAAAAGGAAAACACTATACAATGAAATTTTCTCGATACAAAAAAATTGCAAAGGTCTATCTATTTTTATCTTTTTTTGAGTATCATGGCGCAACGCTTATGAGTTGTTTGTCGCGCGACGAGCGGTGCCTTTGTGTCGCGTCGCCTGTCGCGCCTGTTTGTAAGAGCCTTAATATTGGTCATTTTTCCCTAAAAAGGCAGAAATCCCTAAAAGTGGAAACACTGGGTTCAAATAAGTTTGTGGCGGCGCGGTGACGTGGCGACCGACCACGGAAACGAAAGATGGAACCGCTACTCCCCGCGTGCGGGGTAAATAAGCCACGCCCATCAAACTACCACTTATTTTCAATATAGGCCCTTAATACTTTCTCATGCTAACTGCGCCTTTAACTACAAAACCTATAGTATCTATGGTATTTCTTTGCTAGTTATCAAAACTGTTTCACGTGGGAACATTCGGTATCGCGGGCGCTATCGCCTTTTATAGGTAACCCAACGCCCTCAGTTGATGTTCTGTCTGCCGACCGCCAGAAAACTTTGTTTACGACTGCGATTACAGTCGGGATCGAAGAAGTGTGGTGCTGATGCAACAGAACGGAAAGCTGTCTCGCCTTCCCACATCTTTATTATTGCGTAGGTTTAGTTTGTGTAACGTTTACTAGCGGTTACTTTGATATCACGGCGTCGGGCGTGGGTGTGGACTTCATTTATTTCCCATGAAAACTAGGTATGCTGATTATAAAGTTTTGTCCAATTGAACTTACGTCGTTGGTTTAATTTACTTACTAAATTTAATTGATTTATTTGCACAAGTGTGGTTAACGACATTTAAGTAATGTTTAGAGCAACTGCATGAGTTATCAAAGATAGGAATCCGTGTCTCCAGTTTTATAATCGTAGCCTGAAAATCTCTTTTATTTAACAATTGTTGCTTTAAAATCCGAAGTTTCATACTATTGCTCAAATTGAATGTATAATTTTGCTTTTTCTCAGTACCTAAGTATATGAACTGCATACACACATAAATTGACATTTCGAAGACTTTGATGGGGTTGTGGTTATTCTACTAACATTAATCACGTAGGTGCACGAGTACGTAGTAAAGTGTGTGAGTACATAGTGTATGGCGTGGCGTCACATGAATGACTTACCCGACCGATTAGGTATCTAATAATATTTATAGTGTTGCCTTATCTTTGTTCTTCAGTTAACACCAATAATTGAAATACGTAACAGAGTCTTACAAACTGCTTCGTGTCAAAAGTGTCTCTATTTACTCACATTTATTATTATAAGCTCGTTTTCATATTGGTTTTGTGATAAAATAGTACTTATTTATTGAAAGCGACAAAAGTAGATTAGATCATCATATCTCTTTATTTAATTAAATATTCGATACAAAGTTTGATTGCATTTTCAGTATGGTGATACTAACTTTATCGAGTCGTAGGTAGGTTATTAATGGTGATGTTAGATAAAATCAGCATTACAGGAGTATCAGATAAAGTGGAGTACATATCTGTTTGTGTAATAATATATGAATGAACGTCTGTTGTTGTTACAGGGAGGTAGCGAGTGCATGGGAGTGCCGGGTGGGCCCGCCGGACGAGCCGGCCTCTGCCGACCGCGTGCAGAGCCTTTTCAACGACATCGAATTATACCCTACTAAGACTCAGGGTAAGGACCATAATTTGTATACTTATAACCAATCATATCATCACCAACGTGCTCGTACGTGCTACGTCTGGACCTAGACCTTTTACAGATGTTATCGACATTATAGTCACATAAGACAATAACCTAACCAGTCAACCTATTAGCTAATGCTTATTTTTAAGACTGACAGGTTGCTTAGTTATCCCGCCACGTATGTATGTATAGGTCAATAAATGGCCTAATTACGTCAAGTAAATACCGGCACTACGGAGTCATTAAGAATGAGTAACAATTAAGTCGCTAGCCATGAAATAACTGTAGCAGCTATTTTTACAACGATGGAATTGTAAGAGTTGGGCTTCCGGTTTCCCCTGGAATATAAAGTTGACGACCACGTTGCATTTTATTTAATAGTTACTTACGGAAATCTATTGCATTCTGAAATAGGTATTTTTATACTACAAAGTCAGGTTATAGAATAAAGAGTTCAGGGTGAATTGAAGGTACATGTGCGGCGTGGTTACTTAATGAATGCTTTGTTGTCCAATACCAAGATTTTTTATCTCAATAATAGCTGTTGTAAGTTTAGTGGCAAGGCCTCATAAGTGTATTCTACAAACGACGTTTTAACTTGCCTAGCGATCGTTGAAAGGATACTTGCTGGCTGTCTGTAAAAACAAACTTCGATCACTCAATTTCAACGTGACTGACGGAGCAAACTCTATTCAGAATTGCTTAATTAATTTCTAGGTAAAACTCAGATATCAGTAGTTAATAGCCAAGGATTACTATAAAGGAAGTGCCCTGTACACGCTTGCTACAGTGACGCAATGACGTCACCGACATTTATTATTGTTTTGGCATTTATTTCCAATGAATAAGTAGCTAACAAGATAGAGTTTATCACTGGTTGACGATAAAATAATTGTATCTTGGCAGTGATAACGATGGCGTCATCAAATATTTTGTCAGTGATTGACTATTTGTTAAAAGCTTAATAATCATTTTTCATGCACCAATCATGTACCTACAGTGCAGTTTTTGGCTTTTCAGTGGAATGCATATCAGTTCCCTCAGGTGCCTGGTGAGGCAACTAAAGTCTATTTTTTGTATTGCGTATTAGAAAACTGATGCCGCCTGCACGTAAATAAAATATCGATATTCGATTGTATATCTAAGAGTTGAGATACAGTTACGAGTTTAGTCCAAAATCTGTTTTGTGTCGGTTGACAAAAATGTTCAAGTAACCAGCTAACCAAAGAACATTCTGCCGTCCTTTAACTAGAAGACCGTTAAGCCCAAAAAGTTATTTCTGAGAAAATGGGGAAAACATGGGAATCTTTGTTTCTTAAAAACTATGATTGTTGGACACATCAATTGATATTCTTTTCTGTTTATCCTAAAAAATCCTTTCTGTCCAGAAACTCTTAAAGAAGAAGTGTGGGTTAGACGCTTTCTAGTGATAGAATCATCATAAATTGTGTTACTTAACGGTCTACAAAATTTTCATATCTCTGGAACTGTTTATATTGTAAAAATATTTCTTAGACAGAAAGATAGAGAATTTTGAATTCACTCACAATTAATTAAGAAGCAAAAATTGGCCATTTGAGGGTTAACGGCTTTCTAGTTAAAGAACGGCAACATTGTGAACCATACTTATGGATTAAATCGATAGGTATTGAGGTCCCCCATTGCCTCTGTTATCAACTTTTTGCGGTACAGCCTGTATGTTATAGAACATATATGTTCAGCATAATGTACATCGATTTGTAACAATATTTCTTCAAAGTTCGCTATCTGATGCCAAACGATGTTATCCATATTTTTCCATTTCTGTTATCACAAGGGCGTTCAAGTTGCCCTTGCATAGACACTACGCACCCTTCCGTTTTTGGATCAATAAGCTTCTAATCGAATTTAATTATTTCAAATCATGCAACTAGCTGATGAACAGACAGGAATGTAATTTATGAAATTATTAATGGGTATTGATCTTTGGCGTATAAATATAAAGCTCCAATCTGTTTACATAAACACATCTATTTTGACCCATCTATCTAATTAATTAAATATGATTTATACGAAACTAATAACATTAATTAAAACCTTATTGATCTCTCAACAAGTTGTGTCACTAACCATGATCCATTATCTTGGTTCCTGTCTTACACATACATAGCTATGTTAAAATATGATATCATTGATACGTAGCATAAGGCAAATATCTATTTATGTTAAAGTTAACTCTATTACCTACGCATACGCATGGACAGAATGGATAGTTTTTAAACTTTTTAATAATTCTTTTTTAAGGTTCAGTAAGTACCTTAAAAGGAAAAAAAAACGGAACCGAACAGACGGACAGAGAGACAGACAAACAGACACACGAGTGATTCTTCATCTTCACTCGTGTGTCTGTCTGTCCGTCTGTCACAGCTAATTTGCTCCGAATCTAATGGACCGATTAAGTTGAAATTTGGTACACATGTGTATTTCTGTGGCCCAAACACGGAAGTGTAACGTAAATAAATGAATTTTGAATATGGGGGTCACTTTTGGAGGGCAAATCTACTGTGCCTAAAATTTTGAAAAAATACAGAGAATGGTTCTTTACCCATAGATTACAGGAAAACCTATAAGAAGTTTATGGTATGGTCTTAAAATAACATAGTAAATCTCTCAATATTGTGCGTACAACATTTGCAGTTGGAATGTATGTTGTTCAACTACAATGTTAAGTTTGTATCTGGGAATAAATTCATTCCACCTACGGAACCCTTCATTGTGCGTATTCCGATGCGCACATTACTGGTTTTTTTTGGAATATGAATACGAATAAAATGGAGAGTAGGTGCAGTCATGTGGCGTGATTAGTTAGGTATACGTAGAGGCTAATGATTGATACGCTTTGACGACGGCTCACCTATTGGATAGCGATACCGCGGTGACATCATCATCATCAGGCTGATTCAACAGCAAATGTCAATACGCCAGTAAAAATTACACATTCCAGTTCCGCGTGTTGCCAATTGCTGCTAGTTAATTGCCCAGTATGATATATTGCAACATTTAGTACTGCACAGATAATAATCGAGTACTTATTCATTGCATTTTATTATTTATCTGCAATCAAAGAATGAAACGTGTTATAAACGGTTTAATATATTATACTGATAGGTACTACAGTTATTTCAAAGTATTGGTTGTTATCTTTTGTTTACTATGAGTACTTGTTGACTCAAACACATTTCAAATACTGCGTGTAAGTACCCGAAATATCGATGACTCGCTTACTCACTTTAACTGAATGCTACTATAGGTACCTACTTATACTTAGTGAAGTTTATCTATCGCAAAAAATTACAATAGCTGTTCAAGTCCTTCTCATCGTAATATACAGGTGTAGTGTTAGTAATACAACTATCCCTAGGTGTCTCGGAAGGCTAGTTAACTGTCCCCGATAGAAAAAAAGACGCATCTAACATTTTTTCCAGATTTGAGTTATATATCAGGCAGATGCGCCTCTTTTTTCTGATTCCGGCAATGTATTATTTTAAATTACATTATAATTATTACGTATATATTCGCAGAAAAATTATAAGTACTTAAGCTAGTATTTTTTTCAAAGACGTAACTTTATTATTGATCGATGCGTAAATAGGATAAGTTTGAAAGTACAGGTAATAAATTATGATAATTATATAATAGGATGTTTTGAAAATCCGTTATTTAGTATTCGTAATTGTTACAAATCCAAAAGTTGTGTTTCTTCGTCGAATATTCGAAACTATAGCGATTGAACAGCGGTTGCGCTACTGCTACGCGGCGCACCTACCCTGCGTCTTAGCGTAGCAAACGCCTACGCGTCTGCTACGCCGTGCCTACGTCGTCGGCCTACGGGACCTCGTAGTACCGCGTAGGACCACTACGCAACTTCTACGCAGCGTCTGAACTGCTGCTACGAGACGTAGCGACTACGCTAGTGTACTTACTGCGTAGCTGCCGCTCAGGCGCTGCTGCCATACGCTCTACTAATGTTACGCTTGACAAACACCCAGTACGAAAGCTCTCTTTACTGCGGCTTTCAAATCAAATCAAATCAAATAATTTATTTGCATAATCCATGTTAAAAAGGTGTTACTGGTATAAAAAGTACCCTAATGACTATGAGGTATGCAAAATTAACAAGAATATTAGGTACTAATCGCAATATTAAATACAGAAAAGATTATAAATTGAGTTACATTAAAAAATTTAATTCCAAAATAAAAAATACACAAGTCAAATCAAAATTTCAATAATCATTATATTTGTCATTATAAAATCATTATAAGATCAGTCATCTTTCATTAAAATAATCACTAATTGAATAGTAACATTTTGCAACTAGGAATTCGTGCAAACCTAATTTGAATTGGTCCATTTTGTGTAGGTCTGTGATAGTTTTTGGCAACTTATTGTATATTTTGGGTGCCATGCCCAAAATGTTTTTATTAAATACTGCTTTTTATGACGTCTCACGCATATTTTATTTTTGTGTCGTGTGCGTCTTGGATGTGTATAAAGATGTAGATTCGCTTTGACAAAGATCGCCACTTTATAAATATAAAGACACGGGAATGTCAATAACTGGAACTGTTGAAAATGTGGCTTCAGTAACTATATTGCCGGTGTCCTTTAAATTCCGATCTAGGAATTTGACAGTGATATTATTTTAACGAAATTGATCAATATATCACTGCAACGAGCGTCAAGACATCTTAAGGCGGCGATGGTATCGCAACAGAACAAATGTATTCTAAGATTACTATCTGTCATATAAAACAATTTACGGGTTTGCCACGTTAAGCTTCGCCCCTTTTGTATATTTATCGTCCATAAATCTAACAACTACAATCAACTCACAGGTCACACAGTTAATGACCACGAACAAACATACAAGCTGATCTACAATGTCTAGTAACATTGTTTCATACGTTGAAACTCAAATAATAATACTTGGAATTATAAACAATGTTACTTTCAGACAGTTTGACAAATACTTAGCATTTTTAACAGTGTATAAAAGCGTTTATGAAAGTCAAGTAATCTTATAATTCCGAGTATGTCAAGATAATTCTTTGTGATTCCCAATTGTAATCTTTATCTAAATTATGTAAAACCGCACTTGATATCGATAAATTCCCCGGGGTATTGGAATGATAAGGATCTTCTGTTATGATTGTGTGACATATTATGTGAATTTTATTTAATTTTGCATTATCTCGTACTGAAATTATCAATGTCGTCATTTGCGAATCAATCTTTCTTGTGCAACGTGGCGAAAAGTAAAGTCTTAATACAAGTGAAATTGAGGAGGCCTTTATTTATTTATTTTCTCTCACAATGGTTTAGTTTTGAACTATCCTTACATTATAAAACAAAGTCCCCCGCCGCGTCTGTCTGCCTGTCTGAACGCGATAAACACAAACTACCCAACGGATTTTCAAACGGTTTTCACCAATAGACGGAGTGATTCATGCGTTAGTGTATAATTCATTAAGGTTTTGTGTAAATTGGCTGAAATTTGACGATTATTGTTGAAGAAGTCGGAAAAAATCATGCCGACTGGGAGCTTTACTGGCGTGCGCTGCCTAAACCGAAAAAGATACATCAAATTTAAGTTCTACGGTATTGTTTATCTTAAAAAGTTCAACGAAAAAGTCCGCGATGGCATATGTCTATCTTCTAAGGATGACGCACAATAATCATTTTTATCTTTCAGAATTTGATAAAAATTGTATTGTTATTTCCGAAGCTTTTTGACCGGTATAGTATTAATCCTTATCCAATAAAATATGTTATTTAAATTAGGCATTTAATTTAGATTAAAATATGCCTTGACATCATATCATTTAAATGAATAGTTTAAAAGATATCACAGTTTCAAAATTACGCGTAGCAACGCGGGCGCAGCGGTAGGAGTCAATGACAATTTCCTCCCTGTATGAAATCTCGGTAGTACGTTCCCATGAGATATTTTCCGACATCCACGCAGGCGAAGCCGCGGGCAAAAGCTAGTGTACTTATATAAACCTTGTGAGAACTGCACCCTAATTGCGTAACACACGATCAATCATAATCTGAATCATTTTGAAGGATATCGCTAATCCATTGCTTAATATGTTCGAAAAAATTGTCTGCTCATCAACGTAAATAATGCAATGAATTGAACTGACAAAATGAAACAGATTGTTATTGATCGTGTATTTCGCAATTAGTTTGCTGGTGTCTGATGTAGCTATAGAAAAACCCAGAAAAACCTTTCTAGGATAACTAGCATTGCTATTATATTGGCTAATGATGGTGATGATATAAACAGTAAAAGCAATAATCAATTGCTAAACAAAATGGTTAGTAAAATATTTTCCGACAGCAGTCAAATACAAAGCCATTACGAAATTCGTGATTGCTCAAATATCCCCATTCCATTATAATTTCCTCTGAAACTGGGTCATATCGTTTACGTTTTCTTCTAGGTTTTAGATCGACTGCGTGATACCTAGATGCTATAAGTCATGCAACAGCATTAGGCTTAATTAACTACTTTAATATTAGAATCGAACTTATTTCTTCAACACTTAATTGCTGTTTGGCAGCTAGACATTATTTATGTAAACATAGCAAAAAAAATATATTGATTAACTTCATCCTAACCACGATAAACCTGAATAGAAAATCATGAAACAAGAAAATATTTCCGTCTGAAATCATAACTGATATAAATATCGAACTTTGGTTGGCACCCGCAGGGTAGGTGTAGTAGGTACAGTGTCATACGATGCCATGATTTCAGCCATTAATTTTTAGATACCTCGTTACAAAATAACTCTGTTTTACCACACCATTTTTTGTTTTTTTTGTTTGGTAAATTATCAAATAACTACTCCTGGGCGGAGCGAGAGGGCGTGTCAGACTCTTACTGACGGAAACCCACCCGTGTTCCTTCAGTTGCCATGTTGCCGGGGGCCACGGTATCCCTTTCGGACTTCTTCGCAACCCCGGCAGGTTTTACCGCACCATGCAAACTGATCTTTGTATCCTAGTTTAGATGAACAAAATCATGGTTATTTATAATCCAAATGGCTTATTGGCAATCATAACAATTAATAACGTAATCGTTATTTTACGCTTGGAATAGGATACTACGTGTATAATTACGGTAGATATCCGCTATTGTTGTGTGGCAGGTGTGCGCGTGCGCGTCCAGTGATCTCACTGTTATTGCTCACTGATGACCAATTGCCGCCGAATGAGTTCATGACTCCACGTTTGATTCGCCGACTGTTTATTGCATGCTTCACACGGACGTCCGACTTTGTCCTTTCATTCTGTCTTTACACAAACTCATACATTTTTATTGCGTGTCAATATTAAGTTAATGCTTGTATAACCTTGAGATAATATTATGTTGACATTAAGCCTAATATTTTCGTTGGAGGTAGGTATACCTGGCTATATTGGACAATCAATAAGTTTAGTGTGGAACTCTAACACTTGAACTATATTCCTTACCTTATTCGTGTTTAGGAGCTCGATAGTATAGATCAGTGTTACTCAAAGTATGCTCCGCGGGGTCCCTGTATCTTCGTGTGACCAGTATTTTCGCGGAGCCTCCACAGAGGCTTTGCGGAGCCCAGCTTCCTCATGAACCAATTCTAGATTTGGCGACATTTGCTTAATCGCGTGTCTATGCAGGATACAATAGAACTACAACTAGGAGCTTTACTTTTATTCGTGATACTACTCCTACGTCAAAAAAATATTAAACTTGGACCCAGTGGGACAAGTTATGCAACATCTGAAAAAACAGTGATTAAGCAAATGCCGCCAAATCTAAAATTAGTTCTTGAGGAAGTGGTAAAAATAATGAATTTCGTCAAAACTTGTCCACTGCAATCCCGACGGTTTTCAATTTTATGTGAAGATTAGCTGCGCCCCGCGGTTTCACCCGCAGGAGTCTCGATCCCGTGGGAATATCGGGATAAAAAGTATCCTATGTGTTAATCCAGGTTATAAATTATCTGTGTACCAAATTTCATCCAAATCCGTTCAGCCGTTTGACCGTGAAGAAGAGACAAACATACACACACACTCACAAACTTTCGCCTTTATAATATTAGTGTGATTATGGCAGCAAACAAAATACTAGTGCTCCATACAGAAGTGAGATGGTTATCTCGGGGTAAATCTTTAACAAGGCTATTTGAACTTAGACCGGAGTTACAAACTGTGCGAAACAGGATTCTGAACTCAACCTATGCAGCTATAAAAATTAAATAGGTACTGCAGTAGAGGGGGGACCTGTCATGCGACTTCAAATCTTTTCAATCAAGTTTGAGATCAAACAATTGATGAAAAGTAACAATCTATTTCATACCCCACATTAGATGCAAATGTTAATGTCAAGTAAAATAATTATATTATTAATGAAGAATACACATAAAACCAGGTTTTGATTATTTTAGGGCCTCCGTCAAATATTTCGTTTCCCAAAAGGATACCGTCGCCAAAAAGTTTGAGAACCGCTGGTATAGATAGATAGACCGAGATATAAAATATTATTTCCAGCACGCTTAGCATGACCACAATAAAAACGGGTTTTATCGACGGAAGGATAGACAAAATGACAGATAAACAATCACAATCTTTCATTTTGTCTATTCTTCCGTCGACAAAACCCGTAGGAAAACCGTTTCTACGGTTGTCACGCTACGCGTGCTGGAAACTCTTGTTAGTCTACGTTTTTTTTCCGTTTCTTCTGACAAAAGTAATGTACCGGCACTGATTTTGACACCATTATTTTTGGCAAGTGCCCCATATTTGCCATATGATCCATCCTGGCTACGCCCCATATTGTATTCTTTTATTTTCTGCTTTGTCGCAGATGACTTTTAGTAGTTTACCAGACAACAAGGCATAAGTTGTGTGAAAATAAACTGTTGTGTTGATTTAGTGTGTGAAATGTTCATCGCTTGGAAATACTTGGAATAGAATGTTCCCTCATTTCCAGGCAAATCAATTTATATCACTACTTATAATAAAATGTTTTGTTTACTTGAAAAGCACCGTAACAATTAAACTTCCTCAGATATCGGTTAATCAGTATATACCTAGTTTACTTAGTAAGCGAAACTGCACAAAATGTCTTTTGGTCCGGAAAATTATGTGCGTTTCAGTAGACAGATCTGCAAACGCCGTCCACGGTTCTGAATTTTGTTTACTTAAATATTGTTTAGAAGTTCCTCAAATCTTGTATAATAATAGTAAAATTGGATGAATGTCTTCAATGTACCTATTCATTTAATTTATGTAAATATGAGTCGTTGATGAGTGTATGTATACCTAACTAGATAATTGTCTTTGTTATCCTCGCAGTTAAACTCGTAAATAGCAACCGGTTTCGTGCTAGTACATAATATTGAAAACTATACAATTTAAAATCCTGATCGCCTCATCACGTTGTTGTTGGAATTGTAATAATGTTGTTGTATATACGGCTGCTGTTCTGCTGTAGATCTAAAAAAAATCTTATTTCAAATCTATTGAAAAGCCACGCATCTACTTAGGCCATATTAAGCTAGTTAGTCACTTAACCAGGAAAGTATATTATTATGCTTGACTGTGGGTATACATATTTCTAACAACACAGTTATTAATAACTAAATTATTTGGACTTCAATCCTCGTTGCCCTCGAGGGTGACGTGAATGTGCAAAGTACCTTATTTATTAAGTATTCGAAATGAGTCTGGTCTCGCGTGGGTTTGTTAAGTGTAAATTAGAAACATTTAATTTGTATTTAAATGCTGTCCGGCCGGTGATTCTAGATTGCGAACCTCATTTAGGACGAAATAATCACGGATGTTTAACTGACTTTAACTTAACACGAAACAATAACGTTCCAAAAAAGTTCAGAGAACCTAATTGGAGTTTTAATCTGAATCATTAAGTTTCTTTGTAAAGTTTATTTTATAACAAGAATTTGGTATGACTACTGCTTTATCATTCTGGGACATTAAATTTACACAATGAGATACGTAGCATCCGTGTACACGTCGAAGACGCGTCTACCTACAAATACTTGTACGTACTTTAGAACCTATTACCGTATCCTCACTGACAGGATATTAAGTAAAAATGAAATTATAAGAATCCTAACTTCCTAACTAATATTATAAATAGGAAAGTTAATTTGTTTGTTTTGTTGTTCACGCTAAAACGGCTGTACGGATTTGGATGAAATTTGGCATATTTATTTATTTAAATGCCTTGAAACTACCATTATAGGTACTTACACTTACTTACACTCACTTACTTATACTTTTATCCCGATATTCCCACGGGATCGAGACTTATGCGGGTGAAACCGCGGGGTGCAGCTAGTAGGATATATTATAAAGAGTTACTTTTCCTCAGTTGTCCATGACGATCTATTAGTTGATGTCATTCTTGTGTCCCCCCCCAGGTAACAGTTGTTTATTATTTAACTGAATTGTTATTGTTTTAGTATTCGAAATGCTGGTCTGCGCGCGGCAGTGTGCCCGCCGCAAGTCGCTCACTCTCACATTCGGAGAATTCTGCGTGTTCGCAGCTGAACTGCGTCGGTGTTCGAGGCAAGCCAGGCAGTAAGTGTTCCATTTGTTTCTACTTAACGCTTGTTCATGTTATTTTGAAGTAAATCGCGAAGGTCCTATTTTAATGTTAACATATCCTTTTTAGAATTTAACACAGTACTCGATTCATTCAGTTACCTAACCTACCTAATTTACAAATAAACCGTAACCTCGACTTACCTTATGTTACTTCTTGGGGCCGTAATCTCCACCCAAATATCCATATTTGGTTGGAGTTGACGGGTCTCTCGTGTCCCATATTTAAAACTATTTTACCGGATTCTTTGAAATTCTTTAGAAAATAATTTTAGTCACTCAGCCCTTGTGACGCGACGGAGCACATGGTTGTTACAGAATTAGTCAGTCGTTAGTCAGTTTCTGCTAATTAACCGTTTCGACCCACATTATTTCCTTCCGCCCCAGGTTGTTCTAGATCTTCCGCCAACATCTTTGTCTCTTTTTTCCTAAATGAAAAATACACTTTTCACATTGAAAAGTGTGTTTTTCATTAGTGTGTGTTATTTCGACCAAATTATTGGAAAAGCGTAGAAGTTATCTTCTACGTTTTTCCGATAATTTAGTCACATTATGTGACATGGTTGTAAAATGAGCCTTGAAAACAAAACAATGTAAATTGTTTTCAATTATGAGATGTCATAACACCGATTTCACAAGACTCGTAGTACATATAAGTCTAGAAGTTCAGCAGATTTAGCATGAATCAAAACTTGCTTAGTAGATCATGATTTAAAATAGCCCCAATTAGTCTAACCACCAGTAGAAAATTAGCCCAATTCAGTATTACAGGAATTTGAAAACTGGCACAAGTTACTAATGGCGCTTGCTCCACCTACTAATCATAGTTATAGTAATAATGCAATTGAACAGGAAACAATTTACTACCTAACAATAAAATTGACATGGGAATTCAAATAAAGTAAAATTACCCTGTTAAAGTTATATTAAAATACCTACTCTACGACATAATTAAAGACCCAAGCAATGTCCTTATTCACTGCAGCGACCACGACATGAATCAGGTTAATTTTACCGATGACGTAAAATTATCGTTCTCCTTTTCCTCGGTCTTGAACTGAGGACTGGGACTACGTATGACGCGTGCGTTGACCCTTATTTCCCAAACAATAAGATATTAATTGTCATGCAAGGAATCTCTACATATAAGGACAGCATTTTTATAATTTCATGATTTCATTCAATGTCTGCACTATTCATTGCATTATCATGCGGAAACGCCTACGCAAGTTCATCGATTGTGTTTTATTTCTAATTTCAGTTTTCATTCGCAGGAGTTCGAACAAACCTGAGTCGCCACAATGGAACGTAGACAAGGAGCTCAGAGATAAGGACAACATTTGTAAACATGTGAACGGTAAGAATATTTTGTTGAATCTTAGATTAATAACACCGGTTTAATATACAAAAATGAAGTGACCTTATTCTGGCCCGTCACGAAGTCACTGAAATGGCTATTAGAGTAACTTTGCGGAAAGTTTGTTGTGAATAATAAAATTTTTGGCTTCGCCTGGGGCTCCCGTCCCCGCTTCAGGATGCACACTCGTGCTGCGGAAGGTCGATCGTCCCGTGATGAAACAAATGGTGACTAAACTTTCCGCACGGTACCAATCCAGAAATACACGTTGGTAGTCCCTATGGCTACGCAACAATATCTCATACACTATAAATTCGGTGTCGCCGGCCACTTCCCACGCTATTCTATCTGTTATCAGGCTGTTTGATAGCTGCTGAATTACTAATATTTGATTGGTCAATAATTATCGAAAATAAATAGATCTTAAATTACTGTTTTAAAGTACGTACCTACAGCTTACCTTTTATCGAATACGTAGTGAGTCAGAATTGATTGCTTTTTTATTATTTATTTTAAATTCCTACATGGTAATAGGTATATTACTACCGTCGTAATTATGAAATGTGTAATTGATTTAAGATTTCCTTTTCAACAGTTCGGAAATAGGACTCGGGTGATTGAACATGCACATGAACTACTTGTTTACCTTGATAAATCAAATACGTTAGAGACAGTGATAGTAGTTCATCAAAGGAATAAATAATTTATAGCTACATATCAATCAGAAGCTTATCAACAGTTACGTACTCGCTCCGCTAAGCACACAGTAAGATGACAGCGATGATGTTCATATTCATAATAACAAATAGGAACTAACTCACATTCGTGGGGCATGTGGTCATCACTTATTGCGTATATCTATGTTTTTAATTGTTCTGCTATTAATGCGATTGCCCTATACTAGTCATTGTACGTTCGCTCCTATTTGCACCCGCAGGCCGCACATGTAATGCTCGGATTTGCGTCAATCTCCCGGCGCATCTGACTAATGTATAATATTAGAGACAAAACAACTAAATTAAGTTTCAGAAGCTTTAAAAATATCAGACATAAACCTCTTTTCCTATCTTTGGAATATTAGAGAAAGTTTAAGTTTCATTTTCATTATATGGAATTAAATAAGGCGCTTAGATGTGAATCTCGTAATACATATCGGAAGGAAGTTCCGCTTTCGCACGGTAATTCGTAAAAGGCAGAGATCACTAAGTAAATGTGATGCGTGGCCTCCCAGGCTCTTCCGCACATACTATAAACAGAGTACGGAAGCGAGGGCGCGATGCTCCGTTCAGTGTACTACGCGCCCACGAATTCGGCTGCTAAATGCTACGAAAAGATAATACAGATGACATCGCACTACTACATACAACTACAGATATACCTAACATAAACAAACGATGAAACGATACTGCGTCTACTTCCTTATCTCCCGGAAGAATTATTCTGTCAAATGACGACTTCTTGAGAACAAACAAACAATGGTAATTTTTCTTTATTTTCTATTTACATAGCGATCTTTGTACCGCACTGAAATTATTCATCGATGTCTTTAGGATCTTCTTTCAATTTTGTACTTTTATGAAAAATGTTGAACGATATTTTTTTAAATTTTGTGACAAAATGAAAATGTTACCATTATGGTAATATTTTCACTTTCCTCATGAAGGCACGAATTAGTAGCAATTTGGATAACTTTTTCTGATTTTCATCAATTAATTATGCATCATTGGATTGGATTTACTTATGCATTGAACTCAATCAAATCCAGTCCATCATCTATGATGAAATAAATAGTATGACTAGGCTAAAATGTAAGATACCGTCTTCTAATAGTTTGATTCTTTGAATGATGATGTTGGTGACACATGCTCATTAAAATTATTTGTGGATGAGATGAAAAATACAGGTTTTCGTATGAGTTATGGTCAACATCAACACCATAAGTCTTTGTGCCATGTCTTTGTAGTGCTATAGAAATAACGGAATATTTTAAAATGCGGAATTGGCTAGTACTTGGGCGTAGATGTAAGTTGCGAACGGACGCCAGTTGGCCGCCGACCGTTCGCGGGTGGACAGCGTGCACGCAGTCTGCACGATACATCCGCAAGCATGCCGCCGACTACAATGATTGTGCCCTGTGCGTTTCTCACATACTTCTTTACTATTTTCATCAATGAAAACCTGTCCGTTTTACGACACCGTGTATATTCCAATTACCCATAATGTATTCATAATCAATTCCTCCGTTATAAACATCATGATTTTCTGCCACAATGTTTTGTATCATATTATTTTACTGAGTGACACAAGTAAAAGAGGATGGCTGTGTACACTGTGGATTTCGGTACATGTGTCGTGAGTTCACGTTGAAGTTGTGACAATTCAGGGACATTCTATTCAAATCTGTGATCTGTGTGCGGGCGGAGCAGCCGATGTTAGTGCGTTTGTTGATCTGGCGTTGTGTTTACGTTTTCGTTTTGGCATTGAACGAAGATCCCGAATTGGATTGATGTGTTTGGTTGGCCACGTTTTATAAAGTGCAGTGTAAACATGAATGACTTACCTGTGCGTGTCGTTGTGTTGTTTCTTATGTTCTTCAAAAAAAAAAAAAAACATCATAGCAGTAGAAAATTATTAGGTTAATTAAATCGATATACACCGTGTAATTTGGACCTTTTTTCATCCCGGAGTGTGGTGACTCCATTTCAATATTACCTACTTGAATATCCATTAGAACCATAATGCGAGAAAGTTGAATAACGATGGATTGTTCATAGGAAATAAAATTTAAAAAAATATGGAGAGAAACTCACTATGATTTCTTCCAAGTTGGAATGAGTGTACTTATGTGTAATTTTTTCATTTAATAAATATATCCTCACTAATCAATAGCGCTACAGAAATAGACTTAGCACACCACGGGATGAATACGATGAAGATATCACGGCGTATAGGAAGTAGGTAGAAACTTTTTAAAGATCATTTTCGATTAATGATCATACATAATGTGACCAAAAGTAGAACCTACCATAATAATAATTTTTTAACTTCAATTTTGTCTCGGCCGAATGGGCGACCTTTTATGGTAATCATTAATCTACGAGAATGCAAGTAGGTGTTTAATGTAGTACGGTGGTCGGCCTACATATGTGCAGCCTACGCAGTCTATAGGTCGATACTCATCGATCATTGACGATGAGTATCGCTGGTTGAATGAACCTAGCACCGGCACTCGTCTGGCCGTGATGCTTTCTAATCCACGCCGTATGTACTTACCCATGTTGCTATCAACTATCACTATGATCAATGCACTAATCATGCAGATAGATTACATTAGCATATTAATTGATTATCACTATTTTTGGTATGCATCTTAGTTGTTTGTATCGCGTATAATAAGTGTCGGCGCCAAGGTTTCATGAATTGTTATTGGATATAGAATTTGTTTCAACGTAGATCCGACGTCATGTATTAAACATAAGATACCGGTTTGTATAGGCCACTCATGAATCTTCAACAAATAGTAACAAACTGCTGTGGTTTGAGCTCATTGCTTGCGTGTCCAACCGCAGTACAATTGTTAACAATTAACAGTAGTTCTTTTGCGTGCCTCGAGCCCATCTTAGAAATAGGGTCAACTCATCCTATTATGAGTTGTGTCTTAAAGAACACATCAAATATTGTTCACATGGTGATTGATTGTTTCGTCCTTCATACAATATCTATGGAATTATTCATGTTGTTCACGTAGACATTACGTTAGACATGGTGTTTGAAATGAAAAGCGTGGGTTGATAACCACGTGATAAGATGTTGTGTACATCAGCTAGAATAGATCGATAGTCGGAGCTTATTTCAAAACACACAAAATCAACTGAATCAAAGATTGGAATTTTGATAGGATGAAAAAGTCTGGATACCTATGTACTAAATTGTTATTTAATTTCCGGTAAAGGAAAATCAATTTATTTAGCAATTACCACACAGTCCATCCTCTATTCTCATCATGTATTATGCCTACTTATTTATGTGTATACCTACTATTAGTATTGTGACCATTTTCTGACGTATGATGTTGCGCAGGCAGCGAGGCGCCCCCTCCGCCTTGCGAGGTGTTCCTGGGCGGATCCTGCAACCCTACTACTTGGAGATCGGACATAGCCATTCCGATGCTGAAGAAGATGGGCATTACTTATTTTAACCCGGTGAGTTGAACACTACTATTACATTATAATTATTAATCACTAGCTGTTCGTGCCCCGCGTCGCCTGGGTATATTTCCGACTTTTCAAGTGGATTTTCCAAAATTTTCTATTAAGCTCACCTTGTCTAGACAATTACAAATAGGCACAACAAAAAAAAAAAAATCTAATCGGTCGAGCTGTTATCTAGTGATGAAGCCTATATTCTGTTCCAAATTAATTTGTCTACCTGTGAAAACTACGCAAAAATCCGTTCAGTTGTTCCGGAGATGTGCGCGAACAAACAAATAGACAGACACCGGATTCTGTTTTATTTTATGTATATGTATAGAATATAGATAATATACAGATGTGTTTAATTTCATTATAACTGCGTAAAGCCATTTTGGTATGTAAATAGAGATGACGTATATCATTGATACAGTATAATGTGATAAGTGTCTTCGAATGTTCAGTTTCAGCGTTCTTGTAGATCAAAAATTCACCCACAATACGCCATTACAACGATGTGTATGTTAATGCAGTAAACAATCGAACATTGTTCGCCATTTACGACGTGATATGAAGTCAATTAATTGTTAAACAATACTGGAAATGAAAACCTGTATGATATAATTCAAGCGTGATTACAGGTCAGCTGTTGATTGTCGGCTCGTGTCCAATTTAATGTAGATGAAAGAACAATGTACCATATTGAGCTAGTCACATGTTGTGGTGTGACACGCGCAGCTTCAATAAATTAATTAATTTGTTAATCGACGCTGATCCTGGCGCAATATTTATGGTTGAGCTATAAAAGCGTAAACATACAGTTAAGTATACACATGTTCTTCTCATCAATGAATGTCGTATTCTATTCTAAAAAAACAATAACATATGACTGAGAAAAAACAAAATGGTACGTTTATCTTTATTTATTTTTTGCAACAGTTACTTAGTTCTTTTCACGCAAGTTTATCAGCTAGAATAAATATTCATTACTGAGGATGACGTTATCAATTTGCAAATTGAATTTGTAAACTAGTTTGTTTTTCTTTCGTGAAATATTAAACTATAATTAGGTACAATTAATATTATATAAGGAGTGGGCGACCATTAATATTCATAACGTTGGGTGTTATTACAATAACATCGGGGCACAACTTTAAAAGGCCACAGATAATGAGTCGATGGACAGAATTAACTGGGCTTACGTGCAGACCTTAAAAATATATTCACAAGAAGACCATTCTTTAGTTAATAACAGATAATGCGTATGATAACGCATGATTGTTTCACAGCTTCTTTAAATGAAACGTGCTCTCGATAAATATGATTTTGGTAATTAGATATGACACGTTCTATTGAAACGTCTTAGATCACACAAACGTAATAGATATCTCTTCAAAAGTAAACTGTTTCAAATACACATGAAATCATGTACTTACGTCATATACACTTACTTTTTAGCTGAACGCTCGAAGGCAAAGTGTTTTACGATATTGGTTTATCCATACCTATTTCTGCTAAGTACGTAGACACTTTAACGTGACGTTACATATGTACCTAACAAGCATGTAAGCTGCAAGTGCTGAAAATGACCCAAACGGCTAATTTATATTGAGATAAAGAATATAATTATAACTATTGCACTATTTGAGCAAAGCAGCGCAGCGTGTTCACAATAAGCACTGTTCCCTACAATAGATTGCGAGCATTTTTTTCTCGGAAAACATCGGAAACCTACAGAAGCGGTTTTCATCTACCAAAAACCTATAGCATAGAATTTAAGTTCCTAAAACTGCCTGTGGTTTTTTAAAATCCTGCCCTGCTGTGTTTAAAAAATCTTTCCCAATCAAAATGTGACTTCCATCTGAAGAGACGTATTCACGTTTTTTCAATTCATATGTAGGTACTTTCTGAGCTTATCTTAGACTTTACTGACATCGGTGAACGAAAAACATCGTGAGGAAACCTGAACCTATAGTTAATAAAAGTTTGAAATCGCCAACCCGTCTTGAGCAAGCGTGGTGATTGATGCTCGTGCCTTATCTGTATGAGAAGAGGCCTTTGCCCTGCAGTGGAACAAGAATAGGCTGGTATTAATATAAATTAAATTGTATTCACGTAAAAACTAATCATGTTCTGTTTTACAGCAAGTCGAAGACTGGTCGACGGAGCTGATGGAAGTGGAGCACCGCGCGAAGGCGGCGGCGCGCGCGCTGCTGTTCGTGCTGGACAGCGAGACGCGCGCCGTGGCCGCCAGCGTCGAGGCCGCGCACCTGGCCGCCGCGCCGCGCGACCTGCTGCTGGTGCTGCGGCCCTACACGCGCCACCAGGCCATCGGCCACGAGGCCATCTCCGACCAGTCAGTATCTACTCCATACTAACAAGCCAAACGATCTGCCCGAATAGGGTATCACAGAACCGACCACCTGCACATTCCATCATTTGAACGAGGCGAATGACAAAGCTATCCTGGTAGCTTCTTACTGGTCGAACAACATTTGAGTACTAGTCGATCAACGCGAAAAGAAGATATACTCCATACTATAACTACTTATAATATTAGACGAAAAGTGAAATGTCATGCCATCAACTGTAAAATATCAGCTTGACCTCCCTACCATACACATTTATGGTTACGAATAGGACTCGTCAAGTGAACCCCTTGAACCTTGACTAGTCTTGAGCAGTCCTCTGTGGCTACTGATATAGATCGAGCTCTATCAGAATGTAATAATAGTCCGCTTATTAAGAACCGCATCGACCAAACTACAATTGATTCTTAGCTTAGTCCACAATTGAACACACACGTCCCCTAAAAACAATAATAGGCAGATGATTAGCAATCGCAAAGCCACGCAGGGCAAAAAATTTAAAATTATTAGTTTGTCATCAGTTGGTCGACATCACGAGGATTAGAATGATTCATGTCTTTGAAGTTGATGAGCGAATTGATGAGCGATAGCCGTTCGTCATCATTTTGTCTGACTGACTATCTTTTCCTGGTGTCAAGTTCTCCGAATAAATGAATTATCTGATGAATGACGCTACCTGGAGTAACTATCAGAGTGACTAAAGCTATATAATATACCTTGTGTAATTATGTCGTTTGGTATTGGTCGGAATCCATAACTGAAACCTAGCACATCAAGTGTCTGACATGTGTAAATAAATTTGCAAAACAAACATAGTGTCACTTGTCTACAAATTTTTGCAAACATTAGCACGTCAAAGTATTCGTAACAGTCGATAAAGGTAGAAACACGATCATCTTGTTAAGTATTGACGTCAGTCCCTCGTAACTAACCCATGGAGTAAGATCACGCGCAACGATCGTTGCTTCCATGTGCCTCTATTGTGTCAATTTGTATGCAGAATGTAAACTGTATTATAATGATTCGTACGACTGCAGCGAGTACGTGGAGCTGTCGCGTGCGCGGGCGACGCTGCAGGAGGCGGTGGAGCGGCGCGGCCTGCCCGCCTTCACCGACATCCCCGCCGCGCTGCGGTGTGCGCGCGCCGTGCTGCGGGGCGCGCGCACGCACCCGCGCCACTCGCTCGGCCACACCATCCTGCGCCTCAAGCGCGCCTACGACGCGGCGGGCGGGCGCGCCGAGCGCCTGCCGCGCGCGCGCGCCCTGGACGCGCTGCGGGACGCCACGCGCGCGCCGCGCGAGCGCGCCGAGCGCTGCCTGCCGCCCGCGGCCGACCCCGTCGACTTCGAGACGTTCTGCGCCGCCGTCGCCGAGCTCGCCGCCGACGCAGGTCAGTACGACTCCTACTTGATGTCCGTAAAGCTCGTTAAAATGCTGTCGTTTTCTGCCAATGTACCGTCCATAAACTGGTTTTAATGTGTCATTAAGCTGTTTATGTCGTCGCTTTCGATATATTGCTGCATTTTACATGGACGATTTATTGTGGAAACATAGCAGAAGATTTGACAGTGTTTACGATTCACGGTTACGAAACGTCGCATCGTATATTTGGTTAAGAATATTTGGGTGGCGGGTGTGTGGTAAGGGGTGGTGTTTGTTGAAGGGCGCAGTAGCCCGCGCGCGGCGGCGGCGGCTAGCGAGAGCGTGACGTCGCGCGTGCGGCGCGCGTTCCGCTCGCTGCGCGCTTACCTCTCCCCGCAGTCCCCGCCGTCCTCGCCGTCCTCGCCGTCCTCGCCGTCCCCGCCCACTCCCGGTGCGTGTACGCACTATTCACTTTACATCATCATCATCATGTCATCCGCAACGCGTCCACTTCCGGACGTACGCCGCACTATCATAAGGAATGGTTTTTGAACCGCTTGCATTCAACGTCCACCCACGACCTTAACTAAGTCGTTTGTGTACGTAACAGCAGTCCCACGCTCCACTTGTTTCATACAGTTATCATTTTCATTATTTCGGTATTTTGGATGCTACTTGCTCTACTTGTTCTAAATTTTATGCTAGCTTGTGCAGTTTCATGAATTCTGTTTTGATCATTATATGACAAATGTTTATTAGTCATTTCAACCTTTTATTGCTTGCAATCTTTTTAATTTTCTAAATCAAAAGAATGTTTTAAATTTATTTTTTATTTTTAAATAGTATAATTTTTCACTCACTCAGTAGACATTCACTCATTGCAAACTTTCAACAAACGAGGGCAATTCATAATATGAACCATTAGTAGTTTTTTTTTTCTTCTTATTGTTATTTGTGACCGCTGTAAATATGAAAGGTACCCCTTTGTCTTACACACTATATCATTTGACCGTTGTTTACTTGCAGAGTCTCAAAGTCGAAACGGTACGGAGGCGGAGGCGACGGGCGGCGACCTGCGCAGTGAGCCGCGCGAACCTGCCGCGAGAGACGCAAACAACGGACTGCGGCTTGTCAATCCCAGGCTTAAAGCATACGGACGAAAGCTTGGTTTATTCATTCCTAAGGTAAGGAACAAATACATTATTCTGTAATTATTATCATCATTCAGCCAAAAGACGTTAACTGCTGGTAATGGCTCCCCCAAGCATCGTCTCAGGGACCGGTCCAATGCCGCATCCAACGGATTCCTGCAAGCTCCACCAGGGCGTTAGTCCACCTTGTAGCAAAAAGGTTATTGCTAGAAAAATCCTCTGGCATACATTCACATGAACGATCATAAACAGCAACTATTTCTAGAAAATTATATGAAAATCAAGAAGTGCCCTTATGATAGTTGGGCATGGTAATAGTTATTCTTCGTCTAACTTAGTTAGTAAGTCATAGAACTTTGAGTCGTTTACTTACTGGTTGTTACTTTTCGTTCCAGAACGGCGGTCACCGGCCAGCAGCAGACAGCGCAGGCGCGGGGCCCGTGGGGCCCGTGGGGCCGGCGGGGCCCGTGGGGGCCGCGGGGGCCTCGGGCGGAGACTCGGTGTTCACGCCGGGCACCGAGCGACGCCTCGAAAGACTACCCGCCATGCTGGGCGCGCCCACGCATGACGTCTACCTCGGCGGGACATTCCCGGTAAATAATAATGTAGCGAATTACACGAATGCTTGCTCAGAAATACACAGACACTTTTAAGGGCACGTTAGTAGTAACACTTGAACTACAAAAACTACCCTTAGAGGCACCATCACAATGAAATTCTTAGTAAGGACGTGTGGTTGACAGAAAAACTGATTTTGTCCAAAAGCGAAATTGTTGACTTCAGTCTGCCTGATTTCCTGAAAGACTTTTTTTGCATAAGTTGAGCTCGGTGTTGGTGCTGTTCTATTTTTCTCCACCACTGACTTTTTAATACGTTTCATATTTCAACTACTTTCACAAAGATCCATCTTAACAAATAAATCAATTTTTCTCCAGATCCACAACATCAAACCAGAAGAAGTTCTACGAAGGGAAGGCTTCACATACGTAGTGCCCCGCGCCAACGACTACACCCGAATGTTCTCGACCCCTGCCCGACGGACCGCGCCCGCGCACCCCGAGTCACCGCGTCGCGATAAAAAGCCGCGCCCTTCCAGTACCACGTTAGAACTGCCCGATGACGTACAGCTAAGAGACCGCACGCCTGATGATAGAGCCGATAGGAATGATCGACTTAGTGCGTCCGACTTCTATACAGTCACGGAAGATGTTACGCCGCAGCCCTTCAAAGGTAATTTATTATTTTGTTTCATTATCTAAGGCACTCCCATATCCACGCATATTCTCGCCATTACTCGTCATCCATTCTACTTCTAACGTACCGGCATTAAGGCTTGTGCAGACCAGCGCGACACGCGACGCGGCACAAAGGCACCGCTCGTCGCGTCACGTGTCGCGCTAGTCTGAACAAGCCTTTAACTAGTTAGAATAGCTCATGCCGTATTAGACAGTCAGCAACATGGTAGCGATTAGCGTGGCTGACTACACAGGGTTCGCCGTCATAATAATTATGTATAACTCATAGATAAACATGAGCAAGTTTGACGGGTAGCGGACCAAAAAACCAGCCAGCATAACAATTTGCCAGCTACTGTCAGATGAGTCTGACAGTCAGCAGTATGATATCAAATTAGCCCAAAGTTGGTTAAACTTAACTAGTTTTTTCAACCACCATCATTGTGCATTTCCACTCTCCTAATAAGCTATTCCATTACAGGAACATACGACGAGGACCTATTACTAGGCTCACGCGTACTAGTGTTCGCGAGTTGGTTAAACTTAACTAGTTTTTTCAACCACCATCATTGTGCATTTCCACTCTCCTAATAAGCTATTCCATTACAGGAACATACGACGAGGACCTATTACTAGGCTCACGCGTACTAGTGTTCGCGATGAGTGCGGATTCTCCGTGCTTCGCTGCGATGGTACTGGCCGCACACTATATGGGACTGCGTCCTGCCAACACTGTGCTCTTAGTGCAGCCCATGGACCCGCAGAAAGCACATGGTGTAAGTTGAAACTATAATTATAACTTGAATACCTTAGCAACCCTGGTTATGGTTGCACTTGACGTGTCATTGCAACTTAAACCTAATGTCAATGATATTAAAGTCACATTGTTCGTGATTTGCACCGACTATACTCGTTCTCACTTAGATCAATTATTATCTATTAGCACCAATATGTGAAGCTGTATCGTTTGATCTTATCTTTTCTGGCAAAATTGCTAAAGTACCCTACGTCTGGTTTGAATATATCAACTTAACAATGCTAATGAGACAATTATTTCTTTACAGTATAGTGAAGCAGCCGTCAAGGATTACAACCGGGGCCGCCACTACCTCTCAGACTTAGCGAAACGCTCCGGAGTGCCCGTATTCGACAACGTCGACTCTGCGATGGCGTGCGTCGTCAGCCGGCTCAGAGCCATGCTATAGCATCAATAAGTGTTAGTCCCCGGGACTCACATACCTTAAATCTATTGATGTATGGATGATAACTGTGTTATACACCCGAATATCGATTTTTATCGGTATATCGGAATCATTTTAATACAGGCAGCAGTGACAGCCGCCTGTTAATCATAAAGTCGCCGCTTCTAATTATAATAATAGAGTAATTAAACAACGCCAGTTGAAGCGAATCTCATCTGAAGCATTGTCACATAAGTTGTGATCGCGATTTGATTTCGTATTCGTTATTTCATTGCGATGCTTAGAGAAGCGGCTAATCACAACTCACGTAATAAAGACATCACAAATGTAATTCATCATAAAACAATCATAGGGTAATTATTTTTACTTGCGTGGCGAAGAGTCTCATAAGAGTGTACTTATTAATTTCAAGACGTTTAGTTTAGTACAAAGAATGTCTCTCTTTATTTCATCACTCTCTATTGCATTATGTAATGTAATATATAGATATTAAAATAAATGTAATTCAATGGATGTATGAGCGAGAATGGATGGTGACGGTAATAAGGTTATCTTTATGAGGATATAACAAATCTCTGTGATGAATTTGTCTAGGAAATTTTTATAGTGAACTTTCAATGCAGAAGCATAAAATTAGATGATAACTATACATATTAGTATTGTTGCAAACACAGGTACAGGTAGTAGTCACATGTTGGCGCGTTTGGAGGAATATTGTAATGTCAGTTGTGCACGAGAAGTTTTATAGGTAAAGGACTCGAAGACCAAAATCAAAAGATTTTATTGAAGTCTGAAAAATGGATCTAAAATCAGTTGGCTCCCTCTAATGTGACTTGTGCCTTATTTAGAAAGAGTATGATAGACATACGAGAGTGATTAAATTGTTGTCATGACCATATTTTTCGACTTCTGATATTCAACTTTAACCTTTACCTATAAACATGATGAATGCACAGTGATAAGTTGATCATGATGTGCTGGGGCTGACATTAGTCTTGATTCAGTAGCCTTGTAGTCCTGAGAACTTCGCACAGTGGGTCTATTAGCCAATTTCTAAATCTTGTTAGTACTAAATTATATTGCATTGACGAATGCTTATGTAGACATCACTTTAGGAAAACTGATTGAGGAAAAGTACAAATATCTTGCTCACGTAGCAATTTTAAGAGGTTTTAGTAGTTATTATTTGAATTATGGCAATGCAAAGTAAAATTTTATAATAATTAACATCTTATACTCATTTTTTAATCATAATAAATTGTACCTTTTCTAAAATTATCTAATATGCATCAGAGTTAACGCTTGCAAGTGGATAATGATGAAATTAGGTTATGATAGCCACAATTCCATACCTAATTTAGGTATATCTATAATGTTGAGTAGGTAAGTGGTAAACATATTTGACCCACTGTCACTAAAATTTAAATTGTAATTATAAAATTCAGCAAATATTATTTGCTAGTCACACGCCCATTAACATTTTAAGTACTTTGTTAATATTGATTGATAGTACAAATATCTAATTTATAGAAAAATATGTCATATATTAATTGTAATTTTATGCCATGTACGCTTATTTTAAACTAAACATCACATATGTAAATATAGAAATTTGTAATTATCAAAGTGTTTCATTATTGTTGCCAACTGGCATCCGCTTCTTTGACGCCAATATACTTTCTCCTACTATTACAGTGGCGAAACAGTCATCCGTTGCACGTTATCACATACATTGCTTTAAAACTTTCGAAGTATTTTGATTCATACTCCTGACATTATGTTTTTGCGAGTAATTAATTGCATAACATCATCATACCCTTATTCACTGAGGATTTACGCAGAGGTCAGAGGTTTACCAGATTAAGTCCATAACCTATGTAATAGAGGGCGAGCCCATTGCTATTAACCCAGCATAAATCCATACCCCGGGCTGCTACTCATTTTCCCAACAGAAAAACAAAGTTAACACTCTTCAACTTCACTCATATTTCATGAGCTACTTTTGAACGACTGAAGGGGGATCATGAGCATGAGGTCCTGGGTTCGATTCCCGGGTCGGGCAAAGTGTTATTGGGTTTTTCTATCTGAAATTTCTCAGTAGCAGCTCGGAGTCTGGATTTGTGCCCGGTTGATGGCAATAGGCTCGCCCCCTATTACATGGGACTTAAACATAACTGGCGAAATGTGGGTGTACCTGCTACAGGGACACCTCTGCCCAACCCTTCGGGGAAACAAGGCGTGATGTTATGTGTGAAGGGGGATCCTATAACTAAATTATAGTGTCTGTTTCACAAAAGCCACGAATGAAGAGTTGAAGTAAGCCAGAAATCTGTAAGCTTATC
Source organism: Agrochola litura (assembly GCA_949152395.1). Lineage (NCBI taxonomy): Eukaryota > Metazoa > Arthropoda > Insecta > Lepidoptera > Noctuidae > Agrochola > Agrochola litura. The sequence continues at coordinate 15,672,696 of OX424493.1, forward strand.
ATGCAGAATGTTTTTATACAGTAGAATAGTAGATGTATTATCGACAAATCATAAGTTAGATTTCGCTTTGTCTCTGTAAATCGAAAAAGAAATTTAAAAAATCAGTGGCACTCCGGGAGTGCTGACAGAAGTGAAAACTTGGACAATTTAATGAAATACTTCCAAAACCTTTAAAGTAAAAATACTTGCATAGAACATTGATCCGTAATATAATATAAATAAAGTTTAATTGTTTTTTCCAATCTCAAAAATGCCCAACGCGCCTAAAGAAGTTTTCACTTCAATAAAACCGGCCAAGTGCGTGTCGGACCACGCACAATGAACTTGACTCTAACAAAAATAATATTTCGCAGACGGATCCCTGAATTCAAAAATGGTTTTCGCAAACTCACAATACTTTTGAACGACTTTTCCAACGATACCCCACACCATGGGACAGATGAGAAAAAAAAAACAATGGCACTCCGAGAGTGCCGACAGAAGTGAAAACTTGAATAATTTTATTGTGCAAGAAATACTTTTCTTTTTTGAAGTCGGTAAAAAAAGGGAAATGTCAATCATGTCGTCAAAGAAAATGTATCGCGCGTTGATGTCTTTAGCTGGTGTCGATAACAGGGTCGCGAGTTCAATTGTTTTCCCCATCTCAAAAATGCCCAACGCGTCTAAAGAAGTTTTCACTTCAAAAACATCCCTACTTTACGTGTAGGGGAGGCACCCTAAAAAAACAATCATGATTTTATTGTACCACTTTGTTGGCGTGATTTTTTATGTATACCCATGCCAAATTACAGCTTTCTAGTACTAAGAGTCTCTGTGCTAAGCCGCAGACAGACGGACATGGCAAAACTATAAGGGTACCTTGTTTACTACGGAACCCTAAAAACCACCCAACTGCGAGTCGAACTCGCACACGAAGGGTTCCGTACTACCGTACAATATTTAGCAAAAATCGCCGAATTAAATTTTTTACTTTTTTTTTTGTTATATAACATAACATAACATTATTAACACACGCCTTATTTCCCCGAAGGGTTGGGCAGAGGTGTACCTGTAGTGGGTACACCCACATTCCGCCAGTTATGTTTAAGTCCCATGTAATAGGGGGCGAGCCTATTTTGCCATCAACCGAGCACAAATCCAGACTCCGGGCTGCTACTGAGAAATTCCAGATAGAAAACCCAATATCACTTTGCCCGACCCGGGAATCGAACCCAGGACCTCATGCTCAGCAGTAGCACTTGCGACCACTAGACCAACGAGGCAGTTATATCGGCAATAGAAATACACAATCTGTGAAAAGTTCAACTGTTTTCCTATTACGGTTCATGAGATACAGCTCACTGACACAGACGGACGGGACGGACGTACAGCAGAGGCTTAGTAATAGGGTTCCGTTTGGCACCATTTGGGTACGGAACCCTAAAAAGCAATGCTTTGAAAAATAGGATTTATAGGACACCTTAAAAATTTTAGGTGTCCTATAAATCTCGGTCCCTGTAAACACTGGGATCGAGATTTACCTAGACAATTTTAATACATCCGTGAGTTACGCGAAACTCGATATATTTAAAAAACCGGCCAAGTGCGTGTCGGACCACGCACAATAAAGGGTTCCGTAGTTGAGATGAATTTATCCCAAAAACAAACTTAACTTTAGAAATATAAAAATATTATTAAATATTATTGTTTATTATTATAGAAATATTATATCTATGTCTGAATCCAAAAATGGTTTTCACATACTTAATCCAAAAATGGTTTTCACATACTTGGTTTCTTTCCAATGATACCCCACACCATGGGATAGAAAAAAAAAACATCACCAATACGTGTAGGGGAGGTACCTTAGTTTTTTTTTTTCATAATTTTGTTTTACCACTTTATCGGCGTAATTAATATGTATAAATAAATAAAAAAGCCTTTTATTTCATGCAATAACAAGTACATTTATCTTATCCTAATATATATATATTTCTTTAATTTGCAAGAACCCCTCCCCAGGTGAAGGCCTCCTTCAAAGAAATCCAACTTTCTCTGCCTTGCGCTGTCTGCATCCAGTTTGGGCCAGCCGTTTTACGGATGTCGTCCGCCCATCTCGTGAGCGGTCTTCCTCTGTGGCGTTTCCCACTTGGACCTCTCCACCGTGTTACCCTTATGGTCCACCGCTCATCTGGCAATCTTGCCACATGTCCCGCCCATTTCCATTTTAGTTTTTGAGCAAAGTTTAGTGCATCGGTGGCTTTAGATATGCTTCTAATTTCTGTGTCTTATTTTTGCATTTTCCTAATTTTGAGCATACTTCGTTCTGACAAGTGGTAATTTTTCTTTTTATTTTGTCTGTGTATTTCCAAGTCTGGCAAGCGTAACTGAGACACGGTAATAAGCAGCTCGACATGGCTTTAGTTAAGTTTTACGGGCATGTTGCTTTTAAGTAAAAAAAATTAAGCTCCAGTACTTGCTCCAAGTATGTTGAATTCGCCTTTTTATTTGGCCAAATAACAGCTTTCTAGAACTAAGAGTCTCGGAGTTAGACCGCGGACAGACAGACGGACATGACGAAACTATAAGGGTTCCTTGTTTACTACGGAACCTCAAAACGACACTTGTTGAGAAAGATTTTATTTGCTCCCATGAAATGTGTCGATTAAATCTATGCACTTTATACAAGTGGCTTTGTTTATTTATTGTTAACCGACTTCCAAAAAGGAGGAGGTTATATGTTCGTAGCGAGTATTTTTTTTTTATGTATGTCCGCCGATTTCTCCGTCATTTGTAAACCGATTTTGAAAATTATTTTTTTGTTTGAAAGGGTATGCTCTGAAGTTGGTCCCATATAAATTTTATTAACTTTACTTGGGTGGTTTTTGAGTTAGCAACAATAATACGTATTTTTTTCTCACTTAGTATCTAGATGATATGATAAGTTCCTGTCACTGGTAGCAGGTAGTGGTATTCGAATGTGTGTGGGGTAGGTAGCACAACTAAAAAGTGAAAAGTAAAAACTTTTTACAAAAAAAAAAAACATTACAAAGTGAAAAATTACTTTAATTTCGGAAGTCGGTGGCAAAAAACTAAAATACAAAACCAAAGACACCGACTTCCGAAATTAAAGTAATTTTTCACTTTGTAATGTTTTTTTTAGAAGTAGGTTGTTTTTTTTTTTGGAAAAAGTTTTTTTTCAGTGTCAAATATACTTCAATGGAGTTAACCAAAACTATCATTAAAATATTTAAAGGTCAAATTCACCAGTCACTCCAATTTAAATAGCAAGTTACAATCAGATTCTTTCAGGTTTCTATAAATATTTAGTATCAAATGAAAAAGACTCTTATTTAATAATTTTTCTTTTTTCTCAGTAGCAGCTCGGAGTCTGGATTTGTGCCCGGTTGATGGCAATAGGCTCGCCCCCTATTACATGGGACTTAAACATAACTGGCGAAATGTGGGTGTACCTGCTACAGGGACACCTCTGCCCAACCCTTCGGGGAAACAAGGCGTGATGTTATGTATGTTATGTTAATAATTTATTGATAACATTTACCTTTAAATTAAATACTTAAACTCGATATTGTCCTAAGATAAAACTTTCTATTAAAAAACAGTCATTTTCTGTTTGTCTTTTCTGTGTGTTTGCTCCTTAGATATTTGCTTTTCTTTCTGCAAAAGATTGTTTAGTTCTTTATTTTTCTCTGCAATCTGCATATTAATATTTTTGTGACCATTGGATCCAGAAGCATGTCTGATTAATGAACTATTCAGTTTTACAATCTCCTTTTCAATTCGTTTTTTGTCTTCTGTAATTTTGAATTGCTCAATGTTTAAATCTTTACTTGAAGACTGCTTTATATCCAGACAGGCTTCTGGTTCGTTTTCTGCTTCGGTCTTATCGCCTAACGTTTTATTAAGGAAATTGAAAACATTTCGCCTTTCCCTCTCTTTTTCACGCTCGTATGCTCTTTTATTGCGCTCTTCTTCTTTCTTCTGTAATCTTTTCAATTTTTGCTCTACCTATAAGCAATAACAGAATGTTGTTATAAAGAATAGTCTACAAAGAGTATTTATGTCATCAATAAAATGTAAGCTATGATTATAATCTTTAAATATTCTACCTTTAATGGATCTTGGGCAGCATGTTTCTCAGAGATGGCCATGCACTGGTCGAGACTCTTCCCTACAGGTAGAACGCGTGCCTCAACCGGCTGAACACGACCGTCGCTTGCTGCGCCGAGCCCAGTCCCCGCAACATAGCCCATTGCGAACATTATTTTCGAGCCAATACCCTGTAAAATAAAAAAATACTGTAGTTTTTCTATCTTTATGTTTAGCAGTTATTATAAATTGTTATAAACGTTAATACATACTCACTCTAGTATGTTGCTCCCACTGCCCAATAGGGGTGATGTTTTGGTTTAGACTTCTTGCAACAATAAGTGCATGATTGTCAACTACTGTTTCTTCACACATAGCTTTGCTTTGTGGATATTCTGTATCACTTAAACTATCATCAGAGTCACCACTTTCTTCATTTTCAGCTACATACATGAAAAGTAAATAAAAAAATAGTATAAGTTTTAAGTCAAAGAAAAGCTAGTGCCACATGCGTTTATAGTGTTAAATCTTCAACACATGAAACATTTTTATAATTGCTAAAGGTACTTCGCTCTTATCATAAGACATGCAATGACCCTGAAGGTGGTTTTATACCGGCGAGGCGAGGCGTGGATGGGATGGGCGAGAATTAAAATTGGGCTTACCCTTTTACACCGAAAGATGGCCATCGCTATACCGCGTGATAGCGATGGCCGGCTTGCGATGTCACGCGCCGGCCATCGCTATCTAGCGCCGGCTCGCGCTATCACGCGCCGCCCGACCAGCCGTTTTACAATGTAAAACGGATATATAAATTCAATTTATTCTTACGGCAATAAAGTTCAATATTGTACTAACAAATATTTGAATCGCCTTGCACATCGTCGCGCATTTAGACCTTTTACACCAAAGATGGGCAGGGCGTGGATAGAAATTTTGACATACAAATTTCAATTCTCGCCTATCCCATCCACGCCTCGTCTCGCCGGTGTAAAACCATCTTAAGGCTTCCTGTACATGACGCCGGAGCCGCACTGGGCGACGCCGGAGCCGCACTGGGCGGCGCCGGACCGCATGTTTGTGTATACGAATGAATATCACCCATGCGCCACACCGCCGCCGCACTTGTGCCGAGAGATGAAAAACATTCAGAATATCTCAGAATGAGTGTAAAATTTACGCGGCGCCACCGGTGCGGCTCCGGCGTCATATACAGGAAGGCTAAAGATTACTAAGCATAGAATCAATGAGGAAATTCAAATTCTATAAAAGAAACTTACTATTCAAAGGGAAAATGTCCTCAATTTTCACTCTATATTCATCAGTACCTTGTTTCCTTTTCTCCCCTGTGTGTACACCATGCTCTAACTTAACAGAACAAGTTCTTTTCTCTAAATTTATACTTCTTATTATTGCTCTATGCCATAAGTGATACTTTTCAGTTGATTTTTTTGCTAAACCTATTTCCTGTAATTAACACGAAATTTGTATAACAGTTGTTTGCTATGTATGAAGCCATAAAAATTATGTTGTAGACTGTGATCTGATCCACAATACTACCTGTATTGTATTATCAGAAACTATAATTACCTCATTATCAGGTGGCTTCAGTTTCATCAATATTCTACTACCTACTTTGATTGAACTAAAATCAGGTTCTATTGCTTCTTTTAAATTTGATAATTGTACTAAAGCACCATGGGAATATCTGAAACCATAATAAAATCAGATTTAATTATGACACTACATTTACAATGCAGTGTATTTTTTTAGGTAACCATGATGACTCACCTACATTGTTCATCACTGAATTTACATTCACCTTCAAGGAAGAAAGGACAGGGCAACATCTCAGCGTGTGTTGGATGAGTGAACAGAACACGGACCTGCAATGAAGGAAGAAAATAATTTTGGCTTACACCTACTACCTGGAACTAGTATAAAATTATTATAAAAGATGTAGAAGGCTGTCTTAACTAGGAACTTAAAATCAATTAAACTGTTTACACATTATATTGTTTCTTTATTACATTGAAATATACAATTTATGGTAAATCAATAATAATTTTAAAATGCATTAAGTATATACTAACTTGAAGGTCTTGGAACTGGTCCTCATCCTGTCTGGGCACTACAGAACTGACCATAGCATTGTAAAGACCTGGCTGACCACCCCACTTGTGTGTGTGATACACTGCACACTTCATGCCCAGTAATGAAGACAGCTCATCCTATGAAATTTTCAGATTATTTAGTGATTTAGAAGCAGAAAGTATATTTGTTTTACATAAAATTAGGAATTGTAGATATATCGTCGACCGTAGGTTCAATTGAGGTAAAGGACAAAATTACCCAAAATGAGTTGAGTATACAGTTTTGTTCAGAATTTTTCGCTCTATCGAATGGTGAATATGAAAAAAAAAAATCTTATTTTGTCCCTTGGCTTAATTGAACCTACGGTCGACAATATGTAGATGCTTTAGCCATTTGAATACCACACTTAAATGGTCCTAGTTAATCATTATTATAGAGTTCATTACTGCAAAATAGCTGGTATTTTGTCTACTCTTTTATGAAATCTTGTAGAACTAATAATGGCATGATATAAGAAAACTACCTCAATATCACTATCAGCATTGGCTACATTTGCATCAGAGTTTCCAGATTTGTCCCCTTTAGCATCTTCATATGCACCACTTTTAGCCATCTCTTGCTGAAAACAATAAAACAACTAAATATTAGACTGCTTTTTTAATAGAAATATTTGACTGTAATGACAATGATTCTTCATATTTACCATGAACAATGCATACTCATCATCCAATTCATCTTTAGTTTCAGTAGATTGAGTCTCAACCGGCTGATTGTCTTTAGGAACCAGGGCTTCCAAGTTCTCTCTCGTCAGTTGGATAAGTTGTTGCAAATCTGACTGTAAAGCTAATAAGGATTCTCTTTCCGTTGATTCATTAACAGTTTCAAGGTTTAAGTTGACCATTGCTAGCTGGAATTACATTCAAATAGTAATAAACGTGGTAAAATTCTTGAACCAGTTACTTATTGGAGTTGTATTGTTATTACCTGTTCTTCATATTGATTTAAAGATTGATGTAAATCATCCATGTTTGATAACTCCAATTTGCTCACACGACAAAATAGTACACTGATTACCTATACATAAAAGTACTCTGTGAAACTGATGAACAAGAACAACAATTTATTATTTTATTCTGCAATTTGCTGAAGTGATCACTTCAGAAGTTCAGAAATTGACACTAAATAAAACACAGAACATTTGACACACTTGACACTTACTTAACTGACAGTGACACAGAACACATATCTTCATTTTTGACAGCTGTTTTTATGGGTTGTAGCATAGACATATCAAGTAAGTAGGCCTATAGGAAAATAATATATCGGGTACCTAGGTTGTTTATAGGGCTGATAGAGAATATAGAGATGTACTAAGACTGTCTAAGACAGGCAAGTCTTGGCCGAATCTTAGGGTACTTTGTAATATAGGGTAAAGTTACATGCTCTGTGATATAGGGTAGTCCATGAGTTACTAGTAAATCGCAAACCGGTCAATCAATCTGCCTAGCCTTTTCTCAATTTTGTTGGGTTGGCTTCCAGTCTAACCGGATGCAGCTGAATACCAGTATTTTACATGGACCGACTGCCTATCTGAGCTTTACAACCCAGTTACTGGGTAACACGATACACTTCGCCTTAATGGAATGTCTGCCTAAGTACGGCTTTCAAAAGAAATTATCTAAAATAAAAATATTTTAATTCTCATAAGTTTAATAATCTTAATAATAAGGTTTTTGAGGCATATTCATACAATATCAGTACAGCTGCTTTATCAGATAAGTAAGTCATACGTCTTATTTACATAGTCTAGTCTAACTTCTTTAATTTCATATTAAATACATTTAAAAAAGTTATTTCTGCAATAAAAAAATTAAACATGGAAGGACGTCACTTAATGGCTACATGGAAACAATGGGACTAACCCGATAGAATCAAATGTGCAGTAAATTATTACAGTTCACTTAATGTTTGTATAGTTATTTTTTTTATTACTGTTGCTATAATTTTCTTGACAGTTTCACCTGTGTAACTTTCATTGTTATCAAAATTTACAGATATGGTTTGAAATGTATCATTCATTATATTTTTTACCTTATCACCAATATTATCATTACTGGCACTTGTATTAGTGACCAAGTTTTCATATTTCTTTCGAATGTCTTCTAGTTCCTCCAATTTTCCTTTATAACTGTTTTCTAAATTATATATAGTTGTTAATAATTCACTTTCATTATTTACATGGTCAACTCTATCTTGAGCATATTTAGATTTTAAAAGTTCGATTTCTTCCTGAAGGTTTAATACTTCTTTGTTTCTATCCTGATTAATCTTTTCGAATTCAGTGATTTTATTCTTCAATATTTCAACTTGATTGTCATTATTAGCATGTATAGATGTGGTTAAATGCTCAATATTTTGATCAGTTCTAGATTTTAGTAACTCTTCATATACTTTAATTTTATTTTCATACTCTGTGAGCAACTTCATCAAAATATCTGTTTGTATATTTGTATTTCCTTTTTGTTCAAAATGATTAATTTTGTCTAAAACTGCATCCACTTTGTCTGTTATCCTATTCATATTTATTCTTAACTCACTGTTGCTTATTCTTTGTTCTGACATAAACATACCCATCTCATTACTAGGACCTGTGATGAGATTGGTACTTGTCATAGGCAATAACTGCCCAGCATGGGATGTGTATAATGGAATGTTTCCAATGGATTCTGTTTTTGGCACTATTATTCTCTGATGTGACTCAGTTATTTGCTGCGATTCAGACATGTTTTCCAAATGATTCCTCTTAATAATACTTTTTACTGGTTTGTGTCTGACAGACTTTGGATGGGCTTCAGTTTCCATTGTGTCTGATGAATCACTAGTTCTTTCTACAGGTACAGCTCGAGTCGGCAGAACTGAATGACCCATATTGGCCATTCTATTTAAAATGGAAGCCTTTGTTTTTCTGTTAACTGAAGAATCTGTATCACTTTCTTTATCAATTTTCTCACTTTGTTCTGAAGTAACATCTGCCTTTATTTCAACATTAGTAGGTTCTGGTGGGCCTTGATCTGTGTATGATGAATATTGGATGTTTACTTCAAAACTAGTTAAATGTTCCGCAACCTTTTTCACTTCCTCTTTTGTACCATATATGCTCCAATACTTTCGAAGATTATCATAATAAGAGATATAAGTATTGTTTTTAATGGTGACCTCTAAATTGGGTAAAAGTGTGGTACATGACAGGGTAGTTTTATTAGAGTCATAGAGTACAATGTTATGAGCACCAGTTTTCTGAATTTTAACAATGGCAAAACCTAGTTTTCCTCTTGATGTGTAGACATTGTTGAACCTGAAAGTTACAGAAGGATACTTATTATAAATAATCCATATCCATATCTTATTATTTCTTCTTCTTAATGTGTGGAATGAACCTACAAATATGTGCTAGGGTAATTCCATGTGAAACATCTCTAAATTGTCTTCTTATGGACCTGGCTGACAGCATCATCATATTTATTTATTTAAACGCATAAATAAATTAGTGCTGGAATGGTGTGAAAAGAAAATCAATTCCTATTGTCTACAAGTTGATACCAAAATTATTATTCACGATTTATGCTAAAATGGTTTAATTAATTCCACTTGTCTTAAAAATTTAAATGGTATGCAAATAAAACTAAATGTTAGTAGTATAACACACATAACAACTTACCACTCGTGTCCAATAAGAGCACAGGCAAATATGCATTCCGTAGTTTTTATTTGTTCTTGTTTTGGTAGAATGCTTTGAGGCTTCGGAGGAACATATTTTAATGAGTCATTTGCTTTTCCTTCATTTCTTTTAGTTATATTTCCAAATATATTGGCCAGAGATGTGCTGAAAAGTTTAAGGTGTAGTATAAATAAGTGTTCTCTGTTAATGCTAATTAAATCAAGCAGACAGTTTGTGGTGTGGGAATTATAGAGTCTAATAAATTAATGACTTTCACTTCACCACACACAACACTACTCCAAAACTTCCAAAATTTTAAACTTACCCAGCTACTGGAGTAAAGAAATCATCATCAACTTCATCAGTTTCCAACATTCTGACGCTTTGAACTTCCAATATATAATATTTTTACACAAAAATGATAAGAGGTCAATGATTCCACATGATCGGGCAGAGGCAAGACAACTTTTTATAATTATTTTTGTAAACCTTCACAGTAGTAACTCGTTGTGTTACTATATTACTATCACAATCAGAATCAGATCAGAAATATCAGAATCAGTCGTTTCTGACAGTGTTGCCAGATGACCGTCTCGCGTTCTCCCCAAACCTTCCCCGAAATCCCCCCAAATAAAGGTCTTGAAAAAAAAAAAAACCTCCACATGTGGTCAATCGATTTTTTGGTATCATCATTTAGGTGAACTAAACATCTGTTAGACGAGTAGATAAAAACTTGACCCAGTAGTCATACAAATAAAGTTCCTAATCAAAATTATTTAAAAATTTACAAACTTTTTTCTGGAAATCCCCGAAAACAACCACTTTAGTTCTGTTGTGTTGCCTACACAACAAAAACTTGTTTCGATCGTTCTTTAAAAATAGAGTATTTTTGTAAATCGTACTAGTGTTTGAATGTCGTACCTTACCAGTACCACTAACTGAAGCAATCAAAGCCATTGGAAAAATCCACTAGCCACTAAAACTAATATTTATTCGCTTAAAGGAAAGTCTAAACCACCAGATCTAGTGGAAAATCCAAAATCTACTGACTTGGCAACACTACACAGCTACTGAGTCAAGTGTCAACAGTCAAGGCCTGTCACTGTCAACAACCTATTAAGTCGGCGCCAGACATAGCAGCAATATTTGATCACTTGTGGGTGTTTGGGTCCAAACACCCGTGCCAGACAAGTATTGCCACTATGTCTGATGCAGACTTTAGACAAAGAGTAAAGTTATAACCGTAGATTATAATTACAATATTCTGTGAAAGTAACTATATAGGCGACTAGCTCCCGCCAGCTGCTTCGCTCGCGTGATTTCTTTATAAATTATAGCCTATGTTACTCAGTGATAAATGTGATAATAAAGTGTGAGTCTTTATAGTGTGCTTAATTTTATCGACGGACAAAATATTTTAAAAATCTTTATTTTTTTTTTGTTCTTTTTGGCGTCTTATTGTGAAATTTTACGATTATTGTAAAAATTTATCATAAAATACATTTTTCCAAAAAAACCATGTTTATTTTCAATTGAGGGTAGTTTTTTTTCCACAATTTTCATTTTATGAGGACACTTAGTTACTTTCAATCATTATGGAGTTTGTTCCATCGCGATAGATCATTTATTTTAAAAGCTACACCGCACCAGTGTTGTTATCGTAAAAATCTGAGCTGCCGTATGCACAGACATTTATATTAGGGCGTCGTACGACTCTCTTCAACTCTCTTGAGCGAGAGGGGTGCCGCAGGAGGCGCGCGGGCAGCGCACGTGCGCGGCGCTCGGCCGGTATCTAGTAAATAGTAACCCTGCGGCAGATATGTTCTGTGGCGCACTGTACTGCAGTTCAATCCTTTAGTTCAATCTGAAAATGCTTTTATTCTGAGCCTTTGAGTAAAAATATTTCAAATTGTAGTAGCTCAATTTAAGGTGTTTTGATTAGTTTTGACGCCTTGCCATTGAACCAATAATTACGCCTCAATATTGTATTATATAGCCACAAAGACAGCCCACACACACGCACGTTCCTTTCCGTTAACACAACAAACAACCTACGGTGCTTGCGTTGGCCCCTAACTAAGGTACCATTCCGTAGTCAACCGCAAGCGGCAGCAGCAGGCGATGTGTCGCTGCGATACGACTGATTTCTATGTGTTTCTATGAAACACCTTCCGTAGTTAGCGACACGTGCGTCGGTTTCATAGAAATACATAGAAACCAGTCGTTTCGCGGCGACACTTTGCCTGCTGCTGCCGCCTACGGTTGGCTACGGAAAACATTACATGCTTTGTGATACGGAACTGTACATACCAGGTATGTACAGTTCTATACCAGTAGGTATATTACAAAGTACTCTGTCCTTTATGCGTCAGAATTCAGATAAAGACGGTGCCGGTGGTGGTCTGTTTATGCAACTCATAAAAGTGGAAAACAGTATCTTACACTGGTAACTGACTGAATTTGAGTAGATACAAATAAAATAATCCTTCTCGAACCTAAGCATTTTATGTTATTTGACAGCAAATACGTATATGATTAATGTTCAACTTCGACACAATCAATAGGTACTGTTTACTAACCGTCAATGCGGCAATGCCAGATGCGAAATTTGAGAATATAGTGCTGGACTTGAATTCGACTAACTTTAATCAATAATCGACTACAGGTTTACATAACAATTATTTTTGGCCGCATTTCAATGTTTTTTCGCACCTTCAAAGTCAATATTTTGATAAAAAGATTCAAAACAAACAATACGCTTTTGCGGTTTTCTTACTATAATGAAGACCTAGGTACGCTTTGGCATATTTGACTACAAAATAAACGTGGTGAAGTTGTGTGCATCACACATCACTAATGGGACATATGTATGTGCTAAAGTTACATGCTCTGTGACACTCTGTGTGCATGTGTTTGTGCGACGTAGCTACTTGTCACCTTGTCTTGTACGTTTTTTTTTTGTTCAACTTTATCAGTTTTATCACTGTATTCACCGTTCCTTTTAATTTCATATTAAAATCTAACCAATTACAAAAGTAAAATCGATTCCAGTGTTCATTTAGCTGTGATTACTTCTAGTTGTGAGAAATAAGTAACAATGCCAGACACATTTACTTGTATAACCTGCCAGGTGATGTTCAAAACGCCTGAATTACAACGTGAACATTATAAAGAGGACTGGCACAGGTACAATTTGAAAAGAAAAGTGGCTTCAATACCGCCTGTAACTCTTGAGGAGTTTGAACTACGGGCTAAAGAACATAGAGAACAGAGCCAGAATTTAAATCGTGATGAATCACAGTACTGCAAGTATTGCTCCAAGTTATTCAACACAAAGAATGCTTTTGAAAATCACTTGAATAGTAAGAAACACAAGTTGTCTCAGGAAAGGTATATTGAAAGTAAGGAGGAGGAGCACAGTGGTAATTCAGATACAGACAGTTTTGTGAAGGTTGAGTCTAGTGCTATTGCTTCCAGTGTGAACGCTTCCAGTGCAAACGCTTCCATTGCAATTGGTTCCAAGGAACCAAGCAAGTTTGTTGTGGTGTCTGCGGACGAATCTGGAGAAGAGGACATTGAAACAGATTCTGAAATTGAAGAGGTTTGTTTTACCATGAATATATGACTATCCAAAATGTATCTATCTTTCTGATGATATAACACTTATTGCATTATATTGTGAAACAAAATTTTTAATTCATGGATTATATTTTTAAATATTAAGCAGCCACATCCTATTTCCTAAAAAATATTGACATCCATGATTCGACACTAAAATAATGTTGTATCAGTTTCTTAGATATCTACTGCAGAACTTATTATAATTATTAGATACTAAGATAGTTAGTCATGGGAAATAGTATTAAAGTTATAAAATACTGGTTAAGTTAAATCCCTGAATAATATGTTGTCTACAAAATAATGTTTTAATATTCAGCTTGACTCAGATGAGTGGGAGGAATGTCGAATCAGGGGCAGTGACTCTCTGATCAAACCTCGAGACTGCCTGTTCTGTGGCCACCACAGTAAGAACATGGTCAAGAATCTCAAGCACATGTCTGAGGTCCATTCATTCTTCATACCCGATGTTGAATACTGTATTGAAATGAAGGAACTTCTTTTGTATTTAGGAGAAAAGGTAAGAGCAATATTATTTAATTTATTTCGTACATTTTTTGGGGTTCATTTTCCAGAATGGAACAGTATATGCATGCATCCATATCTATTTTCTTTCTCCACATAATGCCACACATACATATCTGCATAAGTATATTGTTTGTTTTTGTTTAGTCACATATTTTGTTACGTAATTCACACAACACTACAAATCTGATGTAATATTCATATATTCTATCATAATAAATTACATTTACATTTAGTTATGTTAGAAAACAGTATCAAAAATAAATAACAACATGTAAGTAATAGTTATTGTTTGCCGTTTATGGATGTAGGTAAGTAATGTTTTTATTTATGTTCTACAGATTTCACAAGGTTACATGTGCCTCTGGTGCAATGATACAGGCAAAACATTTTATTCAATGGAGGCAGCTCGGGGCCATATGATTGACAAGGGACATTGCAAAATGTTGCATGAAGGGCTAGCTTTAGCGGAGTATGCTGACTTTTATGATTACAGGTAAAATAAAATCTTTTCAAATAGTATTTAATCACAATCTTAGCCATATGAATCAGGTTGTTTTTGGAAAATTAATTATTTAATCTTATTCCCACTCTCAGTGGATGTCATATAAGAAATAAATATAAAAAATATATTATATGGACAGCAGAATAAAATGATTACATCACCTGCAACCAATCTTCTCTTCCACACAGAAGTACTTTACGTACAAACATATGTATGATTACGGACTACGGTACAAAATAATTCAGTAATTTGACTTTTTATTATCCTTCAGCTCTTCATATCCAGACCATAAAGAAGAAGACGGTGAAGAAGGTATGGAGGTTGATGAAGAAGTAGAAGGTCCTGCAGCACTGCAGGGTGATGACTTCCAACTGGTGCTACCTTCCGGCGTCGTCGTCGGCCACCGATCACTTATGAAGTAAGTTTCGTTGGAATAGGCGTTTATTCATAGTATTTATTATTATTCAATGTGATGGTTATTAAAATCCAATGAAAAAGCAAAAATAAATAAACGCATCATGTTTGTGAAGTTGCCATTTCATTTAATTTGACGTTGTATAGAGTAACAGGCCACATCCTCGATGGACCTGCACCCTGCGTAACACACGAACACGCTAATACATCAAATCATATGTTCGAAAAATTTGTCTGCTCAACAAAGTAACTAACGCAATGAATGTTGCTGAACTGTCAAAATGAAATTGGTTATGATTGATCGTGTGTTACGCTATTAGGGTGCTGCTTTATTGTTTATAACACCTAACAAATAGACCATTGTCTGCAAGACAGCTGTACACAGGACGTATTTGTAAGCTCTGCTCTGCAACTGGAGCCAAAGTTTTTTTGCCTGTAGTAATCACTACAATTAATCCTGTTCCATAATTATACCCGCAGCTTGATGCCCATCATAATTTGTTTTCCCCCTAAGTAAAATAAAATGAATCTGTTATAAAGCATAGTAGGTAGTAAGCATATTGCGTAGTTCTTTACGCGAAATTGTATACAGCTGCAGCGCGTGAACGGCTATAAAGGATTTCGTATCAGAAAGTTGATTCGAACTAAATTAATTACAATTCAAATAAAACCATGTGGTTAGTTTCCTCTTGATTATGTAAGTTGTTATGAATATTAAGAGGTATGATATTCTCTGATAATTATCAGAGCAAAATAGTTCGCGTCATATACATTGGACGAAGATAAACTACACTATGTCTTATCATTTGATTATGACATACTAGCTGCGCCCCACGTTTTCACCTGTATAAGTCTCGATCCCATGAGAATATCAGTATAAAAAGTATCCTGTGTTAATCCAGGTTATAAACTATCTGTGTGCGAAATTTCATCCAAATCCGTTCAGTCGTTTTTGCATGAAAGAGTAACAAACAAACAAACATCCATCCATCCATCCTCACAAACTTTCACATTTATAATATTATAAGTAGGATTTTTTTTTTTAACTTAGCCTCACATAAAATTCTGAACTATTCTGCCTATGTCTAGGATCTTTACTTATGGACGTTTTTTTTTTATTGATTTTCAGATACTACAAACAAAACTTGAGTACAAACAGTCAGGCTTTAGTGAAGAAATCGGACCGTAAACTACACAGGCTACTTGGTGTCTACCGGGCCCTCGGCTGGGCGCCCAAAGAGCAGGCTTTAGCTGCGAAGTAAGTAAACAAAATAAAATTAGTTGACGTCATTGGCTGCTCAGCCATTATTGTTGTTTTCGAATAATTGTCATCCATTTGGGTTGGCTGATAATAATTGTAATCTCCTGAAGTACATTACCACTTATAAATATTTAATATTACTTGTAATCGGCGTTAAAACGCTTGATTACATACAGCACGCAAGAAGCGGATCTTATGGCCGCATTTTTCTAAATATTCGTGCTAGTTGGGTAATACAAAATATACCCTATTGTTATGGGAATAAACTTCATTTCGTCAAGGCAGTTATTGCATTCAATGTCTTCGTATCGAAACGTCCCAATGTGGAAGTGTGTACGGGACATGCTCAAGTCCCACAATTCACCGCAGTTTACTCTGCAAGTACATGATTTCTAAATAAACTATATTTTTTTACAGGAAAGCACGTGACATCCACTTCATGAAACGCGTACAGGCGAAATGGCAGATGAAGATGTCTCTTAAAAACAATAAGTTCCAGAAACATTACCGAGCTCAAGTCAACTTCTAATCCAATGTGGAGCGTGTTATCTATGAAATATTTCTTTATTGTTTCATTAGACATTTTAATTTAATTTTCCACAGCAGTTGATCCCATATCTGTTATTAGTTTAGCCGTTATTATATTAGTAGGTACATGATTAGTTCAATAGTTTACCTAAACTACCCATTTGAATAGCTAGCAATACAACATAAAATACATTGGCTTATACTGACACCTTCAAGGTAGAATTTTTTCACATTCAACTCGACGAAGTTCAATTTGATTCTTATTTGTATTGACAATTTGACAGAAATCAGACAAAATTAAATTCGATTCGAACATGACGGGAGCAGGCCTGCTTGTCAATATTACATCTATTATTTCGGTTGATATGAAGGGCTTCTTGTAGAATAGTGCTTAATTATTTCGACTGATTTAAGATATATTGGGATATCTTTACTGTTACGTATCTAAATCTCTCTGTAATGTTAAATCGGCGCTTGCGACGATCAGGGGGCCTATCACCAGCTCAAAAGAAGTATTATTTTAATATTACTTCAGTGATAGAAAGAGATGGAGCTATACGTCCTGTAGAGCTTCATCTCTTTCCCACACTGAAGTAATATTAAAATAATACTGCTTTATGAGCTGGTGGTAGCCCCTGAATATCGCCATTACCCCAGTACTATAATTGAATAATTAATAATGTACAGTTATTTCATAATTTATTATGAATATTTTTGTTGGTGCTCTAAATAAAGAGAAACACAGTCTGCCATTATAGTGAGTGATGAATGTAGTGCAAATATTAAAACGTGTAATTATGAAAAAAGTTTAGGTGTTTGTTTTACTTATAATTAAAACTGTTATCACACCATTATGCCTTTATGTCATGTTTTTAACGAAGGAAAATTTTTAAGTTACCAGTTAAAAAAGCTGTAAAGAAATATTTTCTGATCGATTTAAGAGTCATTATTATACCTATCAAAGTCCTGAAAAAGGGTTTGGTGTGCATCTAATATGATAGTCTGCCTAAACATGTCTATTGCTGTGAATTTTTTGTTATTATTTTAGGATATGTCGGAAGCAGGTCTTCTTCAAGATGTTATAATTTGAAAACATCGAGTATATATTAATTTGGTAGTTTTATTTTAAACATGTTCTGTTATTATATTACATACGCACAAAACAGTGAATTGATAATACGTACCTATATAGATAAGTCGTTAGGCCCAATTTTCTTACGAATTGGTATATTTTTATCTATCATGCATGAGACGTCTTGTTCAGATTATGTTTAATATTATTAGGGCTGATTCACGAATGAAACTGAACGCGATCAACATATCTAAACTGCGTTCCATAGTTGTTAGTGTCAATATTTCACAACAATGATGACACTGACCAGCAATGGTGTCATTGGTGGAATCCGCTCTAGTTTGCCAATAAAGATCATATTTGCTGATGTAATCAACTTTAACTTTACTATGAGCCAGCATGTAAATATAATGTATTGAGTAACACCAACACGTTACGTTGAGATAGCTGTTAGTACTTAAAGATGAAATTGTTTGACTGACACTGGCACGGCCACCATCAGGGATTTTATTGAATATAAGATTTTTCGTAAATACTTCGATCTAGCTCTTGGACTATACTTAAAAATGGAACTCATTATAAATATCTTCTAAACTAAGACCCGACTAAATCTGTGACTTAGCGAAAAATTAGCGACAAGAGAAAACAGATCTTCGCTAGGTGCTTTTGAGATTCAATTGTGCCAAGCTGGGGAGATGTTCGCCAGATCGGCCACCTATAAACCCTTATAACTTTTGAACCGTGACCGACAAATTTTGATATTTGGCGACAAATTTCGACTAATTACCGACAATTTGTGTTATCAAAATTAAAATCCCTTATGGTGGCAATGCCAGTGTCAGTCACACGATGAAATAAACAAGCAAAATAAATAAAAGAACCAAACAATATGTTTTGTTTTATTGTTTTTCCTTCAGGGGCGGCAGCGTCGTGGCGGGTGTCACCGTCGATGACGCCTTCGTCGTTGTATCGGGCTTCTCAGTCGATGAATGAAGAACGGATGACTTCACCACCTTGTAATGCCTAACGTGTTTATCAATTTCATCTTGTTGCTCAGTCGACTGGGCCCTCTGCTTTACAGTATCGCCTTGTGTCTCTTCTACAGCATCTAAAGTCCATGGGATCTTCACTGGATTCCTATCTATCTTCAAACTTATCTTGTACAAGGGTAATGAAGATATCTTTCCTTTAAAGTAGTGATTTATCACGTTTGATAACTTGTCGTTGATAACGTAACGTGGTTCTATATCGGGTACTTTACTCAAGTATTTGCCGATAATTGTTTTTATATCATTATTTATATCGTTGTTTACTATTGTTTCTAGACAGTTCACCACCGAAATCAAACTTATAATCTGTAAGCATTGTGTAATCAAATTGAATAAATACAAAGGTGATCTTAAAGGTATGGTTTCAGAAAGTACGACCACACGAGTTCCTTGGTCACTCAAGTAACTCGTCGAATATCTTTAGCGTTCAGCGCACGGTGGATATGAGCACCGGGGTGGGTAATAAATAGATGGCGAAAAACCGGCCAAGTGCGTGTCGGACTACGCACAATGCAGGGTTCCGTAGTTGGGATGAATTTATCTCAAATACAAACTTAACATTATAGTTGAAAAACATTCCAACTGCAAATGTAAGTTTGTACGCACAATATTGAGAGATTTACCATGTTATTTTAAGACCATAGACTTCATATAGGTTTTCTTATAATCTAGTATAGAACCATTCTCTGTATTTTATTCAAAATTTTAGGCTCAGTAGTTTCGGAGATAAGGGGGAGGGGAATGGTCAATTTTTATTTATTATTATTTTTATTTATTTTAAAATGATTAAATAAAAGTATTTGGGATTCTCACAACAAGCCCTTTCATTTGATATGTCACACGTATAGTTTGCAAAACTTATTTCATTTTCCTTATTTTCCCCCCAAAAGTTTACCATATTCAAAATTCATTTATGTTACACGTCTGTGTTTGGGTCACAGAAATACATATGTGTACCTACCAAATTTCAAATTAATCGGTCCATTCGATTCGGAGCAAATTGGCTGTGACAGACGGACAGACAGACACACGAGTGATCCTATAAGGGTTCCGTTTTTTCCTTTTGAGGTACGGAACCTTAAAAGTGATTTAACTGGCAATATTATATTTAAGTATCTCGGTGTTTTCCCATTCCGATACGGAACTCTTTTTTATAATAAATAATAATCAACCAGTTTTATCAGGTACTCACCAGAATCACATTCATGTTGGGGCATTTAGAAAATTAAATAGCATGACTTTCTAGGCAACTCAATAGAAAAGCCTATAAAATTTATATTATCATTTCAATACTTACGATAGTTACGCTGATTTTAACTTTGCTCTTTTTATGGTTAGATCTTTAGCAATAAAACAATACGTTTATGTAATACTTTATATTGTGAGTCATTGTCACTGGTATAGGTATTATAGACGCGCATTCAATGTTCCACAAGAACATTATTATTCACCAAGTGTACCTATTATAGATATCATAATCTTTGGCGTCAACCATGCATGTACGGTCAGCAACGAAATTCTACATTGTTACCTAACAACAATTTATTTTATTTTAATTTATTATACTTTACGCACAAGTAAAAAAAAATACTGTACAGAGGCGGACTAACAATAGAGTTTGTATTATTTAAATTTTACCTCCTTTTCGATTGTTTTAGGTAGGTAAACATGTAATTTGCTCAATAATTCAGGCCTGCGAAAAATAACAATTTTTTCCCCTAACATAATTTTTTGTTGTTTTTTTTTTTTTAGGTTTTCTTAATAATTTACAGCGCTGTTTTTTTTTAGCACATCGAGATTATTTTTATAGACGATTCACATGTTTTTTAAACATTCATGTGAAAAAAATCGTATTTATATGATTTAAAATTGAATGTTTAGTTATAAAACGAACAATATTAGTTTAAAACAAGATTCAAGGCTCAAAAAATACCTATATCATAAGTCTTCTTAACTTGTATAATCAAGAAGACTTATGATACCTATCTTTTTCTACTTTCTTCAAAACTCCTGTTCAATCTTTTTCTCTTGTAGGTACGATTCGGTGCATCTTCTTTAACATCCAGCAATAGTCAGCCATCATGCTTACATAACCAAAATCCATCCATGTCCATAATTGTGACTAATATAATTATTTCCCTACCAACTATATACATTATGGTACGCAATAAAGAATTTGAGATTTGATTTGAGATTTGATCCCACCTTCCTTGATATCTGTTCTCCATAACTTTAAGGTCTTGGTGAAATCGCGCCCCCTGTTTACCCCTGTTTACAGCACTAAGATTCTCGGGAAAAAAGTCAATATGGGAGTGCAGAAAATGCAGCTTTATACTTATATTACAACCTAGTTTATTTAAATGAGTAAACATGTTGTTAAATATATTTTTATAGTCAGGACTTTTTTGTTTCTTAAAAAATATCCTCGACTTCTTTAAATGATTTCCAAGCGAGTTTTTCGGTATCGTTTATAGTTTCTTCAAAGTCCGCATCATGACTTCCTTATCTTGGGGCCAATAAAAATACCTTCTTTGATCTTTGCATCCGATAAATACTTGGATTTACCACGTAGTGTAGTACCTACACTACACTACGTGGGTAAATTGATGCTAGCTCTAGCAATATTACGAGAATTGAAAAACCTTTTTTCTGAGAAAATTAACGTGGTAGAATTTTTTAAATATTTTTTATTATGGCTAAGTACCTAATACCAATCGAAATTACTACCTACTTAAATTTTTCTGGGGAAAACCATCGCAAGCTGTGGTTGATTTATGGTTTTTAAAAACTCAAGTTTGATCTACTTTTATTACTGACCGTATCTATCTACTTAGTAAACCTACATGCAACTAAATACTGACTTAGCTAACAACACTACTTATCTGACCGAACATTGAAAAATATTGAGCTTTAGAAAAGAGACGGGTTTGTAGTCCTCTCTGTCACTTATGTCACTGTTGTCTGACAGCCTCTTTCTAAGATCGCTGTGCCGATGGCTGTGCCATATTTACACCCGGGCTTTTTATGTGGGTTTACTAGGTAAAATGTAGTTTTTCTTAAAAACGTACAACATACCTACACTGTAGGTACTGAAAACAATCATACAATTATAAATATTTGGCTAGTATAGGTAAACAGTGTCATAGGTAGTATCTACCAAGATTTACGTGCTAATCAGTCATCGTTTCTAAGGCTCAGAGTCTTGTATGGGCAGGTCCAACACCCCGCGGGGAGCAGTGCCTCGTCTCGAGAAACCCAATGCTGCCTTCAGAACACACATTCCTGCTTCAATAGTCTGCTTCCTGTCGTTCTCGTTGCCCAGAGCCGGGTTGATCTCGACCAGGTCCACAGCCCGCAGGCGACCAGTTGCGTGCACTATCTCCATCAGATTGATGGCCTCACGAAGAGATAGTCCTCCGCGAACTGTAAAATATCATATGTAAACCTGTTAAATCTGTAGAATAATAAACAGTAGGTAGTAGGTAGCTGCAGGTCAACCTGAACGTCGGTTCAGGTTGACCTGTACTCTGTACAATTTCCATGCAGTTAGATCATCGGATCTAACAGCATGGAAATGGTACAGAGTTGGCGTTTTCTGAGATGTAACCAGGGCCGTCTTTAACCTATTGGAGGCCCTGGGCACATAAGGATCACGGGGCCCCTGTGTAGATAAAAGCAGATAAGTAAAATTCTAAAATTATAAGTTGTTAGGGGCTAGAAACTTCGTAAATCGCACAGCTAAATCAATTATTTTGTCTTTGAATCGGGGACTAATCATGTGTAGAATGGAACGGCGGCTGCAGATAATGATTTTTTGAGGGCAGGCCGGGGCCCCCGTCGATCGCGGGGCCCTGGGCACTTGCTCAGAGTGCCCAATGCAAAAGAGGGGCCTGGATATGTCTTTTGTCACTTTCAGCGCTCAAAAAGGGTTGATTCTAGTCTTCAAAATAAATATTTTTTATTTTGATAAACAAAATGAAACCAAAATAAATGCGAAAATTTACAGATGGGAGAAGTTTTGTTTCAAAACATGACACCTGTTATACAAACCTGGTGTGCCAGTGCTGGGCGCTTCTAATGCGTCTAAAGAATCTATGTCGAAGCTGACGTGGATAGGCCTGCGGCCTTCAGGATCCAGCCTCTTTAATACGTGCTCAATTGACTTCTTAATACCATGCCTAGAAGGATAAGTAAAATAAAGTTTATTGATGAAAATCACAAGCACAACTACTACTTTACGAGTACCTACTTATTACTTTAAGAGGTACACACGGCTACACATCAAGCTATACATTTCCACTATAAGCTGACCTCGCATTGTACGGAAATTCTACACAATGCGAGATCAGCATAAACTGGAAATGTATACTTAGCTTGATGTGTAGCCGTGTGTAAGGTACATAGTATACTTACTCCTCAACGTCCTCCATAGCAAATGTGGGAACGTTATACTTCTCTATGGCAAGCCTCTCATAATGGTCCACGGAACGTAAGCCTATGTATCCTAAGCTTTTTATGGAAAATCTGCAAAGGGAGAATAAGATTTTAAAGAGCAACTCTCAAAAAAAATGTGCTGTAATATTACACAACAAGGTGAAACCTACACGGCCTACACCTAGGGACAAGTTACTTTTATAATCTAGGGAGGGAATCAAATCTATACATAAGAATGGGTTCGCTCGCATGTGCTGAATCATTGACTTTTTGATAAGCTACGGCTACAAAGTGGTTAAGTTGTTACGTGGCTAAAAGTTAAGAATTATTCCACTTTGCCCCACCAAGCCGCCCCACTAGTGGGGCAAAGTGGAATGCCAAAAATTTTGCTGTGGAATCTGCTCTACTAGTTCGACTTGATTGGTGGGGCAGATTCCACTAGTCTAAAATCTTGTGGATTCTGCCCCACTAGGGTTGACACCTTGGAATTTGTGTAGGATATTTGTTTGGAAAAGAAAGAAATGTATATCTAAGTAAAATGTAACTAGGCACACGTTGGACTTAGTACATAGGTAGTGTTTTTAAAAAACACAAAAATATAGTCTTACACGATTACCTTACAAATAAGAAATATCTTACTATACAGGATGGCAGGGACATCGACGCGAAAACGGTTACCATGGATTCAGTACATGATTTTGAACCCCTTGGGTTGAAATTTTTCGTATTCAAACAACCCTAACTCATGGCTTCACTTGTTTGTTCCATATGCGCTCCGTTAATTTCTTCCATGCCTGCCTGTGGAATCTGCCCCACCAAATCCAACTAGTGGGGCAGATTCCACTGCACAATTTCAGGCATTGCCCTACCAGTGGGGCGGCTTGGTGGGGCAAAATGGAATAATTCAAAGTTAGGCCGGTATAAAACACGTATCTATAATATTTTCTGATGATCGGGACAAAGAAATCATTTTTATTCCCGATACCAAAGAGGACATTTCAATTTTACATAGTTTTATTAGTGAATTTACTTACAAGGGTTGTTGCCAGTCCATTGTGGGTAAGTACGGCCAGTAATGAGAGAATTCCTTGACTAGAAGAGCGACCGGCATTCCGTGTACTGAGCCAGAGTCCGATGTTTTGTTAGTGTTGATATCTGCATGAGCGTCCACCCAAATGAGGATCATGTCATTGTTAACTTTGTAGTGCCCATCAACTGTGCCTGAAAAGTTGCAACAAAGTGGATTCAAATGAGTGCTCTAAATGAACACTGTGGATGTTAATGTAAATACTACAAACCAAAAAATGTATTAACGTGAATTTTGATTCCGGAAATACAATATATACCTACCTACATAATGTATGCTGAGCATGAGGTCCTGGGTTTGATTCCCGGGTCGGGCAAAGCGTTATTGGGTTTTTCTTTCTAAAATTTCTCAGTAGCAGCTCGGAGTCTGGATTTTTGCCCGGTTGATGGCAATAGGCTCGCCCCCTATCACATGGGACTTAAACATATCTGGCGAAATGTAGGTGTACCTGCTACAGGGATATCTCTGCCCAACCCTTCGGGGAAACAAGGCGTGTGTGTGATAATGTATGTAATTTATTGAGAAACGTCAAAAATTTATCGATTACTTATCGATAAAATTGTGAACCAAATACTGAACAATTAGGTAGGTAAGTGATTTCCTTACCGACTCCGATGGAGTGGTCACCCCCTATAGTGACAGCGATCCTGTCGTCCTTGAGGATTTGAGAGACCTTGTGCGAAAGCTTCTTGTTGCAGGCTGACACCAGCGCCAAATGTGCCATGTTCTCCATCTTCACCTCTTCGATGCCCGGCGTCTCGATGTCCCCATAGTCTTTTACGTCGAGGCCATCTGAATTTAAACAAACGTATGGTAATTTCATGCTTTGTTCTATTTTTACCGACTTAAAAAACGGAGGAGGTTCTATGTTTGTCTGTATATTTTGTTTTTCATGTATGTCCCTCGATATTTTCGTAAATAGTGGAACGATTTAAAAAATCTTTTTCATTTGGTAGTTAGAGGAAGCTTGCGCGGTGGTCCCATATAAATTTTATTAAGTTTGCTTGGGTAGTTTAGAGTTACCTTCAATAATACGTATTTTTCCCACTTAGCCTACCTGGAATTCCATAAAATCCGGGAATGCACAACTAATCGGTTACATGATATGGAAACGACTTATCAGCCCTCTTATGAAGGTTACTTTTGCGGTGTTAACATGAAAATTAATATACCCACTGTTTAATGCCAATTTGGCAACCTTTTTTTTTTTTTTTTGGGTGGGAAATTATCAAATAACTTCTCCCGCTCTGGGTGGAGCGGGAGGGCGTGTCAGACTCTTACTGACTAAAACCCACCCGTGTTCCTTCGGTTGCCCTGCTGCCGGAGGCCACGATTTCCCTATCGGTTTTCTTCAAACCCCCGGCAGGCATTGGCCCTAGCGGACCCCGTCAATTCTGCTGACATCTCTTTGAGGCGCGCGTGGAACACAACGCGCCGTCGACTCGGGCTTGGTCCTTACCGGACGGCGAGCTACCCATTGCTCACCGTCCGCAAGCCCGCGCCTACGGTGGCCGGAAATCGGCTCGCGACTCCCGCCCCGGGCGTCTCCTCCTGCGGCGGTTAGGGGCGTGAGGGCGCGAAATTTGCCTTTCCCTCACGCGTTCCGCCTCCTCCTTCGCGAGCATTACCGCTTCGCAGAAGGAGGTGACGGCCTGCCATTTCCTCTCGCTCCGTACCATGGCCTGAACTAGGGCCGGACGCGAGAGATCACCGCCGCCGATCGCCTCTACGAGGACACGGCGTTGCTCCGCCCAAGCCGGGCAGACCTCCACCGTATGCTCCACCGTGTCCTCAGGCCGATCCACACAATGGTGACACCCAGGTGTTTCCTCCCGCCTTATCCTAAACAGGAACCTCCCGAAGCAGCCGTGTCCGGTGAGGACCTGCGTCAGGCGGAAGGTGAGGACGCCGTGGCGTCTCTCAAGCCACTCCTCAAAGAGGGGTCTTATCGCCGCAATTGTGGCGTGCCCAATCTATTCGATGCTCAGGTCAACAATAAGCATAAAAAATAATATACAAATTAATACATCCACCAAATTACTGGCATTTTTAAAAGGAAATCAGAAGGACATCGTCCTAAGAAATCAAAAGTTTTCATAGCTCTTGTAACATTAGCTAGCTTTTCTATAGTCAAAAAGTACTAAATTTATCAATTCCGGAATCGCGAGATTTTAGCGATCGATACAAAAGTGCATTCCATATTAGCCAACACCTCAACTTTAGGTAAATATGCATCCGATTAACCGATCTCTAAGATGCTACAATATATTCCTGTCAGTGTTATTTACATAGCAGGTAGTGGTATTCGAATTTGTGTGGGGTAGGTACCACAACTAAAAAGTGAAAAATAAAAACTTATTAAAAAAAAAAGCAACGGGCTTCCAAAAAAATTTTCACTCAGTGACGGCGGCAAAAAACGAAAATTCAAAACCAAAGACACCAACTTCTGAAATTAATAGTAGATTGTTTGCCAAGGGAGTAAACAACTATATTTAAGGCGAGAGTGTTTCTTTGAATCCAGAGTGGAGCGAAGGATTCTAGAGTAGGTTCCTTACGTCATTCGAGCTTAAAACAGTGTTGCTCCCGAGGTGAACACTCTACTTTTTATCACCCTCTATGAGAAAAACAAAAGTGTGTGATCCGACCTCCCTCAGGAACGGAGTTCTCACGTATTATTTAAAAAACCAAAATTTTCGCTCACTATCGGCTTTAGCACCCTTGAAAACCATGAAAACGATACCCATGATGATAATTTTGAAAATTTTCAGAGTCGCCATCTTGGATTTACATTTTGAAATCACTATCAGCTTTAGCACCATCAAAAACTATGAAAACGACACCAATGGCGAAAAATTTAAAAAGAAATCGTAGCCGCCATCTTGGATTTTTATTTTGACTAAATTCACACTTTCTCTCTCTTGCCAGCCAACAAGTAACAACTTGTTCATACAATGTTCGTGTTTGATCTCTGGTGATTGGAAGTTTTACTAACAATATCCACATTACAAATTAAATTCACTTTTAATCCCTAGGGATTAAAAAGCTATTTTAGTCCCTGTTTACGAGGACTAAACTAGCTCTTTTTGAATAGATGTTATAAATAGTAGATTAAGCACTAAGGTGCTAAAGTAGTGTCTTATGTAGCGGGCGCTGTATTGAATCCCGAGCAAAACTAAGGATTCAAGGTCACCCAAGACGAAGGAACCTTTATCCCCGAGGAGAATACTCTACTTTTCACACCATCTACGAGACAATAAAAAGCAATAGTGCTAGAATCAAAGTATTTATTTAAATTACAATTACAGTAAGTAGACCTATTTAAAACAAATGTAAAAGGTACATTTGATACATTAGATCAGTTGTGGAAGGACAAAGTCATGTTTTTATTCGGTACATTTATTGACGTTGAGGTAGAGTTTAAGTATTACTGTTAGGTAAAGTTTCAGAAACTTGGGTCTGCTGAGGACCATTTTGGATCGTAAAAGTTGGTGAAACTGGTGCTTGAGGCACCGGGCTAGATGAATAGTGTTTTGATGTGGAAGGTTTTGGTGACAAATGTGTCCAAGGATCAGTTATCAACGGTGTTTTTAGTTTGATGTTGTCATCAATGCGGCAGCTTATTGTATCCTTATTTTGTATAGAATTTTCAATGTAGCCCTCTCCTACTACATCAGATTTCCAGCCACCGTGTCTTTTAATCTGGGACAGGTCTGCTCCTAAATCCGCCAATAGAGTAGCCGATGTTCTCCTGGAACAGTGGCCCTTGTAGAGCTCGGCATTTGTCAATTTCAGGTATTTCGCAAGTTCTTTCGGCATGCTGCTGATCTTTTTTTTCCAGTGACTTGCCTGGTGCACTTGCCATTATTATAAGCTACGAAAAATCTGTTAGTGTTTATATTAGAGGGGCGTAGAGCTTGGTACTTTTCGATAATTCTTACGTATTGTCCACGGACTACGAATGAACGTTCTTTGTTTGACAAATCTGAATGTTTTTCGATATCTTCGATTTAAATTTTTACGATTTCATTTCCACGACAAGCGCCATTCACTCCAAAAATCAATGCCACCTGTAACAAAAATAGGTAGGCAGGTTAGTATTTAAGTAGGAACGTAACTCACGTAATATATTAATTTTTATGTATTACATGTTATAAACTTTCTTAGATTGGACTGACATACGCATGTGTATATCAATCAAATCTAAGAAAGTTTATTATTTTTAATAATAACACATAAACCTTACGAAGGTTTACAATAATAATTATTATTTAACTTAGAGTCGAAAAACATCACATCAGTAGATCGCACACAAGCGATCGATACATGAGCGGGTAGCTAGTATCGATACTTACCTATAGTAAGTACATCATTATTTTAGTGACTAAAAATTTTATCAATAGGTAGGTACTTACTTTTGTGGCAAGAAAGCTGTGGTCAGGGGCTTCATTAAGAAACGTTTTCACATTTTGAGCCAAGAAATCGCGGCACAGCGGACAGAGCTCCAGCGGGATCTCATGGCGGCATGGAGAGTGCGATTGTCGCAACCCAGCGCTGGGCACGCCACAATTGCGGCGATAAGACCCCTCTTTGAGGAGTGGCTTGAGAGGCGCCACGGCGTCCTCACCTTCCGCCTTACACAGGTCCTCACCGGACACGGCTGCTTCGGGAGGTTCCTGTTCAGGATAAGGCGGGAGGAAACACCCGGGTGTCACCATTGTGTGGATCGGCCTGAGGACACGGTGGAGCATACGGTGGAGGTCTGCCCGGCTTGGGCGGAGCAACGCCGTGTCCTCGTAGAGGCGATCGGCGGCGGTGATCTCTCGCGTCCGGCCCTGGTTCAGGCCATGGTACGGAGCGAGAGGAAATGGCAGGCCGTCACCTCCTTCTGCGAAGCGGTAATGCTCGCGAAGGAGGAGGCGGAACGCGTGAGGCAGAGGCAAATTTTGCGCCCTCACGCCCCTAACCGCCGCAGGAGGAGACGCCCGGGGCGGGAATCGCGAGCCGATTTCCGGCCACCGTAGGCGCGGGCTTGCGGACGGTGAGCAATAGGTAGCTCGCCGTCCGGTAAGGACCAAGCCCGGGTCGACGGCGCGTTGTGTTCCACGCGCGCCTCAAAGAGATGTCAGCAGAATTGACGGGGTCCGCTAGGGCCAATGCCTGCCGGGGGTTTGAAGAAAACCGATAGGGACATCGTGGCCCCCGGCAACAGGGCAACCGAAGGAACACGGGTGGGTTTTAGTCAGTAAGAGTCTGACACGGCCTTCCGCTCCACCCAGAGCGGGAGAAGTTATTTGATAATATCCCGACCAAAAAAAAAAAAAAAAGCATCGAATAGATGCACCATAGGCTACTTGGCTTCTTTGTACAGACGCCAGCACATCAAGCTACCCGAAACTGTAAAATTTTCCCAATCAACTTTGAACCTTAATATTCAGCGATAAAGTTGAAAATCTATTAAATAAATTTGACAGATTGTAGTAGCCTGATGTGCTGGCGTCTGTACATGATAAATGCTGGAAGTAGACTAAAAGCACTGATTCAGATACAGACTTGACGCCCTTTCCATTTGTAAAAATCGTCGTAGTCTTTCATGTACGATTCCTTGGACTTTTCTGGGAGTAGATTGTTGGCAATGCCAATGGCTTCGGATTTAATGTACTCCGGAGTTAAATCACTATCGTCACTCGACATTTTTGTGAGAATTTGTAGTCAAGTAATTTGTTGTATAACAGTTTATAATATCATTGTATAACAAAGCAAAGCAATTTTCAGTATTCGCGCCTCTTTTTAATTTGTGTTCTATTTTTCTTTTATTTATATTCTAGGTTTATATATATATACTCGTGGTGGCCAGTACGATTTTCGAACAATTTATTTTTTTGTGCAGATCTTAATGGTGAAGAATGCATGGAATTGTAGCTGCTTTAGTTATTATTCTAAGGTACCTACTTACTACCTATCGTTATCTGTTCGTATGCGATTTCTACTTTATGTTCCAAATTCAAATCACATTAATGACCAGCGAGTAATAATGAAATTCAGTACAATATTAATGCCCTGCTAGACCTGGTCTTTGACTTCCTTTAGGTTAGGTTTGCATGACATTATAATGTGATATATTTTTTTAATGTAAACAGGTTTTTTTTTTCAAATACAATGTACTAGCTTTTGCCCGCGTCTTCGCCGGCGTGGATGTCGGAAAATATTCCACGGGAATGTACTACCGGGCAGTATCGGGATTACATACCTAATAGTCCAGGAAAAGGTTATTTATTGACTCCAACCGCTGCGATCCAACCATAATTATTTTGGTACACGTAATTTTGAATCTGTGATATCTTTTAAACCATTCGTTTAAATTACATGATGTCAGGCATATTTTAATCTCAATTAAATGCCCAATTTAAATAACATATTTTATTGGATAAGGATTAATATGATACCGGTCAAAATAACTTCGGAAATAACAATGGAATTTTATCAAATTCTGAAAGATAACAATGGTTATTGTGGGTCATCCTTAGAAGATAGACAGACATATGCCATTGCAGACTTTTTGTTGAACTTTTTAAGATCTTCAATCCTGTAGAACATAAATGTGATGTATCTGTTATGGTTTACGCGGCGCACGCCAGTAAAGCTCCCAGTCGGCATTACTTTTTCCGACATCTTCGACAATAATCGTCATATTTCTGCCAATTTATATAAAACCTTAATGAATTACCTCCTACACGATCAACAGTACGGTTTCACCAAAGGACGTTGCACAACCGACGCCGGTGTCACCTTATTGAAACACATATTTAATGCATAGGAAGAGGCACGAGATGGAATAGGCATCTTTTGCAACCTATCCAAGGCATTAGATTGGGTGGATCACGAAACACTGCTCTTGAAACTTGAGCATTACGGTCTGGTTAAACTTGCGCTAAGCTTAGTAAAATCATATTTGAATTTGCACTACGCTCAACTGCCCAAGTCGTTCGTAACTCATAAAATAAAACATGTTGTTTATAAAAAGAAAGGAATAGGTACCTAAGTACCTATCCAAAACAAACATTACAAAGTGAAAAATAATTTCGGAAGTCAGCGGTAAAAAACGAAAATTCAAAACCAAACCAAACAACCAAACTTCTAAAAATAAAGTAAATTCACTTTGTAGTGTTTTTTGAAAGTCTGTTGCTTTTTAAGTCATTCCTACATGTTATAGTCATACAAAGGCTTTTATTATAATTATTTGCCGTAGGTTCAAATTTCAAGATCCATATTCTCTACTAGCTTTTACCCGCGGCTTTGCCCGCGTAAAGGTCGGAAATTATCACAGGACCGACCGGGATTTAAAGTAAACTATGTCCTAACCCAGGTCATGGCCTATCCGTATGCCTTTCATTTAAATCTGTTCAGCCGTTACGGCATGAAAAGTGGTGACAGACAGACAGATAATAAATTCAAATAATCTTTAATTTGTTTTCGTACCTCAAAATGAAAAATTGGAACTCTTATAGGATGACTTCGTTGTCTGTCAAGACAACTCAAGACACTTTTTTCAGAACCGCGTGGAGGTATCAAGTTGAAATGATTGACCGCGTTTGTTCGAGAATTAAACTGTGGTGCGGTATAATAGTAGTTTATGAAACTGTTGCATAATGAGGGGTATTAAAAAATGAGTATGTGTTTAAAAACCAAGCAGTAGGCGAGGTTTTTAATAGTATCACACGAGTGTTTTAATATCTAGTTATGTGCAGTTTCATACACTACTTTATTTAAAATATCAAAACTAAAGATCAAGAACAAATTTAAAAATTCCACGTAATTTAGTACTACAAAACAAATGAATGCCGTCTGCACCAGCACATCCCCCGCACATGCGCTGCAGCGGGTGCTGCTGTCCCCGCTTAAACGTACCATTACAAAAATTTATGGAAATTTCTTGGTGAATATTTTTTTGTATTACGATACAGGGCTAACCCTGTATCGTAATACAAAAAAATATTAAAATATATTTTTTTGCATTAGCATTAGATATTTTGTCAAAGAAAAAGTATTATAATATGATTCTATTTTTAAATTTTGGTATTGTGTTTACAAAGTACCTATGTCAATATAAACTCGTTTTGAAGTTCGAATACTTATTATAAAATACTTATAATAATTATATAATATTATGTTTCGAATATTACGATAGCGTAATATTCGAAACATAATATTATATAATAAAAAACTTTATCTACTCTCATAGGAGAGTAGATAAAGTTTTTTAAGATGTCATTCTATATCTACTGTTGTTCGATAAAAGTTGCAAGTTTTGTTTGAGTGCCTTAAAATATCACAAAAAAAATCTGTCCCTAAAATGCCCCTTTAACATTTCTTCCCCCTAAATCTAGGCGGAAACCCCAAAAGTGGTCAACACTGTAGAAAGGGAGT
Source organism: Agrochola litura (assembly GCA_949152395.1). NCBI lineage: Eukaryota > Metazoa > Arthropoda > Insecta > Lepidoptera > Noctuidae > Agrochola > Agrochola litura. The sequence goes on from OX424493.1 coordinate 15,705,514, forward strand.
GGCAATCGAGATGACGACGTAGGTACAATTATGGTAACTACGTAAGACACGGCACGCTAGTTTAGGTAATTTTGGGGATATTTACAATTTGTTTAATTCAAAACCAGACTATAAGTGTGTAATTAACTGAACAAAAATCTTGCTTAACCGGTAATATTATGCTCAAGCCAGTCGTTCAGGAGTTCAGGACGCACATGTTCTAACAAATAAATTGCGCCTGACAAAAATTTTAAAACTGAGTTTTTAAAATTTGTTATAACTTTGAATTGTTTTGGTTTGGAGTGTACCTGTCTGATTGGTGAACTAGAAACCATGCTCTACATTATCTCGATGAATACATGTTTTAGAAAAATAAGAGATTTACCTATTTCTCTCAGTTGCTCTAGAAGTCCAGCGTACCGCATCGCGGCAGGCGCCACGCTCACTCCGTACTTCTTCTGTCCCTTCTCAAACGGCACTCCAATGATGCCGACCTTCCGCAAGGGCTGCCATTTCTTCTCTTGGCTCATTTTTCGCACTAATACCTTACAAAAATTCATTTTTTTTACTTTATAATATTTCTACATTCACTAACACAAAACAAGATATTCTCAGACACATCTGACGCTGTGAGATAACTCACTGGAGACTAAAATACAGTAGCTTATCATCAGGGGCCCAGAGTCAAAGGTTAATATTGTTTTAGAGTTATTTTTTAATTACATCATCTCATATTATCAATATGATTATACCTAGGTATCAGAAAATCATTGTGTTTGTCATCTAATGAATACGTTATCAATTTAACTTTGATGAAGAAATAAAAACTATCTGTATATTATGAGTGTGAGTGTCTATGGTCAGTTTACTCAACGTGTTAACGTTGATTCATAATTCCGCAAATAATTGCAGAATAATAGCAGGTATTCATATGTATTAAGACTTAGTTTTGTGTTGGAATTGATACAAACCACTAGATCTTCCTTATTTAAGTGGACTGCACTACACTGTGTAGCAGACGAGCACCAATGCAGTATTTCTTAGCTAATAACTCTCACGCATAATTATATCGATAAATACCAGTGCAATGCTCTCTCAACGTAAGTATTAAATTAAAATAGGCCCTGACAATGTAGCTATCTTATAATAGTTTGAAATGTTAGCAGAAGATGAAGTACTTACTGGATCGCGTTTAAACAATGACTGAGCTGCTACCGTTTCTCACCTCTTTTTAATGTCGTACCTTTGTGTTGTTTACAATCGCAACAAGTTCTAGGTCGTAATATATGCTAATTTCCGATTGAATATTGGCGAATAGTGAGTCAATATCATAAAACGTGCTAATTTAACCATTTTAGTTCTTAGATCTGATAAATAGGAAAAATTGTAATTATTTTATAAAAGTGCTTTACTAATGACTATTAATATACAAAACAGTTGTAATAGACTTGGTTGCAGGTCGGTGTCACCACTAGCAGTGACCAGCTTTTTTAATTTTACTGGTTGCTGTGTTGTTGTTGTTGTTGTCGTTGTTGTTGTTGTTGTTGCTGTTGATTTTTCTATCCACGGTAGGTACGGCCCAATCACGGTAAATATATTATATTTAATTCCCAAGTTTTTCATCGAAAGGGTTCCACAAGGAGTAGCGGTGATGCCCACGAGCTGGTGATCGAACAGTACTGGCGCTCCGGTACCGAACTCGTAATTATAGGTTCTCGTGTACGATGAATACTCGATGCCACACACGCAATAGTACCACTTCGGATTCATGCACGGGGTCTGATGGTATGCTTGGTGCTGTAATGCTACCAAGTCAGACGTACCAAGCCTCCCATAACCAACTGCTATCAGCTTTTTCTCCTTTAACTCTGAAGCATAATAGTTTCCTAAATCAACTGCATTAAAAAACATGTTCAAGACGGGCCGCATCAAGAACACCAAACCTATATTGCTGTGCATACGAGTGATATTGGGATCCGATGTTTTCAAATCGAATATATAGTCTCCGTGCAGCTTGGTGTAGGCCACGTCAAATACAGCATTTTTACTCGTGTGTTTGTTGTATAACGCTGCACTTATTAGGGCATATTTAGGATCGTAGGACACGCAGCTGCCCGACGTGAGTACCGACCGCTGGTTGATGATACTACCCGTGCAGATATAATCTTTGGTGCCGCTCAACAGGCCGACCAAGTATGGGTGCTCTTCTGCTAGTGATTCTATTATATTCCAATCTTGAGGACTCGACTTCGGGATTTCTCTTTGCGACAACACATGACGTATAAATGCTGTTATTATAAAGGCTGTGGTAATATGTCGCCATGTCAGAACCATGGCACGTCAATAGAACGAGCATTTGATAATTGTATAGATTTAATTCTACTTTAAGGAGAAAACCATTTCTCAAAACAATTCTATCAAATATATGTCTGTCTGTCACGTGACATCTGCCATCTCTTTTTTAATAAGTTGTGTTTCTTGATGGTAAAAAGTTTAGACGTATATAGCGCTACAAGGTGATTTTGGCCCGTGGCCAAAATCGGAACTAAAAGCGCCATCTTGTTTTTTTATTTCTAATTACATTTCCCAAATGTTTACCAACAGCGCCCCTCTGTTAACGTCATTCGAGTGCCAAAAGATCCTCGTAGCAGTGTAGTACCTACTTCTTGTCTATGTGCCGCAATTTTTAGATAAAACTGGCTTTACCCGGTCCGGCTTCGCACAGGTAGCACTTAGTACTTATCTACGGCGCACCTACCTACCTTACATACATACCTACCTACTTACCTACCCTACCTACCTACATTACCTACCTAAATACTTACCTACCTACAAATTGACTTGAGAATAACAAACACAACAAAAAAAGAATTATCCAATATGGTGCATTCGTTCGGAAGTTATGCGCGTACATACATTTCGACGATTCATTTTTATATTCAGATTCAGATTATTTATTTGTAAACATAGGTTACGGATACACAGGTGTGTGAGATGTTACATTTTTGTAAGTTCTCTATGCTATGATTTTTAATTCACTGTTAACTATTCAGGAGGTGAAAGTACTCATTATAATAAAAAAACTTTCACTACGGGACTAACTACGAATAAAAATAGCAAAAAAGAAAATACATCTGTTTCGTACATTTTCATAGGCATTTTGCATTTTTATATGAAACAGCTGATATTTTTTCGACATTTTATAGTTTGTCTCATAATGTTGCTCATAATCATAAGTACTTTCACGCCCTGAAAGGTTAACAGTGAATTAAAAATCACCTTGTGTATAAATTATGTTCTATGTTTTAGGGTTTGGTTTCCGCACAGTCCTTAAGGTGGACCATTGTGCGTGGGCCATGGCGGCCGTTTGTTGGTTATTCCAACCAGCCCACCGCTCTCCAGAAGTTAATTAAATCTTCTGGTCTGTTCAGAACATCTGTGAAAGATCTGGGTGACCCAAGGGTTTCTGTTCTAATCTGGGTGACGCCTAAGCATTCAAAGAGCACGTGCGCTACGTGCACTTCCTCAGTCTTCATGCACGCCCTGCACAGAGGACTGTCCGTTATACTAATATGTGGAAGTGTTTGTTTAGCGAGCAGTGTCCCGTGATGGTCCCCGTCACCAAGCGCAGGCTGTTCCTGTCCAGGCGTAATAAACGCCTGGTTAGATGCCATAGCTTCCTTGGACTGCCTGCAGCCCGGTGTCGAGGTCCACCAATTTCCCGCTTGTGTGTGGGTGAACTCCTATAACCTGCGCATTTGGTTGAAGGGGATGGGTACGATAGGCTCAAGTTCGTCAGCTGCGTCGTTACCTAGCGATCCGCTATGTCCTTTAATTCATTGCAGTGTCACCGTGTTGCGGGTAGATACCGTTATTTGTTCTAGTTTATTGTGACATTCTAGTGTTAGCTTCGAAGTAATATATTTTTTCCGTAAGAATTGGAGAACTGAGGCGCTGTCGGAGAGTATACGTATGTGGGTGTCCGTAACCCTCCTGGCTTCTAGGGCGTGGACCGCACACACTCCGCCTGATAGACGGTGTTGAACATTCCCAGCAGTCTTGATATATTTATGTTGAGGTCGTGTGAGAAGACTCCAGCCCTGGTACCGGAGTCGGTCTTCGATCCATCGATGTATACTCTCATCTCTTTCGGGTCTGAGTAGTCACACTGTTCTTCTGTAAGTATTATGCTGAAGTGCGTTGCCTTTGAAAGTGATGTGTTTGTCGCAGGGTGATGCCATCATTGGCCGTTGTTTGATCGCATCTTCCTTTTTGCGTGTATGCTTAACTCTGGAGTCTTTGCTTAGGGTACCGTGTGTATATAGATTTGACTTAGTAGCTGGGATTTTATGTAGGTAAGCAAAATTACCGGCCGGCAAGGTCGGAATAGCTGTATGTAAGAACGAACTGCTCCAAGTACCTAGCATTTGACGACTTCCCTCTTGTTTTAATAGTTTAGTTACACGGAGCGGTCAGCTCAGTTACAATGACTGGTTGTGGTTAATCACAAGTGTGTTGTTTGTAGTATGATTCTTGTGTCGCCGCATTTGTGCGAGTATACCTATAGCTGATACGCTTATAGCTGCAAAGGTTGACAATTGCATGAGCGGACGTAGACAAAATAAAGTAGGTAATAAGTAGTAAAATAAAAAAAAATCCCGATGGGAGGATGAAATAAAGCTGACAGCAGGTTCAAACTGAACGGAAGTTGTTAGAGGAGGCCTATGCCATGAGGCACACCGAAATTCGAGACATTTTGTGATTTTTGTTGTTACCATTACTGTAAATTTTGCTGTCTGGTTTCGGAATAAAAGGCTTTATTATTATTAAGTAGTAAAATTCTACTGCACCTATACCTACGAGATGCTATTAATATTGTTAAGTCTCCCAAAGTTAAACATAAACAAGAAAGAACTTTGTTTATCCTTGAAGACGGGTATAAACGGGTATTTCTTTTTATCGCAGAATGCTATAAGTTGAAGGACATAATTTATGTAAAAGTTAGTTTTAGTGCGTGTCTCATTCTCATGTACTTTTAAAAAGTACATCAGAATAAGACACGGAACACTATTATGATCTACGCTTTGTTTGACTGGAATGAGCGCCATAGCGATAGCGAATCTGCTGCTGATTGCTGATGCTGTCAACATTGTTTTAGTGATAGTGTCATTTATGACATGATGACCATGTGATAGCTCCAGCAATGTTTCAGCAACATTTTGCGTTTGCTGCATGGAATTTGTAACTACTTTGGTTTGCTGAGGGTGGTTCTTTTGGCGGCATTATTATGCGCTATTTTCTTATTTAGTTTTGGCCCAAAAACATACAAAAATTTATGAATGAATGAAAAATAGATCTCACGATTTTATTCAAGAAGTTTCGATTTAGGAAAATACAAATAGAAAAGCAGAAAACCTTTTTTCTTTTCTTAAAAGATAAAGCTAAAGGAGTTCTTATTATATTAAAAAGCAGGTATTCTTGTGAAGTGTGCTTGTATTTCCATTCTGCCAGTCAGCACGGCGCGGTGCGGCAGCGTGCGTGACCTATCTTGACGATCTTGGGTTGTAAACTTCTTGCGGTGCACTCCGCACGACTGAGCCTGAAAACTTGCGCAGGTTGTGCTGTGTCGTGAGGTACGACCATTTTATAATGCTTGGCATTTCTAAATGAAGTACTTGCATTATTAAGACTGTCGTATGACAGGCAGTGAATGAAGAGTAAATTGAACGTAGATTTATCATGTAGCTTAATTGCTAGTAGGTAACTAAGAAACTGCTTTTCATTAATCAATCATTATACCATTTAGTTAATATGATGTAATATTATGGAACAATGGTTATAATTGGGTGATGTTTGTTGGTCAACTCATAGTAATTAGGTACCTATATGTCGTGGCCAGATCTTAGAATTGATCATTTTATGAAATGATCGACCATTTCATGAAAAGGTTGCATTTCATGAAATAAATAGAACATCGATCGCTGGCCACATTATGATGTGGTCTGGCCAGATCATGAATAGTTAAACGCACGACTATTTCATGTTGTGGCCAAACATTAGTGATCATATCGTAAAATAGTTAGATTATCCACCGGTAGAGGCGTTGATGTCGCTTTGTTTTTGCTGTGCATCATGGCAGCGGACGATAATTCGATTGGAAAAGCAATAAATGTGCAAATGGAAGATGAAAATGCATTGAAGTATCGTTATTACATCGAGCTACGTGACTTTTATGAAATTCACGAAAAACGAGCGCAACCTTAAAAAACCATGGAGTTTGGAACGTATTTCACAGGTTAGTATTTAACTATTCAAATCTTATCATTTTTTTTTTTCTGGAATGAAAGCTATTTAAAATCTTTTATTAATCCACTGACCTAGATTACTTAAAGTTAATGAATGCCAGTAAAATTTACATGGATACCTTACCTACTTAATGATATGGCCAAACGTCGACTGAAATATCATTAAACGTTGACGTTTGAACGATATGGTAAATTTTAGCTGGCCATTTCATGAAACAACCTTTTCACGAAATGGTCGATCTTTTCATGAAATAATCAATTCTTAAGATCTGGCAACGACATATACACCGTGACATTTTAGTCATCTTACAAAAGCAGCCCACTTCATGTATCCAATGACTCCTAAACTTTCATTAAAAAATAGTGGCACTCCGGGAGCACCGACAAAAGAGAAAACTTGAAAAAAAATTGGCACTGCGGTAATCAACGCGTTGATGTCTTTGGAATGGTCAAAAGCTGGTGTTGTAACAGTGTCATGAAATCAATGGTCTCACAAATACCCAACGCGCCTAAAGAAGTTTTCAATTAAAAAAAAATTGATATACACCGTGACATTTTAGTCGTCTTACAAAGGGCCACTCAATGTACCCGACATGAAATACCTCCAGGAGCAATTAGGTGCTGACTACGAAACGTTGCCTTTGGTACGTTTGCTTAGTACCTACCTTAAAGTTCGATGTTTAACTTGCAAGATAAGTAAATATTAATCTATGCATATTCCAACGTTTGTGTTTGAAATAATTGGAAAATCGAGGATAGGAAGGAATGTTTCAATATAATTTCCATGTCGAGTGGGTTTTAAAGTTTGCGAAGTGTTTTAACTCTGATAACTTTAGATACATTGGGTGTGTATTGAAAAAATTAAAACCAAAGTGAATGGTTCGGTCATCTAACGTTTAGGGTAAAAATGCGAGTGTGTGCGACTGTTCTACTTTGATGGCCCTTCAACAAAAATGTTAAGTTTGAAGAGCCCTGACGGGTTGGATCGAATGATCGCACGTCAATTGGTTGAAGACAGAAAAATATTAGAAAGGCATCTTTATTTTATTGCTTTAGTATCAGGAGTTTGTGAAAAACCCTTTAGGGTGGTAAAATACTGTACTTATTCGCTATTTTCTATGTGGATGATTGATAATGAGTTTTCGACATCGTTGGTTTGATATGTTTTGTCGTAAAATATTTAACCTGCTACAGAATGATGTAAGTTCTTCAAATTAAAATGCAAATGAACACATCAAAGCGCGACATTTGGTAATGATATAGGCCTGCACTGTCTTCCGAATAAAAAATAAATGTAACCACATTGCGAGCAATATAACTTTTTGATTTGAATATTTTTCACCAATTTATTTAAGGTTGTGCGAAATCTTTCTAATACCTTACAAATTGTATATTTGCTCGGCTTGTCTTCAATCGATTGGAAATTCCATCGGTAATGAGTGTACAGAGGGAAGAAATTCTCGGCAGGAGACTGAAGGCACGCGCGACAAAAAGTCTATGAAAAAAAAAACTCATTTCCGCCTGCAGAATGACAAACGAATGAAATTACTTACGTATCTAGAAATAGTACTTACATATGCTGGGAATACGAAAAAAACTAAAAACTCATGTGAGGCTATAAGATATTTTGAATAATTGTATGTCTGGGTCAAAAAGGCTCCAAGGTGTGATGAAGTCTATTTTTTAACCCCCGACGCAAAAAGAGGGGTGTTATAAGTTTGACCGCTATGTGTGTGTGTCTGTCTGTGGCACCGTAGCTCTTAAACGGGTGAACCCAATTTAAATGCGTTTTTTTAAAATAACATACATAAACTCACGCCTTCTTCCCACGGGGGTAGGCAAAAACTACAGAACGCCAGCCTGCTACAATCCTTACATTCCTGTTGCTTCGTTTACGGTCATATACATCGGGTCATACACGCACGCCGGTTGCGTGTACTACGCACCTGACCTTTCTCTTTCTGAATTACTAAACTAAACTCTATTACAGTAGCGGATCCAGGGGCTCAAGCCAAAAGCATCCGAGTTCTTCCGTGACAACTATTAAAGTGAACTTGATATTATTTTAAACTTTTTAGCAAGCATACACTACCTAAGGTACAATTATCATCAATTATCCTTAACTTAATAAATATAATGTTTTCAAGAGTATGTTTCCCATCGAGGAATTTGCGAAAAGTAATCCGAGGAGGCTTGTTATGCGTTAAGCAAAATAAAATGTTGTGTGCTAAATAAAACCTTACCCTCAACGGGGTCAAGCCCCTCCCAAACGACAATCTTGGATCCGCCACTGCTCTATTAGGGGCCGCCTCCACGAGCGAGAGAATCGCGACGGATCCGCGCTTCTACGTCGGGTAATCTCCACGAACGAGCGATTGTTCCGCCAGCGTATCGTCGCGACTCGTAACGGAATCGCCGCAAGTCCACGACGACTCGTAACGGAATCGCCACGTTTCTGCGACGAGGTGTTGTGCAATAGTTTTGCGACGCCTGCGTTGAGACAGTGCGCTCGCCGCGCTCTCGTTGCGAGAGCACCACGTTCCGCGGCGAGAGCGCGGCGGGCGCGCTGCCAGTGGCGACGAGCGCGCGGCGATACGATGACGTTTCGCTCGCACTCAGCCACTCGTCGCATCGCCGCGATTCTGTCGCTCGAGGAGGCGGTCCCTAAGACTGTTTTTTCTGATGTTGAATATGTGCAGTCCACACCAGTCCACATCACCACGTTTCTTGTGATTAAAGCTTAAGGTTTCACTTTCACAATCTCTTTTTTCACTTCATGTTCCTCATCCTATAACATAAACATGAAACTTGAGTTTCATATCATTAAAAATTCACATTCTTAATTCACATTAAAATATTTTACGGAGCTTCATAAGTAGGTAACCGTTATAAAGTGAACTCTTGAATTAACACTAAGTAGCCCGAGAGGCGACGAATTTTTTACCAAGAGCTACTAATTACATTTGCTAGCCTTCATTACGATGTCACTCTTCTTTAGTGTAAATTATATTTTTGTAAGTATTTTGTTTTACTTTTCGTCTCGTCTTAGCAATGAGGTTTTTAAACGAAATGCTCCTGCTACCGGCTATGTTTTTCTAGATTTTTGTCACTTCTTGGAGGTTATTGCTACAGTTTGTGTGTTCCATTCCCATATCAGCGGTAGCACGAACTGGATGCTGCACGTAGCGTATAGTCAGTTGTAATTATACAGGTTGAGTTTTTCTTCACATCCAGGTATATTGTCGATTGTCGGGGTCGCGGGAAAGTGCGAAAGAGATACCATGGCCCCTGGCAACATGGCAACTGAAGGAACACGGGTGGGTTTTAGTCAGTAAGATTCTGACAGGTCCTAGCTCTGGGCGGAGCGGGAGGACCTGTCAGATTCTAGAAGTTATTTGAAAACCAACCCAAAAAAAAAGGTATGTTGACGATGTGGCTCCCGTTCAGAGTTTTCTATACTGACTGACCTATCTCAATTAATTATTCTGTAGTTATAGTATCTACACCTACAGTTTCTAGATACCTGTATAAAATCAGTTGTCTGAATATTTTTTCGTCCTTGACTTTGCATGCTTATTTTCTCTTAAGGGCTTGCTACACGGCTGCCAACCGCGTCCCGACAGAGGTGACCTTGGTAGTTTACGACCAAATTTCAAACAGCTCTGCCTGTCGCCAACAAAAGTCACCTCTGTCGGGGACGCGGTTGACAGCCGTGTAGCAAGTACTTAACATAAAGGCTCGTGCAGACCAGCGCGATGTCGCGGGCGTGACAGGCAGCGCGACCCTTGTCGCGCCCGCGATAACGCGCTGGTCTGCACGAGCCTTTAAACGATTTAGTTATCAGCATTTCCATAATAACCTTATTATTCTTTCGTCGTAAATTGAAAACGTAATTTCTTTATATCAATAGCCATACATTAAACGTTCCAGTATTTATATAGCTTTATATACAGTCAAACGTCCATTTGCGAGGCTCGTAATTTTATTTTACTCCCCAGTATTAAAATTGGACATAAAAGGTACACTAATGGAATTAATGCGAGTTCTATTCGTGCTTTTTTCACAGAACTTTATTGAATAATAAAAAGTCAATTGTTATTGAGTGGACCGATAAATATGATGGTTAACGTTTTTGTGATGGTATATGCTTGTGGCTGCGAGTTTTTCTTCCACATAATTTATTATGTAGGCACATGGTTCTAGAATTTATTCTGCATACAATTTAAGAAGATTACATGTGCGAATCGATGTTTCTTTCCATATAATATTGTTTAAAACATGATGCTCATATACACTATCCGTTAGCATTTTAGCTAACGGATAGTGTTTACGAGCATCATTTTTGTCTTATAAGTGCAGATACTGAAAAGGTAAATACAATAAAACCGGCCAAGTGCATGTCGGACCACGCACAATGTAGGGTTCCGTAGTTGGGATGAATTTATCCCAAGAAGAAACTTAGCTTAGTAGTTGAAAAAAAAAATCTTTCATACGGAATGTATGTTTTTACAACCGAAAATCTAAGTTGGTCGATTATTACTAGTTAACTTGTTACGCCTACCCAACTGTGATAGTTTTCCTTTTAAATTTGTTATATAAGCTATTGCTGTGAATTTTTTCACATATCTAAAACTAACCATTTAGCTGGCAGGGGGGGGGGGGACTTTTGACTCTAACAAAAATTTGCACTTAGCTTAATATTTCGCAAACGGATCTTTGAATTAAAAAATGGTAATAACACACTCACAATGTTTTTGAAAGACCTTTCCAACGATACCCCACACAAAGGGATAGAAAAAAAAAACATCCCCACTTTACGTGTAGGGGAGGTATCCTAAAAAAATATACTATTCATAATTTTATTTTACCACTTTGTCGGCATGATTAATATGTATACCTATGCCAAATTACAACTTTCCAGTACTAACAGTCTTGGAGTTAGACCGCGGACAGACAGACAGACAGACGGACATGACGAAACTATAAGGGTTCCTTGTTTACTACGGAACCCTAAAACGAGAAGAGAATACTTATTTTATACGATAAAATGTAGGTAGATGGCTATATTACACGTTCACGCTTTATTTTTACGCCGGCGCGTGATTATTCAATAAAGTTCGCCAATGTTTGCGTTTCCCTAATTAGGCGATTGTTAATTATATGCGAAGGCCCTACGAAGTGGACGATGTGAACAACATAATACATATGTTTATTTTACAACGAATAAACATGAATTTTCAATGTGTTCTTAGGACTTGTTTTAAGAGCAGAAAATTAGATAAATTCGCAGATAAACCTTATTAACATTTTGATTGAAAATGGGACAAATAAAGAGCAAAAGTAAAGTTACACGAGATGAGATTAGAACTAATTAATCCAGATATCTACTAAAATATACCTAGTTCGGTAAAGCGCGGTGTTTCACGAATTCACTGCCGTAGCCACAAGACAATCATGACGTCTACGTCATCGTAGCAACAACACAATCACATTATTAATTAGTGGAGCAGTTCTAACTAATGAAAAACCTAAATAATTAATCACACAGCCTGTTTCTACCCTACATGTAGATAATAAGTGAGCTCTGCTCAGGTGAAAATAGAGAATGCTCATTTAATAGTATAATAAAGTTCATACTAACCCATGTATAGTACCTACTTATTCCATGCTGCCATGATAGTAGGTACTTACTAATTCCATGCTGCCCTGTCATTATTTTAATAGCATTATTCTTATATTCATTATCTTGTGCTAATCTATGGGCGACCGAGCTCTTGAAAAATTATGGCGAAAACGAATTTTCCTAGATATGAGACCTAGCTAGATCGATTTACTAACCTAACCCAACATCTTGCAACTTTCATCGAAATCGTTAGAGCTGATTTCGAGAACGTAGTACAAAAGTATATAATACAAACAAATATATAAAATATTGCTCGTTTAATAGTATAGGATAACTGAATGCATTGAATATCTAAATTTTAAATTAAGAGGTGCTCGCCATTGTATAATTTTATTGCTACGTTATTCTTTATTTTCAAAAGAAGCAAAGGACGAAGTAAAAATTTATTTCGCTCGTTACATTCCAGGAAAACTTGAGATTGTACGCGTAGAAAGAAAGCTTGAAAAAAGAGAGAGATATTTTAAAAATGAGCAACAATGTGACGCTGCAGGCATTTCCGTCGTTCACGAGTCGCGTCGAAGCCTTTAAAACTGCAGACGTTTGATTTTATTTTATTTAAACGCGGAGCGCTTTCACGCCCGCTGCCGCCAGCAGACACAACACGACACCTCGATTGAGGTAAAATACAAACTTGTTTTTGTTCTTAAATACTCTTTGAATTGAGGATTTTCTGATTTTCTAATTTGAGGTATTATTAAGTGTTCTCTTATCTAGTTATATCTCGTATCTAGTTAGCAGAAAGATATGTATATGGTCAGAAATTTGTACACAGTTTCAGAAAGTTGAATGAAAGGCTTCTTGTGAAAATGATAAAAGATGTCATTCCCAGAATTTTCTCGTAAACTTTTGCGTACCACAATAACTATGCTCCGAACATTATGTGTAGGGATTTGAGGTCTGAACATATTTTTCATGATGACATGCATTCATGGAGGTAGGGACTTGCGGTATAATAACATATATTCGATATTCTCGCCTTTAAAAGCACTTGGGCTGAGTTGGGCCTTTCTTTCCAAAGCGCTCAAGGAAAGGGCTTTGGGTTTTCATAATACACAAAAAGAACCTTTTTATAACGTAGCACAATGAAGCCCAAATCACACACGTGCCTATCTTAGGAGGGACAGGCACGCGATTGTTCTCCCACGGGGTGCCCGCAAGATTTTCACAGCTTTATATGTATCCAGCCTCCCTCGGGCACAGCTTTCATTTGAATGGGTCGTCAGATTATAATAACTTGTGCGGACGCGGGATGGACGACGTGATAAAGCTAGTAGAACAACTTTTTGCGTCCACCACTCTCCCGCGGGTCACGACTGGGCATGTATTAGGTTCAGAACGTACTACCGCGATTGCATCATTTGAGTTATACTTATACCAAATTCCCAACACCAACGTGCTTGGTTAAAATGAAAATGCTGTTACCATAACTATCACACCAGATATTTAAGTAGTCAAAATTATTAGCTTGTTCTATTTACTGTGGTAAAACAACGTGAAAACATTAGCGCCGGAGAGTTGCATGACGATACAATTAGACCAATTTAATATATTCCGTCTGTTATCATTGCTCACACACTCACATTTGCCAAAGTGAATCCTAAGCGTTATGAACCTTTATAAAACTCAGCCATTCGAATGGGTAAACTTTTGCTCTTTTAAGATGCAAATATATGGGGCGTTCGTCATTTCTATATTCGGAGGGGCTGAGCCAGTTTGCTTTCATATTAGACTGTGCTTATGTGTAGTGCAGGGTGTGTTGGTCAAGCCGGTGTTGCTTTGGTATGTTTGAAAAATATTATGAAGCGTAAACCTGTAGGATCTCTGATCTACTAATTCTACTAAGCAACTTGTCAAATAATTCCCTGAACATCTCAACGTTGCTCCTTCATTAGAACGGTTAAAAAACTTTAGAGATTTGAGACTAAGTATTTAATTTCCTCTCCGCAGTCCGTCGGGGATTTACTCACATTTAAATAAGAGGACGTTTCGCTAAAAGAAAGCCTCGGATCGGGAGTTCGTGTAATTTTAGTAGAACACGTAAAACAGAAGCGGCTGGAGGTTACCGGGTCATGATGCGAAATGTGACTGACGTAAATGCAAATTGCGCGTCGGAGATTTTATACGAAGTCGAAGTATCGCGGTTTATTGAGATTTGTTGAGATGCTCCCGGATTCAAAGTATGTCAATGTTTTTGGAACAAAGGGTACGGCTGCAAACTGGATTTCTATTTGATCGGTTTTGGAATGAAATAAAATATTGACACAGGACCTTCCGTCCTCTACCTCTCCGACTATGTTACGCCACAGTTAAACGAAGACAACCGCCAATGATTTTATTTACCTATCTACATTTTAGACCTAAGTAGCGGATGTTTCGATCCACAAGTGTAGATTATGAAGAACTGAACCATTATTCCAATGGCCATAGCTGAACATTTGCTGGTCAGTAGTGATGTGCCGGATCGTTAAAAAATGTGATCCGCGGATACGGATACGGATCATAGGGGTCTAGATCCGCGAATACGGATACGGATCTCAACTTTCTTCAGGTTCAGCAGGAATTATTTATTATCCTCATTGTAACTGACTTTTGGGGGACAAAGCTGCCAAGTTACTCTTTTTGAAATACAATTTACTATTACTCAATATTAATTATGACGTATATTTTTTTCAAGTACTTGAAAACAACATAGTTTTAATTGATGTGTTAACTCACATAATTATTTCAATTAATATAGCACAAATATTAGAGGTTTGATCTCACTACAAAGATAGTTTAATTACTACCTTATAACTTAATTTACTGGTACCTTACTCTACTTGAATTATAATAGAAATGATATTTTTTTTTTAAGTTAACAGTATTTCATTGCTACATATATTTAAAATTTCATTTACGTAAAAAGTTTTTATTTTTCACTTTTTAGTTGTGGTACCTACCCCACACAAATTCGAATACCACTACCTGCTATGTAAATAACAGTGACAAGAAGTTATCATATCATCTACATACTAACTGGGAAAAAATACGTATAATTGAAGCTAACTCAAAAACTACCCAACCAAAGTTAATAAAATTTATATGGGACCACCTCTGAAGTATGATCTACCAAACAAAAAAAGAATCATCAAAATCTATTCATAATTGGCGGAGTAATCGCGTAACAAACATACAAAAAAAAAAAACAAAAAAAAAAAACATACAGACGAATTGAGAACCTCCTCCTTTTGGAAGTCGGTTAAAAAGATCCGTTCAAGATCCACCAAAAAGTAACGGATACGGATACAGATCTTTTTTCTCCCTCGGATATCCGCGGATACGGATACGGATATCCAGCACATCACTACTGGTCAGACATTTAACCGCCACAACGAATAATACTGCGACAATATTGCTGTAATAAACCACACAGCATGCCATTATTTGTTCACAGGTGGCTGCTGCATTGCTATTGCTCATCCACGTTGTCCGGAAATAATTCCGCGGTGGGTTATAAAAATAAGTATTTTGTTTCTGAACACAAAACTGTTTTTATGTTAGTTCAAATTGCTGCTTGTTTTTGTTTCTTTTATCCGTGCAAATAAGAAAATGTAACATATTTCTGATATTACCCTCCCACGCAATGTCTACCTTGTGCAAAGGCGTAAAAGAGAGAAGACAGCAATAATAATTATGTATATTCATTCTCACATTTTGTATACAAAACCTTTCCATTGATATCGGAGTATATTGCTTCGTTTGATGTTCGCTTATTGCCAGTGTTGTTGTGTGGAAGGTTTTACAGTCGCAATAAACGGCTTCGGTGAAATAATGCTGGAATTTTCGGAAGTGGGCCATGGAAAGGAAAGTTTATTTAGAGCGTCCCTATTTCAATATATCGCACGTGACTCGTCCTCTACGGCATCCTTGTGATTGCTCTCGTTAGAAAGAAGGACGTAACAACGTAAGGACACGACTGAGTAGGCGACTTAATACGATTCCCTGAAAGGGTCCGACGAATAAATACACAACTGTGCGCAGATCTGTGATAATTTGATTTTTCTGTGCTGTGATTTCAATGTTATTATGATATTGGAGATATATTTGTACGCTTTTATCGTCAAATCGTTTTCGGTTCAGAACGAAACATGATCTCTTTCATAAGTATTTCATTACAGAAATCCTAAAATATATATGAGTTGCCTTAAATATAGCTACAAAACAAGCTTCATTTTAAGCACTTCCTAAGATAACAAACAGAACAGTAAATACACGTAGGCACCTAATCAAACTTGAGTGCTAATCAACAAAAGTTAAAAGATTGATAACGCCTCTAGCTCTATAAAAAGGAAATTAACTGGGAACCCGTTTCTAATTAAAGAGGAAACGATGGAAAAAAGGTGGCGTAAGTAGGTTCGGTAGGTACTTACAGACAAGGGCAGATTTAAATTAGAGAATCGATCGTTAGCGCAGCGACGAGAAATGAACGCGTCGATTAGAGTAGGATTTATGGCACCACGTAGAACGTAGCAATCGTTGAAGAGAACGATTTACTGCTACCTGCGAATGTGATACGCTGCAGCAGACTCCAGTGAGATACAATGAAAATACAGGGAAAATATCGAATCCATAACACTGAAGCCATTTTGAATTGTTTCCTTAGAAAGTGCGAACTGCCGGAGATTGTATCATTGTAGTGCACGTTTGAAGTTTGATTGAGATTCAGTTGCTCGACATAGGTAATTAGGTACCTATCTTTTATTATTTCTGTGGCTGGGTTGGATAAATAAAGTGATAAATGTAGCTACCTACATACTTATGCCTGAATTATTCTGAATATCAGTTACCTAATTTTATAGATTCTATCTTTTCTAATAGCTTACCATTATTTTTTTAAGTAAAACCTTTTACGATATTAAAACTTAGTTTTTATAACTGGTTTGAATTTGAATAAAAAATGTTGAAGCCATTTAATATATATATAAAAAAAACTTTCTAATGGCTAAGCAAAATTTTTTTCTGCCTTTGTGGCCAAATATTTACGCTACTTCACGAACAATTTTATGAATTAAAAAAAAAAAAGTATTATGAACCTAAGTCTAAATAAGTACAAAGAATATAAGTTTTTAAAAACAACAATTTAACAATTTCTTATATCTAAACTTTTGTGCTTTAATTTAGTAACTACTTTTTGTCTTCGTTATGGTAATTAAAAAAAGAAAACAATTGTGACAGCTAACAAAATTGGCGGGGTTAAAAATGTTACTTAGAATTTTATTTTGTCGAAGATTGTAATTTGATGTTTGTTTTGTAATCAATTGAAAGAATAATATCGAATATGCCTTTTTTATAACTGTTCCTACACGCATGTTCTGAAGTGAGTCACTCAATTGGTGAAGGTAATTTTTAGATCTTTGAAATTTAAATTATTGCTATCTTTATAGTTGCAAAGTTGTGATAGCCCTTGTTACGATGCAACGCCAAGGTGTGTTTGAATCGTTATTAATATACATTCTATACTATTAAACGAGCAATATTTGTATGTATTTAGATTTCTACTCATATTCTCGGATTCGGCTCTAACGATTTCGATGAAAGTTGCAATAGAGGGGTTATCGGGGGCGAAAGATCGATCTAGCTAGGTCTCATATCTGGGAAAATTAGTTTTCTCCGTATTTTCGCCCGAGCAGAGCTCGGTCGCCCAAAGTTTAGAACAAGATACTTAATTAATAATGATATGAATTATTGACAGCAGATAGTTGAATAATGATCATGGTAGCATGGAATTAGTAAGTACCTAACTACTATCATGGCAGTATGGAATTAGTAGGTCCTTTACTATAAAATGAGCATTATCTGTTTTCAACAGAGTAGAGCTTGGTCGCCCTGGTACTAGTAAATAATATACCCAGTCGAAAATTAAGATAGTCAAAGAAAAAGTCTTCAGCTTAAATCAAGGTATGTAACACAGAGTACCTAACCGTCTTAGTGCTTACGCAATAGATTATAAAAGCGACCGGCACTTAAAAGGGGGCTTGAAAAAAGCATCTAGCCGTAAAGAGGTAAACATCATCATTGAAGTAAATTAACTCGTTGGCTGTGAGGGGTTCACTCGGGTTTTATTAGGACTCTCGAGTACCTACGAGGAACTTCAGAATCACGGGCGACGGTGGTAAGGGGTCGTCCTTTAATCACGTGGGGTTCGAACAGGAAGGTTCGTCAGAAAAATCACGATTAATCACGACGACTATCCCATCCCGGATGGGATAGTGTGACAATCACGTGTATTTTTTCAAGTGACGAAAAAAATTATTCAGAGTGTGACGTGACTGATGTGTATACCTAATATTTTTTTATGGGTTTAAACTGATTTTCATAATATTTTTTGTATTAAAACAGATTCTAAAAATATCTGATCTTTTCAATAACAATAAATACACGTGAAGTTGGGAGGACGGAGGAGGGGTAGCCTTAAATCTCACGAAGTTCACCAAGGAAGAGGGGGGGGGGGGGGGGTATAAAAGTGGCCTAAAACCTCACGTGGTTAAAGGATGGCCCTTAAGGTGTAGGCCACACTCCATCTCGTCAGCTCTACTTACAATTTAGGGTAATGCGGTTACCAACTTGTAATTATCAAACAGATTCAGCATTTCAAAAACTAGAGTATTATATCGATATACTTAATCGATTTTGTTGACGGCTACGGAAAATGTAGGTACTTTAATAAAGATGGTGTAGGTTGCTTTGACACGATGTCATGCTTCCAAAAAATTAGAACTGCTTCATAAACATTCTGTTTTTAGGGTTCCGTAGTAAACAAGGAACCCTTATAGTTTCGTCATGTCCGTCTGTCTGTCTGTCTGTTTGTCCGTCCGCGGTCTAGCTCCGAGACTCTTAGTACTAGAAAACTGTAATTTGGCATGGGTATATATATTAATTACACCGACAAAGTAGTAAAACAAAATTATGCAAAAAAAAAAAAATATTTTAGGGTACCTCCCCTACACGTAAACTGGTGATGTTTTTTTTTTTCTATCCCGTGGTGGGGTATCATTGAAAAGGTCCTTCAAAAACATTGTGAATGTGTGAAAACCATTTTTGTATGTGTGCTAAAGTGCTAATTTTTGTTAGAGTCAAGTGTCCCCTCTGCTAGCTAAATGGTTGGTTTAGGAAGTGTGAAAAAAATTACAGCAGTAGTTTATATAACGAAATTAAAAGGAAAACTATCACAGCTAAGTAGGCTCTACAAGTTAACGAGTAATAATCGACCAACTTATATTTGCAGTTGCAAAAACATGTTTTCCCATACATTTCGTATGGGAGAACATGTTTTTCAACTACAAAGTTAAGTTTGTTTTTGGGATAATTTCATCCCAACTACGGAACCCTTCATTGTGCGTGGTCCGACACGCACTTGGCCGGTTTTATTTAATACAACAGCTTTATCAGATTTGTGTACTTATCTGTAATGAATATCGAACTACCGACTTCCTGTTTTCTGAATGACATCTTTGACAAAGAATTGCTTAGCACTTGGATAGATTTTTGAGGTTGATGATTATCTTGTGTACCTACATGTAAAAGTGTTAAATATTTACTGAAGTTGATTATTAAATTCAGTATTAGCAACGTGATTTGCGTTTTATTTGTAATCTACATATACATATTACACCTAGAGGAAATGAGAACGCATATGTTCCTATATTATAATTTGATGGATTAAGGATTATTATGATGTTACTTATGAACTAAAATATAAAATTCTCTTGCAGTGGAATTTACCATAGACTTCAGTTTCCTTCGAAGAAACCCTTTATGATACTTCAAGAAGAGCCAAGATGCGTGTAAGTAAAACAGAAAAGTTTGAGTCTTGCAAAACTTTATAATCATCGGCGGAGGGAATTAAGTCTGTGCTTGAAGCAGAATGTTCTTTATTACCGCACTTAGCGAGTAGTGGCGTACCGTGAGCATAGTGGAGTATTCGCAACATGTGGCTCGCAACTCGTTCACTAGTGACTTAATTAAGTGAGCACTGAGTACACACGCCCGAATGCCATTAGCTTCTGGTTACGATGAAGTGGCTTCCATGTCGGTTCCAGATTTCTGAAGTTGCGTGTACGACTTGGAGCTGTCAAAAAAGTTGGCAATTTTTAAACGATTTTTGTATACACGTTTTTGACTAACTATTCACAAATCGAAAGTAATAAAAACGTTACTTTATGTTTTAAGTTACTAAAAGTTCAATTCTGAAATCAAAGATAGACAAAAAATACATTTATCGACACAAGTTTATAATTTTATTCTGAAAAATTCCTGAGCGCTGGGCCTTGAACGAATGTCTTATCCACAATGATATTCCGAATTCAGCAAGTTCAAAGGCGACAAACTTGGCATGGGTTATCACGATTTTCTCAATGCTTAGTCAGCTGAAAAATGGATGACACGGCCCGGATCTCTGGACTTGGCTATAGTCATTCATAATAAAACAGTTTGAGATGTTCTTCGCATCCTTCACAGTCAGGTAAAGTGAATTTCTAATTACGTCACAGCGTTTCAGTATCATTGTAGGTACACTGTATTTTGCATTAACTCTTTGATTTATTGAGAACAATAATACTTTCCAAAAATAATACTTGCTATGATACTTACATACAAGCGTTACCAGTTAATATACTTGCATAAAATGCTTCATGCATAAATACAGGATATGCTGCAGTACATACGTTATGCAAATACGAGGACATGACTTACGGCGTTGTTGTAAATCAAGTTCAATTTAACATTTTCATATAAAGTGTTAAAGGCAGTGTGGCGGTGCTGCGCGCGCGCGAGATCTGTCATCGACTGCGGATTTATAGCGCATCGTTCGTCGGGATTTGCTTTTGCTTCACGTAATGGATTGCTTTAGAATTCCAACGGTTCCGCTTGAATATATTTTTTGTCCATTTCCCATATGTCTACTTCAATGTGAAACACCAGGGTTATTGTTTTCCTGATGTATTGGATCGTTGGTTTTATGGGGGTATAAACGACCTTATATTTTCCTTTTGTGCTTTTACCAAAAATATTTTCACACATAAAGCTTGTTTCAAAATGTTTTAGCCTGTATATGAAACAGTCATAAAATATCTGCAGTAAAAATATGTCATACTTCTATGGAAAATGTGAACAATGAAGTGATATTTTAAACGAGCGCAATTTTTTCACTCAATTACAGTTTTCCACTTACTCTCGATACGTATCCGAACGAAGTTGGCGTGCAAAGGAAAAAGGAATGTTTATTCATGTACTCGTAATTGAATTCTGTTGGGAGTGCGGTTGGGCGCAAATTGAAGTGGAGACGACGACGGGAGGCGGCCAAGCCGCAGCGGTCTCCGGCCGCTGCAGGCGACGTGGCGCGCGGCGCACCAGACATCGCCCTTGATATTTTAAAGTACTCCTGTTTTGTGCTTGTCTCTGTTTGTTTTTATTCAACATTCTTTTACCTCGTTTGAAAAGATGTAATTAATTTTACATTTCAAAATATAATGAAGAACATTTTTGCAACAATGTTTTTAATTCAAACAAGAGAATGGCTCGCTTAATTAAAATAGCACAAAGCACCCATTTCAGTTGTATGAGTAAAGATTTTAAATTAAGGTAACAAGTCATGGAAATCCTTTGTAAGAGATTTCTGAAACTAGAAGTAAGAACTTTATAGGTGGTAAGATATTTAATTAAGCGGCTAGCTCGGAGTACGAAGCTGTTTTGGTCCGCCGGCTGGTGCGGCAGCCTCGTTATTAAGATATCTTCGGATCTCCGCTAATAGTCACTCGCTCAGTACACTGCAGCTGCTACTGAAATTCGTGGTAAGTGCAAATTCAGAATGATAACGAATTTTCAAATATGTACAGACAGATTTTATTTGCATTTGTGTATTCTGTTGCTGCGTTTGACAGCTGCCCTTGTCAGCTTATTTCACCTTTCATGCCGTAATTATTTTCTGCACCATAAAAAGATTAGTATTTATTTTATTCAGACATTTATTTATTTATTGAGTTAGATGATAATTTATCTATGTTATGAGAATACCTAATATGAGATATCTATAGTTGTATCAACCATGAGGGGTTGTATTAAGTTAACTTAGATAAACCACAGCCCAACAACCGATTTGGGGTCGCTGTGTGGCTAAACATAATTATTGTAACAGAATTAAGATGAAGGGGTTGCATTCGCTTTGAGCATATTTCTATGCCTGAGTTGATTTATTCCTTCATTTAATTTTAAAATACAAAAATCTAGATTCATTTTACATTCATACCTACAATTTTCTAAATGCATTTCTACACAAAATTGTCACCTTCCTCGAGTCGGATTTTATTAAGATTTAATAAGTCAGTGCAGTACACAAGTAGTGTAATCCTTTAAAATGTCTAGCAGCCTTCCCGTGCCGGTCGTCGTAAAGAGATAAGCCTCACAGAGCCCTCCCATTTTTCCTGCCTCACCAGCTTTGCTACAAGTGCAAAGTCAATGAGATTCCCTATGCAGTACTCATGTTATATGTAATTGAAAGTCTGTGTGGATCTATTGATCTGATAACATGTTGAATGTTGGATATTATTTAAATATTACGGTGTAAATTATGTTCTGGAACGATAAAGGAAATACAAAGTTACCGAAATAGAAGAGCTTGACCTAATTTCGTTTTCGGTTTTCGGCTATTTTCGGCAGTTTTCGTTTTCGGCCGATAAAAAACCTATTTTAAAGTCTTTGTTACAAAACTACCTATAATTGCATTTTTTTCGGCTTTCCGTTTAAATTTTTCTTGTGCTTATTTATTTTGACCCAACTTCTTTTCTTGTGATATCTGAAGTACTCATACAAACTATGAACACAGTGATGAAACCACTTTACCTGTCAAACAAAGCCAAGATATATCCACAAGCGTGCAGAACATTTTAACATGACAATGTCCTATTGTAACACTTTGAGGACTAAGTTACAAATGTACAGTGATCTACAACGGTCACCTAGGGAACAGTCTTGCGTTGCGTGACTTGAAAAGTAAAACAAAGTAAAGATCTGTCAGTGGATAAACGAGCATCCGGCTGCTTACTTTCGCGAGATCCCGCGTCGTTCCATAATCCCGTAAAGCCAGCTAAATGCGGGACTTGAATATTCCGGGGACAGGTGAGCTGGCGTGCTTCACTTGGAGGATTTGAGGTCGATAGTTTGTTTACATTCTGCGCCTTTACAAACTTCAGAGCCAATATGTAGTGTAAATAGGATGTCAACCAATTTATAGTTGGCAAACTTTGTTGTAGACAGATGACCTATATATTGGGATTTTGTGTTATAAGCTGTTCTTGATGTAGCTGTTGTTGTGTGATTGGTATAACAGTTAGTTAAGTACTAGTAATCTAAGTGGTAATCTCATTCGCAATCTGTCAAAAATACAATCAATTTACCAAATTTTTTTACAAGTTTGACAGAATGCGACTGAATGTGAACGTTTTATGCGTACCTACGAGAATTTTATTGGCCTTCAAGTTTATATTTAGTTCACATGTTCTACTATCAGTTGTATTTATTGGTAACTAACACACTTAGGGCCTGTTTCACCACATCCGATTAGGTTCTCGTTAACTTACTTGGCAGATAATATCCTACAAATTATGTTCCATTTTTGAATTTATTCGGTAAGTAATGGCTATTCGGACATCGTGAAATAGGCCCTTAATATTAGGAAGGTGTCTGTCAGAACCACAACATTATTAATATCCAAACTTAGTTCACTTCAAAGGAGAACGGTGTGCTTGGCGACAAGTTGCTTGTAGCTGCATGTAGCGTTGCACGAAATGCAATTTCAGTTGGGCGTCCGACGTGGAGACGGGAGGTGTTGCCTCTTGCAACTAATAATTTACGTTGGACTTGAGAGCAGTTTACAACTTCACTCACAACTTGCTATCGCTTCTCGCAGCCACTTTCCTATATTCGTCCTTCCATAAAGTATAATATTTTTATAAATGACTTGTATCTCAACCTTCTTTAACTTGTTTCATTAAAACTGACAACTTAAGTAGATCTTGGCCGAAA
Source organism: Agrochola litura (assembly GCA_949152395.1). Taxonomy (NCBI): domain Eukaryota; kingdom Metazoa; phylum Arthropoda; class Insecta; order Lepidoptera; family Noctuidae; genus Agrochola; species Agrochola litura. The sequence goes on from OX424493.1 coordinate 15,729,538, forward strand.
AAATGTCCCATTTCAGTCCCGTAGAACAGCGTAATAGGGATTACTTGTTATAGCCTTCATATACATCCATTCCATTTTCTCTGAATGCGTATAAGGAACCGTTATACGAGAAAGCAGTTCCTTTTTATTGATAACCGAAATTAAAATATCTTTGAAGTTATTATCTCATTCCACGGTTCTTGTAAGTCACATTTTGTCGGGAAAATTTTGATTTACCTAGATGTAATCATTTTCAAGATAACAAGAGGCCGTTGAAATATTTCATGACCGTTATCTATCGGTACAAACAATGGAAGTGAAACTTAATAGAAGTTGCGTGTTCTATATTAATTGCATTGTTTCAGAGTCACGTTTTAATCACATCTCCGCATTGAACCAGTTTATGATGAACCTCGATGTTTCAGGAAGCATTACTGGAATCCTATTACTAATGGAGATCAAGGGAGTTAGTCGCCATTGCACATGATGAATTCAATGATTGCAGTTGACATCGTTTGCGGCGAAATTGGAATAATTAAGTCAGGAATCAAGCAGACTGTAACACTGAAATGGTAATTGGTGAGTAGCATCCTATTCTTTTGTTTACTGTTTTCTATAGACTGTTACATTGATGATGTTTCTGCCATTGTCATTCTGTATCTTCTCAATAATAACATTGCAATAGATTTCAAGACTGCGTTATTAGTTTGAAGAAATTAGGCAAACGCGAACGGCGTGGCGAACCACCGACGTATTTATATTTTTATAATGTCAACCTACCTAGAGCTGACGCTGTTGCTCCTCAGTGGCAGATCCAGGATTGTCGTTTGGGAGGGGCTTGACCCCGCCGAGGGTAGGTTTTAGCAAATTAAACACTAAAAACTCACAACATTTTATTTCATAGACCGAGATAAATTAACGTTACTTAGCACGCACTTTTTCCTTAGACAAAGACGGAAATATATCAATGTTTCCGTCTTTGTCATGCACTTTTAGTATGACAGTTGTGCGACAGTGACGAAGAATAATGATTAGCTAAAGCCCATGCTAAGTAAGTAGCGTTTTTAAATTCCGGTCATTTATTTCGTTAGTTCCACTTTTGGCTACTGGTTCAGATAAGTTTGTGGCGGCGCGGCGACGTGACGGCCGACCATGGAAGATGGAACCGCCACTCCCCGCGTGTGGAGGAAATAAGCCACGCCCATAAAACTACTTTTTATTTTTAATATAGGCCCTTAAACGTAACAAGCCTCCTCGGATTACTTTTCGCAAATAACTCAATAGAAAATATACTCTTGGAAAGTAATACTTATTCAGTTTGGGATATTTATTGACAAGTGTACCTTAGGTAGTGTAATCCCTGGGCACGCCACAATTACGGCGATAAGTCCCCTCTTTGAGAAGTGGCTAGAGAGGCGCCACGGCGTCCTAACCTTCCGCCTGAGGCAGGTCCTCACCGGACACGGTTGTTTCGGGAGGTTCCTGTTCCGGATAAGGCGGGAAGAAACGCCTGGGTGTCACCACTGTGTGAATCGTCCGGAGGACACAGTGGAGCATTCGGTGGAGGTCTGCCCGGCTTGGGCGGAGCGTCGCCGTGTCTTCGTGGAGGCGATCGGCGGAGAGGGCATTTGAGGTCGTCATTTCCTTCTGCGAAGCAGTAATGCTCGCGAAAGAGGAGGCGGAACACGTGAAGGAGAGGCAAATTTCACGCTCTCACTGCTGCAGGAGACGCCCTGGGCGTCGGGAATCTCAGGCCGATTCCCGACCACCGTAGATGCGGGCTTGCGGACGGTGAGCAATGGGTAGCTCACCGTCTGATAAGGACCAGGCCCCGGTCGATGGCGCGTTGTGTTCCACGTGCGCCCCAAAGAGATGTCAGCACAATTGAAGGGGTCCGATAGGGATGCCTGACGGGTTTGTCCGAAAGGGCTACCGTGGCCCCTGGGAACATACAGGCAACTGAAAAACACGGGTGGGTTTTAGTCAGTAAGAGTCTGACAAGTCCTCCCGCTCCGCCCAAAGCGGGAGAAGTTATTTGATCATTTTAAACCCAAAAAAAAGGTAGTGTAATCCATAAAAAATTTAATTACAATAATATCAAATTCACTTCATGATTTGTCACGGAAGAACTCAGATGCTTTTGGGGGAGCTTAGGCCCCTTAGGTCCCCCTGGTTTCGCCACTGCTGGAGCATGTAAAAGAAGCATTAACTGGCAGTCTCTAGATTCGCTTGGGGAAAAAGTACCGGACCGGAATAAATAGGCAGTTTGAATTTGTTATCCTCAGCGCTGGTGGTTTTCCTCAACGAAAATTATGTTTTCATTTCTTTATTGTCAAATACATATTTTATATTCTAGGAAATTGTATTAATTATTATAGAGTCATAAGTTACCAAGTTTTTTTTCTTAAATACGAGGAAATTTTTGTTTAACCAAACTTTATTAATGTGATTAGTATGTACTTGTCCGCTAATGGAATTATTTATTTTATAAAAATACTTCACGGAGGTAAAGGTAAACTTTTCCTAAATGTAGAAAAGTTTTTCGTTCTTTCAGTAAAACCTTTACCTGGTTATTACAAACTTTGATGGTCGCTAATGTATGGTTTACTTGTACAGATTTTTACAATTACTAGGTTTTTTTGTACATATTAGGTAAAGAATATCTAATGAATAAAAGACACAAACAAGGTAGGTAAAGGGTTTTCTGACGCAGTTTTACTCTGTTCGTCTTGATCAGTGCTCGAAAATGTCAGAACAAGAAAAAAAAGTTGCTCGGAAGGAGATTCATCAAACATTGAATCTTTGTAATATTTGTGTTCGCATTATAGGCCTTTCCTTCATAGATGACGTACCGAAAACTTTCTACTACAGTTTAATGTCTTATCTGTCGTTCATAATATCGTCATTTCTGTTGGTTCTGATGCTGGCTGGTGAAATAGCGTATGTTGCCGGAAAGCTGATTAATACCGCCTCCGTAGAGGAATTTCTCGGCAGCTATTTACACATCGCTGGGTACGACACTATGAGTGAGTATACGATGTCTTAATATCACATTACCATGATGTATTTGGCAGTAATTAGGTGATCAGGGATGACGTATTTATCTTTACATATAATAAAATCGTAGCGAAGTCAAAACTGTACATTGAATATTTTTGAAAAAAAGTAATTGCTGCGAGGTCTGGGAACGATTCTAATGCCGAAAATAAAGTTTTTAGAATTTTTGTCTGTTTATCTGAATATACCTATGTTCCAGCATGATGCCAACACTACCAGATAGATTCTGTTAAAAGGAGACTGAAACGATTACATGCACTCTTGGGCCTGAATAGTAACGAGATGTAAATGGTGTGAATTTATAGATTCATACATACATTAGTGTATTGCGGTGACTAGTTGCTATCCCACAATTCACATAGCGATCCATAGTTTCAACAATATCCAATCCAACAATTCCAAAACAATCCATTATAACAATTCCAAGTCAATCGTGTGAGCGATCTTCGGTGTCCAGTGTGAAAGCAAGGGTCGTACAAGGTAGGCAGGGTCAGAATCCGTAAAAATCAAAGCAGTGATCGTTGAAAATGAAAAATAATTGGGAAAGCACTCAAAACACATCCGAAAACACGAAATAAGTGACAGCTGTCTAGTTCTAGTAGGGATGGGCGTTGCGACAACGAACCATCTACAAAGACCGTTTTGTGATGATGAAACCGTTTTACGTCCTGAGTTCAACTTCAAACAGTCTTCATTGCACAAACCAGTCTTCGAATTACTTGGTGCGATTTTTACATCTAAGAAAATACAGTCGGGTCCAATGATTCAACTGTTGTCAATGCTGTCGTTCGTGATGCGAAAAAACCATTTCATATATTTCAAATCGTTGATAGTTTTAAGAAACTGCGCTCGACGAAAACGCAATTCTATTTCATGTTGGATAAGTTTCGTCCTTTAACCGTTTTCTGCAACCGTTTTCGTCGTCGGGAAAACGGTTTCGGTCGCCAAGAATTCGAGAATGAACCACTAATGTGTCAAATTGTCAATGTCAGTCTGCCAATGCAGAATATGTAATGCCAGTGACATTTGATAATCATTATTTTGGTTTTTCAGTACATAATGATGTTTTATTTAAATTAAATGCACTATATTGTATAAAAGTATATATAGTGCATTTAATTACTTTGAGTTAACTATATTACCTAGTGCTACCTAGTGGGTAGGTTTTCTTTTTGTAGTTGTATTATCGATTACTACTTATAATCGGTGATCTCCCGAAAACTATTTTTTCCGTTCTCAATATAAAAAGTAACAATTCACATCTTGAATAGTTAAAAGAACTCATTGTTAATGTTATTATATTATGTATCGCCCAGAAATACCGTTAAATAATAATTAATTATGATGGAACATTTCTTGTGAGTAATAAAGCTTTTATATAATATGAAAATAAAATGAGGGTAGTGTGCAAAAAATAAATGTACTTACCTTCATTTGCTGCATGAGTGCAAAACAATATCAGAATCACAATGCACGCAAAATTGATAATACTATCACAAAACCGCAAAAAAACAGTTATCTGTTATTAAGGTATAAAATAAAATTGACATCGGAGGCAACCGGAGCTAAGTGTTAAAAGTTTCGCCAAAGTTGAAAACAAAAAATATATATTATTAAGGCAGCAATTATATTACATCCAAATAAAATTTAAAAAAACTATTTTTAAATCTGCAAAACATATGCTTTCTAAATAAATATCATACAATAAGTTTTCTTGGAAGTAATGCTCGAAATCTAACTCTGAAAGTTCGGCACCGACGGAAAAATTTCACAGTATTTCCATAAGTTCGAAATCCAACGTCATTTTCTTTATATTATGTGTAGTAAAAACGTAAAAAAACTAAGTGATTATATAAGTACAACTTCCTAACAATAAAATAAAACCAAAAACATACGCAATATTCAACACTTCAGAAATGTATTTTTAATCAGGTCTTGTACTACCACGTTCCATAGTGAATCGCCTCGCTGATAACTCGCTCGCAAATCGCCAGTGTGATAAGGCCCTTAATAAGAAATTCTGTGTGTTCACAATCTACTGTTATATTATTTTAGTAATAATCGTTCGTCTGGAATAATCTATAAAAATGCATCAGTCAGTGTATCAGTGTTGTGCCATTAGGTAGTAGGTGTGCTGGGCGCGTTCATTGAGGTGGCAGCCAGCCCGCCGGTAGAACGCGTCCCAGAGGGTCATGGCCATCCGGCTGGCCCGAGGACACCGCACGGTCTCCTGCGAGGCGGCAAGCCTCCTTGCCGGATTACCGCCATGGGATCTGGAGGCAAAGGTACTCGCGCACATTTGGGAGTGGCGCGAGGAGGCGAAACGCCGATGCCGCAAGAAATCGCGGCACAGCGGACAGAGCTCCGGCGGGATCTCATAGCGGCATGGAGAGTGCGATTGTCGCAACCCAGCGCTGGGCACGCCACAATTGCGGCGATAAGACCCCTCTTTGAGGAGTGGCTAGAGAGGCGCCACGCCGTCTTCACCTTCCGCTTGACGCAGGTCCTCACCGGACACGGCTGTTTCCGGAGGTTCCTGTTCAGAATAAAGCGGGAGGAAACGCCCGGGTGTCGCCATTGTGTGGATCGCCTGGAGGACACGGTTGAGCATACGGTGGAGGTCTGCCCGGCTTGGGCGGAGCATCGCCGTGTCCTCGTGGAGGCGATCGGCGGCGGTGATCTCTCGCGTCCGGCACTGGTTCGGGCCATGGTACGGAGAGAGAGGAAATGGGAAGCCGTCACCTCCTTCTGCGAAGCAGTAATGCTCGCGAAGGAGGAGGTGGAACGCGTGAGGGAGAGGCAAATTTCGCACCCTCGCACCCCTAACCGCCGCAGGAGGAGACGCCCTGGGCGTCGGGAATCACAGGCAGATTTCCGGCCACCGTAGGCGCGGGCTTGCGGACGGTGAGCAATGGGTAGCTCGCCGTCCAATAAGGACCAAGCCCGGGTCGACGGCACGTTGTGTTCCACGCGCGCCTCAAAGAGATGTCAGCACAATTGTGGGGTCCGTTAGGGCCGATGCCTGCCGTGGCTGCGATTAAGGGCAGAAAGGGAAATCGTGGCCCCCCGGCAACATGGCAACTGAAGGAACACGGGTGGGTTTTAGTCAGTAAGAGTCTGACATGCCCTCCCGCTCCACTCAGAGCGGGAGAAGTTTTTGATAATTACCCACCCAAAAAAAAGGTAGTAGGTGTGCATATGCAGGTGTTCATTATTTCATTAAAAACCAAAAACTTTGCAAGCAATGGGAGTTTGCTACTGAAGGCTGCGGGTGTTGACCTTAGACCGAGGTGCTTCTCACACGGACAACTAACGTACATCGTTTGCTCTCGCGTCACCAGTCCTGACTGTATATTTTGGCTGTTGAGACCAAAACTACAAAAGTAGTATACCGGGAAGTTTTATAAAAATGTGGCTGTTATTAGACTCCACAATATACCTACTAAAGGTATATTGTGGAGTCTTACGACTTCCACGAAGTCGCGGGCAGAAGCTAGTATGTAAATAACCAACAACCTTAATGTATTCGTTAATACACCGTTAGAAGGGCAATGTATAGAAAAACAAAAAGCTTTGGAACCGGTACAGTCCTGCCATGGGGAAGAATGCCTTGGAACCGGTGCAGTTCTGCCATAAGGAAGAATGAAATAAGAGAATCTAATAGTTTAAGAGCTAATCGGGAAATCTTTTATAAAACCGTACAAAAGATTGAAGAATAGGTCCCCCCCCACATTAATAATTTCATTACTTGTCCGTTGAAAATAAAATATTAAATTAATTTAATATTAATTAAGATTGTTCAAAATTACTTCACGAAGCTAAATGTAGGAAAAGTTTGTAAGTAATTAAAATGTTTAGAAGATTAGTATTTGGGAGTGACAGAAAAACTTTCCGAAGAACCTTCTATGTACCTGGTTATTATAAACAATGAAGGTCGCTAATGTTCACTTGTACTTATTTTACCAGTAGTACATAATTTAGTACATAATTAAATAAAAAATAAAGCTACAAAAAAGGTGGCGGTAAAGCATGTAAAGGTGTCACAATATTTTTAAATTTGTCGTGATCAGTGTTCGAAAATGTTGGGTGAAGAAATAGTTGTTGCTCGGAAGGAGATTCAAGAAACGTTAAGTCTTTGCAATTTTTGTATTCGCATATTAGGACTTTCGTTCATAGATGACATACCGAAGAGTTTTTACAAAAGTTTATTGATTAATGTAACGTTCATTATGTCGTCGACTCTGTTAGTTCTAATGCTGTCTGGTGAGATAGCCTTTGTGGTTGACAAGATGATTCATACCGCGACTGTAGAGGAATTCGTCGGTAGTTATTTACACATCGTTGGTTACGGCACCATGAGTGAGTACATTGTAGCTATATGATGTCATGATAGCACATTATCGTGACGTATTTGATAGTAATTAGGTTTCAGGGATGATGTATGTGTAAATAAACAGCTTAATGTATTCGTTAATGCAGCATTAGTAGCTTAAAGAGTAGAAGAAGCAAAAAAGCCTCGATACTTGTACCTCATTTCAATGGTACAGTTGCTAAGAGCTGCTACAGCTACAGGACGGGTGCTCAAAGTCAGACGGAATGAGTAAGTAATATTTAAAATGTGTAAGTAAAGGGTAAGAAGATGACCGTCGTAAAATCGAGGTGTTCGAAATATATAAAGTACAGAATGATATTTTATTTACTCATGTATTTTGTTTGGATCTCTTGTGTAGCATTGGCATTTGTTCAGAATATCTTTGAAAATTTGTTTTATTCGATAAAATAACTGTATTTTATTTAATCTACTACTCGCATGAATTTCGGTTCATGACATTCATTTTTCAGTCAGCACGAACAGATTTACTTTTTTAGGGTTCCGTACCTCAAAAGGAAAAAACGGAACCCTTATAGGATCACTCGTGTGCCTGTCGGTCACAGCCAATTTTCTCCGAATCTAATGGACCGAATAAGTTGAAATTTGGTACACATATCAATTTCTGTGTCCTAAATACGGACGTGTAACAAAAATAAATGAATTTTGAATATAGGGGTTACTTTTCGGGGTCAAATTTTAAAATAAAAAAATAAGAAGTCTATGGTCTTGGTACATGGTAAATCTCCCAATATTGTGCGTACAAAGCTACATTTGCAATTGGAATGTATAGGAGAACATGTTTTTCAACCACAATGTTTGTCCTTGAGATAAATTTTATTCATCCTAACTACAGAACCCTTCATTGTGCGTGGTCCGACACGCTCTTGGCCAGTTTTTTTTCATTAATTACATTGATTATTTGGCTGTCGAGTGAAACCGAAACAATATTGAAGGAACCTGTTTGACTTCCAGGTTTTGGCAAATTGTTAACCATCTGGTACAAGAGACATACGTTCAGGCAACTGGTGGTTGAGCTGGCAGAGATTTGGCCTGTTTCTATCAAAGACAAAGAGGGGGTTGAGATAAAGCGGAACAGCCTATCAGCACTAAAACACAGACAATTTAGTAAGTAAGACCTATGTACAGTAAGCGCTCAAAAGTGCATGAGCACGCTAAGAGTCGTATTGCTGTGAACACGCGGTATAGCTCGTACATTTGTATGTGTAAGCAACACGATACACACACCACAGATAACGCAGTTACACGAAACAACAATATATTTCCGTCGCTTTAAACATGCTAGCACACACGCACTATGCGCGTGAACTTGACCAGTTAATGGCATTGCTAAAATTCAATAGTAACTTAACAAGTGCAGATAGCAGCAAGCGTTAAGCGTTGGTATGGAATTCAAACTGCCTCAGGTTCTAATCTCGTGAAACACAGTGCGGTTTTTTGCAAATATTATTATTTTTGTTTTCGATAATAATATTTTTAAATATTGCTGCTTTTTTATGTTGTTATTGCAATAAAGGTTTTAGAATAAAAAATGCGTGATATATGATAACAAAATTTAAAAAAATATGTTTATTCGTTATATTTATTTTACATAAGTTAATAAACTGCTACAATTATTTATCATTACTTCAGCTGAATAAGATGTGAAATAGATGTCAAGAAACTTAGAAGCAGTTTGTATTATTTAGACATATTTAAATTATGAAATATTTTAAATTTTTAATGGATTTTTTCACCATAAATACTAAGCTTTGATCATGGTCGAAGTAATTAAGTAATAAATAAGAATATTAGACTACTTAAAATGTAAAAAACTACTTACAGAATAGGTAATTTTAAGGTTAAATATGGGCAGTTTGTTTATATTTTATTTGTATTAATTATTTTACATTTTATTTGACTTTAGTAAATATTGGTTGTTATTGAGGTTAAAGCTTAAGTATTCATTTTCTTTACGAAAAGAAGATTGAAACTAAACCTCAAATTTTTATCCTAAAATAATACTATTACTAAAATAATATTAAACAATTTCGGTATATCTGCAAGAAATACGACAAACACCCTATTGAAACGTGCTTAAAAAATTCGTTACCATAAATTCATGCAATAACGAATCTGTTGTTTATTAAGTTGGTACGGTCAATATTTTAAGGTCAAAAACGGTTTTCTAGCTGGTCTTCAGTGATGCAAGCCTTCAGAGTGCACGGCGAACGGTTCATGACGTGTTTTTAATAATTCAGCAAAATGTCTCGTTGGTATGAAACCATTTGTTTCATTCACCATTTAACGTCGCTGCTACTCGATAATAAGCCCCTTCCTCATATCTCTTAACCCTCACAGTATTTCTCTAGAACAAAGAAAAACATTGTTTTTATTACACATAATACCTTATTATTTATTATTCACTAATCGAATTAAACCTCACAATGAATTTAAAGGCATCTTCTGTCTCAACAATACCTCTGTTCTATCAACAATACCCTTGATTAAGATTTATAAAATATGAAATATATTAATGATAACACTCACACTTAGTCCGGTTTCATTAGATATTCACTTCACTTTTACGCAGCGCAATAATATTCTCTGATCTGATCTGATCTCTTCAATATATTTTATGCCTGCTTTTTGATAATAATAACCACAACACTGCGCTAAATACTCGTCACCAATATTTTCCACGAACCAAAAAAGTTCTATTAATTAAATACTCGTAACAAACTGCATCTACCCCACAGAAATCGAAATAATTTACTTAGTTTTTTGTGGTCTACCTGCTAAACTTTAATATTTATGTGAACAAGACGAATGAAACTAAAAACGAATGATGATTATTGAACTAGTCATTGGTTGCAGACAAAGTGAGTGTGTGTGTGTAATGTGCGTGTCTACAGTATTGTAACAACTTATAGAAGAAGGTCGTAAGTCAAACCGAAGCGTCAGTCTATTGCTTTGTGAGATTGCTCATGGACTTTTGGTCGGTACTGTACATATATTCAATAATTCGATTTGGATTGCGTGCGCAGTAGTTTGATTCCCAGTGTGGAGCCCCTTCGACTGTCGCAAAAGGCGATTAAATATTTTTTACTACTGACCAAGCTGATCTACTAGTTATAACACGATTCTCTTGATCATTTAGTAATTGTTATGGTTACTTATAGCAATATGAAGTTGAATATTCTATAAAATTATTGATAAAACCATTTAAGTATCACATAATACGTTTACTGAAAAGTCTCAGAAAAATAAAAAAAATAACTAAATGTTTTCCTACGATTAGAAAATAATTAACTTTCCTTTTCCCTCAGCTGCAAGATTTTCGCTATACCAAACCAAAGACGCTTCGCTTTTTAAAAGTTTTCTTCTAGACAGTAAATCGCGATGAAGTTGCTTTATAACGATCTTTTTCAGTGTACGCCTTTTGGAATATCTTGGGAGTGTGGCTGTACAACTTGACGCCGATCGCTGTGCTCGCGTACCGTAAGATACGTGGCATTCCGTCAGCTCTTGGCTACGTGTGGCAGATGGCATATCCTTTTGATAAAACCAAGCCCGTCGTCCATGGCTTGGTTTACATTTTTGAAACATGCTCCGGTTTGTAGTTTGTTGAATATTTTTTTAATGTATGTTTCATGATGTCAGTTAAAATAATTATTGTAATGGCAAAATCCTGCGTAGTCTTGGTCAATTTTTAATGATTACAATACAGTCTGTCTGAGACAAATAAGGGGATTTCGTTTCTTTCTTATTATGCTACTGATAGTGAACTATTGCATCGATTTTCTAGGATGTATATCAGTATGTTGCATGCTGGGTTCCGACCTACTATTTATGACCATGGCAAGCCATATCAGCATGCTCTTGCGTCTACTGCAGGATCAAATACGCCATCTGGGAACCATTCATAGGAAAGACTCATTGGAAACTGGAAGCAATGACTGTTATAACGATATCGTTGAGGTTGTAAAAATACACCAGCGACTCATCAGGTGGATCACCAATTTTTATTAAAATTTAATAGTAATGAATTGGTTAGCATACCTAAAGGGTCAATAATAATGTGAATTAACATTTTAGGTACATAAATGATCTGGAGGACGCCTTTTCAATTGTGAACCTTATCAATGTTCTGCTAAGCTCAGTAAATATTTGCTGTGTTATGTTCACCATTGTTGTAAGTAACATAAAATAACCCTAGAATAAGTTGAATAATTATGATAGTAGTTTATGAAACTTTTGCATAATGAGGGGTATTAAAACATGAGTGTATGTTTAAAAACCGAGCCGTAGGCGAGGTTTTTAATAGTATCACACGAATGTTTTAATACCTAGTTATGTGCAGTTTCATACACTACTTTATCTACTCTCAAACATTGGGATTGAAACAAATACTAAATAAAAAATCAAAGTTAAAGTTCAAGAATAAATTTAAAAATCCCACGAAATTCAGTAAGTACTACAAAACAAATGAATGTCGCCTGCACCAGCACATCACCGCACATGCGCTACAGCGGGTGCTGCTGTCCCCCGCCAAAAGTTGATGGAAACTCTTTGGTGATATTAACTTCTTGGATTAGCGCTGTATCGTAATAGAAAAAAAATTGTTTTATAGTATTATTTTGTTAGAGAAAAAGTGTTATAATATGATTCTATTTTTAAATTTCGGTATTCTGTTTATAAAGTATGTCAATATAAACTCGTTTTGAAGTTCATAATTCGAATATTACGCTATGAGAGTAGATAAAATATATGTTGTGTTCGTATTGCATGTAATAGTCTTTTTTCTTTTACAGTTTCTAGATTCATGGATGGAAATGAGCAATAAGTTTTACCTTGGAGCAGCCCTAACTCAGATGTTCGTAATCTGCTGGTATGCAGACGATATTTACAGAGCGGTGAGTGTCAGTTTTTATTCATTTGGCTTTTATAAACAATTAGCTGAATTCAATATTTTTTGTACATTTGCAATAAAATATCACAGTCCAATTTAAATATTAACATAACAGAGAAAAGCAAACATTTCCCTGAAATAACACAACTGCATTCAGTGTGATATATGTAAATTAACTTACAAAAACACCCAACTCTTTCCTGCACTCAAAGTAAATTTGTTTAAGTTTTTCAATGTAATAGCTTACATGCAAATTGCACCAGACGTGGGAATATTTTTAGTGTGTTTTTCAATGAATCTCGCAGAGCATAGGTGTAGCCGACGCGGTGTATGAAAGCGGATGGTATAAAAGCAACACGAGAAGTCGACGCGCGATGCTCGTGGTACTCCGACGGTTCGCTCTTTGACTTTATATTGCAAGAAGCCTTATTTGCTTATTCACTTTAATGACTCACGTACATTGCCTCACTTGTAACGCACTGTTTGTTGACAGTTTCCTCTTTTGTTTTACTTTTGAACCCACGGTGTTAAATAGTAAGCAAAAAGTGGCACTGTACTTAATTTAGCATAATTTACATGCTCTTGCTTAGAATTTGTCACCAATACTATGCATGTAAACATGCTGAATTAATGCTTAGTATTGGAGAAACTGCCAGTGCGAGTAAATACGAGCCGATCTTATTTATTTTGCGACAAGCTGACTAGGTGAGGCAGTAGTGACAAGTTCTTACGCTCGAATAAACTAGGCAGAGGTAATATAGAATTCGAATACTTAATACAAAATTTAACGTAGTTTGATGTTTTTTTACGTGTTATTTGATATGTAGCGCCCAAGTTTCCGCTTATGGGACACTCTGTGGTTTATTCGACGTATAAAATTGTGAATGTTAAAGTGAGTTTTGTTTGCAGGTCACAGAGGCCTTTGTACTTCACAGCACTCAAATTCCGAGCTATCACAATGATGACATATAGTTCAGTGAGTATTTGCTTTGACAGTTGTTTTGATAAAAACACATCACAGAATAATGCGTTGGTTTACGGCATTTACAGTCTATATTTGGCTGTATGATATTTTTGAAGCAAAAACTTCTTTAGGCGCGTTGGGCATTTTTGAGATGGGACTAAACCATTGATTTCGCGACACTGTAACGCAATTTACCGACACCGTGGAGTAAAAGACATCAACGCGTTGATTACCGCGGTGCGTGGAGTAAAAGACATCAATGCGTTGATTACCGCGGTACCGATTTTTTTTCAAGTTTTCACTTCTGTCGGCACACCCGGAGTGCCATTTAAAAAAAAATGTTTATGTGTTTTATATGAAATATTTTTGTGGAATATGCGTATTGTGTCCTGCATGTTACGCGATTCGGACTCCGTTCTAAAGGTTGTCTCAGCAACTCAACAAGAACTTGAATTTTGAATCACGCGCCATTTTCGACTGTCAATTGTTGAGTCAGCCATATTTGGTATATGTATAAAAAAAATGAAATTTACGAAAATGGTGCGTTACAGCTTGGAAGAACGATGGTTAATAGTGAAAACCCATTATCAAAATGGGGAAAGCTGACGATGAATACCACAACAAAATCATCTTTAGTGACGAGGCTCATTTCCACCTCAACGGCTTCGTTAACAAGCAGAATTCTCGGGTCTGGGGTGATGAAAATCGACATGCCTTTCAAGAACTTCCATGTGTGAACTGCCGTGTGCCAAGAGGGATAATTGGACCACACTTTTTCAATTTTCCAAACTTTTTATAATCGGACCACCCTTTTTTTTAAATGTACCATCATAGCAACGGTGGGCATTTAACCGATATTTTGTTTTAATATTATGAATAAAAAAATGTAAATAAAACATTTAATTAATAAATATTTTTAAGTTTTTAAAATTCAAGTTCTTATACTGAGACACCCTTTTACATTTAGATTGCCTTATGGCGTGTAAGTTAACCCAAGAGCAAAAATCACAAAACTTGATGGCAAAAGAAAGGCTTTCGTCACATATAAAAAAACAGCATGCAACTATTATTCATAGAAAATTAATTGTTTCAGATCCTAACGACTTCGTATTCATACTTCACACTGCTGTACACATCATACAGTCAGGATTAAGCTTATCATACGAATTTTAATTCATAAATGTCACCACTAGTTGTATATTTTTCAATATTTATACTAAACATAGTTCTCAATAACGTATAATACCTATTTAGTTGTCATTTTAAACTAGAAATAGTTTACATTAATTTGATAAAATATTTAGTATTGGAAAAATGTACTTTATTATTAAATTAAGTAGTTACAGATGTGGGTTATTTCTAGATTAAGTTACATACCTACCTATTCTTGTGTTACCTAAAGCTTAACTTTTGGCAAGACTCGTCATACATTTCAATTTCATTTATACGTCGAGGTGTCGTCGTAGCTCTACGCAGCCAGGTTTTTATTAAGTGTATAAAAAAAATACATTTTAATAAAACTTCAGTAGGTAAGTACACTCTGAAGACAGTACGGTTCAAGAGCACAAAAATGTTTTAATTTTAAAGATCATAAATTATGGACAGCTTCGTTTCACTGTAATGGGAATCCATAAAGTGCCGCCAGAAATTACAAGAACTATAATAAACCTTAATCTTATCCAACGTTTTTACGAAGTTTTTTCTTTTAAGCCCTGTGTTATATTGCATATAACATTTTAAGTAACGTATCAAATACAAAATAAAATATGTAGGTACCTATCATAAAGTCGTACCTACCTTAATTTACAATAGAAACAGGTCGACACAACTTATATGTAGCATCGGCAAAGTCCGTAAAACCGATTACATCCGAACTAAGTGCGCCTTCAAAATCATCAAGCTTTATTACTGCTTTAGGCGAAAATGATCTTTATGCAAACGCCATAACGTGTAAAGTCATATAACCAAATAAATTCGTTAAATTGATGCGTAGATTGACATGCACTTTCTTGCAAAATAACGAATGCGAATCTAAATAACAAACAAATAATACAGACTTTATTTACGTGATCATTTCACGTAAATAAAGTCTGTATTATTTGTTTGTTTTTTAGATTCGATTTGAAGTATTTACAAGGCTCGAACGATTAATATTATAAATCAAACTTTCAAGGCTTCGCCAAATAAAACGCCTACTTAGCGCGCGTTAGAACGTTAGCCTGACGGTGCGCTATAGCGCCGAATTGTGCTGTACTATGACGTGCGCTAGCAGTTCGTTACGCACGTTACGTTAGCGTGGCGTCAGGCTAGCGCTCTAACGCGCGCTAAGTACGCGTTCTATTTGGCGAAGCCTTTAGAGATATTTAAAACATAAAACTTCAACATTGTTTAAATTATTTGTTTCATTGAATTATTACATTATCCTAACTACGAGTAATATTATAATTGCGAAAGTGAGCTTGTTTATTCGTTTGTTTGTTTGTTTGATTTAACGCAAAGGGTTAGAGATATTTAAAACATAAAACTTCAACATTGTTTAAATTATTTGTTTCATTGAATTATTACATTATCCTAACTACGAGTAATATTATAATTGCGAAAGTGAGCTTGTTTATTCGTTTGTTTGTTTGTTTGATTTAACGCAATGTGTTTAGATGTGAGCTATGATTGCATGGTTCCTTTTAGAGAGTTGGAATTCGGTGAATTGTCTATTATTACTTCATTTATTTCAGGTATTAACCCATAGCAATATTAAAAATTAAATTACACTAAATTGTGTTACAATAAATTACATTAAATTGAATTATAATTAAAATTAAGTACTAGATTTCTGCATAATTATAAGCGTCTTAGCAGGTACACACAGTGAAATGTTACAGGCACTATTTGATTATTACATGCACATAATCGAGACAGGAAAGATGCCTTGAGTCTCCTTAAGAGCCCGTAAAAATCAGTAACTCTTTTCTCAACGAACATGCCAGTCGCACTAAACCGCCAGGGTAGCTTTAATATAGCTCTAAAGGCGTTATTATATTGTACACGAAGAGTGTTATAAGCGCTCTTCGTGTACCTGTACCAGAGTTGACTGGTGTAGAACGACTTATTTTAACTTGGTTGGACAAGCCTTGAACAGAGTTATTTTAACTTGGTTGGAGCAGTGAGAAAAGCTATCCGTGTGTTATGGTAAGAAGCGTTATCAACGACCACAACAGTATTAGGTCGTAGATTTGGATTGAGGTGTTGTTTTAACCATTTTTCGTAATCATCTTTATTCATCTCGTGGTGATAATCGCCAGTACTTTGAGACGATTTAAAAACTAAGATAGCGCCATGTACAAAACCTCTTGAGCTGCCAGTGTGGACAATCTTTCACCTTTTGATATCGGCTTTTTTAAGCCTTTCTTAGAACTATCCGTCCAACTACTTTCTTTTGTATGTGTGGCGTGTATGTGAGTCTCGTCAGTTTAAATTATATCACGACCCTCACTTCTACTTTTGTATTTGTCGAAGATACTTAATCCGCTGAAGTCTTAACTGCTGACCTTTGGGGATTATCAGTACATACCGTGTCCTCAATAATTGATGTTATTTCACCCTTTTTAGCAATCGTTTTTAACTCTTGTATTACATCTGGTGTATTTCCTGATCTGATGAAACTTAGCAAAGTGATTCCACTGTTCAAATCTGGCAGCACAACTGATCCCACAAATTTTCGGCCTATTTCGGTATTACCTACATTGAGCAAAATCTTTGAAAAATTAATTTTAAAACAAATATTAGGACATTTCAATGCACATAATTTACTTCATCTGAAACAGTTTGGTTTTACTAAGGGTCGTTCAACTACAGATGCGGGTGTGGAATTACTGAAGAACATATTCGAGGCCTGGGAGGAGTCGCAAGATGCTCTTGGTATTTTCTGCGACTTGTCCAAGGCCTTCGATTGCGTACATCTCGCTCTGCTAAGCCTTGTGATAAAATCATAAAACTAGACATTTTAATTATTATGTAAAATCAACATATACCAGTTTTATAACCACATTGACATTGTTGAAAATTATATTCAAAATGATATGATTACTTTGTAAAGTATTATATTATTTTAACTATTGTGAATGTGAGGACTATGTAGATATTGTTTTTATTTCTCTGCTAGTTTTAGTGATGGTCTGGAAGTTTGAGTAGTTTATGCGCCCAGTTTTTACCCAGTTCGTGCTATATTCTTCGTAAAGATTCTCGACTGCCTGTGAAGTATTTGTCTTCCTTTAATTTGTATAGCAATAATTTTATTGTAGGCAACCTTTTTTCGGTGACTTTAAAGTCATAAATCTTTCTTCTTATGACATCATAGTCTAAATCGTCTAAATTTGCTAGGTGGTCTTTCTTTTTTCTGGACTTCTAAGGCGAACTAAAACTTGCAGGAGCGAAACCACGAGTTGTACTAGTCGAAGCCGAGGCATTGTCACGAGCAGAATCATCGGTTGAGCTAATCGAAGTCAAGGCATTTTCATGCTCTTCAAAACAGCACTTATTTTTCTACGTGACACACTAATTGCTTCTGCAGTTCGCTCTTGAAGGTTTTGAAAGTGATCTTTCCCAAAAACTATATTTTTAGACACCGTGGCCTATTGACTCATAAATCGATGAACATTAAAAATTATTTCACGACTTTGGCTATTATACGGCTTACCACGTTTCAACGAAGTCATACTGAAAAAAAAATATACCAACAATAGTAGATTGTATCATAAGGGAGCAAAATAATATTTTTACGGCGAGGGCGCTTTTTTTAATGCAGAGCGAAGTGAGGGATTTAGTAGAATCCTGAACGTAGCGAGGGATTCAAAGTACGTCGCCCGAGCCAAAAATATATTTTGCGCCCGAGTGATACACTCTACTTTTCATCACCCTCTATGAAAAAATAAAAGGCGCCTCATATTTTATTATAATATTATTATTTAATAAAACATAGAGTAACAAATACATTGAAATTATATAGTATCTAATAATAAAACAACTAAAATTTTATACTTACATTTGAGACATTTTCGCAATTATGAAAATTTATTGTTACAGTTTTATTAGGAATAGAGATTGTTCTAGATTTTATATTCTGCGTGTTTGAAATAATGTCCGAATTTGGCTCATTTTGAGGAAAATGTGACGGTGAATCTCGTTGTTTGGATGTAGATGGGCGCGGCGACAGTGGCATGGATGGATTAACTGACGGTTGCAAGTTATTGTTTTCCACGATGCGTTCACATGTTTTCGCCTTGTTCTCAAAGGAATCTTCTATATACCCCTCTGCTACAGCACTCGACTTCCATCCTCCATGTCGCTTGAGAACAGTTAAGTCCGCTTCAGAATCTGCCAAAAGGGTAGCAGAAGTACAACGAAAACAATGTCCTGTATACAGTTTGATATTTGGTTACTTCAAATAAGTAGCGATTTCTTGTGGCATGTTAGAAATTTTATTTTTTCCCATAACTTGTTTGAAGCACTTGCCATTTTGATAACGGATGAAAAACCGATTGGTGTTCATATATCAGCAGGACGCAGGTCCAAGTATTTCTGTAAAATAGTTTTGTATTCTCTTCTATAAGCTGTGTCTGTCAGCTTTACTAACAGTTGGTAAATCATCCGAATGATTTTCGACATCATCAACAGGTATTTTCAAAAGTTCATTGCCACCACAAGCTCCATGTATTCCGAAAATTAAAGCCACCTGTAACAAAACCGAATGTGAATAAGACAAGTATCTATTGAAGAACAGGTTACAATAAAATGCGCATTTTAAAACACTAGGTATGGTTATACTTTACTAATCCACCATATACATAGTTACTTACTTTTACGGCAAAAAAGACTTTGTCGGGTGCCTCATTAAGGAAAGTCTCCACGTTTTCGACTGAGAACACTTTGGATTTTTTAGGTTTAAATCCATCAGACATCCTCTTCAGATACGCTATTAATTTCGAATATGCGTTCAGTTTTACGTCGTTATTAGAACTGACTGTTGATTTTAGCATTGAGTAAGTAAGTAAGTACTCCAAAGAGTGGAAGGTTGTTTAGCTTTGGCTAAGTACTGGAAGTAGACCAAAAACACAGATTCTGAAAAATTCTTGGCATCTCTTGCATTTCTCCATTCAATAAAATTACCATAGGCTTTCATATATTTCTTCCGCGATTTTGCAGGTAATACATTATCCATCACATTTCTTGCGTCAGTTCTAATACTTTCAGGAGTTAATTCTATACTTTCACTGTCACTTAAAAAAAACATTTTTCAAAACAAAACCATGAATTTCTAACAATCCGTGAAAATTTACGAAAACGCGGGCTGTAGTTCGTACGTTTTTAATTTGATTTCTTTTTTTTTATTCAGCCGGCGCCAGCGCGCGGCGGCGCGACTATGGGCCGTTGTACCAGCCAGTCTTTATTCAAACAATATTTGCGTTCGATTTCTTTGGCGCTGAACACTAAGCTGTTTCAAATTCAAAAAGTGCGCGGCAAAGATAATTGCGGCGCACTTATAAAGAGGATTAAAATTCATAACTGCCCGCTAAAAGTTTCTTATAGAAAACACCACCTTTGGGTGCATATAAAGGCGAACCAAGTCGTCCTTTTCCAATGAGAAAAAATACCCCTTTCACATTAAATTGTCATGAAGTGTACGGAATGATTTACCCACGTGTATTCCCAACGCTGTCTCGGGTTGAACTGAGGCGGGAATATATAACGCGAATAGCATTGAATGGCGCGATAGTCAGCTATTTCTATTGGTTGTGTAAATCGGAAATGATCGGTTTTACGGACTTTGCCGATGCTACATCTAAGATGTGTCGACCTGTACTTGAATTGATAATGGTGTAACGAATGACACAAACTGCCGCCCTATAAATTGTAAGTTAGATAGATTTTCAGGTGGAAGCAGGGTTCCATGGCCAGAAATTGTAATTTCACATGGTCCAGTTTTTCAAGTACACCCACACAATCATATTATAAAATAATCATAATGTAGGTAAAGCGGTTACCTTAAACCATCAACTATACGAACATGATACGGACAAATAGTTAAATTGTAATTATAATGATGGAGCATATCAATGTCGTCCCAAATCACAGTACGCCTATTAAATGAGCATCGAAAATTAGTGAGCTGGAATAGCTTGGTGGCGAGGACGCGGGGCGACGCGGGGCGACGCGGCGCGGCAATCACTCGCCGCTAATGTCCCGGCCTCCAAAGTTAACGTCCAGCCATAAATCAGCGCGTCCTTGCCCATTGCGATCCACCCCATACGACAGAATAATTTCCTACTCTTGCAAAATAAATACGAAAGCACTAACGACACAAAATCGTGTCCCAAAATTCCCATCCAAAGATAAATGTGTTATCACGCTGACGAATTGCGAATTTAATTAAATTTTATAACGTAAATCTCTTGTGCGAACATTAAAAAGTTATTATTCCAATAACACGGTAATTCGGAGCCACGTGCCGACTAGTGTGAAAATTGTGCTGTGCTTGCTTGTTACGTACGTTCGAATGTATAGCTGACGTTAAATATGAAATGAATCTGAAAATGTTAATTTCATATATTTTTTTGTGTAAGTATGAATTTAATACTCTCATCCTTAACAATGCTTTAATAGTTAATTTTGTTTACGTCTGTTTTCTATCATGTGGTAAAACTGAACATTTTAGAAATTTTTCGACAGAATGTACTCTTACTGCTAATTTCATTTACTTAAAAGTGGTTTGCATAAAAACCCAGCAGCACGTTAAATTTAATAAAAAATATTAAATTTTTCCACGTATTCCGCTCTCATGCTCTTCTAGCAAATTATATTACTCTTGTATAGGATATATTTCTTTTCTGATTTTATTTAAATACAGACAAAAGATGGCCAGTGAAAAGAAGCCATACCTACTAATTAACGCAATTACAATCAGATAGAATAACAATTAGTGCTAGGGAAATATGCATAACAAGAGCGAAGAAATAACTCTCCGTTTGTTTTCAGTGTTGTTGATAATCTCTACATTAGGAAAAAAATGTGACCACATATTGTGTTCTAATGTTTTCGACGAAGTTTGTGGAATAGCGGAGTTAAAAAACCGCAATCAGATTAGGTCAAAATACAAAAATTATTGCCTTATGAAGAAAGCGGAGTGTGAAGAGGAATCTGTTGTAGGTTCGTTAAATATATTAATAATTCGTATTTTATAGGATAAACGAGTTAGTATTCAATTGGATTTGGAGACAGAAACGACTTCGTAGATTTTATGTCGAGATTTCTATGTTCTTAAATTGGAATTGATATTCATAATGATGATGAGGCCGACATGTTTTATGACTATTTCTTGTAATAGCTTGATGGCAAGTTTTATATGCTTACCTGCATATATTGCACGACTATTTTTATGATAGTCTCAAAATCATAAAAATAGTCGTGCAATTGTGATTTTTTTAATTTTGTGGGGAATGCATGTAAAGTACGAAAACACGTCTTCCGATCTAGATTAGCATTGTACACACGTTTCGTAAATATAATAAATATTGAAAATTGTAGAAATTAATCAAGTAGAAAACCAGTTTTGCAATTTGACACAAAGGAGGAACATGCTCTATGGAAGCCAAGATAACAACAGTACTCGGGTAAAGGACTTCGGCATAGTGGGGGCTCACCAGGCCTGCAACCACACCTGCCCCACTTACTGCGCGGACACCTACGAGCCTGCGTGTGCGAAGATTTGGAAAAACGAACGTTCTTACACCATGAGGCCTATGATAAACCATTGTCATATTGACTTGTACTCCTGTGCTACCGGAGTTAGTAAGTATAACTTACAGGTTTACATTTAATTTATAACAAATGATGATGATGTGATTGGCATCTTTTTCAGTGTATTACCGCATTATCAATTTATTTTTGTTACAGAAGTGACCATAGAGGCTCTTAGTGCATGCTACAAAAACCCAATGAACCTCGTGTTCATGCAGAATATAGCAGCCATGAAATCCCTCAAATTATTAGATTTTAGTTCTAAACAAGGGAACAGACGTAAAAGAAATACAGCTTTACGTGATGAGGATGGCAACGCTTATAGAAATAACTGGACAGAAATCGTAAAAATAATTCATAATACATATCATGAACTGGCGCCGCAGACTTCAGATCCGGAGATTTCTAATTAATAATTAATTTTCTAACTAATGTTGTAGATGTATCTATGAGTTTTTGATATATATGCCTGCAAATTATTTTATTTTCTGACTTTCTGTTTATTGTCTACGCTATGACGCTTTTTTTTTTTTTTTTTTTTGTGTTGGAAATTATCAAATAACTTCTCCCGCTCTGGGTGGAGCGGGAGAAGTTATTTGATGATTTCCCACCCAAAAAAAAAAAAGCGAAGCGGACGGCGAACTACCCATTGCTCACCGTCCGCAAGCCCGCGCCTACGGTGGCCGGAAATCTTCCTGCGATTCCCGACGCCCAGGGCGTCTCCTCCTGCGGCGGTTAGGGGCGCGAGGGCGCGAAATTTGCCTCTCCCTCACGCGCTCCGTCTCCTCCTTCGCGAGCATTACTGCTTCGCAGAAAGACGTGACGGCCTCCCATTTCCTCTCGCTCCGTAGCATGGCCCGAATCAGGGCCGGACGCGAGAGATCACCGCCGCCGATCGCATCCACGAGGACACGGCGATGCCCTGCCCAAGCCGGGCAGACCTCCACCGTATGCTCCACCCTGTCCTCCGGGCGATCCACACAGTGACGACACCCGGGCGTTTCCTCCCGCTTTATCCTGAACAGGTACCTCCCGAAACAGCCGTGTCCGGTGAGTACCTGCGTCAGGCGGAAGGTGAGGACGCCGTGGCGCCTCTCTAGCCACTCCTCAAAGAGGGGTCTTATCGCCGCAATTGTGGCGTGCCCAGCGCTGGGTTGTGACAATCGCACTCCCCATTCCGCCATGAGATCCCGCCGGAGTTCTGTCCGCTGTGCCGCGACTTCTTGCGGCATCGGAGTTAAGCCCCGGCGTTTCGGCTCCTCGCGCCACTCCCAAATGTGCGCGAGGACCTTTGCCTCCAGATCCCATGGCGGTACTCCGGCAAGGAGGCTCGCCGCCTCGCAGGAGACCGTGCGGTATCCTCGGGCCAGCCGGATGGCCATGACCCTTTGGGACGCGTTCAGCCGGCGGCCTGGCTGCCGTCTCAATGAAGGCGCCCACACCGGCGCCCCGTAAAGGGCCATGGACCGCACGATCCCCGCGTAGAGCCTCCGGCAGGAGGCGTTTGGACCTCCCAGATTGGGCAGGAGCCGCTTCAAGGCAGCCCTGGCCCGGTCCAGTCTGGGAGCCAAACGTCGGAAGTGCTCCACCGGCTGTCGAGGACGAGTCCCAGATACTTCATCGTCGACTCGACGCCGATGTGAACCCCTCCCGCCAATACCTGGGAACCCGACGGTGGCGCACTACGACGACCATAGAAACCCATGGCCTCGGACTTGTGCAGGGCCACCTCGAGTCCCAGCTGCCGGATTCTGTCGACGATTGTCGCAACCCCGCGTGTCGCTAAGTCGGCCACCGCCTGGTACGACCTCCCCTGCGCCAGGACCAGCGTGTCGTCAGCGTAACAAACGACGCTGACGCCAGTAGGGAGGTCGGCGCGCAGCACCCAGTCGTATTCGATGTCCCACAGATGCGGCCCCAGGACCGATCCCTGTGGGACACCGCACGACATCTCTCGCCGGTTCCACTCTCCTTGGTGACCGGGGTAGATGACAGCCCTGTCCGTCAAATAGGCCTCGACCACACGACAGAGGTAGGTCGGCATCCGGTGATACAACAACAACAACAGAAGCTACGCTATGATGCTGCGACTACTGCATAAGTTCAAAATCTGAAACGCGACCCGACAGTATTCTGTACATTGCAAAAAGCCCTGATTTTCTTCATACATTAAAATTACGGCATCATCCTCCTTTTTTAACCGACTTCCAAAAAGGAAGAGGTTATATGTTCGTCGCGTATGTTTTTTTTTTTTTTTATGTATGTCCACCGATTTCTCCGTCATTTGTGGACCGATTTTGAAAATTATTTTTTTGTTTGAAAGGGTATGCTCCCAAATTGGTTCCATATAAATTTTATTAACTTTGCTTGGGTAGTTTTTGAGTTAGCTACAAAATACGTATTTTTTTCCCACTTAGTATGTAGATGATATGATGAGTTCCTGTCACTGGTAGCAGGTAGTGGTATTCGAATGTGTGTGGGGTAGGTACCACAACTAAAAAGTGAAAAATAAAAACTTTTTACAAAAAAAAAAACAACCGACTTCCAAATAAAAAACAGTACAAAGTGAAAAATAACTTTAATTTCGGAAGTCGGTGGCAAAAAACGAAAACACAAAACCCAAGACACCGACTTCCGAAATTAAAGTTATTTTTCACTTTGTAGTGTTTTTTTTTGGAAGTTGTTTTTTTTTTTTTAGAATATTATTTATTTATTTTTTCAACAAATACAAATAGTAAATAGTATTATACCAAATATTAGTACCTAACTTATTCGACCTCAACATTTACAAGGCATGCAGCCAACTGCTTAATCGCAGGAGGTATATAAGCATAATACGTATAAACCGCAGCGATAGTTTCTGCATTGATATTCGCAGTGACCGGGCGTTAAATCGTGGAGCGAGGCTTAAATCCTCGGCCTCGTGATTAATGCTCCCGTCCGCTCCGATTTACAGCCCGCGGTTTTCAGGGCCAAATTAGCCAACGGGCTCATAAATCCTCGAAAGGTACTCGTGATGTTTGCCTAGTTGCCCATTATGCGTTATGCCGCCATAGTGCAAAGTGCGCTATAAAAATAAAGGCCTTTATTTGGACTATATCACTCTACAGTTGAGAAAATTTAACTTTACTTCTTGATGGAAACAGTGAAATGAGCACAAAAGGAAATTATAGTTGAGATACTCCTACTTGTCCTCTTTGAACAGACTTTCACTTTATTTAGTTTTACTGAATTCTGGAAATATTTTACGTTAAATTCTAACAATACGAATACAGGCCATTTGTTTTTTACTAAGACTAGGTAAATATTTTAATACAAAATACTTGCCTGTAACAAATATAATAATTTTATCATACGATCGGTCTTACGATACTGCTCTCGTAAATTTGAAAGGCCAATTCCGAGTTCTAATTAAATTTTCGTACTAGAATAACATTAAAAAAATGAATAGCTACTATACCTCGCCAGCTTCGGTAAAGAAAGGATTAAAATGTTGGATGTTGATGATATTACCCGGCGAAAGAAAACCTTTCGAACTTTCCGCTTTCATTTTATGTTGATCTTTGAAAAGTTATTGTTTATTTTTGTTTTAAGAATTGTAAATATACGCCAACGAGCATTATAACCATAAGTAGATAAATAATAAGGTGGGTAGGTATAGCTACTGTGGTACGTATTTGTGACTTTATTATTGTTGGTGTCTCAATTGCTCAGCCAATAAAGTAGTTATTGCTGATTGCTACATATCTGCTCTTATAGTAACTAAGAACTTTTAACTTTTTCTGTTTATTATTTTTTAAGTCTCCCAAGAGATTTTTATTTAAACATACCTCGTTATCCCATTGGATTTTCAACGTCTCCTCAGCAGGCACTCCACACTGTCTAGTTCGGCAAAAAAGCAATCAATCGGCAATACGTTTAAAAAATTCTAATTGTGCTACTTAGTATTCAAGGATCACTTTAATGGAAATGTTTTGGACACCTTTTCACGAATTCTTCGTAAAATTCATTCGAATACCAAAGCCTTTATACTTTTAAAAGGGGAAAAAGGTAAGCACGGTTGCAGAAACGTGAAAATATTTCGGAAAGTTTACATTAAAGTGTGTTGCCAAAGTAAAAGAATAGCAGTAGAATAGCTTCCTAAAGTGTAATAATAGTGGATTGTTTACCTAGGGAACAAACAAATATGTTGATGCAGTTTGTCATAAGTTTGTTCTTTGACATGTTCATCTTAAGCCCAATCTCGAGGCTTGCTTTGTTTAAGTCTGCGAGCATGTTACCCAACTCAGCCCCTGATGAAGAAAAAGTACAATGCCATCGGCGAAGCGGAGGTTTGATAACCTCTTTTCACCGATGACTTCCTCAAGAGTGGCAGTAAAAAGCTTAGGGGAACAATAATAGTACCTACGTTTATTTATTTCATCCTCACTACTTGACGAAGACACGCTCATTTTTTATAAAACGTAAAATCCGACTTTGAGTAAACAATTACGAACGAAGGCGGAATGCATTTCGCGCATTTTTTATTCACAAGCTATCAAGCAATCGCACAAGCTTTTTTTTACTTTATCATTCAGCCTGTTACTTGTTCATACAATGTTCGTGATTGATCTTTTTGATGATTGGAACTTTTCCTAACAATATTTACATTCCATATTCAAATCACTTTTAGTCCCTAGGGATTAAACAGTTATTTATAATAGTAATAAACGAGCTCTTTTTGAATAGATGACTGTGATAAAAAAGAAATTCCTGCTACTTATGAACCATACGAAAAAAAGTAATTCAACTGTTAATGTGTTATTGATTATGTTGGTTTTCAACGTGAACGAGATAGCTCTACTACTTCAGAATTTTGTAGAAAGTTTGTCTAGATTGCTAAGCGAATAAACATGTGGGTGAATGGTTCGAAACAGCCCGCATTAAACAGGTAGAAATGTAAGAGGCTAAACTTTTGTTCAACTATCCGTAAAGCGATCTAACGCACCCCTGGAACTATGTTCCCCAGTTGTTTATCTGAAGAATCACTGGCATGCGCGACATTACCCTGTCACTCACTCCGCGAATGTTCGCTAAACTACGTAAAACAAATGGTGTTTTGGAAGGGCTGATTTTACCAAAGTCAGATATCTTTTATGTGTGGAATAAAATATAATAGAAGTATGACAAAACTATCAAAAATTAATTTGTGAGACAAGACTTACCAATATCGCAAATTCTGTTCATCTTTCAGAACATTTTCAATTTCTGTTCAACAATAACGATACCTTTTGTTTCAACGTACTTTAGTGGAATCCAAATCGGTAAGGTCTCCGCTATGGTGATCCAAATAATGTTTTAAATTTTAGACAATGTAAAGCCCAAATATAATTTCTGCCACTGACTGGGCTTAAATACATTTTGGGATTGACCTTTAGTACTTAGCCTAGTTGAATCTAGTTAAACTTCCGATAAAAGGGTAATATCTGGGACAAAGAAACGCCCAATTCCAGTCTACTTTGATAGAGTTTATTTATTTTTAGAGGTTAACTTAATTTTATGAGTCTCATGAATAATATTATCTATCTTTTAATCTACCTGATCAGTGGCTTTTATGGAGTGTTGGACTGTCGTAGCGAGTACATAAGAAGTTCAAGCCGAAAGGCTTCATATTTTTAGTTTATAATTATTCAGAATTACTAGATAATTACACTATAGGATTAAAAAGTTTATACCAAAAAAAAAAAAACATGTGACATTGAATAGTATGCTACTGATTTTCGTATACAACATGTAAAAAAAACCCTGTCCGATCCGTGAGGGTGTTGTTAGGTATCGTACTGAGAGTCTATGTGGAAATGTTCAGGAAAATAGAAAAAGAAATCGTCAATTTTTTTAAGTGAAAACTTCTTTAGGCGCTTTGGTCATTTTTGAGATGGGACTAAACTATTGATTTCGCGACACCACGATGACAGCTCATTTTTGTGAACGCGATTGTGCTCTTTATTTATATTACGTTACGGTTCAATGTTCTAAGCTAGTATTTTTACTTTAAAGGTTTTGTGATCGCGATTGTGCTCTTTATTTATATTCCGTTACGAATCAATGTTCTATGCAAGTATTTTACTTTAAAGGTTTCGGAAGTATTTTTTTATAAACGCGATTGTGCTCTTTATTTAGATAAGGTTACGGACCAATGTTCTATACAAGTATTTTTCTTCCACCAAGGAGATCTTGTTCAAGTTTTCACTTCTGTCGGCACTCCCGGAGTGCCACTGCCATTTTTTTTTCTATGTGATATTTTACCGGGTTATTACATGGGACGCGGGCGGCCGTCGTTTAGCGGGTGTCTACAAGTCATAACTTATGACCCCTGTTGAAAATTTGCTCATTTGTTGGTACTAAAAATGTGATTTTCAAATAAAATAACTTTTTTATTTTCAGTAATAATTCGAGTTTTTATTACTTTTAGGTAATGTTATTGCAGTACCTATAAGCCCCTTTCGGATCGTACAGGATTTTTTTACATATTGTATAAGTCACCATATCCAATAGTCAACTTCATGTTCATGTGATGGCCATCATTAATGTAAAAGGAAAATTGAAAGGAAAATGATTTTGCCAAACTGTGCTGAATCAGCCAGAAAAAAGAGTTCGACCGAAAACTATATTGTGTCCTAAATTCCGGATCCCCGAAAAAACTGCTCACATTTTCCACATATTCAGTACCCCGAACATCCAGTGGGTTTTAGATTTCTTCTTTATATTGTTTTAATGTGTTACTGCATTAGATAGGACAATGAAACGTTTAACCAAAAAAAGAAGAAAGATAGTATAGGTATTTAGGAACAGACAAGTAATTATTACGGAACAAACAAGTCTGAAGTACCCTATTTCCAAGATAAACCAACACGTTATCAAACATCTTCGTGCATTATCCCCTTCCCTACTTCAATTGTTCTTACTAATCGGTTAATCAACTGGAATAGCTCTCGTTACCTCGAATTCTGAGAAAAGAGATCGTGGTTGTAACAAACTAACAAGGTGGATTTGTGCTGTCGATTTGTAAGAAGAAGTTAGATCTATCCAAGAATATTCGGTGATAAACGTGTGTGCAAGTTTGGAACATCAATTTGCAGAACAATGCAAACTCTGAATGTGGAAGTTTTGCACATAAAAGCGCCCTAATACAATTTAGTGGTGGGAGGGAACAATAATTCTCGGCCCGACAATAACTTGGGCACCTACGCTGCGTTCACCTTTTTGGATGGAAGACAGCGATTCGGTTCTTTTGAGAATATGGATTCGAAAATATAGGGTTATGATAAATGTTCAAATAGAGCTAAAACACCTATTTTTGTTTAAAAATACAACAATTGGTTCTTACAGAAATAACATTTGGATTTTTTAAATATGTGGCAGCGGTAGGTATTGAAATAAGGAGAAATGTCTGAAGCAGGAAAGTGTAGCTATATCAGATAATGTAGTTAATACGTGTCAGTTATAAACGCATTACGATAAAGGTAGTATGATGCAGTACCTTGGCACAATCCCTTTTGGCGAACAAGCACGGTTACAATTCTACGTTAGGGATCATTAGTAGAACTGTTGTGCATTAAATAAAACATTAATTGTGTGCCGAAAGAAAGACACAGAGTTAGAAGAAGCTGTCTATGATTCTGTCTTCTAGGAGCATAAATATTGAAAACATACCTGATTATCTATTGATTTATGTTGTTACCTGTCACCTCCAGCAGGGGTCGCTACCACTAGTTCCTGCGACCGGCCATTGAATTTCTCATAGTGTCTTCACTTACCAGCAAGGGCCTTGTCTAATGCTGTCTTTCTTTCGGTACATAAAGACTGTTTTATTTAGGATAAAACAGTCCAATTATATGCCTACCAGAAAGACACAGCGTGAGTTAGAAGACTTGTTTGTTATTTGCTGGTGAAGGTATTATATATATATTCAGCTCAATTTCATTCATTTATTTTTTGCCAATATCGGTAGGGGTATGGTTGTACGTTGTTTTATAGATTTCATTTTCATAGAATTTCGTTACACATAATTTTTTTCTCATATTATCATATTTCATAGAATAATCAATACGCAGAATACTTACTTGGAATAAATTTAAATCATTGATTTTTGGTACAAATAAAATGTTATGTTTCGTTATTCATATCATAGACTAACAAATCAAATATTCTTTATCCGCATATTGTTTAGTTAATATAAAACTTATTACCAAGATTCTTTTTTTATCGAGTGACTGTTTCTGAACATTTCAATTCATACCTTTGAGAAATATTCAATAGTTAATAGTATTTTATAATTTTATAGGGTAAATGTAATTTTTAGGGTTCCGTAGTAAACAAGGAACCCTTATAGTTTCGAAATGTCCGTCTGTTTGTCTGTCTGTCCGCGGTCTAGCTCCGAGACCCTTAGTACTAGAAAGCTGTAATTTGGCATAGGTATACATATTAATTACGTCGACAAAGTGGTAAAACAAAATTATGAAAAACATTTTTTTTAGGGTAGCTCCGTAATATTATACGTAAAGTGGTGATTTTTGTTTTTTTTAATCCCGTTATGTGGGGTATCATTGAAAAGGTCCTTCAAAAACATTGTGAGTTTGGGAAAACCATTTTTGGATTCAGGGATCCGTTTGCGAAATATTAAGCTTTAAAGTGCAAATTTTTGTTAGAGTCAAGTTTCCCCCCCTGCCTGCTAAATGGTTGGTTTTGGATGTGTGAAAAAAAAATCACAGTAGTAGTTTATATAACGAAATTAAAAGGAAAACTATCACAGCTAAGTAGGCTTTACAAGTTAACGAGTAATAATCGAATCGACCAACTTAAGTTTGCAGTTGCAAAAACATGTTTTCCCATACATTTTGTATGAGAGAACATGTTTATCAATTACAAAGTTTGTTTTTGGGATAAATTCATCCCAACTACGGAACCCTTCATTGTGCGTGGTCCGACACGCACTTGGCCGGTTTTTCATAGTCAGCGTAGTTGACAGAGCCCCGTATAGCGGGGCTCCTATTTTTGTGTGGTTTAAGAAAAAATCTGTTCGAGTCGGGGTGCCCCAAGTCCCGAGTTCGCTTCGCTCGCTCTTGCAGCCTAAGTTCTAATCTGACTTTAATTCAACACTTAATTTTCGATATTTTTGTATTTTTGTGGGGGGTAAATATAATTTTTTTAGTCAGCGTAGTCGACGGAGCCCCACTTCGCGGGGCTCCTATTTCTATGTGGTTTAAAAAAAATAACCACGAAGGGGTTAACCTAACCTATCCGAGTCGGGGTGACCCAAGTCCCGAGCTCGCTTCGCTCGCTCTTGCAGCCTAAGTTCTCATTCGAATTTAATTCGACACTTAATTTTCGACGTTCAAATATGTACCCTTATAAAATTATGGAAAGCATAACATCTATTTTTACATTTTCGTTGAAATAAAATACAATGGAAAAATACACCGAACTAATAATATTCGTTAAAAAATAATTCTACTGTTGGCTGAGTTTGTTAAAGAAAAAATGTGATTATAAAATTCATTGAACTGTGTTTCTGTGAAATATGTTTCATTCCAGTAAATAGTCGTTAAAACAATAATATTCGAAATATTATATGAAACATTTTCTGCATAACGTCTGTCTGCGAAATAACCGACACCGGTATAGATTATTATACATGTTTCGATAAAATGTTCTCCATGCTTTGCCGTAATTTGGGCATGCAAAATTTTTCACATAAATTACAATCTACTATCGAAATACCATGCTACTGTTGAGCATGAGGTCCTGGGTTCGATTCCCGAGCCGGGCTAAGTGTTATTGGGTTTTTCTAACTGGAATTTCTGAGTAGCAGCCCGGAGTCTGGAGTTGTGCCCGGTTGATGGCAATAGGCTCGCCCCTATTACATGGGACTTAAACTTAAACATAACTGGCGAAATGTGGGTGTACCTGCTACAGGGACACCTCTGCCCAACCCTTCGGGGAAACAAGGCGTGATGTTATGTTATGTAAAATTATTAAATTGGAAAATAATTTTAGCCATTTTATTTTTCAATGTCAAGAAGTATCTAGTAGTACTATAAACGCTATATGAAATGAATAAATGTGTTAAAAGAATGAAAGAAACTCATTTCAGATTAAACGTTATCATTTATTATCAATTACCCTAATAGTGAAATAATATTACTAATAAATACAATAATTAAGAATCACAACAAACATTTTGGCACTTCAAAACTTAAACTATTAACTTGCACACAAAACGACTTATTCTTATTAAAAACCTGAGTAGTTTAATCGTAATAAATTTTCCTCTTCATTAATTGAGTTTTTAATAATTTCTTTGCAGTAAAACTTCCTGAAGGTCTTATCACTCTTCCAGTTTCCTCTAGCTAATATTTCATCCACAGGTATGTACATTCTCCCACTACCCCTTGGATGCTACAGTAGCTCTGATGCTTACTGGAGTAGCTTCTAGATTAAAACTTTTAAATATAGATTTAATCCAACCGGCTATGATAGTTATTGTAATAGGTTTTATTTCGCCTTTTATTGAGACAAAATAGACTAGTAACATTACTATTAAGACGTCAATTTTGAGTAATTTGAGTCAATTGTTTAATATGTTTCAAGGGACATAAATTAGCATCTGGGTGATTTAATGAAGACCATCCGGACTGTCTATATTTACATGAGACTGTTGGGCCATAATAAAAGTGAATTTGTGATTGGAACTGACTTCAACCAACTGAATAAAAAAATTGTGTAAAAATAGTGGATTTTGAAGGTTGAGGTTTTGCCAATGCTATGGCTTTTAAAACTTGTTGTTTAAATAAAAAACTTGAAAGATTTTCTACATTTGAAGCACAAAATGTAGAAATAGCCGATTTATGTAATAAAATTATGCTAACAGTTTTTTTTTTTTTAATCCAGATTGCTAAATATCTTGCAATGTCTTTGCCATCTGGGTTTTTGTGATTAATATTATTTATGACACGAAATGATAGCCACCTTTTTATAGGGGCTTTGTAAGTATTTAGAGTGCTTTTGAACCTGGAGAGACAATTTGTTCACTTGCGGGGGATAGAACCCCGTCGATCGATCTATAACAGGGTTTCTCAAACTTGTAGCTCCACGTACCCCATTAAAGTTTCCAGATGATAGCGAACCCCTAACTCCAAGTTAAAAAAAGAATAAAATGTTGAAGAAAGTAAGGTTTTTTTATTTCAATAAATGGTAACAAATACAGAGCCAAAAAGAAGTATCTTTTAAATATTAATGTGATGGGTAATGGATGGCTTGTCGCAAATTGAATCAATTTTTGGTAACTTGGGATGTTTAGCCATACTTGGGAGCCTTCTAAAGAATCAACCAGAGGGATAAGCGCTTCTCTGTTGAAGAGATGTTCTGCACTAGGTGGAATATTTTGTAACGCTAATTTAAGATTGATGTTACTAACTTCTTTTGGAATGGGGTCACGTCTAACTTCAATACACTCTGCTCGCTTGCCACATAATAATATGACATGCATTCAGGATTCCATATTTTTGTATGAAGGAGACGTTGGACCAAATTTTTCTGATAACTTAGTATATAGAGTGTTTGCGTTGAGCTCCGTGTCAGAATCAGAACTAGCAGCCCAATATACTACCTCCTGTAGACCATTTTCCAACACAGCATTTGACAATCCCGCTAACAATTGTTCCGTACTAGTCAAATAATCCGTACCTTTATTAAAATGACACAGTTCCTCATTTAATTTTAACCCTTTAAAACCTGGTGTTGCTATATGTGCTTGCTATAAGTCCCTCTTATACCGAATACCTTTCCAGACCTGTGAATTAAATTGTTGAAGATTATTTAACTCTGCTAATTTTGCGGGGTCGGCTACGGGTACAATCAAATTAGATTTGTCATAACTTATTTTCAGTTCCCCAAAACACATATTATATAGGCGGTTTATTTAAAAAAATGCTACAATTCGTTGAATTTACGGAATCGCAAAGACCGCCATTATTATAATTTTAATTATTACTCGCACTAATTGCCGTGAAAATTTGCGGCATTTGAGCTACACAGTTTGATAAGTATGTAATTGGTTAATGAGAGTATCAATTCGAGGATCCAAACAGGTTCCGACCTGTTTGTACTTGCGCCGCTTAAATCTTTTGTTAGGTGGTGACGAGGCAAAACTGCTTTGCGATGAGCTTTAGCTCTCAGCTCTTCGCCCTACATCCGGAGCAGCGATTTGAGCTACAGGTTCAGGTACAAGATCCTCTGAGTTCATAATGGAAGGTACTTATTGACTCGCTGTCAAATACACAACACTGCACTAAAAAAACACTGGATAAATCTATAATATTCGTGTATAAAACTAAAACTATTTTCAAACCGTAAACAATGAAATATTGGAATCTGTTAAGATTTTTGTCAGTTTTTTAAGTTTGATAAAACTTTTATTCCTAACACGACAAAAATCATAAACGCTAACGCATAAACTAGTGGTAGCGACCCCTGCTGGAGGTGAGAGGTAACAACATAAATCCATAGAGAATCAGGTATGTTTTTCAATATTTATGCTCCTAGATGACAGAATCATAGACAATATCTTCTAACTAACGCTGTGTCTTTTTGGTAGGCTTATTTTTATGTATGACATTATGTAGGTATGTCTTATTGTTACGCATGCCAGACATATCTATATAATATGTTTGTGGATAACCATAGGGTCTGACTAACTACCAAGATACTTATGATGTAACTTGCATTGAGATTTAAGCTTACCACATTTTTAGTGTGGGACTCCTTTAAATTATAAAATTTATTTGGTTGTTATCGGTAATAGAAATACACAATCTGCGAAAATTTCAACTGTCTATCTATTACGGTTCATGAAGTATACTACAAACAGCTCGCTGACAGGCAGACGGACAGCTCAGGTTAGTAATAAGGTTCGCTTGGCACCCTTCGGGTACGGAACGCTAAAAATTATATTAATTATATTGTAGGTTTTCGTATTCACGACCTCAGTGAATATGAATACATATAGTTGAATGAGGAAATGGAAAATATATTCCATAAATTTTTATTACGAAAAGGAAACCTTACAACTCCCAGCAGTACCATCGTCGTTATCAAGTTTTTTACGCAAATATGAACATTTGGAGGTAATTTGAGACGTACCTAATAATGTAACTTTATTTGTTATGACGTGTATAAGTAACATTCCGTTCCCTCTTTTCCTGCGACAGAAATTTAATTTGGTTGGAGACACCTGGTTGAGATCACGGCGCGCAAACATCCTTTATATTAATCAAAGTCTGTTTGATATATCTCTTCGTTTTCCCTTCTAGTGTAAAAAATTCTGTTGAAAATTTCACCGACTGGTTTTGGAAAGATACCGTAATTTGTTCATTTGTTTGTGGAGGAGCTTGTGGCTAAGTAATAACAGCCGCATGGGTCGATTGATTAGGTTAAGCTACGCTTGCCGTGGTTGGTCCGTGGATGGGTGACCATCTTTACACACCAAGACCCCTCCGTGCTTCGAAAAGCCCGTTAAGCTGTTGGTCTCGGCTGTCATTTTTCAATGCAGTGCAATTCCATCTTTGTCAGTCGTCCGAAAGTCTGACAACCAGTCTTACTAAGGGGTATCGTATTACCCAGTAACTGGGTTGTGGAGGTCAGATAAGCAGTCGCTCCATGTAAAACACTGGTATTCAGCTGCATCTGGTTAGACAGGAAACCAACCCCAACGTAGTTGGGAAAAGGCAAGGCAGATGATGATCGTAATTTGTTCATAGAGCACTAATATTGTCGTGAAGGAAAGTATCGAGATGAAGTCAATATAATCATCGTAAAAAGCCGATGTGTGATATCGTAAAAAGCGGTAGGTAGCGCAAGCTGTCATGTTGAACATGAATTATAGGTGTAACGAGAAACATGGAGTGTCAAGTTTTCACATCAATGATTGATACTCGATATGCTGCTTATGCGGCACAACATGAAGATACGGATTTGTAAAACAGACCAAAATATATTGGTAATAAAAAGTAAGTTCAAAAACTAAAACCCGACTAAAAGATATGAAACAAGAAAATATTTCAGACAGAAGTCAAGACATAGGTACAAAAATGATCAAGGTAAAGCCGTGGTCGCATGCCATTATAATTTTGTAGGTGTACAAGCATGCGACCACGGCTATACCTTGATCATTTTGAATTGAAAAAGTTACATTGGCACTTGCCCGGATTTGAATCCACAACCTCGTGCATGAGAAGCGAGGCCTTAACCACAGGACCATCATGGCATTTATGGAATAAAATAGGTATTAATTTTACAGCCGCGCCGCGCCGTACGTAACACAGTCTCACTTTTGCTTGTTTTTAACAATTTAAACTTATTTATTTACTTGGACAATAATATATATATACATATTTGTAATGTACTCGTCAAGCCTTTTCATTTGATACCCAACATGGCACAAGTCAATTATTTTTATTTTTTTATTTCGTTACTTTATGTCCTCTAGAGGGCGCCATATTGCATTTAATGTGACGTCACAGCCTATAACCAGCAGACAATCAAAACGCTTCCAATGATACCTCATTTGTCAATTTATGATTAGCAGTTTAGAAGTTATGAGGTAACAGATGAACATACATACATACATACCGGTCAAAATCATAACCCTCCTTTTTGCTTCGCCGTAGTCGGGTAAAAACGGGGTGCTGAACAGAGTTTAATTTAAATTGTTTGTAAAACCAAAATGGCTAACGCCTAATACCGTTATAGCTGACTAGCTTTTTCCCGCGGCTTAGCTCGCGTGGAAGTCGGAAATTATTCCATGGAAACGTACTACCGGGATAAAATAATAATATATAATAATTTATTTATTTAATTAAATAATGCATATTTACAATATTAAGCCTTATAGTAAAATGGTAGGTATATAATAATGGTTCGACCTGAACTAGGATAAACCTGTATCTCAGGTGTCATAAGTGCAAAATTACATTAAAATTTTCTAAAATTGATGGTAGACATAAATAGTGAGTAACTTAACAGACTAATGATAGGACAGTACTTATTAAAAATAATATTTAACTTAAAACAACCAGTAACTTTTCTGTGTCATCATAAGACAAATTTTGTAACCAAGTTGAAATAACATTTTTGCATTGTATCGTTTTTAATGCAGACATAGACAAAATTGCGTTTACTTTATTATACAAAAATGGGCCTAAGAATATAAAAAATCTATACATAAACGAATGCCTTAATCTATAATTATCCATACAGATGTCTTTACGTCTTTTATCAGTGACAACTCTATCGTACGGCAATTTAGAGTGCTGTTTTATTAAAGTATTCATAATGAATAACTGCCGCACTGTCAGAACATTGCAAGATTTATATAAAACTTGGGTCGGGAACAGGATAGGCCGGAATGTGGATACTTTCAGAACAGCTCTTTGCGCGCGCTCCAGTGGTAGTAAAATTGTTTTAGCCGCTCCTCCCCATGAAGTAATACAATATGTAATTATCGATTGACACAAAGCATAATATAGCTGTTTTATCACCTTAGAGTCAGCAAAAGGCCTAATTTTCTTGAATATGAACATCAACTTACGGACTCTACTGCATAATAGTTCAACGTGATTTTTAAATGTAAGAGTAGCGTCAATAATTACTCCAAGATATTTTATAGTTTTCGTATTAAGGATAGTTGGGCAATTGCATTTAGAGTTTGCAACTGTGTTACATACATGCGCATGAATATCTGGAATGATCATAGATGTCTTTGAGTTGCGTAAAGAAAAGCGTATGTATTTAGTTTTGTCAGCATTTAATGTCAGTAAGTTATGTTGTAACCATCTATTAACTATATTGAAACCTTGCTGTGCACATAACCAAACTTCATGTACTGTATTTGCGGAGAATAGGAGTACGGTATCATCAGCATAAGATATAATTTTCCCCGAATTTAGATTGAGACTGCAGAGGTCATTTATATAAATAAGAAATAAGGTTGGTCCTAATATACTTCCTTGCGGGACTCCAAAAGAAGTATTTTTTAGTTCTGAGCTAGTAAAATTACCAATCTTCACACATTGACAGCGGTTGTCTAAATAGTCTGCAAAAATCTTAAGCTGCTTACCTCGTATACCAATTTTCTCGAGCTTGTTCAATAAGATAGGAACAGACACGGTATCAAAAGCTTTTGCTAGGTCAAGAAAAATACCAATAGAATGATTACCTTTGTCTAGTTCTTGAGATATATAATCGGTCATATCTTGCACAGCATCAGTTGTGGATAATTTTGGTCTAAAACCAAATTGATTATCCGAAAGGATGGCTTTAGACTCTAAGTACTTCATTAACCTATTGTTAATTATTTTTTCTAGTATTTTAGATGTAGATGAAAGTATTGAAATGGGTCGGTAATTTGAAGGTACTTTTTTGTCACCTGCTTTATGCACTGGGACGACTATAGCTTTTTTCAGATAGTCGGGAAAAATGCCTTCAGAAAGGCAAATTTGAAAAATATGAGTTAACGGCGGAACAAAAATGTGTCTGAAATTCCTTAACACACTATTTGAGATACCGTCCCATCCAACCGCACAGACTTTTTTCAGCCCCAAAATAACCCTTTCGACTTCGTCTTTGTCTGTATCCAGTAAAACAAATGAGGTTAGTTGACGATATTGCGGTGACACAATGGCCCTGTTTCCGTGTATGCTGTAATTTTTGTTATAGTTACATTTAATTTGCTCAGCAAGATTTTGACCCACATTAATAAAGTAACTATTAACATGATTTGCTGATGTATGCGGCGAGGCGAGCGTTTGTAATAACTGTGACGATGATTCATGCTGTTTTGATACAAAAGCGAAATTTTTTATATGGCGCCACATTTTTTTGCTGTCGTTTCCTGATTCTTCAATTAAGTTTCTATTATACGTATTTTTTAACTTTTTTAGTAGATTGTTACAGAAATTTCTATATCTTTTATATGATGTTTGTAAAATGGTATTATCTGGAGAGGATTTTGCATGCATGTGAAGTTTATCCTTGTGCTGAATGCACTTTATTAGCCCGGGTGTGATCCATGGTTTTAGGTTATTGTTTTTCTTAGTTAGTTTTATGTGCGAAGTATTATTTACAATAGCACATTGCACTTTATTAATAAAGTATGGCAGCGAAACGTTCACATCATCAGTTTTGTAAACTGGGTCAAAGTCAATATGATGTAATGCGTCTTCAAGTTTTTTCATATTTATTTTAGTAATGGTATTTGTGCACTTAGATCTAGGGGTTTTTACTTTTAAACTAAGCAGGACTGCTCCATGATCGGAAACTGAAGGATTTGTTACTAGGGTAATGGATGCAAGGTTAGTTTTAAGCAAGGTGTGGTCTAAACAGGACCCACTCAAATGTGTTGGAAGCAAATGGGCCGGAAGCAGTCCCTTGCATGCGCACATGTTAAGGTAGTCTTTAGCAACTCTATCACTGTCTTCTGGGTTAATATCTATGTTCATATCGCCTGTTAGTACTACATTTTTGTATAGAGATAGTTTTTGGAGTGCTCCGTCCAACGACGCTACAAAATTATCAGTATGCTTAAAAGCACAAGGCCTATAAATACATAGGATAGCAGTTTCTAAGCCCACTTTTATCAATAATCTGCTACAATCTTGTATGGGAGGTTCTTCTACCGATACGTTCAAACTTTGTTTGGCATAAACAACTACACCGTCATTTTGATTATGAACGGTCTTACTACTAAACATTTGGTAACCTGACAGAGAAGGAAGGTTCTGTTGACATTTAGATAGCCAACATTCAGTCAATACAATAATGTCACACTCAGTATCCAGACGTTTCAACAGAATGAACAGGTTGTCCATGTTTTTATTTATACTACGAATATTTTGCGTAAGAATAGTAAGTGATTTAGAGGGATCAGGGAGATATGCTTTACATTTTTCAATCTCGCATGACTTTGCCACTGATAAGGAGACCACATCAATATCATTAAGTAACTTATCCATAATTTTATATACTTTAAACTCCTAGTATAAAAAAGACTTATCGATTAATGCAAAATAAAAGATTAAGGGCGGCGCTCTTAGGCGCCTTCATTATAATCTATAGAGTTAATGTACCTGCTTTCAGCAATTTTCCTTGCCGGGCATTCCAGCTCACCTGTTTTGTGGTCGCTGGGTTTTTTGAAGCGCAAACATGTTGCACACTGTGATGGTTTATCGCTCGTAGTACAATCATTAGACTGGTGACCTTGTTGTCCACAATGTCCACACGTATGGGTAGTCTCCCGACATGTCCTTGCAGCATGCCCGTACTGATGGCATTTAAAGCACCTCGTCACAAGTGTGAAATCCCTAACTGGGCAGGATGTCCAATTTATAAATACTCGATTCTGGTTAATAAGGGCTTTCCTTATGTTGGCAGGTACTTCTAAAATAAAATTGCAAGTAGGTCCATCTTTTTTCCCCGACTTATGACTTAATTTCAAAGAGGCCAGGAAAGAGTCACGAGGCAGATTAGGTAGCTTGTCGGCTAGGTTTTGTTCATAAATGCAGTCATATACTTCTTGGTCAGTTAGGGCTGAGGGTACTCCTATCACTATAATTCTTGGTTTTCTCTTTTGTGGCTCTTCCACTTTCAGGCCGGAACTACTAAGCTGCGACGAGTTTCGTAGTTTTTCTATGTCATCCTTGGTTTCGGTGCTGATGATAACTCCTCCGTTTTTGGTTTTACGCATTCCTCTAACGTGCAGTTTCATTTGTTCTGGGCATATTATTTTTTGGACCAGAGATTTTGTGTCGTCACTAGTTTTAAGCTTATCATCAGGATAAATTGCGATAGTGCTGAGATTACTGGGGCGCAAGTAGTTATTATTGTTCGTCTTTACCATATCAGCAAAGGAAACATTTTCCATCTTTGTTGGCCGGGCGCAATTTTCTTTAATGCTGTCTTCGATTGTTTTACGGAAGTTATCAAGGCAAGCCGTGAGGTCTCGTTCTTCTCTCAGTGCTTGTAGTGAGTTTTGCACTTCTCTGGCCTTATGTTTCAAGTCCTGGTAAAATACTGC
The DNA here is from genome assembly GCA_949152395.1 of Agrochola litura. Classification (NCBI taxonomy): domain Eukaryota; kingdom Metazoa; phylum Arthropoda; class Insecta; order Lepidoptera; family Noctuidae; genus Agrochola; species Agrochola litura. The sequence continues at coordinate 15,770,717 of OX424493.1, forward strand.
CATCTGGGATACGCCATTTCCTACCTTACGTGATAGGGAATTGATCCTCAGTTTTTGCTCGGAGTTCAGTTTTCCATCCTGAGCAATAGAACAAACTTCATTCAGGCATTTTTCTATTGAAATCATCCAGTTGCTAATTTCACTGGTGTCCAAAGTCTCAATTTTTTCTTCAGCCGCGTGTTGGTGGTCCTGTCTTGGTTGTTGGGGCGATGTAGGAACCGGAGTCGGTACCGGGGTTGTTGTTGGTGGAGGGCTGCGTCGAATCATCGTGCTCCGATTAAAGGGGCTGCCTTCCATCTGTCACTTTGTATGCAGTCAGTCCATTACTTTAAACTTATCACTGTAATGTTTATTTGTATAGCATGCTAATAAGTTAAAACTAGGTCACTGTTTATTCAAACGTAAATTTATTGTATTTATATTTTGCATTGATGAGCACGTCTGCAAGCGTCGGATGCACAATCAAATAAAAAGTATCCTATGTGTTAATCCAGGTTATAAACTATCTGTCTACCTCATATAAATTCTATTAGTAGCATAACATAATGATTGAATACTATCGTGAATTCATGCAAGCCTAGTACTTTTTGTGCTAAGTTTCAAGTTATAACTCAAGGAATAAGATTTTATAGGCAAAATTTTGCTACTTTAGATTACACAGGGAAATGTACCTACCTCCATAAACAAAATTTAGTAAGCAGTACATAATCTTGACATTTTAAACTTTGTCTTTTTGTGTTTTTTCAAAAACCAAATATGTTTTTTTTTATTGGATGCTGTAGAATAGTAGTAGACCATGGTCTGAACAACGTTTGTTCTAGCAAAACTGTGATTCAAATTTCACAGTGTAGATAGTATAGACTACGAATTTAATTACTGTAAGAAGAAATAAACTAACTAATTAATAACTAACTTCTCACTGAATGCGAGAAGCAAAGCATTTGTTGAAGTGGCGGTGCTTGAGGGAGGCCTATGCCCAGCAGTGGACGTATTTCGGCTGAAATGATGATGATCACAAGGAAGAAGAATAAAATACCCTATCAAAACAGATTTAGCAAGAAAACTAGGTGCCTGATTTTTGATGTGCAAGTCAGGTACAATAAGCATGCAAATTGTGCCCACAGTTCAGTTTTAGTTTCAAAGGATAGTCGGCTGTAGTAATATACATAGTTGAGTGGCCACCTGGCGGCCATGCCATGCCGGACTTGCAATATTGTTAATATTCCTCGCTAATATTGTTACAGTTTGCAGGCAGGCAGCACGCCGCAGAATGACCTCTTCAGTCCGTGGGTTTGTTACTAACTAAAACATGACTGTGTGTAGACTACACAACGCGCTCCACCATGAAAATCTAAGGGTGTGTCCACATCTGGCGAATGCGCAACGAATGCGCCGCTAGCGACCCGCTCGCGAGCTGCGTGCATGTATTTCAAGTTCGCCCGCCGTTCCGTGCGCGAACGGCGCAAGAGCCGTGCGGGTGCGCCCCCCGCGCTGCACGTACTTAACTCCGGTACTATATTCTGTCTTATTTATAAAAAATCAGAACCTGCCACCAACGTCGTTGTCTTTTCTTTTTCTTGTTTATCAGTAATAAAATAGCCGATGCTGCAGCAATTATTCTAACGGCAGTCGTGTTATAGTCCGTTATCTTCGAAAGCAAATTTACCACTGAGATATACAGTATGAAAGCGAACGGATATGCATGCGCGCGAGCTGAGGGCGCACGGCACGCGCGCCGCGCGCTTCCACTGTGTTAGCTTTGCGTAAATTGCGCTAAAGAGGTGCACCAAACAATTGCAGTAACTGCACGCGTGCAGCACACGAGTAGCTCGCGAGCAGCGCATTCGTGGCGCATTCGCCAGTTATGGACACACCCTAACAACTACATTGTTCTCGTATGTTTTTATTGCATGTAGCTTTTGTACATCAGCTAACCTTGTAGAAAAAAAAGTACAACCTGTAGTGGTCTGTTTGGGTACCAGAAATATTTTATATGGTTGGACGCATTTCAAAACGAGCCCCTATTTTATTTACCCTTTAACTTCCCACAAATTTTCAATTATGAGAGTTTTCCGTTAATACTGAGCAACTAATAGCGTTAGCAAAACACGCGACAAAATGGTTCTAATCCCTGTTCATCAGGTTCAGAATTAGCGTAGTGCGCTAAAAGCAACACCGACAAAGTTGAACATACTTCAGACAGTTACTACGGAACCACTTCTTACCGACGAGGCACTTAGCACGTCTGATCGGGGTTTTTTCAAGATTTTTACGTCGATTAATGTTAGTTGATGTTCTAGTTCGTGCCATCTTTTAATTATCTACACCGAAGGATCCCGGGAAGTTCTGCAACATTGCTCGTAATATAAATTTACATTTTAACCGGCAGTAACTGTGCAGTCGGGCGGAGCGGCCGCTTGAGATATAACCTTATAGTGCCCGACATGCATTTAAACTGCCTTATGAACACTTTTAAATTATTATCATACCCATATATTGAATACGTGAACATTTTAGTTTCCGTGCAGGTAGCTTCTATTCGGAGAACAATTTACTATAGTATTTCACGATTAAGTGTAGGAATCTCGGTTTCAAAGAGAAAAGTTTCGCTTCCGGGCTCGTAGGTAACTACTTCAATTTAAATTGCATCTCTTTGATATAAGTAAAACAACTTTATCTAACTTAATTTGAGATAGTGTCGAGTTCCCGGAACTAATTTCAGTAGATATAGCTCCATAGAAAACTTTTGTGCTTCAGGGCATCAGCTTCATACTGAAATGAAGCCACGGCGGCACTAGTGTCAGTATACTTCTGTTTAAACTTTCTATACACCTCTTTTCTTGGTGTCAACTTCACCGTCTTAAAAAATCGCCGAGGGGAAATAGTCGGAAACACTTTAAAACTTTTTTAATCTGTGACGAAACTTCGTTCGCGTTGTCAGTGAACAGAGAGGCTTCAGATTTTTCTGAATTGCTTTCAGGAAGTTCAATTTTTAACTTTCCGATTTGAAAAGGAAGTTTTGTAGTTGGAGAACGGGTCATCTCGTTATCTGCTTTAAGTATCTCACTGTAACTTCGCCCAAGAAGTGAGGTAGGACTTTTGAGTATGTTTAACCTTATCTAAATTATTCATAGGGATGTATTTCTCGTACCTCTATCCTTTACCACTTATAATTTTTGGAATAAACTAAGTTAGGTTTGCCTTTTGTTAAAAGTCCATTAAACTTGGGGCTGTGAAAAGTTAGTTTGAGGGCCCGAAAGGGTTTTTATAACTTTTCCCGAACCTAATTTCTCAGTTGTCTTGCGTATCTTTCCAGTACCTACCTACCTAGAAACTGCGTTTATCTAGTGTTAGAGAGGACAGTTAGCTATAGTTCTGACCTTGTTAGAGGGCTAATTAAAACGTCCCCGGGGTGAAGCGTGTCGCGGCTAGCCGCATGCCTGTCACTGTGACTGCAGCTTCCGCTCCGATAATACTGGCCTCAGAAATTCACCAGCTCTCCAACAGACACGTTACATTTTGTGAGGATTAGGCAGCTGTCGGACTAATGTGCATGTTGCTAGTGATAAGCGGTTACAATAAATTAAGCAGTCTTGTATGACGAAAGCAACTGAATGGTTCGCATAATTTTGTGTTTTTGAGACTTTATTATTTCTGATTGTTTATAATTATCTATCTTTTACTCTTAATTATATAATATATTTTGAGTCCCATTGTCTCGCGTAAAGTGAATTATGAGCAGATATTATGGGAAACAAACACGACATAATCGTATTACCTCGACAGCTGTTCAAATTAATCACACGTAACGCGAATACGCGTTATTAGCAATTGAATAGGTGCTATGTAGCTTAAAAGTGAGTTAATGTTGTCATATATCTGTAGCGGTTTTACAGCGCGCGCAATAAAACGTGTTGTTACGATATGTGCTCAAGGCATTATGAGCCGAAATTAAAATTTTAATATCCTCGTAGTAATAACATCCTAAAATTGTTACGATCGTCGTATCATAAGTACGTTTTTACATTACTGGAGAGCATTAATCACGAGGGCCGGGCGAGATCCACGGACGGTAAATAATTTACTGCTGATATCGAGCCTTCGCTCCATAAATCCTCGTCATGAAATAGCAACCGGATTGACAGTCACTCGATTATAATCAGCGGTGGCGCTCCTCATCTGATATTCTGTATTAATGACCGGGTAAGATCGTTGTGGGCGTGAGGCTGTCTGTTTACAGCTTAGGATTACTGCAAACTAACCAGGGGTCGTTGGGCTTAACAGGGGCGCAACAAAGTTGCTCGTGAAGCATTTTGGTGTGTTGATAATGGCTTGCACAAAGGATCTGTGGTAACAACGGGCTTATAGCTCCACGTGTGTGCATGCTGTAGCTTGCGATAAACTTAGCTCTAGCGACTCTAAATACAAGGCCTGCTGGGAACTCATGAATTTTGCGCGTCGTAATAACGCATCAAGTATGGCCAGCAGTAGTACATCAAGTAGGCGGCAATCGTAACATGAAGCACGTAGCTTCAGGCTATATTAACTTATCTACATGTTTTATTAATGTAGGGTAGGTTTCATAGAAAAGTGCAATACCTACGCGGTAAAAATTATGGAAAAGCTGACTTTTTTTAAAATAACCAACGAAAAATTTCAACGCAGTTCAGAATATTGTACTGAATCCATGGTAACAGTTTTCGCGTCGATGTCCCTGCCCCACCTATAGGTACGTTTTCTTTCTTTTCACATCAAAAATTTAAGAAAAAAAGAAAGAAAAGAAAGAAAGGAAAGAAAGAAAGAAAATAAAGAAAAGAAAGAAAAGAAAATAAAGAAAAGAAAAGAAAATAAAGAAAAGAAAGAAAATAAAGATAAAAAAGAAAAGAAAGAAAAGAAAGAAAAGAAAGAAAAGAAAGAAAAGAAAGAAAAGAAAGAAAAGAAAGAAAAGAAAGAAAAGAAAGAAAAGAAAGAAAAGAAAATACATTTATTTAGCACACAATATAATTAACAGCAGATAAAAAATTTAAAATTTAAATCAAATAAAAAGTGTAAAGTGCGATGTAACAAATTAGCAGGGGAGTGTGCCTCACGGCTGCGTCAAAAAGGCCCCGTTCAGCAAAAATGCCAGAGAATAAGTGCCTGACGCTGGTTTTCAACTATTATCATTTGAATTATGTTTTGTGTTGCATAATGTAAGTTATTTTGTATACTATTTTAAAGAATCATTCTCTAACTTGAACAGACAGCTGTGGTGCTGGGGAGTTTGTTGCGCCACTTCTTCTTCCCAGCTAAAGGCACTAGGAAGTGGTGAAGGGTGGGCGTTTTTGGGGGACTGTCTTATGTAATTTTGACGTTCGAAAAGTGCTGATTCTCAGCCTAGTTTGAATAAATGACTTTTGAATTTGAATTTTGAATTTGAATTTTGAATTTGAATTTTGAATTTGAATTTTGAATTTGAATTTGAATTTAATGATGTCAAGGCATATTTTAATCTAAATTAAATGCTCAATTTAAGTAACATAGTTTATTGGATAAGGAGGATATAATACCGATCAAAATAGCTTCGGAACTAACAATTAAATTTTTATCAAATTCTGAAAGATAAAAATGGTTATTGTGGGTCATCCTTAGAAGATAGACATATGCCATCGCGGACTTTTTGTTGAACTTTTTAAGATGACCAATACTGTAGAACATATCTGTGGTGTCTGGGAGAAACCTGTTAAGTCCAAATAAGTTTGATAATATCATGACTAGTTTAGTTATCGAATTTGTAACAAACCATTAATAAAAAATCATGAATAGTCACGTTTTTACCGCTACGATTCTCCCACTCCTATGATAGTTACACTTATCAGCAATAGGCCAAAATAAAATTGATTTTTTTAATAACAATATAGTACCAAACTAAAAAATGACGAAAATGGAGTTATCAGGTTTCTCCCAGACACCACAGATATATTTTATGTAACTTAAACGATTTCCGCGGCGCAAGCCAATAAAGTTCCCAGTCGGCATGATTTTTTCCGACATCTTCAACAATAATCGTCAAATTTCAGCCAATTTACACAAAACCTTAAAGAATTATACACTAAAACCTCCCAGCATGAATCATTCCGTCCATTGGTGAAAACCGTTTGAAAATCCGTTCGATAGTTTTTGAGTTTATCGCGTTCAGACAAACAGACAGACAGACAGACGCGGCGGGGGACTTTGTTTTATAATATGTAAGGATAAGGATGAATAAACTCAAAAACTACTGGATCGAATAAAAATTCTTTCACCAGTAGGATGCTATGTTATCACTGAGTAACATAGGCTATAATTTATAAAGATATCACGCGGGCGAAGCCACCGGCAGAAGCTAGTATTTAATATATGAGCATATTTCATACGTTACGGAAAAATGTGTAGGTAATAGTACTATCGTCCGTCGAATCTAACAGGAAATTGTGCTATATATTTGAGCGGTACAGAATTACTTATATCGGGGGATCCAGAATTTTATACACGTAGGAAAATCATAAATAGAAGGACCCTTTCTTCCCTGAATCATTTATCGTCCGATACGATAACTGTGTATATGTATCAGTTTTATATTCTTGGAACAGATCAGTGATATTTCAGCTCTGTGAGATTACGTTTCACTTCGCTCCGTCATCGCACTTTGTTAAGAGCAATCTCGGTTGCTATCTCGCCGCTTATTTTGTTACGTAGAAATTATACAGCCTCTTCACTTTGTTGATGAAATGCGACAAGATTGTTTTATGATGAGGTATAAAGAAGGGCATTATCTTTCCACACTGGCCGATGTGCGACCCTCTTCAATGTCCATTGATGTATTAGTATGTCAAAAGGTTCATAAAAATTGAGGTCCGTTAATGGATGGTATCATGAGGCAGAAGTACACTGATCATATAGCACTCTATATTTTTGTAACTTATAGAGCGTTATGACACTGACGATTTGCCTGCGTGTTTCCAGCGAAGCGATTTGTGAACGTGCTCTCCGTAGGTGCGAAGCGAAGTAGCCGCGACTACGCGACGTGTTCTCCGCGTTTTCATAATTTTATACACTCGCCTGTCTCGCTCTTTCTTGTACATAACGTCACAAACGCTTTTCTTACAAAACCGCCCATACGCATACGCAGCGAGTGCGTTAAACAATCGTATCGCTGAAAACAGTGTGATATGGCCCTAAAACCTCTATCGCCATCCAATTATTGGTTTAATATAAATGAGTTAAATTGGAAGCACGTATGTATGTATAGGGAGTCCGTACCTTTACTATAAGTTTCACTATTATACCCACTTAGCAAAGAGCTTCAAGTCGAGTCCAACTTTAATGTTCTTCAATTCTTAGTTGAAGTTATAAGGAAAGTTAAACAGTTGATGCGTTCCAAGGATTTCATTGCTCTCGGATTCATAAACATTAAAGTTTTATTACCTAGTGCTGCAGACATTACAGACAGTAGTTCTCTATCACATCATTTTAATAAGGGAAATATTTAACTGATCCTCTAAAACCTTTTTGACCTTCTAATGATGGACACTTTTTTAAATTAATGAACGTCTAAATACTTTTTGCGCTTTTAATGATGCACACTGTTTTTAATAAATGAGCCTCTTTTGAACTGTCTGGCCTTTTCCCACAGTTGGTCGCATTAACTAAGATAGGGTACCCCGACCAAGCGAGACAAACCGCGCGCGAGCTGAGCGGGCGAAGCGAGCGGTGCCGCGACAGCGGCCACCGAGCGCTACATCCAAGTTGGTCGCAATTACCAGACTATTTAGTATTTAAAGTACCCCAAAATAGGAATTATTTGAGGTTCCCAAAAAGAGGCGTCATCATTATATTAAAGTGTTCAATAATAATTTTAGGAAGGAAAAATGGGATTTATGAGAGGTTCGATTAAATACATGCCTTTTAATATTACCTACATATTGAAATATTTTCAGAATTCCGATATGATGGAGTTCATCGAGTTGAGAATGTATGGCTTGCTAGTACAGGGGTCATGTGAACCCTGATGTTTATTGACCACGCATGCAAGACATATAATATGGAGAGAATAATATAGTTAATTTTAACCTCCAGGTGAGCATCTAGCAGCAACACGTAGACGAACGTTGGATAAAGATTCTGCAGTCTAGTTTGAAATACGGTTTTTGGAGAGACCTGTACCTAAAAATTTTATCTGATAAGGTTCAACTTATTCTATTTTTAACCCCCGACGCAAAAAGAGGGGTGTTATAAGTTTGACCACTATGTGTGTGTGTCTCTCTGTGGCACCGTAGCTCTTAAATGGGTGAACCGATTTGAATGCGTTTTTTTATTTGTAAGCAGTTTTTCTAGCGATGGTTTTTGGACATGTTTTTATCAAAATCGGTTCAGCCGTTTAAAGATTATCCGCTCTTTTCTAGTTGATGAATGGATGTGAGTATCTTCCACAGGTCTGATCGATTTGAACTTTGGTATTCTGTTAATTCCATGATATTAGAAGAACATAGTAACCTTGAACTAATGCTGCAGCATCACCTGGAATTTTCAGGATACCCAACTCCCTTACCAACTTACAGCACAGGTATCGTGTTTGGGCTCATTGGAATGGTCTCAATGAATAGGTTATAGGTAAATGGGAAACAGAGTCTGTAGATGGAGTAGGAAGGAGAAATGAGGAAATGTTTGAGTCGGGGGTTTTTTTTCTATTTTAACTGCTAAAATTGTACTAAAGGCTTTGTTCTTTCCATATAATCAGCCCGTTTGAAAATATTTTAATAAAATTATTACAACACAAATAACACTGCAGGACAAAAATAGCACAAAGCTAAATTTAGCTAACTCGTAAATTGTCTACAAATACACGGACCCCCGTGTATCTATTTATATCGTTATTATGTTGCGGGAGGCAAAATTTATGTTAGGATTAACTGCCTCCCGGCAACTGGTTTGTAGGTCAGGCTCGTTCAAGCTTCAATTTTGCATCCCGTTTAGATATTAAGGTGTGAGGGTGTAACTTAGCGAAGAGTACCACCTGAGCTCGACGTTTCTTAGCCGAGTAAATAATAGCCTAGATTAAATAGTAATAGAACTGCCCCGGACTGCGGGCTTTGTCGGTAGAATATTAATTCTCTGGACAATGGGGTAATGGAAAATTATGCATTGACTTGTGTATTGAGGTATGCCTTTCTTGGGTTCAGATTCATTGTGCTCCGAGCTTTAGTGAATATGGAAGCTGAAGGTGAATCGTAGCGTTGAATATGCAGCTTCTGGTTTCATCCTATGGATACAAATACGTTTATGATTTATTGAGTAGTTGTATTGTTAGTTAAATAATTATAAACAGACACACAGAGACTAAGGACTTTTTTACATGTGTCTAGTGATTAGTTAAATGCGTTCAATGGAATTATGTCTACTTTTAGTTAACGTTTATTTTCCAACTGTTAGTACGAAAAGCTGACCAACCAGTAACCACAACACGTGTGTCACGTGACATGAAGTCCGGCAATTGTTTATGGAAAAACAAACCTTTAAAGGCTATATTTGGTATTTCATCCGGAACATAACTAAACTGGCCAAAACAACAGACAATTTTGGAATTCTGTTTTTTTATTCAATACGTTACAAGTTCGAATATGTGGGAATTATAGGCGAAACGCGAAGTACATGCAAATGCGATACAAAGACTAGCGTATCACAAAACAAAAAGCACATACCTATGGCATAACTTGTTGGGTGAATCGTTTTAGTGATGCGTGTTGTTGCGGGAAACTTCGGGATTTTCCTGCTTTATTAATGCGACAAAATGGAGAAGAATCAAAGTGCTATCGTCAATCTATTGACTGATATCAGTGTTGAGGATTATCTTTAATTCCTTGTTAAAATATACATTTTAAAATGCTCAAACTTATGACACTTCGAAAATATTTTTGAAGTGAAAACTTCTTTAGGCGCGTTGGGCATTATTGAGATGGGACTAAACCATTGATTTCGCGACATTGTGACGACACCAGCTTTTGACCATAAAAAAGACATCAACGCGGTGATTACCGCGGTGCGTGGAGTAAAAGACATCAACGCGTTGATTACCGCCGTGCCGATTTTTTTTCAAGTTTTCACTTCTGCTGGCACTCCCGGAGTGCCAATGTTTTTTTTAAAATAAAGAACTGGTAAATAAGTGTTCTACCTAATTGTGAAACAGATGCTAATGAAATACCAACCACAGACAAAAACACGTTCGCTCCGTAATAAAATTGCAACAATATGAGTCAACGCGTAGCTGCCCTATAATTTGCTACGACAGCGTAGCCGGTGTGCTACGCCGTAGTAGCAACAATTTAAATTGGCGAATAAAATCTATATCTATAGTTGACGCGGTTTTCACCGTCATTTACAGAATTTATTCCAGATGGTTTATGTATCAAACTCAAAAACATATGTACAAGTACTTTTTTTCTATTATTCATCTATTTCTCTTTTAAACGACGAAAAAATCAAATAACTTCAACGACATTTCAGACAGACTGACAGATGTTTCTAGATGTTCTGTCAAGTTGTAAAACTCGTGTAAAGCAGGGGCGGGTCGCTAGTCTATTATATTTTAACGTCAAGCTTCGTTCTCCTGTCTGCTTCAGGATTTTATTCGTCTGCCAAGTACCTATAGCGATTAAGGCGATTTCCCTTTTGTTTGCTAATCGCAGCAGAATAAAGGTTTATACTTGGGAGCTATCAATATTTGGCACTATTCAATCTTCCTACAGTTTTGCAACTAAATATGACTAACGTTCCTAAATGCCCGTGTCCGGGTTTAGTATGCTAATCGCGGCAGCACTAGTTGTACGGGCGCGGGGCGTGTGGCCCGCGCTATCGGTGTCGTTTTCGCGCTCCGTTGGATATAGTGAAAAGCGTCCGTTGCAATCTCTGCCCACGCTTGAACACTTCGCTCACTGCGTATATACTGTTCCCCGCTATCACTTAGATATATTGTTTTGTAAATGTTATGTGCCGCAGTATCGCGCTCCACTTCCCCCACAAGGAAAAACTTCGACCCATTTTAAAACGCAGCAATAATTTATTTTGGAATTTATTTGGAAGTGAAAGAAAATCGAATAATGGAAAGACTGCTCGTTTGTTTTTTCTGCCCCATAAATGTCCACTAGAGGAAAGAAATTACGAATTGCGTAAGCAAGGAGGTTGAGTTTCTTTTTTATTCATTCTTATGTATCAGATCTGACTAAATATAGGTACATATTTGGAATAAAATGTTAAAGGAAAAGTCGCATGATATATTTTTTCATAATAATGGCGTGTTCTGTTCGATGCTGTTCATCATTAGTGGATATGGATCAGATCAGCCGTAAAGTTTTAACGAGCGGTCCCGGGGGCGCACTCGTGTAAGCATATCATATACGCATGTCATAGTTATTCATATCTCTCAATGAACTTATATTATAGTATGAAAGTTATTGTGTATTAATATTATGCTAGTCGTAAGGATACTACATGTCGGCATTCGCAAGCAAACAATTTTTTTTTTATTAATCCTTCGCGTGCCCGATCTTAGGACCCGAGCGAAGCGGGTGAAACCGCGGGGCTCATCTAGTTTTCTAATATTGACGAATTACCAGACTGCAGGCATTGACTGTTAATTTCTTAATTTAGTTAGTTTCTCAATAAAAGGAGTAGGTACCTAAGACCACAACGGTTGATTAGTTCTCCGGATAATAATAGGAAACGCATCACTAACCAAGTGTTTGCTAATTAACAGAGAGATATCCGTTAATTCTAATTGAATTAGACCAGAAACGTGTTGGCTAATACAGACATTAATATGAATAATAGTCGCCTCATTAATTCCCAGGTGTGCTGCATGGAATTCCAATCTGTTTGAAATAAATAATCCATAGAACAAGAACATTTAAGTCTTCTTTTTTGTATTTGGGTATTTTGCCTGAATTAAAACACCATTTATTTATTTATTTAATCTTTGATTGAATAATATTGTAACATAATGCCTGTAATCTCCGAAGGGTTTGACAGAGGTGTACCTACAGTACTCCCGCATTTCGCCAGTTTTATTTCAGTTCCGTATAATATGGGGCGAACCTATTGCCAACAATCAGGTACAAATTTAGACTCTGGGCTGCTACTGCGAAAGTCCTGATGAAAAACTCACTGCCCGACCTGGGAATTGATTCTAGAACCTCATGCACAGTAGGTACTAGGCCAACGGGGCACTCAGAATATTAAATTACGGCAAAAAATATAATTTGGCATTATAACAGATGTTATGCCTAGGCATAGTCAAAACATTAATTTGAATAATCTTCAGCAAAGCCAAAAGAGAGCTTATAATCCTTACAGACAGACATTAATCTCATTTATAGATTGTTTGTGAAGAAATATCGGTGCAATTAAGTGTAACAGACTAATTGTGGCTCCGGCGGTTAGGACGCCCTTCCCTAGCGCCGATCAATCGTTGTAAATTAGATTCGGGCACTCGCGACCGTATCCCAACTTATTTCGATAGAACAGAATATATTCCAAGCTGATACATGCGAGAGATAGGGAGAAAATATGAAGACGTTCCCGAACAGATCAAATATCTAGCGAATATGAACGACCATGTTCTATATGAACCTTGCTATGTATATCTGTTCCATATGTATGTAGTTGTGAGTCTTCCTCATTCAGAGTTGACTTTGATGTGCAAGTACTGGCCGCGAGCTAGTTAATTAGTGTTCAACCAGTTCTTTCTCATTATGAGATTGTGGCCGTCTGTATTTTGTTCTTGTTGATGATATTCTCGTTTTTCATGAGAATTATGAACTTATCTGTCTGTGTCTGATTAAATAACATATTTTCACTGAAAAACGATCAGTATATAGGTACTTACATAATTTACTTATTTAGGTTTTTCGTTTGCGCTTCGTAAAATATCCTGTTGAGGAAGAAAAAGAACATTTTAATTGCATTATGTAAATGTATGCTAAAAAACTTTATGAAGGATTTTTCGGTCTCTGTTTATTGATTATTTGATTAAACAAGAGAGACGAGGAAACAACCGCAAACATTTTAGGTACATACTCGTTCATACAACCGATAAACAGCCGTTTTTATAAGTAATGTATAAACTGTACAGCAATGAATTCTGTCGTAAAATAATACTAAAATTATTAAACTAGTGCTGTTTGGAAGACACCCCACAGCAAACAATCCATGATCGGAACAGCGATTGATTCCGCACACACAAATATTTGTCTGCAGCGGTCAATAAGCTTTGTAACCGAACAGACTGGTCACTATGTAAGCATAAAATTTAATCTAAACCGTGTCATATAGACTCGTAGTTTTCATTACAATTGAAATCTGGTTTGTTTTCATAGCTTTAAGTATGGCTTTTAGCCTTAAATATCGCAGAGGATGTAGTTTTTGTTGTATATACCATTAATGTTTCTTTGATGTTTCTCTACTACTATAAAAGTAGTGTTTGTTCATCTAATGTTTTTCCTAAAGATATATTCATTCGTCGTAAAGTCCGATATAGTATCGGACCTATATAGGGCACATATCTTTATTCAATATTTGACGATCATATCAAGCTCTCTCCGGCTCCGTCAAGAGGCTTGGTGAAGCGAGCAATAATGCCCGTTTCCAGTTAATGCTTCGATGAATTGGGTAACGTTACGCGTTTCGAATTTGTGGGAACATGCTCAATGGCAATAGGTACTACCAATATATGCGAACATTGAGTGAAGGTGTCTGAACAGTACTTTTGATTAACTTTATAAATTTTATCTCGCAGCTATATAAAATATTTATTGTTATTAAAACCAAATTGAAACTCTAGTAAGTATTCTAAATAAGATAATCTTGTTAAAGCCCGTCTGGGCTTCTTAATTTCAATTAGTATTCTTCTTTTGAGCGAGAGGACTTAACGACGACGTCTAGATTGGTTTTGAGTTCATAATTACTAAGACAAGCGAGCCGAACACAGAGATAAATTGATAATATCTTCTGATAGACCAAGGTTCTTGAGTTGTTTGTGCGATCGAATCGAGCTTAAAACAAACACGAACAATCTTAAATAAACAATATTTTGTTAGTTCCTTTATCATTTATTTATTTGTCTAAGATCTGAGTACCTAATTAAAATTACTTTTCGGCGGCGTCACTTTTGGAAGAGAATGAAAATTGATACAGCCTTATCGATATCTTTATTAGTTTATTTACCGATACTAAAATTATTCAATCAGTTTGTTCCGCCGGCGCGGCGGTGCGGCGCTACTGTCACACAAAAGCCCGACGTGGTAGGTAATTGTTTATCAGTCGCTAACAGTTCAGTCGGAAACAATTACGTGGGGATTGGTAGCTGTGTCACGCTTTACGCACACCCTGTCACCTGTCAACTAACGAAAATCTCTAAAGAAATGGCGCAGCTGACGGTTTATAGCGAGTCACACCGATTAGGTGAAAACGATCCGAGAAAATCTATGTTTGAAAAATGATCTGTGCGTGGCTAAGATATACTGTGGTGATCATTCTGCGTGACGCTCATATTTTGCACAATTGTGTACCTACTACATAGCAAGTCATCATACAGGATTAGCTAGCATAATATTACAGCATCTTCTAATAAGATACTCGTGGTTTGATTGCTAGAAGAGGGTCATCAAAAGTCATGATCATCTCACGAATGTTTCTAAGTTCGACCAAGTGTTTTACTTTGCAGAGTCTGTCTTGGTTAAAATAAAAGGCAAGGCACAAAAAAGCTCTTTCAATCATAATTAGGAAAAGAAAAAGTTTTAAGTAAGTAATTACTTAAAAGTTTTTCGTTGTTACCGTTTTTTGTCGTCGTGAAACCTAGAGTTTTTATGTAACATGGCGCGAGCAAGAAGTCACTTTTAAATCCTTTCTGATATTACGCTCGTGGACGAAGCGATGAGAAATATGATGTATGAAGTGTGAAGTATGATAAATGCGAGGCGAATCCAACCTAAACCTCCCGGGACGGTACTCTCCTAAATTCAGGTAAGTGTGCAAGTACTGAACTCATCGCACAAATGGTTTTGTTATTTAGTCCGTCCCTCCGTCCGTGAAAACGCATTTTATCCCTTTTTGCCCCACTTATGGTTGAATTTGAGATCCTTTCTCGGTGTGCGTCCGTATTATAAAAGGTACTCGGCTAGCATGTTTCAAAGCCACGTCTTTGCCGAGGTCTGCGAAGTGTCAGATACACTGGATACTTGTTAGCTAATGATAGTGCACTTTAATGCTGTTTACATTGGCACTGTGGCACTGCTGCCGGTGATATTTTCTAAACAAATAACGTTGCGTGTTAACATTGTTATTTTCCTTCGTATTTTCCGAATGTACTCAGTATCACCTGTTGAAAAAATCTTAGTAAGATTAAAAACATTTTTTTTTAATCACAATACATACCTACACATTAATTTATATTTAAGCAAATCAGGCATTGATCCGGATAGGTTTCCGATTCCTAATTCATTGCTCCCTTTGGGAAGGTCTGTCATCATGAATCACGGGGCGGGTCATAATTATTCGCTGGATCTACTGTGATTTCCTCTCAGGACTGCTAAATATAGATCGATTCTAATGTGACTGATGAATTGTTTAGTCACCCGAGATTGTGGCGAACTCCGACTATTTATTTAGGTAGCTATGTGTATTGGTATTGGATTTCACGAGCGTAGGCGTTAATGTATATTTAATTCACGCGGTATTTATGAAGTTTATTTAAGTAGATCTCTTGAGCTTTTGGAAAAGATTTTTTTTTGCACAACGATATTTAATGTTGGATGGAATTCGTGTCCTAATAACAAACAAAAATGACCAAAGCTACAAACTTCAAGTGCTGATCACACGAGTGCAGCGGGGTTCTAACTAGAAGCCAGCTTTGGAGCAGTAAACAGCTTCAGAAGCGTACTTACTTCGGGTTTAGTACTTCACAAATAATACGAACAAGCAATACATCCACATGGGGTGAGAAATACGAAGACGTTAATTTATTGCTGTATTTCAATTTTGATAACTCCGATAATGTGGTATTTTAATTCAGTTTCAATGCTCAAAGATAAATCTCTAAACCAAATTAAAGTTGGAGCAGTTGTTTTAAGACCTGCAAATGAGTACAATAGTCCTTCAAATGACGATTGTTCTCTCGAACTAGATTAGGTACATTTAATATTTTTAATGTACAGAATCGAAATAGGATAAGAAATAAGCACATAAGTAGTAATAACGAATAAACTAACATTATAAGGAACTGAAAATTATAGAAATAGAATTTGGCGTGGTGCCAGTAACAACAGGCTCGCAGAGGATTGGTGATTGCGCGCCAATGTATGTTCTATTCTATACGTATATTGGCGTAGCTCGATACTGCTTCCGTAAAATTTCATGAGTTTAAATGGTTGAATTGCGGATGCTTTCGTTTCCATAATTGTGACACAGAAATTAGATACAACATAATTTTTCAGGGGTAGAATTATGTGGCAGGGAAAAACATAAAAACGCATGCTTATCATTAATCATCCACTGTTTCTCTTGCTCTGGGGTTGGATTCAAAGGGAATGTATTTTTAAGGAAATTTTTTTTTGATTGTGGTCGGTTGATGGCAATAGGCTCGCCCCCTATTACATGGGACTTAAACATAACTGGCGAAATGTGGGTGTACCTACTACAGGTTACACAACTGCCCAACCCTTCGGGGAAACAAGGCGTGATGTATTTTTTTAAATTTGATGCCTGTTTTTCAAATGATTCTGCATAAACCAATGGACAGTTAAGTTCAAAACTGTCCATTTGCTTTAACTGCACTAATGTATGAAAGTTTGGTAAGTGATAATGATAACCCACGAGATTGTATCATTATTTTAAGCTGTGGTTACAATCGTGGTTGGTGGGGAGTAAACGTTACCCTAGGCTATGTGCATTCATTTGAAATAATTACTTAGATGAGGAAGCGCTTTGGAGACGTGGCTGACAGTGACATTCTTCTACAAAGTGAAACAGCCGAAACTTGAGCAATTGCGGTGTCCCGCAATGAGTTGCGCTCATGCCGCAATGCACTGTTACATAGTTTGCGAGATTTATTCCTTCAATCTCCGCTAGTTTGGGGGCGCAGGGGGCGCGGGGGCGCGGCAAGCGGCGCGGCGCAGTCACTCACTCTAATGGGGTAATAACTACACTTGAACGTGGCAATTTGTACTACATTTTTTCGCTAAAAACTTTTTCCTGTTAGTGAGCTTTGAGCTCGGAATGTTGTGTTACTGCGACATAATCCCGGAAAAATATTATACAAGCTTTTCCTCTCCCATCTACCGTGCTCTGATTATAAAATATGTTATGTTCCTCCAGGAGGCTCTGCGCTGTAGTAATTAACGTTTGTTTTCTTAATGCTGTCTAATTAACATCTTTTTCAGAAAGCAGCATCAACGCCGTTAGTGTTATGAAATATAATTTAAAATTTTAATTAATTTATTAATTACTATATCAGAAGTACAGTAATTAAAAATTAATTAATATGTTATGTAATTTTAAAATATGACAGTAGGTATTTTTTATCGGAGAACTATAAGCGGAGACCGGGCATATACCTATATGCCTATGTGCCATCGTCTCGACGTAATTAGCATATATACATATGTAAGGCCATGTGTATACTGGCTTTCACTAAACCTATTGCATTAATTTATGGCGACGAACAATTAAATTATACGGTACGGGCGTGCACTGCACAAGGGCAGCACTTTCAAGGGAACACAAGGGAACACATTGTTCTATTAGAAAATTAACCCAAACGTTTCCAGATTCGAACCGCTTAGGGCCGGTTTTTCAATCGCCAGTTAACTTTTATCCGACAAATAAGTTTATCCTTTTGACAGTTTTTGTTTGGACAATCTGTCAAAACGTCACATTTATTCTTCAGGTAAAAGTTACCTATCTAATTATTGAAAAATCGGCCCTGAGATAGGTAATCTCTAAGAGGGTATAATATTCCCCTGTAATAAATAGAACCCTTCATTGTGCGTGGTCCGACACGCACATGGCCAGTTTTTTTATATACACTTTCATAACAACTTAACCAACTTCAAATTCCTCTCTCTTTAACTTAAACTGTTTGCATGCCTTAGTTAAGGTAGTTAGTATAATGATAATTTTATAACTTTTGTACCTACTTTCTGTGCAAATAAAGAACTATTCTATTCTAAAGCCTAGTAGGGTAAAGAGGGTCGGCTTCCAGTCTAACCGGTTGCAACTGAATATCAGTATTTTACATGGAGCGACTGGCTATCTGGGGGCCTAAAACGGCCGCTTTGGCAGAATCATAAAATGATAATATATTATGAATCACACAAATTGTCACAAACTGACAATTCATAATATTATCTGCGTTCAGTTCATAGATAAGTTCATCTGTTTGACAGTTTTGTAATATAATGAAATAACATTTAAACTGTAGAAATAAAAAATTAATTCTCGTTTGATTAATAAAAACTGTAAAGAAAATTTATCCGGTAAAATTACGGTCTTCATTTTTTCATGCGGCAATATTTACACCAAAATTATGATTCTGATATAAATTGAACTGAATATGTTTCATCTAAAATATTTGTGTCACCATAGAGGAATTGTTGGGAATTCAGAAAATAAATTGCTTTTAGAGGAATTGCTAATGTGGCCGTTTTAGACCCGCACACCTTCAGAACCCAGTAAAACCCAATAAAACGATACCCCTTGGTAAGACTGGTTGTCAGACACAGTACACATGGGAGGGAATTCAAAATTTCCTTGTACATTAGCGCTGAAGGGTGTTAAGAGAAATATTCTAATGTGAATGCAAATGCGCAGTGCAGCGCACTCTGTTTTGCTGAAACAGAGCTGCAGTTTAGGCAAATTGAAACTATAATCAGATTTAAAAATAAATCCTTCTTGTAATCCGCCTTTATGTATATTAGTATTCCCGGTTTAGTTCCCGGGGTTTACCTAGCGGATCTGCGACGTTATTGTGATTGGATTTTGCGTTGATAGCTTCACTCGTTTCTAAAGTTTTTAAGTAAACTTTGGATTGACTTTACTTTTATAACTATAGCCCGTAATAATAACAAAACAAAAGCTTGTTCGAATTATTATGTAGGAATGTCATTGCAAATATTTAAGCTTTGTAAAATATGCACGGTGATGAATAGCATACAAAACAAAGTCATGAATAATTTAAAACAATTCCGGCGGACAGGTCGTGCATGTTTTAATAAAATTTAATCCTAAACTGATTATTTCATTCAAGCGTCAACATATTGACTATTTAACAACATTGAAAATATAAATAATGTATTAATTTCCGCTTGTTTGTTTCACTTATTCGTTTGTATTTACTAAACAGCACATATTAATAGTTAAATAAAAACATAGTCATATTTCCCTTATATTTCTCAACTGCTAGGCATATATTTTCCAAATAAGCGTTACGATTAATAAAAAAGTGTACAATAGTGCCAATTACTAGTGTAGCAATTTTTTTTTTCGTAGGTTAATGATAACTTGGTGTCAGAGTTTTCAAGCCGCCCATGGGCCTCTGACTTGACTTCACATGCCGTCGATAAATATCTCTCAGGTATGCCGGTTTCTTCAAGGTGTTCTCCTTCACCGATTTTAAAGCAAATTATAGTTATACAATACGCACATAAATCTGAAAAGTCAGACTTGCTATTAAAAGTGCGCTAAATGCATATAGCTATTAAAAATCTACTAACTACCAAACAAGAGGTAACTGCTACCTATCCCTTTAAATCCCTTCTATTCTTTGCCGTAACAGCACAGCAATAGTTGTTTTGTATGAAACAAATGAAATACGAGTTACAGCTCGTCTCTTGTCTCATAAACCTCCGCAGACTTTAGTAAAGTATTATTGTTTGCGATCGTCGGCCGACTTTTTCATAGCTTGGAACACTACCCTACGTCGTTCTTATGATAGGCGGATAAATAAAACATGTTACGACTAGTACTACAACTTGCCAATGTTATTACCTCTTTTACATTTTATTACAATTTTGGTCGTGGTTGTACTGTATCTCTGCCAGCCCCTTCGAGTACAGGTGTGATGTTATGTTATGTGTTGGTGGTGGGGCAGTTTCTCTAAGTGGGATCAAAATGGTTCAATTCTATGAGCCTTTCTAGTTTTAACAGTTTCAGTATTTAGTACCTGGGCGACCGAGCTCTGCTCTGGTGAAAATAGAGAATGCTCATTTAATCGTAAAGAATAGTACCTACTAATTCCATATTGCCATGATAGTAGGTACTTACTAATTCCATGCTGCCATAATCATTATTCTAATGTCATGTCATTATTCATTATCTTGTTCTAAACTTTGGGTGACCGAGCACTGCTCGGGTGATAATACGGAGAAAACTAATTTCCCAGATTGAGACCTAGCTAGTCGATTTTTCACCCCCGTAAACCCCTATATTGCAACTTTCATCGAAACCGTTAGAGCCGATTTCGAGAACGTGAGTAGGCACAAATAATATAGAAATAAATATATTTACATACAAATATTGCTCGTTTATTAATATAGGATTATGGTGAGAAAACGTTCAAAGGTAAGATTGTTGTCTCTCCTAAAGGAATCAGGAAGCAATTTATAAATTACCTTTTCTTTTCGCTTTTGACGGATTTACTATTAACAGGGACCGGTTAAGTATTTGTAAAATTGATGGAAAGCTGGAGGAAAAATTAACTCTTGCCAAAAAATTAATAGAATTTTCCTTCCTTAACCAATCTACTATCTAACATACAACTGAAAATCAAATAAAAATTCGTCAAAACTGAAACCTTGTAATTGAAAAGGCGAATAAAAGCTAGCATTGTACTCGTAGATGCAATAACGTACACTGAAATCGAATAAACGGTAAAACAATGGGCATTTCCCAAAAACACTTCGATCTGTTGTTTTTCAATTCGTTCTCGAATGTTCGGCTGTGTATTATCCTGAAGGGTAATCGTGTTCAATCAATCACTTTATTAGAGTACGTTGGACGTGGAAATTGTTCCTTGTCCTGGTATATTAGGCCCGTGTCAAAATACTTCAACGTGCTCAGATGACGGTATAGCTGTTATATTATGTATGCACACGTAAATTCATAACAATGTAAACATTTTTGATGTTATTTTGTCGGATGACGAAGTGGAGGGTTAAGGTTTCTTTATGGATGAGGTGTGCGTATGTTTTTTTAACTAATTGATGCATTTGATAACCAGTCTTACCAAGGGGTATCGTGTTACCTAGTAACTGGGTTGTGGAAGTCAGATAGCCAGTCGCTCCATGTAAAATATTGGTATTCAGCTGCATCCAGTTTGCCTGGAAGCTGACCCTAACATAGTTGGGAAAAGACTAGGCAGATACGAATGCATCTAGCGGCAAAAATAATGAGGGTTTTAACTACTTAATAATGCCTAAAATACCCATGGGGTAGGCAGAAATACCTGTCATTTAGATCAAAAAGCGATTTTCGCATTTTTTATTGGTAACGAAGCAGTTCTTTGTCCGAATACATTTTGGTAATGATTGTATCAAAACTTGCGTAGTCTACGTGACAGATAGCGCAGTGTAAGTATTTATACTGCGTCTACGAGGGGTTAATGCAAAGCTACGCAACGCTACAAAGCATAGCGCTACGCAGCACAGCGCTACGTAGCACAGCGCCACGCAGCACAGCGCTACGCAGCACAGCGCCACGCAGCACAGCGCTACGCAGCACAGCGCTAGGCAGCACAGCGCTACGTAGCACAGCGCTACGTAGCACAGCGCTACGCAGCACTGCTCTACGCAGTACAGCGCTACGCAGCACTGCTCTACGCAGCACAGCGCTACGCAGCACAGCGCTACGCAGCACAGCGCTACGCAGCACAGCGCTACGTAGCACAGCGCTATGCAGCACAGCGCTACGTAGCACAGCGCTATGCAGCACAGCGCTACGCGGGGTCTAAGCGTTACTACGTTAGCGTTTTTGACGGTCTGTGACATCAACGCCTACGCTAGACATACGTCTAATGCGAAAACAACGCTTTTTTTGCACCTCATACACCCGCATTAAACGAGTGTCAAATGTTTTTCAGAGTGTGTATATATACACATGTATATAGCGGGACAAATCGAGCGGCGTCTCAGTGAAAGCTGCTACGTAGATTTTCCCTACTAGGTATACGTAGGTATTTCGTAATATTAAAATACTAACAGATATTTTATTTTTGTGGAATTAACAAATGTCGAAAAAATGGGGATGTTATTTTTATACATATAAGTAGATTGAGAAAACTAGTATTAGTATGATGGTGCACTGCTTACTGAAAAATACAAAACTTATACTTATTATTTTTCTACCTAAAGAATTTGAAAATTACGGACATAAATAAGAAATCCCAAAAGCAAGTGAACCTACCGAATACCGGGCGTATACATTTTTAAAGGTTATCGATAACGGAAACGATTACTGTGCCAATGCTTACCGGAAGGAACCGATTGCCTCCGAATTATTTTTTATAGCTCATGGAATGGAGTTTTAACATCGATACGCGTAAATAAGGTCGATATTCGAAATCTTTTGACTATTAAAATCCTTTTGTGATAGTTGGCACGTTATAAATTGGACATAATGTTCCAATCCATTATGTTTTCGAGAAAACGATGTTTTACGTTTTAAATTACGATTGGTCTGTTTTCATTGACTAAATGTTACATACTTAGTTGAAAATGCAAGTTTATAAACCTCTCCATGGATTAAAAAAAAATATTTTCCATATGGTTTTGGAAATATTCGACCGTAAAACAATTGATACATTTTTGCCGAATTGCATTTTGTATGGAAATAGGTCAAAAATAGTTCTGCCAAAATGTACCAACTTTTTAGTTTTTATTGCAAAATCGTTAAAATCTATATTTTCATATCTTATTAAATCGGTATTGAATATATTGAATTAGATACATTTTGACAGAGCTTGTTTAGGTTTTTTCGGCTAACTAAACAAAACACTTCGTACTTCTAACATGTACGTTTATATGTTAGAAGTATGAAGTGTTTGGTTTCTGTAGTATTGAATATTTATTTAAGGCCTGTTATTGCATTGCATGTGCTCGAATTTTCCAAGCAGTCAAACTGTGCGGAAAGTGCCACTTTTTCGCACTAGTGCTTTTAAATTTTTAATTATTTTTTAAATTTTTATCTCCGTCGTCAGCCCGACGCAGTTTTTTATTATTTGAGAAAAGTTTTACAATTTAGATGATGATGATGATAATGACCATGATAATGATGACGATAGCGATGGTGATGGCGATGGCGATGACGATGACTATGGCGATGACGATGACGATGGCGTTGGCGATGGTCAAAGTTTAAGTCAAAGTCAAAAGTCAAAGTCATGGCGATGGCGATGACGATGGCAATGATGATGATAAATAGTGTAATCACCTACTTTCCGCACTTGTAGCATAAATAACTATTGCAGGATATTAACATACCACATTATAGGACCAGTTTGGTACAATAAAATCATTTTTGTCATTTTGTGGATTGGTACATTTTGGCGTCTAATTAACGTTTGAATAGTTAAAACAAGATAAGATTAAGGACTCAATATTTTTGTTAGTTTTTTTTTTAATTCGTGAAAACGCTTTCTTATAATAAAACTGAAAGAATAATATTTGACCCGTGACATTTCTTTAATCACCATCTGGCTACAATAGGCCCCTTATTCCTAATGAGACCATTTAACTGTATTCAATTTAATTACTTTCGTATTATCTTGAGAACAGCGCAAAGCCGCCATTATTCGCCGACGACAATATTTTACCATTAAATGAAACGAATGCTCGTATTCGAGTCGATTGTTTGCCTCGAACATTAACTAGAGCTAAAGCCTAATCGATATCGGGGTTTGCAAAACTACGGGTTCGAGTATAAAACATTATTTCCGATATTAAAAACACAGTGCGGATACATTAGCGTTTATTACGACTGTTTACGAGTCGAGCGAGCGAGCGGAGCGGTCCGAGCTCGAATGGCTAAATGGCGCCGGCGAATTATTGTTCTACCACTAAATTATCCATCGGTGTAGCCCTTTATGTGCTCTCCAATGGATCCCTTCGTAGGTTTTCATTATCGTTTAGCGCTATTAGACGCGTTTTTGGCATGCTTCACCGTTAGAATGGGAATAGTTAGCCGATGTTATGGGTCCCCAATTAACTAAGAATTATGACGCGGTTTAACGACTTAAATAAAGTATGTTCTTCACAGTGAATATTTCAACTCATATCAAGCACACAGGTACTTAATTTGGTTGCTTACACGTGCTTACCGACCTGTTATAAGTTACCCACATCCAATTTAATTTTGTTTACGTTTATGACATGACGTATAAGACTTTATTATATTTCTATTCAACATTATAATTTAACATACCTAATGACCGAAACTAATTTGTCACCAATCATTTCAAAGATTAAATTGCTTGATTGCAATTTTCATTTCCTTTAGTAAAATTTCACTCCCTAGATAGGGAAGTCGATTCGGGGGTGGGGGACCTACTTATTCTACCAATTTGTTTGTATTTAAAGAAATCATTTTCTTTACGAAATCCGAGAGCGTAAAATTTTAATTTACTTTCAATATCCCGGTTGTTTTTTCAATAAACATCTAAGCAAAAATTATGTGAAGACACGAGTTTGGCTGGAATAATTTATATTCGGGAGGATAAGCCACACGCGCAGTTTACTTTATGGTAACATATAGCCGGGCCGCATTGACTTACTGTGTGCCTATGAGGTGATAGATCGAAGGTATTTGACAAGGGTCGCAATACACTACTTCCGGTGCCCGATGTTTGATTAAATGTAAGTTGATGAACGAATTTTCGAGCTACTACTGAATTGTTGAATTGCTGATCCATTTACTTTACTCATAACATCACGCCCGTATTCCACGAAGGGTTGGGCAGAGGTACCCCTTTTTTCGCCAGTTATGTTTAAGTCCCATGTAAAAGGGGGCGAGCCTAATGCCAACCATCGGGTACAAATCCAGAACTCCGGGCTACTACTGAGAAATTCCAGAGAGAAAACCCTATGACACTTTACCCGACCTGGAAATCGAACCCAGGAACAGTTACCCAGTTACTTTTATTTCATAAATATGAAGGAACGTAGAGAATTCAGCGCAGTTCCCAGTAAAACGTTACCAGTGGAAAATTCTTCTGCAAACATTTCATACAATGAAGAATTTAAAACAATATATTTCACGGTTTCAGGATGACATGGTTCACGATAGGAATTACAATTCTGACGATGTTTTAGGATACAATGACGGACGTGGTCAAGGCAGCGATATGACAAATATCATGTATGAATGTGAAGAGGGTTTGTCGCTTGTCGCCTTTTCACGAATACATAATGAGGGAAACTTGGAATTAAGGACTTTATAATGAAAACAGTAGGTACTCATTGGTATTTAAGTATCTACATATTATGTAGATACTGTTTAGAAAGGTTCATGAATGAGTACAAAGTATTTAACAACTTATTTAGGTACTAGAGAAAGTTGTGTAGAAAAAAAAAATAAGCTTGCTTCTTTCAAAATTACAAAGTATTAACTGTATTAACTCACAGTGGGCCTTATCAGAAGGCTAAAAGTCACTATGGCTATGCTTGGAGTTTCCTTACGTGATTGAATCAGAAATGAAGAGATCCGCAGGAGAACCAAGGTAACCGACATAGCCCGAAGAATTGCCAAACTTAAGTGGCAATGGGCAGGGCACATTGCTCGCAGAATGGATGACCGATGGGGTCGAAAGGTTCTGGAGTGGCGACCACGTACCGGAAGACGTAGCGTTGGAAGGCCTCCCACAAGATGGACCGATGACCTTGTGAAGGCCGCAGGAATCGGCTGGATGCGGAAAGCACAAAACCGGTCGAAGTGGCGGTGCTTGGGGGAGGCCCATGTCCAGCAGTGGACGTCTTTCGGCTGAAATGATGATGATGATGATGAACTGTATTAGGAATATAATATACCTAATGGGAATGGGAATATAATATAATATCTATGTGGATTCAGGTATAGGATTAATAACTCAGTCATTTGCTGCACCTAAGAAGCCATGTGTATTTTTTATTTCCTTTGTAACATAAGTGTACCTAATGTTATATCAAATACCGTTTTAATACCAACGATAACAATACTTTTTTTCTATAGGGGGTAGTAACCCCCGATAGAAAAAAAGACGCATCTAACATTTTTTTCAGATTTGAGTTATATATCAGACAGATGCTCCTTTTTTATCTGATTCTGGCAATGTATATAACTCAAATCTGGAAAAAATTTTAGATGCGTCTTTTTTTCTATCAGAATACTGTTAGGTAGAGCCGAACATTAAACGTAATCCGTATTACATGCATAGATAGAAAACTTGTCATAACATTCAGTGTAGAGGTGCTAAAACAGAATTATTCTTTCAGCAGAACGAAGGAAATTTAATTAAACCTGGCTATTTAGATAATGGAAGTGCCATCAGCGCGTCCGGCCGCGCGCTGATTATAAAATTATCACTTACCCCTTTTCAGTGGTGACAATTGTTTTAAGCCAACCCTATCAATGTAATTTATTTTTATTTCTCAACATTGTGAACGAATGGAACGTTCGCAGGCCCTCGGGTAACAATTATTCGCGGAACTGTACAACATTTTGACAACGAGCCGGTAACGAGATGAGAGATAACGCAGTAATTGCGTTTTTTTTCGATTTCTTAGATCTATGTGATAATGCAAATTGTTTCTGAGATTTATTATTTCCGGCAGATAATTACTTATTTCATTTTAATTAAGCACCAAAGGTATATCCCCATTTTGAGCGACCCAAATATTAAACTGAAATAAAATAATTTGCATCCATATTTCTGTAAATTGAAAATGATTACTTCATTTCGTTAAATGGATTAATTATTGAGCTTTCAATAAACTGTTATTATTTCTCGAAACCACGCAGCTTAAACGGATATTCTGAACGTTATTATAAAATAATCGTATCAAAGGATATTTTCTAATTAATATTCATAATGACTGCCGACCACATCTCTTCTGTTACATAAATTCGAATACAGACATTCACACTCACAAAGGAAGCAATTTGGACCCCCAAAAAACACACGATGTATTATTACTTTATTGAAGTGAAAACTTCTTTAGGCGCGTTGGGCATTTTTGAGATGGGAAAAAACAATTGAACTCGCGACATCGATACCGACACCTCATTTTTGTAAACGCGATTGTGCTCTTTATTTATATGAAGTTACGGAATAATGTTCTATGCAAGTATTTTTACTTTAAAGGTTTTGGCAATATTTTTTTTGTAAACGCGATTGTGCTCTTTATTTAGACAAGGTTACGGACCAATTTTCTATAAAGTATTTTTCTTCCACCAAGGCGATCTTGTTCAAGTTTTCACTTCTGTCGGTACTCTCGGAGTGCCACTGTTTCTTTTTTTGTTTTAGTCATTGAATTTTATGATTCTCCATTACTTGAAATAAAGCAGTTCATATTTTATGGATTTGTGAAATTCAAATTTCTCTTAAACTTTAATCTATTATGTTACAAGGATTCTCTAAGCGGGATTGTGCCTATTAAAAATGTATCAAAGGAGTCCTTTCCACTAGTGGTAATGAATAAATTGTGTAGTTACCTACACACGTCACTCAGCCACTGATGAGGTAGGTGAGAGCAAAGTCGTTTGCTGAAAAGTTCGAAATTGTTATTATAGTGCGGGCTCATTAACGTAGATTTGCTACTTAGTTTTATAACATGTATAAGCATAGAACAATTTGTAGAGTGTAGGTAGATCCGCCCTTAAGATCACATTTCTACAAGTGAACATCTCCGTTCACATTTGTCAGTTGTGCCGGAGGCTGTGTCGTCTTAATATAAGGGGAGCCAACTTGGCGAGTTGGCGAGCTAATGTATGTAGATGAGGGCGGTTAACTTTACATTGGCTGCGACGTGACAGGTGTCATGCGGCTACACCGGATGGCGGCCGCGATACGGCACCGGCGCGCCGTTTGTCGCCGGCAACGATTTGTCAGTGTCGCTTGACGCGATGTTACTAGCCGGCGACCTACACGTCATGCCCACCGGATACCAGCCGCGCTTACATCAGATTTCTGAACAAATTTTCACTTCCATTTTCAAAGGAGATCCTGCATCTCCGAAAACCTTTGACTGCAATCACTTAGGATTTGATGGACGTTGTTTGAATTGAGGCAATATTTTTTGTAAAACGTTTCATCTTTTCTGTAAAGGCAACATTCGAATATCTGTATTCGAATTTATGTAGTAGAAGAGACGCCGGTCGGCAGTCACTAGGTGAAATTGAATGGAATAGACTTTGATCATATCTGGCCCGAAAATTGATTGCCGGTGTTTCACCTGACACAGTCTTTATTTTTTCCTGTCGGGGTAAAAATATAGAGCAAGGTGGAAGCAATTTATCCAAAATAAATCTAAGCTGAGAAAAGCCATATAGCTGCCGTTTTCCAATGTGACCTCGATCTCATAAATAAGAATGAGGAACGGTGGAGGAACAAAGCGCCGGCGAGCGGTGCTCAAAGACGATTTTAAAATCTTATCTAAGTCTGAGGCGTGATTGACAAAAGTCGGGCGGAATTCGATACGGCTACGGATGTTTGTCGAAGGCTTTTTTGTGGGCGCGGCAGGAGACGCTTTCCGCCGCGGAAGCGTACAAAGAGATGTGGCTTTTGGGCCGATCGTAAAATCCGTCGTAACTGCGCGTAATAGCAGCTGGGCTTTCGGCGCTGAAACACGGAAACTGACAGTTGCTTCAAAATGGAATAAGGATTATATGTTTGTTCTCAACTTTGATGCACGAATTTTGGTTGAGATAAGCCAGTTTTATGGCGAAGGGGCTATGAATATTATAAAGTTAAGTTTATTTTTTAAAAGGACACGGGTATGCTTTAACATTAATAATATTTCGTGTTCCCAAACATAAAGTAAAAAAAAAATGCAGATCGTGAAAACGGAAAACGATTTTCCTCAAATCAATAATCCAAATCAAAACGATTAAAGCGAATCGAATGTAATGGAAAAAAATATATTCGCACCATTAAACTTATTTTACGATTTCATCGAGAAGATAATGTCATCGAAAAAAGTCGGCGGAGCAGTCATCAATCAGGCGGACGCTCTCGAGCCCGCTCCGAGTGTGTTTTTGTTTGTCCAACAGTCGCCGCTCTCGGAGCGGTAACGCCACTAAAATATATTGTGTTCACTCACTAAACAAATTGTTTTAAAACGGAAGAACGCTCCAGTTCCACCGTAGCTCGTTTAAAGTTTAGCTCCAACTATTCATCTTAAGTGATTTACGAATTAAATGAAAAATTTTACCAGTTGCTACCATTTTTCCTTGTAGAAAACATCTAAATCGTTCCTTAAAATATCTACCGTACCTTTTACACCGTTTTTCCGCAGTTTACCTCGATGACAGACATCTACAGAAATTCATGATCTGGGTAGAACTATAACATTCATTATAACTCAATAACAAGATGTCAGAACCAAGATTGTTATTAAATTGACCAAGTAATATGAACGGAGGTCGTACAGGATACCTGCTGATAATGTTTCCCAATTATCTGCTGAAATAATTATACGTACGTGATCTCTGTTCGTACGTACGGTACGAAACGTGATCTGTTCTGATATAAACTGTCCGAGATATGTGTTATCTCAATCACAAACGTAATTATAATATGCTGCCGAATACAAACCCAAGTAACTGTCAGGATGCCCGATAAACTCAATATTGAATTATTAGATAATTGAAAACATTTCTGTGATATGACATAGTAATATTTGATGTGGGGAAAATAGTTAAGTATAGAAAATTATTGTTTTAAAAGCAGGTATTCATTGAATTTACAAAAGAACAAGACAATACGTACTTAGATCAAATGAATTAAGTGAGAACTCAATAGCAATTTTAAGTGGCGACACTTAAACTGTTACTTAAGACGTTTCTATGGAACGTCAGGCGCACCCTAGGCGCCTTACTACTTACCTTCTGCTTTCTACTACTGCATGAGCTGTTTTTGTAAAGCTTGTGCCGACAGAAGACTTTTAAGGAAGAATTTCACCTATGAAATTCATTAAGTGGCCAGTATTCCAGAGCGATAACTGTCAGTGTCATCACACTGACAGCTCTTAAACACGGTTTAGATGTGCTGATCGCGTTCAGTGCCATTGTTGAAACGAAAGGTTTATTTTAAATTTTTGTTATTTACAGTACGCTTTAGTCGAATCCGTACTGAGTGAAACATAAAGACTGCAAGCGAGCATAAGTTTAAAACTTTATCCAACGGTCTTGCAACTTGTCACGTGATTTGAATATCCACTTTGTAAAGACGTGTATTCACCACCAGCTTATATGCAGCTGTTCCTCTGAATTTTCCTATTGTCTAAATAATGGATACTTTGGACAATTTTTGCGTGAGAATATTGTCAATTGATGGTTTAATGAGAGTTCATCTGCGTTACTACGGATTGTACATCCTTCTCAGTGCTGTCATCATAACTTTTAACAAGACTACAACTACGGGACAAGCATGTCATGTTCTTTACCTACACACAAACACTAAATTCTAATAAAAGCGATAGATTTTTGATACCCAGTTAATTTACAAATAATATTTTAATATCTCTGCTGTCTACCCCTGTATTTTACGTCTATTTCCGACTACTTTGAGTCAGTTTCCAGTATAATCAAATGCAAATAAATGTGCTAAAGTGCAATGTCCGGTCCGTGAATGGTGGTGTCACACACAAGCCGGGCTTGCGAACATTTGTCGGTTTCTCGGCTGGTGCATTCTCTGCTTTACATTTCGTGTCGCCTACAGTCAGTGCATCAGCAATGGTTTGTTGTATAATAGTCTAACTAACCAACTCAACGTTAGAGGAAAATTGCTTTAAATTTAATCATCTGATTACGTAGGATTTTGACGTCGTTTGATGCCGAATTGTGGAATAAAATAGTAATGTTTAAAACAGAAAATTATTTTTACCCGTTTTCATATTATTATCTACTGAAACCATTGAAGTTGTTGTTCCTAGAAAATAGAGCTATCAATACAAATCAATTGATGTTGATGACACTCATAATAAGACATTCTTTCTGTTTGATCCAATTTCCAGGAAAGGAATATTTCCTTTCATCACATAATAGGACGGCTTTATCATCGTTTCTTATCTTACAGTCACGCAAAATTCAGAAACAGCTTCAAAAGAAAATATAAATACTTACCTCCAACAAAGAGAACCGGATATCGTTATTTTGAAATCTGAAAGCGTTCTGAGAACCGTGGCAGGTGGCGCCACCTGTCACGTTGTATCCAGGAGGATCCTCCAACGTTACATGAATGCATGACAGACCACGCATTCATAGCGTCGGTTCTGATGACACCGCATTACACCCAAGACTCACAGCGTGATAATATCTTTTTTATCGGCAATAAAGCGAATTTACTGCTTCGTTTTTCTGTTTTTTTTCCCTCTCTCTCTTGGGGTGTTTTTTTTGTTACAATCCCATACGCGACATTTTCTGTGTACTTCGTAATTGGCGTAATGTTTAATAATGTTAAACTTACTTAGCTGTGACTTAAAAAAAATACCATAAAGGAAGAAGTCAAAGTCGTATGGGGTCGTAGGTTACACTGGTTACACTATTCTTTTTCTTTTATTTGTATTTACAAAAGCCTTGGAGCATATTTACAGGTACTTATGAATACTGAGCGCGGCATAGACATTTCAAAGAGCGAGACGTCATATCGTAAGGGGAGCAGAGCACGATATTCATGGGTCGGCAATTTTCGTAAATCTCTCAGTAAGTGAGCTCATGTTGCGCTACACGTACAGGATTAGACTAAGCTCTGAGAACTGTTTTTCCCTCCACGATTCATTCGAGAGAAAGTGTGCCGGAAATAAATAAAGCGGAGCGGGAATGCGAGACAAGAATACGACCTTCGCGAGCGAATTTTCAACGAATTTTTCACGAATGGCCTCAAGCTTAAAGATAATATAAAAAGTATTGGACCGCGTCAAAAGTAACACACGATTCTCCAATGATTTTAATACAAGTTTCAGTCGAGAGTGCTTGACAGAAATGTTGAATTACACATCGACAAAGGAAGACGCTAAGATAAGCAAAGTTTTCTTGAAAAATTACTTTTGGAATGTAAAGGAATATTCTGTTTCTTTCATCAACGTTGAGTTCTTTTGCTCTTGAAGCTGAGATAAGTCATCAAATTATGTGAATGCTTTGTTGTTTACAAATTGTTTCTGAAACGAGTCACGTTTCCATTTAGAGGTACGCGCAAAAATTGGCCAAATTTAAATAATGTTCAGTTCCTTACGTCCCCCCCCCCCCCCTTCCCCGACAGACACTCTGTTTGTTTGGATGAGGTGACAAGATGACACTCGCACAATTATTCTAATACACTTACGTACATAAATTGAGTCTGATTTGTATTTTTTCCGGAGAAGATGGTTTTTTTTTGACGTTTTGGTATATGGTTCACGCGAGTATGTTTCATTTTTATTGTATTATGATATCATTTTGAATATGAACGTCGATTAAACCTCGGTAAGTGACGTACATTGTGTTCATAAATCTTTCACGTTTCCGACGTGATTTCAGGCTCACACGTACGAGTAGAATCTGAACCTATCAGTGTTAAATTTTCGCTGCACATTGTTCAATAATGAATATGTATTTGCATATTGACAGATTTATTATACCATTCATTGGCAAGAACTTGTTCGTAAATAAATCACATTTGACCGTTCGAAAGATTATTCGTCGCCGTATATGCGCTTTACGAGTAATTGTATAATATTGTTTCAAAATGTTCATATGCTAGAACACTCGCGCCCACTTTATGATTGTTTGAACTTTTAATTTTAAAACAGTACTTACGCTGTTATTTTGTTTTTACAAAGCAATAAAACGTTTATGAATTCAGCAGCTTTATCCCTAAATGAGAATATTTGGAACGATTATGTCGCGTGGAAATGGTTCGAATGTGAAAATAGGTACATTTTTATTATACAAATCAAAATAGGTACCTATACAAGTTTTAGGTTCATACAGTGTCGTGTCTCCATTTCTCCATGACAGAAGATTATAGATTACTTACGTGGGTTTATATAATGTGCATGTTTTGCCTTCCGTGACTTGTATTGTCACTGGTTTAACATCGTAATGTGCAGCATGTGTTGTTACACATTCTAAAATTATTATAATACGGCTAGTATTATAATAATTTTAGCACCCCGCGGTTTCATCCGCATAAGTCTTGATCCCGTGAGAATATCGAGATAAAAGTATTCTATGTGTTAATCAAGGTTATAAATTATCTGTGTGCCAAATTTCATCCAAATCTGTTTAGTAGTTTTTGCGTGAAAGAGTAACAAACATCCATCCATCTTCACAAACTTTTGCGTTTATAATATTATGTTAATTAATTTATGTAGGATTATTATTATTAAATTATTATTATTTTTCAAATGTCTTTGACACATCTCGGGAACCTGGGGTCCCAGACTTTTGGAAGGCGTACAAGGGGCCGAAGCCAACTCGCAGAGATCCGTTAGACGTTTTGAATTAAAGGAACCCCCGGTTGGTGCACCGTGCAGGACTATTGCAGGACATGGAAACAAAGATATTGGATTATGAGTTTAGGTGGCTAAGAACTGGTTATCTAGAACTATGGAAAGAGTATGGCCCCTGCCAGACCAATATTTTATATAAAATACACAGGTAAAATAGCAGGGGGTGATTTTCACACTCAATAATGGGCTCCCGAAAACGGTAGCTAACACAAAGTGTCTGTCGTAGCGACAAGGGGGCAACATGTCCTGAGGTGCTTTATGAGTGGAGAGGTATTCCACGGCTATCAGGACAATCCCGGAAGGTCAAGATCTCTACCAGCATCTTACTGGAATACTTCCTTCCTCCGAGCACGTTTGCTCTTGCGAATCTCCACTCAAGCTGGCCAATAAAGGCAAGAAAGAGGTGGGAGCTCTGTTCCTCGTCAGTGTTCACTCCAGCCGGCAATAAAGGTAAGCCAGAGAACAAGACTTCTTCCGGGCGATAGGGTCCGTGGGGTCGCTACTGCCCAACATCTCGCCACATGCTGCCGTGCGGGTTTTTGTATCTCTCTTGGACTGGCTCCTCATCCCAGGCCTGTTCCGGTAAAGTAAACTCTACCGGCACAGACCTAGAGTTCGGAGCGCGCAAGCCCCACCACGACGTCAACGTAGAGGTCCGACGGTGGGGTTATTATTATAATTATTGTATTATAGTAGGAAAATAGGATTAGTTGGATTCTGATACCAAAGTATAGTTGTATGAGCAAAACCGAGTGATTACGCATAACAGTAGTTATTATTTCACTTTCTTTTCAGAGATCAAAAATAATGAGACTGCCATAAAAATGTTTACCCCTTTTTATTTCTTCAAAAAATTTAACAAGCATTGGGTAATTCTTGTTAAATTTTTACTTTCTTAAAAAAGCAACGCTTCAACAGACTACTTAATCAAAAAGCTTTTGTAAATTTGAATCAGTTATGCGTATAGTTTAAATAAAACTTCACTTTAATTAACGGTTTTTTTAGAGTCTACGTTATCCTTAACTTCTATTTTAATCCTTCCTTCCTCTGTTAGTCATTTACTTGCACCAATGACTAATGAAATGGACTCGCAAACAAAGAGCTGTTGTTAAAAGGTTTCTGCCAGTCTTTTCATCAAAATGTGAATTAAGGCAACCGCATTGAAGGCACTTCCTTGTTCTGAGTAATAAAGATTAGGAAGTAAAAGATAT
Organism: Agrochola litura; assembly: GCA_949152395.1. Classification (NCBI taxonomy): domain Eukaryota; kingdom Metazoa; phylum Arthropoda; class Insecta; order Lepidoptera; family Noctuidae; genus Agrochola; species Agrochola litura. The sequence goes on from OX424493.1 coordinate 15,805,668, forward strand.
ATTTATCAGCAAAGATGGAGCAAAATAAACTTTAAAGTTGGATGAAAAGTGTCTTAAAATTTAATTACAAGCGAACACTTAAGTTTACACGACCGACTTCATATCCTTTGTTTTATAGACAAAGGGGGGCGTCTCTCGACTGCTTTTACATTAAGTCCCCGCTTAAGTTCCGTCGCAAACGGCCACGGCTAATGTATGGGAACGTACGAACTGATATTGACTTGCTCCAACATTGTGATTCATTTCCCTGATTGCATTCATTTGAGATATGGTAGTAATTTTGTGTGAGTTTTGGTGCTTGTGCATCTAATCAATTGTTATCTTTGCTGTGATTTCAGCCTCAGTGCAAGTTGTTTTGTTGGTCTAAAGTGCAGGTTTGACAAATGACTGTTGCTGTAATAGTAAGCAGCTATCTAATTACGTACAGTATTTCTATTTTCTTAATGTCCCTCGGGAATCATCGCATTTCCGAATAAGTACAAACAAATGCTAATTTCCATGTCCATCAATTATTAGATTTATCTTGTTTAATTCAGAACTAAGTACCTACTTTATTGTTGTGTTGTTTTGATTTTCGTGTGAACTATATAGAGCTGTAAAACTATTTTCCTATCTGTTGTGCCTGCGACTTTAGCAGCTTTCCTGCCTTTTTTAAAATAAATTACACTAAGTTAAAAGAGTACTAACAACTCTATATACTTCTAAGTCGATTGAAAGCGTCCGGTCTGCACAAAATGCAAAGGGCAAGTGAAAGAAATCCGACGAATGACGAAACACGAGGTTTGCCGACGGACATTACATATTTGTACTAATCTGTTTCATTTTGACAGGTCAACAAAATTCATTGCGTTATTTATGTTGAAGAGCATATTTTTTTTCCAACTCATGAAGCAATGGATTAGCAATCTGTTTCAAAACGATTCAGATTGTGATTGATCGTGTATTACGCAATTAGGGTGCAGGTTTCTGCACGGAAATCTTTTCATGTTTATCGCAAATAAACGTATTTTCTTTTTCTTTTGTTTTTTCAGGGATCAACCTCCTTCTTTTTCGTTTATCAAAATATAACTGAACTAAATGAGGCAAAAGGAGTATGTAAGGATCGTAGCAGGTGGCGTTCTGTAGTTTCTGCCTACCCCATGGGAAGAAGGCGTGAGTTTATGAATGTATGTAAAATATAACTAATGATATAGTCACTCCGAGTATTTTCAAAACGTAGCCATAATTATATTATTATTGAATAGACATAGAAACATACGCCCACGATCAAAAGCTCCGTGAAAGGGAATTTATAAAAAAAATCGCCTACAAATAGAATTTTCCAATTTACCATTTTGTGGCCGACGATAAAATGAAATTTTGTTAACAAAAATTCGCTCACAAACGTTTTAATCAAATATCAATTTTGGAAGTTATTCACTTTGTTGGAACTGAAATAAAAAGTTATTTTATCTGAATGCTCATTCCCTCTACCCACATCCATTTGGTGAAACCTCTACATGCAGAGAAATCTGACGATATGCCAGAGTGAATTTCATATACCTACGTAATATAATAAAGCTATAACATTATTATTATGTTCTAACCTCTATGGGTAGAGATATTCAAAGAGTAGATGTTATGTGTGGATCGTATTTTCCTTATGATTTGAGGATAAGGTTTTAAGACACATTTCAATTTATCGCCAGCCATATTACGTTACTGATAGGAGGAAAATATAATGCTATGCTTATTAAAAAAAACACTACCTTAATTATTTTTTCTGTATCGTTGTTAGGTTAGTTAGTTACATTCTCACATAAAAAGGCTAAGCAAGTGCGTCAAGTTTAAAAAAAAAGTGAAAACTTAAAACTGGTATTAGCGCCATCTATATTCTATAGCCCAGCACTACATGAATCCATGTTTACCCATTACCAAAAATTGCTCAACGCGCCTGAAGAAGTTTTCACTTCAAAAACATTAACTAATATTATTTTCAATAGGTACAGTTACTTACGCAGCTATAGGTACCTCAAAGCTGTTACGCTCGCTCGATGTTGAAATATGAAAAGAACGTCAGTCAAATCTCTGCCCCATTGCGTTGTTAGCTATTATTCTTGTATGATGAGCCTCGAGGGAGCCAAGTGTTTCAAACCGAATATTTTTCAACGAAAACGTATCTACAGTCATTTATCCTTGCATTTATCATGCCAACCTCGCCTTTTAACTTTTAGGGTTGCCAACGAATTCTTGAGTGAGGGTATGAAATATGCAGCTTTGGTCAAAACAATCCTTTTTCCGATAATTCTCCTGTATCGATATTCTATCATTTCAACTTTACAGAGTTTCATATACATTTTAATGTAAAAACGAGTAGTAATATCAACCTGATACAAGTATCGTGACAACCCTAACTACTAAAAGCATGGTTCTTCCTCGCAGTCCGTAGGTACTCGGGCTTGTCTAACGAACCGTATTTAAAGCCTCGTTAGTATCACTTGTCTACGACTGATGATGTACTACGGGCTACCACACCTATTTGCGTACTCAAAATGTACAGACTAATTTGGAGAACATAAAAAAAGTTGTGGACTGTGGCGCGTCTTGGAGTATTGACTCGTAGAAAGTTCGCGACGTTCAAATGTTTTATAGTGGCATGCGGGTTTAGTGGTCTACTGTTAATAGTAGTAGGTATATAAATTGAACAATTATCCTTTGATGGTATTTTTGTTGACTGTGTTTTGTATTATTTATAAAAGACAAGTATCCAGCATTTATGTGTTTTGTGTGGTGCATGAGAACGTTATTAGGGTTCGGTACGTCCGAGTGAAAAAACGGAACCCATATAGGGTCATTAGTGTGTCTGTCTGTCCGTCTGTCACAGCCAATGTACTCCGAATCTAATCGACCTATTAAGTTGAAATTTGGTACACAGATGAATTTCTGTGACCCAAACACGGACGTGTTACGTAAATTAATTAATTTTGAACGTGGGGTCACTTTTGGGAGGTAAATAAGAAATTTTTAAAAAGAAGTTCTGCAAATTGTACTGCGTGACGTAACAAATATAAAAATTTAGACCCTCACAGTAAGCAGAAAGGGCTTACTGTGAGGGTCTCAATTTTTTTTTAATTTTAAATAAATACTTTTCTATATATTTAAGAAAATAGATGAATGTTGATCATTCTCCCACTTATCTCCGAAACTACTGAGCCTATTTCAAAAAATCCAGAAACTTCTTATAGATTACAGGAAAACCTATAAGAAGTCTATGGTTTTAAAATAGTATGGCAAATCTCTCAATATTGTGCGTACAAACTTACATTTGCTGTTGGAATGAATGAGAGAACATGTTTTTCAACTACAATGTTAAGTTTGTTCTTGGGATAAATTCATCCTAACTCGGAAACCTTTTTTTTTTTTGGCTTTGAAATTATCAAATAACTTCTCCCGCTCTAGGCGGAGCGGGAGGACGTGTCAGACTCTTACTGACTAAAACTCACCCGTGTTCCTTTAGTTGCCTGTGTGTTGCCAGGGGCCACGGTAACCATTTCAGACTTTTCCGCAACCCGGCAGGCATCGGTCAGTTGTGCTGACATCTCTTTGAGGCGCGCGTGGAACACAACGCGCCGTCGACCCGGGCTTGGTCCTTATCGGACGACGAGCTACCCATTGCTCACCGTCCGCAAGCCCGCGCCTACGGTGGCCGGAAATCGGCTCGCAATTCCCGCCCCGGGCGTCTCCTCCTGCGGCGGTTAGGGGCGTGACGGCGCGAAATTTGCCTCTCCCTCACGCGTTTCGCCTCCTCCTTCGCAAGCATTACCGCTTCGCAGAAGGAGGTGACGGCCTGCCATTTCCTCTCGCTCCGTACCATGGCCTGAACCAGGGCCGGACGCGAAAGATCACCGCCGCCGATCGCCTCCACGAGGACACGGCGATGCTCCGCCCAAGCCGGGCAGACCTCCACCGTATGCTCCACCGTGTCCTCCGGGCGATCCACACAATGGTGACACCCGGGCATTTCCTCCCGCCTTATCCTGAACAGGAACCTCCCGAAGCAGCCGTGTCCGGTGAGGACCTGCGTCAGGCGGAAGGTGAGGGCGCCGTGGCGCCTCTCAAGCCACTCCTCAAAGAGGGGTCTTATCGCCGCAATTGTGGCGTGCCCGTAACTCGGAACTCTTTATTGTGCGACACACTTCAGCAGGTTGTAGCAAAAGCTATGTAAAAAAAGTTGAATCCCTTCAACTGTCATTAACGAGACACAATAGAATTTTAATTGTTATCCGCCTTAATAAGGCGTCGTAACAGATGATGAGATAATATAGGTACTTAAAAGTACAATCAAACTACATTTACAAAGTACATATTTACTCAAAATATGTACTTTGTATGTATTAAAATATTAGAAAAATAAGTAGTACACATTTTTTCAGCTTTGAAAGTTATATTAGAGCGCATTACGCTAGAGTGGCGCTTTATAAACCAGCCTAATATTATTAATTTAAAATGATGAAAACATACCTTGGCCTCATTCTAAAACGCCGTTAAAGTAAACAAAATTAATAATCTTCCTAGAGATAATTCAACTTCAAAGTATTCGATACATTTTCATTTGGTAGGCTAATTTTATTTATAAGAAAATACCAGTATCGTCGTGCCCATAGTTATATAATTTCAGATATTTAATAAATTCTCAATTTGACGTACCTATTTATGGTTGATTGTCACAGGTGTTATTTTTAGAGCGCTGAAGAAACTCAATAGAATGCTATCGCCGAGAGCCCGAACCATTGAATTCTTGATTCGTAATGAAAAGCAAATATTTCAAGTTATTTGTCCATAATAATAGCTTCGCAGTATTTTACCACCTGGTGGTACTTTATTATGAAAGTCATAGTTTTTAGGGTTCCGTACGTCCTAATGAAAAAACGGAACCCTTATAGGATTACTCGTGTGTATGTCTGTCTGGCTGGCTGTCTGTCCGTCTGTCACAGCCAATTTGCTCTGAATCTATTGGAACAATTTAGTTGAAATTTTGGTACACATACCCAAACACGGACGTTTAACGTAAATAAATGAACTCTGAATATGGGGGTCGTTTTGCGGGGGTAAATTGGAAAAACAAAAAAATAGTTTTGCAAACTGTACCGGGTGACGTATCAAATGAAAGGACTTGTTGTCTGGTTTTCTCATAGTTATTATTCTTTTCGAGTCATTCGATTCTGTTCCAAACATTATTATTTCATAAGTCTGTCGGGGTCGACACCTTGTCAGCGAACTTCTTTTTTGTTGTCTAATGAATACCGAAAGTGTTTGAAGTTCAGGCTGTCAGTGTAAAACTTTTACAATAATCTTCTCTCTTCATTAAGGAGCCGAACAAAAACGCGAGCTCATTGGCGCCCAACAAGGCTCTCAAACTGGCCCATTGAGATTAACCAACTTAGACAGAAAACAACGTAATTAAGTTTAGTGTTGGGCTTCGGTGATGTTTATTGGATCGCCACCTTACTTATTGATTTTCCAGTTCTCAAGTCCCCACTTACTGCTACCTATAAACAGCTTGTTATATTAATTTAGCAAGGTCACCTTGTGGCGTCGTTTACCACAAAAAAGATTTAATTTCAGTTGGTTATATAATATTGTTCTACAAACAGATTCTTGTAAATTTATTTCGGTAGTGATACTAGACTACTTAATTAATTTAGCAGCGGTAGCCAGCTTGTTTGTCAAGTAATTATTTCAGTTAATAGCAATATTCTAAGTTATTTCGAATAGGTGCTATTAACATCTTCACAAACTTCATCATTGTTACTGGATAGTACACTTGAAGGCTTTGTACTCAATTGTAATAGCACGTTTCTTGTTACAAATTTCTTTGTAACTGGATTAGTTCTCCCGGCTTATGTTCCAATGGAACTATTTATCCTTTGGAGGTAAATAGTGTCTCTGTGTGACGTCGGCGTCCTTTGTGCAAAGTGTCCTTGTCGTCCACTGAAACGTGATTGACCAACAAACAAACGGGTATAGCGATCACATGCCCAAATATGTTGTACCGGAAATGTCCAATCTTTCTTCAAAAACTACAAATTAGACATGGTTGTTTTGTTTAAGCATTTGTCCGTTGAATTCAATGAAAAGCCTCAGGAAAATTGCGTTTATATAACTTCTATTTGCAAAAGCTATTAGGAAAATCCCGATATATTTCTGCTTCACCAAACTAAGTACCTACGTATATATTTAAGCGCTTATATCTTACCTTTATGGACCCGATAAGATAATATTATAGATAAACATATTATACCTTTAAAAGAGCCGCTGTTCAATTGTTTACGGGACATAAAACAGGATTTCTACCTTCAGATATGGACCTTTGCATATAAAAACACAATTACACCTATAGCTTTCTGTAAACCTCTACCGGAACCCGGGATTTCTTTTGCTATAACATTTATATTTTTGTGAAAGTAAACGGAAATTGTATTACAGAAGTTTTGTATGTAATTTGGTATTTATTGTTAATATTTTCATTTAGAGTTAGTAGGACGTTGGTCACGGGCAGTTAGGTAGTTTTTAGTTTGTTCTCCCGTGCCCACAACCTTGTGAACTTTTGTTGTACGCTTACTGCGAACTCAACGAAGTACTGAGTATAATCTTGTATCATACGTGTAAGATACATATGATACACACAATATCATACATGTACACTTGTACAGTCGACCATACGTCGATGGTAACACTTTGATCTTGATCTGGTCTGGCGAGTTTAAATAAAATAAGTGGCCAGCTTATACTTGTTTTGGTTATCACTGACGTGAGGTCTGCTGTTCGCCAATATATCTGCTTATTTAAGGCCGTACTAACGTAGATAACAATGTCTGTCAAGTCTGGAGTATCTTTTGGGCAGTAAATATAATAAAAACTAGAAAACAAAATGGGAACACCACTGTCCTTTTTCTTAACCTACCAATCATGAATACTCCTAGCTGTTGCCGGAGCACACGTAAAACACAATATATACATACATATTGGATCACATGACCTGATTATGTGCTGGTCAGTCGGATTCCAATCATGACCTCGGTTCGAGTGCCCCCTAAGGAAATGCTTTTCCTCGACAAGAATTCGTAATTTTTTCGACGCCCGGAATGATTTCCCCACTGCATTCATGGATGAGAAGCCAACTAGAAAACTCAAGGAAGCCTGGGTAAATCTCCAGTAGATTTAAATATTTCAGGTTCAACTTTAAATATTTATCTTCACAGGGAGCCGCATTGTGGCTGTTTTCTGTTTAAATATGTATGTGTGTTTCATTGAGATGGTAGGTGCCTACCTATGAGAAAACAACCTGCCTTGTAAAGTAATAAAATTAAGGATTTGTTGGGTCTAGAAAAGGAAATAAAAATACCGGTGTCCTTCGAAGATAAGATATTAACCCAACTCTGAATAAACGACATAATTTAAAAATTGCTATTTTTGTACGCAAATATTGTTGTTTAGTTACAAAAACTCATATAATTGAGTAGTTATAACATATATCATCAGTTTTCTGAACATCCCTTTCTGTGAAGTGTGATTATTTATCTTATTCAGCGCTTCCATTTGCCAAGGATCTGTTCCGCGTCCCGAAAGAAACAAAAGCAGTGTGTATGACATTTGTCAATCCTTATAATGGATACGTTGCTATTTCGGAAATGAAAGACCTTTCTCGGTTACGAATTATATTCCGATATGTGTCGTTATTCACGGATGTCTTTTTTATCTCTATACGCTAGATGAAATCTGTCAAATACTGAGATGCTATCCTCTTTGCGAAGGCAATAGATGTTCCCGATGTCAGTCGAAAATTGCAACGTCAACGTAAAATGTCTATGTTATTGAAAAATGATAAAGCCTCTGTCTCACTATATGATGTGTTCGTAATATTTCAAATATTTCGGTTTTTATCAAACAATAAAAGCACTGTTTTTTTTAAATTGGTTTATTTAAACTAGAATCCAATCAGTGGCATCGAAATAAATGTGGGAAATGTAAGTAGTTACTAACATATTCAAAAAAATGCTTTTATTGGTTGTACAAAGCAGAAAGGTTTTATAACATTACATGTAGAGCTTCTGTAAATTACATTCGGTTTTCCGTTTTTCATAGTCCGCACCTGAACAAAGACCGTAATGGTAATGTACTATCGAAGAAACGCATATGTAAGGACTATTCTTGCTTGCAGCGCTAGGCCGCTATAGTATCGCTTACCTTCGAAAAAAAAGGGTCGTGTGCACGGGATTTTGTTTTCAAATTGGTTAGATATGCGTTACCCCGATGGTACCTACAGTAGAACGTAGCAGATACCTAGGTACCTACCGTGTTCTACTGTAGGTCCATTACCTAGAATATAAAGAGGCTGTATTTTCTTATCCTATGTTTCCTGAAATTCCTCCTTCCAGTGCTTTTCCGGGATATCCTTTCTTTGAGTGGGTGAGTTATTCTAAAAGCATTCCGGTATTTAATTCTGAAAAAAGTTACGGAATTGTAGCTAAATGGGTCTTGTTCCTAGACAGTCTGTGATCATTACTTATTTAGTTAATACCAGAAGTAAATTAATGTCGGGGAGACTGAAATAAATTATATTTAGGTATATTTTTCTGAAACCTTCTAAGCTTTGTTTTTGTACCTCGACTGTTAGTTTTTTGTACGCAAACACGGCCGTACTCTTGATAAATAATACAATCTAAGTTCTGAGTTTTTGGTCATAAATTGCCTACTTTGTATTCCTGAGGTATTGGATACCTGCGAGCGTGGGGGCTTTTAATGAGATTGGAAATATCATCCTGGGAGCATGTTTCGGGTTTATGTAACAAAATATTTTTGAAACAATTCCTATCATAATTATTTCTCTACTTAGGTATCCGTATGTAATTCTAATAAAATAATATGACTATATGTAAAATACACAGCTTAGATTGTAAGTACATAGATATAAAAACACAGTTACTCGTAAATAACGATACCTAAGTTTGCGCACAGTGGTAAGCGCCTTTCATCTTTAAGTACGCTCGCAAGTGCATTTTGAGCCCTCTCAAAACGTAGCTGTCCCTATTATTTCCGCAGCTGACTATTCCCACAAAATAGTTATATCTGAAAGATTTATCTGTACATAGCAAGACGACATCAACCGAAATTCGGGGCCCGACAAAACAATCTCGACTTGACAAATCCCGGCTAATAATCGACGCTCGTTATCCGCACACGTCCGGCCCCGTCCGGATAGATTCCGACGTATTTGTTACCGGAATTTAATATCGCTAATGTTTTATTGACATTCTGTGAGGCCTGCTATACGTTTTCAAGACACATAAGGGAAAAAGATTTAAAAAACTGCTACTTAATAAAAATAATACGCAAAATTACTTTGACAGGCAATTGTTATGCACTGTCTGGAATCACTATAATTACCAATTCCGAGAAACTTATTTCTATAAACACGTATAGTAACCACAGAACGTGAGTCCAATTTCTCCTTCCCCAAGTTTATTTACGTAAGTGAAGCTACAGCTTTTGTTTGTGCCAATTAAGTTTATTGTGGACGCAGTAAAAGATACGTGGAACAAGTGAGACAACTTCTACGGGTCACGACCTACATGATAACTACTTGCGTACTTTGTTTTTGCCTACGGTAGTGCCAATCCTGATCTTTATTTGATCGGCTTACTGGAATCCGATTGGACCTGGATCTTTATATTTTCTATCTAAGCTAAAGTTATTTTAGAATTCTCAGGCTACAGGCTAAGCTATTTTGAAATTCTGCACGTCGGCGCTCCAGGTGTTAACAAATGGATATATCACATCAACCTCGGCACGTATATTTTTGTACATCGCGATGTCCCGGACACAATGCGCGTCTACAATTGAAAGATTCGCTATCGGGTCAAAGTGACACATTTCTCTTTGCCGACTATCTTTTCGGGCGGTTTACGTAAGTTCAGAGAACGCCTCATTCAATACGGGAACATGTGTGTTGACATCTGATTAATGGTCGTTTCGAGCTTCCCCAGTTTGGCTTTCGAGATTAAAAAGGAAAACTGGGGAAAATGTTTTTCGCGCATCCCGTTTGTAGGCGCAGCAGTTGTTGTGATGTCCGTCAAAAGATATCCTTTGTTGGGCTGCTTATCTATTTATTAGCTTTCCTTTGTATTTAGATTACGTACATTGCTATTTGTTAGTAGTGAGGAAAGGAAAATAAAGGAATTTTTGCTGAAAAATAAAATCTAAACTTTTTTGCCTTGTTAATATCCCGGATATTATACAAGCAACAAACTAAAGTAGAGTTTAATATTCTTTTATACGTTTATGTGTAACCGAGTCCATTTGTCCGTGCCGAGCATGTTGGACGTTACTAACAACAACGCGAATCATGTTGTGTTACTATGACGTCACTCAGATTTATGTGGTCAATTAATTGATGGAACAGAGTGAATAGAGAGCTGTAGTGGCCCAGTGGTATCGGCCACGATTTACGTGTTCGAACCCAGGCCGGCACTTTACTTTGTGTATTTAATTTCGATGCCACTTCTCTCAAAACGGTGAAGGAAAACATGGAACCAGTATGTCGTAGAACCAAAAAAATTAGAAGACATGCGACATCCACCAACCCGCATTGGGCCCGCGTGGTGGATTATGGTCGACTCCCTCTCACAGAGAGGAGGCCTGTGTCCCAGCAGTGGGAACATTGTCGGGTGATTATGTACTTACGTTACGTAGTGGATGGAAGAAAAACTTAATATATTTCTGCCAACTATTTGACTTGTTGACGTCTTTAAATTTTTGTTTTAGGGCCCGATCACACTCATCATATCCACACACATCGCAGCAACAAAATGAGGGCAAGCAGTGTTCAAGTGTGAATAGTGTCTCAGCAGCTCTTGCAGTTGCGTTGTGGTAACTACAAAATTTCGATGTGGTTGCGTTGTCGCTAGTAGTTGCGACGTAGTTACGTTGTGGTTAATGTTTGCAGACAGACAGATCGACTCGTGTTTGCGTTGCGATGTGGTTGCGTTGTGGCTGCGACGTGGCCTTGATGTGGCCGGTATCGCCCACACGGTTGATTTTGAAGGCCAAATGTGGTCCGTGTGAATAAACTATTAATGTTCATACAAATAGCGTCCGTCCACGTGTTGTCGTTGTGGTACGTATGATCGGGCCCTAAGTACTTAGGTATTGGTTTTGTCACCGGATACTTCGTTTTGTATAAAGCAATTGATTAGCGGTGCTGGTCAATACTGGTTAAAAAAAGTTTTCGTCTTTAGTTTTTTTTTAAGTATGTATATAAGCTTAAGCCTCGTTACATAAGTAAATGCAGCGAGTTTAGTAAAGTTATCAAAGGAAAATTAAATGAAAAAGTAATCAGACCATACTTTATAATTTAAAAGCTAACCATTTTGTTTAATTATCTTTTAGACGCTTAAAAAGAAAATAATTAGCCACGTTGTTTCGAAAATTTATTTTTGAAGTAAATTAAAGCTTCGAAATAATCGTAATTTGACTTTGTTCTCTGAAGCGATTATAATAGGTAATATTAGGTATTTTAATGCAATTTGTCTGTTTTATTTTCTGTTTAAGCTAAATACACAATGTATACATTGTTCAATGAAATAGGTTTCGGAGGATTTGTTTATTTATTTACTTTGTTTATACCGAACGTATTTTATGGTTGTTATTTATGACATGGCGCTCGACATTTTGGTGCAAATAGAAGCAGAATTGCTAAATATCTATTTGAATAAGCCAGTTTAGCTGCCCACTTCGTGATTCAAGTGGAATTCCGTGCAATTTGTACTTAAAGAGTAGGTACTAGTGGTACTAAATGATTTTAATTCTATTTCTGTGAACAGAAAAGATAATAATAATAATATATGTGCTAGTGACAGTTTCCGGGGTTCCCTCACGAAGTTTTACCTCACCCGATGTCAGTAATGTCCAAGATAAACTTAGAAAATAAATTGAAAGAGTCACATTGGTAGGTGTATGGTGAGATGTGAGGCCCTACCCGCTTAGCCATCACGACAGGTATGCTTAAGCTGACAAAAAGCCGGACATTTGCAAACAAATCAGGTCAATTTAGTTTTTTCTGTAATATTTTTTCTATTATTTTCAAAAAAATCCTCTTTACCTAGTCGAAAAGTCCGGACAAATGGCAAGGCCGGACAAAGTCCGAACGGGGAGCCCAAAAGCTGGACATGTCCGGAGAAATACGAAAGGATGGTAACCCTACGTATTGTAGCATAAATTATGGGTTCTCTTGCCACATATCCAACGACACCCGGGAATCGAACCCAGTGCGTTGTAAGGTTAAGAAATGAAAAGTTTAATTGTGGTAAAATAACACTGTATAATATTAGATTTGTAAAACTAAACACAAACAATTATAAATAAAACAAATCGAATAGAAAATGAGTAGCCGTCAGCTTGCGAAATATTTTTGGGAAAATATTATGACAAGGGATGGGAGAAATTTTAAATTTTTATACCTAGGCTCATCGACTTTCGTAATTTAATTTTAGTGTACGACGAAACGACGCGGATTTATCGCCAATAGCTAATGTCGACCCCACGTCATATAGGACGCACGCATATCGAAAGTAGTCGCGATGAACCCTAACATCGGATTACGTAATTAGATAAAACGATTAGAACGCGCTAACTAGATTCAAGAATAAATAGCTAGAGTAAGAAAAAGAAAAAAAAGGTTGATGCGCTCGAGGGTGGCACTTCACCGCGCACCGCTTCCGACCGTCCTTCGTCCCGCCGCGGCGCTCGGCTACGCACGACCGGCTTCTGTCCGGACCACAGGCGAAACGCGGATACGGAGGGACCCCGCAGTGGATAGGGCTGGTTGGCTGGCTCTGGCCCAAGCGTGGATGTGGCGGGAACCCGCACCAAATAGGTAGCCGTCCCTGGCCTGGGGGTGGAGCCGGAATCGGCCTTGTCTGACTGGATCCAAGATAAACAGGATATTAGGACCAGAAAGCAAGGCAAAATTGTGAAGATTGATAGTGGGTGATGATGAACCAATTGGAATACTCACGGTAAAACAATCAAAGGAACAATTTGGGATCGGGGAGAATACTCGTATCCCCGATTGGTCCCGGAAATGGGCACCAGCTGGCAGCAACGGCTTTAAATTTACTTGCTGCTTGTCTGCTCACGAATATTCAGGAAATAATTTCAATATAAATCTTCAACGAGTTAAATTTTGGTGTCTATCCATGGACTCTCTTGGCTGACGACTGACTGATGTCAACCCAGAAAAAATTCAATATTCTTTTCATTTAAAAATTTTAAATTTGCGTCAACTTGAAAAGAAGAAAAAATAAGGCGGCCTATGATGTACGCGTAAAAAAGTTTGATAATGCAGAGTTATGCTGCAGTACCCCCTTTCTAACAAAAAAATATCTATACTATCGATATAAAATCCAAACAATGTAGCATCACTAGTGTCAGATATCTCCGAGGGTATTACGAGAGAGGTTAAGTAACTAAAAGATAAATAGAACCTAATCCTAGACTAATAAATAACCGAAGTAACCTAAAGGACGACAATTGGAGTGCTACCGATAAGGAATAAGTTTGAACCGGATCGAACCTAAACGTTACCGATGCGAGCTCCAGAAGTGCCAACTAAACCTACCAATTAACTAACTAAGACAAGAATAAGTTACAAGATAAGACAAAGAGACTAATAGCTAAGGTGAAAAGAGGAAACATTAGCATAGAATAAAAAGAAGATGAAAAAAATAACGATAAAAGAAGAAAACAATACCTATTGAAGTTAGGAAAAAAAATACAGACTGAGGTAAAAAAGGGGAGAACATTAAAGTCAAAAATTAGACCAAGTCCAAAAAAGAGCATCAGGCTATGGAAATGAGCCTGAGTCCAAAAACAACCTCAGTCCAATAAAATAAAGGACAAATTAAGTGACCGTCTGTAGGATTTGCATCCTAATCGACTTTCGGCCTAATTAGTGCCTAGAGTCTGACTAACGGGATGAGTAGTAAAATGAGAGGGATGTTGTGCCTCTGGGACATACCTAGAGGTTAACAACACCCTCTTCGTCGTAGTCGGGTAAGATGAGACCGGCGACAAGACGCTACTAACTCTAGCAAAGGAAGAGAAAAAAACACTGCAGCGTTCCACGCCTAAAATAACGTAAATTGCAAGTTTTTAAACTAATATAATTATTATGAAGGGATCTGCTTACCACTTTTGTTCGTAGCTTTAAGCGTTTTATTTATTATTCAGTTATAAATATTATTTATTATTCCCTGATAGGACAGTGACAATCAGAATGTCAATGTGAAAAAAAAACAAAATGTTAGTCTGAAAAATAAGGCCATATACTAAGACCGTTTGTAAATAGTTTGAAACCATAATTAATTTTATATCATAAAATTACGTAGTTAGAAAATAATTAGGGGTAAAACTAATATGTACGTTGGATTCATTTGTATTAGTTAACGCAAGTAGGAAATATATACAAAGAAACAACGAATTTAGGGATAGGAAAAAACTGAAGTAGGTACAGAATGCCCAGTGTATTTTCAAAATGAGCGTTCTGTGTACTACGATGTTTTTAATGTAACGTAGTTCAAGCGAATTTTGTAGGGCAAAATGCAAAAGGGCGTAGAAAGAATTTGGGAGTAAAACATAGATTGCCAAAAACTACGTCTTGCGAAACCATCATTTCAGGATATCCTTAATATGATATGATCCAGAATGAACAGAATCGCAGTCCCGAAGGACATAGGTAGTCCTAGAGATAACCCTAGTAACACGGCATTTAATAAAGCGAGGTGCAAGCTTTCCGGAGAAATAGTCCGTCGCCGAGGACCTGGAGAAATTTCGTCTCCACACAGTGTCACCAACGTTGAGGGTGATAGCCGAACGATTTGCGTTGTAAGACCGGGAATTGCGGAGGAAGGCTATAGAGAGGTTATCGGCAACTTTAGCATAAACCTCGGTGAGGGAGGATAGATTGGACGCATGCCGAGACCGACTTTCAGCCAAATTGGTGCTTTGAGTCTGTCCCTGAGCATGGGTCAAATCCATAAGGACTTCCCTTCCAAACATAAGAAAGTTTGGTGTGAAACCTGTGGCTAAATTGATACACGAATTGAGGTATAGTTTAACTTTGGGTAGCAATTTCGACCAGTTTCTTTGATTCTCCCCGACTAAAATACTCAAACAGGTAACAACACTTTGATTATAGCGTTCCACTGTGTTAGCTTGTGGAGTATAATAAGGCGTATAAAATGGAGAGTCAATGTGAAAAGACCTAAGAAAGCTTACAAATTGATTGCTGCGGAAGACCGTAGCGTTATCGCAAAGAATAGCCCGTGGAACGCCGAAATTGAAAAATATTTCGGATTCTAGGGCTTTTACTACAGCAGTGGCATTCACCTTTTTTAGGGGAATTAGCCAAACATATTTTGAAAAAACATCAACCATAGATAAGATGTATTTATAACCGTAATAAGCGATAGGTAGGGGACCAATCAAATCAATGGAAATTACTTGTAGGGGCAAAGAAACTTCTTTTGGGAAGCACATCTGGCCACGTGGCTGGGTGTTGGCTATCTTATACGCTTTGCAAACTTCGCATCGCTTCAGGGTTTCAGCAACATCCCGGAACATGTTCGGCCAATAGAAGAGCTCCTTGATTTTAAGGTAAGACTTCATAACCCCAGGGTGTATAGACGGGAAATTGTTGTGAACCTCCCAGATGGCAAGGGGAACCTTCTCTGCTGGCAAAACCACACGCCATGGGTCAGATGACAGGGGACTAGCGACAGGCATGCGTCTCACAAGAACACCATTCTGGATGGCGTATGCGGGAAACATTTGGGGTGAATCGCGAGCACCCAAGTAAACCTTCTTGTACCATCTGTCATTAGTTTGTTCGGGACCCTGGTCGAACGTTACCGGACTTGCGTAGATCCTGGATAGGGCATCTGGAACTACGTGTTGCGATCCCTTGCGATGGACTATATCAAAAGTATACTGGGAGATGATAGTGGCCCATCGGGCTAAACGACCGGAAGGGTTGTTAAGCGTGAGAAGCCATTTCAAAGCCATATGGTCAGTTAAAACTGAAAACTTCATTCCATCCAAATAACAGCGGAAATGCTTAATAGAATCCAGCACCGACAGAAGTTCCCGCTCGGTGGTACTGTAGTTGCGTTCTGCTTTGGAAAAAAGACGGGAATAGTAAGCAATGGGATGCTCCACACCATCAATCTTTTGGGAAAGAACGGAACCGAGACCAACAGCTGATGCATCACATTGTAACAGGAATGGCTTGGAAAAATCTGGACAAGCCATCACGGGAGTGTTAACTAATGCGCCCTTTAGCTTAACGAATGCTTGTTCGGCGGCATCGTCCCAGCTTATTGGGTCTCGACCCTTCTTTCTGCCAATAAGAGCAGTGAGAGGAGCTATTATAGAGGAAAAACCGTCAACAAAACGCCTATAATAAGAACACATCCCAATAAACCCGCGCAATGATTTAGCGGTGATAGGAGTGGGATAGTCCTTAATAGCATCGAGCTTGCTCGGGTCGGTCTGTAGACCTTTCTCGTTTACAATATAACCCAGATACCTTAACTCACTTTTGCAAAATTCGCATTTCTTAAGGTTAATAGATAAACCAGCCTCCTTGAGACGGCTTAGCACCTTCCTCAGGAGAGCGAGGTGGCTGTGGAAGTCCTTGGAAATTAAAATAAGATCGTCGACGTAACCGAAAACACAGTCGTCGCTAGTCGAAGTGAATTCGAAATTGACAATCATATCGGTAAGACGCTGCATCTCAGAGGCTGCATTAGTGAGCCCAAATGGCATTCTGACGAACTCGAATAAGCCGCGTTGAGGGACTATAAATGCAGTCTTTTTGCAACTCTCATCGTCCGCGAGAGGAATCTGCCAGAAGGCACTCCTGAAATCGAGAGAGCTTATATACCTTGCACCGCGAAGGTTGTCAAGGATATCTTGAATGCGGGGGAGGGGATAAGAGTCTCTGATGGTCACACTATTCAACTTTCTGCTATCAACGCAGAAGCGAACGGAACCGTCTTTCTTGGTGACCATGACCACAGGACTAGCCCAAGGTGAACGAGATGGTCGGATAACGCCCAATTCTAGCATCTTATCGATCTCCTCATTGAGAACCTTTAATTTAACGGGTGAAAGAGGGTAAAACCTTTGCCTAATTGGCTGTCCCGTCGTATTGATTTTGTGTGATAGCCAGGTAGTTTTTCCAAGTCCAACCTTGTCAGATGAGATGACTTCAAACTCATCAATGACCTGTTGTAAACTTCGCTCTTGGTCAGGTAACAAGACGTTACGAGGATGAATGTATCGGGGTTCAGTTACACAAGAAACCCGAGGAGAGGAATGACTAGTAGAAGGAATATACATGTTTCCTTTGATGTTTTTGTTAAATGCCTTACTAAAAACTGAGGTTAGACCAAATTTGTTCCAAAACTCTATTCCTAAGATGACTGAAGAAGACATACTACGCGCAACCAAAAATTCGTGAATAAAATTAGTATCGTTGAATTGAACCGGAAGATAAACAGTTCCCAAAATATCAATAGGTGAGTTATTGGCTGAAATGGCACGAGGACACGAAATGTTCGATGTCATCGAAATTCCTAGCTCGCGAGCCAAACTATCACTAATAAGAGACATCTGAGCTCCCGAGTCTAGTAATGCTTTAACCAAATGGCCTTTCAACCAAACCTCAATAAACGGTCTATTATCGGAAGAGTCCGACGCTATCACCGGTGACACTGTACGAGAAAAATGGGCGGCGTGTCGCCGATGGCTTATGCATTTCTTTGAATTACACTTTGGACAATCCCGGGTAATAACGCCAGGAGTCCGGCACTTGAAACAGAGCTTGCCAGGAAAATCTGGACAGACACGATATGAGTGTCCGTTTTTTCTACACTTGGGACACAATCGGACTTTGGATGAGACGACCGACACAGCTTCGGAGGATTTGGGTAAGAAATTCTCAAAATGCGAAGCAGTATCGATGAGTGTATCAAAGTCAGCAAATTTATGGACCGATAAACATGGGTAATATCTCGGGTGCATGTTATGGGTTACGATTTCCAACAAGTCAGGTTTACTAATCGGACGGCTTAACGTTTGGTTCAGATAGGAAATTTGGATTATAAAGTCTCTAACGGGTTGATCCGACTTCTGTTTATAATTTCTGACCTCTTGTTCGGTTTTGTATTCAAAATCGATGGGGCCGAACGTCCTAATAAACGATTGTTTAAGTTCTGAATAGGATAAGTCAGGTCTGCGAATCGATCTAAAATATTTCAAAGCGGCACCGGACAAAACCTCATGAAACCGTTTAAGCAAATAGCAATCCGGTAAGTCGTCCGCGTCTTTATGTTCGTCGATGTTGGTGAAGAATTCGCGAACACATGTATTCCCCGAATAATCAATCTTCCATTTTGAAAGTGAGATTTGTTTTTTGAAATACTGGGGGCAATCTTCCGACCTCATAGGAGATGGAATAACAGACGACGTTGAAGCTCTGGATGTTCTGGGTGGAATCGGAGGAGGCCTAGAAATTATAGGGCTGCTTCGGTATGGAGTTGAAACAATAGGGAGATCTTCGCCTTCCATACTGACGCAAATTAACGAAACAAGACAAAATAAAAAAACACGATAAGATTGAAGACCCGAAGTACGACAGACCAACGTTCACAGAACCGAAAGCAATATATGAAAGTGGTCAACGTCCTTTCAAATAGAACTAAAGTGAATGGTCGTTCTCCTTTATATTTTGAACGATATTTGTAACAAATATTTACGTAACTTGAAAACGTAAATTTTTGTTTACACGAATATTTCGCTAATTCCTATGTCAAAGTATAGAATTATGTGTAAAACTATTATCCTAATCGAATCCGTGTAGACCGGGTAACAGACAGGGGAATATTTCGACCTAAGGTGGGAAAGTATTTGAAAGGAAAGGTTTTGAATTGGAATTCGCTGTGGGTAGCCAAACCCTATGTCTAATAACGTGTAGCCGATGTGTGAAAGAAACGACAGCAACAAAACGGCAATATAACGAAATAGGTGGGACTAGATACACAAAAAAATCTAGACATCTAGCAAAATCACCACTCAAAAAGGCTTACCTTATGCTGCGTCCTAAACAATCGCACACCAAACACACACTACTGGGTACTAGCTAAAACTATGTCTACAAGAGGTGAATGAAATTCAAGGATAAATTATATATTTGCGGGGAGGAAATAAAAGGTCAATTCTTGAATATGGTTACATGCATTTGTTATTAAAACATTTCAAGAACAATCACACAACATTAAATATTTATGATCAAAATAGTAGAAGATACGGGCTGCGTCAATTGTCCTTCCAACAAGCTCCGAAGGGCTTCGTGCACAACTCGTTACCTGAAAATATACCAATCAAGAAGAAATTAAATTTGTGCTGCTAGGAAGCACACCACATACGGAGTAAGAAAAAAAAACTCGTAAGTTATTATTAATATATTAGTAATAGTATCTTAAATGTACTTACTTGTGTTCGGGCGCCAGTTTGTAGCATAAATTATGGGTTCTCTTGCCACATATCCAACGACACCCGGGAATCGAACCCAGTGCGTTGTAAGGTTAAGAAATGAAAAGTTTAATTGTGGTAAAATAACACTGTATAATATTAGATTTGTAAAACTAAACACAAACAATTATAAATAAAACAAATCGAATAGAAAATGAGTAGCCGTCAGCTTGCGAAATATTTTTGGGAAAATATTATGACAAGGGATGGGAGAAATTTTAAATTTTTATACCTAGGCTCATCGACTTTCGTAATTTAATTTTAGTGTACGACGAAACGACGCGGATTTATCGCCAATAGCTAATGTCGACCCCACGTCATATAGGACGCACGCATATCGAAAGTAGTCGCGATGAACCCTAACATCGGATTACGTAATTAGATAAAACGATTAGAACGCGCTAACTAGATTCAAGAATAAATAGCTAGAGTAAGAAAAAGAAAAAAAAGGTTGATGCGCTCGAGGGTGGCACTTCACCGCGCACCGCTTCCGACCGTCCTTCGTCCCGCCGCGGCGCTCGGCTACGCACGACCGGCTTCTGTCCGGACCACAGGCGAAACGCGGATACGGAGGGACCCCGCAGTGGATAGGGCTGGTTGGCTGGCTCTGGCCCAAGCGTGGATGTGGCGGGAACCCGCACCAAATAGGTAGCCGTCCCTGGCCTGGGGGTGGAGCCGGAATCGGCCTTGTCTGACTGGATCCAAGATAAACAGGATATTAGGACCAGAAAGCAAGGCAAAATTGTGAAGATTGATAGTGGGTGATGATGAACCAATTGGAATACTCACGGTAAAACAATCAAAGGAACAATTTGGGATCGGGGAGAATACTCGTATCCCCGATTGGTCCCGGAAATGGGCACCAGCTGGCAGCAACGGCTTTAAATTTACTTGCTGCTTGTCTGCTCACGAATATTCAGGAAATAATTTCAATATAAATCTTCAACGAGTTAAATTTTGGTGTCTATCCATGGACTCTCTTGGCTGACGACTGACTGATGTCAACCCAGAAAAAATTCAATATTCTTTTCATTTAAAAATTTTAAATTTGCGTCAACTTGAAAAGAAGAAAAAATAAGGCGGCCTATGATGTACGCGTAAAAAAGTTTGATAATGCAGAGTTATGCTGCAGTATGCTCTAATTTTTCAGGCTTTTTTTTTTTTGGGTGGGACATTATCAAATAACTTCTCCCGCTCTGGCTGGAGCGGGAGGGCGTGTCAGACTATTACTGACTAAAACCCACACGTGTTCCTTCAGTTGCCATGTTGCCGGGGGCCACGATTTTCCTTTCGATATTCTTCGCAACCCCGGCAGGCATCGGCCCCGTCAATTTTGCTAACATCTTTGAGGCGCGCGTGGAACACAACGCGCCGTCGACCCGATCCTGGTCCTTATCGGGCGGCGAGCTACCTATTGCTTACCGTCCACAAGCCTGCGCCTACGGTGGCCGGAAATCGGCTCCCGATTCCCGACGCCCAGGACGTCTCTTCCTGCGGCGGTTAGGGGCGTGAGGGCGCGAATTTTGCATCTCCCTCACGCGTTCCGCCTCCTCCTTCGCGAGCATTACTGCTTCGCAGAAGGAGGTGACGGCCTCCCATTTCCTCTCACTCCGTACCATGGCTCGAATCAGGGCCGGACGCGAGAGATCACCGCCGACGATCGCCTCCACGAGGACACGGCGATGCTCCGCTCAAGCCGGGCAGACCTCCACCGTATGCTCCACCGTGTCCTCCGAGCGATCCACACAGTGGTGACACCCGGGCGTTTCCTCCCGCCTTATCCTGAACAGGAACTTCCCGACTCATTTCTAAGCCTACGTTCGTACGGAAGCAGTGATCTAACAATATTGTCACATCTAACAGCGTCATTTCAACAAATCTCGACTCGAAACAAATTTGACTGAAAAGGTAATACACATAAAAGTCAAAGTAATGAGCGTGACTCGAGTTCGAGTAACTTTTGACGAGGGAGTTATTATCCTCAATATTGAGATGATCTCTTGCTCCAATTCTATGTTACATTAATTTTATGTTACATGCATATATTGCTCTTATATATGTGTCTCCAAAAACATACATAGGCACAAGTAAACCAGAAAAAGTATGCGTTTCGTTAAACTTCGTGTTTCGGAATTAGCACAAACGTCGCGTCACAGAGTAACCCCCAAGCAATGCTTCTAAGTTTTGTACTACCGTGCATTGTAGTAATGCACCTATCATTGCACGTTTGTATGAAGTTATCTCTCTGTTGGTTTATGTACTCCGGTCTCCAATCATTATATGTCACTTGCATAGAGTTGTTAATCTTAATAGCTACGCTTGCCGCGGTCGTTTCTTGGATGGGTAACCATCAATAACATATCGAGACCTCTACGTGCCTCGGAAAACCGTTACTCTCTGTAGTATTTACGGGTAGTTAGAAATCGAAAAGTCTGACAACCAGTCTTACCAAGGGGTATCGTGTTACCCAGTCACTGGATTGTGGAGGTCAAATAGGCAGTCGCTCCATGTAAAATACTGGTATTCATCGGCATCCGGTTAGACTGAAAACCGACATCAACATAGTTGGGAAAAAGTCTATAGGCAGATTGATCGTCACGTGTTCTTATTTTCGAAGATAGACGATGATTCCCTAAGCGCATACTTTTCTTTGGAAAGTTGTATGGCACGTTGTACGTGGCACGGTTTCTTTACGGGACGGTGTGTTAACCGCGCCTTAGAAAAATCGTGTGAGCTTGTATATTCGGTCTGTCCATAAGTTTCCATTGTGGCATATTTCCATACAACACTGACGACCATGTCTACGCACTGTGAATCAACCGTAGTTTTTCACGGTAAGAAAAACGTGTGTGTACATCGGGCCTATGTGTAACGGTGTAATAAACAAAATTCCTAATAACCAATAATACAGGTTGGCAGGGACATTGACGAGCAACCTGTTACAATGGATTCAGTACATGATTCTGGACGCCTGGTGTTAACATTTTTCGTTGGTTATTAAAAATAAAATCTGCTGTTCCATACGTTTTGACCGCGTGCACACTTGTACAGTTAGGTTTCGGGGAGATTCCTTTACAGTCTCCCCAGAGATGTGCTCTAACAAGCGCTGCACAGAGGGGGTTCCGGATTGGTCTTTTGAGAGGTAACGGTGCCCCTTCCATGTGCAGATGGTGACCACCGGGGTGGTTTTAGTGAGGTTTAAATCCCACACTCCTCGGTCTTATCCCCAAAGCCCGGGCGCCTTTTGAAGGTTTCCCCCCGAAAACAAAAAAAAAAAAAAAAGGTATTGTAGTTTTGTAGGAAACAGTTGTTTTTTTTTAACGACGAAAAATTTCAAGGCATGGGCGTCCAGAATTATGTACTGAATCCATGGTTAGGCTGTGCATCGATGTCCCTGCCACTCTGTATACTGCATGTGAGTAAATATACAGGCTAATTTTTCATCGGTTTCAACATGGGGGGTTCAGAATCATGTACTGAATCCATGGTAACAGTTTTCGCGTCGATGTCCCTGCCACCCTGTATAGTTACTTACCTAGTACTTACAATTTTAGGTAAGTATGTGAATATGCCTGTAGTATGAACCAGGCTGTCGTCACGCAGCTGTTTGATGCTGGCTCCAAAGGATAAAGAGGTAAGTAATTCTCATTAACCCTTTGAAAACTTTTATTTTGTTGTGTATGGAGTGATGTCTTTCTACCAGGGAAACCTATACTTCCTAAAGACGAAGACGGACTAACATGTACTTAAGCCGTTTTCGTAAATTCAGTAGTTTAGTTCTCGTATCTAACAGAATCTTTAGGGTTTGTGTGGGATACGCCTGTATTTACAAATAAATAAATCGGCCTGTGTTGTCTCACTGTTGGGCAAAAGCCTCCCTTTCCTTTTTCCACTCAACACGATCCTGCGCCAACATGGACCAATCCCGCCTTTAGACGTCACGCTCGTCGCGCCACTATTTACCAGTTTCAATAAAAAAGTATATGTTAATGCATCACATTTTTCTATACATCTTCTCCAGCTCGTTCTAAAATCTTATCTTTTTAGTAACCTGAACATGAAAGTAGAGCTGTTGGTTTTAACAGAAAGCTCTCGAAATTGGGACAATATCGGAATATTTCAGATTCCAAATTGGGTATCTCCGCCTCAAAGCCATTGGTATGTAAATACAGAAATTTATATCGTTCCGAAATGTCTGTCGCGACATAAAAAAACTTTTCTTTTCTTACAATTGATGTTGATCCCTTTCATATTTTTCCAATCCAAATTGAGTTCTTTTTTGAGAAGAAAATCGTGGAGATTCTTTTTGGAGTGTTTTTTAGCCTAAGTAACTACGTAAATTATTCATGGCTTTGGTGAAAGGTTAATTGCGTTTTGAGTTAAAGATGTATTTGAAGGTGAGGCAAAGCTTGATACCTTCATTTTGTTATCAACTTAAGAAAAAATGCGATGCGGACGCGGTGGGTCGATAGGATATATTTTTATTTAAAAGAAGAAACACGCGGACGGAGTCGCCGGCAGAAGCTAGTATAATATAATTAAGTATAACTAAAAGTAAAGTTAACGGTTATGAGACGATAAACATAATATTTTATTAACCTTTTAAAAAGAGATCCTAAATATTTATTCGTGTGGGAGGCTGATCATAGGTATAGATGCATTTATATATATTACGGCTAAAACCCAAAGTGTGGCTATACCTAGTTTTAGCCGGCTACAACTAGGTGCGGCCGGTAGCAGTTGGTCAAACTTGCCTAAATGGACCCTGGAACTCGCCGGCCGCTGCCGCGGCATCGCTCGCTTCGCTCGCTCGGCTCATGCTTTGTGTTATGTGGACACAGTTCTAACCTAACCTAACCTACCTTTCAGCTATTTCCTTTTTTTTTTTTTGTCGTCATCCCTATTGGCGTGTTGTACATGGTGGGATACGTTAATTCCTGGACATGTTGTAAATTGATATACGTACTAGATACTTACTACAGCTACGGTTTCTTAGAAGAGTGTTTCTGTCATAATAATATAACGGCCGCGCCGTCATGAAAATCTATAATTTTCATCAGTATTTGACATAAAAGTAGTGTACATAGTGTCAAAAACGCTCGGTATTTGGGCAGCCGTTACCTATTATGTGACCGTTCACCGCTTTCTTAGAAAATCAAAACTTAAATGTGACAACCTTTAATTCGGATTTCTCCAAAACCAATTTTACAGCGATTTTTTAAATCTATCAGTAACTTTTAAATTCAATTAATAAAAGTTTTCAGCGAAGAACGTCATTTTACCAAGATTTAAATTTCTCTTTTGGCCTTTTTTACTCATCTGCTTCTGAAAAGGATTTCAAAACTTTATTTTAATTCATCGAAAGTATGTGAAAAAGTGGAAAAAGACACTCGATATGCTTTAGTATCTAGTAGTAGGTAATGTACTTAGAATCTAGGCAGTAGAATTATAATAACTATCGATTACGAATCTAGTTTTTATGAACCAAAATGATATAAATTAGATGTATAAGAGCGTGTAAGTACTTTTTTTATTGGGTGGGAAATTATCAAATAGCTTCTCCCGCTCTGGGCGGAGCGGGAGAGCGTGTCAGACTCTTACTGACTAAAACCCACCCGTGTTCCTTCAGTTGCCCTGTTGCCGGGGGCCACGATTTCCCTATCGGTTTTCTTCGCACCGGCAGGCATCGGCTCTAGCGGACCCCGTCAATTCTGCTGACATCTCTTTGAGGCGCGCAATGAATAAAAGACAGCAACTCTAAGAATAAACTGGAAACTAAATTATAGGTTTCAATTTCAGTGCAACCCTGTTGCATCTCAACAAACTCATTGACAATTTTCGTTGTCAAACAAGATAAAAGATTTAATGGCGTCCTTAGCAACCGTGTCACCACCATTGTTGCGAAACAATTTCCACGCTTTAATCGCTCCCCTGAACAATTTACCGCTCGACTGTCGCCCGCACGCAGTTACTTATTGTTTTGTACTGAAAACAGCCTTTTTGTTCCCTTTGTGGAACTATGAAGCTTTATGAATAATAACAGTTCCAGTAGGTACAAGCATGTTTGTCGACATAATTGGCCAAATAACTTGTTTTTAAAACAAGTGAAGCCTTTTATGTTGAGAATAGTTTGTTTTTGGAACAATTCTGAAGTTTGTTTTGATGGATGTGTGCCATACATGTTCCTACCTACATTATAAATATTATTAAGGATTCTCTCAGTTTTGTAGGTTCTTTCACTAGTTTATTCCTACTTTATTTATGTAACACAAAAAGGAAACTAATATTCAGAAAATATTAAATAGAAGTTGTTGCTTATTTCTATGGAAACTGCCAGGACCTGCGAAAGGATAGACTTTATACTTTTTCAGTCAGTTTCAGTGGGATTAGTCATTACTTTTACGCAAACATCTGTTTGGAATGAAGGCGTCAGTCTAAGTAGTTATTATTCAACCCTGTTCCGCTTGTCTGGTAAAGTTTGGTATTAATTAAGCGTCATCTTAGGCGTCATAATAGTTATCGTTTGTCAGCCTTGCGGTTAATTACAACCAGTAAGGGCTCCAAGAAACTGTTTTGTTGTGAAATATTGTAACACCTCTACGTCTCTTAATTAATTGTGTTGTTTGGTAAGTACTAATATAACCTAATTATTTTTATTTTGTTTATATTAGGAACGTTGAAGTGTTTTGTTATCTGTTTTTGCTGAGTAGCACCTACTTGGAATGATAAATGTTACTAACTAAAGGGTTGAAAAATACGTTGGTTTTTTTTAACGGGGATTTAACAACATCTTAGCTGAGTATGAATATAATATTTTTCTATGAATTGTTAGTTAAGGATAAATAAAAATTTCACACAAATGTTTTTTATAAAATACAGTTCTACAACACAAATTGAGTACCTGGTTAAACAATCGGCACATATACAAAGAGTTTAGTGCGCGTTCAATTGTTCATTTAGACCCACCCCGAGGGTGTTCTTCGGGCAAATCCCTCTGATGGAAAATGTATGTTGCGGCTGGATGCCCGTTACTGTACAATTAATTTCACCTAAATCTGCCGCCGCAGTGAAATATTCAGTTTCATAGGCTCTAACAAAAAATATAGAAAGATTTACAGCTGCAAAACGATAATTTTGATATAAAAACCTATATTTATTGAGTTTTTATGAAAGTATTTATGAACTCTTAACATGAGTTAAGATATTGCAAATAATTTGAAGGGCTATTACTTTCATGTTTATATTTTTTTCATTAAAATATCGGTCTCTAAATAAAGAAGATTCTTGAGTTCACTGTTTGTCCCATGTGACCTAAGTATACATATACCGATGTAGATAGTGTACCTATGTAAAAATACGTAATCCTACATAAGATATAGGTTATGAAAAAGGTTCACCTGTCCGAATACGTTGAGCGATTTAATTAATATTTTTATTCTCGCAATTAAAATTTACGAGGCCGTCTGATAATTGAACGGCACGTTCGCATTTTATTCGAGTCAATTATGATCGAGTGACAGAACGAGGTGCAAATGAAATCTGTGCCACGGGACGATATTGACGATGTCGCGTAGGAAGGTAGGCCCGTTTCTTTACGGTACGGCGCGCTTGCTGCACCGTAGAATAATCGTGTGAGTTTGTATATGACACGGCAAACTACCGGACGACGGAAATACGGCGGCGGTGCCGTGCCATAATGTCGCCGTGTTTGTCAATAAGCTTTCATAGTGATCCATACAACACTGAAGACCGTGCCTACACACGGCAAAATATTCGTTATTTTTCACGGAAAAAAACGTGTGTGTACGTGGCTGTACGGTCAACCGTAGGTACTTCAGTGGTACGGTAGGTCACACGTCAGTGGTATCAAAACCAGAATAAGCTGGCCCTATCCTATTCATGTGTAATATCTTACGTGAAATCGTGATTTCGTGAAAAGCGACGGCAGTGTATAACAGGAAGCCGGGGACACGCGCGCTATTTGATTCGACCAATGAGCACGCGCAGTGCTAGAGTTGGCCGTCAGAAACGACCTTGACGAGGGTCAAAGTGTAATCACTAAAATGTGGCCTACTGTACTTAATACGAGCTACGAAAACCGCCCTTACTGCTGCGAAATAGGCGCTGTCAATCAATGTCAAATTGTACCATGAACGTGCGGCGGCCTGTATCTTAGTGATGTCCAACTAGTAAGCTTCTGTTCTATGACAATATAAATACTTACTTTTGCTTTATTGGAAAGCTTTGAGGGGTGAAAGTACCTCAACTATTCACAAATATGAGCAATTTTTATTATTTTTACAAAGTGTCATGTTTGCATTGGGTAAGGTCGTAAAGACCTACCTACGTAGCTATTGCAATTTTGCATGAAACAGCACTTTTTTAATATTTCATAATTGCTCATAGTAAGAATTGTTTTTGACGAGTTCTTTCAACCCTTGAAATATTGCCAATGCATTAAAAGTCAACCTGTAGGTATATTATACAGGTTGAAGCCCTTTCGAACTTGATAAGACATGTGTCGAACCTGGATAAGCGAGACTTCAAGGGACTGCGATCTCTTTTTCGCTTATGGAGGTTTCTTACTAACTCGAGTTTCTTGCTTATAGAGGTAGGTACAGGAGTGACCTTTCTCACATAAAGAGGTTTATAAAAAATTCGAATGGCCAACATTCGAATACAAAACGATATAACGATACAAAAGCAATGTTAGTTAGATCCTCGAAAAAGAAAACAAAAGCAATGTTAGTTCCACGAAATGGAAGAATGAGTCATTCTTAAATTTTGTAAAAAAAATAACCGATGTTAAATTACGCTCGACTGTCACTTATAGAGGTACAGGCAAGTAGCAGTCTCAGTTATAGAGGTCCACAACTGTCCACGAGAGATGTTAAATACGCTCGACTGTTGCTTATAGAGATACAGGCATGTAGCCGTCTCAGTTATAGAGGTCCGCAAATGTAAACCAACGTTTTCTTATAGAGGTTTCTGGTTCTCACTTATAGAGGTTTTAGAGAGTTAAAATGACGGGACCAGGCAATTACAAATATTATTATGTACTAACACTAGTGTTTAAGATTCTATGTAATTAACTAACAAACTGGATTGTATGGTCTAAAATAAAATTTTTGGTTGGCTCATTTATAGAGTTTTCTCGCTTACCTAGTTCTCACGTAGGTTTGACTGTATCTGTTTTATTCCGTGTAGTCAATGATCGTGTAGGTAAACAGAAACACACCGACGTAGCTTAAATTTAAAAAAAATGAGGCAAAAAAGGGAAGGTTTTTAAACGAAAATTGCCGATAGCACGATTTAATCTACTGTAGATTTTTGTCGACCTCATAATCTTTTCCCATGGGTAGCGAGACGGCTTGAGGGCTTTAAATTATAGGAGGGGTGGTAGACTATTACCCTCTGCGACTAACAAACATAAACGGGTCTTTCAGAAAATACTGTTAAGTTTTGAATTCTTAATTCTTTGTAATAATATGTAAATAATGTTTAAATAAAGTTGTAGAAACGTTAATAAAGTAACAACTAACTTCAAATTGACTTGGCTAGTTAGTAAAGTAAATTAATGTACAAAATATGTCAATTCCACACACAAAGGTTTGATAACTAGGTACTCTAGGTACTCAGGACCTACCAATGTACCTATTTACCCTCTAAGCAGGCTACCACGCCACCTGTAGAGATGATTCAAGAGACAATAATTCCTAATGAAGATTCATTTACGAGTATTCAAGACGAGCTTAGAAATTAAACTGTGTTCAGAGAAACGTGTACGAATACGCACGTGTAACAGAAAGCTCAGACACCTCGAAACTGGAGACGGTATGTGTATTGACGTTAATAAAACGCAAATCGACACGTGTTTAGAATCTACATTTTTGTGGGGCTTAATTTGAGCTTTGTTACGCCTACATTCGAGTTCATGATGAGATACAGAACAAAAGAGGGTTTTATTCTTATTCGGTTAGCTGTGCAAGCGTTCTTAATTCTATAAACTGGTGACACTGTTTACCAACCTAGGGCCTTAGGGTAATTTTGCCGTATAGGATCACATAGGGTGCGCATCCTAAACCTTTGGATCAATCTTTCAAGGACTGGGGCACCTAGTAATTATTATTATGACCTTTATGCACAGTTTGTCTTGTTTCAAACAAAACAAAACTAACATACTAAATGGATAGAAAGCTCGAGGGCACGCTGTCGGCTCCAGTGTAGGTTGTACACTCTAAGGACTTGTACCGCGGGAATTAGAAGCCAAGTCACGCTCCAGAACGAGTATTATTATTCCATTATAGGATCCGAGGAGTGTGGATAGCTTAACAGTAATTATGGCGACGTACGTGTTGCGCGGAATTCCTCATATATAAGTTCGCATGGGCACACTTTAATTAGGCAAATGACAAGGCTTCCCAACTTTGTTAGTCCAGTTACCTACCTAATTATATAATTTTTATAAGGAAAACAGAAAAACAAATCCTTAGACTTTTTGGAAGAGTCGTGAAATTCGACTGGTTGTGTCAAAAGCGGGCATTACAAGCTTGCACTGCAGCAATACGATAGTCAAGCGTAGTATTAGACCGGTGTAAAGCAGTTGTCCCACCGCCCGCCGCCGCCGGTGAGTAAACGACTAACTATCGGCTATTTTCTCGCTCAAGAAACGTACAATAGATATCTTATAGATATACATTCCGTGTAAACAAAAGAGATGCATATATTAATAGTTGATCGCTGACTGTTCATACCGCCGGCTAGGACTCGCTCCACTAGTTTGTCGCTGAGCGACAAGAGCTTTCAAAGATAATACTTGCTCTGCGATACTTGCTTAACGCTCGCTAAGGTGGTCAGAACTCACGCCGAGAGACCAAATAGCGGTAATTTCGTCCTGAGCGAGTGGTGCGAGTAATCGCCCGTCGCACTCGGACACACGCTGATAGCCCAGCGACAAAACTATCGGAACTACACACTCGCTGCTCGCTGCTCGCCAACTCGTTTTCAGTTGCTAGCTCTACTCGCTACTCGTTAATCGCCGGCGGTGGGATAACTGCCTAAGGTTCGGTATTTTAACAAATGTAACAGACTAATTTGGTTGATAAGTAAAGGCATTCTGGCGTCTATTTCTTGTAGAGAATCATTTATAGTTCTGATAGTTGCCTACCAAAATTTAAGTAAGTAGTTAAATATGTTTCAATTAACCCTTTATCCATTTTAAATACGATTTCTCTAAATATCCAACCCTCAAAATCCTTTCACCCGTAAATATTTACGTGTCAAATAATCGCTATTTTACTATAAGTATAAATGCCGGGATTTGCTCAAAGGGCTCAAAATTAATTATAACGAAACTCATCGGACGGCCACCTTTGGAAACAAAGGCTACAAAATCCAGTGATGCTTACAAAATGGCTTCGGTTTCCAATAATACAGGGTATGGAGACGTCCATGCTAAAGTGTACTTTCAAAGTGATCCTTGGCTACATCTGTTGTATCATGTTTATTTATTATTATTTACCTTTAGCGTCCGGCTGCAGGCATTCCCTTTTCATTGCTGTCTGAGGCCAATCTTTGATGAAAGTGTCGAGTTCGTCTCCTTATTGACCTTTAGAGGCATGAGGAACAGGGTGTAACGTTCACTCATCCTCAAACTCAAAGCATTTATTTCAATTAAACCATTTACAGGCACTTTTGAATTGTCAAAGAATCGGTCAGTTAGTCAGAAAGTTGAAGCTAGTTGCCCATTCCAAAACGTAGATCTCTATGGAGAAGAACGGGCAAGAAACTCCAAGGCCACACTTTTAAATATAGATATTACAAAATTCTGGGTACATTATTCTTGTTGCTTCTATATGTGAGAACAATGTACAAAAAATAATCAAAGCAGTTGAAAATATATGATTAAAAATAAGCCCTGGCAGATAAGAGATGACCAGTCTCAACTGACGGCGCCCGTTCACGAACATGACGCGTGGATCAGCACCATCCAGCTCAACCATTTTGTAGGGAACCGAATGATCCAACACACTCGCCACCATCAGCGAGACATTTAAGTGAGCTCTATAGAAAAGGGAGGATCCTCCGACCAGACGGGTGACGTGTCTAGCGGGCAACTGCCCGACGGTTGGTGTAGCATAGTCTTATATGTCGTTCGTGCGGTAAACTAATTGCGCGATGCAGGATTTGTGTGACGTTATGTCTTTTTCATGCGTAGTTCGTATGTGTCGGTGTAACCGCTACAGACCTTCCGAGCTGCTGTTTGCCGCTGTGTGGTTGTTTTGGCCCATAGCTTTTCAGACATGTTGCAGATGTGACTAGCCCTGGTTTATTAATTGAGCTTATTAAAAATTGCATTCTTTAAAAATAGTGAACAATAAACTAGCTGGGTTTATTTCTACTTATTTATGAAAGTTATAACGAGTTTAGTCTACTGCCGGTTTGATTTCCAGAGGGAAAAGTGGAATAGTATAATTGGCTTTTTCTGATAGACAGTTCTGAGTAGTTGCGGGTTGAAAAATAATACCGAATCAAACCTTAGTTGTAGGCATGACGTCAAATAGTGGGTGTAGAAACAATATAAGAAAAATATTTCGTTTATTTATTATTTCTTGTATTTCCAAAGTTCTATCAATAATGCCGCGTACAGACTGGTGAAATGTAATAGGCAATGAAAGAATTTGCCGTCTACATTGCTGCAATGTTGTTATCATGCAAAATAACGAATTCTCATAGTCTGGACGCCTTGTTCGCCTAGTTTCGGAGATGCGCTTGTGCACGAAACGAACATGGAGGGACAAGCTGACAACGCGTGGAGTGAAGAAAATGCACTGCATTTGATCGAGGCGTACGGGGCTTGTGAAATTTTGTGGATTTACCACAAAATTAAAACTTTCAAAGCTAAAAAGAAAATTTTCAAAGTCTGTTGTAAAAACTTCCTTGTAAAATTTTTGTATCGTCCACTTATGTGCTGAAATCTTATATATGTAGGCACTTTTGCACCTGCTCTCCGTTTATACAAATCTGTACCACTAACGTCGGGGTTTTCGGTATTTTTTCATTGGTTGATGTATTAGTAACAATGAAGCACTGACAATCGTCAGAGCGAAAAGTTGGTCGTCGCACTCCATAACGCTTCGCGTGTTCGCGGTAAACTGATGAAAACAGATGCGCGGAGCAGATTCGTTCAGGTCGCGGTTCATCCGCATAACGCGTCCTAATGCAATGTAACATACGACGTAAAATATATCATTTCATTCACCAGTCTGTACACGGCCTAAGAACCAGATATTATTCAATATCTATTCCTAATTTAAAAAGTTCAATTGGTTGGTTTTGTTTCTATATTTCGTAACCAATATCACGGGCAATTATTTTCCTTTATGGCTGGGATTTAATGAAGAAATATCTGGAAATTTTCTTTTAATCTTTATTAAGTGTTTTTACGCCAAGTTATGGATACAATAGGACCAATAAATCTCTTAAATCAAAAATAGAATTCAGCAATATTTGTAGGGCAGTAAACGGATGAAAAATATGTGGCATTGAAAGTAGGTCTTCGGTTCTCTATCGATAAACAATCCATCTGCCAAAAGTGTGTAATTGGAACTTTACTTTGGTTTGATGTGTTCGTGGACGAATAGACAACCCCTTGACCGTTCATTGAAGCAGTCATTGAAAAGTCAACATTCAGGCGGACGTTTCTGTTTCGATTGACATTATTAAAATTAAAATTGTCATAACTGTTTTTTGACACCACATTTCGCCAGTTACGAGTAGGTATC
This sequence comes from Agrochola litura, assembly GCA_949152395.1. Lineage (NCBI taxonomy): Eukaryota > Metazoa > Arthropoda > Insecta > Lepidoptera > Noctuidae > Agrochola > Agrochola litura. Next base: position 15,839,084 of record OX424493.1, read on the forward strand.
TCACGTAAAAGGTGGTTTATTCGTAAAATTCCTAATGGAAAACTTAACATCGCTTAGCCCGACCTGGGAATCAAATCCAAAGAACCAGTCTCAGTTGTTCAGGCTTTATTAAAAATACGCTCAAAAGCGAAGACTTCAATAAATATTTTAGACTAGCTTTTGCCCGCGGCTTTGCCCGCGTGGATGTCGAAAAATATCCTACGGGAACGTACTACCAGGATTAGGTACATATTTAATAGTCGAGGATTGTCATTGACTAATACCGCAGCGCCCGCGTTGTCGTAAACCCTAATTAGGTATGTAGTTACGCGTAATTTTGAAACTGTGATATCTTTTAAACTATTCATTTAAATGATATGATGACAAGGCATATTTTAATCTAAATTAAATGACCAATTTAAATAATAATTGGTTTGCACGGTGTACCGAGCAGGTCAAAGTGACATTATTTAAGGCCTTCTGTCAATCTTTTTACACCTGCAGCCTGTGGACTAAGTACACGCAGCGTACATACAGTGCTCTGCGTGTGCAGTACAATAACGCGTTCAGGGTACTGTTCGGGCTGGCGCGGCACTGCAGCGCTTCAGCAATGTTTGCGGTTAAAACCGTGGATAGTTTTCATGCCATCATGCGGAAGCGTTGTGCGTCTCTTATGAGGCGCATGCGGGCCAGTTCGAACAGCCTTCTGAGCGTGTTCGTGGGTCGCTGGGACTCGCCGATGTGGCAGCACTGGATGCGACTACACACTGTGGGTGGACGCGTCCAGGGCTTGGTATAAACTGGCACTCCTGTGCGGTGTCACTTTGTGGTTTTAATTTTAATTTTAAAATTTTTATTTCTTCATGTGGCTTTGTTTTTGTCTATACTAACAATAGCTTTATAAGGTTTTTTATTTTTTTTGTATTACTAACAGTATATGGACTACGTCTGAAATAAATGTTTTGAATTTTTGAAAATAAGACTTTTTATTGGATAAGGATAAATATAATACCGGTCAAAAAAAGCTACGGAAATTAAAATGAAATTTTCATCAAATTCTGAAAGATTATAATATGTTTATTGTGGGTCATCCTTAGAAGATAGACATAATGCCATCGCAGATATTTTTGTTGAACTTTTTAAGATGAACAATACTGTAGAACATTAATTTTATGTAACTTTAAAGGCTTCCGCGGCGCACGCCAATAAAGTTCCCAGTCGGCATGATTTTTTCCGACATCTTCAGCAATAATCGCCAAATTTCAGCCAATTTACACAAAACCTTTCGAATGAATCACTCCGTCTATTGGTGAAAGCCGTTTGAAAATCCGTTTGGTAGTTTTTGAGTTTATCGCGTTCAGACAGACAGACAGACGCGGCGAGGTACTTTATTTTATAATATGTAAGGATACGTAGAAAAGTCCCTGCCAGTATTTATAAACCTTTCATCTGTTTTCGAACTTACGTCTACAAGCGTTCGTATTTCTTAGTTCACAATTTAAAGTAGCATTTTTATAAGAGAAAATAGTAAACGTTAATAGCCCTAAGCTGACTACAGACAGCGCTTAGCGTTTATTTTTTATTTGCTGCTTGTTTGGACTTCGAAGCGCCTGTCTAGTTAATCTTGGTTCTTGCTCTGCAGTGGCGTCAGGCGTCCATGGACTGAGTCGACTATAGAAACTGTGGGACAGACATTGTTAGGTTGTCGTTAAATTTAGTGACTGCTGCTGGAATGAATCTTTGAAGTATCGTTGGTGTATTCTGGTTAAATGATGAATGGTTTTTAAAATATTTAGTCAGTCCGATTTTATCATCTGAAAAAGTTGCTTCTTAGCCGTAAAATTTTAAAACTTTAAAAGATTGAGGCATTAACATAACATAACATCACGCCTTGTTTCCCCGAAGGGTTGGGCAGAGGTGTAACCTTAAGGCATTCAATTTTAATTTATTGTACTCATTGTTCATACTGATAGATTTAAAGCTCGAAACCAGCTCCAATTAGTAAAAATAATTTAAAGTATGCTTTAGGAAAATACTGTGAAACTACATATAACAGAAGACTAACTAGACTGGTACCTATTTAAATTAACAACCACAATAAAAGACGTTTAATAAGGATGACGACAATTTTTTTTTGTCCGTCCGGTAGATTTTTATAAAATATTGGACACGTATTTTTTTTGACCTTATGAAATGGTTACGGCGATACATCGATTTAAAATGTGCCATGACGTCACGAGTATGTAGATTTTATACTTACTTGTGACGTAGCGACGCCCACTGCGCAACTTTAATGCGTTTTACCTAAGTCATTTTTTATTTAAAAAATATTAAACACGTATGTTTTCCTTTATCATAAAGGAAAACATACGCGTCTAATATTTTTTACTATCTGACTACCGGACTAAAAAGATTTTCTTTTTTTTGACCCATCTTTATTCTCAAACCAAATAAAAAAACAAGACATAGAGCTGTCAACAGTGACGTGAGGCTGGTTTCATAAACTTGTGTGCACTTAGTGAGGTGTAGGTTGATTGTAGATGGCTGTAAATGTGTGCGTGTGAGCGTGTATGCACAGAGTGGAGGTATAGTTTTGGCTTACTTCTCTGTATTGTTCGTAGCACTATGTCTTGGTTTTTTATTTGGTCTGAGGTTTAATTAAATAAAAAAAAGACTAAGTAAGAACTGTCTCAATAGATGGCAAGTTACAACTATATTTCAGTAAACAGCATGAAAGTGTCTGTTTAGTTACAAAACATACTCAAGTAATACAAAACGTATCCAATATGACGATGATGATGATATGTCGGGTTCAGGATGTTGATGGGGCTATCCCGTTTCTGCAGTGCATCAGGTATGTTTGCACAAGCACACGTTGATGGCTTCCATGCTATCGTCAGACAGAAATCTGCCTCTTTGCTCTGCAGAGTGCGGGAAAGCTCCAACTCCATCCTGAAGACCATAGCGGGGAGGTACGATTCTCCTTTGTTAGGTGATATTGTTCGAAGATGCATTTCGAAAACAGCCTGGTTTCCAAATAGATAATAAGTTTACTAACTTTACTAACCTATATGGATGTTGCTTATCCGAAATAAAGATTATATAATTTTATTTATTTTTATTCAAAACTAAATGGTGTTCTGCCTATGTCAAATTCTTTTTCATAACTGTATGTAGTTTGTTGCCATCTACCCTCATTGTTGTCTTGAATACGCCGCGGCTTCCAGATTATTCCACGGTCCTTGGAAACCTATTATTAATGGAGCAAGTCTAATGGAAAGTGTTAGGGCTTCGCCTTTTATTATCCCCTTTGCTTATTGTGTGGTGCTGCCCGCTCAGCCACTTTGCTTTGAACGAACATGGGTAAATGGTATACCTAAGTGTGCAAACAGCTCCGTGAACGTTTCCGAGAAGGTATTTTCTTTTTAGTACCGATTTTCTATACTTCGTTGAGGTAAAGTTTCTTACCTTACAATATTTTATCGGTAAACAATAAATCTTCGCCCGCATGATCTCGGAATGAACTGAAATGGAATGTGTCAGCAGGCTGTGATTTAAGGGAAACGGTGTGTACACAGTCGTTGACAGTCTTTTTACCCATTGTCTGATTTAAGTTTAATCAGGTAATGGTAACCTTTTCGTTTGTGTGGTGTTCTGTGTCGATTTCCGTGAACTCTCGTTCATATGGGCGATTTTTTTATCGTGCGCGGTATTTTCAACGCACTGCTTAGCGGCGAGAGTTGAAAAAATTCAACAGTGTATTTTTTGACGCGCTGGAACGCACTCTGTTGGATGCTCGGCTCAACACCGAGAGTTGAAAATTCGGTGCGCGATAAGAAACCGTCGCGTTAAAAAAACGTCCATGCATACATGGGTTTACTTACCGTTAAGCTGTTGACCTGAAGATACGTACTTTCCTCCACCTTTCCTTTTTAAAACTATAGAATCTATGACCTGTTCCAGTACAACTATCCGATATGTCCCAGTTATAATAATCTCTAAGTCATGTTCAATTTTTATTGATCAGGAGGATATAATGCCAGTGGCACTCGATGTGTTTATTCTAAATTGTTGTAAGTTTTTTTAGAACTGCCTCGTTGGTCTCGTGTTCTAGTGGTCGCAAGCGCTACTGCTGCACATGAGGTCCTGGGTTCAATTCCCGGGTCAAGCATAATGTTATTGGGTTTTTCTATCTGGAATTTCTTAGTAGCAGCCTAGAGTCTGGATTTGTGCCTGGTTGATGGCAATAGGCTCGCCCCCTATTACATGGGGCTTAAACATAACTGGCGAAATGTGGGTGTACTAAGGGCACCCCCTCTGCCCATCCCTTCGGGGAAACAAGGCGTGATGTTATGTTATGTCTTTTTATTTATCAATCAAAGAGTTAACCTGTGATTTGATTGTCGATCTACTGATCAATGATCTGCAAGTTGATCGGGTTTTCAAAAGCCGAGGGCGATTATATTACGACTCTGTTTTGTTTCCGTTACTTCGGGTTGCTAATTGCCTTGCCCACTGCTGTTCCAAAGCATTAAAAGGATGAAAAATTGGGTTTTAATTCTTCGTCGCATGTTTGTTACACGGAACCATGTTACGGATATGTCAGCGTCTATTTGCGTGAGTTAAGTTCCTTTAATCCAATGCGGATCCACTAGTGGTTGGAACATGGACGGTAAACTTCGTTATTGTGTGTTAGCAATGCCTTTGGGGAAACTACTTTTCCATATTTTTGAAGTGAAAAGTTCTTTAGGTGCGTTGGGCATTTTTGAGATGGGAAAAAACAATTAAACTCGCGACACTGTTACCGACACCAGCTTTTGACCATTAAAAAGACATCAATGCGTGATATATTTTCTTTGGGATTAATGATATTCCAAACATTGAGACATGACAACGACATGATTGACATTTCCTTTTTTTAACGGATTTCATTAAAGACAAGTATTTCCTGCACAATAAAATTGTTCAAGTTTTCACTTCTATCGGCACTCCCGGAGTGCCACTGTTTTTGTTTTACTAGGTATTGGATGTTTCTAAATATTTAACCTTCAATGAAATGTAAAAATTGATCCACATAATAGATGAATATTGTATAGTCGACCTTTTTTTTTTTTTTTTTTTTTTTTTTTGGGTGGGAAATTATCAAATAACTTCTCCCGCTCTGGGTGGAGCGGGAGGGCGTGTCAGACTCTTACTGACTAAAACCCACCCGTGTTCCTTCGGTTGCCCTGTTGCCGGGGGCCACGATGTCCCCATCGGTTTTCTTCGAACCCCCGGCAGGCATTGGCCCTAACGGACCCCGTCAATTCTGCTGACATCTCTTTGAGGCGCGCGTGGAACACAACGCGCCGTCGACCCGGGCTTGGTCCTTATCGGACGGCGAGCTACCCATTGCTCACCGTCCGCAAGCCCGCGCCTACGGTGGCCGGAAATCGGCTCGCGATTCCCGCCCCGGGCGTCTCCTCCTGCGGCGGTTAGGGGCGTGAGGGCGCGAAATTTGCCTCTCCCTCACGCGTTCCGCCTCCTCCTTCGTTGTATAGTCGACCTTACTTGCTTATCACCCTAAAGTTGAATGTCAATTACACGTCATAAAACGACAAGGCGGATTTGTTTATATGACAGTTACATAATTTCAAGCTTAGTGAATTTTCAACTTACTGGGAATTCTTGTTAAAAGTAAAGCAATTCTGAGGCAGACATAGGCATCAATAGCTTCAGAAGATAATAATGATACAATGAACTTGTGAAACATTAAAGACTACTTAGACGATAGACAACTGCACCGCTTCACGCTGCATGTTGCGTGTCAACGATCTGAATGAACGCCCGTGGATGCATTTTCTGTGTTGGACTGTGCGTGTTTTCTATACAAACGGAGATACTTACAAGCAACGTTAAAACACGCATTCACGCGCTACGCTGCGTGGTGCGTGACAGTGTGTTAATCGCCTTAATCATAATCTGGCTATAATGTTCCCACTGCTGGGACTCAGGCCTCCTCTCTGTGAAACGGACCACCATGAAAGACCACTTATTCGATCAAAAAGTAAGAGTTTGCAAAAAGAGCAACACTTACAGTGATTAAGTTAATTCACGCCGCATGCAGCGTAGGCATTTCAACTTTGAATGGGCACTTGAATCGCCAACTTCTAAATCTCTACACAGCCATGACTAATGAGTACTTTACTCACTTTTACTGCACTTTCCGAACTAATAATGGCACTTGATGGAGTTTTCCGAGTAAAAACAGCCCGGGATGGCTACATCGTCGAACTTGCTAACTGTGCGCTGTTGCTCATTCGAAATACCCCATTATGTTGTCACTAGCTCTATCATTCGATTTCATCTGTGATGAAGTTGTTTTTGAGTAGGTATAAACGTTTTTATTAATATCTGGTATAAATACTCCGATAGCCATTTAACTACAGGACATAGTTACTGGACTTAATGTAGGTACAGTAAGCGCTCAAAAGTGCATGAGCACGCTAAGAGTCATATTGCTGTGAACACGCGGTATAGCTCGTACATTTGTATGTGTAAGCAACACGATACACACACCACAGATAACGCAGTTACACGAAACAACAATATATTTCCGTCGCTTTAAACATGCTAGCACACACGCACTATGCGCGTGAACTTGACCAGTTAATGGCATTGCTAAAATTCGATATTAACTTAACAAGTGCAGATAGCAGAAAGCGTTAAGCGTTGGTATGGAATTCAAAGTGCCTCAGGTTCTAATCTCGTGAAACACAGTGCGGTTTTTTGCAAATATTATTATTTTTGTTTTCGATAATAATATTTTTTAAATATTGCTGCTTTTTTATGTTGTTATTGCAATAAAGGTTTTAGAATAAAAAATGCGTGATATATGATAACAAAATTTAAAAAAATATGTTTATTCATTATATTTATTTTACATAAGTTAATAAACTGCTACAATTATTTATCATTACTTCAGCTGAATAAGATGTGAAATAGATGTCAAGAAACTTAGAAGCAGTTTGTATTATTTAGACATATTTAAATTATGAAATATTTTAAATTTTTAATGGATTTTTTCACCATAAATATTAAGCTTTGATCATGGTCGAAGTAATTAAGTAATAAATAAGAATATTAGACTACTTAAAATGTAAAAAACTACTTACAGAATAGGTAATTTTAAGGTTAAATATGGGCAGTTTGTTTATATTTTATTTGTATTAATTATTTTACATTTTATTTGACTTTAGTAAATATTGGTTGTTATTGAGGTTAAAGCTTAAGTATTCATTTTCTTTACGAAAAGAAGATTGAAACTAAACCTCAAATTTTTATCCTAAAATAATACTATTACTAAAATAATATTAAACAATTTCGGTATATCTGCAAGAAATACGACAAACACCCTATTGAAACGTGCTTAAAAAATTCGTTACCATAAATTCATGCAATAACGAATCTGTTGTTTATTAAGTTGGTACGGTCAATATTTTAAGGTCAAAAACGGTTTTCTAGCTGGTCTTCAGTGATGCAAGCCTTCAGAGTGCACGGCGAACGGTTCATAATGACGTGTTTTTAATAATTCAGCAAAATGTCTCGTTGGTATGAAACCATTTGTTTCATTCACCATTTGACGTCGCTGCTACTCGATAATAAGCCCCTTCCTCATATCTCTTAACCCTCACAGTATTTCTCTAGAACAAAGAAAAACATTGTTTTTATTACACATAATACCTTATTATTTATTATTCACTAATCGAATTAAACCTCACAATGAATTTAAAACTTTAAAGGCATCTTCTGTCTCAACAATACCTCTGTTCTATCAACAATACCCTTGATTAAGATTTATGTTTAGTAAAATATGAAATATATTAATGATAACACTCACACTTAGTCCGGTTTCATTAGATATTCACTTCACTTTTACGCAGCGCAATAATATTCTCTGATCTGATCTGATCTCTTCAATATATTTTATGCCTGCTTTTTGATAATAATAACCACAACACTGCGCTAAATACTCGTCACCAATATTATCCACGAACCAAAAAAGTTCTATTAATTAAATACTCGTAACAAACTGCATCTACCCCACAGAAATCGAAATAATTTACTTAGTTTTTTGTGGTCTACCTGCTAAACTTTAATATTTATGTGAACAAGACGAATGAAACTAAAAACGAATGATGATTATTGAACTAGTCATTGGTTGCAGACAAAGTGAGTGTGTGTGTGTAATGTGCGTGTCTACAGTATTGTAACAACTTATAGAAGAAGGTCGTAAGTCAAACCGAAGCGTCAGTCTATTGCTTTGTGAGATTGCTCATGGACTTTTGGTCGGTACTGTACCTATTTTATTTTTGCTAAGCTACTTATTTTGAAGCGTCAATTTTTCATTCTGTCGTTTTTAGCCACTATACCTGTATTTCTCAATAAATTCACTCTGCGTTTGAACTGCTATTTCCAATATCCATTAAATTGGAAATGTTAGCGTGAATGCAGAGAGTTGTAAACGCGAGTAACTGACATAACATAAAATAGCGGAATATTTACTGTATTTTACATTCGACACGTCATTAAAAAATAAGTAGTGTTCTGATTTAATCCAATCAAGCTATAAATATTTAACGAACCAAAATGAAATATTATTCAGTATTTTGCATCCTTTATGATGCACTGAAACAAGCGAATGATTTTAATATTACATATTTTATGTCAGACCGTCAGTAAAATATGTACGGATCTGAACGCGGTGCCTTTTAAAGTGTACATAAATAATTTCGAATGTATTCGCTTTGTTGTTTCGGAACCGTCATGCCTACACGCCTAGGAAGGGTAGGCTGTAAATGTCACACTAATAATTCACTTGTGAACTTCTCATGTGATCAAAGCCTATTGGTCATTACCAAGTGACTATCTTTAACTTGTAATATAGGTTTTCCAAAAATAATTGCTGTTGGTAATTTTTGTGTTTCCTCCTTACAAAAACCTCTTGCTCGGAAGTTGCATTTTTCACAAACTTGATAGAATACTGAGTTCTATTGAGTTACCTACTTATAAAGTTATAATTACTATAAACACACTCACACCATGACACTTAATTGACTTCCAAAAGTAGGAGGTTCTCAATTCGACTGTATGTTTTTTTTTTTTTTTAATGTTTGTTACGCGATTACTCCACCAATTATGAATTGATTTTGATGATTCTTTTTTGTTTGGGTGGGTCATACTTCAGAGGTGGTCCCATATAAATTTTATTAAGTTTGCTTGGGTAGTTTTTGAGTTAGCTTCAATACGAGTACGTATTTTTTCCCACTTAGTATGTGTAGATATGATAAGTTCCTGTCACTGTTATTTACATAGCAGGTAGTGGTATTCGAATATGTGTTTTTTTTTACAAAAAAAATACAACCGACTTCCAAAAAAAACACTACAAAGTGAAAAATAATTTCGGAAGTCGGTGGCAAAAAACGAAAATTCTAAACCAAAGACCGACTTCCGAAATTATGTTTCACTTTGTAGTGTTTTTTTTGGATGTCGGTTGTATTTTTTTTGTAAACAGTTTTCATTTTTCACTTTTTTATTATAAAAAATCCAAAATCAAAATTATACGAAAATCAGAAAGGTAAGAAATCCTACAATTTAAGGCCTAGTCGTGTTCTATGATTTCGTTAGGCTGAACTGAAAGCAAACAAAGAACTTTGCGAACATATGGCGCACGTGTTACTGCATAACAATTTGTTTGTGTTAGCTTTCCACGAGGTTGATGTTGTGTATTATAATTGCTATAGGTAGTATTGGTTCGATGCTCGTATTTAATTAACTGTAGTCCCGATCCCATTGATGATGATTAACCAATTATTTATTACTAAAAAAATAAAACCCGACTGCAAAAAAAAACATAACTGAAAAGAGAAAAACAAGTACTAAGTATAATCTATAGAATTTTGGTATCGCAGGCAAAAGTTACACTATATTTCTGGTTATTAGTTTGTCCCCGCCTGCGATATCAAAATTCTATAGATAGCCTATGTCACTCAAATTAAGACGAATCAAACGACACCTCATATGTTAAAATCCATCAAGACGTTTAGGCTAAACTCTCGAAAAACATTACTCTCCTTCTGATGCAGTCGGGTAAAAAGAAAGAAATAATACAGCATGAAAGGTGTAGTCATATTTAAGGGACACAGACCATCAAACTGAACGAGATATGGTATCGAATTATCCAGCCAGTGATTTCTCGGGTTCCGTGGATTGTGACCTTAATAAAAACTTAATAGCCTAGACTTCATGACATATACATTTTATTACATAAAGAAGAAAGTTTTGTCTCCAAATAGGGATGATGCCTGCCATGGGTAAAGAAAAAGAAGCTCTATTTAGTTCGTCAGTCAGATAATAAAAAAATTATCGACATGTATTTTTTGGTTTATCATATTAATAAAAAAATACTTAGATAAAACGCATTTAAGACACACCACACGTCTACATTATTTTAGTTAATTGTTTTTGGTAACAAGTCAGAAAATTTCAAAAAATCAAAGATCCGTCACAGCTCGGAAACCATCCAGTTTTGATCCCTAGTTAACTGGACTTAATTTGTTGCTAGTGACCTCTTGTACGAGTATAACCCCTTTCAAGGAATAGGTCGAATTTCCCTGTCACCTTGTTTAAATTTTTTTTATGTGTGTTCGCGGATAACTTCGTCGTTTATGAACCGATTTTGGTGATTATTTTTTTGTTGGAAAGGAGATATCTCAAGGGTGGTACCATAATAAGGAAACCAGGATCTGATGATGGCATCCCAAAGAAATCGAGGGAACTCTTCAAATATTACAGGCAAACCTATAGCGATTTGGGTATTTTTTATGGTATTTCGTGCAGTTGCTCTTGGAGCACCATTTAGTTAAGTAGAACTGATGATGAAGATCACAAATAGCCACCGGAACTACTCAATAATAAGTATTTCACGGGTTGCGATTCGATTACTTTAATATGGTTGCAATGCAATTTATGCTCGTCACAATGCATATGGAGAAGTGGAGCTGATGGTAAAGTACCAGGAGAACTCCTCAATGATGAACGTCCCTGCATCGGGAAAAGCAATTTTTTGTAAAAGGTGATGAGCAGTTGGCATTAGGCTAATGTAACTTAGATACATTACAAATAGACCCACTAAAAAGCAAGAAATAAAAACTTTTTTTACAAAAAAAAACAACCGACTTCCAAGAAATCACTACAAAGTGAAAAACGGAAATCGGTGGCAAATAACGAAAATACAAAACCAAAGACACCGACTTCCGAAATTTAAGTTCTTTTTCACTTTGTAGTGGTTTTTTGGAAGTCGGTTGTTTTTTTTGTAAAAACGTTTTTATTCATTTCACCTTTCGCAGGTCTGCTGGAAGAAATTTCTTCAGAAATAAGCAGTAGGTACCTTTGTACTCAAATTGTAATTATGTTGTATCTAAATGTATTTTACTGTGTGTAGGTACATAAATAATAAAATAAATAAAGTTGGGGAGTGGTAGTCGCTACATCACAAGTAAGTATAAAATCTATATACTCGTGACGTTATGGCACATTTTAACTCAATATGTCGCCGTAATCTTTTGATAACGTATAAAAAGAAAAAAAAAACCTGTCTAATATTTTTAAATATCTACCCAAAGGACAAAAACATTTTTTTGTCATCTTACCTGTTGTTTATTGTAATGACTGTGGAGAGATGGTGGTTTTTATTTTCTGATGGAGTGTGTCCGGTTTTAAATCAGATTTCACAACTTTTTGCAGTAGTAGAACTGCGTTGCGAGACTTGGAGTTTTTTACATGTAATGTTTTTGATGGGTTTACCTATTTTCTACTATATTTAACGGCGCAGTAAGAGGCGCCGCCTCGTTTTGTTATGAAGTTACTGGAATTTCCGAAAAGGTCGGATTAGAGTGACACTGACTGGTGACAGTCACTATAGCAGAGCGTCGCATCGATGGTTGCGTGGCAGCTGTCTTCTGATGACAGAGATGATGGCAGGGGAGCCGCTGTCGTACTATGGCGGCATCTACATCGCCACATGCGAACTACGCATCAAAGACCTGACGTCATACAAGATCCTGACGTCACAAATCCTGCATCGCGCAATTAGAGTTTACCGCGCGAACGACATGATAATATATATGACTATCCGACATCAATCGTTGGGCAGTTGCCCGCCAGACACGACACCCGTCTAGTCGGAGGATCCTCCCTTTTCTATAGAGGATGAGTGAACTTTATATCCTCTAAAGTACCACGTCTACGACGAACTGCTATATTCCGGCACACTCCTGATGATATTGAAGCTGTGGAACCACTAAACGATGACCACTTCTGGTAAAGGCTATCCTGCGCCGTAAATTTTTTTTTTTGAAAATCTTTTGTAAAACTTTTTGACTCCATTATTAAATTATAATCTAATTTTTGGTTTCAGAGATTCTTTGCAGAAAAAAAAGACTGGTCTAGAACGAAAACTTCTAATTAATATCTAAATTGACAAAATGTTAGTAAATATAAATCACAGTTGAAACAAAAGCATTTATCATCTCAAAAACAGTCGTATTTGCAATGCTAATGGTCAAGTCAACCTTTAGTTGACCTTAACCTTTAGGTCACCAATCAACGACCACTTCCGGCAGGTTGATCAGATTCTTCCGTCAGATATTCATTTGTTATTATCGGTTAACAAAGCTATTAAAATAATCCATTTTCGTTTCATTTTGAGCGATACTTTCCTAATTTTTACAATATATATTTAAGCAATTTACTCTCTAAGATGTATACCTATTTGTAACCGTAGACGGAAGAAGAAGAAGTCCGAAATAGATCGTGGCCCCGGCAACATGGCAACTGAAGGAACACGGGTGGGTTTTAGTCAGTAAGAGTCTGACACGCCCTCCCGCTCCAGCCAAAGTGGGAGAAGTTATTTGATGATTTTCCACCAAAAAAATACTCGGCAACTTACTATATTTTTGGGATAAAACTAACCAGGAAAAACTGAGTCATAGAACTGAAAAAATAAACGATCATTAAAGAAGATCTTGGTAAAATGTGTACATAGACTTGTAAATAAATAAGTATACTTATGTAAACACCAGATTGAGAAAGACAGGCACAAATGGTATTCTGAGATAAAAGGAAAACCCTGCACCAGGTAGGAATAAATGTGATATTGATACAGCCGCGGCTTCGCTTTCCCTAAACAAACATTCCGACTAGTTTTTATTTCCATGGTAATGTGTATAATTCCAGCATTTCCAGCCCCTTTCTACATGTCTCCATAATGCCGGGAAAACCCAACACGACTCGAAAACGGAAAATTTGTATTAATGCGGGTTGGGAAGCTCAGCAAAGCTTTTATAAGTGATGAGATCTAAGTTCAAACGCTCCAAATTTTGAAGTTTGTGTTATGTAAACTCCTTGGTAGACCTTTGGAGAGCTTTTGAATCTCGAAGTTTGTTCGATCGACATAAGCCGCTGATATAGTATTGATTACCGTAACACGAATGAAATTCGCTGCGATTCAATAGGTAACACTCTATCATCATAGTATTTATACACATACATACATAACATCACGCCTTGTTTCCCCGAAGGGTTGGGCAGAGGTGTCACTGTAGCAGGTACACCAACATTTCGCCAGTTATGTTTAAGTCCCATGTAATAGGGGGCGAGCCTATTGCTATCAACCGGGCACAAATCCAGACTCCGAGCTGCTATTGAGAAATTTCAGATAGAAAAACCCAATAACACTTTGCCCGACCCGGGAATCGAACCCAGGACCTCATGCTCAGCAGTAGCACTTACGACCACTTGACCAACGAGGCAGTCATAGTATTTATATATGTTTTTATTGTATTACGAATGCAGCACAAGGCTTGGTTAACAGAAACAGAAATCCAGTATAAATAAAAAATCGGTATAGCTTCCAGGGGATTACTTTTTTCGCATTGCAGAACTAAACAATCCGAACGGAATTTTTTAGAGCAATATTCTTTACGACTATTCAACTGATTGCCGTCATGTTGTGGCGCTTCCAGTTTACCTCAACCATCTGTGTTCCTTTACGTATTAATTAATATGCAATATGTTTGTTATTTCGTAAGGGTTTCTCAGCACCCTCGTAATAATATAATACGTACCTGCTTAATATCTTCAGAAGATGGGTGCGTGGGATTTATTCACCCTTCTCCCTTGGTTAATAAAGATTATGCGGAGTTGAGACTTGGAAGGCGTGCGTGGCTGCAGCTTTCATACAACGTTTTAATATTCATGGAATTTTAAATACATAATCTGTCTACATACGCCCATCAGACTTATCTTCAGATTTCAATCGTTCGTTGTTGCTACATATTTTATGTCTGTTAAAGAAAGTCGAAAAGATTATCGAGTATGAAAACGGCACAAATTCAGGACATTTATTTTTTCCTTCGTTTTTTAAAGTAATCTTGTGATCTTTACAGTCTTTGAGGATTCTGCTTTGAGTTTGTATTCAAACAAAAGGCCACAGAAATGTATTTTTTCTTTGAGAAAAATGTTCAACGGCTTCCTAGACCGAGACGGCGCCCGATAAACGGCAATTCCATAGCTCTTTTATCGGCGTACCATTGTGGGATCCCATTTGCTTATCGCCATCAGTTAATTTTTCCATGACATAGCTATAAAGGCATGGAGATCTAGCTACGGGGAGCGTCTGTCCTTAAATTTTGCCTCCTTTGGGAATCGGAGGGTCGTCCTCTTTATCATTGGACCTAATAAAGTTATCGACGAACTATAGATGTAGATGTTTGTATTTATGGCACTGCCTACCCCTGGGAAAGGACTTTGTAAGGAGTATGAGAGTAAAGTTTATAGTACCAGCATATTTTCTAGAGAGGACAGAACGTGTAAAGTCTTCTTACGTAGACTACTTATGTTGGAACTTCACTTTTTCGACACAAAATGATGTCAGTTTAAATAAAGCATGTCTAAATAGCTTTACCGGTCAACTGCCCTAGAATAAGCTGTAATATTTTTTTCAGTTTACTTGTATGGCAATCGAAACTTTGAGTTTTCATAGAGAGCTTTAAGTTTCGATTGTCATACAAGTAAAAAATCAAATAATTATTTATGCTTTATGTGCGGAAAGTAGATGATTTCCAACGAGTGGCATTCTTATTCACGAGCGAGCGAAGCGAGCGAGTTTATAAGTCAATACGAGTCGGAAATCATCTTACGCACGTGTATCATACAAAGTTTTACTATGCATTGTGCGAGGAAATAAAAAAAAACCGGCCAAGTGCGAGTCGGACTCGCGCACGAAGGGTTCCGTACCATTATCTATAAAAACGGCAAAAAAATCACGTTTGTTGTATGGGAGCCCCCCTTAAGTATTTATTTTATTATTTATTTTTAAAGTAAAAATATAACTGAGTATTTTGTGAATATTTCAAGTGCCTACCTGTTGTCATTATTGATATCGAACGAAAAAGGGCAAAAAAAATCACGTTTGTTGTATGGGAGCCCTTAAATATTTATTTTATTTTGTTTTTAGTATTTGATGTTAAAGCGGCAACAGAAATACATAATTTGTGAAAATATCAACTGTCTAGCGGACGCAGTTCTTGAGATACAGCCTGGTGACAGACAGACGGACGGACAGACAGCGAAGTCTTAGTAATAAGGTCTCGTTTTTACCCTTTGGCTTCGACCATTGTCATCGCCATCGCCATCGCCATCGCCATCGTCATCGTCATCGCCATCGCCATCGTCATCGCCACTGACGCCATCATCATTATCATCATCATCTAATTTGTAAAACTTTTTTTAAATAATAAAAACTCTTTGCATCGCGTCAGGCTGACGAAGGACTTAAAAAAAAAGGAAAAATAAAAAGCACTAGTCAAAAAAAGTGACACTTTCCGCCCAGTTTGGCTACTTGGAAAACGCTGTTTTCGAGCACATGCATTGTAAAAGATATTACATATTTTTCATTACAGGCAAACTTAGGGCAGTTGACGTAGTGGAAATAAACAACAGTTTTATACCCTTTACATTACCTACATCTCTAATGTTTATTAAGGATTGAGTTGGTTATTTATTCTCCTTCAATTTAATAGTTTACATAGTTATAGTAGGTAGGTTGGTTTTCGATTTGTTTTTAAATGTGTACTAAAGTAAATATTAAATTAAATCATAACTAGGTATTTTGTTATTTTATTTTTATTTATTAAAAACTGATGATTATCAGTTTCCCGGAAAAGTTTCGTTGCAATGATTATTGACCTAACTATTCATTCAAATACTGCCAAAATCGGCTACATTATTATGATAGGTAATGCTGCGTAACATTTAATTAACTTATATTTAAACGCTTATTAATATAAATATTTAATTGAAAAATATTTGGCAACGTATTTAGATAGGGTATCTAACTTATTATTTGATTTTAATCCTAGTCGTTATTCAAATAGAGTGTGTAATAAATGAAACAACGGTGTACATTATATATTTATCTATATTCAGGATCTTAATGGTTTACTTTGTCTCTAACTAATCAATAATTAAATTAAAATCTACATGTACAAAAATTGTTTTATATACACGAATTCATGCAATTACTATACTTAATCTAGTTGGTAGGTACATAATGACCGTGACACTCGTTACTCGAGGAATTTACAAATACAATTAATATAATATATCTGACGAAATTCATCATTTTGACACATTCAAGTAAATCCAAGTTTTTAAAACTTCCACACTAATTAGGGTTGTTATTTATTTTAAGTAGCTAATCGCTAATTATATTTAAATTACAATTTAACGTCTTTGTGAACCTGTTTGACGATTTTTGCAATAATTAAAAATTGACGATCATCAATTACATTCTTAAGATTATGAATTTCATACATGAAGATCGTTAACCTAATGCGTTTCCAATGACACTGAGTAATGAGTATGAGTAAAAAAGATCGAATAAATATGATTTATTCTGAAAATGGGAACACACAACATTCCACGTAAATAGTTCGTAATATCGCAACCAGCACTCGCGGCGCGGAATGGTAGGCCTGTGCAGTGGTGGTCCGATATCTATACCCACTAACGTTAATGTCTCTATACGAAAGGAATATTATGTTATATTTACACGCACACACAGACGCACGAACATTTGGCACAAAGAGGCGTTTCACGCTCACACACGGGCCACGGCACGATCCCCTACAGGTTCTGAGCAAATATAGGTATGCGGAGAGATATCTACACAAGTACTTAGTAGCCTCACCTATTAGTCTCCACTTATAATATTGGTGAGTTCTTATTCTACTTATTTACATCTCACAATCAGTCGTAAATAGTTAATATTTTGGCAGATAATTTCCATTTTATAACTATTTTTTAATTACAGAAATATTGTTGTTTACAAAATAAATATCAAACGCGACATAACCATCTGGTTGGCACTGTTAAGTCCTAAATAGGCCGGACTAAAAGCTGCTAAAAATATCATGCAAAATGTAAAGTCATATCGTATAATATAAATTCAGAAATACGAGTCTAATTTCGATCTAATAATGTTCGGTTTCATAATGATAAAATTATTTCACAACCTGTTACAGTATGTTTTGAAGTTAATGACTAATCTACACAGAATGGATGAAACGTTCTATTCGAGTATTATAAATTAGGGTTCGAGATTAAAAAGGAGATATTGTCAAGATTGTGTCAAGTCTCAGTAGGCGAATATATTTCTAGAAGGGTCTAGAAGTTGCTGTCGTACTCGGAGCGACGACGCGAGTAGTGCGAGCGCGGGTACTCGCCCGTGTAACCGTACACTTGGGAGCCGCCGCCCGTCTGCCCGTACAGCTGCGAACCACCGCCGTATCTGTCGACACAACACACATCTATTAACATACATAATATCTACCCACATTTAAAACTTGGCCGACCCTGCCCCGGCAGCCAAAGTTTTGCCATGAAACAAGCAGCAGCGGTTTTCCATGAAACATGTAAGGCGAGGTTTCGCTGCGGGAAAAGTTTGTGGTAAAAGTAAGCTTTGGTCGTCTCTAGCGTATTTCATGGAAAGTTGGACGATACAAAAATTCTACAGTATCAGGCGATACTTATCCGGTAAGCTGGCCCGCACCTGCCGTCTGTTTCATGTAAGTTTTATAAATAACTGAGTCAGGACAGCTTTTTGTCAACTAAATTATCTTTTTATCTTAAAAGCAAATACAAATTCGTACCCGTAAGCATTTCCAACGGGCCCGTAGATCTGCGAGCCTCGTCCTGAGTCGGGCGTGTAATGCTGCATGTATTTCTGGAGCTGCGGTGTCCACTCCGATCGCCACGAGTCACCCGGGTTAGGGTAAGCCAACTGCTCGATGAAGGCAGTTGACATACGCTGGACAAAGAACAACAATAATTAAGAGATCGGATGAAATAATTTTAATTTTGAATCATTGGACTAGGACTCAATTTACCTTGCCCGAAGGAAGATACGGCAATTCCCGTTCTTTCACTGGATGCACGTCATCGAAGCCTCCCATATGACTCTTATCCAAATCGCGAAGCATTTCCTCGCTGAGAGGTATTGGTTGTTTCGCTTTCGCACTCTTCTGTCGATTAACCAACTGAGAGAAACAAAAGAAAAGTTGTATTACCAATAACAAACGCATAAATATCTTTAATTAATTTCCGTTCAGGTTAACTTACTACTGTGACTCCAAATATAACGACGAACAGAAGAGAAGCTAAAGCAATGACAATCACAGCGATACCCCACTGAGGCAGGAACGATTCTTCTTCAGGAGTTACAGGCGTTGGCGCTTCACGCTTAGGTAAAACTATACAAAAGAAATCAAAAGTCATTTATTTTCAAAATAGTGATACATGCTATTAAAATAATTAAATGAGAATAGTTGACCCACCTATGAACTCGGTATAAGCAGGGTCCATAACAAACTTTCCGATTTCTAGTTTCCCAGCAGACTTATCAATTGTCTTAGTCATTTTCTCATTGCTTTTCTTCATCCTTTCTTCATCCGGTTGATCACCTAACATTACGTCAGGATCAAAATCATCATCACTGGGTGCTTCTGTAACTGTTTCAATCACAGAACCAGGCCTGGCATCATGAAGTGACTTGTGGAACATTTTCTTTAAATCCAATGTGTCCACTCTTTCTTCTACCTCTTTGAGTTCAATGAAGTAGTCAACTAGAACAGAGCCTTCGCTGAACCCATCAATTCTAATACCCTTATACCATTTTCGTAGATAGTCTGATTTCGAATAGACAGAATTCAACTGGAAAATAAAAAAGATTTGTTAGGTATAGGATAGCTTTCCAAAGTCGAAGGAACGAATGTGTTTTTTGCACAGTGGGATATTCACCTCTTCCTTTACATCTGTGGCAAGTCGTTTCCATTCTACAGTATTGTGATCTAATAATTCGGGTATCCATTTGACTCCTGGAAAATATAACAGATTTAACTAGATTAACAGTTTTAATTTTAAACCGAATTCTAAAAGGAGGAGGTTATCAATTCGGATGTTTATATATATATATTTTAATGTATGTTCAGGCACTCTCACTCCGTCAAATATAGACGGATTTGCAAAATTCTTTTTTTGTTTGAAAGGGTATACTTTCCAAGTGGTCTCATTGTCATCAGGCCAGGATCTAATGATGGAATCCTGGAGAAATCGAAGGAACTCTTCAAATACTATAGGCATACCTATAGCGATTTGGATATTTTTTTATAGTAACTCGTGCATTTAGTGAAGTGGAACTGATGACGAAGACCACAGATAGCCACCGGAAATACTCAATAATAAGTATGTCACGGGTTGCGATTCGATTAATTTAATATGGTTGCCAAGCAATTTATGCTCGTCACAATGCATATGGAGAATTGGAGCTGATGGTGAAGTACCAGGAGAACTCCTCAACGATTATCGTCCTTGCATCGGGAAAAGCAATGTCAACTGCTCGTCACCTTTTACTAAGTGAGAAATAAAAACTTTTCCAATAAAGAAAAAAAGTCAGTTGTCTTTAAAAAAAAAAAAAACAACCGACTTCCAAAAACACATTAAAATGTGAAAAATAACTTAAATTTCGGAAGTCGGTGTGTTTGTTTTTGTATTTTCGTTATTAGCCACCCACTTCCGAAATTTAAGTAATTTTTCAATTTTTTTTAAATGTTTTTTTTGGAAGTCGGTTGTTTTTCTGGAGTAATATTTAGTTTTCAATTCAACAATGTTATGTGAATTTATGATTACGAAGTAATAGCCATTTTTGACATAGGTAGGTAGTAGGTACTGATAATAAAGAAATACCTGAAACGATTTTTATAGTGGCAGCGATGTCACACTCTTTTCTACATAATCCTGGAGTGGTCGGTGGAGGGGGAGCAGGTGTCGTCGTTGTCGTGGTCGCACG
The DNA here is from genome assembly GCA_949152395.1 of Agrochola litura. Taxonomy (NCBI): domain Eukaryota; kingdom Metazoa; phylum Arthropoda; class Insecta; order Lepidoptera; family Noctuidae; genus Agrochola; species Agrochola litura. The sequence continues at coordinate 15,859,509 of OX424493.1, forward strand.
TCGTGTCGTTGCTTCAGTACTAAATTCTGGCAGTGGACTGGTAGCAGTGGCATTCCTTTGAGCTTCTAGAAGTTTTTCTATCGAAAATGGTGTTGTAGACGGCGATGGCCAACCAGTGAATTCAGTAGAAGCTCTGAAAAGATTTAAAAGTCAGTCATTATTGTGCAATAGTACAAAGTAGTCACTATCAAATTATAGAGAAAAAAAAATACCTTATAGGCCAACCCTTTTGTATTTTAGGTGTCGCTGGAACAGGACCCAATGGTTTAGAAGTAGTCGTTTTTCTTTGAACTTTACTGCCTGGTCTTGAGGGAAATACCAGTTTAATCATGCCTCCAGGAGCTTTAGTCGTACTGCTGGGCGGCGCGGGCGCTTCATCAATATCATCAATAGTTTCGTTTAATTTAAATCCAGGTGGCAATAAACTTGAAATATCAGCAACTTTGAGCTTGATAAGAGGACTTTCTGCAGTTTCTTTTTCTGTCTCGTTTAATTTAAATCCTGGTGGTAATAAAGCTGATACGTCTATTGGTACAGCGTTTGCTGGTAATTTGAGTGCAACCTTTGGTTTTTCTGTCACCGTAGTATTTAACTTAAAATCTTTTGTCAAGAGAGCAGAAATGTCAACTTCTTGAACTTTATCTAAAATACCAGATTTCGAATTTGATTTGACATCGGAACTCTCAGAGCTTGGGGGTTTATAATTAGATGGCAATAATTTACTAAGGTCATCGTTTTGTAGTTTTTTGACGAGATCTTCTTGGGGTTTATTTTCTTTAGGCTTATATTCTTTAGGAAGTAAAGATTTATAATCTAAAACAATAACTTTGTTCTTCGCGCTGATACCGGATGATCGACCCTGTGTTCCATTAATGAGAGATTTCTCTGGTGCACTAGTAGTTGTAGTAGTGGTTGTGGTGGTCGTGCTGGTTCGTTTGTCTTTAAATGATAGTCTTGATTTATAACCAGCAGGCAACAGTCCGGCTATGTCATCCATCACAGTCACTAAGGAAGGTTTTTTCCTCGGTTTTGGTGTAGTAGATGTAGTAGATGTAGTCACACGATGTGCGAATTTTTTTATTTGCACTGGTAATGGATCTGGAGATGATTTTTCTGTTACGGAAGGAGACAAGGTGCTCTTTAATGTGAATACTTTTATAGGCGACGGGGTTGTAGTAGTAGTAGTTGTTGTTGTAGTTGTCGTACTTTCGGTAGTTGATTCGGTTATTAGCTCAATATTTTTATTTTCGTTATTTAACGATCCAGATAAAAGTGCGCTAGAGAGCTCAGACTGAATACTATCCAATTTGTCGTTAATATTTTCGGTCGACGAAGGAGTACTAATTAGACCATTTGTTTGTAGTCTAGGGTCTTTTGTTACAGATTCGATGTCATCTTGTTCTTCATTGTCGTCCGCTAATACTTGTTTCTTTTCATCTTGCTCTACGGTTGGGAAAGGTAAGAAACGAGCACCTGAAACACTTCTACTTGTCTGAACTGACGCAACTACAATCCAGTTCTCAGTTGTTACTGGAACAGATGCGTCACTTATTTGGTTGCTAGTAGGCGGAGTACTTTCTGAAGCCGGACTTAGCTTGGTTGTACTTGGTGCAAAAGTTACGTCTGGAATAGATATAGTGCCATTAACTACACTTTTAGTGGTAACAACTGACACAACTTCTTGTCCTAGAATAGACGGTGTTTCTATCGATGTCACATCTTCTTCATAAGCAGGTGCACTATAATCAGTGACAGGAGTTTCTTTTTCTTCATTATGTTTGTGTTCAGTTTGGTCTATTACAGTGGTATCAACAAAATGTTTGAAATTATCATCTTTAACCATCGTGTTTTCAGGCTTCATTACTAAAACGTCAAAAGATTTCGTATTGTTTGCTTTGGCTAGTTCTGGAGGTTTTTCAGGTTCTTCAGTTGTGTCATATTCTTCATCATAAATGTCGGTAGCATGCTCTATTGATTGTGGTTCTTGAGTGGTGTATTTCACTTCAGTACCTTCAAAATCGTCGTAATATTCCACATACTCTCCTTCATCTCTTGCGTCGTCAATTTCTTCATGATCTTCACCAGAATGGTTGCTACTTTCTGTAGTAGTTGTTGAAGTTGAAGTAGTCGTGGTTGTTAATTTAACTGAAACTTCTCTTGTATAATTGTCTGCATTCATAGAACTCGCGTCGGGTTTACTGTCATCAGCTGATTCAGGTTGTGTTTGATTGGATTTAATGACCTCCACATCAAAAGACCCTTGAGTATTCTTCATGAGCTCCCTAAATGAACTAATATCGCTTATGTCATCTTCAAGTAAAGGTTCTATATCTAGGAGTCCCTTATATTCAGTGGAAGAACTTTGATATAAGTTAGCATTCGTTTTGGGTGTATTGAAATTGTTGTTTTTATTAAATGCGTTGTTTGGTGTATTTTGAGAATTCGTGTTTTCATTTAAAGAAGGTGAATCTAATTGAGGGAATTGTGGAGTATTAGGTTTAACATTCAGTCTTTGTTTGATTGCAAGTTTATGAGGATTATAAGTGGTCACCCTGTGATGGTCAAATAAGTCTTGGTTATCATTTTCAATATCTTCATCGTGTGGAATGTGACCGCTTTGTCCGTTGCTCTTTAAGCTATTACCGTCAAATGGCATGTTCTTAAATCTGTTATTTTGTAGGTAGTCAATATCAGGATTATTTAAAGTAATTTGCCCTAAGAATGTTTCAGGTTTTGACGGATCATTTTGATACGCTACAGAGTGTATTTGTGGCTGGTCGGGCCTTTTAGTTGAGGCTGGGTGTACGAATTGGAAATTGTACGGTAAAGCTGGTCTGAACCTTGATCGTTGTGCGGTAAATTCGGGTTGGTTTACATAATACTGCGTTCCGGCTTGACTCCTGCCCGTTGGTAATTGAAAAGGTGTCGGATTTTGGTTGTAGTTAGGGCTAGGAAATCTAGCTTGACCCTCGTTGTAGAGCGGCTGCTGCACAGCAGGCGCAACTCTGTAGTTGTCCCCATGTTCGAAAAATGAAGGTGGGCGAGTGTTCGGAAATAAAGGCGGTTGAACTTGAGCAAAACTTTTTTCTACCGGTGATAAGTAATAGTTAGCATCTGAAACAAGGAAATGAAATAACATTACAATTCATAATTATGATATAGATAGATCATATTAAATTAAGTGGGGATTTCACCAATTAAACTGAACGCGATCAGCACTTTTAAACCGCGTTCAAGAGCCGTCAGTGTCAATATCCCATAACAATTTTGACACTGGGAGCTCTTGATCGTGGTTTAGATGTGCTGAACACGTTCAGTTTTATTGGTACAAATACGTCCTTAATGTTACAGTGATTAAACTTGCTGCTTATAAGTAAGTAAACTAGTATATGTTTTACGAAGTAGAAAGAATATGAAATTGTTGGCATGTCACCGTGCGATGCAAAATTTTGCATTGCGAGTAGGTATTCGTAAACAATGTAAGGAATGTATTGGGTATTTCCGCAGAATGCAGATGTGAAGAGTAGTGGTCGAGAGAATGCAAATCTTTGAAATAATATATTATATTGCTTTGTTGTAAATGCAGCATATATTTAGATAGCACGAGCTGCGCGACCTGATAAAACTAAAGATTTTATTGGCATTATTATAGTTAGCACCGGTTGGACAAAAGTCGTTCATATGAATGCTTTCTTTTATTTTCTGCAAATAAGAAAACGTCTAGTTTTATATTAAGATTCCGACTTTCAAGTTTGCATTTTAAAATTCACCAAATGTGTCGGCGACATTTATCTTTTATTGTCCCCTTATTGAATACCCTAAAGATCATCCTTCAGTTAACTGATAACGCAGGGTTAATCCAAATAGACTATAATACAAATATGTTGGACATGTAGAAATCTAAAGCATTAACCAACTTATAAAATTAATTGCAGAAAACGTGCAATTATTTAAATCCACGAGTTAGTTATGACGTAATATCGGAATATTTCACACGTTAGGCGATCGTGAACGTTACATGTGTACGTAATATGTCAACTGTACATGACTTTGATGTACTGCTCAATTTTATGGAAATTAACTACGGTTTGTTAAAAGCTCCGTTCTGGTTTGTATGCATTATGTATTTCGCAGAATATTTGACAGAGCTTTTTATCAATGACAGAATACTAATATTAATTCTTTGTGTTTATCCTTTATTGATTATTGAATGCGTAGTCAAAGAAATTAAGTCTATTGTTTAGCAATTTGAGAACATAAATGCCCAACTAATAACGTCCTTCAAGGCTAATTCCACATTAATCAACAAAGTTCATCTTAACATAGTAATAAAACTGTTCCTTAGTCCTTATGAAACTTATTGAATGATACATCACAAACCACAGGGGAAGATAATAAATAACATGATTAATAAAAGTGAGTGAAAAGTAATCCTATTATTCGCCCATAAACCAAGTCAGTGTACAAAACAACTCCTCACTTGTGGGGAACTGGGGAAAAACAATATCGTAATGGCTCCGGAGTTTGTTTTGTATGAATTTTTATTAGAGTCAGCTTTAATACAATTTTGTGAGTGAAGGGTATTCTTGTATCAGCTAATGTAAATAGTGAGGCTGTTTCTGAGTTTGATACATCGTATTTCATATGTTTAGTTTACAAGATCTAAGCTTAAACTACTTAGGGTCTAAGTGAAATGACCGTCCTCTGCCCAACCCTTCGGGGAAACACAGCGTAATGGTGTGTTATGTATCTATTTATTATATTTATCTATCAGTATACCTATTACTAGTTCGTGCGAGAAGTTCGTTTAATAACAATTTAGTAGTGTGAACACTTGATTTGCCTATTTAACAATAACCTCAAAGAAGCAGGTGACCTATTTCCTTGAGGTTATTGTTAAATAGTAGACGCCTTCTACGAATCCCAAGACTTATTATAGGTCCTGGGATTCGTAGAAGGCGTCTGGAATATAACAAGAGGATTGCCACGATGTTGGTAGCGTCCTCCTTTTTTTTTTTTTTTTGGGTGGGAAATTATCAAATAACTTCTCCCGCTCTGGGTGGAGCGGGAGGGCGTGTCAGACTCTTACTGACTAAAACCCACCCGTGTTCCTTCGGTTGCCCTGTTGCCGGGGGCCACGATGTCCCTATCGGTTTTCTTCGAACCCCCGGCAGGCATTGGCCCTAGCGGACCCCGTCAATTCTGCTGACATCTCTTTGAGGCGCGCGTGGAACACAACGCGCCGTCGACCCGGGCTTGGTCCTTACCGGACGGCGAGCTACCCATTGCTCACCGTCCGCAAGCCCGCGCCTACGGTGGCCGGAAATCGGCTTGCGATTCCCGCCCCGGGCGTCTCCTCCTGCGGCGGTTAGGGGCGTGAGGGCGCGAAATTTGCCTCTCCCTCACGCGTTCCGCCTCCTCCTTCGCGAGCATTACCGCTTCGCAGAAGGAGGTGACGGCCTGCCATTTCCTCTCGCTCCGTACCATGGCCTGAACCAGGGCCGGACGGGAGAGATCACCGGCGCCGATCGCCTCTACGAGGACACGGCGTTGCTCCGCCCAAGCCGGGCAGACCTCCACCGTATGCTCCACCGTGTCCTCAGGCCGATCCACACAGTTTGAATTCCATACCAACGCTTAACGCTTTCTGCTATCTGCACTTCGGCCTGAGGACACGGTGGAGCATACGGTGGAGGTCTGCCCGGCTTGGGCGGAGCAACGCCGTGTCCTCGTAGAGGCGATCGGCGGCGGTGATCTCTCGCGTCCGGCCCTGGTTCAGGCCATGGTACAGAGCGAGAGGAAATGGCAGGCCGTCACCTCCTTCTGCGAAGCGGTAATGCTCGCGAAGGAGGAAGCGGAACGCGTGAGGGAAAGGCAAATTTCGCGCCCTCACGCCCCTAACCGCCGCAGGAGGAGACGCCCGGGGCGGGAATCGCGAGCCGATTTCCGGGCACCGTAGGCGCGGGCTTGCGGACGGTGAGCAATGGGTAGCTCGCCGTCCGGTAAGGACCAAGCCCGGGTCGACGGCGCGTTGTGTTCCACGCGCGCCTCAAAGAGATGTCAGCAGAATTGACGGGGCCCGCTAGGGCCAATGCCTGCCGGGGGTTCGAAGAAAACCGATAGGGACATCGCGGCCCCCAGCAACAGGGCAACCGAAGGAACACGGGTGGGTTTTAGTCAGTAAGAGTCTGACACGCCCTCCCGCTCCACCCAGAGCGGGAGAAGTTATTTGATAATTTCCCACCCAAAAAAAAAAAAAAAGGCCGATCCACACAATGGTGACACCCGGGTGTTTCCTTTCGTCTTATCCTAAACAGGAACCTCCCGAAGCAGCCGTGTCCGGTGAGGACCTGCGTCAGGCGGAAGGTGAGGACGCCGTGGCGTCTCTCAAGCCACTCCTCAAAGAGGAGTCTTATCGCCGCAATTGTGGCGTGCCCAGCACGGGGTTGCGACAATCGCACTCTCCATGACGCCATGAGATCCCGCCGGAGCTCTGTCCGTTGTGCCGCGATTTCTTGCGGCATCGGAGTTAAGCCCCGGCGTTTCGCCTCCTCGCGCCACTCCCAGATGTGCGCGAGGACCTTTGCCTCCAGATCCCATGGGCAGATCCCATTTGGGCAGCCGTTATTGTATAACCGTTCACCGCTTTCTTAGGGAAGCTTTACGGCTGATCATTGCAACAGTCATTAGGACTATACAAATAATCAGCCCTTTTTGTTCCCACTGCTGGAAAACAGCAGGCGTCCTCTCTTTTGTTAGGGAGTGCGCCGTTATCTACTACGCGGGACCAGTGCGTCACATGTCTTCGAATTTTTGGTTCTAGGATATTCCGCTTTCCTCACGATGTTTTCCTGCACCGTTTTGGGAGCAGTGATGATGAAATAAATTACACAAATATGCGTTTGACTGGGTTTTACAACTCGTAAGTCAAGGCAGTTACTAATGGGCTACCACTGCTCTATCAATAGACTACACTACTGTATTATAGGACGGTTATTATGGTTAACATAGTTTACATTAAAGCATAATAAGGACGAAGGTACCTACAATAACCACAGGGATTTATAGCCACTACGTGCGAGACTACGGAACGATTAATATAGTGATAAATGGACATTCTTTATCGTAGAATAAATTTACCTTCTCTTTGTTACGCGAATATGTATGACGCGCATATTTCAAGACTCCTGCCATTTTATTCTGACCTTGTAATATATAATGCAGTTTTAGTAGACCTTAGCGAACAGCTTAGGTTCCTAATGGTTCTTTATTAGGTACTCGAAGCTAACACTTTTTTACTTGAAATATTTTTCGTGAAGAATAAAAAAAAATTGCCGATCTTTCTTTTGTTTTTCGTGTGGTTAGTGACTAACTTGGTGTCAGAGTTTTATGCCGCCCATGGGTCTCTGATTTTGCTTCATCAGTTTCTCGTGAATAATCTGTTCTAACGTGTTTAACGACTAATGCTGGCAATTAGGAACCTACTAAGATGTTTTGTTTTTCTTATCCCTAGATGAGGTTAATAACGGACGAAAACTCTTTGCTTCAAAAATTATAAAGGTAAACATGCAGGTAATATAAGTAATGAAAACCGGATAAGTCAGTTATAAAAAGGTACATGACGTTCGATTTGATTTCATTTCAACATTATTTGGAAAAAATAATATTAGAAACATAAAAAAAAATAAAAAGTGGAGGATAGCATATTTTCTCAGCCCCAGAAAACTTTTTATAGTTTCATCTTTAAAAGTTCTATAATCTTCTTTATTATTTTGGCACCTACATCGGCAAACAATCATATCACCGAGCAGACCGCAGAGTCTAATCACATTTTAAGACTGTTGTAGTTTATCACGTTCTTGGTTTCGGCCTGTTTATCGTTCCGAAAGATAATCTTGAGGAAATTACTTTCTTGTGGATCATATCCCTAATTAAGAATGGCGGCGGTGTTCATCAGGTCTCAAGTGGGAGTATCGTTGGCTTAATAGGAAATCGATCGGCCGAATAACTCATAAACTACAACGACTCTTCGACCGTGGAACTTTCAGGCCTGCTTACGTAATGGCTCTTACCCACTTTGAGTAATCCACCCACGTGTTCCTATTTTAGGGTACTTTAGGAACAATTATTTATATGAAAAGGTCCCTTGTTTTTCGTTCCAAAAATTGTTTTGGATATTTAACTAAAATTATCTCGACATTATGTAGAAACATTTTAATGTCCGCATATTTTGTGCTGACAGAAGTTCAAGGTAAGCTAATTAGCTTTTTTATATTATTATGTTAAGTAATTGCTCTACTTGCTTACATCGTAACCGTGAAATGCATAACTCAAATAAATTAAGAACCATCTAAAATCAGCATAATGTCCCCACAATTTGTCTGAAATTTTTAAAGATCCGTCGTTAATATCAAACTGGAGGAAAATTCAAAGCAAATTAAAGAGATTTATGCTTCGATTACACTTTAGGGTACGCCTCTAAGCTCAGCGTTTTTAAATTTAATATTATGGGAGTCAGGAGTGCCATTGAAAGTAAAGTAAATATGGATAAAAGAGCATTTTCATGTTCGATGTAAATTGGCGACCGGTTTTATTCGCATTTGAAATTACGAAAGTCATTTGAATCTTAAACATAGGACTGTTTTGTAGTTACCTACGACAAACCTACATAAAGACACCTTCATTTGCTGTCGCTTTATAAAGATTCGAATTCATTATTCCACAAAAAGAATTCCTATTGCGAGACGAAATGTATTATGCTTTCAAGTCGACGGAGTGTTATTACTGCATTCCTTTTATACGAAGATTTGGCAATGGGACGGATTATAATAACTGATTGCCGCCTGACCTCGCGGATCCCGGAAAATTTCCGTATTTTTGTCAGAACAAATTACCAACCCTAAATATACTCCGGCGAACTGATGGATTAGAATACATTTTGATGTATTGTATTCTTGTTTTTCTTTTATATGGCTGTCAGAACTCTTTTATATGAATGTGAAACAAGTTTGGTCTAAGTGAAAGAAATATTGAATTGTTAATACATTCTAAGTCACTCTTTTCTCTAAGTAAAAAAAAGCGAAGCTCTGTCGTTGACAGGTAGAAACACAAGTTAAACAAGTCTCAAAAGTGAAAAGAGCGTACATAAATCATAAACTTATCTGGAGCTCGACCTCTGAGCCAATTTCAACATAATTTCATCCTTTTCAAACATCAGCCCTCGCTCAAAAAGGCACACAATCGACAGGCAAGGTTCACCTGTTCACCTGATGAAAGAAATACTGTAACATTCACAGTACCTTCAATATATTTTCTGATTAAGTCTAAGATCGCAAGAACCTGGAATTTCCCCAGAGACTGGCCGAGTTTCGTGGTTTTATCGCTCATGTCAATGTTTATACTTATTCGCCACGGTTGATTATGAGAGCAGAGTTGCAATACCTACTTAAGTAGGTAGTAGGTGGAGGCGTGTGAGGTCCCTTCAAAACTTTCCTTTATGAATACGGAATGAAACGAATCGCTTATTTGGGCTGTCTGTGAGGGGTTGAAGGAAATAAATTACTTTGTCTTTTCTGAATGTGATCAGATAAAATCGTTTAGAGGCGTATGGATGTATGATTTTCTGATTTATTTTGCGCATCGAGTCTATTTAGAATACGTATTGATAGATATCATTTTTGTGCTGCATTCGATCGAATAATATAGGCTGTTGTTGTGATAACCTACTCAGCAGGTTCCAATAACATGTTATGCCCTAGCTCCGTTTTAGCATTCCCACAATTTTTATCATATTATTATAAGCCTGTGTTGTCCCACTGCAGAGCAAAGGCCTCTCTTCCCTCTTTCCACTTTACCCGGTCTACTGCGATTGCGGGCCAATCCTTTAAGAAGGAGTCCAGCTCATCCCGCCATTTCTTTCTGGGCCTGCTGCGTAGTCGTTTCCTGCTATTTGGGATCCACTGAGTGGTGAACACAACTTTTATAAAAAAAAAAATCATTTCAAAATGGGGTATATTCTAATCGCCAACGCTGGCGTTGGTTCAAACTTGCTGGCTCACGGTGGAATGAAAGGGCTTTCTGTAAAACAAACACATGTCAAGTACACGCGTCGTCATGGCAATCTCGCCTCCCGCAGGTACTCACTCACAGCGGTTATTCATGCTAGGTAAGGTACTCTCAAATTTTGATCGAGTGATTGATACCTATGTGTATTAGGTAACAAAGGAACGTGACGGAGATGTATAAGTTTGATTAATATGAGGGAATTATGGTCTTACGTAAAATGTCGACTCGCCCACGCTTGTCGTAATATTTACTTAATGCTAACATCACGCTTAGGGTAAGTACACTCTCTAATTTAAAATTTAATAGCTTATTTTAGCCTGAGATTTAAATTTATAAGGTATAATGACCTTATACCTAAGTGGCCCACACAAATTAGCTCACTACATTCGAGATTACCCTTCACATATCCACAAAATATAGCGCTTATTTATAAAACCCGCAGTATGAAAATAGAATATGATTCTAATTTTGTTGGCAACTCTTGCTAATGAGGCCATTGTATCAAAACAACTTTTTTTACATAAACTTATCCATAGGATCAAAATGAGGATCAGATGAGGTCTATATTTAGGTAGGTCGACAGTATTAGGTAACTCTTCATTAACCGAGATATACCTATGTACGTTATGTAAAGCAAAAATGTTTGGCAGAGACACACATGAAAAATTAACTCGTGTGTATGAAAATGGTCAGGATTTACGAGGCCTTTGGGACTGAATGTGTTATGTTATCCTTTAGCTCAAAATCTATGTTTGTTGAGGATCTTTTAGTTAGTGGGTGCCGCAAAATTGGGTCATCATTTTACGCTTGAAAACTTTGAAACTCGGTTTTGAACATTGTAACTGAAAACTGAGTCAGAATGTGTAGAAATGGGTAGCTTGACATGACATATTACCCACTTTATCCACAAACCCCAAAGCATTAGAAATATCTATAAATTCGACCAAATAATGGCGCTAAATGGAATTACATGCGACCAAAAAATTTGTCCAGGCTTTTTGCGAACATTTTGAACTTTCATTAGAAGGTCTCTTGGGCCTAAAAAACAACATCCATTAGAACAATAAGTTGTAATTAATATTAGGGGAGGGGCACACGCCGTAAATCGCAGGTAATTAGGCAGGCACACGCGTCGGCTAAGGCCCGGTCTGCACGTGACGTGTGCGGAAAGGGCTTAAAAGCTCTTTGTAATGCCGCTGGCCCGATGTGTAGCTCGCTTGAAGGTAAACATTTCACTTTTTATTTCCACCGTAAAATGTTTGCATGGAATTTTTTTCACGAGCTAAAATAAAAACAGGGACTTAGTATATGTTTTGTTTTCTTTTTATTTTACCTAAGACAATCTTATCGTTTTAAGTAAATGAGAATATAAGTAGCTATTACTGGACTCGGGTATTAAATGTTATTATTCACGCAACGACCCCAAAATTGTACAAAGGTTCATGTTTACTTAAGTGAGTCTGTAGGTACAACAACTTAATTTTCAGTTTGTAATCATAATATTAGTACTGAAACCCCCAGCGTTGTAGACGATTATCCCTAACATTAGTTTCAAAAAGTGCGCTCCCAATGAAGTCATAACGTGGAAACTGGATTAGTCTCTCCTCAGTGCTCGGGTGCCCGAGGGTTTAGGAACTGGATCATAGTCTGACGAAGTGTAATCCCTGGAGCACACTGCCTGCGCTACACGATCACAACTTTATCACTAGCGCCATAGTCTAATATCATTTAACATTAGAAGTCTTCCGACAAAATCTTCTAGCAATTTGTAAAATTTTGCTGTAAACCCATTTATCCCTTTTAGAGCTTTATTATGGGAAAATTTAACCAATTTGCTTCCGTCACTGAAGCTTATTCCTCGCTATTAAAACTCTTTAGAGGACACTGGTTAATCCATCAAAATAAATGGTTCTGAAAGATCTGGTTTAAATTCACCCTAATTACACGTGAGAAAGATATTTTTTGAGACTCAAACTAAAAAACTTTGTATTGCTTAAAGTGATTGCTCTGAAGCTAATAATAATAATAAGATTTAATTACTCAATTGAATAGATAATATTAAAGGCTAAATACCAAGTAAAAATGTTCGACCGAAAGGCATTATATGAACAAACATCCAGGGTTAATCTTATACAAATAATAAGCAAAGATATCGTCAAATGAACATTGGTAAGCTAATTTTGTATAATTCCACAATTACACATAGTAAATAGCTTGTGGTTCTATTAGATTAATGACAAAGCCGGCCTCGTCGTGAAAATAATTTAGAATAACATGTATTCTTTCAAGGCTGGATCAAGTTATGAATCCTTCACACTAACAGATATTCGCTATGCGGTCCATACTAGGCTATTAGTATGCAAACTGAGCAATCTGCGCAGAACACTACGAACCGTTATTACTACTCGCAAATAGACCGTATGCATCTCGCGTTTTTGTATAAAACTTAGTGGCTGACTGTACATTGTCCTACTTTAATACCATAAAAATTCTGCACGAGATTTCAGTTTCTTGAACCGCTAAGTTTAATGGAAATCTTGTAATTATTTTCATTGCATTCTAAATGAATATGAATAAGCAACATGTGAATGCTCTGTACGTGTTTAATACAAACATTACTATTCCTAACATGTCTCTTTCGTCTGTCCAGAAGCGGTCTAAAACCATTTTTGTATAAGATAAGATCCTAAACATAATGCCTCTCTCAACCCAACATTTTGCTCAAAACACCTTTTTATGACGAAACCTTGTTAAAAACTCGCCTATCCTCATTGTATTAAAGATAATGTAAGTAACAAACAAAAAGGAAGCGCATCAAGTTTTATAGGATAGAAAAGTTCCCCGTAAGCGAGGTAGAGGCGAAAAGTTAGTGGAATATTTAGAAGGTACACCTGCGTTGCAGCCGGGCGTTGCGTAGTTTTACCGTTTTGTAATATTAATGTAACTTACCCGTTCGAATTACCGCCGGTTTAATGGTTCCCTAATGAAGGGGAAAGGAGTATCTTATACGGAAAGGTTTAATTGCTCGGGGCCGTTCGTCTGCGGAATCTTCAAAAAGGAAAAGTAACTATCATTAGCAGGAACTCCTGATGGGAGGGTACGGTATAATAATTAGCGACATTTAACGCAAACGCTCCGCTTTTCTATTTTCCATTTCGTTTCTTTTATTTTATGTGAAAGGATGTTTTTAATATTATGAGGAAATTCCTTGGTATAAGTACCAACGAGGAAAAGTTAAGTGCAGTCCGTTTACTTGGAATGGGGAACAAAAAGATTGGATTCAAAGAGTATTTAGAACGCTGCGGGATATAAGTCTAATTCCTTTCAGGTGTTCCCATTAATTTTACTATTAGAAGCAATAATTCTACACGATATAGTGTAGCAATTTCAGATATTGCAAATAACTTCGATAGGTATTGATCAAAAAGGTATTACTGTAAGTCTAGACAGAACAATATCTAGAAGTCTATTCAATAAACTTTAACTACTTAGGTAGTATAGAAAAGTAGTTATAACCAGTGAAAGTTTATGAGTTTGTTTGTTCGTTCCGATGTTAGTAAATATTGAACTGATTTGAATTACTTTCAACAGCGCGAACTATACCACTGTCAACAAACTTCGTGAATTGCAAGAAAATGAGCAAACGTCGAAGAAAATTAAAGGTGAGTTTTGTTTAATTTCTTCATAAAGTACGAGAAAAGAAACTGAAAACTCCATTTTGCACACCTCTATAACGCAACATAAAATTATTAAAGTTTCCATACTTCAGAACGTCGGTAACAAAGAATAAATCAAAATACAATTTAGAATTAATGCGAGAAGAAACAAACTTTTGCAAAGTTTTCCCAAATTACTGTTTCATTATATTCACACTAGCGGCCGACTCTGACTTCGCTCGCACTTACTTTCGCTTGATATTTTCCAACCCCATTTAGAATGACAGGTAACAGAGTGCAAAGCACAAGTAATAAGCTTGTCAAAAATTTGATAAAGGTTCAATCGAGTGAAATTAGCTTGGACAGGTACACAGAACGGGGAAAATGTAAATCAAAATGCTATACCCGACTCTATTGATCCTTGTTAATAAGATGATATTTACACAAGCTTTGATATTTTATATAGGTTAGTAGATATAGACAGACAGACATCAATAGAAATGGTATCATGAAAATGTAAATAGCGTCAAATTAATATTCTGTACGCGTGGGAATTTTAGATATATGAGCAACATACGCAAAATATTTTGATCCACATACTCAGTGTAGTATATGAGGGGGCTCCACATTGAGCCACTTGATCCCTAATTAAGTAGGGCCCTCACGTACGCACCTCTGCAAACCTTTGAATAAGAGATGTTCGGAGCCCACACGATCATAGTTTTATACACCGGTGTCACATAAATTGCCTTTCGAAATGTCAATTACTTATTGATTAAAGTCTAACACAGACGAGACAGAGTAACTTTCCCATTAGAGAATTAAAAAGTGGAACCTAAAATGTTGAACTTAATTGGGGACCATCCTACGCCCACTGAGGGTTGGAATTGTTTTAGATAGGTAGACATTTTACGTTCAAATTTCAGAGGACGTTGCGAAAAAAGCTCAGAACATGACAGATTGTGACTACACATCAAGCTATACATTTCTAGTATAAGCTGACCCCGCATTGTACGGAAATCCTATACAATGCGAGATCAGCATAAACTGGAAATTCTTGATATGTAGCAGTGTGTACAAGCGACATAAGCTTCAAAATAAATTCATTAATTTATTATTAACAATACTACACATAAACTCATGCCTTCTCCCATGGGGGTAGGCAGGAACTACAGCTGCTGCTACGATCCTTACATACTCCGTTTACGTTCATACATCTGATCATACACGCACGCCGGTTGCGAGTACTACGCTCCTGACCTTTCTGAAGAACATCACTAATAAGGTATGTCCTATAATATGTCCTTCTAGGACGGCATCGGCAATACTATTACTTCGATAAATTACTTGTTCTCTAGAACGTAGATAACGAACACGCTTTGTACTTAAATCAAAATCTCCACAGGGTCTGGTTTTCGTAATATAGCGTTATATAACATTTGAACGTACTACAACAAAGTAGGTAGTTATAAAAGCCCCGTTCACGTTTTATGGTACATTTAACAAAGGTACGTTTTTCTCTCAGGGTATTTAATTTTCGTTATAGCAGTAACTTCAAATGAACTAGGAAATTCATTTCATTGTCTCTCTCGCATTTTTGTATTGTCGACTTCATCAAGTTTTATTGTAAATTGTTATTAGCAGTAACAAGAGTTATGTTGTACAACGCTCTGTGTTTATTTCGGTAGGTTTTTTATCCTCCTGTTCTACACAAAGAGTAATTGCAAAGCCTTTGAGGTGATAAGGCTGGGACATCGCCAGTTCAGACGCACTTAACATCGTTGATTTGATTTGATGGTTTGGTTTGATTGATGATCGATTACCGCGTAATGTGCGTTGCGCAGTTTGACAAATCACGAATGAAGAACTTCTATTATTTTAAACATTTTCGTCAATCTAGAACATTGACGCTGTAGGAAAACTCGTTGAAGAAAGTTTTAAAAAGGAATATGTACCACTTATTGCAACTTGTTTTTCAATTTTGTTTTTGTTTTTTATTTTTTTTTTGACATTCGCCTCGAGATTCGAACTTATTTATGAAGTATTTTGGAAAAAAAAACCATCGCAGAATTTCTAGATTTCAAACGGAGATAACTATTTCGGTATTTGTGTAGTAGGTACTCTGGTAGTAAGCCGATGATAGCATTATATCATATGATAGAGCCTGTAGCAATTTATCGGAAACTATTCCAATAACCGACAATAATACAGAATTGCTTAGTAGAAAAATCCAATTATACTGGAAAATCGAAACTAGAAGCTTGTACTCTACTGAACTAGAACAAGAAGGACACACACATTTTTAAAAATGGATTTTATTATGTGTCTTCCTTGTAAAAATGGAAGTTCTTTTTATATAATTTCTAGTACCTATATATCTAAGTATGTTTTGAAAGAATCAGTGCTTCATCAAACCACAAAATTCTTAAAGGAATATAATTAAAGTAAAATTAACGCTAGGAGCACTAACTAATTAATATTCAATCAAACGTAAATCGTAAGTCCGCCATCAGGTTCTGTCAGAAGTGTCCAACTTTGGGCGGCGCCTGTCCGGAGCGCGTCTTATCTCCAAATCTCCAGCTTTAACAGCAATTTTGCGAGGTTAAAACAAAACTCGAGGACCATTGCTACCCTGATATCCCCCTCTTTTGTCTTACCAATGCTGTTCTTAAGTGCATTTGGTAAACTTGAGATCCGACGTAATATCCTCGAACAATTCGTACCAAGGTTTCACAGACCTTAAGTTTCAATTTACCGGAAACTCTAAAATAATTGACCTACATTTTAACATTGAGGGAGTTCCGATTAATTTTGCTAACGAATGAGTTAATTTCATGCAGAAACATGACAATATTAAAATGGAATTGTGGACATGCACAATTTCATTTAATTTAACATGGCTACAATCAATTTCCGTATTGTTAATCAAAATATTCGAAATGTCAGCTTTGAATTGTGGTAACTGCAATTTATTAATATTTTAATAGAATTTACCGTATTTCTAAAGTCACAATGGTTGATTTCAATATTTTCCATGCGCTCACCGCAGCTTCAAACGCGGGAATGGTAATAAATTATTTGTCAAGACAAGAAATGAAAATCTGTAGAAAGAAAATTGTTGAAGTATTAACAAGGAATAAATTCAGCTTTTCCTCAGCAATTTCTTTGTCACTAAAGTTTTTACTTATATTCTGCGTTCTCTGCTGAAAATTTTCTTCAAGACCATACCTAGACATTTTAAAACGTCATAAATTAAGTAGTATGCTACTAAATTATTACCTACTAGCTTCTGCTCACGACTTCGTTCACGTAGAAGTCGATATGATAGAAGCTGATAATGTAGCTATATATAGGTGAAATAATTTTTAAAATCGGTTAAGTACTTTTTGAGTTTATCCATTACAAACAAACATACAAAAAATCAAATCTTTTCTCTTTATAATATTATTATTAATTAATAATAATAATTTAGATCTAGTTAGCCCAGATCAGATTCGATCAAAAGAAAAACCAGAAACTATTCGTTACTTGGTCATATTTTTTATTATTATACGGTGCTTATTGTAATACGGTGTCAAAATGTCATAGCTATGTCCGAAATAAAAAACTCGCTTTTTATGTTTAAGTTGCGACATGTTTAACAAAACTATCAGCTAACCGTATCTTTTTCCTGCCATTTTGACATCTTCTCTGTAATTACGACTACCCTTCTGCCAATAAATATAAATGATTGAGTAGCGAAGATTTTCCTAAATTAAGTACGTACCTTCCAGATCAGATCGAATCTGATCTGGGCTAAGTAGGTACTTATTTAGTAGGTACTTACTTAATTTATGATGTGTGTATGGTCTTTCAGAACGTAGTAGATTTTTGGATAAACCAAGAAGTGGTTCTAATTTCAGATTTTTGCAGGCTATAAACGGCAAGAAATCTATTTGAAAGCACTAACTAAAACTTGAAGTCAATCACAGGCGGTTGCTATTCGCGGCTAGGCACTTGAATAATAAATAAATAGAGCAGTGACTGGGCGCACGTGGGCGCAGTCACTTGCATTGTCCACCCACGCGACGCTGCACAGCTTGCACACAATTTTTATGTCAATTTTTATGCCAGTTCTGTCTTTATTGTCTCCTTGTTTATCTAGGTTATAAAGCCAGTATTGACTAGAGACCTTTCCTGTGTAGGAAGGTAGATACCATGTTTTTCAAATGACCTTATTCTGCTCGAGAGACGCAATGTTATCTTCATACATAACATTTTCTTGCTCCTACTACACGGAGCTTTGGTCTTTGTTTACCTAAGCAAATTACGTCACTCGGAAATTCAAAGAATCAATAATTCGTGATGCCATAAATACATCAATAAAACAAGATTTTACAATCAATCTCTTTCATTAATAAATTAGCACGGGAAAGTATGTTTTGAGAAGAACACCCCAGAGAGAATATGTAATACAAACTTTGTTGAGGGATTAGCTTACATAAAACACTATTGACAATGAATAGAGAATAAGCCAACTTTAATCATGCTTCGTGTGTGTACAGACTGCCTTCTACACGTCTACCGTGCACTGTTACACAATCTCGAACATGAGAGCAAGTTGTTTGCGCCGAAGCGATTAGTTCTTACCTTGACACTGCGTGTCTTTTATAACGAACAGCAAGAACGCCGTGATTGTAACAAATCTCCAACGTCGCCTCCCCATTGTTGTGATTAATTTTCACCGAGTCATTGATACTGTCACACACACCACTAGAATATCCACTTTAGAGTTCATCGGAAGTGTCCCGAGGTTTGGAGAAAGCCATGTTTGGCAGTGAAGAAATTGGAAGTCTTCGCTACGCCATGCCGGTAGCTCTGTCACATCTGAAACAAACAAATCAAGCGTGACTTCATTGTTCTTACTAAAACTTACTTCACATTGTTCTTTTGATGAACTTTTCCAATCCCAAATTCCCATTAGGGAACTGCGATCTTTTCGAACATTAAAGAACACTATCTTTCTCTATCAGTCTTGGCACGCAGTGATCAAGTGGGTTAACAGTTTTATAAAAAGATTGTTATGGCACGTACATGATTTTAAATTCAATAGAGTTGCTGGATGTGTCATTTATCCTCATTTTTGTTAAACATCTTTCTTAATTTAACGCAATATCTTTTTAAGTCTAATATGCCTAATACCCAATTGAACGACTCAAGAGTCGAGCTATTCATTCAACCACAATATTTGTTACTAAATAATTATGATAAGTCAACTACTACCCGACCCTAAGCTCTCGCAATCAATAAACCCTATAATTGAGAGGTATCCAATCAGCGATCCTGAGACGAGGTGTCATTTTTTTTTTTTTTTTTTTTAATTGGCCTCTCGCAGTTTTGACCACTAAGGTCATGGCTGCTTAACCGAACTTTTCCTGTGGTGGCCTTAAGCTTCTACACTTAGAGCCTCCAGCCAGGAGCTTTTAACTATTCTAAATTAAAACTAAGCGAATGCTCGCTAAGGGCACCCCCTGTGGGGTACGAACCTCGGCTTAGGGCATCGCTGAGGGGAGGACAGCAAGAAGGGACAGGCTGGATCAAATTTATATTTTCATCATGATTATTATGCGGGGTATTTAAAGCTACGTGCTCAGCTGCAACAACTGCTGGCACCTCGTTTTCGAGCAAGGGTCGGGGAGGAGTTTCATTGACTCGGGGACGCGGTCGCGATCGCAAAGGACCTCGGCGGCGAGGTCGGAATGACGGGAGGCGTCTGTTTTTGTATACTGTACTGGTGGCCCTATTCTGCTCCTGGAGGAGTGTAATGGGGTCATCTGGGTCGGAAAGAGTATGCCTCGGTCGGCGAATCTGACTGATACGGGAAGGGATGTAGTCGGCTGACTCGACAATCAGAGGATTGCGATGTTTGGGAGCGGAGTCAAAGTAACTCTTGGACATGCGTTTTAGGAATTGGCGGATCGTTGGGATCTTACAGTCGAGATGGAGGATCTCGTTTCTGACATAAAAGGGGGCTCCCGTGGCCTTACGAAGGAAACGGTTCTGTAGGGTCTGCATCCTATGGATGGAATGGGGTTTGGCGTGAGCAAAGACTGATCCCGCATAGGTCATGATGGGGCGGATGCACGCTGTGTAGGTTCGCAATTTGCACTTTAGTGACAATTTGCTGCGTGCATTGAGAATGAAATGAAGTCTACCGAGAGCGAAAGCGGCTCGCGAGCGAACCGACTTTATGTGCTCTGAAAAGGAGAGGTGATGGTCGAGTATGACACCGAGGTACTTGGCTCGCTTCTCCCAAGGGATCGGCTTGCCAAACAAGGTGATAGGTCGGGGGAGGGGGAGGGCTCTGGATCTCGGTTTTGTGAATAAAACCGCTTGACTTTTGTCGGGATTGACCTCGATTCTCCATTTCCTGAACCAGGCGCCAAGGTTATTGACAGCCCTTTGCAGGTTTAGGAGCATCGTTTCGGTATTGCCTTTACAGATGATCGCAGTATCGTCTGCGAACAGAGCCAAGTGCGTCCATCTGTGTTTGGGAATATCGCTAGTGAATAGGGTGAATGCGAGGGGAGCTATCACGGAGCCCTGAGGGACTCCTGCCCTTATGGGGCGGGGAGAGGATAGGGCTCCTTCGATACGGAAGCGGAAGGTGCGGTTCGACAAGTAGTCTCGAATGATGAGCACGAGACGATCTGGCACACCGAGTTTGTAAAGCTTATATATTAAGCCGTTGTGCCAGACTTTGTCAAACGCTTTCGCAATATCGAAGAAGACCGCACCTGTCCGTCGGCCTTGGGTGAGAGCACCGCTGACCAGCTCGACAATACGGTGGACCTGATGCACGCTAGAGTGCTGAGTTCGAAAGCCGAACTGCTCGTTGGGGATGAGGCCCTTGGTCTCTGCGTAGTCTCTGAGACGCTTATAAATAAGCCTCTCATAGATTTTGCCGAGGACTTTGAGCAAACTGATGGGGCGGTAACTAGTGGGCTCGCTTTTAGGCTTTCCGGGCTTTGGGATTCCTATGACCGTGGCCTCTTTCCACGTCTGGGGGAAGATGTTATTACCTAATGCACCATTGAAGATGGTGGTCAGTAGCATAATTAAATGGGCTGGGAAGAGCTGGACCACCCTATTGGTGAGTCCGTCTGAACCGGGGGCTTTACGAATATGGAGACCCTTGATAATCTCGTGTACCTCATCTGGTTCGATGGGGGGCAGGGGAAAATCAGGGTCTTCAACGGGAGGGAGAGAGGATCTACGTTCGACTTCGGCGTCGACCTCGTCGAGGTGAGCTTTGTCTACTGGTAGGGAGCTGGGAGAGCATTGAGCTTCTAGGCTGTCGGCTAGGCACTCGGCCTTGTCGATGTCATCGAAGGCGATGGTTTTATCGGGGCGGACTAGAGGGGGCATAGAGGCTGATTGAGTGGACCTGAGTTTCCTCTGGAGTTCCCAGAAGGCTAGATGGGTTGGCTCGAGATCGCCCAGCATCTTGTCCCAGCCCGCGTCACGCAGCTCCGCAATACGTGTCCTTACAGTTCTCTGTAAGTAGCGCATGTGGGCTTTGTTTGCGGCGCAAGGAAAGACACTGTAGGCACGAGTGGCCGCGTTCTTCTCAGTCATCAGAGCACGCACATCGTCCGGGAGTTTCAAGTAACAGGGTTCTGTTGCTGGAACCTCCCTTGAGCAGTCGCTCAGGACGGTTTGTA
Source organism: Agrochola litura (assembly GCA_949152395.1). Taxonomy (NCBI): domain Eukaryota; kingdom Metazoa; phylum Arthropoda; class Insecta; order Lepidoptera; family Noctuidae; genus Agrochola; species Agrochola litura. Next base: position 15,880,933 of record OX424493.1, read on the forward strand.
CGTGCTCCGTGAGTGAGTCGATCGCGGCCGTCGTGTCAGCGATTGAGTCAAATTTGTCGGGAATTGCGTCTAATGAGGGGGACGTGTTGGATTTCAGCTGAACGCTTACTTTCTTCCAGTCCGTCACCTTTCTAGTGGAGGGGGGATGGTTGGGGTCAGAGGGACCTATGCGGGAGACAAGATTGATGATGACTGGGCGGTGGTCAGAGGTAAGCTCGTGCACCGTTTCTATTGTGTCAATGCGTAGGTTTACGTTCTTAAGGAGCGTTAGGTCAAGGACGTCAGGGGTGTGATCGATTCTATGGGGATAATGAGTGGGGTCCATCGGAGCGATGATATCGAAGTTAAGGGAGGAGGAGAGGTCGAACAAGTGTCGGCCTCTGGTATTAGTGATGGAACTATTCCATGAGGGGTGCTTGGCATTGAAATCGCCCGCCATAATGACGGAGTCACTCATGCCTAAGAGTAATTCTAGGTCATCAGATAGGAGTTGGAAATTTTCTAAATCTACAGTTCGAATGGGAGGGATATAGACCGATACTAGAGTGATCGGTGGGTGACCGGTCATACCTAGACGGCAGACTGATACTTCTAGTCGGGAGAGGGGGGGAGGGTCCATAGGAATGCAGTACAGATCCTTTTTATAATAAATGAGAGTGCCACCCGCGTGACAGCGCGTCCTATCGTTCCGGATTAAGCGATAGTTAGCTATGGTGGGGCTACGTTTGTGGGGCTTTAGAAAGGTTTCCTGGATGAGGAGGATATCTAACTGATGATCGCGGAGGAATTCCGCGATCTCATTTTTTTGATTTATTAAGCCATTGGCATTAAAGGTACCTAATTTGAGGGATCGGGGTTTAAACCTTTCAATAGTGGCGTTATACATGATGGGGGGGTCTAGAGAAAGATTTTAGGGCTTGCGTAATGTCCGAGTACGCTTCGTATACATTTGTGATCTGCTGGATATCACCCGACCCTAAGGCTGCGATAATGTCATAAGCCATTTGCGTAGCCCTGGGGGTACAGAAGGTCATAAATGTCGACGATATAATGCCGAATGCATTATTTACGGGGTCTAGCTCGGGAGTGACCACGGGAGTGGGGGCGGGGCGCGGGGCTTTAGGAGCGGTAGCGGTAGCGGGTTTCGCGGGAGGCGCTGAAGGCGCGGGGGGTGCGGGGGGGGCGTAACGCTGGGGGAACGCGGGGGGAGCTGAGAATCCGGGGGGAGGGGGGATACGGACACGCGGGTCCATGAGGGTGTATAGAGGGGTATGAGGGAGAGGGGGGCGCGGGGTACCCAGGGCTGGGAAAGCCTTCTGGTGATTTATTTGAGACCAAGGGCTAGGCCTCTGAGGGCTTAGCCGCTCGGGAATCTGAGAGGAGGGGAAGGGTTGGAAGTCCCTTTGCTTTAGCTGTCTAGCGTCTAATCGCTTAGTCAGCTTACCTGAATTAGCCTTAGGGGCTTTTGAACAGCCGCGGTAGTTGGCTGTGTGACCCTCGAGGCCGCACAGCACGCAACTAGGCGGGGTTTGACATTCGTTTCGGTCTTTAGGACGTGAGCAGTCAGCGGTACCGTGGTCGCCCAGGCACTTTACGCACCTGGGTTTTGCGTGGCAATTCCTTTGGGAATGGCCATACAATTGGCAACGGTGACACTGACCGATCGCGCTATTTTTCCAGGGCTTCTCAATAGTGAAGCCCGCTAGGTGACAGATGGTCCTGACGTTAAAAATGGGGTGATACCCCTCGGTAGGGGAGCATACGACGAGAACCATGTCGTAAGCTTCCCCACCGCGCGAGCGATGCATACGGTGCACCTCATCGACGGGGATTTTTTGCGACTGAAGGTCGGCTAAGATTTCGGAGGGGGGGATTTCTTTAGGGATCTTTTTGATCACCACTCTAATCTGTCTGTCTTCTGGGAGAGAGTAGGTGTGGAATGACACACCTCTGTCTCTCAGGACCCTAGTTAGTTCCCTGTAGTCTTTCGACGATGGGACCTGAACTTTGATACCCTGTTGGGTAGATCTGGCGTTAGTGTAGGCTATCTTTAGCTCTACACACCACTTCGAGACTGCCGTCCACTTCTCCTTGTCCTGAATGAACACGGGAGGTGGAGGCGCGACCTTTTTAGGGCCGGAGCTAATAATGGTTGCGTCAGCCTGAGAGGATGACGCAATCGGGCGGGGGGAGGTGGGAGGGGAAGCTACTGTAGCGCACGTAGCGGTGTCAGTGAGGCTGACTATCGGAGGGGTGGGGGAGATTGAGTCGTCGATAGCGGCGACTTTGGCGGCCTGGGAAGAGCTCTGTCTCTTCTTCTTCCTCTTATTTGCCTTACCCGTGACTTGGGTGAAGCCTTCGTCATCCGAGTGGGAGGAAGAGGAGGAAGCAGAGACATGTGTCTTAGCCTCAGGGACGAAATAGGGATGGGGGGTCTGAGTGCGCGCCGTATTAGCGGACGCGACTTCCGTGTCCATGTCTGAGGGACATGGACTTGGACTTGGACTGGGACTGGGTTGGGGGTCGGTTAGATCTCTGTCCGCATGCTGCGAAGCAGTAAGTACTTTGAACTCGAGACCGAATTCATTAATAAGGGAGGGTTCCTTGAGGAGGACTCTACCTAGTAGGTCTAGGAGTCTGGCGTTATCGCTCCTGAGTGATGTGAGGTCATTTCTGAGTGACTGAAGGTCACCCTGAAAAGCCTCCATTTTAACTGATACTAAGATAGTCCTAGTTTCCTAATTTTCCCTATACCTATTTCCCCGGTGGGTATGCCGGGGATGAGTAATCCCTCCCTGTCGGGTGTAGACAGGGAGGATGGGTGCCTAATTGTGAGCCCTAAGCTTGCTTTGGCCCGTTGCCTATCTTAATGTGCAACGGGGTCCTGACCAGTCTAGTGCGCCGGGTGTAGACACACCCGACCGACACAGGGTGTGTAGCTGTGAAGGGAATACTGTCACCACGTGTTGACTAGGAGATCCCCCAAGGCCAAACACTGGGACCCGGCCAATTCACTGCCTCACCCTGAAGGGGATCAGCGGGTGTGTTGGGTCAACACCCCACTCGGCTTCGTTGGCACCGTATGGTATCCACCGAGTGACCACGAAACTGTGGTTTTACCCAGAAGGGGCCTAGTGAAGCTACACACACGTATTTTCTGTTATAGAAATAAGATAGCCTTGAAAAAGGCCGTTTTTCGATCTTAGTCCAATCGATTGACGATTGGAGATCGGATGTAGTCGGGTGACTACGAGAATCGCTACGTAAACGCAACGGAATATGACTCAAGAACACTGAGTCATGAACGGGAGAGCGCAAGCACACAACCGTCCGTGACCAGTGCCGAGCGTCGAGTGACGAGGTGTCAAGTAGCGAGCAAACTTTAAGATAGGTTCGCTGAGCGCTAACAGCGATTCTGTTAAATATTTATTAGAACACTGTCAGACAGCGGGCGCACTGTCACGCTACTACAAAGTTTACGTGACAGCCTTCGAAATTTGAACGAGATCGAACGTGACCACAAAGATGGCCGATATCAGCTGTCATTGCCCCGCCTTTGATGTTTTGATTTGCTTCACTTTGGCACGTTGATTCATTAGTCCATCACTTTAAGGGGTCTTGTTTGATATTGCTTAGCCCCTTGCTATTAAGTCACCTGTCGGATGTTTGAATTTGACACAGTTTGTTATTATCAATAAGGTTTACTTGAGTAGTCAGCCAAGTCAATTGAAAATTGCCAATTACTGGAGCCATGTATTTGGATCAAAATAAATAGGTAGGTCTGTTCTGAGTCAGCTAATTAATAAGTTGTTATTTGAGCTCCTCTTACCTTCAAGGAAACGGGTTAAATGTAAGTGTAGAGGTGACGGAACGAATAAGGAGCGACAGGACGGAAAACATTCCAGCGTGGCACTCGCTTTAACGACCTGATACCAGCATTAAGAACCGGAAAATATCTATTTCCGCCTCTCAGGAGAGTTACCAGTGACATTGTAAATATTGTGTTTAATAAATTTTATTTATCTTCTAGCTGTATTCATGGCTGCGTCTTTGTTAAATTGTTCTCGAGAGGAATATTATCTCTTGTTATTTACGCAGGTTTCTTCGTCCCGAAGGAAAGACAGGAACTTCGAATACTCTTGTACACGTTGTATTATATTTCCATTACAGGTTCATAAACACAGTAGGTACATGTTAGTGTTTCTTACGATATTAAATAAAAGCTCTAAAAGTAAAAATGCTAAAGGATTGGATGAAGGAATCCAAGGAAGAAAAACATAGTGTCGTATCAAATGTCAGTTAGTGTCAGGCACATACTTAAATAAGTCATAACTTCCTAAATGTCAAACCTAATCTAGTTACATAAAATCACTACCTGCGTTTGACAATTAATTGGATGTAGCTCAAATCTTGATGGACTTGCGTAATCCCGTATTTACATTGAAACGCGTTACAGTAAAACATTTGGTAATTAATATCAATTATGCTAATGACAGATTTATTTGTTGTCAGCATAGTTCTTTTTTTGCGCATCAAGTTGCAAGATAAGTTTCACTGTAATGCAAATTAATGGAGTACGTCATCATGCACACAAATTCGACGTGTAATGAATTTCCGAACAATGAATTCAATAAAGCCACACGACGTATCGCCGAACACTTGCTTAATTTGTAATCATTAGGTGATTACAGTAATTAGTGTCACTTCTGGTGATTCAACATCTAGGTCCCTATTATCATAGGTAGTGAAACGTGTAGTGACGTCATCGCACGTCACGTATAGAGTACCTATAGACGACGTGCGGCGTACGCGCCGGGCGAGTCGTGAAAGCGGCGCGTTCCGGCTCGACGGACAGTTTCTCGCGAACACATAGCCGCGCCGATACACGGTGATGCGTTAATATCTCTCTAATAATTCACGTAATCAAAAAATAACTCGAGAAATAACAATAGAAAGTCGTTTGACGACGAAATTCGAGAATTCGTGTCAAAGCATGTAATTAGAAAACTTTTTTCTGAAGATTCTTTTTTGAATGGAGTCTGTTAGGTACTGTATTCTATATTGAATGAATTTAATGAAAGGGTACAAAATTGTTTACTCGCGAAGGGTATATTAAAGTCTTTATAAGAAGAAAACTAATCTAAGAAGTAAATGAGTAACGTTGAAAGAAAACAAATAATCTTTTTTTTTTGGTCCTTCGGCGCGGCGGGGATACTGCATGGAATTAGTATACAGTTCTATACAGGGTAAATCGCGAAAAAAAAATCAGCTGCTCCCTACATTTTGACGAGTTATGCGAACATAAATGTAGGGAACAGCAGATTTTTTTTTCGCGATTTCTGATTGGTCCCATAGTAAAAGTTGTTCGTAATGATAAGTAAAGTCACGTGTTAAAGTTTGCGCACTGGTTAAAAACTTACCCTGTATAGTACAGGATAATGTTAATTATAATGACCAATAAGAATTTGTCATAGGTCATCAGTTAATCACTTTTCAAAGTCTCAATGCCGAAAACTTTAAACTTTTTGAAATTTTGACAAGTTATTACTGTCAAGGTGAAGTTTTAATGTTTCAGACGTAATGAATTTGCAGAATACAGGTGTCTAACTTGAAGAGGCGACTCGGATACAATGAAGTTCTAATTGCGTTTTAGGAGACTCGTTAAACACCATTTCAATATTGTCTTTGTTTTAAGCTACAATGGAAAAGTTAAGATTAGTTTTCAAATCATAACATTGATGAACTTGGCTTGTTCTACTTGATTTGGTTATAAATTATGAAATAATTATAACTCTGAATAAGATCTCTATTACGCTGCTGTCATTGATTTTTTAGTCTCCCTAAGGCCAATTTTGTGTCAATTCTAGAATTTCCATGATTTTATAACGAGTGTCCAACAAGCGAAGTATCTCATCATTGCCAAATACCAACTCGAATCTATCTATGTCAGGGTTAAAATAATTAAGTATCGCCTTCCTTCTTATTACTTTATTATACATACTAATCTATCCATAAGTATTATTAGTAATATTTATTTTTTTGTTTTACATTTTTCGGGACCCTGGGGTCCCGGACCTTTGGAAGGCGTACAAGGGGCCGAAGCCAACTCGCAGAGGCCCCTTAGACTATTTTTATATGGAATGAAGCACCAACTGACGATTATCCCTGTATGCACTATGCAAGTGCACCCAAGGACAACCCTCAGTTGGTGTAGGACTATTGCAGAATATGGAAACAAATCTATTGGACTATGGGTTTGGGTGGCTTAAGTTGTCTGGTGACTTGGAACTATGGAAGGACTATGGCCCCTGCCTAATCAATGTTTAATATGTACACGGATAAATATTAGTATTATTATTATAAATGCGAAAGTACCTAACTCTGTCTGTCCGTTAGTGTGTCTGTTACCTTTTTACGCCTAAACCGCTGAGCGGATTTGGATGAAATTTGGCACACGGATAGACCATGTCCATAACCCGAGTAAGGACATAGGATACTTTTATTCCGATAGACCTTTACGTTCCCTTGGCATAATTTCCGACATCCACTCGGATGAAGCCGCCTATATTCTCTGAATAATTTGTTTTACGAATAAATTACACGAATAACAAATTCATATTTCGTTACTTACTCAATATTCATGAATATTACTTTGTGTTTCATGAATTAGAATTATTTAATGCCGATCTGTTATGGTAATACCGATAATAAGAAAATGATGACTTGTGAGGCTGCGGGCTACGAAATTGATGCCGTCCTATCGTATTACAAGACCGGCTGCCTATCAGATAATGTTAATTGAAAACTTCGTAATTCTGTTTGTATTTTGTTTTCTTCTTAATTTTTGCTTAATCATTCTTTCTTGTCACCTATTTAACGTACGTATTCCTATAAATAAACATTAGGTAAGCAGCTACCTAATTGGTAATTAACACAGCAAAAACATTCCGCCACAGCAACTTTTAAATAAAAGTAATGTAGTTGCGCATAAAACAATATCTAACACAGTCAAAAGATGCGATTGAATTATTTATTACCAAATCAGCAAAAATATATTCAAAGTCACATTGAAGAATATGTAAATTAATTGACCTTATCGCAGACAAAATCCGCACAGATGAAGTTTTTAATGTCACAAGAACCATAAGTAGGAATGACGCCGTTTGTTATTAAGTAGCTTCATTTAACAATATTTTAGCACAGAAGTATTCGCATTTATGTCTAACTAGCTGTGCCCCGCGGTTTCACCCGTATAAGTCTCGATCCCGTGGGAATATCGGGATAAAAAGTCTATGTGTTAATCCAGGTTATAAACTATCTGTGTGCCAAATTTCATCCAAATCTGTTCAGTCGTTTTTGCGTTAAAAAGTAACAAACATCCATCCATCCTCACAAACTTTCGCGTTTATAATATTATAAATAAATATTAAATACAGTAGGAAGTTGGATTAGTAGGATAATAGGATAGGATTTTGAGTTAAGAAAATCTATTTTTTTTTTGTTTTATCGTACTTAGATATCGATGTGTAGTTGTGTAGTTTCACCAGCTAATTTAAATTGACCTTATATATAACTTATAGAAAAAAAAATCAAGATAACACCACCCACATACACAAATACTTATTTGTCGAAGAGAAAACGAGATTAAAGTATCAAAAATAAATCATTTGAGATGAATTTAATCAGTTCAAAAACTAGATGAAAAAGCCCAAAACAACCGCTATTGTCATACTATTATAATTTAAATCGGGAACCATTTCACGCTAGAATGTGACAGCCAGAGAATTGGTGTTGACAGAATTCTCATCTGACGTCATTGTACCCATTAAATTGTTTGACATCATCTCCAAATTCCGTGGGCGCTGTGTTCAGTAATTTGCAATTAACAAACCGGACCTGTCTGCTTCCACGGAACACTTCGATGAGCCATCAGGCTATATCAAGGTCGCAAAGGAATTAAATTCTTTGTTTGGTCGCTCGAATTTACATTCGCGCATAATACCTTTTTTAGCTTTTATCTTCCGCTAAACTCGACGAGTTGAGGTACTCGAGGTGCTTTATTACTACACAAGATCTTATTTTATCTAATAAACTTCTTAAATATAAACTTTTCACATTTACCGGCTGGCACTTAATTATTTAAAATAAAAAGTACTTATTCAAGAAGTTGTTGAAACTCGCTCGTTATAGCAATTTAACCTACGTAATTGCCCACCTTTAAAAGTAAAAGAAAATTTTAAATTGCACCGCGACCTTTTAACGAACGGTATTAAAAGCTGTTCTACCTACAAATTTCACAATTTCGGACGCGGGCAGTGAAATTTTCATTCACACTTTAGTTAATTGTCGATTAACTAAAATATTGAGACGTGTAGTACGTAAGTTAATTGCATGTGCGTTGTTATAAAGCGTTCTCGCATGCAAATGGGGAGTCCGAGCGTGTCTGAGGCGGACTTAAATTGCCTCTATTGTCGGCTATTGTGTGGGTTACAACACTAGCTGCACATTCTCACGGCCGAAGCGACCCGCGACGCATTACCGACGCATACGAGTATGTTTAGCCCAACACATTCGACTCAAACACCTTAATGGCTAACTAAAAACATCATTCATTTTTTTTACTAACTATTTTGTTCAAAAAGTTACATTAATACAGAGGTCAGTGGCAATAATAACAATGTGGTTTTCAATTTAAACCTTTCGAGTTTTAACGATATTATTGCAAAATGTAGAGCTTTGTTAAACACTTGTCGTTGATTGACGGTAACAGTAACTTTAATCGTTAAGTTTCCAAATATTTAAATAAAAACAACAAGTTTAGCCACTGATTATTTAAGAGGTATTGGTGTTAAAATATTACCAAATATTATGATTCGCTACAATAACGATCAACACTTGCGTAAAATAAGACATTATCAAAAGTTTCAATCAAATATGTGATGTGTGCAATCATTTCTCTCTCAACATTAATCCACACAGACAAAACTCATACAATATAATATAATAAAATGTATACCGTACACAGAATTTACCTTGTGTACCGTCAATAGGTGTGTACACATAAACCACAAAATGAGAGCCGAGATTGTGAGCTTAAAGGTCACAGCGTCACAGTACCTTTATCAAAATTAATACACCTATCTAAAGCAGCCAAAGCCGCACATATTTCTCAATCGAACCGTTACATAATACATAACAATGTCAAGCCAAAGACTCGGTCACAAAGGACACAGACTTCGGGTCAACCATCAACTGTTTCAAGGCGCAATTTCGTGCTAACAGCTCTATGAAGGTCTATTTGACACTTAATACGGTATATACTCGTAAATAAATCACGATTCTCCCATAAAATTGGTATATAATGTACGCCCAAAGTGATAAATATTTAACGCCAGCGACCTCTGTGCTTTATTGGTGATAAAAACAATACAATGATTTTTAAATTTTAAACGAGCTTGTTCATTTTTTTAGGATAACTACTCGTTTTTTTAACGTTATATTTTTCAAAATGATTTTGGTAGACCTACCTATTAAAAATATAATTGAATTTACTCAAACAACTAAAACTCAGCAAAAGGCATCAATCAAAAAATAAATTGCTAAAAAAAAACAATCGGCACGACAGAAGTGACAACTTGAAAAAAAATCGGCACCGCGGTAATCAACGCATTGATGTCTTTTACTCCACACACCGCGATAATCAACGCGTTGATGTCATTTACTCCACGGTGTCGGTAAACTCCGTTACAGTGTCGCGAAATCAATGGTTTAGTCACATCTCAAAAATGCCCAACGCGCCTAAAGAAGTTTTCACTTCAAAAGCCGTACATGAAAACAAAAAGTCATCGACTACCATTGAGATATTACCTTCTTCGGTAACATGACTCACCTAGGCTAAGCGTACAACCGGGCAAAGGATCTTTTTTGACGATCAATTTTCTTCTTTGTTAATCCTGGAAACGTGTCAAATGAATAAATAGTGAAAGAAAAATAGTATTCAGCATTAGTTGAAATTCTGGTAATAATAGGAGGTTAAATTTTAATTTATTAGCGAACTAAAGAATTTTTAGCTTTGCTCCGACCTCGCTTTTTCGGAGTAATCTGATAAAATTATAATCAATCAGTTTTATTGCTCGGGGGATAGTAAATATAAAATACTTAGGCTATAAAACCAAAGGCCATCAACACACTTAGTAAGTTTTTATAATAAATGGTTTATGGAGGTTCTCGCCCGGATTTATCAGCGAATTGCCCCACTTTCAAGGGTTACATCGAGTGGCCTATTTCGCGAAAGTTGTCTGGACTTTCAAACGTCAATAGCCCATCGACGGGTACAAAACTTCTTGGTAACAAACAACTTTAGCTGGCCTTAGTTAAATAAATGTTAGGTTGGGAAATTTGAATTTTTAAGGTAAATTCAGAATTTTTATTCATTAATAAAAGCACCATCTTAAACGTTTTAATCTGGACGGTGTAAGGAAATGTTCTTCATTGTTGATTGTAAAATTATTTATATGCTAATGCAAGAATAACGCCGCGCTTCACTAGTTTGTCTTCTCATTTAAATTACAAGTAAATTGGTGCGCGTTGGCTCGAGGAAATAGGCTCTTAAATGGTTTCCAAAGTAAACTGGCCACAAAGACACTTTTCGAGCGTCAAGCGAGCGAAAAGCTTACGTGCAATAAGCAAATTCTCTGAAAGGAATTTGAGTACTTTAATGCTCGGCTCTATTCATCATCATCATCAGCCTATAATGTTCCCACTGCTGGGACACAGGCTTCCTCGCTGTGAGAGGGAGTGGGCCGTAATCCACCACGCGGGCCCAGTGCGGGTTGGTAGATGTCACATGTTTTCGAATTTTCGGTTCTAGCTCGGCTCTATTAAAGTCAAAGTCAAAGTCAAATAATTTATTTCAATTAGGCACAAAAAGGCACTTTTGAACGTCAAAAACAATAAAAACTTTTTACAAAAAAAAACAACCGACTTCCAAAAAAAAACACTACAAAGTGAAAAATAACTTTAATTTCGGAAGTCGGTGTCTTGGGTTTTGTGTTTTCGTTTTTTGCCACCGACTTCCGAAATTAAAGTTATTTTTCACTTTGTAGTGTTTTTTTTTGGAAGTCGGTTGTTTTTTTTTGTAAAAAGTTTTTATTTTTCACTTTTTAGTTGTGATACCTACCCCACACACATTCAAATACCACTACCTGCTACCAGTGACAGGAACTTATCATATCATCTACATACTAAGTGGGAAAAAAATACGTATTTTGTAGCTAACTCAAAAACTACCCAAGCAAAGTTAATAAAATTTATATGGGACCAATTTGGGAGCATACCCTTTCAAACAAAAAAAGAATTTTCAAAATCGGTCCACAAATGACGGAGAAATCGGTGGACATACATAAAAAAAAAAAAAAAAAAAAAAAAAAAAAAAAAAAACAAACATACGCGTCGAACATATAACCTCCTCCTTTTTGGAAGTCGGTTAAAAAATAGAATTGATTCTAGTCGCCCCTTCCAAAGGGTAGTTTTCGTATGGAGAAGAATGGGCAAGAAACTCCACCGTTACTCTTTTAAAATGTTTTACAATATTTTGTATACATTAATTATATAATTATATGTGAAAACGATGCACCTGGAATAAGATTACTATACCACAATAGGTAAAAATAAAAATGAAGCAATGATAGAAAAAATAATTATGTAATGGATACATGGTGTTCACATATTTACAAGCATTGTAAAAGTCGGTACCAATACGATATTCCTAAAAAAATTACAAATTACTCTGTACAAACCTCAAAACATAACAGTTTACTACACACTAATTTACTGTAGTGGTGAGACGTGAATATTATGATGAATGTGAATAAAGTATAAATCAGATTAATCCCTCGCCGAGTTCGTTACATCACAGACCGCTCCCCCGATGAATTAGTATTCTCCCAACGTAGCTTTGACCGCTAATGCAAGCCCCTATCCAAACGGCCAACGAATTTTATAAAAAATATCTCTATTTAAGTCTAGAATACACGTAGTTTTACTAGCTTGTTGTTAATAACATGACTTACGTCTTGAGTCTTCAAGTAAAGGATCAAATTCAACCTTTGCCAGGTCATCGCAACCTCGCCGTAATGAAAAATGTGATTAATGGCTTGAAAAAATACACTTATCTCTGGACGTCAGGCCGAAGCTCGGGGCTACGTTGATTTAAGATAAACCGACGTTGATAGCATGGATTTATCTGGTTTTTCTGTTTGTGTAATTATAACCTTTCTGGGAATTTAAGCAGCAGCCTATCGAGCTGTCTGGCTGTCTGCGTAATTTTTTTCTCACAGATCGTCTTTAATTCTGTCTTATCGTCCGTCATCTTTACATCTGACTGCGCTTGTTTCTCATACCATAATATTTCAATAATCTTCGTATCTCAGCTTTAGCTCCGCGGATTTTTTTATACTTGACTGGCTTCTACCATCTAAGAATGAAATCCTGGCCCAATTTTTGTAATTTTTCTCAATATTAAATTATAATATTTCATAACTGCGGCAAAAATAACGCAACGTGCCACGTTTCAATGCACACGGACACACATAACTGGAGCGTAATAAATTCTCGCTTTTGAAGTAACGCCAATCATATTATTTCACAGGCAAGACCAGTAACTGGTGCGCGCCGATAATATTTGTTACTCAATGGGATTACTTTGTGTGATCGTTCTGATTGAGCACAATCACCTCAACCGCAAGCCAATAAAATTTTACACTTTAACCCTTTTATAATTAAGTCCAAAATGAATTGGCGGTGTACAAAAATTGGCCAGTTCATTTGGCAAGCGCATGCTTTCAAATTCGAGTATTGACGTGAACGCCTGCCAAGTTTGGAGTGGTCAAGTATCTGACCGAGTTTTATTAACGTGTACTGTATTTGCTTGCAGAATTTTGCTAGATTTGCTTCGTGAATGCATTGAAAACTAATCAATCCATATAAGTCCAGTAGATTTAAGTATCGAAAGACCCTTGTGAATGTTTTTTTTTATCTTTTTTTTTTATAAGTGAGTGAGTCAAGACCATACTGATTTGTTGAACCCAAGGAAACCGAAAAAGTGTTCACAATGCTAACTTGGTTTTAGTTTTAATTTAGTTTTTTGTAATTTTAATTTTATCTTCATGCACCTTTCAAGGTACATATTTTTGTACCTAGCTTTAAGCCTTATGTTACATCTTTTTTTAAATATGGAATGCAATAAATAAATATGAATAAAAATCGAATGCTGGTCAAACAGGCGTGATGACCGGATTTTTTCTGAGAAAAACCCATTATAACACTTTCATTTACTCACTTTGTGGCCCATTAAGGGTTACTCTTCGTCCGACTGATGATCTACTCCTAAGCCGAGCACAATCGACTGAATGCCAGTCACTGCGATGATAAACCCTGAAGTAGTGCTCACGTAACCAGACATACTTGAAGATGTTTTATGTAATTACATCTTTAACGCAATCATAATTACTGATTATATACGAACAGCTAGCTGAAATAACATGTAATTTGGATGTAAAACAATTAACCTTGTTCCACGTTATCTGAATAGGAAACCTGAGTGTCTCAACATCACAATGGCACCATACATCACCGAATCATTAAGGCAGCAAACGCAACGCTTATTACTTATTACTCAATGCGTTGTTTGGCATGTCTAGAGCCGGTGCAGCCGGTTCGCAACCTTGTGCCCCCCCTTCTCTCTTGGCACCCCTCCTCCTCCCCCCACCGCCCTCGATTCACTTTCACTAGCTCGGCTACTCGGGCCAATGCTTCGGCCTCCCTCGGCCTTCCTCGGCCGTCTTCGGTATTTCTGTGTTCGAAGAATTTGAATAACAAAAATGTTTCCTTGTGGCAGCTTGATGGTTTCGCAAGAATTTGTTTGTATGGATTCGCGTTTTCAATGAAACGAAATACTAAACTTTATGTCGTGAGGTTGCTTCCAAATTGGATATGTTTAAGAAAAAGTTTCGCTAGAGGTAGACAGATACTATTGTATTCAAACTGTTTCCAAAAGAAACTATGTGAAGTATGAGAAAGCATTCTTACACGAACAATTTGATAATAATCATTATCTAAAACTAATAGCTGTTTTAATTGTACTGACGAAATACTCATAGAAGGTCAAAAATCTATTAATTGATTCCGTGACAAGTCTCCGCTAAATATTTCAAATGCCGTTTAACAAAAAAAATCTTAATTATCGAGTTTTTTTTACTTCCTTTGACAATTTTAATTAACGAACTAGTAATGCATTGTCGATCCAATCAGCTAAATGTTTCGGCCTTCTCATCACATTCAATTAAATGATATATATCAATGGATCGTATTAAATTTTATGGAATAATTTAAATAATTTAGTCATTTTGTCTGATGTTAAATAACAAGGCATCCTCAAGGTGCGGCTTAAAATGTTTACGTCACACCGAAACTGCGTAAAGGTTAATCTAACTATAGCCTAAAGTTGACCCTAAAAATAACTGGTAATAAGCAAACCAAACAATTATTTGTAAGCGTAGTAATAGTATAGTTTTTTTATTAAAAGTCTCTGATGAGCGATGACTAGCGCGTTGATGTCTTTTGAATGACTTGATGTTACAACATGTGCTACATACATCATGTGAATATTTTTTTTACAACAATTTCATTAAATACTATTCGCTGCATAAATTAAATACTGCGTGCTTTTATAAATTAGTTTTAGTTACAAAATACATACTGACTACGTACTTTATAATATTAATGAATCCGCAAACATAACCAATTACAAACTTATTTTAATTAACCTTTTACGTTATTGCGTAACAAGCTAAATAATATTTTATTAGGCAAGCAATTGCAGTTGATCCTACCACACACTAATTATAATTTCGTGTGCGGAAATCAATAGAATGTTAACCTGTGTAGGTAAAGTGTAACAAAAAACCAAGATGGCTGCAAGGACCGGTTTATGCAAATATCATATTTATGATGCGTACAAAATTACGACCGCGACTGTCCGAGGCGCGGAAGACAAACTGAATGTCACTTGATCACCTTCTGGACCAAACCGACCAGATAGGACGTCGTCACATACTGTTCATGATTAATAATATTAGGTCCGACTCACGTACGAATATAGGTATATACTGTTATTGATTCGACGAAGTTTTTGTCGTAAGTACCTAAGGTCTATTTATAACCTTGTTTCCAATTGATATTATTTCCACTTAAAAAAACATCAACTTTATGCAAGTGTAAATAAAGTTGATTTTAGACTGACTAGTATTGTTGAAAAAGTTATAAAAAATATGAAGTAATAGCGCAAACTGAACCTTATGTGTGGGCTTTACAGTTGTTTTTGTGGCACTGTGTGGCAAATAAATTGCGAACGCAGATTATATTAGACAAGCAAAATGCAGATCGTATTCTATGAAGTTTCTGATTTTGAATCAGCCACAATCTGATCTTCGGGTAAGGATAGAGTTGAATATGGAAATTATTGCTAACTAGCTTTTATTCGCGGCTTCGCCAGCATGCATGTCGGAAAATATCCCACGGAAACGTATTACCAGTATTAAAAGTACCCTATGTGTTGATCCAGGTTATATTTTTTTGACTTGTTTACTATTTTATTATATGTATAGATAATTAAGATTTTTTGTCAATCCCAAAGATCTGTGTTACATAAAGCGAAGAAGACCAGAAAGTTATGGAGTGAAATCAAACGCAGCTCAAAGCCGGTCAAGATTAAGAGTCACTGTGGACGCCCTTTACCCGTTCTAGGAAATACAGAATCATTAATCAATTCCTGTTGTACTTAATTTTTTTAATTTAAGACATTGAATAATCTCTACACCAATCTTTAAAGTTATGCAGGAATTAGATTGTGAATCGTGACGTGGTAGTCCAGAAACAACCTTACATATTATAAAACAAAGTCCCCGCGTCTGTCTGCCTGTATAGTCGCGATAAACTAAAAAACGGATTTTTAAACGGTTTTCACTAATGAACAAAGTAATTCATGAAGAAGGTTTAAGTGTATAATTCATTAGGTTTTGGTGTAAACTGGCTGAAATATGACGATTATTGTTGAAGATATCGGATAATGCCGACTTGGGAGCTTTACTGGCGCGCGCCGCATAAACTGTAATAGATACATAAAATTAATGTTCTGCAGGATTGTACATCTTAAAAAGCTAAAGATGAGCCACAGTAACCATTTTTATCTTTCAGAATTTGATAAAATATTATTATTTCCCTTTGACCACTATTATATTAATGATTATCCAATTAAGTATGTTATTTAAATTGAGCATTTAATTTAGATTAAAATATGCCTAAACATCATATCATTTGAAATAATAGTTTAAAGATATCACAGATTCAAAATTACGCGTACCAAAATAATTATGGTTGACGGCAACGCGGGCGCAGTGCTAGTACAAGAATCAATGACCTATTCCTCGGCTATTAGGTATGCGATCATTGCTTCACTTCCTTTTAATCCTGGTAATACCTTCCCGGGGGATAATTTCCGACGTCCACGCGGGCGAAGCCGCGGGCAAAAGCTAGTAAAAAGATAATCTTTAAAAAGTATCGTTTAGGGCTTGAATTGAGTGCATTGTACTGAACCAAACTTTTTATACCGACTATAAAATAAGAATTCGGGGATGACGTCACGCCAGGTGGCGACCGGTTCTGCAGCGTCCTTGTGAAGCGGACCCTCGCAAAAAATCAACACAACAAGAGAGAAAAAACTGTACCTACGTACATTCGACAAAAAAGGCGAGTATCCAGGCACGACTACGAAAAGGAATGGTACAGTCACGAGCATAAATACCTTACAGTTACGCGAAATTTAAAGGCTTTTTCTCGTGAAATAAAAATTGCAACTTTGAGAATAGACCTTTTTCGTAATAGAATGGTTTTGATAATATTATGTTCATAATACCATAAAATATCTATCAATATTTTTGCAGAAAATCGCTTTTGAATCTTGCGTAACTGTAAGATATTAACTTCATGACTGTATATCTAAGAGTTTTCAACCTTTTGAAAATGGCTCCACTGACTATCTATAAGTTCAATAAAAACTTATTATGTATACAAACAATGACGATAAATATTACTGTATATAAACAAGTTTAGTTTTTACCCGACTGCCCCAGAAGGAGGGTAATGTTTTTCGAGAGTGTGTATGTATGTATATGTATGTCTATTTCTTTGGCTCGCTCTCTAGCCTAAACGGCTAGATGGATTTTAACATGTGAGGTGTCGTTAGATTCGTCTTAATTGTGGGAGTGTCATAGGCTATATAATATTTATATATTGCATCTGCAAATACAAAAAAACTACATTATTGGTATCAAATAAAAGCTAGTAATGAGTCAATTTATATTATTTTAATAAAATTAAAAAGCTTGATAAAAAAACTATTGCCTGAATACCTCTTTTGTTGGTACATTATTTTACATGTCTATACATATATTATATATGTGTACGTAGGTATGTAAACATTTTTCCTGTATATGAAGCACATTCAGGTGAACTTTGCCTTTTAAAAAGAGTATATTGGCAGGGATAGCGACGCGAGAACTGTTACCATGGATTCAGAAATTCCCAACATCGTCAGTTATTAAAAATAATTCTGCTGTTCCATACATTTTGACTAGTTATTGCACTTTTCTATGAAACAGCAGATCCATGGTAACAGTTTTCGTCGATGTCCCTGCCACCCTGTATATACCAGGTAATAAGTTCAGATTTGCTATTTACTTGTTTGATTAAAATTCATGGAAGGGAATTGATAATAACAATTTTAGATTATCCGACCCATCCATTTCGGATAAGCCCAACTTTAAAGGCTTCGACTAAACTAAATTCTAGTAGTGCCTGCAAACGACAGCTACTCAATTATCACAACTAACCAAGTTTATTCGACCATCGGCTAAGGGACTAATATTAGCAAATTGTGTATAACGTCAAAAGGCAAAATAATTTTATCATTATCCAATACAAAATAGGGATCGCGATAACTACTGTACACGCTATTTTCAGCTTTATCCTTAAAATAATAAATGTTATAATAGCGAACACATTAAACTGGCATAACGTTACAAGAGTTGGCAGCTGTGCGGGATTTCGGCGAACCTCGTTTGTTTGACGAAATCACGTCGCGATGGCAGCGACTATCGACCATCGAGTTGTTATTACCACAAATTATGTAAATGTACGCAGAGTTATCAAATTAACGTTTCCCTCATCCAATTAGTGGAATAACCTCCGCAATACTGGAATCCATTCATTGAATTCACTCCGATATGAAAGGTGGCACCCATTCAGTGTTGCCAACTTGCCACGCTCTGTCTTCTAGGCTTTTGATCGAGCTAACTCACGTAACGATTTTGATTCAGCTTTTAACAACCAACCAATTAATTTACACAATAGTAAATCTAAACACAATGAAATATTTTCATTTGCGCGTGGGTTCAAGCTTGAAGGAGTTAAATCCTTTTTGAAATTAATTAATATGCCTTGATGAAAATATTAAATACTAGCTTTCGCCAGCGGCGTCGCCCGCGTGTTATATTTTTATTAATTATAGCCTATGTTACTCAGTGATAATATAGCATTCCACTGGTGAAAGATTTTTTCAAATCGATTCAGTAGTTTTTGAGTTTATTCATTACAAACAAATAAACGAACAAATACGAAGAATCTAATCTTTTCTATTTATAATGTTAGTTTAGATAAAACTGATTCTTCCAATCAACTAAAACAAAAATTATAATTACCAACTAATCAAATATAAATTGTGATAAAAACAAAAACTCTATTCATAAAAGTCTCAGTCTTAATTGTTGAGGACAGAATTACAACATTACGAGGGGATGCATTTAATGTAACAATTCTTGATGAGTTTAATTGAATCTATTACAATTTCAGAGCCTTCATGATCCCTCTAATGAAATCTGTAAAGAACATTATCTCGGCAATTTATTACGACTTGAATATTAGCTAAGTTTTAGAGTTATAGCACCGCATAAGAAACTTTTATATCCGCCTCGGCAACTTGCTGTCGGCGACGAAAATCGTTATAAATCTTTTACCATTTCTCTTACAACGTCGAAAATATTTCTGGCTAAATTCGTCGGGTAGCTCGTGCGAAAACCGTTTAACATTTTAACTTTGATATAAAATAGGTAACCGCCGTTTACTAACAACCAAATTACATTAAGGCGGTTTCAATTGTTACGAAGTCGGCGACTTTGTAAATCAATTATCTTGCAGGTTTCTTATTACTTAATATCTAAATGTAACGCCTACTTGTGTGTCTGATTCCAATTTGAAAGTTTTCGTGCCTTTCCTTGTTATTCAATAGTTTGTGTAATTGTTTTGTTCTATCAAATAAAATAAAACAGGTGAAGTTAAATCGATAATTCCACTAGGCTCAATTCAAACTTCACAGCCGATTATAACTCTTCGCTTTCGATGCGTTATTTGCTACGATATAAATTTAGCAAAAAAATAAGAGCAATATAAATATAGTTCAGATTTAGTCACAGCAACTTGTAACGCAGAAAAACGTCTAAGTAAAATATTGTGTTCCTTATTTCGTCAGAAAATAACAAAGCATTTTGTACGGCACTGAAATTTCGTTTAAATTAATAGTTTGATGAATTAATTGGTCGCTTATATTCTTTGTCATATAATAAACTGTTCCTTGTTCCTATGTTTTTAAAATGGTTATTATAGCAATTAGATGCAAATGTTTTTACGTCAATAAAATCAGAGTATAATAAAAAAATAGTGAGGTCATATATCTACATATCACAGAGCGTTCGGCCTTGCTGTGTCGTGGCTTATTTATGTAGGAATTTCTTCCACAAAGAATATGTATCACCTACAATAATCTCTTTCTAGATACGCCTTAACCGAAGAAAAGCAAGTCTTGAACACGAAGCTAGTAAACGTCTACTTGTGACACAAAGAAAATGATGAAAACTTATTTTCCTTCACTTTTTTGCTCATATATTTTTCTAGCCATCTCCAAATTAATTATTTCTGTGACGAAATCACGTCATGGTTTATCGTGCAACCATAAAGTTGCTCCGGTTTATTTTTTGTTCTTTTTTGGTCTCTTTCAACCTTTAAGGTCCATGTTTGGCGGAGAGAAACGTGAACTAATATTCGTTTTGCCTCGAGCGGTTGCCTGACAAAAGACTTGGTTTAGTATTTTGATGGCGTTTGAACCCACTAATAATACTGACAAAGGATCTGCGACAAACAATATAGGTACTTGGTTAGACTTTCATCGTCAAAATGTGTGAAATAACGCGAAAGACCCTCAAAATGTCGAGTATCAAACTTTCGTCGCTTGTGTACAAAGGGCCTAAAAGGGGAGGTTTGACTTTTTCCCTTCTGATCTGCATGAACCCATCAACGAAAACAAAACAACAAAACAAATACGCGAGGGCTTCGTAAAAGCCGTCACATAAATACTTCGCTTGTGTTTTACATTCCTTCGCTTCCCGGATGCAATCGATCTTGAACGCGACTGAATGCTGCTTTATTCGCACTCATTTTTATAGTTATGGAAAATGGAAAAGTCAATACACTTTTTAGATGTAACGTTTTTTGGATCAATTGAACAACTTAGAATAACGTTAGGTTTTGTGATGAATAAATAATGTTTGACGACTATTCAAATATTCGGAAAAACAGACGTCCAACATAATTAACCTCTCCGAAAACTTTTCTTTTGCTGAATTATATCGAAATATCATCCAGCAAAGTTTTTCCTCGAATGACCTTATTTCCAATTTAAGTTTGAATTGAAATACCACCCACATAGGTACTTAATAAAAAAGGTTTTTATAAAGTAATTTTCTACTCAGAACTGTCCATAAAACTTCGTCTACAACTTTCGATTATTTTGTAAATATTTGACTCACTTTGCGGCTATCTCGCCCCCAGGCTTGACGGCTCAAACCTTTTTAGTCATTCAAAATTCAACACAGGCATTTGGTCGAACTGTGTATCTACCTGACAACCGCCTACGGGCATATAGCACTAGCTTTTTTATAAATAATACTAAAGAAAATCTGTACCTACTATTTTTTATAGTTTTTTTTGCTTAAATGGAATTCTTGTATCGCATAGCCAATTATTATAAAATTAATTAAACTTTTGTCATACAAATCTTCCTAATCTTCATAAAAATCTCTTCATCAGACTTTAGTTCCGCAGATAGCTAATTTTATAGTTTCTAAATAATTAATATGTAAAATAAGTTGACAGTGTTGATTTAAAACTACTTTTCTACCAATTTCTCTAACAGGTTTGTCAACTTGCATCTAATATCATATTATTATGCCTTTTAAGTAATATCATAGTACACACGGCTACACATCAAGCTATACATTTCCAGTATAAGTTGACCTCGCATTGTACGGAAATCCTATGCAATGCGAGATCAGCAGAAACTGGAAATGTATAGCTTGATGTGTAGCCGTGTGTACAACGGCTTCAATACGCCTTGAAGCAAAACATTTTCTGTTAAAACATGGCAATACTGATAAACACATGTTTTCTAGAAAATTCCTTGACACTACAATTAGTTGTATGGTCTGTCCGTAGTAACTAGTTTAGTCCGTTCGCGCCACAGAGTCTTTAGATGCAGTAGATTCAATATAGAATGATAGCAAGCTTATGCACTCGAACCTCTAAACAATAATATGCAACATTTATATGCCATGGTAGTTTCCGTTCATCAAACCGTCCGTGTATACTTTACATAATAAGGTAGTTGAAAACTTTTATACCTGTCTATAAGTTAACAAAGTTTACGGGTGGGACGAGAGATTTAATACAGAGCAGGCCACCCACATCACTACAGAGTCTGCCAGTCACGTCTGTGAATTTGAAAGAGCTAATCACAAAAAGTGCTAAACGAATTTTCATCAACTTTACCCTTTACCAATAGAGTGTGTTTCGTGGTATTTCGTTTCGTTATCGTCAGGTACCTACATTAACACATTAACTTGTAGCCGTGGGTGGGAAGCCAGGACGAGTCAGTTCACCTTCCCTGCAACATTACTCTGTGGTCTCTGCCTAGTTGCTAGTTAGTTCCTGCGGCTATTGAGTGGTCGCACTTTCAGTTGCGAGCACTCGACGACCTCGGCCCACCACGCCTTGTCGCCGTTCACATGCCATACCTGCGCGTGATTCGTGATCTAAACTTGTTATCAACACTGCTCTGCGCATTCGCGTCGATTATGCTTTAGCAATATTGGAAACTTGTACGACTTGTTTCGGCATATACCTATTTTGCATATTAATTTGTTGAGACTGGCTTGATTACCTATGCTGAATGCTAATGGATGTCTGCAGAATAATAAAAAGCTTTAATTTTTTATCGTGAAATTTTGACGCTGCCTTGTATGGTTATACCAGCTATAAAATATTGAAATAACTGGAGTGGAAGAACTGAACAAAATGTATAAACCTATATTCCCAAGAAAATAACATACCTACCGAGTAAGTAACATTGGCATCAGCTTCGTACATCTTTGGGCACACCACAATTGCGGCGATAAGACCCCTCTTTGAGGAGTGGCTAGAGAAGCGCCACGGCGTCCTCACCTTCCGCCTGACGCAGGTCCTCACCGGACACAGCTGCTTCAGGAGGTTCCTGTTCAGGATAGGGCGGGAGGAAACGCCCGGGTGTCACCATTGTGTGGATTGCCCAGAGGACACGGTGGAGCATACGGTGGAGGCCTGCCCGGCTTGGGCGGAACATTGCCGTGTTCTCGTGGAGGCGATCGGTGGCGGCGATCTCTCGCGTCCGGCCCTAATTCGGGCCATGGTACGGAGCGAGAGGAAATGGGAGGCCGTCACCTCCTTCTGCGAAGCAGTAATGCTCGCGAAGAAGGAGGCGGAACGCGTGAGAGAGAGGAAAAATCCGCGCCCTCACGCCCCTAACCGCCGCAGGAGGAGACGCCCTGGGCGTCGGGAATCGCGAGCCGATTTCCGACCACCGTAGGCGCGGGCTTGTGGACGGTGAGTTCTACCCAGAGCGGGATAAGTTATTTGATAATTTCACAAACAAAAAAAAAAAAAAAGCTTCGTACATCTTGGAAAATCCAAAATAACCACAAGAAGGCGTTTCACAACATTTTCCAATATCTTTACAATAAACACGAAGTTAATAATAATATAATCAAGAATAGATTTAATGTAGCATAGATGCTCTATGTTTACTCACTGCGTGGGAGAAGAGAATAAACAATTACTTTAATAAAATTTCCATGAATGAGAACGAAACCAAAATGTTTAATTTCTGGGAAATTCATCATTCATGAGATGACTTTACTGGCTTGCCGAAGGGTCAATATGTCGTACCATCGCCTTCATTTATTTCAGCATCGTTACTTGATTGTTTCTGGTAAAAATAGAAATGGCGGTCCAGCATAAACTGTCCTTCAATTTCGATAATTGAATTTGAATGTCATCCACTAGGAACGGCGTACTAAATATAGCCACAAAAAATTCGATGTCAATCCTTAATTTGATTTGGCAAAAACTCAAAGACCAGTGCTATTTTTTCGCGCAGAAATATAATTTATTTACCAACGGAAATGTTTCGAGCGTTCCACTAAATTAAAGGCACCGAAAAATCGTACAGTCACCCGGTCGATTTCCAATGTCATTAACAGAACTGAAGAGTGTCTGTAGCTGGCTGAGGGCGCTCGGTCCACGGACTCGGCTCTTTGTGAATTTCTCGATTCGTCATGGGGACGGTACACCGGCTTAATGGGAAAAGCTTGACAATGAACGCGGAAATTCCGGTGTGCATCAGCTGTGTCCTATCCAATTATTTTCGCGAATAACAGCGCGGCCATTGCTGCTGTTAATTTGACGACTAAGTAAACCCACAAAGTACGTTTTCATATTACTTTTTCGCCTTTGACCGTACGTTGAGCAGGACATAGTTTGACTGCAAATATGTTTATTTTGCTAAGCATTGACCCTGAGATCATCAGTACATTGTATGAGAAGGTGCGGTGATTACGTCACCTAAATCTAATTTTGTAATAGTATTTCCAATTCGATGCCTGGGACTGAGTCACTAGGACCCATAGCTTAACTACAGTCACTTATATGTTCAAAGGTAAAATAATTCAAGCTTTATATGACTAGACAAACACCTAATCGTTTTTATCGTTTGTTTCAAGGGTTATCGAATTAAATTACAGGTGTAAAGTTTATGAGAAACTTAAATGTTCGCACGAATGAAGTAAATAGAAGTACCTTATTGTTATTCTATCTAATAAATCTTCGCCTTTACTAAATCTCTGCGCAAGACAGAACCAAGAGTAACAAAGTAAAAGAAATAAATAGTGCAGAATTTTAAACGACATAATTATGTTACGTTACCGGCGGTTATCTCATCTATCTTCATGATGTGGTTCCGTGGTAGATCAAACTTGTTATTTCAAAACTCAATTAGGTACACAATAGCAATCTAAGTAAGAGCTTAGGAAGTCACTTAAGTTGAACCTGTAGCTCCCAACTTTAATTGGGTTTTGAACAAAATTACCTGGATTCAAGACTTGAAAATAACTTTACAGATATGAAATTAATTTACGGAATTAGAGAGCACGTCGACATCAAAAAATTCTCAAAGAATTATGTGATATAATTCCTTGAGGAATTTACGACATAGATTATGACGTGTACATAATCTATGTCGTAAATTGAGACATTATAAAGTTATCCGTTTTTCAAAGAACGTGATTGAAATTGACGATCATTATTTGGCGAGTTTCACACAGCCTTTAATAATAGATTAGCCATCAATTATGGTGTTTAGAATAAAAAGTCCCGCATAGGAAACATGTATCAAGTGCACGATAAAATTAAAGTAATCGACTGCACTTTAAGGTACATACGAACAATCGGAAAACTATCAATTGGAATAACTTCAAGGACTGGTTACTTCACGTTTAACGTCAAGCTCTACAAATAATACTACATTGACCTCGGACTACAATTCGAGCATAGCAATGAGAAGCGTTTTTAAATAATTTGTAACATTTAATAAGTGCGAATATTTTCATTGCGGTCGATTTACGTCAGAATAATACTACCATGTTACCAAAAAGTTTCCAGACACATTTTATAGTCTAAACAAATTAATTCAATAAAAACTGTAAACTGTTTTTTTTCCAGCAAAACTAGCTTGATACTTTTTTATGGGGACTTTAATACCTACATAATTATATCTATAATTCTATACACAACAAATTAAAGTCGCTTTTTGTGTCTGTCTATGTGACTGCGTTGTTCTTATAAAAGGGAAGTAGAATCAATTGTAAGCTGGAAGGGGCAACTAGAATCAATTCTATTTTCTTGTAAAAGTTGAAGTTCAAAAGTGACCTACTTGATAAAAATTATAATACTGTGACTTTTACTTTGACTAAACTCGGTAACTTGCTCAGCTAGGTGAACCGATGACCTTGAAAAGGTGGCTGGATGCGGAAGGCGGAGGACAGAGTGTTGTGGCGCAGTCTGGGAGAGGCCTATGTCCAGCAGTGGACTGCAGTAGGCTGAGTTGATTGAAACTCGCAACAGATTTTGATGCAGTTTTCATCACACATGATGAGCTCAACATGAAAACATGACACGGACTCAACAAAACAAAATACCCTTTAGTTTACTCACTCATTCAGTAGTGTTATTAGATTTTAACTGAAATTATCAAATTCGGAGAAGTAAATGCAATTTTGAAGAAGCTTTAATAAGTGACACGTAATATTCCTAGACGGTGCAACCGGCTGCAACGAAAATTGCCTCACTCACCTACAAAGCATATTTCATTATGAGCCGTTTTTGTGTCGCAACTTCGCTAACTTTATTTATCCCTGTAAGTAGCTATAAGATTCTGTTAAGTCGCACTTTGATAGCACTTGCTTGGAACTAGTTGGATTTTAACATCTTACCTGCATTATTTACTTTGATAATGGAGCTTTTCTTTAGGATAATAAGTTTCATAGTGTCCATTAAATTCGGAGAATACAGAAAATCTGGCGTGTTGACTTAGATTTTTATTTATGGAACTGGCTTCTTCTTCTTTTCGTGTGGTTAGTGACTAACCTGGTGTCAGAGTTTTAAAGCCGCCCATAGGCCTCTGACTTGGCTTCACATGCCATCAAGAAATATCTCTCAGACAAGCCCGTTTCCTCACGATGTTTTCCTTCAACGTTTTTGAAGCAAGTGATAATTATCATACAATATGCACATGAATCCGAAAAGACAGAGGATGGAACTGGCTGTACAGAGACCACAAATGAAGAAGTGGAAAGTAACGAAAAAGGCTTTTTCACAATAGGAAAATAGTCTAGCTGGATTAAAAAACAAGAAAAAGCGCAGTCGTCTCTAAAAGCGTTGCGTGTAGTGTTAACAACACCCGACAAAGTTTATTTATCCTAAAACTTGAAGTACCGTGTAAGTTCATGTCACTTGCAGTTTTATCACAACTTGTGTAGATGCAAACTGTCCAGTTTCCAGTTTCCTAGTCAATAACAGTATATCTCTAAATCTTAATGTGTAGGTAGGTACAACGTGTTTGATATAATCTGTCGGAGAAAAAACTGCGTCTCCACGAATGACTGTTAAATGTTTAATCTGATCAGTCTAGGAGAAAGTTTTTGTTTTTGTTTTGAAACGGTTAGCAAAATGGTTTTGAGCCAAGTTGTAAGTTACAAAAAGATTTGCGAAGTGTTTTAGTTATATTCATTGATTAGCTATTTCTTGATTAAATTATTTTAATAAATAGAGAGAGAGAGCGGTTTCCTATGTCAAGCTTATTTTAATTGTCTTATTTTAGTAATTAAGCCCGATGTAAATACAAAATGAAATGTACCTATACGTTATTGTTTACTGAGGAAGGTATTCAAAATATTGTTAATTTTATAACATTGGTTGGTCATTAGGTTGGTTGGTCATTTTATACAATTTCGCAATACAACGCGCTTCATATTTATCAATTCACTAAAATTTT
Organism: Agrochola litura; assembly: GCA_949152395.1. Classification (NCBI taxonomy): domain Eukaryota; kingdom Metazoa; phylum Arthropoda; class Insecta; order Lepidoptera; family Noctuidae; genus Agrochola; species Agrochola litura. The sequence goes on from OX424493.1 coordinate 15,908,018, forward strand.
AAAATAGTCAGTCTACATCTGATTCAGTTTAAATGTACAATATCGCGAGTTCTCAATATTTATCGATAGAGCGGACGAGGGAATTTCAATATTGTCTCGGGTCGGGCCTCTCTGGCGTGGATTGACGCAAAAACTACCTACGAGTAAGATATTTTCATATATTCCAAGGCGGAGGAAGTAACATGTAGCTGAAAGCTGCATTTTTCTCGCCAGTTCTTAAAAGTTATATTGCTTTGGTTTTAAAAATGCTGCAATAAGGAAGATGATGGTGCGATTTAAAGTTAAGCTTATGGCTGTACTTTTTCGATTTAAAGCGAGGTTAACAGCATTTGAAGAATTTCTTTGAAAATAACTTGGAAATATTTTTCTAATCCTATTTGAAAGTCTCTATAAAATTAAATGTTCCATATTTTCTTACTGACATCTAGCAAGTTTTTTCAGATAAGATAATCTTGATGTTGACTGTACTGTAACTGGATTGTAACATAGATAAATCCTGTAATACCTGCCAAAGTAGTGGTCAGTCAAGCTACAAGAAATAAGTTACATAGCAAGATGGATAAGGTTAGCGATTAGTGCGCCTAGCATACCTAAATACTAGATATAATTATCGACTCACGGTGCCTTGCAATAATCAGATATCTGGTTATATATTTATGAATACCTGGCACTTATCTAACTATGTTGAAATTCAAACGGTTAAGAAATCAAGCGTGAACGATGTGGAATCTAGCACAAACATACTACTTACATGTACTGTACGTTTTTATCAAGAAACGTGTGGCCATTATGACAAAAAAAAACTAACTACCCAGTACATATTATGTTATAGGAACTGAATATTTCATAAACACAGAAAAATCTGTGCCACTGCTCTACAATAGAGATTTTTACAACAGCTTTAGTTTGATTTAACGAAACCATTCGTCTCAAATGCTTATGGTAGAACGGTTGTCGAAAAACGAGTGAAAAACCCGATTCACGTAGGACCCACAACAAAAGGAGAAAAAACAGTTTTATCCGCGGATGCGTGAATGATTCATGGGTTTTGCCGTGTGCAGTGAGTCGGTATTGCGTGGGTTTTATGCGGCAGTGCGAGTGCGAAGCTCTGCCTACCCCGCGACCCGCCCCGTGTCGTGAGCATAGGGCATTCCGTTGCGGTCACATTCCTCGCATGCCAATGTCGCCTGCCCGCGGATAGGGCTGCCAGGCCCAAACAAAATGCTAATCTTGACAGGACGGGTGACATGTTGACGCTCTGCTGGGCCTGTCCCAAGGGCCGACAGTATCATGGATTAACAACAATGAGGAATATTTTGAGCAAAATATATCAAAGATAATGAATACGTAAGGTAGAATTTGTATATCATGGCCATTTTTATCAATCGGTTTTTTTTTAAATCTACTAAGTTATCATAACACCATTTTTTAAACTTTAACGATAATACAAGACTTGTGAAAAAATAATATAAATCTTATGGCTGCACATACATAATTCAAAAGTATTGTCTAGAATTTAATAGAAAGCCGGGTGGGTAACCCTAGCAGCGGTTGTCAGCTTTTTGCGAAAAAAAAAAATCAAACTTCATGGGTTTAATTGCTTCATTCTGCTATTTACATAATTGTTATTACATGTGATGCCGACGCGGAATGCGCAATCAAAATGTGTTTACACGCTTATGAAAATCGTATTTTTACAAAACAAGTCTTACACAACGTTGCCTTACTTATTTGCCAAAAGAATGACGGCATTTGTATAAATCAGGCCCAGAAACGAAACTGATATGTTATTGGTAACGAATGAAATGGGAACATAGATTAATATTGTAAAATACAGGCGTTTGTGACATTCCTATGATTTATAATATGCATGTGGAAAACGGCATTGAACGACCACAATGTTACTTATATCATTTTCATACCAATTGCTTCTGCATGACAGATTATATTATTAATTATTATGAACGATACTATCACATGTAAAATATTTTAGGGCATCCTATTCCATAATTAGCGGTGAAAGTAAACAGACGAGTTAGAAAGTATTTGTTCGCCAACTATTGATATTTGCATTAGAAATCTGTGAAACACAAGTGTGACTTTCTCACGCGGAGATTCAACGCATCACTTGTCTTTTTACTGAACTATCGTTTTTCCACAAGTTTATGAATCGCTCCCTACACAAATTATAGCTTCGGTCACACAATTGTGCAAATTTCTTACGACATCCAACGTACAGGACCCTCGTTTTCCATTTTATTATTGCATAACAGTCGTAGTAATACCTTACAATACGAAGGTGAAAGGTTCTGTATAAATTCAGACATCACTGAGTTTCCATCAATATTATGAATGGCTATCAGGCAAGTCGGGAGTCGGTGCGTGCGTACGCAAAATACTTAAAATAGGGTACCTACATTTACAGGAAAAGTTTCATTATTGAGCACCCCGGGCCTGAAAACACGGCTCTTCAGTATGTATACCGTTATTCGAGAAGAAAATTTAGTTAATGTTTAGAGTGAGCCAAGTTTTATCCCGAACACGACGGATTGATGTCCCCGGGGGAGTCGGCGATGTCGCAAACAAAACAAAAAGATTCAAGACGCTGTCAGGGGAGGAAGTGTTCTTACATACGACGCTACCCCGTGGCCCCGTGCCCTTAGCTTATTATAATAAATAATGGAAAGTCTTTATTCGTTACAGACCTTGTTAATTTTCGGTGAAATATTTCCTAAAAAAGTTTATAATATTTTCGACTTCGCTGTAAGGTTCAGCCCTCAAATTGCCCCTTTTCTGAGAAAACTCGTGAGGGGTGAGAAATAAGGGGATAAAAATTCTGGCAATTTTAACGAAACATGAAACGTGAATTGTGAACCTGTCTTCAATGGCAGAAGTTGCTTTGACGCGACGCGAGTCGTAAAAAATTAAAACATTTTTCTTTCTGCAAATAAAAACCTTTCTTTTGTTTTCCATTTTCATGAGTGAATCAAAATTTGAAAATAAGACAAGGAAACAGTGCCTATACATCGGTAAGAATAGTATATTAAATTAAATTAAATAGCTAATTAGAATACAAAACATCCTTAAATCATACAACCATTTTGTTCTTGTCATAAGAGGTTAAGTAACGGCCATCAAGAGGACCCCAATTTAAATAAGTCCTCGTCGGAACTAGCCCCATTATCCCGAAATACAGCTTAAAAATAATTGAGTGGGGCCAAATCCTCTGCGGGGAAATTAAAAAGGAGTCCACTGCAGTGTCTTCCGCAAATAAATGAGCTTTGCTTTCAAATGGCGTTTATTGCCTTATCTCAAGGAGAATGATAGCATTATACCCCAGACAAAAAATACTTGTTCCATGCCTTTGAACCTTGGCGAGACATGTTGGATTCGAGCCAATGACATCGCGTGAGCTCCGTGAGCTCGAGCCACTCTTAGAAGGCAAAAACATAAAATTTATGTTAAAAAAAATCGGAATTTAGTTTAATTAACGTATTGAAGAAATGTTAACTTTACTCAGACACTAGATACCTACAACTTAAATTAACATTTACTTAAGGCTTTTTAGTTTAATTGTTGTTAAGCAAACTGGAAATAATTAAGTTTAAATAATGGTTTAGTTACTTAATTTAAATTAAACATAGCTTTCAGAATTCTAGATTTATGTTTTACAAATTGATAATGACAGTCACTGAAAGACAAGATGGTGTTAATTAAACAATTACTCAGAATATTAATTATATTATATGTTTTTGTTTTTTTTTTCATTACCAATCCGATAGAAAATCAGATAATCGGGTGTAATAGAAATTCAATAATTCAATAATGAAATGACTAATGGCCCGTAGTGGATTAAAATAAAACCTTTTCGTTTTGCAATTCATTTGAAATTAATCCTAATCCTAACTGCGAAAGTAAGTTTGTTTATTTGTTACGCTAAAACGGCTCAACGAATTTGAATTTAACACATGAGTAGATCATGACCTGGGTTAGGACATAGAATACTCTATAACCAGATATTCCCACGGGATCGTGACTTATGCGGGAGAATTATAAAACAAAGCCTGTGTTTTCAGAAGGGGTAAGCCGAGTTGTGGGTAAATATTACACACATTCCGCTAGTTACGTATTATTTAATTTCGTATATAGGGGCAAGCCAGAAACTGGATACAAAGGCAGACTCCAGGCTGCTAATAAAAATTCCTTTTTCATTATTTTTAATTGCAGAAAAGAGCAGTGGTGGGCCAGTGGTAACGGACGCGATTTATTAGTTGTAGGTTCGAACCCAGGCAGGTGCTTTACTTTGTGATAATTCACCACTGCTCTCAAAACGTTGAAGGAAAACATCGCGAGGAAACCGACATGTCCTCGAACCAAAAATTCGAAGATATGTGATACGAGCACTGGGCCCGCGTAGAAGATTACAGCCCACTCCCTCTCACAGAGAGGAGGCCTGTGTCCCAGCAGTGGGAAAATTATAGACTGATTATGATTATTTTGAATTTCTTATGAACGTCTTAATATTTGCTCATAGTTTTGTTAGTATTTCTTTGATAAAGATACGGAGAATTGAAATACATATAGTGCAGTATATCACTGAAATATCATATCCACCCGGAGCTTTCTCACTACAACAGCCACTTTGATGTTCTTAGCTTCTTCGAGGAAGCTTCGGGAAGTCTCAAAGGTATGTTGCTGCCTCGGACTCTCCCAGTCAGATTAAACAGATTGAATAAACGGTGTCAAAGCCGGCAGAGAACTCACCATACCTACCTACTTATGTACACAGGGTTCCTTAGTTCCTTCGCTAAAGGGACCACCCCTTATTCGATTTTCTTTGGAAAAAGTGTGACGTTTCTTTCGGAAAAGTGTACCCATTTTCTTTTCGGAAAGTGTAATTTTTCTTCGGGAAATGAAAAAATGTTCATGTTAATTTGTAAAAACCCTGCCATTTATTAAATCCCGGCTATTACTTTTAGTTGGAATAAAAATAGGAAATAAAAGCCGGTTCTCGAATGGCAAACACGTGATTCGGTCGATTGGTTCTAACACGAAAAAAGCAACCGTATTCAACATATCACTTGTGTACATGTAAGTAAACAAACACACGTTATTTTCCCGGTTATTCGAGCGAATTTATTAGACTCCTTTAAAGTTGTAATACTTGTGTGTTTTATAAGTAGCGACGTATAAAGGCCGAGTTTAATTTCACATAAATTAACGTAACTTAGCTTACTTACTGGAACGTGTAAAACATATTTTTACATTACTCTTTGTATAAATTACGCACTCTGATTAATATTTAGGCAACTATTCGAATAAATTTGAAATATTTTGAAATTAACGTTTGCTATTGCTATTTGAATAATTTCCTATACATACGCGTCCATTCATTATTAGTAATGGAATAAATACGACTTTGAATATTTCATTTTTATTTCTCTTTGATACTTTACGTACAGTCAGAGAAATGTTACTTACCTACGCCAGTTCAAATGAAATCACTTATAAGGTTAACTAAATCAAGTTAACCTAAAAGGGAATCTTGAAATATGTTTTATTCAATCTGTACATCAAAACAATGAAAATTTCCATTAGGAGTGAAAGAAAGCATTCCTATTCGTAGACGAATGAAGCAGTATGGCGCTTGTGCTACATAAAGTTCACTTTAAGTATGCACCTTAAGTGCATCGTATAATTTGTACACTTCGTCCAACATAGTTGGAACACCACTAGAGCAATCGATAGCTGGGTCACTTCAGTTTACGAGCACCACTAAGTGTACCGCGTCCCATATAAACAGACGTTGAGAAACGCGCCTATAAAACTGTTCCAATCAAACCATTCACAGTTAATATTTATGCGTAAGTTATTATTAATCATATTCAGCTCACATCGGCTCCTTTGGCTCTATTCACTGACTGAAAGTGGCTCACGTAACAAAGGAACGGTAACCTGATACGTGACAAGAAATATGATGTATTAGTCGCGACGTATATTCTATTGTGGTAGACCTATTTACCGACTAATTGGTTCCGACTGTTCCAGAGTTATTCGTGACTTTCGCAGCGTATCGCGTGCGTAGTGAAATCTCGGCTCCGCTCAGTTGACGCCAGCCACCCGAGTTTCCACCGACAAGCGGAGTGTCGCAAATTGAGCAGATAATTCACGAGGAGATACTTAGATCTTACAGTAGCATTGTCACTATAAATCCTTGTTTACAACTTAATAGCTAGAAGTATTTTATTGTATTGGATTGTCTAGCTATTTACGGAACTAGGTGTTGGTCAAATTAGTTGTATGGTAAATTCAAAAGACCTTAAAAAGCTTAAACTAATTCTGATTACTTTTACGAAACTCGAGTCGATCACGTAAAGTAACTGTTTAAATAACGGATTGTGGATTTTATCGAACTTTTCTACAAAGGGAAACTGTGAATCATTGTTTACATTAAGTTTTTGTTGTAGGTAATAAAAACCGTCTATCTTTTTACTGATGACAATAAATTTTCCAGTGGCCACAGATTATTCGCTGCTAAAATATTCGGGAAGGCAGAGAATTTACTATGACCATTCCTTTAAGACTTGGCGAAGGACTTATACAAAACTATTTTTTTTTAAGAAAGGTGATGTGTTTGCACGTATCACCGTCATGTCTGACTCACTCTTAACTTGTTCATATGACATACACCCTAAGGAATTTAAAATCTTATTGCTAAGACAAAGTTGTGTCACTGAACGGCCTTATGCAATCACTTTGAAGGCAGACGTTGCATCAGATTGCTGTGGCATATCTTCTCCAAGGGAATAAGTGTCTATTACATACTAATTACATTGGACAAGGTCGTATGTTTATCTTGTCTAAAGACTTATGTACAGCCGCCCATATAAGGTGACTTTACTCGTCTGGTTGAGACAAAAGTTTATGAGAGAAGGTTATTCGGTAAATTAACGAATCAAAACATAAATTTAAGTTTCCATACGAATCTTTTGTTCTTAGAATAGAAATTTCAAGTTGTAAGACTATAATGTTGGAGAGAGAAAATACTATTGGTATTCGAAAAGACACTCAACACTTCAAACGTTTATTTTATTTCTCGAATGTAAGCGTGACAAACTCTTAACAATATTTATCGCTTGTGGTAAGCTGTAAATACTGACTACACTATAGCATAAGAGCTATATTTGTTTGCCCACAACTACAAGCCTTGCGGGGAACAAACATGGTGAACTTTTGCGCGCTCTATGTATTGTACTCTCAACTTTGGCGAACAAATAAAAAATACATGGTCATGTAACACTACGTTTAGTTTTTATTACAAATTTATGTGCTTATCTTTTGAATATTTAGCAAATTGCCTTTTGTTGTACTTGATTAGGAAATGAATCTTTAAAAAACCTTATCAATTTGCATGGCGAGACTAGCTTCCGCCAGCGGCTTCGCCCGCGCGATATCTTTATAAATTATAGCCTATGTTACTCAGTGGTAATATAGCCTTCTACTGGTGAAATAATTTTTAAAATCGGTCCCGTAGTTTTTGAATTTATTCATTACAAAAAAACATACAAAAAATCAAATCTTTTTCTTTATAATATTAGTTTAGATTTTTAGTACGTATTAAATAGAATACTAAAAATCTCGAAATATTATGTTGGACTTTATCGTTAATTGATTCAGGCGTAACCATATCGTGCGGAAATCCATTATAAAGTACAATACGTACGCTCTGCGTTCAGCGCTCGGTGTGGCAACACGTCATGTTTGGGTTCGCGACAAGTTAATCGTCATCTTGAGGATGCCTCGTTGAGAGGTGAAAAACACGTGTCAATTTCTTTCAGGAGTTTTTAAGGCTCTTAAGAAATAGCTAAGCGGAACAAGTTACTAAATATATCCACGTCTATTGTATTGGATTTTATCGTCAGGATAGTCCTGTTACCAAGTGGTAACAGGACTATCAGTCAGGACAGTGGTAGTATAAAGGACCTAGATAAATGATAGATATAGTTATTAGTTTCCTATGTGTAGGAATGGCTTTCATAATGTTTTGTCTTGAACGAAACTCTTTATTTATACCCGACTAGCAGCGCCCCGCGGTTTCACCCGCATAAATCTCAATCCCGTAGCAATTTCGGGATAACAAAGAAAAGGTTATAAACTATCTGTGTGCCAAATTTCATCTAAATCCGTTCAGTAGTTTTTGCGTGAAAGAGTTGCGTTTATAATGTTAATAAATAAAATATATACACCGTGAAATTTGAATCACAGTTTTGCTAGAACAAACGTTATTCAGACCATGGTCTACTACCATTCTACAGCATCCAATTTAAAAAAAAACGTAAATTGGTTTTTGAAAAAACACAAAAAGACAAAGTTTAAAATGTCAAGATTATCTACTGCTTACTAAATTTCGTTTATGGAGGTAATTTCCCTGTAAGCAATGCTGTGTCCCGTGCGTGGTGTCTGTGTTGTAGGGAGTAACGATAATCTTGACATTTTAAACTTTGTTTTTTTTGTGTTTTTAAAAATACCAATTATGTTTTTTTTTTTTATTGGATGCTGTAGTTATTCAAATTTCACGGTGTATAATAGGATTAAAGGTCCGATACTTTAAGGATGAAAAATTAATTAACTGACAAAACCTGAATATCCCAAGAGGATATCTGACAAGAGGCTACCCTACATTGTTTATTAAATGATAACTGAACATAAAATCATGCCTGTATTTCCCAAAGGTTTAGGCAGAGGTGTACACCTAGTAGTCACGAGTCACGAGCAAAAATATGCATACACTTGGCAAGATTCAAAATGATTTTCTCGTGGAATAACGATTGCAACTTGACATAAGCCCTATGTAGTGTGGGACTGTGGGTTCCAAAATACTATATTCCTAACAACATACAATTACAATCAATACAATAGGAGATAATATCTCAAAAAATTGTACAATTGTATACATATTAGTGCTCGTGACTGTACCTATTAGTACACCCATATTTCGCCAGTTATGTTTAAGTCCGAATGTAATAGGGGCGAACCTATTGCCATCAACCGGGCACAAATCCAGACTCCGAGCTGCTAGATGGAAAAACTCAATATCATTTTGCCCGACCCAGGAATCAAACCCAGGACCTCATGCCCAGCATTAGCTCTTGCAACCACTAGACCAACGAGGCTGTTTTTAAATGACATACTTAATTTATCTTCCCAATGTCGTGTAACAGCAGGTGTCCCAACTAATTTGAGTATCACCGCGAAAATTGCAAGTTTCATGTTATCTAAGTAAAGTTATCTCGTCGAGGGAGCTATTTGCGTCAACTCGGAAATTAGCTTTAATTCAACTAAATAGAAGAGAATTGATGTTAGTTCCTCAACTAATTTGCAATTAAGAGTTGAAACAACCGTTATTGGAATACTTCGTGCTTAATTATGATTACAAACGTTATGTACAGTGGCGTGCCTAAATAATCGGCGAATTCGAATAAGAAGAAAATTATATTATTGACGGTAATATTAATTTAAAGGGAAATATTTAACTGATCCTCTAAAAACTTCTAGTGACATGAACTTTTCAATTAATGAACCTTTAAAATATTTTGAAGATGCAAACTTTTTTTAACAAATGAGCATCTTTTTAAATTTCTGGCCTTTTATCACAGTTGGTCGCAGTGACCAACCCCCCGGACCAAATGGGTTAGGTTAGAACTGTGACCAGCCGCTGCATCAAAGTTGGAGAGTGTTCGATAACATTTTTAGGAATACAAAATGGGAATTATTTGAGGTCCGATTAAATACATGCCTAAACTGTTTGTACGTATCCGCTGCGAAAGTTAATGCATTTGATTGGCAAATTAATGCCTCATACCTACGCAAAAAGAAAGGTACATTTTACCGCACAAGTACCTTTTCTAAGAAGATACCAAGATTAACTTTCACGTTAGATACCAGCTCCAAGATACAAGCGTTCCTTTAAACATACAGTAAAGTGATTCGTAAAACTTGCACGTAAGTGTAGTCACCACATTTATCCTCGCTTTTTTCAAAGACTTTAGTTCTTGTGCGTGATCTCTTTGCCTGATTAGTGCGTAGTGCGTACATACCTACCTTGGTTGTGTAATGAAAAGTGGCTTATTCCCGAAATCCCCCCTGAAATCCCCCCTAAGGGGGAAAAGTGGAATTTATAAAAAAAAGTCTAGAAATCCCCCCTGAAAATCCCCCTTGGGGGGGAAAACTGGAATCGAAAAAAATACTTATTCCACAAATCCCCCCTGAAAGTGCACTCTGGGGGGGAAAACTGGACTCAACAAAAAAAAAGTCTGGAATTCCCCCCTGATAATCCCCCTTAGGGGGGAAAACTGGAATCTGAAAAACCAACGTCCAGAAATCCCCACTGAGGTCCTTAAAATTTAAAGAGTGCTCTGCTACCTGAGCTGGGCGTCGATTTGTTCGCCGGTGCTGGTTGCCAAAATATTTACCGCGGACGCCGGCGGATATTTTACTTAGATAACCTAAAATGCAGGAGCGAGCGAAGCGAGCTTGGGAACATTTTGACTTATTCTGTTCTAATACCACTGGTATTTGTTTAAATTCCGAATGAATTCCGATAACACATAACCACAGATAATATAATAACATAACATCACGTAATTCCCGAAGGGTTAGGCAGAGGTGTACCTATAGTAAACCCATATTTCGCCAGTTATGTTTAAGTCATGTCAGTCAGTTAGTATGTGTAATAGGGGGCGAGCCTATTGCCATCAACCGGGCACAAATCCAGACTCCAGGCTGCAACTGAGAAATTCCTGCTGGAAAAACCCAATAACAGTTTGCCTGACCTGGGAATCGAACCCAGGACCTCATGCTCAGCAGTAGCGCTTGCAACCACTAGACCAACGAGGCAGTCCACCGAACGGATACTTCTCTTTAAATAATGAAATTAATTTGCGAACGAATACTAACTACTTGAATTTGGTACAGTCAGCTCAGTCAAACCTAAAAAATAATTATGATTGTTTTATTCTCGGTGCATTACCTATTATGATTTATTTTATGAGTTCTTTTTATTGTTGTACGTATACGTAATGATTTTTTTTTTTAGTATTCGTAAACTGTCTAATTACTAGTAACCGTGTTGTCGTCTACTAGTGATGGTTTTATATTTTCTCTTTATCTTTGTACTTCATTGTTACTTTCTGCAAATTGCCGAAAAACTTGATAATTGTTACATATTGAAATATGTGATGTGCAGGGGGGGGGGGGGAAGCTAAACTACTTTGTTTAAACTGTTTTAATTATTATTTTTACTAATATCGACCGATTTACCTTATCGCTGTTTGTTTGAGATTGTTTTTACTCTTCATCACATTTTATTATGTATAACAAAATTCTGTGAAAAATAAGACTCAATAATTATACTGTCGTTTTTTTTTGTTTATTGCATTTTACCTAATCACTTTTTTTTACTTTAAGAGCGTAGAAATCAAAAATAAAAATAAGGGGGAAAAGTGGAATAATCCAAAATGAAAAGGGGGATTTCTGGATTTTTTTACATTAGGGTTCAGTTTTCCCCCCTGAGGAAGATTCTCTCAGGGGGGAATAGTGGAATAACTCAAAATGAAAAGGGGACTTTCTGGACTATTTTTACATTAGAGTCCAGTTTTCCCCCCTGAGGGGGATTCTCTCAGGGGGGAATAGTGGAATAAGCCATGAAAAGTTATATGTGAGTGCATCGGAGGCGGATGTTGACCGACCTCGATTAAGTTTCCATTGCAATAGTATTGTGACTCATTCGAATAGAGAATCCTATATTTCTGCCCACACCTCGGTTCCTTCAATGTCACGACATCCAGCTGTTGTATAATAACCTTATACAATGTGTTGTATGACATTCTAACTTGTTACGCGTAGCATAAAAACAAAAGCTTTGTTTTCTGTGCAAACAGTACCTGTCTATTCTAAGTAGCAGTGGATTTCTAGGTTATTAAGAAGTGTCTTTATTGTTTAAGTGTTATTTTTACTATCTTTATTTCCTATCACATCCCTGAAACACACAACATTAGCATAAGCATTTCGACGACGACATACACATAATATCATTATCATCTTATGCAGGTAATTTAGATTAACACCCACTTCCTATAATTGCACGAACAATACTTAATCGCCAGAACAAAGGGCGCCCTGATAAGTCACGTCAAACTGCATTGTACCTAGGACTGAGGCTAACATGTCTGTTAGAATAGCATATAGCGCCTATATAGACGATAGATAGATATCTAAAGACAGCTCCACGAAGAAGATCGATACAGAAGGTTGGCTCCAAAAAACGAGTAAACACGCACGCACATAGACACTCTTCACGTACAGCGAGTGCAAGTGTACTCGAGACTGGCATTCGTTTGAGGTCTCCGTACGTGTCGATGTGTACGTGTCTGTTTTGATTCGTTTTAAGGCTCTTACAAACAGGCGCGTCACGCGACACAAAGGCACGCGATACAAAGGCAACGCTCGTCGCGCGACGAGCGTTGCCTCTGTGTCGCGCCTGTTTGTAAGAGCCTTTATGGAGCCGACCTTCTGTAACTATCTATTGTGTGGCAGCAGTATGCTAGTATCCTATTGTAACGGTAACGGGAAGACACGTCCAAATGAGGATTGACCGACACTGTAATCGGGAAACAGTTATGGTGCCGATCTGACATTTGCAAAAGCGTTTGTGATCCTTGAACTGTGAAGAAGGTAATTAAGATTGAATGGTAGGTATATGTAGCTATACTACATACTGAGTATATTTTATAAAGAAAAGCCAGCCGCGACTGTCTGTTTGGAAATTCTAATCTCAAAAATTGCTGCAATAGATAGAGCGAGAGTTTAGGATATAAATGTGAATTATTAATTCACCGGTATATGTTGTAACTGAGTCACGGTTAAAGGCCTCCTGTGCGAGGTCGGGGCGGGTCAGTAAGTGAAATATAATATCCAAGTGTAGATGAATTCAAAATTAACAACATTGTTCGATTTATTACAAAATCATGTCGGAAAACTCACAGAGAAGCATCTAATTTCGTCGTCATTAGGAGAAACCACCAAACAAGAGAAAAAGTGAGCAGCGACTAATGTAATTAAGCGTAATGTTAGAGAGTGAACGAACAAAGTGAACGAGATTGAATCGAGAACCAGCCAGTATCCACTTGAGTGGAATAAAGATAGTTAGGAAAAGAATGCGTCGCTTTACAATTTCTGAAGCAGAAATGTGCGAAGTTCTATCTAGTAGAAAACGTCTAAGTGACCAACAAAGCTTTGACTTAGCTTTTGCAGCTGAACTCGAGCGTCTCAGAGGGTTTATTGAATTATCCTTTAAAACAAATAGAGAATTGTCTGATTGAATGAAACCACTGTAGATTAATATAGAGTTATTTGGTGCAAAATACTTATGACAATTAAGTGTCATAAGCATACTCGTAGTTGTTGAAGTGGCCAGAAATTCAATTCGTTGCAAAAGGGATCTCGACCAATTAAGTTTACATAATGTTAGCTATTTTACTTTGACTGGACTGAATGAAATAGACTATCTGACGAAAATGTCCCATATTATTTATGTAATTATCCTAATGAAGTGTCCGGATATAATCAGGGTGTTAAAGGAAATGTTACGCTTTGAGATCCGAAACTTTTTAAACGTTTATAAAAGTAAAACATGATTTAACTTGCGTGTTCTGTACTGAGCTCACCCAACGCGTCGTACGTCCAGCCAGTAATAGGACTCGCCCATCAAGGAGCGCTGTCCCAAGTTGGACGCATTATTAATTTATTTTACAAAAACAAAAGGTATTTTAATAAAACACGTGTACTAAAAGATCTTTAAAATAGTGAAACTTTCAGAAAAATACGATGGATTTTGCATGATTCTCAGTTTTTTTTTCCGAGTTTATACAACTTTACAAATTAATTTTACTATGTAATCTGAATAATCTAAAATATTCCTTTATTAAATTATTAAGAAAATGCTCTTATTTAACATACATTATTTCTAAATCATAAACACTGCTCGTTTAGTCGTGATCTTCAGTATAAAATAATTAAAAGTCGGTTTAAACATCAAAAATGTATGGTTAAAATATAAGTGAATAACCAACAAAGGACCGCTGCTAATAGGTACCTGGATGAGCTAAGGCCAGAGGCTGTCAATAATGGTGATGTACAAAGAAACAATACTTACATTTTGAACGTATTACAGCTATGATTGAGGCACGTTCTACAGCAAAAACATGTTTTCTCTTGAAACCGACTCCAATAGCTAATGTCAACTTGACAGTGACAAATCAAACTGTCATTTTCAACCGGATCTAGTTAACGCGTGTAATATAACTCGTTACGTATCGTGTCATTAGATAAAAAATAACTATGCGATTGCGTTGCGAAGCCTTTGATGGAATGATTGATAATGATGTGGAGAAAACATGCAGGCAGTAGGTTAAGATATGTTTTCTATTGTTCTTTACTGTTTTAGAATAGAATAGAGTATTTTAAAACATTGAATCTTAGAAGAACAAATATTATTTACAAAAACAATTTCGCTTTTAGATTGATGAAAGGGTATTGTTACTGGAAACAAAATATTAACCAATTTTCGTTTTGCTGATGACATCGACTTATTCTCTTGAACTAGAATAAATGCAGCAAGACACCAAAAGTCGAATGCTCCAAGCCGAAGAACGAACGAACCAGTCAAAGACCAAACTCATGATCAACAGTAAGTGCAATACCTTTAAAACACCAACTTAACGTTGAGAGTGCTAGAGTGGAATAGGTCCATACATACGAAGATATATGTGAGCCAAATTGATTTAAGACAAGACATAGAAGTTGTACATGTTAGAGCCATTGGCCCATGAAGTACCTGATTTCCATAGCGTTACAGAGAATGTTCACGGTGGTGTGTGCATCCTTCCCATCCTAACTTTTATATAAATAGGTAAAGTGGACATACATGGTCAATGACACATCGTTTATGCTCGATTATTTTGTAATTAAATTAACTTCTGATCTTGCTAATTTACAAAAACACAAACAAAAAATATATAAAACTAGCTTCCACCAGCAGCTTCGCCCGCGTGATATCTTTATAAATTATAGCCTATGTTACTCAGTGATAATATAGCATACTACTGGTGAAAGAATTTTTTAAATCGGTCCAGTAGTTTTTGAGTTTATTCATTACAAACAAAAATACAAAAAAAAAAAAACAATTCTTTTCTCTTTATAATATTAGTGTGTTTATTTATTGTTTACTGTTCTTTATTATTAATAAGGCTTTATTGTACAAAAAGCTAAAACAATCCTATTCTTCGAGAAGATGATCAAATTGTTTCAATAAAAAAACTATCTGATTAATCTATTTCACGTGAAAATTACTTAGCCCTAATGAACAAACTAGTTTCAATGTTTTGTTAAATTGCTTTGTTAAAAAACAGGAGAATGAAATAAAAGGTTTAATAAAGATAAATTAATTGTGTTCTGTGAAAATGCTGTTTACTTATCGTTAATTTTAAGTAAGCATTATTTCGCAGGATTGGAATTATTTGTGCTATGTCAGATTACAAGTTGTTTAGTACAATATACTTGATCGTATCGATCAGCTCGTGGCTAAATAATAACAGCTGCAAGAGTCGACCGAAGGTTAACCTACGCTTGCCGCGGTCGGTTCTTGGATGGGCTACCATCCATTATAAGATATCAAATCAAATTATTTTAATTTAATCATATTTAAAAATTTTATGTAACTTAATTTACTTTAATCACTGAATTTATTGTAATCAATTTAGCTTTTAATAATTTATTTTTACTGTTATCTAAACTATGTATTACTTGTTTTAATTAATTAATTGTGTTCTATCTGCATAATGTAGTGCATGCTGTGCTTTTCTTTAAGTAATGAGGCGCTTAGACTTAAGTTTGCAATGTACAAATTGTAAAGTAATAGTGTACTCATTGTTGAAGAGCCTAATAATAAATAAATAAATAAATAAATATATAGAGACCCTTTCGTGGCTCGGAAAGCACGTCAAGCCGGTGGTTCCGACTGTCATTCGTAGATATTTTACAGTCATTACAAATAGTCAGAAACCCAAAAGTCTGACAACTAGTCTTACCAAGGATATCGTGTTTGCACGGACGTAATAAAATCGCGGCGGGATTTTATCGCGCACTGGATTTTCTACTCTCGGTGTTAAGCCGAGCGTTTAGAATCTAACACGCTGGGACGCACTCTCGTCCCAGCGCGTTGAAAAAACACACTGTTGGATTTTCAACTCTAGGCGCTAAGCAGAGCGTTGAAAATCAAGGGCACGAAAAAAAGTCGCCGCGATTTTATTACGTCGGTCCGTACGTCGGCTTACCCAGCAACTGGGTTGTGGAGGTCGGATAGTCGATCCTTGTAAAATACTTGTATTCAGCTGCATCCGGTTAGACTGTAAGCCGACTCCAACATAGTTAGGAAAAGGCTAGGCAGATCAATTGTTTTTTTTTTTTTAAGACGGAATACCAGTTATTTAATACAATATACTTGATCGTATCAATAAGCTGTGAGTCAATGCTGAGTTTAAGTATTTGTATAAATAATACATTTACTTAAATCATGTTTTATATTCAGGGATTTCCAAACTTCTTTAACTTGTATGCCTAAATGAGTAGGTGTGTCATCAGCATAAATATACGTATTGGCGTGAAATCTCAAATATCCTTTGCAATAAAATATAGCTAAAGGTTAAACGTAAGATATTTGGCACATTCTACTAATTTTGGGTGCTACCTACAACATTATTAATATTCTGGTTATTAAAATGTCTTCGCAACTCGCAAATAGAAGCAAATGAAGACCGCGAAGTCTCGAATCAATACTTAATAAAATAAAGCTGAAGAGTTTGTTTGTTTGAACGCGCTAATCTCTTGACCTAAAAGTCGGATTTGAAAAATTATTTTTGATTTGATAGCCCAATTATTGAGGAAGGCAATAACATCACATTAAGACCTTTAGGAGCCGAGCAAAAATAAATCAAGTCGGAAAGAACGCTAAGCAAAAATGAAGTACACACACACACAGTTGTCCACAGTTTGTCTCTGCATCACCCAAAGGTTGACTGGTAGAAAGTGCCTATGGCGTTAAGTTCGCCTCTGTAAATTTCTGTGCTTGAAGTATTAAATAAATAATAAGTAAGGGCGGGCGATGCGACGCGACGCGGCGGGTCGGGAAAACAAAAAATAAAAAAAAACGGTAGCACTCCAGGAGTGCCGACAGAAGTGAAAACTTGAGCAATTTTATCGTGCAGGAAATACTTTTAATGAGGTGTTGGTAACAGTGTCGCGAGTTCAATTGTTTTTTCCCATCTCAAAAATGCCCAACGCGCCTAAAGAAGTTTTCACTTCAAAAATTTCACGCGGGCGATTTCACGGGCAGAAGCTAGTCATAAATACAATACAAAATACAAAAATAGTTTATTGTGCCAAATAGAAAATTACATTACATTTTAACGTATTTGGAGCCTCCTTTTAGGCAAAAAATGCCTGTATTAGAAGGTTCCATATATAAATATGCTTATTGGTTCCAACTAATTCATAATTGGCCAATACTTTTCGAGTAGCAGATTTGGTTTCGAATTGTTAGAAATTGCGTCAAATAATATCTGGTACACATGGCCACATATCAAGCTATATATTTCCCGTATAAGCTGATCTCGCATTTTATGGGATTTCGCTACAGAGAGAGGTCAGCTTTTACTGGAAATGTATCGCTTGATTTGTAGCCGTGTGTACCTAACAGGCTTTTCTCCTACCTAGTACTTTATTTAAATATCGTTACAATTTACAACGAAGAAGTAGAATCAACGCCGCCTACTCCTCTTGAAAAACAAAAGTCAGCTATTAATTCCCTAAAGGTTCTTTCTACCTACGCAACGTTTTTATTTTCTTGGCATAAGTTTAAATACTATCTCTATTTATTTAGGGGTTCATTTATAAGCGTTGCTTAAAGTTAAGTAATGATTAGCGATTGTTTAACCACTCAAGGTCACTGTCATATATCTGCGTCTTAACTTTAAGCAACGTTTATAAATAAACCCCTTTGTGTCAACTTGTGAGAAATTATAACAACATCATCATCATCATTCTCTTGTCCTTGTTCCAATTTTTTTTGGGGTCGTCGCAACTTGTTTTTATTTTTTCTCCATTAGTCGAGAAATTATAATACAAAATTATAAATACATTATGTAGTTTTGTCCAAAGAAAAGCATAACCCTGCCTATCCTTCCGGTTGCAGCTGAAAATCTGCGCTGTGGTAACAAAGCAGAAGCTTTATGCATGTGCCACGGCAAAATGCTGAGCGACGCCGATAGCCAATTTGCGCGGATTGGACGCATATTTTCCAAACCTCCTTTGAATTTGTTTCTCGTGTACCTACCTAGGTAGGTACGTGTGTCTAATCTGTTTTGTCTCGACTAATCTTTTTTTACAAGTACTCTTTTCATTTTGATGGTTCAGGCCATCACTTCAAGCCGCAAATGAATACTCTCTCTCTTACAATTTACTGAATTTTCCGGTTCACAGCTCAATGTGATGTTAGCAATAGCCATTTTTGGGCTGATATGAAACCTTGCAACAATATCAGAGCAATATAGAATGACAGCCTCGTTGGTCCAGTAGCTGCAAACACAGTTGCTTCATCATTGAAGGTCTTGGGATCAATACCCAAGATCAGTTTCCTGTTGGCGAATCCTCAAAAATCCTCTCGAGATAGATCAAGTTCCGGTTCAATAGCGTTGATCACGCGTATTGTATCATTTCCAAACTTATATCTGTCGATGGATGTGTGAATGTCCCTGGATCTACGACAGTAAGTAGGTACCTACTTCGGGTATCTACTTTTAAAAAATTCTTCATCATGCAAATTAAAATTTTATAAAAATCATCCTTATCAGCCATAACAGTATCTATATTCATGGTCCTTAACCATGTTAGCTATATGACGTCCATAGCTGGAAATGAAGCTTCTGCCTAAGTTAAATTTTTCTGACCTCCAGAACCCACAACACAGTTACTTGGTAAGATTGACTGTCAGACTTTCGGGCTTCTGATACCCGAACGACTACTAAAGATCTACGAATGACAGCCGGCTTTCCGAGGCACGAAGGGCTGGCTGTATGTACCTATGTCATCACCTCGTAGTCTATGGATTCTAGACAGAACAGTGAAGTCTAAATGGGAGACCTCATAAATAGCTACAATTAATATTTTTGCTGGAGCCAATCCAGGACTCCAAAAGTAAAGAACCCTCTTGTTTGTCGGAGGTAGGAATTATGGGTCTTTCTGACCCATATCGATATTCAAATGGCAGTAATATACTTTATAATATAATTATCATATTTTGAGTTACAAATGTCACAATAACAGTATTATTATTTGACAGTTAATCAATATTAAGCAGTATCTACGATATAATTCTAGAGATAGAGGACAGCAACCTTTAAAGAGCTGTGGGGCTACGTAACATAACCAAAAATACATGTGGCATACTTAATCAACTTTCCAAGAGCTTTACAATTATAGTTAATTCAGTTTACTCGGGTAATGTACGACACATCCATGCAGCAACTCTAATGAACACTTGTTATGACGTCTAAAGCAATTTATGAAAATAAACTTAAATGATATAACTACATTAAAATTGTATGGTATCAATGTAATTAAAATACTATACATTAAAGTAAACATACAATTGCAAATGTAATAAAGCTAATTATAAAAAATAAAAATAAAAAAATACTTTAACTCACCAACAACTCCAGTGACAATCCAAAGATACAGAAATAAATCACAACAGAAACACAGAAATGGACGATACAATGAACACCACGGGAGAGGGTTACAAAACAATATAATAAAACAAAATCACCAGGGTCAAATAGGATCACACAATCAAACTGAACGCGGACGCACCATGCACACCGTTACGTAGGGATGTCCAGGACTCGGCCTTACAGTTACAGATGTTTCATAATCAATGCGTGAGTGTTGTAATATTTACGTAATTTTTTTTCAGCTTGTCAGACTGTCGGCGCGATGTATTGTGGCCACAGCCGAATGTACCGCTCCCGGTGAACGCTCGGGCCGCACTGCTTGCCCATAACGGCAAAAGGTCGTTCGTTACCCACATTCTCTTTCCGCGCAAGCCTTCTCAAGTTAGAAGGAGATGGAAAATTTACAGGTCCACCGAGCTGGCTGCTAGAGCGAGACAGCTGCAACACAGCCTCACAGGAAAACCCGAACTCGAGTCTTGATAGTTCTAACTTAAGACCGTGCTTTGCCTTTGTGAGTTATTTGAAAGGTATATCTCATTGCACAAGCATTTTACTATGTGTAAAACGGAAATAACAAAAACGTTCTAATTGTCACATGAATGGCAGTCATTGCGAGGTAAATGTCTATTTCCACACAAGTTCGCACTGTGCGTGTGTTTCTCTGATTTCCATAACGTAGTAAGTAATATGCGTGCGCCCCAGGCAGTCGGAAATATTTGATTGTTTCAGCATTATAATGTGTAGTTAGCCCGGGTCGTAACAAATATTTACTGAACAAGTATCTTGTTAGTGATAATAGTACTCTAATTAAACATAAGCTCCTGTTATCCCTGTTATCTTCATTTTAACAGCACAATTTTGTTACACGTTCAAATCCCCAATTTAATATTTTGGGTAAACAGAAGATCCCAAATCATTAATTTCGACTAACATAGTCTATGGCTTATAATCTCTGAACCGTAACTGTGCGTTTTCGATTTGAATTTTCGCCGTTCAGTGAGTTTTATCTGCAAACCGATAGCTAGCAGTATCTAAGGCTGAATGATTACTCAAATTACTTAGTGGATTTCGGTATTCAATTTAGATTTCATAATAAAGGATTTTCTCTATAATTAAGTAAACTTTGACCATACCGCTCTTTTCAGGGAGTCGGGTAGTTTCAATTCCCAACCCACAGACTTCATTGCTACTGCTATAAATTCAATCCACGTTTCTTATATTTTATTACCTCTTTGTGATTGAAGTCGAAGGTTACCTTTTATGTATTTTCTTTGGCCTAATAAAAAGGCGCAGGTTTTATTCAAATATTAAGTACTTGTTAGGTTGCTAAAATAATTTTCTTTAGCTCTACCTAGGTGCACAAAAACTATGTATTTATTTGCGAGTATCAATATAATGTCGCACATATGGCCTTTTTATTGCGTTGACTTAGAAGCTTCTTTTTTTTTAGCTCCAAGGGATCGTAGACCTACGTATTTGATATTAATTTTAACTTGATACCTCCACGCGTTCCTGAGAAAAAAGGTCTTGACAGACAGATAGACAGACGGACGAACGGATCGACAGCGAAGTGATCTTGTAAGGGTTCCGTTTTTACTTTTTGAGGTACGGAATCCTAAAAACGGATTAAACACATGACAAGATTTAGGAGATGAAACATAATTACTTAGGTATAAAAGTACAGTCAAGTCTTTTATATCTTCGTCAGTTTTCAAATTCTTTCCTTTATCAAGTCAGGACACATAAAACCTTTTGAAGCCACGGCACTGAGTAGATTATTGCATAGAAAACTGTATTTAAGAACTTGATAACAAAGATCAAAATAGCATACACCTTTGACCAATGCCGAGTTGACATCAACTTAAAACCTTTATTATAGCCTGACTTATCTAGCCTGATTTAATTAAATATAAACATATTTTTTTAATATAATATTTTGGATTTGATTGTAAATAATATTTTATAAAGTCTGAGAAAATGGACGGATTCAGGTAGCATTTTCAAAATTGGCCGCCTCTGGAAATTTTATCTGAAACTGTTCTACGCTAAACTTGCAATATGTAGAGGAAGTAAAATGAATAAATATTAACTAAACCGATTCTGCGTATCAAAGTGTTGTTGTTCTGAGTATGCAAGAGCTTTTCTTTAACTTAATTTTAGTTGGATGATGGTGAAAATTAAGCTCTTCTTCATTTTTAGGGTTCCGTACCTCAAAACGAAAAAAACAGAACCCTTATAGGATCACTTCGTTTTCCGTCCGTCAGTCTGTCAAGACCGTTTTGCTCAAGAACGCGTGGAGGTGAAGTTGAAATTAATATCAAATACGTAACTTGGAGCTCTAAAAAATCAAGCTACTAACTCAACGCAATAAAAAAATACGGCCAATTATGCGACATATTTTGATACTCGCAAATAAATCAAAACCTACAGGGTACTTGCCGTTGACCTAGAATCATTAAATTTGACAGGAAGCAAGAGCTCACAGCACGTGTAAAAGAAAAAGTCCGAAAGTAATTAATTTGTAGTTTTATCAGTAATTATAAGTAGTTTTTATTTTTTTATTACGATATTTCAATGTATGGGAGAACATGTTTTTTAACAACAGTGTTAAGTTTGTTTTTGGGATAAATTCATCCCAACTACGGAACCCTTCATTTTCCGAAAAGAAATGGTTGTGGTTACGGTAATTTCAGAAAGAGGATTTCTTAAAGGCAATGGGCAGTTGTCAATAGGTAGCTGTTCAGAGCTTCTATCTAATGAAATAGTTAGTAATGACACCTTCAAATATATTGTGGTTTTATTTCCAAATAGTTTACCTACATGGTACAATGAAAACAAATCAAAAGATAAATACTTAATATCAGTTATGATACTCCAATTTGGATTGAGCTTCAGCACATGACACCGTTGCACTTCCAAACACCATTTTCGCCTTAGATGAGACGACGACTTTAGACGAGCTCCTCTAGCTGGCTGATTAGCCACACATGAGTAGAGGAGCTCGTGGGTAAGTTATAATAGCCGCACGGTTCGATCCATCAGGTTAAGCTACGCTTGCCAAGGTTGATCTGTGAATGAGTGACCATCTTAACATACCGAGACTCCTCCGTGCCTCGGAAAGTACGTTAAGCCGTTGGTCCCGGCTGTCATTCGTGGGTCTTTAACAGTCGTTACGGGTCGTCAGAACCCGGAAAGTCTGACAAGCAGTCTTACCAAGGGGTATCGTATTACTCAGTTACTGGGTTGTGGAGGTTAGATAGGCAGTCGCTCAATGTAAAATACGGTATTCAGCTGCATCCGGCTGGAAGCTGACCCCAACATACTTGGGAATAGGCTAGGCAGAGTGAGGCAGATGATTAGAGTAGGTAGGTAGTTATTTGAAACATAAACAACAACAAACAAACCAGGAAGAACGAGAGGGTTCAGTAAAATTAAAAATTAAGCAATGTTCAATTCTGATTAGGGACCGGTTTACGAATTATCAATAATTGGGTCGGGCGGACTGCATCATTGTTTATTCAGTCCAGCACTGGTTACACCACTTGCCGTTGCGACAACAATTAATGCCGCTGTGGATGGCTAGCCTTAATTAGCGGTCATTACAGTGTGACGTCACTTTAATATGTTGAACTTTCGACTTTTTTGAGCAACATTTTGCAATAGTTTGTTTACACTTTAGCTGGGTTTGAAGAAGTTTCATTCTTTGTAAAGATGAGTTTTCGATGAAGTAATAAAATTCGTTTTTTTTTATGAAGCATGCGTGATCCCCTCCCCCCCCCCCTCACAGAGAGGCGGAAAATTATAGACTGATTATTATGCTTACGCGAGATATAAAGTTATGCAGGGGCAGGAACGGAATTTTTATAATAAGTAACTAGGATTAAATTTGGAACACCCTATTCATCCTTCCATATACGATTAAAAACGAAAACAAATTGTGATTGGTCTGCTTGCAAAAGAAGTCAAGTCTTGCGATGCCAGAGGCGATGCTAAAGATCAAAAAGACTTTGAATATAATCCACTCAAGTTTAAGTCAGGTCCGTCAATCAACTCAAGAAAGCACACTCAGATTCTAGCTTTGATTTTTGATAGAAATTCACTTCTACCTTTCATCCTAACTAATACTATAAATGCGAAAATGAGTTTGTTTGTTTGTTACGCTTTCACAAAACGGCTGAATGGATTTCGATGAAATTTGGCACACGCGTAGACCATGACCTGGATTAGGACATAGACATACTTTTTATCCCGGTAGCCTTGTGGGATAATTTCTGACATGCGCGCGGGCGAAGCCGCTGGCAAAAGCTAGTTATAAATAAGAAACCTGTTGTTTAGCACCGGTAGTTATTCTGGCACATCGAGTCTTAAAACAAATTCGAATTTGCAGTAAGTGGCTATGGTAAGTATGTCATAATCAGTCTAAAATGTTCCCCAATGCTGGAACACAAGCTTCCTCTCAGTGAGATGGAGTGGGCCGTAATCTACCACGCGGGCCCAGTGCGGTTTCTAGGAAATGCCGGTTTCCTTACGATGTTTTCCTTCACCGTTTTGAAAGCAGTGGTGATGAAATAATTTACGCAAAGTAAAGCGCCTGTCCAAGGACTGGAAGACGAGATGTCGGTCGTCCGGAGATGGGAGGACATTATCTTATACATATGACGGAAATCGATTCACAAGCCGATTCTGAACAAACTACTTTCTACGTTTATTCTGTAACATCTTGTATACGTTTGAATTGACTTCTTCATTATCCTAGTGTTTTGCTGGCAGAATAGTTAGGGTCAGCTTTTGCAAGTCGGTTTTGCTTGTGCGCTCATTAGCAAGCGTACTGTGATTCACGGAGTTTCTGATTTCACGAGAAACGGTAGCTATCAGACCTCTAGAAACTCCAGGAGAATACCTAAATGTAACATTGTGTGGTGTCCGTAACTGTTCAGTGAAATATTTTCTTTCTTCGTGAAGGTTTTAAGTCATAATTGACCCTGAAAAGGGGCTTTAAAAGGTTTTAGGAGGGACTAAGAATAGAATCCTATTGTTGCTTGTTTCGAAGAAAATACTTACGAAATAAAGCAACTCTTATCAAATAATTGCTGACTTATTGGATTCCGCTATCTCATTGTATAAAACTTTAGATTATTTATTTAACGAAAGACTGCCTCGTTAGTCTAGTGGTCGCAAGCGTTACTGCTGAACATGGGACATGCCAGGAGGCACTGGCGGACTAAGGGGGGGGGGGGTGGCAGGTGCGGTCTGCCCCGGGGTCTAGGGGGACCCCAAAACTCGAGAAATACGTTTTAATCAAATCGCAAACAAGACCAAATTATGTTCAGTAGGTAAAAGGCAGTTTGTAGTTGGGAGCTCTACCCGTGCTAAATATAAACGAAGGGTGCTAAAAAATTTCAAGCTCGCTCCGCTCTCTTGCAACCAACATTCAGTTATTTCTCGAACTCCTCTGCGTAAGTCGACAAAGTAACTCTCATTTGTGTACGAATCGTCAAAAGAAAACCTTGTCTATCTGGGGTGGGGTGCAAATATTTTCAACTTCGCCTCGCTCGCTTTTGCATCCTACATTTTAAAACTTTCCTGTATAGGTTGACAAAGCAATTCCTATTTCTGTATAAATGTTCAAAAGAACATTTAAACTGTACGGGGTGCAAACATTTTCAAGCTCGCTTCGCTCGCTATACCATCCTCTATTCGTCTGATGCTCTAGTTTTTCTGTTGTCACCAAAGCATCTCGCTATTTCTTTATCAATAGTCAAAAGAAAATCTAACTTTTTCGAGGCAGCATGCTAAATATTTCGACGTAGATTCCTGGGCAAGGGCCAAGACTAAATGGGGCCCCCTATTTCGTTTTGCCGCCCCGGGCCCCCGACAGGCTTAGTCCGCCACTGGGTCCTGGGTTCGATTCTCAGGTCGGGCTAAGTGATATTGTGTTTTTATATTAGGAATTTCTCAGTAGCAGCCCGGAGTCTGGATTTGTGCTCGGTTGATGGCATTAGGCTCGCCCTCTTTCTTACATGGGACTTAAACATAACGGGTGTAGGTACTATAGGTACACATCTGCTTAACTTTTCGGGGATTACAAGCGTGATGTTATGTTATTAAACGAAAATATTTGTTAGAAAACATGATAACTCCTTACCTTTGTCACTTCTAAAATATAATGGCATTGTTTCCGGCACAAAAGTCGAGCCTCCATCAAAACTTGGTACAACACGGTATTGTGTTTCTCGTATAAATATTATTTACATATTTAGTTTATTCGGGTACGTGGTTCTAATCTCACGTCCATTGTTTTAGTTTCACACGGCTTGTTGGTTGTTACGGCTGGGAGACATCCTCGCCACCTCGCGCATATCGTATGAAATCTATTTCCTTTTCATTTGTTTAGCGACGTGTTTCGTTTATCGTTTTGTTGGAAAACATATATCGCACAAAAAGCAGATTAGATTTGTCCAGTTGTTTGTCAAAGTTCCCCTTAGGGTTTGACAGAGGTGTACCTAGGGTAGGGTACACCCACATATCACCAGTTATGTTTAAGTCCCATGTAATTGTGGGTGAGCCTATTGCCATCACCGGGCACAAATCAGGAAATTCCTGCTGGAAAAACCCAATATCACTTTTCCCGGCTTGGGAATCGAACCCAAGACTTCATGCTCAGCAGTAGCGCTTGCCACTAGACCAACGAGGCAGTTCATACACACATACACATAGTTTAGTGTATTTTTATATAGATTCATTCTTTGATCAACATTGTGCTGGGAAACGACTTTAAAGGCTTTTTTCAATATCCAGTATCAGGTTCTCACGCTTAGATTGAATTTGCCATTAAAATTCATTGGATTCCTAACATTCCATGATCGATATGTGTACTTAAATCAATCAAATAGACATTAGCTAGAAGTCTGGAAACAAATGACACTCGCGAGGACTTTTATATTGATAACAAATGCAATCAAGTTACGAGAAACATTTACCGATATGCATTCGTTCAAAAATATTGAACTGTATCAAAATGCAGGCAAGTTTACGTCTCAATAAATATGTTTACGCTATTTTGTGAGTATAAAAGGCCACGTACTTGCACTACAATGTCAGAGTGGACGCGGAACTGGTATTGAATGCTAACAACCTTCGGGCAGCCGTGATGCAGCTCGAAATATTGCGATAATGTGAGGTTAATACACCCTCCCCTCTTACCGGCTTATTGGTTATTCGCACGAATTTACCCGCCCGAATCGGGCAAATCGACACTTTTAAATAATACAATTATTTCTTGAGGCGATTCTCACGAAGTTTATTTATTTGTGGGCGAATTGACAACTCCAGAAATACGTAGGTAATAGGCAATTGGCACATTTTAATTTTTTTGCAATAACGTTAAGAAAAAAGTACACTATCCTTACTGCATAATATTCAAAATGTGCCAATTTTCTAATTGAATTACTGGAGTTGTCGATTCGCCCACAAATAAATAAACTTCGTGCGAATCGCCTCAAGAAAAAATTATATTTTTATTCAAAAGTGTCGATTCGCCCGTTTAAGTCGAGTAAATTCGTGCGAATCAACCCTATAAGTCCTCTTACCACACCACCGACTTCTTATTATGCAAGTGTTTGGTAACAAAAAATACTGCTCTTTGTCTTTGAGATACCGCGCGTTGAGAAATATTATAACCTAGCTAGTCTATGTACAGCGAGGAAAATTATTTTTAAGCAAATTGACACCCCCTACGTCAATTTGCCGTGTTATAGCCATTTCATGCAACTGTAGAAGAACTACAGTTTGGATTGGAATATACGGACAATTTAAGTTGGTAGTCAATTTGCTTAACAATTAATTTCTCAAACTTTACATAGGTGTGTTTTGTATTGTCATGATATTTTGTAAAGATGCAGCGTTTGCAGTACATTTAATCGCAGTATTAATATTTTAAGCTTGCAGTAGCACAATAAAGCGCTATTAAATAAGTCATCATCCCCACAAGCTAATGAGTATTCATGCATATTTCAACAATATACATTAAACTCAGGCAGTTAAATTAGTAGCTACGTTCGTGCAAAATGAACCACATTAGTCAGGCGTAATAATTCAGATCGAGCAGAGTATTTAAAATTAGCTTCGGAGTATTTATAAGCTAAGCTACTTATAACTTGGGAACTTAATCTAGTTCAGTATATGCTGTTTCATATTATGTGATATTAAATTTAATTGTTGTATTGCCTCATTGGTCTATTGGTCTTCTTATATAATTAATATATACAAAATATTGTAAAACATTTTAAAACAGTAACGGTGGAGTTTCTTGCCTATTATTTTCCATACGAAAACTACCTTTTGGAAGGGGCGACTAGAAACTATTCTTTTTTTGTAAATTTTGGCGTTCTAAAGTGCCTTTTGATTTTGACTTTCGATAACCAGCACCGGAATTGTGTACCACACCTTCAATCACAATCCGTAGTATTTATAAAGGAAATTGCTAATCCATTCCTTCATATATTTGAAGAAGAGAAAGTCCTCCTGTGTCTGCTCACACACTTGTGCACTATAATATCTCCCGCGCCGAAGGCTGCTCCGCTGAGATTGGTCGCCATTGCCGAAATCCGGTCTGAAGAACGATTTTATATTTGAAAAATTCTTCTGCTCGACAGCGTACCTAAATGACGCAATTAATGCCTTTGTAAGTGCATTATACGAATTATGATTAGCAAAGGGTTCTGATTTTGATCCCCAGTTTGGGCAGCCAAGGTGAGTTTTCCTTTAGGAATTTTTCAGCATGCTGAGAGTCCAGACTGGACGTGAGCCTATGGCGAGCCTAATGATAATAGGCTCGCCATGACATGATACTGACGTTAGTACCTGACGAAATTACGTACATCTGCCTATCCCATCGGGAGATACAGCCGTGAGTGATTTTTTGTGTAAACTTTGCACTTTATTACAGTTACGCAGTTTTATTAATCTCAATAAAGCGATTTCATTCATCGGCACAGGTGTTAGTTGACGGTCGCCAAGCGAAAGTGAATCGAGGGCATAAATAATCGAGGGCACGTCAAGGCCCCAGTTTTTTGCGATGATCCAATAGAACACGACTGAAAACGTAGCTACCTTCATAAAGTCACGTATTGTAAGGGTTGATTCGTGACGAGAAATATAAAATAGTGTCGTACGTAGCGCCGTCCTTTGCCAGTGGATATTTGCGTCCTAAACGTTTTTTGAAATACAAATTCGTCTTTCGATTCGAATTATAGCTTTTACCGCACTTTTGTATTTATTTGATTGAAACCTGCGTGAGGTTTGAGCAATCAGAATAAACCTTTCTTGGATGTATTGTACGTACTGTGGGAGAGGTACTTTAATAAAACATATTTTTCGAATATAGAACGTTATTGTACGTATTAAAATTTTGTATCGTACATTTTCCTTAGGCACACATGCATACACCCTCACACACACATTCAGACACAGATACAAAAAAACACCCACGAATGCATACACTCACCAGCACAACACCGTTTATCTATTTTTTTATTTGTTTTTTGTTAATTTTAATTCTAGTTTTGCACTTAATACAGTCCCTAATTCTTGTGCTTAGTATAAAACAATTTAAAGCTTAAGTTACCTATTATAACTAATTTGGTATAACTTAAACTCATCTAGATTATATCAAAATTATTCCTGTAATTAAAATATTAAATTTATACCTTTTTTTTTGGGTGGGAAATTATCAAATAACTTCTCCCGTTCTGGGCGGAGCGGGAGTGCGTGTCAGACTCTTACTGACTAAAACCCACCCGTGTTCCTTCGGTTGCCTTGTTGCCGGGGGCCACAATTTCCCTATCGGTTTTCTTCGCACCTCCGGTAGGCATTGGCCCTAGCGGACCCCGTCAATTCTGCTGACATTTCTTTGAGGCGCGCGTGGAACACAACGCGCCGTTGACCCGGGCCTGGTCCTTATCGGACGGCAAGCTACCCATTGCTCACCGACCGCAAGCCCGCGCCTATGGTGGCTGAAAATCGGCTCTCGATTCCCGACGCCCAGGGCGTCTCCGCCTGCGGCGGTTAGGTGCGTGAGGGCGCGAAATTTGCCTCTCCCTCACGCGTTCCTTTTCCTCCTTCGCGAGCATTACCGCTTCGAGAAAGGAGGTGACCTGCCATTTCCTTTCGCTCCGTACCATGGCCTGAACCAGGGCCGGACGCGAGAGATCACCGCCGCCGATCGCCTCCATGAGGACACGGCCATGCTCCGCCCAAGCCGGGCAGACCTCCACCGTATGCTCCACCGTGTCCTCTGGGCGATCCACACAATGGTGACACCCGGGCGTTTCCTCCCGCCTTATCCTGAACAGGAACCTCCCGAAGCAGCCGTGTCCGGTGAGGACCTGCGCCAGGTGGAAGGTGAGGACGCCGTAGCGCCTCTCAAGCCACTCCTCAAAGGGTTGTCTTATCACCGCGATTGTGAAGTAAGTGAAGGTATAAATTAAATTTATACCTTCACTTATGTTCAGTTCATCACTATTGTGGGTGCTGCAAGGAGTTTTTATCATTAGTTTTAAATTATTCCATAAGGTAGGCACAAAAACATCTCCTATCTAGGCAATGATAACGAGGGTGGGCGCTGTATAATTCAAGATATTAAGTTATCTTAGCTTAGGTATTGACTGCAACTCTAACATACAACCATACTTACCTTAAGGCCTATTTTTAATGTAAACCATGTTTTATTACTTGAAGGCGCAATTAAACTATTTTTTTTTTATATGTACCGGATAAAATTACCAATTTTTCACGGAATCGTTTTACGTTTTTTACATCATGACATACGCTTGTCAGCTTAGTTGACTCTTATTATTTTTCTGTCTGCTAAATTCTTTCAAGCGTTTATCTCACAATCGTATGCTATTATCATAGAATTATTTGAAAAGATTGCATGTTAAAACCATAACCATAACGTTATGAATCTCTTTAAATACCACCTACCATAAGGTGAGAGTTGACATTCTATGTTACTTACTTCTTCTTTAAAATTAGGCAATGATCGAATGACTTGTAGGCCCGTATTACAGAACCTCACTCAAAACTCAAGCATTACTTAAAACTCGTTTAAAGCCTTTTGATTGGTTGAAACTATTTTTAAGTAATGCTTGAGTATTGAGTGAGATTCTGTAATACGGGCCGTAGTCTCATAGATGGATTAATCTCCAGAATCAAGCAATGTTGCTCCTTATGTATGTTTCACATGGATCACCTGATACTAGACAGCTCGTCTTACCTTTGGATACCTACATCTAATCTTACACTAATTGGGTTGCGAACTTGTTAAAGACAATAGACAGACTTTTCTTGTTAAAATACAATGTTGAAAAACTCACCGCAAACTTGAAGATACAAACGTAGAACGCTATTTAAACTCTATAGTAGGCATAATTTTGTCTCGAGAGCGTTTAAAACCCTTTCATAATAATTACACTAGCAGTGCTTTCGACTCCACCCACTTTTCATAGAACTCATACATACGCCATGCCGCCATACATATTGAAAGTGAACCCTCCGGGAGGGTTACCTGCATAACGTTTGCGCTAAAGTTAACTATCGCGGAGGGTCAACGGCATTAGGTTTAAAACCGTGTTATAAAACACTGTAAAATGAAGTAAAATAGTCTTTTCAGAGGATCTTGTCGCTACACGTAGTCTCCAAACCTTTAAAATTTTTAGTGAATATTTGTAACCGTGATATTTAAAAAAAAACTGAATGCTTGTATTTTAAAATAAACGCATATACTAATAAAACTTGTTAAAACATACATCAGATTTTATTTTCACGGTTTATGCTGTATTCGTTAAGAAAAACCTACATTTAAAATGAGCCCTTCGTGAGGGCTCTCGGCATCCCATATGCGACTAGGTGATCCCTCCAGGAGGGTCCCAGCACTGAACGTGTTAAACTCCAGTCGCGCGAAAAATTCCTCGCTTTCAGGGAAGAAAATCACATAGCCTTCGCTCCAAATCTCCAAACTTCTTATCTAAACTTACATAATTATATTGGCATGTTTGATGATTGATCGTGATACGTCAAATTAGTAACAAATTGGATTAATTCCCTGAAACATCAAAGAGTTTGCGTTTACAATAATATAAATCACAAGATAAGTAGGTAACTACGTAATCGCTTCAGCATCGTGTATGTACAGCGCCGAGTTCAGTAACAATACTGACAATGTCATAAAAAGTAGCAGAGCGGGTCAGCAGCAACACGGAACAAAATCCATAAATTATTTAAACAGATGTAGAACAAACTATATCGAGAGTTTAAAACAACAATGTCCACTTTAGCGCACACGAACAAAACTCAGCTGTAAATAAAGTTGAACTAACTTTTACGAGTGTCCACAGCTAGGACAAACACGAAACCTTTTAAAAATGGCGATGAGCTCGGGGATTCCGTTTTTTATTTAATCTTGCCGTAATCTGGTCGTAAAAAGGACAACAGGCCGCAGCGCCACCTAGCGGCTGGGAGCCGAGTGTTTCCGAAGCGCCGGCCGTAAAGTTTTTATTGTTTCCGGGTCACGGCGCGTCGACAATTCGGTTTTCCAATCAACATCTTTATAGTGATAGAGAGCGTGATACCAACTACAATAAAGCGTTTAGGGTCCAAATAGTGCTAACTGTGCCTTTATCTACTTTACACATGACCGGCTCTCGAGAACATGGCGATACTGGTTTGTAATGTTTATGTGTGTGAGGTGAAACGAACAGAGATACCAAAATGCCCCAATATTGGAAAGGCAAGAGGATACTTTTTATCCCGGTAAATGACAAGGCTTAACGACTGTTACTAATTTATTACACTGACTTGACTATTTATAATAGACAGGTATCCATTATTTTAATATTATAGCAGCGCCCCGCAATTTCACCCGCATAAGTCTCGATCCCGTAAGAATATCGGAATAAAAAGTATTATATGTGTTAACCCAGGTTATAAACTATCAGTGTGCCAAATTTCATCAAAATCCGTTCAGTGGTTATTGCGTGAAAGAGTAACAAACATCCATCCATCCTCACAAACTTTCGCATTTACAATATTAGTAGAATAGTAGAATTCTTCGTTTCTCTCTGGACTCAATTATTCTGAAGTCCACGCAGACGAAGTCGCGGGCAAAAGCTAGTCTGTTAATAATAACTCAAGTAGGTATAACAGGGTAAATAATAATTGCGAAAATTGAAGGAGCTTAACCAAAACTCAATAACTTCCCGTCTATTAATAGTGAACAGAGCTGAAAACCGCGTATAAGCCTCATTGTATGAAACGAATGAATTAATTTCATGCTTACGTTTGGTTTCGTTATGAACAGCGGTCTTTTTAACAAGTGGAAAATTCACGGAACGTTACACAGATAATTTAATTCCTTTGAACCGTTCTATTATACGTATTGTGGCACCAAACGTTTGTGGATTAGGATTCAGCGGATATCGTTTAGTCTATGCTCAAGCGTATTTATGAACAGCCAGTAAGATTACCGTGGTCATTCATGTATTGTGTAGTTGTGTTTTACAGTTGTCTGGCATTTTTGCTGAACTGAGCCTTTTTGGCGCAGCCGTGAAGCACACTCCCCTGCTAATTTCTTACATCGCACTTTACACTTTTTATTTTTTATCTGCTGTTAATTATATTGTATGTTTTTTGGTCTATGGAGGAGGTCGTGGCTAAGTAGTAACAGCCGCATGGGTCGATCCATCATGTTAAGATACGCTTGCCGTGGCTGGTCCGTGGATAGGTGACCATTTCTACACACCGAGACGCCTCTGTGCCTCGGAAAGCACGTTAAGCCGATGGTCCCGGCTGTCATTCGTGGATCTTTGACAGTTGTTACGGGTCGTCAGAAGCCCGAAAGTCTGACAACCAGTCTTACCAAGGGGTATCGTATTACCTAGTTACTGGGTTGTGGAGGTCAGATAAGCAGTCGCTCCATGTAAAATACTGGTATTCAGCTGCATCCGGTTAGACTGGAAGCCAACCCCAACATAGTTGGGAAAAGGATAGGCAGATTGATTGCTTTTTGGTCTGTGCTGAATAAATGTATTTTCTTTCTTTTCTTTCTTTCTTTATTGAAGACATGAAAACTGGTGGAGCGTCCGAATGTTTGAGTTAAAACTTTCGTTTTGTCCCCTCCGTAGCAGTTTGAGGTGCCACCCACCGTTTTAAGAAAGTGCCAAAAACATTTTCCAATGCTTCCAGCAAGTGGATCGCAGTTGCAGTGGAGTTTAAAACCGACGTTTCTTGCGAACGAATCGTACTTCCTTTAAAAGTGTACTCTTTTAACAGTTCCTGATTTATTATTTGAGAGTAAACGAGAAATTTACTCTCAGCATAATACTTAGTCTTAGTTCGTACATAAAATAGCATGAAAACAAACCATTAGATAATTATTTACTTTTATACTGAAACGCTTTATAGATTTAAAATAATGATTGACACCAACTCATCCAAAATTCATTAAAATAATGCCAGTCAGTATATTTTAAGGGGTTGTCTAATAGCTAAGATTATGGTAACGCGCCTCCCTAAGATTTGAAGAGGCTTTTACGGGAAGATATTATTACGCCGCTTTATAAATTATCTTCTACTTTCATATTAAAAACGGTAATTTATGAGATCTTTAATTAAATTTCGTTTGGCAAGACTTTGATGGAAATATCAATATTAAAAGCTATTAATATCAAGAGACGCACTCAACAGCTTGGTATTAATCTGATTACAGCATCCAATCTGGAGCTAATGCAGGACTACAGCAGTAATAATCTAAACTAATATTATAATGAAGAGATAAGATTAGATTTTTTGTATGTTTGGCTGTAATGAATAAACTCAAAAACTACTGGACCAATTTGAAAAATTCTTTCACTGAGTAACATAGGTTATAATTTATAAAGAAATCACGCTGGCGAAGCCGCTGGCGGAAGCTAACATTATAATAAATAGGCAATATTATGTATATGTTACCTCTAAACAGAAATCGCTATTAGCTTCACAAAAGCATATCTCCCAGCTAGCTATTTAGCGATACTTACATAGCTGATAGCGATAGATAACAGGAACAATATTATAATGTTACAATTACAATAGGTACCTACTTGTATACAACATTGCCAAAACAAAATGCTAATAGGTATTATTTGATACTTTTGGTTGTTGCTTTAATGCATTTGCACAATACATTGTGTACAGTACAGCTTCATTATCAATGCTCTTAAGACATACCGCGAGTGAAGCTGTTGCACTTACAGCTTACCACGGGTATGTTTCCTCTTTACTCAGGTATGGGCTCCTACTCCGGGGGAACTCGACGAATATAAATGATGCCTTCCTAGTGCAGAAAAAATGCCTAAGAGCAATCTGCGGTATCAGTCCTTTAACATCCTGCAGACCTTTCTATAAAAAATTAATTCTTTTAACCTTAACAGGTCTTCTCATAAAGCAAACTGGTGTATTTGTGGAAGAACACTCAATTTTTTTTAAAACATTCGACTTGCATTCAAAATATACCCGTCGAGACCTAACACGCCTAAGAATTCCTTCACATCAAAGCACATTATGTCATAAAATTGCTTTATTACAGCAATTAAATTTTTCAACAATATTCCAAAAGAAATAAGGGAACTCCCTAAAACACTTTAAATTCAAACTACACAAATGGCTTATTTTTTTAATGTAAAATATTTTTTTGATAAAAAGTAACAGATAAATATAAGATAAAACAATGATTTTTAATTATATTACTTTAAATATCTATTATTGTTAAGTGTAAATAGATACGAAACCGTAATAACCAATGTTATTAGATATTATGACAATAATTTAAAAAAAATGTGTTGTCATTTAAAATGTTTAAATATTTGTATGCCAGTCCATGGCGAAACATGAAAGATCGTAACTATATTATAAGACCTTAATGTACCATGTTTTATGTATGCAAATAAATAAATTCTATTCTATTCTTATCATCATCATCTTCCTGGCCTTGTCCCATGTTACTTGAGGTTTATTATTATCAATACTCTTATAAAAAATGTTTCTTATAGTACTCAAGATTTTTGCTAACGTAAAGTTTTGTAGGTATTTAATCAGTGACTATAGAGTGATAAGACGGAAGAAATAGCGTTGGACCCGGACCGATGACCTGGTGAAGGCCACAGGAATCCGCTGGATGCGAGAAACACAGACCCGGTCGAAGTGGTGATGCTTGGGGGTGGCCTATGTCCAGCAGTGGACGTGTTTCGGCTGAAATAAGAACATACATTACGTTGTTTCTCAAAAGCATTTAAGGTCATCACACAACACATTAACAAACATAACATACAAGCAAACATTTAAGCAAATATGTACAATTTTTTTGAATAAATATTATTTATAATTTTTTTAAATTATTTTGTAACATAATTCTTACTCAAATTTATTGCCCATAATCCAATTTATTTGGACAACATGTCTTCTTCTTCCACACTCCTCTATTAGCCATCATCTCGTTAGTCCCCCCCTTTCTAGCCATATCATCTTTCACACAGCCCATCCCTCTTTTCTTCGGCCACACAAAATATAATATATTTTCCTAACACTCGATATTTTTCTAAAGTTTTAAAATCGATGATTGTTTACCCTTGATCCGCCGCGTCGTATGTCGTGTGCAAATGGTGTACACAATTGTTTCGCTTGGCATACCTACCTTTGAGTGGCGACAAACGTGACCGGTCCCGTCCCGATTCTGCATTGCGGGCTTGCGGCCTTTTGTGACGCCATACTTCCAATTTATTTTGTCAATTATCAACTTCATTTTTTTTTTGAGGCTATGACTATTTTTACCCGACTACGGCAAAGCAAAAAGGAGGGTTACGATTTTGACCGGTACATAAGTATGTTCATCTGTTACCTCATAACTTCTAAACTACCGATAATAATTTGACAAATGAGATATCATTGGAAGATAGGAAGCGTCTTGATCGTTCGCTGGTTATAGGCTATGTGACGTCACATTAAATGCAATATAGCGCCCTCTAGAGGACATTAAAGTCACGAACTAAAAAAAAATCAAAGAGAAATCAAGACATAGATACAAAAATGATCAATATAAAGCCATGGATGGTCGCATGCATGTACAGTGGGCTGCATCAATTGGGTACCCCAGTTGCATAAAAAATTTAAATCGGTTAGGCCTATTGGTACCCAATTGGTGCAGCCCACCGTACACCTACAAAATTATATTGGCATGCGACCACGGCTTCTTCTTGACTATTTTGTGCCTATGTCTTGATTTCTGTCTGAAATATTTTCTTGTTTCATACTTTTTAGAGCGTGATTTTTCAGTAGTCAGGTTTTAGTTTTTGAACCTACTTTTTAATTTTGGTTTATTTGGATTTTTTTTAACATGTTCTCACTAAAA
The DNA here is from genome assembly GCA_949152395.1 of Agrochola litura. Classification (NCBI taxonomy): domain Eukaryota; kingdom Metazoa; phylum Arthropoda; class Insecta; order Lepidoptera; family Noctuidae; genus Agrochola; species Agrochola litura. The sequence continues at coordinate 15,945,302 of OX424493.1, forward strand.
CCCTTTTCCATCCCTTATTAATTAATTTCGATGATGATTTTGTCGCTGATTCTCTTCGATGTTTCTTTTGGCAGTGCGTAGCAACGCTACGCAGCGCCTACGCGATATCTACGCAGGGTCTACGCTCCGCGGCGTCGAAGCAAAGTCTAATCGTTTCTCTAACACGTTGTTAGATTTTCTACTTTCCGCGCTGAGCGGAGCGCTGAAAATCCATTAGCGCGCTTTCATTTAGGTGTCTTATAGTGTTAGTTAAAATGGGCATACGCATCGTGTACGCTGTTTATGCGTCCGAATAACGAATTTATTATAGTGCGCCAGATAAAAACTCAGTGCAAATGACACTAGAGTAATTTATGGTATTAAACAACTCATTGGCACTGTGGACTTTATTGCGCTAGAACTGAACGTTAATCTGACAGCACCTCGCTTTATACAATTCACCAGTGTTTAAGTGTAGGATGTACTTAATTTCTTAATGGCTTCTTTTTCTTTGTGTAGATTAGAATACTCTTCTTGATATTTTTGAAATGGTCACAAACCTTTATAAAATCCGTAACAGCGGCAGGCATGATTAATATTTTTAGAGTTAATAAATATATAGTTACCAGCCTCAGTTGCAAGATTGATGTAGCGAATGCTTAAGTATTGAAAAAGTTCAAGCTCTTCCAGTCGCGATCAATCAAGGACTTTAGAAAAGTTTATGCGATTTGTGAATTGACGTTTATCTTGGAAACGAAGGAAAGGGAAAGATAAGCAACTTGTTATAAAAGCTTTTATTGAAAGTTCTCGGTGAGAGCTACAGATTCCTAGATTTTTTTTATCTGTAGCTCCCGCTGTTCAAAGTTTTTGCAAAACTTTTATAGCAACAAAACTAAGTTATTACTATCCAGTCAACTGAATAAAAATACAGTCAACCGCACATTACTGGTAACACTAGCACTATGAAAACCCCTTACATAAAGGCGCTGTCAGTGTCTAATTGTTATAGTAATTTTATCTCACGAAGCGACGCGCGCTTTACTTGTGGTAACCAAGTATACAAACACGGTGTGAATGTGTGCGTGAAGGCGACTAGCGTCTGCACATAACACATTGTATCGGCCAGTACCGAGTGTCCTGCGCATACACACACATTCACAGCGTGTTTGTACACTTGGTAACCATGTTTGTAATCGTGTTTGTGCAGAAGTAAAGTGCGCGTTTTCGTGAGATAAAATTTTTGTACCCCTGATGTGCGATTGACTGTACGCAAAACAGTATGTTGAAGCAAGATCTTGACGTTTATTATCACGATTATTTTTTTACTATAGTTACCTATTTTAAAGAAGTCTACTTGGTATGTATTTTACTTTCATCAAAGTTATATCTCTAACAAAGTTTGAATTCTGCAAACTCTATATGGATGCATGTTTCGAGTACGAGCTAAACTAGTTCCTAGAATTCAAGAAACAGCGAAATAATGAAAGAGACGACGTTACTCAGAAGCCTAGCTTGACAATTACGTACAAAGGTAATATTCAGACGTCTGACGCACGGTAGATATGGTCTGTTCTGAAAGTATCTGATGAAAATGTAAACAAATGGAACAGAAAACGTACCTGCGGATGCGAATTTGTAGTGCCACTTACAAATTGAGTGTTTTGATTATTTGAATATAATTAAACTCAAAATAGTTAGTTGATTCAAGCGTGACCTTGAAATCCATTACAAAATACAATAGATATATGTAGTAACCTGTTCCGCTTAGCTATTTCTAAAGAGCCATAAAAACCCTGAAAGAAATCGACACGTGTTTCACCTCTCAACGAGGCATCCTCAGGATGACGATTGACTTGTCGCGAACTCGAACACGGCGTGTTGCCACATCGAACGCTGAACGCAGACAGCGCGTTTCTTTTAGGGCTTTTTATGGCTCTTTAGAAATAGCTAAGCGGAACAGGTTACTACATATATCCACGCCTATTGTATTTTAACCCGAATTCTAATTTTAAATCACTTTAAAGATGTTTTTGTGTTTTTTTGTGTTTTTTGTGTTTTGTGTTTTTTTTGATGTTTTTAAAAATTAATTCGTGGAAAAAGTGGTAAGATATAAAGTTGAAACCTTCTAAATACAGATGAACGTGTTACTAATTCCCTTTAGTAAGTAATTGCATACGTATTTAACCTGAGAAGGGTTTGTTTACACTTTCATAAAATACTTTTGGAACATACTATATTAGTCGAAACTATCACTTCTCACTACTCAAGGTCTTCGTAATATAGGTGGTTGTGGAGATGGGTAGTACTCAAGAACTTGGTAATATAGGTAGATGGGTGTCGGTTGGCAGGCAATAAGCAATTTCGCTGGCTACAGCCAATAGCCACTTGCGACACGTCACCATTTGAGACCGCAAGTTATTAGTAGGATGCGAGACGATAAAGGCGGCCTGTGCTAGTTAATTTAGTATTACGTCCCTCTAATACCTATTTGGAGCATATATGATAGGCATTACATGCGTGCTTTTGGCGTAGAAATTAATATTACCCACGAGCCCAGGAGATATTTGACGATGTTATGGCAGGTTCTTAGAATGCTGTACTGAGCTAGACTCACTCCTGTTAAGACTTGAAAGCGCAAGAGACACGGTTTTAAGAAAAGGAAGAGATTTTAATCCCACGTTCGCATGGACGTAAAAATACCGCGGCGGGAATTTTTTCGCACACTGAATTTTCAACGCTCTGTTTAGCGCCGAGAGCTGAACAACAGTGTATTTGTGCGACGCGCTAGGATGCTCTCTGTGGAATTCTCAACGCTCGCACCAAGAGTTGAAAATCCAGTGCGCGATAAAATCCCGCCGCGATATTTTTACGTCCGTGCGAACGGGAAGTAACTCCACAGTCTAACACCTCTGTGTTACAATAACTATTTAAAGTTAAAGTCATAGAGTCACTTTTATCGCGACAGATTAGTCGGTGACAAACGCGGTAACAAGCTGACGCGTCGTTTGTTGTAAGTATCTCTGTTTGTTTAGTTGTCCTCGGGATGTATTCAAATTGAATAACGAAGTGCGACAGTCGGCCCATTACTCCGCCTGCAGCTACCAAACCTATCTCTGAATTATGGACGAATAAACCTCGTAATGGACGGTATTGTCGTGAAATTCGGACCACACTCGTGCCCCGCGATCAATCTATAGCAATTAGTCCAGTACGTGAAGGGTGTATGGGTTTACGGCTATCGAATTTTGTGTTAAACCATTACGATTCTCGGTAGGTACTGAACAGTCTGAATCGGTGATTGTGATTATGCTTAACCAGCCGTTCACCGCCGATGTTGTGCTCAAATTGATTTTGAATTAAAGCTCGAGCTTCTCGTATAATGAGGTTGAAATTGTTGAATTTGTTGTCAAGCTCAGAACGTGCATCTCGATCTGCATCTAAAACTAACACAATGGTCGCCAGTAATTACTGCGGTGTTGACTTTTTGTCTCACAGTCGGTACTTGTAATTAATCGATTCTCTCGTCGCTTCGATCGCAACATCGCTCTCGACGAGTTAAAAAACGGTTCGTGTCAACATGTCGCCGCGACACCCAACGAGCACACAAGTGCACATACCCGGGCTTGTAAAATGTCAAAGTTTTTCTCAGTTACTGTGCAGCCAATAACAGTTTATCAGAGGAAACAAAACATTGTGGTGGACGCGATCCCGGCGGCACAATCAAGTTGCGAGTTTACAGTGCGGGATCGTTTCACGCGCCGCCGCCGCGCCGCGCCGCCGGGCTCCCGAGTGATGCGAGAAAGTTCCTTATTGCTTCCCACCGTATTCATCTCACCTGCCGATATTGTAATCCGAGTCTTTCATGCGATTGCTTCCGGAATCCCGGGCCAATTTTATGGCTTTAGAATAAAAAAAGAAGAACAAAACGTGATCAATTCAGATAGAAACAATTGGTTGCTTATTGCCTTTTTCAATTCGTAATTTCGAGATGTATTTTCGCGGTTCGGTGGTATTTTCGCATGAGCAATATTGTGATTTATATCAAGACAGCTCGTCAAGCTACTCGTGGCCATTACAATCGACATTTACGAGTTTATATAAATCGACCTTGACGATCATTAATTCCATGATATGTACCGACATTAGAGGAACACAAATGAATGATTATTGGTGAATGACTGGAGTTCAAGTAACCTTTGTAAATAACAAGAGCTTACACTAAATCGCACAATGAGCTTAAGCGGGATTCTGTTTGATCATAGTTTTGTTTTATAGATCTTGTATTTTGAATTCTGATTCAAAACATAACAATCTTTTTGTTTTTATCTCTAAAGAGAAATAACGACTGACGATATTTTTGAGCAAGCATTTTCAAATAACCTTAAAGGGACTCAGCGAGATAAAGAGGATTATTCGCTTAACGTTTAATGAATTGAATGCTATTATAAACCGCTTAGCCTAATGCAAGGACACACGTCCTAATGGAATAAAAATAAATTACTTCAAAGGTAGGTACATTACTTACATAAATTCATAACAAATTATAATCTATTTAGGTACAAAGTAATTTTTCATTTGATGTAGGTAATAAAAATATCATTTTCCCAAGAATTTACATTTTAGGCCCTTTGTGTGGATAAAACCACTTTATCCAATCAAAATTTTGCTGTGTTCCAAAAATGCCTTCTACTAACAATTCAATGTTATCCCGTTTGTGCGAGAAGTACATGAGCACGACTATACAATGTCAGTATAAGCTGATCTTTTATTGTAAGGAAAGCCTAAACAATGCGAGCTCAACTTACACTAGAAATGTATAGCTTGGTATGTCGTCGTGTGTAAAACGGGTAGTCACTTATTCTTACCGTCATTGTGGTATTTTTTTTGTACTGGACCGTACCTGAGATCCTTCAAGTTACAGAAATATTGAAGGTTAAAATAATGTTCCAGTTTCTTTTTACATATTTGAACGAAAACTTGTTTTAAATGTTAAGTTTGAATTTATTAATACGTAATTGTTTTATATTATACTGGCAACACCCAAAGATTCGATATGTCAAAATGGGGAAATAACGGCCTTCTGGGTCAGGCGCTGTGGGTGTGTCGGTAAGATAGATGGGCATAGGATTGGTTGGAGATCTACTGTAAATTAAGGTAACCTATTAGTTTTATGGTAAATATTAGAAACTGATTGAATTGTGATATTATGTGGGGAATAGGAGATGTGATGGTATGGTGTAGAAAATTGAATTTGATGTTGGCAAAGAAATATAAATGACTTATAAAATATTTTGGTGTTTCATATTATTTTCTTTATGCCTGAAATATTGGAAATATGTAGTTTTATTAAACAGTTTTAGATTATGATATTGGGGTAACGACTTTAAGATTCATTTGGGGATTAGTATCTATTTTGAGGTTAAATAATTATATTCGGAATTAAATTAGTTATTTTAGAACAAGGATGGTTCTTATTATATAACTTAACTTTAAATACTCCCACGATTCCTGTAGCGATCATGCACCCATATGCACAAAGTTATGCATGTTTTAAATTGCGCACTGCTGTAAATAGCGATTTATTACACCAAAAATAAAAGGCGTTTCCCATCAGCAAAACATTTTTGTCCAATGTAGCTTTGTTTGATGTAAAGAATGCGTAGTTAACGGCTTTGTGATGAGCCTGTTTACACCCTGTATATGTGAAGCGCAAGGTTTTGGTGACTTGAGCATTGTTCCCCTTTCCTTTGAGATCACAACATTAGGAGCTGAGTGAAGAATCGCTTCAGGCACTAAGCATTCTCCGAGTTGGCATCAATCATAGCTTTTTGTGGGTGACGGTAACAAAGCAATGTGTATGTCGTTATCAGATGACATTACACGAACACATATGATTTAGAACTTTAATTTAGGATACCTATATTTATTTGTTAGAGAACAGCAACGTAGCTGTTGCTGTTCAATATTGGTTTACAGAAGTATTTAGGAAAGGAATGTATACACAAATTATACAGTGTGAGTCTTTGTAATGTGCACTTAACGAAATAAGGGAATCTGTGCTTAATTTTAGTGAAGGAAAAAATATTTAAAAAAATCTAAATTTTTTATTTATTCTGTTTGGCGTCCTATTGAGAAAATATACGATTATTGTAAAAATTTATAAAAAAAAACACGTTTGTTTTCAATTGAGGGTAGTTTTTTTTCTACAATTTTAATTTTATGAGGATGCCTAATTACTTCCAATTTTTATGGAGTTTGTTTCATCGCGATAGATCATTTAGTTTAAAAGTTACACCGTTTTGTTACAATTTTTCTTTAAATTCCTTAAAAAATATAAAAAAATATTTAGATATATTTATTTATTTTTGCCGTCGATAAAATTAAGTATAGATTCCCTCCCTCATTTCGATATGTGCACATTATAAAGATTTAAACAGTATTTCTGCCTACCCCCATGGGAATAAGGTGTGAGTTTATGTATGTAGGATACAATCATAATTATATTTGGTGTGGAATACAAATAAGTTATTTACAACCCATAATTTCTTTAAACGCAGTTGTTTACAAAGTAGATGTTATATCAGAGAGTAGCCGCGAGTACTATATTAAAATTGGTTCTAACACTAGAGTAACATGCCTTGTTAAATGAACGTTTATTACCTTACCTTGTTGGTACCAAGAAGAATAGGAAAGCTGGAAAAACTAAGTCATGACCAACGTTAAAATTCGACATCTTGAAACCACTTACGCAACTAAAAGTGAGAAGTTTGTCAAATGCTAATGTAACGCTCCATATTTTTGTGAAACACTGAACATAATTATGTACTGCTCTAATACACTCTTCGGAGTTCGGTTAACAACCTCAGCCTAGTATAATGAGCGAATCAATCAAAGGTAAACTGAGCACAGCTTGCGATTGATTGATGATTTTGTGCTGAACTTAATTGAGCAATCAGTTGCGAACGCTCTTCTGGGTAGGAGAGTATTTGCACGTATGTACCTGTATACCTATAGGTACACGTAGTGTACGTAGGTATATATACACCCGTACTTCCGTGCCATAAAAGAGCTGTACACAGAAGGCCAGCTCTATACAACAGCGAAGGCAGGCGCATGCACGACGTGGAGGTAAGGAAAGAAAGAATAACGTTTATTTGGACACAGTTCGTGAAACACAAAATACAAATGACAAAAAAAGAGAAAACAGTGTTTTAACAGAAATACTTGTTGCCTCACGGCAGCGCCAAAAAGGTTCATTTCAGCATTAATGCCAGACAGATGCTGTCTGAAGCTGGTTTTCTAATGAACCTTTAGAAACGTACGGCGATCTCAAACTGTCTCAAATAAATGCTAGTCACGAGTACATTTGCACTCGCTATACGCCTTACGACAAATTTCCAGTATAAGCTGACCCCTTATGTACGGAAAGCTTTTAAACAAAGCGACATTCTGGAAATGTATAGCTTTTTCTCGCAACCGACCGTGACCAGATGTATGAATGTAAACGAAGCAAAAGGAGTATGCAAGGATCGCAGCAGGTGGCGTTGGTGGTGCGCAGGAAGAATGCGTGAGTTTATGTATGTGTATAGCTTTTTATGTCATCGTGTGCACTTGAGAAAAGCCTGCATAAGTACGTCCATTTTTGTTCATTGTACGGAGCTGACGCTCTGTACCTGTCTATTCTGTGTCCATGCTCTAATAACGTCCTCGTTAACGACACTTGTATCCGACGGTACGACTCAGCCATCGGTTGGGAAATAGAACACATGCGCTAAACGATGACACGATACCAGATCCTTGATACTACTTAGGGTCCGATTGAGTGAAATGACGTCAAATCATTATTAGTAGTGCACATCTTACTCGATAATCAATAAATTTGCGGATGTTCCTTACGAAGTTTTTTTTAACTATACTTTCAGTTCCATTTTGAAAGTGTGACAACCAATCTTACCAAGGGGTACAGTATTATGAGTTATAAATAATAAATTCATTTCATCATCATCATCAGCCTATAAATGTTCACACAGGCCTCCTTTCTGTGAGAGGGAGTGGGCCGTTATCCACCACGCGGGCCCAGTGCGGGTTGGTAGATGTCACATGTCTTCGAATTTTCGGTTCTAGGACATGCCGGTTTCCTCACGGTGTTTTCCTTCACCGTTTTGAGAGCAGTGGTGATGAAATAATTTACACAAAGTAAAGCGCCTGTCTGGGTTCGAACCTACGACTTACAACTCGTAAGTCGCGGCTGTTACCACTGGGCCACCACTGCTCTATTCATTTATTTATTTCAGAGAAATTCATTTATTTCAGGTAAAAAAAATAACACCGATAGCCAAACACAAATTAACAAAAAAGATCAATAAAATAAAATACAATAAAATCAAACATCAATTAAAATAAAATAAAATGAAAATAAATTATGTTGAAAACAAAAAGAAATAAATTAAAGAAATGAAAGCAAAATAAATAAAAAATAAATACATATTACTTACAACAAGCACAGACAAAAATGAACACTCACACAGTAACAATATGTCTGCTGCAGCATTGCCGGATATAAGGGCAATCCAGTCTGTTGGCAATCATCGCCAGATTATGGATGGAGGACAGATACACAGTTGCTCCAAGTAAAATACTGGTATTCAGCTGCATCCAGTTAGATTGGAAGCCGACCCAACATAGTTGGGAAAAGACTCAGCAGATGACTTTCAGTTGCATGTTGCATATTATACCTATCTATGTATTTACGGTTTCAGACGTGCTCAACTCACAAATTAACATTTGCCATTCAATGAACTCGGACTTCAATTAATTTGAGGTTTTGACCGTCTCGAATGATAAATGGAACCAATTTTGTATTAAATTAATGCAACATGTGACTACATTTCAGGTCGGTTAACACGAACAGATTACATTAACAATATCAACCTTAATGAAAATTCCAAAGCATGTTCTTGAAAGTCCTTGTAAACTTATGTTGGCACGTAGACGTTTGACGAAATCGAATCACACATTTATACGAATATATTTCAATATTATTCAACGCCAGTGCGAGTTAGTATGAATTTGATATGCGGGAATATAATTGAGTTAATTAATGAAAATCTTGACTTACTTGACATGCGTGGATCGCGACCGTGCGTGAAGTGTTCCATAATTGAATCGCTGTCTTTATCCATTTATTTACATAATGCGTGGGTTTGTATGTGGGGCTCGTCTGACGTGACATAACCCACAATACTGCCGAAATGAGCCCCGTATTTTTATCAGTGGGGAGATATTTTGAAAAGGGGAACGCAGCCGTCGCTTCGCACGCATTGAACAACATTTGAGCTTCATCTTAATAAATTCGGGCAAATTGTTGTGAAATTCGACCGTCTTTGTAAAAATCGTGTGATTTGAGAATTTCCTTTTTTGGTATCAGAGAATTGTTTTGTTAGTCGGAAAATATTGCTTGAATAGAGCGCTCATGATTCTGATAATAACTAGGTTTATTTGTTAACATTTAAAAGCGCTACTTATTTATAATTACCTATATACTGAAAATTTATAAGCGTTCTTCAAAGAAATTCCTTGACTTTCAAATCTGTTATCACTATTAATAAATACTGTTAGTTGGTAACGCATCACTTGAGAACGCCTGGGCTGATTTTACAATTTTTTGTTTTAAATGTTCATAATAGTTTTTAATTTTACTTTATTTTTCTATTTTTATTTTTCTTTAAACTCTATTTTTAACCTTATCATTGTAAAGCTACCACTTAAGGGAAGAGTGAGACAGCTCCGACACAAGTACTATTGTAACTTACTGGGGCTGCCTCAATTTATGTATGAAACAATGTTTTAGTTGAAATAAATATTTTTGTATTTTTTGTATTTTTGTAATAGTCTGAATAAGGTTATTACGGAAAGGAAAGTTTGAACAGTTGCCGGGAAAATTGGAAAATTCGGGAAAACTGTAAATGCATTTTCGATGAATTGTTGAAACTTGGACAGGACAACGTCTGTCAGTCTGTATGTGTAGTAGGTATACAGGGCGTCCCAAAATTATGGGACATGAAGGGAAAGTACCTTAAATATCGTAGATAGGGTATTTTTCTGAAAGAAGACTTGATGTTATTTTTAAAAGTTAGTAATTCTGCATTCAAAGATTTTCTAAAAATTACTTACCTCGTCTGGGAATCGAACCGACTTAAATGTAAAAAAAAAACACCCCTACTTTTATGATGCCAATCGAAAGAATGACCAAAAACTAATAACTCTTCTTAAGTAACATAGTATTTTAAAAGAAACGAACAACGTAAAATGTTTGAGTGAAATTTCAAGAAAGTTATTGATTGCCGACGACGACGTTCGAAAAGTAGTGAATGTTTTCCTATTTGGATTGGTACGAATGGACCGATTAGATGGCCGGCCAGATCCCCGGACCTTACACCATTAGATTTCTTCTTTTGGGGATACGTGAAAGATATGCTATACAAAAAACGATACGAGAACGGGCGAGTTACAAACAGAATTGTGCCATATCATATCGAGTATTCACCATAAAATGATAAGAAAATCAACAGGCAGCGGACTCGTTAAAAGATTGGCGATTTGCGTAAGACAAGAGGGATCACATTTTGAGCATTTAATTAATTAATTTACAAAAAAATACCCACTTAATTGACTACGGCAGTTTCATGTATGTTTTTAATTTGATTAAAATGATTAATTTCACGCTGTTCCTTTCTTTTAACTTTTAAAAATAACATAGTGTCTTCTCACTATGTTATTTTTAAAAGTTAGTAATTCTGCATTCAAAGATTTTCTAAAAATTACTTGCCTCGTCTGGGAATCGAACCGACTTAAATGTAAAAAAAAAACACCCCTACTTTTATGATGCCAATCGAAAGAATGGCCAAAAAATAATAACTCTTCTTAAGTTTCAGCAAAATACCCTATCTACGATATTTAAGGTACTTTCCCTTCATGTCCCATAACTTTGGGACGCCCTGTATAATAAAAAAAATATACGCGTCGAATTGAGAACCTCCTTTTTTTTCGTCGGTTAAAAATGAAATGCTGTTAGTAAGCGCATCACTTGAGAACGCCTGGGCTGATTTTACAATTTTTTGTTTTAAATGTTCATAATAGTTTTTAATTTTACTTTATTTTTCTATTTTTATTTTTCTTTAAACTCTATTTTTAACCTTATCATTGTAAAGCTACCACTTAAGGGAAGAGTGAGACAGCTCCGACACAAGTACTATTGTAACTTACTGGGGCTGCCTCAATTTATGTATGAAACAATGTTTTAGTTGAAATAAATATTTTTGTATTTTTTGTATTTTTGTAATAGTCTGAATAAGGTTATTACGGAAAGGAAAGTTTGAACAGTTGCCGGGAAAATTGGAAAATTCGGGAAAACTGTAAATGCATTTTCGATGAATTGTTGAAACTTGGACAGGACAACGTCTGTCAGTCTGTATGTGTAGTAGGTATACAGGGCGTCCCAAAATTATGGGACATGAAGGGAAAGTACCTTAAATATCGTAGATAGGGTATTTTTCTGAAAGAAGACTTGATGTTATTTTTAAAAGTTAGTAATTCTGCATTCAAAGATTTTCTAAAAATTACTTACCTCGTCTGGGAATCGAACCGACTTAAATGTAAAAAAAAAACACCCCTACTTTTATGATGCCAATCGAAAGAATGACCAAAAACTAATAACTCTTCTTAAGTAACATAGTATTTTAAAAGAAACGAACAACGTAAAATGTTTGAGTGAAATTTCAAGAAAGTTATTGATTGCCGACGACGACGTTCGAAAAGTAGTGAATGTTTTCCTATTTGGATTGGTACGAATGGACCGATTAGATGGCCGGCCAGATCCCCGGACCTTACACCATTAGATTTCTTCTTTTGGGGATACGTGAAAGATATGCTATACAAAAAACGATACGAGAACGGGCGAGTTACAAACAGAATTGTGCCATATCATATCGAGTATTCACCATAAAATGATAAGAAAATCAACAGGCAGCGGACTCGTTAAAAGATTGGCGATTTGCGTAAGACAAGAGGGATCACATTTTGAGCATTTAATTAATTAATTTACAAAAAAATACCCACTTAATTGACTACGGCAGTTTCATGTATGTTTTTAATTTGATTAAAATGATTAATTTCACGCTGTTCCTTTCTTTTAACTTTTAAAAATAACATAGTGTCTTCTCACTATGTTATTTTTAAAAGTTAGTAATTCTGCATTCAAAGATTTTCTAAAAATTACTTGCCTCGTCTGGGAATCGAACCGACTTAAATGTAAAAAAAAAACACCCCTACTTTTATGATGCCAATCGAAAGAATGGCCAAAAAATAATAACTCTTCTTAAGTTTCAGCAAAATACCCTATCTACGATATTTAAGGTACTTTCCCTTCATGTCCCATAACTTTGGGACGCCCTGTATAATAAAAAAAATATACGCGTCGAATTGAGAACCTCCTTTTTTTTCGTCGGTTAAAAATGAAATGCTGTTAGTAAGCGCATCACTTGAGAACGGCTGGACACATTTAGATATTTAGGGGTATGAGGAACAGGGTGTAAAGATCACTCATCCACCATAGAAAAGGGAGGATCCTCCGACCAGACGGGTGTTGTGTCTGGCGGGCAACTGCCCATCGGTTGCAAGTTGAAATCTTGTATGTATGTCGATCGCTCGGTAAACTCTAACTGCGCGATGCAGGATTTGTGTGACGTCATGTCTTTGATGCGTAGTTCGTATGTGGCGGTGTAACCGCTACAGATATTTTTTTGTTTCATAATGTTCGTAATAACATCACTGCGGGCCCTATCAGAATACCAGCGCTTTTTTTTAATGTCACAGCATATGCTGAGATAGGAGCCTTTTGGCCTCGTACAGGACTTTCTGCTTTTATTTTAATTTTACTTTGTTTTTTTTTTATTATTATTAATGTTTTTAATGAGTGTGTTCAGTTTAATTTGTGATTTCCTGTGCGAGTCTCAATAAATACTTTTTTTCTTTCTTTCTAATAGTCCGAATTAGGTTTTTATGAAAATTAGAAAAGTTTCCAGGAAGATTTTCAAAGAAAATTTTAACGTCTTTTTTTCCATGGGATTTCTGTATAAATGATTGTATTGTGTTTTTTACAGGACAACGTCTGTCGGGTCAGCAAGTAGAAAATAAAAAGGCATGGCTAAAAGATACACGCGCCTAAGTTTCTGAAAAGAATTTTAATCACAATATTGTGAGTCAGCAACGAAACGGCTCACCCTCATTAACATGGAAAGGAAGAATAATTAAAACTCACGAAAAAGTCGCGTCGTGTCTTTGAAACTCAAATTACAGCTTCCTGCAAAAGTTAAAAGATTCCCATACGTGCCGAAACGATGTTACATTTATCCTTGCTAGGGTTGCCACTGTTGCCAGGTTATAACGAACATGAGTTTTCATCAAAGAGTTTTCGTCTATATCCATGTTAAAGCGTTGTTCATTTCCCATTGCTTGGTTAATCTCTTCGGCACAGAACATCGAATTTTATGTGGTTTAATAGTGTGCTTACTTGAGCAACTAAAATTGTGCATTTTTTATTTATTGATGTAGTACTTCAACGACTTACTAAAACATACACAAAAACAAAAATCACATACAGTTTTAGATATTGTGAATTCTTCACTTAAATGTGCACAGCACTAGCAGAGAGCTTAAAGATATAAGGACGTGTAAGTGGTCGTGTTGAATTAGTTACAAGTTACAAAATAAAGCGAAAATGAGCTGCTATGCTCACAAATACTATGGGAAGTATAGAAATAATTACCAAAAGAATTTCTTGATAAGTTGTATACAATACTAGCTTTTGCCCGCGGCTTCGCCCGCGTGGATGTCGGAAAATATCCCACTGGAACGTGCTACCGGGATTCAGCGTATCCTATGTCCTAACCCAGGTCATGGCCTATCCTATGCCTTTCATCTAGAAATCCGTTCAGTCGTTACGTCATGAAAAGGTAACAGGCTGATATTAAATCTGTTTTAGGGTTCCGTACCTAAAAATTTAAACATTAAAACCCTTAAAGGATGACTTCATTGTCTGTCAAGACCCTTTTCTCAGCAACGCGTGGAGGCATCAATTTATATCAATAGATATTAAAAACTTATAGATCTACGGTCTCTTGGAAGTGTAACGAAAATCAAACTTCCAAGTCAACGCAATAATGGGCACGCCACAACTGTGGCGATAAGTTCCCTCATTAAGGAGTGGTAGAGAGGCGCCACGGCGTCCTCACCTTCCACCTGACGCAGGTTCTCACCGGACACGGTTGTTTCGGGTTCCTGTTCAGGATAAGGCGGGAGAAAACAATGGTGACACCCGGGCGCAGCATACGGTTTAGGTCTGCCCGGCTTGGGCAGAGCAGCCGTGTCCTCGTGGAGGCGATCGGCGGTGGTGATCTCTCGCGTCCGGCCCTGGTCCAGACTATGGTAGAGAGCGAGACGGCATGGGAGGCCATCACCTCCTTCTGCGAAGCAGTAATGCTCACGAAAGAGGAGGCATCATAATAGCATAGTACCAGAAGGAGACACCCTGGGCATCGGGAATCGTAGGCCGATTCCCGGCCACCGTAGGCGCGGGCTTGCGGACGGTGAGCAATGGGTAGCTCACCGTCCGATAAGGACCAGGCCCGGGTCGACGGCGGGTTGTGTTCCACGCGCGCCTCAAAGAGATGTCAGCGGAACTGACGGGGTCCGATAGGGCCGATGCCTGCCGGTTGCGGGTTGCGGTTATTGTCCGAAAGGGTTACCGTGGCCCCAGGCAATATAGGCAACTGAAAGAACACGGGTGGGTTTTAGTCAGTAAGAGTCTGACACGCCTTCCCGTTCCACCCAGAGCGGGAGAAGTTATTTGATAATTTCCCAACCAAAAAAAAAGTTAACGAAATAAAAAATACGGCCGTTTGTGCCGCATATTTTGACACTCGCAAATAAACCAGTCTATTTGGTACTTCCCGTTGGTCCAGCAGCATGAAGTTTGTCGAGAAGTAAGGTCAAGTAAAGAGGAAAATCCGAAAATTGGTAATTTATAGTTCTATAATGAACGGCAAAGTTAAGTTTTTTCTGCAATCTGGGGTTAAAAACTCATAGGCCGTGTCTTGGAGTAACAAACCTCAGTTGGCCCAATATAGTTTTTTGGTTCTAGTAATAAATAAGAAATAGGATAGACCGGCATCAAAAAAGATTTTTGAAAATTGGCCATTTTCTTGCTGACTGTAATTTTTTTTTCAAAATCTGTGAATGCAGATCAAAATGTTTCAAAAAGTTAAGGACAGTCTCCTAAGACTGTTTTCTTGTAGCGACAACGGTTAAGGTACCTTATTGCTCCATCTCAAAATCCACCCTGTATATGCTATGATTGACTGCTTAGTTTCATAAAGGTATAGCGTGATGATAATTTTTTAAAAGGTTAAATCCGTAACTATCTGCAATATTCTAACCTTTAGGCTAGCCTTTTTACAATTTGCGGTAAACTCTAAAAGAATACAAACATAATGCTATATTGCTCATCCCCCATAGCAAATAGCGTGATAATAGTTTTTGAAAAATCTATTGTGAAGTTACGATTATTTGACTTATAGATTATTTATACCAATTTTCAAGTTAATTAAGCCACACAGTAGAATCCTCCACTGTAAAAATTAATACCCCGTTTCACCCCGTTAGGGGTAGATTTTCAAAAAACCCTGTTATACGTTTTTATTTATTTTCAGTTTTAATTATAAATACTGAGTTTCGAGTTAATCAGACCGCTCGTTAAAATTCTTCCATACAAACTTTGACACCCCCCAATCCTCCTTTAAGGGGTATTTTAGAAAAACTAAAAATGGCAAACTTTATAATTTACATAGATAAGTATTCGTGCCAAGTTTCAAGTTTATTAACTCAAGGAATAAGATTTTTCATACAAACAATATCCCCCTTTTTCACCCTCTTAAAGGTCGAATTTCCAAAAATCCGTTCTTAGCGGACGTCTACTAACTATAAACTACCTCCCTACCAAGTTTCATCTTCATACATCAAGCGGTTTTCGAGATTTCGTGATGAATGAGTGAGTGAGTGACCTTTCGCTTTTATATATTTAGATTGGCCTATTTCCGTAAATTGTTTGGTGTTGCCGAGTTCGGTGTAAACTCATTTTAAGTCCTAGGCCAGGTTCACACCAAATGTAACGCTCGCTCACCCACAGTCAGCAATCAGTCGGCAACTGAAGTTTTTTTTTCATAGATTTTGAACTTAACGCGCACAATCGGCGGCCGACTATACATTTGGAGTGAACGCGGCCTTAATCTTTGCTTGTTTTAGTCTCAGTACTTGGGCGACCGAGCTCTGCTCTGGTGAAAATAGAGAATGCTCATTTAATAGTAGGTATAGGATAGTATCTACTAATTCCATGCTGCCATGATAGTAGGTACTTACTAATTCCAAGCTGCCATGTCATTATTCTATGTCATTAATCTAGTTCTAAACTTTGGGCGACCGAGCTTTGCTCGGGTGAAAATACGGGGAAAACTAAATTTCCCAGATATGAGACCTAGCACCAGATACCACCAGACCAGAGACCAGATATGAGAGAACTATTTTTCGCCCCCGAAAACCCCTATATTGCTACTTTCATCGAAATCGTTAGAGCCGTTTTCCAGAACGTGAGTACAAATATATATATTTATACAAATATTGCTCGTTTAATAGTACAGAATGTTTATCATCCTGCACAATATTATCTACTAAGACAAACAATCTTGCCCTCTAATATGGTTACACAAAAGAGCAAAGGACCAAAGTTGGGTGATAGTACCTCCGCCCGAAGCAACGGCCATGTGCATTTGATCGCGAAGTCTTGGTCTAACCAGCCGCTATTTAAAGAGAACTAAACAGTCCGGCCGTCGGTGTCGGCGTCGAGAGAATGCGTTTTTGACACCTGTTAGTTTCATACTAACGAATATGTGTTTTATGAATTTGATCCTTATTACTACTAGAAATTGTCTAACTGACAAGTGTCAGGAACGCATTCTCCCGTCAGCCGGACTGTAGTCTAAGACAAATTTTGCATTACCCTACCTCTCATGACATGTTGTGTAAGAAATGAGATTAAATTCTTGCTACCTTTATTCGAAAGGTTTAAAGACAGATACATAAATATTTAATACGTCATCATCTATCTAGCCTTTTCCCAACTATGTTGGGGTCGGCTTTCAGTCTAACCGGACGCAGCTGAATACCAGTATTTTACATAGAGCGACTACCTATCTGACCTCCACAACCTAGTTACTAGGTACCCCTTGGTAAGACTGGTTGTCAGACTTTCGGGTTTCTGACGTAACGACTACCAGAGTTTCACGAATGACAGTCGGGACCAACGGCTTAACGTGCTTTCCGAGATACGGAGGAGTCTCGGTATGTCAAGATGGTCACCCATCCACGGACCAACCGCGGCAAGCGTAGCTTAACCTGATGGATCGACCTGTGCGGTTGTTATAATTTAGCCACGAGCTCCTCCAAAAATAAATAATTCCTATTACCATTAATATACTATAGACAAAAGTGCAATCATTTGAGCTATTTTGATACTTTTTAAACTATTAAACAAGATAAGAAGGCTTTACCGTAATGCATAAACATACTGCAAATACTAATTTTGTAGTTGAAAAACGTTCTCCCATACATCGATAAACGTCACGGTCAATTCTCCAACAGCAAAGGTAAGTTGGTAATCGCAAAAAAAAATTTCTTTATGTGATAAAATTACAAATTAATGATTTTCGGCCTTTTACCTTTACTTGTGCTATGAGACCTTGCTTCTAGCCTTTCATGATTCTAAATATGTCAACAGGAAGTACCCTATAGGTTTTTATTTATTTGTGAGTACCAAAACATGGCGCAAAAATGACCGTATTTTTTTATTGCGTCGACTTAGATGCTTGATTTCTTTTGAGCCCCAAGGGACTGTAGATCTACGTATTTGATATTAATTTCAATTTGATAAGTACCTCCACGTGTTCATGAGAAAAGGGTCGTGACAGACTGACGGACGGACAATTAAGTAATGTTATAACGGTTCCGTTTATTCCTTTTGTGGAACCCTAAAAACAGCAAATATAAGAAAAGAACCGATTTTTTTCGATAAACTTAAACGAAGACAAACGAAAAACTTTAAGTTTAAAGCAAATAAAACGAAAAACGACTTCACAATAATTCACACAAAACGCAGCTCTTAAACAAGAAGAAAAAGTTTGCAGACCGCAATTTTTCTCGCGTCTAGCTCTAAAGAAAAACACTGTAAACTTCGACCTTTGGTAGAGCTAAGATGTAAATAGTAGGTAGGTATAATTGCGTGCCCATCTACAAAGCTTAGCAGAGTAAACCCTGACTGTATCGATTTCAGTAGTTTTTCATAAGCCTACCAATTTTCTCTTTGATAATTATTTATACCAAAAATGTCATAACGTATTTATAATTAGAGCATAGGTACTGTTCTCGTCGCCAGATTTTCAATTAGTTATTAAGATCTAATTGAAAGTAGTATAAGTATAATTTATTTTCAAAAATATACATCAGTTTAATTATTATGGTGATACACTTTAAGACACTTGTTTCTATGAACAGATTTTGAACATCTGTGTCTGAACTAGATATAAAATATCTGTATTTATTAGTATTTCATCAGCGCTGTTGTAGGCGACACTTAGCAAATAACTTTGTTTGACCTCTATACACATCTTATAAAACAAATATTCTTTTATTCAAATGTAAGACAAAAATAAAAAGAAAGTGACAAAAAGAAGGGGAATAATCTTAAAATAATAATTTATGTTGTGATGGCCTCCGGTGAGTAGAGTGTAAATGAGTGGATGTGTGTGTGTAGGAGGGTGAGTATTATTAAAAGCTACGTTACTGTAGACAACAGGTTTTCGGTCCCATTGTAGTTTAGCTTGCAAATGTAATCTACTACCGTAGATTTACATTTGTTCCTATTTAAGGGGTGTATATCTATAAGCTTATTTATTTTTTCATACAGAAAAGAGCCTAGGTAACAATAGTACTTGCGAGCGTTTGGGTGTTTATAGGTCGGTAGATAATTGTATATCACCTTACGTCTACGTTTAGACAAATACGAGGACTTGTCATACTTTGTACAAACATGATATCTCAAGACTGCGTGCAGGACGAACAGCTGCCGGCCCGTGGGGACTACACAAGACTGGTACAAAAGGTATGTTGGGAATAGGTAGGGGCGGAAGGTGCTGACTTTGAGTACTGCTCTTTGTGCAACTTCCAAAGGTTTGAGTATAGTTTTTGATGTGCCACCCCATACAGAAATACAATACTGCAACACTGATTGACCATCAAGTTTTTGAAAACGAGTTTTGGTTTTCATACCTTAGAAGTAACCATGTCTATATGAGGTCGAAAAGATAGATTATGATCAATAATTATTCCTAAATATTTTGAGTGGGTCTCCTCTAACACCTATTCGTTCCAATTTTTGTAAAAGCAATGGCACAGAGACCGTGTCAAAGGCTTTGGCCAAATCCAAGGATATGTCCATGGTCTTTTTGTCCGCATCCTTTCCTACTACGTAATCAACGAGCTTATGGGCTGCATCACTTGTCGACTTGCCAGCTCGGAAACCAAATTGGTTGTTAGAAAGATGGTTACTTGTTTCTAAGTAGTTTATGAGTCTTTTATTGAGGATGCGTTCAAAGAACTTGGAGATAGTAGTACTACAGTAGTAATAATACTACAGTACTTCTTCTGGTTCACCCACCGCCTATGCCAGCAGTGGTTGAGATAGAGGTGGCTCTATGGTTTAATGGTTAGACCATCTGTCGCAAACCCACAGGACACCTAGTGGGAGCAAAATTTTCTGCTCAGTTTGGTTGGTGGTAGGGCTTGTTCTAAGTCCGGCTGACTAGCTACCACCATCTTATCTAAGTCTGTCGCCATAATAACAATGTTAACAGCATTGTTGTGTTTCGGTAGTTAGAGGTAAGATAGCCAGTTCTTCTGTGGTTGAGGATTCCGGGTGAAGCTCGCTTCCACCTTCGACTTGATCATCACTTACCATCAGGTGAGATGCTTCAAGAACTTCCCGATGATGGATAAAAAAAAACAGTGGTACTCCGGGAGTGCAGACAGAAGTGAAAACTTGAACAACTTTATTGTACAGGAAATACTTTTCTTTTTTGAAGTCGGTAAAAAAGGGAAATGTCAATCATGTCGTTGTCATGTCTCAATCTTTGGAATGTCATTAATCCCAAAGAAAATGTATCGCGCGTTGATGTCTTTTTAATGGCCAAAAGCTAGTGTCGGTAAGAATGTCGCGAGTTCAATTGTTTTTTCCCATCTCAAAAATGCCCAACGCGCCTAAAGAAGCTTTCACTTAAAAAAAACAAGCATCTCTTTACTTGTGCCAATCCTCACGCTTCTGGGCCAGCCTCCTCCAGATTTTGCAACAAATTCGTCCGCCCATCTCGCCGCCAGACCACCGCCACCTCGTCTTCCAGTCCTTGGACGCCAGTCAGTTACTTTTTTGGTATAGTCACAGTTAAAACTCATCCAACAAAATGCCAATGGTTTTGTAAAAAAAATGTATAATATTTCGGTTAACTTTATACGAGGGTGTGTCTGCGACCATGTTTATTTAACATACACATATTTTAATGACACTTTGTGTACAGCCGCATACAAAAGGACAAAGAAAATAATATACTACGTTGAAGACGTAATTATCACAACAGAGTAGACCAAACACGTGACGTCATTAAATTAATAAACATTAAGCTTCGTCAGACAATTACGTCGTTGCGACAAAGGAAACCAATATCGGATCTATAATAATGAACACGATAATTGAAATAATCTGTTCTAATAACGCTGAAAAGATTTATCACAGTAAAGTTGGTTTGACTTTTTCGTTATACTATATGTACAGCTTAAACGAAGACTTTCTGTGCTGATTCTGAATCGACGAAAATCACATAGAAGATATTATTATAACCAGACATAGCAATGAATAAGTGACAGTTGCTGAGAATACATGGTCATTCTAATACAATAATTTCTTAGTAAACTCGACGTTGTATTAAGCCCCGCAAGAACCCTCAACAACGGGAAGACTTTAATAAACTAATCTTCTCTAGTAAATATTAAGTAGAAAATAACGATTAAGAAGCACTGAAAGTCATGGGGAGAGGCCTTTGACCAGCAGTAACTCTTTACAAAGATTTTCTCAAACTTGTTGTTAATAAACTCAATATCTATAATATTGTATCGAAACAGCGGATAAATTATTGTACGAAATTGCTGTAACAAATGACGCCCAGAAAGTTTTTCTTACAAGATGGACCAAGCATCGCATAGGAAAGACCCGAAAATTACGATGCTATTAACTATAACGATGCCCAAGGTTCCCAACAAAAATAATTGTATCCTCGTACAAAAAGCCCCGCTCATTCCTCTTACAGTTATCAACAGCATCCCGAACCACAACTGATTAGTTCCTGCGGACGTCCATAATCTTATAACAGATAAACCAATTTGTGCCATCCCTGTTTGGCTCTGACAAGCGAATAATTGACTGGATGGAGGCAAACAATCGAAATGTAATAAATATACGTTGTTAATAACGATCGCGATAGCATTGTCTTCGGCCTTTGTGCTGACGATGACGCTAGAAATTGGTTGAGAAGATGAGAGGCGAATTACTTGGTATTATTGATTGACATTTACTATTATGGTAACTAATGATTAGTATGCCCCCGATTCCCGCCAACCCTTTTATGAGTAGGTAGGTGAACATCATCATTAATATAACAGTTCTTTGATCTTGTTTTATGATTGTTA
The DNA here is from genome assembly GCA_949152395.1 of Agrochola litura. Classification (NCBI taxonomy): domain Eukaryota; kingdom Metazoa; phylum Arthropoda; class Insecta; order Lepidoptera; family Noctuidae; genus Agrochola; species Agrochola litura. The sequence goes on from OX424493.1 coordinate 15,967,181, forward strand.
TTGTATATATAAGTATATGCTGTATGTATGTATTCATTGTATGTATATGTAAATGGTACACCACAGATTACCTGCAGTATTGTCTCTCCTTCTTCCTTTAAATCCATCCAAAGGTTGTCTTTTTAAAGATAACTTTTAGCGATAAAACCGCCCATTGTGTACCCTTACGTAGAATTTCTACATTTATCGTATTGTGTACATGATAAAAAGTATTCTATTATTTACGTATAGTCAAATATTTTGTACTTATGTCAGTAGCATTTTGAACCTAAGTCCTACAACAATAGCTAATTCTAAATCGAAAAAGTAAGAAGTAAGTAAGACTTTTTTCAATATAGCGCGTGTAATTTCTTCTACTAAACCGAGCTATTTTGAAGTAATTTTCGTACCTACGAGTATTTCGTTTGTTACAATAATTGTTCAGAATACCTTACGTAGACTTCCAATACAACTTCCAGAGAGAAAAAAGAAAATAAAAGTCAGTTTTCTATTTTTCCGTCGTAAACTACGTTAAACCTCCTGGTTTTTATACGTTTTCTTTACTCAACTTTATTTACCGTCTATAGTGAATAATAAAAGCTCATTAAACCGTCTTTTGCAGCATAAAATGTAATGACTGGAGGCTACCTCTAAACTTCTTGAAATTTTAATCTGCTTATTTGCATTAAGTTCAAACTCATTTGTCGTCACGGTATAGCGAACGTAATCTGAATTTCTATTGAAGTAACTGTGTCAAAAGAATATCTTTTTTAGAAACATGACCAGTGTATTTTATACATCCTTTATAAAAAAATAAAAAACCCGACTGCAAAAACAAATAATTGAAAAGAGAAGAACAAGCACCGAACTTTGTTTTTTGTAAGGTATTGCTGGCGGGAACAACAAAAGTTACACTATATTTCAGGTTTTTGGTTTGTCCTGCAAAAAAAATAAAGCTCACTGCTTGTTCTTCTCTTTTCAGTAATTTTTTTATTGCTGTCGAGTTTTGTTTTTTTAAATAATTTGTTTTTTTTAAGCTTTTTAGTTTTATTAATATATTCGGAATTGACTCATTACTAGCTTTTATTAAAATTCAAACCAATAATGTAGTAATTTTTTTTTTAAACGCCTTCCCCTCAATTTTTTGTATTTGCAGATGTAACATATAAATATTATATAGCCTATGTCTCTCCCACAATTGAGACGAATCTAACGACACCTCATATGTTAAAATCCGTCAAGCCGTTTAAGCTACAAAGCGTGCCAAAGAAATAGACATGCATACATACTCTCGAAAAACATTACCCTCCTTCTAGGGCAGTCGGGTAAAAAGTACGAAGTAACAATAATTCTGTTTAATATTAAAATCGCAGACAGTACGACAGATTAATTAAGACAAATAAATTACATGCAGTTTTGGTAACGTCAACGGGAATATTGTGACGAAACCAATTTTCGTGAGCATTCATTCGCTAAAAAGCGTTCATGCATGCCTTCTGTGAAGCACTTCGCGTCCGATTCATCAACTATTTTCCCATTTTTCGCTATCGGGCCGACGAATATGTCCAACACCACAGCTATAGCACAGACATGTGCCTCTCTATGTAATTGGAGCGTCAATATCCGTTCGCAGAACGCTTTGCATATTTCATAACTGGAGTGTAGACCTTTGAAACTTTGCAAACGAAGGTAGAACTGAAGGTACCTTAGTACCTACATAAAGTTCAAATGTCAATGGCAAACTTGTACAAATGCGTAGTGTTTGTTCACATTGTGTTAGGCCTATATCTTAGCAAGCTGATCTGACAAGGGACAAATGCTCATCGTCTGCAATTGTAAGAGACACGTACAGGAATGGATCATTAGGATGCAGCTCGTAAGTGATCGACCAGCGTCTATCACTGATTGCGCATTGTTCGGTCCTTGCAACGAAGACTTGCTATTTGCAACTCACATGCTAATGAAACTTGCACATTCACTATTCAGATTAGGTTTGTGATGTAGGAATGCTATATTGCTATTCATTTGTTTCTACACATTGTACACAAAGTATCTACTTAAATGAACGATACGTATGAGAACTGTATGCCTTTTTATTATTTCAAGTTTTGTTTCCGATTGAAATTAGAAATAAGTTCTTGATAGATTTCATCTGGACCAGGAATGCCTCGTTACATTTCTATATCCAAACATCTTATTTTGATGGTGTAAAAGACGCGGTTTTACCTTCGTTTCATTTTTTTTTTAATCCAATTCCACGCAAGCTTAAATTGTTTTGTCATCAAACATTAAGGAACACTCCTTGATGTTTCTCAATGTCTGGATCCATATACTCGTAAGTACGTAGTGTGGAGGCATATTATGTTTCTCCAATCTAATTGAAATTGATATTCTTGTATAGTCAAGAATATCTATTTCTACTTGGCACATACATGTAATTCCTAAATCAGTATTTGACATGTTACACGTTAGTTCGGAGCTCAGTTTGCCGTTTGTGCCAACAGTATCTGTGGTGATCACAGTGCTCAGTGGCTGTGTTTGACGTGCTTACATGTAGCACGCTTTGTTAGCACGCTGTTATACCCGACAAAGAGCCGTTCAAGATGTAGCCTGTTGCAGATCACAGAGCGATTAATTCTCGTCAGAATATTCGTGAAACGTCATTTTATGTCCAAAAATCAATTGCTAGTACTTAATCATGTCACCACTACAATAAAACATTCTAATTTGATACTCAGACAGAGCATTCACAACAACCTTTTTCAATAAGCGCAAATAAATCGCATTGTGTGAGGAAGCATGAAATCTTTGGTATACCTAAAGTAGAATAGAATGAATAGAATATCCAACCCTTTGAGTGTTCTTTTCCGATCAAAATTTAAATTTTCCCCTTTCCGATATTTTTTGTGCTTCATTTTTCATTGTCTCGTTGTCTTTGGCTTTGATGATTCTATTAGGGTAAGATTTCGATTTAACCAGCAACGCTGATCGAATAAGTCAATATTGCCGAAAATTGTTTTGCGATCGTCGGCCGATAATTAAATTATTTCGGAATCCAATTTAACAGGACTGTTGTTTGGGCCGCTTACACTGGCCGCCACAGATGTGATTACCCAGCCTGTAGCCCTCTGTTTGAGTTAATCTCCAATATTGTTGTTCGTCAGTTACACTCTCGGCCCGATGATGTGTAACATATTGCTGTTGACTAACACTAGGTAGGAGTAAAGTTACTGCTATTATTAGTGAGATTGGTTTGTAAAATCACGATTGATCAACATTTGTATCGTTGATGGCAATAAGCTCGCCCCATAGACTGGTGAAATGTGTCTGTGGGTGTTACTATAGGAACACCACTGGTGAAATGTGTATGTGGGTGTTAATATAGGTACTCCACTGGTGACATGTGTCTGTGGGTGTTACTATAGGTACTCCACTGGTGACATGTGTCTGTGGGTGTTACTATAGGTACTCCACTGGTGACATGTGTCTGTGGGTGTTACTATAGGTACTCCACTGGTGACATGTGTCTGTGGGTGTTACTATAGGTACTCCACTGGTGACATGTGTCTGTGGGTGTTACTATAGGTACTCCACTGGTGACATGTGTCTGTGGGTGTTACTATAGGTACTCCACTGGTGACATGTGTATGTGGGTGTTACTATAGGTACTCCACTGGTGACATGTGTCTGTGGGTGTTACTGTAGGTACTCCACTGGTGACATGTGTCTGTGGGTGTTACTATAGGTACTCCACTGGTGACATGTGTATGTGGGTGTTACTATAGGTACTCCACTGGTGACATGTGTATGTGGGTGTTACTATAGGTACTCCACTGGTGACATGTGTCTGTGGGTGTTACTGTAGGTACTCCACTGGTGACATGTGTATGTGGGTGTTACTATAGGTACTCCACTGGTGACATGTGTATGTGGGTGTTACTATAGGTACTCCACTGGTGACATGTGTATGTGGGTGTTACTATAGGTACTTCACTGGTGACATGTGTATGTGGGTGTTACTATAGGTACTCCACTGGTGACATGTGTATGTGGGTGTTACTATAGGTACTCCACTGGTGACATGTGTATGTGGGTGTTACTATAGGTACTCCACTGGTGACATGTGTCTGTGGGTGTTACTATAGGTACTCCACTGGTGACATGTGTATGTGGGTGTTACTGTAGGTACTCCACTGGTGACATGTGTCTGTGGGTGTTACTGTAGGTACTCCACTGGTGACATGTGTCTGTGGGTGTTACTATAGGTACTCCACTGGTGACATGTGTCTGTGGGTGTTACTATAGGTACTCCACTGGTGACATGTGTATGTGGGTGTTACTGTAGGTACTCCACTGGTGACATGTGTCTGTGGGTGTTACTATAGGTACTCCACTGGTGACATGTGTCTGTGGGTGTTACTGTAGGTACTCCACTGGTGACATGTGTCTGTGGGTGTTACTATAGGTACTCCACTGGTGACATGTGTCTGTGGGTGTTACTATAGGTACTCCACTGGTGACATGTGTCTGTGGGTGTTACTATAGGTACTCCACTGGTGACATGTGTCTGTGGGTGTTACTATAGGTACTCCACTGGTGACATGTGTCTGTGGGTGTTACTATAGGTACTCCACTGGTGACATGTGTCTGTGGGTGTTACTATAGGTACTCCACTGGTGACATGTGTCTGTGGGTGTTACTATAGGTACTCCACTGGTGACATGTGTCTGTGGGTGTTACTATAGGTACTCCACTGGTGACATGTGTCTGTGGGTGTTACTATAGGTACTCCACTGGTGACATGTGTATGTGGGTGTTACTGTAGGTACTCCACTGGTGACATGTGTCTGTGGGTGTTACTATAGGTACTCCACTGGTGACATGTGTCTGTGGGTGTTACTATAGGTACTCCACTGGTGACATGTGTCTGTGGGTGTTACTATAGGTACTCCACTGGTGACATGTGTATGTGGGTGTTACTGTAGGTACTCCACTGGTGACATGTGTCTGTGGGTGTTACTATAGGTACTCCACTGGTGACATGTGTATGTGGGTGTTACTATAGGTACTCCACTGGTGACATGTGTATGTGGGTGTTACTGTAGGTACTCCACTGGTGACATGTGTCTGTGGGTGTTACTATAGGTACTCCACTGGTGACATGTGTCTGTGGGTGTTACTATAGGTACTCCACTGGTGACATGTGTCTGTGGGTGTTACTATAGGTACTCCACTGGTGACATGTGTATGTGGGTGTTACTATAGGTACACAACTGCCTAACCCTTCGGCGATTACAGGCGTGTTGTTACGTGTAATGTTATTTACATCGTGAAGACATTTACATTTTGATTAGACGCACAGGTACCTACTTGTCGGCTACAAACAAATGCAATCATGCGTACGTTATCAACGTCAAATGTAGCTGAACAATGGCCAACATACGAAATGAACAAAATAAAAAGGGCCCGGGAAATCGTAAGAACATACTTTAGCCCGCACATTTACTCTATGGGAGCAAGGAAGCAAAAACCGAAAGTAAACGCAATCTCATTAGACGAATAGCCCTCCGACCATCCGACCTACCAATATTTTCCCCAAAACACAGGGGTTGCCAAAGATAAAGTCTAACAAACGTACGTAGGAAAGAATTCTTGGACTTCTTGGGTGTACCATAAACACTCACCCTTGGTACAAATTACAATGGGCCCAGTATATGTTGACAGCTCATTGCGGCGCTGTTTACATAAGCAAATATCAATTACATGTCATTTTCAGTACATTTCCATTTGTTTCCGTATCTCGCCGTGTGCCAAGAAATACTGGGCCTTTGTAATGTTGTTTATTATCTGTCCCCTCATTGTATATTCTTCTGTCGCAGTGAACCAGTGAACGTAAGCAGAATCCAAACGCAACTTTTTAATTATTTTCGATTTGGGCCGAAACTTTTTTGGAATGCCTCAAGTGTACCATTAAGTATGGCGCCTGAATTTCAGTGCAATCGATTTTGGGCTTAAAAGACGAGAAGATAAAACCAGGTATAATTACATTTAGCCCAGTCTTATGTACCTACATAATATGATAACAACACAATTTATTCACATGAATCTTGTACCTATTTGTAAAGGCTTTAGTTTATACCTGAGCAAATATCTGTAATACGGTAGGTAATTGGATAACATGTAATAACATGAGGGAGTTATTATTATTCGTGTTTCAGTCAATATTTTATATAAAACATTTTTTGAACATCTGCTTATCTTGGAAGAGGGGTTGTGGAATGTACATAACTGTGCATATATTTACGAAGGGACATAGAAACCTTTATAAATATTTTATTGTTTTGGAATACTTTAATATTGTGTTACCTAATCATGTTGTCCATAACTTTGTGACATATAGTTGGAAAATGGTACCGATAATATAGTAAATCCAGTAAATGTTGTTAAAGACCAGAAAAAAATATATTGTTTTGTGTCTATTAAAATGTACCTACCATCTTTTATAAGAAAGTAACTTACATTTTCATTAGAACGGCACATTGACTAAGAACGTAACAAAGCATTGCCTACGGGCAAATACAATAACGATTTTGCTTTTTATTACTAATTATTATCTAATAAGAATACAATTAATACGTCGCCGCTAGGCATATCTACATAACTTTCGCTGGAGACAAATAAAATTAGTCTAATGTATTTATGTTTGATCAATACGCAAAGGGGGTTTAATTCCCGAGTCACCTCGCCGGGCAAGCGGGTTGGTGACCGCAGAGCCAATCTTTTCGCAACGATGACTCTGCTGTCCGCCATCGCTCTGGAGAATTTAGGTTGGCTTGTTGGATGGTTATACAACCATAAGTCGGTCGCCAGCGCCTCATCCATCAGTGGTAGGTAGGTGACATTTGGGGAGTCCGGTGGTTGTGTGCTCCCCCTTTCTCCTTTACAGTAGGCTTCTCCCAAGTTTCACAACAATAGCCGTTTCTATGACTTCTGCATCCAGTCAGTCCCAGCCACCTGTTTATGTTTTCAGTCCATTTTTAGCATAGAATAGAATAGGATGGAAACTGCTACACCAGTGCCCAATATCAACAATTTTTTAAAGGATGGATCAATTTTAAAAATTTTACTCATGTAAGTATGTATTTCGGTTTTACCGGAGTCTTCATCATAAGCATCGTACGAGTTCGTTTTTCGGCTCCACATCGACGCGAAAACAAAAAAAAAAACTATGGATTCAGTACATGATTCTGAACGTCCCTGCGTCAAAAATTTTCAACGGTTAAAAATAAAATCTACTGTTTCATAGGAAAGTGTAAATACCTACTCGATCAAAATTAATGGAACACTAGATTAAAAAAAAAAATAACCGACAAGAAGTTTCAACGCATGGGGGTTCCGAATCATGTACTGAATCCATGGTAACAGTTTTTGCGTCGATGTCCCTGCCACCCTGTATAATTTTGAAGAATCTGTCCACTACACCGTACCACACCATGACCGTACAATGAACGTACCAGGCTTCGCCCGCATGGAGGTCGGAAATTATCCGACGTTTTCGCGTGAGCCAGATGCGTCAGAAAGTGCGACGTGCGTCTTGTTAAACTGACGATAACAAAGTGGCAATACCAGTGTTTTTATCATAAAAATCAGCTGCCGTATGTCACAGTCTGGTTTGCCGTATTTTAAGGGAAAAAATACTAAGTTGTCGTATTTATTAAAAAAAAATGTCTTTTCCTCATTTGTTTCTTCTCCTTAAAGGTTTCTTATCGTTTCTATTACTTTAGATTCATGTTTATCTGTGTACTTAATACTTATCCTTGCTTCTCGCACATGTCGCGCGACACCTTAAAAAGCTTGGTACCTACAGTATCCTTGATTTTTACCTCGATTTTGAATCAGTTGTCATCGATTTTTTAAGTTCATTTTCAGTTTTGACAATTCATGGTAGTTTCTGGGTTAGTGGCAACATTGACGAAAAATTTTCCACAGCCTCTTCAGGTGACAGTTATTTAAGTAATTTTCGTTTCATTCATTACGCTGGTGAAAAAACGTTTCGTTTAACCTATAGTCAATTCCCGTATTTTGTGATACATAAATAAATACATTAAATAAATCTGCTAAAATTCAAACTTTCAGAGAAAAAATATTTAAAGTAACATTCGTTTGTTGGACAACACGTTTATAGCCCGTTTAGAACGGGTTTAAAACGGTCATCATACGCGGTTATAGCCCGTATGCTCACACGATCTAGTGAGGTCAGTCAGTCAGTCAGTTTTTCAAAACAAAGAATATTATTTTCCTGACACGTTCCTAGCACGGTCATGGAATGATACGGTGTAGTGGGCAGAGTCCTTAAGAACGCGGCGCTGCATGAATTGTTCATATAAACGTAATACCTAAATCATTTGCAATTTGGGCATATTTCCACCATGTTATGTTGTTATTCGGATTAAGACAGTGTTTATCTAGGCTCCTACATCTTTTTTTTTTCAAAAAACTTTTCTAAAATGGAGTTTAAACGAATTTAATTCACACATTTTTACAGCGTAAATGACATGTCCTCATATTGTTTTTATTATAAACAACAATATTTATGATATTGTTTCTGCAGAAGCATAGCTTATATTATCAAGTTACAAATAATCGAAAAAAAAAATGGAAAAATAATAAGTTTTCATTCATAATTTTTGGTATTACGGAACATATCTAAATTTATCACAAATTTGCGAAAGCTAGTAGTGCTATCGCGTCAAGCAATAATTGTCAATGTGTGCGTGGTGTAGTATTGCTCACTGTAGGTGTATATCGCTCCGACAATCACTCACACTAGCGCAACGTGCTTGGAATTTAATTTTGCAAACATCTCGATTTGTAGTTGCGAGCCGTGTTCGCAGGCCTCTTAAAAACTTTGTTATTGCTAGTTGGTTTGTGCTAAATACATGCATTTAGTTATTTTACAAAAACAAATAGCAGGTGTAGTAGGTACATAAAAATTAAGTCGTGTCCCATTGGATATCACGCGGATGTTTGCAATCTGACACCTTCCCCCGGGACAGAGTTGCTTGTCCTCCTTCAAAGGTGTTGAGTACGAGATATTATGTTTAACAACAATTATTTACCGTTGCGACGCCAAAACTGTACCCGGAATAAAATGTATATAAGGATTACAAACAAGAGTGTAAGTTTATGCGTAGTTGGTATTTAGATAAATAGGTGTTTAGGTGGAGCTCGTGGCTAAGTAATAACAGCCGCACGGGTCCATCCCTCAGGCTAAGCTACGCTTGCCGGGGTTGGTCCGTGGATGGGTGACCAATTTTATGTACCGAGACTCCTGCGTGCCTCGGAAAGCACGTTATGTCGTTGGTTCCGGCTGTCATTCGTGGATCTTTGACAGTAGTTGCGGGTTGTCAGAACACCAGTTCCAGACTACCACCAAAGTCTGACAACCAGTCTTACCAAGGGGTATTATATTAGGGTTATTACCAAGTTACTGGGTTGTGGAGGTCAGATAGGTAGTCGCTCCATGTAAAATGCAGCTGCATCCGGTTAGACTAGAAGCTGACCCCAACATAGTTGGGAAAATACTGGACAGATGATCTGGTGTTTACTTATAAAAATTTGGAATTAAAATCAGGGGCGGATTCATGTTGCATATATTTAACTAGCTTCTGCCCGCGACTTCGTCCGCGTGAATTCCTTGTCCCCCCTACCCTCCCTGTCGCATCGCATCGCCCGCCCCCACTATTACTTCGTTTTTGCTTAGAATTTTTCTGTTTTTTTTTTAAATCTCGTTTCATTAGGGTCTTAGCATGATGATAAATAGCCTATAGCCTTCCTCAAGAATTGAGGTATCAAATGCAAAAAGAATTTTTCAAATCCGACTGGCAGTTCCAGAGATTAGCGCGTTCAAACAAACAACAAAACAAACTTCAGCTTTATTATCCAAAAAATCCGTTCAGCCGTTTTTGCATGATTGAGTAACAAACATCCGAACATCCAAACTTTCACATTTATAATATTAGCAGGATTCGAATAACAAACAAAAATAACAAAGTAAGTACTCGCAAGTCATGTTATAAATGCGACAGATACAGCGTCTTAATATTTGTTTGCTGCACCGGTCGACGTCATTACGTCGGCGCCGGCTGTCGCTGAAAACCAGCGCTGGGGCTCTGTGTTGCATAGGGTCGTAGCATAATGCTGAGCGATAGCCGATTTGCGTGGATGTGACGCATGCTTCCCCCAACCTTTTCTCATTTTTGTATTTTTAACTCTTTTTTGCGTCATGTTTACCGCAAATAAACGTTTTTTCTTTCTTTCAGTTATATCAATGAACGGCCATTGGCAGCGGTACAAAGCTGAGACTGAACTAAGTTTACCAACATATTAGGTGCTTAAATCGCTAAGTTTATAATGCCGTTATTAAACGGGGTGCCTCAGCGGAAACTCTGAACTTAATGCATGGACATATAAGTACTTGGACAAAAGGTGATTTCAAAATGGAAACATTTAATAACTTGATGATGCAAATGCTTTGATGACTGCCTCGTTAGCTTAGAGGTAGCAAGCGTTACTGCTGAGCATGACTTCCTGGGTTCGATTCCCAGGTCGGGGAAAGTGATATTGAGTTTTTCCATTAGGTATACCTCAGTAGCGCCCAGAGTCTGGATCTGTGCCCGGTTGTTGGTAATAGGCTCGCCCTCTATTACATGGGACTTAAACATAACTAGCGAAATGTGGGTGCACTATAAAGTGTGAGTCTATAGAATGTGCGCAACTGCACATATCGAAATGATCCCAATCTATGCTAAATCTTATCGACGGAAAAAATATTAAAAAAAATTTTTATTTTTATTTTTTATGTACAGACGCCAGCACATCAAGCTACCCGAAACTGTCAAAGTTTCCCAATCAAATTTAAACCTTATACTTTAGCAATAAAGTTGGAAATCTATTAAAGAAATTTGACAGATTGTAGTAGCTTGTGGTGCTGGCGTCTGTACGTAGGTAATGCGGCCGTCTTATTGAGAAATTTAACGATTATTTTAAAAAATTATGAAAAAAATACAGATTTTTGCTAAAAAAAACATGTTTATTTTCAATTGAGGGTAGTTTTTTTTCCACAATTTAAGGACGCCTAACTACTTCCAATCATTATGGAGTTTATTTCATCGCGATAGATCATTCAGTATAAAAGTTAAGTACACCGTTTTGTTAAAAAAGATTTAGATTTTTTTAAATATTTTTTCCGTCTATAAAATTAAGCACAGATTCCCTCATTTCGATATTTGCACATTATAAAGACTCACACTGTATGTACCTCTACCTAACTCTTCGGGAATTACAGACACGATGTTATATTACGTTATCTTCAACCAAATGACGCAACGCAACGCAGAAGTATGTGGTTTGGTCCCAATTCAAAATGGCTGATGCTAACTGGGCGATAGAATGAACATATCATATTTTGGCAGTTTATTCACTTAAAGCCACTCAATATATAGAAACTTCATCATTATAATAGTAGTGACGTCAACACTTCTAAATAAAACCAGCGTTAATTTTTATACCGGGTCACATGTTTTTTTTTTGTTTTATCATGTTTGATATCGATACCCATCACGTCTCGGAGTTTCGCTAGGTAATTTAATTTGACCCTTTGTATTCAAGTTTGCGTAAATTAAATCTTCGAATCTAATAAATTCAGCTTCGTAAAACAAGAAGCATAAAAAGCTGTACGTTCTTATTTGTTTTATATCTTTAGTTGACATTTTCAGAAAACTAATTAAGTCAAAAACAAACTTTAAACAGTCAAACGCAATAAAGCGTAAAGACGGTATTGTACAGTAAGGTGCCATCACAAAATTGGAGTTTAAATTGCCTGCAAAATGGCAATATTAAAGTCTTTTTATTGCATAACGCTGCTCACGAGCTCCGGCCCTCAAGCCAAGTAGCTGAACGACGGTAATCTGCAATGACAATATTATCCTTCTCACGTACAAACTCCTCAACCTCTCTTGAACATTAATGCCTACATAATATGCCTCTAACACTTTTCATTTAAACCTGAAATATCGGAACTTGTTACACTGCTAATCAATTTTAATTAGGCCTGATGATTAAAGACTTCGCTCACGTTAAATTTTCTTTATGTAACTTTGGCGTAAATGATGGAGGAATTATAACGTGAGAGAGGCACGCATTCCACATTGTACTAGTATGTTATAAAACATAGACAATGTCTTGATTTATGTGAAAATGGCATTAATGACTGTTGGCGCCATTGAACTAGAACTGTCAATGCATTCACATATAATGGTACTAAGGTACTTTCACTCTTATGGGTACTTAACTCAGTAATCGAACAAATTGAAACCTAACAATAACTAAAAACATTAATGACGTTTCGTATAAATATTGTTGCAACCTGTTACAATGGATTCTGAACCCCCCTGCGTTGAAATTGTTCGTTGGTATTTTTTTACCGTGAAATTTTGACCGTGAAGGTATTGCACTTTAATATGTAACAGCAGATTTTTTTTTGACAGCCACTGAAATATTTCTACGCTAGGGGGTCTAGAATCATCTGCTGAATCCATGGTTACAGGTTGCGTGTCAATGTCTCTGTCACCCTGTATAGTGTATACTTTACATTGGCAAGAGCCTGCTGACTTTTCAAACTATGCAACACAACCATGCTCTACTAGATTCTAAATGACTTCCACGCATGACAATGTGACTGGCAAAAGCACACATAAGCTGCAATCAACCCCACGCTAACTGTATAAGACAGCAAGTAGTTACACCAGTTATCCTCAAATGTTCAACATTCGCCTTTGTGTAAAGGAACCATAACATTATCTCTACCAGCGCTATTCTTTTGTTTTTATAACAGACATTTTCCCCAGGCGACCTCAACCTACAAGCTCGAAATGACATTAAAAATAAATTCACGAAGGAATGCGACACGCTGCGCGACCCCTGAACTGGTGTTACAACTATAAACAGCACATTAGGGAAAGCATCTCCGTACCTTCGTAGCAATTCAACTTTCATTTGGTATATGTTCACACATTAGGACGGGGGCGCGGGCGCGTTTATATTGTTGTGGTGTTGGCGGCCGCGCAAACTGCCAGTTAACTGGACCCCGACACTTTGGACAGTCGGGCTACACGGACACCGCCACATATTATACTTGCAATAGAATTTACTCGCGACAATTTATCTTTAGAACTGCTAGCACGAACAACGTGGTTAATGGCAATGCACGAGTGTACGCCCACGCGAGCCGAGCCTGAGTTCCTGAACAGCCTTTAACATATTCCATAATGTATATTTGAGCTGTTATTATAAATTCTGTTCGCTATATACCTAGTAAAATACTTTTATTACAATAAAAGGCTCTTTAGTTGCGTCTCGCTGCAACCACTATCCTTTTCGAAGTACCAATATCCTCTTTTTGCATGAACGAGTAATACACCAATAACTTTCATAATAAAAGCGATACAATAATAATAGGGTTTCTCTTATTTCCTTTCGTATCTTTCAAGATTATCGTAGCAAATAAAAGTGGACGAAATTGAATTCGGCCTGTGATTGGGCCCTGAACAAATGGGTCAACGATGCCAGACTACTGAAAGCTAACGAATTAGGTATTCACCTGCGTTCGTGGTTGATTACACGATTCATTTAAAATAGCGTAAGGAATGTAACGGAACGGCAGGTAATCATCCCATCCCTATTCAGGCTATTCCGTTGTACATTGATAAAATCAATGTAGGGAGGAACGTTTTTCGGGGAAATAATTAGGTAAATGAAAGAAATAAATGTTACAAAAAAAGGTTGTTGTAATTTATTATTTACTAGCTTTTGCCCGCGGCTTTGCACGCGTGGATGTCGGAACATATCCCGCGGGAATGTACCGGGATAACATTCCTAATAGCCGAGGAAAAGTTCATTGACTCCTAGTGCTACGCCCGCTGTCATCGACCATAATTATTTTGCCACGCGTAATTTTGAATCTGTGATATCTTTGTAAAGTATTCATTTAAATGATATGATGTTACGACATATTTTAATCTAAATTATACAACATATTTTCTTGGATAAGGATTAATATAATACCGGTCAAAACAGATTCGGTTTTTTTTTTTTGTTATATTGCAATTTTTGTATAAAAAACGTGTCTTTTTACATGTAAAAGAATTGTCGAGAGGTGTCGTGTGACACCCGGTTCAAACGAAGTTCCTTTCGCTGTATATTATTATGTATATACTAGCTGCTGCCCGCGGCTTTGCCCACGTGGACCCTAATTCTTTTTCTATTATAAAAGTAGCCTAAAGCCTAAGTTACTCCTTATAACATCAGCTATCTTCCCGTGAAAGTTCTGCTAAAATCGGTCTAATAGTTTCGGAGATTAGCCGGAACAAACAGACACAGGAAACAACACTTAGGAGACTGAAACGATTACATGGACTCTTGGGCCTGAATAGTAACGAGATGTAAATGGTGTGAATTTATAGATTCATACATACATTAGTGTATTGCAGTGACTAGTTGCTATCCCATAATTCACACAGCGATCCATAGTTTAAACAATATCCAGTCCAACAATTCCAAAACAATCCATTATAACAACATTCCAAGTCAATCGTGTGAGCAATCTTCGGTGTCCAGTGTGAAAGCAAGGGTTGTACAAGGTAGGCAAGGTCAGAATCCGTAAAAATCAAAGCAGTGATCGTTGAAAATTAAAAATAATTAGGAAAGCACTCAAAACACATCCGAAAACACAAAATAAGTGACAGCTGTCTAGTTCTAGTAGTGATGGGCGTTGCGACAACGAACCGTTTACCGTTTTGTGATGATGAAACCATTTTACGTCCTGAGTTCAACTTCAAACAGTCTTTATTGCACAAACCAGTCTTCGAATTACTTGGTGCGATTTTTACATCTAAGAAAATACAGTCAGGTACTGATTCAACTATCTATCACACTCGTAAAACATTCCTTTCAATAAAAAGTGAACTCTTTGAAATGAAATACAGTCAGTAATGTATTACCAGTTGTCAATGCTGTCGTTCGTGATGCGAAAAAACCATTTCATACATTTTAAATCGTTGATAGTTTTAAGAAACTGCGTTCGACGAAAAGGCAATTCTATTCCATGTTGGATAAGTTTCGTCCTTTAACTGTTTTCTGCAACCGTTTTCGTCGTCGCGTCGGGAAAACGATTTCGGTCGCCAAACATTCGAGAATGACACACCACTAATGTGTCAAATTGTCAATGTCAGTCTGCCAGTGCAGAATATGTACTGCCAGTGACATAGACAAAAAAATGAAACTGACTTTAATCGATATGAAATTGATAATCATTATTTTGGTTTTTCAGTAATTAATGATATTTTATTTAAATTAAATGCACTATATTGTATAAAAGTATAAATAGTGTATTTAATTACTTTGAGTTAATTATATTACCTAGTGCTACCTAGTGGTTAGGTTTTCTTTTTGCAGTTGTGTAATCGATTACTTTAATCGATAATCTCACGAAAACTACCTTTATCATATTTCTCCGCTTCCAGGCAAAGAATTGAGCTGATTTTTAATATTCAAGGATAAAAAAATATGACTAATTTTTAGATCATAGCTCAACTTATTACATTTGGGCCCAACATTTTCCATCTCCTTTGATCAAATTCTGAAAGATAAAAGTGTTTACTGTGGGTCATCTTTAAAAGAGACATATGCACCTAGCATATGTCTCACCGTGAACTTTTTGTTTAACTTTTTAAGATGTACAATCCCGTAGAATGTAAATTTTATTTTATTTACGGTTTACGCGACGCAAGTCAGTAAAGCTCCCAGTCGACATGATTATTTTTCAACATCTTCAAAAATAATCGTCATATTTCAGCCAATCTACATAAAACCTTAATGAATTATACACCTAAACCTTCCCTATGAATCATTATTTTCGTCCATTAGTAAAACCCGTTTGAAAATCCGTTCGGTACTTTTTGAGTTTATCGCGGACAGACAGACAGACGTGGAGGGGGCTTTATTTTATAATATGTAATAATAAGGATAAGGATATATGGATTTGCCTGTCGTCTGCGAGACGGACGTAAATAGACTGACTACAGATTATTTGAAAACATTATTTTTACTAAACAAAACCTATTCGTTCATTAAATTGACATATCCGTTGAGAAAATGTACTTGGTAAGTAACTAGAAAATGATAACTCGAATATATTTTAACAAAATAATTTAACCTGTTCTTAATTTGGCATTGTACAAACAATGCTTCCCGTAATATGTAACATAACATGCTCTAAGCCCAATAAAGGTGGTGCCAAGACCATTTGTAAAAGCTCTTCCGGCTAATTACCTTGTGCAACATTAATTTGCAGGAGTCTGCTTGCGTCTCTTGAATTAGTGAAACGTCCCAAATTATTATGTCATAATGCTTGTATCACGGCGGCGTTGGTGAAATTTAAGGGAAGGGTTTGTAAACATTTTGAACAAAGAGTCGACTGTCGACAAACGGTAGGCACCCCTGTTCGTTACGTTGTAGGTACATTGAACATACTTGTAGGTAAGCAATTATCTTTAAACAATGACCGCGTACAACCACGACAATGTTATAATGGAGTACGGTTTTAGAGCAGGGACCGAATTACACGGACATTTGTGACTATTATTTCTGATCAGCATTTGTAGGAGATATTACCATACAGTCTTATTTACGTGCCTACGAACGCATGTATTAGATTGTATTTTGACTATTTAAATATTTTGTTCTTCATTTCAATTATCTGCGAACTTTGAGTATATAAAATCAGTTAATCAGTTCCTATGATTTATAGAGTATCTAATAAATGTCTAATTCTGGTTAGTTCCACGCAATATTTCCAATCAATCACAAGTAATACCGTAGATCGTTGGAAACATAACAAGTACCTCAACCAGTACGATGAAGGCATATTTATTTACTGAAGAAAACATTAATAATGTTAATCTTTTACTGAATCCAAAAACGATATTTTTTGGAGACACATCAAATCGTCCTCCAATTACCCTTCCTTTAACATATCGACTTTTATTTTTCTACGACAACATTATCGACATCGATGTGATTAGTATTTCGTCGGTGATGTAATGACGTAAGTAGTATTCATGAATGCTATAACTACAGCATTCTTAGCTTGAGGCGTGTTCTTTGATCTCTCCAAGTTGTTTGACATGTAGGTAGAGTCACGCGAGGTACACACGTGCCCCGCCTCTCTAGACTCCTGCTAATCAGTAACGCTGCGGATTCACTAACAAACATTATTGGAACTCGTACCTTAATTACGATAACGGTTTCAGCAAATTACTTTAAGATCACCCAATTTGTATAGCACCTAGTAAACTAACTAGCAATTTGTCTGATTGTGCTACGTTACGGGAAATTTCACATGTCCCCCAATCATTTTCTCGTTAGGTTAAAGGAGCTATCAACTTTCTTAAAAATATCAAAAATAATGATTGAGTAAAAACGTACCTACCTAGAAATGAAAGGTATGAAAGATGTACACACATCGAGATCTAATCGCGAGACAATGTCAAGGGCGAACTCATTGTTAATCCGTAGCCTTCGCTCAACTATTCGAATGAAAGGAGTTTTTATTGCTAAATAATTATACAGAGGCTACATCAATTACCCAATATGTCTATTCATGCCCTATTATTTAGCGAGACTCCCGCGATATTGCACCGAGTTGCCTCTTCTCGTGAGTACCAGGCTTGGGCACAAATATTTACATGGTAATCCAATTCACGCCTGCAGTGCTACCCGTTCAATTTAATCTCGTAGAATTTAATTTAACCTGATGGTATCTACTCTGTTTCTTGCCAGGACATTCATTAAGTGTCCCACTGTTTATATTGCTCAGTATATCATGGTTTTGTAGTGTTTCTTTATTAGCTTTCGATGCATAAATTACAACTACGGTTGAGCGCCAAAGGCACTAAGAAAATTTACTTGGTAACGAATTGTAGATAATAATTTATAAATGGAAATAATTTTACAAATAATAATAAACAAAGATTACGCCATTGATTACAACTCCAAACCGAAAGTTAGGATTTCATTAGATACTTACAAATTGAAACAAATGACGTTCCGCGAGTTAGAAGTCATAACGCTATCAACTCGAATACTCAACATAAACATTGTATCCCCTCAAATTTCCACCTTAATGCTTGCGAACTCCAATTTATAAAGTTAAAAGACAACTTCTAAATGGGCTAATGGGGCACAGAAGACTTTTAAACTTTTCAACGCATTAATTAAACACAATGAAGTTTCTTAGTTGCCAGCCAGTTAATTAACATCAATTACTTATACAATGCCTTATTTGCGTCATTACTTTTAATAGGTATAGGCATATAAGCTACTGGCAACTCGAATCTAAAAGTTATTTTAATGGATGAACTTGATTTATTACAATTTTAACTTTGGAACACTTTCCGCCCCAAACCTTTCAACTATTCTTAATTATAAAGTTTTCCATACAACACGTCCGTCGTTGAAAAAAGATTATTCTCAAAGAAAGTCGACAAATAAAGAAAAGTAAACTCGTTGGCTGTCAGCTCCCAGAGGAAATGTCCGCTCTCGCCTTTAACATTTTGCCCTTTTTTCCAATTGCTTGACGTTGACTGTGTAAACCACAAACACTAATGAATTTAAGCCGCAATGTTCCCTCGTGTATCGAGCTAGGTTAATTAACAGGAGCAGGGAAAGTGACAACTACACCTAATTTATTCTCAAATCCTTGATGTTAACTGCAGCGTTGAGTTAAAACTTTTGAGTCGTCTGCTATGGAAAATTGTGTAGCGTTATCCACAATTGTCAAAATTCCAATATTTTAACACTTGCTTCTGCCCGCGACTTCGTCCGCGAGCCTATAACCTTCCTCAAGAATTGGACTATCCAATGCAAATATTTTTTCTAATCCGACTAGGACCGGTCCTACCGATTCCGGAGATTACCCCCTACTGACATTGTATACAAACTTACAAGCAAACAAATTTTACCTCTTTATCATATTAATAATAATTATTATATTGTAGTAAGCATAGATAAACATAACATCACACCTCTAATTCCCGAAGGGTTAGGTAGAGGTGTAAGTATTTATGTACACCCTCATTTCAACAGTTATGTTTTAAGTGACCAGCGACCAGCGCTCGGTGTGGCAACACGCCGTGTTCTGGTTCGCGACAAGTCAATCGTCATCCTGAGGATGCCTCGTTGAGAGGTGAAACGCGTGTCGATTTATTACAAGATTTTTTATGGCTCTTTAGGAATAGTTAAGCGGAACAGGTTACTAAATATAACAACGTCTATTGTATTTTTTAAGTCCCATGTAATAGGGGGCGAGCCTATTGCCATCAACTGGGAACAAATTTTCCGGGGTGCTACTGAGAAATTTCTAATGGAAAACCCAAACACTTGGCCCGACCTGGGAATCGAACCCAAAACCTCATGCTCAGCAATCTGCGCTTGCGATTACTAGACCAACGAGGTATTCCAATATTTTATGATCAAATATTTCAAAAAGCAATACATTTTTCACTTGTAATACTCCAAAATGCATAAAATAGTACTTATCTCGCTTTCGATATTCTGAGTGAAAACTTTTCAACCGCGCAACGAGGGTTGTCTTGTAAAAAGCTTTTGTTGTTCCACACAATCAATGGATCCTAAGTTTTTTTGGGATCCGTATCCAGCCACCGTACACAATCCCATTGACACTTTATCTGTCTATCCAACTGTCGAAGCAAATATAGGTAAGCTTTTATCGTACCTTTGTTCAATACTTGTCGATCAACTGGCATTTTTATCAGGGGAAAACAGACGGAAATCCCGGGGATTGAGCAATACTGTAGTCGAGGGACATTGATATCCTTGAAGGAGGTTGGGATATAAAAATATCCTAAACTATTGATTTATCATTTCTTACTTACCTACTTAGCACAATACCGTTAAATAGTTTCCTAAATGTGCAGTGGTCTTGCAACAGTTGCAACGCGCACAAAGTAGGACAACTATTTAGGTACGCTCAATTGATTTTCCTCTCTACGAGATCCGGGAAAACAACCTGTCTTTGTAAAGTTGTGCAGCTTTATCCGATTATTATTTTCAAGTTAAACGTCTGAAAGCACCTGTGTATCGTAATGAAATGATTCCTTTGAGCAATCGTGATTCCAATTTGAAGCTGGACGGAAAATCCTTTTCCCTTCTGCGAAATATGAAATTGCCGTCGGCAATGTTTAGAGAATAAAAGGCAGCCCCTGCCATCTGGAAACGGCAAATGGAACTATTTGTCACAACGATGTATAAGGTAATCGATTGACCCCTGCCGCCGTATCTCTTCCAGGGATAAATTGCTCTTTGTTTTGATTCAGAAATTCCACCTTATATTTTTTCTATTTGTTTTAGAACACAAATGGTTCAGAGCGAGTTATTGTGTTTGTTCCTCATCCAAAACAAATACACTCCTACACAGGTATCGTAAAGATAAATATAACAGAAGCATGAATAAATATAACAGGCTCGTTTAAAAACAGCAGTATATATTTTATAAACAGTTAGTTTAGTTTAGAAAAAATCTTTATTAACATAAAATATACATAGCTGTAGTACTTAAAAAGAAAATAAAGTAACAGTTACACTAATATTAATAACAACACTTTTACAGGCTAGGAGCACCTTTATAAGTATATAATAATAATGGTTACAAACTTATTACAACATGAGGCATTCATTAATTAAACCTTTTAACGTAAACATATGAAACTATTGTAATAATTTCATTTATATAAAATAGGGGGTAGCAGCTAATACTTAACTACGCGCTCAGCGTAAGTGCGACCGGTGCAAGCGGTAGCTCAGGTGATCGCGCGTAGCTACCAGTAGCGCACGAGCTACCGCGCCTCCCGCGCGCTCAAATAGGTACGTTACGAATATTTATTGTCCGAATGTTTACCTATATTGACATTTTCCTTGTTTACCGTTAGCATAAACGGGTTAACGCGACGTCTGAAATTGCATTTTTAATGTTTTTTTCAAAACTTATAAATAATGATTCACTATTCTGAACTGAAGTTTTCATGCACTAACTGAATCAGACTGGATTTTATCATTTATATAATGACGGTATCGGAGCTTTGTTCGTCCCAAAGGGCAGTAAAATCAGAAAATAAAGTACCGTAAAAGTCCGGTACCGGCGTCGGACCAACACATACGGACGATAAAAGACACAATGACCACACATCGGCCCCCGAGGAGCCGCGGTGCCCTTGGCAACTACGTCACGACAATTGCGCCATTTTTCATTTACAGCCCATTAAATACACTGTTCCCGAGGCTTATGCGACGGCTATTACCACAGTCATAAACATACACAGCAACAGTCCATAAAGACATAATCTCAGCCCCAAGTCCGCTTTTCGCTGTTAAATTAATTCAATAATAGGATTACACTACAAATTATTACATAGTTGAGACGCTTGTATAAAATAACAATGGTTTAGTTTAGAGAATATAAATAAAGGTTGCTCTGCGGGCAGCGACTCTTATTCCAACTCACCTATTTGCGGTTGGACTTTATAGTTTTATACTCCGGTCAAAGCACCCAGGAGTTGCGCACTAAGCAGTTTCTACAAACCCTGGATATTTTCATCATTATTTCCTGCAGTCACGTTTTTCCTCAAACAATTTATACTGGGAAGCACAATCAGGAACCGCGAGTATTTCCAAAAACAGTAAAATACAGCTTGCTATTTATTTATGATCAATTCAAGAACTGTTCGCGTGCTGTTGTTTTAAAACTCTTTTTGTAAACATTGTGGCAAATGGTTTACATTGTAAAAACAAAATGGAAGCGAGTAGTAGCCGGGAGTTTGGATCAGCGATCTTTTGATGATACATGATCAACTACTACTCTACCAGAACTTATTGGGTGTCAATCATTGTTGGACAATGTGATTGACACTTGATTAATTGTCTTACTGATATTTAAGAATTGAGAAATCCTGATCACTGTGGGTTTCGACACTAGCGATTAAAGTTATTCAAATAGCGATATCATTATCATCTCAGAAATAATTCATATTGTAATATCATCATATCATGGCGTAGATGTACGCTACTAGACAATTGGACATGCATTAAAGATTTTTTGATTATGATATGACCACAATGCTGTCTGATGTGTACATTAATAGCTCATTATCAGTGTCATTAATTCATTAATCGACACCAAAAATATGGTGGCTTTCATAGATCCACGGTGTTACCAAATTAAAGAACCTTGCCTACATTAGCAAACGGAAAAGGTTTAATTTTTGTTCAAAAAGTTGTTTCATTGTTTAACCCTTTGATAAATAATTATTTCTCGTAGAGATTATTTCTCGGACATTCCGGGTTGGAATCGCTATGATGTCTAAAGTTTTACAAACGTACCTACTCACAAAATTACATTACCAAAAACCCCAAATCAATTAAAATATTCGTAATACGGTACATGATAATCATCCCGTGTATCAAAACAACTCGTTTGTTTTGACCGACCCGAACCGAATCTCCTCGTTATGATCCCGCTGTAATTTTATATCTGCTGATTACACTTTGATCTCTCACATCATTGGCTCTGACCCTTCCGGATGTAAAGTAATTCTAATTTCAAAACGATGGGACTTTACTTAGCTGCCAGCGACATTTTTATTTTACCAGAGTGCTTTGCAATGACTTCATCAAAAAATGGGTACATCAAAACATTTCAGTCCCTTATTATTTTGTTCCTAAAGCCTTTTTCACGAAATCTTTTTAATAGTGTGTGTCTAGTGTCCTTTTGTTTTTGTATTTATTTGTAAAGTTAGTTAGTAAGTCATTTAATTTAGTACCTAGTGTAAATAGTAAGTTGTGTTTTATATTGTATTTAATTACGATAATTCTGTCGTTGGGGAAACTGTAACAATTCTGGTCTATGAGTAGATTTTCGTAATGTTTATTTTATTGAGGTAGGTAATCGCACAATTCTTTTCGTCAACACACAAATATTATATGAAAAGGAAGGTCACCCTTTGAAATAAACATCAAAGTAATGGTTTCGTATAGTCGTCACACGATTTTATTCTTTGGATGTGGGTAGGGTACTTTTATTGAGTGGGTATTATTTATGCAATCTATTATGTATATGTTATTATGCTTACGGGTATTTGAGTTGAGTGAGGCACAACAAAATTGGAAAGACAAATAATAAATTGACTTCACTTAAATATCTGAAAACTTTCAGAATAGTAAAGAAAAAGGGCCTTGTTAAAATTGTTATTTGTTAAAAAAAACTTCTAGAATATAAATATGGAACATAAGTAGTAGTAGACTAAGGCGATTAACACACGGCACCGCGCACCGCCGCGAAAGTGAGAGGTGAGAGCACCCTCGACCGCGCGGTCGGGCGGTGTTCGTGTGTTAGGCATCAACGGATTTATTAGAGGTCAATGCGACATGAGATCCGCCTCACCGCCTACCGCGGCGGTACGCGGTGCCGTGTGTTAATCGCCTTAGAAATGAAGATAAGTACGAAAGCAAAACTGATCCAGAATCGTATCAAGAGTGCTTCTTATGCTACCAACAGCTGCCTTTCTTTTTTCCGATACACAAGAACTACCTTAAACTTATGGAATAATGTACAGCAGCCAATCGCGGCGAACCACCGACGTCACAATAAATAATATAGAGATGGAACAAGAGCAATTTAAACTTTATCGTCTCGCTCATATTTCACAGGTCCGGCGGGGAACAATCGGTGTTTTGTTAACACGGCAATGCCCGAACTAAGTTGCCGTAAAAAAGAACGAAACTGTGCCGTTCCACTGTTCCCAGTGAGTTTCCCTTGCTTCAAACATGCTCACACATTTCTGGCACAGTACAGCCGGTCTATTCTGTAAAAATCTCCCCGTGAAAACATGGCAATGAAGTGAGTTATAAGTGAGCTGTCATTCAATCTGCGGGTCTAAAACGGCCACATTAGCAATTCCTCTAAAAGCAATTCATTTTCTGAATTCCCAGCAATTCCTCTATGGTGACACAAATATTTTAGCTGAAACATATTCAATTCAATTCATATCAGAATCGTATTTGGTGTAAATATTGCCGCATGTAAAAATTAAGAGCGTAATTTTACCGGAAATTTTTTTAGGGTTCCGTAGTAAACAAGGAACCCTTATAGTTTCGTCATGACCGTCTGTCTGTCTGTCTGTCTGTATTAATCACGCCTACAAAGTGGTAAAATAAAATCATGAATTTTTTTTTTTTTCCCCTAGACGTAAAGTGAGGATGATTTTTTTTAATTCTCTCAATAATCCCATAGTGTGGGATGTTGTTGAAAAGGTCGTTTAAAAATATTGTGAGTTTGCTAAAACCATTTTTGGATTTAGGGATCCGTTTTCGAAATATTAAGCTAATTTTTGTTAGAGTCAAGTGTGCCCCGCCCCCTGCAAGCTTAATGGTTGGTTTTGGATATGTGAAAAAATTCACGGCAGTAGCATATATAACGAAATTAAAAGGAAAACTATCACAGCTAAGTAGGCTTTACAAGTTAACGAGTAATAATCGACCAACTTACATTTGCGGTTGCAAAAACATGTTCTCTCATACAGAATGTATAGGAGAACATGTTTTTCAACTACAAAGTTAAGTTTGTTCTTGGGATAAATTCATCCCAACTACGGAACCCTTCATTGTGCGTGGTCCGACCCGCACTTGGCCGGTTTTTCTTTACAGTTTTATTGATCAAATGAGATTTTTAGTTTTTATTTCTACAGTTTAAATGTTATTTCATTATATTACAAAACTGTCAAACAGATGAATTGCGTATTATGAACTGAACGCAGATAATATTATGAATTGTCAGTTTGTGACAGTTTGTGTGATTCATAATATTATCATAATTATGATTCTGCCAAAGCGGCCGTTTTAGGCCCCCTGATGGATTGACAACTCACTTCAAGCTCACTTCACCCATGTTTTCACGGTGAGATTTTTACAGAATAGTCCGGTTACACCAACTTTTTTATTGGAAACGAAACGTACATACAATTTGAACGGGACAAATAACAAACAAGGGAGGGAAATTTTAAATTTGTGTTGATTTTTCTTGTAACGGAAAACAGCCGCACGTTTTTATCGATGGAACAATAATGTTTACTGTATCTGTAGAGCTTGCTTATCTCGAGGTTCAGAGTTTACTACTCTATATACCTTTATTAGCGGAATAGTGGATACGGCAGGAAAAAGGCACAGGAGTGAGGCATTGATATAGTAAATGCCTACACAAAGTAGCCACTCACCATATGTAACTGAATATTTACTTATATGGGACGCCAACTAAAGTTTCAGTCCGTTTTCATAGCAGGAATGAAAACAACAATAAGTATTTAGAGTTATGAATGTTGTCAAGTAATTTATACAAAAAACCGGCCAAGTGCGTGTCGGACTACGCACAATGAAGGGTTCCGTAGTTGAGATGAATTTATTTATCCCAAGAACAAACTTAACATTGTAGTTGAAAAACATGTTCTCCCATGCATTCCAAATGCAAATCATCGCTCGGCATCCAATACCGCGAATGTGACAATTTTACGTTTTTTTTTAAATTGCAGGATCACTTATTTGAACGTATTGAATGAAATAAAACAAAAATCTGATTTTCGTAAAAAATTCACATTCGCGGTATTAATATAATAATAATCTAAATCTAATACCTTTAAACGAACAATTCTTGTATATATGTATATTTAATCTGAATCTCGGAAACGGCTCCAAGAATTTTTATTAAATTTAGTATACAGGGGGTTTCGGGAGCGATAAATCGATCTAGCTAGGTTTCATTTTTAGAAAACGTTGTTAAAAAAAAATGGTCATCCAGATATTTTTCTTTATTCAAGTAACAAGGACTCATTGTGTTAGTAAACTTATGAACTATGTTAACTTATTTTACCAGGTCACTTAGAAAGTTTTGCGACTAACAGTTTTTGTCTATAGTATACTGGCTGGTTTTGTCATGTCAATTAAAACTATGACTATTTATTACAAAAAAACATAACATTCCAAATTCGAAATTCCCTCCACATTTTTTTACGAGCAAAATCAAAATACTCTGTCTTACTGAAAACTGGATTTACAACGAGAACATTTGCGCGCGATGATTTTGTACGATTTCAAATGTCGACCAAAACCAGAAGAATAGTTTGAAAGACTCCGAATGGTGTTCATAGAAAAAAGCCTTTCTAAAGCGACTGTTTTCCGCTGGTTCAACGAATTTATGGGTGGTCTCGTAATTTTGGCGGACAAAGAAAGAAGTGGCCGCCCTATGACGGTTGTTACATAACAAAACGTGCTGGCTGTGAAAAATTTAATTCAAGAGAATAGGCGAATTACATATGAAGAGGTTCAGCATATACTGCTGATTGGATCGGGAAGTGTGCATGAAATTCTACACAGGCATCTTCGGTTATGGAAGATAGTTTCACGCTGGTACCGTAAAATCTAACACAGGCTCAGAAGGAGGTTCGGGTAGAATGGTGACGAGACATGACAGCAAAATTTGTAGCAGGCTCGTCTCGGCGCGTTTAAGATATCATTACGGGTGATGAATCTTGAATTTATCAATATGATCCAGAAATGAAGCGTCAGTCGACCGTGTGGCTGTTTCAAAATAAACCAACGCCTACCAAAGTGAAGCGAGCCAGAAGTGCAGGCAAAATTTTGATCGCAAGGTTTTTTTTTGCCGGTTTATCTGGTGTCAGTACCCTGACGAGATCAAAGGAGTATCAATGCTGAATGGTATGTTACCAAATGTTTGCCAGAAGTTTTTACTACTGCAAGCAGCAAGCGACCGAACACTGGCCTCCGTAGACTACTGCTTCACCACGACAACGCGCTGGCTCACTCGGCACTCAAAACAAGGGACTTTCTGGACAGCACACCGGTCAAATTTATAGGTCATCCTCCCTACAGTCCCGATTTGGCTCCGTGCGACTTTTTCTTGTTCCCCAAAATAAAAAATCAACTCAAAGGAAAACAGTTTTCATCACCTGAAGATGCACTGGCTGCATTTGAGAAGGAGATTGGAGAGGTGTCTGATGCGAACTGGAAAATATGTTATGAAAATTGGTTTAGACGTATAAAACTGTGTATAAACGCCAATGGAGAGTTCTTTGAAAAGATATAATAAAAAAATATATAACCTGTAGTATATTTTTTTCTAGTATCACAAAACTTTCTGAGTGCCCCACGTAATCTAGTTTAAATTTATTTCACCCCATGAGAGATGGCACTGCAGTGATTGATGTACATGCAATCCAACCTGCTAGCGATCTTTTTTCAGGATATTGTTGGAGCTGGCCCGCACTCTGCGCACCAGGGATGCACACCTCATTCGCATCGTTGCGTAAAAGCAATTAATATGTACGTCCGCGAACATTCCCGATGCGCTACAAAAACGGGGCAGCCCCACCAATACCCTGAAAGCGTTATTGTATTGGACACGAAAGGCGTTGCACGACCTTTGGGTATATCTAGCCCACTGGTTGCACGTGTAAAACGTTGTATAATTAGCTCGAAACAGAGTAATTTTGACTTTTTAAGTGAGCAGCGTGCAAACCTGCGAGCCAGCATGTTTGCCCTTACTGACAACGCCCTTCGTTGATAAATGATAAATGATTTTATTTCTGTAAGTAGGTTTGTACAAATACTTTTACACGTCAATCATATTTTAAAACTAGATGAGGTCGGCGTTTCCTATCTGACTACTCTGAGAAGAAAGGCCGAAACAAACTCAGAGGTTCCCGCTCAATATCGAGTCCGTCATTGAGGTCAGGGGTCAATATATGACCAAGATATTTAAACATAAATACTCTTTGTAGTGGAGTCCCATTGAGTAATACAGGTGGTACATAACCCGGTCTACCCCCAGCCTCAAAGACCATGATCTCCGACTTATTGGAGTTATACATAAACCCATTTGTTTTGGCATACTGCTCACATTTGGCGACCAATTACTTTCTGAGACTACAGATTGACGCGCTCAGAAGCACCATATCATCTGCATAGCTAATATTATTTACACAAATACCATCTATATAGCAACCCACTCTGGTGCTGCTGAGCTCGCCAATCCTGCCTCACCCGCATTCCAACCTGTATGGCCTGGAAAAAGTTCGAGCCCAACGTACACTATTGATCTGGTTACCATACCACTATTTAAAGATGTTTATAAGCTCCGTTGGCAACCTATCCTTCTCCATCTTTCTCCACAATACGTCATAAGCAATCAGATCAGAAGCCTTGAACAAATCGAGGAAGCTAGCATTAATCGGCGTCCCACGCTGTGTATAGTAAGTATGTGATAGTATGCTCAAGACACAACACTGCACTTTCTGTTGACAAACCACGCCGAAAACCGAATTGGTTTTCATGAACATTTACAGTTTTATTTATTTGTGTATTAAGCAGACGGTCAAACACTTTTGATATTATAGTAGCTAGAGAGATGGGCCTATTGGCTGCCGAGCGACAAAATGTAAGTTTGTACGCACAATATTGAGAGATTTGCCATGTTATTTTAAGACCATGGACTTCTTATAGGTTTTCCTGTAATCTATGAGTAAAGAGCCACACTCTGTATTTTTTTCAAAATTTTTGGTCCAATAGTTTCGGAGATAAGGGGGGGGGAATGGTCAATTTTCATTGAATTTATTAAATATCTTTAAAAGTATTTATTTTAAAATTATAAAAAAAATATATTTAAGATTCTCGCAACTAGCCCTTTCATTTGATATGTCACACGGTACTGTTAGCAAAACTTTTTTTTTAATTTTCTTGTTTGCGCCCCAAAAGTGACCCCTATATTCAAAATTAATTTATTTACGTTACTTATTCGTGTTTGGGTCACAGAAATACATATGTGTACCAAATTTCAACTTAATCGGTCCATTAGATTCGGAGTAAATTGGCTGTGACAGACGGACAGACAGACAGACAGACAGACAGACAGACAGACAGACAGACAGACAGACCGACAGACAGACACACGAGTGATCCTATAAGGGTTCCGTTTTTTCCTTTTGAGGTACGGAACCCTAAAAATGACGTCTGCGAATTTTGGAGTGCTTGTCAGAGCCAAAAACTTTGTCTTGAAATTCTAAATATTTTTTGTACGATCTTTCAACAATACATTTTGAAAGCATAATTTCGGAACGTACAACATGATCCCAAAAGCAAAGTAATAAAAAATGTTATCATATAATTATGAATTGTTATCCTTACTTCACAAAAGATGAAATAAAAAATCAAGGCTTTTGAAAACAAAGTATAAATATAAAGTTATATAATAAAGGAGGCTTTTATAACAGTAGAGCCGTTTAATTTCAGCAAATGTTTCAGTGGCTTAATTAAAAACATTTCGGCGAATTTTTGTGGCTTACAACGCTTTTAATAAAACCTTCACAATGATCTCTGAAACCTAAGGAAAGTTATTAGGTAGTCTTTTGTTATTTCGAATGCCCACAGGGCATTATTATTTAAAAAAAAATTGTACATATACCATACATAGCGTAATGATGTTATGTTTCTTAGAATTATTGTACATTTGTGAGGATTTCGTCTCTTTGTTATTTTGTTACCGTAATTTGTATTTCTCGTACCTTATGTTACAAATTCGTTAACAATTATTTTAAGCTTATTGGTTTCTAAGGTCGAGTTAGTACTTTTTGTTTTTTGACGTCTTTTTATGAATTTTTTTGTGAAATGAAAGTGTTTATTCTATAAATAGGATTTTGGAATCACTTTTACACGTCAGATTAAGGAAAAATATGTATAGGCTAGATGGGGTCGACATTTCCTATTTGACTACCCCTGAAAAGAAATGGTGAAATAAACTCAAGGGTCAAAGTCTCTCTTTCACCCCTTCCTTCCTTTCAGAGGTCTAACTTTCCGGGGCTGCGAATATGGGCCGATAGGGATATCGTGGCCCCCCGGCAACATGGCATAGGAAGGAACACGGGTGGGTTTTAGTCAGTAAGAGTCTGACACGCCCTCCCGCTCCACCCAGAGCGGGAGAAGTTATTTGATAATTTCCGACCCAAAAAAAATAAATAAAAGAGGTCTAACTTTGCTAAGATACTTTGTTTTGTAATACCAATAAAACCAACCCCAAAATCAAAAAGATCCATTCAATCTTTACTATAGAGAATCGTTTAGATGACAGTACATTTAGTTTCCACGGAGTCATGCCATCATTATGGACACATGACGCCGTTATTGTTCCTAATATTATGAGGGCCGGGGTGATGTATGGCGGGCCCGGGATCCTATGCATATAGCCTTCATTGTAATATGGGAAATATTACATATGCGTCTTTGTATTTGAGCGGTGTGATGGAAATAGGAGGTGGAAAGGGAGTAGGAAGGTTTATTATACTGAACCTTTTACCACTGCCAAACATAGGCGTCGAAGCTTTCTTGGAAGGACGTTTAAGAAATACAAATCTTCAAGGATAACTTAATGAACCACGAACAATTATGATATTGGTTATAGGTTCAGAAGTTCACACGATCACCACAGGAGAATGTACACTTACTTTTTTTGACACATTTCATACAATATGTTAACCAAGACCTTATGGTAAAATCTTAGATACCTGCAGGATACCTACCCTAAGTGTCAGTTGTTGTTTACAGATCGCTCGTGATACTCTTTCAACCTGTTTAACTGTCAGTAACTGCGGCAGTAGCTACAGCACAGAATAATTCATATAAGCCACACGATCTCACACTACAGGCAATGTTTAATTGAGTACACACTCAACCGCCCACAGAACAGTATCGGTATTTGTTTAAAGCAGCCGATGTTGACGGTAGTATACATACATCATCCACTAATCAGTCCTTTCTTAGAGGCCCTTTGACAAGGCAGCTAAGTAATTCATTTCATGCAAATTGAAGCTATATGTAGCACCTATGAATAGGGTAAGTATTCGGTTGCCACAATATGCTATACAATTTGGTCTTTGATGTATATTTGTGAGTGAATACGTCATGAGTTCAGATTATATTCGCGTTTCATATGCCCCGCGACTTTATATGAACAATTTGTAATTTGAATGTTGCGCCAGGTTGCTAATATACTTCCTGTTTGGAGAAATGTATAGGGAACTGTGTATTAGGGTTGCCCCTTAAATGGATACCTTATTATTTGGATTGGTGTTTCCATCATAAATCTTTTGTATGTAGATATAGATATACGTATATGGCCGGAATATATATATGGCGAAATGTGGGTGTACCTGCTACAGGGACACCTCTGCCCAACCCTTCGGGGAAACAAGGCGTGATGTTATGTTTATGTATATGGCCGGTGTAACCAGACTATAAATGATGTAACTGACCCGAATGGATTCTCTAACGATTTCCTATTGAACCCAGTCCAAAGCTCTCTACTGTTTTCATATTCATGTAGGCATATATTGGGCTACACACTACTTTACCATGCGCTGTGGCGCTGCGTTATGATCCAGTGATTCGGATGTCGTACAGAGCTGGGTTGCAGCTGACTGTTGGCATCGATCAGGAGAGGGTTGAAGGGCTCTGCTTGTGGACCGGGCGAAAGTGCAGTGTGCTGTGCCAAGGTTGCTGATGAAGCTGAATGTGATGACCAGGTATGCGCGTCCGTTGCATGCTGGCGGTCAGGATACCCATTGAAGCCGTGGATGCTGGCTGGCTGTGTGACTCGCCGCTCGAAAGCTTGAGGAAGAGATGATAATGAGGTCACGCTGAAGTAGTTGCACAAAGGCTGTGCTAATGTCCACGTTCATGGTCACCAGTATAGAGGTATGAGGAACAGGGTGTAAAGTACACTCATCCTCTATAGAAAAGGGAGGATCCACCGACCACACGGGTGTTGGGCAACTGCCCGACGATTGATGTTGGGACGTTGTATATATGTCGATCGCGCGGTAAACTTTAATTGCGCGATGCAGGATTTATGTGGCGTCAGGTCTTTGATGCGTAGTTCGCATGTGGCATGATAGATGCCGCCACAGTATAATTATGTCCATCCAATATTTATGCGGGATGAATAATGACGATTCTCCCTGGACTACCTAATTCAAACCTGGGTTTAGGAAATGCGCAACATTAAAGTTGTTCAAGTACCATTTTCATTGTATGAAATGAACGTGGCAGTATCAAGTACACTTTAGCGTGTCAGTGAAGTATTACAGCCCTTAAAGCAAAGAAAGAAATAATAAGAAAGAAAGAAAGTAAGAAAGAAACGCATTAGTGTTGAGAAATGTATCCTAGCTGTCTAGCACTTCAGACGCATTGCGCTGCCCATTGCATTGATATACACGCATTGTTCAACATTTACTGGTCGATACATAATACATTATTGGCATTACATCAGAGAATATACACTTTCTAAATATAAAAAAACAGAAAACAATGATTATAATGCCAAAAGGGCCTGGGTAGAATTAAACAATGACCCATATATTCCTTCAATGAAAATTTTACAAACAGTAAAAAGCCTGGTTAAAATCAACATGGCAGTTAACATGAAACGTAATCATTTTCAAAATTTTATTTCCTTGGATTTTTTTAATTTTTGTTCCAATAAATAAATGCATATAATAACTGCGCTACTTTCTATTCAGGATATTATGACATTTATACCGGAGTATCGATGGATGTGATGATACAGCTGAATAACAACTTTCCACCGAGATGTTTGCATAACTTTGTGTCAATTGAAAACACCTTGTACCTATGTTGTACCTATTTGATATTTCAAAATTGTATTCACATCTTCCAAGAAAAAAACAGTTCTATAAGGTAACAAATCAGTGAGTAGGTTTGTTTTCTCAGATATATTTAGACATTCATAATTTATATTATGTTTGTACATTTATTACAGTTTAGAATTGTTTAAGTTATGATGAGGCTGACATACTATGCATTTAAGAAAAAATAAATAAAAAGAATTGTTAGTTAAAGCAATGAAAAGTTTCCTACATGGGTAATTTGATAATCGACTCGAAATAACTTTCAAAAGACACAAACTGTGTTGTTATTCAGGTATTTTCTGGAGGATCATTCTGCACGAAATATATAAATTCCGGAGGTTGACAGACAAGCTAAAGCAGGGTATTTGACGGAGCGCACGCCCGCGTCTCTCCACGTATCACACATGCAATGCCTGCACATTTTACAACGTGAAAACGAAATCCACGGGGATTTCAATGAATTGAATGAGTTCATTCGATATCTAAAATAATATATATTGCAAAAATAAAGAGTTGCATTGTTACATACTCGTACTTGCACGTTGCAATTAATAATAAATAAATAATTATCGTTTTCATATTTTGGCAAAAAGAATTAGATCAAGTTCCGTGATATTTTTCACAAAAAACTGTTTCAGTGGTAGTTTCAGCACTCTTTAGAGCTTTGAAGAAGGAATTTGAATTAACATAATGATGTTAATTCAAATTCCTTTTACAACTACAAGGAACACTTTACGTGGAGTCTACTGAGTACCTCTTTGAAATAAATTCTTAAAATATGCACTGTGCGACATTATTCCTCTTTTGTAAGTGCACAACAAGACGACATAGTGTTCATCGGAGACGCGACTGCGACTCAAAGAATTTGATATTTCTACTCACAGTGAGCGACCGAGCGCACAGGAACACACGTACGAGCAAGAACAAATAGAAAATACCATTTTCACATAAAATGTAAAGGAAATTGAATAGCAAGCAATCCTTTGCTTATTTTGAATTTTCTTTTAAAGAGCGTACTTTTACAGGCTTTTAAAGAATTTGTTTTCCATGATTAGGTATCATACTTTCTAGTAATATAGATTTTGCTAAAGCTCATCAGATTCCGCAGACAGACCTAATTTTTAAACTGACGAAAGTTTTTGTGCACTTGTGTAAGTATTTGCAGTAAACCCAAACGATATCTACAGGAAAAATCAAAGCGTTTAAAGTAAGGTTTATTTAAATGGCTACGTAACATTTTAATAACGTTTTTCTTTCACAATTTCTACGAAAATGTAATTAAGCGGAAAATGAGGCTGATAAATTTTATAAGGAAAGTTTATTCATTTACTAAAACAACGTGCCAGTAATTACTTGTACACGAGTCTTACGATTTCATTCAATTTTGTTTTTGTAGATTGATATATTACCTAATTAATAATAATAAAAACGTTTTTTTTGTTGTTATATGAATATTAAAAAATGTAAATAATATGTTTAAAAATGAAATATATGTCGGAGACGGGTATGTGACTCTCGTTATTATCAGCGATATTTTAACTACTGTGGGCGTAGTGTGGGTAGTGTTGGTTGATGCGCAATAGAAAAACAGTTTGCAGTTCAAATCACATTATAATTTACTATCAAATGAATTACACTAGCTAATTTATACACACACTGGTTGCAACGGCGTTTATTAAAATCACCAATTAACAAAATAATAACAAATTATAGCTAACACAATAACTGAGCACCACGAATCGAGAACAGTTCCGTGACGTCTTGATTCCAATGCGACCCGAGGCTGAATGCCCTCCTCGCCGTGGCCTTCAAACATCACGACTCTGTAGAAGCGCGCCTTTTTTGTTGTAGGTAGTTCACTCTTGATGTCGCCAGTGGCGCGCTTGCGATTCGTTTCGTGTCCGTACTAATGACCGGATCCGACACGGCCATCCTGCTATGCACACGTCCTCGTGTGTTTACCTGCAACCAAAACTCAACAACAGTACCTGTTCGACTCGGCCAATTCTGACCATTTACGGGTTCCAACTCTTGAGATAAGGAAACTTTAATCCTCAACACTTTACAAAACAATACTCCTACTGCTCAATGAACTCGATAAACCACTCCAACGCCATGGCTCTCCAGCCGACTAGCAATCGCATTGCTCTCATACATCCAGCGCATGGATCAAAAATATGGTCTCTCCAGACCCCGACCTCCGCCAGTAACTACTGGCACGGTCCCACACAATACGGCCTATAGAGAACCCTACTCGCGTGGTTCCCATTACTTAGGTTTGCTCATCACCACTGTGATCACCATTTACTTCGACTGGTACATGACCTACTGGCATCTTTCTTCACCTAACGTAAACGTGAACTTCGGTAAAGTTTGTTATTTAACTAACATCACATTTCTAACATATTTCTACTAACTTGAAAAAGTCAAATTGTAGGCAGGGATAACAATTAAATAAGCAACATGACAATCAATCAGAGTCCAGGTACTATTGAGGATTACGATAATTTAAAAATTGACCCAAAGTCATTAACCAATTAACAAAGCCCCGGGTATCTCATTCGCGGTCAATAATCACATGCGCACTTCCCAAAGGAATGCCGAGTCGTCCTTGACTCTACGATCTTGGCTACAAGGCTAGATCCGACCATACTACCCAGAGCTATCGCGTACCACGTACACGATACTCTGGTACGGTCTCCTATACGGTCTTGGCTACAAGGCTAGACCTGACCATACTACCCAGAGCTATCGCCCACCAAATTCCCACGGTCTAGCAAGTAGATGCCGATTTCTAACGGGCTATGGCTACGATACACTGGTACGGTCTCCGACCTAACGAATCGAGAACCCGTGCATCTCACACGAACAATTCAATTCGACTCTACTTTCACTATCTTGTCTTCTTCAAAATCCTCAATAGGTCCTCGGCCCCTGGCCCTCGGCCCCTGGCCCTTGGCCCTTAGCCCTCGGCCCCTGGCCTTCGGCCCTAGGCCCTCTACTTCACGTCAAGCTTAATTTAATTACGCTCTTCCGTTTTCTAATAACACAAACCCCAAACAACATTTTTGTTATATCTGCCTTTTTCTAATATTTTCTGACGCAATATCACGGACTTCATCAACGTCCTATCATAATAATGTAATTACTTTGCAAGTTAGTGTCGGAAATCACATCCCAAAATTAAAATTATTAAAACACAAAAACCTCAAGTTGGTGTTCGCTAACCGTTACGCTACATAAGATTGGTTCTGAGCTGAATACACGTGTTTGACCAATACCAGTCAACGCAACGACGTTATTAGCTCGTTTGCCACTTAATTTGGGTACACAACTCTCCTTTACTAACGAGTATTCAACACCAGAATCGTTAACAAAACAATACAGCTCACCTTTTTATTTTACGTGCCCGAGGGTAGTTGTGCAACGAATTCCACTCGCCGTTCACTGCTTGCAACACGTACTCCAGCATCCGACAGCTGCACCGGCGCCCAGCTGCACCGGCACCCAGCCGCACCAGCGCCCAGCCGCACCGGCGCCCAGCCGCACCGGCGCCCAGCCGCACCAGCGCACAGCCGCACCGGCGCCCAGCCGCACCGGCGCCCAGCCGCACCAGCGCCCAGCCGCACCGGCGCCCAGCCGCACCAGCGCCCAGCCGCACCGGCGCCCAGCCGCACCGGCGCCCAGCCGCACCGGCGCCCAGCCGCACCAGCGCCAAGCCGCACCGGCGCCCAGCCGCACCGGCACACAGCCGCACCGGCGCACAGCCGCACTGGCGCTAACTCGTGCATCCGCGTTCCCGGTTCCACCCCCGAATGGACACGCATCTCGTGCCAGGGTCGCCAGCCGGCGCCCCGTGAGGACGCTTCACTGTCGCGAAACATTATCTGAAACTCATAATAACGGGTTTGACTTCTTTTCGAACAAGCCGTGAAAAAGTTAAAATGTCGAATATCTTCTAAACGGTAGGTCGTAGCTCAAAAATAACAAAATTTTACTTCCCCTTGCACCCAGTCAACTTAACCAGGAGATAAATTTAGAGAAAGAAAAATGTGACCTTCACATGACCTCAACTTCATCAATTGGACGGAATACGGATTACAATCTATTTAATGTTTGAAACCGATGATTCGAATACATCACCTGAAAATGAAGCACCTGAAGGGCTTCGCTGACAGCTGCGGGGCTGCTTGGCTCGATACTAAAGACGTCATAGATCTTCCTCTGCTGTCAATCGGCTTGGCTTGGCTGTCGCGCACCATGATCACGCAAAACGCTTGCATGTTTTTATTTTAATGTTCAAACACGGCACGCCAACGGTCATTTTCAACGTTTTTATATTGCGCATGAACGAACACGAATCCCACTTATGATGTCAGAGACGGGTATGTGACTCTCGTTATTATCAGCGATATTTTAACTACTGTGGGCGTAGTGTGGGTAGTGTTGGTTGATGCGCAATAGAAAAACAGTTTGCAGTTCAAATCACATTATAATTTACTATCAAATGAATTACACTAGCTAATTTATACACACACTGGTTGCAACGGCGTTTATTAAAATCACCAATTAACAAAATAATAACAAATTATAGCTAACACAATAACTGAGCACCACGAATCGAGAACAGTTCCGTGACGTCTTGATTCCAATGCGACCCGAGGCTGAATGCCCTCCTCGCCGTGGCCTTCAAACATCACGACTCTGTAGAAGCGCGCCTTTTTTGTTGTAGGTAGTTCACTCTTGATGTCGCCAGTGGCGCGCTTGCGATTCGTTTCGTGTCCGTACTAATGACCGGATCCGACATATATAATAATATTGATTTTTATTTCGGATTTATTTTTATTGGTAATACCTATATAATAAAGAGATAAGAAGGAGCACCATATTAATCTGGATCTCTGGCTCTCTGGCTCTTGTCGACAAGGTGGACAAGGTAGATGTAAGTGGAAAAGTCGGGATGGGACGCCCTAAAAGGACATACTCTCACCGGTGATTTGGTGATTTGGTTGGTGATGTTCTTCTTTCTTCAAAGATCAGGTGCGTAGGATGTACTCGCAACCGATCCGAGTGTATGTCCAGATGTATGACCGTTAACGAAGCAAAGGAGTATGTAAGGATGGTGTAGTTTCTGCTTACCCCTTGTAGCGTTGTGAGCGGTCTCACTACATTTAGTCGAGTGATTCTCACTTAGTGAGTTACTAACCACATCACTACAAACGTGGCACAACACTAATATTCTAAGAACACTCTGTCATTTCGACTGCCGCTTGCCTTCCTGAAGGAAGTGTCTCTCAGGACTGTGTGCCCCGACCTAGGGTGAGTTCCACATTAGTATTATAATAATATAAGCCATTAATCAAGCCGTCAGCTATCTATTTATCTTATATTCTATGCTTGCGTGTTCACCTTACTTAACCTCACTTTGCATCTGTCAATGTGCCACGCTAGCTCTGCTCTTTCTCTCTCTGCCTGTAAGCCGCTGCGATGTGTTAGCTGCTACCTACTCTGCTTTCCCCGTACCGTACCTTGGTCACTAAAAGGGGAAGAAGATGACACATCGCATGCGGCCTGCTACTGCTCGCACCCCACCTGACATGCGCTTCCTACCGCGCCTTTCAGGGCTCCCTGTACGGGCTCAGGCTGCACACCGCCGCATGCCTGCCTACCTGCGGCCTACCGCCGCGCGCCTGTGCTGACAGGCGATCTCCCTGTACGGGCTCAGGCTGCACACCGCCGCATGCCTGCCTACCTGCGGCCTACCGCCGCGCGCCTGTGCTGACAGGCGATCTACACGCTGACGAAGGTCTGCCTACCTGCGGCCTACCGCCGCACGCCTGTGCTGAAAGGCGATCTCCGCCTGTGGCCAATGCCTGCCTACTTGCTGTCTACCGCCGCGCGCCTGTGCTGACAGGCGTTCACTATGACTACCACTACCGCGTTCACTTCCGCTCACTATTCACTCCGCGTTCACTATGACTACCACTACAGCCCTAGCCATTACAGTGCCCCACGTACGTGGGGCACTGTAATGGCTAGGGCTGCACAGGGTAGGCTGTGCAGGCCGTTAACGGATAGGTAGATTTAGGTAGAAAATAAAATAGCTAGATATATTAATAGATATAATTTATAAACAGTAGTAGTAGTACACGGCTAGGTCGTGGGTCAGATCCTGTCACTGAGTCTGAGCACTCGCACACTTAGGATAGAAGGGAAGGGTACCGTCCTTGGTAGCACATGGTAGTGGTAGTCATAGTGAACGCCTGTCAGCACAGGCGCGCGGCGGTAGACAGCAAGTAGGCAGGCATTGGCCACAGGCGGAGATCGCCTTTCAGCACAGGCGTGCGGCGGTAGGCCGCAGGTAGGCAGACCTTCGTCAGCGTGTAGATCGCCTGTCAGCACACCCTATGGGGAAAAGGCGTGAGCTTATGTATATGTGTTTACGACAGTCAGTTTATTTTGTAGGTACCTATTGATAAAATCCTAATTCAAATGGTGACTTTACCTTTCTCATCCACAAAACCTCAAAATCTCTTTATGTTGTCTGTCTACCTTCCTTATTCCCCCACCCGATGAGCCAAATCCAGCAGAGACGAATGTTTCGTATTTAAATTAAATATAGAGCAGCAAGAGCCAACTCGTGTCGAAAGCCACAAGATTACTCGACTTACTATAAGAACATCACATGTAAAACTTTTAGTTTAGTACTAATTTGCTAAATTAATCTCTCTCAGATCTAGAGAGATATTTTACTTTACCGTGCACGAAGCACTTAAGAGAGTCCATAATACGTCAGCTCAAATCCTAAAGGAGGAGGATTATAAATTACCTTTATTAATTAATTTATAAATTACCTAACTATCGAGAATAGGTAATTTATTTTTACGTTGAAAATAATGGCAATAAAAATTAAAAAAACATGGTTTCTTTTATATTTAGTTTAGTTATTAAGCAAAGTTTCACGATCTAATTTGAAGTATTTTTTTAATACTAGCGGTTTATTGTTCGGTTTGTAGGTCACTTTGTAATTTTTTTAGACGGAATTTTTTTATGGAATCGTCAAACATCGGGTACTTAACATTAATCCTGAACTGTACCGTATATTTATTTTAAAATGAATGATGCAGTATTTTCGATATAACGGAGGATCATGCTAAGCAATTTGAGGTATTATAGACTCTTAACTAATTACCTTCCTCCAACTTTATAAAACTTAAACATCATATCCACTAAAAGCGGACTAAGGAACATTTGAGTCAGTAAAGCAATAAGGTTAGTTCAAATATGTTTACCACTGGGGTTACAGAGCCTATTTAATCAGGACACACTTGAGCAGACTCTAATAGAAACTTAATACTTACACATATTCTCGTGACCAAGCTAAGGGTCGGATCTTTGTCACGTCACTGTCGGGTAAAAGTCATTCTATATTATTACGTGCAATATTAATTGTGTCGAGAGCTCATATCACACGCCATTGTGATACTAATGACAAAAAGATGAGAGCCGAAACATGATACATTAAGTATTTAAGTGTGGAACATAATGTGCGTATTAATCTTATTAGACCTTCGTGGTGGATATATTAAGCAGACTCAAGAGATACTGAAAAAAATAATTTTTCTTCTAAGCTTTTGACAAATACAGCGGATTAACTAAAAAAAACTATTTGTGGTGGAAAACGAAATTTATTAAATGCATATGCATATACGATACATTTTCAAAGCTTTCTTCTTTGCCATGTATGCTTCGGAGAAAACCATAGACCAAAGTTAATTTTCTGTGTAGGCAAGAAAAATCCACAAACGTTTAAGTAAAATAAAGTAGTCGCCATTCATAGCAATCATTTATAGGACCGTTGGCAACACTGCGACATTCATTTTTATTCTAGCACAAACTGGGTCATAAGGCAAGTCTACACGATGTTATAAACTTCTTATGGTGCCCGAAAAGGCGAGGATAAAAACACGTAACAATAACACCAACACATTAGGGTCATATTTTCAAGATTCCTCGCTGGAGGCTGCGAACAACATGTCGCCATGGCAACGCTTCCGCAGAGGAAATTGCCTCTCCCCCGCGTTCCATAAATCAAGTCTCAGGTAAAATTTAATATCATTGCACGAATCAGGACTCGTCTTCTAGTTGACATTTTGTTTAAAAAAATGGCAACAGTCCAATTTTCCGGGCGGCATTGTTGGGTTAGGGTATAGAATGTTGGATCAATTTAGTGATATACTCTCAAAGCTATTTTATTTGGTATTTGCTCGCTCTTTCATTTCCTCACTTGTTTTGCCGGCAGCGCTAGTGTCAAGTAACGAGGTAACTTGATTTTTCTCATGATTTATATTCTCCTGCGTACGCTACTCGGGTTCATCTGCGGGAGGATGTTTGGTTATGTAACATTAATTAATATTAGTATCAGTAATTACGGAAGGTACTCGTTATTATAATAATATCTGAGCCATTTGTTTTGACTTAACAAAGCTACTTTCCTTATACATACCTACAGCTTTTACTTATATCCCTGTTCTTGCTCTGACCACAGCTGGACGTACATACGTACGGGTATAATTTTATTTTTCCCCTGAAAAGAAAAAGTTATCATCCCTAGCGTATACCATGCGGGCCAAGTGAGCTTATATCCTCGTTGTATGCCTAGTGATCTATACAATGTCGCCCATCGGCATGTGCCCGCCCCCATTTTTCTGAATGTTCATGAAATTTTTTCGAAAAATAAATTTAAAAGGAAAGATCTATCTTGTTTTTTTTTTCTAATTTTTTTTCTGAATCCTCCTATGTTTTTATGAACTACGCTTGAATTTTTTTTTTTTTTAATTTTTTCTCCTCCCTTTTGTTTTGCATAGTTGACAAATTTTAATAAAAATATTAGATAATCCAATAAAATAATTTACAAGCTTTTAGAAATAATAAACAGAATCCAAATCGAGCTAATAACATCGGAGATATGGCAAACGCTACTCAAAACATAAAAAGTTGAATAACATGAAAAATATTAAAGATAGATCCCCCATTCAAAGTTATTTTTCGATAATTTTTCATGAATCTTCAGAAAAATTCGGGCGGGCACATGCCGATGGGCGACACTGTATTTATAAACCACATAAAATATAAACCTATTGTTTTATAAACATTTGGGAAGCTGATCATCCAACCTTCTGACCACTAAACGGGATTTATAATACCCACTTTTGAACATAGTCAAACACCTAACCAAATAATGTCCAATCTTGATTCACATCACTACAACTATTTGTTCGAATCTCAAAAGTTTTAAACGTTCATAACCGAAGCTTGAAACAAAAGAAGTAACTGTTTCTGTGTAGGGCTTGAGACTGGAGTGAACTCGAAACGTCGAGAACTGTTCCAGTCGGGAGACAGACTAGGTTTGAACAAGTCAAGCAACGTTCCTCGCACGATAGTACTTGAGGTGATGTCGACTTATCTGTAGGCTCTGCAACGCGCCTCTAACTACACACAGAAGAGTCGTTCAAACAGCCTCTACCTAAGTTTGAAGCGCTGCAAGTAACAAGTAGCGGACTAATGAATTTAATTTTACTTCATTATGTTGTTGGGTTAAACTTAGAATATTGCGCTGAGAAGTAAATTATGGTAGGCATATTATTAACGTGCTACATTCCCAGGCAATTTCTCAAGATTCCGGCCAGTCTGTTGCTTATACAGGTACGTATACTATACTGAACACCATCTTAGGCTAGATTTGACTGACTGACTAGCAAATAAAAGAGTACTAAGTAAATATCTTCTATTATTGTTTAGTGGTAAGCAAATATTCTTGCCCTTAGAGAGAGGCTACGTCCAGCAGTGGACGTCTTTCGGCTGCAATGAAATATTCTTTACCGTTTTTAAGACATGTGCAATGTATTTTTGACTCGGTAATGGTTCGATGTTTCCAACAAGTTTTCTTAGTATTCTCAGTTTGTGGACCTTAGTATCTGTATCTGTCTGAAGTATGAAGAACTACGCCAATCATAGCGCTACAAGTACGCACAGACGATGCACGCCCGGCGCCCGCCGCCGCCGCCGCCCGCGCCGTCAAGCGCGAAGCCGAGTGTTTTCATCAGCTTACGGCCGCGCTCACTCACTTTACAAACTCACACACTTTGAGTCACAAACAACTACTGTATTTGTAGTTATCATAGACAACTTATACAGTAGCACTGTAACCTTACTTGCTTGCTTAAGTCAATAATGGATTTATTTTTCTAATCTTGACTGAATCTAATAGATCGATCGCTCCCAAGGTAAAGCCAAATTAAGTCCTTTTGATTGAGTGATCACTGATCATCACTCATA
The DNA here is from genome assembly GCA_949152395.1 of Agrochola litura. Classification (NCBI taxonomy): domain Eukaryota; kingdom Metazoa; phylum Arthropoda; class Insecta; order Lepidoptera; family Noctuidae; genus Agrochola; species Agrochola litura. The sequence continues at coordinate 16,010,392 of OX424493.1, forward strand.
CAGACTCTTAGGAATATGGAAATGTAATACTTAGCAGTAGACATAATTATATTATCTTATTTCCTGACTTTTGGTTTTTTGTTTTTTTTTTATTCTTGCTGGTATCTACGTCGCTTTTAGAAGTAACTGGGGAATAAGGGGGTACTACTGGTGCTCCTATACGTAAGTGCTCGGCGACATGACGCCGTCGCCGCGCCTGCACCGAGCCGCCGCCGCCGCCGCGCCGTCGCTGCTTGATTTTGTCATACCACTCTACAATCCGCAGCGGGGCGGTGCGGCAGCATGGTAGCGACCTTGCATATACACAGTTAGGCGCGGCAGCGGCGTGGTGGCGGCACGGTGGCGGCGCAGTGGCGGCGCAGCGACGGCGTCGTGTTGCCGAACACTGACCCTTCGGGGAATACAGGCGTGATGATGTTGTGTTCTTTATATAACCCACGCAGTAAAGCAATTACCCTAATACGTACATTTGAGCTGAGGTAAGTACCTCATCATCATCATCATCATTTCAGCTGAGAGACGTCCACTGCTGGACGTAGGCCTCCCCCAAGCTCCATCACTTCGACTGGTTCTGTGCTGCCGCATCCAGCGGATTCCTGCGGCAAGGTATTTACCTAGGCAGGTACTTATATTTTTCCCAAAATAAATTCGACACAATGACTAAGATTTTCCACTTGTCATTAACTTCAACTTAAGTTAGACTTACCTCAAATATCAAACATTTTGCTTGCATACTTTATTTCTACATAAAATATAATAATTTTCTTTATAAATTGCTTCGCAACCGTGGGCACTCCTAAATAACATTATCATGACATTAGGCTTACACCAAAAATGGTAATTGATAAAAAGTGGAACCGACCACCGTCGGCCATTTCCGACCTAATAGATTCTGGGTCGGAACTTACGAGGCACTTTAAAATTTACATGTGTCGTTATTGCACGAACACTGTGGCTAATGTTGGGAATCACCTTGAGAATTTTTAATTTGAAACTATTGAAGATTAATTACCTTATTGCAAAATCCTGTATTAATTCTGTATTTAAATTGATTATATCACTATACTGGCATCTAGCACACTACGACACCGAGTCATCGTCAGTCTGCTCGTGCGGGGACTAACCTCACCTTCAGCCTTTTCCTGCAATTCGCGATGACTGACAGATGACATTAGTGACAGCAGCTACCTCACTACTTGTGTCAGTGTATCATATTCAACAAAACCTATTTTTTATTTTTTTTACAAAAATACAATTTGCTGCTATCGAAAACCAGAGTAATAAAGGTAGAATAACCCTAAACGAAACTTCACTTAGTAGGTAAGTAACACCGCATAGCCCTGATTTATATCCATCCATTACACATTAAACCACAGGATCTTAAAATGAAGCGGCTCATAAAACAAGAGGAACACTCCATCCAACCCAATGGCTTTATTTCGCTGATTCGGCAAATGACATTGATAAATGGACCACTCTATCAATCAAAGCAAATTGTACTGTAAGCTTTTAACAGGTAGCTTTAAATGAATGGTAGTGTCAAAATATGATTAAAGCGATATTCTCTCTTTTGTAAATGTGAAACGCAGAATACAATATTGAATCTGAAAATATAACCACGTACTGTACGTACCTATAATAGAAAATCAAATTGTCTAAAAGTGAAGACTGACATCATTACGATATTCAATATGATCCTAAGCAATTATGCATATTTTCCGGATCATTTAGGTACACATTTCTACCTGGGGCCCATTTAATAAAACCGAAAGGCAGGCAGGTGACTATCTGTTCATTTTGTAAGTTTTTTTCAAAGGGTTCTGCGTTATTAAGCGCAGGTCACACTGAGAACGAAGCTAAGTTCGTTTAGCTTCGCTCATGTAGCTACCTATCTTTTCATACTTTGATTCATAGTTCGCGGTGTGAATTGAAGTATTTAAAGACACGGTAGCCACATGAGCGAAGCTAAACGAACTTAGCTTCGTTTCGCTTCGTTCACAGTGTGGCCTGCGCTTTATACATCACCAGTCGTAAAAATGTGACAATTATGACGTTTTTTAACAAATATTTCGCATTATGAGAAAAATAGTTTGGCGACTCTCCCTTTAAAAAAATCTTTACATGTGATGCCAAGTAGGTCTCTGAATTTCTACGTTTAAAAAACATAAATTATAATTTAATAAACTCATCATCCCGGAAAACATCAAATGGCCACTTAAGATTCTCTCTTAAATAAAGTGGGCTTTATTAATCCGGGACTCAGTAAATTACCAACATAAAAAATATTATAACGAAGTTTTAAATTAAGTCTCAACATAACTCGTAAGGGCCTGTGCACACGATGTGCGTTAGCACTAGTTGCATTTACAGCGCGTTTTTGTTGCGTCATACGCGCGTCTACAACGCGTCAGAAAGTCGTTGTCAGCATAGGCCCCAAGTCTTACAACTCCGATCAGCAGTGTATAAATCAGCTGATTGGGTCGCGAACATATCACATAGGCAAATATTCTAGTAGGTATAGCGACAAGACCCTGAAAACACTATTTTAGTACATTTTATGGTTTTATCACACGGTTTTAGGCCTAATGCCGCAAGAACTCTCCTCGAGGGTTCACTTTAGAGCAAAAGTAATGCCAATAACCATCCTGGAGGGACCACTAACAATCTGGCGGCATGGCATATGAAGTCTATGAAAACTGGGTGGACTCAAGATGTACTCAAAAGTGTTAAGGTAGGTTTTGTACCTTGAGTTTGGCAGATGATTCCTCTACTAAGGAAAATTGACGTAAATGTCAATTCATAACATGTTTTAACTGTCAAAACTAGAGTTGACGTGGAATGGGGCGTAGGAAATGACTTAGAATATGGATGTTAGTGTAGCTTTTGTAGCTCAATTAAATCCCTTCCTCGCAATTGCACTTTAAGCGTTTCACAGTTTTGGTGTTGGCATATTAAATGCGTATCTATTAGTAGCCCTGTTTCATAGTATTTACTTTAGACTGTTCCGGTAGACGATGACCATTCATGAAATGGTGACGCATGCCAAATACCGACCTATGATGAATCTTTTTTTTCTTGCTACTTAGCTATTTGAGTTTGATAAAAATATTTGTGTCCAAGTCACCTTATTGTCTTTGTAAAAATAAAATGGTCTACCAACTCAAAATTTCAGAGAATACAAAATAATGTAGATGCCTAAGTAAATTGAATTTGCAATGACAAATTGTGTCAAAGAATCATAATTACCCAATTAACTGGTTATTACCGTTGGGTATTACCACTTCAGTTCATTTGAATTTTCATTTTAAATAAGAAATTATAATGGAAATCATCGCATTTACAAATTCATCGGCGTAATATCAGTGTAATTTCAACGTCTGCTGGGCTCATGTCGTTTCATACTACGCTTTACGGCTCTACGACTCGTATTCTCTCATAATCTTACCCTAAATGTAATGTCATCAGTTTATTTGTTATTATGTAGAGTCGCTATTCAACATTAAGTTTCCAATTTGATTCGATCAACATTATTACTAAACGCTCAGAGTGTCACTCCTGCCGTTCTTGAGCTAATACGGCCAAAACTGCATTTTAATGTAACATTCATCATCATCATCATTTCAGCCGAAAGACGTTCACTGCTGGACATAGGCCTCCCCCAAGCACCGCCACTTCGACCGATTCTGTGCTTTCCGCATCCGGCGGATTCCTGCGGCGTTCACAAGGTCATCAGTCCATCTTGTGGGAGGCCTTCCAACGCTACGTCTTCCGGTACGCGGTCGCCACTCCAGAACCTTTCGGCCCCATCGGCCATCCGTTCTGCGAGCAATGTGCCCTGCCCATTGCCACTTAAGTTTGGCAATTCTTCGGGCTATGTCGGTTACCTTGGTTCTCCTGCGGATCTCTTCATTTCTGATTCGATCACGTAGGGAAACTCAAAGCATAGCCCTCTCCATTGCCCTTTGGGTGACTTTTAGCCTTCTGATAAGGCCCATTGTGAGCGAACACGTCATAGGTCATCACTGGCAACACGCACTGGTCAAAGACTTTCGTCTTGAGACACTGTGGTATGTGGGACGAAAAGATATTGCGTAGCTTCCCGAATGCTGCCCAGCCGATTCGGATTCGACGATTGACCTCTTTCTCGAAGTTGGACCTACCTAGCTGGACAGTTTGTCCTAGGTAAACATACTCGTCCACAACTTCGAGCGTAGCGTCTCCAACATTCGTGGGTGTCACATGGGCATTTGACAATAACCATAGCAAACATAGAGATATCGGTAGCAATTTGAAACGGTAATAAATAAGTACAAGCTCTACTAACGAACCATAATTACAAAGGGTGCACACAGAGTTTCTTGGGACGGCAGCCGTCTCAACCTTAAAATTGGAAATCCGATTCGTGTTTGAACTAATTTAATTTTACAAGCTTTTTGGGACAGCCCTGACGTAATAAAATTTGCGCCGATCGAAGGGGAAACTTCTTAATTAGCGACGGCCTATAACGAAGGCTTCCACGTGACACCCCGCCGATCCAACCACTAGACATTTTCAATTCGTAACTAATTCGCAAAGCGATAAACTCGTCCTTAGATAACTTGAGGGGGAAACTAAGCAATGTTCAGTATGTATCTCACGCCGAGAGTTCTGGGTAAATAATATTGGAGTGAAGTCTAAACGGAATGAAATAGAGAGAATTTTAAATGAGAAAGTATGTTTATTCTGACCTTAACACACTTATGAATGTTCCCTTGTGGGAAATGTGTTCGTATTTACTTTGATTTTCCGCAGTAATACGTCAAATCTCGGCAAAATGGCAAAATGTTACGACTATTCGCGGGAAATGAAAAGATATAATTTCCTGCACATCTGTTCGAGCCCGTTCGTCGGATTCAACGCTTTCGTGGAGAGTGAACACGGCGCACGGGGACGGGACGGTGGACGGTGGTGGTGGACACGGGCACGCGGGCACACCACTAATCGAATGACCGACACGTTCGGTCCCCACTCAAGCAAATTACAGCTGTAACAGCTAGAATAGGTGTCCAACACAGATTGTCGGGTTACTGCTGACCTACAGTTTTCCAAATGTTTTATAAAATTGACTTTTGTTCTCAATTCGTATTACGAACCCTTGCAAACACAGCGATTTCTTTGCGTTCTTTCTTAAAATTACTTAGCTTTGTATTCAAAGGTTCTGGAACATAACGCAAAACTTGAAGGGAATGTTATCAAAGGAAACGGTTTGGTTTTGTATGAAAGGAATATTTCGTTTATTTCAGTTTCATTTTTGTTTGTGTAGTCAATATTTTATTTTATTTATAAAAACAATGAAAAGCTCAAATAAGATGTTTTGTATTACTTTAAGATATCAATTATGTACATTCTAGATAGGAATATAATATGATGTATTTATTTTATGCCTTTCGTTGTGTATTTAAAATTTGTTTTATTTTAACGACCTACGCTGGTGTTATTTACATTCGCAAAAAACAAAAGATAAAACTTCAGTTGAATAAACGCTAAAAGTCATGAAAATTCCACTTTATTTCGTGCAAAATTTCGAGAAAATGCATAAACACTTTACAAAAGCTATTTATCGTGAGTCTACATTAAATATTTAAAGCAGCAGTTAATATTGAACATTTAAAAGTCAACGAACGCGAATTTTGAATTTCGAACAGTATAAATGATTTATTACCCGCAAGCGCTTTTCATATTTGGAGACTTGGTTCGGTAAAAAGTTCAATATTAAAAAACTTCGGTGGCCTGTCGATGTCATTATTTCTGCAAGTCGCCCCTGAGTTTACGTAATACGTTTTGAGAAAATTTTCTCATAAGTTTAGATTACCCATTCCTTTATTTTCATCTCTTTCTGGCTTTGTGCTGGGGAGTTTTTAAAGTACCGATTTTATGTGCGACTGTTTTATTAGGAGCACTTTAGCACTGTGTCTGTTCGGGGACCAACCACGAATGTTGGCCCGGAATAGCTATATGTGGTATCTGGTAGTGAATATCTACATGAGTTACCACTTATACACTTCATACATACATACATAGACTCACGCCTTCTTCCCATGAGGGTTAGCAGAAACTACAAAACGCCACTTGCTAAGATCCTTTCATCATTCAATCTGACTTCGACTTGTCAAGAAATTAAATTAAATTAAATTGTTTATACTGTAAATAGGATATCGGAATCACTTTTACACGTCATATAAATAAATACAAAATAAACAATAATATTATCTGACTACCTGAAGAAGAAAGGCCGAAACAAACTCAGAGGTCGCAGTCTCTTTTAAAGTCCAGGCATAATCTTGGTCAGGCCATATGGGGACCATGTAGATTAGTGTCAGAAATGGTCTTTTGAGGAAAGAACCACACAGATTTGAGTGGAACTGTCCAGTCAGTGCAAGCATTTGTCAATAATCGTGGAGCTCAACTCAGAAGTTAAGGAGCTCAACTAGACGAAATAAAGACTCAAAACTCGACGACCAAAGAAAGGGCATTTGGATAGGTCGCATAAACTACTCAAACTGCCAGACCATCATTAAAACTAGCTGAGAAATAAAAATAATAATAATATCCACATAGTCCTCACATTCACAATAATTAAAATAATATAATACTGTACGAAGTAATCATGTCATTTTGAATATAATTTTCAACAATGTCAATTTGTATATAAAACTGGTATATTTGATGATGTTACATGTAATTAAAATGTCAAGTTTTATGGTTTTGTCACAAGGCTTAGCAGAGCGAGCAGTTCACTCACCACTCACACCGTACTCACCGTATAGAGTTTTCTCAGACAGTGTTTTCTCAGATTCCGCAGGACATTGTTGTTATCTCTACACTACAGTGGAATTTCAGGTATTAGCTAACACTATTTTTCTTTTTCATTTCACTTGTACCGAATACATCAAATTACCCGATGTACCTGCGCCTGGCAACAAATCAAAGCCCTACCCTCCTGGAATTTCCTCATAGGGTAAAAAAGCGTGACCTTTATAATTATTATTTTGGGAGTGGAAGCGAAAAAGGCCCACCTGTTCACAACAGGAATGCGAGCCTTTCCCTGAAGGCATTATATAACATTACCAAGAGCTTTTGCAATTATAATTGCCTCTTTTGGGGGTATTTGCTTTCAGATACTCGGACCTTAGACCAGTTTCATTTTGTGGTTTAATTTATTCATTTACGGTTTAATTAGGCACGGGAAAGCCTCGTTGGGACGGATATTGATAAGAGTACGTACTTTATTTCGTCTCTATTGTTATGATTGAGTTATTCACAATTTCTTGAGTAAGTACCTACCTACCTTGTATTTATATTAGATTGTAAAAGGACGAATAATTACAGTGTATCCTTCTCAAAAATACATAGTTATAAATGATAATAGTGACAGTAGGAGTAGGTAGAATGCTCGTAATCTCGTAGATAAATGAAAATCTAAATATGACTCGTTCCTAACCATCAATCGTATACCAATGACAGCAGTTATAGATAGTAGTCTGGAATCCAAAGGTCGGTAACAGGCGTCCGAGGCGCGTGCTCAGTACACTGCGTTTTGGGCGCCCTCCGATCGCGCATTCTCGGCGCGTTTGACGCTCGTCAAACGTAACAAGATGTCCACATTTTGTTGTAACTTTTGAACCCTCAATATGCTCAGTATAACTGTTTCTTTTAAGTTTATTACTAATGCATATAAAACGACAAGGAAAAATAGTAAGTAAAAAGAAGACGACAATGAATAGTGTTCGCCCGGGAGGGGCGCGCACCATACGCGCGTTCGACGCGCATATTACGCGTGCTTTTGGACGGCAGCGCTTGATGTAGATAATTCGTTACATAGAAATTTATACAATTTAATTGAGCGCACAAAACGCGTGCCTCGGGCGTCTGTTATAACTAGGGCCTAAGTCTAACCCCATGAGTCGTAACGTTACATCGATTACTCGTTTTTGACACCTTATGTCAAATACTAGTGAAAATTACGGATTTTCATGACGACCGTTATGATATGACGAAACCGCTCTTCTAAGGAACCGTTGCTTTATAGGTAATAATTAATGACGTCGATATTGAGCAGTAATGAGGTTGTCTCGGCAACAAATAGCAGCCGATACATAAAACATACTAATATTCAATTGATTGGAACTGATCGATCTCAGAATAATTGGGAAACGTCTCGGTAATATTCTGTAGTAGACACTTGTTATTACATTCCATATTCACGTATACAATACGTGACTAAATAACAGCCGCACGGGGCGATCGAATGATAAGCTACGCTTGCCGCGGTCGGTTCGTGGATAGGTGACCATCCATTACACATTGAGATTCATAGATCTTTAACAGTCGTTACGTCCGGTAGTCAGAAGTCCAAAAGTCTGACAACGAGTCCTACTACGGGGTATCGTGTTACCCAGTAACTGGGTTGTGAAGGTCAGATAGGCAGTTGCTCCATGTAAAATACTGATATTCAACCTCATCTCAGAATAATACGGAAAAGTTTCGGCTATCTCTGTAGTGGACACTTGTAATTACAATCCACATTCACAATTACAATACAGTAGGTATTTATTATTTGCCTCTCTCCTATCTATTACTGTCTCGTTGGTCTAGTGGTCGCAAGCACTACTGCTGACCATGAGGTCCAGGGTTGGATTCCCAGGTCGGGCAAAGTGTTATTCCGTTTTTCTATCAGTAATTTCTCAGTAGTAGCCCGGAGTCGGGATTTGTGCCCGGTTGATGGCAATAAGCTCGCTCCCTATTACATGGGACTTAAACATAGGTAACTGACGAAATGTGGGTGTACTATGGTACACCTCTGCTTAACTCTTCGATGATTCGGCGTGATGTAATGTTATTTATAACCTTCTTTACTCTAATATTCCTTGACGAAAAATTCATTGTTTCGGGCGTACACACGGCTACACATCAAGCTATACATTTCCAGTATAAGCTGACCTCGCATTGTACGGAAATCCTATACAATGCGAGATCAGGATAAACTGGAAATGTGTAGTTTGATGTGTAGCCGTGTGTACCATAGCGGTAACGCATATCTAACCTCTTGGAAAACAAAGTCCCGTGCACACGACCCTTTTTTTCGTAGGTAAGCGTTACTATAGCGGCCGAGCGCTGCAAGCAAGAATAGCCCTTACCAAATGTATCCGTGTCTTCGATAGTACATTATTAACGTCTGAGTCGTGACGTCACTGACACGGTCACTATCGGCGTTGCTCTCTCGTTTACTCTAGAATAGCCCTCACACGGACGTGACACTGTATTTATATTAATATCAAACCAATTTTTATTACATATCACGAGAATAATGGCCGATTTGGCAATACAAGAGCCTTTGTAGTACATAGAATGAGAAAATAAAGACAAAAATAATAATGTGATTTTCTTGAAAGCTATGAATTTCTCGAAACACAACCTAAGTACAGATTCTTCGAATATTTGTTTGATTTCTGTTTTCGTCTTGATTACCCCCGAACAAAGCGTTGGTTTCAGATATCGCAGGTAACAATGTTACCTATATTATTCAGACAGGTAATCAAGATAATGCCGAGTTAGGTTTACTCCTTTTGCTTGACAGGTGCGTATCTCGATGAAATACAGATGTAGGTACCTCCGTCTCCTTACATGGTCTAAAAGGAAGAAACATAAAGCAAGGGAAATTTATTGTTAAGCAAATCCACTATCAACTTAAATTGCTCGTATATTCAAATCACAACGGTAATTTTTTGACAGTTGTATGAAATGGCTATAACACGGCAAATTGACGTCGGGTAGCAATTTGCGTAACAATAAATTCCCCTGGCTATATTAGACTCAAGGACGATGGGAGAAACATAATAACAGTCTTCACAAAATTGTTTGGCCACCTATGGAAAAGAACACTGATCTATTTAGGAATATCTATTATACATTGTAACAGTGAATCTACACTGGCCTTGAAAACTTAATAGGTACCACACTTTTAAAATTGCATATCTCATAGAAGTCAGAGTTTTAAAATAAAAAACGTTTTAAAGCAAATTTCATCAACTTTCTCTGAAACTATAGGTACATTAGTAACGATATTTACACATACAATAGTAATATTATACACTAGTAATAATATTAACTAAAAAAAAAAAAAAAACAATAAAAGCCATTTTTAACTTACTGGCAAAAAACTCAAACAACATTTATAAGAATGGTTTTCGCCTTATTTTCATTTTAATAACTGGTATTGTCTCCTCGGGCTCTGATTACAGCTTCCAGCCGGTTGGCATACTAAAGACGAGGTTTCGGAGGCGATGTTGGAGAATATTCTCCCATTCTTCCATCAGGGCCTGTTTTAGGGCTCTGAGGGTGATAAGAGGTGGTCTGTGGCTTCTGACCAACCTCCCAAGCTCATCTCAGGCATGCTCAATCGGGTTGAGATCAGGAGTTCTTGACGGCCAAGCCTTCAAGTTGATACCAACCTCCTGAATGTACTCTTGTACGACCCGAGGGAACGTTATCCTGCATTAACATCGATCTACATACATAACATAACATCACGCCTGTAATCCCCGAAGGGTTAGCAGAGGTGTACCTATAGTACACCCACATTTCGCCAGTTATGTTTAAGTCCCATGTAATAGGGGGCGAGCCTATTGCCATCAATCGGGCACAAATCCAGAGTCAGGGTGCCATTTTCTATGGCCAGTAGCTCTGTGCGACCTTCTGAAGAGATGCCAGCCCATACATGTACAGAGCCTCCACCGTATTAGACTCTTTCTGTGAAGCTTGAATGTATCGCTCACCAGGTCGCCTGTACACTCTTCTCCTTCCATCGGAAGTGAATAGTGAGAATCGAGACTCGTCAGTGAACTTTAAATATCTTGTGTAGGTACTTATTTTAAAAGTGATTGCAATTTAAAAAGTGTGATAAGTACTTAGTTTTGAAGGCCAGTCTATTCGCCTCCCCCTTAAGATCTAGGCCAAATATTTTTTGATCATTCGGATAGCTCATGAAGTCATGGCGAAAAGAGGTGCCTAGAGAATACGAATTAAAAAAAACAAAAAAAAAAAACTCGTTTCGCGGGTATTCTGGTGTAAGTACATACGTCCATGTAAGAGACGATAGTCCGCCAGCGGTCGGTGGTGGACTAAATATATACCATGTGAAAGACTAAAGGCGAACATCACCAGTGTCATCATTGTTCTCGAATATTGACGCTAGGTGTGCCAATCGCGTTCAGCTTCAAGCTTCAATAGTAAAATTTTCCCTAAGATGTATTGCTACGACTACGGAAATGAATCTTCCGACTTTGTTGGTAGAACTAGAACGTTACAATATCCGCGGTCGGTAATGTTACAGTTGCCTATAATAAATAGCCTTCGACTCCCCATGTAATAAATCAACAACACAGTTTTGAATTTAAGGAAACAATTGGAAGATATAATAACTTTTTAATATAAATATACTAAGTATAAAAGCCTGTGTAACAGTATACTCTGAAAAACCACTTAAAACATAATATCATTTACTTTTACTTTCAATTCTTTTTATCAAACATATTGACTGTATTATTTTAGATAACATTAATAAAATATTTTTAGAATAGCTAGAAACAGTAGTGGTATAATAGTAGATTGTTTACCAAGGGAGCAAAGAACTATTTTTAAGGCGAGAGTGTTTCTTTGAATCCAGAGCGGAGCGAAGGATTCTAGAGTAGAATCCCGAGCGTAGCGAGGGATTCTAAAGTAGAATCCTGAGCGCAGCGAGGGATTCAAAGTACGCCACTCGAGCTTAAAATAGTGTTGCTCCCGAGGTGAACACTCTACTTTTTATCACCCTCTATGAGAAAAAAAAAACGTGTATGATCCGACCCCCGTCAGGAACAAAGTTCCTTAGCAAGTAAAATTTAAAAAAAATTACTGCCACCATCGTGGATTTACATTGTGACCTCACTATAGACTTAAGCACCTTCGAAAACTATGAAAACGATACCCATGATGATTTTTTTTAAATTATTCGCAGCTGCCATCTTGGATTTACATTTTGACCTCACAATCGGTTTTAGCACCCTCGAAAACTATGAAAACGACACCCATGACGAAAAACTTTAAATTTTTCGCCGCCACCTTCTTGGATTTTCATTTTGACCTCACTATCAGCTTTAACACCCCTAAAAACCATGAAAACGATACCCATGACGAAAAATTTGTTTTTTTTTGCATCCGCCATCTTGGATTTTTATTTTGACCTCACCATCGGCTTTAGCACCCCTAAAAACCATGAAAGCGATACCCATGACGAAAAATTTGAAATTTTTTGCCGCCGCCATCTTGGATTTTCATTTTGACCTCACCATCGGATTTAGCACCCTTAAAAACCATGAAAACGATACCCATGACGAAAAATTTTAAAATTTTTGCATCCGCCATCTTGGATTTTCATTTTGACCTCACCATCGGCTTTAGCACCCTTAAAAACCGTGAAAACGATACCCATAATGATAAATTTGAAAATCTTCAGAGCCGCCATCTTGGATTTACATTTTGACCTCACTATCGGCTTTAGCACCCTTAAAAACTATGAAAACGACACCAAAGACAAAAAAATTGAAAATTTTCTAAGCCGCCATCTTGGATTTTCATTTTGACCAAATTCACACTTTCTCTCTCTTGCCAGCCTGTTACTTGTTCATACAATATTCGTGTTTGATCTCTTTGGTAATTGGAACTTTTACTAACAATATCCACATTCCAAATTCAAATCACTTTTAATCCCTAGGGATTAAAAAGCTATTTTAGTCCCTGTTTACGAAGAACGAATTAGCTCTTTTTGAATAGATGTGATAAAAAAATATTTATCTACTCTCATAGCGTAATATTCGAATTATGAACTTCAAAACGAGTTTATATTGACATACAATATAAACAGAATACCGAAATTTAAAAATAGAATCAAATTTTAACACTTTTTCTCTAACAAAATAATACTATAAAACAATTTTTTTTCTATTACGATACAGCGCTAATCCAAGAAGTTGAACTCTTTGGTGATACCAAAGAGTTTCCATCAACTTTTGTGTGGCGGGGGACAGCAGCAGAGTAGCGCATGTGCGGTGATGTGCTGGTGCAGGCGACATTCATTTGTTTTGTAGTACTTACTGAATTTCGTGGGATTTTTAAATTTATTCTTGATCTTTAACTTTGATTTTTTATTTAGTATTTGTTTCAATCCCAATGTTTGAGAGTAGATAAAGTAGTGTATGAAACTGCACATTACTAGGTATTAAAACATTCGTGTGATACTACTTATTAAAAACCTCGCCCTCATGTTTTAATACCCCTCATTATGCAACAGTTTCATAAACTACTATTGATTTTTTATCAAGTTTCATAAATAAAATTCATGAAGGTTTGAATTTTTTTATCAAAACATTTGTTTTCAACGAAGTTAAAGAATAATGCTGCAAAAAATATTTAGAGAGGAATAAACCTTTAATGTAAAAATATTTAAGATTTTATGAAAATAGAACCAATATACACACCTATAGGTAGGTAGGTACTAGGTAGTAGTCACTATGATTCAGGCGAAGATGGCAGGACGAACTTTACGCTTTAAGACAGGAGCAGCTCATGAACGAGTTAAGTTGAAAAAGTAAAGACTTTGTCCTGTATTGGGAATCAACAGCCTGAAAATTAAAACCCCGATCACACGTACCACAACCACACCACAACGACAACACGTGGATAGGAGCCAATTTGTATGAAAATTAATAATTTATTCACACGGACCACACTTGGCCGTCAAAATCAACCGTGTGGGTGATATCGACCACATCAAGATTACGTCGCAGCCACAACGCAACCACCAACGAGACCACGCACTAGGGGTTGACCACATCAGTTCTGGATTAGCCAAGCAATTGCTTAAGGCATCACGTCTTGCCGTCGCTCTTCTGGTTTAGGTACTAGTGGAGTCCACAGTAGTGGATTGCTTAGGGCATCCAGTAGTCTTACTCGGGCTCTGGCCATATCGCAAACGTCACCATCGGCATCTGTCTGTATGCAAACACTAGCCAAAATGTAACCACAACGCAGCTACTAGCGACAGCGCAATCACATCGAAAGCTTGCAGTCACCACAACGCAACTGCAAGAAGCTGCAGCGACACTATTCAGACGTATTCACTGCTTGCCCACATTTTATCGCTGCGAAGTGGTGTGGTTGTGTTACGTGTGATCGGGCCTTAAATAAACAAAATACAATCAGAATGACGTCCAAATAAAACAAAATCCAATCTAGGGTCACAGTTGCAGTTATAAAGACTCTAATCTAATGCTATTTCCGATACTCAATTTCGTTAGTCGCACAGTCGAGTTCGATCGTGAACTAAAGTGCTTTCACGCCAGCTAAGCTATTCATTTTACTTCAAACTAACGTCCACCGTCCATTATACTGGAGCTGGTATGTAGGTATGTATAGTTAAATCATGTAAAGTCTTTGTGTAGGCAAACAACCAGATATTTCTAAAAATACAAAATAAACGTTTATTTCAGGCTACAATAGATATGAAAATATCGATATCGAGGACTGATTCCATTTTCGGACATAGGACTTCGGTACTTTGTTGACTAATGCACAGAAGCTTTGGAATTCAGAGATTGCAGAATGCATGAGTGAGCGAAGCGAGCTTGAAAATTGTAGGATCTCGCCTCGAATAGGTTAAATTCTCTATTATTGTGTTAGGCGTTTTCAGATATTTCTTTAGTCACCATAAATCTAGACTTCACTGTAACGCTACTAAGAATTTTCTAATTGACGAACACAATAACAATGCCTGACCCGAATATCGAACCCACAACCCCACGCTCAGTGGTCTTTTAGACCAACGACGCAGTCACGAGCATCCTATTCAACGATAGCACTCATAGCACTTATTTATTTATTTATTTATTTATTTATTTATTTAATACTTCAAGCACACAAATGTACAGAGGCGGACTTAATTTTACACTTTGAAAAGTATGACCATGTTTTTACTTGAAACATGCTGTATTTTTGGAACGAAGTTCCCTATACCATGCACACTTGGCGAATGAGTGCTAGACCAAAAAAAGTGTAACATTTTGATCGTCACGACACTTTTTTTTATAGTATGTGTGTTTGTGTGTTTACAAGCGTATATCTATGTATTACTGTAGTAGGTATAGATGTGCGGGATGCGCGTCAGTTGTATATTTTGTAAACTAGAAGAGGTCGGCGTTTCCTATCTGACAACTTTGAGAAGAAAGGCCGAAACAAATTCAGAGGTCTCTTTTCAAGTACATAATCTTGGTCAGATCATGTGAAGACCATGTAGATTGGTATCTGAAATGGTCTTTTAAGGAAAGAACCACAGCGATTGAGTGGACCTTTCCAGTCAGTGCACACATTTGTCAGTAATCGTGCAGCTCAACTCAAAATTTTAGGAGATCAAAAAGCGCCAAAAAAAGAATGAATTTACAGCTGCTTTGTTGAAAATTGTAACAACAATCCATTACTCGCATAATTGTCCATGTAGCTTCCAAAAACAGAGACAACGTGAGATTAATTTAGGAAATGAGCTTACATAAGTGAATATAAGATACATTTTCGAGATTTTATTCAGTCTGCATCACTTTGGAGGTACGTATGTATGCATTAGGGTTGTAACGGACCATCGCCTCCGCCTCCGCAAGTTTTAATAAAGAAAATCGGCAACAGAGGTCTAATAAAGAAAATCGGCTCCAAAACTAAGTGAAGACACCCTAATGTGGTGGAGATATAGCTAGAACTTTCAAGTTTTTACTGCCATGTCACCGCCACCGCCATGTTCAGCACCAAGAGAGCAACTGTTTAGTGGAGCCGGTTTAATTTATGAACCACCAAGAAATCGCATAGATGACATAGCCGCAAAACTGTTTTCTGTGAAATATAGTTTGTCCCTTTTTTTCTTCAATTATTTTATTTTTCTTTATTATTCCACCTCCGGCTCTGCTAACATGGCCAACGTTACATCCTTAGTATGTAGAGCAGCATACTTGGCTCAAAAACAAATTGAAATCCGCAAAACTTCTTGTTCGAGATAGATACTCGTCTCGTTTGAAGAAGAAAATAAAAAGTTTTAGTTTCTAGCTGCATTTGGCCCACATAGGTTTTAAGCTGAAGTGTATTAGGTTTTAATACTTTTCGATAAATTGATTGCGTGTAGGAAAAACTTTAATCGCAGTGAACAAAGGTGGTGGCATTAGCATGCTGCACGAAAGCTTACCAATATTTTTGCTAACCGAGGATTAGATTCTGCTTGGTAAATTGCATGGTGGACTAAGTGTGATTGATATAGGTACTCGCATTATTCAAAACGTCAGAAGATAATTGACACAAACACAGATTTATTTATAACTAAGTAGAGCACAACTTGTAAATCTGAAACGGATACGCAGCCATTATTCACGCTCCTTTTTGCTTCTTTCAGCATATCGCATATCGCTTTGACTTTATTCATTGATGACGTAGCTGTCAGCGTGACGTCACACTTCCGCAGCACACCAGCCAAAGAAAATAATATCGATATATAAAATTGCGTGCGAACATTTTCCTTTCGGAACCGTCCCCAACGGGAACTTTCGATTGAACCTCGGCCCAAATATCGAGGGAACTTGTCAAAAGAAAGTTAGGTACCGACAAGGCCTCAAACTTTGAAATTCCATAAAGTCTGCAGTGTAAACGTTTTCGTCGCTGGTACGCATGTGTTTTAAGCACACGATTATAATATACCACGCGTTATTACTTTGTTGACACACCATTCCTCTGCTTTTATGTTTCTGTTTTAGCTACACAAAAGTTTTGTGTAAGAATTCGTGACATATTTCTTAAGAATGTTCGCCATATGTCGCGAATGTTAGAATTTCGTCGCTGTGTAACTTATGAGTCTTGGCTGGCTTCAGCTGTTACGTTTTTTGTTTTCGCTGTGAATAAAAATAAAAAAGGTATGTTTTTTCCTCGATAGCAATGGACCTACATTGTTATAAGGTCAGCATTCGATTATAATCAAACTTAATTAAATGATCAGTGGCACGATTTTTATAGCTTTCTCTTAACCTCTCCAATATGCGAATTAGAGGTTTATGTTTCCCATTTGGGCAATCGATGATCCAATGTTATTCTAACAAAAAAAAATATCTGGATGACCGAGCTTCGAAGGGTTTTTTAAGTTTTCTAAAAATGAAACCTAGCTAGATCGATTTATCACCCCCGAAACCCCCTGCATACTAAATTTTATGAAAATCGTTGGAGCCGTTTCCGAGATTCAGATATAATAATTTGTTTTCATAGTTGAATGTTTCATGTTATTGTTATGCAATTAATACTTTGACTTTTGACTTTGACTTTGAGACTTACCTACTGTGTTTACTGAATACTGAAGAAGAGTTAATAATAATATTGTTAAATTAACTTTGTAAAATTGTTAAATTAACTTTGTAAAATTGTAAAATTAAATGATTAAATTAACTTAAATTTTGTTAAATATTTAAGTTAATTTAATTCTATTATTTGAACATTTTGCAGGCCGTAAAGTAAAATGAGACGGTACTATTATTATAAAAATTCCATCTTATCTTATCTTTTCTTACATTGTAAGCAAATAACAAAATTATTTATATTTCATAAACCTACCAATAAACGGGTACAAATACATAGCATCAATTACTTTCACCTTGAAAGTCCCCCAATCCGTATTTAAGTACCTATCGATCCAGTCTCCTAATTTATGAACCGAATTAGATACGATTCTAACTAGTTAGCTCTAATGAAAATCAATTACCAATAGATACGTACGCACAAGTATCTTCATCGCCACTTAGCAACAAATAGCATAGCAACGAATCCACTTGAGACATCGAATTTCTATTACTCGAAGAGTAAGTAAATGGATATTAAACGAAATAATTTTAAGGATTCCTTTGTGTAGTCAAAATACTAGGAGGCCATAGCAAACACTCACGAGGGTATAACTCTGTACTACTGTATTATTGAATCGAGCTTTTGAACTGTTTCCTACGTACTTTATTTCAAGATTTAAGCAGAGATCGTCCAATTTAACCCCTTACTGCATGAATTATGAAGCAAGAAGATTTTTTTTTATGCCAAAAGTTTTTTTTTGTGCAATAGGTATAGAAGTACAAATCGAACAAAAAAGAAATAATGGTTATTGCTAAAATTACAGCACAAAGCCATATGTATATGGCTTGGTATGTATTGTTGTAAATAATCGTTCGTGCATATTTGTAGCTTCGCATGCGTTTGGCAATTATACTTTATAGAAATCTTTGAAACAGTTGCCTTTGTCATTATAGCACAAATAGAGTACGCATTTTTCAACCACGTGGGGAAATTATCGAGGTTATCAATTCGTACAGAATTCAGGGGCAGGTCATAATGTCGGGCAGGAGCTTATCGAGACTTTTAAGTGGTTATCGGCGAATCGGGCAAGCAGTCTGCAAGACACGTGTTCATGTCAGTCTGACCGAATCATTGGTCTGAGATAAAGAATACAACATTCAAGAATTACTAGCTAATTAGCTAATAGAGTTGAGAATTGTAACTCAAGAATCATTATTTATTTAATAGAGTTTTGGAGTGCCGCCTCGACTTTTTGGAGTTCCAACTCGTCTTGATATCGAGGTTCCAAAAAGGTTAGCTATACGGCCACGTTTTTTTGCCACTGCCAGTACTGTTATGATCGGTTGGATTCAGAATCAAGGTCATCAACACTCAAGGTCTCATTACTGGGTTTAGAATTTGCTCACCATAGAAACGTTAAACGTCCATTTCTGAAAAGAAATGGAAGCGTAAGCAAGCAATGCATACGAATCCAAATATATTTAGGATTATAATTATTTAGGATAATTAGAATAGAATGTATACGAATCCATATATAGATTTTGATTGAAACGGAACAGTTCAAAATTCTAACAAAAACAAAAAAAGTGACAACGTTATACACATTTCCTGCATAGCATGATTCAAAGATTCATTGATTTTGTTTGAAGTTTTATTCACCGTTTAATTTATTTTTTCCACTGTCAAATGTAGCAACATTTTTCTTTTACTATTGCCGCTCGAAAAAGGGCATTTGTTTCATCAATAACAGTGAATAAAACTCTCCTTTATTTTGAATTTGGAATTTGGTACAAAAACCGGCCAAGTGCGTGTTAGACCACGCACAACAAAGGGTATTTAGTTGGGATGAATTTATCCCAAAAACAAACTTAATATTGTATACATTATACATCGATGTACGTCACGGTCAATTCTCCAACTGCAAATGTAAGTTCGTAATCCAAAAAAAAAAAATGTGTGATGATACTACAATTTAACGATTTTCGGACTTTTTCCTTTATATCTGCTGTGAGACCTTGCTTCCTGCCAAATTTCATGATTCTAGGTCAACGGTAAGTACCCTGTAGGTTTTGATTTATTTGCGAGTGTCAAAATGTGACGCATAAATGGCCGTATTTCTTTATTGCTTTGACTTAGAAGTTTGATTTTTTAGAACTCCAAGCGATTATAGACCTACGTATTTGATATTAATTTCAACTTGATACCTCCACACCTTCCTGAGAAAAAGGGTCTTGACAAACTGACCGACAGATGGACGGACAACGAAGTGATCCTATAAGGGTTTCGTTTTTTCCATTTGAGATTCGGAACCCTAAAATAAATAAAACATGCTCTTAGTACCTACCTACCTACTAGCTGGAGCTATGCCATAGAGCTATATAATTAAATTTAAAAAATATCCCGCCAAAAGTTAGGTTCTTTTCTATCTGTTATCGTGATTGTTTTATTGGAAAAATCTATTAACATAATTGTAATAAAATTGGTTCTTCCAGTGTCGAAAATAAGACACTGACCCCGGAATCATATCGTTCTAAAGTAGCAATTATAGTAGATAATTTGTTGCCGCCAAAATTTATTTTCTCGCAATAAATGGTAAAAAGTAGAGTACACAACTCGTGAAAAAAATAATTCTTCTGGGTAATTTATGTCTGTATTTTTTATGGTGTACATAATAAAGAATATTCTATATATCTATCTTGTATCCCTCACTCCACTCAGGAGTCTAATCTAGAATCCCTCGCTACTCTCGTGATTCTACTCTAGAATCCTTCGCTGCTCTCGGGATTCAACTTAGTCCCTCGAATTAAATTCCCTTTTTTTTTAATTTTTGTTTAATCTACTATTTCGCTTCAAAAAAGTACTCTGTGCCCTGACAGACTGGACATAACCTCTAATGTTTGACAGATTGCACTTACCATAGACGAAAAAAACACGTTCTCTTTTACGAATGTATTACGATACAATTTTTATTTTCTCAATTGATCTTTTGTTCATACATACATTAACTCACGCCTTCTTCACACGGGGGTAGGCAGAAACTACAGAACGCTACTGCGATCTTTACATACTCCTACATCTTTTGTTCAACTGTAATAAAATTAGAAACTTATGAAACCACGAGAGGCTTCATATGCGGAAAGGGGTTAAAAATGCACGCCACTTCACTACAATTTCTATACAAACATTGTAAATGTGTAAGCAAAAAGTAGTGGAGGGGTGTACATTTTTAAATTAGACGATCCCTACCTACCTACATAGAGAAATATGTAGGCTATCTACAAATCTCTAAGGAAGTTAATTAATTTTACAATAATATATGTCCTCTACAACTACATAAGAGCAGTTTCAATGCACCTACTGTTTTTGTGAACCAATTTATGTAGGTACCTAGGTGTATCAAATATATGAAGTTTCTTGCCCATTCTTCTCCACACGAAACTACCTTTTGGAAGATGCGCTTGGAATAAATTATATTTTCTTGTAAATGTTGACGTTCAAACGTGCCTTTTAATGGCCTACTTGAAAATTACCTGCATAAATATAACAAATGAGGAGAGACAGTTGAGAGAAAGTACACGCAGGAAAGATTTTAAAAGTAAAATAATACCCAAACTTAAGATTGTTCAACATAGTCCTCAAATCAAGCAGTGCGGATTTTTAAGAGGTTGCCATTGGACTTAAAAACTATAATTTATAAGAGCTCTTTAGTCAAGACTCAGAGCATTCGTATTGGATAAATGTCTGTATTCAATAGACAATGACATATCCACGTATAAAAAAAATTATATTAGTTAATGTGAGACACGGTAATATATATGAATGAAGTAGCTTGTTATGTTATTGAATTTAATGTTTAATTTGTAATGTTATTGAATTTTTATTTTTTCTATAATTTATTGTACTATGAATGTGTTAGTTTTATAATTTTAATGAACGTGTTTTTATTTATATTTATTTATGTTTTCAAACACAATGAGAATTGATCCTGAAAAAAAAAATGTATATATTTTTCTCTTCGACTGACACTTTGTTGCAATAATTGCTATATTTTACTACTTCACAACATAGCTCGGTAGCTCCGTACGGTACTTAGAGTACAACTGTTTTATAACTAGAGTAGTTAGGGAGCCAGTTAAAAGTTAGGCACAGGAACGTACGCAGTCATCGCTTGTTAGTATCACTGACTTTTAACGTAACGAACATAGGATTAGGTTAGGTTGCTGAATAGCCCTAGATTTAAAGTTTAAATAGCTTAGTATGTGGCTTGTATAATAGTAGTTTATGAAACTGTTGCATAATACCTAATTATGTGCTGTTTCATACACTAGTTTATCCACTCCCATACATTGGGATTGAACATACTCAATAAAAGATCAAAGTTTAAGATCAAGAATAAAAAATCCCACGAAATTCAGTACATGTGCACATGTGCCGCTGCTGTCCCCCGCTTAAACGTTCCATTACAAAAGTTGATGGAAACTCCTTGGTGATATTTAAGTTCTTGGATTTGCCCTGTATCGTAATAGAAAAAATGTTTTATAAGTAGCATTATTTTGTGAGAGATAAAGTGTTATATTATGATTCTATTTTTAAATTTCGGTATTGTGTTTATAAAGTATATATACTTAATATATAAAGCTGAAGAGTTTGTTTGTTTGCTTGAACGCGCTAATCTCAGGAACTACAGACCCGATTCGAAAATTCTTACAGTTTTAGATAGCCCAATTATCGAGGAACTAGCTATATATATTCACGCTAAGGCCATAAGAGCGGAGACCAATGAAGAATGTTTCAAAATCGGGTTTTTTTTTCCTTTTGAGAGCTTCCGCTACGTGCGCTGCGTAAACGGTTAAAGTTTCGCAAAAATCATGTATCACAGAATTGTTCCCCTTTAAAAGTTAAAAAAAAAGTCCGTAACAGCATAAAATATGTCTATCTTTTAAGGTTGGCTCACTATAACCTTTTTTATGCTAACCAAATTTGTTCTAAGATAATGCATTATATTTGCGAAGGTGTTTTTATAAACATGATTATATTAATCCTTATCCAAATAAATACGCCTAAAGTAACTATTCCACGCGGGCAGAAGCTAGTGTCAATATAAAATCGTTTTGAAGTTTATAATTCGAATATGAGAGTAGATAATAGTACTTAGTTTATGAAACTGTTGCATAATGAGGGGTATTAAAACATGAGTGTGTGTTTTTAATAATATCACACGAATGTTTTAATACCTAGTTATGTGCAGTTTCATACACTACTTTATCTACTCTCATACATTGGGATTGAACCTAATATACTAAATAAAAGATCAAAGTTAAAGATCAAGAATAATTTGAAAAATCCCACGAAATTCAGTACAACAAAACAAATGAATGTCATCTGCACCAGCACATCCCCGCACATGCGCTACAGCGGGTGCTGCTGTCCCCCGTTTAAACGTTCCAATGCAAAAGTTGATGGAAACTCCTCGGTGATTTTAACTTCTTGGAATAGACCTGTATCGTAATAGAAAAAAAATTGTTTTATAGTATTAATTTCTTAGAGAAAAAATGTAATAATATGATTCTATTTTTAAATTTCGGTATTGTGTTTATAAAGTATGTCAATATGAACTCGTTTTGAATTTTATAATTCGAATATTATGCTATGAGAGTAGATAAAATGAATTTATTTCAACGTAGATTAAAGTAATAGAGCAGGTAAACTTTTAATATACTGGCTTTTTTGCTTATTATATAACATAACACATAACATCACGCCTATATTCCCTGAAGGATTAGGCAGAGGTGTATCCATAGTACACCCACATTTCGCCAGTTATGTTTAAGTCCCATGTAACAGGAGGCGAGCCTATTGCCATTCATCGGGCACAAATCCAGACTCCGGACTGCTACTGAGAATTCCAGATGGTAAAACCCAATAACCCTTTTCACCACCCGGGAATCTCACCCAGGACCTCATGCTTATTATAATAACGGGCAACAAGTAACTGTCGGCTTCGTTAAGGGTTTTTTACACCCTTTATTTGGATGACAATAATAGGCTCTTAGACCCGCTCGTAATTTACTGTTTATAAATTACCTACCTAGTCGTAAAAATCCTACATCTTATTTCTCAAAGAAAAACCTAATTTATTCCATACCCTGGAGCTACACGTAAAATAAAGACGAAGAACAGAGCTTTTTAGGCATTTATTTTAAAATCAATCTTCATTTAGCAAAATAAACTTTCTCATCTTATACAATTTACAAAGGTCATGTCAATAACCCTTAACTTTTAACAAAATCTTTTGTAATTTTATCTCTGAAATAACATTGATTACTTGGACAATACCCTTTGTATTATAAACATAATATACCTAATACCAATCACAATTTAGAAAATGTTTATACATAATAAAAGCTTAATTTAATCTTTTATCTCCAAATGAATACGTTTAAATACTTAGAATTTGATTCTACAGCGGGCTATTTACTTACCATCAAATCAAGAATCTCCACAATACTTACATATTAATGAATTTTATATGAAATTGATGTTTATTTTGAAGTTTAATTACTACTGCGGTGGATACTTCGTAACTCAAATTAAAATAACTCGTAACGATTTTACATAAATAAACTCAGGCCTTATCCCCATGGGGATAGGCAGAGTCTACAAAACGCCTGCTACGATCCTTACATTCTTCTTTTGTTTCGTTTATGTTCATACATCTGGTCATACACGCAAGCCATAACAATTTTAATGATAATGAATTTCCATGAGCTTAGTTATGTGGAAATTAACCCAAAAACTTAGCAAACACGAAGTTTTCTTGAACGACCGCATCATAATCGACATGCGCTAACACTAAAGGAACATTTGCAAACTTCCTCTAGAATTACGTGAAGCACAGCGCTCCCCGGACTCGCTAAGTCCTTAGTCGTTAAAACTACGTAACTACCCTCCCCATATTCACGAGACCCGCTGCCCCTTCCGCAGTTTAATCTTCCATTAACTGAGTTTGAGCGACACAGCGACACTAGCCAGTTTACACGTTTGCTTCACTAAACAACTTGATGACAATAACACCCGACAGCACACTACTGTTCTCATTAGTGTTCGGTAACGGATGCGTCCCTCGTGAATGATTACTCACAAACTTCCACTCGACTGGGGACTTATCAGAAGTCTCATTTATCAGTTGTACCAAAATAAACGAAACCCGACGCTTCTTAAGCTCCTATTTAAAACGTATAATAGCAGTAGAATTAACCAAGTTCCCCAAAAACAATTCAGATAAATTCGAGGATCTCGATGAGTGAAAAGGACGCGTTTCCCGGGGCTATTTCTTGGCCACGATAGTCTATTGTGATCGGGCCCGCGGCGAGCCGCCACCAGCGCAACCCTAATTGATATCAATTACCCGCCATCTCTCAAAATCTCTTTGAAACCGCCTTACATCTCCAAATATTCGAGTTCTCAGTTCGCGTTTAATTCTATGAAAGTTTAATAAATTATTCTCATCTTCTAAAAGTGCGTCAGTGCTTTGTTTGGAAAAATGTATGGTAGGTAACTATTTTAATTAAAGAGTTTTTGATTTAATTTCGTATTCCTTTAACTTACCAATTAAATTGTCAGTCAGCAGGCCACCAGCGTTTTCACCGGCCCAACTGTATTTGGCAGTCGTTAAATACTTTTTACAAAATAAACTTTCCTGAATCTGACATGTTTGACGTTTGTTTGTTGAACATGAAGCACGTACATGGTGGTTTAAAAGCATATTCATTTAATATAATAAATAAGGTACCTATACCAACGTGTTGCGAACTACGCACCAAAAACCTGACGTCACAAATACTGCATCGCGCGATTAGAGTTTACCACGCGATCGACATATATATCACTTTCCGATATCAGTCATTAGGCAGTTGCCCGCCAGACACGACACCCGTCTGGTCGGAGAATCCTCCCTTTTATAAAAAAGGGTGGATTCTCCGACAATTCCAACATCCGAGGATGAGTGAACTTTACACCCTGTTACTCATATCTCTAAATTGGTGACCCCGACGTGATCAGCATACCTCTAAACTGGTTACCCCAAGTATGAACGTCAGCGCAGCCTTCGTGCAAGTACTTCAGCGTGCATCATCATCATCACTCCCGCAATCTTCGTGAGGCGAGTCACACAGTCAGCCAACACCAACAGCTTCAACGAGTATCCTGAGCACCAGAATGCAGCGGACACTCATTCCTGGTCATCACCCTCAGCCTCATCAGCAACCTTGGCACAGCACCTGCACTTTCGGCCGGTCTTACAAGCAGAACCCTTTCTACCCTCTCCTGGTCGACGCCAGCAGTCAGCCACAACCCGGCGCTGTACCACATCAAACTCACTGGATCATAACGCAACGCCACCCCAACTCACTGGGGAATCACCGCAGACAGTTCCGACTCACCGCGTACCGCGGACTATGCGGCACCCGGTTCCGACTCACTGGAACCTCAACTGGCACTGTGAAGAATCGCAAGATACAAGACTTTGCCCACTTTCGACCTCCGGTCTCCGGAGGGGAGTGATGAGGTGGATCTTCATCGCCACATGCGAATTACGCATCAAAGACATGACGTCACACAAAATCCGGACGTTACACAAGATCCTGCATCGCGCAATTAGAGTTTACCGCGCGATCGACATATTTAAAACTTTCCGAAATCAATCGTTGGGCAGTTGCCCGCCAGACACGACACCTATCTGGTCGGAGGATCCTACCTTTTCTATAGAGGATGAGTGAACTTTACACCCTGTTCTTCATACCTCTAAAAACCCTTACACGTCAGCAGAAGTAAGATATTGGGTAGGTACACAAGGATCTGGCGGCAAGTTCAAAACATAAGTTCAAGTTCCGTGTTGCTCCCATTAGCAAGTAACAGCTTCAATCCGTCTTGTGTAACATGACCAAAGAAACTAAAGATTAATTAAATGTAAACACAGTTAACGACAGCATAAGATCTGTTCGAACGGAGATAATGAGAACGCCATCTATTTAGATTTACAGCTTCTGTGCTCACGCACGACACCTACACCGCATGAATAAAGTATTTTGGAATTTATATCTTACCTCTCTTTATCTAGAACCTTCCAAGTGCTTTGTTATCCTATCACCTAAAATATTTGAACCAAACATAGCAGTAAAAGACATAAATTTCACCTACCAAATATGTTACAAACAAAACGTATCCCATTAATCCATAAGGTAAGTACCTCCGTCCCTCGCATACATTCGGAGCCAGTTTTTATACTCTCCGTAAACGGTGAGGATAAGCCTCCACATTAGTACGCCTCATTACGCCTCCAATTTTATCGAACCAAATGTTTTCCGCCAACATTCCTGATCAAATTGCAAGGAAAAAGTTTGAATTTATTAAAATGCTTACTCAGGAGATCGTTTGCTACAGAAAATACGTATTTTGAAACTTGCCACATTCTGGTAAAAAAAAAATTTCATTCATTTTCTGCTTTTTTTATTCCTTATTAGAACAACTCTACCGCTACTTGACCGCTCCTTCGTTTAGGTACCTCATTTAAATCCTGAAAGATGACAGGAAGTATCCTGTGAAGGAGCTCTGCACTGCATAGTGCATGGGAAGGAATGGAAATAACGAAATTCCGGTTTTTACAGGAATAAACTACAGGCTAGCAAATAGAAAGTTCTACTAAGTGTACCATTATTTACATAATGAACTAGGTAAACTAATAGGTATATATTGAAACAACAGCGAAGACTGTTTGCACAGAGTTGTGTTGTACTTAAGTGAAGCTGAAACTATCGGCACTGACTAGGGTAATCCTACAATCGACTAATCCTGAACTAATTGAATGGATTACTTCCCCTGACGAATTGTTAACGTCTACCCTCGTAGATCGCGCGTTTGTAGATAAACTATTGATTATGTTTGGCTGACAAATCTTGGTAGGTAACACGTTATATCTAGTTATACTATAATTATAGTAATGTAACCGGTACAATGTGATGTCATTATCTGTAATTTAATTGTTTATTATGTGATATATACTTACGATTATACATATTTTAAGAGTGACACACTGAAAGCTTTTGCAGTTTCAATAAAACATTATCTATACTGCGTTATTGTATTATAATAATTAAGCAAACTTCGATGAATACAACTTGGCCTTTTGCATATTTTTCAGACAGCTTCTTATTTTCAAAGGACTTAGTGATTACGTCAGCAATAGTTAATTCACATTGGAGTGACCCTGGCACCCTGGCTGGCCGGCAGCCGGCTGAATAGGTGACCCTGTATCGATCCCGGCTTACCAAACTCCCTAAAAACATTTGTCACTCGCTTTCCGGCGGAAGTAAACATCGTGAAGGAAATGTGAGGTCGAATAAGTCAACCTATATAAAATATATATCGAAAGTCCGGACATTTATAGACGTTTCATAAAAAGGAACGGCGACAGAAACGTCGCCGAGCCGACTTTACCATAATGCGAAGTCGACGGTTTTGTGCCCGAATTGTATGGTAGTCACATCACTTAGATATTAAATACACACAATCACTGACATTTTCCATTACTATTATATAATGTACGAAAATTATGAACGCCGGATATAACGTCACCTAAATAAAGGAATAACGTGCCTGCTTTGATAATAACAAACAGGGGGGCCTAAAACGGCCGCTTTGGCAGAATCATAATTAAGATAATATTATGAATGAGAGCAGTGGTGGCCCAGTGGTAACGGCCGCGACTTACGAGTTGTACGTCGTTGGTTCATACCCAAACAGGTGCTTTACTTTGTGTAAATTATTTCATCACCACTGCTCTCAAAACGGTGAAGGAAAACATCGTGAGGAAACCGGCATGTCCTAGAACCGAAAATTCGAAGACATGTGACATCTACCAACCCGCACTGCGCCCGCATGGTAGATTACGGCCCACTCCCTCTCACAGAGAGGAGGCCTGTGTAAAGGCTGATGATGATGAATATTATGAATCACAGAAACTGTCACACACTGACAATTCATAATATTATCTGCGTTCAATTCATATTACGCAATTCATCTGTGTGACAGTTTTGTATTATATTGAAATAACATATAAACTGTACAAATAAAAATCTCATTTGATAACCTAATAAAAACTGTAAAGAAAAATTATCCGGTAAAATTACGGTTTTCATTTTTTCATGCGGCAATATTTACACCAAATATGATTCTGATAAGAATTAAATTGAATAATATTCAGCTAAAATATGTGCCACCATAGAGGAATTGCTGGGAAATTAGAAAATGAATTGCTTTTAGAGGAATTGCTTAATGCGGCCGTTTTAGACCCGCAGCAGATTACCAACTCAGCATTTGCAAATCCACTCGTGAATATAGATATGTAAATAAATGTACTAAGACTAAGGTTTTTCCTTGACACTAATGTAACGTAATGAGAAACCAGTATGTGCTAAATAACAAGAAAATGCCATAAAGTTTTGTTGCTAACGAATTGGTTCCACGCGCCATATCGCCGCACCACATAGTTGTAACTACCATTGAACTACTAAGCACATATTAATTGCCCTAAATAGGTAATTCAGTACAAGTTAAAACGTTCACAGTTGCGTAAACTAGAATTAGACCTCAAAAAGGTGCATGGACCCAAAAGTTGTAGTGCGTAACCGAGCCAGTAAAGTGGCTGTTAACTACACTATAAATAAACTTGCGTTGGTAGGTATATTATGTACGTAGAAACAACTTGCCCAAGTCGTACACTGACATTTCATGAAATATGTATAATAATGTGGGTGCCACTTGGAACCTTAATAGCCAAACTGTACTAGTCTGACTTAACTACTAGGACTGTATTAGGTGCTTGCTACATACTAAGGATAACATACTTAGAACAGAAGAGCCCTGTTACATTTTATAAGAGGTTAACTTTGTCGCTATGTACAGTGGGCTGCATCAATTGGGTACCCCAGTTGTATTAAAATTTTAATACAACTGGAGTAACCAATTGATGCAGCCCACTGTACATAAATTGTATTTTTCTTTAGGCACCTACTTGATAACCACGTGGGAAAATGATGAATGAATGATAGAGTACATAAAGATAAATTGATTAAATAAGCAATTCAAAGTCGATTTGTTGTAATTCAACCGTGTAAGTTGAAAATATCAAAAAGTGTGTGACTTTCTTGATCTTTGTACGTTTAGAGGCATGAGGAACAGGGTGTAAAGTTCACTCATCCTGAGAAAGGGGAGGATCCTCCGACCAGACGAATGTCGTGTCTGGCGGGCAACTGCCAAGACTTTTAAATGTCGTTCGCGCGGTAAACTCTAATTGCGCGATGCAGGATTTATGTGACGTCAGGTCTTTGATGCGTAATTCGCATGTGGCGATGTAGATGCCACCACATACATAACAAACACAAGATGAAGTGTGCGATAAAGCTTTGGTTTGCTAAGAAAGCGGTGAACGGTCACACAACAACGGCTGTCCAAATACAGGAGCGTTATTGACACATTAATGTCAAATACCTACTTGTTAAAATGACAGATTTTCATGACGGCCGTTCTAATATGACGGATTCTCTTTCCGTAAACCGTAGCTGTAGTCATGGTTTTCGTACACACGGCTACACATCAAGCTATACATTTCCAGTTTATGTTGATCTTGCATTGCATAGGTTTTCCGTACAATGCGAGGTCAGCTTATACTGGATATGTATAGCTTGATGTGTAGCCGTGTGTACCATGTAACCATGTTAGTTTACCAAATAAGTCATGATGCACATAAACTGTAGAAATAAAACGTTTCAATTGATTTTCTCGAATTCTTTTCGTGTGGTTAGTGACTAACCTGGTGTCAGAGTTTTAATGCCGCCCATGGGCCTCTGACTTGGCTTCACATGCCATCGAGAAATATCTCGCAGGCATGCCGATTTCCTCACGATGTTTTCCTTCGCCGTTTTTGAAGCAAGTGATAATTATACAATACGCAGACGTGGCAGTCCGATGGTCACACCACTAGGATATAACTGTCCACAATTTACTAGTTCAACTTCAGTAGTAGTCCGTCCTAAAAAGCCTACATCCAGTTGTAATTGGGGCAACATCAAAGCGAGGAAATATCCCGATAGGCTCGTTCAGTGCACCATGCAACATGAACCGGAGCAACAAACCTACATAGTTACATACTACTTACACGGTGGCCACGACACAATTTAGAAGTTTCTTTGGCAAAATTCGTAAAGCACGATAACTTTTTACTTGAACTAAAATAAATACAGGCAGGGTTGCGGGGACTGACAGACGACACATCTGATGTCTATGTAACTCTATGAAAACGTTTCCGTGGATTGTGATATTGTCGCCTGTTACCGTTTCCATAGAAACCAGTCGTGTCACTGCGGTCCATCGTTGCGATTGGGCGGCGTTGCCACTGCTCTGCGGTTTGCGGTGGCGGTCGCTTTCGGAAGAGCACCTTTAATGATTCGAGTGAAGTAAAATGATGATGATGATGATGCCATCTAGCCGATTTCAGCCACAGCGACTACATTCTATAACTTCCAGTTATGGTGGTTGGGAGGTTAGACGTGCTGCTCTTACATGTGCTCTAGCAGAAAGGAAAGGATATGTTAGAACAAAAGTGCAGTGTAGTGTGTACATTATAAATTGTTACTGTAGGAGGTCTAGCTTTGACTTCATCACGTGGAGTGAAATAACATATTGCTTTTACCACTTTTGAGCGTTCGATTAAATACACAACGCAACTTTTAAGTCGTGTCATACCTATTCGTACTGTACCAAGTTACGGACACACTTATAAATAAAACATACACTGGAAATATGAAGGCTTAGCCCTCAACGTAGCTACAAACGACAGTTATTTCAATTTATATGTTTGGGCTAGTTTTCGCAATATGTTTACACTGTTGGAAACTTGGAATATGAGATCAAGTGCTGTGGAAAATTGCGACGGCAGGCGGTTAATATGTGTAAATTAGAATTGATTTGTCACGAGAATCGTTTGGTTTAGGTACGACAATTAGGCTGACTGTCCACTGGAGCGGAGAGGAGAGGAGCGGAGCTGTGCCAATATTAATGGAATTTCATAAAATCTCCGCTCCGCTTCAGTGTACAGGGATTTGCGAACTAGTTTAAAAATTCATGCAAAACCGGGAAGCGAAGCGAAACAGCAGAGCGGGGAAGCAGAAAAAACCGGCCGCGGGTTATCTTATTGCATGCTTTGCAGCCCGCTCAAATTACTTGTCACGGGAACTCGGCCTAGCTCCGCACAGTCCGCAACTCCACTGCGCACTACCTCGCTCCGCATCAATGGACATACACAGTCCACAACTCCGCTCCGTATTACTCCCTCGCTCCGCTCCGCTGCCTCGCTCCGCCTCAATGGACAGGCAGCCTTATCGTCCACTAATGGGGTAGGTATTTAATTATTGAGGTCAGAAAATCTTTAGTAAGCCCGTTTTAGAACGGGTAATAACACTACATCATGCCTGTATTCCCCGGAAGGTCAGGCAAAGGCCTACTTATAGTACACCTCCTTATTTCGCCAATTATATTGTTATGTTTCAATCAATCTGCCTAGCTTTTTCCGAACTGTTGGAATCGGCTTCCAATCTGGACATGAAGCGACTGCCCATCTGACCTCTACAACCCAGTAACTAGGTAATACGATATCCCTTGGTAAGACTGGTTGTCAGACTTTCGGGTTTCTGACGACCCGTAACGACTGTCAAAGATCCAGGAATGACAGCCGGGAATGGCTTAACGTGCTTTCCGAGGCACAGAGGGGTCTTGGTATGTAAAGATGGTCACCCATCCACGGACCAACCGCGGCAAGCGTAGCTTAACCTAATCGATCGACCCGTGAGGCTGTTATTACTTAGTCACAAGCCCCTTAATCTAGCCCCCCCTTTATCTGCCCTCTTTATCTTTATCTTTGTTATGTTTATGCTGTTTTTAATTGAATTTAGTGCCTAGGTAATCTAGGTATATACTTACTTACTTTATAGACTGCCTCGTTGGTCTAGTGATCGCAAGCGTCCCTGTTGAGGTCCGGGTTCGATTCCCAGGTCGAGCAAAGTATTATTGGGTTTTTCCATCAAGAATTTCTCAGTAGCAGCCCGGAATTTAAATTTGTGCCCGGTTGATGGCAATAGGCTCGCCCCCTATACATGGGATATATATACACATAGGACTTAAAAATAACGAAAATGGCAAAACTATAGGTACTATGTAACACCTCTGCCGAACCATTCGGGGAGGACAAGCGTGAAGTTATGTCATGTTGTACATACTTACTAATAATGGAACTGGAAGTGAATAGCAAATGAATATTTTTGTCTCAATCAATACCGAATCCTATAATTTTAACTAATTTAATAAAACAGTATCGTTAATCTCACGCCGTAAGTAGTAAAAAGTTAGTTAACAGCTGACATATTTCGCGCGGTTCCATATCCCACACGAGCGAAACTGCGGCCGGAATTAATTAATTATTTAATTAACGACAAGCATTGACAACACAAACATAAACTAGATACTTACCTACTTACTTGACGCTAACGTTCGTACGTACACTCAGCAGCACATCAGTAGTAACGAATTGACATTAACAACGCCTTTATGTCTTAGTAGTACGAGCGATTTTCGTATGATGTGTGAATGTACATTATTGTACATCGTGGCTTTAGCTAAGGCTGCCGGATTAAACAGCCATTTGCAAGTAAAATTTGTATAAGTTAACTATTAATCCTTTACTTGACACTGACATGCTTATGTAATAGTCGAGATCTCGCTTATACTAACAAAACAAAATGTACTCATGATTTGTGAGAAAAATCTTGGGCTAATATATGATGAGAAAAACTTGCTCCTTTTTTTGACGTCGAAAGAAAATTGACGACCTTAAGAAGGTGACAGACGGGATGGAAGGACAAGGTATTGTGGCGCAGCCTTGGAGAGGCCTATGTCCAGCAGTGGACATAGTCTACGATAAGCTGAGATAATTGTTGATTGAATGAAAATTGACTGCAACATGCAGGGGTCTGATATGTACCGCCGCAGGAGACGCCCTGGGCGTCGGGAGTCGCAGGCCGATTCCCGGCCACCGTAGACGTGGGCTTGCGGACGGTGAGCAATGGGTAGCTTGCCGTCCGATAAGGACCAAGCCCGGGTCGACGGCGCGTTGTGTTCCACGCGCGCCTCAAAGAGATGTCAGCAGAACTGACGGGGTCCGATAGGGCCGATGCCTGCCGGGGTTGCGATTTTATCCGAAAGGGTTACCGTGGCCCCTGGCAATATAGGCAACTGAAGGAACACGGGTGGGTTTTAGTCAGTAAGAGTCTGACACGGCCTTCCGCTCCACCCAGAGCGGGACAAGTTATTTGACAATTTCCCACACAAAAAAAAAGAGGTCTGATATGTAGGTAGTTCATGCCCTCTCGAATCATCGCAGCAGGAATACTTTAGGACTTTACTCGCTAGGTGTAAGACATACAGACAGGAAAATTTATTGTTTATCAAATTGACACACTGCGTCAATTTTTCGTGCTATAGCCGTTTCAACACACAACTGTCAAAGAATGAGAGTTGTGATTTGAATATACGAGCTATTTTAGTTGGTAGTCAATTAGCCAAAAATTAATTTCCTTAACTTTACATAACCACTTACCCAATTGGAAATGTTAGAGTATTTTCGCTCTAAATAATTAGGTCTGTAGAGATAAGTCATGCATGTCATATAAACTAACCACAGGATGATGTTTAATCAATCAATTAAGTAACATGTAGGTAATTCCCACGGAATTACCTATCTACATATGGTCGTCATCACGGTATAGAAATTTCCGTTCCCATTCCGATACATTAAGTATCAGTATTATCAAGGCAATTTTATAAACTATAATACCTACACACAAGCCTTTTTTTTTTGGGTGGGTTATTATCAAAAGTTGCCTGTATGTTCCCAGGGGCCACGGTATTTCGAACTTTTCCGCGACCCTACAAACACAGCTGAAGACTGAAAGATACAGAAATACGACCTCGGTATTTTCACTAATCTCAAACGACGAGGGATGCCCCGGGAGGCAACAGAATTACAGAACTATATACTAATGAGCGTCCTTCAACCAACGAACAACATTTCAATTTACCCAGTTCACATAATTGAATACACATGTATCTACGATATAACACAAACTACATTACGCTGTATAAACAGAAATTATAGTTACTGTATAATTTTGTAATAACTAAGTAGATAGAGCTCACATAAGCAAGGGTCCTGAATTCGGAGAGAAAACTTTTATAAATGTTTTAGACCTAGTTAAAAGGATTATTTAAATACTCGTTTCGAACCAATTCACAAAAGTTTTATTGACTTTGGAAATTAATATTCATTGTAGGTAATGTATTTTGATATCCGAAACTCTGAAAGACCACTTTCAATAACACTATTTTATAGAAAGTGGTATTTCATATTTCAGAGAATTTTATTTAGAAAATCTGTAAAGGTTTTTATTAATTAAATACATACCTACCTATATTGTGGGTTGGTATATAGATACCAACACTGGGTACCTACAACTTAGAATTACTATACATCCGATCCAACGACTACCTGAAGTGTAAAAAGTAGGTGCCAAGGTACCTAGGACTACCGGTATCGGTGTTTGGTGCGTTAAAATGAAATGCAACGAACCCAACCTAATTTTAATCTCTGGCAAAACTGAAGCGAATCCCGTGCGGAATACGGGCCGAAATTCGCTTGCACCTATTGTG
The DNA here is from genome assembly GCA_949152395.1 of Agrochola litura. Lineage (NCBI taxonomy): Eukaryota > Metazoa > Arthropoda > Insecta > Lepidoptera > Noctuidae > Agrochola > Agrochola litura. Next base: position 16,045,636 of record OX424493.1, read on the forward strand.
TTAACTAACTTGTACGGGGGTGTTAAAGTAGCGCGAATGATCACGTGACTTCATAATCATTAGAACAATCGACGCGCGCATTCGCTTCCCGCGTCCTACGCGGGTTACGCCACAGTTTGACTAGTCCTTTATCTTTAATTTTTAACCAAACATGCGTGTTTCTAAACGTATGTGTATCCATCCACATTCAGACGTAAATGTGGTCCTCACTACATTCCTGAAGGGAGTCGTAGGCTGTGGCGCTACCTATCGGCCTTCTCACGAAACTACTACACTCTAGGAATTTATTATTAACGTGTCGGGGTGTTTGCTATGTTTTCCTACACCTTTTTAGGCCCGTAATAGAATTGTTTACATTGTGAACCATAACACTATGCTTAAAAGCAGGTGTGTTTATATACCTATAGAGCTTTATATTCTGCGCTATTAAACGCTTTCGTTGAACATACTCCAAAAATAAAAGAATATCATTTTGTATCACACTGCAATTTATAAAAGAAGTATGTTATGCAAAAAAGGCGTTGTAGACTCGAAGCGACTGGAGAGAACGACGGATAATAATATTCTTTCATCTCTTGACAAATTAAATTACGCATACTACAAGAGCGGATATCCTGAAGGCATGAACCACTTCACGCTCATGAGAATATTATTATTTTTTGTATCAGTTTTATTTTTCTTATCCTGCATTAATTTATTCCCGTATACTCTTGCACATTTATCTATATTATCATCATCACTAAATTTGCCGAAAGAGGTTGATTGCAGGACATACACCACAGACCTCAGCAAGGTAACGGACAAAGCCCGAATTACTCATAGACTGCCTCGTTGGTCTAGTGGTCGCAAGCGCTACTGCTGAGCATGACGTCCTGGGTTCGATTCCCAGGTCGGGCAAAGTGTTATTGGGTTTTTCTATCTGAAATTTCTCAGTAGCAGCCCGGAGTCTGGATTTGTGCCCGGTTGATGGCAATAGGCTCGCCCCCTATTACATGGGACATAAACATAACTGGCGAAATGTGGGTGTACCTACTACAGGTACACCTCGGCCCATCCCTTCGGGGAAACAAGGCGTGATGTTATGTTATGTTATTTCTATTTCAATGGAATTACTGAACTAGTGACAGTTTTCAAGAAAATAAGTAGATACTATTTTCCATTGAAAACGACGGCAATATTCTTGCCAGAAATTATGGATATATTTAGTGAAACCAAAACAGATAGGGCGCAAATTCTGTACAAGACACTACGCCAGAATTAACAAGGTTCATTTACATGCAAATCGATGTTATATAGGTCTGAGACGTAATCTCTTTAGCCAGCTAAGCCCAAATATATTCAGATACGATTGCCATTTGATTGCATCCTGCCTGATAATTACCGGTTGTTGATGTATGTTGGTATTAGCGAGCAGCGGTGACTATGATTAATAATATTTAGTTGCGGAGAAGAATGTTAATCATGTTATTTCTTGGACGTTGTGTTTGCGAAATGGAATTACTTTGACAAAAATCATTTCCTGTGACGATTATTTACACATCAATCTTAAGTATTCTAGTATCTATTATCTAGAAAAGCTTATAAATGTAGAAGGTAATGTCCTAACAAACTACAGCCAGCGGTACCTACACAGTTAATTGTTTCAGCAAATTGACACTAGTAATCTCTCGGCACATCGAGAACGTTACGACCCTTGTGTGGAACCATGTCATAAAAGCTTTCAAGGAGACCACTAGGTACCTTACATCTACCTATATCTACAGGGGACGAAGGTTTACACATAAAGTTATTTCCAAGTCAAACACCGAACCCACGTTACTGGAAATATCTTTGATATTACGACGGTCGGGAAATATACCAGATAAAATAGAAACTTTATATATGTATTAAAATTATATTTCAATCCATTGGTCACCAATGAGAAATTCCGTAGTTGCTTAATACAAGGCCACGCGAAAACCCCTTAAGTCAAAGGTGTAAGGGTCGTATTCGTTTGCCGCGACACCTATCTCAAAGAAGTAATATCCCAGTCCCTATGAACCCGGCTTAGTAGAGCACAATATATCGTGTCCAAAAGACTTTAGATACCCGCTGTTGACTTTATCGGAACACCCGTAAAGGACGTCGGATTAAAGCCGGATCTCTTCATAACTATTCATAGAATCGAATTTCTGGAAGTTATCTTTTCCTTATAATAATAATATTCGTTACATCATATACCATCATATACCCATTCACATGTAACTCTACTACAATGGAATCCAAAAATGAGCGTAACTATTTGTTACATATTGCTACGCGGTCTACGGGTTCTGCTACGGCTACGGTACTTTGCTACGAAGCGTAGAGCGATTTTATGTACAGACGCCAGCACATCAAGCTACCCGAAACTGTCAAATTTTCCCAATCAACTTTGAACCTTACACTTCAGCGATAAAGTTGAAAATCTATTAAATAAATTTGACAAATTGTAGTAGCTCGATGTGCTGGCGTCTGTACATTACATTATGAAAAAAATTACGAGACACTTTTCACCAAGACGTGTTATCAGAGTTGTCACAATAATATGATCACGTAAAAAAGGACTAAGGGCTTGTACACAAAACTGCGATGCGACGTCGCATCGTAAAAATCTGCGAGCTCGGTCTAGGCCACGCGTACTGCAAGCTCGCAGATTTTTACGATGCGACGTCGCATCGCAGTTTTGTGTACAAGCCCTTTTTTTTTTTTTTTTTTGGGTGGGAAATTATCAAATAACTTCTCCCGCTCGGGAGGGCGTGTCAGACTCTTACTGACTAAAACCCACCCGTGTTCCTTCCTATGCCATGTTGCCGGGGGCCACGATTGTGTACAAGCCCTAAGGGCTAAATGCCGAGAATGCTAGGTAAAGTAAAGGGTCTTGGAAATAAATTCCGCCGTTCACATTTCTAGGTACCTAAAAGATTAATTTCTATTATTCTGCCAGCGCCTAGCTTCGGTGTGATTGATCCTCCAAACGATGAAATACTATAAACACGTAGGTACCGCAATATTAAACGTACACCATAGTTTGTGATTGTTAAGATCACGTACGCAAGTTTCGCTATACGCACGTGCGATATCAACAAACAAAATCATAAACATTTGGAGGAGGCGCGGGGAGGGGAAGTGCGCCACGGTTCCGGTTTCAGTTTCATTACTGATATTGGTACGTAAGCTGCTTCGATTCAATTTCCTCGGTTCGGCTCACATCTCGAGACTGACGTTTATATAACGAGCCCATGCGGGATGCGTCTTACTCCGTAAGTACTCCATATTATAAGTAGGTAAGCTTATTTTACATAAAATTACTCCGACACGCTGCTGAACCAATTCATTCTTGGGCACAAGGTTACATACATCCAGAATGCTTTAAATATTTATGATCAGCTACTTTATTTGCTAATATAACTAACTTACAAAATACTCGTCATGGTCGCTCTACACATTACTATTCTTTCCGAATTCTTAGGAAAGCAGAGATAAGCGGTTGATTTCCTCTAAAAAATAATAGCCGCAATTGTATCTTTAGTGTGTGCTTTCCCTCCACTTATATAAAACAACATCCACCCCCTGCCGCTTCGACATTGCGTTGTTGACGCCCTCAGCAGGACATGAGCTGAATAAAAATGTGGCCATTATTTATTCTACCTCTGTTGACTCGTGGGAGAACTACCATCAAACCTTCGTGACAAAATTCGTCGGCAAATAGAAAATATTGACGTAGACAAAATGTATTTTCGTCACTTAAAATGTGCTCTAGGGATTTTTTTTTAACTGATCCGGTGGCACTTGCCAGTTGCGTACCTACGTAACATCTGCGTGTGACGAACGATTGAAATAGTCATCGTATTTCGCAAGAAATCTGATTCAAAGCTATCATTATATAATGTGAAAGGCAATAATAACATCTCATGCCAAATATTTTGGAACAGCTCTTTACCTTTATTAGAAAATTGCCTTCATGTTTCTGAAGGGAATGAGGGTTGACATGAAAGGCTTCGCCGTAATTGCTATTTGCGTGTAAACTCCATTATTATAGGTCGCGTCGCATGTAACAAAGGGCTATTATGTCAGAGCACTCGGGTTTACAGATAAATCTAATGCTCGTATCAACTTGATACTGTCGCAACCTGCCAAAGAGATTAATATTTAGATAATATTTTTAATGAAGACAAACTTCGCCCTTTTGGAACACCTGCACAGTTATCAAACACTTTACAATGTAAATAAACTAAGGAAACTATCGAGGGCTTATAAATCTAATATTGGAGCATTTACTATTGATACGAAGATTAGGATTGATATTCATAATTATTAAAAAAGAAATAAAAAAACTGTATGTGCTATAACTTATATATTTTCATAAATAAGTGTTAACAATTCAAAAAGTAGGAAAATAATTTCACAGCACGTATAAAAACGTGTCCGCGTGAATATCAGGTGTTCAATATCAATCACGTGACAGGCATGCTTTACATCCTTAACAAATAACTGCAATATCGATGTCGTGTGCCGATTCGAAATATCAAACAACACACTCAAAGCATTTAGGGATCAATTTCAAAAGATTAAATGGAAAAAGGTGGGTAAATATAATATGTACAAGTACCTGGTCGTAGATATGACACATCGAGCTTTTGGGCCCGATCACACGTACCACAAGTCACAACCAAACCACAACCACAACGACAACACGTGGACGGGTACTAATTTGTATGAAAATGAATAGTTTATTCACACGGATCACATTTGGCCGCCAAAATCAACCGTGTGGGCGACACCCACAACATCAGGGTCACGCCGCAGCCACAACGCAACCACCAGCGAGACCGCGCACTAACGACCGGCCGGATCGTAAACAGAACGTTGCGTCGACCATTTGATGTGATTTTGTAGTTACCACAACGCAACTGCAAGAAGGTGCAGCGACACTATTCACACGTAACCACTGCTAGCCCACATTTTGTCGCTGCGATGTGGTGTGGTTGTGGTACGTATGATCGAGCCCTTAGAAAGAGGCTGTTAGGTATGAGCGACAGAGCAACGCTCGACAAAGAAAACTTTTTGTGCCATATTTACGGCCGGACAGAGTAAGTATGTAGATATACTTTAAAAACTACAATACTAATATTTAGATACAAGCTAAAATAATAATAATTCTGTTTTAAACTTCAAAGAAAATTATCAGCTTCAGTCTGATTTCGTAAATTATATTATTCTTATGACATCCCATCAGAACATCATTATGGCAACAAAATTAAAAACTAAACTAAAACATTAAATAATAAGTAGATACATACTATTAGACATAGGGATCTACATATTTATGACTAAGATTGTCATAGCCACGTCACGTCCGATTCGCTGAACAATAATATAATAATTAGGTATGATAGTCATAATTATCTTAACTGTGGAGTTTCTTGCCGGCTCTTCTCCATAGGAAACGAAAAATTGGAACCGTGCACCTAACTTCTAATGTTTCATAAGTGCCCTTGTAGGTTTATGTGAAATAAAATATTTTGATACTATGACTCTCTCTGATCTTAGTCTAAACATTGTAGATACCGCCGCTATCAGAACATAGGTTCAGATAGTTATTAATTGCAAAATGTAAATACGATATTTTGGTCAGTTACGTATTGGTTCAATATTGAAAGGTCCTGTTTGCCCGGTTTCGCTAAGGTAGTTTGCAACGTGAATATTGGTCTCACTTACGCCATCTGTCGGGTAGTTGTGAAATCGAGTCACAACCGGAATAATTCCAGATAGTTCTACTTAGGTTGCCAACCGTACTCTATTAAAGAGTATTTAGCGTATGCGTAAAACAAAAAATCTTTTTACAAAAAAAAAAGTTTTTATTTTTCACTTTTTAGTTGTGGTACCTACCCCACACAAATTCGAATACCACTACCTGCTATGTAAATAACAGTGACAAGAAGTTATCATATCATCTACATACTAAGTGGAAAAAAATACGTATAATTGAAGCTAACTCAAAAACTACCCAAGCAAAGTTAATACAATTTATATGGGACCACCTCTGAAGTATGATCTACCAAACAAAAAAAGAATCATCAAAATCTATTCATAATTGGCGGAGTAATCGCGTAACAAACATACAAAAAAAAAAAAACATACAGACGAATTGAGAACCTCCTCCTTGTGGAAGTCGGTTAAAAAATACTCTATTTAAGACTGTGAGTCTCTTTGAGTCTATCTTTGAATTGAATTGAATGAATTTCTGCCACTTCAGCATTCAGTAAGTTGTTATTTTCCGCTGTTTTAATAATAACATTAAATAATACTCTTTTTTACCATTGCCACTCGAAAAAGGGCATTTGATTCATTGATTACAGTGAATTACGAACCAGCACGAATGATGTAGGTACAAAAAATAAATAAAACGTGCTGAAAGTTGAAATAAACTGGCTGGCTATATGGAGTTATTCTATAGAGCTATACAATTATTTATTTTTCCCGCCAATTTTAGTTAGAGTCTGGCCACGCTAAGTCTGCAATGGAATAAATGGGCAAACCCAAAATTGTTTATACATGGTAAACCTTTTTTTACATCAGTCAGATAAGTCAGTTTCGGGGTACTTTACATGTCAAATTGGTTTATTCAAGGCAATGGCACGTAAAATTTTATCGGAGGGGCAACCGGATGGCGAGTGGTTATCTAGGTCTTGAATTGATACCGAGCCCCCGTACCGTCCGAATGGACCCCAAATGTACGGGGGCGGAGATATGGGGAATGGGGGCCTAACATTTTTTTTTTTGACATGGCATTCAAAATTTAAGCTCTATTATGTGCAAGGAATTTGTGTGTATCAATGCCCTCTGGTTTTGATAAAATTAACCCTCATTTTCGGTAATAAATCATTGGTCTCCTTACCGATGATTTATCACCGAAAATGAGGGTTATTTTTTCAAGAATTATATACATTGTTTCAATTATAACGATGTTGGGGGTGGCAACCGGATGGCATTGATACACACAAATTCCTTGCAAATAATAGAGCTTAAATTTTGAATGCCATGACAAAATGTTTTGCCCCCATCCCCCATATCTCCGCCCCCGTCCATTTGGGGTACGGGGGGGTTCGGTATCACTTCAATACTCTGGGTATACTGGGTGTACCACTCACCATCCGATTGCCTCTCCGATAAAGTTTTACGTGCATTGCTTTAACTAGTTAGGCTCTCTGTTGTTTTAAAAAAATAAAGTAGAAAAATGATAAAACCTATTAAAAGTAGAGTGCGGAAGTTATTATAATTTATGATATGTAAATTCCAAGATGTGAAGAAACAGCACGATTTCGTCGTTAACCAAAAATGACAATGTTTACAAGATATCGAAAAGTTGACGTGTAAGTAGATCTAATGATTTTGATATTTTGCCTTTTGATTTTTGCCTAATAGATTAAGTGTCATAGCCTATGTCATTCCTATGCTCTACCACCATACGATGACAAAACTGTATCAAATCCACACTGCATCGTGCTAAAGTGACTGTTCTTTACCAGGAATAAATCAGAATATAAACAAAATAACCTATCAAAAACAAAAAGACAAACCAAAGTATCAAATTCTTTTTTCGTAGTACAGATGGAGTTGCCGTCTACATATTTTTAAATTCCACCGTTTTTTTACGTATGCAGACTTAGCGTGGCCAGACTCTAGGTTCTTTTCTATCTGTTAACGTGGTTGTTTTGTCATTGAAAAACCTATTAACATAATTATAATAAAATGAGTTCTTCCAGTGATAAAAATGAGACACTGACTCCGGAATCATTTTAATTTATTTTCTCGCAGTCTATGGTAAAAAGTAGATTACACAACCCGTGAAAAAAAAATATTATCTCGGTCCTTGTATCCCTCGCTCCGCTCAGGATTCTAATCTAGAATCCTTCGCTGCTCTCGAGATCCAACTTGGTCCCTCGAATTAAATTCCCTTTTTTCACTTGTTGCATAATCTACTATTTTATACGTCTGTACTCTTTATTCTCTGAAATCACGAAAGATTTCATTACTTCTAAAAAAAGTTGGCAACCCTAGTTCTACTGTACGTTTTATATTCACAAAACAGTAATTGTCTTCAGTACGTTTATTTGAATTCTTTTGAACCCTATATTATGTTCATAAGAAGAGGTCAATGTACAGGACAACGACACAGCTCTTTTAACTCCTCACAAAAAAATGTAAGTCATAATGCTTCCTGATATTAAATGATACACTTAACTGCCAATATTTGTGCATTATTGTAACAAATCTTATATTAATGTTATTGCTATTACGTAGTCTTAACTTGTTCCAATATATTTTATAACAATAGGTACTCTTATGTTCTGTTACCCCTTGAGGGTATTTATGTAGGTACTAAATTATTAACAAAAATCCATTACAGTAACAAATGTTTTCTACTACTAGATGGCAATTTGATATTTATGGATGTTTTTTATTATAATCTGGGAAACCTTTTCAGTAATTTATGTGTATTTTTAAACAACTATGTTAGTTTGTTTATTATAATAATTAGTCTTTACCGCTTATTGGAAGAGTTTAAATCTAACTCATCTAAATTACTCATTGTATTGACCTTATACATATTACTTCTATTATTTGCATCTTATTGCCAGTACCTGCAATGTTTATCCAATGTACGGTACATTAATATAACATCCTACAGTTGATACATTTCACGGGCGATCGTCAGTCATTGTAATTTCATCCTTATGTCAGTGACATAAAAGTCAAGTGACGTGTGCTAGTGATTTGCATCGACTATACTATGTACGACTTGCTTATAAAATAATGTTTTTTTCACAGTTTATTGTATAATGTGCTTTGGCTTAAAAAAAAGAATACTTTTTGAAACATACAACCAATAAAACTTAATAATATAAAAAGCGTTTCCGATATAATAATAGATTACAATCTACACATAACAGTATAACATAATGACTTAGTTTAAGAATAAATGAGCGTTTTATGGACAAAGATACGTTCGAAAATATATTATACTAAAACTAGTTTTTTTTATGATCTGATTGGCACAGCCCTTGCAAGTATTTTTTTTTTCATTTAAAAGCATCAATAATATTAAAACACGTTCATTGCATGAACATTTCTAGTAGAAAAGTGATGGAAACAATGCCAACCTCGACACTGGCATCAACTAGAAGGCACAATCTTTTAGATTGACTCTCATTACAAAGTCACAGCCGGCAGCTGCTTAAGTTCTATGTTACAAGATATTTTGACAATTTAATCACGAATTATTTTATGTATCAACACCTGCTCTCCTCCTGGTGAATCAAATTGATGCGTTAAATTACAGTGACTAGTATGTATTTACATTACATTAACAAGTTAATTCCATATACACATAGGCATGTTGTGGGTCCAGTCTTCTTTATATGAATAACAATTCAATACTTTTGTAATAACGCTAAAAGGCTATCATTATTTTTAAATGTTAACAATACCCGAGGGAAACTTATGCCTTATAAATTAAAACGCATTGACCAAAAGTTATATTGCATAAATGCGAAAAAATTATATAGCAACATATTAAGATTATTTTTAAAACATCTTTTATTTAATGGTAGTAAGTCCAGCATAAAATGTTGCGAGATGGCGCTAGTAGTAAAGTATTTTCAAAATGCCACAAAATGCCTTTTATAAAATTAAAATAAACTCGAATACTTAAAGACGAAAATGTATTAAAACAAATCAACAGATAAAATCACATTTAAATAAAGATATTCTTCCATAGGAGTAACTTCAACTTCCAAGTATCCATTTGCAGTAAAAAATATGCGAGTTCTACAATTTTGTGTTTTACTATTTGATTGTAGTTTTGTTCATGTGACATTTCTATGTAATAACTTTATAAAACTTGCAGTTCATAGATAGGAAACGTCACGCAAACATGCACTAAACAGTGTTCCAAGAAAATGTCAAGTAAGTATACAAGTCATATGATATGTGTGTCTCATACTATTAAGTGAAAATATAGTGGATTCATGTACCATCGCGGACATTGGCGGTGAACCAACCTTTCAGTCTTATTACTAAGGGGATAAGGGTGAAAAGTGGTCGACCGCCATTGTCGGCGGTTGTACCTAGTAGTCATTCCTATGTATTTATTTTACCCTATTATGACCGAAGAGTAAGGCAAAATTTATTTATGGTTTTTGTATGGAAGTCAATTTACAATTGAAATAGCAAAATATTTATACTTAAATAATAATAAAATAAGAACATTTCTCTGTTAACTTCAACTTATTCTTTAGGAGAAAATCGTTTTATCGTATTTACCAATGATATCTACACTACTAATAGTCACATGACTGTACTTTTCGTCAACGTCATCCACTTCATATTTGGTTTTCCGGCCAGAATTTCATGACGCAATAATCATGTGGAAACATTATTTTTATAGAGTTGAAATATTCTATATATTTTTAATATGGGGAAAATGGCTTAGAAAATGTCATGCTTCATTAATCAACAGATTATGACTCACACATTTTAATTAATGAGTTCATAGATGTGACAAATTAATTAACTTACACAATGAAGAATGGCCAGACATGTTTTAAGATGTTGTAGTAAATGCTGAGTATATTCATTTGTTACTTCTTTTCTCCGTGGATTGGGCATCCTGAAATAAACAAAAGTACTTTTAGTACATGTTTCCTGGTCTGCTTCCTGGCTGTACAAAATTATACCATAGAAATGATGATGACACAGAAGGATAAAATTACTTATTTTAATATTTGCAAACATATTTACCTTAATATTCAATCATCATGCAATCTTAACTTTGATTGTCCTTTCTATGACAGACCTGCACATGGGACAGTTCTCCATTCCTTTGCTTGCACACGGCTGGCAGCAACACATGTGTCCACATGGTACAAATACTACTTCGCTCTTAGCATCCATACAAATGACACACTCTGCCTCCAACACTGTATCATCAGACTGGTTAGTTGTCACCACTCCAGTACATTTCTGTTCTTCAGCCAGTTGTACATCAGATAGAGCACTTGGTGCAACAGAAGAAGATGCTTCAAAGTTGTGATTCTGACTTTTAGCTGCTACATAAGAGTTTATTGCTCTAATAATACCTTCTCTGTCACAGGCCAATGAGACACCACTCAACTTTAGCTCTTCTGGGGTGATGTTCAATAACGGTTCACCAGAAAATAAGAATTTAACCAAGAACGGCAGACAGTGTATGACACCTTCCTGTAAGAGATAGTTTGCCAGTGCTGGGTCCAAACTTTTCCCTATGTCCAGTAAAGTTCTTGGTGCTGAGTTGATTAACTTCTGATAATTTTTCAACCAAAAATCATTAGACTTATTTGTTTCACTTTCCATTTCTCTTAAAGTTTCAACAAGCTGTTTTCGTCTTTTATTTTGTTGACCAAAAAGATCATCTAATAAAGTAACCAAATGAACTCTCTGTTGAAGTAACTCATTATAATTATAAGTTATTTGCAATTTCTTCTTTTCTTGTTCAATAACACTGAGGCGTGCTAAATGTGAAGAAACCAATGATATTTCCTGGTTAAGACTCCAGGTTCGGGCATCAGTTTTTTCCAACAGTGATGCAACCATTGCCATTTGAATGTCCTGATCTTCTAGAAGTTGTTCCACTAACACGGTGCGTGACTGATCTTTAGCATTTAATAACTCTGTCAATTTCTCACTTACTTCTAAATCTTGTATGAGCACGCTCTGCTTCATATTACTCATAGAATCTTCGTAATGTTTCTTGGAATGTCTCATAGAATAGTCTTCTTCTATGAGCATTTCCATTGCTCTTAAAACATCAGCCTTTTTAATATTATCATAATTTTGCCGAGTGATTTCAAGTAGCCTGTCATGTTCAGCCTGTTCATATGCAAGTTGCTGTTGTATAATTTCTGGATTTAAATTTTCTGACTGAATAAAGTTCTTAACTAAACATTCAATTTCTTTTTCATCATCTTGTATAGCTTTGATCAGGTTTTGCCGATCTATTTCCTTCACAATGTGAACTTTAGCTATCTCATTGTCTAGCTCCATCTGTTCTTGTAATACTTGATTTAAAAACTTTTCTCTTTGTTCTTTAGCTGCTTTATGTAGCCTATGTTCTTGTTCTATGATGGCAGCTTCTTGTTCCTCCCAAGTCAGTGTATTGCGTCTTGCAAATGGATCCAGGACCATGTTTGGAATTTGAACTGTGGGCATATCTTGTTCAATGGATATTGGGGGGTTATAGTCTATATTCATTTTATCACATAAATATTTCATAATTTCAGCAGTATCCTGTATGGCAATATCTGATGGAGGGAATAAAAACTGTTCACCATCTATCATTAGTGTTATCAGATTAGTAACTAAACATAGTTCTGGACAGAGTTCATATAAATCTTTATTTTCAGTGAGGTTTAGTTTTCTTAGATTCTTCAGCTTACCTACTGATGGTGTTAGACTTCGTAGCTTGTTATTTGATGCATCTAATATTTGTAATGACTGCATAAACTGTATATTATCAGGTAGGGCTTTAATTTGATTGTCTTGAATGTACAGTTCAGTCAGGTTTACCAAATATCTAATATCACTAGGTAGCTGTGAAAATATATTACTGCTAAGATTGATAACCGTAAGAAGGTATAAATCTGACAATTGACCTCCTTCCTCCAATGATTGTAAACTATTATTGTGCAAATACAAACGTTCTTTTCTGTATACCTTGCATAATGTAAATGTACCGGACGGTACTTGGCGCAGCTCACACTCGGACAGGTTAAAATCTGGTTCAGGCGATTCTCTGGCAATGTATAACTTCCTTTCTAGTCTAGCTCGTGCATCATTATCATTATTTTGTCTCCCAAACAACGACATTGTCGCTCGGCTGACGCACGACACAGCACAACCCATTAAACAATACGTATAATTTGTTAACAACCTTCACAATCGTCACCGACTTGGGATATTCATTGCAAATTAATTATCGTACAATCTTACGTAGAAAGTAGTATCACAGCTTCTAATTCATTATCAAGCAATGACAAATAAACCGAAAACAACAATAGGTAATCAATCGCAGTACAGAATGGTATGAAGAGGCACTCACTAGTGACAGATGACAGCTGACTTGACAGTACTGACATTGACCCAAGTCATTTTCGTCTGTTCCGTTCCACGATTCTGCGGGAATATTCGAAAAAAATACGCTCGTGGATAGCGTACGCTTGTTTTTTATATAAAATTTATTACCCCACTGGTAAAATTATGTTGACATAAATTAGAGACATCGATTGGCTTGGGACAGAATGATATTGCATCTTTTAAACGAAATATTTTAATTGAAATTAATAGTTGTTGCAAGTAATCAGCAAAATTATGCATAAAAGATGGAAATGGACCAAATATTATGCCAATTGTCAGGCGTCAAAGCGTCAGCCACATTATCCGTGATGCTCACAGTGATTACGCTGTGCATTAGTGCCAGAAATCCACAATGGTAACTCCGAGCACGTAAAATTATATTAGGTATTAGAGACCATATTAAAATGTACTCTGTGATAGAGACCTTAGTGTCCACTTCAGACTATGCTTCAGACACAGACCTCTTCTCATAGACAGAACTAGAGTCAGATCCAACCATCAAATTAGGTAAGAAAGCAAGAAAATAAATAGATTTGTTTTGTAGAAACAACATAGGGGGAAGAACCGACAACACTAATCTTAGCATAATTAGGAAAAACGAAAATTTTATCAGTTTAACCGTATAGTTCGGAAGCGCCCCCGATTGGACCCGAACACACAAACCTCCGCCGGCTCGGTAGTGGGTCCAATTGGACCCCAGAATTACCACATACGACACCCTTAATTGATTATGTTAATATTTATTATACTACCCATTAAATCTTATGAATGTGCGTTAATTAAGAGAGTTGAATAAAAAACTCAAATGTTTACACCATTCAATCTTTCACATTTAACGTGCAAGATTATTAATTTACCTTTATAAAATTCAAGTCTGTAAATGCGATAATCGCCATTTTGATGACAGTCGAGGTCGAGGCTAAAAATCATAAAAATTGGGGATTTCGAACATCTAAACTCCACCACAGGAGCAGTGAATACAGCATCATTTAATTATTTGACGAATTCATCCATTGTTCAAGTTAAATAAGTAGTGGCAATGAAGTTTTTGATATCCAAAGTCGAAGTTTCGCGCCAATCGTGCGTGTTTACATTTTAACTTTTCACTAATATCACACATACACATGTAGATACGATTTAAAATGTGACAAATATTGTTAAAAATATTATAAACAACTAGAAAATGCCCAAATCTTAACGTAATATAAGAACACAGGTCCAATAACACGTAATATTCATTACCACTACTCAATTTATGTTAAAAATATCCGACCATTATTGTTTTTTTTATTGTAATGATGTGCGAAAACGATTATGCCAAACGATTTTTTTTTTCAATTTTGATCGACTCGATTAATTAATATGTCGAATGTCAGAAATCGATACTTGAAAATTGAAATAAAATTGTTTTAAGCATTAAATACATTAAGCATTGTTTATAATAATTATTTATACTTTTATAATGTAATTTTAATAGTTTTTTGGACATTATGTATAAAACGAGTCAACAGACAGGACGGGGATAGATACTTACCTCATTTATTAAATTTCGCGCTTAATTGTTTCTATATTTGAATTTAAATTCGGAATGCGCTCGCTGTTCAAAACTATTTTAATTTTTTGGACAATTATTTACTGTAGATTTTAATTTTGATACTTTCTGATAGTTTGCTACAGAATGCCCAGTATACATTTTATAGGTAGGCTTAACAAAATTTTGTTTGGGAATGATGATAAATTAATTCTATAAAGTGGGTAGGTATTCCGCAAACGCTTTTAAATGACGTCCATATTTTTAGTTGTATGTGTTTGGTAGTTTTTGTTTTTAATAGGTTGCTCTTACTTGAGTAATAGAAATTGTTTTTTTTTTTTGTGGTAGTTTCCCAACGAAATAAAAAAAACTGGCCAAGTGTATGTTGGACTACGCACAATAAAGAATTCCGTAGTTGGGATAAATACTTATTTACGCATAAATATTGCATAGCATCAATTTTATCGACTGCAAAATAAGGTTGTATTTCTCGAAAAAACTATAATGAACAAAACTAATTCTGGATTGTAACCGGAATATCTCAAAAACTATCGACTTAAAATGTAAAGCCCCAAAACATATTTATCATTTTAATTAAGAGATCCAACAATACACGCTTTATGTGCATAGTTTTTTTTCATCCCTCGGTTATATGTATATGGCATTCCCTATACATATAACCGAGGGATGAAAAAAAACTAAACCATCCCCAATACTACGTTTATCGTAATTTCATTACACCATTGTTTAGCGGTGCAAAGAATAAAAGTAAATAGTCTCCGTGTAAAATGGCTGTATGAAATCCGGACGCACGGACAAACGGACTTATGACTTCACGGATTTTGGCTATCGAGTTTACAATCAGCATGAAACTGATGTCTATGAGAATGAATCTACAATATTATTATTATTTGGAATAGCCGCCATCTTAAAATCCAGAATGTTCATCTTATTCGATATCAGCACTATCCCCCCGAAAAACATGAAAATTGTAGTCATGATGAAAAATTATCAAATTGAAATAGCATCCATGTTTTATACCAATAATTTACCCCAAGAACAAACTCATATTATTTTACGGCCATAAACTTTATAGGTTTTCCAGGAATCTATAATCAACCAACAATTTCCAGTATTCAAAAAAATTATATTCAATGGCTCCGTAGATAAGTAGGGAATGGTCTATTTACTATAATAAATTAAAAAAATAAAACGTATTAGTCCGGGGGAACCAAGTTCTTTTTCAAGTATAATTTCAAACAAAAATAAAATTTTCGCAGCCGCCATCTTGGATTTACCTTTTGACCTCACTATCGACTTTAGCACCCTCAAAAACTATGAAAACGATACCAATGATGAAAAATTTGAAAATTTTCGAAGCCACCATCTTGGATTTACATTTTAACGTCACTATCGGCTTTAACACCTTCGACAACCATGAAACCGACTCAAACGACGAAAAATTTGAAAATTTTCGCAGCCGCCATCTTGGATTTACATTTTGATCAAATTCACACTCTCTCTTTCTCTATCAAATTAGAAGAAGACAGTTACAAGTATGAACATTTTTTCGCGTGACGATTTATGCCAGTTTACTCCTAATGCAAGTCGCGTTAAAGAACTTAGTTCCAAAAATAATATAGAATAATTAACATAAATATTTGGGACCCCCACTACAAGTTCTTTCATTTGATATGTCACACGGCATAGTTTGGAAAACTTTTTTTATTGTCTAGTTTGGCCCCCAAAAGTGACCCCATATTCAAAATTCATTTATTTACGTTACGCTTCTGTATTTAGGTCACAGAAATTCATATGTGTACCAAATTTCAACTTAATCGGTCCAGTAGATTCGGAGCAAATTGGCTGTGACAGACCGACTCACGAGTAATCCTTTATGGGTTCCATTTTTTCATTCGTAGGTAGTTACGTACGGAACCCTCAAAAGTTACTACCCTATCCACACTGTATGTATATACTTACTAATAAAATTATTAATATCAAAAATTAAATAATTCATGGAAAATATACCAAAGAGTTTTTATTCAGTTTCTAATACTTTTTTACATTGATTTTCTTGCGAGTATCGATTAGGCTGAATGCTACTTTTGAATCGATATAAGAAAATTGGGTAGACGGTCAGCACTAAGATGTCACGTCGCAACATAATTTTTAGTAATTTTCATCAAGATTTGATCGTGTTTTTATATAGTTTATGTTATGAAACATGGTAAAAGTAAGAATGCAGAGAGAATGATAATATCTTTATTTTTCCTTTTTGCATATTTTCAGCAAGAGAGTGGGTTATTTATGTACATATTTTCAGCATTTTTAAATTACCTACCTTTTGGATAGGTGTAGTAATACCAATTCTATACAACTTTCGCAGTATACTGACGCGGTTTGACTGATCTCAACATATAATTAAAGATATTTTCCACAAACTTATTGTATAAAATAGGCGCGGTAAGATATTTTTCTTAATAAATTCGAATGCTGAAAATTAATGTAAATTCCTGAATTTCATGACTGAATTCGCAACACGCCGTCGAGTTAACTGATGTGTCACATGTCAAAATCTTGTCGAGCAGAGAGGTTAAGTTTTAGTAATGGACCGCAAATTGTTATGATCCCTATAAGCAGTTTAAAAATTAAGTCACTTGTAGTTGTATAGGTAATACATTTATTTATTAAAAATTAAAACAAACTGTACAACATTCTAATACCTAATAATTACTTATAAATTAACATGTGTAGGTAAAACTCATCTATCATCGTGACTATCATCGTTGTACCAGTTTTTGGTCACTTTTGCTGGAAAGCGAATTGCAGAATAGTCTTGAGTTCTTTTTGGAATTGAAGAACTATAAATATTTTCTTTCTCATCGCCGTCATGTTCATGCTCTTTCGAACTTTCCTCTGAATAATCATGATATTCATGATCAGGATAGTGTTGAGTATAATACTTTTGATACCAGTCATCTTGATTTTCATTTGGCTTTTCATCCTTATGTAGTTTCGGGGAATGTATGCTTGTATATTCATTTTTTTCTCGATAATCTACTAGAGGTTTAAAATCTGGTACAGAATCATATTCTTCTTCATAATTTTTATACCAAGGAGGATTACTTTCCCTATCTGGAACCATTTTCATCGGTTTATCTTTTATAGGTTTCTTTGTTTTTAGTTCATATTTTTTGTCGTACATATTATTTATGAATCTAATAGCAGAGTGCATTTTATCTTCTTCCGGTTTATTTACTTCAGTTGGCACGGGAGGATCAAACTTGGTATCACTAACTGCTTTTAATTGTGGGGGATCATAATGGTTAGTAGAGTGTCCATTCATTTTATAAACACTCAGATCTGGTGTCTGGGAGGGATATACGTGCATTTTTATTATCTTCGATAATCTATCAAAAGCATCGATTAAATCTGCATCAACTACTTTTGCGTCTGGTGGACTAGAATGTTCATCATGTGTAGAGATATCAACATTCAATTCCGGATTAGCCAGATGGCCCAGATGCTTCTCATTTTGGCTATTTGTTTGTTTTATTTCTGCAACATTTGGCCCCTTGAGCTTTTGTTCATTATGATTATGATCCGTCATAAATTCTGACAAGGTGTCAAAATCAACAGGTGTTTGGTTTTCTGGTGTAGTTTGGTGGTGTTGTGTAGTTTCGGGTGGACTGTAGGAATACGCTATTTCTTTACCAATACGAAAACCTTCGTTTTCCGACGTCGACAGGATTTGCGGCTCTTTACTAAAATAATCAAATACATGAAAACTGGGTACATCAGGTAACTTATATGTTTCAGCTGCAGGTAATATTTTGATAGCCACAGCTTTACCTTGGTGGTATCCAATCCCTTGACCTTCAAATGGTTTATTCTTCCCGTTCTTTTTTTTAGTTTCTGTCTTCTTAGGAGGGCTTTCATCTGCTTGGCCGCTATCCGAATCAGCGTCGCAGTACATTTTGTTCAATTTTTGTGTATCCTTATCTGACAGTCCTACTCTTTGACCGATTTCAGCACCACCCTGGAAAAATAAATGAACCATTGTAATTGATCAGTTTTGCCTTCACCTTTGAACCTACATTATTAGGTAGGTCAATGTTTTGTCAAGAACTGATCAGTACATTAATAACCATTGAAATAAGGAAAAAATAAACTTGGCTTGAACATCCAACACAAGATATTTTTGCAAAAATCTCAATCACCTTTTTTGGAACAATCGTGTCCTGACCGTTGGAGGAGAAAGCTCGTCGGCTGTAATGCAGGACACTGTCGTAGTCGTACCCCACGCCGAAGTCTGACACCGAGAACGAGTTGTATTTGCGAAAGTTATGCCTCGCCGCTGCAAACAAACAAAATATATCGACTAAGAAGCGAACACAGTTTGGAAGATTGATTTCTCGACTACAAAAATGTACCGACTTAGTTTCTGTTCACATACAAAGAAACTTTCAAAAGAAATCGAATTTACTTCACACCGTAATTTTATTGCTTAGACAGGCGGTGGGTTAATTGACATTCGCATTGTGTAGTGTTCGTGACAGGCTTCTACCTCTTTTACCTAACGGTCGCTGACTTTAGCACCTAGATAGGTATGTAACAAAATCGTAAGTGTTTATGGAATTAGTATGCAGCGCAGTATTCTGATAAGTCGCTTACGTTGTACTATGTTGGCCCAAACAATGTTGACATAGTCATCTCTATCGGGGCTGCTCTGCATGTGGTAGAAACCAAGAGTATGCAGCAGCTCATGAACGACTGTGCCGTGTCGGAAGCAACCGCGGCCGACCGGATGCCGACCTGACAAGTTCAGCACTTGATACCCGCCTTGGTAGCCCACTTGAGAGAAACAACCTCGTCGATTTCCCTGCAACAGAAAAAACAGGTGCTTCGAAAAAGTTCCGTTCTTGCAAAACAGTTTGGTTTTATAATGTCCTATGAGATTTCGTTACAGATGGTTACCTACATATCTATAAGTATATATACGTAGGTAGCTACGTATATAGGTACGATACGATTTGAAATTTTGAATCTTTAAAACTTCTTTTTCTTTAGAATTAAAGCTGGCAAATGTGACATCTTCATTTAGGTACTAAGTATACAACTACTTCAACAATTCAAACGTTCACTTTCAATTGCACTCGAACTGCAATAATTAACTTGTGCCAACCAGTCGCAAACAACGAGTGCCATTGGTGCCGATTCTCTTGTCACAAAAATGCCTCTAGACTAAAAATCACCAAAATTTTGTTTATTCCTGTCAAACGACGATTTCCCATTCTGAAATAAATACTTAGACTAAAGTGACACAACTTACTATATTTTAGTTTGACAGCACTAAGATGGCACTAAGTTATTAATTTTGATTGTCTAACTAAATCTATCTGACTATTTAAATCGCGATTAAAAAGGTGTGGAATAAAATTAGTTGTCATGAACTAAAATTTACACCAACACCTCGACTTCAGGTGCAAAAAAAGTACTGTATCTTTTCCTTTCTTTTGCTTATACCTCGAAAATGGTGTTCTATCGCAAAAATAATGAAAATTTCGACCCCAAAACCCATAAACCCCTAAAACTCAACATGTAGGTAATAATTTTCCATACAAAAAGTGAAAAATGCCATAAAAACACGTTAAGGCTTGCCGCCCCGCGCACCTCAGGCTCTAAAAAAAATCACGGGGTAGGGCAAACAAGTACCACATGGAGTCGCGATTGTCAAAATCAATTTTACTTGTGTCAAAATTATTTTTAATTTTATGTTTTTTTTTTTGCAAAATAGCTTTAAGATTCTCATAGCCAAAAGTAAGGAATTTTAGTGATAGTTTAGTTCGGTGTACAATACAAGAGAATCGGCACCATTATAAAATAAGCTAAAGTGCAAAAAAAGTAGGTAGGTACCTGTATGACGACAGCATCACGGTCTCCTTTCTTGTACCGACGGAATTTGACACAGGACGCGAGTGCAAGATCCTCTATTCCACTTTCAATAGCTTGCACTTGATCGCTACCTGAAAAATAATAATTATGAGATCCTTATTAATTCTATCATTATGCTGCTGGAAATTATTCTAAAGAAAATTCCGGCTCTCCACTACACATTAGAGAAGTGCAATCGTGGTCGAAGAAATTAACTGTTGTTGCTTATGACGGTCGAACGAAAGCTGTCTAATTTCCCAGGCAAGTTTGCCTGGGAAATTAGACAGCTTTCGTTCGACCGTCTGAACCAGGCCAAATATCCTTGGGATTGTACAGCTTCCAGAAAAAGACGACCCACTGACCAAAATCTCGGTATGTAAGTACGGAATCTTTAATACATCGAAAAACACGTTATAGTTACTTACTGAAATGTTCTACTTGAATGTAGACGATGACTTCATTATTAGGCCACCTCTTTGCTCCATCTCTGATGCCGTTCCTAGCGAGGCCCTCGGCGACATTCTCGACGATAAGCCTCCGCTGGCGCTCGTTAAGGATCAGGTCACCCTCGAATTTGCCACTTTCCTCCCAGGCGTGGTCAGACACGACTTCGTCGTCATCATAGTCGACGTCGGGGTCTACGCCTTCTGTTACACGACATGAAGTGATAAAAGGGATATCAAAATCTATACAATAACAACATTATCCTAAGTACTTATCAAGTATACATTGACTGTCGGACTGAAACAACTTAATATTGATGTGAGTTGTTCCATTTCGACCCGCCGGATCTACCGCTAAACAACCCCGGATTTACACCTAGGCACACAAGGCACTGGCCTGCGTACCTACTTAGCATAGACTTCATTATTTCGGATGTTTATTTAAAGTAAGTACTTAAAATTAAAGTCAGACAAAAATTAGTAGAAAAAAATGTTTAAAATTTACAACATTAAGTAGTGCATTTTATTTACTAACTTTCCGAAACGACTTCGGAATGACGGAGCCTCAAAAGTCTCTAAGTCTGGGCCTGCCGCTAAATCTGATTCAGAAGTGGATCTGATATTAAATAGGGGACCGAATATATACATATACATATCCGTATCCGCTTAGATGAATATTTATAATTTTTATTTTTTTATAGCTTTTCAACTTGCATTCGCTGCTAGTGCTAGGTTTCAATAGTAGGTAAGTAAATTGAACGATTAATTATTGCGCAGACTAGACGTGATAAAAAAAACACCACAACAATTTAATTGCCCACTTTCATTTTCAACACTTTTTGAACCGGTCTTTTATACCTACTCGTAGAAATTAATGACAGTTTGCATAATTGCGTTATTCTACCTGTTAACCTCTGAACTTAAACCTCCTCAATAGTCGCTAGCTACGCTACAACGCCTACAACCGTAGTCGGAAGTTCGGAACTATGCCAACAATCATCTCGTAAAATACGCAACTGTGTAGTATCTAGATCTAGGCACCTACATAATGTTCTTTGTTCTTACATAATTATCCTAATTAGTTCCTAATTATTACTTATTACTCAGAATCATTTAAAGAAATTTCTGAAAATATCTGTTAACATCGCCGGTTTGAAACTGCGTACCTAATATAAATTGAAATCTATTGGTTGAGTAGTCGACAGTAGCCATAAGTAGGTATCACTTACTTTTCAAAGTTGGGCTCAGTTGCGACGTCTTCTTGAGGTGCTCCGCAAAATCCTCCAGTTCGTCATAGGTCATCGCCAAACACTTGACCGCACAGACGATTATGAGAACCACCGATAACTTTGTCCGTCCCATTATAACTATAAAATCTTCGCCTGCTTTCGATTAATATAAATAAATACATGCGATATTGATTTCGCTTTTTTGTAAACTTAGCTCACACGCTGTATCCGAAAAAAGTGTGTCATATTAACGGTATTGTGTTTATAAATATTTTGAATTCTTATTTATGTTAATGAATTTTAAGCCGCTGCTGGTTTACTCCAGTCCCGCGTGATTTTTTGTGTAGGACAAAACCCGCCGGGGTGGGGCGAGGTTTAATATAGCTTCGGATACGACCATTTCACAAGGTGTTAGGCCGCAACTGCGCCGGCGCTGGCGGCCGACGCTTGCGTCAGCGCGGGCGCTGGTGACAGCGGCAGCACTCCGCGCCACCACGCATAACTCGTGCAACACGGAGTTGCTACATTTACTGGCTCCAGTTATTCTTAACGTTTACGTCCTCCAACAATAACACCAACTTGCCATTTTTGTAATTGAAAGAGTGAAATAGTAAAGGGAAAGCCACAGTTGGCCGTTCCGGTGAAATAAGTATCGACATGAAATCGTATAAATTGTACCCTTTGTTGTAACAATATTTTTACACCAATAACTCCTGAAATAGTAGATAGGTAACCAAACCTAGATATTTTATAAGGTCTTACAAAAGGGTACATTATTCAAGAAGACCCTTTAAAGACTCTATTAAAAAAACACTAACTTTTAAACTCTTTTAAAATATATGATAACCATACTGAAGAGATGTAACGTATTTCACTAACTGAAGTAGATACAGAACAAGAGCCCGCTACATTCAACCGTTCCCACATCAAATGAAAGGGCAGAGAAGCTGCTGCTTGTTTGGGCTTAGCCTACACAACACACAGCTACACACCCACTTCAAACCACTGTAATCCAGCACGAATGTAGAATGCGTCAGTCGCTCCGCAGTTAAACACAAAGACACGTAAATCCTATCCACTTATTCAGTGATACCTATTGAAAGGAAACTAATAATGACTTTATCTTCATTAGAAGCATATCTCCTTGATATGGCAAACAGACAATACACATCATTACCTAGGACTCGGCTATGTTCTATGGACTAACTAACTTTCTGGAACATTAAGTTAACGAAGCCTGAAGCCGGTTCATTAATTAGTGGAAAGGTTTTTCTTCATTCCCTTATCCAATCACAATGTTGTAATTATTACGACTAATTCATCCGAGCAAAACAACAGATCACTCTTGATTAGTAGTTGGTGGACATTATACAATACAAATAAACTATTATCAATTCTTGCAAAGTGTTCTGCAATCTTCAATGCCATTGTCAAACGAAAATGCGTGTAATTTCAAGAATGCAATGCAAAAACTATCTGATATTTTATTTAAGTGTCCTTGTATGAAATGAGGTCGATTTCGTAAAGAAAATTGACCGTGACTATGACAAGTAATTACGATAAAAATAATAGTAAGATAATTTTATTGTTACAATTAATTTATTGGGAAAGTAATCCCTATTAATGCCGCTCGATAGCTAAGTACCAACACTTTCGAATAATAAGATTTAAATAAGTAGGATGTCAAAGTTTTGAAGCCCAGAATTTCAGCCAAAATGCCTGATGACCTCTCTGACTCTCTGTCTGTACCTATTAGGTACTTATATTATAGACTACCTACTTCTCCCAACATTTCTTTCAACTCTATAATTTTACTTTCCAACTTAGTTTACAATAGAATGCCTGTCTACGAGACAAGAAGAGGTTGCGCTAAATCTAAATTTGTTTGAATGCTATGCACCAATTGACGCACTCAGCCGAAACTGACACATTGCGAGTGACACTTGAATAGCAAGGTTGCTAAACCTTGTTGATAAAGCTTGTTTTTAACCGACTTAAAAAAAGGAGGAGGTTCTCAGTTCGTCGGTTTTTTTTAATGTATGTTCCCCGATTACTCGAAGGCGGCTGGACCGATTTGAAAAATTATTTTTGTTTGAAAGGGTATACCTACGTTCAAGTTGGTCCCATTGTCATTTGGTCACGATCTGATGATGGAATCTTAGAGAAATCGAGGGAACTCTTCAAATATTATAGGCACATCTATGGCGATTAGGGTATTTTTGATGAGCAGTTGACATTAGGCTATTGTAACTTAGATAAATTACAAACCAACCCATTAAAAAGTAAAAAAATAACTTTAATTTTGGAAGTCGGTGTCAAAAAACTAAAATACTGATCCAAAGACAGCGACTTCCGAAATGAAAGTTATTTTTCACTTTGAGTTTGGAAGTCGGTTGTATTTTTTGTAAAAAAGTTTTTTTTTTTTTAATAGCTTCTGGGAGTGGGTACACTAAGAACCTCTTCTCTGTAGCCTCCACCGACCGCCGCGCCTTTGGTCAACGAGGAAGTGAAAACCCAGTGGATGGTAGTAGGTACCTCACTATACATCAAGAATGAAACGCATTTATACAATCGAGCGTTTTATTTCACACTTAATTATACAACACTTTATTATTCTATTTATTAGGTTTATGACTAATCATTTATTTGTCAATCACAGCCACTTTGTCGCCATTATTATTGTCAATCAGTTCCTTATCATAGGTTTCTTCACAATACATTTTGTTTAACTTCGTTATATCGCTTTCAGATAATCCGAGTCTTTGTCCAATGGTCACATTTTCCTAGAAATATAAAATACTTGAGTGTTAGAAAAGTGTGTCAGATTATGTTCGATGTAGGTAGTCGTGGAACAAAGCTGTAGCATAGCACGCTATACACTATTGTACAATAATAAATCTCAACGCAATCTCGACTAATGTGTCGTGAAGTACTCTCCGATCTGAAAATTGAGTTATCCTCAATCCTGACTCATTGAGGTTGTTCTCACACCCCAAAATAGCTTTGGCTTCAAACAATTTTGGAAAATACTTGAGAGCTAGCAAATCAAAGTCCTTTTGGGTTTGCATGCACCTCCCACCCAGGATCGATATAATAATAACTATACCCTTTTAGATAGGTACATATGCTAAGACAAGTAGGTATCGTATCATAGTGAGTTCCATGTGACTGATTCAATAGGCATGAAATACATTACCTACAATATTCAGGAGTACTTTTTGTGTCCCATTCTTAGCATGAGTCAAGTGGTTAAATGAATACGTTGTTGTATGATGTATCATGCACTCAAGGAAACAGAAGAAAAAATCAAATGACACAGTATATGAACCGACTGGTTGATAGCAATAGGCCCCTATTCCATAACTGGCGAAATGTGGATGTACCCCTACTATAAGTAAAGGTCTGCCTAACCTTTCGGGGAAATGCAGGCGTGGTGTTATGTGTAAAAGATATCTAGTTTTAAATAATGTACCGTGTCAAACCGCTATGATGCGCAAAAGTATTTATTGCATGGCCCCAGTTGTTTATAATAAATTGCCAAGTGCATGGAAAGACTTGAAAACGTTGCAATTCAAACGTACACTTTTGTAAATTGTTAATAGATAAAGCGTATTACAGTGTAACTGAGTTTTGAACAGACAATTTTTATCAGACCACCTCGAATTTTTAATTAATTAATTATTGTTTTGCGTATGGAATATTTATGGTGTGTTGTCTATGACCTGGAATTTTGATGTTTGTTTGTATAATTATCTTTGGACCATGATTTGTATTTCTTGTATATACCTACTGTTACTGACAATTTGAATTTTTTAATGAATATTTGAATTGTAATAATTTTATTTAATGAGAATGACATAACTAATTTAATGTTCCAACAAGAGTTTAAGTTTTAACAATTTTATATAGGTAATGAAAATGTTTGCATGCCGAATGGTGAAATATGGCAGAACTCTGATGAAAACCTACTACTACCTACTTATGTATAACCCATATTTGCAAATAAATGCTATTCTATTCTATTCTAAAGATCAGAAAGTAATTTTACCTTTGTCGGGATAATGGTTCGATTGCCATTTACCGAGAATGCTTTCTCCGGGTAGTGCATTACACTCTCGTAGTCATACGGTACTCCGAAATCTGTCACTGTGTCATTGCTGTACTTTGCGAAATTATGTTCGTGACCTGTAAGATGTCAACATTACAACATTACTCCAATTTTACGGTTTGTTGAATAAAATGACCTGTACCTCATTTTTTAGGTTCGTCTAAAAAGCCTTAATTACTTTAAGTATCGACGGGACAAGCTACTCGTCATTATTTGATCAGCTGGGTACTAAGTGCTGAAGGTCTACAGTAGGTACCCGAGCAGCAGATACAAATATGGCACATTAAGACGCAGATATATGCCAGTGACCTTGAGTGGTTAGCTTGCGTGTTCTGTACTGAGTTCACGCAACGCGTCCTACATCCAGCCAGTAATAGAAGTCGCCCATCAACGAGCGCTGCCCCAATTAGACGCATTATTAATTTATTATACATGAAACAAAAGGTATTTCAATAAAACACGTATACTAAAATATCAATAATTAAATTATCTTTAAAATGGTGAAGGTTTCAGAAAAATACGCTAGATAGATTTTGCGTGATTCTCAGTTTTTTATCCGCATTAGACATAGCTTTACAAATTAATTTCACTATGTAATATGAACATAATCTAAAATATTCCTATAGTTATTAAAAAAATACTCTAATTTAACATATATTTTTTCCAAATCATTAACACTACTCGTTTAGACGGGATCCTCAGTATAAAATCATTACAAGTCGGTTATCGTCGCCTTAAGGCTTAGAAAGAGACTATTACACATGTATGAGTGACATTCTACAAACATACATACATTTGATAAAAAAGTTCTCACCAGGTTTAATGTTTTCCCACACGATAGCGACAAAGTCGTCCCTGTCGTAAGTGCTCTGCATGTGGTAGAAGCCGAGGGTGTGCAGCATTTCGTGTACCACGGTGCCGTGTTTGAAACAACCTTTGGCCAGGTTCAGCACTTGTCGAACTGCGCCCTCGTCATCAGGAATGCTGAAGCCCACGTTTGAGTAACAGCCACTCTTGTTACCCTAGAGAAAGTTATTTATGCATTTTTATATATTAGGTTCCAATAGACAATAGATAGTCCTTTTCATTTTCATGGACTGCAATTATATAACACAGAGAACACGAAAGGCATGAATGGTCTCCTTAGGAGATTATAGATTATGAAAACAATGAAATTTTATAAAAAATATTCACTTGTATATGAACGGCATGTTCCTCATCCTTGTCTCTTCGGCGGAACGTGAGACAGGACTTGTTGGCAAGGTCAGCTATAGCGTCCTCAATCTTCTGTACATGTTCCTCATCTGTTGCATAAAATAAAATCCATACTATAATCTATACTAATACTAACTTTTGCTCGCGGCTTCGCCCGCGTGGATGTCGGAAAATATCCCACGGGAACGTACTACCGATACCGGGACTACATACCTAATAACCGAGGAAAAGGTCATTGACTCCTACCGCTGCGCCCAAGTTAGGGTCAACCATAATTATTTTGTTACGCGTAATTTTGAATCTGTGATATCTTTTAAACCGTCAGGACATATTTTAATCTAAATTAAATGTTCAATTTAAGTAACAGTTTATTGGATAAGGATTAATATAATACCGGTCAAAATAGCTTCGGAAATAACAATGAAATTTTTATCAAATTCTGAAAGATAAAAATGGTTATTGTGAGTCATCGATAGACATATGCCATCGCGGACTTTTTTGTGGAACTTTTTAAGATGAACAATACTGTAGAACATCAATTTTATGTAATTTTTACGATTTCCGCGGCGCATGCCTATAAAGCTCCCAGTCGGCGTGATTTTTTCCGACATCTGCAACAATAATCGTCAAATTTCAACCAATTTAAACAAAACTTTAATTAATTATACACTAAAACCTTCCGCATGAATCACTCCGTCCATTAGTGAAAACCGTTTGAAAATCCGTTCAATAGTTTTTGAGTTTATCGCGTTCAGACAAACAGACAGACAGACAGACGCGGCGGGGGACTTTGTTTTATAACATGTCAGGATGTAAGGATAAGGATAACAAAGCTGAAGAGTTTATTTGATTGAAAGCACTAATCTCTGAAACTAACAGTCGAATTGTTTTTTTTTTTTTGCATTTGATAGCCCAATTCTTGAGGAAGGTTATATAGGCTAACATCACGCTACGGCCCTTGGGAGCAGAACAAGAAGAAAAAAAGTCAGGAAGAACGCTAAGCAAAAGCGAAGTAAGCCCACGTACGCACGGACGTAATAAGGGCGCTCGAGTTGAAAATCCAACAAATCCAACGCGCTGGGACGAGAGTGCGTCCCAGTGCGTTGGATTCTCAACGCTCGGCTTAACACCGAGAGTTGAAAATCCAGTGCGCGATAACATCCTGCCGCGATTTTATTACGTCCGTAGGAACGTCGGCTAATAGCGCGAGCGGGCGATGTGCTGCGACGCTGTGGGTCGGGGGCACAAGTAATTTCACGCGGACGAAGTCGCGGGCAGAAGCTAGTAACGTAAGTAACTCTGTCTGTCTGTCTGTCTTTCACCTTTTCACGCCATAACGGCTGAATGGATTTCGATTAAATTTGGTACAGTGGTAGACCATGTCCTGGGTACCTTAGGACATAGGATACTTTTATCCTGGTGGTATAATTTCCGAACTCCACGCGGGCAAAAGCTAGTAGTCATATAAAATTAGATATTTGAAGACCAGCCAGAAAGGAAATCGATGACAATTTTTTTGGAAAATCTGTTGCGGTACAAACTATAAAAAGTGTAAAACTGTTTATGCGGTTGTAAAACCAAAAATTTATCATTTAGCACGAATTTTATTGATGACACACCTATGTGAGTATGATTATAACAATGAAAGTAGTGTTCCAATGACCAATGTTAGACAATAACTCAATTTTGTTATTCATATATAATTACTAATATTACTAACCCCAATTAGTAATGCTACTTACCTATACTTAATGTTTACTCCGTTAGAGAAATTTAGTCCCGTGCTCCCGTGCAGTGCTCTTTTTCATAAAAAAACTAATCCCTTTGGGCCCTGGTTGAGGATTGCTTCTCAAAAGATTTTTCGATAAGTAAATTATCGCCATCATTAACACGTTTAGTGCCGGGAGCCCTCCAGGAGGACTCATTTAAAATGAAGGTTTTTCTTAGCGAATACAGCATTATAAACCGTGAAAATAAAACCTAATGTATATTTTTACAAGATTTATTAGTATGTAATATGCGCTAGTTTTAAAATCCAAGCATTTAAAATTTTTCTGTTCACAGGTACAAATATTCACAAAAAAATTAAAAGGTTGGAAACTACTTATAGCGATAAGACCCCCTGAAAACACAATTTTACTTCGTTTTACAGTGTTTTATAACACGGTTTTAAAACTAATGCCATTGACCGTCCGCGATGGTTAACTTTAGCGCAAACGTAATGCCGGTAACCCTCCCGGAGGGTTCACTTCCAATATGTATGGCGGCATTGCGTATGAGTTCTATGAAAAGTGGGATGGATAAAAAATACGTTTGAAGTAAAACTGACAGGAGAGAAGTGTGTGGACTTGAAAGTGCCCAAATTCGATGATATGATCAAGGTACAGGAAAAATTTATTTATAGTTAGGTAATAGATAGCCCAAGAAAAGAAAATTGGGGTGTTTAGGAAGAAAAGCCTTTATTCAGCATTTTATGATGTATTCATATACGTAGGTCCAGATTGCTATTGCCTTCAAAAACTAACATCCAGTTGAAATTCCATAGAAATCAAAATGATACCAACATAGGGCTATGGTCTCAAAGGCATTGTAGGTACACAATGTTTTCGTTAGTGCTACGTGATCAACGTCATTGTTAGTAGCAGCCTGCAGCGTCCACTAGGTAGGTAGGCACTTAGTATTCGCGTCGTCCGCGTCGTTTGTGAATAACGGAGCGGTTACCTACTCCGTTACTCCGTCATTGTGTGTGGTTTTGAGTGATAACCGAATCACATACAGGAATCTCTAGGAAAGTTTCTATATATGGATGTTAGACAAAAAGAACATATTCATTCGACGGCAATGTCTACATCCAAGATGGACGATGACATCTCATTCAATCGATTAAGCAATCGTAATAGTATGAGCGTATCTTAAATATAATGTCAATGCGGGCAGACTGGATAGGGACTAACAGGGTAGTGTGTCAAACCTTGGAGGGGAAGAAAACTGTGATAAAACTCTCTTGACAAGTAAAACCACGACAACAATTTTATCGGGTGAAAAGATTATAGGACTTGTGACGATATATTCTACGAAAAAAAACAATTAAATTCTTGAACTAAGTACCTACCTATGATGCAAATAACAAACCAAAGTCATCCTCTTCGATGTAATACACGACTGTGCGGTTCGGCCAGCGCTTGGCAACATCCCGCAGTCCGTTGCGACTGTCAGGGTCTGAGGCCTCGATTATTGCTTCTCGCTGGAACTTCGTCAGCAGCATGTCACCCTCGAAATAATCTCCGAACTCACCTAAAGCAGGGACATATACTTACTGCGATTTATTTTGTATTGTAATTGTCAAAAAAAAGTTACAATAAGAAAGACTACACGGCAAAAGGGTGCATGGTAATGGGATCATTGTAGCTCAGCAGATTTTCATCGAAAAATATTATAGTACCAACGAGGAATGCGGGTTGACGCATACAATCACAACTCATGTATGCGGAGCAGATCCACAATCTCTGCACCCATATCCGCTTGACAGGGAAAGCATCATCGTTCGAGCTCTGATGCAAGTTCAGTTAACTTAGCGGGCATAACATTAGTGTCTTGTAGCCTTGACTAATGTTACAAAGAACATTAAAATTAGTGCATAGGAAAAACGTGAAGATAATTCTTGATAGTTACCATCGTTCTCGAGATCCTCGTCCTCCCAAAGTGGTGCAGCTGTAGAAGTAACTAGGATTGTACTTAAAATGATCAACATGATATTAAGAAATAGTTCCATATTACAATTCTTTGGTTACGGTTCGACCGCCAACTCATATGAACCACTAACGCACTGAACATCGTCACATTTCTCCTCGCCTTTTTAAACAAGTGCTGCTCCTACTCACAGTAGCTTAACAACGGGACATCACAATCGATCACCTAATTAGATAGTCAGGTTATCTTTTAACGCGTTTACTTACGAAATGGAGTGGTTTTTATTTCGCCACTTGAATTATCTCTAAAGAACCCTGGGGCGCTCTCATCAGGACACTGTTAAGTTTGAAGTACCTATGTATTTTATTAGATAGCTGCAAAATAAAGGTCAACGGTTATTCAGCACCTCATAGAAATAGGTAGTCATCTGGCATTAGGTAGGTATCTAAATTAGGGTTTTTTTTTTGTTAGTAGATTATTAGGGGTTTTTGAAGTGAAAACTTATTTAGGCACGTTGGGCATTTTTTAGATGGGATAAACAATTGAACTCGCGACACCGTTACCGACACCTCATTTTTGTAAACGCGATTGTGTTCTTTATTTATATTACGTTACGGATTCTATTCTAAGCAAGAACTTTTACTTTAAAGGTTTTTTTTTATTTTATTTTGTAATCGCTATTGTTCTCTTTATTTTGAAAAGGTTACGGACCAATGTTCTATACAAGTATTTTTCTTCCACCAAGGTGATCTTGTTCAAGTTTTCACTTCTGTCGGCACTCCCGGAGTGCCACTGTTTTTTGTTCTCGCGCTAAATTGGAGTGCGAAAGCAAGATCTAGATGGAACGAGCGCAAACAAAGATGCCTTAGGTACCTACTTTGCAGGTTGACAATAGGTTAACAGTAGAAAGGGAAACCTCTCAGGAGACTCTGGCAGGGATCCACCCTTTGACTATGCAGAAAATGAAGGTTGAAAATGATCAATTAGGTATCATATTATTTTGCGATTATTGTTTACGGTACCTACTACGGTTTTACTCACGTAGCAAGTTCAGTCTGTTTTCCTGCCACCTGCCACTAGTGGTAGGTACATAGTGAATAATGTGCTAGGTCGCAAGTTCATAGGCGTACCCAAAGAACTTTTATTTAAAAGATGCGACGGTTGGTTATGTAGATAAACCTAGTTACCTATACTTTACATATACTAGGTATGTAAATTGCTGAAGGGATTTGAATGGAACTTTACAGTTATGTAAAAATTATAGAAATATATAGGTAGCTCCTATATTTCTTCTTGATTTAGACATTAAGTACTGTGTAGGCAGTTGTATAGTTCGGTAGGTTTCAAATTTATTGTGGACCTACTTAAAAAGCAAAGTTCTCTTGGTTGAATGTTTTTTTTTTAATGTTTTTTGCCAAGTATAAGTAGGTAATAGATAGGCGACTTGAAAAAGTGTACGCATATCTACTGGAGGAGCTACACCGGATTTATTTATAGGTAATAGGTATCCTTTGAAACAAGCCCAGAAGTTGTTACGAGGTGGCCTGAATTCATAGTTTCGGCCTACTTTCATACGTTCCAGAGCTCTCGCTGTAAATCTATTACCTACGTAGGTATAGTTGGTCAGAGATGTTCAACGCAAGAATTTGATTCTATGGTGCGTGCAGTATTTAAACCGAATCCGACATGGCTTTAATAGTTTTAATTTAAAAAGCCGTGAAGTCATAAATCGTTATTCGTTTTTAAATAGCACATCCTGCCAACAATATGGATTATTCACACCCAGACGAATATCAACGCCTTGTAGTGATTGTATGTGATGTGTATCAGATTGGTTATAAAGCGACCCAATTACAATATCGGAAGTACAATAAAAAGACAGTAGGATATCGTGAGGGTTATAGCTACAGCACAAAACTTGCAGTGCTGCGTTTAAATTGCCACTCACCACTGGTTTTCCGCTCATGAAAAATTTATGACAAATCAAAATTTATGATAAATACTTTCAGCGAAAACTATGTCATAAAAATGTGTAGTCCGTTTTCTCCTTTGTAGCCTAGCCTTTGCTTTGGTCGCCCCCATGTTGATGGTAGGTACCTACTTTAAAAAATTTCATCACGGCATAGGTACCTACCACCTACTGCGTGGAGTAGGTAACCCTGAGTTGAGACTCTGACACGCAAAGTTTTCGATTGCGCATAATCTGGGTGTTAGTGGCGGTAATAATCAAAGAACAAAATGCAAGCTAAATTCAGTGACACATGGTGCGGTGGTGAAACCTCACTTGTTCGCCACACGGTGCGGTGGGTGCTGCACAGCTTGACAAATACCCCTTTATGGATTTTTTTAAGGACACTCAATTCATTACATTCTGTCACGTACTGTTAACATAGATGCGTTGCTAACTACTTACTACGGGCTAACTGAATCTGTTCTCAAATACGGTGTTATCTTTTGGGGTAACTCAACTGACAAAGAATAAGTTGCGTTTAAAGCACAAAGAGATGCCTCAGAGCCATGTTCAAGTTAAAAACTACCAATAGTTGTAAGCCCTATTTCATACGCTATAAAATATTGACATTGGCATCTCTTTATATTCTGGAATCAGTAATGTTTATTAGATAATTATAATAGTAATTTATTTTCGCGTACTATGGCAGATTAATTTCCCAGAAACAGGCGTGATCAAAGTCAGCTCTGTCTGCATAGTAGTAGGACTGCACTTATGCGCAAGAGTGTTTTTTGCATGGCCCCCATCATTTATAATAAGTTACCAAAAAGTTGAAGGGAGCTTAATAATATACAATTGAAGAAACAACTAAAGTAATTTCTAACCGCCAAAGCATATTATAATACTATGGAATTTCTGACAGAACCATTTATTTTGACATACCTACTTAGATTTTTATTGTTATCTATTGCATAGCTTTTATCGCGGGTTTTGAGCGCGGCGACCGAATCAAGAAATTCCGTAACGAAAATAAAACCTAACACCCCACTCCGCCTACCATGTAATGACGGATAACCATGTAACTACGTTCCCATGTTATCCGTCATGTCGAACGTAATTTTTGTTTTATGTCATCATCCGTCATCATCTCAAGTGTTGCGTTGACAAATAGCAAGTATGGAGGTTACAAATGCTATGCAATAGCTTTTATTTACTTTTGACTTTTATAATTTATTGTTGTTTGCTAAATTCAAGGTACATTAATGATATTGACTTGATTACCAAAATGATAAACAATCGTAATTATTAATATTTGCACGCCGTAATATGTGGCAAACATGTCTGAACCTGTACTTTTTTTAATGTTATCTTGCATGCACGTTTTTATTTCTGTATGTGTACACATGTTTGAGCAAATAAATACATCTTATCTTATCTATTAATTTAGTAAAATCTAACCTTTCCAAGTCAGGGTGCCCAAATTTTTCTTTTCTGCATTGCATTTCTGCATTTTCTTTTCTTGCATTCTCTTAGTAAAATCACAATCAAAACTTCACCTATCCCGGTTCAGCTCCAATTTTCGGGCTCGCTTCGCTCGTCTTCTTGGCTCAGTCATGACGTGCCAGCAGCTGCCGCATATTTCTGTTTTGTGCTCGTGATTAGATTATATTTAAATCTATTATTTTATTTTATTGTTCTCATCTTTTATGCACGTGTTTCTGTGACAAATTAGTAGATTGTCTGCCAAGGGAGCAAAGAACTGTTTTTAAGGCGAGCAGCGAGGGATTCAAAGTACGTCACTCGAGCTTAAAATAGTGTTGCTCCCGAGGTGAACACTCTACTTTTTATCACCCTCTACGACAAAAAAAAACGTGCTATTTGACCCCCCATCAGGAACGAAGTTCCTTCTCAAGTAAGATTTTTTTTATCGCAGCTGCCATCTTGGATTTACATTTTGACCTCACTATCGGTTATAGCACCCTCGAAAACTATGAAAACGACACCCATGACGAAAAATTTTCAAATTTCCGCTGCCGTCATCTTGGATTTACATTTTGACCTCACTATCGGCTTTAGCAACCTCGAAAACTATGAAAACGACACCCATGAAGAAAAACTTGAAAATTTTCGCAGCCGCCATCTTGGATTTTCATTTTGACCTCTCTATCGGTTTTAGCACCCTTAAAAACCATGAAAATGATACCCATGACGCAAAATTTGAAAATTTTCAGAGCCGCCATCTTGGATTTACATTTTGACATCACTATCGGCTTTAGCACCCTCGAAAACTATGAAAACGACACCAATGACGAAAAATTTTAAAATTTTCTAAGCCACCATCTTGGATTTTCATTTTGACCAAATTCACACTTTCTTTCTCTCTTGCCAGCCTGTTACTTGTTCATACAATGTTTGTGTTTGATGTTTTTGGTAATTGGAACTTTTACTAACAATATCATTATTCCAAATTCAATTCACTTTTAATCCCTAGGGATAAAAAAACACGTAAACAGGGATTAAAATAGCTTTTTAAGCTATTTTAGTCCCTGTTTACGAAGAACGAACTAGCTCTTTTTGAATAGATGTACCTATAGATGTGATAAAATAGTAGATTATTAACCAAGGGGATAAAGCAGTGTCTTCTGTCGCGGGTGACGATTTAAATCGCGAGCGTAACGAAGGACTCGAGGTTTACTCCCGAGCGTAGCGAGGGTGTTAAAAACTTAAATACACAAGCGAAGCGAGGGATTTAAGACGAGTCCTGAGTGTAGCGAGGGATTTAAGTTCACCTAAGACTAAGACAGCTTTATCACCGAGGAAAATACTCTACTACTCGTACCATTTGCGAAAAAATTAACACAATAATAATATGAGATGAGCATTTATTAAAAATAATGACAATTAAAAGTAAAAGTTAATATTCGAAACATTGGTCCAATTATTGATAGAGAGAGTTACATTTTTGTTAGGTACATTTATTGTTGATGAGTTGATTTGAGTATTTCTCTGTTCTTGCGTCTGAGGAACTTGCGTTTCATTGTAGATAGTATACGTTGGAGATAGTGGTGGTGGTGCATCGTGAGTTACGGACGAAGATAAGATGCCGGAAGTTGATGGTTGTGGCTCTGATGGAATAAGTTTTATATTTTTGTTAATTTGACTGCTTAATATGGTTTTATTCGCCATTGAGCTTTCGATATAACCCTCAGATACTCTATCAGAGCTCCAACCACCGTGTCTTTTTACTGACGTAATATCCGCCCCTGAATCCGCCAAGAAAGTCGTCGAAGTTCTTCTAAAGCAGTGACCGGTGTAGAGTTCAACATGTTTAAGTTTTAAATATTTAGCAATTTCCTTTGGCATATTGCTAATTTTATTTTTGCCGATGGCTTGTCGA
This sequence comes from Agrochola litura, assembly GCA_949152395.1. Taxonomy (NCBI): domain Eukaryota; kingdom Metazoa; phylum Arthropoda; class Insecta; order Lepidoptera; family Noctuidae; genus Agrochola; species Agrochola litura. The sequence continues at coordinate 16,082,331 of OX424493.1, forward strand.
GTACATTTCCCATTCCGATAATTTATAAAAAATCTATTGTTTTCCATGTTGGTGGGACGTAATGCTTGGTATTTATGAATGATTTTAGTATATTGTCCTTGTACAATAAATGACCGATTTTTCTTTGTCTTAGTTTCCTTTACATTAATCAGCAGTAACTCATTGGAATGATTTTCAACGTTCTCCACCTTTAAGTTTACAAGTTCACATCCGCGGCAAGCACCATTGAGTCCAAAAATTAAGGCCACCTATAACAAAGATAAAAAACAGGTAAATATATAGAATAATTACCATTACTAAGATACGAAATATTCATAGTTAAATCATGTATACTTACTTTTGTGGCCAGAAAAATTTCGTCAGGAGCTTCATTAAGAAATTTTTCCACATTTTGAGTCGTAAAAATTTTAGACTTCTTTGCGCAATGCCCTTCTGATTTTCTTTTAAAAAAAGCCAGTAATTTCGTGAATCTATTTATTTCAATGCTGTGTTTGATGCTTATTGTAGCTTTCAGTTTTGAGTATATGCACCAAAGTGTATTTGGATTCTTTGTCCTGGATAAATAATCAAAATAGACAAGTACTGATTCTGAAATTAATAGACCTTTCGCACTTCTCCACGTTGAAAATTCTTCATAAGTTTTTAAATAATTTTCCTTGGATTTTGTTGGAAGCAAATTATTTATAATTGCAGCAGCATTTGCACTGATGGAATCCGACAATTCACTGTCACTGTCGCTTTGATTTAACATCGTAACGTATTTTTAGAACATTAACTTATTTATAAAAATAAATTAAAATAAACTTAACGTTTATGTATTTGAAGAAAACAAAAACGCGGCAAATTCCTAGACTAATATTTTTTTGTCGGAAAAGCAAAGGCATCAAGCTCATACGGCCTCGTCGGTTTTCGTAATTTTATTTAACCCTAGATAGATAACCTACGTCGAAACGACGTACTCGATTTTGAAAAATCGATATAACTCGTTTGTTTTTCGCGTCACTAAACTGCCCGTTCCCGCCAACTCAGTCGGCCGTCGGAGCTTGCAGGACACAACCGTATCGCTCTGGTAAGTGCAATACTTTCGTCAATATTTACCTACCGTACGTCGAAGTGACGTATGGTTATCTTTAGAATCAGTTTTTAGATTTTTGGGAAAATGTGTTATTTTCTTTTTTGAGAATAAATGTACATGTTTTTTATTAGTTTTTTTACTTGTTATAGGCCACGATAAAAATAACATAATGACGTCACGAAATCGTGCAGACGATGCAGAAATCAGTCGGTTGTTAGAACAAAACCAAGCAAAATGGTGTTTGTTCTATCATCGTGTGATGAAGAGGGCACTGTTCATCCTACGACCAGCAAGCCAAATATGATTCATTTTTATAATGAAACAAAAGGGGGAGTCGACACTTTCGACCAAATGTGCTCGACGATGTCGTGCAGCCGCAAAACAAACCGGTGGCCCATGGCTATGTTTTATGGGATCTTGAATATGGCATTTATAAACGCATACATTATTTACTGTGACAATGTCCTATGCAAGAATGAAAAACCGCTGGGACGTAGAGATTTCATGAAGAAACTCAGCAGTAGCTTGATGACCCCATGGCTGGAGACAAGGCAGCAAATGCTGACTTTGCCGACTAATATAAAAGAAAAAAATAGTGGTATATTGCCTCTTTTTGGCAATATACCACTATTTTTTTTCACTATTATTTCAAGCCGAACCTCCCACGCAACGTGAAGGTGTACCTGAGCCAAAGAAGAGAAAATATTGTGCCTTTTGTCCATCATAAATTAGATGGATGACAAAGTCTTTGTGCGACAGCTGCAAAAATCCCATTTGTGGAGAGCACAAGTCCAGCGCCTGTCCTAAGTGCCTTAGTGACCAAAATTAATAAAAATTATTATTTACTTAGGTTTTTTATATTATAGAGTTTACATAAGGTTGATTTTGAAAAGTTTTAATAGTAAATTATAAGACTAACGGAGAGTTTCCTAATTGTTTAAGTTTTGTAAAGTAAGAAGTACCTCGTTTTGTTCTCAATTTTTTTTTCTTATAAACATATAAATAAACTCAAATGTTTTTCATTTACTCACAATAAAATGACATACTAAAAGACATAATATCACATTCATAAACCTAGTATATACATAATCCAAAATATGCTCACTTAAACATTCGCGTCGAGTCGACGTATGGTTATCTTTAGTGTACAGTGAAATATGGTTATCTATCTAGGGTTAATAATCATCACTGCATAATAAATGCGTATTCCTTTTTCAAAAAGATGTATAATGCTTTATATACAAACTCAATGGTGTAAACACAGATGTAGTTCAGTATAAATTTCGGTAAGTATTCCAAATTTATATCACATTCTCCCCCTAGAGGATGAATGAAATTCAGTACAATTTTCTTTCCCTGTTTTTAACAGATTAAAAATGACTATTGTTATGTTCGCTTTTTGTGGCATAGAATGTCACTTTTTTGAGCAAGTGGTACGAAAAAACTTATTTTTCTTTCTTCTTTCGCTTTGATAAAACCGGATCCGAGTCAGAATGCTCCAAATAACACCCCCTCCACCCTCTTTGAAAGGTAGTTTTCAAAATGAAGGTTTTCGATCTTGATAATTTATTTAGATAAATAAGTATTCGGGCCTTTTCTTTTAGTTTAGACAGGCTGAAATTTAGAGCTTTTGCTAAAAAAAAACCAAACAAACAAATGATAATTAAACATAAATAAATTAAAACATTTTTCATAATGTTTTTATGTTATTTCTTTTAAAAAAAAACCTTTTTTTTTCGATTTTTTTGGCCTAAAGGAAGAAGTATATCATGGTTAATATATTGCCAATGAATTAAATTTCAGTCTATAGATCAAAGGAATAAGATTTTTCAAATAAACTGTGTCCTCCCTTAAACTTTATTACCCTTTTCCACCCCGTTAGGAGATGCTTTCGAAAAACCTTAAAACATATACTTTTTCACTCACTGAAGGATCATGTAGGTTACCGTCTGAAATTGTATTTTCACTCCTCTTGCTCAAAAAGGCCGTCATTGTAGAGTACCAGAGCGGGGAAAAAATTGCATTTCTTGCTCTAGGGGAAAAAGTATTTTTTTTTTAAATTTTTGTCTTTTCCAACGAGAATTGAAAAACGAAAAAGTCTTTATTCTTTTGTAGAATAATCATGAGTATGGACTCGACTTATTACTTGTTCACAAAAAAAGAAGAACATTATATTTTTGAAAATGGAACTAAATGCGGCTATCTCTTGGGTAGAATGCGAGCATTGCGTTGCGGCTACAGAAGAAATAAAAAAGGCATTGGCGCGAAATCTTTAGAATTTTTCTCTAATTTAATGCTTTAAACAATTTTATTTAAATTTTCGATTTCTGACATTCGACATAATTAATGAATCGAGTCGATCAAAATTGAAAAAAAAAAATCGTTTGGCATAATTGTTTTCGCACATCATAACAATAAAAAAAAAAATGGTCGGCGATTTTTAACACAAATTGAGTAGTGGTAATGAATATTACGTGTTATTGGACCTGTGTTCGTATATTACGTTAAGATCTGGGCATTTTCTAGTTGCGTATAATATTTATAATAATATTTGTCACATTTTAAATCGTATCTACATGTGCATGTGTAATATTTGTGAAAAGTTAAAATGTAAACTTGCACGATTGGCGCGAAACTTCGACTTAGGATATCAAAAACTTAATTACCACTACTTTTAACTTGAACAATGGATGAACTCGTCAAATAATTAAATGATGTAGTATTCACTGCCCCTGTGTTTGGATGTTCGAAATCCCCAATTTTTATGTTTTTAGCCTCGACCTCGACTGTCATCAAAATGGCGATAATCGCATATACAGATTTGAATTTTTTAAAGGTAAATTAATATTGTATTGGATTATTTTATTTTCTCGCAATCGTAGTGAAAAGTAGAGTGTAACACACGGCGCTAAAACCCATTATAACTCGGTTTCTATTTACTCCCTCGCTAAAGCTCGGGAGTAAAACTACCTCGTTACAATGGGTTATTATAGCCCCTCGTATAACAGTCTACTATTTCAGAAAAGAATCACACAGATTTGAGTGAACCTGTCCAATCAGTGCAAGCATTTGTCAGCAATTTGAGCTCAACAACTCGACGAACAATATCAAAGAAAGGACATTTGAGTAGGCCGCATAAAGTACTCAAACTGCCAGACTATAATTATTAGTACTGAGCTGAGTGAGTTTCGAGTTAATCCGACGGCATTAAAAATTTTCCTTACTAACTTTGACACCCCTAAATCCCAGCCCCGGATCTAGAGGGGGGGGGGGGGGGGGGGGGGCAAGCCGGGGCCCGTGCCCCGGGCGCCAACTTCAGGGGGCGACAAATTCAAGCGTATAGGCAGACAAGTGCACCACCCAGCACACAGCAACTTTGCAATAAATGAGACGCGCAGCACATTTATAATCTTTTTTCGCCGCTGTTGAATTGGCGCATTATCGTTCGATACAATTTGATTAATATGTTGCTGCCAAAATTTAAATTTTGAGAAAATTTTATTTTCGCGGGGGCTAACTTAGCGCATCCCCATAAAAGATTGGCGAGGGGCGGCAGACGGCAGTTTTTACCCCGCCTCAAAAAAATTCTAGATCCGGGGCTGCTAAATTCTCTGTGAAGGGTTGTTTTAATAAACCACAACATACATTGACACTTGTCAATCTTTGTTATTTACTGAGACATACAAATAAACTGAGATAAATATTGCCAAGTTTCAAGTTACCCAAAGGAATAAGTTTTTCATATGCCCAAACTGTATCCCGTTTTTTCACCCCCACAGGGGTTTAATTTTTTAAATTAGTTTGGATTGTTTCCATAACTTGACTCAAAGATTATTCATACAACCCGACCCCCTTTTCACCCCGATAGCGGTAGATTTTTGAAAAACCCTGATACACGTTATTCTTTATTTTTGGTTTATGTACAAATACTGAGCTTCGAGTTAATCGGAACGCGCGTTAAAATTCATCCATGCTTTACTTAGTTATCTATACGTGGCAAGTTTATTAACTCAAGGAATAAGATTTTTCATACAACCAAAATAGTATTTAGAAAAAAATAAAATTTTACATACAGGCAGGCGAGGCGTGACGACGAGTTCTAAAGAATGCTAAATAAAATAAAACAAAACAATCAGTAATACCTACATAATAAAGAAAGGATCACATGGTGATTTTGGGTTAACAGTTTATCTAGGATTAAAGGTACACAATCACCCAGAAGGTAAAGTAAGTGGTTACGGCATAGTTAAATTAAAAAACTATAGAATGTCTAAAAATCATCTTGTGTAGGGACGCTAGAATTAGGCCTATGCATTTGAACGCGCTGCTGCCGCTGCCCGCAACATTCGAGGCAGAGGCCTTAGGCTTTGCCCCGGGCGCAGTTTCATATTCGCCCGGCTCTGCCAGCTACGTATCCGTATTACGTAGATATATACATTTTCATACAAAACGAAGCTAATTGCCTTCCCGTGCGTAGCGTAAGCGTGGGCAGCAATAGAACATACAAGTAGAAGTAATAGTCCTTTAACATGCTTTATATTGTATTGTTGGACCACCTACCCCAGATGATTATGTATGATCCAAGTTGCTCGTGAGTGCCAGTAATTTGGGGAGAGACACTGGGTACCCATTTATCCCGCTAGGTGTCGCATCTTCACTTACACCAATGAAGATGCGACTTAGACACCTGTCAAATACTTAGGGCCCGATCATACGTACTACAACCACACCACATCGCAGCAACAAAATGTGGGCAAGCAGTGGTTTCGTGTGAATAGTGTCGCTGCAGCTTTTTGCTGTAGCGTTGTGGTAACTACAAAATTTCGATGTGGTTACGTTGTAGCTAGTGTTTGCAGACAGACAGATCGGCTCTGGCTTTCGTAGAGGACGACGTCGACGCAACCTCGTGGCTGCGACGTGGCGTTGTTGTGGTCGGTATCGCCCACACGGTTGATTTGAATGGCCAAATATAGTCCGTGCGAATAAACTATTCATTTTCATACAAATTAGCGCTCGTCCATGTCCGTGACTACCACCGGACCACCAACGCCAATCGCTTCCATATTTGGTAAATAATTAGTACTCAATTGGTATTAACAAAACAACAAAATTGGTACCTTAGTAGTTTTCGAGAAACTCAACTTTGAAGGTGGTCACGCTCCCTTCAGCAGGACTACCATGAACGCCGAAAAGGGGGGACATGCTACAGCTATCCTAATATACAAATAATTAGTACACTTATATGTGATTCATTCCGTAAAAAAAAACAAGAACATTTTTGTATTCGCCGAGAAATCAATGATGATAACTTTCGCGCGCTCGTTAAGCAGGACCACGACTTTGAGTGTTGATTCCAAGTTTGAGGTGCTTTGGAGAGTTTTAAAGAAAAAAAAAACCTTTACCCATGGCCTGTGATACCTTTGTTAATGACGTGGGTAGGTAGGTACTAATTTACAAAAAGGTTACTAGAATGCAAAAAAAAAAAGTATCACGGACATCGCCCGTCCACGTATTGTCGTTGTGGTTCATGTGATCGGACCCTTAACGTATATTTTTTACGTGTTAATTGAATAAGCATTTTAATAGACGTACCTACACAGTTTTCCTGCCAACAACGAGGGTGGCGTGATTTAACATTGTAACAATAAAGACGTACCTACACCGTTTTCCTGCCAACAGCGAGGGTGGCGTGATTTAAAATAGTTTTTAAACTTTTATTAAAGAGACAGGCAGGCAGGCGAGGCAGACAATAGTTAGCAATACGTCGAAGTAGATCTGATAATGTGATGTCTAGGACTGGGACACGGTTAAATGGGATACCGGACTTAAAAAAAAGATAAACTGTTGTAAATAAAGTGCTATATTTATTTTACAAAATAGTTACAAAAAGAACTTGACACACAAAATTTTACTGTACACACCTGCGGTTCTGATTACTTTTTAAAACCAACTAACTCAATAAATGTACAATAAAGTATAATAATATGTAATAAAAAAACTTTACTTAAAGTAAGAATTAAACTTAAAAAACGGTCCCAAAAAAAGATAAAAATATACTAATATTTAATTCAATTCATAAGATTATGGCATTTCTTTAATTTAACGTAATACTGAACTTGCTAATACAACAAAAATATGTACGCTGTTCACTATAATGTGATCTTTATACTTCTTATGAATACGTTAATAATGTATGTAATAAATATGAACATTGTGACAAATTATCATTGTGTATTGTAAAATTAAGCCAAGGCTACATTGCTTTGCGATTAGAAATCTCACATATGAGTGATTGCATCAAAGTTAAATGATTTTCATAGATAAACCAGGTACATAATAATTAGTGATGTGCCGGATATCCGTATCCTCGGATATCTGAGGGAGAAAAAGATCTGTACCCGTTACTTTTTGGCGGATCTTGAACGGATCTTTTATATTAATACATTTCATTACGAATACGTAATGAAATGTATACAGATTACAGGATACAGATCTTTATAATATCAGAGTTGTATAGCTTGTACATGTTTAAGTGGTTTCGTTAGTCAGAGATCAACTTTGATGCAACTCCACCCCTATAAGACATCCTTTGGTGAAATAATGGGACATTTAAAATATTTCTCTAATTTACACATCAAGTACAGTGAATAATTAATTTAGGCAGTCTTTAATATACTTTAGATAATAATTATATCCGTTTATCGCTCCGTATTTCCATAATACACTAAATAAATAATAATACCAGATAAAGAATGGTAACGTACCCTATTAACTTAACTATCAATCAAAATATTTTACATATAAAATATCAGCACATAATTCAGTAAAGCACTGTAAAACATTCTAAATATTGGTCTAGTTATTATTGCATGGAACGTTATGTTCCTTTTGAATATACCAACTACCTGATCGATGCAAATATATTTTATTCTTAGCCTGCATTAAAAATGGTATTGCTTGTTTCAAATCTTTACTATTGTTACACTGACACTGTAGTAGCACGATTACACATATTGCGCGTACAATCGCAAGTCGGAACAAACGAGGCAGCTCGGCAACAACCGTTACCGTAAGTAACATACGTGCACGCCTCAGCAACACTATCATATTGGGGTTTATTACGCTTACTACTAATATTCTTCTAATACAATTGCCTACGCGTACAGGACGTCAATAAGACTGAGTAGTAAGCGGCACGCTACATGATTAGTATCACAAATTGTGCAGCAATTCTAACAACAATTAAATTTTATTGCTATTTCACTGAAGACTCGATCGTCTTAAGGCAAATTAAACGTTGATTATATTACTCTATTCAAATTTGACCTACCATTATCTATTTAAAAAATGCGATTACTGTGAACATGAGACTATCTAGTATCAAGTGTATTTAAATATTTATCCAAAGTTTCGTACAATACCTAGCTACTTGTAGCTTCAGAGCTAGCAGCGTTGTATCTAAATCTTACATTATAGTAAAATTACGCAAACACTGAAGAATAATGTAAATAAGTATACATCTCAAAAGTATGTAATTCGTTAGCTTCCTTGCAGGTAGCAACCTATAGGAAAAAGTTTTTGAATATCAAAAATAAAATATGCATCAAATTCATATGAATACTTTAAGAGCATGCACAAAAATATTGCATTAACAGTAATACTTCAACAAGAATGAAATGGCATTGACGCGTTTGAACAGCGTCATCTTTCTCATAAAAATATTAGAGATGGGTCTCATATGAAAGTATGAACTACTTATTATTAAATGATTGAAGTTCATTATGTATTATATTAGCATTTTAATGTATTCACAAATTTCTAATAGACTCCCTAAAGTAGTATTTCCCATCGACGGTCAATTATAGCCTAATAATGTTGCAAGATATTAATTATATTTAAGTTCTCTATACTTGCTTTCTGTGTAAAGCAATTAAGTATATTTTAATGTGAGTCTTTGTTGCCACTTTGTACCATTAGAGCATTTCTACAAATTTCAGATACACAACATTTACGCTTAGGTACTTATTAAGTAATTACTTGTACTAAGTATAGAAATGGGACATTTCTGTTGGTTTCAAAGTTTGGCACACATTTAAAAATGATATGTTTATGTCACAATGCTTTGCTATGAGGGTATACTTTAATACAAGTGTATACAAAAATATAATGTCTCTATTTTAAAACTTCATGACAGGTCATATTGTTTAGGGGTATTAAAACTTCTCACTCCATTTAAATTTATGGAAGCCCCTTGAAATTTGAGTTTTGAAGCGTGCACATTAACTTTCCACTAAAACTAAAATGAACTGTCCCATTTCCTATAGGTAGGTACTTACTTACGCGTTATAATTATGTCATTCAAACACGGTGAACAATAAACGACTTTAAAAATGAATACACTCGAAATGCTTATATCGACTAAGTCACTATGATCAAACAGTAGTTCTGCTACCATTCCTAAGACTTCAAAAAGTTTTCTCTAATTCGATGTATAGAAAGCTAACTTCCGAAGCTGGCTTACTCAATAATGTATAATGACATCAATGGCAAATACAACAACGTGATGGTTCAAGGACTTTACTCTAAACACCCAAGGCGTCGCTCGTTTCATTATTAGTACACTATGCAAGTCACATGCTGATATGTAATAGACGACAGTTATTCGATTTAAATACTGATAGAAATAATATTTACTCGATTATTATCATTTGTTGCACATGAAAAGCGTTGTAATCGTAAGCGCGTAACCTCAATCCTCGTCGCATCGACCTGTCCACGCGTCACACTCGCACTCGGTTCAATCACAGTCGAGAAAATCGCACAATTAATAAATACACTAATATTAATTAGGCCTTTTTAGGACAGATAATCACAATTTCTCTAAATTAATATATCTCCTCGACATACAATTCAAGCAACTCGTTTAATATCCTATTCCGTCTTCATATTCTTTGGATTAAAAATTTACCTGCAAAAGAAAACATTGAAATTTAGCAGGAGCTCATTCGTGTCTGCGGTTTTAACGACGACGAAAACTGCGTTGCATCTCGCTTCGTCAAATTTGCGTTCCTCAAATCTTTGTTTCCAATTGGTGTTTTGAATCAAATAATTATCAATTTAATGTTACTGTAAATTAAGTTGATTTCAGAATTACTAGCAGTACTATTGGAAAACTATCAAAATTTCAAGTTGTAGCGCAAATTGTATTTTCTGTGGGTAGTAAAACATTTTTCCAAAAACACATATTGGATTATATTTTCGGGAAAGTAAAATAACGTATAGGCACCTTAGGGCAGCCTGCGGCGCGGTCAGGCGGCGGCGTGCGCGGGCGGCGCGTGCGCGGGCGGGGCGGCGCGCGCGCGCCCGCCTCGTGGCTTAATGCTCTCCGACACCTGCCACATCGCCTCTTCGCTCAGCACGTCGTCGAACTCGTTAAACATCGCCAAGATGCGCTCGTTCTTCTTGAACTTGTACTGCCTGTTGACGAAAGTAATATACATTTTTGTGTACCAGCTGTGCTCGGCCATGTGACGTCGGTCGATCACTGTGACTACTTAAGGAATACTATGATTGTTACAGGGCTTTCATTCATTCTTGATTTACTTGCATGCATGAATGCTTCACCTTTGATTGCAGTCAACTTTGTTGATTCTGAATTATTTATCATTTTAGATTATTATTTGCAAGGGCCATTCAATAATAAGATATTATTGGACTGAAGTTTTTTTAAGGCGGCTTGCGGTGGAAGTAACCTGATAGAAATCGTCACGTAACGAAAAAGCGCTATGCTACTTTCTCTCTATCTCTCTCAAGTAAAGGCTTGTGCAGACCAGCGCGACACGCGACGCGACACAAAGGCACCGCTCGTAGCGCGACGAGCGGTGCCTTTGTGTCGCGCCGCGTGTCACGCTGGTCTGCACAAGCCTTAAAGAGAAAATGTGAATTTGGTTTTCATCATGGGTGTCATTTTCATGGTTTTCGAGGGTATTAAAATCGATAGTGGCGTTAAAAAGTAAATCCAAGATGACGGCTGCGAGAATTTTGTTTGAAATCATACGTGAGAAGGAACTTCATTCCTGACAGGGGTCCTTCTACCGCACACGTTTTTTTATACTTTAAGAGACAAAATTATCAAATGAAATAACTATGTATGTATGGACTACGCACTCTTTATGGAATCTCTTCATATTCTCCATGATGTGATACTGCTGCCATCTCTTGGTGAAATTGATGCAGCCTTCCGGAAGGAGGTCCGGATTGCCAATATGAACGAAAGTCAGATCTTGAAGGACTAGACCACTGCAAAAAAAACAAGCATATTTATGAAAATGTTGCTAGCGATAACTAGCATAAGAGTCTGGCCACGCTAACTCAGCATAAGTAAAAAAATGGTTCTTCCATTTTTTTTTTAATCTATAGACGGCAACACCGTATGTACTACGAAAAAAGAATTTGATACTTTGTTTTTGATAGGTTACTTTGTTTATATTCTGATTCATTTCCGGTAAAGAATAGTCACTTTAGCACGCTGCTAAACTGTTTCAAATCCACAGATTTGAAACAGTTTTGTCATCGTATGGAGGTAGAGCACTGGTACGACAATCTATAAGGCAAAATATCAAAATAATTAGATCTACTTACACGTCAACTTTCGATATCTTATAAACATTGTTGTTTTTTGCTAAGGACAACATCGTGCTATCCTTCAAATCTTGGAATTTACATATATTCACTTTTATGCCTCGTTTACACGAGAAGTTTCTCGACCTTTAAAGGGTGGGAAATGTCCCCGCGAACCTCATAGGCTGGGAGAATTGTTAGCGGCTTTTGCACTGATCGAGTAAAAGATGCTTTAAAGTAAAATATATGAATAATAATATAATGAACATACATGTAGGGTATGCAGGGCGGCTGCGTGTCGGCGAGCGCCTGGCGATAGGCGCGGAAGGAAGACGACGAGTCAATAATGGTGCAGTAGTCGTGCAGCGTGTCTACAATGGAACGTGGCCAGCCAAGGCGCTGCACGGGAGGAGAATCCAGCGCGGATACGAGAGCCAGGTACGAGTTGAAGTTATTCATCTTGCGTAACGCCTTCATTACTTTCAGGAACTTGCTGGCGTACTTCTCTCGCTCGCGAGCTTCCTCCTGTAATTGAATTTTTGGCAATGTAATCGGATGGCTAACAAACTAGTAACGGCGGATGGTTTTGGTCCTGCGCCGTTTTATATTTGTAATACCAGAGGCATCGCAGGTGCGTTGCCACTTACGAGACAAAGCTGTCTCATGTGCTACACCTGAACTCATACTCTTCAAAATGGAATGCTGTCTGGCGTCAAGAATAGGTAAGGTGGTAGAATTTTATTGATTACCTTAGATAACATTCATGAAATCACACAGATGTAAGCAAAACTCGCACTAAATTCAACTTTTTGACGACTTTACGAACCTGTTCCAAAATCCTAGAGCGTGCCCAGTAGCTCATCTTATTGAAGTGTTCCGTGAATCGCGTTAGATTAGGCGAGCTCTCTTCTGATTGGTCGCGCGGCCACAATAATACTTCAGCGGTAGTGAGGCGCACGAATAACGCGGCGTCTAACAACGTCATCTGCTCGGCCAACTCCGTCGCTTTGAAGTCGAGGAGGGTGTCGCGACGCGTTGATACGCTGCCGAAGCACGGATTTTCATACTCGTATCTGTTGTTAGTCTGTAACAAAAAAATTACGATTTAGTCGCTTTTGTTGCCTCACATCATAGACATAATACAATTATCTTTCTTTTTTTTTTAACCGACTTCCAAAAGGAGGAGGTTCTCAATTCGTCTGTATGTTTTTTTTTATGTTTGTTACGCGATTACTCCGCCGATTATGATGATTCTTTTTTTGTTTGGTAGGTCACACTTCAGAGGTGGTCCCATATAAATTGTATTAACTTTGCTTGGGTAGTTTTTGAGTTAGTTTCAATAATACGTATTTTTTCCCACTTAGTATGTGGATGATATGATAAGTTCCTGTGACTGTTATTTACATAGCAGGTAGTGATATTCGAATTTGTGTGGGGTAGGTACCATACTTAACGAAAAAGTGAAAAATAAAAACTTTTTCCAAAAAAAAACAACCGACTTCCAAAAAAACACTACAAAGTGAAAAATAACTTTAATTTCGGAAGTCGGTGGCAAAAAACGAAAATCCAAACCCAAAGACACCGACTTCCGAAATTAAAGTTATTTTTCACTTTGTAGTGTTTTTTTGGAAGTCGGTTGTTTTTTTTTTTGTAATATAATTTGAAAGAGTTTTGAAATTTTAAACTTTTTATCATCGTTTGTGAAGTTTCCTGTATAAATAAAATATGAAAGTCATTTAAAACCTTTAACTGGAAATGAACTCACCTGTTGGAAGTGCAGCTGTTTCTGTTTGTCGACTAGAATCTGCCTGAGCGCCTTCGCTATGATCAGCTCCTCAGCGTCCACGAGCCAGTAAATGAACTCCATTATCTCCTGCATCAATGGGCAATCTAAATCGGACATCCTGGGAAAAAAAACGCAACATCGTTATTGAATTAATGATTAGCTAAATGATTTGTATGTTTTTTTTCGGGTTCTTTTTATTTTAGTTTTTCGGGTCTACCGATCGCAAGCGCGACACCCAAGAGTTCTGGGTTTGAATCCCGTCGGGTAAAGTGTGATTAGGTTAAGTGAGTCTGGCTTTGTCAGATTAGTGGCAATATGCTTGCGTATTATACAGAATTTAAGCATAGTCGGCAAAAGTCTGCCCAACCCTTAGGGAAATCCAATAAAATAAAATAATATGTAGAACTAGCGACCCGTCCCTGGGGGTCTACTCCCTAAGCGACGTCCGTAGTTTCGGCCGATGTTACAGGCGATTCGTACTCCGACTCACTTACAGCAGCGGTCGGCAACCTTTTGGCAGGCTAGGGCCACAAGGTGGCAAAATAAACTGAAGGCGGGCTGCACTTGTGATATTAACCCTGGAAGCCCAATATACCTACCTACGTATAATTGGTCATATCCTATAGAAAAAATAAAAATGCTATTAAAAATTGTTAAACCATACGGAGTTTAATTCGTACACGTGATACTTACATTATGTTTATATGTTTGGGCTTTATAGCTAGAAAAATAACCACCGTAAATCATTCTGAAATGAAAACTACAAAGTACCTAAATAGGTAACCGATTTTATACAAATTTCAGTGTGATGTCTGAGGTTGCATTTGGGAGGCTATTTCTTGTATGTTAGCTGTCAAATTTGTAGTTGCAATTCATAGAATGGCTCTCAAATGCTCATTTGTGAGACGAGAAGCATATTTATGTTTTATATAATTTACAATTGAAAAAGTTTGCGCATTATTTATAACTTATTTACAAACCATTCACGGGCCGCAAGTAAGTCGTCCGCGGGCCGCGTGTTGCCGACCGCTGACTTACAGTATAATATCTATCTGTAGGTGAGAGTACGAAGCGCCCGTAACTTGGCCGAAACTACGGATTTCGTTTAGGGAGTAGACTCCCCTGCTTCGAAAGGTTTTTACGACTTGACAAAACATCGGGATTTCTTTACTATTTGTAATTTAATATTAATGTTCGATATATAAACCTTCCAGAATAAATTCTCTAAATAAAAGTGAAAATCGCACCAAATCCGTTGCGTAGTTTAGAATAGAAGTAACAACGCGGTCACACATACAGACACGAAAAGCGAAAATATTTATTATAATAAATCAATATTTGAAAAATTAAATGCTGTTCGTTGGTAAGTAAGTGTATCACTTGAGAGCGAATGGAGAAATTTTGGTATTTTTTTTTTAAATTAACGTCTTTTTTTATATGATTTTTGTTAACCGACTTCCAAAAAGGAGGAGGTTATATGTTCGACGCGTGTTTGTTTTTTTTTTTTTTTTTTTATGTATGTCCACCGATTTCTCCGTCAATTATGGACCGATTTTGAAAATTCTTTTTTTGTTTGAAAGGGTAGGCTCCCAAATTGGTCCCATATAAATTTTATTAACATTGCTTGGGTAGTTTTTGAGTTAGCTTCAAAATACGTATTTTTTTTCCCACTTAGTATGTAGATGATATGATAAGTTCTTGACACTGGTAGCAGGTAGTGGTATTCGAATGTGTGTGGGATAGGTACCACAACTAAAAAGTGAAAAATAAAAACTTTTTACAAAAAAAAAAACAACCGCCTTCCAAAAAAAACACTACAAAGTGAAAAATAACTTTAATTTCGGAAGTCGGTGGCAAAAAACGAAAACACAAAACCCAAGACACCGACTTCCGAAATTAAAGTTATTTTTCACTTTGTAGTGTTTTTTTTGGAAGTCGGTTGTTTTTTTTTTTTTGTAAAAAGTTTTATTGTATGAACTCAAGACAATATTGAAATTTTGAAAGGACGTCGGTCGGGTCAGCTAGTTTATAATAATTATAGATATAGTTGTCGTTAGTGGAGCAACTTACGTGAGGTCTGCGACGACGCGCGTGAGCAGACACAGCGTGGAGCGCAGCTCGTGCGCGCGCGAGCGATAGTGCTGCGCGCGACGCACCAGGCGCGCCAGCAGGCCGCCCGGCGATACCCACGTGCGGTACGTCGCCAGGAACGCCTCCTGGTACGTGAAGTCTGCGCGGACAGGGCTCACTCAGTACACACGTTCACAGGTACAGTCGTTTACAGATTATGACGGAGTCCACAGTTACAATGCCGATGAATATTTGCGTTGTCGCAATAGTCCGAACACATTACATACGTTGTGTGGTTTGCTGCCTGCCGGTAACCCCGACAGCAGAAATATACAAGCCTTCCTATAAAGGGAGATGCGATAAGGTAACCCGCGAAATTATATTTTTTTTTTTTTTTGCAATTTTCTGGTCAGTCAGGTTTTATGTTGATCAAAATATCGCGACCGTAAAAAATATGTATTTACAGAATTATAAACATGGGAATCGTCAATACAACTCTGGAGTTGCAAAAGACCCTTGATAAGACATTGTGACCGAGACTCGAGCATTTACCTGTAAACTTTTTGGTACATTACACTACCCAATTTTGAGCGAACAAAGACAGTCAAAATGAGTAGTATACGTCAAAAGCAGAACAAAAGTTTGTAACATATTTTTGAGTAAAACTTTAGTAACCAAATCGATATATTTTGCCATAAAACTATGGTGTAACTGTTAAATAATTTTAATCTTCAAAAACATATGTTACTTCAAAATTATATATTGCTTAAGCCAAAGCGGATGTGCGTTTGCGCAACACTTAACTACGTATAAAGCCTTTGATTAGATGATTAATTACGTTTGTACGGCTGCTTAGGTTAGCCAGTAACACCATAACATGAAAATATGTCACGTATTTTGTAAAATACATTACTTGTCTCGACAGAGCTGTGTGCTTTAGCTAATTAGTAAATTATTTTCATTCCGTGTTTTAATCATCGCAGAATTATCAATATCACTACTCAAAACACATTTCAAGGCTACTCGAAGCAACATTCCACAAGCATCCAAATATTAGTAAAAATAAAAACCAGTAAAACTTCCAGCCTCATTTAAAGAATGGTTCAACCACTTACACTCGTCCGTTTCTGTAAAGTGAAAGCATGACAGTTGAGAGGTTAGAAGCAATGATGAGACATGACTTAGATAAAGGTATAGTTATAGGTTTTATGCTGGTGGTTTTAAGTTTAATCCAAAATCTAATGGAAATCTGTATTACTGATTAATCTGTGTTGTTTTTAAAAGTGTATAATATCCGGTACCCAAAATGCATTCATGCCTATTACCACCATATTAGAATAATGCGATGATTTAGGAGGTACTTTAATTTCATAGCCACCATTCAGGATGATGCTTATCGTCAAAGTTAATGATCCCATATCCATGATATTTTAACAGGTAACTGACCTTTCGTGGCTTTGGTGGCGAGTACGATGAGTGCGTCGGGTTGTCCGCCGCGCACCTCGGGCCCGTCCTTGCTGGGCCCCTTGAGCACCAGCCAGGAGCTGATGTCAGTCTGAAGGATGATGTCATCGGGGTCGGCCTGAGGAGGCTCGCTGTTTGTTTCCACTGTTGCCGGTGCGGGTTCCGTGCTGCCTTCGCTCCTCTGATACAAATTATAATAAAAATATATAACTTTTCTCTCTCTTCTTCTGATAATTAAAGCATTGAATCGATGTACGCATTACCTGCGATGGCACAGGCGAAGGTGACGGTGGTTGTTGCACAAGTATTTCCAACTCATCTTCAAGCGGGAACTTTCCAGGTGCGGGCGCCGTGGTACTTGTAAATGATTCGTCAGAATTCTGAAACAAGATGCCATCATGAGTTTGAGCAATTAAATATCAATTAAGGCTCATTAGGGCCCTAATTAGCCTTTTTTCACTGAATCGGAATAAGCACTAACTACCAGAGAAACTCAAAATAGAACAAACATGTTTTTAAATTAAATTCCAGGTAAGATAAGATAGGAGATCCAGATAAGTAGGAAACAGACCATAAAACTTAGAAGAACCTTCAATTTAACTTACATTATTCAACACGGTTTCATCAGCAGAGCTATTGTGTGATGACGGCCGCGGCGACGGGGGAGGCAATAGCTCGTTACTTGAATTCACTGAGAGCTGCAAAGAGATAAGTGTTCAGAAATACTGCACTGCAATGTACACTGGTGTTACAGTAACCGCACGTCCATGGTAACAATTTATAGCGGGTTTATTTTGAAGCAGTAAAACCGGTTTGCGTTTCGGTTTCTGGAGTCGTTCGGTTGACTGTACAACTTCATTCAATAATTTAAATAATGTAGTAGTTACCTGTTTACACTTGTTCATCTTAGGCGGCAGAGCCGGGGGCGGCTCTAGCGGGATGGGACTAGTACCACTCATGTTCACACTGTCTTCTGAGCCGCTGCTAAAGAACACAACATTTCAATCAATATAGCGAATGTATATATTCTTTGCTCATATTGACCTTGCTCGGTTTTTTTTTTTTGTAGTTTTCTAAAAATAAAACCTAGCTAGATCGATTTATCGCCCCGAAACCCCATTTTTTTTTTTTTTGGGTTGGAAATTATCAAATAACTTCTCCCGCTCTGGGCGGAGCGGGAGGGCGTGTCAGACTCTTACTGACTAAAACCCACCCGTCGTTGGATCCGTTTCCGAGATTCAGATTATATATATGTATACAAGAATTGCTCGTGAAACAAAAGCCAAATGCTTATTGTAGAATGGGTTTCGAAACAAAAGTTTTCGATTCTTTTACATTCTGCTATCAAAATTACTTTACAGAAATAATTATTACAGTTTTAATTGTGTAAGCTAGGTAAATAGCGTACAATTTGATTATGTCACGCCAATAAATAGTAAAATAAATACGTAGCTTTCATACCTCATTGGTGGGTTTCCAAAGTGCTGGACAGTGAACGACTGCGCAATAGAGCGCTGTACTTGTTGACGTTGCATACTTATGGCGCCGTCGCCGATTTGTTTGGCACTAAAAACGAAAAGGTTATAAATGTAAATTAAAGAACATTTTATACCTGTTAACTACTCATCACAGAGTCGTCAAGTTATACATTAATTGCGCAATGAACATTCGAATAATGGGTTGAAATGTTGAGTGTGTTTTATTGCACGGCCTAACGAACATTAAGGCTCAGTTGCACCACAAATCATAGAAAACATATAGCGCTAAACAAATTAAAAACATGGTTTTATTTCGGTCTATTGTTTGAAGTTGAATTAACAGAGCAACACAATTTTATTTAGGTAATAATACCAGCCTATTATTGCCCCACTGCAGAGTAAAGCCCTCTTCTCATACAGAGACGGCACGAGCATTGATCGCCACGCCGCCTATTCAATACGGGTTGGCGATTTCAAACTTATATTTACTATAAGGTCCCATTAAAATAGATCGACAAATTTTAACACAGCATTCAGTACGTCTAACCAAAGATATCCAAGCGCAAAAAAACACAGATTAAAGTGATTTTATTTTGACATAATATAATTAACCAACATTGTTTAGTGTATTTTCGTTAGCTGATTTTTTTTCTTGTAAGTACCTAATGTGTTTTTCTTGTTTTTTTTTCACCATTGTCCTTATTTTGGAGGTCTAAATGATTTCTAAAAGTTTGTCCATTTATTTTAATGGGACCTTATATAAATCCAGGTTTCCTCACGATATTATGTTTAGCGCTAAATATATTAAGTGATCAATGGTGCAAATGGGTATCTAAAACATTGGGTTATGTTCTATTTACCTGGCTACATTATACGTATGTATCGAGTGACGGAACATGTCCGGTGGGGCTGCAGCGCCGGGAGCATTCGGCGGATGACTGCAGTTGCCGAACATCTCCATATACGCCATAACTAAACAGATAATAACGACTGTTGTATATCACTTCAATATGATATCGCAAGGCGTATTCGAATTAAACACTGTATTTTGTTTGAAGATTTGTCATGTTCGAAGTTAATAGTTTGGCGAACGAAAATATTCTTTTAGTTACAAAGATAAAAGTAATCTTATCTTATCTTTTTATTTCTAAAATCAATACTTGTTTAATTACAATACACCTTACAGTTTAGTCATGAAGATGATCTGATACACTAAGAGCGGGCGAAAATGTGTTTTCCGGAGAAATACAGTCATATTAAAACATGAAACAGCAACAACACATGATCGTAATGAAGCGCTAAATACATTCCTCATCTGCGGTGATAATTAACTAACCAACGCATGTAAGCTGCGTAAGCTCATTCGTACAAACGTCGTCATTTCGCACGTGGAAAGCAAGCAAGGCGTCCACCATGATAGAAACTCTTTATTACCATATCACGGAAGGAATGTACGTAATACGGACATAAATAATTTTGAATATTCATGGCAGAGCCTCCAAACATCGAGTGAAATTGGCGCCTAGTTTTGCTAGTGTAAGTAACAAGAAGCTTGTTGACTGCTAAAGCGCGTCTGATGAGTCTCCAACATGTCCGTTCATGGAGTGGACCTTTATGTCTAAAACATAATGAAACACGTATGCTTGCATTTTCAAAGAAAATGTTTTATTTCGGAGCTAAATAGCGCTTTACATGCATAGATCCACTCACCGCTGTACGCGACGCTTTGGAACACTGCCGCGCCGCACCGGCACAACAGACAAACATGCCGTTATAGCCCCACACATAACATTATCAGTCATATACCATAGCGCCCAAGAAATCACAATGACCAAAGGAATTTTTAGAAAGTCACAGAACCATCGAGTGAATATCGGAAGCATTTATAGATTCTCATCAATCACATACAAATTAAAACAATACTTGTTTAGGATAACATACAAACATGAAGTGCCATTGACAATGTGACAGTGTACAGAATACATTCACAGTTTTCATTTATTGACAGTATACTATTTACACCCATAATTGATATTAAATATGGAGAACTTATGCAGGCATTCCCAAAAACTCGTAGTTAGCAATTGAAGTAAAAGTTATATTAATCGTTTTTTATTTAAACGAACCATTTCGTTCCGCCACCAAGACTGGGTCAAGTAGTTTACATTGGAGTTTATTTTTTTCAGGATTGTGCTTAAAAAGTTTGACAAAAAGTATACTGACTGTGTTTTTTCTTCAGTGGCAGCGGCGGCGGTCTCGGCGGCTGGTGCACGGCCAGCGTGTGCGGGCGCGCCTCGCCGTGCAGCGAGCACACGGGCGCCGGCCTGCCGACACACACAACACACAACGTTATGCACCGAGGACACACTACACCGAGCCTTTACGACAGACGGCGATACACCTCAAGGTAGCGTGTGCTAATCACCTGATTTCGACAGTTGGGAAATGTTGTTGCACGTCAACGCGAATGTTCCGGCGCGTCTTGACGGGCAGTTCGGGCGGCGTCTCGTTCTCGTCTGAGGTGATACTCGCCAGTCTGGGGCGAAAACAACCAAGTTACGAAAATAAACAACAAAATTGGTTAGTCCGCAGTGCGTCCTTGATGATGTAATTTATACCGTGTTGCGATGTTTTGAGTAAGTAACAAAATTAATGTACCGAAGTATGTTAAATTGTAGGTAGAAGAGAATCACTGTGCACATCAAGTTAAGAGATTTTATCAGTGCTAGTTATTTGTGTTTGTGCCATGAATGGAATGTTATTTTAGAATGTGAATAAAATTTATAACTTGTGGTAGGTAGGTATGTGTGTTAATTTTTAAAACTATTTTAATTGGATTTAATCACATGTAAAAAACAAAAACAAGCCAATTCACTAAGTTCTTATAAAACTACAGGTAAGGGTGTTGTGTGTGGTAAAACAGAGGAACACTCACTTTGAAGAATGGTGCGTGGTTATACTGTTCATATTGGTTACATTCATGCGGCTCTCAAAGCTTTGAAGTGTGCACTTCATTTCGGTCACACAGTCTGTACTGTTAAAAATACTGCAAAAACAATAACAGGAAGCATGATACTTAAGATATTTAATATACTTTGCTATAAATAGACAATCAAAGATTGAATAACATTTTGAATGTTATTTTATTTCTATTACATTCAAAGTATATTAAACGTCTCTAAAAACACAGAAACCAGGAACATGAAGAAGACAAGAGAAAAGAGTGATAATAAAAAATGTAAGAGGTGTATTAAAAACAGATGTGCAAAAAAACAGTAGGAAAGACTGGAAAACTGGATAAATATAAGTGAGATACAAAGGAGGTTACCTGTCCGCATGGCTCGTGTAGTGATGAGAGGAGAACGAAGATGTGAAACTGTGCTCAGCAGACATCTCTGCGTGGCCGACTGACACAAACCCGGACTCGTTGGAGAAACTTTGAAAAATAATACGCAAATAGAATTACATGCTATTGTTCCCTAAAACCAATATAGTTTAGAATTATTAATATAAGTGTGTCAGAGATAAATATTGACCCAACTTGTACAGACAGGAAAATTGCATTAATAATCTTTATAATAATAATTATTATTATTACTTATACTACTACTACTTATTACTTACTTACTTACTAAATAGACATAGACTAGACACATACTAAATATTTTGTATTATATTTAATACTAGCTTTTGCCCGTGGCTGCCCGCGTGAATACAGGAAATGATCCCACGGGAACGTACTATCGGGATAAAAGTATTCTCAAATAGAGGTCCTGTGCCAAATTTAATCGATATCCATTAAGCCGTTAACGCGAGAAAAAGTGACAGACAGGCCGTTTGTCCACTGCATCGTGAACGAGACCTCAACGAGAACGAGATGACGGACGCCGAAGTAGCGAGCGACAGTACATTTACTATGGCCGCGTAATCTCGTTTCCCGATGCGGTGGACAAACAGTGACAGAGTGACAGTATTGCATTTATAATATTAAGTATGGTTATGGACAAGATTTTTTCAAGCACCGCTTTCTTCCTGGATGTATTTCCTTCCCTGTAACTTATTTTACACAGCGCAACTTATTATCAGCGTTATTAGACATACCGATTGTGGTTGGAATGGGCGTGGGCGTGAGTCGAGTTCAACTGCGACTCGTGCGACTCCACCGACGTGCGCATCTCGTTGACGTTGTTGCAACTGCACATGCCTATAACGTAATAACTCTCATTACGAACACGTTCTTAGTAATAAACTTCTCACAGCTGTTAATGTTCAAAGTCCTTCACCTATTACAACTGAGTCACCTAACCCTGTTACTCATTCAGGTCTTGTTACAAAGCAAATAAAAAGGATTTGTTGTTTTTTACTTCATGAATGGGATACAATAGACGTGGATATATTTAGTAACTTGTTCCGCTTAGCTAAGCGGAACAAGTTACTAAATATATCCACGTCTATTGTATTTTATAATGGATTTCCGCAAGGTCACGCCTGAATCAATTAATTATTTTCATGAATGGGGTGTTCTTATAACAAAACTTCCATATACTAGACGCCTATTCTCCACATACGGTTGATCACAGTATGTAGTCATGGGCGCACAGCAGGATAACATAATTATGCCTTGTCGAATTACGATGGGGACATCGTTATGAATTGGTCAGATAGGCAGTCGCTCCATTTAAATACTATTGTAAAATACTGGTCCAGGATCTGGTACTGGTAGCTGCATCCAGTAAAGACTGGAAGCCGACCCCAACATAGTTGGGAAAAGGCTAAGCAGATGATGACATCGTTATGAACTGGAAATCTAAGGGTGTAACCAGACCGCGGTCGATCAAGGCGTCGTCGGTCGTAGCGTATTTTGAGATATACGATATTTGAGTCGACATATTTTTAGGCGACGGTCGGCATCGATCGACCTCTATCTGTCTACACCCTAACAATTCTGAGATAATTTATAAGTAAATTGGTTTGTTGATACTAACCAACTAAATCTGAGTTAGGTGGCGTGGTGAACACGCTGTCGTGATTCGTGGAGTCGTGTGCGTTCCTCTCTTCATCATTTGACACGTTCAGCATCGAATCCAGCGAGCCGCTGCTGTGAGATTGCAGAGACAGTCTGTAAAAGTACAAAACGAGAACTATGTTACATTGCTGCTATTTTTTTACCAAGTCTGTGCAGTGCTTCCAGTGCTTGCCAAACAAAAATGATTCATTTTGCAAAGTAAAATTATAATTAAAGTTCTAAATCATAATTTAAAACATGAATGTATCTAATAGTACCTAAGTACGCATGAAAGTGATAACAAGCTTTCGAAGCGTAGCGTAGTTGAACCATCAACTAACCTATCAATAGAGAGAGCCAGTAGGGAGTTGTCGTTCGCTGATTTACGCTTAGGCGGCAGAGGTGGGGCCAACTCGATTTTCCTGCAAACACACATTGCACTCTCACTGACCATACCATTGAATAGGCTTCGTTAAGATTTAGACTATCAAACCAAGACTACATACCATCGCACTAATCTGACGCCAATATCCTTGAAATTAACAATTAGGATTAATGTGCGTACAGTTGATTTGAAAACATACGCAATTAAACAATAACCCCAATACAGTAATTAAAATTTGAATCCTGCATTCTAAGCATCTGAAGCTAACGGTGCCACGATACTTTAAAAGTGTTATAGTGTCGCCATAAAATTTTACGCCATCCATCAATACTGTATGTGCTATTGTGAGTGACTTTCACGTATTCGACACGTTTGAGTAGTGTTTGTTGGCGCGTCGATGTTAGGTTGAAGTAAAAGTGTAAAGCCTATTCAAATCTTTGTTTCTAATAGACGTTATTTCCATTTATGTAAATATCAACTTTACACGAGTGTAAATTAGGTTGATTTCAGAATGACTAGTGCTATTGAAAATGTCATGAAGTTGTAGCGGAAACTAAACTTTGTGTGGGTTTTAAAGTTATTTTTCCAATATGTTGTACTGACCGGTTGGGCCTGGCGGGCTTGGGTGGCGGTGAATCGGGCGCGTCCAGCACGGATTCGGACGAGTGCGAAGCGCGAACACCACTGGATTCCGACCCCGCCTCGCCTGTCAGCAAAGACCGCTCCTTTGGCGTTAGCGGAATATCTAAAACAGACGTAATAGTGTGCTTACAAATTGTATGGCATCAAAACAACGTTTTGTTTTTTAGTAAAATTTCTTCTATAATAACAAACGTCTAAAACGCATATTTTCTTAATCTAATTTATGTATCAAACAGTTAAAGACTGTTAGTTTTGCTGCTAAAAACTACAAAGTATTTATGAGCAGCTAAATGATAGCTAAGAATTTAGCCGTTGTATTTAATTAGCGGAACTGATTAGTTCCATCACAGTGGTTTTGTAATAGAGGCTCTATTAATATGATAGCGTTTCAACAGAAATGAATAACGCACCTGGCAAGGAATTCCTTTGTGTCGAAGACCGCGGCGAGACGAGTGCGGGGCGTGGGGAAAGCGCGGGCCGCGTCATGTGTTGCTGAGCCAGCCCCGACACTTCTTCGACAGCACCCGTCACCCCTTTCACTACTGAGCTGACATACTCTGGCGATAAAGCTTCAGCCGAAGTATCGAGTTCCTCATTACTGGCATCAGCTCGCAAGCTCAAAGCAGTGATCTCGTCGCACAGTCGTATCAACGTTGCTAATGCCGCACAGAGACGCTTTACAGCACTTGTTAGTTGTGGCGATCGGCAGCAGTATGGTTTTATTGCTGGAAAGTTTATGATACTAAGTTTTACTAATTATTTGGACTTCTGAAGTAACTTCATAAAGGCTTCACGAATATACTGTAACACTGTTTAAGTTAGCTGTAAGTTCCCCGAATAGAATAAAATACATTAGGAGACAAACTTTTCGATGGAAAGGCAACCCAATACTAAACTACTAAACAAAACTTTAAACAGAAGTTTATGGCATAATCAACTTGTAACTTCAAATGTATCGTAGTTAGGTATTAATTTCAGAAAAACAGGAAAGATTTTGTTAGGTCTGGTCATTGGTACAAAAATAAAGCAATCCTAAAGTACCTAAGCAAATTAAAATCATGCACAATTTATTTACCTTTATGTATATTTGCGATTGATTCAAAAACAATAGTGCCATTGTCGGGGAGCATTTCCAGTTTCCCCTTTGTGATAACATCCGAAAAGTGTTTTAAGCCGAATGTAACCTGCGGACAATAGACATGTTAAGATTAAATGTATGTACAGATTAGACGGTGAAATATTAACTTTGTTGGGGTTAGTACTGACCTCTTTGACTAGCCGTTCGAGTTCTTTGGCAGGTGTGACTTCCCCATCGTCATTGGTGTTATTAAGGTTTTTCGCCATATTCCGGATTTTCGGGCTAAGTGGCGAGTGCGATCTGCTGTAACATAAACAAATACAAGCATAAGTATAATTAATACTAAGTAAGCAATGGACCAACTGGAAGTCATGGAGGAGGTTTTTGCCCAGCAGTGAAATGATACAAGGCCTATATAGGCCAATATCAAAACAACGAACGGTAAAATGAAGTCCGAATATAACTTTCGTTCACAATTTTTCAACTTTACAACAGTATTTATCAACAACCAAAAATAAACCACTCGTTTATTCAATAGGAGTGAGTACTATCTATTATATATAAATGATCATTTAAAATGTCATTGCCTGGTATGCGTTGCGAAAGAATCTGCTTTGCATGCAAGCCCACACCTGTACGCGAATACAAAGCTAAGCTATATTTGATATTCAAGTAGGCGGTCCGGGTTCACCATAAACTCTATGCTCACAGAGTAAAGACAATAAATAGACTCCTGATACTATCTTTTTAATTACCATTAAGGTCACGATACTCGAGCATGTAACGTGTTTAACTTGTCTTATTTGGTAAATAAATATGGCGTAGGTACTGGGATTTTATTTGAAGAGAAATCATGTGTCAATATTTGAGTTTTTTATTAAGATGGTGATATGAAAACTCGTGATTTGTCTGAAACTTGTAAGGCAAAAATGTGTACTTGGCATTTAATTACAGTGTACCTATATTTATTTAGGGTTGTCTCTACAATAAACATAGCATAGGTATTCCCAAATTAACAGGAAAATAATATATTTATTTTGAATATTGGATTTACTAGCTATGCCCAATGTTTTAAAATTTTCACAATCGGAAAGTAAAGTAGTACCTAGTTCCCATTATAACAGTTCAAAAATATTTATGCATTGCATTGCGTGGATCTAATTGTACAGAAAGATTCTCCTGACAAAGTAGTGTAATCGATATTGGAAAATTGTCAAAAATAAAAATATTAGGATTCATTGTAACTGTGTCACGCAATAAGCGTGCTGGAAGTAGGCAGGCTCGTTATGGTATTTTTTTTTTCGGTATACAGTACAACTGTTATTGTGCTAATTCGAATCGTATGACCAGGCGATACTACAGCTGTGAGTCGTTTATGATTATGTTTTATCGAGTCATCATTTATTGTTTGTTTTTTGATACTTTTTTATCTTGCTGGTATTTACTTTGTGTATGGCACATTGATTACGTCCCTTTATTAATTAAATAAACAATTTCACTCTAGAAATTACATATTACGAAAAATAAAAAATATTTTTTTTTGGATTTCTTAAATTCTACTTTTCATTAAAGACTATAAATTCGTACCGTTTTCCATTGTTAGCAAATCTCCTTTGGAGTTTGTTTGTCCGTCTTTGAAACCATCCGCCGACAGGCGTTCTCAACGCGTTCGACATCATGTCGAAGAGTTACCTCTCTTGAATCAATCGACCAATCACTTGTTTCATGCACTTCTTGGACGAAGAACTACTTTCGAACAACCTCACTGAGACAAAACAAAAA
Source organism: Agrochola litura (assembly GCA_949152395.1). Classification (NCBI taxonomy): domain Eukaryota; kingdom Metazoa; phylum Arthropoda; class Insecta; order Lepidoptera; family Noctuidae; genus Agrochola; species Agrochola litura. The sequence continues at coordinate 16,109,716 of OX424493.1, forward strand.
CTGGTGTCCACCGGCCGTTTAATAAATAAAAAGTGATTCGGTCACGCTGACAGCCCGCGCAGACATTAAAATGTAATCACTTAACATTGCACGCACTAAACTAATGAGATTTCAGCGGACAATGTACTAATGAGTCCGACAGTCGCGGGTCGTGCTCATGACTCACAATTAATGCCACATTTTAGTGCAATGTCCACACTAATAACAAGCCCGATACTTAAAACTAGTTACTACTTCACAAAACTATACGACTTCTTTTACAAATTACGACACTACAAAACTATTTACGTGACTTTTTCAATAAAAAATATGATAAAACTTAACACAATAACATTGTTCTTGCACTAGTGGCAAAGATAATACTGTGTTAGTGTGAGCGACACTTTCTTGTCGCTGTCAGTCGAAAGATAGGAGAGTTATGTATGTAAATTTATCAATATAGATAACAAGTAATATACAAAGATTTCATTGCACTGTAAACAAGTTACTAGATAAGGTGTGTGTATACCATAAGATGTAATCAACAAAACATCTGCAGTTTGAAGATAACGTTTGTGTCATGAAGGTTATGCTTAGTTCCACTGAATTTTGCTACTAGCATTAAGTTTACAAACATAAAAATGTGATTGGTATAGTATCACGTACCGATTGTTTAGATTGAAGTAGCGTTATTTGGAGCACGCGCCTAATAAGGTACGGAACCCAGGGCGACGGGCGTGTCCAAATCACGCTCGACTCTTTTTAGATGTATCATTATGCGCGGAAACATGGCGCGTTATCATAGAACCGGATGTGCACGTATTTTGACCTGATATTGGAGGAGAGATGCGGCCGGTGATGCTGTTGCGCCGGTGAGCGCATGTTTGAGATGCGCTCGAGTAGGTCGTCCTTGAATGAGCGTGCGCGCCTCGCCAACTTGTTGGCGCCGCGCAACGACCCGCGGTGCCCGGAGCTCCCCTCGCTGCCCGATTCGTTCTCTGTAATTTTATTGAATCAATTACTACAAATTACGACTATTATGAATTTAGAGGAAATACAACAGTTAGTAAACAGACATTAATTATGCATCCATAATCAAACAATCATTAGAAATTATCAATGTTTGCTCCTATGTCCAAACATTATTTTTCCCTAACCAAAGTTCCTACAAATACACGTAGCATGGCACTAATTTGTGATGCCACGGTATGAGAAGATAGGACAGTCTTAGATAAAGGCATCCATAAGAAATTGGGGTGATTAATCTACAAACCGTATGTTACTAAATAATAAATACCTAGAATCTACATGCTGTTGATTAATCATCCATCAATAGTAACGATCGAAAACTATTATAACATAAAAATAAACTTTTATAAATAATAGGTTGGGGAAAAAGTTGCTTCGCATTTTTTAAGAAAATTCAAAACATTTTTTAATATAGTTTATTTACATTTAACTAAAGTATGTAGGTACCATTTTGTTCGATAACTTTTTGCCATCTTGTAGGTAGGGACATGATCCCATTGCTATAGAAATTTTGGGACTTTTGATCAAAATACCGCGACAAGTGATTTTGGCAGTCCTCTCGTGATGTTAACCTGACACTGCCTAAAGAATTCTGAAGAGACCGAAACAGGTGGAAATCTGAAGGTGCAAGGTCAGGACTATACGGCGGATGCATTAACACCTCCCAGCCAAACTCTCTTAATTTTTGCTGAGTGGCTAAAGATGTGTGAGGTCTAGCGGTATCATGATGAAAAACCACACCCCTTGTGTTATTAATTCCGGCCGCTTTCTCTCAACTTCTTGCTTTAATCTCATCAGTTGTTCGCAGTAGAGTTCAGAATCGATGGTCCTGCCTGGTGGTAACAGCTCATAATGAATAATGCCCTTCTGTGAAGCCTGACCGGCCTTTGACCACGACCTTTTTCGCACGTTCTTGTCGTACGTGATCCAATTTTCATCACCAGTTATCAGCTTCTTCAAAAATGGTTCGGTTTCATTACGTCGTAATCGGGGGGCACGGCAGTGCCCCCGCCAAGTCGAGCGCGAAGCAAACACTGCCGTACCATCCTTTACTGGAACCATTTCGTCGCATTTTTAGGCCCCTATTTGAGAACCTCTGGATAAGACCAGAACGCAGAAATTTTCGTCATCCAATAAGCTATAATCACATACTTAAAATCCAAAATTTCAAGTCTGTAGGTCATTTAGTTCCGAAGTTAAGCGAAAGCAAAGTTTCTCATTTATGACACTCACTCACTCATGATCATCAGAATAGAACTAGTACTTCCCATAAACTCAGAGAGCTGAAATTTGGTACAGACTTAGGGTTTAATGGCCACATAAAGGGAAAACTATAAAAACTAGGATAATCGAAGATCTGGAGTACCTGGTGACCCTGATTAGAAAACACAAGAGCCCAACCAAACTATTAGAGATCGACATATACCGCCTTTACAAAAAATATTCAACTTGGTGGGCCGCTTCATTTATATGCATCTGGACTGAGGGCCATTTTTTTTTCTTCTTCCAAATTGAGTTGAGACTTATAGAGAATTTAGTTAAAAATAGTAAAAACTTAAAGCAAAGGTCCATAAATTTCTTAAACGTGAATTAAAACTTTTATGAACAAATGAATTGGGCTCTCAATCCAGACGCTTGCATAAAGTGGCATACCATAAATCTCAGAAAGTACTACCACTGTGTCAATAATTTTTATTTTAGAATTTAGTTAAGATTTTCTTAAATCTTTTAAGAAATTTTCAACTCGCTAGAATTGGACGTTACAGATTTATGGCGGTTTAACTGGGTCCCTCAGTCTGTACTGAAGAATCTTCAAAGCATGAGTTAAACTGTAGAAATACATAAATATGGCTTTTATGTCTTATAGTTAAACATCTCTGTGAATTAGTTAAAAAGAAATAATGGCTTAAAAGCAATTGGTTGAAAAGTAAACCAAAGTTGAATTTTCGTAAAACGTTTGAACTGAGAGCCCAATATTTTCGGCTATAATGACTAGGCTCAACCTCATAGGTTAATACAAATTAGACCAAGTATTTTTACTAAATTTTAATTAAAATTTGACTTATCGTCCGTCGTTCTAAATACCATACTTTAAGAGATAATGCATTTAAAATTTTTGTATAGGAGCAAATTTGGTAGGGTGACCATAATGTTCTTCTTAAGTAGGTACATAATAGAAATATTCAAAATAAGTTTTGTAAAGCGCAGTCAGAAAGTCATAAAGAAACTAAAATTATCTTATACTCAAATAAATGTAACATAAAATTATAGGTCAGATACAATAAATAAAACTGAAGAAAACTTGAAAAATATAGTGTTTAAAAAAAGAATATAACGTTTTTCAGAAATAAATAGTAGATTGTATTGCAAAATAATATGATTACGGCGAGGGCGCTTTTTTGAATCCAGAGCGAAGTTAGGGAATCTAGAGTAGAATCCTGAACGTAGCGAGGGATTCAAAGTACCTACGTCGCCCGAAATATATTTTGCTCCCGAGTGCACTCTACTTTTTTCAAAATAAAGGGCGCCTCATATTTTATTGGAATATTATTGTTTTGTAAAACATAGAGTAACAACTAAATTGAAATTAAATAGTATCTAATAATAAAACAACTAAAAACTTATATTTACATTTGAGACATTTTCGCAATTATGAAAATTTATTGTTACAGTTTTATTAGGAATAGAGATTGTTGTAGATTTTAAATTCTTTTTTTTTTTTTTTTTGGGTGGGAAATTATCAAATAACTTCTCCCGCTCTGGGTGGAGCGGGAGGGCGTGTCAGACTCTTACTGACTAAAACCCACCCGTGTTCCTTCCTATGCCATGTTGCCGGGGGCCACGATTTCCCTATCGGTTTTCTTCGAACCCCTGGCATTGGCATTGGCCCTAGCGGACCCCGTCAATTCTGCTGACATCTCTTTGAGGCGCGCGTGGAACACAACGCGCCGTCGACCCGGGCTTGGTCCTTATCGGACGGCGAGCTACCCATTGCTCACCGTCCGCAAGCCCGCGCCTACGTTGGCCGGAAATCTTCCTGCGATTCCCGACGCCCAGGGCGTCTCCTGCTGCGGCGGTTAGGGGCGCGAGGGCGCGAAATTTGCCTCTCCCTCACGCGCTCCGTCTCCTCCTTCGCGAGAATTACTGCTTCGCAGAAAGAGGTGACGGCCTCCCATTTCCTCTCGCTCCGTAGCATGGCCCGAATCAGGGCCGGACGCGAGAGATCACCGCCGCCGATCGCATCCACGAGGACACGGCGATGCCCTGCCCAAGCCGGGCAGACCTCCACCGTATGCTCCACCGTGTCCTCCGGGCGATCCACACAGTGACGACACCCGGGCGTTTCCTCCCGCTTTATCCTGAACAGGTACCTCCCGAAACAGCCGTGTCCGGTGAGTACCTGCGTCAGGCGGAAGGTGAGGACGCCGTGGCGCCTCTCTAGCCACTCCTCAAAGAGGGGTCTTATCGCCTCAATTGTGGCGTGCCCAGATTTTAAAATTGCGTGTTTTAAATAATGTCCGAATTGGCTCATTTTGAGGAAAATGTGACGGTGAATCTCGTTGTTTGGATGTAGATGGGCGCGGCGACAGTGGCATGAATGGATTAATGAAGGTTGCAATTTAATGTTTTCCACGATGCGTTCACATGTTTTCGCCTTGTTCTCATTGGAATCTTCTATACACCCCTCTGCTACAGCACTCGACTTCCATCCTCCGTGTCGCTTGAGATCAGTAAAGTTCGCTCCAGAATCTGCCAAAAGGGTAGCAGAAGTACGACGAAAACAATGTCAGGACATCATTAGTTATGAGGTCTCGAATTTGATTTCATTTGATTTTAACGGGACAGATAAAGTTAATTTAAAGGACCTACCCGAAACAATTAGTTTACAAGGTAAATGTTTCAAATTACTAGGCGTTACTGAATATGTTCCTGCGTTGCAACCGGCTGTTCTCGGGTCATTACAAGGGGCATGGTTTTACAAACTGCCGCATGGTCTGCAATGATGACTTGATGGTAAGATTTTATAATAGTAGAGAACAACCTGTTTATTTACATACTCTGTCGTACGGGCTTACTGATACCGATGCAAAATGATTCAAAGGGAGATATGAATATTTAATCATACTTTTCATCTTTACGGAAGTTTTTTCCTCATTATAGTAACTATCTGTTGCCCACGACTTCGTCTGCGATCCAGGATGAAAAAGTCTATGTCTATCTGCAGGTCATGGTCTACCTATGTGCCAAATTCTAAATGCGGCCCCAGCTTGTGGGGGACGTGGTGAGCGCTCTGTTCCCCTCAAGAGGGGATCATACCCCTCCGCCCATGGCTCCGCCTGCTGCGGTGCCCGATGCGGACCACACCGCCGACGACGACGACGATGCTCCGGAGGTGACTGAGGTAGAAATGAGAGTGGCGGTACGCAAAATGAGTGCGAAGAATACCGCCCCAGGACCCGACGGCATACCTGGAAAAGCCTGGGTCCTGGCCATGGGGGCTCTCGGGCCTCGACTAAGGGGGCTCCTAAGCGCATGCATGGAGAGGGGCCAGTTCCCACTTTGTTGGAAGACGGGGAAACTGGTCCTCATCAAGAAGCCGGGGCGCCCAGCGGACTCTCCGTCCGCTTATCGGCCCATTGTGCTGCTCGATGAGGTGGGCAAGCTCTTTGAAAGAGTCATTGCGGACCGCCTCGTCGGGCAGCTGGTGCGAGTGGGGCCGGATCTGGCGGAGAGCCAGTTCGGCTTTCGCAGGGGGCGCTCTACGGTGGACGCCATCATGCGCGTGCGGGCCCTCACGACGGGGGATGCTGTGGCCCGGGGTGGGGTCGTCTTGGCGGTGTCTCTAGACATCGCCAATGCCTTCAACACCCTGCCCTGGAGTTGCATCAGGGAGGCACTCCGGTATCACCGGATGCCGACCTACCTCTGTCGTGTGGTCGAGGCCTATCTGACGGACAGGGCCGTCATCTACCCCGGTCACCGAGGAGAGTGGAACCGGCAAGAGATGTCGTGCGGTGTCCCACAGGGTTCGGTCCTGGGGCCGCATCTGTGGGACATCGGATACGACTGGGTGCTGCGCGCCGACCTCCCTAGCGGCGTCAGCGTCGTTTGTTACGCTGACGACACGCTAGTCCTAGCGCAGGGGAGGTCGTACCAAGCGGCGGCCGATTTAGCGACACGCGGGGTTGCGACAATCGTTGACAGGATCCGGCAGCTGGGACTCGAGGTGGCCCTGCACAAGTCCGAGGCCATGGGTTTTCATGGTCCTCGTAGTGCGCCACCGTCGGGTTCCCAGGTATTGGCGGGAGGGGTTCACATCGGCGTCGAGTCGACGATGAAGTATCTGGGACTCGTCCTCGACAGCCGGTGGAACTTCGTGGAGCATTTCCGACGTTTGGCTCCCAGACTGGACCGGGCTGGGGCTGCCTTGAAGCGGCTCCTGCCCAATCTGGGAGGTCCAAACGCCTCCTGCCGGAGGCTCTACGCGGGGAGCGTGCGGTCCATGGCCCTTTACGGGGCGCCGGTGTGGGCGCGTTCATTGAGGCTGCGGCCAGCCCGCCGGTTGAACGCGTCCCAGAGGGTCATGGCCATCCGGCTGGCCTGAGGATACCGCACGGTCTCCTGCGAGGCGGCGAGCCTCCTTGCCGGATTACCGCCATGGGATCTGGAGGCAAAGGTCCTCGCGCACATCTGGGAGTGGCGCGAGGAGGCGAAACGCCAGGGCTTAACTCCGATGCCGCAAGAAATCGCGGCACAGCGGACAGAGCTCCGGCGGGATTTCATGGCGTCATGGAGGGTGCGATTGTCGCAACCCCGCGCTGGGCACGCCACAATTGCGGCGATAAGACCCCTCTTTGAGGAGTGGCTTGAGAGACGCCACGGCGTCCTCACCTTCCGCCTGACGCAGGTCCTCACCGGACACGGCTGCTTCGGGAGGTTCCTGTTTAGGATAAGGCGGGAGGAAACACCCGGGTGTCACCATTGTGTGGATCGGCCTGAGGACACGGTGGAGCATACGGTGGAGGTCTGCCCGGCTTGGGCGGAGCAACGCCGTGTCCTCGTAGAGGCGATCGGCGGCGGTGATCTCTCGCGTCCGGCCCTGGTTCAGGCCATGGTACGGAGCGAGAGGAAATGGCAGGCCGTCACCTCCTTCTGCGAAGCAGTAATGCTCGCGAAGGAGGAGGCGGAACGCGTGAGGGAAAGGCAAATTTCGCGCCCTCACGCCCCTAACCGCCGCAGGAGGAGACGCCCGGGACGGGAATCGCGAGCCGATTTCTGGCCACCGTAGGCGGGATGTCAGCAGAATTGACGGGGCCCGCTAGGGCCAATGCCTGCCGGGGGTTCGAAGAAAACCGATAGGGACATCGCGGCCCCCGGCAACAGGGCAACCGAAGGAACACGGGTGGGTTTTAGTCAGTAAGAGTCTGACACGCCCTCCCGCTCCACCCAGAGCGGGAGAAGTTATTTGATAATTTCCCACCCAAAAAAAAAAAAAAGCATTACAAAAACGTTGGCTAGTTTTCCTTAGCTTTAGTTTTTAATTAAGATTGTATCTAACCTGTTATTGTATGTTACATTTATGTGAGTTTAAGTTATTTTGTAAATAAATGTTTTTTAAATAAATGATTTTAGTATCTTTATGACTTTCTGACTGCGCTTTACAAAACTTATTTTGAATACTTCTATTATGTACCTACTTAAGAAGAACATTATGGTCACCCTACCAAATTTGCTCCTATACAAAAATTTAAAATGCATTATCTCTTAAAGTATGGCATTTAGAACGACGGACGATAAGTCAAATTTTAATTAAAATTTAGTAAAAATACTTGGTTTTATTTGTATTAACCTATGAGGTTGAGCCTAGTCATTATAGCCGAAAATATTGGGCTCTCAGTTCAAACGTTTTACGAAAATTCAACTTTCGTTTACTTTTCAACCAATTGCTTTTAAGCCATTATTTCTTTTTAACTAATTCACAGAGATGTTTAACTATAAGACATAAAAGCCATATTTATGTATTTCTACAGTTTAACTCATGCTTTGAAGATTCTTCAGTACAGACTGAGGGACCCAGTTAAACCGCTATAAATCTGTAACGTCCAATTCTAGCGAGTTGAAAATTTCTTAAAAGATTTAAGAAAATCTTAACTAAATTCTAAAATAAAAATTATTGACACAGTGGTAGTACTTTCTGAGATTTATGGTATGCCACTTTATGCAAGCGTCTGGATTGAGAGCCCAAGTCATTTGTTCATAGAAGTTTTAATTCACGTTTAAGAAATTTATGGACCTTTGCTTTAAGTTTTTACTATTTTTAACTAAATTCTCTATAAGTCTCAACTCAATTTGGAAGAAGAAAAAAAAATGGCCCTCAGTCCAGATGCACATGCTTCATTTGATGTCAAAAATCGAAGGTCTGAAGTATCTGATGAAGAACCCTCAGCTGGTCTCAGCTGTATTAGAGATATGGTAATGCCCCCTCTTCTACTATAAATTGGTACATAAAAAAATCGACTGTCATTGCAAAAATCCAGCGTAGTGGGACACATCTTCTAATCTAATTTAATCTAGCCTATAGCGTCTCACTGCTGGGCGAATGCCTCCCCTTCTGCTTATGAGCAAGCAATGATAGATAAACTGAATTCTGACCAAAAAAAGGTATTTGATACAGTCACTAATAAAATTACCAACCAAAAAGAAATATTGCGACATTTTGTTAGTGGCACCGGTGGCACCGGCAAGAGCTATTTAATAAAAACCTTAAAAATATGGATTAAAAACAACCTGCATAAAAATGTTGCTATTACTGCCCCGACTGGAATTGCAGCATTTAACGTAAACGGATTAACTGTTCACAGATTACTACAGCTGCCCGTAGAGCATAAACAAACTCCTAAATACAAACCGCTTTCAGACGAAGTACTTCAAGTTTTAAGGACAGACTTAAAAACTGTCGAATTATTTATTATAGATGAAGTGTCTATGATATCTAATGTAACTTTAGCCTACATAAATCTTCGTTTATGCAAAGTGTTTGATACTTCTGATGTAGAAGATGGTTGGTTTGGAAAAAAAACATATTTTACTGCTTGGGGATCTTTTGCAACTTCCACCCGTTAGAAAAAAGTCGCCATTTGAAAAACTAACCCCTTCAGAAATTAATAAACTTATGGGCTCCTTAAGTATTCCAAACTTGTGGACTGAACTTTTTAGTTACGACGAACTTACGTTGAATATGAGACAGCTGGATGATTCTACGTTTGTAGAAATGTTAAAAAGAATCAGAGTAGGAGTGACAGCTCAATCAGACAGAAATATACTGTCTAACCGATTGATATCTCTGCTCTTGCATTCCAATGAAGGAAGGTTAATGGAAATAGCACAATGTTTGAGGGACTTACCAGAAGATACTGTTTGTTTACTACCGACTAGAAATATGTGTATGCAGTTAAATAATGCTATGTTAAAAGCGATTCCGCACCCTGAGATAAAATTAGTTGCTAAAGATTCCTTGGATTGTTCAAAATGTATGATAACGAAAGCCCGGGCGTGTTTACAAAAATATGAAGATGATGCGTCGATGACTGCTGGACTGGAAGAAACTATAATCATTAAAGAGGGAGCTAAAGTAATGCTTAGGAGAAACATTGATGTTAGTTTAGGTTTAGTGAAAAGGTCGATAGGCGTTGTACAAAAAGTGAGGTGGGACCCGGAAGACCAAACAAAGCCTAAACAATTGGTAGTAGAATTCGCTAATAATTTGATTCACGAATTATTGCCTATTAAGTCAAAATTTGAGATCATACCCCGGGTATACGTGAACAGAGAACAATTCCCAGTCTGTGTGGCGTATGCCCTAACAATTCACAAGAGCCAAGGTCCAAGTTTAAAAAATGCCCTCATGGACATTGGCACCTCCATATTCTCTTGTGGCCAAGCCTACGTGGCGCTTTCACGAGTAACCAATCTTCATGGGGTGCACCTTATAAATGTTGACTTCAAGAGTATAAAAGCTCAAGCTTCAATCAACCGAATACAACCGGCTTAGGCGTAAATACCGCGCCGATCTTTCAGAAATTAAACCGTCTAAACCGTCTAAAATAATAAATAATGAACGCGAATGGGCAATACGAAAAACTGTTGCTACTGTACAAGAATCAGAACCGGAAAAAAAGAAAAGAAAGATTTGTAATAATAAAAAACTACTCCTAAAAAGAAAAAAACTGTGTCAAATAAGAAAATCTAATAAAATAAATCAATATTCTACAAAAAGAAGTGAAATCCCACCAAAAACATTCTGTAAAAAACTAGCCAAGTCTCGATGGAGATGCTTGTTTATCTCTAAAAAGTAATGAAATCTAGACAAAGTCGTGCCAAGTTTAAGGTTCCTTACTGCGATTTCTTTATTATTATAGTTAATGTTGTGTGACTTGGCCGTTGAAGGGTACCTATACAAGGGTACAAAACCAGGTGCTCCATGACACCATTGCACCAATCTGTAGCCAGAACCGCTACCCATTGACGATGGAAAATTGCCACTTGGAAAACGTTGATTCAATAACCAGTCAATTGTAGGCTTGATAAAGCTGCGTATTTCAATAATACTTGAAACAAACAGTATTAAAAAAAAATCCAGTACAGACGGACTTCTAATCATTGATAGAAGTCCGTCTGTGCGTCTATTTTATGTTAGATAAGTGGTCGATTAGACGCTCCAAAAAGAAGAGAGCAGAAGTCAACATTGTCAATATGAATGCATGTGTTGCACAATCAACAACAGCCTAAAATGAGACACTAGCGTCCAATTACCAATACCAGTATGGGCTATTATCTTGCTTAACAAACATAGGTAGTTACAACAGATATAACATTACGTGTAAACAAAATTGACTTGTACCCACTAACGTATAAAGAATGTTCAACGGCCAAGTCACACAACATTAACTATAATAATAAAGAAATCGCAGTAAGGAACCTTAAACTTGGCACGACTTTGTCTAGATTTCATTACTTTTTAGAGATAAACAAGCATCTCCATCGAGACTTGGCTAGTTTTTTACAGAATGTTTTTGGTGGGATAAAGAATTACAAATGAGTACACGGTTCATTAGGTTTCTTTCAGTGAGCTCGTGAGGTACCCAAATATCGAGCTTTTTTGTGTACTCAGTTTTTTTCAAATGCGCCAAAACTGTTTTGTGGTCAATTCCCAGTTCTTCAGCTACGTCGTAACTACTGATCTTGCTCCACTTTTCAAAAAATTTATCCGTAATAGGGCGACCAGAGCGACGTGCATCTTTGACATCAAAATTTCCGGATTGAAAACGCTTAAACCAAATTTGTGCTACTCTCACAGTCACTGCACTAGGTCCATAAACATCGCAAATTTTTTTCGCGGCTTGCGTTGCATTTTTACCTTTTTTGTAGTAAAATTTTAAAATGTATCGAATTCCTTCATTAGATTCACTCATCTTGACGGTACGAAAAACAAATGAAAATCACACATTTTCCTAATTTGAATTTGGAATTATGTTCTTTAAAATTTAAACTTTCAATGATACCAAAACCAGCCAGATACAAATAGTATAGCCAAAGAGATTTTATTACAAGTTCATACATACTATAATGCGAAAAGACTTTTTCCCCAACTACTAGTATGGCTGGATAAACAAAAACTAACGTAAACATATTTCCCATTTTTTTGATGACCTTACACGTGATACAGTCATACAGTTACGTCATTCTGACATTGAACACAAGAAAACACCTTGTATTTGGACCTTAGTTAACAAAACTTATAAAATTTAATTCATTTTAATTCTTAATTTATTTAGCTGTTGTTTTTATTGGATACATCCATAAAGGTAGGTATTTCCGGATGAACAGACACGATGACCTTTCTTAATAATTCTTAGGTACTTGTCCACTGGAAGGTCTTCAAAGATTATAATTGTATAGAAATAATATTATTATTTTTACATTATTGTAACTTAGTGTTAGATTTTCACATATTATTTCTGTGTTAAAACTATAATTGGCAGTCAACAACCTTGTGCCCAAAATTATTAAAACTATATAAATGAAAGTTTATTTTACACAGAAAGAAGCCTCTTACAATTCCTTTTTTTGCCTTTGGTACTTAATAAGTTAACACAGACCTACATTAATACTAAATGCACAGGTAGGTAAGACTTGCACTAGAACAGACGGTAATGGGGAAATAATATTTCAACAAATTATCTTTTAGTTTAGTGCGAAAAAAAAATCATTATGTGGGCGGAGAGGAGAGCGAAATAAGTTTAGAGATCCCGTGGATTAATACAATCTTGCTTTTGAAGTATCAGTAATTGCAAAGGCACCAGATAAACTAAAAAATAGAATACAATTTGTATGGAATTCTCTGCCAAGCAGGCTAATCGTGATCAGGAGGTGGTAAAACAGAAATAATTTTAATGGTTAAATAACATATAAATTATTTTTATATACTTTGGCTTTAGTTAGAGGAAGTAAGAACTAGGCTGAACATAATTAAATTAATATTGATTACATATTTTGTCCTTTAGATGGAGGAAGAAATCTACAAAATGAGGCAACAGTTATTCTTTAACAGGAAAATAATTCGTAGTGTTTGTCATAGTATAGATTCAAAGAATTCATAATTACAGTAAAAAATCATGTTTTAGAATCTTCAACAGAATTCATTTAGTTCGAGATAATTTGTATAGACAAATAATATCAATGCATCAAAGAAAGAAGCATTGTTTAGAAGAAAAAAATACCTCAACAGATTGCAGTTGCTGGTCTATGACGTAGAACAGGTCTCCGTTATCCACAACATCAAACGTAGTACAAGTATGGAAATTGAACTATGGGTCACAATAAACGGGAGAATATAGACGTAGTAAACATCAGTTTATCAATTATAATGCCGATGACGCGTGAGTTTATAAATAAACGCGAAGGCGACAGGAGGACGCGCCCAAAGTCGCAGTGACGACTGGCGTCGACTGAACCAGTGAACCTCCGTACTTGCGAGTCGCACCGCCCGCGACAGACGGACGCCGTGGTACATACTCGCTTCCCCAGCCCGAGTGCGTCATACATAACACATCACCAGCACAGTGCACACACACTCGGTATTAAGTCCTACTTAGCATGCGACTTCGGTACAGCACGGCTGTCCTGTCAACGCAGCAGTCCCTTATGCGTACAAGATCACTGACGACGACTCTTTTAGCATCGTCGCGACGGAAAAACGCATGATTTCGATTTATTTTGTGCAAGATTTATTCAGATTAAACATAATGCAAACGGCATTGAAATAGCATCTTTAGCAGTACTGACATTCGCGACATCTAGGACACTCATATTTTATTCATGAACGTATAGATAATCTCTTGCATTTACATCGTGGTTTGTATTTATTGGATGCGATGTGGCTCATGTGGCACTAGTTTTTAATTTTTCGTGCCAAAATTGTCTAAAAGAGTTTTAAGTACCTATATGAAGTTTATCATCAGCGTATCAGTCCATTGCTGAACATAGCGCGGTCGCGGTGCCAATAGCCCGACATTTAACTCCATCCTTGGTTACGCTCATCCAGCTGCTATCTATCCACTGACATGACGTAAGTCTTGTACAGATTTGGAATTTGGCACTGATATCTCAGTGAATACCCACCATGATCTCTCAAGTGACGTTAGGTAAGTATTCAAAAAATCAAATGAATTAAATTAAATTGTGACTGTTTAAATTAGGGTGTGAAAGAAGTAGTGACTGGTATTTCCACGTTTTCAAAAGAAATTTCATCGTGCGAGGTGTCCAATGAAAGCTCGTTAAAAAAAGAAAAACCATAATGTATTGTATTCAGAATGCACCTGTACAAAAAAAAGGGAAGGCTGAGATAAGAGGCTTCTAAAAATGTTTATATCTATAGAGTAGAGATACAAAAATTTTCATATGTATAATGTGTGGGCCGTTAATAGTAACGGGCCACCCTATACATATACCTAAAAGATAGACGAACTTTGTTAAGTTCGGATAGTACCTACCATAATATTGAAGAATTGCATTTGGCAGGATGTTTCAGATTAAAAATTAACAGGACAATCTACTCACAGAAGAGATAAATTTATGTTCTGTGGGAGTACTCACCTTTGAGAATTAATTTATGTAGAAGGCATGAGTTTATGTATGTATCTAGAAAACGAAAGTCAACCTAATCATCATGCAAATAAGTGAGATTCTTGTTTTAGCCATCATCTGGAAACCTACTGACCTTATGAATGAGGAGTTTTCGAAATCGAAAGTTGTGTGCATAAATTAATAATACGAAATAAAATATAAATAAAAAAAACACATCATTATAATAATATTCTATTAATCGTTTTTCTAGGTAACCGATATAAGTAAAGTTAAAATTTATGAAAACAATGAATTATGTTAATCGGGAATACACATCATTTTATAAGTAGTAATACGAGTAGCGTAGTACCATTGTTTAATCATTAGTCAACTTTTTTGTCAACGGCCTTAACATTATGATAACAATAGACACAATGGTGCAGTTCCCGCGTCTCTTACGTCTTGTTACACAATATCAAGCATTTCATTAGATGCACTACCTGTTTATAAAGCGCAAAGATACGAACAAGGAAGAAAAATCGAAAGCTTCTCTTCAGTTTTGTTGTAGAAAAGATAAATATTTTCAACGACAGAAGAAAAAATATGTTATTACAATCATCTTTTTGCCAAATTTGAGACAGAAACAGAAAAAAATATAGTCAAAATAAATAGAGAAAATATAAAACAACGAAAGGTATGAAACGTCGGGAAATAATAACGCAATAGTTATATTGGGTGGGTATAACACGCAGACCAATAGAATAGGTTATACACCAATAGGAGCATTAGTATTCATTACATTATGAATTAGCCTTAGTTTATTGCGTACCGTTCTTTCCAGAAACGCCCTCGTTGTTTATTTGGCGGTATACTCCTGGGCCTGGCGCTGGAGTACATAGAGAAGTTCGGCTGTGTGCTGGTCGACTTTGAGCATCTACTACGGAATATGACTTCCTGGCATCTTCTCTACGTGACACTGATGCGTCACGATCTTCCGATGGTGATGCAAAGTGCTTCAACTGTCCGTCATCCACCAAGTTTTGAAGACTGCTCCCGTTTCTTATTTTATTTTTATAAAGGTAGTTTTTTTTCGACGGTTTTAGCGTCAGATTGTCAAAACTTTTACAAGGTGTAAGGGAATACACATTATTATTGTTTCGTAAGTCGTAATATTTATTGGGGTCAAACACAGTCATTCGTGGACTGTGATCTACAATAATATCGGGAGTTTTGTATTTCACTGGACTGATACTTTGTGATCCATTTTGTGCTACTGGTTTATACCGATTTCCACGACACTTAATATTTCTAATATTATTTTTTATTACCGATGATCCTCTTTCTTCTAGAGCATGAAGCATATCACTTGTCTCTATCAACCTCAAGGGAGTTAACCCATTTTTATAAACGTGATAGCTTCTTTTGTTTCTTCTTTGATTAAGGTTGTCGTCGTGAATGAAACTTTCGTCGTAATGCGGCATTTTATTTTATTTTTATATCCTCTTATTTCTTAATTAAGTGTTATTTTCCCTTTTATCAGTTTCCTATTTTTGAATATGAAACAGCTAAGATTTTACTTAGTTATCACACACTTTCTGCACATATTTCTAATAACTTTGACAACTTGTTCATTTCTAGTTGGGGTCACACATTGCGGATATTTCCATAGTAACCGGTGATCACAAGCAACGAAGCGGATGCTAGTGCCGCAGTGAAAAGGAGGGCCCTCTAGAAATCCAAGAAAGTGGGCAATGTACCACCTCTGTTAAGTTTCACTGTTTAGTGAAAATATTGCCATTTATTACATGGCTTTACATTATCACGATATTAACATATCTGTATCAGGCTACGGTCAGGCATAGAAATAGCCAATACGTTGGAAGATACAATTAGATCATTATTTATTTACAGTATGTGCCCGTCGTCGGTGGAGATGGCGACGGCCGTCATAATATGAGTATCACGCACGTTTGTTTTACACTGACTGATGTCCAGCGTCCACTGTCAACCTTGACACCACAAATTCGAGCGCAATAAAACCAAACCGATTTAACATTAGCACAGAAACATTATTTCGTTCACGAACGTAGCTCACGAGCACAAGTCGCGATTCAATATCCAACACTCGTACATAAAACACAAACTTGTATGATCAGCTCACAGATTTGTAATTAATTAATTAAATATTTGTCTTATCACGAGCGCATTCGAGAAAGTTAGTCAAAACATTACACTAAGGGGGAAACTTGACATCGGAATCTGTATATACTTTCTCTGCTAAACGAACGCCTGATTTTGGATACTGCAGTTTTCACTTTAACAATATTTGAATAAGCACTGATTTTAAATTCCAAAAAAATGGATATGATTGCCTTACACCAGATAATTTCCTGTAACAACACACGACCGAACAACACCTAATCTAAAAATATCTGTGCGCTTTTTCACAACACGATCTCGATATTCAGCAGAGCAACGAGTGAGCGAGCTCATGCGCAGCGGACCATAGTATTGACACAGGGTGTCGATCAGTCGCGGAGCTGGGCGGCGCAGCCGGCGGCAGCGAGCACAGGCGCGGCACCACTGCCAGCCTGTGACCGGTACCCCGGTGCTGTCACACCGGCGAGAGTGAAAGTGCAGCCACCGCCGCACATCTCCAACGTCTAACCATTGCACACCTGTCCTAACAACATACACCATTCCTACGCTAATGCGTGTTCATTACATAACAATCGTAATCTCTTTTTTTTTTGCAGTCGCACATAGTAAATTTACTCTGACATACAGATAAATGTAGACCATTGACAATATGCAGTGATGTAATGTGGGATTGGGTCTTTTAATAAATCGTGATTGATGCGTTCTCAATATTATGTGTTGTAATTAATACTCACAAATATCATATGACGAGTTTGGCAAAGAAAGTATTAATTGGTTATACTCTAGTAGGCTTTACAACTTTACATCATAAGGCAGACGGAACAGTCGTTTTCTCTTATATTATGCAATACTGACCAAACCAAGTTTGTTAAGTGTGTACACAAAATTCGAATCCCGCATTCCTGCCACAACGTGAATGTAATTTTTAATGTCAAAGTACATTATGTATAAAACAATTAAATGGATGCTTAATTGGAAAGCGGAAAACTAAACATCGTTTCGGTAATTGTTTAATAACAAGCAATTATCATATGAAATCTAATTAAACGCGTAATCTAATATACAGATAAGAGCCTGATATCATATTTTAGAAATCAAGTGCTAAAAGTTAGATTTTTTATGAAGGTATAAAGCTGTTATTAATGATAATAAAAAAGAGTTTTGCTATAAAGATAATATCGTCACTGGAAAGGCAAAAATACTTAACGCCATATAAATAATGTGGCGGTTAAGTAATTTTGCCTTTCCAGTGACGATATCATAATATCCTTTAGGACAATATTCCGTTGCAGGATTTGGTCCTTACCACCAATTTACCATACACTACCACTGCAGTACAAATACAGCAACCTAAAAATATAACTAACGCTTTCCAATTGATGGCTAAGTATGTGATGAATGTGATTGTCAATATTGATGCAAGTATCCCAAAACTACATTTCATGGCGTATAGATAAAGCAAAATAACAGTACCATGATAGACATGCCAGCCAACATGGTGAATCCAAATAGAATAATGGAAACAAAAATTTTACCGCAATGATCTTCTAGGTAGGATACTCTTTTATACAAATCTGAAGTTGAAGACAGCGAAAAATTATGACATGCGAAGAAAAATAAACCTGACACATGAAAGATACTTTACAATATATCTTTTTCAGTAATTATAAATACAAAGTATTGTAAAAAAAAGGATTTATTGCTTTAAAACGCGATTAGGGTTTTCTTCCGACAGAAGCTAGCCACACGGGCGCACGCGCACTCGGCCACCGGCCACGGTCCATGTAACTCACTTTCCAATAAACTAGCCGCGGTCGTGATACCTAGCTAACGGGATCATATACTTCTAGGTAGATTGCAGCCTGATCATTACACTCAAGATAATGTAAGGTACGCCGTTGTCCGTTAGCATTGAATTATTGCGTGTTCAAACTCGATATCATTGCTTGTAATGAATTCACATTTTGACCATCACCTATAACAGCGTTTTAACTGCTGTTGTAATTTTATCAAGATTCAACAGTATTTTGGCATTCTTATTTAATTCTTAGTCGTTTAACATTATGAAATCTAGGCTCATTCCGCCACATCGTGATGGATGGTTAAGATAACATTGCGTTTGCGGTGACGACTATCTCATCACGATTCTTCACAATAAGAAACCGTAATGATAAAGCGAATTACACTGCAATTCGAGGTTGCAAGCTTCAGCATGCAATGTTTTTTATACCAATCGCGATCGCAAATAAATTATTACATCCAGCGTAACTTCCCGTATTGCCACATGTCTTTGGATTACCACTGACCACATAAGATACCACTTGGTAAAAAATTAAATTTAATATATTTAATTAAATTTATCCATGTTAGCTGATCAAGTGAAGATATCTCATCATCTGCCTAGCCTTTTCCCAACTTTGTTGGGGTCGGCTTCCAGTCTTACCGGATGCAGCTGAATACCTGTATTTTACATGGAGCAACTGCCTATCTGACCTCCACAACCCAGTTACTGGGTAACACGATACCTCTTGGTAGACTGGTTGTCAGACTTTTGGGCTTCTAAGTGACGACTGTCAAAAATCTACAAATGACGGCCGGGACCAACGGCTTAACGTTGCTTTCCGAGGCACGGAGGGGGTCTTGGTATGTAAAGATGGTCACCTATCCACGGACCAACTGCGGTAAGCGTAGCTTAACCTGATCGATCAACCCGTGCGGCTGTTAATACTTAGCCATAAGCCCCTCAAGTGAAGATATCTGCCCATTTCAAATCAGGTCTATGTACAGTGTACTTACATAGCACTAGTGACTTCTACACAAAAACCCCATCAAATCTATTCACACGTTGACATGTTGCGCAAATGACGGAACAGCAAAGATTTAAATCATTGTGGAGATATTTTTAGACAAAAATATTGTTTTGGCATGTGTATCAATAGTACAGTGAACAGTGAATACAAAGTGGTATATTTCCGTATAAACAATTTAGAAGAAGTTACTAGTTTTTAGGGTTCCGTACCTCAAAAGGAAAAAACGGAACCCTTATAGGATCACTCGTGTGTCTGTCTGTCTGTCCGTCTGTCTGTCTGTCTGTCTGTCTGTCTGTCTGTCCGTCTGTCACAGCCAATTTACTCCGAATCTAATGAACCGATTAAGTTGAAATTTGGTACACAAATGTATTTCTGTGACCCAAACACGAATGTGTAACGTAAATAAATTAATTTTGAATATAGAGGTCACTTTTGGGGCACAAACCAGAATTAAAAAAAAAAAAGTTTTGCTAACAGTACCGTGTGACATATCAAATGAAAGGGCTTGTTGCGAGGATCTTAAATATATTTTTTATATAATTTTAAAATAAATACTTTTAAAGATATTTAAGAAATTCAATGAAAATTGACCATTCCCCCCCCCTTATCTCCGAAACTACTGGACCAAAAATTTTGAAAAAAATGCGTAGTATGGCTCTTTACTCATACATTACAGGAAAACCTATAAGAAGTCTATGGTCTTAAAATAACATGGTAAATCTCTCAATATTGTGCGTACAAACTTACATTTCGTCGCTCGGCATCCAATAGGCCCATCTCTCTAGCTACTATAATATCAAAAGTGTTTGACCGTCTGCTTAACACACAAATAAATAAAACTGTAAATGTTCTTGACAACCAATTCGGGTTTCGGCGTAGTTTGTCAACAGAAAGTGCAGTGTTGTGTCTTAAGCATACTATCACATACTTACTATACACAGCGTGGGACGCCGATTTATGCTAGCTTCCTCGACTTATTCAAGGCTTCTGATCTGGATGCTTATGACGTATTGTGGAGAAAGATGTAGAAGGATAGGTTGCCAACGGAGCTTTTAAACATCTTTAAATAGTGGTATGGTAACCAGATCAATAGTGTACGATGGGCTGGAACTTTTTCCAGGCCACACAGGTTAGAATGCGGGGTGAGGCAGGATTGGTGAGCTCAGCGGCACCAGAGTGGGTTGCTATATAGATGGTATTTGTGTAAATAATATTAGTTATGCAGATGATATGGTGCTTCTGAGCGCGTCAATCTGTGGTCTCAGAAAGTTGGTCGCCAAATGTGAGCAGTATGTCAAAGCACATGGTTTGATGTATAACTCCAATAAGTCGGAGATCATGGTCATTGAGGCTGGGGGTAGACCGGGTTATGTACCACCTGTATTACTCAATGGGACTCCACTACAAAGAGTATTTACGTTTAAATATCTTGGTTATATATTGACCTCTGACCTCAATGACGGACTCGATATTGAGCGGGAACTAAGGGCGTTGTCGGTAAGGGCGAACATGCTGGCTCGCAGGTTTGCACGCTGCTCACTTAAAAAGTCAAAATTACTCTGTTTCGAGCTTATTGTACAACGTTTTACACGTGCAGCCTGTGGGCTAGATATACCCAAAGGTCGTGCAACGCCCTTCGTGTCCAATACAACAACGCTTTCAGGGTATTGGTGGGGCTGCCCCGTTTTTGTAGAGCATCGGGAATGTTCGCAGACGCACATTTTAATTGCTTTTACTCAACGATGTGAATGAGGTGTGCATCCCTGGTGCGCAGAGTACGGGCCAGCTCCAACAATATCCTAAAAAAGATCGCTAGCAGGCTGAATTGCATGTACATCAATCACTGTAGTGCCATCTCCCATGGGGTGAAATAAATTTAAACTAGATTACGTGGGGCACTCAGAAAGTTATGTGATACTAGAAAAAAATATAAATATACAGGTTATAATTTTTTTTATTATATCTTTTCAAAAAACTCTCCATTGGCGTCTATACATAGTTATATACGTCTAAACCAATTTTCATAACACATTTTCCAGTCCGCATCAGACACCTCTCCTTCTCAAATGCAGCCAGTGCATCTTCAGGTGATGAAAACTGTTTTCCTTTGAGTTGATTTTTTATTTTGGGGAATAAGAAAAAGTCGCACGGAGCCAAATCAGGACTGTAAGGAGGATGACCCATAAATTTGACTGGTGTGCTGTCCAGAAAGTCCCTTGTATTGAGCGCCGAGTGAGCCAGCGCGTTGTCGTGATGAAGTGGCCAGTGTTCGGTCGCTTGCTGCTTGCAGTAGTAAAAACTTCTGGCAAACATTTGGTAACATACCATTCAGCATTGATGCTCCTTTGATCTCGTCAGGGTACTGACATCAGATAACCCGGCAAAGAAAAAAAACTTGCGATCAAAATTTTGCCTGCACTTCTAGCTCGCTTCACTTTGGTAGGCGTTGGTTCATTTTGAAATAGCCACACTGTCGACTGACGCTTCATTTCTGGATCATATTGATAAATATCCCGTATCTTAAACGCGCCGAGATGAGCCTGCTACAAATTTTGCTATCATGTCTCGGCACCATTCTACCTGAACCTTCTTCTGAGCCTGCGTTAGATTTTGCGGTACCAGCGTGAAACTATCTTCCTTACCCGAAGATGCCCGTGTAGAATTTTATGCACACTTCCCGATCTAATCTGCAGTATATGCTGAACCTCTTCATATGTAATTCGCCTATTCTCTTGAATAAAAATTTTCACAGCCAGCACGTTTTGTTATGTAACACCGTCATAGGGCGGCCACTTCTTTCTTTGTCCGCCAAAATTACTCGACCACCTATAAATTCGTTGAACTAGCGGAAAACAGTTGCTTTAGAAGGGCTTTTTTCTATGAACACCATTCGAAGTCTTTCAAACGATTCTTCTGGTTTTAGTCGACATTTGAAATCGTACAAAATCATCGCGCGAAAATGTTCTCGTTGTGAATCCAGTTTTCAGTAAGATAGAGTATTTTGATTTTGCTGGTAAAAAAATGTGGAGGGAATTTCGAATTTGGAATGTTATGTTTTTTTGTAATAAATTGTCATAGTTTTAATTGACATCAAAACCAGCCAGTATCCTATAGACAAAAACTGTTAGTCGCAAAACTTTCTGAGTGACCTGGTTAAATAAGCTAACATAGTTCATAAGTTTAGTTACACAATGAGTCCTTGTTACTTGCATAAACAAAAATATCTGGATACCATTTTTTTTTTAACGACGTTTTTTAGTAATTGAACCTAGCTAAATCGATTTATCGCTCCCGAAAGCCCTGCATACTAAATTTAATAAAAAATCTTGGAGCCGTTTCCGAGATTCAGATTATATATATACAAAAATTGCTCGTTTAAAGGTATTAGATTTATATTATTATTATATTATTACCGCGGATGTGAATTTTTTTACGAAAATCAGATTTTTGTTTGATTTCATTCTACACGTTCAAATAAGTGTTCCTGCAATTTTAAAAAAAACGTAAAAAATGTCACATTCGCGGTATTGGATGCCGAGCGACGATTTGCAGTTGGAATGTATGGGAGAACATGTTTTTCAAGTACAATTTTAAGTTTGTGCTTGGGATAAATAAATTCATCTCAACTACGGAACCCTTCATTGTGCGTAGTCCGACACGCACTTGGCCGGTTTTTATTCAGTCATATTTTAACATAAACCACAGTGAAAGATATATGAAGATTTTTATGGGGTATTTTAGACGACCGACAAATTTACAATATGTTCTAACATTTGAAGGTCAAAAACCTTTCGACAGCAATTTGTCAATTCGTGTACGTAATTGGCCATGATTGGCATATAGTAATTCACACGCGAATATTCTCACGTTTATACTGCACTACTGCAGAATTTTCATTAATATTTCGGAAATGTCCATTTAAAATGTTTAACCTACTCTATTTCTTACAATAATTGCACGTTGCAATAAACAATATGCCACGTTCTTTAATAGTAAGGAAATTAAACATAAATAAGCATCATAATTGTAATGAAATATTAATGAAATACTGCGAAATCGAGCGCACGATCATTACGTACGTTGTGGCAACACCATACTATTATAATTGCGTAAATACATAGCCGAGACGAACCGTACGTCTATCTCAGGGGCATAATAAAATATTTAAGACTGGAAAAACAGTATTAAGGTTATTTTAGGCAACAAGCTGAGTCTTGTTTGCAGGAAACGGCCAAGCAGTTACTTTAATCAACGTTAGGCCACAAGTTGAACAATAAAAAACTGTTACAAAAAAAAAACAACCGACTTTAAAACAAATAACTTTAAAGTTGTGGTATCTATATACTTACCCCACACAAATTCGAATACCACTATAGTCCGTGCAATCCACGAAGACGCGCCCCACTCCGTTCCGCGCCGTACTAGAGTTCAGCTTACAATACAGTAATCGCGGAGTGGGGCGCGTCTTCGTGGATTGCACGGACTATACCTCCTATGTAAATAACAGTGACAAGAAGTTATTATAATATCATCCACATTATGCAAAGTGGGAAAAAATACGTAAGTATTATTGAAGCTAACTCAAAAACTACCCAAGCAAAGTTGATAAAATTTATATGGGATCACCGCGCAAGCTTCCTCCACCAAAGAAAAAATAATTTTCAAAATCGGTCCTCAATTGTCGAAAATATCAATGGACATACATTTAAAAAAAAACATACAAACGTACATAGACCCTCCTCCTTTTTGGAAGTCGGTTAAAAAAGAGGAAATAAGAAACTTTAACCTATGTTACGCATAGATTAAAGTTAGGCTATGTATCTTGTTTTTAATTTGTTTCATAATCTTAGATATTTATCGCATTTATCAGTGTTCGTTTTTTCTCTCGTATCGGCTGTGTGAACAGCTATCTAATTGCGTGGGTAACACATTTTCGTAAATGATTAAGACTAATCTGTTTCATTTTAACAGTTCAACAACATTCATTGCGTTATTTACGTTGTTGAGAAGTTTTTTTCGAACTTATGAGGCATTGGATTAGCATTGCATTGCAGGTCATCCTGTGGTAAAAATGTTAGTCAGTCTGCAAGGACAGCCAGGTGTTAGCATGGCTGACTGCCCAATGTGCACCTGACTTAGGTACCTACATTTAAGCGTCGCCACTAATGGAGACTATTTTAATGCAATGAAGCAGCTTAATGAAAGTATCCTAACTAACATTATAAATGCGAAAGTGAGTTTGTTTGTTTGTTACGCTTTCACGCAAAAACGGGTGAACAGATTTAGATGAAATTTGGCACATGGGTAGACCTGGAGAAGGACATAAGCTACTTTTCATCCTGGATCGCAGACGAAGTCGCGGGAAACAGCTAGTATAACTTATAAATTCAAAAAAACCAGCACCCTAATTGCGTAACTTATTTTCGTAAACAATTATGCCTAATTTGTTTCATTTTGACAGTTTAACAACATTCACTGTGTCATTTACGTTGTGGGGCAGATTTTTTGTTCCAACTTATGAAGCAATGGATTGGCAATCTGTTTCAAATCGAAACGGATTATGATTGTGTTGTATTACGCAATTAGGGTACAGGTGATACAGAATGGACTTTGAGAGGGAGCAGAAAGCACAACTGCCCACAAAATATACGGGAACAGTTTTTTGATATTTCTGACTTTTCTAGTACTCAAACCTCCAGTTGTTGCGATAGTTTTGTAATTCTCATAAGAAACAAAATCGATTGGCATCAAAAAAAGTTTTTTTGAAAATTGCTGTTTCTTGAATTTTTTTCGAAAATACGTAGGTCAAAATATGTCACAACATAAGGACAGTCTCCTAAGACGTTTTCCTGTAACTAACCGGTCTCAAAAATCCTCCCTGTCTACAAAATATTAGTTTCACAGGCGCGGTTAAAATAAGGAGTCTTTAATTTGAGGAAGGAAATGCGGAAAAATTTACGAATATTCAAATAGTAATTGTCTGAGTATTATAAGTTGTAGTAGTAGTCTCTCAAACACTACATACAAAAAACCACTCGCCTGCGACATTGATAAATTATTTTAATAATTCTAGATTCGTGAAGGTCAATTATCTAATTTATTCGTTTAAAATCGAATGTCATACCAATTATATGAACGCAGTCGAGTCGCAATAAAGTTGCTCGAAAAGTTGTTATTTCACTCTTCTTCCCTTTCACTTTCATCAAAATATGAATAACAGTTATCCAGTTATACTATCCTATCAAACTAACCTATCAATAGTTGTACAATATGAGAACCACCAGCTACATCAATCAAGAGTCGCCGAAGAGAATTGAATTGGCGCACTTAAACACACATTTGCATAGAAGACGCTATGTGAATAGCTTTGTAATGGAGGTAACATGTGGCAAGTGCAAATGGGTTCCATATAACGGGTCTCTATATTCAGAAGAGCATTATGAAATAGCTCGGGTAACTGTTGAGGTACAGTACACATTATGCGAATAAAATTTACGTCAACGTAATACTCCTGTGGATAGTTACGTGCAATATATTTTACAGACTGTCATGATATAATGATGATGCACTAAAATACTAACCTAATTCACTATTTTTGATTACTCAAACAATTGCGAAAGAACTGTTAATTACCTAATGCTTAAAAAAGGTCATTTTAGTTCCCCTATTTTTTTTTTTTTGTTAGTTGTTTCTGCGCTTTTAATAGAATTAAAGCTGACCTACAGAAATCCACAGAATCAACTATTGCACTCTTTGTCAATTTCCTGCAGAAATATCGAAAATAGTGAGAAACTTATAGTGGCAGGGAGAATAGAAGAAGGAGCAAAGACAAAGAGGACCTAGCCCAGAAAGATGGTCAAGCCAGATGTCGGTGCAACTGGAAATGCCGGTGAACGTGGCACTCCATCAAACCACAGGCAAACGCAATCGGCAAACGCAATCGGCAAACGAAGGTTCACTTTTCAGAAAGTCATGATCCTCAACAGTGAGGGATAGATTTAGGAGGAGGAATTTCATTTTCGCCCTAAAAAGCATAATTGACCATGAGCAAGGAAGGAATAGATCTAATTTCCAACCACAAAAGAATAAAAAAATCACACTAATATTATAAAGGCGAAAGTTTGTGAGTGTGTGTGTATGTTTTAAACGGCTGGACCAATTTAGATGAAATTTGGCACACAGATAGTTTATAACCTGGATTAACACATAGGATACTTTTTATCCCGATATTCCCACAGGATCGAGACTTACGCGGGTGAAACCGCGGGGCGCAGCTAGTATAATATAATAAGCATATTATATAGAATATTGTAAGGGGCATATCAAGATCAAATTCTACAATTCGGGTAGTATTCTAAGGTATAGCAGTAACATAAGTCTGACAAAAGCCCATTCGAAAACAAACTTTACAGTCGCGACAAAATCATTGTCATTTGAACTATCCCGTATTCTTCTCATAACAATGAACCGTGAAGCCTGGAAACCAAAACATTTATTTTAATTACAACGGTTACAGGAAATAACAGTCGCAGTACGTTGTTCTCTTATGAGCGAAACGAGGTTGTATGACCGCAATCACGTCCAGCCTGCGTCCGTGACTGCTTCGCCATCGAAGTCTATGCACAGGGACTACATTATGTTCTTTGAATATTACAGACACAAGAATCTATCATCGATTTACTAAAAGTTAGTAGGTAAACTGTGGCACAGTACGACAGTTAACTATTAATTAATGTCCCATTTTATTGTGTTGTCTACACGTCTAACCGGTCTAACATACTTTTTTTTGTGCGTGACTAGAGGCAATTAATAATTTCTAATCTACACTGCATTTTTAGGGAGTCAATTAATGTGCTTGAAATACTCAAATCAAAATTAAGCACGGAATATTTGAGTAATAGTTAGAAATAATTTATTCCCCATCTTAACAGTAGGAAAAGGCGTTTTGCAGATTTGACTCGACTCCTACCGAAACAATGGCCCACATTAGCCGAAGACAGGATTGCATGGAAAAGAGAGAGGAAGGTCTACGCCCAGCACGCGTAGCATGACCACCGTAGAAACGGGTTTTGTCGACAGAAGAATAGACAAAATGACAGATAAACAATCACAATCTGTCATTTTGTCTTATTCTTCCGTCGACTTCGACAAAACCCGTTTCTACGATGATCAACTGATCATGCTACGCGTGCTGCAGTGGGACAACACGGGCTATATAAGTAGATGTCAGTGGGATAGACTCACAACTTAGTAGTGTTACTTTCTTACTGTCTGCATAATTTCACATAGCGGATTGCCAAACAAACTTCACCATCATCTGCCTAGCCTTTTCCCAACTGTGTTGGGATCGGCTTCCAGTCTAACCGGATGTAGCTGAATACCAGTATAATACATGGAGCGATTGCCAATCGGAGCTCCACAAGCCAGTTAATGGCTAATACGATACTCCTTGGTAAGCCTGTTTGTCAGACTTTTGGGCTTCTGACGACCCGTAACAACTGTCAAAGATCTACAAATGACAGCCGGGACCAACGGATTAACGTGCTTTCCGAGGCACGTAGGGTTCTCCAAACAGACTAAGTATATCAAGCATTGTAATTATGTCAATAAGCCACGATCGTTTATTGTGGCGGTCGTTGGGAGACCCATGTTTAACAGCCAATTTTAGGTGTTATTCATCAATGATTTTAAATTCACTGCCATTATCAATAAGAGAGAGTTGTGAGTGATTGAACAATGATTCTTTACGTAAAATAACTGCCGCCTAGTGGAAGAGGGACTGGCCAGTAGGAGACCAAAAAGACTATGGACTTTTCTAGTTTAATCTTACTAGAAAATTGAACCACCTATCCTATATGCACAAGCATCGACGAGCCTCGTAGCTGCAAAACCTCGGAAATATTATACCTAATTAGTGGTGCAAGACAGAAGGCACTGCACCCAAATCTCGCGTCTCTGCCAGTATCGTTCGACACAGGAATGTCTCATTTTAATAGCCCCATTAAGAATACGCGATTCCGTTACGGTTTTCAGATAGGATTATCGTCCCACCATTATAAATATTAGTCTATGATGGTCGGTGTCGAACAGTTTAAAGTATTTTCGTACTAGGTATGTTGTCATAACATCACAGGGAAGTACCCTACCGTTAATATTTATGGAGACAGCTTACTATACGGATCAAAAAACTACTAGTAGGTAATGTACCTAATTCAGAATTTAGTTCTAGTTTTTTGAAAAAGCTCTTGTCTGATCCGAATTTCGAACACAAGCGCGAATACGTATCAATAATTATATGGAACAGGTATTGCTACAGATTCGATGTCTTTTTGCCAGCCAAGATTTGGCACCCACATGTGGGCAACAGACCTCCCCTATTTTCTTTGAAACCTTTCTATTTTAGAGTTTCCTGACCATATTTTCTGCCCTGAAATTACGTCTAGACGTAGGTACTGTAGGGCCGAATTGACGATTAGGCTAGTGAGTAGAGATCGACACATCTGCTGTGGTCACTCATGGTTAAACTCGACGGTAATAACCTACCTCAGGTGTTACATCTGTTAATTACTTTGTTCTTTGTATTGAGAAGGTGGAAGACAGGTAGTTAAAAGCAGGTATGTACAATAATTTTATTCACCAACGTGCCCACGTTGTTACAAACACTTGTCAAGTTTGCCAATTGCGTGTGTAACAAACACTTGTCAAGTTTTAGTATCCTATTCCTATGATACAAATTCACAGATGAGTCGATATAGTGAATCCAATCAAAAAAGTGGGACGGAACAAAAATTGTCACGGCGGATGCTGAGCTCGTCCATTGGCACTTAGGGTTGCCAGAATAAGCAGGTTATTTAGGTTTTATTTGAGATTTTTGTTTTTTGTCAGTAAAAGAGGTTAGTCTTTTGCCCAAAATATCCAGTAAAATGACGAGTTGGGCTGTTCCAATTTTTTTGGCAGCCCTAATCGCATTAATACCGAATTGCCAATGCTAGTTAGGTGATCACTTACTATTTTTCATCAGACTATTTTAAAGTAGGACACATATTTTATTTTATACAATTAATGTGTTTGCCAGAAGAGACAGGAGCTCGTGGCTAAGTAATAACAGCCGCAGGGGTCGATTCATCAGGTTTAGCTACGCTTGCCGGGGTTGGTTTGTGGATGGGTGACCATCTTTACATAGTGATACTCCTCCGTGTCTCGGAAAGCACGTTAAGCCGTTGGTCCCGGTTGTCATTCGTGGATCTTTGACAGTCGTTACGGGTCGTCAGAAGCCCGAAAGTCTGACAACCAGTCTTACCAAGCGGTCTTGTATTACCCAGTTACTGGGTTGTGGAGGTCAGATAGGCAGTCACTCCATGTAAAATACAGGTATTCAGCTGCATCCGGTTAGATTGGAAGCCGACCCCAACATAGTTGGATAAATGCTAGGCAGGTTGATTGCGTTTGCCAGAAGCAAAAACTGAGTATAGAATATTTACCAAAAGAATGAAGTTCAAGCCATTTGACACACATTTTTAATGACTGACAAATACAGAGGCTTGAATAGACTCGATGACAGTTGTAGTGTTCCTATAGCTTAACCTTTATAATTTATGGCAAAATGATGATATATTGTTATTATTATAACTTTCCTTCTAGTATTTCCTTGTATTGCTTTTATTAAATACATGTCACAAGAGCTATTGCTTGTGTACCTACTTTTAGAAATTTTATTTCATTTAAAAACATTCACTAATTTGTAAAAAAAAAAAAATCAAATATTATGTCAAGCCTGTTTTCCCTGAAGGGGTAGGAAGAGGTGTTCAACCTATGCTTCATAAACACTGCCAAACCCAGGGATTTGTACCAGCACTGTACCCTATGCTTAGCAGTCACGCTTGCAATCACAATAACAACAAGTGAGGCAGTAAAAATTTCAAGCTGCACTGTTTCTACTCATTTCCAATATAATGTCTCAAGTTGATATCAAATGCTTTGTGTGGGTCATTTCATTGACAAAATGAGGTTTACTATATTGTGAAGTGACTTTACAAACAGCATTTTTGATTATGACTCAACCAATTATGAAAACATATTATTGTTGCAGTCTGGTTTTTATATGAGATACATAGAAAGTTAATTTATCTGTATTTTATATTAAACATTTACCAAACAATAAACACCAAAATAAAATATTTGAATATCAGTAACACAAAAAATTGATTTGTGTGTGTCACAACAACGTATGATATCTTATATTACAAATTATATTATGATTAATTCATGATAAAATAAATTTACCTGTGTCACTAAATCATGTTTATGACACACACATTACCTAGATGTGACTACTTTGGAAACAAATAGAAATCTATTTAAAAAAATTGGGTACTCTTTTATTTATCATTTGTAATATTATGATACCCAAATATAGCGAGTAACGATACTAGCGATATTTGGGTATTTCGATCAAAATCGGAGTAATTATTTGATGGGCATAGTTTAATAACCTTTTTCGTGCTCTGTGTAAATCGTTGACTGAATGAGTGCTGTGGAAATAAAAACTAAGAACAGATATTATAAGATTTCCTATTTGAAGATGAACATTCAGACTGTGATGGGCACTGCCACAATATCAGAACACAGACAAAAAAAAAGTTTCCTAGTAAAACTGCTCTGTGGGTTTCACACAGTAAATTCTATTTGAGGACAAAATAACATTGTATTGAAAGCTTGTACTAAACTACTCGAACAGTAGGTAGGTTTTTATCCATACAATTTGTAAAATAACTTGCTCCTCCAGAATACTTACTCAAAGATACACTGAGCTACAGAACTACAATTACAATTTAATTTACGTAAGTTAGGTGGTTCAATTTCATGCGCATTGAGTTAGAAAATATAAATAGAACTAGAGAAACAGATGAACAAAAACTATAATAAATTACTTCAGAATGAAAAGCATTATGTTAGAAATAACTTACCTTGTCCGCATTTGTCAGTCTTTGGAGTGGAAGTCATTTTATTTCAACTGTAACTACTATGTCATATTAACACCGATAACAAAGTTTTTATTTGATTTAAAATTAGTTAATAGGGCAGAATTCACAAAAAATATCATTAGACTCGACCGGCAGCCATGTTTAGAAAACAATTTTAATTTGTTGCACTTGACGCCATCTATCCTTATTACAGGCAAAACCTGGTAAAATGATTTAAAAAATAAATCACTAGATGGAACTGCTAAGTTGCGTTACGAATGAATTTGCTTTTTTTTTATTTTTACCATGTTTTACTTTGAAAATAAACGGGACAATCGCGCTTTATCAAATCAAATAACCAAATGCGGAGGCTGTGGTAAAACAAAAGGGCTTGCTACACGGCTGCCAACCGTGTCCCAACGGAGGTGACCTTGGTGGTTTACAACCGTGGAGTTGGTGGTTTACGACCAAATTTCAAACAGCTCTGCCCAGCTCTGCCTGTCGCCAACCAAGGTCACCTATGTCGGGGACGCGGTTGGCAGCCGTGTAGCAAGCACTTTAGTCTCACAATAATCCAAATAATCCAAAACTAAACATCAAAAGATTCGAGTCGAACGAAACATTGTCCACAGGATTGTGTATTCTCGCTAAAGAGTAGTATATTTTTTGATTGTGTGGTTTTTCGTGCTATTCACGATAAATGCTTGTTATTTTTGGCTTTTTAGGATTCCGTAGTAAACAAGGAACCCTTATAGTTTCATCATGTCCGTCTGTCTGTCCGCGGTCTAGCTGCAAGACTGTTTGTACTAGAAAGTTGTAATTTGGCATGGGTATACATATTAATCATGCCGACAAAGTGGTAAAACAAAATTATGAAAAATATTTTTTTTAGGGTACCTCCCTTACACATAAAGTGGGGATGTATTTTTTTTTTTCTGTCCCTTGGTGTGGGGTATCGTTGGAAAGGTCTTTCAAAAACATTGTGAGTGTGTTATTACCATTTTTGAGTTTAGAGATCCGTTTGCGAAATATTAAGCTTTAAAGTGCAAATTGTTGTTAGAGTCAAGTGTCCCCCCCCCCACCCCTGCCAGCTAAATGGTTGGTTTTAGATATGTGAAAAAATTCACGGCAGTAGCTTATATAACGAATTTAAAAGGAAAACTATCACAGCTGAGTAGGCTTTACAAGTTAACGAGTAATAATCGACCAACTTGAATTTGCGGTTGTAAAAACATGTTCACCCATACATTCTGTATGAAAGATTTTTTTTTCAACTACAAAGTTAAGTTTGTTCTTGGGATAAATTCATCCCAACTACGGAACCCTACATTGTGCGTGGTCCGACATGCACTTGGCCGGTTTTTTCACTCTGCTTTCTTGTTTTTTTTATCTGCATTGTTTTAGTTTAGTTTGCGGACACAATATTTTTTTCTTGATTTATGGGCCTACCACACGCTCATGCTTCACCAAAGTTTTGCCTGCGCAGGCCGGCTTGTACACGGAACACTGAGCGTGTGGTTGGTAAAACTGTACGACGCGCAAACCCCACGGCGCGGCCTGCGCACTTTTCGACTTGTTTGAAATTTTGCCTGCGCAAGCCCGGCCTGCGCGTACTTGCCTGTGCGTGTGGTTGGGCGTTCAGTGTTCAAGCCGCAGTCTAGGTTAGTCGTCGTTCGGTGAATACGTGGTCTTCCGTCACTCAAAAACCGGCTAAGTGCGTATCGGACCACGCACAATGAAGGGTTCCGTAGTTAGGATGAATTTATTCCAAATACAAACTTAACAGTGTAGTTGAAAAACATGTTCTCCCATACATTCCAACTGCAAATGTAAGTTTGTAGTCACAATATTGAGAGATTACCATGTTATTTTAAGACCATAGACTTTTTTATAGGTTTTCCTGTAATCTATGACTAAAGAACCGTTCTCTGTATTTTCTTCAAAATTTTAGACACAGTAGTTTCGAAGATAAGGGGGGGGGGGTGATAATTTTTCATCTATTTTCTTAAATAACTTTAATGTATATGTTACGTTTATAAAAATAAATTCTTTTGAGATCCTCGCAATAAGCCCGTTCATTTGATATGTCATACGGTACAGTTTGTAATTTTAAATTTTCCCCCAAAAGTGACCGCCATATTCAAAATTCATTTATTTACGTTACACATTCGTATTTGGGTCACAGAAATACATAATGTGTACCAAATTTCAACTTAATGGATCCATTAGATTTGGAGCAAATTGGCTGTGACAGACGGACAGACAGACAGACACACGAGAGATCGTATACTTAAGGGTTCCATAGAACCCTAAAAATGGCCGATTTGCGTACGCACAATCGCGAGTTCATGTCTGAATTAATAAGTCTATACAAATCTCTGCCTGCACTCTGGAAAATTAAATCGAAGGATTATTCCGACCGAAATAAAAAGAACTAGGCATGCCTACAAAAAAATATAAATAAAATGAAAGAGGAACATAGTTTATTAAGGGAGAAAGAAGAAATAGTTCTTCATTAGGAAACATGTTTCTACGCCGACGATTTCGACAATATTCAATGTACTCTGTGGTGGCGGCCACCGCTCATAGTACTACTTGGTCTGTGCCGCTCATCTAGGAAAATGTATTGATTTTAACCCGTATCTTTTTAGTTTGGAGCAATCGCCAAGCGTGTGGTTGGTATGAGAGCACAGAACATTTATATACTCCTAACAGAGTATGAGAGAGAGTGGAAAGAGAGTGCATAGAGTGCAAAGAAGGAATTACTTATCTGTAATATTATTTATTTTTCTCTGTGGTCAATGGCGGAATTGTGTCACAATGTGTGTGTGTGTTGATGTGTATCGGCTTTATGCTTGGAATTTGAAAGCGCTGTTTAATTATTAAAACACACAACTTTAATAAGTCGTTTATTACACATTATTAGCCGTTCTGTGTAATTAAATTGCGGTTTACACTCATTATTTTTAGCAGTGAAAACGGCAGTGAATGAAGTAGGTAATCATGGCCGACCCGCTGAGTTTACTTCGACAGTACAACGTAAACAAAAAAGAAATAATTGAACGTGATAATCAAATTATATTTGGTGAATTCTCGTGGCCCAAAAATGTCAAAACTAACTATCTTATGTGGGGGTATGTATCACTTGATTATTTCCATTTCCAATAAACTGAAAATTGTCACAATATGTCCGATTTCATAACAAACTATTTACATCTTTTAGTTCTGGGAAAGAAGGCAACGACAAGGAATATTATACATTGGAATGCCTGCTCTTCATCCTCAAAAATATACAATTGACGCATCCTGTTTATGTCAGGCAGGCAGCTGTAAGTACAGCTACTTCTTGTGATAGAACTCTCCCAACATGAATATGCAGTGACTATCTCATTTTCTACAGGCTGCAAACATACCTGCTGTCCGTCGTCCAGATCGTAAAGAATTATTGGCATATTTGAATGGTGAAACTGCAACTTGTGCATCTATTGATAAAAGTGCCCCATTAGAAATACCAACACAGGTAAGGGTTTTGTTTTAACCAATTATAGAGTACTTATAAATTAGCAAGGATGAAACACACCATTTGATTGTAGGTCAAACGTACTCATGATCATGATGGAGGTGAATCGGCAGCAAAGAAACCTCGTATTGAGGAAACTCATGTGCAAAAAGTACGAGAACAACTTGCTGCACGTCTGGATGGACCAAAGGAAGCATCGGTTACAGTTGATAATATTAAGTAAGCAATAATTATTTAATAAAGAAAAATAATTTAGAATTCTACATTTATAGTTTCTCATTCATTCAAATGTTGATCAACCTTTTGAGAAGGACACATGTTACATGTTGATTAGACATTATACTTTCATTTTGGAAAAAAACTGCCAACTATGTTAAAATTATATTCATTTTATAAAGGTCCTTATCGGAGGCTATGTCTGTGGAGAAGATTGCTGCAATTAAAGCAAAACGTCTGGCTAAAAAGAGGACCACAATCAAGAGCAATGATTACTCTGACACACTGGGTGTTGTTGGATCAGACTTCAGAGCTATTCTCGATTATGATGTAGACTTAACCAAGGATATTATCAGCCGAGAAAGACAATGGCGTACTAGAACAACAGTATTACAAAGTAATGGAAAAGTAAGTAATGTTGGACAGACCCTTTATATGTATTGGTAACAAAACATTAATGCGCAATAAATATAGAAGAACTGGATAGAAAATGATCAGATTGTAAAATTCATGCATTAGGTATAATTATTATAATAAATATTGTTTTTTGATGGGGGGCTCATAGCTAAGTAATAGCGGTTAAGGTTTAGGGAAGGGGGGAGGAACAAGGGGGTGAGGGTTAGTAAACTGTAAACCCCCCACTCATCCCCTCGCTGGAAATACATAGCTTTGTTTTTAACGATTTTTTTATAAATGATATCGACGGTAAAAAGGAAGTAGGGCGACATAAGCGACATTTTGGTCAAAAATGAGTTATATATGCCATCCTACGTAAAATTTTCCGCTCTTTCGAATGCGCTTACTCCCGTGGCTCTACGATGACTTTTTTGGCGTTTATGCCCTAGCAAAAAAAAATCATTTTCCTAGAATTATTTTTCGTAATTGACGAAAATTCTGGTTATTTTTGCTATAAAGGTGCTTGTACCCCTACAAAAATTATTTATTTTGGGTTTGTTGTCGGTAATGCTTTTTTACTTCATAAGGGTGTCGAGCGTTCAGTTGTTTATGCCTTTTAAGCTTTTCCATCAAAAAGCACAAGCGTTGTTTATAGCCTACTTCCATTTCGTAATATAACATAGCTTGTATCCTATATACAAAATTCATTTTCATATTTCTCTGTTGGTTATACCCTATTACTCAATTCTCAATTCTTTATTGCATTCTATAATGTTGGTAAAACAGGTGGTAGGCTTAAAATTATAGAAACAATTATAGACCCTGTTGGGCACAGCATAGTAGGAGAGATGAGGAAGAGCGCTTATTTGAAGAGTGTTTATATTATTTAAGTATGTCTTCTGGTAATACTGCTTCTTAAATATTTTCACTTTATTTCTATAGTACGTTATAAATAATACGTCTGCTTGAGTAAGTAGGTCTTTGTTATGTTATACCAATATAGTTTTAGTTAGTTATTCATGTTGTTCAGTAGGTATTTGTTTAAATTAGATATGATATTTGGTTACTATACTGAATTTATTTGCACGATTATTTATTTATTAATGACTAGAAATTATTATAAATTGAAAATAAGTTATTGCATTAGGTAATAGGTAATAGGTAATACGGGCTGGTATCCGCAACTCCACGTCAAAGCGCGTATTTTGCGTATGGGTGGGAAAATCTGTTATTCGATCCACCCCAGCTCCTCAAAGAAGGCCAGCAACGCCTTGGTGTCACTGACAATCTCACGTAGGGTACCTGGGTTACCGAAGTACTTTGCCCTGTATGTGGCGACCGCCGGGCAGTTTAACAGCACATGGGCTGCTGTCTCGTCGTCCTCCATGCAAGCTCTGCACAGCGGACTGTCTGTGACTCCTATGACAAAGAGGTGTTTATTAAATGACCCATGGCCAGTTAGGGCAGCTGTAACTGTGCGCAGCTGCTGTTTTGTTAATCGGAGAACCTGTTTCGTGAGGCGGCCGTCGATTGTAGGGAGAGCCTCCTTGGCCTGCCTGCACTCACCGTGGTCCACCCATAGTTTGTGATGTTGTTCCCTGGTTCGTTTCCTTACCAGAGTGCGTAGGTACCCGAAGGGGAGTGGGGTGATGGGTTCAGGCCCCACTGGTGCCATGCTCGACCCCCTTCTGGCAAGTTCGTCGGCTGCGTCATTGCCCCGCGAACCGCTGTGTCCCTTAATCCATTGAATGGTTATATTATTGAGGTCACCCACCTGGTTGAGGCGCTGGTGGCACTCGTATATTAGCCCAGAATCAACAGTGTGACTGTTTAGCGCTTGCAGAACAGCCATGCTGTCTGAGAGTATTCGTATCGAGTGGTCCTTAACCTCCCTGGCCATGATGGCTGAAGCGGCAAGAGATATACCCATGCATTCGGCCTGGAACACTGTGTTATGGACACCCAATGGTGTGGCTATGTGTATGTTGAAGTCCTCCGAGAAGATTCCAGCACCTGTGCCACTACCTGTTTTGGATCCGTCGGTGAAGATTCGCAGCTCTGCGGGGCGCAAACCCTCGCATCTGCGGTCCTCGTGTAGTTGGATCCTGTATTTTTTATCGAAGATAAATTGTTTGGGCACCCGGTCGTTTACGGCTTTCGTAATAGGGAACTCATTGTTAAGTCCCTCAAGTAGCGCGGTGTGTTGTGTGACTCTCTTACCCCAGAGATCAATTGCATTAAGACGCACCGCCGCCATTGTCGCTTCCTGCTGTATGAACAGGTGGAGTGGGGGCAGTCCCAGCATGGCTTCGATTGCTGCAGTCGGAGTAGTCCTCATGCAGCCCGTGGTTGCTACGCAGGCTAGTCTTTGCATGCGCTGTAGTTTGTTGGAAGCTGTAACCAGCTGAGTGCGGGGCCACCAAACCACGGCCCCGTACGCGATCATAGGGCGGATCACTGCTGTGTACAGCCACAGTATGATTTTGGGGGATAGGCCCCATTTCTTACCTATCATTCTCCTGCACTGCCAGAAGGTGATGCAGGCCCTGTTTAGCTTGTTGTCTACATGACTACTCCAGTTTAACTTACTGTCTAGAATGACCCCGAGGTACTTGACTTCGTTGGCCAACTGAAGTTCAGTATCGAACAGTTTGGGTAGGCGGAAAGGGCCTAATGCACGTTTTTGGGTAAACATGACTAGTTCAGTTTTAGTGGGGTTCACTGACAGTTCAAATTCCCTGCACCAACTTTCTACGATACGTAGTGCTTGCTGAGTGAGGTTACAGATCGTACCCGCCACTTTCCCCGATACAAGGATTGCGAGGTCATCTGCATACCCTATTGTATAATAGCGGTTGGCATTGAGTTTGGTAATGAGGTCATTAATTACCAGATTCCATAGAAGGGGGGACAGAACCCCTCCCTGGGGGCAGCCTCTGGCTATCATGGCCAACTGCCGCTCACCCTCAAGGCGAACCACCCGTTTGCTTAACATGTTTGTAATCCAGTCCGTAAGTACCTGTTCTACTCCATGCCTGGAGAGGGCGCTGCTGATGCTGGAGAAGTTGGTTTTGTCGAAGGCTCTTTCGATGTCTATGAAAGTACCCAGGCAGGTGCCTTTTTGATGAATCGCGTCCTCTATCTGACTGACCACTAGATGGAGAGCAGATTCGGTCGACTTACCTGAGCTGTATGCGTGTTGATTACCATGTAGCGGTGTGTTTTTCAGAGCGCCATCCCTCAGCTCTCTATCACATAGCCTTTCCAGAGTTTTTAGGAGAAAGGAGGTCAGGCTGATTGGTCGGTGGGATTTGGCGTTTGTGTAGTCACCCTTACCTGGCTTGGGGATGAATATTACTTTCACTTCCCTCCATCCTTTAGGAACGTATCTAAAGGCCAGGCACGCCCTCATTAAAGGCACCAGTCTTATTGCGACAGAAGCACCCCCCCACTGTAGTAAAGCGGGGAACACTCCATCAGGACCAGCTGCCTTAAAAGGATGGAAGCTCCGGATGGCCCATTGGAGTTTCTCCAGCGTGATCACCCTGCGTGCGCAAGTCCAATCAGTGTCAGCTGGTGTTTGGGTTTCATGTTGCCAGTCGATTACCTGCGCGAAGACGCAACCAGGGAAGTGAGTTTCAATTAGGATGCGACTTGTTTCCTCAGGTGACGACGTGAGTGTGTTATCAGGTTTGCGAAGGGTGGCGGGCCCAGATGTATTCTGTTGCGCCAGTACTTTCCTTACCCTGTTTGCTTGCTGACAGGATTCAATGCTACCACAGAATTTGCGCCATCCCGAGGTGCTCCTGAATCTGATGCATTTTTTGTAGCTAGATTTGGCCGCGTAGTAGTTATCCCAGTCCTCATCTGCACATGTGTTCATGGCTCTATTCAGAGCTGTTCTTACCTTGCTGCGCTTGCGCTCCAGATCAGCGCCCCACCAGGGTTGTTTGCCCGGTATGTTGCGCGGCGTGGTCTCTGGACAGGCAGTTTTGTAGCTGTCTATGATTGATTCTGTAAGATGGCTTACTTGTGCCTCAATCTGTGTCGTGTCCGCATATGTCACCGGATCGCTTAGTATCGCTAGCTTGGCATCAAGGCTGCGTGTGTAGGTGGCACGATCCGTTTTACGCGGATAACGCCGTGGTGGTATCGATGGAACATAGACCTGGATGTCGAAACGGATCCACCTGTGATCGGAGCAGGAGGCCTCCTTGGAGACCTGCCACCCAGTGGTGATTTCCGCCACGCCCTCTGATGCCAGAGTAAGATCTATGATTGTGCGGCTTCGCCTGGTTACGAATGTTGGTTCGGAGCCAGTGTTTAGTAGGGATAGGTTAGTCGAGAATAAGTAGTCAAGTCAAGTTATTGCATTGTAATTACTATATTTATTATGAATTGATATTTAGATAATGATTGTTTTATTTGTTTAATTATGTATTTTATATGTCTATTTTGTTATATGTACATTTTTAGTTAAATATGTCATTCTTGTAAATTATAATTTATCGTCTAAATATTCTTTTATACTATAATAAATTTTGCCCAATAGAAATCATTTTAATTTATTAATAAAACTGTTATCTTTATTTATTTTTTTAATGGATTCTGGTAACTTGTTGTAAACTAGTATATTTTTGTAGACATGATAAAAATACTGGAGGAATGCATTTTTAGTAGTGAAGTTGGTATGTTTAGTCTGTTTTTATATCTAAGTGTAATTCTAGTTTGTATATTTTCTCGTTTACTATAGAATTCCGGGTATTTGTGAACAAATTTACTATTCAGTACTTTATGACAGCTATGTAGGTTATGCCCTATTACCTAAATTTATTTTAATATCACACTGTTGGTTATACCTTACTTCCGTTTACAATTCAAATACAGTTTTGTCGCTAATACCTTATTACTTAAATTAAATTAGATATCATGATGTCGATTATAACCTATTTCCACGTTCTACAATCTTACTTATACGTCACTTATACTGCAATACCCCTTACGGATTTCATTACGAGTCGGTGCTTATGCCATTTGATATCACAAAAGTAGGTTTGAAGCGCGTCGCTTGTCCAAAAAACACTCTGCCGCGTGCTGTGACGGCGAGAGCGGTCTTTTTTTTTTTAAAAACATCCTTCTACCCGCTTGTTAGTAAATAGGTAGGTAGGTGACATGAAAATGAGTATAATGACGAACTATCTTTTAAATCTACCATTTAGTGTAAATTTGAATTACTTGAACGGGTAGGGTATACTGAAACAGGCCCCTAAGACTAAGGATCCTTAGTCTTTTTCTATGAAAATCGACTCCCTAATACTTATAAGGTACTTCACCCTATTTGACGAGTTAGGGACCCAATTACAGTGTAGTGTAATACCCGTTTTAGCTCTTATCCTGATGAAGGATCGTGTTGGTTGCGCTACTTCATTATTTTTGGGGTGTCTTTTCATCCATATTTCCATAGACTCACGCAATGCCAAATGTTGATTATCCTTCTTTTCCTTTGCTTTCAAGCGACATTGTGACTCACTAATGTCTTATATCCTGGTATTGTTTTGAAAGCAGACTGTTTCTTGTGCTCTATTATCTTTTATACAACCACTGTGAAAAGTACCTATATCCTTCTTTTCCTATAACACTTATTGAACTGTCTAGTCTCTTATACCCTTTTACCTTGTGATGTGAGAAATCCGTATGTCGCTTAGGCTTCTTATCCTTTAATATTTTATTTTATCATTTGTATCTTATGCCATATTTCCTCATTGGAAAATTAAAAGCTATTGTTAATAGCGACAAAAACCACTTTAAGTTGCGTCAAATCATTAAAACTAAAAATACCGGTAACTGCTCCATTTTTTTCTGATTTTATAACTGTTTTAGTTT
Source organism: Agrochola litura (assembly GCA_949152395.1). Classification (NCBI taxonomy): domain Eukaryota; kingdom Metazoa; phylum Arthropoda; class Insecta; order Lepidoptera; family Noctuidae; genus Agrochola; species Agrochola litura. Next base: position 16,150,797 of record OX424493.1, read on the forward strand.
TCACCATATCTTAATAAATAACAAAAATACGTAATTTTTTCTAAAATTTAAAACTTTGAACGGCTCTCCTGAACATTTAATTTTTTGTCACTTATACCCTTATTTCCTTTTAACCGTCGATATAAATCTCATATAAAAGGAGGAAGGGAGGAAAGCCCACAAGTTCATAGGAGACACATTTTCAAGGTCAATGTCAAACGTCTTGAAGGTCGAGGCAAAATAAAAAAAAATACGGTAAATATAAAAGTTTTTGAAGTAAGGCCTAGTCGACAGAGACCTTCGATGACGGGGGCTCGTTATCTCGCTTTGCTCGCGCACTTGGCCCCCGTTATCCTCTTCCAACCTAACCTGTCAGAGTCCGGGTGCCCCAAGCCCCGAACGCGCTCTTGCACCCGTAAAGTAGTAGGATTATTTCAAACTTACCCAAAAAAACTTTTTTAACCGACTTCCAAAAAGGAGGAGCTTATTATGTTCGACGCGTATGCTTTTTTTTTTTTTTTTTTTTTTTTAAATATATGTCCACCGATTTCTCCGTCATTTGTGGACCGATTGTGAAAATTATTTTTTTGTTTGAAAGGGTATGCTCCCAAATTGCTCCCATATAAATTTCTCAGCGAGGCGGCACATTTCTAAAACCAACCCGGAATAACAGCCGCACGGATCGCTCGATCAGGTTAAGCTACGCATGCCGCGGTCGGTCCGTGGATGGGTTCCCAGACCCCCGTGCCTCGGAAAGCACGTTAAGCCATTGGTGCCGACTGTCATTCTTGGATCTTTGACAATCTTTACGGGTCGTCATAAACTCGAAAGTGACAACCAGTCTTACAGGCGGTCACATAGACTGTCGTTCCATATAAGATACTGGTAGTTAGCTGCATCTGGTTAGATTGGAAACCAACCCCAACATACAAAGTTGGGAAAATTAAATCTTTTTATTGCCAGATATAAAAAGGCTAGGCAGATGATGATATTGTTTCTATGTTCGTCTATAATGTGTTGCGTGTTTAATTTTTATTTTTATGCATCTCCATCAATATTTTGAACAATTGTGGACTGATTTTGAAAATTCTTTTTTCATTTGGTAGAGGAAACATGCGCGGTTGCCCCCATATAAATTTTACTAACTTTGCTTGGGCAGTTTTTGAGTTACGTGATAGGTACGTATTTTTCGTACTTAATCTATGTGGATGATGTTATAATAACTTCCTGTTACTGTTATTTACATAGCTGGTAGTAGTATTCGAATGTATGTGCGATAGGTACCACAACAAAAAAGAGAAAAAAATTTTTTTTTTTACAAAAAAAAAAAAAACAACCGTCTTCCAAAAAAATACCACAAAGTGAAAAATTACTTGAATTAATAAAGAAGCCAGTTACTGCTGTTGTGTTTTGTAAAAAGTTTTTTTATAAAACATGTTGGTTGTATAACTTGTTTTAGTACCACAAATAGTTAACAGTAGAATTGATTGTTTTTCTTCATTCTCAATAAGCATACAAACTAGTGTAGCAAAACGAATGTTTAAACATGAATATTATGTCTTCAGATGTTTGCAAAGAGTATTCTGGCTCTGCTGGGCAGTATCCGTGCGCGCGAGGAGGGCCGACCGGGTGCCCCGCGACCACAGCCCATCATCATGCCGCCGCCCACATCCCTGCCGCAACAGCAGACACAGTACAACAGATACGATCAGGAAAGGTTTATTAGGCAAAAAGAAGGTATGTAATCTTATCTCCAGCGTCTTTCCCCGACAGTCACGCCATCACGTGAATTTTTATAAATAAATTTTACCTAGAGAATGTTTTTAATGCATCTACATTGTATTGTTACAGAAACGGAGGGCTTCAAAATCGATACCATGGGTACCTATCATGGTATGACACTGAAGTCGGTGACAGAGGGACCAAGCGCTCCGTCAGCTGCTCGTGCGCCACAAACACCAAACCATCCTCGGCAAATGTCGCGTAAATATTTTTATTTGGCTACTAGTTACTTATTAATAAAAAATACTGATTAAAGTCCGTCTCTCGAAAGCGGTCTTGCAGCCGCGGCGCCTCAGGCACGAGACGGAATCATAAATCTTTATTTATCTCAACATCGTATTACATGCACTGGTTAATAAAATGCACAATAGATAAAGGTGTCTCAGCTCTGGTAGGAGCGTTGTTGTACGAATGTTACTAACTATATAATAATAATTAATTCCACTTTTTGCTGTGGGCCATGGCCATGGCATGGCATGGCGGGCAATCGGCTATGACTCGTCATTGCCGTTTGGGTGACTTTCCGATCACGGAGGGAAACTCCAAGCATAGCCCTCTGGTTATGCTTGGAGTTTCCCTCCGTGATCGAAACAAAAATGAAGAGATCCGTAGGAGAAACAAAATAACCGACATAGCCCGAAGAATTGCCAAACTTAAGTGGCACTGCTCGCAGAACAGATAGCCTATGGGGCCGAAAGGTTCTGGAGTGGCGAGCGCGTACCGGAAGACGTAGCGTTTGAAGGCCCCCCACAAGGAGGACCGATGACCTGGTAAAGGCCGCACGAATCCGCTGGATGGGGGAGGCCTATGTCCAGCAGTGGACGTCTTTCGGCTGAAATGGTGGTGACGATAATATTTCTACGGAATTTTTCTCGTGAGACGGAGTCTATTTTCATTTTGTACTGCTTTTTCTCGTTGGGCCTGTATGTAAAAATCAATCACTTCGTGCCCGTGCTTTCTCTCTATTGATGTTCAAGCTATTAGAAACGGTCAAAGCTGTATTGTCCTGCTGCAGGGCAAAAGCGTCCCTCTCCCCTTTACAGACTTGTCGACTACTAATATTTTAATTATTTCATCATGACTAGATAATGGATCGATGGGCGGGAGCACACCGGGTCGTCGCGAGCTCTTGCCTGTAACGGCTGCGCGGCCACCTGCGGGCGCGGGTGGCAAGCGGCCATCGCGCACGCCTATCATCATTATTCCCGCAGCCACCACCTCGCTCTTATCCATGTACAACGTTAAGGACACTCTGCAAGAACTTAAGTAAGTTGTTTTTTAGGATTTTTTCGAGTGAAACTTCTTAGGCGGCAATTCGATAATGGGACGAGAATTGAGTGTGAAATTTCAAGGACGCGTCACATTTAGCCTCATTTCGTTACACGAGGGAGAAGAAAGATATAACTCGTGTCTGTCTCTCACACTGAATCTCTCTTATTCTTTATTTTTTTAAGATGTTTTACTTCTCGCGCACACGGTCACATACATAGGTCGCGAAGCAAAGCATGAACCGCAACTGATGACGTCAAAATATAAAAATATGCTGCGTATTCAATACCCTATTACAGCTATACTCAAAGTGTGCTCCGCGGAGCCCTAGGGCTCCGCAAAGCCTCTATGAGGGCTTCCCCGAAAATATTAGCCTATGGCTATTATTACGGTATGTCCAGCAAAGGACATCATTGCTTTGTGATATTTTAGCTGCTTCAATATCATCCTAATCTCGTACGAATAGGTACGACATTTTTTTTCGCCATAATATTTTATTAAATCCGACAGTGCCAGCCCTAGTAGGAAAAAGTGAACTCTAGAGTTTATGCAAGTGTTATTTGCCCCACCAAAATCAATTAGTGGGACACAGTGGACGACAATACTGTGAACAATCCACTTTGTTCCACTGGTGAGACAGATTGGTGGGGCAAACTGGAATAATCCATAAAACGCATAATCATATACTTCGTCAAATATTTTCGTTTTCCAAAAGAGTTCCGTCGCCAAATAAGTTTGAGAACCGCTGCCCTATTACTTTTAACCCCACTTATCGTTGTCGATGGCGTAGTAATAAATTAATGTCATTAACTTTCGACATTGTCTTTAGATTCGTTACTGTGGAACAAAAGAAGGCTGAAGGCGTAGCGCGTGAAAATGAAATCCTGTTGCAGAGGAGGAAAGGACCCAGCGGAGACTTACCCAACAACGCGACTACTATGACGGTACTTCTTACATACATACAGAAAGATAATTTCGTACAAAACAACAAGAGTCGTCGCAGTCATGGTTATAAAACCTGCGAGCAGGACGATGAATATTTGTAACGGGATTTCTATTTATAAGAGTCTCGTGTTGTCTCACTCTCCCGTTATATGGCCGCGACTGCCACGAACGTTTATTAGTATGTATAGTCATTTATTTTGCTGCTTGTTGGGTGATAATTATACCTGTTTGCAGAGCCAATTTCATATTAAAATTAACTGTTTTTTCCAGGTACCTTATCGCGTGGTAGACAACCCAGGCAGACTGTCAGCAGCAGAATGGGACCGCGTGGTCGCCGTGTTCGTTCAGGGACCAGCCTGGCAGTTCAAAGGGTGGCCTTGGGATGGCAACCCCGTCCAGATATTTGCTAACAGTGAGTTTGCAGTGTATGCTGATTTGTACACCTTAAAAAGTCTTGAAACTTACATAAAGAGCTCTCACTCTATGACGTTATTAGAATCATGATGGATTTGCGCTCGATTTTCAATAGTGTTCAATGGCCGAAGTAATTGTAGAGTAGCAGAACAACCCAATTACATTGCTTCCATGCGTGGCCTTCGACAGTTTCTATCAGAAACCGTCAGATAATTATGTAAATGAGAGAAGAGGCCCATGTCAAGAAGTGGTTTTAAATTTGATTATAGATTTTTGGTTGAAAACATAATTATGTTTGGTGAGTATAAGAACTCATCTAATTTTAAGTATGTGCTCAATATCAATCGACAAATAAGTAATGCATGATGTACTTACCTGTAAGAAATTGGTACAGTAGTATCAAATTGGATTGGATTTGGAAAAATAGGATGTATCTCATAACTTTGTATCGGTGTATTCAATTGTTGGTGAGCAGTGAAGTCTTACAACTGAAATGACGATGAGAGAGTGTCAGTCTGTTGCATTCATTTAATAAGTCTGCGTTTTATTCAAGCAATAACATAACATCCTGCCTGTATATCCTGAAGGGTTAGATAGAAGAGTACCTATACTACACCCACATTTCGCTAGTTATGTTTTCAACTGGGCACAAACCCAGACTCCGGGCTGCTACTGAGAAATTCCAGATGGACAAACCCAATATCGCTTTGCCCGACCTGAGAATCGAACCCTGGACCTCATGCTCAGCAGTAGTGCTTGCCACCACTAGACCAACTAGGTTGTCGTAATCTTATATTGTAATCTATTTACTAGAAAAACCGGTACATTATGTTTCTGTTCCCAGTATGTGCGTTCCACTTGAAGTTCGACGAGATGAAGTTGGACGCTAACGTGGCTCGCTGGGCGGTGACCGTGCTCAACCTCAGTCGCACCAAGCGGCATCTCGACCGCGCCGTCCTTCTCGGCTTTTGGGAGACACTCGACAAGTACGTACCTATTGATATCATAACATCCAAATAGCTTTGTTTAGAAGTGCCTAAAGTAAATCCCATTTTCCCTAATGTCAAGTTAAGCAACGCGTAATTGGGTATTACCCAAATAGACTTATTTCCCTTATCAAAAATTTTAACTCTCTTATATTTTAGTGATGCTATTTTTATTTTATAAACGATGTCCTCCGTTTGCTGCCATTATTACCTCTGTCGCAATTTATTTGATTTCAAAGCTAAAGATGAAAATTATTTCGGTTATTTCGCCGCTCTTCTGTTTGTTGACCCCGTTGTCTATGGTCCGTTATAAAAAGTTCGAGTTACGTTTTAAGTTCTCGTTGAGGCTTCTGCCAATTACCATTACCGAAGACATATTTCCCTCTCTTTGTTATGAACCGAATGTGTAAACATAGTTGATTCTTCATAACTTTGTTGATAGTATATTCATCCGTTCTCATTGTTCCAGGCACATGATGAAGAATAAACCGCACCTTAGGTTCTAAGTCCGTTGTAGCTGTATAATTTTATCTAATAGTATATTATAATGCCATGTGAATATCAGAATGCCTTCAAAGCAAAGCGAATCTAAGTCAATTCATACCATTTAAGAAATATTTTGGCCAATTTGAATAGTAAACTGATATTATCTTGAGTTGGATATAACCAGTTGTTGATAATTCATTATTATAATATAATGTGACAGTTTGATATACACATTTTCTAGTTTTATAGTTAACAATATTATTGGACAGTATGGTAGTAACACCATGTAATATTTGTATCGTTTGCAATGTGACCACACAATTTTTTATATTGTGCAATATGTACTTCTGTACAATATTTTATGTAAGTATGTATACAGTCTAGATTGAGTGGATTGGAAATATTTATATGAGAGTGGATTATGTTGAATGTTAAAATATAAATAAAGTATATTTACTACTATAGTATCATTTTTGGCTACGCAATCCCTCTTTGGTTTACTTTAAGGTTTTTTATCGTGATGATGATGATCGTCACATAGACAATAATATAAAATAGGTTCGTTCATATGTATAATTTAGTAATTTTATAGTAAGCGATTTTTTTTTTTTTGCCATTTCCATTTTCTGTTCGCACCTGCTGTTTTTTTTATGTAGCCGTATCGCCAAAATATTTCAAATGGTATAGAACTGTTCAAAGATCTGTGATCTTTGGTTATTGACAACAATAAATTGTTGAACATAACTTGTCCTTTTATTATTTACATACACAGCGACACTTCGAAAGGGATTTCATTAGTGATAGTAAAAAAAACACATTGGTTTATTTGTCTTTATTTAAAATTTCATTTCAATGGTAGTATATAACAATAAATAATTCTGATCTCTTTCAGAGATAAGTACACACATTTATATTATGTAAGTACCTATAGGTATGTTTTTATGATATTTTCTGTACACAAAAATAAAACCATTAGTTTTTACCCATAACAATATCACATCGTTAGGTGTGTACTTTCTGTGTGCCCGTTTTTGCTTAGTATTTAGTAACTATACAAGTTATGTACTCTTAAATGTCCAAACTGCTAGATAATACAATGGAACAAAACGATTGGGCAACATATCGAAGTTAGCTTTAAAATTTCTAATTCATTGTAATGTACCTAAATTGTAAGATTCTCAAATGAATAAGTAATAAAAAAACAATAATTATAATACAATCAATAAATATAAAAATATCATCAATAAAAATTCTATGGTATAGCTTGCCCCGGTAAGGAATGATAGGACCAAATTTTACCGGTCGCAAACAGCAACCATTGAAACATTTTAAAACTATTGTTAACACACTTTAGTCTTTCAAAAAGGATAAAGTATCCGCCCAAGATTGATGAGATTTTTTCCGTTTTAAATGTAATTAATCTTAGCCTTTTGTGCCGCCTCTTAGAACCTTTCTTGTACAATCAGCGATTGAGATTTATTGACATATTTAGTTAAATACATTAGCATTACATTGATTGTACAAAGTGGCAAACTACAGATAAGTACATGCTTTCTTGGGTAAAATCCTAGCGTATCAGCACCGTAAACAAATAGGTACGTCAAAACTATTACTTAACCCCCTGTAAGAATTACACTTAATGCAAACCGAATATAATTAAATATGTATATTATCAAAATAAAACACATTGCTATACCTACTCCATTACTACTAAGGTTGTCTATGAATGAGTCGATGAGCTACAAACTATGAGTTTAGCACAATCACTCATAGTGATGCGAACAGGGCTCGAGTCTTATCGAGAACTACTGCATACCACGTATCATTCTTACTACCCATTGCGAAGTTGAGAATTAAGGATATTTTACGCAAAATATCCTACATTAATTAGCTTATAGATAAGTAGCCTCTGAGAGAGCTGACTTACGTCTAAAAACTGTGTTACATTAGAATTAAAAGGGTTAAGAACGCGGCGACGCATGAATTGTCCATACAAACGTAATACGTAAATAATTTGCAATTTGGGCATATTTCCATCGTATTATGTTGTTATTCGGATTTAAACAGTGTTTATCTAGGCTCCTACATCTTTTTTTTTTCTAAAATGAAGTTTAAACGAATTTAATTTCGCACATTTTTACAGCGTAAATGACGTCTTCATATTGTTTTTTGTGTATTTTAAACAACAATATTTACAATATTGGTTCTGCAGAAGCATAGCTTATATTATCAAGTTAAAAATTATCGAAAAAATGGAAAAATATTAAGTTTTCATTCATCATTTTTGGTATTACACGGAACACATCCAAATTTTCGTAAGCTAGTAGTGCTATCGCGTCAAGCAATAATTGTCAATGTGTGCGTGGCAGTATTGCTCACTGTAGGTGTATATCGCTCCGACAGGCACTCACACTAGCGCAACGTGCTTGGAATTGAATTTTGCAAACATCTCGATTTGTAGTTGCGAGCCGCGTTCGCAGGCCTCTTAAGAGCACATGGACAACTTTAATCTTAGCCGAGCTCGGCTATCAACTGGAGCAACCTTACGATAAAGTTTCCTACAGCAGAATGTAACATAATGCAAGTACACTTAACTACCTATTGTAATAGGTAGGGCATTGACATAGTTCAGGTGGTCAAACGCTAACAAAGCTGGGGAGCATAAATGTTATGGGTAGTCATAAGTATCGTGTAATTAAACCATTATCCTTAACCCTCACCTCTCACGTCACATAATAGATAATAGCGACTGCTATCGTGATCACCTCGCTTGGATCCAACATGGCGCAGCGTCAACACCTCGAAATGCATGTCCCCATAGGAATGATTCGTGCAAACTAATGAAATGAACGACCTCTTTACTACCTAAGTTATAGCAAAAAATATTGCCTTTTGGCTTTTACATCTTTAAACACTGCATTATTACCAAATATATTTCATAAGTACAACATTTTTTTTTTCTTAAAATTCAAAATGAAAAGTGTAAAAAGCTTTACGCTGCAACAACATCAAAATACCATGTAATTTTTAAGTCATTAATATAACACGATATTACACAATTATATTTTACAGTTATTGCATTTACACAATATTGTGGGCAATCATTTTGGATAAGGAACATACCTATCAGTCAAAAATTATATCAAATTTTAATTAAGTAACTAGGTACATCACCGCCTCCAAGAAATTGAGATATTCAGTTACAAAATATATTATTTTTGTTAACATTACCTTTTTAAACTTTCTTGTAGGTAGGTGAAACAGGACCAAAAATAGTTAACAATGTACGAAATCCAAATAATACTCAGATATGGTACAATAAATCGACGAGTAATTTTGTCACAATTGCTTCTTTAAAGTCCAGCTCCGACTTCTTCTTAATATTCGAAGGTTGTCGATGTTGGCACTACCTCCAGCACCATTTGCAGGAAAACTGTTATTTTATCTGAAATAAAATTCAAAATAAGTTAAATAACAAGTTTTATGGAGCATTTTCCATGGGGGTAGATATAGTCAAACAAATCTATACTCCAAGAACTTTGCATCAAGCAGCGTCTATCGGCCACAGTACAGGCTCAAATACTCCAATTTATTGGGCATGTGTCACGACGGGGAAACGATTCTATAGAACGTCTTGTAATGCAGGGAAAGGTCGAAGGAACAAGAGCACGCGGCAGATCACCCATGCGATGGACCGACCAGATAAAATCCGCAGTGGGCGGCCCATTACACGAATGCACACATGTTACAGCCGACAGAGAAGGATGGCATCGCATCGTGAGGCAAATCACGGCTGTCCGAAATCTCACTGCAACATGATGACCACGACCGCTCTATCAAGAGTGCACCGACAAAGAAGAAGAAGATACAGCCAGGAGGTAGGTACCGTACAGTAAAAAAAAACTTACCCATGAACGGCAAAGAGTAGCCCCACTTGACGAAAGGCACGTACACCAAGCCGCCGGTGCATATGAAGGCGGTGGCGTACAGGTACTCCCACTGGGGCTTGTCCACGATCGGCGCCACCACCAGGTACGTCGACACCAGCAGCACCACGTACGGAATTATTATCGGCACCTAAAAATGGATATAACATTAAGTAGAACATGCCTGTGTTCCATACGGGTAGCAGACTGCACCAGTTATGATTAAATCGCATATCTAAATATCAAACAAAAATTTGGGAATGAGGAAACAGGTAGGTAGGCCCTAATTCTACTATTGTGATGAGTGATATGGTGATTGTCAATTTTCTTGCAGGGCCTAGATCTAAAGTCATAAATGACATCTTCCAGAGATGATCTTCAATAATATCCGGCATTTCTGTGGCATAAAATATTGCCTATGATTTAACGAAAAATTTAAAGATTCTTACCTTGTATGGTCTGGGTGCATGCGGCTTGGTATACCTCATCACAATCAGGGCGAGCATCGCGCCACCGTAGAAGATCCACGCAGTGAACGAGAAGAAGTCAATCAACGAATCTATGGTTCCGTACAGCACCATCGCCACTGCTATCAGAGACTGTAACGATAGGAACATTAGTACAAGGTATTTAAATGATTCTTACACAGTTATCGTAGTGCTAGTTATAACTTACATGGAATATCAATCCAGGTGCAGGAGTGAAACGACGAACATGAACGTACGATAAGATGTCCAGTAAATGGCCTTCCCGAGACGCTGCGAAGCATAACCTGAACAATCAAAACGAAGACAGTCAGTCGATGAAAAAAAGGAAACGGGTAAATTACGCAAACAGATAGCGTTACTGATTGAATGTGAATACTGGGCGCGTGGACTAAATGGAAGGGTAAAGTCAACATGCTTCATTTAAAAGGTCATGGTCACGTACCTTCCCGCAACAAACAGCGTGCCGTTAGCGGATCCGAATGTGGAGATAGTGACGGCGAGCGGCATCAGCCAGGCCATTGGTCCCAGCAGTCGGTTCCCGAAGGTGACGGCTACCGCCTCACTGTCGGCCATCTCGCTGACTGACATCACGGCGAGATACGAAACGTTGACCAGCGCATAGCATAGCGTGACCAAGGGGATGCCGATTATTATGCTCAGCGGTAAGTTTCTATAAGTTTAGTAGAACGATTCATTAGTACCTACCTACCACTTTTTGCCCTACACTAGGTAACAGTAAAATCTTAATTGGATTGAACTTGAAAACCAACTCGGCTTGGCCTATAGATAAAGCCACAGCTGGATACAATTCGTGTTTCAATTTCAACAGCAATAAATTTCTCAAGCCACTAGGGATACAAGGGGTAGGTAAATAAATAACAAGAAAAGGTTTCTGATAGCATTATCTACAATAAAGCCTACGAGTATAAAATTTGATCGAAACAAAGCGCAAGTAAAACGTACGTAGGTAAACAAAAGAATAATGAACACTTACTTGGATGGATTCTTAATTTCCTCAGTGACATAGTTCAGGTTATTCCAACCGTCATATGCCCAGAGGCCAGTGTAGAAGGCTGTGGCAATGTTGCCCAGCGTGGCCGTGCTACTTGCGAAGTTGGGCTCCTGTAAATGTCGCGTATTACCTGCACCATATCGAACAACCAACCGTCAGTGTTTGAACAAATATTTACAACCCATTAGGAAAATGAAAAAGGTAGGTAATGGATACGTTGAGCTTGAATTAGGTGGCTAGTTACGGTGATTCATTTGATAATGAACTGTTCTTTTCTTTTTGGGTGTGCTAATTTAATTGTTTTGGTTCAATTCAGTGTGTAGGAAGATGGGTGTTAAAGGTAAACTTCGAAGTATTTTTCCGATATTCGACCGCATCTGATCAGCCTGGAAGCTGACTCCAACACGTCGTTCGGTATCGTCTCAGATGGTGATGGGTAAAAGCTCTTGAGTGTGAACATGGGCTTTACTCTTGTGATAGGGGTTGCATTACCTAATATTAACTTATAAGCTCCGCCGCCCACGATGATAGCAATCGCCACCAGCTTAGCTGCTGTGAAGATGTTCTGTACATTCGTAGCTAAATTGACGCTGTAGCAATTAACCGCTAATATCATCACTGGAAAACAAAAATTCTAATTTAGTCTTGACTATTTATGGCTTCCAACAGACGACATCTTATTGACTTCAATTAGCACTAGCTATACATATATCAATTTGTATTCGTCTATTTCTCTATCTTTAATCAAGCTTATTGAAGCCTGTAATAAATTGTACGATGTATGTTCGGTTATCGTTATTCGTTCACATACCAATAGCAATGACCGCGACAAGCTTGACGAGGCTGACGGGCGGCTCACATTCCGATACGAATGGCTCCACTGCATATTTTGCGAAGCTCAGACATATTATAGCCATCTGCGATGGTTTCAGTACTAATGTCGATACCTGCAGTAAGGAAAACCCATTTTAGGACTAATTGTATTTTATGTGGGTAGTTAATTAATTTACCTTTATTTGATTTAATGTATTACCCATGAAAACAGAAATGCGGGAGGTCCTCCGAACGCATCCATAAAGTAGGCGTACTCAGCGCCTGACGACGTGTTCATCGTTCCCAACTCCGCGTACGCCAGCGCTCCTAAATAAAAAATAACCTGATTACTAAAAAATTGCATAGAGTGAAAAATAAACTTATGATGTCCATGAACTCATGTAATCGTAGGTAATAATTTATTCGCGCACGCTGAGTCAACGAAACGAATACTTACGTGCCACATGCCACGATTAGCTACAGTTAGCTGCAGCAAAACAAGCAAAGCAATTACGGCAATGTCAATATATGAAATTGAAGCCGGCAACAAGTAGGTATTTACAAAGTTGATAGGATTCATTGATCTACCAATTTGCAAGCTCATTATGTCCGTTACAATGTTGTTAAACTTCCCGATAGAAATAAAATTGCTAATTGAGGCAGTTAAATTGATGATTGAAGTACATGAGGCAGTCACGGGACTGAGTAGTGGGTACTTATTGTTCCATGTGCCACTTACCAAGCAGCGAGAGCAGGCCACATGCCATCCAAATGATGAAGCTAATGCCCACTGAGCCTGTGCGCTCCAGAAGCCCAGAGGGCGAGACGAAAATTCCTGATCCTGCAAAAATAAACACAGCTTTACATTATGCAATTTATTGCATAAATATTTAAATTTTTTTGCTGCCGGGAATATAATTTTGTTCTACTAGTATGGATCTTAAAAACTCGTACCTATCTTCCTAATGTATCTTGTTTATACTTCTATTCGACGTATGGTAGGTGAGACGTATCTCTCAAATTAAGAACTAGACTAAAATAATAATATTTGTATTACTATGGTCATCACTGCTATGATTAATTAGGTATTTTTATGCAGCATTATGAACTTCGCCTTTCCTTAATTACCCTCCAGGTACCATCTTCCTACCACCGAAAAATAAAAAATTTCCCTTGACTTAAAACTTTACACGCTGTTTTTCATATTGTTAGATTCGTGAAAAAATATTCTAAGCTTAGATTTTAGAAGTGTAGCTTTTTATTAAGTTGTTTTTCAGAGCACAAATTATTGTTTCATGCACTTTGGCACGGTTCATGTTCGGCGCTACGACCAGTGTTGACGTGTGCATTTAAAAAGAACTATCTTCTAAAATAATGACAGATCGCTGGCCCGAAGCCTATTACTATCAACAAGTAGCACCGGTTCCCATAATCGAGTCCCACGTTGTATAAGAGTAGTGTACTTAGACGTGTGACTCGTCATTGCAATAGTTGTATATTTGGGATCTATTTTTTTTTCGATTCAAATCACAGTAAGAGAAAATTAGGTAAACACAAGAAAAATACCTACATACGTAACCACAGCGGCTAATTCAGGAAACGCAAAAACATTTTTCTCGTGCCGGTCGTATTAATTTCAATGCTACGGGAACTAATTATAATTTATTTGGATTATTATAATTAATTACGTATCTTGCGTAAGTAAATGTATATCTTGAGCCAGATGCACATCTGAATAATTTTTCGGCGAGCCAATATGCCCGTGACGCTGGTGCGGTTAGCACGTGTGTCGATAACATGAAATAAACAATCACGTGATGAATTATTTATAAGTCGCGGTTACCATAATGTTTGATTTGCAAAAAGCTGCATTTGTAGGCGAAGTTAATATTTGTAAGGAAATACCTATACATTGTAGTTGTAACCAATGTAGGTAAATATTAATTTAACGCATTAATGACCATTTAAAGTTCTGCTAAAAATGTTTTATCGTCATAATCTGACATTGAACAAGGTTTTAACAGACTCTGACTCTATAGAAACTGGGATCCTTGATTAAAATATTTTAAAGGACTCCTGCGAGCAGAATAATTGCCTCCTCCAGTGACAAAAGGTTTGGGTCGGGCCGCACTCAACAGAAAACATTACAATTCAACAAAAACGCGGGCAAGGGAATACCTGAGCGTTTTCCTCAACGAAATAATATTTGAATATCAGAGCTGGTTTACTGAAGGTTAGCAAGTTTAGGTCACAGTGAGTAAAGACGTCATACCGATCATGGTGCCGACAATTAGAGCCACCCCACTGAAGAGTCCCACCCGTCTCTTGAGGTGAACAGGGTCGTCCTTAGCTGCGTCCGACCCCTCCAACTGCGTAATCCAATTAAAAACAACGCGTTAGTACTAGATATTACCAAAACACTAGATGACAGGTATAATGTAGACGGCTATTTCTGAAAAAGAGAAATGCCCGTTTTCACTACGCGACACCTAAATGTAATAAATAGTAATGCTTAAAAAAACGCTTGGAATTTAAATTAGATGTCGCGTAATGTTAATGACAATGGGTAAAAACCTTTCGGATCCTCGCGTAGCTCCTAAAATATACGGTTCTTGTTCTAGTGTCCTAGTGATCAAAAGTTTTACCTGACCAAGTGACTAAAAGCCAACCTACCCTGCTTTCTCTTCTCAGAATATTGCAACTGATAAAACACAAGTGCACTTAGAGAACTTCATGAGGACTAACATGCCAGTAGAAAAGTTTTCTAAGAAAATATTAAGGGCACATAAAGGCAGTGGGCGGATGAAATGTCCCCGCAAAAGACGATTCAAGAAAAATATCACGTACTTAGTCAAAAAGAACAAAATAATCTAGGTGCTTCAGAACTTTGTAAATACATAGAGCGCACGACTTGGCCGCTAAGAAGATTTACTTTGACACAGAAGGACACTGAAAGCTTTATTGAATTTATCATTCCTCTCAAGAATGTCCTCGGGCGGCATTTTGTAAATAAGATTTTCTACTGCAACAGTTCCAAGAATTTCTTGTAGAACGATAAAGACATTTCCAGTGCACTTCCCATCAAGACACAAGTCAATAGTCTGTTTTATGATTATGGCCCTTTCTCAATAGTTATTTATGAGTGGAAAACCTATATATACTTGAGTAAACCTACATAGGTGCAGTACATACAGTTGAGTACCTACCTACGAGTATGCACTTCAAGTGATAAATCAAAGCGGATCGATAATAGCATCGTAAACTGGATACTTTATGACCCAGCTAATAACCAGAAACCTAAGTAGCTACCACATTAACTGCTCATTACATTAATACTCGGAAAAACAGTTTAGATTTTTCTTTCAAACACTAGCTTGTGGCTAAAGTGCTTTTACAATTCGTGTCTTACATCGGAAAACTTTCATCGTTGGTCTTCCGCAGATTTGGAGTAAACACTTCATTTTTAAAAAGGTTCGTTTCAAGGATCTGGGCCATTAGCTGTAGGTGTTAGTTTTCCACTCTATTTTAAGATAGCTTTGTTTTTAGAGGTCTTTAAGTAGGAAAGTGTCAGATGAGCTAATGTTAGATAAGTGTACGCCGTACGGCTCAGTTTAATCCTTATTTCAAGGGAATGTGGTCTTTACTTAGGTGTAGAGAGTGTCCTGGGTTTTATTTACAGTTCTGAAGTCTCTTTTACGGCGGCAGAGTAAGCTTCTAGCTTTAAGAAAATCAAAAACGACTTGGAAAAGAAGGTAACCTATATGGTATAGCAGGGGTCTGCTCATTTTAGTTGGGTGTACGAGTATGTACCTTATTTCCTATACTGGCGTTGCCTCTTAAAGGGATTGTTCACGTACTTTAGTGCCTTAGTGGTGCGTGGTAGTGTCTGGTGTGTCGATGTGGTTGGTGTACCTTGTCTCCTGGGTTGACGTTGCCGTCGGTGAGCGCACCCGCCGCGCCGTCTTCTGCGTCGCACTCTGCTGAGCACCCGCGCCATACCAATCCGCCTTCGCGTGCGCTCCCTGTGTACAACGAAATAAATAATTATGTTAGCTTATGTTGTTGGTTTGTAAGAGGCTGAAATACCGGGTAAAATGCTTTAAGCGCACTAGCCGCATCCATCAAAATTGATGATCTAACGCGCAGTCGCGTAGACCATTTGCCTTAGAGAACTCTGCGGCATGAAGGTACTTATGTAATGCAGTCGCAGACACAAATCTTATTGCCTTAAGTTGTTAATAAATGAATTAGATTCAGAAAATTATGTAGAAAGAATCTTCATGACTGAAATCAAGCCTTAATGTAGGTAGCCAAAAATGTTTTGTGCATAAGTATACTCTATTTACCTCGTGAGCTGTTCCTATCTACCTAATCATTGTAGAAAATAATTACGATTACGAGTAGGTATGAGACAACGGAATACAGTCATTAAGGTGCAACTAGCCGATACTTTTTCCATACAAATTTCGGGGGGGTTTTACTCCACTGTTACACATTGTACATCCAAAGTAAAACATGAAATCGTTTTGTCTTACTATTAATTTTGTCTGTAAAGAAGCAGAATAGTAAAAAAAAAGCAATTAAAAAGTTATGAGCTAACAAAGATTCGTTTTTCCTGCTAATTTTAACGCAACTTTGGGAGTAAATAAGTAATAAAAGAAGTATAAAATCTCCAAAACAAAGCTCGTTCCGACAAAGCTCAATTGTCGAAGATTATAATAAACTTTGTTTGTAATTGATTTATGCAGTAGTTTTTTCATAAAACTCCACCTTCCAAAGGACTTTTCGTAGTTTTTTACGCGCTCGTTTTACTAAAATCGTTCTGAACGGTGTTTGTGTGCGTGCGAACTAGAGTTTGTGCATGTAGACCAGCGTCTAATGCTCATCACTGATACTATCTCTGTCGGACACGATGCCAGGTGAGATAGCGTGCTTTTTGACCAAGCCACAGATAATATAATACTAGTAACCAAGCCCACCAATGAGCTCGAGCCCGCGACTAGTTCAACCTTAACACGTAAGTTAGGTAAAATAATGTTGCATCGTTGAGGAATTTAAAGGTGCAGGAAAATCCTTTATACAGAAGAGGTTTTCCGAAAATCAAGCTCGCTGCAATCAATGTTTGTATCGGAATCCACGTGGACAACGCAGCAGACAAGCGCTAATACCTAGGTATAATTTGTGGCTAACTAGCACAATCACTGATTAAAAGTGTTTACTAAAGTACTGGCATTTAACACAATTTCATAATAATAATGTGAACCGATTAAATTTCTACAGACGTAGCACAAGCACACATCTAACTAAACGTACTCATGAACATAAATATTTATTAAAATAATTTTTACTTGTTCCAATAAACTATTTTCAGTTTTACTATAACATTCCGTTATTTCTATTGACATATCCGAAAACTATACAGGGTGACTTCGATTGGTCTCATCTCTCATGGTAAAAGTTGTTTATATTTGATGGATAGAACACCTTAATTTTTTTTGGTTGGTTTCAAAGTCAGTCTGGAGGTATATAATTATAACCGATTAACAACAAACAATACCACAAACCGCAAAAGGATAAAATTTCACTTTTCCTGTATGTCAAAGTGGAAAAACATTATAAAAAATTAACACATTACCATTTTTCTTTTTCAAATCCATAAAAGTTTATGTGTCCGTAAGCAATCACTATTTATTTTAATTTTATTAATTTTTATTTAACCGAAGATAAAACCTCGTTGCAACTACAAATAATAAATATAGGAACTGTGATTCATTATTGGTATTATATTTTATTACTACACTAAGTGTACTTGAAACCACAAGACACGTTATATTTGAAGGACTATTTCTAATAAACTGATATGTTTGATGAACGTGTGCTGAGGTTGAACGCAGACGGTGTAAAGAATTAATTTATTTTAAGGAAGATGACTAAAATAAACAGTCGCCGTGTAAAACCCAGCTGAATTCAATGATCAGTGTCCTGTTTACACTTAAGGCATGACACAATAAAATTAACCTTTGATTACCTAAAATAAACACCTTCTTAGGTAAATACGCACTTTCAATTTGATAAGGGAAAATATGCTAATTTATTATTACTACTAAAACTATTAGTCATCGCTTTTGCGCTCGCTTCCGAACTAAACTTGTGATAACAAGAATGTCTACGTGATTTCTTAGGCGTAAAGCCTGCATAACGGCACTATTTAATTTATGTATGATTTCTCCGAAACTGTATTACCTAATAAACCTTAAACACCAAGCTCAGGCTTTTTAAAGATCTGCGACACAACAAGCCTAATTGAAATCGTTTTCCTAGTTGAACTAAATGGCCATTAAAAATTAGATAACATATGCACGTCTTGTTTCCCCGAAAAGTTAGTCAAAGGTGTACCCATAGTATACCCACATTTCGCCAGTTATGTTTAAGTTCCATGGAGTAGGCGGCGAGCCTATCAACCGGGCACAAATCCAGACTCCGGGTTGTTATCGAGAAATTTCAGATAGAAAAAACCAGTAACACTTTGCCCGACCTGGGAATCGAACCCAGGACTTCATGCTCAGCAATAGCGCTTTCTGCCATTAGACCAACAAGGCAGTCTATCATTAAAAATATAATGAGTATAAAAATATTTACTTGAACTACTTACTTGGGTTGGATATTACAGACTGAGTGATCTTCAAAAGTATTGCTGTGTTCTTTTCTCGATAATAGAATACAACTTACATTGATAAGGTACTTACAACTGAGATATTTTAAAGCCGTGGACCGTTTTTTACTGAAATAATGTTGTGTAACACATAAGTTCCTCAACCAATTACGTAGCTAATGAAGATTTTTAGTTACCGTAGGGCACATTAGGCTAAGTCTTAGCCTAAAAATTTGATGGTAAGGTCGACTGGAAAGGGTTTCTAATCTATGTAGATCGCCTCACGATGCCCCTAGGATTACGCCGAACAGTTAGAGAAGACCTGGGCTAACGGGCTAAGTAACATCTTTACTAATAGGTTTGTGTCAGTCTGCACTAAGCGCTCGGTGTGGCAACACGCCGTGTTCGAGTTCGCAACAAGTCCATCGTCATCCTGAGGATGCCTCGTTGAGAGGTGAAACACGTGTCGATTACTTTCAGGAGTTTTTTATGGCTCTTTAGAAATAGCTAAGCGGAACAAGTTACTAAATATTACGTCTATTGTATTTTTTTAATAGGTTTGTATTGCTGGGGCAAAATTATAACGAGAATGTAAAGCTACCAAAAGGCAGATAAGTAGTGTTCTGGAAGCTCTACTTTTTCTTTCAAGAGAGTTTCAGTTCGTACCTATAGCAAGTAGTTACGCTGTGAACGATGTGCCATGCCATGACGCCCTCAAAAACATTATCATTCTTAAATCGCTTTTTCGTTACAAAATCTCACCAATAAAAACATATCGTTCAAGTAATTAAATAAGATAGGTATTTGGCAACCATTCAGTTACACCTACTTTAAAATAACTATACGGATTACACGCGTATTTTGTAATCCTGCTGTTAAAATAGAACGTATTTCAGACCTTCGTATCTACTAGTTTCTGGTGCTACAGCCTGAAATAGTGACAGTCACGCCCATTGATGTCACACAGACAATATAAATTGAGTGTGAATATTCTACAGTTGGAAACCCGACGTAATCACACTTATAGTTGCCAAAATAGCCACTAAATCAGTGATAATGAGACTTTAGCATTGTTACGTGGACCATCAAGTAATGTGTTGAAATAAAATATAAGAATCGAATGATCTTTTTACACTTATGTCGACTATCACAGAGCTATTTCAGTTGTGGAAAAAATTTAATTCGCGAAGGCCGCGTATAAGAAGTAGGTACATTGTAATGTTTCAAGAGAAAAACAACAATGAAAATGACGCCGATTGCCGATTGTTTCATATAAAGTTGACTGATGTTGTAAAAAAACGTGTTCACAAACAAAACACTTTCAGAAAACAAATGACTTTACATGCGCAACTAAAAACGGCTAGACTTGTAATTACATTGAAATAATTTTTCATTCTCTTTTTTAAAACACAGCATTTCAGCGAAAGGTTCATAAAGTGAGAGTTTTATTAAACCTAGGAAAAATAAAATCGATTCAAGGGCGTATTGGTATTGATTTATGAAGCAAAAACTGCCAATCATATACACGTGCTATTGTCATTGCGGTACCGATTATGTGTGCTTACGTACTGATACTAATTTATTGATTTAAAAAAAAATGGAATATATCATTAAGTTAATTAATTCAGGCGTGACGTTGCCGAAATTCATTATAAAATGCAATAGACGTGGATATATTTAGTAACCTGTTCCGCTTAGCTATTTCTAAAGAGCCATAAAAAACCCTGAAAGAAATTGACACGTGTTTCACCTCTCAACGAGGCATCCTCAGGATGACGATTGACTTTTCGCGAACCCGAACACGGCGTGTTGCCACATCGAGCGCTGAACACAGAGAAATAGCTAAGCGGAACAGGTTACTAAATATATCCACGTCTAATGTATTGAATAAATAATTAACAAATTAGACCAATAGATAAACATGTGTAAAATAAAACCAAAAACACACTAGTTGTTTTATATGGAGATCATCGAAGGATGTGACGTCAAAAAAGCACCTAACCGAAAACAAAGGAATAAAAACAAAGCAATAAAAGCTTAGACAATGCAATAAACACGCGGAACATTAGACAGTTTGCCAATCTTAGTTATTATAATGAGTGTTTTGTGATGCCAACACTTTTAATTGAGGATAGAAAATTTTCCTCTGGTACCTATATCACAGGGTTCTACCGTGTAGCAGTACCAACGTTCATACAAGTTCGAAAGTAGGTAATCATTCAGCATAGTGACGCACTTACACCGAACATCATTCAAATCATATAATCTTATCTTTAATGTTATTATGGAAAACGATAATATGACGATGAGCACAGACAGACCACTCAGGACTTCATATCTCATCAATACAATTATCCCTAATGTCTCAGCTCAATCATATTGGAAACGCAAACAGTTATGTTGATAAGCATTGAATTTATTATAGCTTTGATCTAGATTGAATCACAGTAATTACGTTATGACCAGTTCCAGTATCCAGTTGCCAGTGATGAGTGATGACCTATGGTACTGAAACGTGGTCGCTCACAATGGGCCTTATCATGGGCTATGCTTGGAGTTTCCCTACGTGATCGAATCAGAAATTAAGAGATCCGCAGGAGAACCAAGGTAACCGACATAGCCCGAAGAATTGCCAAACTTAAGTGGCAATGGGCAGGGCACATTGCTCTCAGAACGGATGGCCGATGGGGCCGAAAGGTTCTAGAGTGGCGACCGCGTACCGGAAGACGTAGCGTTGGAAGGCCTCCCACAAGATGGACCGATGACCTTGTGAAGGCCGCAGGAATCCCCTGGATGCGGAAAACACAGAATCGTTCGAAGTGGAGGTGCTTGGGGGAGGCCTATGTCCAGCAGTGGACGTCTTTCGGCTGAAATGATGATGATGAATTACGTCATCATTCATATAGGTACTAAGTAATATGCTCTGGGTGACTCTAAATTATTATTATAAAGTAGAATATATCGGTAACAAACGACCAGTGGTCCACATTAGCACTGGAAGTCATGGGGCCTTTGCCCAGCAGTGGGATGATACAGGCTAACAGTAAAACAATATATTTCAGTCACGAAATCCCTTTTTAGAAATACGGCACTGAAGGACGAAAAATAAGCTTTTCTTCAGGAACTTCATTAGCTTAAAAAAAACAACTGGTTTCTAAAAAAAAACACTACAAAGTGAAAAATAACTTCAATTTCGGAAGTCGGTGGCAAAAAAACGAAAATTCAAAACCAAAGACAGCGTGTTTTTTTTTAAAGTTTTTTTTTCCCCTTTTTAGTTGTGAATGTGATACCTACCCCCAACAAATTCGAATACCACTACCTGCTGGCTGCTATGTAAATAACAGTGACAGGCAGTTATTATAACATATCCACAAAGGCCAAGAGGGAAAAATAAGCTAATTCAAAATCTATCCAAACAAAGTTGATACAATATATGGGACCACCGCGCAAGCTTCCTCTACCAAAGTAAAAATTATTTTCAACATCGGTCTACAATTGACAAAAATATCGATGGAACTACATTTAAAAAAACGTACAGACGAACATAGATCCTTTTCCTTTTTGGAAGTCGGTTTAAAAGAGAAAAAACTTACATAAAATTTACTCTCAACGAAAATAATGCCCAAAAATTGCCATGGACTTTCGATACAAGATAACATGCATAGTGGGAATCACAGAACAGATAAAAGAAACCTCTTTTATCTGTTCTGTGATGGGAATAGTGAGCATTTATATCTGTGAAGTTCGAGTCTCAGATTCTGCTAACTCAAGTTCCAGTTTCCATTTTGATGACGCATACAGCATATCACATGACACACCGGACACAGTGTAACCAAAACACTCCGTGTGCAGAGAATCACGTACACCACAACTTCTTACAAACTACCTATTGTATGATTTACCTCATTTCATTCAAGAATTTGTGTTAATTTTCAATAATAATATACTATTTCTATTAGCTTTAGACCACTGTGCTCATCACATACCTAGTTAGCTTCTATTAGCAAGTATATTGAACGTGTATTTTCCATAATTAACTCGGAAAAATATAAAATGATATTCTTGTGCGTAATCAAATTAGTTGGGAAACTGATTTAATCAATCTGTGGCGCTCTATGAATGAGGCTTTCACATTGTTGAGTTTTCAAAATAATTCCTTGGCTTCTTCAATTGGAACGATTCCAAAATACCTACATATAAATTACTTATCTGTAAATATTAGAAGGACAAAACACCTGATACAAACGCTGTTTATCTTAAGGCCAAGCTTTAATCCCAGATCGTAAACATTATCGAATCTCGAAGGCTACGCTAACATTACGGCTGAGAGTACAAAAGCTAATACAATATAAAACTGTGTTGTGACAGCGCAGCGTACATACCATACCTAAATCATACGATTCTTAGGAAAACAACAGTACATACATAATATTTATTATGTCGGCAAAAATTTACTTGGACACACATTATCGACAGAGTGTAACTGTGCGTTTGCACTGGCAAAACATTCACAACAAAACATGTTGGAATCTCCATTTTCTGTAAATTTTTCATACAATTTTTGACAGGAACTAGAGATTTCAACATGTTTTGTTGTGATGTTTCGCCAGTGCAAACGCACAGTTAGTACGTAGTATTATAATTATTATCTGTGGTAACGGACAAGATAACTTTGTTCACGTAGATATCTATATCTATAAAAGGAAAGGGTGACTGACTGATCTATCAACGCACAGCTCAAACCACTGAACGGATTGGGCTGAAATTTGGCACACAGGTAGATAATATGACGTAGGCATCCACTAAGAAAGGGTTTTTGGAAAATCGACCTTTAAGGGGGTGAAAAGGGGCTTAACTTTTTGAAACATTTTAATCTGCATTCACAGATTTTGAAAAAAAAATACAGTCAGCAAGAACATGGGCAATTTTCACAAAAACTTTTTTGATGCCAGTCGATCCTATTTCTTATTACTAGGGTCAAAAAACTATATTTGGCCAACTGTGGTATGAGTACGAGAAAATTCAGAATTTTCAAAAAACTTTCCATACATTTCGTAGGAAATGAGCCTGAGAGGATATAAGAACGACGCGAAATATTATCCGCAACGATCAAAATCCGTAGTGCGCGCTTAGCCTAAGTTTTATATCTATTTCAACTTGATACTCCACGCGTTTCTGAAAAAAGTGTCTTGACAGGCAACGATGTCATCTTTTATTAAGGGTTTCCATTTTTCATTTTGAGGTACGGAACCCTAAAACAGATTTATTATCTATCTGTTTGTTACCTTTTCATGCCGTAACGGCTGAACAGATTTAAATGAATGGCATACGGATAGGCCATGACCTGGGTTAGAATATAATTATGATAAGTACTCTGAATATCGGTAGTACGTTCCTGTGGGATATTTTCCGACCTTTACGCGTGCGAAGCCGCGGGCAAAAGCTAGTTGTTATAATAAAATTGAAGCTATTTCAAGTAGTGTAAACACTGATATTGTACCGTTATTTTACTTAGTTTGATAGCTAATTGGTACAGGCTAATTGGCTAGTATTAAATGGGTAAGATCTCAAGCGTTACACACAACTTATCGTCGCCGGTAGAGCGACTTTAGTGGTTTGTTTCTTAGAAAAAACGTGTCTTAAATCTTGTTAATGCTTCGCTAGGTGGTCATGGTCACACATAAGTTGTTTCAATACAATAATAGTATATCATTGAGTCGAGAAATATTTCAGAATAGAAAAAAAAGATTTATCTCCACATACGTGTAGTATGACGCAAAAGCGGGCTCTGTCACGAGCTTCGCATCGTAACAGGAAGAAATAATAATTATTTACAACGTTGCGCTCCAGAGTCTGTCTAAATATTTATCTAAAAATGCGATTTTTAAAGCGGCGCCGGCGATCCGGTATTATCTAAGTGCGCTGAAATAAGTTTTACTAAAATAAATTTCCGCGTTCTTCATTCATTCAAGAAGGTCTGATAGGTTCTCTTCCTCAACTACGGCTGAAAGTAACAGCTCAGACAATAGCGCCCGAAAATAATTGGCTAGATCTGTAACAAGCTAATTGATTATTAGCACGAGGCAATAACGTCTTGAATGAGAAACGTAGTAAGTGAACAGTATTTTCTCTGAAAATAAAATAAGAAAAACTTTGAAATGAAATTGCCAGTCCGTTTCGTTGGATGTTTGTCGTATTTGCCCGGGCGTCCCCTAAAGGGCATTGACATTGACCATGAGGTCACCAGTAGCTATTGAATCTTTCTTATCTTGACTACATCGTTGAAGATCCATGGTTGATTAGCTCGTTACGGGAGCGTGACAGGCACGTGCCCGATTTTATCCGCACATCAGAGTCTTATATAAAACAAAGATATGTTTAATTGGGACGTATCCATTAGGATGTTTTAAAGTAATTGTACCGTTTATACCTACATTTTAACGCGTTTCTTCATTATTGTTAATTAACAATACAGAGAAGCTTTAAAGACCCACATGTCAGTAGGTAAGTACAGCTAACGTAAACTACAAAATACACGAATCTTTGAAAAATAAACACGTTTACTGATCAGACTACACAATATTAAATGTAAAATGCAAGTAGCGTGAGCTCTATTTCAGTGCAGGCGGGTGAAAACTGTCAGTGATAATGATAACGTTGTATGGAACGACTAAACTAAATGCTACGGCCTTGCCTACGTGCTACAAGAATAACTGTGCCCAATAAATCGATACTTTCTCACTGGATATGTAACTGAACAAAACATTATATTCAAAATTTTAAACTTTCATGGTTTTTAACCAGGGACCGAAAACCTTTATAAATAACGGTGCAGGTATCGAAGAATTTTGGTTACTTCTACATCTAAGGCTACCGCTATCTGGGTAACCAAGAAGAAGAAACATGTTAGCCTATTTAGGTTACCGTTTTAATACCGGTGACATACACACAGTCGATGCACGCCCTTTGACTAACGCTCGTGTAAGATAGAGGTAATTTTTATTTCGGGAACCGGTATTAATACTGGTGTTTTCAATTTATGCGCCGTCACGCGTCAGTAGGGACGACTGGTCATCTCTTAGCTGCCATGGCTTACTTTAATATATTTTAAATTTAAATAGTTTTTATCTTTTTTGAAGTGATAACTTCGTTAGCCGCATTGGGCATTTTTGAGATGGGACTAAACCATTCATTTTGCGACACTGTTACGACACCAGCTTTTGACCATTAAAAAGACATCAACGCGTTGAT
Source organism: Agrochola litura (assembly GCA_949152395.1). Lineage (NCBI taxonomy): Eukaryota > Metazoa > Arthropoda > Insecta > Lepidoptera > Noctuidae > Agrochola > Agrochola litura. The sequence goes on from OX424493.1 coordinate 16,176,800, forward strand.
TAGCGGTGCGTGGAGTAAAAGATATCAACGCGTTGATTACCGCAGTGCCGATTTTTTTTCAAGTTTTTACTTCTGTCGGCACTCTCGGAGTGCCAGTGTTTTTTTTTACGTACGCTTTTAACGTGCACGTCTTTCTACATTGTTCTCACATGTATAATTTCAACATGAATGATATTGTAACCAATATTTTGATTTTAAAAGAGTTTCCGTGGAGTTTCTTGTCCGTTCTTCTCGATAGGAACCTACTACGCTTTGGAATGGGCAACTAGCTTCATCTTTCTGACTGACTGACCCCTTGACAATTCAAAAGTGCCTGTAATTGGTTTATTTGAAATAAATGCTTTGAGTTTGAGTTTAAAGTAACTTTTAAAAATACCTGTAAAAATATAATATAAAACATAATGTTGTAACCGAATAAAAACCCGTATTGATCATACCGGTTTCGGTCCCTGTTTTTGGCACTTACAAAACAAAACTATGCTCCACCACTCCACCTCAAATCCTGTCGTGTGTCCCAAACATGCAGTCAAAGTGACCTCTACGCTACCACTGATAACGCCGTGGAAGTGGCGAAGTTTTGGGCTAACAAGATCTGAAATACTGTCGTGCCAGCGACACGAAAGAAGAAAGAAAGAAAGAAAGAAAAAGTATTTATTGAGACTCGCACAGGAAATTACAAATTCAACTAAAACAAACTCATAAAAATATAAATTAAAAAAAAACGTAGATGAAGACCTGTCACTTACGGCATATCAACGCAAAATTAGCGAAGAGATCCCATTCGTTAGTGTCAATTATGTGCTGAAAAACTTACCTAAAGTCGCAAAAAGGACCTTCAAAACAGATTAAATGAACTGTCTGGTGTTTGTCCTCGACGTTAAATTACATTGTTATTGACCGAAGCTTAAGGGCAGATTTGTAAATACACAAATAACAAGTAAACGACCTGGCAGTAAAAAAGCTGCTGTAAAGAGTAAGAAATAATAAACGAAAAAACCAGCCAAGTGCGAGTCGGACTCGCACATGAAGGGTTCTATACCGTATTAAGATCAAGCAAAAAAACAACAAAAAAAAAACACGTTTCTTTCATATTCAAGAAACGTTATTAACTTTATTTAAGTTTCAGTATTTGTTGTTATAGCGGCAATAGAAAATACACAATGTGTGAAAATTAAACAAAAATAGAAAAGAAAGGTTTTTTTTCATTATAAAATTAATAAACGCCTGGATAATAAAATTAAAAATGAACAAACGAAAAGTTTTTTTATAACAAGTTTTTATTATTTTTTTATAACAAGTTTTTATTATTTTTTAATAAAAAAGAACTAAAAAGTGTTTTTTTAATTCGGATTGGAAATAAACCGTTTTCTATGTCAAAATCATTTCATATTTTTATTATATTGTCAAACTTTGATACTTCATACCATACTTAGCATAGTCATCCGATTTATATATGCATGTAAAATTTCAACTCAATCGGAAACCTTTTTTTTTTTTTTTTTTTTTGGTTGGGAAATTATCAAATAACTTCTCCCGCTCTGGGTGGAGCGGGAGGGCGTGTCAGACTCTTACTGACTAAAACCCACCCGTGTTCCTTCGGTTGCCCTGTTGCCGGGGGCCACGATTTCCCTATCGGTTTTCTTCGAACCCCCGGCGGGCATTGGCCCTAACGGACCCCGTCAATTCTGCTGACATCTCTTTGAGGCGCGCGTGGAACACAACGCGCCGTCGACCCGGGCTTGGTCCTTATCGGACGGCGAGCTACCCATTGCTCACCGTCCGCAAGCCCGCGCCTACGGTGGCCGGAAATCGGCTCGCGATTCCCGCCCCGGGCGTCTCCTCCTGCGGCGGTTAGGGGCGTGAGGGCGCGAAATTTGCCTCTCCCTCACGCGTTCCGCCTCCTCCTTCGCGAGCATTACCGCTTCGCAGAAGGAGGTGACGGCCTGCCATTTCCTCTCGCTCCGTACCATGGCCTGAACCAGGGCCGGACGCGAGAGATCACCGCCGCCGATCGCCTCCACGAGGACACGGCGTTGCTCCGCCCAAGCCGGGCAGACCTCCACCGTATGCCCCACCGTGTCCTCAGGCCGATCCACACAATGGTGACACCCGGGTGTTTCCTCCCGCCTTATCCTGAACAGGTACCTCCCGAAGCACCCGTGTCCGGTGAGGACCTGCGTCAGGCGGAAGGTGAGGACGCCGTGACGCCTCTCAAGCCACTCCTCAAAGAGGGGTCTTATCGCCGCAATTGTGTCTAAATCTTCAAAGTTTTTTTTTTTTTTTTTTTTTTTTTTTTTTTTTTTTTTTTTTCAATCGGAAACCTTGAGTTAAAACTTTGAAGATTTAGACAGACAGACACCGAGACACACACAACATAGAATTAATCTTTACAAGCTTTTAATATTTATAAAAGCTTGTAAAAGAATACTTCTATGTTTATTCTACTGACAAAGATATTCCAAGAAAGTCTATTTAAAATTGTGGCGCCAGCCAGACAACATAGTCAAGAAAAGTATAATAAATATAAAGTAACAAGTTTTTATAAACATTATAAGTGGCATGGCAGAACAATTTACTGAAACAATAACATTTCATGTACTTTTATTGTACCAATCAAACCATACCACAAGCATTTCACACAACTCATGCATTGTTTTCAAAATATTAGATGTTACATTTACAGATGAATGATAACATCATTTTCATAGCAGATTAAATGGGAGTAATTTACATTCGAGGCATGATTTGTTTAATTCATTTTTTATTTTTTATTAGTGTTGTCACTTTATTGTTCAACCGGTATTATTCCACCAAAGGGAAATAATTAAAAACCCAAAAGTGAAAATTTAAAGATTTAACGCTGTCCCCACTGTATTATCTCCATGACATTTTTTTTCCTTTAGTAAGTATGTAGTTTAATAGCTATAGTGAAGTTCAAGAAAAATGAGTTAAGACAAGCACCTTCATCTGTGAACACGAGCACTGGTCCGAACGCATCATTGTGCAGCTTTTCGCCGTTGTGATGCGCCGGCGCTTGCACCGAGCTCCGCAGCAGCGCGGACAGTTTGTCCCGCATCGCATCGCACATGCGCCCGCTTCACAATCACACCGCCGCGCGGCGCCGGCGCCGACAAATGACGATTATTCACTGCGGCTATATTAGCGCACAGATACACTCCTCCGCCAAAATTCGAACGTATTCACAAATAACACGATTACTGAATTCAACACACCCACGAACGATCCTGCCCCAGTCAATATCACTGCACTTATATTAATTATATTATACCACACGTATTTCAGTTTCTATGTATGTCAAACACCATACACGACGTGACGGAACGATTATTACGAATATTGCTTACGTCCACAACACGACCTTTGCTACACGAACACGAGGAAGTTTATAATTTATTTAAATACTCGACGAACTCAAGTTAACAACCTTCTAATTACTTAAATAAATTTACTATCACAATTTGTATTGACTTGAATATTTATTTTTGTGTAAAAAACCTTTTTTCGTTTAACGATGTATGTGTAAATGTTAAAAACTTTTTGGAGCTAGAGAGATGTGAGCTGAGAGCAGTTGCGCGGGGCGAACTGTCTATTCCGGGCGTGAGCGAGCACGTGGGCGCCGCCCGCCCTGCCGCCGCCGCGCGCCCGCCCACCGATCAATGGCCACGAGATTTGATATCTAGCCGTATCCACATCTCTGTACTTGTCACATAATGACCAATTAATTAACAATACATTTCTACGTTTTATTTACTTTCGTATTGTAATAAGTTTTGATGAAGTTATATGGAAATGGAAATTAAATCTCCATGAATTTGAACATATTATCTGTTTGTTTTACATGATGACCTTCAGACTTGACCCCCGTGTACGTGTACTGTGTAACTAGTTTGGGTCGAATCCCAAAAGAATAAATAAGAAGAAGAGTAGAATATCAAGAGACCTCATTATCATGGAAACAAGCAAATAAAAAGAAATAGGACAAGAAAATGGTTGCCTACACCTTCAAACATAATTTACGAGGGGATACTCGTTATTTCTCTCCGTAGAAAAACAAGTTAGAAGGAAAACTAGGTACGGTTCAGTCCATCAACCGACAGTGACGCAATAGTCTGCGGGGATTGCGACCACCACCGCACAGTGTAAGCGATTGTAAGGCTTCTCCAATAAAACCCACACGTGTAACTGTAAACTCACTGTACAACCAATCACTGAATGCCTAAATTGAAAAAAATCTTATCGGCCAAGTATTAAAATAAACCAATATCAAAACGCAGCGGTTATAAAATCCACGCAAGTAATTAATTTACTTGAAGGTGAAATTCCTGCAGTGAATCACATAGTTCGGCGAATTCTGTCTCGTGATCAACAAGGCTTTATTTTTTTTAAGCGGTAGAGACGAGCGTCTGTAATAAATGAAAATATCGAGTACGCAATAGATCTCCAGAATGTGGCTTGTTCATCAAGATTAAATTTCATTTTAATTTGGCGTCAATTTACTAAGATAAAACGTCATGATCTTATAACGAATACAAAGTAACGTTGCATTTCGAATAATTTATTCATTTTCGAGCTAAAATATATATTTACGTAAATAATAATAAGGATCACGTCCAGTTTTATCTCTGTGAATAAATCGTAGGTTGTAAACTTTAGAGAAATATTTCAATTACTCTATAAATGTTCGCTAGAGACTGTGATGAATGTTTTCGGGTAGTGCTGTTTATTTTGCTTTATTCCCAGCCTCTAAATTTGTCTTACAGCATACCCAGGTTACATAGCGTTATACCAATTCAATAAAAAATAAAAATGTTTGAATCCTAGCTGCTCTAAATTGTGGTGTGGATGGCTTATAAATCTTATGACAAACAAAGCTTATTTAGACAGTCTCGGTCTGATACGCCGATTCCTTGGCACACGTTACAATTATCACACATACCAGCCGGGTACCATGCATCTTATTGCAGAGCCGCCCAAATTAAATGCACTTTCGTCCCTTAATCGCAAACAATTTTCGACCCTAAAACAAAAGGAATAAAGGTATCACCGATTATAATATTCCTGCAAGTTATATTGGTCGTATATTATGTGACGTCGAAATATTTAGTGTTTGTTACATAGGAAAAATGCCTTTGAAAATGGAGACTACCTATACGTAGTCTGGCATGGTATATGATAACAACCATTGACAGAAATAAACGGAAAGTAGAACAAAAATATTAAATATTGTAGGTAGGTATTATTACAGTAGCGACTGTGGGAAGCTTTTTTATTGATTGGGTATCATCGCATGTCACATACACGTAATTTAGTGACTACGTGATAGAAAATACTGTGCCATGAAAATGTGTTTTTAAAACTTTTATACGTATTACTATTTACTTTTATGTTATGTAAACGAATCTTTTTATAGTCATAATATTCGTATGAATAACTTCTTCGTCCATGAAGCAGGAACAACAATTAACAATCGTCATGAATCTGTGATCGGGATATGGAAACACGTTGGAAAATTACAGCTTCATTAACAAATAGCAATTTAGTGAATAACGCTTTAATTCATAATTTCATGAATATTAGTTGGCAAGTAGCCATTATTAGTACTACAAATCGATGTAACTGTCATAGAACTTAAGAATTAAGATCACTGATTATTTCTATATCTAAATATTGTCATCGTGCCACAGTATATTTTATAAAACTTAAACGAGGGTAATTTACAGCGAGAAAAACGATTTTCTTGAATGTAATTGAGCCGCAAACACAGTAAATAGAACCTCGATAACAAATGGATATTCGAATGCCGCACGTAACTCCATGAATAAACATTGTCGTACACAACACTTAAATTGAATTTCTCACAGGTCTGACTGACTGGAGGTAAATGAACTCTAGCTGTGACAGAAACATTCACAGACATTGTGTCGCCTGCGTCCTGTGTGCCCTTCAAGTGACCTTCCACACGATTCCTCTGCGAACCTACCATAGGATTCTATACGTACGGAAAATACCTTCTGAGCGCGTTTAGTTAAAATTATCCAAACCACGTGTACGAGAATACATTTGTGCCGTAAGAAAATGAATGAAGCATAAAAATAAATATGATCTTTCATATTTTTGTCATTTTTCTCAAAGAAACCACTTTAGGATATATTGCTCTTACGAACAATAAAGAAAAACTGGCTATGTTATTGTGTATTTTAAAACGGTGCCAAAATCGTGAAAAATATTAGTTAATCAACATAAAAAGATCATTAGTATTTGAGTGCCTATTACAATTTACGTGAGAAAGAAAATTTGGCCATGTACTTTTTAAAACTTAGGATGGGCACTTAAGAACATAGAAGTCGTATCTCATACAATTAATTAGACAGGCTTGTCAGTCGCATGGTATTGTTATAATTAACCACGGTTAATAGAAAACGGTTAGTAACCACACAAACTAGAATAAAGTATGAAAATAAGTCGAAACGACTTATTTTCGTAACGACTTAAGTCTTCTGGAAAACGCGATGTCGATATTACAACTATTTGTACCTATGCATAGGTAAGGCATTTGTATTCTTTACATATCGTGAAATATTTATACATACTAGTTTACGTTTTAATTAAGATTAGAATATCTGAATTTAAAATAATGCAGTAGCTATTTTTTTTAAATATTTCTATAGGGCGTTAATCGGCGGGCGTAGGGGGTTTATTACGTGAGGCGTTTAGGGTGGGGGGGTCGAGTCGAATCTCACCCAATCTCACGTGGGGTTCTCGGCAAATTTCACGTAATTTATCTTTCCACAAAAACAGTATAATATTGCGAGAAAACTGGGTTAAATTAGGTAAAACATGTTTCTCCACAAAAATATGGCTAAATCCTACACAAAAACGTGAGGTGTCATGGGACACTCGGTTGGAACGAAGTTCCTAATTCGCTGTATATTACGTATTAAATAACAGGCACACTGACTAGTCTTAAATAAAAATAATTTATCAAATCATGTTTTTTTTTTAATCCAACGTAATCAAGCACAGATTTTTACACGTTAGAACAAAATGGGAAATCTAACAACATCTCACCAAGGGGGGAGGAGAGGTCGAAAAATCGCCAAACTCGCCTCACGTAATTAATGAACACTCCCTATTAACGGTCCACTGTACATATTAGGTAGGTAGGTAGGTACATTTTTATTTGATGGTTTTAAATTAAATTGAACGTTTCGTGTTCTTTCTGTAGAAATTTTTAAATATGCTATTTGCATACCTAATAGAATTTATGTAACATGAAATAAAACGTGTAACATTTAGCACCGTTTAGCGAAAATGCTAAGTTTGCAAAAAATATCATTACGTACCTAGATGTGCGAATCCTAACCCAAGCAATACGTGACACGCAATCCGATTCATAGAAAACAGCTATTTATTGAGTCAACAGATTCTGGACAGACCTACATATTACCTGTACATGAGTTTTGTGCCTATAATACATAGGCAAATAATTTTCATGGACAAATTGCTTCTTCAAGAAAGGGCTCGCTTTATGCATGCAATTCCCAGGGATCAAACCAAAACAAAAGTTTGTCCTTGTCCTCACAATAAAAAACATTTGTTGCTTCAATTTTATTGTATGCCACTGTGCCACAGGCAAGATACTTGCACCGTGAAATTGGGGTTTTTGCACGCAAAGTATTGCTATGGAACAAGTGGATCTACTTCTTTTCGTGTCCATTGACTACTACTCAAACTTTGTTCAACCAGTACTTAAGAAGTTACCAGGACAGCTCTGGTATCCGCCTCGTTCAAATCCTGGAATGTGCAACTCAATAATAATAGATTATAAATGAATAGATATGAATATCTACATGACTAGTATTACATGACAAAGCCACAAGAGTCAAATGTCTGTGTGGTAGAATAAAATAGCAAATACATAAGTGTTTAGGTATACATTCTACGATTATTCTAAAGAACATCACTCTCAAAACACGATTTCCACAATTTTTTTTTTCTTACTGTTTCAATGATCGACGACCCGAAGAAAGCAACTTTTCACACCACGTTTTATAACATCAAGGTAAATCTGTAAGTGGGGTGGTAAACTGGCTAGTATATGACGCATTGTTCTCACTGTTAACACATTACATTATTACTGAACTCGATATCAACGCGTACCTTGGTGGTTTGTTTGTTCACCTGCACTCCACAATAGAAACGGGTTTTGTCGACGGAAGAATAGACAAAATGACAGATAAACTACCACACTCTGTCATTTTGTCTATTCTTCCGTCGACATAACCCGTAGAAAACTCGTTTCTATGGTTTTCATGCTACGCGTGCTGTAAAAAAATATAAAGAGGCATGTGCAACCTACGTATACCTCACCTAGCTAGTATTTAAATTCTTAATATGGTTAATACAATTTCTAAACTATATTTCAGCTATCTCAATTTGTGTGGATATAAAAGAACACTGAGATCCGTATTATAATTAGACGCGACGGTCAGTTATTCTGAGATTGCGAACGATGTCATGTGACATGGCCTACAGCACGCATGCTTTCTGGAAGCATTGCGTTATAGAACTACTCGTAAATCTCACATTACTACACTAAACAAGTAGGTACTTTAGTCTGTTAATAATGTAATACAAAGTTTTCCGCTCATACCTAATGGGTTCGTAATTTAGACCAATTAATACGAAGACGCTTTAAATAGCTAATAATTGTCCGTAAAGCACTTGTTTCATACATTCATGAGCCTAACTAATGGTCACAGTGAGCTGCTACCTACTCAAGGTCGTCTCACCATCGTTGTAATTCATGTTGAAGGTTACGTCTCTTATCTAAACTTCGAAAGTTTCAGATAGACAGAGAATCTCCAAGAGCACGATGAGAGCAAAATCAGCGTGGTACCAATCAATATATTCACGCATGCGTCACAATGACTTCTAAACGTCTTCGAGTACCCGGGAGCGTAGGCGTTTGACGTGTTTTGCTGATTCTCTCATAATGAAAATGTCATCGAAAGGAAAAATACACTTCAATCATGAAATTCTACTCTTGACATGACTTTGTCACGCACCGTTTTCATCCAGGGTCAGCTCTAGCAACTAATTGAAATGCCCTTCATTCAAGGACGATCGGGTCACTGAAAGTTGGGAGGATTTTTTGTTACATGCAAAGCGGTATGACGCTTTGGTCAAGTAACAATAGCTATAGGTATCATGTTGGATTACTTCGCCACGTGTAACCTAAAAAGGAGAGCGCGAATATCTCCCGAGAATTTAGAAGTAACCTTGAACCTTGTGAAACAAAATTGAAATATCAATGAGATTGTTCTTTGAAATTAAAATATTTGCGAAAACAAAATTAGTAACTCAAAATAACGAACTCTACACCCTCTAAGGATATTATTACGGCTCTGACGTTTTAATAAAACCCAATTCTTCGTCGAACCATGGGTACAAATATTAATATTTTATTTACTAGCCCACAAAAGCATGAGGTATCGTTACACTGTTGATTGGAATTGAGATTTACTCAACAAATACAATTTAAGAAATAATTAGCTTTTACGTAGGTACTTTTTACCTGACTACGGCGAAGCAAAAAGGAGGGTTATGATTTTGACCGGTATATATGTTCATCTGTTACCTCATAACTTTTAAATTGCCGATCAGAAATGAGGTATCATTGGAAGCGTTTTGATTGTCCGCTGGTTATAGGCTATGTGATGTCACATTAAATGCAATATGGCGCCCTCTAGAGGACATAAAGTAACGAAATAAAAATAATTGAATTGTGCCATGTTGGGTATCAAATAAAAGAACTTAACGAGCACATTGCAAATATGTATATATATCATATTGTCCAAGTAAATAAATATGTTTAAATTGTTAAAAACAAGCAAAAGTGAGACTGTGCTACGCACGGCGCGGCTGTAAAATTAATACCTATTTTACCATAAATGCCGTGATGGTCCAGTGGTTAAGGCCTCGCCTCTCATGCACGAGGTTGTGGATTCAAATCCGGGCAGGTACCAATGTGACTTTTTCAATTCAAATGTACTTGCTGAGTTTATCTTGGACATTACTAACATCGGTGAAGGAAAAACATCGTGAGGAAACCTGTACCCTAATTGTGTAATACAACACAACCACAATCTGTTTGCTAATCAATTGCCTCATAAGTTGGAAAAAAAATCTGCTCAACAACGTAAATAACGCAATGAATGTTGTTGAACTGTCAAAATGAAACAAATTAGGCAAAATTGTTTATGAAAATAAGTTACACAATTAGGGAGGTACTGGACTTATAGTTAATATACTTATACATATAAGTCTGAAATCGCCAACACGTCTTAAGCGCGCGTGGTGATCAATGCTCGTGCCTTCTCTGTATGAGAAGAGGCCTTTTCCCAGCAGAGGGACAATAATAGGCTGGTATTATTATACCAAATAACCAAAAAAAAAAAAAAAACTGCTCTGCAAATACTTTATCGCGAAACTATGACCCCAAAATAATTTAAATAAAAAGTAAGTTCAAAAACTAAAACCCCACTAAAAGGTATGAAACAAGAAAATATTTCAGACAGAAGTCAAGACATAGGTACAAAAATGATCAAGATAAAGCCGTGGTCGCAAGCCATTATAATTTTGTAGGTGTACAAGCCATGACTTATAAAAGTTATCTCCTTGAGATATTGAATGGAAAATAAATTTCCAAGTGGAAAATTACTAGAGAGTACTTCTCCTCATTAGTTGAACCACTCTGGCTAAGTACTCGTAGTACTTACTTATAAGGAGATGTTCTTTAAGACTTGGTAACACAAGTATTCGCTTACATTTTGGTGAGCTTTAGCAAAACCCTTTTACGAACTAAACTTGGTATCGTACTAGAGCAGAATAAGCATCAAAGAGTACTATGTGAAAAAGATAGTAACTAGAGATGCCGCGAATACTTGCTATTATTCGGTATTCGGCATTACTCGACATTCTTTTGTTATTCGGCGAATACCGAATAGTAGTGTCTATTATTCAACATTCGGCGAATAGTTGTCTCTAAATAAAAATAAACTTTTAATGAACAGAAAAACTATAGACTTAAAAATAATTAAACTTTTATTAATCTTTAAAAACAAAACACAGTATTATTATCATTAATTTAAAAGTTAGCCAAAAAGCAGTCATGTTTAAGTTAATTAGTTAGGCTTTTTAATGAATTATTTAATATTTAAAGTCCAAAAGGGGCAGATTGTGGTGCAGAAGAAATAGTTTTTGTGCACGATTGTGATCAAGTCGGTTGCGTTTTTTTTTTCATAAATCAAACTTGCCTCAGAAAATAAATAAACTATATAATTTTTTGAGAATTAATAAACTTTTTTAATATTCTTTTTTTATGTCGAGTAATAATGGCGAGTATTCGACTATTCGCTATAACAGTTATTCGCGGCATCTCTAATAGCAACCACAGCAATGAGAGAAAAACACTTAAGAATATAACAAAAAAAAAAGTACATTAGCAAGTTTATGAAGAAATCAAGGTCATCCATCAGTCTTCAACCATGGGGCTAAAATACATACCTATATCTCATTCATACATAAAACTATATCAAGCTAATCAATGTGTTAGTATACTTCCGACCTTTATATCATTTTATAGACATCATCTTATCAATAGATAACTATCAATTCTATTGGAACGGATTAGAGGCTTAAATGCAATAGATTTGTAGATATTCAGATAGATAAAGCTGATAATCATCGATTCTCCTTACTTATGATGAGTAATCATAGCAGTTATGATAAGAGTTATCGTTAAATACGTGTCGAATCATGATTATTCGGAATTATTGAGTTTTTTAGTAGGGCAAGCTTTGGTTTTAAGCAAAATAATACGGTTTCTGCTATCGTGTCGCCTGTCTTTAGTGTTAATGAATTAAATTATTACATAAAAAGACATTATATTTCAAATCTCTCCGTATGACCCAACCCGACACATACTAGAACATTTAATGTAACAAGTGACTACATACATAATCAGCCTATAATGTTCCCACTGCTGGGGCACAGGCCTCCTCTCTGTGAGAGGCAGGGGGCCGTAATCCACCACGCGGGCTCAGTGCGAGTTAGTAGATGTCACATGTATTCGAATTTTTGGTTCTAGGACATGCCAGTTTCCTCACGATGTTTTCCTTCACCGTTTTGAGAGCAGTAACTTGAAAAGTATCATCTGTGTAGAATTAATTGCGCGGTAATGTTTAACAGCATGGTTGCCGTTCAAAGAATAAATAATTAATGAAAGACGAAAATTAATGCAATTCATAATCTAAACCTACCTTTTTGTGAACCCACGTGTTTTTGCATATCACGAAAGGCAGTGATCACAATAGTCAACAATGCGCACTCACAGTAGACCAGCAATGGTCGGTGATACGAACTCTGATATCAGACGACTTAGGCCCGTATTGATAAACACCTACCTATCATTTGAGGGCTCACTTATCAAGAACTGTCATTATGTAAACGTCATCGTCATCAGAATCAAGTCGTAAAAATCTTATACTTGAGTGAGAGAACTCCCGTTCTCAATTGAGTTTCGGTTATGGCCCTTATTAGTCTCAAATCCAATTAAATACTTTACTAACGATAAAAGCCACGTGGTAATGCCTGAATTAAAAAAAAACAAAAACGCTTAGTATGGAGAATAGGAAAAACAGTAACACGTCACAACGTTTCATAACGGTTCGTTCAGCTATGGTTACGTGTTTGCTACGCGACCGTTAAGCATCGACTACGCGTTTCCTACCGATCTGCCACGAGTATGCTGCTTATCTGCTACGCATCTACTACGCCCTTTAAAAAGCACATGCTATGAGCATGCTACGCTACTGCTACGCACTTCAACGGATGTGCAACGAGTGTACTACGCATCTGCTACAAGTCTACTACGCTCTGATTCTCATCTGGTACGAGTGTACTACGCATCTGCTACGAGTCTACTACGCTCTGATTCTCATCTGCTACGAGTGTACTACGCATCTGCTACGAGTCTACTACGCTCTGATTCTCATCTGCTACGAGTGTACTACGCATCTGCTACGAGTCTACTACGCTCTGATTCTCATCTGGTACGAGTGTACTACGCATCTGCTACGAGTCTACTACGCTCTGATTCTCATCTGCTACGAGTGTACTACGCATCTACTACGAGTCTGCTACGCTCTGCTTCTCGTCAGCTACGAGTATACTACGCATCTGCTATACGTCTGCTGCGTTCTTCTATCCGTCTGCTACGCTTTAGCTACGGCGTCTGTTCCACGGTTTGTCGATACGATATGTTTAAAAAAAAAGTGCCAGTGTAAAACTCAAATCTTATATCTACAATTCTCTCTCTATGAATCAAGGGCGGATCCAGCCTTCGAGTCAGGGGGTACATAGTCGGGGTCAGTCAGGACAGGTTCCAATCAGTGGCGGACTAAGCCTGTCGGAGGCCCAGGGGAGCAAAACAAAATAAAGCCGGCGGCGATCTTCTCAGTTTATGTAGGTATTTCTAGTAACACTTCGCAAAAAAATTATAATGACAGCAAAAAAAAACAAGTATAACGTGTCTAATTATAATCTAACTACACCATGGACCTCACAACAGGCAGGAGATTTTTTTTCAGGAGGTGCATTTTCGTCTCCTCATCAATAGGATACGAAAAGCAAAAATGTAGGGGAGCGCGAGCAAGACAAGCTCGAATTTTTTTGCAACTCGTCTCGGAATTCTCGGTTAGGTTTCTATTAAACATCCTTACGGAAATAGGAGTTGCTTTGTCGACTTATGCAGAAAAGTTTGAGAGAGAAAAATATAGAATTCAAGAGCGAGCGAAGCGAGCTCGAAAATTTTAGCACACCGCCTTGTAGGAGATAAGGTTTTTTTTAAGTCATACGTTAATAGGAGTTCCTTTGTCGACTTATGCAGAAAGTTTGAGAATGTAGATTGTAGCGAACGGAGCGAGCTCGAAAATTTTCGTCCTCAGCCTCCAACTCTAGACTGCTTCTTACTGAATATTTATGTTGACCGTGTTTGGGATTTCATTAAAAAGTACTTCTTAAGATTTAGGGGGCCGCCAGGACCGGGGCCGGGGCGGTTTGTCTTGACACTATTCTGGGGTATTTAATTTCTACGTCTAGTTGCTAGCTTCAGATAAACCTACATTGACACTCTTATGAAACGTCAGAAGCTAGGAATCGTTTCACTTAGTCGTTTTCCATGGAAAAGAGCCGGCAGAAAACTCCATGGTCAATCATCATAATTATAATAACAGCACATAGTCTTATTTTGCATGTCATTCGCATGTGTGGCAATGGCAAACATCCGACGTGGCAACATCATACAAAGTATTTATTTGATTAAAATCAATGAGATTTGAAAAAATATCAGTGGTCGACCTAAACGCAGCCCAGGGGGTTATGACCCCCATGACCCCTTGGATCCGCCCTTGCTCTGAATAAATCAAGCATTGTCTAATAATAAAACTGTCAACATTTCAGCTAATCGACACATTAGGGACTAAGTACATGAGTAATTAGTGAAATATCCCATTTGCAGATAGAGCACGTGATGATGGAATGGCCTATTGGCCTGTGAAGTGGTAGGAGAACGAAACATGAATACAGGTGCATCAGCCATCCACATCATGTCCCTTACACGAACACAATAGTAATAAATAATCATTTTAATTTAACATCGTTGCCCATTTGGCTCGGATGTTATTGTAACGTGACCAATAGACATCTACTATATAAAATACTATATAAGTAACGTATCGTATAGGTACGTCTGTACTGATTCTTAGTAAGAATTTTATTGAAGTAGCTAGCGTTCCTACCGAGCATGAAGTCCTTGGTTTTCAAGGCCTGGCTGTTTAACAGAACAGGGGGTCACCTTGTCCTGGCCCTAAAGGGAATACAGACGTGAGTATTGTTATTTAATTTAACTCAAAACTGCGCTCTTCGGTTTCACCCGCAGAAATCTCGATCCCGTGGGAATATCAGAATAAAAAGTATCCTATGTGTTATATAGGTAATATAAATCAGGTTATAAACTATCTGTGTACCAAATTTCATCCAAATCCGTTCACCCGTTTGAGCGTGAAGAAGAGACAAACATACACACGCACACTCACAAACTTTCGCCTTTATAATATTAGTGTGATAAACCAATTACAGGTACTTACATGACTAGATAGTAAAGGAGGGGCTTGAGGGGCTAAATAATAACAGCCGCACGGTTCGATCGAAGGTTAAGTTATGCTTGCCGAGGTCGGTCCATGGATGGGTGACCATTGATTACATCGAGACTCCTCCATGCCTCGGAAAGCACGTTAACCCGTTAGTCCCGACTGTCATTTGTAGATTTTTGACAGTCGTCACTTAGAAGCCCAAAAGTCTGACAACCAGTCTTACCAAGGGGTATCGTGTTACCCAGTAACTGGTTTGTGGAGATCAGATAGGCAATCGCTGCATGTAAAATACTGGTACTCAGCTGCATCCGGTTAGACTGGAAGCCGACCCCAACATAGTTGGGAAAAAGGCTATTATAGAGCCTAGCTTTTTCCCATGAAATCTCTCTAAAATTGAATCATCATCTGCCTCGCGGCTAGGCAGAAGATGATAAAATTTGTAAAGAATGGCATTTGCAAGATAATTTGAATATGGTCAGGTTTGAGCTACATTATAATAGGCTTCAAAATTTAGAATATTGAAATATTTATTAACTTATTATCATTTCGTTTTCGTTATCATAACTTATAGTCTTATCACAAATAATAAAAAATACCAAGAAAATTTACATCATAAAGGTTGCAATGAAGTCATTCTGTTTTGTATATTATTATAGTTCCGCCTTGCTAGTCCGCATTTATTTATGACTAGCTGCTGCGCGGCTTCGCCCGCGTGCTTCCTAATTATTTTTCTAATATAAAAGTAGCCCACGTTACTCCTTATAACCCCGTCAAAATCGGTGCAGCCCTTTAGGAGATTAACCGGAACAAACATTCAGACTGACAAAAAAATCGAATTGTTTTTTGTTGTACCGAAATACTTTCATATGCATTTAGTAAAAAGCTGTTATTTTGATATTACAAACAGATACTTCAATTTTATTTATTTGTATAGATTTTACAGCAGTTATAAACTTCTGAAAGACTTTAAATAAACACTGGTGCCGATTCCCTTGTTCACTAAACTAAATTTAAGTTCAGTGCATCTTTTTCTTTCTATTTCTTTAAGAAAAGGACAGAAGATAATTTTTTGTTGAATTTTGTCAAATTAATCAGCGCTTGACGTAAATTGACGTCATTTTAGAAGGCAAGTTTTTAATCACGTCTGAACTTGTATGGAGTAGTGACAGGCGCTGATTAATTTGACAGGACTAAACTAAAATTTATCTTCTGTCCTTTTCTTAATGAAATAGAAAGAAAAAGATGCACTGAACTTAAATTTAGTTTAGTTTGTGAACAAGGGAATCGGCACCACTATCAAACACAGGCCTAATTCTGTACTTTAGGGTTCACAGACATAGGACTAATACTTCTTTCAGTTGGAAAAAGCAATGTCATAGATTTTGAAGGATATTGCTAATCCATTGCTTCTTATGTTCGAAAAATTTGTCTGCTCAACAACGTAAATAACGCAATGAATGTTGTTGAAACTGTCAAAATATAAGCAATTGCTACTGTAAGGGGCCTGTTTCACCACCTACGAGTAGGTTCTCGTTAACTTACTTGGCAGATAATATCCTACAAATTCTGTTCCATTTTTGAATTTATTCGGTAAGTAGGCTTTAGGCTATTCGGACATCGTGAAATAGGCCCTTAGTGTGTTACACATTTAACCCGCTGCGCTGTATTTTACATGAAGCAACTGTCTAACTACTAAAAACTGAAATCTCTGCTAGAGAACTCTTACGGAACGCATATTGTTACATCACGAGGACCATAGCAATGGCACAATTGGGGCAATGACCATAAATAGGACTGTCGATACTCGACAGACGATGTCAATTTATTTTCAGCTAATAAAAATCTGTGGTTCGAATTGAAACGCTCTTTTGTTACTTTGACATGTAACATTCGCGTGTAGTTAATAGGAAGCTAAAATGTTTGCCGCTCTTTTGTAAAATAAGTAGGTATTTAAGGTATCACTTTATTGAAATTCAATGAATATTTAAAAAATTTGCGATAAGCTTGAAATTAAAAACAGCGCTATTTGTTTTTTATTTTCTCCTATAACCTACGTCTAGATAGGGGCGAAACGTCCATATAAGCCGATTCCTACCGGCTTCCCTTTGGAAATTCGGAACACAACCACTCTATCGTCATTGAATAATCAAACTATAAGTATTTGATACACCATAAAATTAAAATACCTATTACAAAACGCCTACACATTAAAAATTGTCTTAATAACCCAACAACAAAACACTGCGCTAAAATAACTCGTAGGCGCGTCCGGCTTATGCTAAATTCAATTTCCTTACAAAAAATAAAATCATCATGACGTCACTTCGGTCACGTGATATCGCGATTTCTATGAGCCGGGTAAGCCGGTCTGTAGCGAGTTATTGTAGGCACAGAGTAGCAGAAACGTGCGCGCGGGAGCGAGAAGGAATTATTGCTATTGCACCACCTCTTTCTGGCACACGCATTTGATTCGGTAGTTTTCGTTGAATTTCGTAATGCTGGGTAGGAGTTCGGAGTTCGTAAACATTTCATTATTCGTATGACAATGTGTGGTTGCTTTTTGACGTAATCGTATTAGAACCATATTAATTTGCTTTTTTTCGCACAGTATTTATTGAATTAATTAGTTTATCATTACTAGTAGTAGTATTAATATTTGTTTGTAGTCATAGGACAGTGATTAACATAGTGTTTTGAGTTCATTGGATGTGAAAATAAAGTACGTTGTAATTAGGTATTGGGGTAAGTAGATAGTTTAATAAGCTGAAATTACTTATTTAGAGTAGATTTGAAAATAATTAGTACGATCTTATTAGGATGGCGGCATTCATAGTTTTAGAATGTCGTTTGACAATTACTTTGTGAAGAAACATGCTTTTCAAGGTTAAGTTTTGAAAATACGCCGCGATGGTTCGTTCAAACATTTTAATGTTTCCCTTTACGATAAATATCAATGAGTGATTGGCAGTCGTAAATTTAATAAAATGTATTGTTCCCGTGTTTACTTTTCATAGATTGTAGTTGTTTATAGAATATAGGGTTTTTAAAACATATTCGTAGCTGTTTTATGAGTTCGGGATTGGTAGGTATAGTTTTTTTTTTTTTGCTGCTCCGGCTTCCTTCCTCCATAACGTGAGCCTTCGCTACTGCTAGATACCTAGTTCATTTATTAACATTTGACAAATGCTAAGTACCTACGACCCTTTTTACCATTTTACCGTGTTTCCATTCAGCAGGGATTACAAATTTATAACTCTCTACAGAAAATAGTTGCCACTATTGACTTTTGTCTAAGGGCCTGTTTCACCACCTTCGATTAGGTTCTCGTTAACTTACTTGGCAGATAATGGTGCCGATTCCATTGTTCACAAACTAAACTAAATTTAAGTTCAGTGCATCCTTTTCTTTCTAGTTCATTAAGAAAAGGACAGAAGATACATTTTAGTTTAGTCCTGTCAAATTAATCAGCGCCTGTCACTACTCCATACAAGTTTAGACGTGATTAAAAACTTGCCTACTAAAATTACGTCAATTTACGTCAAGCGCTGATTAATTTGACAGGACTAAACTAAAATTTATCTTCTGTCCTTTTCTTAATGAAATAGAAAGAAAAAGATGCACTGAACCACAGATTACATATACTACTGAACTTAAATTTAGTTTAGTTTGTGAACAAGGGAATCGGCACCAATATCCTACAAATTCTGCTCCATTTTTGAATTTATTCGGTAAGTAGTGGCTATATTCGAACATCGCGAAATAGGCCCTAATCCTACTAAGTAATATATAAAGTATGTTTGAATGTTTGTTACTCATCCTACTTAACAATATATAAGTGTAAAGTTTGGATGTTTAGATATTTGGATGTTTGTTACTCAATCACGCAAAAACGGCTGAAAAGATTTGGATGAAATTTGGCACACAGGTAGTTTATAACCTGAATACTTTTACATAGGATACTTTTATCTCGGTATTCCCGTGGAATAATTTCCAACTTCCACGTGGGCGAAGCTGTGTGGCTTCTTCTTCTTCTTTTCGAGTCGATGGTAAAACATGTTAAACGAGTTGGGCCCAGTAGGTGGCCACGGCAATCGCGGCATCAGTGGCATTCTTTAGGTCCTCAGAAGTGCAGGTATGTGTACACTTTGGACACTCCAGCATATAGGACATGGTTTGGTCAGAAGCACCGCATTCGCTCTGGGTATCGGTGGGATCTATTATCCACCATTTTGCTAGATTGTACCTGCAGCGGCCTACTTGGGTCCCCAAGTAGGCCGCTGCAGGCACAATCTGTAACAGGCTGTAAAGCATCCAACCATCGATAAATGAAAAGAAAATTGTTTTTTGAAGTAAAAACTTCTTTAGACGCGTTGGGCATCTTTGAGATGGGATTAAACCATTAATACACTGCGACACTGTTACGACACCAGCTTTTGACCATTAAAAAGACATCAACGCGTTGATTACCGCGGTGCGTGGAGTAAAAGACATAAACGCGTTGATTACCGCGGTGCGTGGAGTAAAAGACATCAACGCGTTGATTACCGTGGTGCCGATTTTTTTTAAAGATTTCTCTTCTGTCTGCACTCCCGGAGAGCCACTTTTTTTTTTTTAACATTAGTGTACGCTCTTGGCCTGCATCTCACCTGATGGTAAGTGATGATCAGGCCGAAGGGGAAATCGGGCTTCTCCCGAAACCCTCAACCACAGAGGAACTGCCCATCTAGTTTATTTTATCATCACAAACTTAGAATAGGTATGCATGGAACCTCTATAAATTACATCCACATTGCAAGTTTGTGAAATAAATAAATATATGAGGGACTGACAAGGGTGCAAAAGGAGATTACAGGACCTGCGCTGTAGATCATCACTTCGCCAGAGAAAAAGAATTTATTCTTTCTTCATCTTTTATTGAAATCAGTAATAAGCTCAATCGAGTTCTGGACTTATTTCGTGAAAATATCTGTAAAATACCTGTAAGTAGCTAGAGCCCAATATAAAAGTGTCGTAAGATAGAATGATACCTTCGTCAACGGAAATCACCAATTTGTGGTTGACTTTGACCTTCACGGAGGTTTTACGAGAGCCTTTCCTTGTGACCTTCATTAGGAATAACTGGACAGTTAGAAAGCTGCAAAAACTACAGTAGGTATACTTGTGGTTTTTTTATTTGATTCTTAAATATTTTAAGCGCTCCTTTATACATATAATTATTAGTGATGTGCTGGATCGTTAAAAAATGTGATCCGCGGATACGGATCATAAGAGTCTAGATCCGCGAATACGGATACGGATCTCAACTTTCTTCGGGTTCAGCAGGAATTATTTATGATCCTCATTGTAATTGACTTTTGGGGGACAAAGCTGCCAAGTTACTCTTTTTGAAATACAATTTACCATTACTCAATATTAATCTCACATAATTATTTAAATTAGCATAGCACAAATATTAGAGGTTTGATCTCACTACAAAGATAGTTTAATTACTACCTTATAACTTAATTTACTGGTAGGTACTTTACTCTACTTGAATTATAATAAATATGATTAAAGGAAATGAAAAATGTTGGGCCTAAATGTAATAAGTTGAGATATGATCTAAAAAATTATTCATATTTTTTTATCCTTGATTATCAAAAATCAGCTCAATTCTTTGCCTGGAAGCGGAGAAATATGATAAAAAATTGTTTTCGTGAGATTATCGATTAAAGTAATGGATTACACAACTACAAAAAGAAAACCTACCCACTAGGTAGCACTAGGTAGGTAATATAATTAACTCAAATGCACTATTTATTGTATAAAAGTATAAATGCACTATTTATACTTTTATACAATATAGTGCATTTAATTTAAATAAAACATCATTAATTACTGAAAAACCAAAATAATGATTATCAATTTCATATCGATTAAAATCAGTTTTATTTTTTTGTCTATGTCACTGGCAGTACATATTCTGCACTGGTAGACTGACATTGACAATTTGACACATTAGTGGTGGGTCATTCTCGAATGTTTGGCGACCGAAACCGTTTTCCCGACGACGAAAACGGTTGCAGAAAACGGTTAAAGGACGAAACTTATCCAACATGGAATAGAATTGCCTTTTCGTCGAGCGCAGTTTCTTAAAACTATCAACGATTTGAAATGTATGAAATGGTTTTTTCGCATCATGAACGACAGCATTGACAACTGATAATACATTACTGACTGTATTTTATTTCAAAGAGTTCACTTTTTAAGAGTTCACTTTTTATTGGAAGGACTGTTTTACGAGTGTGATAAATAGTTGAATCATTGTATCCAACTGTATTTTCTTAGATGTAAAAAAATCGCACCAAGTAATTCGAAGACTGGTTTGTGCAATGAAGACTGTTTGAAGTTGAACTCAGGACGTAAAACGGTTTCATCATCACAAAACGGTCTTTGTAAACGGTTCGTTGTCGCAACGCCCATCACTACTAGAACTAGACAGCTGTCACTTATTTCGTGTTTTCGGATGTGTTTTGAGTGCTTTCCCAATTATTTTTCATTTTCAATGATCACTGCTTTGATTTTTACGGATTCTGACCCTGTCTACCTTGTACAACCCTTGCTTTCACACTGGACACCGAAGATCGCACACACGATTGACTTGGAATTGTTATAATGGATTTTTGTGGATTGAATATTGTTGAAACTATGGATCGCTATGTGAATTTTGGGATAGCAACTAGTCACTGCAATACACTAATGTATGTATGAATCTATAAATTCACACCATTTATATCTCGTTACTATTCAGGCCCAAGAGTGCATCTAATCGTTTCAGTCTCCTTTATTTTTTTACTAATTTGGATTGAAGTTAACAGTATTTCATTGCTACATATCTTTAAAATTTCATATACGTAATGAAATGTATTAATATAAAAGATCCGTTCAAGATCCGCCTACGGATATGGCACAGATCTTTTTTCTCCCTCGGATATCCGCGGATACGGATACGGATATCCGGCACATCACTATTATGTATGCTTAAACTTAAATATAACGTATTTATATCCTTATAACATTATATTTTATATCCATATCCTAATCCTAACCATATTATAAATGCGAAAGTGAGTTTGTTTGTTAGTTTGTTGTGTTGTTTGTTTGTTACGCTAAAACGGCTGAACGGATTTGAATAAAATTTTGCACATGGGTAGACCGTGACCTAGGTAAGGAAAGACATAGGATACTTTTTATCCCGATATTCCCACGGGATCGGGACTTATGCGGGTGAAACCGCGGACTCAGCTAGTAACATTATAAATGCGAAAGTGAGTTTGTTTAATTGTTTGTTATGCTTTTACGATAAAGGGCTGAACGGATTTGGATGTAATTTGGCACATGAGTAGACCATGACCTAGGTTAGGATTAGGATATAGGATACTTTTTATATCGGTAGTACGTTGTCGTAGTTGTTCCGGGTCTGGAAGTTTGTGTATGTGAGTTTAAATGTTTGTAAAAGCACCCACAATACAGGACAAAATTCCTAGTGTGGGGCAACATTTAAAAAAAAAATATATAAATATATTTCCGACCTAAACGCGGCGGCAAAAGTTAGTTTCTTTAGAAGCTTTAGATTGCATGCAACTATAGATCAAACTTTGTTGAATAATCTGGCGACATCGTTTTTTTTTTTAATTCTAGTTATTGTGTTATTATATTACATTATTTGCCGGGAAAAACCCGGCAAATAATGTAATATGAACGAATAATTTCGTCATTTTAGCTACCTTCCTTCGTACTTATTTATATAAGTATTATATCTGTGGTGTCTGGGAGAAACCTGATAACTCCATTTTCGTCATTTTTTAGTTTGGTACTATTTTGTTATTAAAAAAATCAATTTTATTTTGGCCTATTGCTGATAAGTGTAACTATCATAGGAGTGGGAGAATCGTAGCGGTAAAAACGTGACTATTCATGATTTTTTATTAATGGTTTGTTACAAATTCGATAACTAAACTAGTCATGATATTATCAAACTTATTTGGACTTAACAGGTTTCTCCCAGACACCACAGATATATACAATATTATTATTTAATATTAGTATAAATATTATTTAGTATTATATATTATTTGTTAGTTATTTAAGTTGGTAACTTCTAGGTTTTCTAAAACATAAAAGCTTTTTATAATAAACATGAGCGCTTTCTGCTTGTTTAGTCTGGCAGGTACGAATTCAGGTCTTATGTAGGTATCTATATGAATATTACCCTGTTTGAAAAAGCTGAACAACAAATAGTCATCTGATAAAATTGATCTTTATAAAATAGATAAGCATTAATTAAAATATTGATGATAAACCGTAGATATTAAATGGCACACCCTGTTATCTCAAGGAAAAATCTGTCGGTATTTTTTAATCTAATTAAATGCAACAAAAATATATCATCAGAATAGATTTATTTCCATGTGCTTTAAATTAAACGCAACACTCAAATTAATTAACTAGGTACAAAAATTGCATTTTGCACGTTGATTTAATTACATCGTATACATTTAGGTACATCGGAATTTCATTTCAGTGATTCTAAATTCTATAGATATCACTTGTAACTGAAGAAACACCACTGTTGGTAGCAGTTAGTAATGAAATTAAATAACACTACGAGCAATTAGAGCTGTACCAGGAATTGTGAAATACAACTCTACGATGTACCTACTCGAGCAATATTAGTAACAAACGTATCATAAAAGAGAATAATAATAAGAACAGTTACAGTGAAGGATATTTTCTAAATACTCACCATTACATGCATTCCCTGGCGTTTGTTCATGGTGATGCATTGCTCGAAGCACCGTGTTACGTGTGAAGGATCGCGCCCTTTCATGTCACAAGCAAGACTGAATTTTACGAGCGATCAACTAGCCGGCTGAAACAGCGAGCCACACCCCGCGGCCCCGCCCCTGCCCCCCCGCATGCGCAGGCTGAATTGAAGCCGTTATTCTTCTGAGTGCCAATACATGAATGACTCCAGCGAAATACCAAAGTAACGCGAAACCGTCGCCTACATAAACTATACATAACTGTCACACATTAAATGTTTGGATGCAGCATGATTTATTACAGGCACCACTTTGTTCTTTAACTAACCTACGCAATGTGTAGGAGGCAGGAGGCTCTTCTTTGACTACTGTATTCGTATATTTGTAAATTATACAATAGAAAATGGCTACACTGGCTACACTACACTTGCCTAAACGCTGAAAAAGAAGGTTACTTAGGTTTCATAAACTAAAGGCACTCAGCATAATGAAATCTAGCTGCAGTTACGTAGAAGTCCAACCAGCAACCTTCAGCACTACAACACCAGAACAGCAACCTTCAGCACTTCAAAAACTTGGTTTGATTGATTATGGTCTGAAGATTTGCATTGCAACTGCTGACTGCTGGCTGATAGCTATTAAATTTCTTTTAAATACTATGAACAAGACAGGCGGAAAATATACCTTACAATTTCGTGTATTCAATTACATAGGTACATTTATGTATTTTTTAAATATTTTTCAAATACTATAAAAATAAAACATTTCAAACGTAAAAATATGTAGTAAGTAGCCATTCAGAAGGTCCATCCAAGCCATGAAACTATCGGTCGGTGGTTAGGGCTTTAGAGAGAGATCAAATTTTGTACCGTACCTACTCAGGACTTCAGGAGTAGGTAAATACCTACAAATCAAAAAATCAAATCAAATCATTTTATTTGCAATAAGTATTGGTATAGTGTTGGTCTTATAGTCAGTAATAAGTTCCCTCCTCCCGAAATGTTGATCGAGGCTCAGAGACTCTTTAGTTATATATGAGGCCATTGACCGTAATGAACGACTATCGATACCTACTATAGTTAATTGTAGACATTTGCCGAGTTCACGTCCCGGTCCCTTATGTCGACAACCTCGTGTGCAAAGTAATACAATATTTCAACCGTAGGATAAGTACCTATCTACGCAGGACAGGATGTTTATAAATAAGTATGAATATGGGTACAAAGACAGCTGAATAAGATGCATTTTTCCAGGAAGTTGCTATGAACTGCGTAGTTGTAGGCGATAGGCTGGTGATGGTGCTGTGATAACACTATCTATAGCCACGATAAAATACTGCTTTTTTTCATTCAATTTAATGCACGGTAGGTAGGTGCATACATCAAGATAGAGTCGTGTTACCTTACCATACCTGCATATTTTGGGAACAAACTGCATGGTTAGGTACTCATTTAAGTAGTACTTATGTGCTACGGGAAATTTTAAATATTAGAAGCTAGATAGAAACGTAGGACTTAAAAAGGTGGAGTGTTGAATGCTTCTAAAACGAATTTAATTTAATGTCTAATTCATAACTCAAATAAAAAAATGTGATAAATTTATAACTAGGTACTTATAACATTGTTTTCAGGACAAGACCAAAAAATTGTGTGAACCGAGTGGAAAATTTGTAGTTCTGCTATTCGATTATAGATGGCGATAGCTCCATAGAAGTTTTGGACAAAAGACATCAACATGACAATGAAGACAGATGGCGTGAGGTTGTGTAATCGAAAACTTCCGGTTTCAATAAGTCTTGAAACTGGTGGTTTTCGATTTGTATTATGGATGTTCCAAGATTTGCTCCATCTGTTTCATGTAAATTTATTTTTGGTAGCAAACAAGAGGGCTTCTCTCGCGGCAGTGTGTTGATGGTCTCCTCTTGATGGCATTTGCATCACCTAAGGCATGGCAGGTGGGTTACCACACTTGCCACCCCTTCACAGAGACAAAACTGAAATGACTCTTGTGCCTGTAATTACATCTACACCCACACCCTTAAAAAGAGCACAGCAGATATGGAACTGGTTGTTATTCAGAAGCTCAACTACTGTCAACTACAGTACTGTTCCTGCCTTGCAAGAGACAGACAATAAGTTTGGCGCTCGATAGACGTTGACAAGGGGACGCTTAAGGTACCATTCCGTACCCGACCGCAGGAGGCAACTGCAGGCGACGTGTCGCGGCGTCATGTCGCAGCAACACGTCGCGGTGTCATGTCGCTGCAGTCATGATTCCGAACCCGACTGCAGGCGGCAACTGCCCGTATTCCAGTCGGTAGATAGAAGATAGAAAAACGTGACTTGCGCTCGAGCGCTGGCGGCAGTGGCGGCACTACTGGTCTGCGGTCGGGCTGCACGTGTCGCCTGTCACTCACCCGTAGCTGCCAACGACGTGTTAGTACCTACGGAAGCTATTTCATAGAAATTCATAGAAACCAGCCGTTTCGCGGCGACACGTCGCCTGCAGGTGCCGCCTGCGGTCGGCTACGGAATAGTACCTTTACGCTGTTTTGTGAAAATTCTTATAAAAACAAGATGGCGGTGTTAGATCCGATTTTGACCACGCGCAATAGAACTTTGTAACGCAGTATGTCGATTTTGAACTAGGTAAAAGAACCGATTCATAAATACATACATTAAAATACACACAACCACGTATACCAATTAATGCAGTAGGTATACAAATAGAATTGCAATTATATCAAATGCCAAGATCATTCTTGAACTAGGTATTCCAAGCGTTCCTTTATCACAAATATTTATTTTATAAAACACCAATTATATGCGACATAATTTCCAATTATTTTTTCAAGGGCTAATAATTCCAATACAATTTTATCAGATTTAGATACTATCTCTGTGTCAAATACTTAAGTTATTTTTGTGACCCTGAAACTTGTAATTCTGTATTACATAGCTCTGCGGCGAAGTCTTTGAAAATCATAACACAAAACATTCGCAGTATTTACAAGAACTTCGATAATTTTCAGGCACAACTAGCAAGATTCTCCTTCGACATCGACATTATAATCCTCACTGAGTGTTGGCTTAATGAACACGAACCTATTCCTATTTTTGAGAACTACGAATCTTTTTCTTCCATGACCAGGCTTAATCAAAATGGTGGCATTGTTATTTATGTTAGGAAAAATATAAGTTGCACTGTTGAGGAACCTAAATCAAATTACCCAGATATTATATATCATACATCCAATTAAAGCTAAACACATCATTATTGCTGGCGACATCAATATCGATATTAAGCCGAACAATACTGACCGAAACAGTGCATCTTACCTAAATCTAACTGCGGAATTAGGTCTGCTTCCAGCACACATCTATTCAACAAGGCTTGCAAACTGTCTAGATCATAATAAGCTAAACACGTCCTATTCTGCTGCGACCTTTGTGATAGATTCTACTGTGACTGACCATGCCTCGGTCCTATTAAGCCTTTGTTGCCTAAATCCTGACATCAACGGTAATAATGTGTAGGTACAAGAAGGTGGATTATGATGCTGCCCTTGCACACTTGCAAACTATTGATTTTTCCTTTGTCAACAATGACTCTGACGCAAATGATGCCGCCGCTCTTTTTGTTGATCAGATTTCAAGTACATTAACACAACACTCGATCGTAATTTCTCGACCCTGTAGGAAAAGATTGCTTAAACCCTGGCTTACAGCTAGTTTTCTGCGATGTATCCGACACAGAGATAAGCTTCACAGAATTTTCACAAAAGACCCACAAAATACATCTGCTGAACTGATATACAAAAGGTACAGAAACTTTTGTAATAGTATTCTGAAAAAGTTAAAATGGAATTACGAAAAATCTTTGCTAAAGAATACAAATTGTAATAAAGATAAATGGAATGCCGTCAAATCCATTATCAGTACCTCAAAAAAAAAAACTGCTGGGGAACACCTTTTAGTCCCACAGAAAAGTGGTTCAAATACTGTAAATGACATAAACACCTACTTCTCTAATATTGGTAAACAGTTAGCAGACAAAATAACACTAGCTCAAAATAGTGATAAATTAGACATAACCGCTGTCCCAAATTCAATTGTGTTACTTCCGCCAGACGAAACCGAAGTTGCGGCGTTGATTATGAATCTTAAGAATGACTGTGCTACTGGCTGGGATTCTATTTCGGCTAAGTTTCTTAAAGGACATGTCCTAAAATGGTTTTTTATTATTCAATAATTCTAACCAGGATAAGTTAAATATATTTGAATAGACATCCCAAAAACTAGTGGTTCTAACTATATCATACATTATATAAGACCTCCAATTTTGAGAAAAATCTTTTTTATTTTATTAAGAATTTACTCCTAAAACTAACAAACCTTTCTAATTGTCTAGGATAATATAGTGAACACACCCCAGAAAATAGTAAACTTGTCAAAATTGACACATGTTACTGTCATCACTGTCAATTGATTGACAGTAATGACAGAACCATGTGTCAATTTATATCTTATTTGTCATAGTTGCCATCAACAAATAAAATATTTGTACTTTTAAATAGTTTATAATTTTTCTCATAAATGGAGGGGTCTAAAAATATTATTTCAGTGGTTCCTAGTTCCATATTTTGTCGTTTTTATTTAGATGTAGTTTGATGCTGGTTAGATTTTTCTCGGAATAAAAAACCAACGTCCCTACAAAAAGCGGACATCTCCTTTGCTAGACATATTGTCATCCCCCATTTGACTAAACTAATTGAGATCTGCCTTACCCAGGGCACTGAGGGCACAGATTACATATACTCCCGTCCCAGGGTATTTTTCCAAAAGTGTTCAAAAAGTCCCTTATTACTCCCGTTCACAAGGGGGGGAAGAAGGACGATGTTTGAAACTACAGGCCAATCTCAGTTCTTACGACTTTATCAAAAATATTAGAAAAGGTATTAAACAAAAGGCTCACAAACTTTCTGCAACATAATGAGATACTGTCTGAAACCCAGTTTGGCTTTAGGTCGGGAAAAAGCACGGAAGATGCCGTAAGTCAATTGGTAGATCACCTTACACTTAAAATAGATCAAAAACAGAAATGTGTCGGCATATTTCTCGATCTGGTCAAAGCTTTCGACACCGTCATGATTCCTCTCCTTGTGGACAAGAAATAAGATCAGTGTTCGCGGTGATGCTCTAAAAATGTTTGAGGATTTTCTCTGTGACCGTACGCAAAGAGTTAAGATACAGGAATATGTTAGCTCTGATACTTGGGTTACCTATGGCGTCCCACAAGGCAGTATTCTTGGCCCGAGTCTCTTCTTGATTTACATAAATGACCTGTGTCAGCTGCCACTTACAAACGGTAAGATCTTTACTTACGCTGATGACACGGCATTGATATTTCATGGGGGGACCTGGGACGAAATTCGACGAAGCGCCGAACTGGGACTGCATAAAGTAAGCCATTGGTTAAGATTTAACCGCCTCACTTTAAACCTTTCCAAATCTACATTTCTCCAATTCTCCTTTGCTAAAATTAAACCTGTAAATTTAAATATTCGACTACATGTATGCAACTTCGGTTCTTCAACGACATGTTCATGCACAGTTATCACTAAGTCTACACATGTGAAATACCTTGATGTGATTGTAGATGAGAAGCTTTGCTGGCGTCAGCACATAGACCTCACTACAACGCGTATTAGGAAACTTATTTGGGCATTTAAAAAACTTAGACACGTGGCCGCCTTCGAACTCCTTCGCACTGTGTACTATGCGCTCGTGCAGTCAGTCTTGACCATTTCAGACACAAATCTACATGGTCCTCAAATGAAATGCTCTGACCAAGATTATTTCCGGGTTTTTATATACACATTGACATTAATGAATTTTATATAAACAATGACATGAATATTTACTTTTAAAGTATTTTATAATTTTAATTATTGTGAATGTGAAGACTATGTGGGTCATTCCTTTTTGTTTTGTTTTTAATTTTTACTCAGTTAGTTCTAATCCTGGTCTGACAGTTTGAGTAATTTAAGTGGCCTACCCAAATGTCCTTTTTTTGGTATTGTTCGTCAAATCGTTGAGCTCCTTAAATTCTGAGTTGAGCTGCACGATAACTGACAAATGCGTGCACTGACTGGACAGGCCCTCTCAATCTGTGTGGTGCTTTCCTCAAAAGACCACTTCAGACACCAATCCACATGGCCTTCACATGATCTGACCAAGATTATGTCTGGACTTTAAAAGAGACTGAGACCTCTGAGTTTGTTTCGGCCTTTCTTCTCAGAGTAGTCAGATAGGAAACGCCGACCTCATCTAGTTTTAAAATATGATTGACATGTAAAAGTGTTTGTACAAACCTACTTACAGAAATAAAATCATTTATCATTTATCATTGTGTTACTGTATGGGGTGGTGGTTGCAAAACTTTTATGATTCACCTGGAAAGGGCCCAAAGATCTCTACTTAAAGTCATGACTTTCAGACTCTTTAGATTTCCCACCAAAGTCCTAGACGAGAAGTGTGAAGTACTTACGGTGAGACAGAATTATATTCTGCAAGTGGTGCTCAGTGCTCACCTTAGCACTGTCACACGACGTCCGCCAGGCGCCAGCGGGTATACCTTGCCACTTTTCTTTATAATAAGCTGAACAAAATCCTGAACATATATCCCATAACGACCCGTGAAACAAGAAGTCGGTTAAAAAAGAAGATAAAGATCTGGCTACTGACACAACGCAACTGAAAACTTACTGCAATCAATCTAAATACCTACCTATATTAGAACACAAATAATTGGATTCGCACACACATACATACACTCCAACACACACGCATACACACACGTTTACCAGTTCCCCCTGTTTTATTTTTGTTTAATCCTAACTTAAATAATTTGTTTTTGTTCTAATTTTATTCCTTAATATTTGTTCCTGATTTTTGTATGAATCCAAATTTATTCTAATTTATTGAAAGAATTTTATTTGTTTTATTAATTCTAATTAAATTTTCTAATTTTATTTTTTTAAACTTAATTTTAAGTAAGATAATCATCTTTTGCTGCATAGACTTCCTAATTAACAGTAACACAAATGGAAGAAGTCACTGGCTCCTGAAATACAGGTTCTCTAACTTAGCTCTGGAGCCAGGGTCTCAAATTTTTCTGTTATCTTTGTATGGCAATAAAGAATTTATTTATTTATTTAAAATTAATTGTATAGAATTTTGAATCATCAATGTCGGCAACACGACATTGTAATAGGTAATTCCCCCTGAATAACCGATGAGACAGCTTGGGTACAGTAGTACTGACAGGTTGATGAGTAGGTAGAATAATTATTATGACTAACTGTTTGAAACAAAGATCACAATTCACATAAGAGTGAGAGGATCTAAAGTAGGTTATGGATGCGAGCAGATGGATTAGGTATTTGTGTAGGTTCGGGTTTGTGAGATCGGCAGGTAGGTACACTACAGAAGGCTGTAATCGAGAACTTTTTAAATAAAACGAATTGATGTTTTATTTTATTTATTAATATAAAATTAAAAGCAACCATTATTACAGCGTACATCGTTTGTTACCTTCCTTTATTATAACTAGATCTTAATTTATATTTTGTTGTAGGTAATTTAATTATACATACTATAATAACTAAAAATATGCGATGTAAAAACACGTGAGAATCATATTGATCACTAATTTTTTCAAAGTATTGAAATAAAAGGCAAGGTCATGTGAATGATGAACATAATAAGCGAGGTTTATAATAAAAACATTAAAGTATGTATTTATACGTAGTTGTCTACATTCAATGGACTTCATGATGCGTATGTTACATTGGTTACATGATATCAATAACAACAGTGACATACAGTACAAATGCTTTTCAAATTTCTACAACACTAAAAAGCTGTTTTTTGCATTAGGTGTAGCTTCAAAAGCTACTTGAACCATTACATGTGAAACCAAACAAGCCTTGTTTATTCAAATGACATAAACCTGATACTTTCCTTTTGCTATTGTATACAGGTAGGTATTTAGTTGTTACTTTTGAATCCGTGTCTTAACGTTTTTGTTCTCATAACCCACAACTTGTTACGAATAGTGCTGAGTAATAACATATTATTTTATAATATAATAATGTTACCATTAACTACTTACAACTAATATTTAAAATCCAAATATATACAGAAATGTTTATTGTTGCATAAACTCTGTTCAAACACTGTCTATTTTCCATACTCATAATCTAATTATGGCCAACAGAGCAGTGAAGAAGCCACAGAAGTCGAATTTCCACATCAATACTGTATATTTCGGTTTTTTTACCAAAAGGCAACTGAACAAATAACAATTGACATATTTTAACAAAGAATTCAACTTAAAATATCACATTTTGTATATCATGAATGTTATGAGGAATGAACTTCATCATACTTCAGTACAAAATTATATTCTTTTAACCGCAATACATTTTCAATTTTAAAATGTTTTTTTTTTGCTTTTAGCATATTGCTATTAGAGGCAAAAACAATAAAATAATTTAACCTAACTTAATATTGGCAAAGTTTCTCAAAGTCGTATCAATTCTGAATTATAATAATTATACCTAAAATAACTTTTGTTTTTACCAGAAATTACAATATGCTACAACAATACAAATAGAGAATTCATTATCTTATCATTGGAACAAAGAGTTAGAAAAATATTATTTTGAATGAAGCAGAGAAGAAACATACCTTACAGTATTTTATAATGTTTTTAATAATTACATACAATAATACATAATTTTGGTATACACTAATCCATAGCTCATTTCTAACGAATAAAATTTACTTTGTCATTAATGTAGTGTCACAATCAGAAATAGCTGAGTAATATAGAATGTCTTTAAAGAGCAATTGAAACAATGAGTTTTACATAATAGTTGTTTATTAATATTGTTTTTTTTATAAATTTTCAATAATAACAAGAATTGTACAAAATCAAAAGCCTTTCAGTATGAACTTTTCATTAGATGCCAGGATAACTGATAGATAAGGTTACTACTACATTGTTGTGTTGTAACCTTGAACAAATACACATTTTCAATGGTTTCCAACTAGTTAAATATATATACTGATAATATTATTATTTTTAATGTAGATTATACTAGACCACTTCTTTAGTTGGTTCTAAATCTTTGGGACTGAAACTAATAATCTTATTGAGAGTTTGCCAAAGTTGCCAAAAATAATCAAAATAATATTGTACTTACACAAAAAAAAAAAACTCAGTTGTACAAATATTTTTGTAACAATGCACAATTGTTTTGCTAATTTAAAAGTGCGTATCAAACCTTTTACTATAAGTTAGTGTGAATGTGGTACATTTTATTTCTATACATTTTTACATGATATAAAAGGAAACATTACTTACAGAATATTATTATACTTTAATGTATGTTTACTTTATATAATCTGAGACTAATAAATTGCCATCACTGAAGCGTATCTCTTAGGGCCTAGCAAGCACAGTTGTCACCATCCCTGTTACGACCATTGTCATTGGCATTAAGCTTGATTTGATCAGGGAACTCGTTGTAGAGCTCCGCTTCTGTTTCCTGGGCCAAAGCATTCCGAGCTATGGTCTGAAATGCAAGCTCCACATTGACAGCCTCTTTGGCACTTGTTTCAAAGTAAGGAATATCATTTTTACTTTGACACCATTGCTGTGCGCGCTTGGCAGAAACAGCGCGATTGTCCAGATCCACCTTGTTGCCCAAAATGACGAATGGAAAGTTGTCAGGGTCCCGTGGGGAGGCTTGTATCAAAAATTCGTCCCTCCAACTTTCCAAGGACTTGAACGTGTTGGGGGCAGTTACGTCAAACACCAAGACGCAACAATCCGCCCCACGATAAAACGCCACTCCTAGAGATTGGAATCGCTCTTGACCAGCAGTATCCCAAATCTGCATTGTGACGATTCGATCATCTACGATTACCTCTTTCGTGAGAAAATCTGCGCCTATTGTTGCCTTGTACTGGTTGGAAAATTTCTTGTTGACAAACTGATTCATAAGCGATGTCTTGCCTACACCGCTATCGCCAAGGATGATTACCTTCAGTAGTACCTTTTTTCTCGATGACATTTTACACAGAAATTTATAAAAACGTGGAAAATTACAAAATAATCACACTCTTTGTCTGCACTTTTGACATAAAGCGAAATTGATAAATGCGTCACCTGTTTTTCGTGGCTAGTTTATTTCGATGGCCATTTAGTGTTGCCAGGTATAAATGTACGTATTTATCTTAGGAATTACTTAGTAATAAAAAAAAATTATGTATTTATATTAATTTATTATTTGTTGTCTCACACATGCATTCGGCCTTCGTATTTGTCTCTGAAAAAAGTTATAAAATAACTCACAATTTTTTATCACTGTGATCCATTTGTATTGTGCAGTCATTGGAAATGTCAGTAATGTCATCCCTTCTACTACTTAAGGGGCCCCGACACGGTCACTCATTGACGGGTGGAGGAGGAGGAGCGCTCTCGGTCTGTTTCCAAAGAATCCGATGAAAATTTAGTAAATAAATCAGAAAACGTACATTGCGTACATAGCTATGGATGCCAAATTGTAATGCCATTAAGAAATTAACTGGTCTTAATGGTGAAAGCGTCAAGGTAGCCCGCAAAATTCAAAATTTCTTATTTTTTTTTGCAATTTGCAGGTCAGTATCAAATCAAATCAAATCAAATGTTTATTTGCCAGAAATACATTGTTTTGGTACAGGTGAGATCTTATAACTTATGTGTCATTGTATTCTGCCTGCAAGCAAGCGTGCAAATTTTTTATGAAGTTAACATTCATTTCTATTTTATTACTATTATTATTATATACTATTATCATGCATTTATTCACTATATTTATATTCTTCTAATTATAGGTAGGTACTAATTTTAAATTTTATGTTCCATATATTCCTTTAAAACTATAAAAACAACACTTTAGAAGCCATTCTGTCAATTTTGTCTTGAACACATTACCCTGTAACAATTTTAAATCGTTTGGTAAGTTATTGTAAAAACACACATATTAAATACATTTTTCTCATAGATATCCTTATGACAGGGTGGATGGTACAGTAGGTTGTGAAACTTAGCCCTTTTTTGTCTAGTTAGGACCTCACTACGTTGTTTAAAGTAGTGCATGTGTTTTTTTTGTGAAGATGCAGATATCTTTTATATACATGCAAGGTAATGGAAGAATTTTACATTTTTGAAATGAAAGTTTACAACTGTCTAGGAACCAAGCCTTGTTGATAACCCGGATGCATCGTTTTTGAATTTTATAAACTCTGTCAGTATCGGTTGAGTTACCCCACATTATTAATCCATAGCTCAGTACAGATGACACATAACCATGGTAAGCCGATAGGGCTTCTACAGAAACATTTTGTCTTAATGTTTTTACCGCAAATACAAATCTATCAAGTTTCTGACAAATTGACTCTTTAGGACTTTTCCGATTTAGATGTTTATCTACATTAATCCTAGAAATTTTAAGTCGTCTACTTGTTCCACTTTTTTATCTTTAACCTAACAAGAACCGCCTTTTCAAAAACTTTCGATAAAATAGGAACAATAGTAATGGGCCGATAGTTGTTAGGGTCTGACTTATTTCCATTTTTGAAAAGTGGTTTCACAGTAGACATTTTAAGCTGTTCAGGGAGTACACCTTCCAGGAATGATAAATTTATAACATGCGCCAGTGGATGACATAACCAAATAGCACAAGCTTTCAAAGTTTGTGTGGTGATGTCATCTTGTCCACTAGTTTTACTATTATTTAGAGACATTATGATTTTATACACTTCCAATGCATCTACAGGATTTAGGAAAATTGTATTTAGATTTTTGCTTTTGTGATCAAGTTTAGTATTATTGGAATTAATAGGCTGATTAGATGTCAAATTTATAAAGAAGTCATTAAATATATTACAAATGTATAAGGGATCATTATATGTCACATTATTATGACTTATTTCGTCAATGTCATTTTTATAGAGACTATTATTAGATATAGTCTTGGTCTGTGGATAGGTATAGTTGAGGAGATTGCATTCCAAGTAGCTTTACATTTATTCTTATCCTTTGTATACGCCTTGTATTAATAAGTTTATGTGCTTTCTGTGCACATCGCTTAAAAATATGGTTATAGAGTCTGTAGTTTTTTTTTATTTTGTTTTTTAAATAAATTACAATTTTTTAATTTTAGATGCAAATGACGTTTGGTTTTGCTAGACTTTTTGATACCTTTTGTTATCCAGTTTTGCATAGCTGGTTTATTATTAACTTTAACCTTTATCACCGGAAAACACAATCAATTGTATGTTGAACAAAATATAATTCGTGATCGTAACAAATATGTAGGTATTTAAAGAATTATAATAATTACAATCAGCAACACAACTGTTTACAGCTTGTAATGCTGGCTTTTCCAAATATTCGCGTTACTTGGGTAATACAATATGTATGTACAGCTGTTCGCGTCAAATAACTTTGCCGCTCTGAAGTTAGGCTGCGCATGCGCGCTGGCATGCCCGCTACTGTTAGTAAGTAAGATTGACTACTGCGCAGTCAATTGTAGCCTACTTCAGAGCGGCAAAGTTATTTACGCGAACTGTATTTTCTTTGAAATATTATAATCCGTGACGCACTTTTTACCAACTGGGTCCACCATTGGTAAACCGATTTCAATATAAAAATAATCAAATCTTTAGAGCATAAAAAATCAGTTCACTGATATGATATATTTATAGAAAAATATAAATAAATAGGACATTCTATTCTTCCGTCAAAACCAGTGCATTTTGGTAAATCAAAGCGTAAGTTTACGCTCGGCTCTGTTCTTACCCTTAACTATAGATGTAAAACAACCGATTTAAAACGTTTTAAAAAATCCCTACCTCGGTAAAATCAAGAAAATGTAGTTATCAATAAGAAAAACAGTCGTCAACACCAACCGTTTTAAATCTAAAAAAATGGTTTATTTCGGTTTTTTCGTTTTAAATGGATTGGTTTAATGGTTGGTTTTAAACCGGCCTTACATCTATACCCTTAACACAGAATCCTATTGTATCAAGTCTTGTTGTTACGTCTAGTGATAACACACGCCGTGGGGTGGGGTGGCCGTGGGAAGCTAGCTTAGTACCTTAGTACAGCAGGCAGGAATTAAAAAAAAACATTCAGTCATAACTTCATTCAATGATTTGTTCAGAGTTGAACAAATCATTCAGCTTCACATCAATCCCAATCTATCACTTCACTTCCCAATCTATTACTATACTCTATGTACTCTATGACATCAATTTGTTCGTAGTCAGTCGTTCGTTCGTTTGATTGGTCTGCTGTCTGCGCTGATTTCTGTGTGATTCATGAGTTTTACACAAATTATTATATTTCATTACCTGTTTAATTTTCACTTTTCAAAGTGCAAAATGAGAAAATAATAAAAGTGATGACTTCCTGTTCCTTCATTACATAACTAAAATAGTTCGTTGAACCGAAAGGAAAGAAGGTGAGGGTTAGATCGTGTTGTAAAGATGATCCGTTATGCTGCTCCAATTTGTGACTTTGATTTAACTTTTATTACTTTTTAGATGGAGAATAACTTGAGCCGTAGTGGCAGCCGATCGAGCTCCGTATGTGAGCTGGAAAAGGACTTTAGCGATATTGAAATTATGAAAACTAGGACGAACCGACGTAACGTACTGCTCCGAACGCCAGCCGCGCGGAAAGCAAAACGAGTCAGATTTTTTAGAAATGGTGATAAGTTCTACTCAGGAGTCATAATTCCAGTCTTGCCAGAGAGATACAGGTTCGTAATATACCTACAATACTTTTGAAAACACTGAAAAAGTTTTAGTTCTAGTTAGAAAATGTTTGGAACACTTTCACTTTTATACATACCTATAGCTAAATATTTTAAATTAGATGTCTATAAAGTATTTATGTAAGTAGTCGCAGCTCAATTGTGAATTATGAAGCAATGTTCAATTGTGGATACCTACCAGGTAATTGCATGTTTGCAATACTGTAGCTAGGTGTTTTTGTGTCATTCAGCTGATCTAAGTGATTCTAAAGTACCTATTTATCATGACAGGGTGAAATACAGTCACACTACATTATTCTGATTAGTCTCAATTGTTTACAAATTAATTAGCTAAATAGGTATGTATGTGAGATAAAGTCAAGTAGTTATGAAGTAGTTTATTATGACTTAAGGTTAGTAATAAACATATTACTGAATAAAATATCTTCATATTGAGATTATTTATATACAACAATTTAAAAAAAAAATTGAGCATAAAATTACTTTATATCCTGGAAACTGAACCAATACTTCAAAGGAAAGTTTAATGAATGAAGTATATTCTGAGTTAACTGCATTTAACTTTATTATTTATAATTATTGTTCTATAATAATAACATCCACACTCCACAAACAACCTATGAAGTCTAGGTCCGTTGATTGTATACTTGTAATCAGTGAAATAAGCAACAATTATACTATCAAGGTTTTACAGGATGCTATGATAATTGGCTGATTGTAATTTTGCCTTTCCTTCCCGTGATGTATAAATATCCTACTGAATCTGATTTCAAATAAATGTTAATTGTTATTCCAAAAGAGGCAAGCATATTGTTCCTATACCTTCCTGTTGTCAGAGTGCTTTTATTTGCTTTCTAATTTTCTATGCATTTCGTGTTCACATTAAGAACTGAGTCACATTGAACTGAATTCCAGTAACACAATTATCACAGATATTTTTAATAGGTACAATACATGCAAATCAACACATGGTTTCTAGTGCTCAAAGATTCTGTAACTATGTGATAACTAAATTTTTGAAAAAATTAAGAGTGAACAACCTGCTAATAATAATTGATATTAATGAAACAAAATTTCTAACAAGATCAATGACTGGTATGGTATGTTCAATATTATATGTAATTCCTGGTTTTTTTTTTCTGGTTACAGGTCCTTTGATAGCCTCACAGCAGATTTAACAAGGGTTTTAGTGGACAATGTAACTCTGCCAAGTGGTGTGAGGGCAATATATTCACTTGAGGGTAGGAAAGTAAGTTAATGTTTACACATTTGTAATTTACTAAATCTGTTTCAATCAAAATAAACAAATGCCTATTTTAATGAAGGCATTTTGTAGCAGACATTTTGCTGCAAAATGAAATACAGATAAGGGTAACAATGGTTCCTAATACTTTTACAGATAGGCAAACTGGATGATCTAGAAGATGGGCAATCATATGTTTGTAGTGGATTTGGTGAGCCCTTCAAACGTCTAGATTATGAAGCCAGTGCGGTGACCCCTCAATCTTTCAGACTGAGTGGCCCAGAATCTCTGAGTGATAGCTCAAGTCCTTCCCCAGCCAGAGCTAATAACAGATTGTCCCGATATTTGCAGGTAATGTATCGGAAAAAAATTGGTAACCTTGTTGATCATGCTCATTTATGTGAGCTTATAATAATTTTCCTTGATTTCTATATTAGTTAGAAGATAAAAATATTTCAGGCAAATGGTAGTAGTACTACTGGCAACGGGACAGCACGAGTTAGCCCAGCTGGGGAAAATGTAGTCCGACCACGTATAGTTACTATTATTAGAAATGGAGTGAAACCACGAAAGGTAAAATATATATTTTGTTCTTCTTTATTTTGTCCTTCCTTGATAAAAAAAGAATATCTTTATTTCCACGCATTGGTGAGCATTCCTTGATAACATTCATTATGAATCAATGTACAATACCTACATTACATAGAAAAATCTGGCTTCTGGAGTACGTCAAATAACAGGAAAATAATTTAATTATTATGTTGAATTACGTGCTATGTTAAAAACCCGCTTTTATTATTGTCTGTTCAAAGTAATGTTTATCCACAGGTGTGCAGATTGTTGCTAAACAAACGAAATAGCCCCACTTTGGAACACGCACTAGCCGCCATTACAGAATGTGTTAAATTAGATACAGGTTGTGTCCGTAAAGTCTTCACGAGAACTGGCTCTGTGGTAACAGCACTAAACCAATTCTTTGAAGTTGAAGATGTTTTCTTTGCTTATGGAAATGAAAGGTATGTATGTTGCACAAGCAAATCAATTATAAAAATAAAATATTTATAAATCACTCCCATTAGTATGCTATTGGTTAGCTAACTCCAGGATAATTATGTTGTTCTCAGGGTTAACCAAGAAGACTTTGAATTAGAATTCGAAGAAAATAAGGCTGTGCTACAATGTAGAAAAACTCCTATATCAAGAAATTCAAGGTATGTAATTTTCATTTAATTTAATTTTGGCCCGTGAACTCATCTTCCCAGAGGCAGTGGGATGAGCCGCTCTGTAGGTTGGTATGGAATAATCTTATTAATCCACTAATACTGCTGAGCGTGCCCTCCTGCTGGCTGTGGGTGAGTGGGAGTCGGGCCTCTGGCTTCAGGCACTACCGTCACCTAACATAGGCACTATGCTGGGTGACACCACCTTCCGCCTCGCTACTTGTCTGGGTCTGGGCGCTTCTTAAGTGGCTCCGCATCGCTGCCAATGCGGTGAAGGTGTCGACTGCCTCGGACACCATGGCCTATCCTGCAGTAAGAGCGCAGACCGGATAGCACCGGCACGCCAGTATCAATGACATCATCCGTCGTGTTCTTGTCACCGCCGGGGTGCCAGCTGTTTTAGAATCCAATGGCTTGACCGTTTGAGGTTGAAACACTAGGGCCATGGGGTCGGAGTGCCCACTTAGTGTTTCAAGACATTGCCAAGCGGTTAGTGGACTCTTCACGTGACCAGAGGGCTAGCCTATTCTTTAGCCAAAGAATCAGCTTTGCTATACAACGTGGCAATGTTGCCAGCGATGCGGACGAATTTTTTGATGCCCTATGACTATCCCCCCACCCCCTTTTTGTATATACTTGTACATATTATTATTTATTGGAAATTTAATTATCCTTGTATCCAATAGAAACACAATTCTTTGGTTTTTCCGCCCAAAAGTTTTAGCAGCAGATAGCAAGCAATATGGTAGTAAATAATATTATTATAATAAATTTATATTTTAAATGTTTTTATATTATTTTATTCTAATATTTAAAAATATAATTTAAATGTAAATAATGAAATAAAGGATAAAAATAAACTTCATTCTTTATGATAGATATTCACAACACACACGCTACATTAACTTGGCTTGGCTTAATGTAGCCAAAGAGCTAAGAAACAGAACATACATAAAATAAACTCACGCCTTCTTCCCAAATAATAATTTATAAAAGTTATGCAAAAACGTTATACCAAACAATATTATGCCTTAAAATTTTATGCCATGAGGAGGATTCCTTTCCTCCCATGAGGTTAGGCAGAAACTACAGAACGCCACCTGCCACGATCCTTACATACTCATTTTGCTATGCATACATACATCCTGGTTAAACAGAACATGTTTTCTAAAAACAATCATTTATTTATTTTATCATCACAAATATCAACAAACCTACGATTACGTACACAGGGCGGGTCCTAAACCGCGTATGCCAGTGAAAGCCGGCGGTGGTGCAGCTCGCGCAGCCAGCGAAGCGGGCGCCGGCGCTGCCGGGGACGCCGCCGACGAATCTGCGGGCCCCCTTCTACCACAGCCCCTAAGACTCAAATACAGTGTCGGCAGAATCATAGGTAATAATCCGAAAATCCTTTATAACAACCATCACTCATTTTCGTACCTGTTAATCACTTTATAATTCCAATGTGAACTTTTCTTGTGTTAGTGTGTTATATAAATTCCGGTCAGGGTGTTTCAATCTCAATACAGTTTAAAGGGTAAGGTTAATATGTTCCCAATTTTTTTTATAATTCGAGTTTTGAAGACCCATCACGTCTCTTTCAGAACTTTTCTTAGAATAATTTTTATAATAAGTGTAGAACTTTTGAACAAAAAACATTTATAATAATATTTTTCTAACGTGAGATTCGCCATGACCGGTTTTTATTTTCTGTATAAATACCAGCAATGTTAACATTATCGTACCATTTGTCATATCGATAATAGGTGACGGCAACTTCGCTGTTGTACGGATATGTAAAGACAAGACCACCAGCAAGGAGTATGCTCTTAAAGTTATTGATAAGGCCAAGTGCAAAGGCAAGGAACACT
This sequence comes from Agrochola litura, assembly GCA_949152395.1. Taxonomy (NCBI): domain Eukaryota; kingdom Metazoa; phylum Arthropoda; class Insecta; order Lepidoptera; family Noctuidae; genus Agrochola; species Agrochola litura. The sequence continues at coordinate 16,219,068 of OX424493.1, forward strand.
ATGTGGAGGCAGAGGTAAATATACTAAAAACTACTTTCTTAGTTAAAAATACATACCAACAGCTTCAAGTTCTGAATTTCTGATATTTAGGAATTTTATACGATGCAATAAAATATTTTTAGCAAGATTCTATTTGCAAACAGTTTTTGAAGTCTGTGTGACGCATTTTGCAGTTGTTTATAGAGTAGAGAAAATATTTTGCAGCGTCGCGTGCGCTTTAGACCTTTGATGTGATGCCAACGAACTTATTATTTATTGATGATATTCGTCATTTTATTACGAAATTACTTTTATCTTCAGGTTCGAGTCATGAGAAAGCTGTGTCATCCACGAATTGTCTCACTTATCGAGGAACAGGATAGCCCTGAGTGGCTTTTCCTTGTAATGGAATTAGTCAGTGGTGTGTATATAAATGGGACTTGTAATATATCATTTCATTATTAACAATACTCCAATGATACCTAATAGAACATGGCTTTATTTATTCTCATTCCATTTGATCGTTATTTATATTTTTAGGTGGAGACTTGTTTGATAGTATTGCGGCCGCTTCCAAATTCTCTGAGCCCCAAGCGCGTTTGCTAATCGGCCACTTAACATCTGCTATCGCATATCTACACTCGCTTTCTATAGTGCATCGTGACATCAAACCTGAAAATCTATTGGTAAGCTATCAACTAACAAACTTAAAAAAAAACTTGACTTGATTTCATCCAAAGTGATGGCATGTTATAAAGATTGGCTCTTTCAATTTATTAAAAATATTACATTTCTAATTCTTGTAAATATGCATCATAATTCATTTGTATATTTATTTCACTGCATATTTCATAAAGCAACTCAGTAAAATAACTTATTAATATTTTGTTATGAAACTTACTTACGTTAAACACAATTACGTAACATGCATGTATTTCCAGGTGGAAGTGGGTTCGGACAGCAGCATACGCGGCCTGAAGCTGGCTGATTTCGGCCTGGCAGTAGAAGTATGGCGGCCACTCCACGCAGTTTGTGGTACCCCTACATACGTAGCGCCCGAAATACTGCTCGAGACTGGATATGGATTAAAGGTATACTAATAAAAAAAAACACGCCATGAGGCCTGCCGACAGAAAAGAAAACTATGAAATACTTTCATTGCTGCCTCAGCGCAGCACAGATATACTGTTAACATTAGCATGTCGGTGACGCAAACCCATATGATTTTCCCCTACCAAAAATCGCTCAACGCGCCCAGAGAAGTTTTCACTTCGAAAACTCTTAACTCACTGTCGTGCCATCGACACGGCGAAGAAGAAGATATCAAAAACATTACATCACGCCCAGCCCCGTAGGATGAGTCAGAGGTATACCTATGCTACCTATAGTACACCCACATTTCTCCAGTTCAAATGTTCTTACATTTTTTGCAACTGTAATGATTATAATTGAGTAAAGCCATATTTGTTACGACCGCGAATCATATTTTAATCAACATAAAACCTGACACTGACCTGCAAAATGCAAAAAACGTAAGAAAATTTGAATTTCGCGGGCTACCCTGACGCGTCCCCCTTAAGTTTAAGTCCCATGTATAGATAGTGCAATCCACGAAGACGCTCCGTACTAGAGTTCAGCTTACAGTTCAGTAATCGCGGAGTGGGGCGCGTCTTCGTGGATTGCATTATCTATAATAGGAGACGCAGAGCCGGCTTTACCTATCCCCCCCGACCCTTGCTCGAAAACGAGGTGCCAGCAGTTGTTGCAGCTGTGCACGTAGCTTTAAATTCCCCGTTTAATAATAATAATGATCAAAGCCCTTTGATCCAGCCCGTCCCATCTTTTGATGTCCTCCCCCCGGATAACGCCCTAAGCCGAGGCTCGAACCCCGCAGGGGGTGCTCTTAGCGTGCGTTCATCCTAAGCTTTTTAGCTTAGTTTATATGTGTCCTGGCTGGAGGCTTTGAGTGTAGTAGCTTGAGGCAGCCACAGGATTGACCGGTTAAACAGCGACGGTTTCTCAAAACCAGCTGTGAGATGCCATACCGAAAAAAAAAAAAAAAAGGCTTTATGGTGCAGGGTGTGCAGCGCACACGGGCGCAGAGCCTTAGGGGGCGCCGAGGGTCGCTCGCGACAACTTTTTAATCAAATCCCAAACAAGACCAAAACATGTTCAGTAAAAAGGCAGTTTGTAGTTGGGGCCCCCTACGCTAAATATGAACTTAGGGTGCTAAAATGTCGAACTCGCTACGCTCGATCTTGTAACCTCAAAATTCTCTTTTTTCTTAGAATTCTCTGTCTAAATCGACAATGTAATTCCTATTCACGTATGAATGATCAAAAGAAAAACTGACTATCTGGGGCGAGGTGTTAAATTTTCGAGCTCGATTCGCTCGCTCTCGCATCCCACATTTTCAAACTATTTTGTATATGTCCACAAAGTAATTCCTGTTTCCCTATTTCTGTATCAATGGTCAAAAGAAAACCTAACCTATTTGAGGCAGTGTGCTAAATATTTCAACGTATGATTCCTAGGCGGGGGCCCCATTGAGTTTCGCCACCCCGGGCCCCCGACAGGCTTAGTCCGCCACTGCTAGAGGGCGCCAAGGTATTGATTGCACACGGGCGCTACATCGGCTAGAGGATACGAGCCTATTGCCATCAACCGGGCAGAAATCCAAACTCTTACTGAGAAAAAAAAAAAAATATTCATTGATTACCTAACAAAGCGTGTTTTGTTCCTCAAACGAGCGTATTACCTCATAATACTCGGAAACGTACCATTCACATTATTAAACAATACATTAAGTAGAATTGAAATCACTATGTAAAAGTGGTTGTTGAAGATAACGATTTTTTCCCACTATTCTTAACTCGTCATGTGAACTTGAACTTCCAACTCGATTTTGTCTATTGTTATGAATTATGATATACTTCATCCAGGCACTACATATATATTCTTATTGTCCTACTAATCCCGTTCTGTTTTTATTGCAGATCGACGTATGGGCGGCTGGCGTTATCCTGTACATCTTGCTGTGCGGTTTCCCGCCGTTTTCATCTCCTGACGGCGATCAAGAGAAGTTGTTCGACGCAATTTTGTCGGCTCGTCTCGAGTTCCCCGCACCACACTGGGAGCGCGTATCAGCCGGCGCCATCGACCTCGTCGCCAACATGCTGCGTCCACAGCCCGAACTTCGCTTCGCTGCTGAAGATGTACTCGACCATGCTTGGATGGCGGTTAGTTGGTTACTATAATACATTAGACAGTATTATAGCACGGACAACTAATATGCAGTTTGGATAACGTAATTTTTGTTTGCAGGATGATTATGACGAAAGCTGCGACTTCCGCACGTGGTACGACGAAGATTCTTCATAGCTGGGCGAGTCTCGCCGTCAATCGGTGTCGGCGCCCTTGTGACGACGCGCTACCGGCCAAGCCGAGACTTGAGCTCGTTTGAATATACGCAACGGCTTCAGTGTTTAGTGCTGTTCTTACCACAGCGATGTATGCCTTTCAATATGTTAACACCAATACCAAAGTTATTATTTAACATATTTTACTTAAAGATACTGCATGCATAAATAGTTTGTGTATTTATATATTGTTTGGTGCGAACTCCGGTGCAGTATTATTGTTTTGGTTTTGAATTATTGTGTTATCTTATAATGTAAGACAAATTCTTAAAATGATTTCCATTCAGCGAAATATAATATGTATAATATTAGAACATTCGGCGGCATGTTTATCGGTCGTTATTGTATAGTGTCAGCATATTGCTTGCCAGAATTTTTATGTAGCAATACATTGGCGGAGTATAAACAACCCTAAAGATTTTCAAATGTGGCTGCTCAACTCCTTTACTATTTCGTTTTTCGCGTCTTTGTCAGTGAGTTCTATATGTTATATTTCGCTTGTTGAATCAAACTGACAATTCTAAAGATCTCTAGATTTCTCTAACCGCTTTATTAGCTATTCAGTTTTAGATTGAACGTTAGATTTAATGAAATTATAATATTTAAAACGGATATTTTTATTTAACGATAACATTCTGTAATATACGAGTAATATATCTTATTTAATTATTTGAATGAATTCATATTTACAAGTGTAGAGCGCAAGATAATTGTAATGATTTTTGTATAATATGAATTGCTTGTAGGCGTATGTTCAATGCTATTGCTTCTATCATATCGTAATCATATCATTCATTTCTTGACTAAAAACATTCCCCTCTTGTAGAAAGAAATCGAACAGTGACCATGTAAGACAGATGAATGTAATCTTTTATGTAATGGTAAAAATTAAACTGCAAAAATGGTGCTAGTGACAGCGATAACATTTTTTTATAAATGTAGTTAAGTCTTTATTGAACACGTCCATGACAAAATAACCAATCTACTGATTGTTGAATGTGGACACACCTTTTGGTATTTATATCTTATCAAAGATATTTCTATAAGAAATGTCGCAGATACAACGATCTAGCCATTGCAATTGGCAGATTTAAAATCAATTGGCAATGAGAATTAGTGATATGAGCCTAGTAGTCGAGTATAAAGTAGGATGTGGCGTGAAATAAAATGATTGTCCTTATTTTGAAAACGGTTGTTGGCTTGATGAAACGATTGGTCCCTGTTGCAGCACAACATGTATCAACACAAGCAGTTCATAGCGTTTAACTTAACAGCCAATTGCTTAGCGTCTTAGAAGCTGAAGCCTAACTTATTTATAATTAGATAAGTGCCAAATTCATTTCATTATTGCGCTTTTATGTATCATAATTCACGCAGGTCGCAGCAATCAATGTTCCTCTCGAATATGTAATGTATTTTTTTTAACTATCAATTATCTAAGTTATTTTTCGTATAATAATAGTGTTAATATATCACTGAGCAACACCAAATGCAACCCACATTAGACTGAAATACATTCCTCCACAGTATGATGATGTGACACTAGCTTTCATCGCAGTGTATTGAAATATATAATAACTCAGTACCTAGTGATTGTTCTCTGTATGTTTCCATTTTGTATTTGGTGGTTTTGTATTCCACAATTTTATGAAATTTTATAAAGAAATTTACTGTTGCGATTTATACATGATCAGGTTTGTCTAGATAGATACCCCAATTTTTAATGTGGATTTAGAAGTATGAATATAAATTATGAAAGTTATCAAATGAATTACACAGGAAATTTAACAAAAGATATTAAAATGTATCTACTAAAAATACAGTCGCAATTCATTGCATGTCAGTCATAGTGATTCATAAAATTTTATAATGCATTTAGACATGATTATGTTCATTGAGTAAATGAGAGAAATAAATAAATTTATAAAAAGTTGTAGTTTATTTTATTTATATTTACAATCCTCATAATTAAAATACTTATAAGTACATTTTTATTTATTGAGAACATAACCACTTAACAAAAAGCCACTTGAAGCATTCATTGTTACTTCTGGGTGTGTTCTGTCTGGCAGCACCTGTAAAGAATTCACGGAAAGTAAGTAATTATACCCCACTTGTATAGATAGTGCAATCCACCAAGACGCCGAAGACGCGCGCGAAGAGTTCAGTAATAGCGGAGTGGGGCGCGTCTTCGTGGATTGCACAAACTGTAGTTTTTGAGTAACCACCTTTTTCTCATTCAAGCTTATAATTCTTCTGAATGGTTAAAAATTTTTGAACAACCGGTTCATGAAATCATGCATGACTTTTAAAATAATTGCATAGTATGGGCAGTGCTTTTTCAAAACTGCATTTCAGAAAATGAAAATGTTGTTGTTATTTTCCTAATTACAGTAACACACACTCAACTCATTGATCCCATTTATGAATTTAACTGTCACTAACGCTCAATGGTCCACCTGACAGACTAAGTGCGGAATCTAAACCCCATAACATAGATTAACTGTCACCAATGATACAATAGAACTTTAATTGTTATTGACTTGCTAAAGGCAAATCGGCAGTTGAGTGGATGTTACGTACAGTTTTTTTTGCTTCACCTGTACCTCTAACCACCATGCGTAACAAGCATTGCCTACTAAGGTTTTGGAGAACAAATTGTGCTGTTATTTGCAAATAGGGACCTGTGTGTGTAAACTTCTACCTCGTTTTTGACAGATCAGTTTGACTTTTTTAGAATAGAAAAAAAATCATTAGGGCTCGTGTACACAGCACCGTCGCCGCGCTGTCTCCGCTCGATTTTGTTATATCACTTATAAAGCACGTGCACTTTTGCAAGCGGCCAGCTAGCACTGTGGTGGCGGCGTGGTGGCGGCGCGGCAGCGAGCTGCCAACGTTGCATATATACAGCTTAGAGGCGCGGCGATGGCGTCGTCTCTGAGCACTTACCTGATAATTTCTCATCCAGTTGCATGACAATTTCAGAGCAGCCACATTACTTTGTGCCTTTAGTGACTTATACAACTGCTGTAATGGTTCTGCAACATTGTAGTAAATGACAAACGGCCTGCCTGGTTTCACAAATGTTACTAATTCATTGAAAATGTTTTGTGGGTCTTCTTTACATGCTATAACTAATGAATCCATTTTGTTATGCAGCAGTTCTGAGGCAGCTATATTGTCAAAGTGCCATTTTGGCTTTTTGTTTTCCTTTGGGGATGCAGAATCTGTGTTAATATTAGCATTTTCACTAGGTTTATTCTCAATATCATCTTGTTTAGTTCTTTTAGATTCATGCTCTTCTGTGTTGTCATCATTTTTCCTCTTTAATGGATTTTGCTCAGTGCCGTTGGCATCTTTTTCAGGTTCTGTAGTATTATGAGTGTCACATCCTTGATAAAATTGTCTGAGTGCAGAATAAACATTGACTGAAACACATCTGTTCATCTGTTCTTCAGGAAAATTCATAGCTAACAGTGCTTGTTTCTGTGACATATTACCAGGATGCATGTGTACTAACTTACCATTTGTATTTTGCCCAATGACACTCAATAATGCAGCAGCCACTAAGCCATTTGAACCAGAATCATATAACAGATGGTTCCCTTCACAATGAATATTAACCATTGTTATGATTTGTGATAATGTATCAATTCGTAAGTTTTGGATCTTATTTGGTTCAAGTTTGTACATAATTTCACTAATGATTCGAAGATTTGGTTTTATTACTTGAAAGTATTCAAAATATTTTTTCTCTTTTTTCCTTAAATACTTATCTTGTGAAAATTCCGTTTTATTGTGAAATGTGTTGGAGTTACTGATTAATGTTTCAACAATATCAGATGCTTTGTTAGAATCACTTTTTAGTGTCTCTATATCAGCTGCTGACAACTTTTGTGAGCGTCCATCATCAAGTATATTTCGGTTGTCATTTCCAGATACTTTTATATCAATTTCATCTTTTAATTTAACGGCTTCATCTGCTAGTTCTACAGTGAATTCTTTTTTTTTCTTACTCGTTTTTGGTATCATTTTAAATACTGAGAAATATGGGGAGCCCTCTAATCCTTTCAAATTGATAGTGTCTCTTCCCAAGCTAATAGTCGAATCAGACTTATTAAATTTGAGTAGCTTTTTAAAATTTTGTTTCTGGATGATAATGTAATCACCTATTCTAACTTCGTTGGACATTCTGACCAAAATAAGTTATTTGGAGGTTAGGTCACAATATAACTGTCTATCACCTTTCGCGTCTAATTTATATTTTATCAGAAGGTAAGCACTGGTAGTATGAGACAACGTATATTGTAAAGTACTAAGTAATTGATTTTTGTGGTGAAAATTGATAGTTAATACAAACTTATAATTTCGTGTTTTCAACACAAATTTTGGTGGGTCCACAGATAACTATATACTATGTATACTAGGGCCGCATTCCGAGTTAGGCCTTAATCGCTCACAGCGCTCACATCGATACTTCGCGTTCCTAGTTAAATATCACGATTATGACAGCTCAGAGCTGTCAACAACTCGGAACGCTCGTGAACGTGCTCACACTGCTCACAGTGGTCGCTCATAGTCAAAACTTATAACATAACCCCAAAATTTGCACAAGATGGTTGGATTACAGTATTTCTTTGAGTATACACCACAAATTTCTTCTTCTTCTTTGGTTAGGTGGCAACTGTAGCCAGAAGCACAATTTCGACTCTCAAAACAAAACAGCACAACTGTCATTTTTGACAGCGCTCACGGTGATATTAATTTAGGGCATGGTCGGTGTTATCGCAAGATGGCGCATGTCATGACGTCATCTATGACGATTCACGGGACATCGTTATCGCGATAACGCTAACACGGTACGGGTGTTAGCACGCTCAAATCGATTACAGTGTAAGTCGGAACGCACCCATTGTGGGTCAATGGCTGTGGTCAATCAATGGTCAAAGACAGTCAAAGACCACAGATTAATAATGTAAAAGACATTAGACTTAGGCCGCATACCGACTCCGAGTTACGCTAAAAGTGATAGTATCGCGAATCCGACCAAAGTTCAAAGTCACAATTATTTTTACTCAATAACCCTTACATTTTGTGACTATTAAATTTGGTCGGATTCGCGATATTATCACTTTTAGCGTAACTCGGAATGCGGCCTTAATTGACATATGAATGACATTATCAAATAGAAAAAAGTAAATGATAGCTATGAATGATAGCAAGATTTGGGTCAGTGATCAAGGATCAATGTCTTTGGAGGTTTTTTGGAACGAAGTTCCTTATCGCGCGTTGCGAAAGGGGGCTAGACGGAAAAAATTAAGACCAAAAGTTGTAACGACAGTTTTTTATTGTGTAACGACACTTCATTGTGAAACGGCTGGGAATATCAAAGTTTTGAAAAAATTTCCCCCCCAACCTCCCTAGTAACCGCCTCTCAGCTATAACCTACATTCAGTTAGACCCCTAAGACCCCATTTTCTTTTGATCCCCAATATCTGTAATTTCTCAGTTAGACCCCTTAGACCCCATTTTTGGCCCCCTTTTCTTTTGACCCCCAATATCTGTAATTTCTCAGTTAGACCCCTTAGACCCCATTTTTGGCCCCCTTTTCTTTTGACCCCCAATATCTGTTATTAAGTATCCTATCTTACAGCTCTCTTATATATATAACCTCCCCCCGAACCCCCCCTCGATATCCTCCCGCAACCCCCAGATCCCGATACACCCCCTGCACACCTCCCCCTCCTCTTCCTTTCCCTAACCTAACCCCCCCCCCCCCGGTCTTAACTTTGGAGCCAGAGGTCGTAGACCTATCAAGTTTGGGGTCCCCAAAATCAGGAGAAAAAGACCTCTCTTTTGGCTCCATTAAAATCACAGGAAAACGCCGCATTATTCCCTATTTTGGTATTGTGTGGTGCTGCGGTGTACGCTGTGTGTGTGGCGTATGCACTCACTTACCTGCTCATTTTATTACAATTCCTTCACTAATTAATCTAAAAGAATTTCGTTCCATCCGGGTGTCCCATGACACCTCTCAAGTTTTTTCTTCTTGCTTGGCGTTACAAAATAGAGTTATTTGTAACTGTACCTATCAACCACACGGGCTCTTAGTGGGCGACACGTCTTAAGGCGCGTCCCCACTAGGACCACGCAGCTTCGTGAGGCTAAGCCGCGCGGACCTAGCGAAGACGAGCCCTTAGAGTTTTTAATTCGTCTGTAATAGAAAATGAGTTCTAAATATTTGAATGTGGAGTGGTGTTGGATAAGGTGCGTTTTGCGTGCTATTTTGTACCTACATAAGTAGGTAGGTACCTACTTTACTTACCAAAATTAATAATTAACTTCAGCTAGAATTTCTGACGGTCCTAAGCCGAGACAACATTGACTCCAATTTTCCCTTCATACATTGATATGTATGAAGGGAAAATTGGAGTCAATGTTGTCTTGGTGCATACGGAGCGAGCTAACGCAGTTTTGTAGAAGTTTTGTTTTTGCCTTGGTTCCTGTAATATCCCAATAAATAATACCTAAAAATCTCACGTTAGACACAACAGGTACCCGTACCTAGTACCTACAGGAAATAATTAAAACCATGTCTTATAGTACCTCATATAGATGTAAAACAACCGATTTTAAACATTTTAAATAAAATATACCCCAAATAAATCGTTTTAAACGGAGAGCGGCCGTGTGCGGCAGTTTATGTACGAGTAGGTGCATGTGTGTAGGATAGGCGAGCTGGCAACGTTGCGTCAAGTTACGAGTGACGACGTCAACGAGAGTGTGAGTTTGGTTTTAAACCGAATCATATTGATTATTTATATCGTTTGAAAACAATGAAAAAAAATTTTATCTACCAGCACAGTGATTTTAGGTACTCTGTTCAGTGTCGATTTGCGCCTCGGGCAAATTAGTCGTGTGTACGAGTATACGCTAATTACCGGTTTCGCGATAAGATCTTCTTCGATCGTAGCCGCGCTGCCGCGCTCGGCCTACCGGCCGTTCGATCTAATAAGATATGAGTAACTCACCCAATGGCGTATTGATAGATGAATGTAGTGATACACAAAGGGAATATTCAGAGGATATAACACAATTGGATATGGAAGTGCCTACACAACTAGAGAAGGGAAGTTTCGAAGGTGATGATGACGATAATTTAGGGAGAAAAAGAGATAGGGAGGATGACTCATCCGGAAGTTGGACTACGGTAAATAGACTAGGGAAGAGAATCGCAAGAAGATCAACTCCAGTTCAGGAGATAAGCAGTAATAGTGTAGAAGAAGCAGTTGAGATATGCATATACAATAAAGAGAAGTTTCCGAAACAATTTGCGTTAGCTAGACTATTTAAAACTAATGAGATAATCGGTATATCACGTGTGAAATATATTAATCCGTACAAATTAATAATCACGTTTGACAATGAATATCATGCCGAAAAAATGATGAATTGCAAAGCATTTAACGAAATGGGTTGGCGTTCACAAAAATCATGGGAAGTCGCAGTGTCATACGGGATTATCAGAGATATAGAATTGGATCTTTCAATTGAGGAATTTGTTGGTAATGTCTCGTGTAATGTGAAAATCCTATCAGCAGTACGTCTCAACCGTAGATGTAAGGATACTGACGATAAAGGAGATAACTCTAATGGATGGATTGCAAGCGAGTCTATACGCATTTGTTTTCAAGGTGCACATGTACCCTCCTATATAAATATATACGGTATGAGAGCCAAAGTTGAGAGATTCACATTGCCCGTAACTCAATGCTCCAAATGTTGGAGATATGGACATATTGCAAAGATGTGTACGTCTAGTAAAGTTAAATGTCCTAAATGTGGAGATAGTCATGACAATTGCGATAAAACTACATTTATATGTGTAAATTGTAAGGGTAATCATTTATCCCTAGATAAGAAATGCCCTACTTATTTGAAAGAAAAAAGGTTACGAGAGTTAATGAATGAGTTTAATTGTACATACCGTAAAGCACTGTTATTATATGTACCTGCATCTCCGCCCCCTATCTGTCTGGTTAAAAATATTGATGTGACAGAGGAAAACATTCAAACAAGTACATTAGAAAATATTAACCCAGTACAATCATATGAGGAACAGACAAGTTACGCAGATAAAGCTAAAACAGCTGTCATAATACCTGGGCAACAGCAGGCTACTAGTTCGCATCCGAAACGGGAATCGAAACAGAAAACAACACAACATAAAAAACGGTGGCAGTCTCGTCCGTCCGCGGCCGCGGGCACTGGCGTTATGGATTGGGATTCGGAGGTATCATCTACCTCTTCTATGAGTGAAGGACAAAAAACATCGACACAAACCGATATTTCAAAGAAGTTAAGTGATCATCATAGAAAGAAATCAAGCGATCATAATCGAAAAGATAAGTCGACTGGTAATTTAATAAGTAACATTACAAATATACTTCTAAAGAAAGGTTCTTTTAAGAATAAAATAAACAGCGTGGTTAAGATAATTGTAGAATGGTTGGTAATAATTGTGGTTAATAATTTGCCTGAAAATTCACTAATAAGTAAACTTATTAATGGATTGTCATAATAATTCTCTTGCATTTAATATTGTACAATGGAATGCACAAAGTCTGCGGCCAAAATCATCATTGTTCGAACAGCTTTTATTTAAAGATAAGATTTATATTGCCGTTATCAGTGAAACGTGGTTTGAACCAGACAGCCACTTTTATTTGAATGAGTATAACCTTTTTAGATTGGACCGTTATGACGGGTATGGGGGGGTAGCTGTTATCGTTCACAAATCGATTAAAGCGCAATTGCGTAATATACATAATTATAATCCAGGTATTGAACTCTTGTGCATTCAATTGTTAAATTGTCAGTATATTGAGAATATCGTTGCTATTTACTGCCCTTCAACTGTTCGTACCATACCAAGGGATTGGGATAATATATTTTCGATTGCAAAAAACAAAACTTTAATTTTAGGTGACTTTAACGGTCACCATTCCAACTGGTCATATAAAACCGATCAGCGCGGATCTCAGATATTCGATTCTATGATAGATCATGACTTTATATCAGTTAATGATGGTAGTCCAACTCGTGTAAAATTGGTGAATAATATAGTGCAACAATCCTCTCCCGACATTTCTTTTATCTCTGTGGATTTGGGTTTAAATTTTATTTGGAAAGTTACAAATGAATCGTTAGGGAGTGACCACCTAATTATAAAATTATCCACCAATATTAATGTTATTAAACAAAACATTCGTAAAAGAAATTTTAAAAAATCTGACTGGGAGAAGTATGCTTCGTCCGTAGGCAGCATACTCCGTGATTCAAGCGCCCCGATAGATCCACAGTTGTGTTATGACTTTTTTGAAAACACCTTACAGAAAGCAGCAGACTCCCACATCCCTCAAATTGTTATTCCTCAACATATCAGCTCGAAATTTAAACCAAAACCGTATTGGAGCCCTGAGCTATCTAGATCGGTGGCATCACGACGTTTAGCGTTAGCAAAATTTAGGGGTAATCCTTCGCCTCAAAATTACGCACTTTTGCAGGAAAACATCCAGGAATCACAGAGGCAGACGCGTAAGGCAAAAGGTGCATCATTTAGAGGTTTTTGTTCAAGTATCGATGCAACAACTTCTGCTAGTGATATGTGGCGCAAAATGAGATGGGTAAAAGGCCGTAAATCGAAATATCAACATGTTGACTCAACTTTAGCAGAAAGGCTTCTTAATGACCTAACGCCTGATTACGTTTCTCCCCCTGAACCCTGCTTTCAGTCCTGCAATAATAAATTAGAAGCTGTTATTTCTATTCAAGAATTAGAAAATTCCATAAAATCAAAAGACACGGCACCTGGTGGTGACGAAATTTCCTTTTCTATGGTCAAAAATCTCCCTGCCATCGGTAAACTATTATTACTTTCTCTGTACAATCAATTTTACGATTCTGGTTGTGTTCCAAGACAGTGGCGCGATATTCAAATAATTCCTATTCCTAAACCAGGTCGAGTTTCGGGACTGTCGTCTTCTCTTCGACCTATTTCTCTGATGTCATGTCTTTGCAAAATTTTTCACTCAATTTTGAACAAACGGTTGGAATGGTTTCTCGAGAATAGATACATATTCTCTGATAGTACTGTAGGCTTTCGTAAATCTAAGTCATGTTTAGATAGTCTTGTTACTTTGACGACAAAGATTCAACTTGGTTTTACTTCAAATCTCGTCACAGTTGGCTGTTTTATTGATATCAATAACGCCTATAATAATGTTGATATCACTAGTTTATTGGACATTCTCGATAAACTTTCAGTAGGTCGTAAGTTGTGTTCATATTTGTGGAGATTCTTGAATGAGCGAATACTTAAAATTTCAATTAATAATAAAGAATATAGGCGGTCTACTGGACGAGGGTTGGCCCAAGGAGACCCACTTTCCCCTCTTTTATTTAACGTTGCGACTCACAATATTTGCAAGGCTATTACGAACGTGGATATATCTCAGTATGCTGATGATTTTGTTTTATTTAAATCAGGTAATAATGTCAATGCTGTGGTCGCAGAGCTGCAGGCTGCTTTAAATACATTTAACTCCATAGTTATTAATCTAGGCTTAGAAATATCTCCTGCTAAGACTAAGGTCTGTATTTTTAAGAGAGGTATGTGCAGACAACCTGTTAACTTAAAAGTTAATAATAGTAATATTTCTGTAGTGAATAACATTAAGTACCTGGGAATGTGGTTGGATCAGTCGCTCAGATGGGGGAAACATATTAATGAGTCGGTTCAAAAGGTTTTAAATTTTATAAATATTTTCAAAGTATTAGCAGGTCCTGGTTGGGGTGTTCACCCTAAACATCTGCGTCGACTGTATATCTCCATAATCCGCAGTAGGTTGGACTATGGTAGCTTCTTGTATGATTGGAGTTACAAGTGTCATTTATCTAAATTAGACAAAGCGCAAAACAAATCTCTTCGTGTTATTGGTGGCTTTATTCGAAGCACTCCCATTCACGTGATGGAGAGTGAATTACATCTATCTCCACTACATATTCGTAGGAAATTTCTAGGAGGCAAATACTGTTTAAAATGTATGTCATTTCGGGAGAGCACTGTGATTAATTTGATTGAGTCGCTAACTACAAATATAAGTAACTCTCAATATTGGAGAGGTAGAAAACAACCTCTATTGGTTTCAAGTTACAATGAGCTTAAATCTTCTGCTGTCCACTCGGGTAGGTTGATTGAAATGTTTTCTCTGGAAACATGGGTCAGCAACATCAATGTTCATAAGTCTATTAAACAGAATATACCATCTATTACTAAACCTAAACGACATTATGACTGCAACCGTCTGAGACAAATCTGCACAAATTTTATAGAAGAGGAATATGTTGGTTTTCACAAGATTTACACAGATGGTTCTAAGAGTAGTGCTGGTAGTGGCGCTGCGGTTTGGGATCCACAATTAAATACAAATGTCAAACTTGCTATAGACTCTGATATCTCCATTATGCACGTCGATTTAATTGCAATAGCAGAGGCTCTTTCTTATATTGACTCAATTAATCATGATAAATTTGTCATTCTAACAGACTCGAAGAGTTCGCTGCAACACTTGGCTCGGTGCACTTCGCCCGTGCGAGGAGTACCGATAGCCTACATGATTTTGGAGTCTATATTTAAATTAGATCAAAGGTCAATCTCGATAGTGTTACAGTGGATCCCATCTCATGTACAGATTCAGGATAATGAAAGAGTGGATCTTTTGGCCAACCAAGCCGTGACAGATGGAATTTCTGTAAATGTTCGTACTTTATATACCGATTGTATAAAAATAATAAAACAGCGGTGTACTGATGTGTGGAGTGAATACTTTAACCAGAGGTCAATGGAAAAGGGAATTTGGTACAAGACCATTCAACCACAGCTTCCAGTGTATAATTGGATCAATCAAAATGTTCTTAGCAGAAGGGATTTAGTTATGGCATTAAGACTTCGTTCCGGTCACATTCCATCAAGAAAGTTTGGTTTTCTGATGAAAAAGGTTACGTCACCCAACTGTGAAGAATGTGGAGTAGTCGAAGATGTGCAACATGTTTTGATGGAGTGTGTGCGGAATGAGGCTTTGCGATTTAATTTACTTGGTCCAACAAACAAGTACGACATTGGAGACTGTAACGCTGTCCTGGCTTTTCCTTTATCGGAACAAGCTAGGACAATGTACAAGTTGGCATTTTTTGTTTTAAAATAAGTATGTAGTAAGTAATAACAGTAATGTTGGAATTAAAAAGTGTTTTTAGGTTTAGTTATTGTGATGATGTTACAGGGCGACGTTATCGCTCAGCGATAAAGCCCTTAAAATAAAGATTAAAAAAAAAAAAAAAAAAAAGGTACTCTGTTAAATCCCTACCTCGGTAAAATCAAGAAAATGTAGTTATAGTAAACATAGTCATCAACACCAACCGTTTTAAATCTACGAAAATAGTTTATTTCGGTTTTAAACGGTTTTTTTCGTTTTAAATGGATTGCTTTAAAATAACATATTTTTTTGGATAAGGATTAATACTATACCGGTCAAAAAAACTTCGGAAATAACAATTAAATTTTTATCAAAGTCTGAAAGATAAAAATGGTTATTGTGGGTCATCCTTAGAAGATAGACATATGCCATCGCGAACTTTTTTGTTGAACTTTTTAAGATGAACAATACCGTAGAACGTAAATTTGATGTATCTTTTTTGGTTTAGGCAGCGCACGCCAGTAAAGCTCCCAGTCGGCATGATTTTTTCAGACTTCTTCAACAATAATCGTCAAATTTCAACCAATTTACACAAAACCTTAATGAATTATACACTAAAAACTTCCGCATGAATCACTCCGACCATTGGTGAAAACCGTTTGAAAATCCGTTCGGTAGTTTTTGAGTTTATCGCGTTCAGATAGACAGACAGACAGACGCGGCGGGGGACTTTGTTTTATAATATGTAAGGATGTAGAATGGTAGTAGACCATGGTCTGACCAACGTTTGTTCTAGCAAAACTGTGATCCAAATTTCACGGTGTATAAATAATACAGCTACGTCTGTGATGGGATCTACTCCTAGGCGAGGCGCGCCCCTCCACCCATTTTACAGTCAACGTGGTGAACATTTTTTTTTTTTTTGTGTTGGACATTATCAAATAACTTCTCCCGCTCTGGGTGGAGCGGGAGGGCGTGTCAGGCTCTTACAGACCTGACTGAACCCACCCGTGCCGGTTGCCATGTTGCCGGGGGCCACGATCTCCCTTTCGGACTTCTTCGCAGCCCCGGCAGAACTTGGTGACCCTAATACATGGATATTACCACGGTTTCAGATGGATGAATTACAGATACTGGTGTTGAGTCTATGAAAATACTTTACATTAAAATATGTTTTATTTAAAATAAAATAAAAACTATAAACAGGAACAAAAATATACATATTTCATTGTTTTAACTGTCCTTCTCTGATTTATATACTATTCTTACAAATATAATATTTACTCTTTATATTCTTGCGATTTCTACCATTTTTTCTACACTACAAATTTTTTCACGCGGCTTGCCTAGTATTTTACCTTGTTCTTTTTCATATTTATCAATTTTCTCCCAACCATTCCAATCTATAACATTGCTATTGTTGTCATTTATGATTTTCTTGATTTCTTCAAAGCCACCTTTATTATGGTCATCAATATTATTTAAATTTTCATGTATTACTTTAGCCACTTGGAATGCATTTCCCATTGTGTGTAATATTACACCAACAGGTCCAGTGCCCAGCCATCCTGCCACGTAAAGCTTGGCTAAGTTTGAAGATGCATCTTCAACAATGCCTTTTTCATTTGCTACAAAGCCATGATTTAGTACCAAGCCTTTGTCTGCTTGAACACTCTTGTAACCTATACTTCTGAATGCTAAATTGCAATTCAGTATTTCTTTTTCTTCAGTAGGTACACATTTTTGATCTTCCAAAGTTTTACCAACAAGTTTGTTACCAATTAATTCAATTCCTATTAATTGCTTCTTATCATCAACTAAGAATTTATTTGGGCTTTTAAAGAACACTGGTTTAAAATACTTAATTTTGCTATCATCAGTCACTGTTTGCTTCTCATTTACAGATTTTAACATGAGTTCAGTCAATCTTTTTCTAGGGCGAGGTAGATCAGGAACCACTTTGTGCACATCAGCAAAGTCATTCTCATTCCATATTGTTGTACAATTTTTCAGTTTAAGTTGTTCTCGGAGTTCTTTTATAGTAAAAGCAACTTGTAGAGGTCCTCTCCTACCAACTAAATATATTTCTTTTAGTTGAGATGCAGATAAAGTACTCAGAGCATGTTCTGTAATGTCCGTTTTTTTCAGTTCATCAATAGGTGTTAGTAAAATTCTTGCAACATCCAATGCAACATTTCCTTGCCCAAGAATGGCTGCAGTTCTGCAGGACAAATCAATCTGTAAGAGAAGCGGATTTTGTAATTCTCAATATAAAAAAAAAAAAACTAAGTATTTAAAAACCTAAAATATTTACGTTTATTGGATACAACTTTAAAAATTATTATATATTTACTTTTAAATCTTTGTCACAGGGGAGTCCATTATACCATCCCACAAAATTGCGAGCAGCTATCACATTGTTTGCATCTTCATTTTCTATGTTAAGTGTTTTGTCTTCTTCAGCACCATAAGTCTGAAATAAGTTTATGATGTTTTTGGTTAAATAAGATAAAAAGAATTATTTTTATTAAAGTAATGAAGGATACATACCAAAAGCACTGCATCATAATGTTGTCTTAACTGTTGAAGATTTACATCTTTTCCCAAAGTTATGTTTCCATAGAAATTAACATTGGGTTGTTGGGCTACCTTAGTAAACTGATTTATTACATTTTTCACTTCTGGATGATCTGGGGCCACTCCATACCTAAACAGTAACAATTTTTTGAATAAATTAAAAATGTTAAATACAGAAGTTTTGTTAATTTTTATTATACAAGTTCTCCTATGTTTATTTAGCTGCTCTCATATTTCTTTCACCAAATATTATATAACAATAATTGAATAAAGCGAATTATGTCTAATATTTCTATTTAGGAATGTTTTGAAATTAAACAT
The DNA here is from genome assembly GCA_949152395.1 of Agrochola litura. Lineage (NCBI taxonomy): Eukaryota > Metazoa > Arthropoda > Insecta > Lepidoptera > Noctuidae > Agrochola > Agrochola litura. Next base: position 16,237,618 of record OX424493.1, read on the forward strand.
ACCTAATCAGTCCAAAAGGTACAGGAAGTTTTTCCAATATATCAATATTTACAGAGTCCAGCTTCTTAGTAAGATGCATCGCTGCATAAAATCCTGCAGGTCCAGCACCAACAATACATACTTGAGGGCGTTTATTGTATGATGAGGAACTAAAAACCCTTCTCAATAACTTATAAGTCATTTTGCGTTTTATTATAGCTGCCCACGCCTAAGGCCAAGGCTGTACACACGTACACAGTGATTTAAAATTTAAATGCACTGTGAAATATGTTACATTACAATGAATACATATACATAATACACCGTCAAAAAAACATTTTTGATGGTTACAGTGGAACTATTAACGAAATTTTATGCTGTGCAAGTTGCCGTAGTTGCTCCTCAACAGTATGCATGCTTGAATCTAATTACTATTGATATTTAAATTGTACAACAAACAGTTATTTTTATCAAACAAAACAACACAACTTCTCCAAAACTCCAGTTAAATTTTGGAAGTGGAGTGGAGTGTTCAGGAGTGTTTCAACTGGAAGTGACACTGACACGACACTACTACTGACAGTCTGATGATAGCTGATAGTGACAGGGTAACAGGTGACAGCTAGGCCGCATTCCGAGTTACGCTAAAAGTGATAATATCGCGAATCCGTCCAAAGCACGGAGTATAGAAAGAAGCGGAGATGCCGCAAGCCAAAATCACCTAAGAATGAAGCGTCACCTGAATGCGGGTGTCGGGTGACGAGGTACGGCGATGGCCACACCCTACGATGGAAACCCTGCCCATTTTTTGTAAATCCATCTAGCGGTGAAAGGAATTATTACAGTGAAACTGAACTAACAATTTTTATTTTAGTTCGTCTACTGGCCACAATGGCGTAACAAAGCATGACACTTTGTTCCAGAACATTTTATGTGCGTTAGTATGGTGGGAACACATTATTTATACCCAACTGTGGGCAAATCCCAAAAGATGGGTAACATGGGCAGTGGCGTAGCGAGGGGGGGGGCGGAGGGGCGGACCGCCCCGGGCGCCACCATTAGAAGGGCGGCAAAAAAAAATTTTTTTTTTGCTGTCACTGGCGGTCAGTCAGTCAATTGATTTTTCAAGAAGTTAGCTTTTAACCACTTGCACATATTAAATGTCCCTCCCGCCCAAAACAATTGTTGCAAATCACGAATGGCGGTCGGCCCTTGTTTGTGTTTAGACGTGTATATGCAAGGTGTTAAGGTGTGCGCGCGAGGCGTATGCGGGCACGTACACTGTCACACCATGCGTGTACACGTCTAAACACAACCAAAGGCCGACCGCGCTCGTGATTTCCAAGAACTTGTACCAGTAACTTCTTCGTCTGCCACGCTGCCGTTTTAATAGTAAGTAAGTTTTAGTTTGTTTTTATTATAAGTATTTTTTAATTTTTTATGATTATTTTTATGACGTCAAAAGGGCGGCAAATTATGACTCCGCCCCAGGCGACAGTGACTCACGCTACGCCACTGAACATGGGTTAACATTTTTTTATAGTCATTTAGTATACAGGGTCAGGATGTCCCTGTCGACATCGACGCGAAAATTGTTATCATGGATTCAGTACATGATTCTGAACTCCTCTGCGTAGAAATTTCTCGTCGGTAATTTTTTTAAATATCTGCTGTTCCATACATTTTGACCGCGTAGGTATTGCACTTTTCTATGAAAAAGCAGATAAAAAAAAAACCGACGAAAAATTTAAACGCAGGGCGTTTTAGAATCATGTACCTACTGAATCAATGGTAACAGTATTCGCGTCGATGTCCCTGCCACCCTGTAGGTAGTAAAATAAAAAAATAAAATTATCAATCTTTATTGGACATTGCTTATTATCGGCCACAAAACAAAACAGTTTTATTTAAATGCTGCCTTTTAGACAAAACAATGTTTTCGAGCTTACTGTAATAATTAAGTCTCGTATTACAATAGTTTTGGCTTATAGCTTTGGTTAACAACGTGACATGGTTGAAAATTGGATCTTGATCATGTGCATGTGCATTTAATGATATGAAGTTTTTCGATAATTTCGCAAATTCGATAAAATAGGGTCTTGCTAGCATGATGCACACATTTTTATTTAACATCTAGGACCGGCAACTTACCAACAGATGGCGCATTTTTCTTATTTTAAATTCTTCTTATTTCATGTATCAAAGAACGTATAAATTCAATCTCTTTGTATTGTATAATTGCATATCACATGTGTGGGCATTGTGACCACGTACATTCCATAAAGCTACCATTACCTGGGTACGTCTTTCATTGACTTGAATGTGCCCTGGCGGCTGAGAGTGTCATGCTCACTCAAATGTCTCGCTGATGGTGGCGTGTGTGTTGGATCATTAAGTTCCCTTCAAAATGGTTGAGCTAAATGGTGCTGATCCATGCGTCATGTTCGTGAACGGGCGCCGTCAGTAGGGACTGGTCATCTCTTAACTGCCACGGTTTATTTTAATTTTTGAATTGTTTTTATTTTTGTTTTTTGTTACGGACGCTTTTTAACGTGCACGTCTTTCTACATTGTTCTCACATGTATAATTTCAACATGAATAATGTAACCAATATTTTGTAACAATTTTTTTATTTAAAAGAGTGTCCGTGGAGTTTCTTGCCCGTTCTTCTCCATAGGTACCTACTACGCTTTGGAATGGGCAACTAGCTTCATCTTTCTGACTGACCGACCCCTTGACAATTCAAAAGTACCTGTAATTGGTTTATTTGAAATAAATGCTTTGAGTTTGAGTTTGAGTATTTATCTATGAATTAACTTATAGCGAGCAAAATAAAACTTAAGCAAGTAATTTGAGTCGCAAATTAGTTACAATAATATGCATTGATAATGATAAAAATACGAAATCGGTGAGAATTGGTTAGAATGCACCTACTCGACAACTAGAGTACAACAGTGACAAGATTGTAGCTAGATGTCTCTAGCTACAATCTGACGGTCAAACGAGAAAATGTGTTTTAAAATGAAAATATAAATTTAAGGGACTTACACATGAAATTTTACGCCATCAATATGTTTCAGTTTTGATCCTGAATAATTTTTGCATCCAACAACAGCGCACTTCATTATTAAAACAATTTGACTATTAAAAAACGATTAGAATACAACGCACCCGAACGCGATGAAGATTCACGCGCAACTAAGGTTTGCGGCCCCGCCCACTATGACGTCAGGACCTAATTGAAGGCGCAAGGCCTACTTGCCTTGCGGCATCTCCGCTTCTTTCTATACTCCGTGGTCCAAAGTCACAATTATTACTCAATAACCCTTACATTTTGTGACTATCAAAGGTTGGATGCGCGATATTATCACTTTTAGCGTAACTCGGAATACGGCCCTAGTCGACAGCTGTGAAAGGAGAGATGTCCGTGACTACCGCAGGACCACCAACGCCAATCGCTTCCATATTTAGTAAATAATTAGTATCCAATTGGTACTAATTAGTGCTCGAAAGACAAAATTGGTAGCCTTGTAGTTTACCAGAAACTCGACTTTAAAGGTAGTCCGGCCGTAGTCACGCTCCCTTCAGCAGGACCCCATGAGCGCCGTAAAAGGGAGCATGCTGCAGCTATTCTAAGTATACAAATAATTAGTACCCTAATATGTGATTAATTGCGTTAAAAAAACAGAACTGAAACATTTATATTTACCGAGAAATCAACGATGAAAACTTTCGTGCGCTCGTTCAGCAGGACCACGACTTTGAATGTTGATTCCAAGTTTGAGGTGCTTGTCGCTTTCCTCAAACCTTCCTAGAAAATTAGTACCCTGCAAGATAAAATTAGTGCCCAAAATTCAAAATAAATTCTTCAGTAGTTTACGAGATATACCATGCCATTGGGTGGGGTGGCGGTAGTCACGGTGTAAAATTTTCATTTCAAGATTTCCCTATTAAAAACTCTGTGATTTCTTCCCAAATTTAACCAAAAATTTGTGAAAGAAGTTATAGGGACCAAAAATTCAGATTCATAAGTGTTGTATTTTAAGAGAAATTAGCTTTCATTACTTTTCCATACTAAATCTCAGCGTATAACCCGACCGAATTAAGTTGTCAATGGTATTGAGCTGTTTAGGAGATGTACAGACGCCAGCACATCGAGCTACTCGAAACTGTCAAACTTTCCTAATCAACTTTGAACCTTATACCTCAGCAATAAAGTTGAAAATCTATTAAATAAATTTGACAGATTGTAGTAGCTTGAAGTGCTGGCGTCTGTACACTCGTGCACATCACTTAATGGATGTCGGAATAGTAATAACAACAGTTCAATATCTATAATAATAGGGTTCCGTACCAAAATGGTAAAAAGGAACCCTTATGGTGCAACTCAGTCTGTCTGTTCGTCTTTCTGTCAGTCGGATATGTCAAGAATAACTACTAATGTTATCAGCTTGAAATTTGGAATAGTTTTAGATGACGTTTGCCCAATTATTTTGCAATTAAGAAAGACATTTTTTTTTTTACACGGACTGAACGGGTGTTTTTCATTTAAATGTACACCATATAAAATTTGCGGTCGTGGGAGTACAGGAACGAAGTTCCTAACGCGATACTCGCACGCACACTCATTTATTATAAAAAGAGACGGCACGTACGGTGCAAATATGTAAGTGTTCACGCTCTCGTCTTCCTTCCTCCTATAAGGACAATAAATAAAGAGTACTCTGTCTTTCTACTCTAGTCAAGTCCCTCCCCTAGAGATTTATTTGGTTGTGACTAGTATAGTTATCTGTGATTTGGTTTATTACTGGCAACATGAAACAATTATTATCTATAACTGTCATTCATTGACTGACTGACTGTCAATGTCATGAGCTTCGTCCATCGTCCATCTACCATTTCCACCCAAGTTACAGAAAAAAACTTGGTTTTTCTTTATTTAGAATTTAAGAAAAACATAAAAGTCCTGTTAAAAAAATTCAGTGTTAAATCCCTGCTAGGATGGCGCATGCTATGGATATGAAACATCTCTTCACAAGGTTACTTTCTTTGAAAAATGGGTAAGTATTTAATTGTCAAGACGGCTTTCTCGTGTTAAATTTACGGCCGCTTGTCAATAATAACCACACTTATTTAACAGATCGTCACGTATCATAAATATATTTGAGTTTAGTGCAGCACGTTTAATACTTGGTTTTATTGCATCATTAACGTAATAAACTTAACAGGTTCAATTCAAATAGATGGACTATAAAAAACTACAGTCAGGAAATCAAAACAACTGCACCAGTGGTAAACAGAGGCAATGTAACTCCTTTGCCACCGTTGTCTGAACCAATGAACCTGCCCCAAGTGATTTACTCCGCAGCTGATTCTGAGGATGCTCTAACAGAAGTCACTGTACTCAGCAATGGACTGCGAGTGGCGTCAGAAAAAAAGTTTGGACAGTTTTGCACTGCTGGTGGTAAGTAGTATAATTTTTATACATAATTATTCAAACAGGTCAATGTTTTATTATTTTTATAGTCATCTTATTATTAACTAGCTTTAGCCAGCGGCTTCGCCCGCGTATTATCTTTATAAATTATAGCCTACTACTAGTTTTTGCCCGCGGTTTCGCCCGCGTGGATGTCGGAAATTATCCCACGGGAACATACTACTGGGATTACATACCTAATAACTGAGGAAAAGTTCAACCACAATTATTGTGTTAGGCGTAATTTTGAATCTGTGATCATCTTTTAAACTATTCATTGAAATGATAAGAATTGGGCATTTAATTTAGATTAAAATATGCCTACATTTAAATAACATATTTTATTGGAAATGGATTAATATGAGACCAGTGGAAATAGTTTCGGTATTATCAATGAAAGGACATCGTCAGTTTTTGTATGGACATCGGCATAGTTATCGAATTGAATGTACATCAATGTTTTTTAGGGTTCCTTAGCCAAAGAGCAAAAAACTGAACCCTTATGGATTCGTCATGTCTGTCTGTCTGTCTGTCCGTCCGTCCGTACGTATGTCACAGCCACCTTTTTCCGAAACTATAAGAACTATGTTGTTGAAACTTGGTAAGTAGCTGTATTCTGTGAACCGCATTAAGATTTTCACACAAAAATAGAAAAAAAAACAATAAATTTTGGGGGTTCCATACTTAGAACAGAAACTCAAAATTTTTTTTCATCAAACCCATACGTGTGGGGTATCTATGGATAGGTCTTCAAAAATGATATTGAGGATTCTAATATAATTTTTTTCTAAACTGAATAGTTTGTGCGACAGACACTTCCGAAGTGGTAAAATGTGTCCCCCCCCCCTGTAACTTCTAAAATAAGAGAATAATAAAACTAAAAAAAATTTTGATGTACATTACCATGTAAACTTCCACCGAAAATTGGTTTGAACGAGATCTAGTAAGTAGTATATTTTAATTTTAATATGTCATAAATCGTAAAATCATCATAGATCTAAATCCCATCATTTAGGTACCTAATTATAATGTTTACATATAAATAACTTAATTTTAAAAAATACACTGTTATTATAACATCGATCAAAGTTCAAGAACTTTTATATTTTATGTCACTTGCTGCTACGGAACTCTTCATGGGCGAGTCCAACTCACACTTGGCCGCTTTTTGGTGTTTTATATTCGTGAATATTGACACATTAATTTGCTATAAATAAAAAACTGAAAGAACTTGTCATTACAAGAGACTAGACGTAAACACTTTAATTAAACCTTTTAATCAGATCGCTGGTAATAAGTGTATGTCCCATCCACAGCGGGTGCGGGAGGAGGCGTCTCCTGGAGCACCCGCTGTGGATGGGACATACATTTCTTTTTCGCTTCTGCGCGAGGACATCCCCGCCAGTTTAAAGCTTTATTTAAAAAATGTTTGATGTAGGTAAGCAATGACCTTGCAGTGCTTATTTTAGCAGAGATTTTCACTGAAGGGGTAAGTTTCTGCCTCAGACTGTACCAGAATGACGGATAGTAGGAGAGATAAATGTCTTCTTGTGCCAGGAGTAACAAACACTATAAAACTGGAATAATTGTTCAGTTTTGATATTAGGAAAAAACATCTTCTGGTTATAAATGTCTTTCAGATACAGCTGGAGACCCAAGCCTGGGCATGATAATGTTGTAGCAATTTGCTGCTTTTTTTATTTGTCTATTCTCACTTTTTAGACATTTCCTGAACTGTCACGCTAAGTTTTGTTTGATTCATATTATAACATTTGGTAGATGAAGAGTTTTCTTTTCTTTTGCTAAGGTTTTTTGAAGTTTAATATCCCACCTTTAAGCTATCTGTTAAGCAGATCCTCTCCGACTATCTGTGTTTTCAATCTGGTTGAATATTTTCTACCACTCCGGAGAGACATTCTCGTGACAAACATGTAGGTATGTCAGATTCCAACAAACAAAAATTGCTCTTGTAGTGGCTTATATTGCCAAAAATAATATTCTTATAGGAGCCGCATTATCGCTAATAAGGGTGCGTTTGTGCACAAATTATAAGGACAATAACCTTATACCCCCCTTATAGTTGCGTTATTGTCCGCTTTTTTTCCTTATACGTGTTATATTATGTCAAGGAACAAGGAACACTTATAACATCGTGGTACACTTGTAAGAATCATATAGAAAGCGTTAATACGGGCGATCACCCTTATACGTGTTTTATTATGGTCTGATACAAGGGAGTTAAACTCATTGCGGCAAATCAAAGGCTCTTAAAAAGCCGTAGGCCCCTATAGCCGTCTGTTTATGATTCTGCAATAAGCCTAACTAGCCAACTAAGCCAAACTGTTGCGAAAATATAAATCACTAAGAAAATAGTGATTTACATTTTCGCAACAGTTTGGCGAATAAAGAGAAACGTCAACCATTTTACTGAAAACTGAACGGTCAATTATTATTTTATGTAGTTTATTTACCTGATTTATGTGCTCGTTTATAGTGAAAAGTGTATGAGAATTCAAATGCATGGTAAAATGTGGTACGCTGTGTGTTGTAGTATCAACCCGCCCTTGAATTTAAGCTGTTTTTGTGCTACAAACGTTATTAATTATTTAGTCATGTTATAAACAGTGCTATTATGGGAGCAAAACGATTCGCACATCATCTACAAGGAGTCTATGAGATTGAAGACTTTATAATGGCATCATTTGCTGCTTATGCTATCGCCATTTTACATATCGTTAGGGTTCCTTTCTCACAAATAAAATCCTGTACCTACCTAGTTAGTCTTGTTCCCATATGTATAAAATTTATGTTTCACTATGGTTGGGTTGGCTGGAAGAGCTCTCTTTATAGACATAAGCTTGCTTTTGTGCACTAGTTTTAGGTTTACAGTAATTGTGATCTTTAGATGAACCTGCATACACAACTTCATCCTGGTTGTGAGGTCATACTCCGTTTATTTCCGTACCACTATCATCATTATCACTATCGCTTTCGGTTTCAGTGTCACTTACCACTTCTATAATAAAAGGTTTATCTAAATACAAATCATGTTTTAAGTATTTTCCTTCTAACCTGCGAACGTGTTTACTATGCTGTGCCCACTCATGAACTGTAACAGCGTCAAAAGCTTTTCTAACTAGGCGGGGAATTTCAGCATTTTTGTGCTCAATATTTACACATCAGCAACTTTTCTTTTCATTGTGCTCCATATGAGTTCAATGGGATTGAGATCACAGTGATAAGGTGGTAAATATAAGCATTTGTGTCTATTGTCTTCTAAAATTTTTTCAATCTCATATACAGGTTCAGGCTTGTTTCTCTTAATTATTTTTAAAAGCTGAGGTTTAGTCAAATTCTCTCTGTAGTCAATTTTATTTTGGGTCAACCATAATTGCATATCTTTTTTTAAGGAATTCGTATTTGGGACTTTATTCACACAAATACGGTGATAAGAAGCATTATCCATCACTATTATGGATGGCTCTCTTAAATTAGGCACAAGTTTTTCAATAACCCACTTTTTAAAGTTTGTACTATTCATCTCGTCATGATAATCACCACTTTTTGTGTTTGATTTAAACACAAGTAGTGCATTTGTAACAAATCCAGTATCTCCTCCCGCATGAACAATAATATATCTTTGCCCTTTCGATACAGGCTCCAATACTCCGTCTTCACCCTCTGCTTGCCATCATTTACCCGATGTATGCGAAGAGTGAATATAGGTCTCATCTAAATAAATTATGGGCCGGGGCTGAGGAGATTTATTATTTTTATCCACTGCATGCAAGTACTTAGCTCTCCAAGCTGATATTTCATTGCGCTCCATAAGAACCTTCCGATTGGATTGAGATTTTTTTAAACGAAATCCCACCTTGTGAAGCAGCTTTCGCAGACTCTCGCTGTCCTGTGTAATTTATATCTGTCTTTAAGACCTCTAGAAGCTTTTTAACAGTAGGAACCTCTTTTTTAGCAGAATATATATAGCATGTACTTTCCTCCGTATAACTCCCATGTCAAAATCATCAACTTGCACAAATCCACTTTTACTTTTCTCTCCTTGCCTGGTGTCCGAATTTTTGTACCAGTTTCTTCTGCTGCGTGCCCTTCCTTAACTATTTTTAAATTAGTCCTTGACTCACACCTGAAATATAAGATAATAAAATAAATGTTAGTAGAAATTTGAAATCTGGCAGGTTAGTTGGCTCACTCACTTAGCAGGTTACCTAATAGACGTACGTTACCGTTACGCTAACCTGCAACAAGAATAGAAACGAATATTTCGTGGACTTAAATAATTAGTTAAGTATCGGGTAATTTATAACAAGAAAGTTGACAACACTAACCTGTCGCTGCCGAAATTCGTTTGTATATTTGATTAAATGGAATAATCGGAGATTAAATGGAATTTAATCTCCGAAAAGGTTTTAACCTTTAGAATAATGTTTCGAGCATCACTTTTAATAGCTTTCGGCATATTTAACTTTATAAATTCAGCAATATCACGACAAAACAACCAGAGAACCCGAATGTAGTAGACACTGACAATCGAATGACATTTCAACATGACGGCCGTAGTTCCAATTTTCGCCATTTCACAGATAAGTTGGTAGGAGTGTAGCTGAAGTTAGGTACTTTCATTTTATTTATAACCTCTTTAACAATGCTTCATGCAATGCTCACTAATAATGCTTCTTTGTTTTCAGTGGTCATTGACTCTGGTCCAAGATATGAAGTTGCTTATCCCAATGGCATTTGCCATTTTCTTGAAAAACTGAGCTTCGGTGTAAGTATTTATCTTAGTTATAATGGTTTGGTTTTGGTTTAACAGGCAGATAAAATTTCTACAAAAACAATGATACTAATTAAAAGCTTAAAAACTAAAGAATAAGAGAGATTTAGTGTGAGAGACAGAGATACTTATATCTTTCTTCTCTCTCATGTAACGAAATGTGGTTAAACATGATGCATCCTTGAAATTTCACTCTCAAATTCTCGCACAAAAATCCACTTAAAAAAAAATTTTAAAATTTTAGGCCACACATAAGTATGCCACTCGGGATGTTATGCACAGAGAGCTTGAGAGACATGGAGGCATTTGTGATTGTCAAGGTTCTCGAGACACCACTGTATATGCCACCAGCGCTGATTCTAGAGGCTTGGATGCTGTTACTCAGGTAAAAACAAAAACATATAATTTTTTTGTATTGACAATACTGTCTTGTTCATGGATGATTTCTTCACTAATTGTGTGAATCCTAGAGTAAGATAAAAAAAAAAACGAGTGAGCCTTAGTGTAGTCGCATAATTATGATATGTAACATCTGACATCTCTCCTTGGTAATAAGCAATATTAAAGGGGCAAGGCCTCATCAAAGTCGTTTCTGACGTTCAACTCTAGCACTCCGCCCGCTTCCCCGGCTTCCTGTTACACATTTCCGTCCCTATTTACGAAATCACTCTCACAGATTGCCACAGATTAGATAGCTACAGATTGCAGGAAAGCAGGAGGAAAGATGTTAAAAATAAAAATAAAATGTAACAAATACATATTACATACGAAAGACAGATTTGTTCACCAAAATTTTGTACATCATTTTAACTCTATATTCCAGGTTCTAGCAGAAGTAACATTAAGACCACAACTGAATACATCTGAGATTGAAGCAGCGAGACAAGCTGTTGCATTTGAATTGGAGACACTGTCCATGAGGCCAGAGCAAGAGACTATACTGATGGACATGATCCATATGGTATGTTTGCACAATGTTACGTCAGACTACAATTTAGTGGCACTTAACACATATTGTATGTAAATGCGGCAGCCTATCATGGGGCCATCGTTATAACCCTTTGAATGCCAAGCGCAGCATATAGGAAGTATGCTCTGTACGCCGAGCCTTTTATTTATTATTAAATACCTACAAAATGTTAGTGATGGTTTATTCACAAATATCGATAAACCTTTATCACTGCTACTGCAATCGATTTTCCATATATAAGTGTCAAATTTATTAAATAAATGTTACAATAGTAGCATTAATTAACTTACATAAATGAAATAATTAGATTAACAAACTAGTTTCACAGTGAAACAAGTTTTTATCGAACAAAGCACATCCCTAAAATCGTCGCTTTAAAGCGTAAGTGGCGAATCGCTTCAAAGAAAATACGGCTATTTCAGGGATGTGGTAATGGTTAAACACATAATAATAAAATATAATAAGCACGTTTATAGCAAACTGTTGTATTACGGATCTGTATTGTCTACCTAATACGGAAAGTCTCGGTAATTCATTTTCACCACGGCAACTCCTGTGATCTTTCTTCAGGCCTTATTTTTTCCAATTCAAATCCAACCAAACTAGCAAAATATTCGTTTCTAATATCCGAAGGCCGTTCACAGATAAATCTCGGAGGTTGGAGTGCATCGACATTCACTTCTATTTCGAACTCGGATGTTCGTCTGTAATTGACGGAACATTCTTCACACTGAGTTGCCTTTTCAGCAGCTTTCTTTCTATTTTTGGCTAGTTGGACAGTAAACTTGGTGACAATGGTTGAGAATCTTCTATAATCTCCTCCACTTCTTCGAAACTTGGACTTTTCATATTCTCATCTTTGTTAGCCATATTTGACCAACATGAATTGAACCTTTGAGTAAAAAAAGTTTGAGAATCGTCAGACGAAGAAATTTGGCACAATTTAAATTCTATTAACTCAACAAAACGAAATACTAACACTTATGGAGTGATCTGATCCTCCATAAACCATAGACACATAAAAATAATCTAGTTTATTAGAATATTGGAAGTTACAATCGACCGATTTGTTTCATCCTGAAACAAAATCGATCGATTTTATTTTTCCAACTTTGTCCCGAAAAAATGAGTTGGGCATGGAAATGGTAACAAATAAATCATTTAAAAATTTGGTAAGTACATAATCCTGTTTATTTTTCATAACAATTTTGAATTAGTATTACAAACAATTTTGAATTTGTATTACACAAACAAGTAAGGTAAACTTTGCTTGTGTAATTCATGGTAAGTACCATGAAAAGAAAACTAAAATTACAACAATTTAGAGATATCAGAAAAACAAAAGCGCAAATAAACTATTTTTAACTCTATCATGTGTACAGTTGTTATTATTATTAATTGAAATTATTAACTAGAAACTTATGTTAGATAGGTATCTTATTATTATTTTTTATGAGGTATTTAGGTAGGTTAGGTTTCTACCTAACCTACCTAAATACATCCTTATAAAAAATACTTGTTCTCCATCTGAGATGGCTCGCGCGCCTGCTTGTTGCAAATAATTAAGTACCTACTTAAAGGAAGTAGGTAAGTTATATTATTTGAAACTTCGATCTTGGTGATATTTTTTGAAGCACAAAACACACAAATTAACTTAACAGACATTATCTGTGTACATTGTTTCCTTTCTGCGATTATTATGCGCGCAATATTTGCATCGCTGTTTTCGATCATTTTGTGTTGGCATATGATCTGCAGAATGATTAGACAGCAATCGCAATGGATTATTTATATTTGCTTGCCGAACTGTAGGTTTTGAGGATACGCCGGGTTTAAATTTCTCAATGATTTGTCTTATAAGATTTAACTGAAAAGTACTATAACGAAGATCCGCTTTATTTTTTAATATTTTTGCAAAATAAAAAGAGTTTAGTATGAGCCTTAGAGTATATATCACTGGAGAAGCCTTACGAACACTTTCCCCTCTGTAAAAGAACAAAAGCAAATGCTCTAACACGGTCATAAAAACTACTTTCAAATCGATTCGAACGCACAACGTTAATCGTTTTCGAGTCGCGGGGTTCTCATCAATCAGTGCTCCGTGAAATGCCTAGTTGTGCTGTTAAAACATGTAAAAAGCGTTCAAATACGTCAAACTTAAATAAAGACTGAATAACCTTCCATATTTAAGTATTTTTTAAAATAATTATCTAGTCATGTTTTCTTTCAGTGAAATTCAAAATCCTAACCTCATAATACATTTTGAATTTTCATTCGATTCAACCATGATTCAACATAAAACAGGCATGAATCGAGTATTTTTCTCACATTGCTTTCGTGACGTCACCATGTCTCGCTACACTTCGTTTTTATGTTCATAAGGTTCAAAATATATTTTTTTGCATTACGAAAATGTATGTCAAATCAGCTAAATTGACATGCATTTGCCATGCGATTATGTCTTCTAGCAAAAATGATAACGAGACTACCGTAGGGTTGGGGTCATGTATGAAACCAAAATTGACATGTCGATAATTTCTTAGGGCGTATTAGTATTTTTTGTTGTTTAAGAAAATTGTTTTTGAACGAAGTTTTCTAACGTGGCTTGCGGTAGGAGTAAGTTGGCAGAAAAGTCACGTGAAAAAGCGTTTATACTTCCAACCAGCACCGGATTGCCCGCCTTCAGGGGGCGACAAATTCAAGCGTCACCCAGCGCGGTGTGCTGGGTGGTGCACTTGTCTGCTTTCTCTACTTTGCAATAAATGAGATGCGCAGCACATTTATAATCTTTCTATTTTTTTCTTTTTTTGGCGCCCCTGTTGAATTGGTGCATTATCGATCGATACAATTTGAATATGTGAATATTTATGAATCTTAATTTGCGATGCACAACACTAATTAAGTACGTTTAGGCTCCGGCATGGACCTACCGCTGACAAAAATGCGCAAAATATGATTGCTTAATTAGACAATGGTACGGGTGGATCATTCTGTGCATCCAAGGATCATATATGCATACTTATAAAGGTGTTAATTTTAGGTTAGTACGGACAGTACTTACTTACCTCTAAATCCAAATCCGTGTCATGCTCGTATTCGAAGTCGTCATTATCACTGTCTAATATGCGTAGCAGTTCATCTCTTGAATAATATTCACTCATTATTATATAGTTTTCCGGAAAATAAATTCACCACGTCACTATTGACGCCCAAAAGCGACGATGCGATGGCGAGGGCGCAAATGAAAGACAGTTCCAAATTAGTGACGTCAATACTTGATGACCATAGATAAATCGATGTTTTAAATGTTTGTAGGTTTTAACATTATTAATTTGATTTTTATATTTGTACAATATATATATTAATCGTATTAATAATAAAGTAATATTCATTCCTCAATAGACGCATTTTTTCTAGTTTTAATCAATGTTTTAATCAATTGGCACAATCTTCATGTAAATTGTTGATGGTTAAATTACCCCATTACTAGTGTCGCTTCAAAGCGACAATGGCGTCTGATGAACGTATAGTATTTTGAGGTCTTATCTTCGCCTAAAACAAGTTCAAATTCGGAATGGATACTACAAAGATCAAGCTTAACTTTGGTTCAATTTAATTAAGTGACATACGGAGAAGACTCCAAAAAAAAAAAAAAAACACTTACCTATTTTCTATAATATCAGATTATAAAGTAGCACATCTATTTGTCGCCTAAACTCGTCGTTGGCGTTCTAGCGGCCGATTACGTTTGTCGCTTGTAAGCGTCGTTGGCGTTCAAAGGGTTAAGAAGTGTTAAGTTCATTGTTCCCATAATAATATGATTTATTATAAAAGTATCTATGTAACTGCTATTCGTGTATACAACCAGTTACCGTTAGCTATTAAGCAATGGAAATATGTTTAAAACAAAATTAAAAAAATTGTTAATTGATAATGTACAGACGCCAGCACATCAAGCTACTACAATCTGTCAAATTTATTTAATAGATTTTCAACTTTAGCGCTGAAGTATAAGGTTCAAAGTTGATTGGGAAAATTTGACAGTTTCGGGTAGCTTGATGTGCTGGCGTCTGTACTTTATAATCTGCATGAGATTTTTGAAAAAAAATAATGTTCATACCTAATTTATTTGTAATGTATTAATCTATTTGTAATTTATTTGAAATTTTGTTGCCTTGAAATACTATTGCATATCCGACATGGGTAGACTGTTGAGCCTAAAAATGTTTACGTTTACGTGTTTTCGTTTAATTATTAGTGATCGATGCGTTTAAAATAAGAACCGATATACACAGTTATGCAATAAATGTATCTTTATCTTACATAAAATATAGTGCTAGCGTGTGGTATACCACACGCTAGCACTATATTTTATGTATCTCTCTATTCTCTCTCTCTCTATTTTATGTATCTCTCTTTCTGTCATCGAAACTATGATGGCCCTGCCATATTTATTTATTAAAACTTTATGCACAAGTAAAAAAAAAAATACCATACAAAGTCGGACTTTATGCCTGAGGCATTTTCTACCAGTCAACCTTAGGGTGATACAGAGAGAAAACATGGCAGGTGCAACATAAGGGATTGATTACACGGAAATAACTATAAAATACAAGAATAAATACATAGATATAAACATACATATAAACAGAATAAACTTTCTCTCACACTTTTCTCATATCATACAATACAGCCCTTGAGGTTTTTGTTTAGGGTTGATATAATTGTATTATTTTCTTCACAGGCGGCCTACAGAGGAAACACTCTTGGACTTCCTAAGATTTGTCCGAATGAAAATGTCAATAATATTAACCGTGATTTAATTCTGAACTATCTCAAAAATCATTATACACCTGATAGAATGGTTGTTGCAGCTGTTGGGGTAAGATAATCATAAACAAATACTACACTTTATGTCCGTGACTACCGCAGGACCGCCAACGCCAATCGCTTCCATATTTAGTAAATAATTAGTACCCAATTGTTACTAATTCGTGCTCGAACGACAAAATTGGTACCTTAGTAGTTTTCGAGAAACTCGACTTTGAAGGTGGTCCTATCATTTCCCTTTTACAGCGCTCATGGTGGTCCTGCTGAAGGGAGCGTGACTACCGCCGGACCACCTTCAAAGTCGAGTTTCTCGAAAACTAGTAAGGTACCAATTTTTTCGTTTGAGCACTAATTAGTACCAATTGGGTACTAATTATTTACTAAATATGGAAGCGATTGGCGTTGGTGGTCTTGCAGTGGTCACGGACATCTACACTTTGCCAGCAACAAAATAACTATTAAATAACTTCCTTATGGTTGCTGCAAATTTTCATGATCTACTCTATTTATAGGTCGAACATGAGCCGTTTGTGGAGTTTGTACAGAAATATTTCGTGGATATGAAGCCTACTTGGCATGTGGATGACCTTGAAACATTCAAACCGAATGTTGACGCTTCAATTGCACAATACACTGGAGGAATGCAACAGGTAATTTAACAGTCCATTGCAGAAACAAAATTAAAAACATTCGAGAGGTGTTGTGGGATTCTCTGTTGAAAGGAAGTTCCTTTCGCTTGTGGACACTTGGTGAATGAGGACTGTGTGATGTATGTGTAATATGTTGACCGTCACGACACCGTGTGTTGTGGTTGTGACACTCGAATCGGTCAAAATGTTAGACTTTGTTTGGTCTAGCTCCTATTCGCCAAGTGTGCAGCGCAATAGCGAAGGCTCACGTTATGGAGGAGGGAAGCTGAATTCTATTCCTTCCAATCCCGAACTCATAAAACAGCTACGAATATGTTTTAAAAACCCTATATTCTATAAACAACTACAATCTAAGTAAACAAAAAGTAAACACGGGAACAATACATTTTATTAAATTTACGACTGCCAGTCACTCATTGATATTTATCGTAAAGGGAAACATTAAAATGTTGGAACGAACCATCGCGGCGTTTGTAATTTATAGTCACATCTGGGCGAGCACGTATTTTTCAAAACTTAGCCTTGAAAAGCATGTTTCTTCACAAAGTAATCTGTCAAACGACATTCTAAAACTATGAATGCCGCCATCCTAATAAGATCGTACAAATTATTTTCAAATCTACTCTAAATAAGTCATTTCAGCTTATTAAACTATCTACTTACCCCAATACCTAATTACAACGTACTTTATTTTCACATGCAATAAATTCAAAACACTATGTTAATCACTGTCCTATAACTACAAACAAATACTACTAGTAATGATAAACTAATGAATTCAATAAATACTGTGCGAAAAAAATGCAAATTAATATGGTTCTAATGCGATTACGTCAAAAAGCAACCACACATTGTCATACGAATAATGAAATGTTTACGAACTCCGAACTCCTACCCAGTATTACGAAATTCAACGAAAACTTCCGAATCAAATGCGTGTGCCAGAAAGAGGTGGTGCAATAGCAATAATTCCTTCTCGCTCCCGCGCGCACGTTTCTGCTACTATGTGCCTACAATAACTCGCTACAGACCGGCTTACCCGGCTCATAGAAACCGCGGTATCACGTGACCGAAGTGACGTCATGATGACTTTATTTTTTGTAAGGAAATTGAATTTAGCATAAACCGGACGCGCCTACGAGTTATTTTAGCGCAGTGTTTTGTTGTTGGGTTATTAAGACAATTTTTAATGTATGTAGGCGTTTTGTAACAGGTACTTATAGTTTGATTATTCAATGACGATAGAGTGGTTGTGTTCCGAATTTCCAAAAGGAAGCCGGTAGGAATCGGCTTATATGGACGTTTCGCCCCTGGTGCAGCGTATACCGTGCGATAAGCATCTTCGTTCCAAAAAAATAAAAGTTAAAATCATAATCCTCCGCCGTAGTCGGGTAATACAAACTAAAACCCAACTACGACAAAAACGCCAACTAAAAAGGTATAAACAAGACATCCCAGACGACAAATTAAAAATCCGGGGTCACACGTGTTAATATAAATCGAACAGATTACATGACACCGGATTTTTTTTTGCTGGCGTCTTTGTCTTATTTGGGTTTTAGTTGTTATAAACTTTTTTATTTAAATTATTTTGGGGTTTTTTTTATCTGTAATTAAGCCCCTTTGTTTGATACCCAACATGGCATCAATTTATAATTTTTAACTTCATGACTTTGTCCTCTACAGGGCGCGCGGGCGCCGTATTCCATCTAATATGACGTCACATAGCCTATAACCAGCGGATGATAAAGACACTTCCACCGATACCTCATTTTTGGCAAATTATGATAAGAAATTTAGAAGTTATGAGGGAACAGATGAACATTCATACTTACCTGTCAAAATCATAACCCTCCTTTTTGCTTCGCCGTAGTCGGGTAATACAAATAAAAATAAAATACTTCCATGACCAATAATGAATTAATGATATTTCAGGATGATTGTGAAATACCTCTGTATCCAGGATCTGATCTCCCAGAACTGTCTCATGTTGTTATTGGGTTGGAAAGTAAGTATCATATTATCACTCAGTAAGTTCAAAGGCTAACGCTAACCAAGCTATTTTCTACATAAGTATCTATTTGGTATTACGGTAAAGTCACACGACAATAAAGTAACAAACTTTTATTCGAATTATTTTATTGTTTATGAAAATCGCCACTGTTCTTTATTCCAACATATTTTTTGCTGTTTCTAGGTTGTTCTCACGGTGACCCCGACTTTGTGCCAACATGTGTGTTGAACATGATGATGGGTGGTGGCGGCTCGTTCTCAGCCGGCGGCCCCGGCAAGGGAATGTACACACGGCTTTACACTAATGTCCTGAACAGGTAACTATTATAATTAGCATGGTATACCGACGTGCAGCTTAGATATCAGCTAACTAGAGTGCTCAGTATTTATTAAATTTGATGCTAGGTTTGCGGCACATTTCTGCCCGACTTTTCTTGGCTCACAGCCAGGGACTTGAGCAAAAGTATTACCGCGTAAATAGAAATAAAGAAGTGACTCAAACTTAGTATTGTCGCCCCAAACGCGTTCCAAATTCAATTAATTTTGTAACCAAAAAAGAAAAAAGGAGGTTCTTAATCGCTGGTACGTGTATGTACCAAGCGTGAGTCTCTCAGCGAGTGTCCTGCCCGCCAAGCGAGTACTCTCTTTGATAGGTTTTGTCGCTGCGAGAAACGAGTACTCGCCGGCGGTGTGCACAGTCAGCGATCAACTATTAATATAATTATCTATTTTACTTACATGGGACCTACAATCTTTTGTACGTTTCTTGAGCGAGAAAATCCTTGATAGCTAGTCGCTTCCACGTCGGCGGTAGGACAGGAAAAATAGGGGTTGGATGATTTTTCACCCTCTAATGGAATGTTTACTTGTGAACCGATTCTGTTGAAACTTGGCACATATACAGGGTGGCAGGGATTCAGTACATGAGTCTGAACCCCTTGATTGAAATATTTCGTCGGTTATTAAAAAAAAACAGCTGTTCCATACATTTTGACCGCGTAGGTATTGCACTTTTCTATGAAACAACAGCAGATTTAAAAAAAAATAACCGACGAAAAATTTCAATGCAGGGGTTTTCAGAATCATGTACTGAATCCATGGTAACAGTTTTCGCGTCGATGTCCCTGCCACCCTGTATGTAGTTCAGGGGGTGATAACACTACAACATAATAGAGAACTGGAATTGATCTGATGATGGAGACGTCTTCATCGTCAACAGTTTACAGCAGCTATATCGTGTTTGGGGTTATTTTATTCATATTGTCTGTGACTGTCATTGAGGGTCTGACGATGGCGGCGGAAATCTGTCGAAGGAAGTTCTTACTTATAGAAAAATAAAACCTTTTAGTCGTAACTAGTCCTAGGCTCCTATTTATAATTATTTATTTACAATAATGTAGGAGCTTAGACTAAAATGTTTTTTTTTACTTTAGCTTTCGATTTCTTTTTTCATCAGTTATATCTTTTGTTAAAATAGTTTTTTATGGCATTATTACACACGCATATTATTTTCTCAGATATCACTGGATGTTCAACGCTACAGCGTACAATCACGCGTACGGCGACACAGGCTTATTCTGCATACACGCCGCCGCACCTCCTAACCGCATTTATGATACGACGCTAGTCATCGCTCGGGAATTCGCTAACATGGCCGGCAAAGTTGGAGAAACTGAACTTCGGGTGAGATATTTAATTTTGATTTGCCTTGACCAGTTGTGATATATGGTGAAAAGTGTTTCATCATCAAGGTTAGGTAGAATGGTTATAAAGAATTTGACAGACCTTTTCGACAACTTTGGTGCCCTGTCAGGCTAAGAACTCACGGAGCGGTTTTCAGCCGCGTCCGCCGCGATGGTGGGTGCAGCGGGACCCGCAAACAATCGCGCAAGCCGCGGGCATAAACCGCGTCGTGAAATTTACCATCTACATTTCCATGTACATGTTCGTACGAGTGTTTGCGGTCCCGCCACCGCGGCGGGCGCGGGTGAAAATCGCTCCGTGAGTTCTTAGCCTCAGTTTTTGATTCGATCCATCAGATTAAGCATAGCCCTATCCAGTTATAACAATGGCGATCTTTATTTGCAGAGAGCAAAGATCCAGTTGCAGTCAATGTTATTGATGAATTTAGAAGCAAGACCAGTTGTATTTGAAGATGTTGGCCGACAAGTGCTTGCGACTGGCAAGAGGAAGCCACCCTCATTCTTTATCAATGAAATTGGTAAGTAATTCGAAAAAAAATGAACTTTTAGGTTGGTTGCACATCTGACGGAAGATGCGTTCAGCGCCGGGCGTAACTTCGGTCATGTATCATCTGTTGAATGTTTTATTATTTACTTGTCCGTTCTGGCGTTACGCGACGCATCTTCCGTGTTGTGCCCTTGACCTTCCAAATGCCGTAATTACAGAAACAATTAAAAAACTATTGTGTCTCGCGTGGATCCACGTTCCTATTCGAAAGCCACAAACAAACATAAATTGTATCAGTGAAGAAAAACCGGCCAAGTGTGTGTCGGACCACGCACAATGAAGGGTTCCATAGTTGGGATGAATTTATCAAGGACAAACTTAACTTAGTAATTGAGAAACATGTTCTCCCATACATTGATAAATATTCACGGTCAATTCTCCAACTGAAAATGTAACTTTGTAATCACCAACAAATGATAAATTTTCGAAATTTTTCCTTTATTTGTGATGTGAGACTTTGTTTCCTGCCAAATTTCATGATTCTAGGTCAACGGGAAGTACCCTGTAGGTTTTGATTTATTTGAGAGTATCAAAATATGTCACATAAATGACCGTATTTTTTTATTGCGTTAACTTAGAAACTACGTAGATCTACGTATTTGATATTAATTTCAACTTGATACCTCCACGCGTTCCTGAAAAAATGGGTATTGACGGACTGACGGACTGACAACGAAGTGATCCTATAAGGGTTCCGTTTTTTCCTATTGAGGTACGGAACCGTTAAAATTACTTACGCTATATATCTATATAGCGTAAGTAATTTTAAGGGTTCCGTAAAGATTTTTCCATTATGATTTTTATTATTGCAGAAAAAATAACATCTGAAGATATCATTCGCGTTGCAAAACGAATGTTGAACACAAAGCCATCAGTAGCCGCCCGCGGGAAACTCTCTCACCTTCCGCTCTACGAAGAAATCCAAGCCAACATCTCCAACAGTAAAAGTGACACGTCAACCCAAGGAAGAAAAATTAACCTGTTTCGCGCTTAGATAACATAGGACCCTATCTGGAATTATTTACTGTACTGTAGTCATAAATTGTTAAAAAATAAAGCTATTCATTTTTAATTATTAAAAGCTTTTATTTAACTTCACTTAAATAAAATTTAAAAAAAGCTTGACAATTTTTATTAAGTAATAAAACATTAATCTGAATCTGATAGGGGTAGCATGCCTTCCACTAAGCTGCCGTATGCCTGGCCCGTACAAGGCCTTTTTCTTGATGAGGGCCCGGGCTCGGGGCTGCTTCGGTCATCGTTATCATTAGCATCGTCATTATAAGAATCGTCAGAGTCGTCTTCGGAACTGTTTTCATTGACGCAAATAACAAATTCCTCTGTGAGCAAGTCTACAACATGGTCACTCTTTGCATATTGTTCTTCAATATCCTTCACCTTCCTGCATAACTTATCCCAATAACCCATTAAACTTTTTGTTTAATAAGCTCTATACACGTATTAAGATTCCAAAAAATATATTCATAAAAAACAAACTCAAACTTAACAGAAAACAAAAACGCTAATAACAATACAATTTGGAACGCGATTATACACCAGAAGTGAGCGGGGCGTCGTATTGGTGCGCGGGACAGAGTACGACTGGCGAGCCAATAAGCGCTTACGCACGCCCGCGCGCATCCCCTTCGCTTCCCCGAGATATCTTATTTTCGACTTCTGCGCATGAACGGTCAGCGCTAGACTTACGTGCCGCTACTTGCATGTCCTGGAATATTACAATCAATATTTCACCCACTTCCACTGAAGCTATCGGGCTGAAATTTGGCATACGTGTTTGGTTCTCGTGACAATGCATATGTATTAAAATAAAAGGTTTAAAAAAAAAAAAAAAAAAATCTTATTTAATTTGAATTTAATTTTGCTATTAATAAAATGAAGATTTATTCTATATTTATAAACTATATACCAAACATTAACAATAATAAAATTCATGGCAAGACATTTGATTTACATAAACACAGCTAGTGTTAGAATTTTTAATTTTGTTAGCAAATTAGAAAAAAATATTCAGTCTTAATTTATTTCTTAGTCAGAAAAACTTGTATTAGGTATCTACAGTTTTTTTTTGTCTGGGGCCCATCTGAGCATTTAAAATCACGCTGTTAAAATTATTGAAAATAATTATTTAATATTAGTCCTGACCAGCGTAACCTGGCAATTTGCGTTGCTCAATATAAATTGAATAATATTGAGGGGTTATTTATTCGTTTATCCACCCTAAGGTCGTGTTCACACGGCGTTGATCATTACGATATTTTACCGTATAATTTTGGGATCACATGGCAGTTTCATTCTGCATTAGTTTTTAACCGTATGAACAGTGGGATGTTGACGTGTGATCCCAACTTTTTACCGAAAAAATATCGCACCGCACCGTGAACGGGACGTCAACGAGAACGAGACGACGACGCCGAAGTGGCGACAGTAGATTTGCCCTGCATTCCGAAATGCGCTAAAAGTGATAATATCGCGAATCCGACCAAATTTAATAGTCACAAAATATAAGGGCTATTGAGTTATCGCATTTCGGAATGCAGGGTTACTATGGGTGAGCGCCAAGATGACGGGATCAAGTCCCCAATTTGAAATTTATCACATTAAAGTGTTTGTACTACATATCGTCGCTGCGCTTTCCATAATCCCTATGTGTTTTTTACACACACAGGAAACGCAAAAAACTGATTTTCTCAAAAAATACCCAGAGTATTTAAATAATTTACTTTAATACATATAACAAATTGACGTAGTTTTAGATTACTTTTGAATAGATAACATTAGTAACATAACATCACGCCTTGTTTCCCCGAAGGGTTGGGCAGAGGTGTCCCTGTAGCATTAACATTATTAATAATGCCAAAATTAAACATGATAGGCAAATTTGAATTTTTAGCTGTTTTTACAGTACGTGTATTGAAATAACGATTCAAACTGCATAAAAACCGAAAATCACGAAATAACACATAGCGACTTTTGCACGCGCAACGACGATATTATGTATTATTTGTACCCAAAACAAGACATTTGTACCTCTAAAGGTAAAGAAAGTATGTCAAGACGTCCCTGGACCCGCCACTTTGACGTGAAAGTGGCGCGACCTTCTGGTAGCGCTACTCAGAGGCAGGTAATTCACACCCGCAGACTTAGTACTACATATGTACAGGTATATACTCAATATTCAATAAAATTGCAAGTGCCAAATTCAAGTTATGTGATTAAACATTGGTCCCGCCAATTTGATGATTCATGTTATCGCTGAATTCATTGATAATCGTTAGAGCTCGTGCAAAATCAAATGTGGAAACTTAGTACGTCCTAAGTACATGAAAGAGTGTAATTTTCATATTCCTTACCTAAGTACATCAACAGTTATCATATTTAGTACAAACACTTTAATGTGATAAATTTCAAATTGGGGACTTGATCCCGTCATCTTGACGCTCACTACTATGGCCACGTAATCTCGTTAAAAATCCACCCTAGGCCTAGGCCTTTTGAGCGACGAAAATTGCCCCATCCTTGTGGTAAAGTTTTAGTATTTATAAATAAGTACATTTTATTTTAAAATAGGTAATACACTAGTATTTAACTACTGTTTTACTGTTCTATAGCTTTGAACACATTTTTAAGAGAGCTTCTAATGCACATTATAATAACAGGTGGATTACAATACACACACATGATAATTATTATGTGGCATAGTAAAATAATTCGGATAAAGCCCATTCAATGTGTTTGTGATTTGAATGTAAATCAATGAATTGTCATCACAATTCTTTCAACAAACATTTCAACATTTCGGTTTTACTGTGCCATTTTAACAGCAGTTTTCGCTGCCTCATCAACATCCTTGATGATCTGAAGTGGTAGACCAGATTCTCTAAGCAGTTTTTGCGCCACGTCTGAGTTACTGCCTTGCAATCTGATAACAAGAGGATGTTTTGGAGGATTTTCCTTGCATGCGGTGATTATACCCTGTGCAATTGTGGCACAATTGACAATACCTGTAAACAAACAATGTATAAAATGTAATAATCTGAAAATATCTTATTTAGTAATAAGTTAATAACTTACACAACACAATAACGATAAGATAACTTACCACCAAACACATTGACGAAGATACTCTTTACTTTTGGGTCTGATTCCAATATCTTCAGAGCAACTGAAACTTGTTTTGGTCCAACACCACCTCCAAGATCCAAAAAGTTTGCAGCTTTTCCACCGTTCAAGGTGATGATGTCCATGGTGGCCATAGCTAGGCCAGCACCATTGACCATACATCCAATGCTGCCATCCATATCAATGTACACAAGGTTATGTGAAGCTGCTTCTCTCTGAAAAAGAAAGAATTTGTAGCTTACTTAGAAAAGTTTACGAAAAACTAGGTGTAATCTAATTTGTGTGAGATGTAGTTTAGATTCTTTATCTAAGTTGAAAAAATAAGCCCACGTTCGCACGGACGTAAAAATATCGCGGCGGGATTTTATCGCGCACTGGATCTCTTTCTTATCCCTTAGTAAAAGCAGCTTGCTATTGCAAGCAGTAGCAACATTATCTTCATAAAAATATTATCACAAGTTGAAAATAGCACAAATAAAGAAAAATATGTGATAACAGAGGTTATTCAGATAGAGGAGATAAACAAATACCCATTATTTACATTGAACAATGATAAGTAGAACATCCATGTTAAGTTGTGTATATTTTCATTCTAGTGGTGTAGGTTATTGAAGTTAGGTAACACAAGATGACTTCATATAATTATCATTTAACCTCTTATTGCAAAAGCTCTAATACCAATAGTTATACAATGTAAGGCAGTTGTCCCACCGCCGGCGAGGAAGTTTCTAACTATCGGCTATTTTCTTGCTCAAGACACTTACAGTGGGCTGCATCAATTTGTTACCCCAGTTGTATAAAAATGATGTCCGTGACTACCGCAGGACCACCAACGCCAATCGCTTCCATATTTAGTAAATAATTAGTACCCAATTGGTACTAATTAGTGCTCGAACGACAAAATTGGTACCTTAGCAGTTTTCGAGAAACTCGACTTTGAAGGTGGTCAGGCGGTAGTCACGCTCCCTTCAACAGGACCACCATGAGCGCCGAAAAAGGGGGCATGCTGCAGCTATTCTAAGTATACAAATATTAGTACCCTTAAATGTGATTCACTGTGTAAAAAAACAGAACTGAAACATTTATATTTACCAAGAAATCAACGATGATAATGGTGGTCCTGCTGAAGGGACCGTGACTACCGCCGGACCACCTTCTAAGTCGAGTTTCTCGAAAACTACTACGGTACCAATTTTGTCGTTCGAGCACTAAATAATACCAATTGGGTACTAATTATTTACTAAATATGGAAGCGATTGGCGTTGGAGGTCCTGCGGTAGTCACGGACATTAAAAAATTTAGTACAACTTGGGTACCCAATTGATGTAGGCCACCATACAATAGATATACATACCATGTAAACAAAAGAGATGCATATATTAATAGTTGATCGCTCACTGTTCACATCGCCGGCGGGACTCTCTCCACTAGTTTGTTGCTGAGCGACAAGAGCAATCATAGATAATACTCGCTCAGCGATGTTCGCTTGGTGGTTAGAACTCACGCTGAGAGACCAAACAACAATAATTTCGCCTCGAGCAAGTGGTGCGAGTAATCGCCCGTCGCACTTGGACACTTGCTGTTAGCCCAGAGGCAAAACTATGAGAACTACACACTCGCTGCTAGCTGCTGTTTGCAGTTGCTAGCTCTACTCGCTACTCATTAATCGCTGGCGGTGGGACAACTGCTTTATGTTTGTACAGTTCCATTGCACACACTTCTAGACCAAGCCCTATAAAAAAAGAGTACATCAGGTACCCCTCTAACAAAATAGGCATACAGCCTTTATGAGCTTAAAAATGGGCTAGTATTGAACTTTAATCATTTAATCAAATCTTCAATACTTACTTCTTTGGGGTCACTTTCTGATAAATCATCCAGGGCAAAGATCTCCTGCTGTCTGAAGTTAGCATTGTCATCAAAGTTGATCTTGGCATCTACAGAGATCACTCGCCCATCATCAGTCTCAACAAGAGGATTAATCTCTAGCTGTGTAGCATCAACCTGGAAACAGAAATAGCTTATTTTTCTAGATAGGTTTGTATATCTCATCTCTTTGCCCAGCAGTTTGATAGCGCTACTAGCAAATTTGCTTTTAGAATAACTTATAAGATACCTTTACAAATAGTTGCCAAAGCCTTTTAAGTTCTTCAGCACATTTCGCCTTCAATGGTCCTTTGAATTCCAAAAATTCTGCAATTTCTTTGGCTAACTCATCTGTGATACCATCAAATATATCAACGGGCACAGATTTCAACAAGTGTGGAGTCTTTTCCGCGACCGTCTCTATGTCCATGCCTCCAGCAGGAGAAGCCACTATTGCAGCCCCATTGAAAGACCTCTCCATCACAATACTGAAGTATGTCTCCCGTTTAATATTGACACTTTCTGCCACCATTACCTTCTCCACTAATATTCCATCTTTGGGAGTTTGTTTTGTAATTAACCTGTGCCCAATCATACTCTTTGTTAATTTCATGACTTCATCACGATTTTTGGTAAGGTGGACACCTCCTTTGAAACCATTGTCAAAGTGGCCCTTACCACGACCACCAGCAAGGATCTGCGCTTTTACAACGTACTCATCAGCCTTAAAATCCGCTAGAGCTTTGGTGTCCAGTTTAGAATCGAGAACTCGGAAGTCTTGTACTGAAACTTGATATTTCCTTAGCAAATTCTTACTATGATACTCTTGCAAATTTAGGTTTCTTGTTGCCGTTACTTGTGGGCAATATCTAGGCACAAGTCTCGTTAATAGTTTCAGATTTTTTGTTTTCAACGCAGCCATAGCGAACTTTGTCCAGTTACGGAAATCTTAACCTAAAGATAGATAGCACTCTTTTACGTATAGGTACTTTGAATACCTGATGACTTTGTGGAAGATGTGATGTGCACTGCGTTTATTCATGCAATCCTTGAATTGAATAAAAATTCTAAGGCTGGATCCGCTTATTAATAATTATTACTGCCTTTTTAGTGGTGAAATCTAAGCACCAGCATAGAATAAGGCACCAACACGATCAAATACGATCACTGGCTGTCACCGAATAAAACTGACAGCACTACATGGCAGATCAAAAGTCACTGTCATTGTCATGTCAACCCACTGTCATACGAGCATGGTGTCAGTCGATGTTTTTTTTTTTTGGGGTTTGATGACCTGGTCACTTGGACCTTTAAGTCAAGTCTTATTTTATTTTCCAAAACACTGCACTGTGTATCACTTCACTTTTTATATCGATTTAATAGTGTTTTTAATATACTTATATAGCGGTTTGAAAGTGTTTTTATCTTTTAATAATTGTTCAAGTGGCGGCGGGCGGGCTGAAGAATCGCACTTAATGTTCACATCACTGAGTTCACTAGCCAACACTAATCTGTCAAATAGGAAATTTTGACAGTCAAAAAGAAGATGTTCCATGGTTCCTTCTTGGGATTCGCAATGTGAGCATCAGTGGAAAAGTCAATAAATTATGAACGTTTTATAATTTATAGGTTATTTTGTGTTTGTTGACTTTAAGTTCGTTTTTTGGTAAAGACTGGAGGCGCACGATAGAAATAACCTGATCAGAGTAGAGAACCAACTCGGGCATGATCTTCCAGATGGAAAAACTTCAGAGATAGCACTTCTAGCACTAATCTAATCTATTAATATAAACACACACATACTTACTATAATTTACATAATATCACACCACAAGTGCCTGTAGGTAAGTAAAGAAAACTGACTTAGTTCTCTTGGGAGCACCACCTGTATATGACTTTCTCTCTTAAAGTCTTCAGGTTTCAAAAAGATAGAACACAGTTTCGACGAAATATCGGGTTCCTTTTTTTTCCGGAGAGCATTCTCCCACAGTTTTCTTCTTTTAACATCTTTGGCAAATACATGGGTGATCGTATTTTTACAGTAAACAGCTGTGCAACTGGGCTCAATAATTAATCATGCGTAAAAGAAGTCCATTGTTTACAAAACATGTATGGATAGCGCTATCTGAAGTGAGCAAGTGGCAGTTTTGATCCATTCCAGTAATTTTCATGAATGTTCGTATTCGCATCTCATTCGCAATCTGTCAAAAATACAATATATTTCCCATCCCAACATTTTTGACAAGTTTGACAGATTGTGACTTGAATGTGAACGTTTTAAAGGTACAAGAATTGGCCTTCTGCTATCTCAATATTATTACTAGACCCTGTGTGTCGTATAACTAAAGCCGAGTCTCCTGCGCGTATTTTCGAAACATTACACAAAAACAGCAACAAAGTGGCGCGGCCATACACATTTCTGTGTGCAAACACGATGTTTTTGTTTTCCGAGCTGTATGGAAAACATTCCCCGCGCGGGTGAAGAGGGCAAGGGTTTGTTTCATTTTCAACACAGCACCGTGAACAGCTGTCAATGTCATTCAACACAGGTTTTGAGGTTATATTGTTTTGTGAATAGTTATGAAAAAGATGTGATAAATTGACGATGGATTGAAATACAGATACTTTTTAAGTACCTACGGCTTTCTCGTCGGAACTCGTTATTACATGTACACAAAATGTGTAGATGTAATCTAAAAACAATTTAATACGCTGTTTGTTGTTTTAACTTGTGTACAAAAACAAATGTTTATGTGTAAGGTTTTTAGAGTAATTTTTCGAAAAAGCATGCACAGGAGACCCGGCTTTACAAGTTTTTTATCCTGTGTTTGTGTATACGGGTAATTGTCACAAAAAGTGTACATTCGTATTTCAGGTGTGTCCCACTACTTTTGTGATTTTTTTAAAGAATTACTGTGCATTTGCACTGGCGAAACATCACAACAAAACATGATGAAATCTCTAGTTCCTGTGAAAAATTGTATGGAAAATTGACAGAAAATAGAGATTCCAACATGTTTTGTTGTAAATGTTTCGCCAGTGTAAATGCACAGTAATGTCTACGTTTAAGAAAAACAAGACTAAAAATTTGGATCTGTGGTCAGTTTTTAACAATATTGTTGCTGCTTATCTATGCGTTCGTACTGGCGAAACATCACAACAAAACATGTTGAAATCTCTAGTGCCTGTCAAACTTTGTATAGAAAATTGACAGGCACTAGAGATTCCAACATGTTTCGTTGTGAATGTTTCGCCAGTGCAAACCATAGACATATCAAGGTGCAAACGCACAGTAAGGAACTGACAGATAATAGAGATGTTAACGTGTTTTGTTGTGAATGTTTCATCAGTGCAAACGCCCAGTAACGCAACATTCATATGCTGCGTTACTGTGCGTTTCATGATTGGCAAATCTAAAAGTAAAGTCCACGCCACCTCTCAAGTCCGATAGACGCGGCGCTAGTGTCTAATGTCATTGCGTTTAAAAAAATGTAGTTCCACAATTTTCCGCCGGACTTCAGTGGTGGCGCGGACTCCAAGTGCAATAATTATTAAAATGTTTGACAGGAACTAAAGATTTCAATATGTTTGTTGTGAATTTTTTGCCAATACAAACGCACAGTTACGTTTAATATAAAAGTTAGTTTCATCATTACTTATTTATATACATCAATACATTCATCGAGTCAATTTGATTGACAGCCAAATGATTATCAATCGAATTGTATGGTGTGGACTAAGCATATGCTTAGGTGGGTATTACACTATAACATATCTAGGATCATAGATCTCTGAGTCATATTTATATGATAATATAATACAAACATATGACTCAAATCGTCTTTGATTACAGATTTTTGACATTTGTTGTTAGATAGGATAACTGTGCGTTTGCACTGGCGAAACATTTACAACGAAACATGTTGCAATCTTTATTTTCTGTCAATTTTCCATTCAAAGTTTGACAGGCACTAGAGATTTCAACATGTTTTGTTGTGATGTTTCGCCAGTGCGAACGCATAGTCATAAAAACAAGTAGAAAGAAAAGCAAGAAAGAAAATTCGTTTATTTGCGATAAACATGACGCAAAGAAAGATAAAAAAAACGCGTAAATAACAAATTGGGAAAACATATGCGTCACATCCACGCAAAACGGCCATCGCTCTGCATAAGACTGCGACCCCATGCGAGACAGAGCCCCGTCGCTGGTTTTCAGCGATGGCTGGCGCTGGCTGAAGTTTTGAAATATTGAATATTATTTATGAATTTTCACATTTATTTTCATATTTTCCTGATACAAGATGCGTCCATAAAATTATGTGATTTTGCCTTTTCACTTTTGCTACTGCCATATTCTGAATTGACGGTTTTATTGACGGATAAAAAGCAAGTATAGACGCCAAGCCAGCACATCAAGCTACTACAATCTGTCTAATGCACTGAAATTTAAGGTTCAAAGTTGATTGGGAAAATTTGACAGTTTCGGGTAGCTTGATGTGCTGGCGTCTGTACAACGCAATTTTGGCGTACGTTCACAATATGCATAATGGAATTCTAAAGTTATTGCTGGCAGCACTGCTGTAAAAAAAAAAGCAAACTGCTGCCTGGCGGCCAGCACACATTGTTTTGGCCACAGAGCATATAAATAGTTTTGGCTTCATTGGTGTTCTCTAGAGTTCTATTTGTTTATATATTGTGTGCCGAAAGGCTTCAGAATTTGGTTTTAATAGACGATTGCAACCACATATTATGACAAAAAATAGGATCCTAGATACATGATAATGTAATACACAGGTATGATTCTAGGGTTCATACCTATAAGTAGGTTATGAGATAAGATCCTATACTATGTATAATGATCCCAGATATATGATAGTGTAATACCCCCTTATTGGGAATGCTACCTGATTTTTTTAATATTGTAACACCAAAGTCGTAATGCCAACCTTCAAACCTAAGCGAACTTCCTTTTTCTCGTGTTCTTTTGACAACGCGAGGTTAGAATCGCTATTTAGCTTGAAAAAGTATGTATTTATTAAAATAATGTTAACTTTTACTTAGTTTGGTGATTTATGATAAATTCTAATTAGTTCATGTTTATTTGTAGGCAATCATAATGGCTGAGGAGAACTATAATGGTGAAAACGTCGAAGGCGGCAGCATGGCTATTGACAATGCGCCGCTGCCGCTAGCTGCTGACATTCCCGAAATTAAGCTGTTCGGAAGATGGAGTTGTTATGATGTCCAGGTTTCTGACATGTCTCTGCAGGATTACATCTCCGTCAAAGAGAAGTACGCGAAATACTTGCCCCACTCTGCTGGCAGGTATGCACACAAAAGATTTCGTAAGGCTCAGTGCCCCATCGTTGAGCGTCTGACCAACTCCCTTATGATGCACGGCCGCAACAATGGCAAGAAACTCATGGCTGTCCGAATTGTGAAGCACGCCTTCGAAATCATTCACCTTCTAACTGGTGAGAACCCTCTGCAAGTGCTTGTGACAGCTATCATCAACTCAGGTCCACGAGAAGACTCTACTAGGATCGGTCGTGCTGGTACCGTGCGTCGTCAAGCTGTGGACGTTTCTCCCCTGCGCCGTGTGAACCAGGCCATCTGGTTATTGTGCACTGGTGCACGTGAGGCTGCATTCAGAAACATTAAGACAATCGCCGAGTGTGTTGCTGATGAGCTCATTAACGCAGCGAAGGGTTCATCAAACTCTTATGCCATCAAGAAGAAGGATGAGTTGGAGCGTGTTGCTAAATCCAACCGTTAAAACTTATATTTTAAGATATGTCTCAATAAAAAAAAAGTCAGAAAGGTTTGTTTAATTTGTTGTTAGCCCATTTCTTTAGTATCTTGTAGTCATTTCATGAATATCTTCTTCTAATGTGCTGTGATCACAATATTTTTTCAATAGTTGGTGATCTTTCAATGATTCTTCTCCAACCAACTCGTAGACAATGTACCTACTGCGCTGAACAAACTCCTAGATGTAGGCCATCATGGGAGTATTTTTTTGATGCAGTACTAGATGCATATAAATGGACTATAATCAGTAATCACTGGTCAAGTCATGTAATAAAGTAAAAAAAAATTATAAATAGCAATCAATACATGAAGAGTAGATCATTCATTTGTAGCCAGTTTTGGACAAGAGTTGTTTCAGAAATAGCTGGTGTGTTCAGTTTGGACTTAGTTTTAAAATTGATGAACAGGTAAGTGCTATTTACAATTTTTATTAGGTATTATTTTGTTTACAATGTGGAATTACTGTGGACATCCAAAACCACGTGTACAGACGCCAGCACATCTAGCTACTACAATCTGTCAAATTTATTTAATAGATTTTCAACTTTATCGCTGATGAATAAGGTTCAAAGTTGATTGGGAAAATTTGACAGTTTCGGGTAGCTTGATGTGCTGGCGTCTGTACAAGTTCAGGGCATAAAAAAAAAAAATGTCAAAACAATTTATCACTTCAGTTCACGTATGGAGCACTAGTGCAGTACAGTCTTACTTTAAAATCGATTATGGTTGAATTAATTGATATTTTCGGATATCCAAAGATGCAACTCTAATTTCCACTGTAGTACTCTCAAACAACTTACAGCGATTAATTATACAGAATGAGTAAGATAAAGCTTGCAAAAAAAATATGTTCGATGTGTACTGACAGACAGCATGTCTCAGACTTTGTTTTTTGCGATTGATGCAATTCAGTTTTTACATCATTCATGAGATTTAAGGCAATTGCATGGAGCTGAGATGAGGATGCTAAGTGGGATGTATGGTGTTACACGAATAGATATAATAAGAAAGCAGTACAGTGTGAATGTGGCAGCGGTGCAGAGGAATGAGGAAAGTTTTGAGTATAAATGTGGACGGCTATAAGAGTAGAAGAAAATCAAAGAAACGATGGATGAACTGTGTGAAAGATGATATGGCTAGAAAGAGAGTGGTCATCGAGATGACGACGAATAGAGAAGTATGGAAGAATTACCGTCGCCAACATTGGCGTTGGCGTTGGTTTGGATATAGATGTTTCACATCAAAAAGACATTGGCAGGAGAATGATGATTCATAAGTTTAAAATGAACAAATTCACCTGAAAAAGACTACCAAATGGAAAAATCAATCACTAATATTGTGACCATCGCTATTGTATAAACCAGATTGTTGAGGGAGAGCAGATGAGTGATTTGGTAGTTTATTTTTATTTTATTTTTGTGATATAAGTCATTTGATGTAAGGATATTTTCGTTTGTTACTTTGTGCATGCAGTAAGTGGAAAGTGGTGTCTGCACTAATAAACATTATTTATAATTTTATTTGTTCTGTTCCCACAGACAAACCGTAAAAACGGTTTTGCGGGGCATTGTTCTTAAGAGATTTTTATAAACTTTGTTTGATAAATAAATAAATAATAATCGTATGTGTCCAATAAATCAACTATGCACAATAGTAGTATCGATTTCTCTCACAAAAATATCCCACTCGCAACACTAGAAGACAACTCGACGACTTGTCAAGTTGTCATTCTGTCAAAATGTCAAGCGAACTGGCATTTAATGTGAAGTATTGTATGAAGAACAGGAGAAATGTCGAAAAACTAAAGTGAAAACACAACATATTCTCATATTTACTACATTGCAAACAGTGGAAATTCAATAAAACTATATTACAAACTCATTCGTAGTTAATTGGCTACAATGATTCACAGTTTGTTTATAATAAACCCATCTGGGTAGGTATTCAGCGTATAGCAGAGCAGTGCCTCTAAACATTAAGCTAAATCTTTGTTGAATTAGTCGTACTACCTATACTGGTCCCAGAAATCCTTATATGTTTATTAGGAGTAACTCATTTCGTGCACCAGTTATCATAAAATCAACTCGGGAATTTAAATTTTATTTGGTAAATTGTATCAGTTAATCCAGACAGGATAATATTCTCTATAGCTGAACGGATGACTCCAGTGCCAATTTAACTATAAAATTAAATCTGTTGTATAGTAGTGATTATAAAAATGTAATAAGTAACAAATTTTGGAGTCAAGATCTTAGGCCAAAGCCCTAACTAAAGCTATGATGTCTATGTACCTACTATAACAGCTATTTAAATTACAGGGATGTATTTCTCGAAAAGCATTGGCGGAGTGTGGTTCCAAGATCAGTATGTGACTACTATTTGGAAGCACAGCGGGCATCTCCCAATGTAAGTATAGTAATAGTTCCAATGTAGGGAATAGTCTCGTACAGAGAAGGTACAAGCATTGATCACCACTCTTGCTTGAATTGTGTTGGTAATTTCAGATCTATAGAAGTCTTTATGTTTCCTCATTATGTTTCAAATAAAAAGTCAACTGTCACTTGCCAGGCTTGAGAGTAGACCCCTGGCCAACAAGATAATATAATATGTAATGTTCATACACAATGTGAATTGTTTTATGAATAAATAATAATATTTTAAAGAGCTAAAATTTGTTTGCTTGGTTATTTATTTGTAAGTTTGTATGTTGGGGGTAATCTCCGGAATTACCAATCAGATTTGAAAAAAATCTTTTTGCATTGGATAGCCCAATTCTTGAGGAAGGTTATAGGCTCACGGACGAAGTCGCGGGCTGAAACTTGTGAATAAATAAATAAAATGAAATTTTGTAGTGTCTTCTATATTGGTAGTCCACTTTGTGTGTCAAACAAAGAATATTGTGTTTCTAGGATGTTCCTCCAGTGTTGGCAGCCCCCCACCACTACTTGATATCAATCCAGAGAGGCGGTGTTGCCCTGGTGGCCGTGTGCATGCAAGAAGTTGCTCCACTGTTTGTGATTGAGTTCCTGCACCGAGTTGTTGATACATTCCAAGTTAGTAAGCTTTAATATAGCCTGTTTGACTGGCAACACATATAATATAAATAAATTGGGATATGGCCAAGATAATTATTACTGGTAATACTTAAATTTACATCTAAAGCGCAATGGCGCCCTGGGCAATCAGCTCTGCTACAATGTTGCTGATTAGCTAATATTTCAGTTGGTGCATGAGTTATTGATTGGTGGAACAGTATTTACATATCAGTAGTTCATGCCATTATGTGAGAGCAATTTGATTCTAAGAAATGAAGATAAGAGACAATTAAACACCACTGTGACAATTGGTCATGGTTTCATCAGTCTATTCAATATATAGAACTATTGTTTTGGAATTAATGCTCAGTTGTTCAAATAATTAACTTTCTTTTAATGAATATGCATTTATTATGATTTAATTTTCTTTTCAGGATTACTTTTCAGACTGTACAGAGACTATAATTAAGGAAAACTATGTAGTTGTATATGAGGTATGAATCTGTTCATAAGCCATATAAATTACTTTAATTATTTCATTTTCTTATTAAGTATTAATTTTGTTTTACAGTTGTTAGATGAGATGCTTGACAATGGTTTCCCTCTGGCTACAGAGAGCAATATTCTAAAGGAATTGATAAAACCGCCAAATATTTTAAGGACTATTGCCAATACTGTTACTGGGAAATCTAAGTAAGTAACAATTAACTAACAACTCTAATGGCTGATCCATAGCACTATTGGATAAAAACTTTTTACAAAAAAAAAAACAACCGACTTCAAAAAAGAACACTACAAAGTGAAAAATAACGAAAATTCAAAACCAAAGACACCGACTTCCGAAATTAAAGTTATTTTTCACTTTGTAGTGTTCTTTTTTGAAGTCGGTTGTTTTTTTTTTTGTAAAAAGTTTTTATTTTTCACTTTTTAGTTGTGGTACCTACCCCACACAAATTCGAATACCACTACCTGCTATGTAAATAACAGTGACAAGAAGTTATCATATCATCTACATACTAAGTGGGAAAAAATACGTATAATTGAAGCTAACTCAGAAACTACCGAAGCAAAGTTAATAAAATGTATATGGGACCACCTCTGAAGTATGATCTACCAAACAAAAAAAGAATCATCAAAATCTATTCATAATTGGCGGAGTAATCGCGTAACAAACATACAAAAAAAAAAAAAAAAAACAGACGAATTGAGAACCTCCTCCTTTTGGAAGTCGGTTAATTATAAAATGGCTGTTTTTAGCCATGGTATGGCAGGATTTCAAGTTTTAAGTAAATTTGTCTGTAAATTTGTATAGTTAGTTTAGTATCTATCTTATGCAAATAGGTAGTTGTCATTGATATATAAAAACCCAAGATGCACAGTCTCGAATAAAAGTAACGCTCGAAAGTGTCCCGAAACTCTATTTCTGTCTCTTTCTATAAGCTACAAGCATATATTATTGCAAGTTCAACCTTACGCCAATTGTTTAAAGTTGTTATTACAATGCAGGTACAATAAAATTTTACGACCGACCGTGGTCGGTAGGACAAGGTATTGAGTAGAGTCGAACATGACTTTTTTTTTTTTCATCATACATTATTAGTTAGTATTGTAAGAGTTTGTTAAATTGTGTTTTAAACACATAAATATACTTTAATTTGTGTATAAATATGTTTTTGGGTAGCCTATGGGTAGGTATATCATAAAAACAAATAATAACTATTAAAATTGTTTATTCAAATATTATTCGGCTTAAAAAAATCTTCTCGCCTTTGTTGGCTGACGATTGATGTCCATTCTCCACATCGTATTGGGTCACGAGGAAAACTAAAATATAAAAATTAGAAGTTTCCATGAAGTTTATAATGTGACACTTACAGACTACAGACTACGCGACACTTCAGTCTATCCTTAGCATGCCGCATGTCACGAACTCATAAGTTGGCCCATAAATTAATAGTTATACATAATAATATTTACGAACATTTAAAAAATGTTAAATTGGCTACCGCCTGACCTATACGTTATGTAACGTAAATATTTATATTTGTCAAAAACTACATACAAAAAAGTTCAAAAGTACATAAATTTATTAATAAAAATAAAAAAAAAACACAAATAAAAAAAATCGACTCCACTTATTAGAACAGGTTCATTTTTATAATGCGACTAAAATAAAAAGGAGACTGTAATGCGTTGTTCTAACACTGAACAAGCAGCCATTGAAGTTAGCCGTATTGTACTTTGAGCGTTGAATGAAGTTTTTAGAAAAAATAAATCAAAATCACACATTGCTTGTTATAATCAGTCATAAAAGCAACAAAAACTAGTCAATAAGTTTTTTACTTACCGAAAATACGATATCCCATCCTTTTTTAACCTTCTTGACGTAATATTTTTACAATTTCTCACAGAACACTTAGGCATTTTTAACGACTGCTTCCAGACGCGAATGACGCGAGACTATTTGAAATGAGCGCACAATTTAGAATGCTGCGCTCATTTTTTGCGGACGTTTTTTAGACGTTGAGTGTGCATCTTGGGTTTTTACATATCAATGGTAGTTCCTACAATAATTTACAGTTGTATGTTTCTCTAATTAATTAAAAGCGTAAGTCACTTTGCTATAGTACTCATAATCTGTTGCTACCTTCTAAAATCGAGAAGGTATTAGGTTCTTCGTATGCTTTATCAGCTCGAATGGAGACTGTATTCCGGAAGGCTAAGTTGGTACAGTGCGTACCACTAAAGATAAAACTTGACACACCATGTGGTTTGACTTGCGCAGTAGACGATTTATAGGTCTCAATCGGTATATATATGTCACCGTATAATTACGAACTTCGTTAGTTTATAATCTATCGATATTATTTCGTTAAATTATAAACTGTCGAAAAATTGTGAACTGCAACGAACCATTTACAATTTAACGCATTATTTTTCGATAGTTTATAATCTTTCCATGGGAAACCGACAAATTGTGAACTGGTATCAAACTTGCTTGCGACGTAACGCACCTTGCGCTAATATTAAATAGCCTGCCTGGCTGCGAGCAACTTGGAAGTAGCGCTCGCCGGCCGCTGCCGCGGCACCGCTCGCTTCGCTCGCTCGGCTCGCGCGCGGTTGGTCACAGTTCTAACCTAACCTAACCCATTTCACCCAGTTCACAATTTTTCGACAGTTTATAATCTAACGGAAATAATTCCGACAGATTATAAACTAACGGTTCTCACAATCTTACGGTGACATATATATTATCGGGGCGGCGGAAAGAGCGCGGGAGGCGCGGTCAAGTCTCATCTTTCGTGACGCATATTGTAAGCTGGCTCCCCACACGGTGGGCCAGTGACCTGATGAAAGTCACGAGAATCTGCCGAAATGGTAATGATGATCAGTCGCCTAAGGGGTGCTACACCATGTTTGGGTCGGCCTGAATCTGACTTGAACAAATATATAGCTCGTCTAATACAAAATCACATAGGACATCTCTTAGTGTTATTTTTGCCGTTATTGCGACAAACATAACCCAGAACCTTAGCCCTAATGCATCTCCAAGTAACCATCAAACATTATATTTGCAGTGTTTCTTCAATACTGCCATCTGGGCAGCTGTCGAACGTGCCGTGGCGTCGCTCGGGAGTGAAGTACGCGAACAATGAGGCTTACTTCGACGTTGTAGAGGAAGTCGACGCCATTATTGATAAGAGTGGTGCTACCGTGTCTGCGGAGATACAGGGTTATGTAAGTAGCTTACAGTGTTGCTATCGTAAAAATCTGAGCTGCCGTATGTCAGTCTGGTTTGCCGTATTTTAAGGAAAAAAATACTAAATTGCCGTATTTATTTAAAAAAAAACCTATTTCTCATTTGTTTCTTCTCCATAAAGTTTTTATCAATTCTATTACTTTAGATTCATGTTTATCTAGAGTGTACCTACTTATCCTTGGTTCTCGCACATGTCGCACGACACCTTAGACTTGATACAGTATCCCTGATTTTTGCCTTGATTTTGAATCAGTTTTCATCTATTTTTTTAAGGTTATTTCAGTTTTGACAATTCGTGGTAGTTTCTGGGTTAGTGGTTGGTAACATTGACGAAAAAAGATATCTAATATTGTGGCGCATAGCCTCTTCAAGTGACAGATATTTGAGTTTCATTTTCGTTTCATTCATTAGAGCTAGTAAAAAAAAAAGGTTTCGTTTAACCTTTAGTCAATTGCCGTATTTTGTGATACGGCAATGAGAGGCCTGCAGTATGCCGTTTTTTCTGAAAAACAATCGTGGATTGCCGTATAATACGGCAATTGCCGTATCAATAACAACATTGGTAGCTTAAAATAAACCCCTGATGCTATCTCTTACTAATAGACAAAGCGAGAAAGAGACGTGATGCGGTTTGGAGCTGTCAAACTGTTTTACATGTTGTATAGCATGTTTATACAGGGTGTAAAAGACCTATCACTGCTAAACCACTGAAAGAATTAAAAACAATCTAGAAAATATAATGTTTCTACTTCAAATGTACGTTTATCTTCTATGTATCTTGTTGGTAATTCTTAAATAAATAAATATAAACTAAAACAAATGTGTAGCATATTGCTCAAGTTGCATCTTGATAGACTTTAACAGACCTAAACAATCAATATAATATGTATTGACCTGCGACTTTGTCCGCGAGCCTATAACCTTCCTAAAGAATTGGGCTATCCAATGAAAAAATAATTTTTCATATCCGACTGGGAGTTTCGGAGATTACCCCCCTACATACAAACTTACTTTTCGCATAGTAGGTATTGTTCTATAAGTCTGTTTTTATTATGGTTTCAGATTGATTGCTGTATAAAGTTAAGTGGGATGCCAGATCTGACCCTTACTTTTGTAAATCCACGTCTATTCGACGATGTATCATTCCATCCTTGTGTGAGATTTAAAAGATGGGAGGTAAGTAAATTACTGAAACTTTGATACAATCAAATGTAAATTTATTCCATACTTAAACTTGCTTTAGTAATGAATTATAATATAATTATCGAATTATAGAATAATAGTCATTCAAACCGTCGATTCAAACTGGCATTTTGCTTGTTGTTGT
Source organism: Agrochola litura (assembly GCA_949152395.1). Lineage (NCBI taxonomy): Eukaryota > Metazoa > Arthropoda > Insecta > Lepidoptera > Noctuidae > Agrochola > Agrochola litura. The sequence continues at coordinate 16,278,517 of OX424493.1, forward strand.
TTTGCATAAAACGTAAGGAAATTTGTATTTTTGGACCACTTTCGCCTGCAAAAAAATCCTTAAAGAATTAAATAATAGTAGTTTATGAAATTGTTGCATAATGAGGGGTATTAAAACATGAGTGTGTGTTTAAAAACCGAGCCGTAGGCGAGGTTTTTAATAGTATCACACGAGTGTTATATACTTAATACCTACCTAGTTATGTGCAGTTTCATATACTACTTTATCTACTCTCATACATTGGGATTGACCTAATACTAAATAAATGATCAAAGTTAAAGATCAAGAATAAATTTAAAAATCCCACGAAATTCAGTACTACAAAACAAATGAATGTCGTCTGCACCAGCACATCACCGCACATGCGCTACAGCGGGTGCTGCTGTCCCCCGTTTAAACGTTCCATTACAAAAATTGATGGAAACTTCTTGATGATATTAACTTCTTGGATTAGCCCTATATCGTAATAGAAAAAAAAATGTTTTATAGCATTATTTTGTTAGAGAAAAAGTGTTATAATATGATTCTATTAAAAAAATTCGGTATTGTATTTATAAAGTATGTCAATATAAACTCGATTTGAAGTTTATATTTCGAATATTACGCTATGAGAGTAGATAAAATACAATAGACGTAGATACGTTTAGTAGTATAATGAATTTCCGCAAGGTCACGCCTATAGATGTAAGGCCGGTTTAAAACCAATTAAACCAATCCATTTAAAACGAAAAAAAAAAAAACGTTTAAAACCAAAATAAACATTTTTTTTGGATTTAAAACGGTTGGTGTTGATGACTATGTTTTTCTTAATTATAACTACATTTTCTTTATTTTACCGAGGTAGGGATATAACGGAGTACCTATACCAACCTAAGTTATAAAAACTCTATTGAGAAGTTAAAAACTCTGTGTTGGTAAGTAAACATTTTTATTGTTTTCAATCGATATAAAAAATCAATTTGATTCGGTTTAAAACCAAACTCACACTCTCGCACTCTCGTCGACGTCGTCACTCGTGACTCGACGCAACGTTGCCAGCTCGCCTACCCTACACACACATGCACATATCTAATCAGCCGCGCGCGGTCGCCACGCCGCCTTTTTGTAGGCGAGTTTTCAACCGTTTAAAACGATTTATTTGGGGTTTAAAAGGGCAACATTTTATTAAAAACGTTTTAAATCGGTTGTTTTACATCTATAGTCACGCCTGAATTAAGAGGAGGCTCCCTAAATTGTATGTTAATTTGCATTAATATTATGAAAAAGTCACGCATACAATCAAACAATCCACAACCAACAATCAACTTGTATATATGATTTGTTGGATCTTTTTCTTTCCAAATATAAGAAAGTTACGTAATTGGAACAATTTCGCTCGATTCATTTTTTAATCGAAAATCATGTCTTTTTAAAGATTATTTGAAACAAAAACAAGATTACTCGGCTTTTATATCTAAAATAATTATTCACAGTAAGAAAATATTGTTTCATTATCCAATAAGATATTTTTTCTCTAGATCAAATTATTACTTTAGTTATAAACGAAATAAGAATTGAGACTTACGACATTTAGTTCCGTGCTTGAACACAACTAAAGAGCGCACGCGATATTCAACTTTATTACTGATGTGTTAGCGTTTAGCACATAGTGGAGGAGAGTCAATTTCCACGCAAACTCCGCCCCAATGCACCCCGCATTGGGGCGGAGTTTGCGTGGAAATTGACTTTGGAGTGCCTGGTCTTAATTAACTATCTTAAAGAATCATTCAAGTAGTTCATTTCATATTATTTACAGATAGCTTCCTGCAAAAAAATCTAATGAACCTCTTCATCTCTTCCAGTCTGAAAGAATACTGTCGTTCATCCCGCCGGACGGTAACTTCCGCCTTATGTCGTACCACATTGGATCGCAGAGCGTCGTGGCGATTCCGATGTATGTGCGACACAGCCTCACGCTCCGGTCTAATGGCGACCAGGGACGGTTAGACCTCACGGTTGGGCCCAAGCAAACTATGGGGCGAACTTTAGAAAGTAAGGATGGATTTTTCGTAAGAGCTGTACGTTTTAGTTTTAATTATTCTGAGGAAATGTTCAAAGGTCGACTAAGTTTGATTTCCAGATAGTACAAATATTTGTATTGCCTGTAAATATTTGTAATACCCAAAATACATTAAAATATACTTTGAAATAAGTACTTACCTAAAGTTTTATACCTAAATTAAAATCATAAGGGTTTGGCTATGCCATACTCGGGTAAAAAAAGTAAATGGAATGTAAGTAGGTAGGGTATGACTATTCAATTTTATCACATTGTCATCACTACTATGCACATACCCTATGACTAAGGTGACCAGATCTGATTTCCGGTTTTACAGGACAACTGCATTGAAAATACGGGATTCGAGGTCAAACTACGGGACAAGCCGTTTTTTTTAATTAAAAATAAACAAAAAAAAATATTACAAAAATTTGGCATAATCAATTGCTAAATTTCTTAGTGAATAACTTTAAAAAAACAATATTAAGTATTAAAAAAACTAACAATTTTTATATTATCTGGAAAGGAAAATGTGAAATAATCAACTAAATAACCTATACATACAAACTTTTATTTTCTTTATGAATTACCCTTGAAACAATCATAAATCAACAATTTGTTAATTATTTGGATAAGAAAATGTGGATTAATCAACTAAATAACATTACAAACAAATTCTGACTTTCCAACAGGTATTTTTATCATTAAATGCCATTCATAAAATTACGGGATAATGTACTGTCCCATATTGGTTTCGCCAAATTACGGTACAATGAAAAATTCGTGCCTAAAATACGGGACAACCCGTAAAATACTAATACACACTATGTGCTAGATTTCAACTCTAGTATTAAACTATGTTAATTTTCTTTCCAGATGTAGCATTAGAGATCTGTATGCCTAAGTGTGTGTTGAACTGCTCTCTCACCGCAAATCAAGGCAAATACTCGTACGATCCTGTCAGTAAGGTGCTGTTATGGGATATAGGACGCATCGAGTTACCAAAACTGCCTAATATAAGAGGAACTGTGAGTAATATTGTAGTGTTTTTTAGGATAGTGTGCTAGAAAAAAACTCACTACATGGTGTAATTTGAGCTCTAGAGCCCAATTTATTATATTATGTAATGACACGTTAATATCGGTTGGATTTTTATCTGTGATCATATTAGTTCTCTTGTGAAAGCATTTGTGGCCTTGAGCCCCAAATGCTGCTTGGTGTTTTTCAACTATTTCATCCATTCATATTCGCCTTAATAAAGTCAAGTTCTTACGTTTTTTATGACAATGTCCGACGCATGCGCAAATTCTAGTAGTTACACTTTATACCAAAAAATGTTTTTCCCAGGTGTCAGTAGCTTCAGGGGCCGACACATCAGGCGCGAACCCAAGCATCAACGTACACTTCACGATACCTCAATTAGCCGTCAGTGGACTCAGAGTCAGCCGCCTCGATATGTACGGAGCCAAGTACAAGCCCTTCAAGGGCGTCAAATACGTCACTAAAGCGGGCAAGTTCCATGTGCGCATGTGATCGGAGGCCGACCAGCCCGAACCGTGGATGTGCTTGGGATTGCCTATGACTGGAAGTCGTGTACAGTGATGCCAGTGTTACCGAGTAACGGTCTGTAAAGAAAGGGCCATTTTTTTTAATATTTGTGGGTACTGTTTGGCCGTTATATCTGTGGTATTTTTCGTAATTCAAATTAAATTAAAAAATTTACTTGAGGTTTGTGTAATTGCGTGAACGCAAGGGCGGTTTTTTTTTGCGCGTTCGCTGCCCGTCCAGTGTAGTAAGTACATTCGGCGCTCACTCACACAGACAGAAATCTCATGTATTATTGTGCAAAATGGGTTCCAAAATGGAAGGTTGAAGTAGCAGAACGCTAAAGATATTATCGCCAGGCAGTACCAAATTATTATAATATCGTTTAAGTGAACTCATGAAAATATATATCAGTGTATCCATGTCAAATAAGTTAGTTATATAAGTTGTAAATAATATATTTCTATTCAACGTTATACATACTTGTATTAAAACATTACTATGCAGTATATTCATGACTTTTATTAAGCAAAATAAATTAACATAATTGTTTTTAGAGGCTAAGTTAATAATAAAATTATATTTCTTATCAAGAAAATTATAATACAATAAAATAATTTTCTAATATAAATGTTCAGAATAGCCGAGGCACACATACGTGAGTCCATCAATAACAGTACCCTAATTGCGTAATACACGATCCATCGCAATTTGTTTCGATTTGAAACAGATTGCTAACCCATTGCTTCATAAGTTGGAAAAAAAATTTGCTCAACAACGTACAGTGTACTATGTCGTGTACTATGTTCTTAATGCCCCTCGGCAAACCTCGTGTTTCGTCAGTCGTCGAATTTCTCTCTATCACACAGAGTACTTTTTAATATACACAGAGTACTTTTAATATAGTTGCCCTTTGCACTTGGTGCAGACCGGACGCTCTCAATCGACTTGGAAGTATATAGAGTTGTTAATACTCTTTTAACTTAATGTCATTTATTTTAAAAATGGTAGGAAAGCTGCTAAAGTCGCAAGCACGACAGATAGGAAAATAGTTTTACAGCTCTATATAGTTCACACGGAAATCAAAACAAAACAACAATAAAGTACTTATAGTTTGACCAAAACCGCTGTACCGCGCCTTAGGAAGGCGCGCGGCGAGACGGGGGAGCAGTGCAGGCCGCTAATTCGTCAAAGCTCTCGGCGCACGGCGTCCCGCCCGCCGCTCATTGGTCAACACTGCCCCCCGCCTCGCCGCGTATTCCTAAGGCGCGGTACAGCGGTATTGGTCAAACTATAGTTCTGAATTCAAATTATTATACAAGACAAATCTAATAATTGATGGACATGGAAATTAGCATTCGTTTGTATTCGGAAATGCGATGATTCCCGAGGACCATAAAGAAAATAGAAATACTGTAAATAACGCAATGAATGTTGTTGAACTGTCAAAATGAAACGAATAGTTACGCAATTAGGATATTAGTTGCGGTCAAGGCTTGTATAGTACTTTTCTCAAATGCGCGGAAATTCAAACTAAGTAAATTAAATAAAAATTTCAGAATCAATGACGAACAACGATAATTTTTTTCATTTGTTTCTTCTTTACTATAAACAGCTCTATTTGCAAGCCAAATCGAAATTTAAATAAAATCTTTGCTAGGTTACTAGCCCAGTCAATAACAACATCAAACATCGCAATGTAACTACGTTTTTTATTTGCTGAGAGTAGTTTATACACAAGTTTGCAACCCTGAAAACCTTGTGCTACTCCCATGGTTCTCGAAAAGCTGCGAAATTCTGGCACTTGTTTCAGTTTTTTTGAAAAAATATACCTTAAAACGAGCCGTCCACCGCCAGCTAAACTAAGTTAGTTTAGCTCGCCAGTTTTTCATACATGTGCGTCCACCCACATGTATGAACCTGCTTCATAAGTTGGGAAAAAAAAATCTGTTCAACAACGTACCTAAATAACGCAATGAATGTTGTTGAACTATCAAAATGAAACAAATTAGGCATAATTGTTTATGAAAATAAGTTACGCAATTATGGTACGGGCGGGTGCTCACATGTATTCGACCAGTACCGCAATTTCAATTTATACCGAAGAAAGTCAAAATAATGGTCGAATTTCCAAGCATGTTTGAGAAAAATATATATATTTTTTTTTTATAATCTTTTCAACTCGATACATATAGAAAAAAGAACAAATAGTTTATGACAAACTATTAGTTCGTGGAATCCTGATACCGGCGAGGTTCTTGCGCATAGCCGCAAGTTCGGTCTCGAGCTTGTTCGCGTTCATTTGTGAACTGTCTTTGTCTCTAAAGTATCGCTGCACTAGCACGGACATCAGCGCCGGATACTCTCTCCGTACAGTCGCTTCCACATCACGCTCCTAATGCAGAAATAATTAGCGATAAATGTTCCGTTTTGCTCACACACAAATAACTACTTGTAGGTAGTACAGGAGATACGAACGGAAGTGATTGTAATTGCTTACCATTCACTTCAAATGATTACCTATTGTGCTTTTTTTACATGCTGTCTGTGTCTGTAGGCAGAGTTGCATATATGGTACCTAATCAAGTGTTGTACAGTTAATTGATATTTCCCTATGGGTTAAGCAGGTGGAAAGCCGTCTGCATTGAGTAGGTACCCCAGATCCCATACCATATATCATCACCGTGTCCTCGTGGAGGCGATCGGCGGCGGTGATCTCTCGCGTCCGGCCCTGGTCCAGGCTATGGTACGGAGCGAGAGAGCATGAGAGGCCGTCACCTCTGCAAAGCAGTAATGCTTGCGGGAATCGCAGGCCGATTCCCGGCCACCGTAGGCGCGGGCTTGCGGATGGTGAGACCGCCGTCCGATAAGGACCAGGCCTGGGTTGACGGCGCGTTGTGTTCCACGCGTGCCTCAAAGAGATGTCAGCACAACTGAAGGGGTCCGCTAGGGCCGACGCCTGCCGGGGTTGCGGGTTTGTCCGAAAGGGGTACCGCGGCCCCTGGCAACATACAGGCAACTGAAGGAACACGGGTGGGTTTTAGTCAGTAAAAGTCTGACAAGCCCTTCCGCTCCGCCCAGAGCGGGAGAACATATTTGATAAAAAAAATAAAAAGATCCCATACCATGAACTATTTACCTAGGTACCACTATTAGGTAGGTACCTAATTGAACCCAGAACTCCACACTCGTAGTACGATCATAATACCAATGAGACAGAAAAAAGTGAGTTATGCTTAAATTATACAGAAACGGGGCACTAGCACTTAATTTCCCATTGTCTGTTTTATGAATTAAAGTAAAATCTTTCATCGATTCATTGATACAGGTATTAATTGCTAGTTGCGTTACGTCCTATGGGAAGTATGGTCGAACGGTAACTTAGCACAGACATACCTACAGCTCATCTAGCTTATAGGTCTTTCCTCGCACTTGACTTTTATTTAGATGCGACTTGCGGAAACAAAAATTATATATTTAGTGCTTTTTCACACGCTTCGGCTGTGGGTAGTCGATGCCGGATACCAGTGGCGAAGTTAATCGGTAAGTTAGCTAAGTATAAATGCTTTCACAGTTTATACGGCTTACCCACACACTTCCGTCACTGCCCTGGCGGCGATTAAAGAGCTATGAACGTGTGAAAATGCAATACCTAAGTGTAGGTCGACTTCAGTGTAGACATATGTACGTACAATGTAACAACAGTATTGAGGAGACCACCGTGCGTATATCCCCGGTAGGCGTTTGAATCTACCACGGAACCATTCCATGACGTTACCCATGCCTGAAGCTGTGGGGATCAAGTTGAACGGCGACGGTAGCGTTGTCTGCAGCATGTAGTCTATGTAGACCTGAAAACAAAGACATATTAACGTCTTTTATCAGAGTTATTTAGTAAGGCCGCACCGCACGTGGTGATGGGACCTGCTAGCTAGTTTGCATAGTGGGCCAATACCAGTTGGGGTTGCGAAGGAAATGTAGGAGAATCATCCGGGCCCCCGACTCGTGGTAGCAATAAGAACCGTTCGGGTTTAGTCGGCAGCACGGTTGTTAAATTGCTTAATATTTCCGAATTGCTTAATGGTTTAATTCCCTATGTCCCTGTGTATTAATAATATAATATTCCACCACTAAAATTATGATGATAGGTTCCTACGTATTTAGTCTTAAAAATTATAATTGTTATATGAAAGTAGTAATAAAATTTTGTTCCCTATTTAATATTAAGTTTACTACTGAATAAAGCAGCGGTTTTCAAAGCTCTTTAGCCATTGACAACTTAATTTGGTCGGGTTATACGCGGAGATTTAGTGTGGAAAAGTAATGAAAGCTAATTTCTCTTAAAATACAACACTTCGGAATCTGAATTTTTGGTCGCTATAACTTTTTTCGGAGCACAAATTTTTGCATAAATTTGGGAAGAAATCACAGAGTTTTTAATAGGGAAATCTTGAAATGAAAATTTTACACCGTGACTACCCAATGGCCCACCCAATGGCATGATATATCTCGTAAACTACTGAAGAACTAATTTTGAATTTTGGGCACTAATTTTATCTTGCAGGGTACTAATTTTCTATGTAGGTTTGAGGAAAGCGACAAGCTCCTCTAACTTGGAATCAACATCCAAAGTCGTGGTTCTGCTGAACGAGCGCACGAAAGTTATCATTGTTGATTTCTCGGTAAATATAAATGTTTCAGTTCTGTTTTTTTTACGCAATGAATCACATTTAAGGGTACTAATTATTTGTATACTTAGAATATCTTCAGCATGTCCCCCTTTTCGGCGCTCATGGTGGTCCTGCTGAAGGGAGCGTGACTACCGCCGGACCACCTTCAAAGTCGAGTTTCTCGAAAACTACTAAGGTACCAATTTTGTCGTTCGAGTACTAATTAGTACCAATTGGGTACTAATTATTTACTAAATATGGAAGCGATTGGCGTTGGTTTTCCTGCGGTAGTCACGGACATCCTCAAATCGCATATGGGATGCCGGGAGCCTTCGCGGAGGGCTCATTTTAAACGTGAGTTTTTTTTAATGATTTCGGCATTATACACTGTAAAAATAAAAACTGTTGCATATTATAATATGATTTCAAATCTAATGCCGGTGTCCCTTCTCGAGGGTTAACTTTAGCGCAAACGTAATGCCGGTGACCCTCCTGGAGTCAACTTGCAACATGTATGGCGGCATGGCGTACGAGCTCTATAGAAAATGGGTAGTCGACAGTGTTAAAGATTGTTGAAACTTTTACGTTTTTAGCTTTTTTTTAGGGACATCGATTGCATAGGTCGCAACTACAATTTCCTTATTGGCATACCTACAATACCCATACTCCGCACTTGGATGAAAACCTGTACCTGACCTGAACTTGGAGAAGTTGAGTAACTATAAAGTTTTATTGCTAACTTGAGACCACCCACGAGTTCGTTAACCTGGACTTTTTATGAGTACCTACTAGGTACTCAGTACATGGGCACATGCATGGCACATGGTGTAGCTCTGTAAGGCAATTTTTACCCGACTGCCCCAGAAGGAGGGTAATGTTTTTCGAGAGTATGTATATATGTATGTTTGTATGTATGTTTGTATGTATGTCTATTTCTTTGGCACGCTCTGTAGCCTAAACAGCTTGATGGATTTTAACATATGAGGTGTCGTTAGGTTCGTCTTAATAGTGGGAGTGACATAGGCTATATAATATTTGTATATTGCATCTGCAAATAGAATATAAAAAACAAAAAACCCGACTGCAAACAGAAAAGAGAAAAACAAGCATTATAATCTATAGGATTTTGGTATTGCAGGCAAACCAATTGTACAATTGTAAAGAAACTTGTTTTTGAGAATTGCTATACAATCTTGACAGGGTGATAGGCAAATGGCAAAGGCTTAGGGCCCAACGTAGATGGAACATTTAAAAAAAAGGTTAGGAGGCAGGTTGTATGGTCGACGATCTTTGATACACACGGTTACACATCAAGCTATACATTTCCAGTATAAGCTGACTTCGCATTATACGGAAATCCTATACAATGCGAGATCAGCTTATACTGAAAGTGTAGGTATAGCTTGATGTGTAGCCGTGTGTACCTTACACAGTCATATTATGTTAAAACCACCAAATACCGAGGTGTTTATTTGTTTAAAGTGTGTTTGTATTCTGACCTAGCTATAATTAACTCATTGCAATGTTGCCAAACCAGGTAAGGAAATTCTGTCGTATCCTAAAGGTGCTGATAAACTTGAGCATTCACTTGTAATGATCATTCTAGCGAATGTTACATTACAGAAAAATAAAAGGGAGCGTTTTGGCGAGCATTCTAGCAAGCATTCTAGCGAGCGTTCTAGCGAGCATTCTAGCGAAAACACAGTAAATTTACTTCGAGTTTTTTGCCGAGCCAAGCCATTCTGTCATTGCTAAGTTTTACTTTTTTTTGACGAGCATTGTATGAGCATTCGCTAGAATGATCGAGAAAATGTTCGTAGCGATGTTTGGCTTTATGCTTGGCTCTGTTCGTTGTTCAGTTCGACAAATTTAAAAACAGCGAATGCTCGATGTTCTGTTACAAGTGAATGCTCAAGTTTATCAGCACCTTAAGACCCATTAAAGGCCTCGTAGGTAAAACCCAATCAACATGGGGTACCTAAGGGTATTGAATTTACGAAGGAATTTTAAACATTCATTAGCATTTGCATGACAAGCGAGCATGTTTGCTCACTCATCATTATTGCTGACAATGTTGAGTTTTCTATAAGGTATAGTCGACCTCGTAAATGCCTTACCACCTTTGACAACCATTCTCAGTAAACTAAAACTTCACTAAGGTTGCAATTATTAAACAGTCACATAGGTCTTAAGGCCCGAGGAATTGCCAAACTTAAGTGGCAGTGGGTAGGGCACGTTGCTCGCGGAACAGATAGCTGATGGGGCTGAAAGCTTCTGGAGGGGCGACCGCGTACCGAAAAACGTAGCGTTGGAAGGCCTTCCACAAGGTGGACCGATGACCTGGTGGAATCCGCTGGATGCGGGAAGCACAGAACCGGTCGAAGTGGCGGTTCTTGGGAGAGCCTATGTCCAGCAGTGGACGTCTTTCAGCTGAAATGATGATGATGGTGATGATTGGTCTTAAAGCAAAAGTAGACCTTGACGTTATATGACGTGCAAGTGACATTTGACCGTAGTATGATAGAGCAATTACGAGGTCAATTTTATCTACAAGTAGGAATTATCCTCTTTCATAGCAAAGGTAACTGAGTTCACTTCCTAGGTGCCTTTGTACCTTTAATGTGGTTTTGCATATGCACTCACCCTATTTGCATTTACATAATATTTACAAACACTTGCGGTACATCTATTAGAGTGAACTTTACGATAGCATTTTCCCTTTTGTATAGGATTCCGTCTGCTTTTCTTCAAAACTTAGTGGAATCTTGTTGAAAATGGCGACATTACCGTAAATAGAAATACTATTAAATCACGGAAAACAGTGAAATTCTTCAGTTGACGAGTTTGTGGAGGTTCTATTATGTAATACATAATGCTAGGAATAACGTAAACTTACCTCAGTCTTCCCGAATGTCCACTCTATGTCCACGTTGTCGTTGACCCTTTGAAAAGTGTTGGACATAGTTGCTATGAGCATGTTTAGTACGACTATTACGGATATTACTTCGAAGCCTGTAATAAAATTAAAGTTGATTGAATTCTTTCAAATAAAGGTATGCGAGTATTAGTTTGTGGAAATCTTTCTTTAAATCGCAGATCGCGATGAATGTAGGTAATCCTCGTTTATATAAAGAAAGGAATGTCGGTTCTTTTTATTGAATTAGGAGCACGTAAAAGTAACGTCAACTATGATGATGGTCGGGACAAGATGAACCAACGACACAAAGCTAAAGCTAATAAGTTAGCTGAGATAAATCACATACGTTTAGGGAAGATCCGATGACTATAAATAATAACCTGGCTAGGAGGTCTACTCTCTAAGCCCAGGTACGCACGGGCGATTTTTTCCCGCGGTGGTTTTTTTTCGCACATTGGATTTTCAACGATCTGCTTAGCGCCAAGAGTTGAAAATCTTACAGTGTGTTTTTTCGACGCGCTGGGTTGCACTCTGTTGGATTATTAACACTCGGCTCAACATCAAGAGTTGAAAATCCAGTGCGCGATAAAATCCCGCCGCGATATTTTTACGTCCGTGCGTATTTAGGCTAAGTCCGTGAACGAAGATACGGGCCCGTCCGGAAGTAGTTGACCCACCAAAACAAGTGACAAATTAAATTTTTCGGACGGGCAAATACGTAGGTAGGAACAACTGTCAAATCGTGTTGTCATTCGTTCTTCGTTCGGCTCCCGAACTAATTTTATGTCGGTAAGTGACACGCATATAGAAACGCCCATAACTTCGGCCGAAACTACAGATTTCGTTAGATTGGGGGATCTAACGAAATCGTACGTAGTTTTTGCGAAGGTAGTAAAAATTCAGGGATCTTAGAAAGTTTTGATATGAAACTATTTTTGATTGTGAAACTATCTTCACTTATGATATGACTTACACCCAAAACAGAAGTATCCAATACGTTCGGTATACGCGTGTCTATTCTCAAGAAACTTTTCGAAGTTCGGATCCCGAGTGTTCTCCAACACCACGTCAGCACTTTCCAGAGGCGCCATACAGAACAAGGCCCAGAACAAAGTGTTCAAAGTATCGGTAAAGCTTGTGAACGAAGACACCTGAAAAGTTCATAATAACATATTATACAAAATTACACTTATACATTCTTCTAAGGGGTTGGCAGTGGTGGTGTTTGAACACACGTTTCATCAGTTCCTCGTATTACCATTACGGGGGTGCTAATCCGGACACTGGGCTGGTAAAAGCTACTGAAAATATCTTATTGGAAAACCTAGAAACACTGCCCGACCCGGGAGATTAACCCAGGAACCCACGACAACGAGGCGCTTTTTCAGGGATAGGTTCATTGTAACATAATTCTTTAATTTGATGTAAAGCAGTTTATTTTGATAACAAAAGCACCTCTTGAGTCATGGGAACCAATGTCAATGTTTTATAGGCAGATCATCCGGTTTTTGTTCAACAACTAATGTAAAGTAACAGTAAACGTTTCTTTGTAAGTTGCAATGATCCGTGAAATAAGCTGCAGACAATGTGAACTAATGATCGAACGCGAAAGCTCGTACCATAGAGTATAGACTTAGGTACCTACTACTGGGTTTACGGCCGTGTCGCTACCGTCACTATACGTAGTTTACAGCTCAGTAATGTGAAATGGGAGACAGGGGCTCCACTGTGCAGTCTAAGTAGTAAATCGGATGAACTTTAAACTTGAATCTACGACGTAGTAAAGAGGTCGTAAGTTCCGCTATAACGTCAATGCCTTATTTTACTACGGTTTTAGTCAGGCCAGAGATACATACAGATCTGACCTTCACCTTAGGAATACGAATAAAATGCATGAACGTTCAAACATCAACATTTTTAAATAAAAATCCCGTAAAGTTTAACTGTCTCGCTGGTTTAGAAGTAGTTACTTACGCTATGAACATTTTTATTTGGTATTAACCTACTCTGTTACCTTCTGTTTCAAAATGACATGTGTTGAAGATTGTAACGACTATTAAACTCCGTTACTGTCTCTACGGGTTAAAGTTCAATTTGATACTTACAATATTAGTCAAATAGCGTACTCTGTGCTAGGCCGCTAGCCCGCTAGGGTTTTAAGGTCAATTAGCTCGACTTGTTTCGGAGGAGCTCGTGGCTAAGTAATAACAGCCGCACGGGTCGATTCATTAGGTTAATCTACGCTTGCCGGGGTTGGTTTGTGGATGGGTGACCATCTTTACATAGTGAGACTCCTCCGTATCTCGGAGAGCACGTTAAGCCGTTGGTCCCGGCTGTCATTCGTGGATTTTTGACAGTCGTTACGGGTCGTCAGAAGCCCGAAAGTCTGACAACCAGTCTTTCCAAGGAGTATCGTATTACCCAGTTACTGGGTTGTGGAGGTCAGATAGGCAATCGCTCCATGTAAAATACTGGTATTCAGCTGCATCTGGTTAGACTGGAAGCCGACACCAACTTAGTTGAGAAAAGGCTAGGCAGATTTTTAGCTCGGCTTGTTTACCTGTACTGTCTTCATTCCGAATTCGTCTTCGTACACCATTCCATCGTAGTATTGGTAGAATCGCGCGAGGCCGGCAGTAAAAGCGCTTATAATGATTGCAAATATTAAGATGTACTTGTAAATGTCGATAGTCATTTTCCCTAACGACACCTGTAAAATAACTGTATATCTGGTGAGCTGTTCAAGTGCGCATCGATTGCTTCCATGTAGCCATGCTGGTCGAAGTAGAACTAATATAACTTGTACAATGTTACATGTTTGCATAGAGAGGGCTCTTGAAACAGTAAAGCCAAAGAAGGAGATCTAATTTGAATAAAGGTATGTTTGCAACATTTTCTAACGAGGGCATTCTTACATAGAATCAATGCGGCATTTAAATGTAAAATCAGTATACCTGCAGCGGCCCTAGATGGTAGTTCAACTGGCACAGGAACATAAGTCGGAAGAAAGCGAATATAGTCGCCAGGCAGAACGTGCCCTCGGCTAATAGAGTTGGGTCGTGCTGGTTCCAATATTTGCGTTCTGTACATTTTAAAGGTCACATTCAATATTCTATTGCAAATTAGATGTAACATACAATGCCACACACTGTAAGCTCTGCGAATTCTAAGTTCATGAGAATGTATAGGCTACTGAATTATAGTTGGTTCATCTTATCTCACGTAACTATTTGCCACTTAGAGCTAGAGCACAAGTGGCAACGATATCTACTCATACTTTGCGGTGTTTTGCCATCTAGTGGTTAAAGTAATTACGATAAGTAGTCGCTAAAGCAGTACATTCAGTAGTTTAATAGCTCTTGGGTAAGTAGGTAGCCTATAAAAATATACAGTTAAATGTTAAATAGGTTACATTTGTTCATCTGAAGTAGTTTTACTTTTAGATACCGTTTTCATAGTTTATGAAGTAGGCTAGGCTAGTACTCATTTTACCTGAACATTCCTCATCGCTTAAAGCAACATCAATGGCAGCTAGGATCCAGAAGAGGAAAGTAAATCCGAACAGCATGAGCATAATGATCTCGGTCCAGTTCCACATCTTGCTGAAGTATCGATGTGGACCTTGCATCAGGCACATCCGTAGAGCCGACCAGGCGTAGCCACAGACATACAGTATCAGGGGTGCCTCGGCACCTAACACACCGAAAAGATCACATGGATATATAAATGAACATGGATGTCGTGCTGCTTCGTCAAGGAAGATGTCAAAAATCTGTCTATTTAATTAGGTTAGCCAAATAGTAGATTGTTTACCAAGGGAGCAAACAACTATTTTTAAGGCGAGAGAAAGGATTCTAAAGTAGAATCCTGAGCGCAGCGAGGGATTCAAAGTATTTCACTAGAGCTTAAAATAGTGTTGCTCCCGAGTTGACACTCTACTTTTTATCACCATCTATGAGAAAAAAAAAGTGCGCGGTCCGACCCCCGTCAGGAACGAAGTTGTTTCTCACGTATGATTTAAAACAAAAATCGCTATCATCTTGGACTTATATTTTGACCTCACTATCGGCTTTAGCACCCTAGAAAACTATGAAAACGACACTCATGACATATAATTTGAAAATTTCCGCAGCCGCTATCTTGGATTTACATTTTGACCTCACTATCGGCTTTAGCACCATTGAAAACCATGAAAACGATACTCATGAAGAAAAATTTGAAAATTTTCAGAGCCGCCATCTTGGGTTTTCATTTTGACCCCACTATCGGCTTTAGCACCACTGAAAACCATGAAAACGACACCCATGACGAAAAAATAAGAAAAGTTTCGCAGCCGCCACCTTGGATTTTCATTTTGACCAAATTCACACTTTCTCTCGCTCTCTCTCTTGCCAGCCTATTACGTCTTGTTCATACAATGTTCGTGTTTGATCACTTTGGTGATTGGAACTTTTACTAACAATATACACATTCCAAATTCAAATCACTTTTAATCCCTAGGGATTAAAAAGTTATTTTAGTCCCTTTTTACGAAGAATAAACTAGCTCTTTTTGAAAAGATGTGAAAAAAAATACATTTAAAATAAATTGCTATAGCAGTCTATTTCATGTTAGTCTTACCATGATCATTTAGAATTTTAGATCCACGTAGCACTAGTGTTAAAATATAAGTTGATATCTACACAGCAATCTACTTCACCTATTGACTCTTCTATAAAAAGCATTAACTGTAACGGTTTCTCTGGTTTCATAATTGGTGAAATTTTTCCCGAAGGGTTAGTCAGAGGTGTATAAACCTATATAGTACACCCCTATATAGGTTTATACACCTCTGACTAACCCTTCGGGAAAAATTTGCATGATGTCACATTATGTAACGGTTTCATTTATAGCTGAGTAACAAATAAAGAAATAGTATAAGCAGAATGTGCTACACAGCAACTTAACTGTGCAGCACATTATAATGATACGTTATCAAGCCGCAACTGGGATATCGTGTGCAATTAATTGTGATAATCTTGACAAAGCATCTCATCAGCGTCATTAGAAAGTAAATCGCGAACCTGTGTTTGGAGGTCCTCGCTTCTGATTTGACTTATCTTGATTAGAAATAAAGAAGACGAGCGCAAGGAAGACGAAGTATGCGGAGACGTGTGTGATCAGCTTATTCAACGGGATCTGCCAGTGTGCTACGAGGTGATGACGCGGCGCTAACTGCAAACACACTCATTAGACACACGCTGTCATTGTATTTCGTTGTTCAGATTGAGTCTGTCTCGTTGGTAGAGCCATTGCTAAGCGCCTGGTCCTGGCTCGGGAAATTATAACCATTAGGAAATTCTCAACAAGTAGCAGCCCGAAGTCTGAATTTGTGCTCGAAATTCAAATTCAAAATATTTTATTTCACATAAACCTACATGGGTACTTATGAAACGTCAGAAGCTAGGTGCACAGTTCCAATTGGTCGTTTCCTATGGAGAAGAGCCGGCAAGAAGCTTCACGGTCACAAAATGGCTATATGCTCGCTGCTCGCTAAAAGTTTTAACATAGATAACTGGCGACAACTATCTAATTACAATTTCAGGGAATAGCTACAGGTGCGGTGTTACGTAGACATACACTTAGATAGGAGGTGACTAAGAATAAAATAGAAACTGAAGAATCATGCTCACCATGCAAACAATGAGAATAAATGGTGTTATGAGCACTCGGCTCAAAACTGTGAAAGCTTTAAAGAGTACTGGTTTGGTTCTCCAACTGTGCCAATTGCCAAGCCAGTACGACTCCAGTACCTGAGGATTAGTTATGTAAATGTTAGATCATCATTGCATCCGAAAGATATCCACTGCTGGACATAGGCCTCCTTTACGCGTCGCCATATCAATCACGAGCTGCACTTCTCGCATCCAACGGATTGCCACAACCTTCAGCAAGTCATTGGTCCACTTTGCTAGAGGTCGATGTAAAAGGAGAAAGAAAAAAAAAAATTGCGTTAAGACATGACAGAAAAACAAAACAAACACAAAAAGGAAAAAAATAGGAGAAAGTATGCGTCACATTCACGCAAAACGGCCATACCTAATAAAATACGGCCATACATACATATAATGTTGCTTAAATAATTTTATAAGTTAATCAATTTAACTATTGAATCTGTTTGATGATGAATGGAACGTCTATTTGAATTCATGTCGGTTTTGCGAGAAGATTGAGTCTGTGTAACTAATTTTAATCATTCGGTAGGTATGTACTATGTATACATTTATATATGTACTATTTACATAATGTATACCGTTTGAGTGTTAGGATGAGCGACAAATTCTTTCTGCTTATAGTCGACAGCCATTAGCAACCTCGGCAACACGAAGTGCCGACGTCCTTTACCACCCGACGTCTGTTTCAGTATAAATTCCACTTCTTCTGACGTACGACAGCATCCTATTCAGAATAGTTACAATCAGAGCATAGATCATAGTGACTTCCTAGTATCTAAAATGTTATCTTTTACAAGTTTTGATATACTTTCACTTATGTTTGAAAGATAATTTTGGACAATTTCCTCTTGGCCTTTCATGTTGAGACTTGGTGGGCCTACTCGTTCTGTTCCAATAGCAATAATTTTTATTTGGTAGTCAAGGGATGCTATATAATAGCCAATATCAAGAGGGAACCCACTTCCATCATCTCTGGGATTGGATTTCTCCTTAATGGTAAGTTTTTGTTGCACGATAAGATCGAATGGGAAAACGTAGATTGTTTTCAAAAAGATCATTTTTAATTTAAGAGTTACATTCAGTAAAAGCTCTCACCTAGGAGGTCAACGGCAAATGCGCTGACGTCATCAGCTACCTGAAGATAGGCTGCGGCCAAATGCCTGTAGGCGGCAGCATTGTCGGCCAGCTCCGAAGCCAGGCAGAACGCGGTTAGGATAGGGTCCGAAGTGACGTGCACCATGTATGCTGGGGAGGCGATGGCTCGGTACACCGACAGGCGAAAGCTGCTCTCGTGCAGCGGATCATTGTTCATATAACAATTTCTTTAAAAAAGGAATGCATTGTAATAAAAGTAACGGTATTAAAACAGTAAAGCAACATTAGGATTAGAACAGGCCGGCGGCGCGTGGGCACTGTGGATGTCACCTTGTATCTTTATCTTAGCACAATTCAAATTTAATCCTATTTTCATAGTAAAAAAATATTTATTTCTGCAATCTAAAAAGAAACTGTCAATATTTTTTTCTAAATTAAATAAAGATATTATTGGGGCTCTAACACTAACAGTAATTCTTCGAAATGGATTTCAAATTGGTTCATTATTGTTATTATCATGTTAATAGAATTCTAAAACTGCGTAATTTATAATCTAAATAGAACCCTATTTGAATCACAATTCTATTGGTTTTTAAATAAATTATCATAAGTAAAAAATATGTGAATGAGAATAACTAATTTCTGCAGAGTTATTGAAAATTTACAGATTTATGAATTAATTGCATAAACCAAATTCAAGCTAATCTAAGTCAAGTGTGGATCACTGTCAACACGTATGTTTCAAAAGATCTCACCTGCAACAAACACACATACAGCTTGCCATATGAGGACGGTTGATGGTGTGTCCTCTATCTATCAGGAGAGAGACAATCTCGTAGTGTCCCATCTGAGCTGCCAGAACCAGTGGATTCACATGTGCTGGGAAGTCTGCCGAATGCGTAGCCCCCGCGAATTCCAACCCTGGCGAGATCTTACACTGAGCCTCCAACAACACCTCTGTAAACATAAACGACCAATTTTAATAAACCTTAATGTTTATAAAAGGCAAGTGAAAGCAAGAACGAGGTTATCTTCACCCAATATTTTAATATTGTTATATCGGACAGCCTGTAACACACAGTCACCAATTTCCACATTCGGAAGCCTCAAGAGAAATTCAACCATCGCTTGAGATCTGTTTTGCACAGCTATTTGGAGCGCCGACACTCCCTGCAGAGTAAAAAGGTGTTATTTTTATTGAATATTTACGCATAACTGAACTTGAATGAAAGTAATTGGGTCTTTAACCTGAAAATTCGTGCAGTTTACATTCAGGTTTGGATCCTCTTCTATTAATTTTTGAAGTTCGTTGACGTCATCTTCTGATACGAGTCGCATGAAATCGGCTTCGTTTGGTTGAAGTTTTGGCAAGTGTATGCGTTCTTCGGCGTTAACATCAATGTCATTTCTGCTGGCCTATAAATGATAAAGTTCATTCTTATTCCGCGATTGTAGGTATAGGTACATTGTTAATTTTTTTGGTACATTGTTAATTTTTTTGTTTTTTTTTTGTTTGTTTTCTTTATTAGGGCTGGCCCTTTATTATTTTTCAAAATTAACTTAAGGACCGGTTCTAATAAAGTAGGATTTACACAACAGATTATAAAGATATGTTTTTACCGATTCCAGCTTCGCATACAACTTAGATGAACACTTGGATGGCTTCTTACAAGTTTGGTTAGAAAAGAAATCTATTTGGTATTTCGATTTGCAGACTTGAAGTGATGATTTATTTCCCACCACATTGTAACTCGTTGTGCGGGTTGCAAATGGTGGATGATAGCTGAATTTTGGTAACGAGTTCACCTTTCTTTGAGTGTGGTATTTGTTAGTATCTTGGCCTGTAGAAGTTTCGTCGTTGACCTTATGATAACCATAATCAGATTTATGCATTGTTCTGGGATGTCTATTTGATGTGGCCTTATTTTCGAATCCTGGTATGTTTGGCAGTGTTTCATTTTCAATAGAATCCGTTTTCACTGATGTTTGAGACTTGGCTCGTTTCTCCATTCGAGGCATTTTATCAAAGCAGTATAGCGGAACCAACTTATATCTCAGAATCGCAGGCTACGCGTGATCCGTACAAACCACTGTATAGTCTTTAACAAATAAATTGCCTCGTCTTACTATTTTCTAACGTTTATGGACCTTATTTTATTATCTTATAATATATATTATAAGAAATATATACTTGATATATTTCTAGGTGCAGATTTACACTTTTATTTTTATAGCCTATTTAAGTACCATACTTTGTAGCAGTTAAATAATGCATAATCTAACATAAACATTCTATCGATTTCATTTTTATTCTTGAAAGGAAGAAAGAAAACTCGACAATACTTCTGTCACTTTTTTTCCTCTGAGATCAACCGTAAACAGTGTATCTAATACATATCTAATACGGTACCTCCTTAGTACTATGCCTAATTAAGTGTCTTGTCTATGTTTAGGTAATTGTATGTATTTCCAAGGAGGTTGGTAATATATCTACTATAAGTATGTGCAATAGTACGGGAAACGACATCTATTGATACTGTTCTTATCTACCCATCTACAGCTTTATCTACATTATGTGGCTATTTTAAATGTTAGCTGTATTTTAAGCAGTGTCTAATTTTCGCTGTACATCGTGTACAGTAATGCGAAGTACGAGTAAGATCTCGTCAGAATCTGAAAGAAGACAATTTAATTAGGTTAATCTTACTGTATTATATAAGTAGGTAATACCTTTAAATGTATTTAATAGTACTTCTTATTGAACAACGCCTTAGGAATAACTGTCATGCATTGTTCGTGTCTTTTCCAATAAAATAATATTAATAAATTATAAACAATATGTTTGATAGGATTATGTTTCGATAAACTTTTCCTTTGAAACGACTTTTATCTTTTTGACATTTATTTATTCTCAATCGGATTTAATTTTGGAATGATGATATCACCGTAGAACTGGCTAGTGCCAGGTGCCAGTATATGATGACCACAGTCGCACGCCAAACCAGTATTATAAAGTCATACAATGGCCATAGTCTTATAAAGCCATTCTTGGTCAATTGTGGAGCAACGTTGTTTAATCAACTTGTTTCCGTGTTGCTGGACACATTTTACTGACGACAAAAAGTGACCAAATGTTGTTAGCAGCGTGTTTATAAGTGGCCGATCTAACACGGAAATTAAGTTGTAACTTGGTCGCTGTAATAAGCTACATTACCTGCTTATAGCTTTTCGCAGATGATGTAAAACGCTTTGATTAATAGAAACTAAAACTAATGCTTGAATGGTTTCCTTTCTAGTACCATTTTAATACGTTACGTTAGTCCGTACGTCTGCACTCAGCGCTCGGTGTGGCAACACGCCGTGTTCGAGTTCGCAACAAGTCCATCATCATCCTGAGGATGCCTCGTTGAGAGGTGAAACACGTGTCGATTTCTTTCAGGAGTTTTTTATGGCTCTTTAGAAATAGCTAAGCGGAACAAGTTACTAAATATATCCACGTCTATTGTATTTTACGTTAGTACGTAAGTTTATTTTTATTATGTAAGTTTAGTCCGAAAATCAGTGTCTTTCTGAGAGAAAATAAATATGTATTTACTTACATTCAATTTTAAAGAAACTGCAAGCCAGGGTGCGAAGAAAACCGAAAGGGAGATCGTGGCCCCTGGCAACAGGGTAACCGAAGGAACACGGGTGGGTTTTAGTCGGTAAGAGTCTGACACGCCCTCCCGCTCCGCCCAGAGTGGGAGACGTTATTTGATAAATTCCCACCCAAAAAAAGGGTGCCTAGGTTAGAAAACTTAACTCACTTACCGCTGAATAAGTCACGAGAGTGATGTTTGTAAAACCCATTGCTGTGAACGCAATTGGTTTTTGAGCTCTGAAAAAATTATTCATACATTTTACACATTTTTCAACGTGGCAATGCTGCCGTCTTCTGGAAACGTTTCCGGGTGACAGCGATGTGCACGAGTACTTCGATGCCAGTTAGTCATTTAATTTAGTACCAAGTGTAAATAGTTAGTCGTATAATAATTGTACATAAGCATTTTAATGTTAATAATAAAATAGTTTTATATGGGAATAAAAAAAAATGGTCTATTCAAATTAGGCTAAGACTCAGCACTTTTTGAACGTCAAAAGTTACAAAAGACAGCACCCAATACGACACTTCCTACATAGATAAATATAATAGGTTGTTTTGTTCTCTCATAATAAGTTAAATATCTTTTCATTAGTTCTATGGTTAATTTGACATCGAATTAAGTTTTGATTGTATTGAATATAACTGACCTCTGTATGAGGAAAAGCAGGGCGCGGCGACACCGGGGATTAGTACGGTACCAACCACTATTGTAAGCCGCTGCAGCCACATCTGCGTTCTACAGAAAATACCTCGTGTTAATCGTGTTTATTTACATGATTGAGGATGAGAGAAATACAGTTGTATTGTACCTGAATGGGACTAACACAATAGGCCGCAAAAAAAAAAAACAAAAAAAGAAAAAAAAACATCAAACGCATCAAAGTTGGGGAGTGGGGGTCGCTACGTCACAAGTGACGTCATGGCACATTTTAACTCAATGTATCGCCGTAATCTTTTGATAACGTAAAACAAGAAAAAATACGAGTTCAATATTTATTTATAATAAACTACAAGACGGACAAAAAATATTTTTTTAGTCATCATCTCCATTTACAAAAATATCTCCGATTTCAAACAAAAATGAATAATTTAAATGCTTTTCTCCCAATTTTCAATAAGGATTCCGAGAAATTTCCGAGTTGGTTCCAATAAGGTTCTTATAGGCATGAGTAGGAAATTTCACCCTACATGAGTGTGCCTCTAGGATTTACCAGACAGATTTTTCTATGAACGTCATGTTGTTAGTGCTTCAGTGGATAATATTATCACTAAGTAAGATTAACATAAGTATGTCATACGTGATTTCTTTAATCTCTAATTATTAGTGACCGACCGAAGCTTCGTTTTCGTTTTCGGCCATATTCGGCCAAAAAATCATGATTCGGCCATATTTTCGTTTTCAGCCATAAACCAGTCGAAGCTTCGACCAAGACGAAAATCAGAAGTTCCCGAATTGTCGCGCGTCATTCGGCCTACGTCGTAAAGCTCGGCAATATCATTTAATTCAATACAACAAGAAATACATGAAATTTTGTATCCTCTAATAGAATAATCGTGTTTTATTTCTTTTAAAGCCTATATTTGTTCTTTCTCTCCCTATGTGTAAAAAAAAACAATCAAGATTTCAGTGTACCTACAGCGGAAATATTAATATTTTTTCATGTCTAAATCATTTTCGTTTTTGGCTTTGTTTTCGACCAAAAATTAGACTAAAGCCGTAGCTTCTTTTTTTTCGTTTTCGCTTTTGGCTGAAAATCCAATTTCGGTCGGACACTACTTATTATACGAGGTTTGCATTATTCAATGTTTAGAATCTCTCGAATTCAAAGAGCCAATCTTGTGAATTCATCTTCAGACAGTTGTTTACATTAAAGTTATAACTAGCACAAAGATTTTTTTTTAAAGTTTGCCTTAAGTTTCAACACATTTCAAAACATCTACTTCGGTCATAATATTATTAAAAAAGAAATGGAACGAAGACTGACCAAAAGTTTATTTCATAAATAAAATAAAACGAGAACTAACCGCATGGAAAATGTCGTCCGCGTACCAACACAGCATTCCGATTTGAATTAGAGCTGAACCCAAAAACAGTTTGTTACTAATTGCCATTAGCGGTTCTAAGAGCTGAAAATGCATACAAGAGAAATATATTCCTTCTGAATTTAATATTAAGATACTGTAAAGCTTTTAGTGGCATTGTGCTTTTAGAGCGCGGCGATAATACCCTGCTAAAGGGGGTATTACCGCCGATAGAGGAGTATTAAACAGCACACTGAGCGTCTGCCAAAGTTTTTTCTCGCAAAGCGTGCAAATACTTTACCACGGTTTGTTACAATTTACTATTTCTAGGTATGCTATGAATCAAATGCGTGCAGTAATACAGACCACAATGACGAACACTACGCAGCAGATATTGACCGAGCTCAACATAATATTCACGAAGTTTGACAAGGAGAAAGCGTTTTCTAAATCGTTGCAGTATCTGGAATACCGAAAAAAACTTGGTACAATACACTAAATAGTCTTTGGAACTTTTGAAATATACTTTTTTATATCAATCACGTCTCAAAAAGTCTAAAAAAAGATACTTACGCAAGAAAATTTACGTGCTACGGTAAAACGGAAGAAATTCATAATGTGTTTTGAATGTTTGGATTCTTTGACCCATGAACACGATTTGGCCGGGTAAACATTCGTAAATGAGTATTTAAACGTGTTTCTGTAGTAAATTAACTTGGAAGTAGGTACATACTGAACTGCCAGGTTATAAATTATAGTTGGATGGGTAATTCCGTTTATAGTCTTTAAAGGCGGATGGTTGAATTATCTCAGGGCTATAAGAGCAGGGGAAGACCAACGAAACGATGAATGGCCTCTGCGATATTATCTTATCTTTCACACAAATTAAATGACGACTAATAGAGACCTTAAATAAATTCGGATAGGGCAGGAGAATGGTGATGGCTGGGTTAGCTCACGTAATAAGTCGCTGATGCAACTTGATGTCTCCCAGCACCTCCTGATAGTGGTCATTGTCTGCTGTCCCCACAGACTCCAGCCGGCGCTTTAGCAGTCGTAACAGTATACTTATATGACTCGCCATTGCAGAGAACAAGAGGTCCGTGCTGACCATTATCCAGACGCAGGTTTGACCTAGAAAACAAGCTTTGTTAATTTAATGGGCGGAGTTATTATATAAAGACTAAATAAAGGTAACTTATAGTTAATTAAAGTAACACAATGCCCAGACATTAAAAAAAAAAAACAGTAGCACTCCGGGAGTGCCGAAAGAAGTGACCACCTGAAAAAAAATCGGCACCCGCGGTAATCAACGCGTTGATGTCTTTTACTCCACGGTGTCGATAAATTTCGTTACAGTGTCGCAAAATCAATGGTTGAGTCCCATCTCAAAAATGCCTAAAGGGCCTAAAGAATTTTTCACTTAAAAAAAAATTACCAAGTTATTTTGGTAACAAACCAAATCTAAATCTTCACGTTCTTGTCCAAAACTTTTTGACCAGTGACACTTTACCAATTGCTAGTGTTTAATTCTCAGAGTAATAACTAAGTTTAATTTGGGAGGAAGAAGTGACGCAAACAAACCTTAGAAAACTATATTTAGCAAAACCTACTAACTAAAGTTCAAATACATGCACTAACTAGAGCATATCATGACTCAAGCATATTAACACCCTGAAAACAAAATAACATCTAATTTTTACCGCTGACAACTAAACGATATTTGTTTTGAGATCGTCATGCGATCGCGTTTACAACTTCATTCTTAAGAGCCCAAAGTGTACAATCAAATGTTTGAACTGGATTAATTGCTACTTTACTACGTCCGAAGATGTAGCTCTCAATGTGATAATAGGGGCCTAAAGATGATTCTATATCATCAGGGCTTTCACTCTCTATGTCAATAAAAGAAACGTTTTGTTCTAAGAAATGGTTATGGGTACTATTATTTTGATGTTTTTTGCTCCAACAATGAGATTGTAAGGCGAAAGATTCGATTAAGTTATTAAGTGCTTATTACAATGGCGGTAGGGGTCACCATCTTCGAACGAAAAGTATTCTTCATATGTGTCAAAACCATGTGGCAACATCTTGATTGAGAATGGACGTAATTATTATGGTGTTTTAAAATGCTTTAGTTCACTTTAAATTGAGAAAAGTACATAGACAGACAATGTTTTTTTTTCTTAGGAACAATATGGCGAATAAGATTTTAGAAATGATGATGGAGCATTAAAAATGTTTGATGTTGAAAAAGGCGCTTGCCAGCCAGTATAAAGTGTTTCAACCAGGTTTCAAATAACTATAGGTATGTATAATATATAGAGTTTGATAACTGTATTATATTATAAATAACTACTCCTTCACGGAAGTCAGAAGACCTAGAAATTACTTAACGGCCCTTAATTTAATGTAAATAAGACTAAAAATAAATTCATTATTTATGTATACAGTAGCTAATCTTACCTGCGAATATTTCAAAGAGATAAACGGTGACGTGCGCAAGCGTTTGGTGTTTATCAAACGGGTACCACGACGACCAGACGTAGCCAATCTTATCGTCCTTGCCTTGAATCAGGCCAAACAGATAGATGACGATCGGCGTCAAGTTATAGAACCAGACCCCGGATACGTTAATGAAGAAATACCCTGCGAAGTATATAAAAGTAAGAGCAATTTAGCCTAGTTTAATTGACATTTCTCCGGTTTTGATGTTAATTCGGCAATCTCGGCGTTCTGAGGGTTTTAAATATGGGTTTTATGAAACGTGTTTTTATAAGTGACTTACATTTGCATGACTCATATTGAGAAAGCCACCCAGGTCTTATTCTGTTCTGCGATAACAAATCTTAAAGTAACACTCACTCCAAACAATCTTGTACATGTGTCACACAAAAGCGGACCGGATTTTCATGTGTTCGCACTTCAAATAGCAAAGTAAAGAATGTTATGTTTAATGTAAACACACTTACATCGATGCGTGATGCGAAGAGCGGCGAGACTCTTATTCTTAATGAGTTGCGCTTCCTCTTCCAGCGGAGGCATCGGCCATATGCCTGCTAGCTCATTCAGTAACTGACGGAATACGTCTTTTTTGTACCACAACACAAATACTTTTGCAATACCTAACAAATGTAAAGTTACATTATTGGGATAGAAAATAGATGAAATAAAATAAAACAAAAGAAGCATGGAACAGACAGACACCTCTGTAGACACCTTTGTATGTCGTATTATGAATAGACTAAACTTCACGCTTCATTCAAATTGTGCCTAATAATATCTTTTACTCTCTCAAGATTACACTTCATCATAATAGCGAAAACCGCATCCTGTGTTGTAGTTCTCGAAAGTAGTTTGAACACAGACAGATAGCCACACTAACTCAATGTATACTTGTACATAGTTACTTACTTAAAGCACCGTACCCAAAAGTATGGAAAAGTGGAACGACATCCTCGACTCGTGGCGAATTCGCCAACGTGAGACCTATGAAGACGATTTCACTGAATACGTGGTAGCAAATGCCGCAGACGGAAGCTATGAGCATCAGCTTCTGACGTAAGTAAGCCGATCCACTTTTGGGATCCTGGAACGACAGCCCGATGCGCCGCATACAGAACGCGCTCAGAACCAGGGATTCATCAATTTCCCGTTTCGCTTGTTCTATTGTTGACTCGGACATTTTCGCTAATGACTCTTTGTCTGTGGAAGAGTCACGGATACTTTGGTTTGAATAAAACTGGGCGGCCTTAAGTAGAGTGTGAAGTTAATAAATAGTTTATTATTTTAAAGTGTTGATTGTTGGGCGTACCCGAACAGTTGGAAGTGAGTCTGACAGTTAAACGAAAGTTTGTAGAACTTAGTACGTCGATCAACTGCGACCTAGCATTTTCTTCGAAACAGTATTAAATATCGATGATGTGTACTATGAAATTTTAATGAAGCTGCTGAGACTACATTGTTTTTATGGAAATGTTAATGTATTCGATTAAAGTACAAACTGGTGTGAAGAATAGAAAATCTATCAACTAGTACCGTAATGAGATAAATCTCATAGTTTGTTGGCGTGACATGATTGGATTGAAGTAACAATTCTTCATTGTTGCGGTAACAGAATGCGTCGTTACTGACACGCAAACTTGTCGTAATTAATATCGGATATGTTCTTGCTAATGGCAGGATTGGGATGATGAACCCCGCCTCGGAATTTGATTGCATGATGTAAGGAATATTGCTATGTAAATTGCTTTACATTGCACGGGCTACATTCGTCAAGGCTTACGAACTTGAAAGCTTTATTGCTTATTCGATCTAAAAAAACATATTTCATCAATTTGCAAGAGTTGCTGTTTTAAACCTTTGTGTTACTACAGCTTAAAACCAAATTCATTTATTTTCTTCAACTTTTCCTTAATATAAAATGTTTTTTTTTGGAAAATGTATTCAGATTGTCATACCATATGCAATGAGTCACCGTAGCCGGCTAGACAGGGTAGACAGCTGTCCATACTGCCTGTCACACCGTCATGCGATGCAGGATGTAAGCGGTTCGAAACTATCAATCACCTTGCATTCATAATTTCTACAAATCAGTAACACTTCGCTTGTGTTCCGCCTGATTCGAGAAATTGTTAATAGAAATTCGGTTTTATTTAAAATAATAGAAATTGGAACCAAACAGGCGATTGCTGAAAGTTTATTTAGCAGGTTATCTTAAGTGCTGAAACAATATTTTTATTTCATCATCATCAGCCTATAATGTTCCCACTACACAGGCCTCCTCTCTGTGAGAGGGAGTGGGCCGTAATCCACCACGCGGGCCCAGTGCGAGTTGGTAGATGTCACATGTCTTCGAATTTTTGGTTCTAGGACATGCCGGTTTCCTCACGATGTTTTCCTTCACCGTTTAGAGAGCAGTGGTGATGAAATAATTTACACATTGTAAAGCGCCTGTCTGGGTTCGAACCTACGACCTACAACTCGTAAGTCGCGGTCGTTACCACTGGGCCACCACTGCTCTCGCATTTTTATTTATTTGTCGTAAAATGCAACCAAATGACTAACCTTTTCGAATACTTTAATGATTCCAAGGAACTTACACTATGTATCATAATATCCAGCTCGTAGGATTTCTCAGAATACGCAGGCCTTAACTTCTCGATTCTGTAATCTGTAAATGGTACCTAAAGTCATTTAAAACTCCATTTAAAGCTTTTCATGATTAAGGTTAAGAGGACGTTGACCATTAGCATGTGAAATTATAAGCGACGTATAAGGTTTCAGTGAGCTCAACATATTGGTTTTAGTAATGGCCGTGTTACCGAAGAGAGAAGCTCCTCAAACACGACGTTTTTGATATTGTCATGGGTTAGAAATTCCGTATGTTGTCATTTTTCGGCTATGGGCGGGCATCGACACGAATTTAGAGTGATTTAAGATTTTCCCGCTAGAGATCGCGGTGTTTCGGCAAATTTAGCACGCGGCCCGCGGTCCGTGGCGAGCTTTACAGTTCGCCACCGTTACGCGACGATTAGGCTGCGCCGGCGCATGGCGCGCCTTCCCTGAGCGCCTGCGACGACAACCACGGTGCACTTGTCATCGTACGTCGTAATGTATGGAATATTATCACGTGTTGCGAAATATATCATGAATTTGATATGAAAATTTTAATAGTTGGCTTTCTAAAACGAAAGCTGAAAATCTTAAAAAACACAAATATGTATGTAGTAGTTGAAGATACAAGATAGTGTTTAATAAAAATTCAAATTGTCGTGTTAATCTTCAAAAACATGTATGGTAAACCTGTGATCGATGGAACCCCATCTTTTATCATAAATTTACTATACTTCTTTTGAAGATTTTAAGAGAGAGAGACATCAATTTTCGGCTTTCAACGTTTTTTCAGAGCTTTACCATCTAAGAGTATTAATTATTAAATATTTGCAGAATTCACATTTAATCAAAGAGTTCTAGATACCTATAAAAATAAAATCATAACTGGAGACTTATTCATAAATAAAAATGAATACAGATCTATTTGCGAAGTAAAAGTGCTATGTATTATAGAAGTTTGAACGAACGACCCAGATCTATTGACGAGTTGATCGTCGGCAAAAACCATCTGTCGAACTCCAAATAAAAGCTGCGAAAACGAAGTGAAATAATCGAATGAAGGTGACTGAGCCGACAGATTTTAATTAGGATATAAATTATATCGACAATTGTTCACGATTACTTTGTATGACTTTTTTTTCTAAAAGTTTAATGATGAATTTGATTTTTAATCTTTTGATTTCATTGTAGTTTTGGATTGACGAACAGCTAGGTCACGAAGGTTGCTGAAAACGAATTTGAAATGTCATTTATTAGAAAATGACTTCATTCATAAACAAAAAATATTTTATGATTGTAAATCTGAAAATTCTAGGTGTCTGCGCGTGCGCTTTACTATATCTATAGATTAGTTGGAAAATCGGTTTTCTACATTGCATCTCGAATTGTTTTTCAGCAGTCCTTCTTCAGTATGTTATTTGCTTTCAAGATGTTTGTGTTGGTTTATTTAAGTATATTTGTTTAAAAATTGCAACTGCGTCTTGTTTCAGTTGCTTTGCTGAAAAAGCAGAATTTTTGTTGCAGTTTACTTTTTACAATGACATGATGGATAATATTGACTATTTGCTGATAAGTATTACGAAAAACTGCGTTATTACATAGAACATGGATATTTTATGGTTGGTGACTCATAAACATAAATTAAAACATGTATTGGTGAATTCATATCAAACTATGAATTTTAAATTATCGTTGTTGAGGTTTATGATGCAAAAATGCACTCTATAATATCCACGTGAATAGTATTTATGTATGAGGTCTAGAGTATAATTTAACGATAGGATAACATAAGTGAAAATCGCGTGTAAGAAGCACTTGCTAGGCGCACCGCGGGCCACGATCATGGCTTCCCTGACATTCGCTCTAGCTTCTAATACGATATCGTGTGGTAATGGATTAAGTGCTCACATTAGCACAATAACCCACATCATGTGCATTAAAATCATTCGGAAAATTGCTCCCATGACACCATTCATACTGATACTGTGTTTAATGGGACTACTCTATTCTACTATTGTAATTTTGAACGACATTGTGATTACGCGCATAGCGATAATGTATATGCGTAATATCAATATTGTTATTGGTTTAAATTACGATTTGATCGATTTTTGTTTCAAGGAAAATGAACGTACATGTAGATACGCATTCTTTTATAAATATTTGGCAGAAGCCAAAACACAACAAAGCAAGGGCCAATTTTTAGGTCAAAGAATTAGCATTGTTATATAACGTGGCAATGCTGCCAGCCTTTTGGCACTTTTCTCACTGACAGTGATGCGAATGAATGAATGAATGAATTTTTTGATGCCCAATGAGCTGTTCCTATCTTAATATATATAAATCTCGTGTCACAATGTTTGTCCTCAATGGACTCCTAAACCACTTAACCGATTATAATAAAATTTGCACACCATGTGCAGTTTGATCCAACTTGAGAGATAGGATAGGTAGGGTAGGTAGGGTAGGTAGGGTAGGTAGGGTAGGTAGGGTAGGTAGGGTAGGTAGGGTAGGTAGGGTAGGTAGGGTAGGTAGGGTAGGTAGGGTAGGTAGGGTAGGTAGGGTAGGTAGGGTAGGTAGGGTAGGTAGGGTAGGTAGGGTAGGTAGGGTAGGTAGGGTAGGTAGGGTAGGTAGGGTAGGTAGGGTAGGTAGGGTAGGTAGGGTAGGTAGGGTAGGTAGGGTAGGTAGGGTAGGTAGGGTAGGTAGGGTAGGTAGGGTAGGTAGGGTAGGTAGGGAAGGTAGGGTAGGTAGGGTAGGTAGGGTAGGTAGGGTAGGTAGGGTAGGTAGGGTAGGTAGGGTAGGTAGGGTAGGTAGGGTAGGTAGGGTAGGTAGGGTAGGTAGGGTAGGTAGGGTAGGTAGGGTAGGTAGGGTAGGTAGGGTAGGTAGGGTAGGTAGGGTAGGTAGGGTAGGTAGTTAAGAAAAGTACTAAGTGCTACCCGTGTGAAACCGGGGCGGGCAGCTAGTATATATATATATTTTCCTCTGTATACTTGTACATAAGTCGATTTGTTAAAAAAGTTAAAAATTGTTGACAAAGCAAGCACA
This sequence comes from Agrochola litura, assembly GCA_949152395.1. Taxonomy (NCBI): domain Eukaryota; kingdom Metazoa; phylum Arthropoda; class Insecta; order Lepidoptera; family Noctuidae; genus Agrochola; species Agrochola litura. The sequence goes on from OX424493.1 coordinate 16,310,321, forward strand.
AAATTTGCAACGTCAATCCCTATTAAGATTTTTAGTGAAATATGAATGTTATCTTGAATTACTACGTTGCTTCATGAGACAAGACTGAAGAGAAAAGCTCCTTAGGTTAACCAAGATACCGCTTTTATTACTTTGGACTCAAATTCTAGGTCAAATATTCTACCCCATTGCTTAGAGTCAGTTTCGTTTGAGCTATCTACCTCTAAATCAATTACCTTCACTTTATGCGCATCTATCAATATAATTTAACTAACCATCGATCGTTCAATGGGCTATTATTTAAATACTATCCAATAATCTGCTATTCTGATCTGCACAAAAAGTTAATAAATGCGCTCGTCATGTCAGCTTCCGAGTGATTTGTAGTTGATATGTTCCTCTTTTACTTTTCTATTTACTACTTAAGTTTTGACATGCAATACGGACTCAAATGAATAAAGCAATAAAATATTAAATTATTACAAGTTCTCATCATGTAGATAATTGTTTTCTTTTGCCGTAGAGCGCACTCATTACACGGCAGCAAAGACAAGATGTTATTTTCTTATCCGAAGCCTACGGCACTGTACGTCATTAGGAGTCGAGTAATTGAATCTTACTCAAATAAAAATAGATCAAAACATGGCATGTGCAGTATAATTTAAGATTTTCATCGCGCAGATAATGAGCGAGCCAGTGCGTATCAAAATTAACTTTCACTGCTGTACCAACTTCAGCGATGGCCTTAAATCCTCCTTTGGGAAACCGCAGGAAGTGAGATTAAAAACGGCGCCTGCGCATAAACATTTGTTTTTATTTGCAACAAAGCTATTAAGTGATAACTATGCGTTAAAAGACGCTACCATTTGTGAGTTTTTATTGCATCCAATTTTGTACGTGCATATTGAAGAAGACCTCGATTTTTAATAATAGATTTGTTATTGATTCGAAATTTTGATCGAAAAATGAAAGTTCTTTAAAATTTGTTGTCTGATTGTAGTTGTTTGAAATGTAATAATTCCAGTAATGTATTATTTGATCTATCGTAATCTTAAGTTATTACAATGCCTACGCAGCGGTAGGTTTATCTGTCCATCTGCAAAGATAGCTGCGATTACGACCAACCGTTTGTAATTTAAGAAACAGTAATATCTATCAATACTTTAATATCATTTTATTTAGTGCATGTGCTCGGGCTTTATATTTTTTGAAAGGTGGTATTATCATTTCTATTATTTCCGAAAACTGAAAATTATAAGTATAAAATTATTTAATATCTTCTTCAAAGATACACCGCATTATTTTGCAGATCGCACGTTTTGAAAAGACTTCTTTAGAAAAATTTAACTCGTGAGTAACTTCGTGCTAGTGTTATTGCTTGAATTTACTGTGACTTTGAGGTATGTGAACGAATATGATCTTAAATCTGACACGTTGCTCGGTGTGGGCAGATGTAAAACTAAAGAAAACTCGTCGAAAATAAGTTATGGTTTTCAGAGAATCCGCGTCTATTTGGTGCTGTCCCTGAAAATCACAAGTGTTTGTTGTATTGTACTTGTTTTTTTTTTCAGTGAGAATTTATCAAATAACTTCTGCTGCCCTGGGCGGAGCGGGAGGGCGTGTCAGATTCATACTGACTAAAACCCACCCGTGTTCCTTCAGTTGCCTGTATGTTGCCAGGGGCTATGGTATCCTTTTCGAACTTTCCCGTGACCCCGGCAGGCAACGGCCCTAGCGGATCCAGTCAGTTCTGCTGATATCTCTTTGAAGCGCGGGTGGAACATAACGCGCCGTCTCGACCCGGGCCTGGTCCTTATCGGACGGTGAGCTACCCATTGCTCACCGTCCGCAAGCTCGCACGGTGGCCGGGAATCGGCTTGCGATTCCTGACGGGCGTCTCCTGCGGTTGTTGTATAGTACTGGGTTTCAATTTACAGGTCGGTTAAAGTGGTATTAAACTTTTCCAACGAAATGTTGGTGTGGCTTACCATAGCCTTCGGGGACTTATGTTATTAATAATTTATTTAAACTAAGGCTAAGAGAGACCAAGCGAATGTGCGCCCAGTAGTTGTTGGTGGAAAAGACTGGCGACCGTTGGCCTGAGATTAAATCGGACCAAAACGGAGTACTTCTTTTGTGATTTTGGCAGAATATCCAGTCCTGTGCCCATATTTCTCGCCGGAACACCCTTACCGATCTGCTCCGACTTCCGGTACCTCGGGTCGCTTGTCTAAGGGGATGGCGATGTATACCGAATCGTAACTCACTGGATCAACTTAGGATGGATGAAATGGCGACTAGTCACAGCAACAACTTGCGACCCACGGATTCCCCTCAAGTTATAGGGGAAAATCTACAAGTCCGTGATAAGGCTTGTCGTACTGTATGTATCGGAATGCTGGGCCGTGAAAAAGACGGATGAAAAAGATTGCAAGCTGCGGAGATGAGAATACTGAGATGAATGTGTGGGGTACGAAAATGGATAAAGTAAGAAATGAGTATCTATGGGGAAGTTTGAAAGTGGCACCAGTGACAGAAAAGTTGAAAGGAAATCGTTTGGCTTGGTATGGGCATGTGATGAGGAGGGAGTAAATGCACGTGACTAAAAGAGTGATGAATATTCATTTTGATCGATGGAGAGGGACAGGAAAGGAAGGTCAAAGAACAGATATGGATTGTGTGAGGAATGATATGAAAGAGAAGGGAGTGAATGATAGTGTGACAGTTGACAGGGGAGAATGGAAAAAGAAAACGTGTTGCGCCGACCCCACGTAACATGGAACAAGGGCAGTAAGATGATGATGATGATGAATCATTGTTTCATGTAAAAATGTAATTTGATTACAAAATAAATGATTTAATTACCTGAAGCTATTACGTAGGTTGATAACACATTTTTCTCACGAAAGACCTGCTTTTAATAAAAATTTGAAACGTTTTTATTTTTGTCGGGGAATTTCTATTACAAGCTAGACTGCAGTATTCTGCGTAGACAACAAATGGCCTGGAGCGAAAATCCCATAAAAAACACGTTTAATAGCAAGATTAGTGATTGGCCATGGCGTTATTAATGCTCAGGTGCTCATCTCGCTGATGTAATGCCATATAGTTGTCTCTGGCAGCACCCATCCAAACTAATGACCTAGAGCTGCCTTTATTTTCAATCGAAACTACGACTTTATATGGTTCTATTTGAATGAGTCCTTGAGGGACCGGGAGCTATGGTTAGTCGCCAATAACGTTGCAGTGGTTGTATTGGATGACGAGACATTTCATCTTTATTAATCGAGATCTATCCTTGGAAACCAAGTTTACGTTCAGAGGGTGCCAAGTAAATATTTTGACGGTCAATAAAAATAGTTTCTGAAAATCTTCGTATCTCTAGTAATTTGAATATTGACGGTATTTGGAACGGCTTCAGGGGTTCTGTAAGCTGAATTATACAGTTTTTGGGGAAATAATCCAAAATCAAATAATCAAAATTTTATTTACTTCGTATATTGTTTATTAATTATCAAACTATAATGGGTAAACTTGTTACCAAAATAGGCTGCTTATTAGTTCTTTTATTTTTTTAGAGTAAAGTTGGCTTTCGTAGTTTTGTATTATAACAAAATATACCAAATGTTTGTAGTTTTGTTTCCGTTTTTTTGTTTTTATTCGTGTTACTTTTAATTCGTGTCCTGGTTTTTTTCTCTTTATTCTCCATTTTTTTTAAATATTATATATATATAATTTTTCACATAATATGGTGTTTTACTTTTCTTCCTTTAAAAAGCCAATAGACGCTCTGGCGCTTAGATTTATACGGACTGAAAACTTTATTTACAATAATAAAGTTTTGACCTTAAGAATGTTTTCACAAGAAAATCATCCAGATAGATTGGCACTGATGCCACACCCTGATGCCATTTAGAGTTCCGTTGTCCTGTCGTCTCTTTGGTGCGGGTACCTAGGTTCGAGCGCCAATGCTGGCAAATTGCAGTGTTAAGCTCGGGGCGCTTTATTGAAAATTCGATCTATCTGTTACATTGGGAAGAGTTGTGATTAGAGTTCGAAAGTGTCTCTTGCGTGCGCGCAGAACGATCTATAGTCGAGTGGCACGTCCGTCGGCAGGAGTCCGTTATCCGGCGTCAGGTTACGGCCACGTCTATATAAGACCGTGGCGTCTTCTTCACCATTTCATTCCGTTTGAGACGCTTAGTCGGCTGCGTGACTGTGTTGTCTGACGCGCCCCGTCTCCGGCCCGCAACCGCGCCGGTCTCTAGTTCTCATTTATTAGCCGGTGCGTCCGTTCAGGTCGAGTGCTCGCATAGTTCCCGGACACAGTTCAGTTTTGTGAACACTTGAACATTAATCACGTGACACAGTTGAAGAAAGTGAAGCGTGTCGCTGTACTCAGGTATTTTATATGACATTTTGTTTTTCATTTTAGTTGGTAAGAGAAAATATATTTATTCATATGCAATGATGGAATCAGAAGTGGAAAATGGGCTGAAAATGTAGTTAGTTGTTGGATCGTAAACGGTAAGTAACGGAGAGCAAAATTATACTGCTTAACATAAGTTAATTAAAGTACTCTTTGCATTATAGGTAGTTGGAAATTTTTATAATTATATGAAATATTGGATAGTTGATATTTTAACGACCGTGAATATTCAAAAATCATAAATTAGGTATTTGAACTCACTTTCACATGTGCGTGCAAAAGTATAGTTGTCGTAATGTCTGTTTTTACCGCTTGAAAACCGGCATCATTCTTCTATTATCCTAAAACGTTTAAAATTTCTGCCATGGCTCCACGCAATATAAGTAATTACAAACAAGTTAAAGAATAAATTAACAAAGTAATAAGTTACTGCTCTAAATATGATAGCTAAAACACTCGCTCATAGTAACAAAGAGAGAACTTTCTACTTTTTATAGCCCAGAGATTAGAAAAAAAAACAAAAGAAGAGCTTGTAAAGCTGATACCGATAAAATCCAAAAAACGTTGTTATGGCGAGAACACGAACCGTAACATGGAAGGCACATCATAAAATACAGAAACACACTCCTTCCGCACTTTATTACAAGACAGAAAAGCACTAAATTACTCAATTATAGGGCTGTGAAATTGACCATTCAGAATTTATAATCTTACTAGCTGCGCCCCGCGGTTTCACCCGCTTAAGTCTCGATCCTGTAAGAATATCGAGATAAAAAGTATCCTATGTGCTAATCCAGGCTATAAACTATCTGTGTACCAAATTTTATCCAAATCCGTTTAGTAGTTTTTGCGTGAAGAAGAGACAAACATACACACACACACAAACTTTCGCCTTTATAATATTAGTGTGATTTCAAACCGAAATAAGACATAATTGAGATAGTTCGAAGTTCTAACAAAATTACTGTTCTCGTGGTTGCTTCCATAAAAGAAAATAAACGCGGAAGTGCAACAGGTCCTCAACTCTTCAACATCATATCGATCATACCTTATTTTGACATTTCACGCATAAACCTAACTACGGCGAAGCACTGAGCGCGTCCAGCAATATTGTGAAATAATACCGGCAAGGTATTCGTAATAACTAAATTACATACGGACTGTCATCTATCATTTATTCGCACGGTCCTGCCGACTCGGCGACGTAACCCCATTGCACTAGGTAAACGCACGTTATTGGTACGAAGATGATAAAATGATTACCGTCATTACTGGAGAATTACGAGTAGGAGACGTCGGTCCCTTGGACCATTATGTGCACTTGTGAGATACTCGTACCCGCCTCGCCTCGGTCCACTATTGTTTTACTATTTTTTGCTAAGAACAAAATGGACTTCGTATTGGATTTCGCCTCCGACATACAGGACAAAAAGTAAAAGTCTTAAAGTAAAAGTTAATCTCAAATCTTCACTTATCTGTAGATGTCTTCCATTAGTTTATTACTCTAACTTTCTTGTGATAATATTAGTAAAAAGTATAGACAAAGATAAAGTAAAAACTGGTAAAAGAAATGAAAAACTGGATGATGCGTTGCAAAAACTATAGTTGGTATCTAGCGACCAAATTATCTTTTGTGGACGACGAGCATACTGAGTCTGAACCGGGTTCATCAATCAAGTAAAACGTTAGCTTGTGACATTAGAAGTTAATGACTCGAAACGGCGAATAAGGTATTGCAAAATATATGCACAAGAACTAAAATCAAAACAATTTTTTTTCACATTTGAAAGAGTTTGTGTACAGGATGTACACTTTAATAAAATATTTCTTTAAAAATAACTCACTTGAAGCGGTGAAGCTGTCTACGCTATAAAGAAAAAGCGGAACTGAAATACCTTCTGAAAATAATGTTTATACCAAGCTTAAAAACAAAAAGAATAAAGAATATTATTAGATCTTTGCAAGTCACTAAAATTGGATTAAATCTACGTAACTAGTAGTTTCTTTAGTTATTCTGATACAACAATTAGAAGTAATGGACGCTAGACATTCAATTAAAAACAGCAAAGCTTCAAGGATGTTTCCTTGACTCCGGAAGCACTTAACCGAAGCGTTAATACTTTAATTAAAACAAAAAAGTCCTGGCCATTTATGTACATTTCAAAAATGATAAGTAAATCATTTGGGAACAACAAAAAACTAAGTTGCATTTACATCTGCTTGTTCTAAGACTTGTTCATAAACAGGTTACACTTCAAGTCGTCTGGCACAGGATGCTCGTTATTAAAATTTAATAACACCGTCTGGGTGAACTGGCGATAATGAAAAAATATGATTTACCCACCTTTTTATTTTTAGCGATAAAGTGGAATTAGATGCTTACAAAAAAGCCTACCTCTTTGCCACGTTTAGGTATGGTGTTCTTGACCCCTGACATTGACTTTGCTCATCGCAATAGGCACACTGTTCGCACTGAATCACAGGCTCGGAGCCTTCGACACACCACTTAATGATGATGGCTGTTTTATTTGTCGTGGTCGCAAAGTGTACTCGGTGACTAACATAGGTGGTCATTATGCAAATGTCTGTTATACGAATAGATTATAGAACTTGATGAGTTAGACCAGAGATTCCCAACCGGTGGGGCGCACCCACTTCGGGGGACAGAGTGACCAATGGGGGGGCGCGGCGGCTCTAATACTTATTAAATTTTATGTTCTGATTTTCAAAACCCGAATGTTTCATAATTTGTAGGTAGGTACTGTAAAATGAGCTTCAGCTTTTCTGCATAAGTCAACAAAATAAGTTTTCCTACTTTAATATGAATGCACTCAAGAAAACCAAACCTATCCGAGGCGGCGTGCTACAATTTTCGAGCTCACTTTGCTCGCTCTTCCATTCTAGATTCTCTTGATCCTTCAACTTTTCTGTGAAAGTCGACAAAGTAACTCCTTTTTCTGTATCAATGGTCAAAAGAAAATCTAACCTATTCAAGGGGGTGCAAACATTTTCGACCTCAGTTTCGCTCGCTTTACATTTTATGCTTTTCCGCTTATCTCGAAAAAGTAACTCAGGGGCGTAGTGATTTAAAAAGAAAGTTAGGGGGCGCGTATGTTGTTGTTATGGTTGGAACCCCTGAGTTAGACAGTAAAATAAATAAAGAAAATTGCGAAGATGTTTATCGTTTGCAAAGTTCTGTTAAATTCATTTAAAAATGTAATTTGGCATTCATATTAAAAACAGAAGTCAATTTCGTGATTAGAAAACCTAAGAGGCTTAACTTGACAGGTTTAATAAAATAAAGCTTACTGTTACAAAAACTCATAAGCGAGCAACGGCCCGAGCAGATAGTGACGTAGATATGAATATGGTAGCAAAAAACGCGAGTATGATAACCGCATGCGTGGGCACACAACCAGTTGGTCGGTTTTTTGCGAGCAAGTGCAAGCGGCCTTGACCGGGTGCGCGCGCGACGCCCAAAACGCCGATCGGCCCACTTAAGACCATACATTATGCTCATTACATATTAGATATGACTAAAATTATACCAATTTGTTGGTTTAGCTTAATAGTGTTTTAAGTATAGGAACTGAGACCGTAGGCGTGAAAATGAGTTTCCAATTGAAATTGTAGCATATTTAAGGCAATTTTTCACTATCGAACTAAGTGTGCAAAGAACTGCCGGGGTTGCGGGAAAGGCCGAAAGGGATACCGTGGCAACATGGCAACTGAAGGAAACCGGGTGGGTTTTAGTCAGTAAGAGTCTGACACGCCCTCCCGCTCCACCCAGAGCGGGAGAAGTTATTTGATAATTTCACAACCACAAAAAAAAAAGTGTGCAAACAAAGTTTATCTTTCGTATATATATTTTTTGTGAAGAAGTGTTTCGTATGCCTATGCATTATGTTACTTCGTAGCTTCTACCACTGTTTAATATCACTATAACAACATGTAAAAGTAGAACAAATAATTCATTTTCACATTTGAATGACATTATGGTTTCATTCATTTTATCCTATTGAAAACTCAAGACCGTATGGAGCCACCATTGGTTTGGCAAGGTATATGTCCGTTGTTTTTTCCGTACCAATTACAAGTGTCTGCTCAGAAGATTAATCACATGGTTGTTTTGTTTATATCATTGGTGATTGATCGATCGTCTATAACAGGTACTGGTCAATGGGTTTAGTGGTTTTGGATATATCCATACATGTACTGATGGCAGGACTTTTGACTGTCAGATGTAGCTGAGTAGTAGGATTTAAAATTTCCTTGACAAATTTTAAATATAATAAACAAATGTATACATATTATGTACAAGTATATAAAGGAAAAAATAAAAAAAAGGGAAGAGCTCATTGGGCATCAAAAATTCGTCCGCATCGCTGTCAGTAGTAAAAGTGCCCAAAAGGCTGGCAGCGTTGCCACGTTGGATGGCAATGCTGATTCTTCCACTAGGTTGAAGTTATACAGGTTAAAACGTGAAATTTAAGAACGCGACCTCCACATAAGCTTGTACCCAAAAGGACATGTCCTAAAATGGTTTTTTATTATTCAATAATTCTAATCAGGATAAGTTAAATATATTTGAATAGACATCCCAAAAACTAGTGGTTCTAACTATATCATAAATTTTTAAAGACCTCCAATTTTGAGAAAAATCTTTTTTATTTTAGTAAGAATTTACTCCTAAAACGAACAAACCTTTCTAATTATCTATGAACTGAAAATTAACATATAATTCTTATTATATCTAAGTATTTACATTATTTAAAAACGATCAGACTTAAAATAATAATATGTACAAGCATATAAAAAGGGCGGGGAAATGATCATAGGGCATCAAAAAACTCGTCCATATCGCTGTCAATAGGAAAAGTGCCCAAAAGGCTGGCAGCATTGCCACGTTGTATGGCAATGCTGATTCTTTGACCAAAGAATAGGCCAGCCCTCTGGTCACGTGAAGAGTCGACCAGCCGCTTGGCGATGTCTTGAAAAACAAGGTGGGCACTCGGACCCCATGGCCCTAGTGTTTCAACCCCAAACGGCTCAAACATATAATTCCCAATAAGATTGGAGTATTTGCGCCGTTTGAGGTTTTCCGCACCTGCAGCAGCAGCCCCAGCACAGCTCGCCGTGCTAGGAAGATGGGATGGCGCAAGGGTGTCGACACACGTTGCATCCCACACCAAAGGCCTACCTACCTTCCAAGGCATTATGGTCATTCCGTCTGGTCTCTTCCCATCGTCGCGTGCCAAGCCATTGGGTTCTAAAACAGCTGGCACTCCGGCGGTGACAAGAGCACGACGGATGATGTCATTGATGCTGGCGTGCCGTGCTATCCGGCCTGCGCTCTTACTGCAGGATAGGCCATGGTGTCCGAGAGAGTCGACACCTTCACCGCATTGGCAGCGATGTGGAGCCACACAAGGAGCACCCAGACGCAGACAGGTAGCGAGCCGGAAGGTGGTATCACCCAGCATAGTGCCTATGTTGGGTGACGGTAGCGCCTGAAGCCAGAGGCCCGACTCCCACTCACCTACAGCCAGCAGGCGGGCACGCTCAGCAGTATTGGTGGACGTATTAATAAGATTGTTCCGTACCAACCTGCAGAGCGGCTCATCCCACTGCCTCTGGGAAGAGCAAAATTGACACATGTTACTGTTATTACTGTCAATTCCTTGACAGTAATGACAGTACTATGTGTCAATTTATGTCATATTGACATATTCAAATAGTAAACTTGTCAAAATTGACATATGTTACTGTCATCACTGTCGATTGATTGACAGTAATGACAGAACCATGTGTCAATTTATATCTTATTTGTCATAGTTGCCATCAACAAATAAAATATTTGTACTTTAAATAGTTTATAATTTTTCTCATAAATGGAGGGGTCTAAAAATATTATTTCAGTGGTTCCTAGTTCCATATTTTGTCGTTTCTATTTAGATGTAGTTTGATGCTGATTAGATTTTTCTCGGAATAAAAAACCAACGTCCTTTGATAAGAAGCTTCTGTTTATTTATATTAACTTACCAACTAAACACATACACAGAATTAACCCAAAGTCTCTGTCATAATGTAGATCTCGCATGTATCTAAATTACAGGAAAGCACGACACTATCAATTAGCATACTAGAAACACACAAACACAAACCGCTCAACGCGCCTAAAAAAGTTTAAAAACATCAAATAATAAAATAACAATAAAACAATTTCAAATAACAATAAAACAATTTCAAATAATAATAAAACATTTTCAAATAATAATAATAAAACAATTAAAATAATTTTGAATATGTTACGCTATAACTTACAAAAGCTGGGATTGTTATCATGATCATCATTCTCTTGTTCTCATCCCAATTTATTTGAGATCGGCGCAGCTGGCATTCTTCTTCTAAACTTCTCTATCAGTCGCCATATCAGTAGTCAACCCCTTTCTAGTCACATCATTTTTCACAGTTCATCCATCGTTTCTTTGGTCTTCCTCTGGGCTACTCTTATAGCCATCCATATTCAAATTCAAAAGTTTCCTAGCTAAATTTTCCTCATTCTTTCCCATGCCTGATGATGGTGATGCATACCTGATAAATAATTTCCAAACAACTTTTCAACCACTGTCAGACTTCCTATTAAATACTCATTTCTTATTCCATACCAAAAAAGTTTGTATTCTATTTAAAAAAAAAAGTATTAGAATTCAAAATTCAAAATCCAGAAAAGGCAATGAAACGTGTAATACAGTAAGTTCTTACTGTTTTACGCATTTCTGTGACATATTGTTTCAAACGGTAAAAGAAGTAATACTAAATTTTCCACATAAAACCATGCAAGAGAAGTGTGGGTTAAGTGTCACCGTTACTCATAAACTGCAAAGCGATTCTGATGCTGTTAGATACGATGGTAAAAGCAAAGTATAATGTCTGTTCAATAAATCGATGGCGTTTGGTATAAAGCAGTACGTGCATAATCTCCAGACGTACCTGCGCAGAGGTCAGCCATTTCCCCCCCAAGGGGGTAATGTTGTTGTATGTATGTACAAGTTTATTGTCAAGGCAGGCTATTGGTGTCACATGCGATTTCTAAATTGGCGTTCCGAGCTGATGTAAGGTGTAAATTATAGGCATTATGTATTATGCATGTTAGGTAGCGACGCTTCGTGGAACAACGGCTCATATTTGCATGATGGCGATGTCAGAACAAAAAGCATGCATTATAAGGAAAGGGTCTTGAAATACATGCGCATACATCGCTTCTGTGCGTGAAGAAAGTTTTGTAGTTTCAGTTTTTACTTTAACTTGTACATTTTGAGTGTTCAACTTCTTCTTTTGGTAACACGCAGTCGTAGTGGTTATTCAGGTGTCAATTTCGCCTGGAACGCAACTTGAACATGGGTTCCGTGGATGTAATTGCGTCGGCATGCACCGTGCAGGCGTACATAAGGCCCCACTACTTTCCCCCGACCTAGTGCCCTCCTGCCGCCCAGCCGACCCACAATCTTACAATTCCGTAATGTTTCACATTTTATTTGAGATTTGCTGTGGCTCATTACACGTCACTTTTACAGTTACAACTAATAACAGCAGTATTCTACGATTGTCCAGTCTGACGTACATACCTGCGGTAATTGATGATAAAGGCGTGTTGTGTGGTCGCGTATGTCACGATTTTGTAAAAGGATTGAGAGAAACTAAAAAAATATTAAGACATGGTCTGTCATTTTAGTAAAAATGAGAGATTGATTGATTAAGCACTTGATACGTAGAGCGTAACAATCCATCATTCATCAATCAGTATCAAAACGGTTTTGACTTTTGCGGTAAAATTGTTGCGAATATTTTATGGATGAGTCAAAAGGATTTATTATTTAATAAGTTAAAAAAGTGCGGTTCATCAATCTGTGCGCGGTGTTCGTGCAGAACATCGGCGCACGACACCTCACGTGCGCGCATCCGCGCCGAATGTTCTCTAACACCCGTGTAATTCAATCGCGCCTTATGATCGCATATGAAAAAGAATATTATTCCTACCACTCAAAAAACCTCCTAGGTAATCGCCGTTCGTGATTGCTGAGAGCATGTAACTTTGTCTGCAGCAATTTATTTATCCGTTTTCACAAAGTACCGAGCCATTATCTTGCTACCATAAAATGAGAAAGAAATGCTAAAAATATTTTTATTGAAATTGAAATGTTACGCCAAATTGCATTATAATTTATAATCATAGTCTATTTGAATCTTTAAATTGAGAAATGTTTTACAATTACAGGCTACGTATTCTAATAACGACAAATTGGATGAATAAGCAGGTGGAGAAAATCGAGTTGAAGAACTCCTTTTAGTTAACCACGCCGCCATCTAGTTTTTATAACGTTAAAAAAAACAGAATAGGGCAGACGGGGCGATCTCTCATTTGATTAAACATATATGGTGTCTAATGATAAACGCATCTGAAGTGCACCGGTACCAGTAAGTCCGATAAAAAACTTGAAACGAGATTACTTTGATAATGCTGACGTATGCATGGTGAAGTTTATTTTTGTGGCTTGCTATCAACACGTGTGCTAAGAGCGACGCGGGGACATTATCGTATGCATCTCATTCTAAGCGCGGCCGCCACGGAACAGTTAGACGAAATTTTTCACATTCCACAGTATTCGTTTGTCGAATGACACGAGTGTTTAGCGAGTGTGGGCGTGTCGTTCTAAATAGAACATGAGGTACCTAATACGAATCTTATGCTTTAGGTTGAACCGTGAATTGAAATGATACCTTCATTGGAATCCTTACTTCCTCACGTAGTTCAAAGTACTCGAAACAAGGTCTAGTTCCACTAATACAGTCAGTTCATTTATGTAAGTAGTTCGCTGCATTCCGAACTCTATAAACTGTCTTGAATAGATAATGCTGTGAGCGTTGGCGGCACTGAGAAATGTAATAAGGAAAGTCGTTGCTGATTTATTTACGGCTAACTTTAACAATGCGAATTTTTGCAATAGACGGGTTTGTTAATCAAAAGCAATTTAAGTATTCAGACTTTTTCTAGGTCCATTTGAAAAGCTGCACGGTTGAAATCCAATTCGAATGTTCTGCCGATATGTTGAAACATGACTGATGTGTAGTATCTTTAAAAGGTATAGTGGATTAGGCTATGAGATGTCCCGGGCGGTACGAAACACGAGAGTCGCGGGGACCCGGCGTCGTTGAACCGCGGCCCACTAAAGTGATGAACAAGGGAGAAAGTGCACACGCCACGAATATGCGTTCATGCCCGGTTGCTTGAACTAATAAAATTTATTAACCTATTCGATTTCGTGACCTCAATGTATTTTGCTGCACAAGAGATAGCAGATTGATAGGTTTTTGATAGCAAGAGAAATGCTAATGGCACGGTTGACTGGTGATACATAAAGCTTGATTTATGTTGGATGGATTATATGGCTTGCGTATTTTCTCTGTTAAGTGGGGTAGTGTGACGGTCACATGGCGGCCGGCTGCCGGTGGTGGTTAGTGGTGCGTGTCATCTTGGGAAGCATGCCGGCGGGGTCCGGTGGCGGCCTGCTTCCACAGCCACGGCACACGACAACAGCCGGCGCTCGACCGTGACCACTGGTCACTCGTTACTCACCAACATATGACTAGTACAAATTGCTACTGCATATTTCCGAGAAACTCTCAAGCCATCACCGGTCTAGTAGTCAAGCGCGGCTGCCGAGCGGATGGTCATGGGTTAGTCCCAGGATGAAGTGTAAGGTTTTTCTGTCTAGGAATTCCTAGTTGCGAACTAAGGGGAATTATGCTCACAAAAGGGCCAATATGCTCAACTTTACAATTTGTGATCTTTTATTATTATCAGCAAACTTCATGTGTTGTAAAAATTTCCTTTATCCCTAATTCACTTATTCAAATTATGATCGATAATGTTTCAATGTATTCCTCGTAAAGTCAATTTATGACAGAATGCAGAAAAAGTTACTACAAAATACTATAAAGTTGTATTATGCAGTGAGAAATCCCATAAATCTTAAAGATAACGTAAATTCCGAAGCTTGCTCGAGTTTAAACACCGATATAAATGATTGTGCTGCGCTATCGGTTCGTAGCCATTAAGGCCGCCTCACATATCACTCTGAATAACTAATTAATTATCTCTAAATAGAGATGTTGAGTGATAATATCGAGCTCCCTTAACGAGATCATTATGAACACTTTATAATAAAACGGTCAAGTTAGTAAACGTGTATTGTTATCTAGCTTCAGATCATGACCGATGTAGTCTTTTCTTAACCATGTTGGGGTGGCAAGTGTAACTAGATCCGTGTGAATATTGATATCACATAGGGCACCTGTCGTGTGACCTCTTGTAGGAAATACTTGGAACACGCTAGCTCCCTGCGTGCTAGTGATTTCAGACCATTGGGTTCAGATCTCCCTGTGATATTTTCCACAGTCATAATTTAGAGCACATGGGCACTATACTTCATTTGAAATAAGATTAGACATTTAAACAAACTTTTATTACAGTCCCTTCAACCGATTTTAACTTCTATACCGTAGGCATAAGGATGACATTAAAAGCAAAAAAAAGTGGTTACAATACCAACTGTTTACTGCAGCTGCCACCAACGCAATAGAAGTCAAAATCAATACAATATCAATACATGGAACAGCATATCTACCTATTATTATGATTTGAAAATAGTACTTTCCAAGTTTGGAGCTAGCAAACTTGTTGCTTGAAGCGGGTCTTTAACCACTAGCTTACTAGCACTCCAAGTGATAGCCCATAGCTCAATGAATAATAGCTTAATGTTCACTCGAGCAAAACATAACTGCGGTAAACTCTATTTACCTTTAGGTAGGTTAAAGCAATTTCTACCACGAGGACCTAAAATGTCCAGCAGTTATCATCTCTCAAATCTGCCCACAAAATGAATGTTCAAAACATTTATTCGACAAAACAGTAGTCGCTATGCCTGTCACATTACATTATGATAATTAAGTGACAACACACGGAAGGCGGCACGACGCATTGTGTCGGATTATGGACATTTATATTATCATTATCACTTACTGACATTATGACTGGCTTGTTGGTTTAGCGGTTGCAAGCGCTATTTCAGAGTAATGGGGTCTGGTTTCGATTCGTAAGTTGGACAAACTGTTATTGGATTCTTCTGTCACAAAATTCTCAGTAACAGTCCGTTGTGTGGATTTGTATATAGTTAGTGGCAAAAGAAACCTACTCTGGGCCCGCATGTAGGATAACGACTTACGGGTCTCACAGAGAGGAGGCCTGAATTCCAGTAGCAGGAACAATAGATGCTAATTATGTAATGGTCCCCATTACATGAGACTTAACCTAAATGGACCATGTCTCATATGTTGGAGTGCCCAAAGTGCCCATACACCTGTACTTCTGAGGACTTAAAAACGCCACTGATGCCGCGATTGGCATGGCCACATACTGGGCCCAACTCATCTAACATGATATCTACAATATTTTTACCTTTGCCATCGACTCCAAGTCCGGCCGTCGAGACAAACCCTCTTGACACTTGTCAGTTTCATACTAACGAATATGTTTTTTGCGAATTTGATCCTGGCCGAACTGTGACTGGAGAAATGTGTGTGTGTATATTTCTACCGCATACCATTAAACCGTAATTCCCCTTCATTGAATACAGGCGTAATGTTATGGTGATGTTATGATTATAACATCATAATCAGATGATGACGTAACAGATCGTTGCCGTGTTGATTCTGTTTGTGATGCAAATGAAGTGGAACGCTCCAGTGACTCCGGTCGGTCGGATCTGTGATCGACTGACGCTGAGACGTGATGCGATCATAGATAACTTTGATTGTTTTGATTTATATCGTGTGTAAAGAGTCCCGATGTTGCTGTGTGGACTTATGATAGGATTATCCCCTGACGAATTTTCAAGAAATGCTTAAATGTGTTAATGCTCGTTTTGTTCGTATCTATGTGGGGAATTGGCAGTGTCGTTGCAAGAGGCAGAATTGAAAAAATATTTTCTAAGTAACTGAACTGCAATATGATGCTGGATTGGCTTTATTACCTAGGAATTTAACAGAAGAGAAGATTCAGATATTGTTTTCTAAAAGGCTGAATAATTCAATAGGGATTTTTATCAGACTGCCTTTTATAGTAAGTTTATTACATTCGTAACCTGCTCGAGTTACTTAGAGCCCCACGTACGTTGGCGGACGCATAATTTTCCGCAGGGTTGAATGATCGCGAGAACATGTATAGGCGGAAATAACGATATAAATCGATAGAGTTATTGCATGTTTGGAACAACTAAATAGATATACAGCTCTCGTAAAATATGAAGTAAAATGTGTCTCTCGGACTAAAGGTAAATAAATCAAAGTGCATATCACAAGGGATAGAATCATTAAGTTTCCTTCCTCGTAATCTCAGTAGGTATGCGGTCGTATTCGAAGCCGCACTTATTATTTTTTATTACATAATAATTGTGGGGACGTCGTCGTTCTAGTCGGTCGGTGACTCCCGCCCCCCGGGCCCCGCAGTTCCCAATACCTGCCCCCCGCGCGCCTCCGATCGGGATCGCTTCGCCGCTCCCGCTTCTGGTTCGCTGAGAAAACAATGCGATAACATTATCCACGCTGTCAACGATCGCTGTCAACGACCAAATAAGTCACGTCGCCTTGCGATTGTTTGATAATTTCTATACCGGACTGTACCACTCTATGACAAAGTCAGACACGACACTTTCTACCTTCTAATAGGAGGAAATCGCAGTTAAAATGATATGATCAAAAGAAAGTTCTATTACTGATGATGACCCAAAAGAGAAAATGTGTCGATTAGTGTCGCATTAGTTGAATCTAGTTAATTTACTTTATTAGGGATTCTAAAGATGACATTATTAAACTTGACATCATTATTCATAGATATTTTTTTTTTTTTAAACTGTCGTAGACTGCGTGCTACGAAATCTAAAATCGCTACGACTTCGCGTCAATACAAAAGACATCAACGCGTTCAGTTTACTTCGGACATTTTAAAACTTCATTACACTTTTGTAAAAAAACATTTTCCTGTGAATCTACATTACCATATCTATTTAGATTAACCTCATATTTCTCAGAAACAATGTAAAATAACTTTCCCAGCGCACTTTAAAAAGCTATTATTGGAAAAGAACACCCATTTTAATCAAAACACAATAAGTAAAGGTCAATTTGAGAACCGTTATTTTAGATGTATTGTAAAAAAGTCGGTTAAATGGTAAGTACCACTTTTTATAATGACATAACTAACCGATCGCATTGCGATACAGACACACAAGGAAAAGAAAATAATTGTATTAACCTACTACAAAACACTTTTGTTATATCGGTACTCGTTGGCCTCTAATTTGTAATTATAGGCGTAAAATTTGGTATAATGGCGTATCGGACTGTGTCGGTCGTCAGTTGTTTGCGAAAAGAATGTTAACGGGTCTGCTTGGCTTCCATGTCGGAGGTACGGTCAACCGCAGTCAGAAGTAACACTTGAACAACTAGAACCGCACTTGAAGTTACAACATAAAGGCGATGTCAATGTCAAATTGTTGATATGTGCGTCTTCTTGACAGTCCGTCCGCGCGTCCTAGGCAAAGGCGCGGCGGCGGAGATGCTAGATAGCGCCACAAAGAGTGACCGAGCGATGTGATCGTATTATATTATACTGATACAGAGATAGTGCGCACAGTCGGTAACAGACCGCGTTCTTACATGCATTTATGCAATACGTTCAACAGTTGAACTTGACAGATGACCGGATGACATGTAGATAAATGTTATGACACTTGCTCGCTTTTTTATTGCGACATGTTCTGACTTACTGTAACTATTTATTAACTATGTACAGTAAAAATATGTTCATACTGTCCCTCGGCAAACCTCGTGTTTCGTCAGTCGTCGGATTTCTATAAGTTGCTCAGTGCACTTGGTGCAGACCGGACGCTCTCAATCGACTTGGAAGTATATAGAGTTGTTAATAATCTTTTAACTTAATGTAATTTATTTAAAAAATAGTAGCAAAGCTGCTAAAGTCACAGGCACGACAGATAGGAAAATCAGCTCTATATAGTTCACACGAAAATCAAAACAAAACAACAATAAAGTACTTAGTTCTGAATTTAACAAGATAAATCTAATAATTGATGGACATAGAAATTAGCTTTCGTTTGTATTTGGAAATGCGATGATTCCCGAGGAACATTAAGAAAATAGAATAGTAGAAGTAACACACAGCTAAGCACTTGTTAGATTTCAGGCATTAATTACCACAGCACTACACTAACAAAACTTTATCGCGCACAAAAATATATTTCTCAATCAGAATATTTTAAGCCGGCATAGCCCGGAGGTTGGAATAAATCAATAATATACAAATAACTTAAAACATTTATTCGTATTTACAACTATTTCAAAAATTAGTTAATGGACAAAATGCCTAATATTGAAACAGTCATAAAGTTCTTTTATAACATAAACAAAATCACTTAATAGTCTCAAATGGTAACTTAAAGCAGTGAGTGACATTAGCATTCTGAGAGCGACGTAACTGTTCATAATGTCATATAAATGTGGTTTATTCACAGATTCTATCGCAACCACATCGATACAGTTATGTTTTTCCATTTGCACGTTCTAATATGTTACATTCCGTAATCAAGCAATCTTCTTCACACCTGCGTAGGAATGAACTTTTATTCTTTTGCATACAATGTGTTGATAGTTTTCAAGATTAAAAAGTCTCTTCATATACATATCTTAGCGTCTCTTGGCGGATGTGTTGGATGTGCATTGCAGTAAGTTATGAAGCTATTGTTTGCCATATTATCCTTACCATTAACTTTCCTTGATACGGCTGACTATGTGGATGTTGAGAGGCAATGGAATGGGCTAAAATTAGAAGCCATTAGCATTATTCTGCAATTACCAAGGATCATTTGCTGCGGCAATGTACGGGAGAGTATTCTATAGATTACGTTTACAGTCCGTTAATTATGACGACGGAACTACGGCCACAATAGCTCTGTATAGTTACTTCTAATTAACAATTTTCGGAATACCTTAAAATTAACGACCTAAGTCCAATATTACAATATTCCCAGCGTGCAGTAGCAACTAAAATGAAAAAGTAAAACGCAATAGTGCTCTCAAGATAGAACAATGCCCATAACTTTAAGTAGGCAACATCTACCATATCTAATTATGTTTAACTAATGTTGCTTTATTATTCAGTTTAAATGATGTGTAATTGTACGGTATTTACGTACATTTACACCGGTTTATAGGTGAATTTCCCATGGATTAGCGCCGCAATGATGCAGTTGCAATGTCTTCTAAGTGCGGGAATAACTAAATACAGTTAGCGGATAGAATCGCACGTTTTTTTATTACCAGAAAACACAAAAAAGTTTGTGAAACAACCGTTGTTTTCCAGCAAAACTAGGGTTGACGATTCGTGAATGAAATTGATTTGGTTGAAGCATATTTTAACATTGGAAATTAAGTACCGTTTTGCCCTAGGTCTAGATACTGCCATAGTGAAATATAGACACAAAGATGTAAAAGATATAAAAATAAAGTTAAAAGTAAATAAAGTTATTACGTAATCAGTCTAAGAGGATGTAAGGGCACACCCAAACATACAAACTTATTGTATCGGCTTATCATAGATTCAGGAACTATGTGATGCGTCTTATTTACATAAGATTTCCAATTATGAAAGAAAGATTTCGTCAGATAATTTCAGATATTAATTTTAATATAATATGAACGAATGGTCTTTATCAAACATTACCTTCCATAGTAAGGACTATGACAGATTTAGTAATAATTTCAGTGTAATATAGGTGCATAAATCATTCGATGAGCAGGTGCATAAAATGAAACGTTTCTGCATATATATTTTTATCTAAAACCTACTCTTATAAATCTTGTATAATAATAATCATGAATAAAGCACATATTTTATTTTATTGACTGCTTCATATTAATTTACATTTTATTTTCTACCTGGCACGGATTCACTAAGTGGACTTATTAACCTAACTTTATAATATTATAAATGCTAAAGTGAGTTTGTTTATTTGTTACTCTTTCGCGCTAAAACGCCTGAACGGATTTGGATGAAATTTGGCACATGAGTAGACCGGGACCTGGATTAGGATATAAGATAATTTCATCCCGATATCCCCGCGGGATCGAGACTTATGCGCGTGAAACCGCGGGGCGCAGCTACTACTTAATATAAAATTCAAACGTGACTTTTATGTGCCTAATTGAAATAAATTATTTGACTTTGGTTTTATAAAGCTGCTGCTGCATTTAACTGCCCCGTTGGTCTCGTGGTTACCTCGAAAGCACGTTAAGCCGTTGGCCCTGCGCCTGATCTCTCTCCGGTCATGTCGGATTGCCGTCCCATCGGACTATGAGAGTGAGGGAACAGAGAGTGCGCCTGTGTCTGCGCACACACTTGTGCACTATAATGTATCCCTCGCCGAAGGCTGGTCTCCGCTGTGATGGGTCGCCATAGCCGAAATTCGGTTTGGAGGACTGTAGTATTAAGCAGCAAATTAAATGTTTTATGAACGTAAAGTCCCTAATTCCCTACGTGATCGAATAGATCCTCAGGAGAACCAAGGTAACCGACATAGCCCGAAGAATTGAAAAACTTAAGTGGCAATGGGCATTGCTCGCAGAACGGATGGCCGATGGGGTCGAAATGTTCTGGAGTGGCGACCACGTACCGGAAGACGTAGCGTTAGAAGGCCTCCCACAAGATGGACCGATGACCTTGTGAAGGCCGCAGGAATTCACTGGATGCGGAAAGCACAGAATCGATCGAAGTGGCGGTGCTTGGGGGAGGCCTATGTCCAGCAGTTTACGTCTTTTTGAAAAAGTTAAGAAAAGATATAAGAAAGAAAATATAATATATAAATAATCTCATTAACAGATTATGACATTATATTAATAAACATTAAACATTACAGCATTCGATGGCAAAAACATGGGTGCAAGCTACAAGTAAAATAAAATGGCGTCATAACTTATGCAATGCCCTATGTTGTATGTGCTATATAAGGCGGGCCCGGTCTCGTCTAGCAATTATACATGATGCGTAACTGACGTAACGTAGACCGGTCGCCAGCGGCTTATTAATAGCGCCGGTTGTGTGTCATAAAAATGTAGCATTATACTACACACCGAGATATTTAAGTGCCAGTGTGACGATCTATGAGCATTTATGTAGGATGGATTTTTAATATGTGCTCTACTATGTTCCGATCCACCAGATTAAGCTACGCTTTCCGAGGTTGGTCCGTGGATGGGTGACCATCTTTACATACCGAGACTCCTCCGTGCTTCGGAAAGTACGTTAAACCCAAGGGTTAACGTATTTTCCGAAGCACGGAGGAGTACCAACGTTCCGGCTGTCATTCGTGGATCTTTGACAGTTGTTACGGGTAGTCAGAAGCCCGAAAGTCTGACAAGTGACAAGTCTTACTCGTACCAAGGGGTATGGTACCCAGGTACTGGGTTGTGGAGGTCTATCTGACCTCCATGAGCAGTCGCTCCATGTAAAATACTGGTATTCAGCTGCATCCGGTTAGACTGGAAGCCGACCCCGACATAGTTGGGAAAAGGCTTGGCAGATTGCTCTACTATGTTCCGAATGAAAAATGTTTCAGAGGATATCCTGCAAAATAGTTTGGTATTTGAAAAATTTATAGATTTTGTTAGTTTTCTTTAAGTTAGGAAAAGAACCTTGAACGATATTTTAACATTAACAAAAGAAAGTATTGCATGACACTTTCTTTCAAGCATATTGGTCTAAATCGACTCTGTGTTTGACCACTTAAAACAAATATTAGGGTAGTATTTTTTAGGATTAAGTACACACAAGTGTACTCATTACGTATATGTGTTTGGCACGCTCTGTGGACATTTCGTCCGTCAATTCCAAGTGAACTGAATCATAATTATGATTCATATTAAAAATCGTAAAATGTTCACAAACTGACAATTCATATTATTATCTGCTAGCAATTCGTATTATTCCAATTCATCTGTTTGACAGTTTTGTATGGAGATACGTAAAATGGTCCAAAAATTATGAATTGCTTTGTTGTCAATTATAATATCAAATATCAGAATCAAATAAGTCAATTAAGAGCAAAATCTTGCAAATCAAATTTCGGATTTTTTGAAGAAATATTGAAATAGTGACGTTAATTCACTGTTTTCCGATTATTTGGCACCAAACCCGTTATTTTCCATCTAGGTGCCGTCACAACTACTTAGATCTAGTCATCTAGATCAATTTACAGACCGTTGCATCCTGTGTTTAACTTGTTAAAAAATAACCAAAAAAGCTTCCAAGAATTTTTAACCATTTAATTGAATTATAGAGCGTGACATTAATTTTAAATAGTTATAGCAATTTCGATGAAGTAATTTTGAGATTGTCTGGTAATTCACCTATTGATTTCCAATTTGTTGGTAACTCTTCGTTTCCAGTGATTTTGCTTCCCACATAAACTGCAAGCTTAAATGTAAAAAGAGCATCTATTGCCATAGCACACGCTTACTGCACATCTATGAATATTGATGATTTTGCAAAAAAACGGAAGTCGTACACTTTTAAACGGTCCGACATTACGTTCAAATGCAGGATATTGCTTAAATGATTTTCTGCAGCATCCTCCGATGTTACTATTATTTTTTACAAGCACTAGTTCGTAGTAAACTATTTTTCTAATAACGACAAGCTATCCGCGCGTCGCGTCTATATGCGTATTGATGGGAACATTTTTTCCATGTTTGCTCAGCCTGTTTGCTTCTGCTATGTTCGTCTTGAATGTTTTCTCAAAGGTTATTAACCTAGTTTCGTTCATGTACAATTGTAGAAGCTCTGTTACGAGTATCTCAGTATACAAACTTGTGTTTTACTTGCGGATTTTCGAGATGAAATATAATGTTAATTCTTCATGTTGCGCAATCGTCTTTATCTTTGTAACTCCATTCAATTCACACAATGTAGATAACAACCGACCGTTTTGTACTACTCTGTGTTAAGGTAGTTTATGGGAGACTAGAATAGAGCCGGGAGAGCCTGGAGGGCCGCGGGAGCCTTCGAAAGAGCGGGCGGAATGCGTGCACAAGGTCATTGCGCCCTGCGCGGTCATGCGCTTGCGCCCCTGCCCCGCCCCGCGCGCCCCGTCGCCCCGCACCCCGCGTTTCATCCGCACCCACCACCACATTGTCTAGTGCGATCAGCTGCGGATAAAGGGGCACCGACTGGACCGACAATCGATAGAAACCATTTCAATGCGAATTTATTTTTCCATTTTGCGGCCGCGCAGCACAGCACGAACGCCCCCAGCGATGTGCTTCGTTCTAACGCTCTTTTCTAAGCTCCTCCAAAGAAAAAAACGACTTCGTGCCGTGTCGTGGTTTATTTACGATGCTTACATTGGCTAGCATTTATCCTTGGCCGTATCTATTGTCCTAAGGCTGCTAAGAAATTGCTCTCAGCCTATTAACTGGACGATACCGGGCTATCTATGAAAGTAATACTTGCGGCAACATTAGATTAAAGCATGATATCAACGAGTTATATGTTTAACAAATGGAGTCATTAAAGGCACAATTTAAATTCTTCAAATAAATAACTTTAAAATAATAATTAGTAACTTAAACAGACAACATTCAAGCTACTTTCACTCTTGACCGTTACTGTTTCCTTTAAAGTGTGAATTAAAGGCCTATCTGGTGGCAAGATGAAACGATAAAGTCTACATTTAAAAATTTATAACATAAAAGTGAAAGATTTATACAAAAAAATCCCGTTACTGACAAGTTGAATAACTTCTTAATAAGTAATTTATAATATTTGGATATGCAAATAGGATCATTCAACAAATTAAGATTAGTTAAGCATTTTGTGGAAGCAGATTTAAATTTAGATAAATAATATTAAATTATTAAACCAGTTCCCGATGGCACAAGCTGTGGCTAATATATTTTTTATGTGCGGAAGAGGAAATGTTGCAGTTTCTCTTTGTGCAAGATTAATGGGGTGTTAAAATCCGCGTGCCAGATCGCAGGTCGCGGGCAGTCCGAGCGGATGTCACATCATTACTCACATGCAGGCGCCATCCTAACCTGCGCCCGCGCAAGTCCGCGCCACCTCTCCAGTCGCCACATTATAAATAACTCTTTTTTTCCGCGGCCGCTATCCACTTCTTATTATGAATATTAATGCGTGTGCACGACTTTACGGACCATTTGTTTGATTATGACGTTTACTCATAATTCTTAATCGTTGATAGCTCAATTTCGAATTTGGAACGTAGAAAGTGTTCGTGTTGATTTTGCACCAATTAGACGTCAAATTTTGTGAAGCAAAATAAATATTGCACAGCCTTGACTATGTCTACATACGTTTTCTGTGTATGTAACGGTAGTTATTCTTAATATGGTTACGCGAATGTAGAGCTAAGCTTTGCATATTAATGAGATGTTTGTTTATAACGTAGTTGTCACTTGGACGACCGGCTGGGCTTAATAGTACTGGGTCACGCAATCCGATTGTTAACATAAATACTCATTTGTTACAGGATTTGTGTCCTGACTCGGAGAAAACTAATCTCCACTACACAGAACAGGTAAGATGTTTTCCTAATGTAGTTTTCTTGTTTTACTAAAGCTTATCTGCTTTACGAGACAGCTGTAGACACAAATCTCAATTAGAGAGTAGTGTTGACATGGTGGTACACATGGTAGCGACAATGGGCGGCCCGTGGGACGTCTGTGAACTCCGCCCGACTGTTTTTGCCACATCAAGTGTTCGACCCGTTCTGAACGAGACAAGAATGCATATTTTCTAAGAACTTATATCTGGCCATCGTAATAAGAACTGCCCTGACTCCTTGCCCACGTCCCTGCACAATGAATAAGGGGCCAGTAAATTACATATCGCGGTCATTGTTAGGCTGGACGTTTAGAGCGTGCGCGGCGTGGGCGGCGAAACACGGCTCCCATTGATTGCATGATTTATCGATATTGAATTTGCACAGGTGATTCCTTTGTTATTGTGATTGAAAGAAAATAAAATGGACATCGACAGATGTTAGATATAATTTAGTTCGCATTCGAGTGAAAGCGAAAGATGGCAAATAAACTATTCTGAAAAACAACGGTTTTGAATTTCAATTACATTCGTCTACAAGATACAATTGGTACGTGAGATATCTTTCACCGGATGAGAGTTTTGTTTTCTTACGACTATTTGTAGCAGTGTAGTTAAAAGTAGGCAACTCTTAGATAGGTATATGCATGTTTAGAGATGTTAGAAACATGTATAAACCGCAGTGTAGAAGGCGACAGCTAATAGGGTTCCTCTGTATGCAAATAAGTGGCTATTGAGATGTAACACGCTAACTTCTGTGAGCATGAGTGACAGGCAGCGCTTTGCTACACGCAGTTTGCCTGAGGTCGGTGAAATTCTGCACTTAACGATCGATTCCTTTAAAGTGTTTCCATGAAATGGTCTGGTAATACCATATAATGGGCAATATCATAATTGACACACACAATGTCTGTAAACACGCCGCATTTGTGATAATGCGGTCGATATCACCGCTCGGTACAGTTAGCGGAGGTGGAGAGACCATTTAAATGACTGTCTATTAGCTTCATTGTGAGTCGGTGTCGTATTAACATGCTTTGACATTTCTCAGGAGTAGTCAACTATATCGTGTGGGAAAACTGGTCTATTTATTTCCTCGTAAGGAACTTCAGTATCATGTTAGAACGCGGATAAGACAATTAGAGCGGTAATTAAGTTTCTTTCAGTTGATCGAATAAATAAAGGTTCACGTGCGCGTACGCAGAGGGTCTGCGGTGAGGTTTGCATGGATTCCAGTCATTACTCTCCGTTTCCCTGTTAGCTATTGCGGCGGAAGACTGCAGCTTTGAATGCCAGTAAGCGTTGTCGGAACATAAATTTACATTTCGTTACGGTCGTTTTGTCAATGAAATTCTCTCCACAGTAACAAATAAAAGATGTTTTTGGTGTTGCTTCTCTAGCTAGCTTATGTTTGAAAACTTTTACTTAGCTCTCAAACTTTCTAATTCGAAATAAATTGAGGAGAATGTTTTATTATTGATAGCGATAATTGTTGTGTATCCGAACGTTTAGCTTTACGAGAGATGATTGCCGTGTGAATGCACACTATTATGATTTAGATAAGATCGTTTGCGCATGCGATGCCATTAAATCGATTGGCATATATCGCATCGTGATTTAATGTTTAAATCTGATCTTAATATTAAGTGCCTACTGGTAATAATTAGAATTGCTAAATTAATAAAGAATGCAATCAGAATTACAAATATCGTATTAAATACTTGCATAATTATGAAGTTTCCTTTAACTGAGTATTGATAGAGAACTAAAAGTAGGTAGTAGCGTTGTTATCTATGGTCTTAAATCTAAGATGGGTACTTCCTGCTACCTCACTTCACGTACTTAAGCTCTCAAGCTTAAGCACGCGATAAAGAGTAGAGAGTTAACTTAAGGGTCCACTACTGTGCCTAGCCAAGCACACAGCACACAACTTAGGTATACTTAACTACTTAACCATTCCTTTTAGATATAAGAAACAACGGCTACTCGGTAGGTATATATTTTATCGCTAAACATGACATATCAGAAATGTAATTTCCTTCATAAAATAATTTAAATGCAAAACCTTGTCTCTAACCCATATGTTCGTCGATAAATGCGAATGTGTATGAAACCGCACGGCCACTGCGCGGGCGCTTTCCTCTGTGGGTCCGTCGAACGAAGCTTTTCACCGCACATCGCGATCTGTTTCACATCAGCCTGTATACGTTGTAGTTTCACGACCAGATCGGCCAGTCGCGGCGCCTCTTAACGACATCGTGCATTTATTACTGCTTGCCTTAAGAGCTCACTTTTAAGCTCAAGATAAGCTCGGAGTAAAAGTTAATTAAAATTATATTACAGCTCGAAAGTATGTTGCGATCGGTTATATTCAATCTAAGAGATTTTATCTTCAATTAATTAATGACATTCGATAAGTTTATTTGAAAGGCAAATAGATGTTCATTACAGTATTTGTGTATGTTTTGATCGTGAAGTGTTGAGCGCGATGATTGACAATCGATTAAGAATCTCTGACCCCGCGTTACAATGTTAATGGTGCTTTTTTACGCGTTTTTATTCCATTCAACACGATACGATTTATACAGACACTAAATTGTAAGATTTCTCTTTCTTTAGTCAGTAAAAAATACAATTTATAAGCTCATCATCATCATGTGTTTAGTTGTAAACACGACTCAACAATCGTTTTTTTTTTGCTTTTACGGATTGATATTTTACACATTTGAAATCTAATCGAAATTCAAGTTACTTTCATACCGACCAGCAGCATATTTTAAAGTTAATTATTCCTAATTAAAACCTCATTGTATGCAGATGAGAGCTATAATTGCTATTATCTTACCGCT
This sequence comes from Agrochola litura, assembly GCA_949152395.1. Taxonomy (NCBI): domain Eukaryota; kingdom Metazoa; phylum Arthropoda; class Insecta; order Lepidoptera; family Noctuidae; genus Agrochola; species Agrochola litura. The sequence goes on from OX424493.1 coordinate 16,338,327, forward strand.
GACGCTTGCCGCATGGTCCGCAGATATTACAGTGCAGCTTGTACAAATCGTCGGGTCGACAGCGACAAGGCGCGGGCGCATGCCGCCTGCTCGCTTAGATAAACACGCGATCCCTGGACACTTGTAGGGCTGCTCCTTATATTTACTAGAGCAGAGGTCTGGATATTGTTTAACTGTAATAGAATTGTTAAATAAGGAAAATTATGAAGGAAAATAGAGGAGAAAGTGATAAAATGATCGAATTACGCTGACAGTTGATTATCCGTAGAATGGCCGCAGAGCATGATAAATGATTTTGCTTGTATCACATGCAAGAATAAAATATAAATAATGTTTGTGAGCGGTAAGGTCTTGGTTGAGAATTTCAAACGACTACTTAGTTTACATATGTAAAGGAAATGATTCAGGATTAGTGTGGGCGCAATTCCTATAAAATTCCAGACATTTGCCAACCCTGCTCCGGCAGCTAGTTCGAATAAAAGGAATTCTCAAATTATGGAGGTGCGATGCAAACGAGCTAAATACAGAAAGCACGTTTAAGAAACACCAGTAAAGGAATGCGCTATTTATTTGCAAATACGTTTAGTATAGGTACAAGTCCTGCCTCGATCCCGGACTATTTGTTAGTCATGAAATATTTAATCGCCAGCAGAATAACTAGCAAAGCAAGTTTGTTTCTATGTATACCATTATAATGGGTTATCTTGTTACTGGGCTACGAGTACAAATATTTGTTGGCGAGAGAAGAATTATGGCTTTAGACACGCATATCTTCTCGTTCGACATGCTTTAAAAATTATGTGTTCAATATACTTCGTTTAGTTGGTGTTTTACATTTCATTTGTTTCATAAAACTCTTTATTTCCTTCATAAAATACGAAAGAAAAACAAAACTAGTCCAATACGGCCTTAAAAATCCTTAATTTAGCGTAATTACTTTCAGAAACATTTATACATGCGTGAAAGTACAGAAGTATAAGAATTTCACACGCATTCGAAAACAGACGGCCCAGTTGGTGCAGATAATTGGGTCAGGCGAGCAACCTGTCGGTGTGCTCACACGCATTGTCTCGCGTCTCGGTACGCCGGCGCAGTACCGTTAGCGCTCGGTCAAGTTCGGCTCATTGTGACGTGACTGCTACCAGTGACATACGGATTTATACTGTCCGATTCGGTCCGCCCCCGAAGTAATCGTACGCCACTTCGGAGACAAAACAATTGTTTGGCCCAGTTTTCCCGTTTTCTTTCCATAAACACGTAGTTATTATAACTGACTACTTTTATGATTTCAATTTAAAAACCGTTTCTTATGGCCCTACAAAAACTGCACGCAGTGGAATTTTCAATTTTCTAGAAATCTGAAATTAAATTCCCAAAAAAACACTCAATGTTTTTTTAGGATCTTGTTATCTTTAAAGCCGCGCGAGATCGGGCGCGATCGTCGCAATTCGGACTAGCGGTCCGAACAGAAAAGAAAATAGTTTTTATTATAATAATAAGCGGTGATTGCCAAGATATGCACTTATTATTTACGTGAGCTTATCTGATGTTGAAAGTAGGCGGGTAGGCACGTGCGCCTCTGACCCGCCGCCGAACATCAAAAGATCTTAATGCTAGACTTGTGTGACTGGCCTTTTTGTTCGTGCCTCACAAAGATTGGATTACCAGTGACCTCTCGCGGACATACGAGATTATGTCGGTAACAGTTCTACGACCATTTATTAAACAGAAGTATTCAAACACGACACACAACTTGAATATAGGCAATTACAGAACAAATGTGTATACAGCTTAATAGCTGTGAAACGTCAGTTTTCTCGGTCAATTAAAGGAATAAGTTGTTCCGTTCTCATAAAACTGCCCAGTTTAATTTATTGAATGTTAAAGATGGGGGTTAATAGTGGTTTACAAGTTTATGTCACGTCAATATCCGATTAACCGTACCTACTTATCTAGATAACTATACAGGTAATGGCATGTCTCGAAATTACGCTTTTCTTCATATTATTGTATTAATACTAATTAGCATTGACTTGCATGTATCTGCCCGCAATTCTTATGAGGTTAGTAGGTCCCCAAAATTTGAATATGTGTTATTTGTATGTGCCCATAATCATGATATATAATTAAGTAACCGTTTATTTCTCACTCTGAATATGCGTATGCGCCATGACTCAGTATCTTACACTAAGCCACTGATTGTTCTCTACAACCACTTAACAAGTTTTGATGAGCACGCCTGCCTATTAGGAACATGATTTGACAATTGTGGGCATTGGGTCAACCGGTGCTTTCTGTTTAATTAGATATTATAATCATCACAAATATTGGATTTGAGCTGTTGATTAATGTCCTTCTTCGTCTTAATTAGTGGGTGTCAATATCCCGTTCCACCAATTTATAAGGTGAAATCAAAACCTTATCAAATTAACACAGACTATTTCTTAACTTAGAATTAAAACTAATATTATAAATGCAAAAGTGAGTTTGTTTGTTTGTTTATAACGCTTTCACGCTAAAACGGCTGAACTAATTTGGATGAAATTTGGCACATGGGTAGACCATGACTTAGGTTAGGACATAGGATACTTTTAATCCCGATATTCCCACGGGATCGAGACTTATGCGGGTGAAAACGCGGGGCGTAGCTAGTATTTTATTCTTAAAAGTAAAGTTTTAAGATACGTGTTTCAGTCAAAAGAAAGTTACTACTTACCCCATTATACAATAAACTTACGATATAATGATCTTAAGAATCGTAATTTTTCCTCAATTAAAACTAGATTACACATTTTCTGATGACTTCTTAAACATTCATTCTTCGCTTGAAGCGTGAGAATCTGCCTCCAATGTCGTAATGAGGTTTACATTGATTCTATAAATGTATAGCCAGTGTTAATAAGTGCAGAAATAACAGGAAATGTAAACTGTAATTTCTTTGTATCAGGCACCAATGAGAATGATTGTATGCTGTCGTATCGGAGATTGGCGGCTACTGATCCATTCAAAACCTGCGGTGTGGGAACACAATGCTATTGTATGTTTAATGAAAAATCCTTCCAGGCGAACCACGGTTCATTACTTTGTAATTAGGGTGCTGAAGCAAAAACTTGGGGTTTTCTATCATTCGATCACGCGGTCATAGCTCTCGACAATGGGTAAACTATTTAAGCTATTACATAGCTAGATCAATTTTTTTTTTTATGACACTGAACTTTATTAATATACAGGGTAGCAGGGAAATCGACACGCAACCTGCTACCATTTCAGTACATGATTCTGAACCCTAGAATTGAAATATATCGTTGGTTATTTAAAAAAAAAAATGCTGTCGATTGCCACCCTGTATATATATATATATGTTCAAGAATGTTCACATGACTGTAATACACATTGAGTTTATGGCCCTTTAAAGTGTCGGAGATCAATAAAGTGAGAATAGGTTTCTTGAGAAACGGTATTGAAAAGACATAAAAACCTTCGGTCAGGATATTTACAGCCTTTGATGAATGCATATTTTCAAGCCTTCTATTCATTAAGAATCATAAAAGTCATGATAATCACGCAACAAAGTCTATTCTAAAGTTCTAGTAGTTGTTTGTTACATAGTGTCGATTTCAGATCTTAAAAGTGACTTTGTAAGGCCCAAAGTTGAAATGTGCAAATCAACATAAACCTAAGACAACTGGTCCTTAACGTTCAGGTCTGAAGACAGGTGCTTTCAATGTAGTTTTTCATACATCCAAGAAACAGCTTAGGAGCTCATTATCCATTTAATTATGGAAATATCTCAGGTAATAAAACTACAAGCCTGTAATAATTAAGAGTACTGTTCGTTGATCTGTTGCTCTTAAAAGCGGGCAGATTACAGCGTTATTGTTCTAAGTGTTTCTAGTTAGCGTTCCGAAGCTCAGTGAGCAATGATAGAAATGTTGAGAAGTACGTGAAGATCGCGGAGCCGAGTTCACCGTTAAATTGGGCAATTTGTGCGCGCACAGCACGGTGGCTGCGCCCGCGCCGCTCGTTGGGACTTGCGCTGCTCGTGATATAACTGTTACGTTCATTATGTGACATATGGATCATGTGATCGCGTCACCTGTGCGTAATAATTGTTTGTAGTGCACGCTTAACGGCACCATGTTGTCTCATGCATGATCTTCGTAACCACCTCGTAAACCGAGTGCACTCTAGTGTTACGGGGCTAAGCGTCGAGTGGTAACTGTTCGTGTTGAGTGCTGTCTGGGTACTGCTTTTACTGCTTCCGTTGCTAATTAGATGCATATTTCAATACAGTGTCATGACAGACATTAATGTTCATTCTGTAACAAAAAATAATTTCGAATTTATGTTCAACTTTATTATGGAAAATAAAACGTAGATACAGACAAGATTTGGGTGTGTCTAGGTAATAAAATAGTCCAAACAAGTTCGTCTCATAGTTTAACGATCACCAAAAATCTTACACTTCCATATACCAACTGTTAAGAACACTATATTTACCAAACTGACTCACCACACCGTGAACTAAAAAAGTAAGAAAAAAACCAAGTATGGCGCCGCCATTAACGCACGTAACATAAACATAACCTCCAAAACCTAACACCTACACAATACTGAACTATACTTATATACTTACTGTTTATTGTGCCGAGTAACCAAGATTGGAGCAATGTTCCGCTCTCGGGGCATCTCGGCTATACCCATAGTGTTATAGGTGAACTAACTGTATCGCAGGCTCCCTCCGTTGTTTTACCATATATGACTGCCATAAATGTCAGCGGGCATATTGTTTCACTTCTTTATCCCTTCAACTGTCATTAACGAGACACAATAGAATTTTAATTGTTATCCGCCTTTATAAGGCTGCTTAACTGGTGATGAGATATGTTAAACACTAAGGACCTTTGACTGTCGTTATGCGATTTGAATAGGTTATGAAAAGGAGCTTTTGTTCAGTGCGGCTTTTCCACTATCTCACGAGAAATGTTCCTGGTTTTCGTACTTCTAAATCTGCATGCAAAATTTTGGCTTTAGTTAGTGCCGTGAATTCTTTGAAATATTAGTCACGTTCCATGTACTGTTGGATTTAGTTAGTGTTAGTAATGAAGCAGTGTTTTATGACCTCGACTCCTCCGTCGAATATTAGATTTTCATAATTTTAGCAGAAAATTTCCTTGAAATTGTGCAGATTAATTATGGTCGGATCGTAAATGAATGCGGACGGAAATGCTTTATTAACTTTCATACTTTATTCAGTCAAGTGTTCTTAATATTTATGTATGCTTTCAATGAGTTAAGTAAGGTCTCTCTGCATGATAATTAAAAGGAATTTATGATGCTAATAAAACAGCAAGTAGGTCGTGAGTGTGTATTACCTTGTTTAATACGGTATTTAAGACTAAACACTCGTTAGGGTTTTAAAACGTGCCTTCATCCGTCATGTTTAATGTCACATTAAGCTCAATTTTAGTTCGAAAACATTAAAAAGATTTGCTGAGAACCTTAATACAGTGCAATGTGTGTAATACCCGTAATGCGTGTAAACGTTACGCGCGCTTCTCATCTGCGCCGGAGTGTGCGGAATGCGTGCACTTTGTTGCTTCACGCTCACTGTACCAAGAGGACAAATTGTCTCAAATTGTCATTACCGCAATACCGTTGAATTGTTTGTGGTTCGTTAAAGTTTAAAAATCAGTACCGCGAAGTCACCTCTTCCGGTGAATTTTGAGAATCACTCCACTTAATAGTTTCGCTGTAAGAGTACTTAGACAAACGGTATCTAAGTGCAATTACTTGTACATATTGAACAGTGAACGCCATTTACACTCATGTGCCGTGTGCTGGTATTCACATTCACACAGCAAATAACACTATAATGATAATGAGTTTTCGTTTCGGAGAGCTTAAATATTTTTATAGACCTTGTTTTTATTTATGTTTTAAATGTTTTCATAAATCTTTTTAAATATTCGCAATGTTGGAACATGAGCAATCGATGACTGCCTCGTTCAATTAACTTTTAATCAACGTTTATCTGGTTAACTTAATCAAGTGTTAGACAACCGCATTTCAGAGCCAAGTTCACGCATGTGTCATTCGAGTAAACTTAATTAAAATAGCGGCACTTGTAAAGTGCAATTTATATTACGAATTTTATGACACTCCTCTCTGTGAGTTTCCGTTCCTTGATTGCTACAATCACAAAAATAAAAAGCGTACAAGTACTTACTTTACCTCGCAATTTATATAATATTGAACACGTTTAACCGAGCAGAGACATTGTGAATTGAATGAAAGCTATTTCATTCATTGATGATGTATATAAGAAATTATTTCAGCCGTTGCAGAGACTAGAGAGTACTTACTATACAACAATAGTTGTACTTTCTCGTTTACAAATGATCATTCATTGTACTTGATAAAAAGTCTAGTGAAAGCGATATTGCGATGCAAAAAAGTAAATGAAAATTCGTGTCACTGACTTTCCTATTAGCTTTCATGGGTCCATGCAGTGCTGATCTTGACCTGCATTCGGCGCATCGACAATCACAAACCGCGAGCTGCTGAACAATCGTACAGCGATCGGCGCGGACGCAGGCGCGGCGATACAATAGTCTTCGTACATAGACACACACACACACACATAATGGACATGAGTCAATGAACGACGAAAAACACATTACTTCTCTACTTTCATTTTTAATCAATAATATTGAATTACATCCTGTCGGCAATAAATTTCACTATAATAAGTCTATTTGGGATCTCAAATGTAGGTGAAATATCAAATGTAATAGACACGATACCCACGTATTTAAAATGATATATCTGTTACGAATTACTCGGTACATTAAGTTGCTAAATTAGTAAGTTATTGCTTATATGATTGCGCTTCCTCTATAAAGAACGAATGCCTACATCTGCCAATCATTGATTTGTTATTACAGTTCTATTTTTGACCAACTTTCGATTTTACTAGCGTATTGTATTGATGTCAGCATTATCTACACGTATGCTAAGAAAATACACAATAATAATAAAAATAAAGGATACACAAAGACAAAAAAAAAAAAACTTCGCGTCTCAGTCTTTTGTTAGTGCTATAAGTGCTACGCCGTAGCACTTTTTATGCAAACCGCGTAGCACTCGTAGAAAGCGGATTATTTGAAAGCCTTGCTCCAGGATATAGATCCGACATGCAAAAGCATTAAGGGAATTTTATGCCACGATATATTAAGACACTAACGAGAGATTCTATATAAATACAGTCACGGATTTTCAATGGAATGTACTGTAATTGCAGATATCAATTCATGATATCGTCTGCTTGTAGGAATGGTTTGAGTTTACCTTTATTTACTTCTTTTATCTGGTAAACAAGGCGTATGTAGGTACTATTGACATCGATTTTAAGTAAATGAATGGGTTTACGTAAACGGTTTTATAAGTGTAGTTTTAGATGTTATTCAAAGTGATGTGTTTCTTACAAGATTTTTACTTTTATATTTTATACAAGTGTGTGACTGAATTTGAGGCTTTTGCTAAAAGAGAAACACACTGTATGTATTTGTCATTAGATTCTTGATGTTTTGAAGTAAGTTTGTTGTAATATTTTCATTTATTTCAGGTGGTTCTATCGGCATGAAGGGTGACGGGCTGCGCTTAGCGCGGCTGGCGCTACTGTTATTGCAGGCCACATTTGTAATAAGTGAGTATCTCAATATTATCCATATTATCTTGGTTAACTCCAGTTATCTAATCTTAACTATGTTAGGATCGTTTACTAAACATATCATATGTAGCAAATAAATATTCAAAACAGTATTTATCAACTGTTGCTATTACAGGAAATGGCAGAATACTAATTCAGAATCTGCGGTTTCTAAAAACTGTGTGGGTTGAGAAAATGTAATCCTAACTAATATTATAGTTGTGAAAGTGAGTTTATTTGTTACGTTTTTACGCTAAAAAGGCTGAACGAATTTGGATGAAATTTGTGCACATGGTCACAAAAAGTGAACAAAAAGTCTTATGTACTAACCCAAGTCATGGGTAGACCATGGCCTGGGTTAGGACATAGGATACTTTTTATCTCGATATTCCCATGGGATCAATACTTATGCGGATGAAACCGCGGGGCGCAGCTAATAGGGTAATAAATAACATCTTTGCTTGTTTCAGGTCGAACCGCATTCGAAAAGCTAACGGATGTAGACTTCGCAGGCACAGCGTACTACACAGTACGCAACCTGTCCCTATACGAGTGCCAGGGCTGGTGCCGAGAAGAACCCGACTGTCAGGCAGCCTCGTTCAGGTACTTAAATCATACCTTATTAATTACAGCACCATATTTCCTAGATCCAACCAAATATGGGCAAAATACGATCACCCGTACAAGGACGCTTATTAAAACCTGAGCGGTACCGCCTTTATCTATCCATTAATATTAATTGTATATCAATTACTACCGACAAGATAATGTCAATAAAATCAATCTTTGAATCTGACCCAGTAAAGAGTATTTCGCATCTAACGACGTCAAACGACATGACTCTTCAATCCGAGTGATCACGAATCAAATAAAAATCAATGTGTCTGTTATCTTAGATCTAGATGCTCCTGACCCGAATGTTCTACTGAAATAGATAGAGATCTGATTGACGTAAAGATTCACTAATTCAGCGGTGATTCTGATTCTGTGGGGTGGAGAAATCTGGTGGAAGTGTACCGTGTCGACCTCCGCGATCGCTTCAACGCACGATGCATGCCAATGACTGTATTGAAAAGTTAGTTGCTGCAGAAAGTAATCCGAAAACAGATTGTAGCTTACTTTCTGATTTTGTTTATGTTTTGTTTGGCATAAACTGGCCAGTTGCTCCGAATAGGTAGTGTTGTAGGTACAGAGTAGAATCTAAAATCTCAAGTTGTAATATCTTACTTTTTCCTTTTGAATGCCAAAAACGAAAGGTAGGGTACGACATACATACAGAAGTGGCTACGTGCATAATCAGAATTCTAAATCTGCGCGGTTCAACTATAACTCCTGGATTCGTGAGGTCGCCGTCAGTTCACGTAATTTACATGATGTAGTGAGTTCACGGCGAGTGGGGATGTGTGTCAGTCTGCCACACGTCCTGGCCCGGCCCGGCGACACGCTGCCGACTAATAACAATGTGTCTCGGGCATAGCCACAAACCGTGTAAAAGCGGAAACCGACCTCGCCGCGTTCCAAATTGGATAACAGTAAAAGTGATCACATACGTCTTCAATGGATATTACTGCCAGCAACACAAGCACGCCCGATAGTTTTCATGACTATTGGCGGTTTCGAACACATTATATTAATTTATTGTTATTGTCTGCCTGTTCTGATTCACACTCTGTGGCAATCATCTGGCTTAGGATTTGGAGCAAATACCATATATACATTTGAAGGCATTCCATTCTCTCCCACAATGTATAAGGTAATGAAGCACTTATGGAGCAATTTCTAGTGTGGTATGCGCATTATTCTAGTTGAAGACAAGCCGATTCAATAGTTGACAGTATAGGAAAGTGTTGGAAAAATGATTTATTATCTATTTTTCCCGCCGCTCGCGTCGTCGCCAACATGTCGCACCGCGTTCATTATCATAGCTGTTAGCGTGCACTGTACTGCAAAAACTCTAATTGTATTTGATTGTATTGAACCGTATAACAGTATTAAAACGCTAGTTAGATTTCTCGAAATCAATTTGAACGGGATCGATCGAAAATCAATTCGGTATTCAATTAAACGAGACGGAACTTTCCCGCGCTTCTAATCTACCATTGTAAGTTAGTAATGTGTACGTATCTCGAATCAATCCGTCCAAAGAAATAGCGATCCAGCGATCTGACAAAAGAATGGGACGAATGCGATTTTAACAATCGGTAACTGTTTACCGCAGTGCCGTGGTGCCACTGACTCGTCTCGAAAACATTTTACGGTATTCGGGAGCGAACCGCTCGGTGAGCGACCATTCTGTCTAACCGAAACTTTAACTTGACGTTAAATCATGGATTGAATATCTAAAATGACCAGATCACGACCTCCACTATCTCATGTTGTCAAGTTTTGATAAAATCTTTACGAGCACGTTGTGACGAATATTTCAAATATTTTGGCATACATACTAGAAAGCTTTCTCTGTAGCTTTTGGGACTGCTAAACTTATGATGCGTCTACATTCATCATCATCATCATTTCAGCCGAAAGAAGTCCACTGCTGGACATAAGCCTCCCCCAAGCACCGCCACTTCAACCGATTTTGTTGCGTCTACATTAGGTAAAATTTATAAAAAGCAAAAGCAAAACATTAATGTGATTTCTCTATATTATGGTTGTATTTGGAGCTTCCCGAAAACAGCCTGATAATAAATTGATAAGTAACATTAATTTAATTGAATCCATTAATTAGCTGGCGGCTGTGGAGATATAATCCAGTTCAACTACTTGTTCCCCAGTTTACATGGTAGCATCAATTGATCTCCGATAAAATAAAACGGCAGAGAAAGATCATTACAGAGTTCAAAAAGATTTGTTGAAACAGCGTGTTTACAAACAGCGCATTAGTCATGCGAGATAGCTCGTCATTAATTTACCCATCACAACATTTGAAGGCCGTGGTGCTGCATAGTAATGAAATGCATCGATATATGTTTCGCGGGATGCCTCACAGTTTCTACCGGTCGCCCGCGCCTGCGCTGGTCGGCGCGTGATTGATGCGCTGGGTGCGCGGGCGCCGGCACCGGCTAACGGACTACGGACTGCACCGATCTGATGATCGGTCTGATCCGACCAATTTGTGTAATAAACGTAAATACTACTTGATACTAGTGCGCCCATAATAACCTCGACGCTGTAATGATGTTAGGACGTTTGTAATTTCTATAAATACGATGTAATATGCGCAATTTGTAGTCGCTGCGGTTTGGATTATACGCCAATGTAATAGATAGTACAGTTTGTACCATCTTTGCTATTATGCAGTGTTTATTTTATTATATCGGTATAAACATGCAGAGATAACCGTACGATATTTATGAGGCACTTTCGGATTAACCAGATTTATTTGAAGAACATTATTTAGTTAAGCGAATGTTCTTTCAATATAAAATTAACAGCAAATTTAACTCGCATTGTAATTGAAGGTGTGCGATCTGTGATGCAGCTCCACCTCATAACCATAAGTGTACACAAACTGCTGTCACGTAGATAATCGACCATATCCGTCGCCTGCGGCAAGTACTAGCTGTCGATATTGATAATACGAGTGAGTGCAGCTCTAAAATTAAATAATCACTGTGACATGATGCACATTAGTCTTTGCTTCTAAAAATACCGCTCATTCTTCTCTCTGCCATTACTATAGCCAGCTTGATTGACGTCCTTGTAAGCCCTTGGCACAAATGCATATAACTCGTCATTACGTTAGGCAACGAACTCAGAGATGCGGAGAGACTTAGAACCTGTTTGCTGATCTTCGTAATTGATAGGAGAATATTCTGAAAATATACTTTATGTAAATTCAGTAAGATTTATTTTTGAAACCTAAATATTTTCTGAGAAATATAACAACCAAATTATTACTTAATTAAACATATGATTACACACCATATGAGGTTAATTGGGACAGCTTTAAAATGAAAAACGTCGGAGAGATACGATCTGTCACTAATTATGCGCTACTGTAATCTTTAAATCAAAAACCACCTACTTTCCCATAAGTTTGCATATCTCATGTTGATATCGCATGTAATTTTGCACGCAGCTTAGGAAAAGCGTAAGCGATACTTACATACTAATGCACATGTAACGTAGACCAAGAAAATTACTGTATCGTCTGTATTGTAATTGCAACTTGAGCCTGATTTCCCGCGCGATTCTTAATGATTAATTGTCAAACCTGCGCACACACTCATACATATTCACAGACGCAAGCACACCTGCACTTAACTATGATAAATTCTAAATCAGTTCACAGTTCTGAAGGCCAGTGTACTCGTATCTGCGTTTAATTACTGCTTTAACAGTCCGCTCGAAGATTTATTACTTCTGTTTTGAAACCGAAGCGAAATCCAATGTCATTAGTTTAAGGGCTCTATCGCTGCATTAATCATAACGTTTTTTATATGAATTCTTTGTTTACAAGTAGGCGCTTAAACAGTAATTTATTAAGTAAAGCGCAGCAATTTGTCAGAGTCGAGCTTTCAAATGCTTATTATTATATTGTTCTTGAGCTGTGGATTGAATGATTAAGATTAGTGATTAGATTGTGTTTGGATAATAATCTAAGACTCGAACAGATGATCGAGTATGTGTTAGTTCTTGCATGAAGCGAAAAACAGTAGTTTTTTTGTTCAAAGCAATAATAAAAAAGTAGAAATTAATAAAAAGAAAGAAACATGGTTTATTCTGCACAACAAAAAATGCACATGTCAAAAAAAATGCGTAAAATAAACACATACAAAGAAGAAGAATATTAAGAAATAAAAGTTTAAAGTTGGTCAATTTTGTCCATTGTTTTTGTTTGTTAGTAGAGTAACAATACGACACAACTTAGATGTAGCATAAGTTTGAAAATTTGCATTCATTCATTTCAATTTTACGAATGTATTTAGTAATATGACTTTACGAGTTATTGCGTTTGCGTAAAGATTGTTTCCGCCTAAAGCAGTAATAAAGATTGGTGATTTTGAAGGCGCACTCAGTTCAGATGGGGATCGGTTTTACGAGTTTTGCCTATGCTACATCTAAGTTGTGTCGTACTGTAATCGTATTTGCAACAAATGTCAAATGAGAGTATACATTTTGAACCACCGATCAAGCGATGATTTTTAATAGTTTATAACCAGATAGCCATGCAAGATAAGTCTGGATAACTCGGGATTAATTTGAAAATTAGAGCTATTTTATAACCACCCATCATAGCGTGTAGGTGCACGCGCATTAATAAGGCGAGCAATCTCGTAAACTAGCTCGGTTTATTATAGCACGAAATATTGCGTGGAACGGTAAGTTCCGTTATTCTGCAAGGAAGTGTAACGTTGAGTTTTGGTGTCACTTTTATTGGTGTAGTCGCAAGAAAGAAAAAGAAAGAAACATAATAAACTAAATGTGTTAAACATTAAAATCCTTTCTTCGTGAACATTGCTGAGTGGGTTCCACAGATGCGGCCTTAACTTTCTAAAGTTTATTCGGTATAGATAATGAAACGTGTGTTCGGGATAAAAAAGAAAAAGTATGTAAGGATCGTTGCAGGTGACGTTCTGTAATTTTTGCCTACCCCCATGGGAAGGAGGCGTGAGTTTATGCCCGCGTGTATCTTTATAAATTATAGCTAGCCTATGTTACTCAGGGATAATATAGCATTCCACTGTAGAAAGAATTTTTTAGTCGGTCCTGTAGTTTTTGAGTTTATTCATTACAAACAAACAAATATACAAAAAAAAAAAATCTCTTTTTAATGTTAGTTTAAACAAAAATACAAATCTTTTCTCTTTATAATATTAGTGTAGATGTTTATGTAATGAAATGTATTATAGGTATTTCTGCATACATAATGTCATTGTATGTTATTAATGTAAACACATTCTCGGTGATAAATTAAAATAAATTGATAGTAGGTAATAATCATTTCTCTATTTCACTATATCCCACATATAGTGTTTCGAAATCATTAAGACATCGGTATTAGAGAGGTTTCTCATTGTCAGCCGGAAACGGAAATGTAGAGAACTCTAAATTCAGCACGACAACTGATAAATGGTGTCTGCGTTAATTATAGTTATTAAGAAATGGCTGATTAGAGTCGGTATATACGCAGCTTCTATTCGCATATTAACGAGATTTTGTATCGATTAAATTGGAATGTGGAGGCTGTCCCTAATCTAGCACAGCCATTCATAATCTCGTATTAAATACTGAATTTATAATTCCTACTCTTTACACGTATTGATGTACTACTAGATTTTCTACTACGCCCCTTCGGGGCAATTCATAATTAATTATTATAATGAAACCAATATCAAATAAATATTTAAACATATACTGGAATGAAACATGGCTGTCAAGTAAACAAGTTTTATCTAGTATTTCATTTTAGTTGGGATATCAAAAGATTTTTTTTTTTTAAAGATTTTCATACACGATTAGGTCAAACGGCGCGTCATAATTTTGTTAAAAGATAGGTTTAAATATTTTCTCGTATCTAGACACTTCTACGCCAGTAGGTAACTAGCTACTTCATTTAGAAAATTAATTGGATCCCGTGTATAATATAAATAATTACCTACTAGATACGTAATGCAGATTCTAACATGATGCATCTACGATTGAGATAATATAGCAGCTCCATTTTAACTCATTAAAGGGTTTCTCACATCTAATTTTAGAACAGGACCTCCTCCTTTTTTTGAAGTCGGTTAAAAAGCGGTTTGACGCTTGACGTACGAGTATTTTTACTACAATCCGTATGGATATCATTAGCCTGGGGAGGGTGTTATTAGTGTTAAAGAACCCTTTCTACTCGCACTAAAATAAAAGTATTATAAAACTGGCTGCGATGTTCTACTGTTTTTATTGAGAATTCGCATCCTGAAGAAGATTAAACTGAGATGTATAGATATCGTCGTCTTTACAACGTAACGCAGTCTGATAAAAAGTTCGTGTTATTTTCATATTTTCATCATTATGATATTGGCTTCCTTTTTATTAAAAAAAAATCTCTATATTATGTCTATTTTAAACGAATATGTACTTATTCGCTTAAAATAATTTTGATTTGTGCCCGGTTGATGGCAATAGGCTTGCCCCCTATTACATGGGACTTAAAACATAACTGGCAAAATGTGGGTGTACCTGCTACAGGGACACCTCTGCCCAACCTTTCGGAGAAACAAGGCGTGATGTTATGTGTTTAGGTACTTATTCAAAAAAGCCCAGCAGTTTCACTGTGGGATGAAAACTTTATACTTTTCTTGGAAACATTATAATTGACAACAGCTTTCTACACCAAAAAGCTTGGTATTTGCAGTCCCGCTATCGTTACCTGTCAGTACATTCTGCTGTCCAATGGCCGTCTGACACTTCCTGGTGCAATGGTCTATCTAGACATCCAACTAAAAAATCTATCCGCCTACGTGCCGCCCGACAATTGGCACTTTTTACCATTCACACAAAAAATCCTTTAACTTGAAGTAATTAAAATAAAATACTTCAATTACTACAGAGCCGTTGGCAAACCCGATTTATTTTATCGTGTAAATTGTTACTAAATAAATAACGGTATACTCACCGTGACGTTCGCATATCATAGATACTAATAGATATTTCATCAATATTTACTCTATGGCCAGTTAACACGTTCACGCTAAAACAGTAATGTTATTTTTTTATGACAATCGTACAGAACATAGAATTCTTTTTATTCCCACGTTGAGCCGAAACGGTTGAATGGATTTCGATGAATGAGATATCAAACGATTCGTCATGACACTTCCAAACGACACTATATCAGAGGATTTTACAAAGAACGACTTTAGTAACAGTTATCACAATTTTTTCGACTCCTATCTTTATCAATAAGTAGGTAGGTATCAATCGTTTGAATTTGAAAAGGTACAGCGCTCAATTCGGACCGTACAAGTCATTTCAATAACGAGGTTGATGCATGAAGAATATATTCTTGATGTTAATTGTAAATTGATTGCCACAAAAATGTGGTTACCGAACGTACTTCACATTTCAAAGAAAACCGGTGGAATTTAGTTACAGCTTGGTGTACAACGGTTTCTTTGTGCCATTAGTATCCTGCAGAGATAGGCGAATGAACGTAGCTAATGAAATAATTTGGGCCGTTTTACAGGTGAAGCACCGTGGGTATAAATGACTCTCTCTTATTGAAAAACGACCGTATCGCTATGTTGGCGAGATTAACTGCAAACGGTAGGAATAAAACAACAGTTAGTGCCGCTTACAATGGGAATGTATAAAAGCAAACGGTTAAGATAAATCACAATTAGACGCTTTAAAGCCGTTTTGCGAAACATTACCATCAGGTATTTTATTTTGACGTGTGTTTTCAATTGTTATCGATAACAAGTTTTATACATTTAGATTTACCGTTTGTTAATTGTTTTCTGTAGCTAATTGTAGCTATGAAATTGCGACTCCTTTTTAGGGTTCCGTAGTAAACAAGGAACACTTATATAGTTTTGTCATGTCTGTCTGTCCGTCTGTCTGTCTGTCCGCGGTCTAGCTCCGAGACCCTTAGTACTAGACAGCTGTAATTTGGCATAAGTATACATATTAATTACGCCGTTAAAGTGGTAAAACAAAATTATGAAAAACATTTTTTTAGGGTACCTCTCATACACGTAAAGTGGTGATGTTTTTTTTTTTTAACCCCTATTGTGGGGTATCTTTGGAAAGGTCCTTTAAAAACATTGGGAGTTTGTGAAAATCATTTTTGAATACAGGGATCCGTTTGCGAAATATTAAGCTTTAAAGTGCTAATTTTTGTTAGAGTCAAGTGTCCCCCCTCCCCTGCCAGCTAAATGGTTGGTTTTGTATGTGTGAAAAAATCACAGCACCTTCCTGATCGGAAGGTCTAAGTAGCAAAACGTCCAACATCGCGAAACGTCTAATGAGCAGTAAGTCAAATTAGCAAAATGTCCATGTAGCAAAACGTCCGACTATCAGATGGTCTGTATAGCAGAACGTCTATTTAGCAAATCGTCAGATTCTCAAAATGTTTGGATACTCAGGAACAAAATTCAACACACACATTGCATCTTATATAACGAAATTAAAAGGACAACTATCACAGCTAAGTAGGCTCTACAAATTAACGAGTAATAATCGACCAACTTAACTTTACAGTTGTAAAAACATGTTTTCCCATACATTCCGTATGGGAGAACATGTTTTTCAACTACAAAGTTAAGTTTGTTTTTGGGATAAATTCATTCCAACTACGGAACCCTTCATTGTGCGTGGTCCGACACGCACTTGGCCGGTTTTTTTGTGAATAATTCACGATATGTCATTAGCACAAGTTTGTAATTGAAACCTTTGTTACAGCTTTGTCTTGAACCCACTGACACCGGTGCAAGAGACGCGATGCCTGCTGCAGAACGACACTCAGGCCAACAACCCTATGGCCACTCCACAGGTATGTACTCATGGACGATTGAATGTTAAATTCTGCTATAGATACGCCAGAATAGCTCATTCAGCAAAGATGCCAGCCTTTTCCTTACTATGTAAATGCACCATGGTATATTAGAAATGACGACCTCCACCGTGACCTTAAAATGGAACTCGTCACCACCATCATCCAAAAATTTGCTGAAGCCCACGAACACAGACTCCACCGACATGTGAATGTCGAGGCAATTCAGCTGCTAGACAACACGGACATAGTGCGTAGGTTAAAGAGAACTAAACCATTTGAGTTAGTGTAGTGTGTAAATAGTGAATTAATAAATAGTAACAATGCTGTGCTATACATATAACACAAGAACAAAGTGTTTTACCAATTATCAGACCCTAAGAAAGTGCTACGAAATTGATCTTGTGTAAGAGTGCAAATTGACACTATTCTTAGATATAACATAATCTATCTCGTAAAATATTAAGTTAGAATTAAATTGCTTATTAGTCTATTAGGCTAGATTGTAATCAATTACTAAGAACGTCAATTCTTATTAATACAGAAAAAAAAAAAAAAAAACTATGTTGGGGTCGGCTTCCAGTCTAACCGGATGCAGCTGAATACTAGTATTTTACATGGAGCGACTGTCTATCTGACCACCACAACCTAGTTACTAGGTAACACGATACTTCTTGGTAAGACTGGTTGTCAGACTTTTGGGCTTCTAACTACCCGTAACGACTGTCAAAGATCTACAAATGACAGCCGGGAGGCCAGCCGGCACGTAGGAGTCTTGGTATGTAAAGATGGTCACCCATCCACAGACCAACCGCGGCAAGCGTGCAGCTGTTATTACTTTAGCCGCAAGCCCCATTCAGCAAAGATAAGACTGACAATAAGACTTAGGAAATAGAATTGGTTCCAATGGAATCTCCTATTTCTCGACTTAATTGAAGTACCTACTTGTCTAACCAACGTTTAAGTGCTTATCATTCTAAACCTACGTTTACAGCTGGTCTTATTTACTATCTTCATAATCTCAAGACATGCTTTGTCTGATCCGTACGGTGTAATAGATAACAGTTTACGTATTTAATAGCCAAATAAATTTATCTCGGTTATCTGCCGGCATTCCCCCAGTACTGCCAATTAGCCGACCGATGCAGAGATTGGATTAACAATTCAGATTAAATCGGTCAACGAGTCCCAGGGAAGCTAACTGGCCGGCCACACTACATTGTAGGTAACTGTTCAGCTAAACGCTAGACAGTTTAATCGCTTTCAGGCCTAATGAACGGTGTCGGTAATAAATATACGATGTGAAACGATGCGGCTCGCACCGGCTGCTCTTTGCTTATTTTGAATGAATGAAATTAATGTGAAAATAAGTGCTGATAAACAACGGCTGCAAGCAAATGAGTGTTGTTCGTGTGAGTTTTATAAGAAGCGAGTAATTTGTGCGCAAAGCAGTCGTATTTCAATTCATAAAGGGCTTACTTTATCTGAAGGCATTATCGATAATGATAGGCTGAGGTGCGACGTGAGATTAATGTTGTTTGTTGGTGCAGCGGTCGGTGAACACGTACTACATGGTGAAGCTGCAAGTCCGCACGGAGAGCGTGTGCTTGAGGCCCTGGGCCTTCGAGCGAGTGCCCGGCAAGGCGCTCCGCGGCCTCGACAACTCTGTCATCTACACCTCCACTAAAGAAGCCTGTCTCGCCGCCTGTCTTAACGAGGTACCGTATATTTTCTATTTATCCTAAACCTGCTTTTCCTATCTTTCAATCGTGTTCAACGTTGCTGCTGATTTCAAATTGTAACGCATATGCTTGCTGATACATCGTCTGATGTATCGTAATATCTTAAAAAGTATAAAAAATACAAGATTATAATAAAGGGAGGGGGAAATATTTGTAGGTCATCAAAAAATTCGTCCGCATCGCTGTCAATAGGAAAAGTGCCCAAAAGGCTGGCAACATTGCCACTTTGTATGGCAATGCTGATTCTTTGGCCAAAGAATAGGCCAGCCCTCTGGTCACGTGAAGAGTGGACCAGCCGCTTGGCGATGTGTTGAATAACTAGGTGGGCACTCGGACCCCATGGCCCTAGTTTTTCACCCCAAACGGCTCAAACATATATAAGTCCCAATAAGATTGGAGTATTTGCGCCGTTTGAGGTTTTCCGCACCTGCAGCAGCAGCCCCAGCACAGCCTGCCGTGCTAGGAAGATGGGATGGCGCAAGGGTGTCGACATACGTTGCATACCACACCAAAGGCCTACCTACCTTCCAAGGCATTATGGTCATTCCGTCTGGTATCTTCCCACGTCTTCGTCGCGTGCCAAGCCATTGGGTTCTAAAACAGCTGGCACTCCGGCGATGACAAGTGCACGACGATTTTTATATACTTGTACACATTATTATTTTAAGTCTGTTAGTTTTTAAATCATGTTAATACGTGTGTGTAAATAAAAAAATTAAAATGCAGTTTTAAATAACCAAAATTCTGGGGCATTAGGATTTTGAGGACGCTTCTTAGAGTCATAGATTATTCTGTATCCGTTAGATGTCTTTTAGGGCGTGTCGCATCGCTGGGTTATCTATGATGCTTTAAGAAAACATCGCCTCCACGCTGCAATTTAGTGTTTATCTATTCAATTTATATTTATGGTTTTGCCCCACTTGCAGTGGCACTCAAGATACCAACGAAATGATAGGGGATCCTTTAATATAGTCTGGAGAACAAAGTTATTGAAAATCTTCATGCAAAGTAATGTAATAATTCAACATTCTATCATGCTTTTAAACAAGCTGTTATTATATAAATTGATACAATAAGGAGGTATCTTCGTAAACATGAGTCTGTGATCCGTGCATTGTAATCTTTTCATTTACGGATACGTGATATTCAACAGATATTTGCTATTTACATAGTGGATAGTTGATGCATTTACTCTTTTAACTGCACATTAAATATGATTATAGAGCACTGCAATTGGTTAGTGGAATTAATTGGTTTGGTAAGCAGTTTACTGGAATTGTTAAATGATGGTCTGATTAATTTATTCTTCATAATTTGCAAAGCTGTATCCTAATTGCGTACACGATCAATCACAATTTGTTTCGATTACTCATTGCTAATACAGATTGCTAATCCATTGCTTCGGAAGTTGGAAAAAAAATTCTGCGAAACAATGTAAATAACGCAATGAATCTTGTTGAACTGTCAAAATGAAACAAATTAGTCATAATCGATTACGAAAATAAGTTACACAATTAGGGTACAGGACTTCAATCATAATTTGTTACAGAAACAAATGGTTACTGAACGTTGTACGCATGTGTATCCTAAGTAGATTTTTATGTTTTATTTAGAAAAAGTTTCCGTGCCGTTCTGCGGAGTATGAGTACGGCAGCATGCGGTGTTCACTCAGCGACTCCGACCGACGCACGGCGCAACACTTTGTGCAGCTTGTGGACACACCCGGCACCGACTACTTCGAGGTAAAACACATTACACACCACACAACACTCATTTACTTTACACAAAACACTTAAAACTAGCAAGTTCCCACTTTGTTACTAAGCTTTGAGCAGAACCAGTCAATATTGACTGGTTCATTTACATATTATGTAAATAATATGCTGCAATATTTTAGCTCAATGGGACGTCTAGATTATTAAAGCAATATATCCTGAAATCATAAAATAAGATTCTCATTTCTCACAGTTTCTCATATTTTATAAAACACGATACAAGAAAACAGCCGAGCTAGTACTTACACTAGCTCATTTATTTCGTACCAGCTTTAAATGACTCGAAGTGGCGCTTCGGCCCGACTTCAGAGAAAGCAATCACAATAGTAATGCGGTCCGTTTGAACGCTCGTGAAAATAAACATGTATTCAGTTAACGTTATTACCATTGTTGTGTGTTATTTGACGTGATTTTGTCGGTGTGTGGTCGTGCAGAACCTGTGCCTGAAGGCGTCGCAGGCGTGCAAGGGACAGCGGGTGTTCACGGCGCCGCGCGTCGGTGTCGCAGAGGACAAGGTGGCTCAGTACGCCGGCTTGCACTACTACACCGACAAGGAGCTACAGGTAACTAACCGCCCCAATTAAAACTCTATATCACTCGTAACAAGATTCACTTTTCCTCAACATCCCAGTAATTGTGACGTTGCAATTATATTCTGAGGCCCTATTTGTAACATGATATGCAAGATGAAAAAGGCGCGCTGCTGACAGCCACCTATTAACGTTTGAGTCGGATAAGCGGAGAAATATGGATTGTGTATTATTGTACCTTTATTATTTGTTTCTGCGATGTTATCTTACGATAGCTTTATGATTTCTAACTCGGCTCTCTTTATACAAATGCAAAATAACCTGGCATTAGCCATAGTCGCTAATAAATTAAACTTGTCGCCTAAATAGGTTTCGACCTCAAGTCCGTCCTTTTCCGCGGCCCACTGGTTTAACGAGAAGTGGCAGAGGTGAAATCGTGTGCACTTGTATATAATCAAGAAGGAAGACGTTGCAATTAACTTAACTTTCGTATGCAATAGTTATAAAGTTACGACAGTGATTTAATGCTGCTTGTTATGGATACAAATGATTTTATGAGCGGAGCACAGACCCTACTTTCCAGATTAGAGATTTATTAAAAAAAACCGGCCAAGTGCATGTCGGACCACGCACAATGTAGGGTTCCGTAGTTGGGATGAATTTATCCCAAGAACAAACTTAACTTTGTAGTTGAAAAAAAAAATCTTTCATACAGAATGTATCGGAAAACATGTTTTTACAACCGTAAATCTAAGTTGGTCGATTATTACTCGTTAACTTGTAAAGTCTACTTAGCTGTGATAGTTTTCCTTTTAAATTCGTTATATAAGCTACTGCCGTGAATTTTTTCATATATCTAAAACCAACCATTTAGCTGGCAGGGGGGGGGGACACTTGACTCTAACAAAAATTTGCACTTTAGAGCTTAATATTTCGCAAACGGATCTCTGAATTAAAAAATGGTTTTAGTACACTCACAATGTTTTTGAAAGACCTTTTCAACGATACCCCACAACAAGGGATAGAAAAAAAAAAACATCCCCTCTTTACGTGTAGCGGAGGTACCCTAAAAAAATATTTTTCATAATTTTATTTTACCACTTTGTCGGCATGATTAATATGTATACCCATGCCAAATTACAACTTTCTAGTACTAACAGTCTTGGAGCTAGACCGCGGACAGACAGACAGACAGACAGACAGACGGACATGACGAAACTATAAGAGTTCCTTGTTTACTACGGAACCCTAAAAATGATCTAAGTTCGGAGATAGAAACCCCTTAACGTAGTTTATTATTCCCACTTGTATTGACAATATTCAAGTTGTTTTTATTATCAACATAATGCATTCTCTTTCGCCATTAATCAATTGCGTAGGTGCTACAACGAATCAACGATCATGAATCACTCATCGATGTTATCTTTAATATGGCCATCTATTTTGTATTCGATTAGGTGACATCCGAAGCTGCTTGCCGTCTCGCATGCGAAATAGAATCTGAGTTCCTGTGTCGTTCGTACCTGTACATGGGCCCCCCTCACTCGGCCGCGTACAACTGCCGGCTGTACCACCTGGATCACCACACCCTGCCTGACGGACCCTCAGCCTACTTGAACGCTGAGAGACCGCTCATCGATGACGGAGAACCCATCGGGAAATACTTTGAAAAC
Organism: Agrochola litura; assembly: GCA_949152395.1. Taxonomy (NCBI): domain Eukaryota; kingdom Metazoa; phylum Arthropoda; class Insecta; order Lepidoptera; family Noctuidae; genus Agrochola; species Agrochola litura. The sequence goes on from OX424493.1 coordinate 16,361,242, forward strand.
TTCTGTGAGAGTGAGTAGCTTTTTGTTTTTCTGATGATGGCAGAGATCGGCTTCTTTTGTTTTTGATGTGAAACATCTATAGCGGCGGGTCAGACCAACTGCCAATGCCAAACTAACGCCAACGCCAATGTTGGCGTTGGTAAATTATCCTTTTATGCATATTACCTGTACATAATAATTGCGATGTTTCACATCTGCCAGGTGTCCCGCGACGGCAATTTTTTTTTTTAACTGAAATATGGTGCATAGGGAAAGGAATGTGCGGTGCTGCTGTATTATTGTAATTGCATCGATAGAGCGAACTATTTTACGAGTATCGTTAACTTTCTTGTGGTTCTATTTTCAAGAAGGTAAATGGAAATACATAAATCTTTAGCATGTATTTTGCAACACTAACCCAGTTCCAAGTCTGGGCCGAAGCTATAACGATAACAACATTGTTTTATATAAAGGCGGTCCTAGCTGCGCAGGCGCCGAGATACATCAGGTACACGCCGCAGTAAATTGTAGTCGTCTAAAAACTGAATAAACCACTTCGGCTCAAAAAAACTGTAGAACACGGTGACATTAATGTTTTATTTATATTTTTAATGTATTATTACGGTCGGTCGCTCAATGATAATGGAAAAATAATACTAGGTTTAAATTAAAATCTTGTAATGACTTCATATGGGCAATGCATAATTACATGATCGCGGCGCTCTATCTGGTCTGCACCTCAATCATCTTAAAAGATGGAGTAATAATGAATGTAAAAGCTCACATAAAAATTTGTAGTCAACTCTTTGACATTAATTTAAAATTATGTACTTGGTATTGTTCAGTAGCTGAAGTAGTGTAATTGAAAAAGTATTTTATCGCGCAACTTTTATAAATTAGGCATGTTTAAAATTGGTAAAAGAAAAACGTACTTGTGGTACAATTTCCATTCCAATGCAGTATTATCAAAAGTATATTTATATATTATTTTCGTTACATTTCGCTGGTCAAAGTGTCATAAAGAATGCAATTTACGTAGAAAGTGGAACTGTGCTCCAATGCATATACTTAAGTTTGACGGGAACACATACAATATGTTATTTACAGCCACTACGGGGAATATAGCTTATTATTTGGTCGTACATTAAGCGGAAGCCGGCCATCTAGAACTGAATTACGGAAGAGATCGGTGCCGGTGTATTTTGCCGACGTATTTATTGTACTTGTTGATACCGCCATATTTTCTGTGGGAGGAGCTCAGTCACCGCTATGACGGAGAGCTCTCGATACTATCGACCATCGTTATATTTTATTCAACATCTCAAAGCTTATCTATGTATTTACATAAACTACTTAGTTTAGATTGCGAACATGATACAGACAGCTTCAAACGCACAAGTTTAATATTATTAAAGTAACTTCGTTACAAGTTGTAAAGCATCATGTTGTTCGCGAGAATGTAAATCATAGAACGGCAGTTGGTATAAATGGAATAATGTCTTAGATCAGAAAGTGGAGTACGAATGTCGGCCTTGCTAATGACACCTTGCAATAATCGCCCACAATTAAGTAAGCCTTGTTGCTGGTACACTGGCCGCCTATACGTGCGTTCACCTTCGCGGGCAGCGACGCGGTCAAATGTAAATAACACACGTTACAACTTCGTTACTTGGTTGCATTACTTAAAAAATGCGCGATACGAGCTTCTGCATTATTTAAACATTCAACACTAACAGTAGTCTTCATGGAATCAGACTCCATTGTGCTGTCAAAGTTATCATCGTAAAATATAAAACTGCGATGTATGTTGACGTTAATACGCTATTAAATTTGCAAAGAGGATATGATTAATATTTCTCACGCGTTACCTTCGTGTAGTCCATACAAGCATACGTTAAGTACGTGAAAGCAATTTGTATGTCACTATATTTTTCCTAGAAATAAACTCGATAAACTGTCCCTGTAAATGGTTACCAGTGCTGTTTGTGGCCGAGTATTTCGCGATAATGATGTGAGAAACTATCGCAAGTAATCAGCAAACTGTTTGGCATAAACGTTAACGTCGTTAACTCAAAAATTACTTCATTCCTACTCCTCGCCAATTTAATCTGGTCTTGCTTCGTTTTTTTCTCTCTTAACTAAAGTAAATGTGAATGGTTAACAGTTACCATTCATTTCAATCGCTTAAAAGCTAAAGTAGATGTTTTTAAATTGAAAACTTTCTGAGATAAGACTCCGTTTCTGAGTTCTATTTTAGAACTTTATTTATGTTTTACGTGTGCAGTGAGCATGCTATCCTTTGTTCAGTAATTTTAAGTAAAAACGATCTTACAAATAAAAGAGAAGCTATCACTTACAATTAGCGTTAGACTTACCGAATAATATAAATCACGTTAATTTACGAGCGAGATTTTTATTCTGAAAGCCCAGGAAGCGGAAGCCACGCGCAAAATGACGTATTAGGTTAGTGTTGAGAAAAAGTTGCAATTAAGTTGCTCTAGCGCTGAATATACATCTTGATGATCTATAGTTTCATTGTATGGGTCTAGTTTTTAATTGAAAAAGTAAAGTATTTCGAATTATAAAAAAATAGTGGCACTCCGGGAGTGCCGAAAGAAGTGAAAACTTGAAAAAAAAAAAAAAAAACGCGTTGATGTCTTTTACTCCACGGTGTCGGTAACAGGTCGCGAAATCAATGGTTTAGTCCCATCTCAATAATGCCCAACGCGCCTAAAGAAGTTTTCACTTCAAAAAACTTACAAGAAAGTGTCAACGTCTTGACATTATTACCAAGTGTGGCAAAGCGATACAAAATCGCCAGTATGTTGATAAAACTCGTAACTATGCATACCTATAGCTCAATAATAACACATTGGCAAGGCATGCGAACGGTTTTTATAAAGAACGTAATCAGCGCAACGTGCAACGTCTGATACAGTTACGCGTCCGCCGGTATTAACGCGCTTTCGTAGAAAGCTGGAAATTATCAGCGATTTTTGTCTTATTTTTATGTCGCTTTGCCACAAAATTGGATAAAAAGGTATTACTTTCCACCAAAAAGCATGTGATTTCTTTTTTATTTTCGAGATCTGTTATTGTTTGGGAAATGTAGTGCAACATTACTAGCGGTGATTTGCGGTGACCGACTTAGTGCTTCGAGATTGTAACTTGGATTTGGCATAAAATAAGGGATTTGTGTTGATGACTCTTTAAAACATAAAGCGTTTAATGGAGATAGACAATAGAGGATTTAAAGGCTCGTTTTGTACTTTCACAATCGGCGTGTGGTCCCTTTGTAACGGCTTAAGTTTCCGTCGAAGGGAAACTGCCCGATCAGTTTAGCCCCTAATAACTCTGTGGAGTTTTTATTCAGAATATATGATTTTACTGGGGCTCGTTAGTGGCCAACGGGATACGTATTTGCTCACGTCATGATCATGTTTTACGACGACGCGCCAGATTGATGTTGATACTATCTACTAGATAACTATGTTGCTTCATTAATATAACTCATTTGCATAACTAACTAAGGTTCCTACCTTTAAGATTTACCACCAGACGGGGTTATGTCTTAATGAGGGCTTAAAAGTACAAGGGACTAATTATCAATATTTTTTTAAACAATGAAGCGATGCAAATCTTGATAATAACGCTATTAGGGTACGCTAAAGCAACGGAAGTTAATTGTCAGACGTTCCTCAGCAGCTCCGGTGGAATGATGAATAACTTCTCACCTACGGTAGTCGTGAGAAATGATTACACACACAATACAGATTATTTTTTGCCACTTTATCTGATTAAACATTGAAACAGAATGGTGTGAGCGAACGTTGTGAATCAACCACCGTACTGCAGTACTCCGAAGTATTTAACTGTTAGAGATTGTCTTATCTAGTTTTAAAAGAAAATGTAGGTAATCCAATGCGTTAGCGTCCTCTCAAAAACCCAGCATTGATCGGCACAGCAATACCAACTCCATTGACATCTACAGATTTATACAGTTAAACAAGTTTAGATAAATGTGCTGGTGCATTTTCTATGCGGGAAACGTAACTGCATTTCCTATAAGCTTTAGTCTGTAGCTCTCGACAAGTTAAGAGCATGAATCTTGCAATACGCGAAGTCTGAGTTCCTAACAAGACGTAAACACTGGCGAGTCCATATCTCACGCCACGCCGCATGCTGCAGGGTCAGGGTCAAAAGCGTTCGATGTACTTTAATCGAGTTGACTTGCCTCGATCGAACCGATACAATCGATTTGCAACTACGAGTACGGGAGATGATGCTGGCTGTTAAGAGAAAATAATGCTCTGCCATGTTGTTATAAGGAATAGATCGTGACTACATAGCTTGTGCTTGTAACTTTCGGATGAAGACAGTAGACGTGTATTCACTTTTATCGATGTATACGTTATTAAACTCATCGCGGTGGCTGTTATAAAAAGTTGTTTGGGCGATATTTACCTTTAGTTGATAACTAATAGTTAACTGCAAATACCTTGTTAGGTATAATTCCAAGGCATAGCTGGTGTTCCGCTATAAGTGAGCGGGATGCTTGCTACTCGATTACGTAAAACCGTGTTAAGGCATTAAGATTGGCATCAGGCAGCTGCCGGCTTTTCATTGTATAGGACAAAACACACATAATATAATCAGCTACTCAAGGTATTTTCCCCGCACTGATACCGTTACATGAAACTCGATCCCTTGCATTTCCTCCTCTGTAATAGACTAAACATAATTACACAGATCCGAGGTTATCTGATGATCGAAATAAGGAACTGTAATAATACCGAAGAAATTACGGGGAACTGTTATAAATAAGTTTCTGAAAGGCTTATACCGGAGCAATGCTGTCAGAAATTTTATGATCTAGTAGAAAATAGAAACGTTTAAAGTCTATTGTTGTTACATCACGATATCAATGAACTGATTCACTGCAATAAAAACGCCTCACGTCGGATGCACGCGGCTACACTAATATATTCGATAAAAGTGATATTCATTACAGAATTGATCAAGCGGAACCTTGTTCGACGGTATCTATTTAGCATTGTAATTGGTGTATTGATGGTGAATAGCCGCACCGGTGTCGATGATACGTTAGCATAATTTTGTTAGTTATGTTTACAATGACAGAATGTGCCGACTCATGATAACAGTCGCTGCATTTTGGTGCAAAAAGTAACAAAGAGAGTGGTATTGTGTGCGGGAGCGGAGGCGGCGCGGCGCAGGCGGCGGTGTTCGTGCGTGCTCTCATAACGGTGATAATACACAAATTGAATAGGATTTTTTGTGGCGCCCGTGATCTCGGCTCCGCTTCGTGCAGCCCTAAATCTGAGATAATGGACGTGACGGATATAGAACACGGGAAATATGGCTCTACTACGAAACATGAAGAAAAGCATTGAGAACTTTCATTAAATTATATTGCATCTGAAATTTTTATATTTCCTTTCTTGAAATTACATAAATTAGTGCTTTAACCATAAAGAAATCAAGACCAGGGGTCGTATAACGAGAAAATGGCACAACCACTAGAAAGCCACACATCGAGATTTTAATGGCTAATGGAATTGTCAATTAGTTCGAGATGCAAGATATACCAATTGTACGTATACCTTTCATTATGTAGAAATTAGAATTGGAAATTAATTTGAATTTCCCTTTATGTAAGTGCATATTAGGATCGGGCTTATTAAAAAAAAATCTCTACCTTTTTATATGCTGCGCGAACTTTTTACAGCCATTCAACGTTTGGCTAACTTCGGTCTGTCAAAGTAAACGCTAATTAAAATGTCGGTTATTAATTTGAAGCGCGTCATTAATAACAGCAGTAGTACGGGTATAACGGCCTTGGGCGGCCTTGTCCGCGCGCGGATACATGCGGCTGCGCGGGTCAGCGCCCGCGCACCGCATGCTGCTAATCGAATACTTAATTGAATTTATGCAACGATTTAGACAAATTGAAAATACGGCGTTACTGTCAAATACGCTCGTTCGTGAAAATTTATTCACTTCTAAACGTTCAATGAATATTTATAGTTTTGAAATGTTGATTGCTGTTTTAATCCTAATGCTGTCTGGAAAATTGGCACACTCTGGTACCTACTGAAGATTAATGTGGTACTTAATAAATCCATAATATGTAAGTACATTTGATGTACATGCGCACTTTCTATCGATTTACTTATCTATTCAGTTCGGCAGGTTGTCTCGCCATGGAGACCGTGAAGTTATGAGTAAATAGGTAAACAAGTTTATTACTGGCATCGACAATCTAGTGGCAAGATAACGGCAATGCTTCTCAGTATCAAGATTGCATACGGAACCCTGTCTTGATATCCAGTGGGACCGTTATATCCTTAAGCGCACACTTCCGAACACGCGACCGCTTCAGACGGCATCAATACCACACTTTTTCTAGCCTTGGCTATGATATTGTATGGCGTTTTTACATTAAAAAAATGACGCTTCTATGGGTATACTAAATATTTACGTTGCTTTGAAGGGAAATCAACTGGTGCCTATTTTGCTGGAAATTCTGTAAGACCTAAACGAGAAAATAAATGAATACGCTTTGTTACTTCTGATTTGTTATCAGCTTCCACAAAGTATTCAGAGATTGCTATCAAAGTTATTTTGTTCTTATAAAACGACTAAGATCTCTCATTGAACGCGGCCACGTCTAATCTCAACCTAATCTAGCGACAAGCTGTGAACAAATTTAGCCACTAACGAAAAAAGGAAAACGACTTCGGATCTCATCTTTTTTTGTTAAACGGAGTTCCTATAAAAAACGAGGCGACGCCTACTTACGAAATGTAGGTAAGTCGGAGAAATTGTTCATATTCGGTAATTTCTTTGAAGATTATTAAAGCAAACTACAATTGAAGTTCTGCAATCCGATAAGTATTATTGTTGGCACTTTCGACAACTTCAAATAATCCGTCGAAGGCGACAAAGTTCGGTCAATGGGATCGGATTGAATCACACGAGAATCGAGATCGAATATGATCAGCAAAAGTGATTTGACTCTTTTTGATTTGATTTGATTTCTTCGATGTTCTCAAACAACTACAAAGTTTATATGGTACCTAGTTAGATTTTTATATTCCATATTCGTACATAATCGCATACTAAACACGTAAGCTTGCATCAACACATTGTTTAAGCTGAACATTGGTTAAGGCGAGCGTGGGAAGTTGTTGATAAGTTTTTACAAGTCGTTGAAGCGTTGCAAATATGCTGGCGGTTGTTGCAGCAGTGTCATCGACTCCGGCGACTCGGAAACAGGCACGATCCGAGAAATGAAAAGATTTATAAATTAAAACTTGTTATTTTTTGCAGGCTATCAAATTATCATTAGGAATGCCTAAAGGATATTTATTTCACTCGAGAAGATAATCAATGATTTACGCAGCACTAAATCATAATGACAAAAACAAATAACTTTATATTTTTAAGTTGGGAGCCGAGACAATCGAGCAGCACGATTGTCTCGTCGTATCTCATAAATCATCTTCATATGTACCAAACAGGAATATTGTAGGCACATCTATTCTTAGTCTATAAGGGGTGTCATTAACGTAATGATGGCTTTGGCATCAACATGTTAATTATGATAGACAGTTGAAATCGACGCAGTTTTGTTGAATATCACCTCTATAATTTAGAGACAGTTCGCATTTTATTCAAGAACTTTTAGCAAGTTCTTTCCGTCACTTATTTATTTACCTAGCTTAATAGTTTTTAGTGTGACGTAAAATATATGATATATTTCTATGTGCCATTATCGGCTAAAAAGACTTTCATTTCAATCACTTTTTGCTTCGAATGCAATTTCTTAGAAGGTTGCTATCTCAACTGCATGATTATTTATGGCTATCTTGCCTTTGTTAAGACTTTTCTTTGCAGAATATGAGATTCTGTCTATGCCATAATATTATGATATCGGTCGCCGTAAGTTTCAATATTGGATTCAAGACCATCATTTTTGAATGCTGTGGTATATAAAATCAGACAGAAAACTTGCACAATTTTCTATTTCCCCAAGTTCTGCTCCACAATATTTTCATTCACCTTTCCAACGATCTATTGTCCATAGTGCCATAAACGGCCAATGGCTTGGCGTTTGGCGACGGATAAGCCGTGGGCGAATAAGATTCTCCTTTGTCCAACACTTCGCGGTCAACGGCCCAAATCTTGTTTACGTCACCTTATTATTGGCCAGGCGGCGGTCGTGAATGTATCCAGACATTGGCACTGCTAACGAATCGATTCGGAACGGTTTCCACGCCGGCCGCCATTCCGATTTCTCTACTGTTGTGTTCCTGAAACCAATTTCAGGTACCTTCCGCTTCTACATTGTAAATGGAAAGCACATCTACTGTTTCTTAAAGACAGTCTCAGAGAAACCTCATGTCTAAATATGCAGCCAGGAATATGTTTCTCAACCATTCATAGCAATACCTATGCTGGAACACTTAGGTGGTGGGCAGTTTTAGTTCCGATCGAAAAGCTCGATTATCACTGCTAATTTAAATGAGAATAAGTTCATATTTTACGAGTCCCACTTAACTGCACACTGTAAAATCATTCATATTAACGACGTATTAAAAGCGAACAATAGATTCTAGGTTATGAGAACTTTCAACTGCCCATCTTTTCTGATTGCGTGCGAAAACCCAGAACAGCTAAACACAGGGAGTACGCTCGGCGTACCTAGGGGACGGTAATTGCACCAACTAGGTACGATGCACGGGTAGGTTGCATTTAGAATCACCGCGTACGCCGCAGTACCTTGTAGCAATCTTGATTCGATTATTATAATACACGCAGCGCACGTACGGTTGCCTCTTCCTAATCAGGGGTTCGCCATGCGTACAGACGTGCACCCGGGATTCATGCATTTATTAGGCTTTATTAACCAACGACTCTGTAATTTGCTGCATTCTTGGTTTTCTGTTTAGAGTAGAATTATCTGCATGTGTTTAACCTTTTGTTATTTATTGCAGAGCCGCCTAGCAACGCGAATCCTCCCGGAGAGCTCCCGGTAACGATTGAGCACCAACAAGACCCGAACATGACAAGTAATTTAACGAGGAATGATGCCAACTGCGACAAAACTGGAACTTGCTACGATGGTATGTCTCGACTCTCGATATAAGATTACTATTGTTTTACAAATGTCCTATGAGTGAGGTGCTCTACATTAACTTCATTGTTTTAGTATCAGTGCTTTGCAAGGACACGAGGATCGCAGTTCAAGTGCGTACGAACAAGCCGTTCAATGGACGTATCTATGCTTTGGGACGCTCGGAGACCTGCAACATCGACGTCGTCAACAGCGACCTCTTCCGACTCGACCTCACCATGGCTGGCCAGGACTGCAACACTCAGAGTGTTGTAAGTTATCCTGCTTCGTTTGATATTTTTGACTAAGCTTGCCATCATTTGAGGGTCTGAACTAACATGAATGATTTATATTTTAGACCGGAGTGTATTCAAACACGGTTGTCCTGCAACACCACAGCGTAGTGATGACGAAAGCGGACAAGATCTATAAAGTCAAGTGCACATACGACATGAGTTCGAAGAACATCACATTTGGAATGGTACCAATCAGGTCAGTAGGACGTTCACATCGTATCGCTACAATTTATCGTGAGCTGATTTTTGGATACCTACAATTCATTCATGAAGTAGGTAAAGTACCGCAAAAATGCAAAGTTCGAGAATTTACCGTATAATTTATTCGTGCGCGTCAAGAGACAAGTTACGTGATATGTTATAGTAATATGAAAAACGGGAGCTATTTCGACATGCCTTCATGCCAAGACGATTTGAAATTCCATCGACCTAATATCGTTTGCTGCATTGTAAACACGTAACAATTAGATTCACATCAGCAAGATACGGCTGTTGGACGTGATGAGCAATTTAACACGAACATCTGTTCATACATATTCTTAATGAATTTAGAAAAGCCTGATAGCATCTTGATCGCCGTGAATAGGGTAGCATTATGGCACTGTTGCATACAAGATGATACCCGTGCGTTATGGCTGTTGAAGTTCAAAGCCATAAACAAATTTAAAACGCATAAAGTAGTAAAAGTACTTACTTGCTGGGTGTAAGTGATTTGTGTAGCAACAAGGTTTTTAATATTTGCTTTGTATGGCAGAGACCCGGAGATGATTTCCATCACTGCCGCTCCAGAGGCACCGCCACCACGCATCCGCATCTTGGACGGGCGCCAACGCGAGGTGGAGACTGTCCGCATCGGAGACAGGCTTACCTTCCGTATCGAGATCCCCGAAGACAGTAAGAATACAAACATTATAAACATTACCTACGTAGGTAAAGTTTTAGGAAATTCTGTGCGGTTTCTAATGTTTTTTCTATTATTCTTGCAGCTCCTTATGGCATCTTCGCCCGCAGCTGTGTCGCAATGGCCAAGGATTCTAAGAGCACTTTCCCGATTATTGATGATGAAGGGTTTGTGAATTTGTTACACCCTTGGAAATATTATTTATTTTATGAGAATAGTTTTATAACCCATCTGTTTTGTCTAGATGTCCCTTGGACCCATCGATCTTCCCGGCGTTCACTCCAGACGGCAATGCCCTCCAGTCTGTGTACGAGGCATTCAGGTTCACAGAGTCTTATGGAGTCATCTTCCAATGTAACGTCAAGTACTGTCTCGGACCTTGTGAGCCGGTGAGTAACACATGAATCAACAATTTTTATGGAATGGGTGTTCGCATTTTTCATTTCATATGACTATTAGCAACGGTTAATTCAGTTAGTCACGCTAAAATTACGCAAATGACACGTCGTTTAACATTTAAATGTTTCTAGGCGGTGTGCGAATGGGGTCGCGATTCTTTGGAGTCTTGGGGCAGAAAGAAGCGTTCGTTGCCCCACAACGAGACCAGTGAAGCGCATAACCAGGAGGAGGATATGAATATCTCGCAGGAGATCTTGGTGCTTGACTTCGGTGATGAGCGACAGAGCACAGACTTCCTACGCTCCGACAAGCCTGGTGGTGTGGCGTCTGAAGCCAACTATGGAGGTAATGATCCCGTAGAATTCGCATATAATTATCGATATTTTTAAGGATTTCCATCTAGCTTTTCTTTCTTGGTACCATGTAAATATTGATTCCATTTATTCTTTCGCCAGAAAAAACAGTGACGATCGTGGAGCCGTGCCCCAGCAAGGCGTCCGTGCTGCTGCTGGGAGTGGCGTGTGCCCTGCTGGTGCTGCTGTACATCGCGACCATCTTTTGTTACTACATGCGCAAGTGGCTGGCACCGCCCAAGCACATGTCGTAGACACACATTACATTAGAGGCTATGTTCACGTTGGTCTCGACAAATAGTAGGGGACAGTATCGTTCCAATGCTTGTCTTGTATTGACGAACATGTGATACAAATGACTGACGAACACAACAGTAAATAACGTATTCTCAGACACTATCCGTCCATTTAGTTTTAGTTCCGTGAATATTTTCGTGGTGTATAGATTCGGGAAATGATTTTGACGCCTAATGTTTGGTATGATTGTTGTAACCACCGCGTGATTTGCATTTAATTTAGGAATAATTTATTGCATTTAGAAGCATTTATTAATTTTAAGTAGGTGTATGAGTAGATAAAATCACCTTATAAAATCTTTCTTTTGATCCCTTATTACTGCAGTTTAAAGGGTAATTATTGCATTTAATTAGATAATTTTAACAGTATAAGACAATGCATTTATTACGACGTTTAAGTTAGATGACCAGTTTTTGTACAATTTTTGAGTACTCATCATATCAGTAGTTACAAAATAATGTTTGGAATAATCCCTGAAAAATTATTAAGGTTGCTATTCATCATGATTAAATTTTAGGGGATTATTCTGAACCGATTACATTGGTAATTTTAGATTATAGGGCAATTCATTATTAATAAGAGTTATAATAGTCACAACTATTTGCATTTTTTGTAACACTATGTTAATCATATTATTTCATATTATTACTACAGTTTGAGGTAAACATTTTATATTATGAAAAAAAAAAACTAAAACAATTTGTAAATATACTGTTACCTTATTGACTTTGTGCTAAAATGCTTAGTATGACTTTTGGAACTTTCAGTTGGGTTTTGAAGAAATATGTGATGCATACTTTGTACAACTATGTATGGTACAAACTGACAAATTTGTGTTTCTCTTAACCCAACTTGAGATTTCTCTTTATTTATTTAAAATAATTTTTAATTTATCTATTTATTTTACTTTTCATTTAAATAAGAAATGAAATAAACTGTACAAATTTACTTTTTTTTTTATTGAATCTCCATGTTGCCACCCAAAACAGTAAATTTATAATAAATAATAACAATGTTACTAGATCATTTTGCTTAAAATATTCTAACAATTGAGATATTTAATGAATTCAAACAAAAAAACAATAATAATACTGACAGATTATTTCAAGAAACAACATTTTGCATTAGAAGATTATTGTAAACACTGTTCAAAATCTCTTGTTGAGATTGTATATCGATTTCCTCAGATTTACAACCAAAGACTTTGTTAAAGCAATTGAGAAAAATTGGTGTAATTTTCTCAACAGTGCATTCCATTCCTGTTTCTTTGGTTAGTGAGGTGACACCCTTATCTGCTATGCCACAAGGGTCAATATTGTCAAACCATGAGAGATCATTGTTACAGTTCAGTGAGATCCCATGAGTAGTCACATACCTCGATGCATGGATGCCTATGGCTGCTATTTTATTATCATCCACCCACACTCCTGTGTATGGCGATCTGCTGGCTTTTATTCCTGCAGAAGCAAATTCAATTTAAGTACGTACCTAAGTTTCTATAGATCATGTTTGAGCAGTAAATGTTTTGTTGTTACTGGAGAGTTTATTCCAAGTGCCAGTGAATAGGAAATTTCTAATTACTGTCTATTATTTCTATTTACTGTCTTTTACAAAATATATGTATAAAGACTCTCTTTTTTATACCTACACAGGCAAGCAGTTAAAAACAAATAATCTTTTAAATAAAATTAAAGGTTTCTCACCTAACTCATCACAGACATTGAGAACGGTCTCCTCCAAGCTTTGGACATACCATTTGACACTTGTTTTGAAATGCTTCAAGTTTATAATAGGGTATGCAACTAGCTGGCCGGGGCCATGAAATGTAATGAGTCCACCTCGGTTAGTTTTTTTAAATTCTGCCCCAAGAGCACGCAGTCTCGTAATTTCCTGCGCTGATGTTTCATCTCTAATACCTTGAAAAATAAGCTATGTTAGTAGTTAATAGCAACTTGATAATAGTTTTGACATTTTGTGTGAGTGTTTCTTAAAGAACGAGCTCTCAGGTCTTCTGAAATCCACTGTTTGCAGTTCACAGATGATTTAAACTTGTTACCAAGAGAATTTCTCAAAGGTTCCTATTTTGAAATGGAAAAGAAAACATGTTGCGCCGACCCCAAATAAATTGGGATAAGGACAGGAGGATCATTTTTTAGACCTATTTTGAATCCTGACTTTTTAGGTTATGGTACGAATAGTCCGTCGACTTACCAACAGTGAATACCGGTTTGTGTTCTACGAGTAGCAGAGTGTCGAAGTTAGTATCTTGATTCTTCATTATAGCATCCAAGTGCTTCCGAGCCAGAGCCATTTGAATTTTAAGCGCTGTGTCGTAACTCATCACACCTAATTTCCATACGTTTACCATGATGAATGAGATATGGAACCTACGAATATTAAAAGTATGGAACACTTATTGTACCTAACTTTCGAAATAAGCTTAATTTATTTTTTCGAGTTTTTTTAAAATTTTATATTTTTACCAAAAACAAAAACAAATCACGGCAGTGACAGTGACATTATTGTGACATTGACATTCACCCTTGTTTTTTTTTGGGACTTTATAGCCTCGCCATTTATTCATGACAAAATTCATTATTTAGATACACTTTGCACCTAAATAGTCATAAAAAAAAGTAATTTTCTTGGTATTTTTTTATAAAAATAATGAATAATATTGCATTGTGAATTAGTAAAGTATCAAAAGAACTTATATACTGTGTCGCTATCTAGTAACACAATAAAAAAGTGTAGTTTCAAAAGTAGAAGACAGATGTCAGGAACCTAATTTGTAGACGTTATTTTGGTACTGGAATTTCCTAATAGGTGACGCTAATGAGTTGTCAAAATAAGTTTGGCTATTAGACAATAGATGGCGCTGTGATAAAATATCAAGGCCACCTTCATACGTTTCTATAGACAGTAGAATGCGTATAGCTACATCTTTCAGTGGGTTCAGTTTTCGGTGTTCCCTGCCTGTAGGGCGGTGTTTGGCTCGTTACGTAAAACCAGCTGGTAATATAAACATTGTATGCAAGTGAGACTACACTAGTTTGAGACGCTTATTAGGATTGTAGTAGTTTTTAAATGTCTGGCAATTGAGTGTGTTGTGACAGACGAACGTGCTCCAGTTATGTTATAATCCCTAGGGTTTAGTGAAACACTCTTATGCTACCGGTGTCACAGTTTTATGTCGTGTTTAGACAAGGTGTTAGTGAAATCAGAGATGTGGTGCTCTCTCAAGCGATGACAACAGGGGTAAGCATTTTTGAAATAAACGTAGGTACCTACCTGCGTACATAATTTTAATTTGTCCATTTTCGCGCGAGAAATTCTCATCGTAACCGTGTATCATCGGTACCGTACCTATTTGAGTAATATGTACCTAGGTAAGTACTAGGTTTTGGCGGCAATTCCTCTACCAACCAAACATGGTTGGGGAATATTTATGCAGTTTTTCTCTTGAGCTTTTAGGTGTAAGTTACCATACCTACCTACTAGTTTATAACCCTATGATTAGTAAGTAGGTACCTATGTTCTTACTATAAACTTGGATTTTCGCGGTATTCTGTGACAGGTTGGTACACAAGATGGTAAAAAGAATTTGAGGTTGAGAACAACGTTGTAAACCAAGTATGTTACCGTCTCGAAACGCATCAAGCAAACATTGTAAAATGTAAACGGTCTACATACTTTGTTCAAGCAAAAATCTACGTGGTTGCCGTAAAGCCGCTTGACCGTCTCGGAACCGCTTAAGAAGTTATGAAATAGTGATTAGAATTCAATAATAATGGGAATAGGAGCTAGGAGGCTAGGAGTCAACTTTTAAATAAATAATTTTTATGAGCTTTTTTATGTCGGTCGTTAAAAGCCAGGAAAAATAAATTTTGAAGGAAATTTAGAGTAGGAAGCTTTAGGACCTACCTTTACCTACTTTTACTGATTTCAAAGCAGGTCTAATTTAAAAAGCTTTTTTTGTTCCAAAATATTGGAGATCCTTGAAATTAAAAAAATCAGCGGTTCAAATATTTGGCAGCCCATGTTTGCAATTGTTTTGGTTAATAATTTAAAACAACGTAGGTCAGTATTTATCCTTAATTAATCCTCTGCCTTTTCCTTACTTATATTATCTACTGAATAATTAAAACAGCGGGGTAATTGCGTAGGTATAGCAATGACTTTCATTTTGACAGTTCAACAACATTTATTACGTTATTTACGTTGTTGAGCAGACAAATTTTTCCAACATATGAAGCAATGGATTAGCAATATTCTTCAAAATTATTCATATTGGGATACGCAATTAGGGTGCAGGCTAAAATTGTATCTCTGCTAAACAATCCCTACCTGCCGCAGAGTATATACCTACCTACCGCATAAAACTTCAACTCCTCCACCAAATTAGTAGGAACATAAAACTCGTAATAGAAGTTTTCTTTCATCGGCTGCAGTTTATAGTTGGAGGTCATTGACCGATCGTTAGCTACCGAGTGTACGGTTCAAAACCGCTAGTAAGGTAAACAAGTGTCTAAAGTTTAATTGGTGAAGCAGGAAGGCGGCGCGGGCGCGTCCTGTCGCTATTAATAGTTCAATAGCTTCGACAGGGCTGATTGTGTAGGGGTGCGGTGCGAGCGCGCAATTTTATAAAAAAAGTTGTTACGCGTCACTACATATTATAATAAGCTTCTTAAAGCATACTTTTGTTTAATTATTTTAGGATAGACTAGCGAAGTAGTGATCCGCCCCTGCTTCACACGGTTTTTACGACTTCACAAAACACCGAGTTTTCTATAATAAAAGTACCAGAGATGTACAAAATAGTTTAAAAAAAGTAATTAAATACTAAATGCAAATAGTTTTCTAATTTACCATTTCAAATGCAAAATACTTTTGTTTTTTGTACTTTAATACTAAATGCGAAATACGTATTTTGAAAATAGTACTTTATTCAAATAAAATACTTACTTTTAGATGAAGTTAGTGTTAAAGATTTGATTGACCGGTAATCGAAGTCAAATTCAAATTCAAATAATTTATTTTCTCTTCACAAACAATGGCATCTTATAATTTAGAGAGACTTGAAAAACAGTGACAATAGTTTGTGAGAGACTGGTGTCTGCACTAGGAATACCTGTATCGCAGATCACCAGGGTCCCACCACACGGTATGTAAACATAATCAATTAGTTAGTAAAAGTGAAGGGATAGGGCATAACAAAACATATTGACTCAGAGTTTTAAACAATATAAAACAAAACAAAAAAAAAAAAAGAATTAAGTGCTAAACTAAAAATAAATAAAAAATGCTTGAACTTATTATTATGTGTCGGGAAGTTAGAGGGATGGACTATTTTGGATGAGTTAGTAATTCCTCAGTTGCATAATAATCCAAACCAAGGAGCCATTCAACCAGAGCACTCTTACAAGCCTTTGTTGTTAGGTGATAGATCGTGGTAATACGATTTATTTTATTATATAAATGGGAACCTAAGAAAGTATGAAATCTTTGAGAGAAGCTCGTTCTTAGGCCTTTAGCAGTTTTGCAAACTGAGTATTTTCTGCGTTTTCCTGAGATAGAGAGGGGATCAAATATTATGGAGGAGTGCTTCTTTAGAACAGTGTACATAACAAAAAGTTGCCTCACTGACAAGACTCTAAAGTGTTTGTATAGATCTACTGTAGGATACAAGTATGGTAGAGAACAGGCCACCTTTAGTACCACCCGTTGGGCTCTTTCCAATGATAAAATGTTTGATTTGGGAGCACCACCCCATGATGTTATGCAGTAAGTCAGAAGAGACTGACACATTGCATAATATACCCACCTAATAACCTCAACGTCAGCTACGTGGCGAAGATTTTTGAAAAGAAAGATTAATTTGCGAATTCTTGACGTGAGGCTGTCTATATGTGGTTGGAAGCTTAAATTGTTATCAATTATAATTCCAAGGTACTTAATCGAAGTAGTCTTTTGGAGAACGGGACAAAAGCAGGCGTCAGAATTAAGGTCAGTACAAGAGTGTGCTTTAATGTGGAAATGGGATAACAATTCATTACCTTTGTTAGTGAGAGAGAAAGCTATAAACTTGGTCTTGTCGACGTTAAGGGTAAGGACATTATTTTTTAACCAGGCTAGGACCGTATCAAAACCTTTCTGTGCGTAATTGTAGACATCACCCCATGAGTCTGCTGTGAAAACTAGTGCCGTATCATCGGCAAAAGATATGATTTTACCATGGGATAGTTGTAGCTTACAGAGATCATTAATATAGGCAAGGAAGAGGGAGGGCCCGATCACACTACCCTGAGGTACGCCGAAAGTGACAGGTAGATCATCACTAACATAGTTTCCGATTTTAACCCTCTGGAACCGATCAGATAAGTAATCCCGGAAGAGTTTTAATGGTAGACCCCTGATTCCCATGTTTTCCAGCTTGTTTAGTAGGTTGGGTACAGGGACTGTGTCAAACGCTTTGGCCAGGTCAAGGAATATGACAAGTACCTTCTTTTTACTATCAAGACCGTGAACAAGATGATCTGTCAGCTCATGAACAGCGTCGGCACAGGATTTTCCAGCCCTGAATCCAAATTGACCCTCTGAAATGAGGTTATTGCGTTCAAGGTATTCGGTAAGTCTGCTGTTCATGAGGCGTTCTAATAATTTGGAAAGAGTAGGTAGAATGGAGATCGGCCTATAATTGTTGACACAGCCTCTGTCCCCAGCCTTGTGGACAGGATGTACAAGTGATTTTTTTAAAAGTAACGGAAAGGTGCCTGTGTCAAATGCTAGATTAAATAAGTGGGTGAGTGGAGTAACCAAATAGTTTTTGTAATGCTTAAGGAATCGAGCAGAAATGGGGTCAACACTTTCAGAGCAGGTGTTCTTAAGGTTACAAATGAGGGAGTCTACCTCCGTTTCATCTGCGGGAAGAAAAGCCATTGAATGTGGATGAGCGACTGAAAAGCCAGCAGCGGTAGGTACGTGATGATTTAATATCTTCTCAGCGAGGGATTTACCAATACTGGAAAAGAAGTAGTTTATCTCATTGACTGACTTAAGGGGGTTTTCAACTTGTATTAGTTCCTGGGCGGGCAGCTTAGGTTTGTCTGTGTCGGTAATTTTTCTAATAACCTTCCAAAGCTTTTTGCTATTATACTTCGCGCTACGAATCTCCTCTTTCTCGTATTCCTGTCTAATTTTTTTCAATAACTCGTTACAAAAGTTGCGGTATCTTTTGTACGTGATTTGTAATTTGTAATTCGGATACTTTTTGAGCTTTTTGTGAAGGTTGTCTCTATTTATTGAGCATCTAAGAAGTCCAGGAGTGATCCAAGGCTTAATAATACGGCGACGGTTACTGACAGGGACAACCGTAGTATGAAGAGAAATGGCATTAGTTAAAATATGTATCAGATAAGTAGCTGCCAAATTGGCGTCGCTCATGGCGTACAATGGGGAAAAGTCCAATCCTTTCAAAGCATCATCCAAGCCACTATAATCAATTACCTTTTTAAATTTCTTTGGGTGCACAGGTCGAGTTGACAAATTCAGAAAAAGAGAGGTATTGTCATGGTCAGTTACTGAGGAGTGCATTACGAAACAATGCGCGTTCCTTTTGGTTTTTAGGATTACATGGTCAAGGCAGGTACGACCATGTGTGGGAAAGTTATGGGCTGGTAGTAGACCGTGAGACGCCATCAAATTAAGGTAGTTATGAGATCGAGAGTCAGAATTGTTTTCTGTAGTATCAATATTGATGTCACCTACCAATACAATATTTTTTGTAGATGAGTATTTTAAAAGGAGTTCATTCAAGGAGTTCAAGAACCCAGAGATATTTTTCTGCGCAGGGGGACGATAAATTGCTATTATAATAGTGTCTATATTTATTTTTACCAATAGACAGTTTGCATCAAGCAGTAAAGGTTCTTCAACAGATAATTTCATGCTACAATGATGATAAATTACCACGCCTTCATTTTGGGTAGTGTTAGTGGAGGTAGAGTGTGACGTATAGTTCTTAAGAGAAGGAATGATCTGAGTGCATGGCAGCCAACATTCTGTCAAGATAATGAGATCCCAATTTATGTTACTCCTGCTGAGCAACGTCTGGAATGCGGGAAGGTTACGTCTAATGCTTCTAATGTTTTGGTGAATGAATGAGAGGTACTGTTTTGGTTCAGGTATGTGGGTAGAGATATCTTCAGCGTCACATAGATGAGAATTTGCAACTGTAACCGCATCCAAAATGGAATTAATTTCGTCTACATTATCGAATAGAAACTATGGTTTTCTGGTAGACTGGTCTAAGGGTGAGAGGGGGAGGTGAACGAAAGGTAAGGCACTTTATTAATGTCAACGTCATTGGAGGGAACAAAGTTAAGGAGTCGAAGTGAATCAATTTAAAAATTTGTGTTCTGGTAATTATGGAAGTTGACTTACTGGACAACATAGTGGATAAAATATCTAAGAAAAGCATTGTGTGCAGACGTGTATGGAAAAGGAAATATTTGTTTACAACAATTAACATGAGTTTAAAAGTAAGTTTTTACAAGCAACAAAATTTCTGGTGACAATAAGCCAGTTTTAAAGAAGCGCGACAGCATTGAGGCACTTAATATGCTTTGCCGGCATTTTTTCTTCCTTTCGGACCAGAATACGCCCATCACGAATCCAAACAAATTTGTACGCCTTTTCTTTGGCGACCTTCCGAACAGCAGCATAAATTTCCTTATTTGATGGAGATAAGTGCTCCGATACAAATACTGGACATTTTTCACCTCCATAACCAAGGTGATGAGAATTCAGCTTGCTATCGCTGTGAGTTTTGTTGAAATTCGTAACTGAAGCCAAGAGACCGTCACGGATGCCTGTATTCTTAAACCGAACAATAATTGATCTAGGTCGGTTATTTTTCGTATCCATTTTCCTAACTCTGTGTGCAGAAAGCACATCCTGCTCTTGGATGGTATTACAAACGGCGTTAGATAGTTGTACGACTGTTTTTGTTAAGTTTTCATTATTATTTTCGGGAACACCGTTAATTTCAACATTCTCCTGTCGAAGTAAAACCAATCTCGTTATAGGTAGCCAGCGCGTAGCGTCATGTTCCACAGAAAACGTTCATTTTGTTTTGTCATTTTGCACACAGACTCGCAAGGTTGCAGCGCTTGTAGCGCCTCTAGTGGATATTTATCGAATCGCTGACCCATTTACATGAAAATTTGAGTGGTAATGTTGGCGAAACTTAGCAGTAAGTATTTTGCATTTTACAATAAATTATAAAATAAATCTCGAAATGTAATTCAAATAAAATGCAAAATGCTTTTTTTTTAAAGGTATTTCAATACAAAATATAAAATACATGTCGGTTCCGGTCATTAGTACGGACACGAAACGAATCGCAAGCGCGCAACTGGCGACATCAAGAGTGAGCTACCTACATCAAAAAAGGCGCGCTTCTACAGAGTCGTGATGTTTTAAGGCCACGGCGAGGAGGACATTCAGCCTCTGGTCGCATCGGAGTCAAGACGTCACGGAACTGTTCTCGATTCGTGGTGCTCAGTTATTGTGTTAGTTGTAATTTGTGATCTTTTTCTTAATTGGTGATTTTAATAAACGCCGTCGCACCCAGTGTGTGTATAATTTAGCTAGTGTGATTCATTTGATAGTAAATTATAATCTGATCTGAACTGCAAACTGTTTTCTATTGCGCATTAACCAACACTACCCACACTACGCCCACAGTAGTCAAAATATCGCTGATAATAACGAAAGTCACATACCCCGTCTCCGACATACATATTTTGCATGTTGCATTTGCATTTAATACAAGTATTTCAAATAAGTCGCAACTCTGTTAAGTACCTATATTTAAGGGCCTATTTCACAATGTCCGAATAGCCACTACTTACCGAATAAATTAAAAATGGAACAGAATTTGTAGGATATTATCTGTCAAGTGAGTTAACGAGAACCTAATCGGAGGTGGTGAAACAGGCCCTAAGTTTATTATGGAATATGGATATAATATATGTTACGGCTAAAACCCGAAGTGCGGCTATACCTAATTTTAGCCGGCTACAACTAGGTGCGGCCGGTAGCAGTTGGTTAAATTTAGTTGTAGCAAATGAAAATGGCTGAAAGGTAGGTTAGGTTAGGTTACAACTGTGACCACATATCCCACCGCACGAGCCGAGCGAGCGAAGCGTTTAGCGGTTAAACTTGCCTAAATGGACTCTGGCATTCGACGGCCGCGCGCTGCCGCGGCACCGATCGTTTCGCTCGCTCGGCTCGTGCGATGGGTTATGTGGTCACAGTTCTAACCTAACCTAACCTACCTTTCAGCCATTTTCATTTGCTACAACTAAATTTAACCAACTGCTACCGGCCGCATCTAGTTGTAGCCGGCTAAAACTAGGTATTTGTTTTTATTTTGATGTGAATTAGTTGTTTTATAAAATGTGTGTGTCGAAATATGGATGTTTTTTGAATTAAATGATTATATTATATTATTATTATTTTGGTTTTTAAATTTAATTTTCTCAGGTTAGTTCCTGGTATTTTCAGAATCTCACTATTATAGCCGCACTTCGGGTTTTAGCCGTGACATATACATTAACCTTCTGAAATAAACTATCTAAATTATGGTGATAACCGTATCAAAATCCGTTGTGTAGTTTGTTTCTTTTTCGTGCGGTTAGTGACTAACCTGGTGTCAGAGTTTTTATGTCGCTCATGCTGCTGACTTGGCTTCACATGCCATCAAGAAATATCTCTCAGGCATGCTGGTTTCCTCACAACGTTTTCCTTCACCGTTTTTAAAGCCAGTGATAATTATACAATACGCACATGAATCCGAAAAGTCAGAGGTGCGTGCTTTGGATTCGAACTCGGGACCTATGACTTGGAAGGCAGACGGTCACACCACTAAGCTTTCACTGTTTAAAAGAACAACACGGTCACATAGAAACACGAAAAGAGACTTTAATATATTTACAATAATAGGTACTTATTAGTAGTCTTCGTCTAGAGTCGAGAGTCATAAGTCTGAACATAATAAAACAACAATTTTTTTTAAAGTTGGCGGTACTGAGTACCTATAACATTTGCTCGCCATGTGGTTCGCAGGACACGTTCTACGTCATACACGCCCCATGGTTGATGGGTTTTTAATTGCAGTACCTACCGTAGTGGTGAACTGGTGACAGGTGACGTACTAATCTAATGGAATCGATCACCATTGTGCTACCTTTGTGGTACACACCTGTGTAGTATTTTTTTACCATTCCTTTAATGCATCTAATAATAATTTATTTACTAAAATCGATTTGTTTGTACCTACGTAGGTTACGTTACCTATGCTGCCGTCCTTTAACTAGAAGGCCGTTAAGCCCAAAAAGTTATTTCCGAGAAAATGGCAAAAAACAAAAAACGCGGGATCGTTGTTTCTTAAAAACTATGATTGTTGGACACATCAATTCTTTTCTGTTTATCCTAAAGAATCCTTTCTGTCCAGAAACTCTTAAAGAAGAAGTGTGAGTTAGACGCTTTCTAGCAGGGACTTGAAAACGAAATTAATTTCGTTCCGATACACAAAATGTTATCTAATAACGCTCCAAATTTTGTAACGATACTAAAACCTAAAAATATTAATAACGTTACAAAAAAAAAACGTTATAGAATATCATTTTTGTAGAACAAAATTTTAAGTAACGTTATAGGTATCAGTAACATTATGCTTATATCCACTTGTAATAACGTTACAGATTCATTTGTATAACGTTATTCTTAAGAACTTTTCCCGCTGACCACCGCTCTGTCGTCGCCCAGCACCACCACCACCACCACCACCACCACCGGCCACCCCCGTAACAGCGGCCAGCGGCCGGCTGGTGGTATGCCACCGCCGTATTCAAACATAAGTTCGTACGAAAGCTCATTTTTTACAGACAGTGTTGTGAATGAATGGTTATTGTTACCTACCGACTTTTATTTTCATGTGATAGTGTCATGTTTACAGTTTTTTTTTGGCAATTTTGCGTATCGAAATGAATGACGTTATTATTTCGTTATACCGATATATTAATAACGATATATTTTTAATAATGTTTTTAAACAGTTTAAGATTTCGTTCCGTTTGTTAGTATCGTTATAGTCAATGAATTAATTTTGTTACGATCCTGGTGGAACGGTAGAAATTATCGTTACCGGAACTTCACGTAACGTTATTTTGAGTAACGTTTCAAGTCCCTGCTTTCTAGTGATGCAATCATCATAAATAAATTGTGTTACTTAACGGCCTACAAAATTTTCATATCTCTGGAACTAGGTATTTGTATTGTAAAAATGTTCCTCAGACAGAAAGATAAAGAATTTTGAACTCTATCACTTTCAATTAAAAAGTAAAAAATTGGCCAATTGAGGGTTAACGACTTTCTAGTTAAAGGACGGCAGTATTTATGATGATGAGAATTATTCATTTTATTTTATTTATTTATATCACCGTCCTCCTGCTTATCCCTTGGGGTCGGTCGCAGTATGACTTCTTCTTCCATAGACTTAGACTTCCCTATTAGCCTTCATCTCCGAAGTCATCCCCTTTCTAGCTAAACCCTTACCATAGTATAAAGAGAGGTAGTAAGCTATCTTCATAGAAACGCACCGCGCGCGGCTTGTATGTGTGGGGCCATAGTATCTATGCGTCGCCGCACGCACACTTAACAAAATCTCGGCTGGTTTCTCACGAGAAACGGGTCGAGATTTTGTTAAGTGTGCGTGCGGCGACGCATAGATACAAGCCGCGCGCGGTGCGTTTCTATGAAGATAGCTTACTACCTCTCTTTATACTATGCCCTTACTAATATAATTTTGTGTAGGTAGTTTAGGTCATTAATAACTTAGCAACGAATGGTACTTACTTAACCACATCAACTTTGTGAGCCACCAAGTTTTTTCTTCTCAATAGAACCAAAGAAAGAAAAAATAAAAGAAAGATAATTTTAGAAGTCGGTGTCTTTGGATCAGTATTTTAGTTTTTTGCCACCGACTTCCGAAATTAAAGCTATTTTTCACTTTGAAGTGGTTTGTAATTTATCTAAGTTACAATAGCCTAATGTCAACTGCTCATCACTTTTTTACAAAATATTACTTTTCCCGATGCAGATACTTGTTGAGGAGTTCTCCAGGTACCCATCAGCTCCACTGTGCACCATATGAATTGTGACGAGCATCAATTGCTTACCAACCATATTAAAGTAATCGAATCGCAACCCGTGAAATACATATTATTGAGTAGTTCCTGTGGCCATCTGTGTCCTTCATAATCAGTTCCACTTTACTAATTGGTGCTTTCCGAGAGCAAATGCACGAGTTACTATAAAAAATACAAAAATCGCTATTTGAAGAGTTCCTTCGATTTCTCCACGATCCCATCATCAGATCGTGACCAAATGACAATGGGACCAACTTGAAAGTACTCTTTAAAACAAAAAAAGAATTTTTCAAATCGGTCCAGCCGTCTTCGAGTAATACATACATTAAAAAAAAAATGAAAACATCCTCCTTTTTTAAAGTCGGTTAAAAATACATTAATTTAGCACAGACAAACCAAAAGAAAAGCCCACAAAACCAACATAGCGCAAGTACTTAGGTATCTAATTAGTTTCCAAATTCAAATCATCACATTCTGGCGCGTGCTTAGTTTCCGAAGTTTCGAGACGTGGCGGTAAGGTCGTGCCTCCGCCTCGGTACTTACATAGGTAGGTAGGGGAGGTACATCTGCATTCCGGGATCCTGGCGATAAGTTCACACTTGACATTGGGCTCCTCTTGCCGGCACGGCATACCGTCTGCATGCCGTCTGCTACGGTTTTGGACCATTTTTATAGGGAATCGTTTGTTGGAAGTGGGAAGTTTCTGTTGTTAGTTTTTTATTGGAAAACACCTACTTATCTACTACTGAGCTTTTAAATCAAGATGTTTTCGGAAACAGTTTGAAGATATAACCGGGTAATGAAAAGTTACCTAGAAATTCCTGGGTCTGTATAGAGTAGATCCAGAACTTGGCAGCTGCAATCTGGCAGGTGTACTGCATCCCGTAAACTTTTTTTAACCCTCCACGACAATGGTAGTGTTGTAGATTTTAATCTATTACGAGTAATCATACAAGTTTCAGGACCAGAGGACCCAGAATGAACGCTCGACCCTAGAAATAACGCTCGACGTAAACGTAACGTAAATTCGAACGATTTTAGAAAATACTAAGTTTTCACAATAATATTTATTAAGATTTAAGACTATTCATATCTGTGCTTGCTGCAAAAATTTAAACCAAAATGCTATAAGATAATAACTGTTTTTAGGGTTCCGTTGCCAAATGGCAAAACGCGGAACCCTTATAGATTCGTCATGTCTGTCTGTCTGTCCGTCTGTCCGTCCGTATGTCACAGCCACTTTTTTCCGAAACTATAAGAGCTTATGCTGTTGAAACTTGGTAAGTAGATGTATTATGTAAACCGCATTAAGATTTTCACACAAAAATAGAAAAAGAACAAATAATTTTGGGGTTCCCCATACTTCGAACTGAAACTCAAAAATTTTTTTTCATCAAACCCATACGTGTGGGGTATCTATGGATAGGTCTTTAAAAATGATATTGAGGTTTCTAATATTTTTTTTTCTAAACTGAATAGTTTGCGCGAGAGACACTTCCAAAGTAGTAAAATGTGTGTGTCCCCCCTGTAACTTCTAAAATAAGATAATGATAAAACTAAACAAAATATATGATGTACATTACCATGTAAACTTCCACCGAAGGCTTATTCCACTATTCCCCCCTGAGAGAATCCCCCTCAGGGGGGAAAACTGGACTCTAATGTAAAAAAAGTCCAGAAAGTCCTCTTTTCATTTTGAGGTATTCCACTATTCCCCCCTGAGAGAATCTTCCTCAGGGGGGAAAATTGAACCCTATTGTAAAAAAATCCAGAAATCCCCCTTTTCATTTTGGATTATTCCACTTTTCCCCCTTGTTTTTAGTTTCGATTTCTACGCTCTTAGAGTAAAAAAAAAAGTGATTAGATACAATGTAATAAACAAAAAAAGACGACAATTTGATATATATAATCAGACTTTTATTTTTCACAGAATTTTATGATAGTAAAATGTGATGAACAGTAAAAACTATCACAATCAAACAGCGATGAGGGAAATCGGTCGATTTTAGTAAAAATAATAATTAAAACAGTTTTAACAATGTACCTATCTAGAAAAACTAATATCCCCCCCCTCCTGAAAGTTTCTCTTAATAACATCACATAGTTAAATATACAGGGTGATTGGAAGATGGGTGCAAAGCTTTAAGGTGAAGATAGTATAGACAATTTAGAACCATTTAAGCCATGGTTGTCTTAGACGAAGTCTTACCAAATTTTTTTAACCAAATTTTTAAGTTTTCTTTCGGAAATTCTCAAAATTTAATGTAAACTGCATAATTATGGCCAAATTGAATGATAAATGAATTAATTTTTTATTTATTTAATTAAAGTAATGTGTAAGCAACCAAGCAAAACATGTTTTAGGCTTCTGTGTCATTAGACATTTTTTTTAAAGATATTTAAAGCTCAGAAAAAATAAAAAAATTGTACAATACGTCTTATAAACCTTATTTAAAAAAAAAAACGGAGGGTGCTTTTGCTTTAGGGCCCTAATTTCAATAATTTGTAAGATATCCGCATAAATGATACCTCAAAAGAAAGAGCGATTATCAAGCATGTCTTCAAAAAGGTTTGAACAAAAAAAGCACCCTCCGTTTTTTTTTTCATAAGGTTTAAAATACGTATTGTACAAATTTTTTATTTTTTCTGAGCTTTAAATGTCTGTAAAAAAAAATTCTAATGACACAGAAGCCTAAAACATGTTTTGCTTGATTGCTTACACATTACTTTAATTAAATAAATAAAAAATGAATTCATTTATCATTCAATTTGGCCATAATTATGCAGTTTACATTAAATTTTGAGAATTTCCGAAAAAAAACTTAAAAATTTGGTTAAAAATATTTGGTAAGACTTCGTCTAAGACAACCATGGCTTAAATGGTTCTAAATTGTCTGTACTATCTTCGCCTTAAAGCTTTGCACCCATCTTCCAATCACCCTGTATAACAATTATCAAGTTTTTCGGCAATTTGCAGAAAGTAAAAATGAAGTACAAAGATAAAGATAAAATGTAATATAAAACAATCACTTGTAGACGACAACACGGTTGGCTAGTAATTAGACAGTTTACGAATACTTACTTAAAAAAAAACATTATTAGGTATACGTACAACGATAAAAAAAACTATGTAAGTAATGCTAATAACAATAAAAAATACTAACAATTCAAAGTAAAAATATATCATAATAGGTAATGCACCGAGAGTAAAACAACCATTATAATTTTTTAGGTTCATTTGACTAAGCTGACTGTAC
The DNA here is from genome assembly GCA_949152395.1 of Agrochola litura. Taxonomy (NCBI): domain Eukaryota; kingdom Metazoa; phylum Arthropoda; class Insecta; order Lepidoptera; family Noctuidae; genus Agrochola; species Agrochola litura. Next base: position 16,389,073 of record OX424493.1, read on the forward strand.
CAAATTCAAGTTGTTAGTATTCGTTCGCACGTTAAATTTTATTATTTAAAGAGTGGTATCCGTTCGGAATAGAAAATAAATATGACTTGAAACAAATACCAGTGGTATTAGAACGGAATAAGTCAAAATGTTCCCAAGCTCGCTTCGCTCGCTCGTTCTAGGTTATCTAAGTAAAATATCCGCCGGCGTCCGCGGTAAATATTTTGGCAACCAGCACCGCCGAACAAATCGGCTTATTCCCGAAATCCCCCCTGAAATCCCCCCTAAGGGGGAAAAGTGGAATTTATAAAAAAAAGTCTAGAAATCCCCCCTGAAAATCCCCCTTGGGGGGGAAAACTGGAATCGAAAAAAATACTTATTTCACAAATCCCCCCTGAAAGTGCACCATGAGGGGGAAAACTGGACTCTAAAAAAGAAAAGTCTGGAATTCCCCCTGATAATCCCCCTTAGGGGGGAATCCTGGAATCTGAAAAACCAACGTCCAGAAATCCCCACTGAGGTCCTTAAAATTTAAGGAGTGCCTCTGCTACCGGCGCTGGGCGTCGATTTGTTGGCTTATTCCACTATTCCCCCCAGAGAGAATCCCCCTCAGGGGGGAAAACTGGACTCTAATGTAAAAATAGTCCAGAAAGTCCCTTTTCATTTTGAGTTATTCCACTATTCCCCCCTGAGAGAATCTTCCTCAGGGGGGAAAACTGAACCCTAATGTAAAAAAATCCAGAAATCCCCCTTTTCATTTTGGATTATTCCACTTTTCCCCCTTATTTTTATTTTTGATTTCTACGCTCTTAAAGTAAAAAAAAGTGATTAGGTAAAATGCAATAAACAAAAAAAAACGACAGTATAATTAATGAGTCTTATTTTTCACAGAATTTTGTTATACATAATAAAATGTGATGAAGAGTAAAAACAATCTCAAACAAACAGCGATAAGGTAAATCGGTCGATATTAGTAAAAATAATAATTAAAACAGTTTAAACAAAGTAGTTTAGCATACACCCCCCCCTGAACATCACATATTTCAATATGTAACAATTATCAAGTTTTTCGGCAATTTGCAGAAAGTAACAATGAAGTACAAAGATAAAGAGAAAATATAAAACCATCACTAGTAGACGACAACTAGTAATTAGACAGTTTACGAATACTAAAAAAAAAAAATCATTACGTATACGTACAACAATAAAAAGAACTCATAAAATAAATCATAATAGGTAATGCACCGAGAATAAAACAATCATTATTATTTTTTAGGTTTGACTGAGCTGACTGTACCAAATTCAAGTTGTTAGTATTCGTTCGCAAATTAATTTCATTATTTAAAGAGAAGTATCCGTTCGGTGGACTGCCTCGTTGGTCTAGTGGTTGCAAGCGCTACTGCTGAGCATGAGGTCCTGGGTTCGATTCCCAGGTCAGGCAAAGTGTTATTGGGTTTTTCCAGCAGGAATTTCTCAGTTGCAGCCTGGAGTCTGGATTTGTGCCCGGTTGATGGCAATAGGAATTCCAGACTTTTCTTTTTTAGAGTCCAGTTTTCCCCCTCATGGTGCACTTTCAGGGGGGATTTGTGAAATAAGTATTTTTTTCTATTCCAGTTTTCCCCCCTAAGGGGGATTTTCAGGGGGGAATTCTAGAATTTTTTTTTGTAGATTCCACTTTCCCCCTTAGGGGGGATTTCGGGAATAAGCCGAAAATTGGTTTGAACGAGATCTAGCAAGTAGTTTTTTTTTAATACGTCATAAATCGTAAACCGCAATTTACCTTTCATTCAATGTTAGTTGCTGCTACGGAACCCTTCATGGGGAGTCCGACTCGCACTTGGCCGCTTTTTTTATTAAAAAATCTTCGAATTTAGGTTCGTTACGTTCACTTCGCGCGTTCGTGCTAGGTACAGTACCGACCAAAAGTCCATAAGCAATCTCACAAAGCAATAGACTGACGCTTCGGTTTGACTTACGACCTTCTTCTATAAGTTGTTACAATACTGTAGACACGCACATTACACACACACACTCACTTTGTCTGCAACCAATGACTAGTTCGATAATCATCATTCGTTTTTAGTTTCATTCGTCTTGTTCACATAAATATTAAAGTTTAGCAGGTAGACCACAAAAAACTAAGTAAATTATTTCGATTTCTGTGGGGTAGATGCAGTTTGTTACAAGTATTCAATTAATAGAACTTTGTTGGTTCGTGCCGTGATAATATTGGTGACGAGCATTTAGCGCAGTGTTGTGGTTATTATTATCAAAAAGCAGGCATAAAATATATTGAAGAGATCAGATCAGATCAGAGAATATTATTGCGCTGCGTAAAAGTGAAGTGAATATCTAATAAAACCGGACTAAGTGTGAGTGTTATCATTTATATATTTCATATTTTACTAAACATAAATCTTAATCAAGGGTATTGTTGATAGAACAGAGGTATTGTTGAGACAGAAGATGCCTTTAAAGTTTTAAATTCATTGTGAGGTTTAATTCGATTAGTGAATAATAAATAATTAGGTATTATGTGTAATAAAAACAATGTTTTTCTTTGTTCTAGAGAAATACTGTGACGGTTAAGAGATATGAGGAAGGGGCTTATTATCGAGTAGCAGCGACGTCAAATGGTGAATGAAACAAATGGTTTCATACCAACGAGATATTTTGCTGAATTATTAAAAACACGTCATTATGAACCGTTCGCCGTGCACTCTGAAGGCTTGCATCACTGAAGACCAGCTAGAAAACCGTTTTTGACCTTAAAATATTGACCGTACCAACTTAATAAACAACAGATTCGTTATTGAATGAATTTATGGTAACGAATTTTTTAAGCACGTTTCAATAGGGTGTTTGTCGTATTTCTTGCAGATATACCGAAATTGTTTAATATTTTAGTAATAGTATTATTTTAGGATTAAAATTTGAGGTTTAGTTTCAATCTTCTTTTCGTAAAGAAAATGAATACTTAAGCTGTAACCTCAATACCAACCAATATTTACTAAAGCCAAATAAAGTTTAAAATAATTAATATGAACAACTGCCTTTAACCGGTAAAGGACCGCGGACGCACCGGTGCGTCCAACGGCCGTGACAGATTTACGACCGCACTTAAATAAACAATTACTCAGGTTTCATTATAACGTCTCAAGTAGTATTGTTTATGTTTTTTGCTACTCGAATAGATTAGAAATACGTTTCAAATGGTTACAGTCTTTGTAAACAACGTTCACTTACCTTAAAATCAACAATTTTGTCAGTAGAGTTTTTTACATTTTAAGTCGTCTAATATTCTTATTTATTGCTTAATTACTTAGACCATGATCAAAGCTTTATATTTATGGTGCAAAAAAATACATTTAAAATTTAAAACATTTCAAAATTTAAATATGTCAAAATAATACAAATTGCTTCTAAGTTTCTAGACATCTATTTCACATATTATTCAGGTGAAGTAATGATAAATAATTGTAGCAGTTTGATAACTATACTTAAGTAAAATAAACATAACGAATAAATATTATTTATTTTTTATTATAACATATCACGCATTTTTTATTCTAAACCCTTTATTGCAATAACAACATTAATAAATAGGCAGGATATTTAAAAATATTATTATTGCAAACAAAAATAATAATATTTGCAAAAACAGCGCTGTGTTTTACGAGATTAGAACCTTAGCCATCTTGAATCTAAGTCCAACGCTTAACGCCTTCTGCTATCTGCACATATAATTTACTTTCGAATTTTAGCAATGCGATACACTGGCCAAGGTCACGCGTACGAGTATGATGCGTGCTAACAAAAGTTATGGAAATATAAGTGCGGCGCCCGCGAACCGTGACGATACGATAGTGTGATAGTGTGTAGTGCGAAACTGCGTTCTCTGTGGTGTGAGTGCCGTACACACACCACAGACGTCTGACTGTTTACACATACAAATGTACGGACTATACCGCGTGTTCACAGCAATACGACTCTTAGCGTGCTCATGCACTTTTGAGCGCTTACTGTACGTGCTCTGTTTGGTGCTCTGTTTGTTCAGGCGGTCAACTCATATTATGACAGTAGGATAGTATATTAGCTCTCGGCTCCAAAAGACTTTTAAGCGCAAAAACATAACCTACCTAGTAATAACCTACCATACTTTAATTATCGTTATTTACTAGCTTTTGCCCGCAAGCCCGGGAACGTACTTATCGGAAGAAAAGTTTCGTATATCCTAAGTTCCTAACCCGGGTCGCGATCTACCCGTGCACCAAATTTCATCGATATCCGTTCAGCCGTTAACGCGTATAAAGGTAACAGACAGACAGAGTTACTTTCGCATTTATAATATTAAGTGTATCTAATAATTTTGTTATTTATACTATTACTGTCCAAAATAGTATTTAGGAGTGCGGCTTGTGCGGCGGGCTCGTTGCCATAGCGACGGCGCAGTAGGCCTGCACGCGTGACGCGAATCTCAAACGCTCTGGATCGATGCCGACACACACTTTTTTCATATCACCTTCGGGATGCTGGCACACACGGTGTCTTATGGCACTCATGTGAATGTATGAGCATTTAAAGAAAATAAAGTGAGGAATAAAATTTTCGGCCCAAGTTTTAGGTCAAATCCGTATTGGTGTGTATTGTCGACATTTATCATATTATTCAAAATCAAACATTTTACTTTACACAAACCTACATGAGCACATATATGAAACGTCAGAAACTGTGCACGGTTCCAATTTGTCGTTTCCTGTAGAGAAGATTCGGCAAGAAACTCCACGGCTTGTCATTTAAAAATAATTGGCTTTTACAATGGTATCAGGACACGGTCAGACGCTTATAAGTCTGTCAAAGACTTATAAGCGACTTATAAGCTTATAGTTCTTTACAACTTTAAATCAGTTTTAATCAAAACGAAGTTCCCATTGAAGCCCATAGCCATATACGGTGCACAACCTACTAACTTTGAATTTTCGAACTAAAATTTTCGATAGATCCAGTTGAATGCGCGGGAAATTATAACTTAATTCAATAAACCTTAATCTGTCATACTGTAACCTAATTGCGTAACACACAATCAGAATGATTTTGAATGATATTGCTAATCCATTGCTTCATACGTTCGAAAAATGTGTCTGCTCAACAACGTAAATAACGCAATGAATGTTGTTGAACTGTCAAGATGCCTGCTGCTGTAAGTTTGTTACGCAATTATCTCGCTGGTCTGGTTGACAGTAAGTAGTAGAAAAATTTAAAGTTAAGGTAGGTAGTTTTATAAGTAATGGTAGCTTTAAAGCCATCGTCAAAATTATTTAGACCAGCACTTTTTCTATAATTAAACTACTCCCCCTGTAGCATTAGCTATCTGCCAGTGAATGTCTCGTCAAAATCGGTCCACCCGTTTCGGAGATTAGCCGGAACAAACAGAGACAGACAAAAACAAAGGTTTTTTAAAATAAGTATTGTTTATTACTTTCATATGAATTTAGTTGTGAGCTGTTATTTTGACATTACAAACAGACACTTCAATTTTATTTATTTGCATACCTAGATAAAGGTAGACCAGTGTCCTTCAGAATAGACAATAATTTAATTCAATGGCTAAGTGAACAAGCCTACAATATCCACTAAACAATAGAAATACATCGAGCTATTTCTAAAGAAGCTAAGATGGCAGTCGTTGACCAATTGTCTTTCCGCGCTAATGAGCCACTGGATTCGATTTACTTTATAAATGTGACTATTGTGCTAAGGAGCAATACAAATGCAACGATTTATATGACGGAGAAGGTGCTTCTCTCGATATCAGCCATATTTTTACTACTGTGGGCAGTGGTACGAGAGGAGCTCGTGGCTAAGTACTAACAGCCGCACGAATCGATCCATCAGGTTAAGCTATGCTTGCCGGGGTTGGTACGTGGATGGTTGACCATTTGTACATACCGAGATTCCTCCATGCCTCGGAAAGCACGTTAAGCCGTTGGTCCCGGCTGTCATTTGTGGATCTTTGACAGTCGTTACGGGTTGTCAGAAGCCCGAAAGTCTAACAACCAGTCTTACCAAGGGGTATCGTATTACCTAGTTACTGGGTTGTGGAGGTCAGATAGGCAGTCGCTCCATGTAAAATACTGGTATTCAGCTGCATCCGGTAAGACTGGAAGCCGATCCCAACATAGTTGGGAAAAGGCTAGGCAGATTGATTGGGCGTACTATGGGTAGTGTTGGTTATTGCGTAATAAAAAAACTGTTTGCAGTTCAGATCAAATTAATCACACTAGCAATTTACACACTGTAGGTACACGACACAACTATACGGAACGCGCTACAGTTTCTAAACGTGTTCACTGCTTGACCGCCACCGACCAACTCTGCATAATCCCGGTCGAGTGTAATGTCGTAGATTCTGTCGAGCGCTGGCGCCCCGATTAGTTAAATCAGTGACGTATTTCCGACATAATAATATATAACACATACATACAGGGTGGCAGGGATATCAACGCGAAAACTGAAACCATGGATTCAGTACATGATTCTGAACACCGCTGCGTTGAAATTTTTCGTCGGCTATTTAAAAAAAAATCTGCTGTTCCATACATTTTGACTGCGTAGGTATTGTACTTTTCTGTGAAATAGCAATTTTTTTTTTAATAACCTTCGAAAAATTTCAACGCAGTGGTTCAGAATCATGTATTGAATCCATGGTTTCAGTTTTCGCGTCGATGTCCCTGCCACCCTGTATAATCATATATTATATCCACAAAACTTGTTATTAGACATATTCATGATGAATGACAAATGCACTTACATGTACATGCATAGCTGTAGATTTTCCAAATTTTTTAAAATTCTCCTGTTTTCTCAAATATTCGCAAAGGACACGAAAAATTTTGGACTTACGATTTGAAGTCAAACTTTAACGAAAGTCATCTAATTTATTCAAGTCTAGACTTAAACAGAAACCACAAATTAAGCAGATTAGGAATATTCAGTATTCACAAATTCTATTATTATCTTGGGCTTATCTAAATATCTTAGCGAATATGAAATGAGCTCGGGACCTGAAAGTTTGTTCAGATATTCTATCTAAGTTACGATAAGGTTTCAGTAGAGATTCTTAGGTAGGTCCTTATTATAGAAGATTTTCGGATTATTGTCGTCAGGATTTTATAGATTTACGTGGATTCACAAAAAACATTCTGCTATGTCGAGGTAAAGTTATATAGCGATATGGAGTGCCAATAACAAAGAGCAACATTTACAGAAACAAATATTTGGATGCCAATCATTACAGTCTCTACCAGTGTCAATTCAAGACTCTATTATTCTACCCATACATTAGATACCTTTTCACATTTATTCTTCGTTTTACTTGAGCAATTGACATTGACTCCATTACCTTTTAAAATTTCTTTCTTTATTGAAATAGTAGTGGGAAGTCCTTCCAAAGTTGCTAAAGCAATTCTAGACAAACCCGAGAAGCACTACCCGCTACTCTCAAACCCTGAAGCCACAAGAATCAAACTTAAATATTCAGTGAAGCTGTAAACTGGAAAATTCGTTAGCAAGACTCCTTATTGCATTCTGTGGTAAAACTCTGGTGCTGCACTTTAGATAATCACAACTTTATAAATATGTGTCTGAACCAGATAGTAGTCTGTTCGGTCCATTAGGTGGCTAACTAAACGGTGGTTCGACGGTAGTCTACCGTTTGAAAATGTTGGAGATAGTAAAGATAGTTTTCTATTGGACGATGGAACTTTACATGGTCGAACGTGGTTGAGAAAAAATTTACTGTTAGTACAGGTGTTTTTGGGCGTGAATATATATTGTGTGCTTATAAAATGGGCTAACAAATGTCAAAGATGATGTGCTTATAATAAGTCAATCTGCCTAGCCTTTTCCCAATTATGTTGGGGTCGGTTTCCAGTCTAACCGGATGCAGCTGAATACCAGTATTTTAAATGGAGCGACTGCCCTAATTGCGTAACGTCTGTACCCTAATTGCGTAACTTATTTTCGTAAACGATAATGACTAATTTGTTTCATTTTAACAGTTCAACAACATTCAATGCGTTATTTACGTTGTTGAGCAGATTTTTTTTTCAAACTTATGAAGCAAAGTGATTGATCGTGTATTACGCAATTGCTGTACTGCTTCACAACCCAGTACTGGGAAACACGATACCCCTTGGTAAGACTGGTTTTCTGTTGCTATAATAAGTATTGCTGCATATACATATACCTAGTAGATAGGTATAACATCTAAGTTGTAAAATTTAAAGCCATTCTCCTGTCTCCTACTTTGGTGTGTCCGGCAGGGTCCACAATGATCATGTCTTTGTAAACCTACCACCTAAAATTGTGATTTGCAATCAAAATATGATTATAGATGGAACGATGACCTTATGAAGGCCGCAGGAATTCGCTGGATGCGGGAAGCACAGAGTCGGTCGAAGTGGCGGTGCATGGTGGAGGCCTATGTCCAGCAGTGGACGTCTTTCGGCTGAAATTATGATGATGAATAAATATATTGAGTACTTCGAAGTTGAACCCGTATTGCAATTTTGTAGTTGTTGAAGGTAGTTTAGGCATTAGGGTGGTAAAAGTCTCTATCATATGTCGAAAGACCTTTCCTAGTCCTAAATGGGAACTCCTATGACCAGGATTGACACTATATAGGTTGTTAATAATGCGTAGACACGTGCCCGTCATTATGCATTGTGTCGCTGATTAAAAACTTGGTAACATTACCTACAGTTCTATGGTTCCACCAAATTGATGCGACCCACTTGGAGAACAAAAGCCGGTGCGTACGGCGTGACGTCGCCATAATCTAACTTGGAATGACGCAGCATTTTTATTACTTACCCTTGTTAAGTTAATTTCGGCTCCGACGCGTACACACGCTTCCGCATAGCACGTCTCGCGTCTCTTGGGCCGAGATGTATCTAATTAAGTCATAAAAAGCGGCGTTTCCTCAACAGAAGTGTTATTTTGTGAGCGCGTCCGGGCGCGGGCCGTGAGTTATCGCCCCTATCCCCGCTTTTAATTATTCATGAGCCTCCCGGACAAGTTTCACCAACTTCAGACCAACAGCTGGCGTGCTTCTATTAAATAATTTGCACTCACTTCTTTAAGACTTTGCGTGTGCGGTTTTGCATATTAATTTTGGGTTAAAGAGATGTAGATATTGGGTTGTTATCTTTACCTCTTCTTCGCCGAGCGGAATTTAGAATGGGTAAAAGGTAAATTCAGTCTGAACGAATTGTACCTTGTAGCAAACTGATTCAAATTATTACTTAATACAGACTTCAAAACACTAACATTCAAATGGCACAGTTTTTCAGTTAGTAGATGGCCATTTTTTTTTTCTAGAGCCAACCCAACCCGAGCTATTTCGGGCCTGAAAATTTGACACTACATTTTATTATTGTATTGTATTTAGCGTTGTGATTAATGATTTCATCGCCACCATTCTTTATTTTGTTCCATATTTCCACATATAGCTGAACTTTTGAAGTCATTGTTTATGTTGATAGTGGTCTGTTTATGTTGTGGCACACAGTTATGTTGAACATGAACATGTTGTTGTTCCAGATGTCGCCGCAGTCGTGCGCGCGCCGCCGCCGGTGAGATGAGCACGGCGGCTTCGAGCCGCAACTACTCCTATGATGAGACTCTACAGGTACTGTATTTAAATAGAACCTTTGGAATGTGTCACCCAGTCTAAAATAAGTTTGGGATGCTCTTGATCTGCCGGCACAGAATTATTATACAGGCTGGCATCGACGCGAAAACTGTTACGGATTCAGTACATGATTCTGAACCCCCTGCACTGAAATATTTCGTCGGTAATTTTTTTTTAAACTGGTGTTTAATAGAAGAGTGCAATACCTACGCGGTCAAAACGTATGGAACAGCTGAATTTTTTTTTAAATAACCGACAAAAAAATTCAACTGGGGGTTCAGAATCACGTCCTGAATCCATGGTAACAGTTTTCGCGTCGATGTCCCTGCCACCCTGTATAACGAAACAGTTAATTTAAGTAACACATCCAAACTTTACCAGTTCATCCTTACAGCCATCTTTTAAGTATTTTTTTATACCAGAAGAGAATCAATAGTAACTGCATCAATTAAAGTCATTAATCTCAAGTATTTTTTGCATAGGTGCAAATCATGATTAGGTAAATGAGTAGAATAGAGTTTCTACCTGACGACCACATGTTTAATTTTGTAGAAATCGTCTGTAAATTGGTACAGGATTTGCAAAACTACGTAAAGCAAAATAGTACAATCAATATTTGTTTAGGCCTTACCTCTATAATACTCTACATATTCTTACCTCGTAGCTGAAATAGCCGTGGTTTTTAGGATAAAGTTGTTTCGTCCCTACGTTAGCCACTCCGCCAGGGTTGATCGCCTCCCGGGGACGCATTCCTTTTTTGCTGTTAGAGAAAATCTAGGTCGGGAGAGACTAATCCGTTTGTAGGAAAACAGCGTGTGGCAATGAATTTCCATTTACCTTGATTTTACTTTGTGGTGAGTTCGTATTGTCCTTATTACTAAAACGAATAGAATAGAATGCTCTTTATAATGTAAGTTACCATACGAATTACAGATATAAATACAGATATGGACTATTTTAGGGCCTGTATCTCCGGATCTTAGGCTCATAATGTTACATTCCATCCAAACTCTGTTCCATTTTTTAATGTACATATCTGACTGTTATTACCTTTCTAGGCAGTGTTGAACAGACCCTCAGGTAATATAACATTGAAAGCGCTGCTTCTGAAAAACAGAAAAATACGAATGAAAAAGTTTTTTTTCTGTAACATAATACCTATCTTGTTGCAGCCTTTGCTGTAAAACAGCCTAGACTCCGTACAATAATGAAAACAATACAATACAATAATGAATTCAGCCTTCTAAATTCATGGGTGTTAACATTTCGCGTCGGTAGCACTTTCACCGACGCTCGTAGTTTTCAGCGCAGACTAATGCTTTGTACAATGGACTTTCGCTGCGATCGAAAGTCTGGTTACAGGCCAAAACGTGCTATCATCACCGGTAATAAAGTTTATTTTGAGTTGCCAAAAATAAAGCGCTAAAATTGCAGGCCCTTCATGGTTGCCCGTAAACGTGGGTTTAGATATGTTTACTACAATTTTCTATCTTATTGCTGATGCTGTAGCGTTGGAATTGGATTGTTGGTGGAAGTATCAGGGGTATAAAAGAAGTTTTTCAGAACGGGTCATAACGACACATTAAGCAACACGGGCGCACTTACCTTTATTAATGCGGTACAGGGCTCAGCGCTTATCCGGCTGCTCAATGCGTTGTGCGGGTCAATGGGAACTGCCGACACTTAACTAACTATTAGTGCCCTTTAACCGAATGTGTGCGACGCCCTCTACGTGAGAAAAGTCACTTGATCTCTTGTGGTGTCAGATTTTGTAACGTTGGTTAGGGTGAAACTTTCTGCGCAATGATTTTTACATCCATGAAAATCTCACGACAGTAGTAGATAGAAAAACATAAAAAAAATACGATAAACAACAGGTACAGTAAGCGCTCAAAAGTGCATGAGCACGCTAAGAGTCGTATTGCTGTGAACACGCGGTATAGTCCGTACATTTGTATGTGTAAACAGTCAGACGTCTGTGGTATGAGTGCCGTACACACACAACAGAGAACGCATATTTGCACTACACACTGTCGTATCGTCACGGTTCGCGGGCGCCGCACTTATATTTCCATCACTTTTGTTAGCATGCATCATACGCGTGACCTTGGCCAGTGTATGGCATTGCTAAAATTCGAAAGCAAATTATAAGTGCAGATAGCAGAAGGCGTTAAGCGTTGGTCTTAGATTCAAGATGGCTAAGGTTCTAATCTCGTAAATCACAGCGCTGTTTTTGCAAATATTATTATTTTTGTTTGCAATAATAATATTTTTAAATATTCCTGCCTATTTATTAAATGTTGTTATTGCAATAAAGGGTTTAGAATAAAAATGCGTGATATGTGATAATAAAAAATAAATAATATTTATTCGTTACCTATATTTATTTTACTTAAGTATAGTTAATAAACTGCTACAATTATTTATCATTACTTCACCTGAATACTATGTGAAATAGATGTCTAGAAACTTAGAAGCAATTTGTATTATTTTGACATATTTAAATTTTGAAATATTTTAAATTTTAAATGGATTTTTTTCACCATATATATAAAGCTTTGATTATGTTCGAAGTAATTAAGCAATAAATAAGAATATTAGTCTACTTAAAATGTAAAAAAATCTACTGACAATATTGTTGATTTTAAGGTTAAGTATTATTTTAAATTTTATTTGGCTTTAGTAAATATTGGTTGGTATTGAGGTTATAGCTTAAGTATTAATTTTCTTTACGAAAAGAAGATTGAAACTAAACCTCAAATTTTAATCCTAAAATAATATTAATTAAACAATTTCGGTCTATCTGCAAGAAATACGACAAACACCCTATTGAAACGTGTTTAAAAAATTCGTTACCATAAATTCATGCAATAATGAATCTGTTGTTTATTAAGTTGGTACGGTCAATATTTTAAGGTCAAAAACGGTTTTCTAGCTGGTCTTCAGTGATGCAAGCCTTCAGAGTGCACGGCGAACGGTTCATAATGACGTGTTTTTAATAATTCAGCAAAATATCTCGTTGGTATGAAACCATTTGTTTCATATTCATTCATCATTTGACGTCGCTGCACCTCGATAATAAGCCCCTTCCTCGTATCTCACAGTATTTCTCTAGAACAAAGAAAAACATTGTTTTTATTACACATAATACCTAATTATTTATTATTCACTAATCGAATTAAACCTCATAATGAATTTAAAACTTTAAAGGCATCTTCTGTCTCAACAATACCTCTGTTCTATCAACAATATCCTTGATTAAGATTTATGTTTACTAAAATATGAAATATATAAATGATAACACTCACACTTAGTCCGGTTTCATTAGATATTCACTTCACTTTTACGCAGCGCAATAATATTCTCTGATCTGATCTGATCTCTTCAATATATTTTATGCCTGCTTTTTGAAAATAATAACCACAACACTGCGCTAAATACTCGTCACCAATATTATCCACGAGCCAACAAAGTTCTATTAATTGAATACTCGTAACGAACTGTATCTGTCTACCCTACAGAAATCGAAATAATTTACTTAGTTTTCTGTGGTCTACCTGCTAAACTTTAATATTTATGTGAACAAGACGAATGAAACAAAAAAGGAATGATTATCGAACTAGTCATTGGTTGCAGGCAAAGTGAGTGTGTGTGTGTGTACTGTGCGTGTCTATCGTATTGTAACAATTTATAGAAGAAGGTCGTAAGTCAAACCGAAGTGTCAGTCTATTGCTTTGTGAGATTGCTTATGGACTTTTGGTCGGTACTGTACAATTGCATTTTAATCCGAATCCATGCCATATTGAGTGAGCCCCAACGAATAAGGAGAAAGCAAAACCCTTGCATGTAAAACAATCAGCAAGTAAAAAAAATCATATCTCTAAATAACAGACGATGCTACTGAGTACAACAGACCCAATGCTTTACGAGACAGATAATGCACAACACCAGTCGTTAGCGCTTTAAAAGCGGCGTGGTTTAATTCGCGCGTTATCGCAGCGTGGAAGCCGCGGCACTCCGCCATTCCCCCGGGCTCGCGAACATTTATCAGGAGCCGACCCACATTGCCCCAACATCTGCCGCCGACTCCTCGCCTATATCGGACTGCGATTACCCCGACGTTATTGTGAGAAAGTAGTTTCTGCACCCATATTGCCTTTATTGTTTACTACTTTGTTTCCCATATGTTATTTGGAAAATAAATTGGGAAAGGCAAAACAACAATATTTTTTTGCTGTTTCTATTTTGTCATCGGTATATTTCTGAACGTTGGCAATATCTATCCACCGTCGCCGTGTTTGATCTTGAACCCAAAACAATAACAATAACCTGTATAGTTTTATATTGCTCGTGTTGTGTCTTAGATACGTTAGATTTGGCTGCTCTCCCCAATGCTTTTAGACCTATGTAATTGAGGCTCCCAGACTCAGTACCTAAGTTATAAACTTTGATCAAAACAAACTCTTCAGTAAATACTAATAAACATATACAATTCGGGTCTGTGATAGTTTTCTTTGACCTTTTTTGTGGCGACCATCGCGAAACAGGCGGTCAATATAGTGGCTGGCAATTTCCGTCGCTGGATTGTTTTATCAGGGTCCGTAGCAATATATTGTGATTTCGCTATCTGTATCGGAGATTGGTTTAGTGAATTTGATTAACGAACTGTTTCCGTTGCGGCAAGGGTTGGGCCTAATGCGTGGACCACGCCGCATTATGAGGCGCGGGCCAGAAAATCGAATTTTCCACTTTTGTGGGTCCGCATACGCGTACCTTTGTCGGGGTTTTCAACCGTGTCGTTTAAATAAACTTTGACACGATCCTTCCTTGCGACGTTTTCTATTTATTTTTTAGAGATTTTTCAGCCGTTCTTTATTATTAGGAGACGTAAGTTGTGTAACAAGATCGTTATTAATTATCACGCTTTTAATTACTTTTTCCGTCTACATTTTATCTTCTTCCGGTAAGTATCAGTTAGCTCGAGTTTCTGGGGTACTTGAATCAACGCGTTGGCATAGATTCCAGGGGGTCGGTCCTTAATCCGAATACAAATTTTCCGAAAGATAAACCTGCGCAGGTTTACGGGCCCCGGGAGCACTCGCCCTATTTTCTTTCACTCCATCTCTATACGTAGGTGACGATAGAGGGAAAACGATCGCCCGTGAACAATTTATTTTACCCACTTTTGTAAACTGTTTCATTTTGATAGCGAATCTCGGTAAACATATTTTTAAATAATTTTTAAACGTTTGTGTTAATTCTTTGGATGATGGTAGTAAATATTGAACAAAGTTGTTGCAGGTAAAGCGATATGGTATAATGTATCTACAAATGATTCGCAGCTATCATCGATTAAACGTTTGGGTTGTAAAATCAACAAAATAAACATTAGAAAAATCACTAATTTTCCTCGAAAAAATTTAAAACAACAAATCCTAAAAACACAAACGAAATCCAATTGGAATTTTAAAAGCTGAACGTGGAATATCAACATCAACATCTGAATTTCAATGAAAATTTATGTCCGAAGTTAATTAAAAGGCTTTTGCCTCTCGCGACGAGCCTTTATCTGGATTCAAATTTTCCGAAAGATTAAACTGCGGACAGAAGGTTTACGATCCCTGAGAGCTTTCCGAAGCCTTAGCAACTGAGCTGCGACCGTACTCTCCGTATTGACTACGAACTTTGAAGAGAGGCTGGCACTCAACATGAGCTTAGCATTAACTACTTTTGAGACATTCTCAAATATTCGATTACATACTGCTTCAATTTACAGTCTGATTAGCGATTCGGCGTATTGTTTGTTTACAACCTAAATTAAGTAGAAATTGTAGAAGGACTACTTTTATCTGCATCCATGCTATAAAACCTCTATAAAAGTTTCTGAAACAGTTAGCTTATTGGCAACATTATGACAGCCAGTGTCATAGTAACTATTACATCATCCAAACGAGTGTTATAATGTTGTATTAAATTTCACTATGCAACTTTTTTCAACGTTCAAACGGGGGACAGCAGCACCCGCTGCACGCATGTGTGTGTGATGTGCTGCTGCAGGCGATATACATACGTGGACTTGTACTGAATTTCGTTTACAAACACCCAATGGTTTCAGAAACTTTTATAGAGGATTCATATCATTGGTGTAGATAAAGTCGTGTATGCAACTGTTTTAATACCCCTTATTATACAACAGTTGCATAAATAACTATTCAGCCCCAAGTTTGACTGTACTCTTGAGTATCTCAACAATATTTTTGAGTTTAAGTACTCCTAATTTATCTCTGTGTAGATTTTTATTTTATTTATTTATTTATTTATTTATTTATTTTTTTGGAAAACTTACAGCTAAACAGACACAATAATTAATATTTTAAACAAAATATGGCCAATTACAAGTTTCCACATGTAGTTTATACTTAATTAACTCAAATGAACACGACAAAAAAAAAATGACAAATACACAACGAAAACAGAAAAAAGACTATTTACGCTCGAAGAAGCCATTAGATAAAATTTTCTTCAAATTAGCAATACTAGTATAGAAAATGTCGATATCAGCTTCCTGGCACGTTGTGTTGTACATGCGACTGGCTCTCATCATGTACGAGTTCCGTCTGTACGTAGTGGCTACCACTGGGGTGTGCAATAAATGAGGTCTACGCAAGAACACAGACGGCACTCGCAGCTCGATTCTGTGTAACAACTCTGTAACACCAGTTGTTCCATTGGCAATCTTGAAAAGAAACACAAGATCTGATATTTTTCGCCTTTCGTAAAGTGGAAGGATATGAAATTTTTTGCAACGGTAGGTATAATTCGTTGAAAACGTTTTAGACCGATACTGAATGTGCCTTAAAAACCTTTTCTGTATGCTCTCAAGACGATTTATATAGACATTATAATTGGGGTTCCAGACCTGAGAGGCATACTCCAAATGACTACGAACAAAGGAACAGTACAATATTTTAATAGTCTTTATATTTTTGAACTCAGAGGACACCCGGAGAATGAAACCTAGTGCCTTTGATGCTTTCTTAACTACATTATCTATGTGTGCATCAAAGAGGAGCTTAGTGTCAAAGGTAACTCCCAGATCCCTGATAGTGTTGACTCTAATTAGTGTTGTATCCAAAAGCGTGTAGTTATGGACGATCTGGATAGGTTTCCGTGTAAAGGAGCAAACATAACACTTGGAAACATTCAAATCCAACTTATTATTAATACAATAGCCTTGAAAACTATTTAGATCTGCCTGCAATAGAAGAGCATCTGCCACGGTATTTATTTGCCTCATTATCTTCATGTCATCAGCATATAGCAAAAACTTTGAATACCGGAATGACGAAGAAATATCGTTAATAAATATATTAAATAACAGTGGCCCTAGCAAGGATCCTTGAGGAACCCCTGAAGGGACATTCATAGGCTTAGAGCAGTAACCATTCAGAACTACAATCTGACATCTGTTCTCTACATAGGACTTGAACCACCGGTAAAGATCGCCTCTGATGCCCACCGATAAAAGTTTACGCAACAGGATCACATGATCTATCCGATCGAAACATTTACTGTAGTCGGTATATATAACATCGACTTGGGACCTCTGTGACATACACTCGGAGAGGTAGTCGCTACAGACAATGAGATTAGTCGAGGTCGACCGACCCCTTACGAAACCGTGCTGGCTTTCACTTAAAATGTGCTTGAGTGCCGAAGAAACCTGTGCATGCACAATTCTCTCTAGCATTTTAGCAAACACACACAGCTTCGAAATAGGTCGATAATTCTCGACCAATGTCCTTGACCCTTTTTTATGAATCGGTGTTATATATGCCGACTTCCATATCTTAGGCACCACGCCAGTAGCAAGAGATTTTTTAAATAGGATGGCAAGAGGCACAGAAAGTTCCTTGGCGCAGTTGACGATGAATATGGGCGAGATGTCATCTGGACCCGCAGATTTATTTAAATCCACCTGTTTTAGCAGCCTATAAACCTCACTTTGCCGTATTTCAACTTGACTTAAGTCTTGCATGTTGTCATTCGGTGTCACGACTGTCATATAAGCCGAAGATTGACTGTTGGCAATACCAGTATCAGCAAGAAAGTTAGAGAAAAAACAATCACTGAACATATCACAAATTACGTCACCGTCACTGGATGTTACTTGACCAAATTGCATCACTGAGGGGTAAGAACTAGATTGTTGCTTAGACTTGACGTACCTCCAAAAAGCCCGTGGATTATCGCGAATGTCAGATTCAATTTTAGCCATGTAATCGTCAAACATATCCCCCTCCAGATCTTTAGCCCGTTGACGGAGTATAATGAACGAATGATAGTCAGATAAGTTTCTGTACTTCTTAAATTTTGTGTGAAATTTAGCTTTTTCCTTTAAGATTTTTATCAAGGGACTTTTGTACCAGAGCGGGTATTTTGATTTGGGGACGACAGTTTTAGTTGGTATATACGTGGAATGTAGCCTCCGTAATACACCATAAAAGTATGCTACCGCTTCATCCATCGACCTCCTACTTAACTCCGACTGCCAGTCTACACGATTTAACTCGCCTTTTATGCTTTCGTAATCAGCAGACTTATACAAAAATTTTACGTAGGACCGACCTGGCAGTCGATGTAACTCAACGAATTCCGCGGTAATACATAAGGCTCTGTGATGAGGATCTTCAGGCACTAGTGGATCATAACAGCAGCTGACGATAACTTCATCATTGGAAAAAACTAAATCTAGGATTCTACCATTAACGTTCGAGTGACTATTATATTGCATTAAATTACTCGTATTAAGATTATCGATAAAACTAGTCTGAACATTGCCATGAACATTTGCAGGGTATAATGATCGTCCGACACCGGCCCGCTGCCATAAAATATTGGGTTGATTGAAATCTCCTAAGACAATAAACTTATCGGACGGACGATTGAGGGTAATTTCAAGTACGTTGTTCGAAAAGTTTCCCAGTTGCTCCGATAAAGAATTTCCGTGATTCTGACAGCAGACATATACAACACAAATGTGCATTTTATAAACTACTCTGGGTTTTTTATGATGCAGCGTCAATGTGACCCATAAATCCTCTGCGGACGAGCACCATTCGCTGCAGGTGTCAGCGGCAAGTTCACGCTTAACTGCAATTAAAACCCCTCCTCCCCTCATTTGGCTGGTATGAGTGTAGTCTCGGTCACGTCTCCATACCAGATACCGGTCATCAAACAATTCCGAGTCAGATATGCCATCCATTAGCCACGTCTCAGTCAAACAAATAACATCAAAACCATTACTACACACACTCCTAAAGAAAACAGCTGTCTTTGTCCGTAGTCCCCGTACATTCTGATAGTAAATACTAATAGGCGCCATAATAATCATTGAAAGGTTTATTATTTAATTGAATAGATGAAAGTATATAAAGCACATTCAAACTACGGTAATAAAACATGTAGACAAAGTTGCAACAAAAACAGGCGAAATTAATAAAAGATAAGGTTTCGAACAAGTAGCGAAATTTAACGTAAGCTGACAAAAAAAAGAGCATATAATCATAATAGCAGCGAACAAAAGGCAGGCGAGAAAGGAATGCGTATGAAAAACAGTTACCGGCGTTACTCAAACTTAGCGACTTGATGAAAGCAAACAACATACCAGAAAGCCGCACCGACACTGTTAACATAAAAACTTTTTGATATCTCGCTCAGTGCTAATGTGATGCTTTGGAGAAGTGGTGTTTTTACGCAAAAATATTTTGCAACTAGTCACCCACACAAATTCAAAACCACGCTCTTTAGCAAGAGCTTTGGTTTTGTTTAGGAGAATCTTGTTTTCTAGTGTAAGATGGTCGTTGACATAGATCCTACTGTCTCCTCGAAGCCCCAGGTTACCGGTGTTTAGGCTTTTGTGTTTAGATATATGTGCTCTTAAATATGTATAGTTATCCCTCTAATCTGCTTCAGTGAATTTGGGGTATAGACCCATAAAGGCAGGTGGCCACGTTCAAGCGATTGATAATAATGGCAGTGCAGTCATTAGTACACTGCAGGTGGACTTCCTGATTTAATCCCTTAAGTCGTATCTTATGGTTCCCATTGGTAATAATGTGGTGAGCAAGGTTAGTTAAGGCTAGGCTAAGGTGAGGCTGCCACCTAATGTTTGCACATGCCGTAAATTAACAAATAGCTATAGGTATTCTAGTCAATAATTCATGTGATTTTGACAGTTCATTTAAAAAAAAGGTAAGGAATTGGATAAAGAGCATGCAAAGAGTAATCAAAAACGAAGTCAGTGAAATCCACATCCTTACAATTATAAAACAAAGTCCCCCGTCGTGTCTGTCTGTCTGTCTGAACGCGATAAACTCAAAAACTACCGAACGGTTATCACCAATGGACAGAGTGATTCATGCAGAAGGTTTTAGTGTATAATTTATTAAAGTTTTGTGTAAATTGATATGACGATCATTGTTGAAGAAGTCGGAAAAAATCATGCCGACTGGGAGCTTTATTGGCATGCGCTGCGTTAACCGGAAAAGATACATCAAATTTATGTTCTACGGTATTATTTATCTTCAAAAGTTCAGCAAAAAAGTCCGCAATGGCATATGTATCTTTCAGAATTTACAATAACCATTTTTATCTTTCAGAATTTGATTTAAATTTAATTGTTATTTCCGAAGCTTTTTTGACCGGTGTAGTATTAATTCTTATCCAAAAAATATGTTGTTAAAAAATTGGGCATTTAATTTAGATTAAAATATGCCTTAATATCATATAATTTAAATGAATAGTTTAAAAGGTATCACAGTTTCAAAATTACGCGGAGCAACGCGGGCGCAGCGGTAGGAGTCAATGACGTTTTCCTCTGTTCTAATATTTTCCGACATCCACGCGGGCGAAGCCGCGGGCAAAAGCTAGTAGTTTACAAGATGCTGATAAATTTCCGATATTATTCTAAGGGCCGATTTGAAGAAAAAAATATGACGGATAATTTTGAATGGTGGTTTATCGTGTTTTTTATACAAAAGATGTCAAACCGCAATTTTTACTCCTCAAATATAAAAAATCTGAAGATTGTAAAATCAGCCTTAAGTTAGAGGCATATTATATAGCTTTGATTGGGGATTAAAACAAGAAAACAAAGCTATCTACAATGCTCAAAAACAAATGAGTGCGCCCTCTATCTGGGCTAGAGCAATTTATTGCTCCGTGATTGTACGGGTTTCTATTTTTATTGCCGCTATTCGATACTAGATGGCAGAATTCTTCATTCATGTTAGTGCGCGTGCTGGTTTGATAGTTGTGTTGGTTTAGAGAGGGTTTAGTTGGCCTGTTTCAGCGTCTGTTTTGCACGTACCATTTTACATATAACTTTTAAACAAAATACAGAATTTTTATGAATTAACCGATAGTGGTGAGACAACTTAACCGGTAGTGGTGAGACAGGCTGTTGGGTTTGTTAAATAAAACCCAGATTTGCTCGTCTGCAAATGCAATGTAGTTTAATTTTTTTACTTGAATTAATTGCGATTGTCTGTTATATTCATACAGTTACTAAATTATCACTAATCTTGTAAGAGTCAATCAGATCTACAATTTAGTTAGATTAAATTGTATCCTTCTCCTCTCATCTGGCAATACAAGTTGTACCTAATTTAAGTCTAAGCACTTAATTAACGAAATAATAACACATTAACCGGCCCATCAATCCAACCCACCGCATAACCACACTCAATTAAGTCACACTGCGAGATGTGGACAATTATCACCAATTACATGACAGCTGTCATCACGCAGAGTCGCACTGATTGGTCAATGGGCACACTTTGAGCAACGTTACAGCTGTACAGGCCGATAAAACTGGCCCCGGACCATTATTCGTCGTTCAATGACCATTTGTCGTAATTAACAGGCGATGGTTAATCTCGCCGGACCTCCCCCCTCTGCTTCACCCCCCCCCCCCCCTTGCAGTGGCGTCGCGTCGCCCTAAATCACGGTACTGCCAGAGCCTGCTGCGGCCTGCCGTCACTACTAGCTTTTTAACTGCATTGTGATGTGAAAGTGTGAGAGCTTAAGAAAGAACAGGTGTGCAGTTTCAGGACATAACAGAGCTTAAATTTTAAGGGTTTGAGCGGCTTTTTTGTTATTAAAATAAGCTAAATAAATGCAGCGTTATGTTCACCAACACACAATGTATGAAAAGTTAATTTTCGTAGCATTAGACGTTCCAGAGATTCTGTTTTGTCTTATTCGATAATGGTAAAAAAAAACAAGTTTCTTTTGGAGAAATCTTATTCCTGCCTAGCATACCTTTGTAAATAATCCAATGTAAATTTAATTTAATTTTATACATGTTTTCAATTATTTTCACTTGTAATCCGTTTATTCTTTTCATTTAATTTTATTATTTATTTATAATCAATTTAATTTTCTTCATAAATTTTAATTTTTTAATCATTTGAATCAGTAATTTTGATTGAATAAGTTGTTAATCTTCTTTATATTATTTTAATTTTGTTTTTTGTATGTTTATTAACTTTATAAGTATGTTGTTTAAAGCCGTTTTTATTTTTTTGTGCATGTGGTGTTAACCTATAATTATTTGTTGCACTTGTAAATGTTACCCTAGTAATTAAGTTAGAAATGTATAGGGTTGGTTAACCTAAATAAATAAATAAAATAAATAAATACATAAACCTGTCTAAAGGCTTGTGCAGACTAGCGCGACACGCGACGCGACACAGGGGCACCGCCACGCCAGTCGCACGACGAGCGGTACCTTTGTGTCGCGTCGCGTGTCGCGCTGGTCTGCACAAGCCTTAATTAATAACCCTGTCTTCTGCAGCGCAGTCGGGTAAAAAATAAGGTGTAGGTTCCTAATCAATTATTATCCTAATGTATTCCTATTCGTAAGTTTTCTTTTCGCTAAAATAATAAAGCAGCATCATTTAGAACTTAGATCTCAACAGACGTAAAACCAGGTAAGTAGGTATGTAGCTGTTTCCTCTATCTTCATTGCTATCTCCGGTCTAAGTAAATATACCTAGGAGCGGAAAGGGGTTAGTGAGAACTGGGACGTCTAAAATAAACTTCTCACGGACCACTCCAATCTCTGCAGTCTCTAAGACACAGAACATCTCAACATTGTATTTTTATGCTAGACTGTCATCTAAATATGCAGCATGTTGCAGATTCATAAAATGATAAATAAGAAGGATGAAATTGTCTTTTTAGGAAACGGCCATTTTATGCGCTATTGTGATTTTATCGCTCTTTAGCAATTAATTTGACTTTTGTATCTTTTTCTCCCTTTTTTACGTGCCACTTAAGTTAAATTGGTTGTACGTTCCGAAAAATCGTATTTATAGAATAACTCTAAGAACCTTCAATTTAGTAAACTTTCCGAAAAAAAAATCGGTAGATTTCATAATAAACGCGGTATTTTTCAGATTACGGTACTAATAAATAATATTAAAACAAGTAGTTTTAAAATGCTTTGTTATTAGCGTTATGTTAGTTTCTTTTCCATTTTTAGCTGCATATTTTGCAAGCCTGTCAGCCTTTTCCCAATTGCCCTGTATCCCAATATGCGATGGAACCCATTACAGTCTCAATTTAACACCCTTTACAATTAATAAATCGATCTTAGATAGAATGGCATAAGCTAGCGATACACCTCTTTGGCCAGAGGCGCATCGAGCTAAATGTTGTAAAGAACTTTAGCTGTCTGTGCAAAGAACAATATTATTATGCTGACTACTATTGCAACAACATAATGCTTCAAAGACCGCAATAAGCTCCAACGTCATAATGGACGCATTCTTATCTATTTTAAAGCAATTAATTTCACAACCCATTGGCTCACTAGGTACGTAAAAGGTTGCTCCACGACCTTCTACACTCTTCGACCCATCTGTAAATATACTAAACCAATCATTAATAATAACTTCAACATTTTAATAAATACTCCGTGAACATAAATGTTGGTCATCCATGTCCGCAGAGTAAACATCTGCAAGGGATATTTATGATGATGCTATATTTTCTACCTTCACTTAATTATATAAGGAAACCTACAGTGGAATCTTTTTATTTCTCCAGTAACTATTTTGTCGAAGAGTGTTAAGTTCCTCTAATAAATTATAAGTATTATTTTCCATGCAATTATTTTTTAAATAGAACTTATAGCCTAAATATTTTCTCCGTAAATACAGCGTGACTACACAGAGCTCAGTTTCCATAACATGGGTAGGTGTAGTCTTATTAAAAACCTATAATTCTCAAAGCCTGATTTTGAAGCTTATTTATTTGCCTAGCTGACATTTTGCACTTACATCGTAAAGAAAACTGCTATAATCTATGCGACTTCTAATCAATGCTTTATCTTAGAAGTTAGCAATAATTTAACATAGCAGCCCAATGCGTAGCATATTCTTTATGTTTACTTTACTTTGAAATATTATGTAGTTGACAAAACTATACCATTTCCAATTTCCTTTCCAAATTCAGATTCCTTTACGATAAGAGTTGATCGTCGCAGCTAATACACCCTCAAAATAATCTTGAAAGGCGGTGGAGGTGGCTATCGGTGACGTCATCTCGCCCCCCGGGACTTCCCGGATTCTTTCATCAAATCCCAACATTGCTCCGTGCGATTATTCACACGATACTCCAGGGGTGCTCAAACTTTTTGGGATTAAGTTGCCATCTGTCCTTGTTATTTTTTTTTTAATGTTACACATTATTGTTGAATGTTCAGTAAGTGGAAGCATGATTTTAATATCTGAAGTTTGTGTAATACATAAAATCACGTCTGTATACCTCAAAGGGTTATTCAGAAGTGTATCTATAGTACATCCACATGTCGCCAGTTATGTTTAAGTCCCATGTAACAGGGGGCGAGCCTATTGCTATCAACCGGGCACAAATCTAGACTCCGGGCTGCTACTGAGAAATTCCAGATGTAAGAACCCAATAACACTTTGCCCGAGCCGGGAATCGTACCCGACCTCATGCTCAGCAGTAGCACTTACGACCACTAGACCAACAAGGCACGCAATACATACATTGTAGATAATTTATATAATAAAAATACTTACAAAACCTGTAAAGTAAAAATACTTGCATTGAACATTGATCCGTAAAGTAATATAAATGAGAGCATAATCGCGTTTATATATATTTATATGTATATTAAAAGTGTGAAGTTACAATTCACTTGGGTTCTCAGCAAGTATATTTTACGCTTGCAGCGAATTAAGTATATAATTAATTGTGTTTATTGTAATTTATTATGGAAGTAATTTCTAAATATCTCTCTACATATTCGCTGATTCATCTCATCGAGCGAGGTCTTTGCGAAGCACTTAAACCTTTAGTTTACAACGCAAACATTTTATAGTTTGTAAACGTGTCGTAAAATAATTTGAGAATATGGCGACATTAAATTTACAATGTGACAAAGGGTTTTACAGCTAATGCGTCTACTATAGAGTTAATTCCTGAAATTACATTCAAAAAGTCGTGTTAATTAGTCCTCTGTTTTTTATTACTTATCAAGTATTAATCTGATAAGTATCAACATTTAATATAATAAATAATTACATTTAAATTAATATAATAAATGAATTTTATAAAAAGCGGGTGTGTGCGAGTATACGCGATTCAGCGTCACCAACCGACTGGAGCCGAGTATCCCCGATTCAGCGTCACCAACCGACTGGAGCCGAGTATCCCCGATTCAGCGTCACCGACCCGAGCGTGACGGTCCAGTTTCGTTCACTGTTCGGAAAGAGCGCAAAGTTAAAACAAACAAACAAACGCAATCTGCACAATGAAAATTAACCTATTTAATAACAAGTTTGAACTTTAAAATGAAAACCGTAGCAAAAGTTTTGGAACCATTCGAATAGAAAGGAAATAAACGATCCCCTTCTTACAACGGTAATCCCAAAAGTAGATGGCAATGTGGCGAAATTTATCTACAGCGGGCTCCGAAACCAATTAGAATTGGGAATTTTGTTACCGAGTTGGTTAATATAATAATTTACCAAAGTTATAATTGCCGTTTAATTTATTATTTGTAAAGGTTAGAATTTAAATTATTGTATTAAATAGTTCGTTCTAGATACGATTTCTAGTTTGATGTTTAACTTATAATTATGTTAGTAACACGTCTTTTTAATTACTACTTAGACATCTAACGATCTTGCCTAGGTTTCCTATAAAGGGAAGTGGGACTACTTCATGCACATGCGTTTAGCATGTGCATGAAGTAGAAAATGGCTCACGTGTTTAAAGTTCATCCCAGTTCAAAGACTGTCATTAAGACTAAGAGCATGTAGGTACGTAGTAATAAGTAAGAAACGATTTTTTTTGCGTTAAAATCTAATTTCGATTAAAACTACTCAAGTTAGACACTCGCATTAAAACTGTATAGGTACTACTCGGATTTTTTCTTTTTTATATAGATATATAGATTTGATTAACTGTATTTCGATAGAAATATATACACAGTTTAATAAACTTTTCATACTAAATTAACTAACAAAATATTTATATAATATAAACAAATAGCAATATACTTATTTCCTAAAGATTTCCACACTTTTTAGTAGGTAGGGTGGAATTCTTGAACACCCTATACCGCGATGCACCGGTGCATAGTGCAGGGGTGCCGCCGCTGCAAGATCGCGCCCGCGCCGCCTTAATCAAACCCAAGCAATTTATGATTGCCGCCACGACAACTACATTCTGCAATTTTTTTACATTGTGTAAGTATGGGTCGTTTGATCTCATCAATTAAGCCTGCGACTTTATTCGCGCGGAAGTCGTAAGACATCACAATACTTACAGTCTATTTGATGGTGCAAAATTTGAACGAAATCTATTCAGTAGTTTTTGCACCAATCCGGAACATACAAACGGACAAAAATTCTAAAAACTTTAATATTATTTTCGGCATTAGAATCGTTCCTATACCCCGTAGCAATAACTTTTTTCCAAAAATATTCGACTGTACAGACGCCAGCACATCAAGCTACCCGAAACTGTCAAAATTTCCCAATCAACTTTGAACCTTTGGCTTCAGCGATAAAGTTGAAAATCTATTAAATAAATTTGACAGATTTTAGTAGCTTGATGTGCTGGCGTCTGTACATCGAATATTGACTTCTTTACTATTTTATTATATGTAAAGATATATCGTGTGTATCTTGTATATACATTTTTCACTGTAGGATTAATAAAAAGATAAAAGAGATTTGAGATGGAAATTTTAGTCAGATAGGAAACGCCGTCCTCTTACTAAGCGGTATCGTAACACCCAGATACTGGGTTGTGTAGGTCAGATTGGCAGTCGCTCCATGTAAAATACTGGTATTCAGCTGCATCCAGTTAGACTGGAAGCCGACCACAATATAGTTGGGAAAAGGCCAGGCAGATGATGATGAGGAAACCTTATCCAACTTATTTTTAATATTTTTTAATATGACGTGTAATAGTACATTACTGCCGCGGTCTATAATGACTTCTTTGCTGGTCGCGCTGATGATGGCCGACAGCGCAGCGTAGCGCAGCTCCAGGCCGATACAGCGCGGTCAGCGTGCAGCACTTGATGGACGAGCTGAGATAAAGGCCGAGGCCGTAGGTCGAGGCCTTTACAGCGAGGACAGCAAGGGTTGCAATGATGGCCAAGCTGGAAGGCCTAGAGCGTAGCTAGGCTAGCTCGAGGCAATCATAGCGTGACCAGCGAAGCAGTCATAGTGGGCCAAGGCTTGTATAGTGCTTTACTCAAAAATGCAAGTACCTTCATTTTGTTGGAAAGATCATTGAAATACGCAAGAAAAACATTTTCGGATAAAGATTTAGATTTCCTACTGATTTTCCACTGCACAAATTTTTCATATGCAAGCTTATATTTTTCCTTTGAGTTTCGCGGTATTAAATTTTCAACCACTAATTTAGCTTCATCTTTAATGTCTGGCGGTGTTAAACACATTGAATCGGAATAATTTTTGCTTTGCGAGCTCATTTTTAGCAAAAAAGTCACTAAATAAAAATAAAATTTTCACTGAACCGCGCTTTTGTTACTTCTATGTTTTTTTTTTTTAACAATGGTAGTTGGAACTATACAGCCAAATATGGAATAAAATCTTTTTGTACCTATCTCTATAAATACAAACAGCTGTGTTTTAAATAAAACCTTTTTGCATTTGATTTTTTAAAACGTTGAAACGTCAAAATAGCGGCCGGCAAAGTTTTGCCGGCCTGTTAGAGCGACCAGCAAAACTTTCCCGGCCGCTCCTTGAAACAGAACGGCAAGGTCGACTTTGCTCAAACAAGGTTGTCAAAATAATGACCACATTACATGCATTTTTGAGTAAAAGTGATATCCTATTTACAGAATAAACAATTTCATTTAATTTCATTCTAGTATATAACAGCGGTGTTTGTTTCGTTAATTAAATCTAAGCAAAAAGCTTTTACTTGATTGTGTTCCCGGTGTAAAGGGAAAACAAAACATTGTTTTGTAATTTGTTAAGTCTTGTTAAACAAAACGACAAAAAAAATACAAAAGTTTCTTTAAAAAATGTATACCTTTATTTTTTTTGCTACATTTATCCAGCCTTTTTGGTTGCAGAATAACCAGCCGATACAATACGTCGTGTGTTGTATCTCAAGCCGGGGGCCGGCCGGGCCCCTATCCAAAGTGCTTACATTAGAACTTACACCCGCCGCCGATATTTCGGCCCGTAATAAAACTGCACGCTTGTAACTGATAACTATTGCCGGATACTTTGATGGTATTGGGTTAACAAAATAATATGAAATCCACGAAGATTCCACAGTTTTTGAAGTGAAAACTTCTTCAGGCCCGTCGGGCATTTTTGAGATGGGACTAAACCATTGATTTCGTAACAACACCTCATTTTTGTAAACGCGATTGTGCTCTTTATTAATATAAAGTTATGGATCAATGTTCTATACAAGTATTTTTACTTTAAAGGTTTTGTAAACGCGATTGTGCTCTTTATTTATATTCCGTTACGGATCAATGTTCTAGGCAAGTATTTTACTTTAAATGTTTTGTAAACGCGATTGTGCTCTTTATTTAGATAAGATTATGGACCAATGTTCTATACAAGTATTTTTCTTCCACCAAGGATATCTTGTTCAAGTTTTCACTTCTGTCGGCACTCCCGGAGTGCCACTTTTTAACTCGTTTGATGCCAATGCTTTTTCTTCCTGTATTTTTTTTAAGTGACAATATTTAGATAGATAGATAAAACATTTATTCAGTGCATACAAAAGACACACACAAGCGCATTTAAGCCTCTATAGTTCATTTCCCAACAAGATCATAGTTTCCGAATAAAGAAGAACTTCGTGTTAATAAAACTATCTCGGTGTAGGAATAGGGACTCACCGGTCACACTCTAGGCACAGAAGGTAGACGGGCCGCCACTGCACCATTCGGGTGAAATCAATATTCCATACTGCTGTAGCAATATTTAAAATCTGGTTTCAAAAGCGACAAAAAATCTGGAGAAATCTCCGGAAAATACTTGAAATACGGACGCGTATTCGTTTCGTTGTTATATATTTTTTTAGATGCTTGATAATTATTGTTTTCATTTTCTTTTTGGATGCACGTGTTTCTGTGACAAATAAACCTATTACTGTACCTCGAAAAAAACTAAAACAAACAATCTACTTTAAAACAAAAGCACTCCTAATTAAAGCCACGTGCTTCCTAAATATGTTTGAAATAGTTGAGTGCAATTAAAGTACAGGCCTTTTTGAAAACAAACCCATTAAAATGTGCATTCAAAGTGCAAGTCACTGAGGGTAGGTTTGTTCTGCTTGGTCTGGGGCCGAGTGGGCGCACAACAGATAAGATATAGAAGGCTTAATCCGTACAACGAGGGAAAACCGGCACACCCACACTACACGTGTGCCTACGTACGGCGGTCTGAAACGAATGCATGCCAGTCGCAAAGTGCGCTTGCACTCGCTGTACGCAGACGTGTTGCTATAGCTAATATCAAACGTTTCACTCGAGTGAATATTCATTTTCGTTTCAAACTAGCTTCATCTTTCTGACTGACCCCTTGACAATTCAAAAGTGCCTGTAATTGGTTTATTTAAAATAAATTCTTTGAGTTTTATTCCACGTGCAAACAACATCGACAAAATGACATTACACTATCACATATCTAGGATCATATATAGGATCCTATCTCTTATCCTACTTATATGACCCCTAGGATCATACATGTGTATTACATTATCATATATTTAGGATCCTATTTTTTGACATATGCGGTTGCAATCGTCTATTAAAACCAAGTTCTGAAGCCTTTCGGCACACAATATAACAAAATAGAACTCTAAAGAACACCAATGAAGCCAAAATAATGTGCCCGGCCGCCCAGCAGCAGTTTCCTTTTTTTTAGTACATCAGTGTTGCCGACAATAATTTTAGAATTCCACGAAGCATATTGTGAACGTACGCCAAAATTTCGTTGTACTTACTTTTTATATTTCAATAAAACCGTCAATTTAGAATATGGCAGTAGCAAAAATGAAAAGGCAAAATCACATAATTTTATGGACGTATTTTGTATCAGGAAATTATGAAAATAAATGTGATAATTCAATATATAATATTCAATATGGCAAGACCTGTTTCTATGATCCTATCTAACAACAAATGTCAAAAATCTGTGATCAAAGACGATTTGAGTCATATGTTTGTATTACATTATCATATAAATATGACTCAGAGATCTCGGATCCTAGATATGTCATAGTGTAATACCCACCATAGGAATGATAAATTCTGTAGGCGAGTGAAAGACGCCGACTGCCGGAATCCAAAATTGTAGGATCGATTCACTAATGAATAAATTTTCCAAGCGAAGCATCTGATATGTGTTAAGCGTGCGTGCACCTCGTTGTACGGAGTCGGCCTTCTGTATCCTATCTATTTCGTGGAGTAAGGCCGAGTGCACTGTTCTCTTGTAATTTAAACAAGCGACGATGCGTAAAAATGGATGAGCCTTGTGGTACCACTTCAATTAGGGGTGGCGTTTTTTTTTAAGCGGAGGTGACACTTTTTAAGAATTGTTTAAAATCACGTTAGATTATCGTAAAGTATGTTGGGATTAGGAGGTATTTTACGGGGATTAATTTTGAGGATCACTCAAATGGCAAATGAGTGACTAAATTATGTTATTTTTCTCTCTTAAATTTTTCATCTGAATTTATTTCAGGTTATTTGCTGGTGCCAAAATGTGTTCTTGTGAACCTAAAGATAGTAATATACACCAAGCGATACATGCAAGTGAAACGTCAACAGAATTTATGCTGGGCGAAGCATGTAGGTATCGACAGTTTATGAAATACCTTTCACATATTCCCGGAATAACCACCGCTTGACTATACCTACGATTCTTAACCACGATCCTTCCTTTAAAAATTTTGCACAGAATATTGCATACAATGCAAAATGTATTCCTTTGCGCCTTACTGTCAGTAGATCCCTTTGTGCGCTGATCTCGTGCCTTAGAAGTTTAGAACAAGATCAAAAAGCCATTCCCCCTACTTTAAGATGTCAGTTGAAGTTATTGGGATGTACGTGACTGGACCCCGGACTTCGGAATACTTTATTTTATAGCTCGCCTCCGTTCTCTTTGTTTTGTATTCGACTTAGCTATAATAAGATTACGTCTATCGTTTTATCAGCAATTTGGTTTATGCTCTCGACGTCCTATGATCGGAGGGTTTAGGGAAAATAATAAAAAGTTATTGTAGAAAGGTGTCGATTGATTGCATGGATTCGTTTTGATCCAATAATTAAGTGTTCATTTTAGAAGTAGTTATCTAATATAACATGAAAAGTCCTATCCATGAATATAACTAAAATTAAATCAGGGCAAAAAATAACTTAAGTAACAATTTACAAAATAAAATGGTGAATTACAAGCAGTATCAGCTACATGAAGCTTTCAGTCTCAGATCTAAGACGTAAGGGTCAATAAACATTGTCTAGCAAGTACATTCACTTGTACACCTAACAAACGACATCAAAAAGTACTCTCAAGTTTAGCACCTTTGTCAACATTCACGTACGCTTGCATTCGCTACGAGTCCGTTCAACTTTCGAACATATCCATCGTCTGCGCGACACTTTACATACATTCATCAACATGATCAAAAAAATACACAAGTTAACGTCCGTACTGTACGTGCAACCGGAAAGTACAAGTGATCTACGTACAAGTAAGTGCGACGGTCTACGACACGACATGTCGTAGGCGCTTCGTAGGCAGGAAGCTACGCCGTAGCAGCCCTTTGCGCAAGAATCTTCGACGAACACTTATCGCGATGTCCCTGAACACATAAATAACAGCTGATACGCAAACAGGTGAGTTATGTGTGTATTGTGTTTAGAGTTTAATGTGGGACATTAATGTTGGAGGTTTAGGGGCAGGTGTTAATAACGCGTTTACGGTTAATTTTTCCATGACAAGGATTAATTCAATGACGATAAGATACGAAAAAAAAACCGTATAATATTTTAACAAATTCAGCCTATAATGTACATTACATGGCATGGTAAAAGTTTTCTCCAGTTAATTACCGAAGTAGTTTACCTTATAATATAATTATAAAATGCCATTATGCCTTTTAATACACGTTTATTAGGTTCTCAAGAGAGAAATATCTCCTTTTTAACCGACTTCCAAAAAGGAGGAGGTTATATGTTCGACGCGTATGTTTGTTTTTTTTTTTTTTTTTTTTTTTTTTTTTTATGTATGTCCACCGATTTCTCCGTCATTTGTGGACCGATTTTGAAAATTCTTTTTTTGTTTGAAAGGGTATGCTCTCAAATTGGTCCCATATAAATTTTATTAACTTTGCTTGGGTAGTTTTTGAGTTAGCTACAAAATACGTATTTTTTTTCCCACTTAGTATGTAGATGATATGATAAGTTCCTGACACTGGTAGTAGGTAGTGGTATTCGAATGAGTGTGGGGTAGGTACCACAACTAAAAAGTGAAAAATAAAAACTTTTTACAAAAAAAAAAACTACCGACTTCCAAAAAAAACACTACAAAGTGAAAAATAACTTTAATTTCGGAAGTCGGTGGCAAAAAACGAAAACACAAAACCCAAGACACCGACTTCCGAAATAAAAGTTATTTTTCACTTTGTAGTGTTTTTTTTGGAAGTCGGTAGTTTTGAATAAAACACAACATCTTTTCATCTCGCAAGTCGCACCCCAAAGAAGCCGGGTGTTTCTCACCTAGTTTGCTTCATAACACCGAAACACGAAACTGATGCAATTTCCGTAAACAAAGGCGAGAGTAACCTTGGTATAACAAAACATATTTTCCCTGGAAAGATAAAACGAAGGCAGTGCAAGTGCGCATCTTGTGGGGGGGAGGGGGGCAGGGGAGGCTGCATGGAAACTTGTTTTTCCGGCGAAGGGCGGCAGTGCGCCCCGCGCGCTCCGACTAACGAGACGCCTCGCGCGCGGCCGGCCTGCCCCCGCGAACTTCACTTGTTTATACATACCGGTAAATGTGTCAACAACATAATGCACGTGTACTGCACAGACGTGGCAAAGTGATAAAGCTTCCATACAAAATAACTGTGTTAACTGTGTGTTTGTGTTGACACGTGATCTTTGGATTAACTGCCGCATGGATCGGGTATAAATTAAAAAGTTTTCAAAAGATTCCACCGTAATGTCGGAACATCGTCCGTAGCTCATATTTATGTACGTCATATTTCCTTAGAAAAACTTTTCCATTCCCTTTTACGGCTTAAATGGGCTGAAGGGATATTTTTTAGGGCTTGCA
This sequence comes from Agrochola litura, assembly GCA_949152395.1. Taxonomy (NCBI): domain Eukaryota; kingdom Metazoa; phylum Arthropoda; class Insecta; order Lepidoptera; family Noctuidae; genus Agrochola; species Agrochola litura. The sequence continues at coordinate 16,422,631 of OX424493.1, forward strand.
GTTTTCTGTTTTATGATATTGGATTTCTTAGATATGTTGGAGAGGTAATATCTTTCTGTCGTGACTTTGTTTGAGGAAAAGGGGAAAGTTATCAAATCGAATGGGCCAGTACAGTATAGTGTAGTAAAGTGGCAAGTCACTAGGACTTAATCGTATTATGATAGATGACTGGCCACGCTTGTGACTCACCGTGCGCTCAGGAACCGTGGAAATTCAAACGGCTTATTATGTGAAGTTGATCAAACGAGCTCATTAATTAATTAGTTTGTAATATATACTGCGGTAATTAACTAAACACCTGTTGAAAACGATTAATTACGTGTTACCACGAGTTAAAAGATAATTAATTAGGAATTTGTCCAGAACTTGTAACTGATTACTTTTCGAAACTGTTACACATTTTAAAACAAAAAGATAAGCATTGTGAATTATAAAACTGGAAATAAGCGGTATTCACTAAATAAATGTAATTAAAACATTCTTCAGTTTTATAATTGGGTCCGTATTTTTTTTAATAAGTAGTTATACACTTAAAAACTCTCTACACACATTACAATGCTTAAAAACAGACAAGTACAAAAACAGGCAAGTACATAGGCAAAGAATACCTTAAGTATAATATTATGCAATTACTAAGTGTATATAATGGGCACACGTAACACACAGACCAACGAAACCGATACGAAATCTCCCGATACTTAATCCGAAACCGACACATATAATTGATATTCTTCAGCAAAAACTGTAAAAACAGCCAACTACGTTACATAGTCATGGAATACCTATAAAAATCTGCCTGGCCTTTTCCCAACTATGTTGGGGTCGGCTTCCAGCCTAACTGGATGCAGCTGAATATCAGTATTTTACATGGAGCGACTGCCTATCTGACTTCCACAACCCAGTAACTGGGTAATACGATACCCCTTGGTAAGACTGGTTGTTAGACTTTCGGGCTTCTGACGACATAACGACTGTCAAAGAGCCACGAATGACAGCCGGGACCAACGGCTTAACATGCTTTCAGAAGCACGGAGGAGTCTCGGTATGTAAAGATGGTCACCACGGAGCAACCCCCGGCATGGGTAGCTTAACCAGATGGATCGACCCGTGCGGCTGTTATTATTTAGACACGAGCTACTCATGGAATACCTATAGTAGGTATTATATTATATAATTACCAAGAGTAGGTATATAATGGGCACACGTAACACACAGGCCAATGAAACCGATACGAAATCCTCGTACTTATTTGATATTCTTCAGCGAAAACTGTAGCGAGATGAGTCACATGAAATTATTGGCTCGAGACGTGCCCACACGCCGTGCGCCGAATAACAATGTCTCCGCCGCGACAATATTTGTGCAAGTTACGGAAACTCGTCACATGCTCTGCTTTTGTGCAATCAACGACGTGACTATTCTTCTAGAGACGAAAGTTTTTGGAAAAGTCGGAAGTAGTAAGAAGTCGTAAATCGGAAGCTGGGGTGACGTTTAATGACGAGCTGTAGTTTTTGATGAACTAATGTTCGCGTAGAAAGTTTAATCCTTTACTTATTAACCAATTTTCCAAAGCTTTGGCAAAGTCGTCTGTGGAATATCAATATGGGTGTTGCTATCCTAACTAATATTATAAATGCGAAAATGAGTTTGTTTGTTTGTTACGCTTTCACTCTAAAACGGTTGAACGGATTTAGATGAAATTTGGCACTTGGGTAGTCCGTGATCTGGGTATTTTTCATAGGATATTTTTCAACATGCACGCGAGCAAAGCTAGTTTTTTTTAAGTGAAAACTTCTATAGGCGCGTTGGGCATGTTTGAGATGGGAAAAAACAATTGAACTCGCGACACCGTTACCGACACCAGCTTTTGACCATTAAAAAGACATCAACGCACGATACATTCCCTTTTTTACCGACTTAAAAGAAAAGTATTTCCTGCACAATAAAATTGTTCAATTTTTCACTTCTGTCGGCACTCCCGGAGAGCCATTGTTTTTTTTTTGTGGCATGTCACGAAAAATCGTCACTTAATCCGCGTTTGTGAAATCAACGCCTTGCCTATCTTTACATAGAGGAAAGTTTCTTAAGAGTCGGTAGTACTGTGTGGGAAACTGCTTGTTAGCTTAACTAACTGTCGTGACGTCATGCTGTAGTTTTTGATGAACAAATGTTTGCCTGGAAAGTTTAATCTTTGACTTATTAGGTACTAGTCTTATTTTAATAAGCTGTATCGGAGGAGATGAGAAGGTGAATCCGTGCGAGGAATAGTAAATTGGATGGTGTGATATTGTTGGGTTTTTTGGGATAATTATGAAAACTTTTCACATTATTACAGCTTTTGTATACCAAGAAAGAATAACAAACCAATTATTATGTGTAAGTTTGCAATAGGATTATTAAAAAATGTCGGTCATGTATGGGTTACCGTTACCTGATTTATCGTCCAATCGGTTTGGTTAGCGCCTAACACCTTTATTTTCCTCAACTTACACATAACATAACATCACGCCTGTAATCCCTGAAGGGTTAGGCAGAGGTGTACCTATAGTACACCCACATTTCGCCAATTATGTTTAAGTCCCATATAATAGGGGGCGAGCCTATTGCCATCAACCGGGTACAAATCCAGATTCCGGGCTGCTACTGAGAAATTCCAGATGGAAAAATACAATAACACTTTGCCCGACCCGGGAATCGAACCCAGGACCTCATACTCAGCAGTAGCGCTTTGCGACCACTAGACCTACGAGGCAGTCCCGAGTTTCCTCAACTTCTCTGAAAGTTTTTACGTAACAATATCAGGGCATAGTTAGTTATGCTTTTCATGAATCAATTAAGCCTGGTTTACAGATCCTTTCATATTTTAGAACTACGTTAGATATCAAATATCTAAGTTAATACTTACTTAGGTAGTTTTAATGTTATTCAAGTCGATGCTGTTGAAGTCGACTTCTGTAAGGTTGGCAAATACGATTACCTGAGTCAGGTCTTCCAATTGCGGAGAGGAACAAAGTTTGCGTTTCAGATGAAAGTTCGAACTTGTGGATTTGTGGTGGACTTATTTCAAAGGTTGGACACGTACCTACGCTTTTTTAATGGTATTATAATGAATAAATTTGATAACGGCTTCTTATAGTAAAATTATAGTTAGCAAAGCAGCCGAAAATTGATAGTGGCTGGCGCGTTACCTACTTAACAAGTTTTCTGATTTCAACATTTTTACAGTTTATACCTAAGTAAAAAGTTAAGCGAAAAATGTTTTGTTAGATTCCTTATAAAACCTCCTTTGAAAAAGTAACTTTCTGAAAGCCAATTCAATTTATTCTATAACGTTACGCTGATCAATGAATCACAACAGCTAACATAACAGAACTTTCAAAAACCGACGTTTTCTTATTCGCTCACAAGAAAGAGGGGAGAAAACCAAATTAAAGTAAATTATTTAAGATTTTTTTATGCTAATATTATCTAACATGACAAATCTGCCTCGCCGTGGCAGATGTCAAAACAAAAACAAAAGAGTGTCGCGTTACTCAACCCGCCGCCGCCGGGGGTTCCGCAGGCCTACGAGTACTCTGAGTAGCTACATTTGTTTTTGATTAAACAAATAGTCCGCGCAGTTTATTGCTCCCCCGCGCAATCTCCCGTACTTAGCTGTGACTTTTGCTACGTAACTGTATGAGGAAGGACCTCGCAGGGATGATGCCAAAAAATGTTGTTTATATGATCAGGTTTTTGTACCTAATAGAGCGGAAAAGAAGTCCGACAACAGTCGGGGAAAGGTAATCGAAGTCAGTAAGTTTCATGAAAAATAACACTGTTGTGTTGAGAAAGGATATTACTTGTGATAACAATAAGATGGGTGTAGTTACATTTACTTTCTTTTATTACATAGTTTCTCTATATCACGTAGGTATTACTCATTTTTCAGACAACATTGTCAAGTGACAATATATTTTAAAGAAATATCAAATCACAATCCCAGTTCGTTCCGTACGTGCGTTATAACTCAGGTATTGGCTGAATTTTGTATGCAGCCGGCGACAAATGTAATAAACTCATCCGGATCGGCGAAAACGATGCACTGAAGCGATTACACAAAATAACTACACTGGCCTGCAAAACTAAGTACTACACTTTTAAAATTTATTTTTTTTCTAAACTGTAGAAGTTAGAGATTTAAAATAAAAAACGTTTTATAGCAATTTTGATCAGGTTTCTTTGAAACTATAGTAAAGTGTACATTAGTAACATTTTTGAATCTAAAACAAGATAAAACAATAAAAATGGCAATTTTTAGCCTAGTGTCATAAAACTCAATTAACATTTACAAGAATGTTTTACATGTTATTTATTTTTTAATAACTGGTATTGCCTCCTCGGGCTCTGCTCACAGCTTCGAGTCGATTTAGCATGCTGAACACGAGGTTTCGGAGACGATGTTGGGGAATATTCTCCCATTCTTCTATCAGGGCCTGTTTTAGTGCCCTGAGGGTGCTTGGTGGTGGTCTGCGGCTTCTGACTAACCTCCCTAGCTCATCCCAGGCGTGCTCAATTGGGTTGAGATCAGGACTTCTTGATGGCCAAGCCATCACGCTGATACCAACCTCCTGAATATACTCTTGCACGACCCGAGCCGTGTGTGGCCGGGCATTATCATGCATTAGCATCGATCCACCACCCATATTTACTAAATACGGCCCTGCATACTCATTGAGGATCTCCTGGGCATATCTTTCCCCAGTCAGAGTGCCATTTTCTATGGCCACTAACTCTGTACGACCTTCTGAAGATATGCCAGCCCATACATGTACACTGCCTCCACCGTACTGGGCTCTTTCTGAGAAGCAGGATTGAAGGTATCGCTCACCAGGTCGCCTGTAGACACTTCGCCTTCCATCAGAAGTGTAAAGTGAGAATCGAGACTCATCTGTAAACAAAATTCTTGACCATTCTTCTTGATCCCACTGTATGTGTTCACGGGCGTATCGCAGTCTCGCTACTCGATGCTCTCTCTCTAGTTTGGGGCCACTCGCTGGTCTTCGGGGTTTCAGGTTTGCTTCAGCCAGTCTTCTTCTCACTGTACTGTCACTAATGTAGTCCCTTCGGGTCTGAAGAAGCTGTTGCTGGACTTCAACTGCATTTAGGTGGCGATTTCTCAACACAGTGGAAACAATATAACGGTCTTCTCGGGCACTAGTACACCTGGGTCTGCCATTACCAGGTCTCCTCAAATGGTTTTCAGTCTCTTCGTACCTTCGCTTCACCTTCTGGACCGTTCGTAACGTCACACCCACCATTCTTGCAGTACGACGCATACTGATGCCTAGTTCCAGAAAAGTCATGATCCTAGCACATTCTTCAGGTGAAAGAGGCATGATAAATAAGTTTATGTGCTGTTGTCTAACTTAGCTTTTGTAACAAGACTCATCGACCAAAAAAAAATTGAAAACAAAAATGGAAACAAAAAATGAATGGTAAAATTGTAATTCGAAAAGGATTATTTTGATTTTAAAGTCTTTTTCAGCCATTTCTTAAAATAAGTTTACCGACTATGAAGTTTTTATGTACAAAATTAAATTATTTATCGAATCCTTTTTGTTTCGAAAGTATATCTTGTGTACTTAAAAAGTTATTGCAATTTTAAAAGTGTGATACTTAGTTTTGCAGGCCAGTGTATATCATGTAAATAAATATTCATAATGATGACGTGAATAGTGTGTGCACAATACGCTTCCAGGTGTACTGAACATTTTGGCGACAACCATAAAATCGATAGTCGAAACTAATAGCGAATATTGCTGTCACCTCTTCGGTGTTGGTACGAGCAAGTACCATCAGAATGTTGTACTTCGCTTTTAGTACAGTACCTACATGCTTTTAAAACTTGTCTAGTTGGGTAGATACTCCGCAATATACCAATAAACCAAATCCCTCAGCGGTTGTAGAGAACGAAACTGTTTTAGATAATAACTTTTTGTTTTTGTTTTCTTAGACTTTAATTACAACGTGGTTCTATAATTACAAACTTTCCCTAATACTCGAGCTCGACACCAATATCCGCAATTCTCGAACCTACCTAATCAATAAAAATGTCCAATAAACGTGAAAAACACATTACCCGAAGATAGAAAAGGGCCGTTTCAGTAGCGAAAGTAATAAAAGTAAGGGTTTCAGCTAACCGTTTCTCAAACAGGCCTGTCTGGCCCGAGCGTAGGCCGGGACGACTGAGCTCGGTAAAATTGCTATTGCACCTGACAAGCGTACCAAACGATTCAAAGCCAAGTCTCGATCCTCTACTAGTACGTAGGTACTCGTACATCGGCCATTGTTGTTTTTCTTGGCAATCGTTTAAATTGAGAATGGTAATGATGCCTAGTTTATGTCTTTTCGGCCAGGATTTCTTTTCGTTCGAAGGCAGCATTTTTCTGTTTGAACGCAGCATGGAATCACAATGTTGTTTATCGCTCGTATGTGCTAGACAAACAAGGTTCCATATTCAAATTGTGTACGGTAGCCAATTGTGTTAAGGGGGAAGCGTCAGGGTAGCCCGCGAAATTCAAATTTTCTTTCGCGGGCTACCCTGACGCTTCCCCCTTTTTTTTTGGGTGGGAAATTATCAAATAACTTCTCCCGCTCTGGGTGGAGCGGGAGGGCGTGTCAGACTCTTACTGACTAAAACCCACCCGTGTTCCTTCGGCTGCCCTGTTGCCGGGGGCCATGATGTCCCTTTCTTAAGGCAGCATGGTAATTATTGGTAACTAGCTTTTGCCCGCGACTTCGCCCGGGTGGAGTTCGGAAATTATACAACAGGAACGTACTACCGGGATAAAAAGTATCCTATATCCTAACCCAGGTTATGGTCTACCTATGTGCCAAATTTTATCCAAATCTCTTCAGCCTTTTTAGCGTGAAAGCGTAACAAGCAAAAAAAACACACTTTTTGCATTTAAAATATTAGTTAGGATTAGGGTTTGTAATTAATGGAGGACTAGAACTAGGTTCTCGAACATCCATATAACAAAAGTTTCACATTCAAATTCAGACATTAGTGTAGGTACGCGTAGGTACACTGTAGAATAAATTGACTAAATAGGTACTAATTAGAATCAATATAAATTAATACAATAATACCTATGTCATCTAATTAGAGCCAACAATAACAATGTAAAGGAATATTTCGATTCCAATATACATCATCTATTATTACCGCGAATTATTTTGAAGTCGTACAAACACATCACAATAGGGAAACTGAATAAGGAAAGATGGCCCCCATGGATGTTATGTCTGACTTTGATAAATCCTTGTGTTATGATCGTAAATCATACATACATAGTTTACGATAAAACAAGAATAAGTGACATTTTGCAACTAAAAACACGTATTTCAAAAGAATATAATTTAGTCAGTATTTTGAAGTCATACTCGAGTATATTATGATATTTCGATTTTTCTTCGATATTCAAATATCTCAAATGAATAATGATACTAGATAAGTTAAATTTTTTGACTAAAGACTGTAATAAAATACTTGAAAGCTGCACTGTACATCATCCGCTGCAGAAAGTTGTGTCAAGTTGTTGTCGTCGCGTGAGCAAATAGCATTAGACGCGTGTAGAAACCCTTTGGTGTTATTTATTGAGGAGCGCAGCAGGCGCAGGGTTGGATCCAGAGCTCGCCGTCCTTTACGTAACGTTGTCAAAGGCACATTACGCCAACCCGTACACGCAAATACCATTAAAATGGTATATGGATATTTTGTGACAATTAAGAAATACACGTTCTTTTACTTGAGTTTTGTTTTTCGTTGGTAGGTAAAGGGTTTGTTAAGGTTTTTTGTAAAAGAAAATGTAACTTCGTTTTAAATAAATCATGGGCTGTTAAATTAAATGAAGTCTTGTTAAAATATCTACAATCTACCTAGAATAATACAATGGTATACCTATCTACAGGTTACTTACCACCAAATGCATGGACAATCACAAACAGCTCTACTTTATTCACGTGTTTATTAAACTTTCACAAGGCTACAACAAGAGCAATTTTGCTGCAACAAAAGGTTGCAATTTATCCAATTTTCATCTCAGGTTTTCATCAAATTAAAACTTAAGTAATTTGGCTACTCCAGCTCCACCAAGCAAGCTCTTGAATAATAATTGCATGGTTAATTCACTTATAATCAAAAGTCTGTTATTTACCCGAGTCCAAACGAAAGTACCGTACTTAAAAAGGAATATCTAATTATGATTCTGCTCAGATCGCGCAGTGTTGTGTTGCATTTCGATGACAAATGGTAATCGATTTAAATCGATTATAATGTCGATATAATCGCAGTGAATTAGGGAGCTGGGACGAGCTCGTTAAAAATTAACGGCTCGACTTTCTGATGGCAAATCGATACCGTCTCAATGACTGTTTATCGTGTCTGACGGGAAGACTTAGAAGTCGTTTACTTAATGTTTCATATTGTCCACCTGTTTCGTGAGTCGTTACGATTTGGAGTTTGTAAGTAAGTAAATAAATAAGTTTGAAGTTGTGCTTGTCAGGGCATTTGGAAACGACACAAGTCGTAATCATGTCGTGAATAGTTTATTAAATGGTTGTTGGTATTTATTGATGTTTTGGGATCTTTTAAATCCAGGCGGTAGGCTTTCTATTATGTGATTGTCTCCATAACGGCTACCATAGGAAGTACTTGGAGAAGGATTTCAATTGTTTTCCTTCATTAGTTAAGGTACCATTCCGTAGCCGACCGCAGGCGGCAGCAGCAGGCGACGTGTCGCCGCGACACGAGTGGTTTCTATATGAAACTAACGACGTGCCGCTAGCTACGGAAGGTATTTCATAGAAATTCATAGAAACTAGTCGTGTCGCGGCGACACGTCGCCTGCAGTTGCCGCCTGCGGTCGGCTACGGAACGGTGCCTTTATATAAAATGTTGGAGCGCATGGAAAGCATCCATTTTGAATAATCATATCTACAGGTCTTTTTCGACTCAGGAGCTCGTGTCTAAATAATAACAGCCGCACTGGTCGATCCATCTGGTTAACCTACCCTTGCCGGGGTTGGTCCGTGGTGACCATCTTTACATACCGAGACTCCTCCGTGCCTTGGAAAGCACGTTAAGCCGTTGGTCCCGGCTGTCATTCGTGGTTCTTTGACAGTCGTTACGTGTCGTTAGAAGCCCGAAAGTCTGACAACCAGTTTTACCAAGGGGTATCGTATTACCCAGTTACTGGGTTGTGGAGGTCAGATAGGCAGTCGTTCCATGTGAAATACTGGTATTCAGCTGCATCCGGTTAGACTGAAAGACCGACCCCATATAGTTGGGAAACGGCTAGGCAGATTAGAGGTCTTTTTCGACTCGGAAACCACTTTTTCTTCCGTGAGTTTCCATCTGTTTGAACAATGTACAGTGAACCGTTTGCTTGAGTTGACCAGCTGCCATCCCAACGCTACCTGCAAACCCGTTTGCATAATTCCTCTATCACACATTTGGGACAACTAAACCCATCATGGCGGCAAGAGATATTCCGCTAATGCGAGAAGGGCCTTTTATTAGACACGTTACGTTCACATAAATTCAGAAACTCGGTCAAACTGTTTGAACCCTAAAACTGCGGAAGTTGGGGGTTGAAATCAAGGACGATCGTAAATTATCGTTCGCTGCTTACCCCGCGCCATGTTGTCTCAAGGGTCGTAAATATATCCTGTTTTAATTACGAGTACCTTTAATTGGTGTTTCGCACGCACGCCTGTCTTCAGTTATTATGCGTGTCGTGGATGGAGCAAGTAATGTGTGGACCTATTAGTAGCTATCTTAGACAACAGAGTTGAAGTACATGTTTGTAAACTGTTCACAAATTGACAAGGAGTTGAATTAGCTGTCTATAAAGAGATCGCGATGTTTTGGGGTTTCGTTGAAAATATTAACATTTGAAAAAGCTTTTATTAAAGTTCTAGGATTATTAAAGCTTTGGAATTGGTAACAGAACCTGAGCTTCATTACCTAAATCATATAAAAACCAGTACCTGGTTGACCGAGCTCTGCTCGGATGGAAATAGATTATAAACATATCGTCCAACGTTGTATCACATTCCTGAGGCTGTGAAAATAGAGAAAACTAATTTTCCCAGATATGAGACCTAGCTAGATGGATTTTTCATCGAAATCGTTAGAGCCGTTATCGAGAACCTGATTACAAATATATATTTATATACAAATATTGCTCATAGAACAGTATATGATTTATTCAAATTGGGCTGAGAATCAGCACTTTTTGAACATCAAAATTACATAAGACAGTCCCCCAAAACGAAGCTGGGAAAAAGAAGTGGTGCAACAAACTCCACAGCAGCATAGCTGTCTGTTAAGTTAGAAGAACACATACATTGTGTACTTTAACACACAAAAGGTACTCTACAACTCAATTCGTAAAGTTAAAAGCTAGTTAGTACCTCAAGTAGTAGAAAGTAATCTCTAATTGTGGCCAATTGAGACTTGAAGCGGAAAACACTTGAAGCAAACTTGCATTTCCGAAGTAAAGTGGAATGCACTAAAAAATTTCCACTTACCTACTGTTATTGCTCGCGTTCGTGCACTTCTAATGCAAACTTCTTAGAAATGTTCTACATTCGTACGAATAATAACCTTTAATTGGTATATTTAAATTGTTCACGATGGATTATTATCACATTTATTTCAATTAGAACATTACTCATTGGCAATAGGCTCGCCCCCTATTACATGGGACTTAAACATAACTGGCGAAATGTGGGTGTACCTGCTACAGAGACACCTCTGCCCAACCCTTCGGGGAAACAAGGCGTGATGTTATGTATGTGTATGTAACATTACTCATGTTTCTTTTCTAAAGCATTGTATTCCAGGATTCAAGAAGTACCTATCCAAATTTCTTCCCGTGGATACTAACTTATTTATGGAATGTATTGAAATTAACTCACTCATTATGGGTTTGCTAACAAGCACACCAAGTTTTTCTTTATGGAAACCTTATCTACGCTGTCATTGTAGAGAATTGTACTTTTATCTACAATGTTTATAATGCTTATGGTTCTAAAATAAGCTTCCATCCTCGCATGATATTCTGAGAATTTGTTGCAGTTTCCGTCTTTTTCTAGCTCATTTAATCTTTTTACATATTTTATCATTATTATGTTGCTACATATGTCTTCTCCTTCATTGGCAAGTATGTGTACTAATTTCTTCTTTATGCTCTAAATGGAACCCCAAATACCAACGAATCTATACCATAACATGCTAATACAATACACAATTACCTTCTAATTACTTCATAGTTACATAACTAATCCGTAATTCCGTAGTGTTGTAACATAATTGATTTGGAACATGGAACGCGGTAAGTACGTAGTAACTACGTTGTCGGAACAACAACATAACGAGCGATAACGTCTTCACAGATAAGTTTCAGGTTTCTGCTTGAGGCGAGATACTGGTTGTAATTGTACGTCGAATAAATACCGAGTCAGTGGTTGTGGTGTAACTAAAGATACTATTGTAGTAGTTGTAACGAAATAACCGTAAAACAGAGAGAATCAAAGTGCGCTTTTGTCATTGGTTGGTGGATTCTTGGTGGTGTCATGTCTTTCTAGTTTTCCGTAGTAAACAAAGAACCCTTATAGTTTCGTCATGTCTGTCTGTCTGTCTGTCCGCGGTCTAGCTCCGAGACTCTTATTACTAGAAAGCTGTAATTTGGCATGGGTATACATATTAATTATGTTTTTAATTTTTTAGGGTACTTCCCAACACGTAAAGTGGTGACGTTTTTTTTTTTCTATCCATTGGTGTGGGGTATCATTGGAAAGGTCCTTCAAAAACATTCCGAGTATATCAAAACCATTTCTGGATTCAGGGATCCGTTTGCGAAATATTAAGCTTTACAGTGCTGATTTTTGTTTTTGTGTTTTTGTCAGCTAAATGGTTGGTTTTGGATATGTGAAAAAATCACAGCAGTAGTTTATATAACGAAATTAAAAGGAAAACTATCACAGCTAAGTAGGCTCTACAAGTTAACGAGTAATAATCGACCAACTTATATTTGCAGTTGCAAAAACATGTTTTTCCATACATTCCTAAAGAGAGAACATGTTTTTCAACTACAAAGTTAAGTTTGTTTTTGGTATAAATTCATCCCAACTTCGGAGCCCTTCATTGTGCGTGGTCCGACACGCACTTGGGCGGTTTTTTTATTATAATAAAATATAACAGATAAGATTGCCTCGTTGGTCTAGTGGTCGCGAGCGCTACTACTGGGCATGAGGTCTTGGGTTCGATTCCCAGGTCGGGAAAAGTGTTATTGGGTTTTTTATCTGGAATTTGACAGTCGCAGCTCGGAGTCTGGATTTGTGCCCAGTTGATGGCAATAGGTTCGCCCCCTATTACATGGGACTTAAACATAACTGGCGAAATGAGGGTGTACTGTAGGTACAACTCTGCCCATCCCTTCGGGGAAACAAGGTGTGATGTTTTGTTATGTAATATAATGAAATGATTTCGGCTGAATGTGTACAAGCATTTGTCGTGTTTTATAGAGCCCATAATAAAAAAAAAAAACGGTTCTAGGTAATAAATAATATTTGAGTAGTTATACTAATTATTTTGCTGATAAAAATGGTAAATTTCCGTCAAATTAACATTTAAATAAACAGCGCTGATATTTCCATCACGAAGAACAAATAAAGCGTATTTTAAAAACTACCCCTACCGAACATAATCTCCTGCTGTATCAGTTCATAAATAAGCAGTTATCATAGCGTGGGGTCATTAACAGTCCCATAAATCGTATCGTCTGACCGGACAACCCGGACAGTCCGGAGGCCATGTTAATTCGCGGCCGGACACCGGTCATTCAGGATCACGGTAATACCTGTTGAGTTACAGCCTGGCTTACCGATACCTGCCCCTTGTTTGACCTTTCACGGATGCCCGAATTTTCACTCAATAATTGGGGTATTAAATTAAGTTAATACTCGTTAAAATTGAGTTTAGGGACGATATTAGTGTGTTACTGCTGATTTAGCTTTGATTTTAGTCATTTAGTGTTGTTAATATAAAAAAGATGCTATTAGAACGAAACGACTTGTCGTCTCTGTGCAGTAAAAATCTTGTAAAGAAGTAGTCCACTTAGAGCATCCGTCCGAATAGCACCTGCGACTCAGCAGCCTACTGCTGGGATGTATTTGTTTTACAGTAACGTCCTGTGTTAAATAAAAATCACTAGAATATCAATCACGAAGTTTTCACTGTAAGACGACGTTGTAGAGAAACACCTACATAGTATTGTCTCAAAAAGAAAAGCTTTTTTCTTCAACTTAGTGATGTTGTAGCAGTTTTCATTACTTCAGACACAGAGTAAAGAAACGCTTTAGTAGAGTAACTGTACTGGCATAAACAAAGTGTGCTACGGAGTACCGTAGTTACGTAAAGGGAGCCGAGAGTAACATTTTATTGAGATAAGCAATATTTTGCATCCGTAACCCCACTGCAGCTGTGGACAAAGCGTATCCATATACTAAACATGCTATGTTACGTCACACTACGTTTTACCGATAGAGAATGTTCTGCTTTGCTTCATTTCTCTTTGTAGAAAATTCTGTTGTACCTATTTTGTAAAACAGTTTTGAAAATATGTAAACAAATAAACATAACTCTAAATGATCTATCGCGATGAAACTAACTTCATAATGATTGGAAGTAATTAGGCGTCCTCATAAAATGAAAATTATGAAAAAAAAACTACCCTCAATTGAAAATAAACATATTTTTATCACAAATCTGTTTTTTTTTTCATAAATTTTTACAATAATCGTCCATTAGATATGTAAAAAAAAAGAAGCTTTTTTACTCGATAAAATTAAGCATAGATTCCTTAATTTCGATATGTGCACATTTTAAAGACTCACACTATATTAAGACTAAATTGCAGAAAATATAGTAAAAAATCATAATAGTATTACATAAAACTTTGAACCCACAAACATACAGGGTGGCAGGGACATCGACGCGAATACTGTTACCATGGATTCAGTTCAGTACATGATTCTGAACGCCCTTGCCATCAAATTTGTCGTCGGTTATTTAAAAAAAAAATTGCTTTTCATAGAAAAGTGTAATTCCTATGCGGTCAAAATGTATGGAACCGCTGTTTTTTTTTAAATAACCGACGAAAAATTTCAACGTAGGTTCAGAATCATGTACTGAATTCAAGGTTTTCGCGTCGATGTCCCTACCACCCCTTATATAAATGTCAGAATAGGTTCAATTAATCGTCCATTGAAATAAAATTCATGCGTACCCATTTAACCGCCGATCGTGACAAATGACGTCACAATTTCGGTACATGCAGTTAAAAATGTAAACGCTACCCCGTTCGACATGGCTGCAATGTGCAAGTGTCAAAGCCACTATTTATCTTGTGCCCGACGGACAGGATTGATGGTCCGGCCAGTATTTGCATATTGCTTAGTTATGTACTCTAAGTTACTTGTAGTCTGTACTGTGCATAGTCGCATATCAACGTCAGTGACAGTGCAAAGTGACGTTGAGTAATTTGGTGACCCTTTTTAATGGGATGTTTGTACGGGATCAATAAAATTATATCTTTAAAAATGCTTATTTAAATGTTTGATGTTATTAAAAAATATATTTTACATATAACATAACATCACGCCTTGTTTCCCTGAGGGTTGGGCAGAGGTGTCCCTGTAGCAGGTACACACACATTTTACATTTAAACGCATATAAATATTTTTATGAGGATTGATTTCCCTTACCGGGAAAATCGAATTCTTGTTTTACAATTCATTAACTGGTCGACCGAGCTCTGCTTGGGTGAAAATACGGAGAAAACGAATTTTCCCAGATATGAGACCTAGCTAGATGGAATTTTCGCCCCGTAAATAAGTAGATATATATTATATTGCAACCTTCATCGAAATCGTTACAGCCGTTTTTGAGAACGTGATTACAAATATGTACATATATACAAATATCGCTCATATAATAGTGTGGGATATAAAACTGTATATTACCCATTGACTTATTTTAAATCTATGATATAACCTTATACTGTTTTACTCTTTTGAAATATTGAAAGGCAGACAACGAGTAAAAAATTGATACTTGATAGCTCCCACAAGAAATTTAATAAGATGCGATCCTAATTAGAAGCAGGAAAAATAATCCCCTGCCTTGCGAGAATATAATCTAGCTTAGCTTCAATATAAAATGTTTATAACTCTGAAGCCTTTGATGTTACACTACGAACTCGTTTTCTAAGTTTATGTACTATATAGTACATACTAATTCCATGCTTATTACTTTACATGTTATCAAAATTAAAAATATTTCTCAATGTTTATTAGTCTCGCCAGCCAGTCTCATACTCATCAAATCATAGACAATGTATTCCACCAAGATTTATTTTTCTACGAAATTAAAAGTTTGAATATTCAGCCAGTATTCATGATTACCATTCCCTAATTTATGACAAGGAGGTTGTATTGTTTCATGAAGGAGAAGATAATAAAGTACGTAGACTGGATACCCGCCAAGCCGATCTTATAATCGAAGCACACCGATTACCCCGGGCAATATTTTCATTATTTTCCCTCAGACGCGACTCCCCTTCTTAATATCGTTTAATTTAATCAAAATTCTGCTTACTCAGTAAGCAATTTTAAACCACAATTTTCCATGTAAGATTTTATAATTATTCGTTTGATTGATTTAAGTTGAAGTAACGCAGCACGTATTTTTTAATTAAGTTTTATCCGTTAAGTAGCTTAGTTATGTAATTTATTCGATTTTCATAAGGTTATGAAAATTTCATCATTTTATTTAAAGTAGCTTATACTAAGGTGACCTCGTGAAGGCCGCAGGAATCTGCTAGATACGGGAAGCACAGAACCGGTCGAAATGGCGGTGCTTTGGGGCCTATGTCCAGCAGTGGACGTCTTACGGCTGAATTGATGATGATGGTGATACTAAGATGTAAGATAAAATAAACTTTACCTTATGTTTACAGCTTACTGTTAGTAAAGTCAAGGAAATTAATTGTTTAGCGAAATGATAACCAACTTAAATTACCCGTATATTCAAATCACAAGTGTTATATTTTGACAGTTTAATAAAATGGCTCTAACACCGCAAATTAACGCAGTATGTCAATTTAATAAACAATTCATTAATATCCCTTACAGTACATTTTAGTTTAATATTTTCAACAATTATTTAGTCCAAATATCCTCCAAAAAGAAAAAGTTAACAATGAAACAATATGGTTTGCCAAAACGTATTTGCGGAGAAAAACCTAGATCTAATAGTAGTTTATCGGTCTACTGGAACAAAGAGGTCAAGGTGACTTTGAAAGTCCAGACAACCTAGCATAGTATAATGTTGGAATGTTGGAACTTTGTGGAGGAATTTTCCACTAGAGAGGTCTACACTCTACATCGAAAATTACCTAGCATTCCTTACGAGTCACAGTTACACACACCTATCTACAGGTGTGCCTACATAACCTATTTCCCTTCTATATTCATCTTTTACGACATCCACAAAAGAAATGAGATGATAAAAAATAGATGTGTGACTGTAAATATTTTACAAGTTTTTCTTTTACCCAAAGACCCAACAGGGTATAAAACTGAGCTCTTAAACCTGTAAAGCTCAAACAAGCTGATAAACTTGAAACCGCTAACAATGTATACTGTATAGTGTAAAATACTTTGAACAGTGTCGAATTAAGTAGGCAAGCCACAACAAGAGGTATGAAAACCGAGCTACGATATTTCTTGAGCTCGTTTATTTTGTATCTTTGTTTGGGAAACTTTGCTGAGCTTTCTGAATCTTAATAAAGATGTTCGTTACTAAAATCACGTTTACTTATAGAATGAATAATGCACAGAAACTGATTCTAATAACAGTAATAACCTAACCTTTCAATAACAGATCTATACTGCCCTGCTAAGCCCAAAGGCGGTATCTCAACCGGAGTAAGTTTTGAGAAAATTAACTTTTTGTAAATTGTAGTTTAAGGAAAAGTGAAGATATAAAAAACTTCTTAGTGGTTTTTTTAAATGTTTTAAGTTAGATAGCGCTATTCCGCTTATACCATTAGATGCGAAATTGTTAAAGCTATTGAATTGTATAAAAAAAACTAAAAGGGCGTGTCTCAGAGATACCGCCTTTGGGCTTAGCAGGGCAGTATATTAGAGATACATATCCTATTCTACTATTTATATATATATCTGCCTAGCCTTTTCCCAACTATGTTGGGGTCGGCTTCCAGTCTAACCGGATGCAGTTGAACACCAGTATTTTACATGGAGCGACTGCCTATCTGACCTCCACAACCCAGTAACTGGGTAATAAGATACCCCTTGGAAGACTGATTGTCAGACTTTCGGGCTTCCGACGACCCGTAACGACTGTCAAAGATCCACGAATGACAGCCGGGTCCAACGGCTTAACGTGCTTTCCGAGGCACGGAGGAGTCTCGGTATGGAAAGATGGTCACCCATCCACGGACCAACCCCGGCAAGCGTAGCTTAACCTGTCGGATCGACCCGTGCGGCTGTTATTATTTAGCCACGAGCTCCTACTATTTATAAACATATTAATATTATAAATGCGAAAGTTTGTGACAGTGGATGGCTGGATGATTGTTGCTCTTGCAAAACCTACAGAACGGATTCGGATGAAATTCGGCAAACCTAGATATTTTATATTGTTATTGATTATTTTATGCGGGTGAAGCCGCGGGGCGCTGCCGGTTATACTCATAAAATTACATATAAATCCATGCCATAAAAAAGAGCACAGCGTGTACAAAATTCGCTACAGCTACCTACAGATAACCACTAACGATATTAATCCGACTAATCCCTCCGCATTTCAATAATAAAACAAGATGTCGCCCCGCATTAATTAATTCCAAACCGTTGACTCTTGACGCATTTATATGACAAAGTTCCAAATGTGTAAAAATTCACCCCTATGAAGAACCATTTCCATTTATCCGAGTGTCATTAAGGGTATGATCCGGTGTTCGGATAACTTATGGTCGGTCATGGAATCTGCATATAAATAGGAAAGAGGTTTAGGAGGGATCGGGGCTCTTCTGTGGCACTCTCCCGCGCCCGCACGCACGCCCGCACGCCACGCTCGCACGGCCAGCGACTTATGATCTTGAGGAGTTTGAGCATACTTTGGAATAACTTATGTTGGGTCATGTTCTTACCTTACGATGTAAGTTTTACTTTTAGCAGGTATTCAAATACGTGGTTGCGTGGCTGTGATATAAAACGCCATAAATACGGTAGAATTTATGGTATTCTTAAATAGAAGTCCTGACGTGACGTAATCTTCTTCAAAAATACGTCAATATGGTATTCATCGCTCCTGTTCTAATTAATATTCTATCGATATCGGTACGTTAGGTTCATTTTGTAACAAGATTCAATGCTGCTATTTTTCCATTTTTAACCGACTTCCAAAAGGTTCTCAATTCGTCTGTTTTTTTTTTTTTTTTTTGTTTGTTTCGCGATTACTCCGCCAATTATGAATAGATTTTGATGATTCTTTTTTTGTTTGGTAGATCATACTTCAGAGGTGGTCCCATATAAATTTTATTAACTTTGCTTGGGTAGTTTTTGAGTTAGCTTCAATTATACGTATTTTTTCCCACTTAGTATGTAGATGATATGATAACTTCTTGTCACTGTTATTTACATAGCAGGTAGTGGTATTCGAATTTGTGTGGGGTAGGTACCACAACTAAAAAGTGAAAAATAAAAACTTTTTACAAAAAAAAAACAACCGACTTCAAAAAAAAACAACTACAAGGTGAAAAATAACGTAAAAAGTTTTTCTTTTTATTTTCCTAAATGACACTATCTATGGCTACATAACAATGTTTATTTTCTCTTTCTGTTTCACTCGGAACAAAGCTCTAAGGGAAAAACTTGACTCATTTAAATCCCTAAAAAGTCGTAATTTCATTACAAAATGTTTCAGTACACACGGAGAAAAGCATATTTCACGATCAAATACGAAAAGCTAAGTAAAAAACATTGTTACCAAAACACACGGTAAACAAGCTAAAACATATTAGGAGAGCACATAATAAGGAAAATACGGTTTTACGGTTTTTATGGTCGTTGCGAACTGGCAATGGTGATCCCTTTGTAATGGAACGTGTGTTCCAAGCTTTGTCGGCAAAGGCAATAATTATTCAGCCAAATACGTCCTTTGTGATTGACAGGATTGAAATGGATGTTAAATGAAAATTGACGTTTAGCGTTATTGTTTTGTTTTTGAGTCGACCCGCGAAATAATTGTTTCGTTAACGAGTTTGAAAAGTATTGATTTTCGAATAGACCTAAATTATCAACAGAATTTAGACTGTAAGATTTTCTGTCGGTAAACCCTCAGTTGCAGATTGAAGCACTGTGTTTGGAAAGCACCCACCAACCCCATAAATTGCAGTAGATTCGGCCCTACATAACCACAAATATCGCTTCTGGGGAAATGTGGATGGTGTATGTAGTAGACACTTCTACCTAGTGCCTACCTCTTTACACATAGCCAGTTTTAATTGTAATCGCATTATTGTTAATCTCATAAAAAATAACATACTCATTAAACACAGCAAAGAACGGCTTTGCCTTAATAAAATATCGCACTCGATTAATCAATATTAATTAATGCTTCCAACGTCCAAATGACTGACTGTGAACAGAATACCCATACATACTACTATGTCCATGGACGCCCGCAGGTCTGTCTGCCCGGTAAATACTCGGACACAATTATGCGTAAGTACATGCTTCCACGTCCACATGGACAGCCGGACGAGGTGCATCTATTTCATAATTCATATATATTGCGAATTGTCTGCTCTCTGTTATTAAATGAACAATTACGTTTATGCTGTTAAGATGTCTGACTGCTTTTAAGATCCACTTTGGTAAGTCGTGGACGTGTGTGAAATAATATGGTCTCTACTGGCTGAACTCCAATGCGTATTATCCGGAATACTGCATTATTCGATTTTATAATAGTTACTAGCTTTTGCTCGCGACTTTACCCGCGTGGAGGTCGGAAATTATCTCACGGAAACGTATTACCCTGATAAAAAGTATTCTATATTCTAACCCTGGTCATGGTCTACGCGTGTGCCAAATTTCATCTAAATCCCTTCAGCCGTTTTAGCGTAAAAGCGTAATAAAAACAAACTCACTTTCACATTTATAATATTAAGTTAGGATTTAGTATTGTAAATACGTATTGGTAGCAGTCAAAATTATTAAATAAATAAGGTGATATATAAGCTAGAAACTTAACAAAAGAAATGAGATTCTACTAGAACTTATGGATAATGATTAGGTTTCATATCATACAGCCTTGTTCAAATAAGCTTGATGCCAACCTATTGTGTGCCTTCATCTTGAAAGAAACATAATAGCCAATATTACCATTCCAGGCTTTGTCTACGAGGATAATAGCTATTATTCTCAGTACTACTGAATATAAAAGAGCGAATGTACGAATAATGTTAATACAAAAGTACCTAATACAATTCAAAGACGTCCAAAGGGAGAGAGGTCCTCCGTTTTCTTATTACATTATCATATCAAAGGATTACAAAACAAATCTCTAGAAACACTATGACCGCTTTCATCAGAGTAAGAGCCATCGCCCCAACACAATTAAACCATGATAAATGGATCACGAAAAATCTAATCTAAATATTTAATCGAAAATTCCCCTGCATTGCAACAAATGCATTTGTGTGCATGTGTGTGGGGGTTTGGGTGTAAGTATTGCTGTTTGACACACACCCTTTATATGCTCTAATGCTTTTAAAGATGTTTGCACGTTCAGAGTAGCGGATTATAAGATGAATTGTGAGTGATTCGATATTCCAAATAGTTTGTAGGCGTTTCGTAGCGCGTTCGTAGACGTTTGCTACGAGAAAACTGAAAACTTGAATGATGTGCGTAGTAATCGTATCACTTCGTAGCATGTTTTTTTAAATAATTTACTGTCGAAGGTGACGTCATTGATAGACAATAAGAAAGGTCGAGAGTTCTAAACTATAGGTGCGACCTTTGCACGTATCTGTACCTGTCCACACATCGTGTATGTGTAGATACGTACCCTAAGCGAAGACAAGTGCACTGTAGTGCAGGAATGCACTCCCCAGTCCCTACAGGGCCACCCCAGCATTACGAATGCAAATAATATTTCTTTCCGACAAAATATTGCTGTGTTAATGCCACGCTAAATTGTGTACAATGCAACCCCGGTGTGTACACGGCACATTCGGTTTTATTCGTTATGTTTGTTGTTCAAAAGGGCATTGGACAGTTTGTTTTGGGCCTTATATTAGTTTGTTTGGTTTAATCTCGCGTTTGTATTTGTGACCGCGGTTTAGAATAGGCTAGTTAAGCAATTAATATGTTTGTTTAGAGGATTGTGGGATTGAGTTTTGGACTCTGTATTTAAGTGGACATAACAGTAACACGACCATTAAAATAAAGTTAGGTACTACCTAAAATACCTACCTTATAGATAATAAGGTAGTATATTAAATAATCAAGTCTGTAGTATAGCTGCAGCAAAATGAAGTCAATTTCGCTGGAGCTATAAAACAAATTATAAAGCAAGGTTTACGAGTCGTATGTATGCATACAGTGGGAAATTTAATCTACATATAAAGAGCATGAGTGAGTTCGAGAAAATAATTTAATATACTAATCATAGCCTTAAAGTTCATGAGCCCCTTTTGGAGGTCGAAGCTCGAACCTCCTTCGGTATAATTTTCTAATTCCGCCTCTATTGCCGGATTTTATTGCATTTCGGTTTCCCTAATGCTGAAATGCGACGTAAACTTCGCCTTCCTGACCCATTTAGGCGGATATTGTTGGGGCGTACACCGTTCAAATTTCTATTGCAGGCTTAAAATATTCTGTCCTTCTCTGGGTTTGTATTAAGAAAAGGGACGGATGGATACATTTGTGCGATAAGTCTAGTAACCCGGTTCAAGGAGGCTCTCCCCTTGAAGGCTGTTCCGAGGCAGGTCGCAGTGCGCCTGTAAATCACTTAAGACGAACGGGATCGGGGCCCGTCTTGCAGTTAAAGTTCCTGTTTTTGCTCACGGGGGAGTCGGAACGCGACGATAAGAAATATTTGAAACAGTATACGTTAGCCTCGTTTTATGGGTTCCGTAAATTAGATGGTCTGTTTTTCCTTAAAATTGGCGTGTTTTTGTTATTCCTGGTGTGATTTTGTGCAAATGTAGGTAATTTGTACCGCCCAGGTGTTTTAAAGTAATTGCTTCGTATCTCAGGCTTTAAATTTTATTTGTATTAATTTATATTAGGTGCTTAGAGGCTGTTATAATTACGAAATAAATATTTGAGTTAATAAATCAAGTGGGACTGTCAGTTTTTTATTTGTGTAGATGTGTTCAGTTAGAAAAACAAGAGACTAACTAACTTGGTAGGTACTTCCTAACTTTTATTAAACTGACATTGAACGTGTAAATATGGCTAATAAACTATTTGTATGTTGCATGTAAATTAATGTATAAACCTTATTTGTAAAACTAAATTGCAATTGTTACACAATCATCCATTGAATCAGCAATAGACAAGAGATCAATGTAGATACAAATATGCAAATATACAGTCTGCGTAAACTTACTGCAATATATAATCCAATCACAAGTCTACACAGTCTTAGAAACAAACTCCCGAGTTCACAGGGCATGCAACTGCACAAACTTGAATTGTAAACTTTAGTCCAAAGCCAAGGGCACGTGCGGAACCAAGTACGGGTAAATATACTGCACCGTCTGCAGGGCTGCCAACCTGCCAAATTAACAACAAAAATATGGACACCGTAAACACTTCGTTGAAAAGTTATGAATGGAATGAAAAAGGGGAGCGTGATAATGATACCACATTAGAGTTTTTTTGAGGTTGTATATCGTTTAGAGTCCTAGTATTGATTTTTGGGAGTTTTTAAGAAGGGCTTGATAAAAAACAAATACCTTTCCAGTATATGATCTTTGAATAAAACTTCAAACATCGCTAAAATGACGGTACATTCTATCGCATTTTTACTTGAATAGGAGGAAAATACTGATGTTATTTTTATAGCCCAATAAATGTCAAGTTTCCATGAATAAGGGGTTTCATCTTTATATATATTTTATGTTGCTTAGTTTGCCTTATTCAGCATTCAGTATAAATAAACCCTAGAATACACACACAAACAAATTTAATACCTACCATTCTCTCAATAAACCAATAAGTTCAATATTCCATATAAACACTCTCCCTACAAAGTTATCAATTAGTTTCCGTCTGCGAAATGAATCCAGGGATCCAATATTAGCAACCCTGGTTGCACCGAGCCAACAAATTAGAAAGTTTGTGTCGGATATAGAGGGGATGTGTTGTTCCAATAAATTTCATGGCTTTGGGACGGACACTAGCCGATAAAGTTGTTTTCCGAAGACAATCCCTACCATTCCTTTACTGTTGCTGATATATTGATGAAGGCACGCTGTGCGATGTAGAGGGAACTTGGTGCTGGCTGTTGATAAATGCATTAAATGGTTCTGTGCTATATAAGCTGTTTTTAATGTTGCTTGGGCTATATAAGCTTTTTGTAACAGTTTTTTTTTCGGTATTGTTTATCAAAACGACTATTTGTATCTTTATGTCTTCAAATAGTTAAATGATTACTTAAATAGTGTTAAGGTTCATACAACATCTTAAACCTTTTCTATTGTAGTTATGTAATCTGTTCAGATGCACGACCACATTGCCCAATTATAAGTATCAATAGCCAGGCTCTCTAATAATATGACTAGATAGGTGGTATAGACCAATACTTAGCAGTAGGGTAATAGAGGTAGTTAATTCAAATAGACACATACCGGTACCGGTGACCACAGAGTCGACAAGAAACAATATTGTGTTTTGGTGAAAAAGCCGAACGACGGACTTACGGACTAGCAAACGGTTACAGTAATCAAGCCAATTGTGGTCACGTTGTTCAAGATCACTTGTTATCGTAACCGCGAACCGAAGCATTTACGCACAACGTAGGTACATTTGTAGGTACAACGTTGGTTGAGGGCTTGAGCATATCCAAGGATTAGATAAAATTTATTTAGTCAGGCAATCGATACATACATAGATATGTGCACTGTACAGTTGTGCACTGCGGGATAGTAAGACGCAACATGTAAAGTTCCTAGCGGACACCGTTTAAACTAACTTCGGTTACTATTAAGGCTCGCTATAATGTGTACCGGTCTTAACTAGCCACGTAGAGTATTGTAGTTTCGGCTGCTTCGGTGCAAGTAAGTCCTCGCCCTTTGTTATTTATTGCTTTAACTTATCGGGTAATTAGGTTAGTGAGGGGACACTTGGGGGCAATTTGTCAGAATCCCGCCAACTTCGTAAGTTCATTCCGTTTCACTTTATTGTTAGTAGTTCTAACGTTCTGCACTGAGGCGTCAGAAAAGTTAATTATTGTTGTCGTGGTTTTATTTCGATTGCGAATTCTGATGTTATTGTCCTGTATAAGGTCTGTCATAGACCAAATGCCTTTGATTACTATGATTTCGGTAATTCGTGAAAACAGGATATTTAAACACAGTTATTATATGTATATCTAACACATCGAATAATTTCATTATTTACACATACATCTTTAAGAAACGTGCCTTATAAGTGAATTAGTCTTCCTACAGTAGGTATACGAGTATCTTGTTTAGGGTATGATGGGACTGTCATACGCATTGCGATTATAAAAGTCCCAAATTAAAATAGAAAAAAAAATATTAAAAAAATATGGGGATATTTCCAAGATAACACCTAAATGACAAAACAAACACAACAATGCCTTCACTCTAGAGACAGAATAATAAAAATGTTGAATTTCAACCAGCCTGCATAATAAAAGACCACGTAACTTTCTCCCAAGGCGCACGTACGGACGGCTACCGCCGAGCCGACGAGCCAAGGAGGCGGTTACTCCGCCCGGAGCCCCGGACGGAACATAAAAACTACCTTCCGCCACCACCGGCCGCCTACACCTAAACGTTCATGTCTAAGAGATAAAACGTGCTGTTACTACTTTATGTCTACCTGCACAATTTACTGATTAAATTGAGGCATTTTTGCCGAGTTTTCTAGCCGTTAAGACTGTGAGGAAAGCAAGACTGGGGAAAGATTTTCAGTTGAATTCAATTTTGGTTTCGCTTTTCGCAAATTAGAAATGTACTTTGAAATCGCCTTTAGGCGATAACTTGGCAATTATACTTAACTTAAATGGGAAACAAACTCGATTTTACGAAATAAATGCCATTATTATCAAAACTAACCCCCTTCCGTGTCACAGAACAGAAAACAAATGGTTCCATTAGAGAAAATAACATAGATACCGGCGGTCCCATGTGCACCAGCGTCAAGTTTGTAATTAGATAACAATCGAGCCCGATACCCGTTCGTGTTTGATTCCACTAACGATCGTAGTGCTCGTATGGCGTACATTAAATATGAATTCTATTGACAATTATAAGCCAACGATGTTCCAACATTACAGTTACAGGCGTGTACAGTACATGACAAAAGATAGACTAATGTAGATAGTGATATAACGATGCGATTTTACTATAATGACAAGCCCAAGACGTTCTAAAAATAGTGGGGCGCAGTGTGCTGTGCAAGTTTCAGACTGGGATTTACCATCTACTGAAACAGGTACTGTGAAACGAAGAAGATCTTCGTGTCCAGAGAATTCAGGAAAACAATCTGTTCCAACACACGATGCTATATTTGAAGTACAAACGCCGTCAGACTCCGGCAGCGGTACCTCACGAAGTATAGACGATACTGACAAATCAGATTCACTCATTGATGTGGAAGAAAGAATATCGTGCATAATAAATGAAAACAGATCCTCTAAAAGCAACTCTGAATCCAGTGATGTAGATATCATAATAGATAGTGTCTTTAGCAACCCTAACGATTATTTGTTTGAATCAGCACAAAATGAAACACTCCTACGTGATCGTAGCAAAACTTTTATCAAACAAGAGACTTTATCTATTAATGAGAAACATGATATTGCTGCTGCCAATGTTTCCCCCGACAAAAAGATCAAAGATAGACGACTTAAAACGCCCGCACCAATAAAGAAGTTAAACAAATCTTTTGACTTTGGTAAAAATTGTTCAAAATCAGCCAAAGAACCTTTAAAGGTCCAGGAAAAGGCAAGTGTGTTACCAGTGTACAAAAGTACTCTAAAGGGAAGTATAGATTTAAATTCAAGTCCAAAGAAAAAAGTTACAACCAAATTAAAACTACCCTTTTCTCCAGTTAGAACAATGGATAAACCAAAGATCAATTTATTTCAAAACAAAACTAATTTGCAAGAATGTAAGCCATCGCCTTTGCTCTCATCACCAGTTAGACGAACTATATCTAACGAATATGTGCGATTGAAGTTTACTAACGACACTGTGATAAGACGGACTATAGACGGAAAATCAGTACCAAAGATATCACCTAAGATACAATCCATAATACCTGAAAGTCCTATTGATACCGAAGATCCTTTTCTAAACCTTAGTCCTAATAAAAAATATACAGTGACGGTGAATAATAAAGTGAGGTGCGACAAAGACAACTATGTGATATTCGATCCAACCACCGGATTTGCTCTGGACGGGTCGAGACAATCAAGGATTCCGTTGAAGTCCCCTACTGGAGACAAATTGCGGTTTCCACTAAAGTCTCCAGGCGGTGAAAACTCCGGTCTAGTCCGGAAATCGGCGAACGTTAGTGATACAGACAGTGGTATATTGTCTCCCAATTCTCCGGTAGAGACAAGTGAAAGGGGATCTGTGTACTATGTCAACGCAGCAGCATTTAGTGTGGCGGCGAAGAAATGTGCCAATGACTTTGACATCACGATACTGGATCCAGGGCTGGCGAAAAAAGCTGCTGAGCAAATTCAAGTGAGTTTCATTTCTTTATTCCATAAAAAACCTTACCAAATATCGACGTACCTATTTAATGATTTCATTATTTAAAACAAAGAAAATTATGGTAATTTCAACGATGTGCCGAAGTTGAAAAATGTGCAGCCATTTTTCTTACACCAAAAGATCGCAGAGATACAATTTATTTTACTTCGCTCGAAAAGGTCATTTTTCATGGCAACAGTTTTCAACAACACGCTCCAGTCGGTTGCATGGTTTTTCTTTTTCAGTCGGACGCTGTTTTTTAAATACTGTTGTTTTCATGTTTACTAGCTGCGAATTACTTTAGCATATTTTTATATATCTCTTTTAAAGATGCCAATGAATAGGTACACCTAGTTATGAAAGTTGTGTATTAAACAGAAAATTCCACTGTTCTTCTTATTTTACTGGTAAATTACTTAATTAATTATACTAGTAATTAGTGGTTAAACAATCATTTCTAAAAACATTTTAGTCGTTGATATAATAAAATATGTGCCAAAAGAAAATCTGGTCGTATTCACAAGCGCGAAACGAGTTGAATGGTTTTGACTCATAACGCCATCTACCGACGAATAGCAAAATTACGCTTAAACTCCATGCTCTGAACAAATATTACAATTAGTAATAAAAAAAGTAAGACAAACATAATAAATAAAAAATATATTGCTTAAACATTATCTATATTTTAAGATGAATGTGTTTACTAAAGATGTTTGTGTAACTAGTCAGCTAGTTGTCGTTCAAGTTCCGCTACTACCTGCAAGATGGCGCTGTATTCAACCTTTCATTTTACGCACAACATCCCCTTCATTTGTTTAGCAGCACTTGTCGTGAGATATATCGCTCCACACTGGCGCATTATTCGGAAGCAATCGTGCAGTTAATTTTCAAATGGGCCCATTTAGCGAAAATAACGAACGGAGTGGCGGCGTGTGCTCGGGGCTGACTTTTGTAATCGGCGTAGTTTGTGTATGTACCTATATGTATGGGCAATTACTGCGTCGCTAGCGATTGTCCACTGTCTCGCCGTTATTGTTTGTGTTTGATGATGTGCGGCGATAGATGCTATCATTAGCGTCATTTTTCGATCGTCCCTTTATGTTGCCTGTCAGGGGAGAGGTGTTTTATGGCGTGGGTTGTTTGATAACATTGTTTTTATGTTTTTGTTTAGCGTACGTACCTACAAGGTGTTTTTTTTTTGGTAAACCTGAAATAGATGGGTAGGTATGGGATAAATTAACGAAAGATACTCAAAAAATCTTAGTTCCCAACACTACCTATCTACGGGTAACAGGAAGGATAAATAATTAAGCTCATCACACACATTGAAGATAATATATATCATAATAGTGCTTAAAAATACTTTAAGGTAAAATATATACATATATTATCTTCACTGTGTGTGGTGGTCCATTAAATTGTACGGTGAGCGGCATAGATATAAGAAAGTATATTTCTATGGTGAGCGGTATGTCATCTTCAAAGTATGTGACGACCTTTAGAAATTGAATCAAAGAACTCCTTCTTTCTTGCCTCTGAAGAAGAATCACACCCACAACATACATAGGTAGTTACCCATCATTCCCAGAGGGTCATGGCCATCCGGCTGGCCCGAGCCTCCTTGCCGGATTACCGCCATGGGATCTGGAGGCAAATGTCCTCGCGCACATCTGGGAGTGGCGCGAGGAGGCGAAACGGGCTTAACTCCGATGCCGCAAGAAATCGCGGCACAGCGGACAGAGCTCCGGCGGGATCTCATGGCGTCATGGAGAGTGCGACTGTCGCAACCCAGCGCTGGGCACGCCACAATTGCAGCGATAAGACCCCTCTTTGAGGAGTGGCTTGAGAGGCGCCACGGCGTCCTCACCTTCCGCCTGACGCAGGTCCTCACCGGACACGGCTGCTTCGGGAGGTTCCTGTTCAGGATAAGGCGGGCCCGGGTCGACGACGCGTTGGGTTCTACGCGCGCCTCAAAGAGATGTCAGCAGAATTGACGGGGTCCGCTAGGACCGATGCCTGCCGGGGTTGCGAAGAAAACCGAAAGGGAGATCGTGGCTCCCGGCAACTGGGCAACCGAAGAAACACGGGTGGGTTTTAGTCAAAAGAAGGTACCCGGGTTCCCATCATTCATGCAACCAGACATTTTCACAATCATGTCCCATGAATGAAAATGATATAGCCACTTCGTACTAAGGTCTTTCCTAAGTATATCCTATCAGTCACATTGGTACATACTTATCTCCCTCTCGTTACCAAATTACAAAGTTAAGTATTTTAAGTTTGGTCGGTAACATAGATGTGTCGGAAATACGTTACTGAGTTGATTTATCGGGGCGCCAGCACCGCCTAGCGGCGCTCGTCAGAGTCTACAATATAACGCTCGGACCGGCCGGGGATATTGGGATAAGCAGAGTTGGTCGGTGGCGGTCAAGCAGTGAATACGTTTAGAAACTGTCGCGCGTTCTGTATAGTTGTGTCGTGTACCTACAGAGTGAATTGCTAGTGTGATTAATTTGATAGTAAATTACAATGTGATCTGAACTGCAAACGGTTTTTCTATTGCGCAATAACCAATACTACCCAAGTACCCATAGTACGCCCACAGTAGGTAAAAAAACTTATTTTACCAAAAAAATTAACCGACGAAATAAAAACTGAAAAGCAAAAAATTCAATATAACCTTTAGTGTAACTAAGCTCCTAAACTAATTTAAGTAACAAATTTTGAGTCGGCGCCAAACAAACAAATTAATTACTTAAAGCGTAAAATGGTAGCTTGATGGATCTTCGTTGTGTATGTACCTGTTTAAAAAAGTTTTTATTTTTCGCTTTTGTGTTAGCATTCATTGTTTTCCTCAAGTAAGGAATTCCCTCGACAACATTCCGTCTCCATCGTCAGACCCTCAATGACAGTCATATTCAGCTAGGTCTAAAGTTCTCGTCAAGGTGAACGAAATACGCCCAAACACGATGCAGCTGCTGTAAACTGCTGAGGAGCGTCTGTCTTTCGTCTCCATCATCAGATCAACTATAGGTCTTTATTATGTGGTTGTGTCATCAGAACTACATATGTGTGCGAAATTACAACAGAATCGGTTCACAGTTGAAATTTCAGTAGGTGAAAAATTAATCAACCCCAATTTTTTTACCCTTTGGGGTGATTTTACATGGGACCAACTTCGTGATATGCCCTCCCCAATAAAACAAGAATCGTTCAAATCGGACTACACAGTACAAAGTTACGCGTGGTCATACACGAAAAAAAAAGTTGTCGACTTGAGAACCTCCTGCTTTTTTTTTCGTCGGTTAAAAACATAGAAATATAAAAAACAGGAGAAGTGGCATGGGGGCGTGTCTGTGTCCGCGCGTAATGATCAAAGTGCTCACTGCATACGAAAATGGCCGTCTCCGCGAACTAGTGTGCTTTCGGCCGTGATCGGGACAATTTATAAGAATGCCGTGTTGTTCAGTGGTTTCTTGTAAAAACCGAAGTCAAAACAAAAACTTTGTGAATCATGGAATCATTTACCATATGTAATTAAATCTATGGTTAAAAATATGGCTGACTAGCTGCGCCCCGCGGTTTCTCTAGTCTGTGGGAATAGCCTCGATCCTGTGGGAATAGCGGGATAAAAAGTATCCTATGTGTTAATCCAAGTTATAAACTATCTGTGTGCCAAATTTCATCCAAATTGGTCCAGCCGTTTGAGCGTGAAGAAGAGACAAACATACACACACACTCACAAACTTTCGCCTTCATAATATTAGTGTGAAGTGTGATTATAACGAAAGTCACATACCCTCACCGTCAGCGTGTCGGTACATTAATTTTATTTGTCTAACATACCTTGCATATTCACTCATATTTACCGAACTAAGTAGAATTCCGAGCGGAACTCAATAAACGATACAATCTGGCACAGTTTCACCGCTTTATAGATAGCATCGAAAACCGTATTGAAAGCAATACCTTATGCAATAATTGCAAATGCAAATCGTGTTTCAAAACAATAGCAATACGTCACAACCACAACACAAACAACTTTAATATTGTCTGCAAATTAAATCGTTAGATTTGGCCTTACCGTACTTAGGTCGCGCGAAATAGAATTCTAACTGAAAAGAATGAGCTCAGACATCCCGATTGGACCGATACTCGTAGATATGATTCTCAGTATGAGTGAGCGCGAGACAATACTATTCAAATATCAATGTCAACGAAACAGAAACGTATAAAGGGTAACGCATATAGGCACGACGCGATGCGACTCTGGCGAAACAATTTCTATTAACATTGCACGGAATTTGTTCTACCGGTGTCGCGTCGCGCCTGTCTGCGGGAGCGTTAACCATCGTTTGACACTGTTGGGAATCTAACGATTTAAATCTTTGTAAGCGATAGAATAAAACTGTCAGAAGTGTAACGGTCCTGTAAGTAGGCCTACTGCCTAAGTATGCATTCGTGGTCTTATTTGTAATTTAATGTGCAATCGCTAGTCAAATCGCATTCAATAGGTACAGTCAGCCTCAAAAAGTTTTATACATCGACAAGAATTCGATAATTATCTACAATCTTTGTTCCATGAGCGTACCCAGCATTTTATTAGGGGTGGGGCAGAAGTATTTTTTTTTTTAGCCTATATTGTGTCCCACTGCTGGGCAAAGGCCTCCCCTATTTCCTTCCAAACCTCTCTGCTTTGTGCGATTTCAGGCCATGATGGTCCCGCAAACATAACTAGATTGTCACACCACCTTCGCCGCGGTCTACCTCGACGGCGTTGTCCTCCTTCAGGCGTCCAGTGAGTGACGATCTTTGCCCATCTCTCCGGGTGCATTCGTGCGACGTGGCCGGCCCACTCCCACTTCAGCCTGGCTGTTTTTTCTCCAACATCCGCTACTTGAGTTATGGAGCGCAGGATGGTGAAGATAAATTCTATAATAAGTAGTAGGAATTTCTCTCGATTTAACTACGCAAGCACGCTCGATTCATCGATACTGCATTGTTTCGCGCTGTAATTTAGAATTTTTCCAAATGAATAATTAATTTTATTACATATTAAACCTACATTTTTAGCTTCGAGTCAGGGACCAGGGTGGGACAGATGCCCCACCTTGCCCCACCGTGGGTACGCCCATGCTTTGTTCCATAATATTGAATCAATGTGTGTGGTCAAAACATATTACACATTAATAACTTACTTGGATACTTATGTAGTTATAGGTAGGTACTCATTGGTACAGTATTATGGAACACAAATTGTGAACAATTAAATTAATTTTTGTGGATCTCTTTGGGACTATACAGGGTGGCAGGGACATCAACGCGAAAACTGTTACCATGGATTCAGTACATGATTCTGAACCTCGGGGCGTTGATTTTTTTTAAACATCCGACGAAAAATTTCAACGCCCCGGGGTTAAAAATCATGTACTGAATCCATGGTAACAGTTTTCGCGTCGATGTCCCTGCTACCCTGTATTTTTTTGACACTGAGGCGCCGTCGTAATTGGAACATTTTCATCGGACGCAGGCATCATCGCACGAGCGATGGCCAATTAGGATGGCGCCTTACTGTACTTGGCGACTTGTGAGAATCACCTGCCTGATTACTGACGCTGCATGTGATGAATAAATAAATGTTGAAACATAAGCTCATAGTGTGTGATTTTATGTTTCATTGCCCCTGCGACAAGCGACACAGGAGTTCAATAAGAATGACGTTTCGATTGCTACGTGATAGAATTGTATTCATAGTTGTGTGACGTAGAATCGCGATGTAAGTTCGCATCTTGATTAGAAGTATTCATACTGCATTGATCAAAAATTCTTTGAAAGTAGAATCCACGAATGCTTGCGGATTCTTGTCTTACCAACTCGCTTGTCTTAAAATGTGAGTCTTAAAGCTTGAAACAAAATGCATGTTTCTTGGGTTATTTGGGATTACTGAGCATCTTCTTTGACTGCCAGGACTATGCTGTTGATTCCCAGGTCAGGCAGTGTTATTGGGTTTTTCCATTAGGAATTTCTTAGTAGCAGCCCGGAATCTGGATTTGTGCCCGGTTGATGGCAATAGGCTCACCCCCTATTACATGGGACTTAAACTTAACTAGCGAAATGTGTACCTACCAGGGAGTTGCGGATGCAGATTTTTTAACATCAACAAAACGGAATCTAGGGGTACATCTCTGCCTAACCCTTTGGGGAAACAAGGCGTGATGTTATGTTATTTTAAGTTACACAATTATGTTGTTTTCTTATTTAATACTAGCTTTTAACCCGCGACTTCGTCCCCGAGCCTATATCCTTACTCAAAGAATTGACTAAGAATTGGGCTATCCAATGCAAAAATAATTTTTCAAATCCGACTGGTAGGTTCGGAGATTACCTTCTATACAAACTTACAAACAAACAAATTTTACCTCTTTGTAATATTAGTAAGTAAATAAATATAGATAGGTACAAAGCTGAGGAAGACTCCCAATATTATTTACAATACAAGGGTTGCAATGTTATATTTTTAATAACTTCTGTCACTTATTTTTCAGTTCTTACTTATGTAAAGCAGTGTAAAGTCATCATCATGTTTTTATGCTTGTGCTCTACATTTACCATTTTATTTATTAAGCAAGGCACTCCAACGACATATTTACAAGGATAGTTACAATAGGTATCACGAGAAAAATCCAAATGAAATGAAGTTATTATTAAATTTGATTACATTACTATATTATAATTACATTATTAAAATTAGTACAAATATAAATATAAATAAGCAGCTGATTACATTTTATTTGTTAAGTCTACAATTATTCTGCAAAGGCTTCGTTCACTATCTTAAGCTAAATTACAATTCATCTTAAGCTTCATCATCAAAAAATTCAACATTCCTCGCTCTCCTCTATCAACATTTTAAGATGCATCCCTCAGCCTGTACATCACCGCGTTATACGCTAATGAGTGATAAGGGGAGCGTGGAGCAAGGAGCACAAACACTCGTGTTGGCTCGAGGAGGCCGCCTCTCCCCGTAAGGGCTCTCCACATAAACGGGTAAACGCTCTTACGCTCACACCGCTCCTGAAAATGTTTGATCACTTAATTTTGACTGAAAAGAGGCTCGGATCTTTGTAACCATAAGGAGTTAGGAACTTACCTCCTTATTTAACGATGCATAAAGTTAAGTAATGATTAGCGTCTCTTTTTTATGTTTAAACATGTCTTAACTCAATATAATAAGGAGTATAATATAATAGGAGTATAATAGGATAATAAGGAGTTAGGAACTTACCTCCTTATTAACGATGCATAAAGTTAAGTAATGATTAGCGTCTGTTTTTTTATGTTTAAACATGTCTTAACTCAATATAATAAGGAGTATAATATAGTAGGAGTATAATAGGATAATAAGGAGTTAGGAACTTACCTCCTTATTTACGATGCATAAAGTTAAGTAATGATTAGCGTCTGTTTTTTATGTTTAAACGTGTCTTAACTTTAAGCATCGTTTATGAATAAGGAGGTTAGGAGTTATAATTACTTAATCTTGGATACCTACCTGCCTGTAGGTAAGGTTAGGTCTGTATCTGTATAACACTGTCAACTTGAAGTACCTATCTATTTATCGGCATAATCAATGATACACTAACTAGATATTAATACAAAAGTATTCCACAGAATATTTTTCAGCTGTAGGTACCTACCATAGATTAGTACAAATGGGACATTCCGCAAAATAATTTAAATAAAAACCGGCCAAGTGCGAGTCGGACTCGCGCACGAAGGGTTCCGTACCATTATCTACTTACTAGATCTCGTTCAAACCAATTTTGTGGAAGTTTACATGGTAATGTACATCATATATTTTTTTAGTTTTATAATTCTTTTATTTTAGAAGTTACAGGGGGGGACACATTTTACCACTTTGGAAGTGTCTCTCGCGCAAACTATTCAGTTTAGAAAAAAATATACTAGAAACCTCAACATCATTTTTGAAGACCTATCCATAGATACCCCACAAGTATGGGTTTGATGAAAAAAAAATGTTGAGTTTCAGTTCTAAGTATATATATACCCCCAAAATTTATTGTTTTTTTTCTATTTTTGTATGAAAATCTTCATACGGTTCACAGAATACATCTACTTACCAAGTTTCAACAGGATAGTTCTTATAGTTTCGGAAAAATGTGGCTGTGACATACGGACGGACAGACAGACAGACAGACATGACGAATCCATAAGGGTTCCGGTTTTTGCCATTTGGCTACGGAACCCTAAAGAGCGACTCTTGCACAATAAAGTGCAATTCATGTCGCACAGTGCTAATTACCTACAGTTATATTTACCTAGAAGTTGCCTCTCTTTTTATCGCACAACTCTTATATCTTCTGACTAGGTTACGCCCACTGAATTCGACAAGTCGAGCCCGCCGCGTACCTACTTGTAGCTACATACCTAAAATGCGGAGTGCCCCATCTGTACTCATCTGTGGCCGTCCCTACAGATTTTCAACTTTCGTTTTCACTTCCGTAATAGCGAAATCGGTATTATACTGTATGTGTATACGGAGTTGGAATGCGAAAGCCACATGAAATAATGTAGAGTACCATCGGGGTAACGCATATATATCTAAGCATTTTGAAAACAACATCCCGTGCACACAACAATTTATTTTCGTAGGTAAGCGATACTATAGCGGCCGAGCGCTGCAAGCAAGAATAGTCCTTACAGTGAAACGCATATAACGCTGTAATATGCGTTTCTTCGATAGTACGTGTTTTTTTTTTTGGGAAATTTATTTTGTGCTTTTTATAATTTCGTCTGGCTGCAAAAAGCTTTACTCTGTAAAATGGTCACAAGTTAATTTAAGGCGAAAGCGTCAGGGTGGCCCGCGAAATTCAATATTTCTTACGTTTTTTGCAATTTGCAGGTCAGTATCATGTTGTATGTTGTTCTAATTATGATTCGCGGCCGTATCGAATATTTATTTATAGAATTACTTATACTAATAAAAATCTTCAATACAACTCATTAGTTCATATTACCCTATTGAATGACTTTCATGAAATCCTGATATTTGAGGCCAATTCTAACTTAAGGAGTTGTATTGCTGATTCATATGATTATAAAAAAAAAAAAACATATATGAATAAAAATTTAAAAGGGTATGCTGAGATGGTTTGGGCATGTTGAGAGGATGAATGAAAGGCGACTAACAAAATGTATTTACAAGGCTGATGTAAAGGGAAAGGCCGGGCGGGGACTCTTTTTTTTTTTTTTTTTTGGGTGGGAAATTATCAAATAATTTCTCCCGCTCTGGGTGGAGCGGGAGGGCGTGTCAGACTCTTACTGACTAAAACCCACCTGTGTTCCTTCCTATGCCATGTTGCCGGGGGGCCACGATATCCCTATCGGCCCATATTCGCAGCCCCGGCAGGCATTGGCCCTAGCGGACCCCGTCAATTCTGCTGACATCTCTTTGAGGCGCGCGTGGAACACAACGCGCCGTCGACCCGGGCTTGGTCCTTATCGGACGGCGAGCTACCCATTGCTCACCGTCCGCAAGCCCGCGCCTACGGTGGCCGGAAATCTTCCTGCGATTCCCGACGCCCAGGGCGTCTCCTCCTGCGGCGGTTAGGGGCGCGAGGGCGCGAAATTTGCCTCTCCCTCACGCGCTCCATCTCCTCCTTCGCGAGCATTACTGCTTCGCAGAAAGAGGTGACGGCCTCCCATTTCCTCTCGCTCCGTAGCATGGCCCGAATCAAGGCCGGACGCGAGAGATCACCGCCGCCGATCGCATCAACGAGGACACGGCGAACAGGTACCTCCCGAAACAGCCATGTCCGGTGAGGACCTGCGTCAGGCGGAAGGTGAGGACGCCGTGGCGCCTCTCTAGCCACTCCTCAAAGAGGGGTCTTATCGCCGCAATTATGGCGTGCCCAGCGCTGGGTTGCGACAATCGCACTCTCCATTCCGCCATGAGATCCCGCTGGAGCTCTGTCCGCTGTGCCGCGACTTCTTGCGGCATCGGAGTTAAGCCCCGGCGTTTCGCCTCCTCGCGCCACTCCCAAATGTGCGCGAGGACCTTTGCCTCCAGATCCCATGGCGGTACTCCGGCAAGGAGGCTCACCGCCTCGCAGGAGACCGTGCGGTATCCTCGGGCCAGCCGGATGGCCATGACCCTTTGGGACGCGTTCAGCCGGCGGCCTGGCTGCCGCCTCAATGAAGGCGCCCACACCGGCGCCCCGTAAAGGGCCATGGACCGCACGATCCCCGCGTAGAGCCTCCGGCAGGAGGCGTTTGGACCTCCCAGATTGGGCAGGAGCCGCTTCAAGGCAGCCCCGGCCCGGTGGGCGGGGACTCCCTGGAAGGACATTATACTGACCTTATTGGTGATGTTCTTCAGAAAGGCCAGGTGCGTAGTACTCGCAACCGGCGTGCGTGTATGACCAGATGTATGAACGTAAACGAGGCAAATGGAGTATGTAAGGATCGTAGCAGGTGGCGTTCTGTAGTTACTGCCTACCCCCATGGGAAGCAGGCGTGAGTTTATGTATGTATGTATGATTATAATTCTGTAAAGCTATAAGTATTTGTTATGGTCGCGAATCATATTTTTTTTAATCAACATACAACCTGACACTGATCTGCAAATTGCAAAAAAACGTAAGAAAATTTGAATTTCACGGGCTACCTTAGCGTATTCCCCTTAATATGAATAAACCGAAAGTACCTTGTGATCCCTTGCTACAGTAGACTCTGAACTAAATTACACTGATACTGAAACAAAACCACAACTTTCCTTCCACAGCAAAATAAACAAACATTTCAAACAGAAAACGCTTGAAACGATTTCAGCAGCTGCTAAACGGTACAAGTATCAAAAATGTTTGGACAATTTGCTTGTGTTGCGCGTCTGCAATGAAATCAAAGTGTGGCCGCGGGCGCGGGGTAGGTAGGTACCTACACTACCTACCACTCGTTGGAAGTCCGCTCACGCGCGGGACTCTAACCTAATTATTGCTGCCCGTAGCCTGCAGTTCGAATAGACATGGGAG
Organism: Agrochola litura; assembly: GCA_949152395.1. Classification (NCBI taxonomy): domain Eukaryota; kingdom Metazoa; phylum Arthropoda; class Insecta; order Lepidoptera; family Noctuidae; genus Agrochola; species Agrochola litura. Next base: position 16,460,783 of record OX424493.1, read on the forward strand.
CTTTAAATGAGGTCTGGTGGTAGAATCCTGGACCGGGAATAAGAAAGAATACTTTAGTGACATGTGCATCTAAAAAAAAAAAATGTTTTTATTCTGCAAGCAGGTGCAGTTGAAAAAAGAATTTAACTACTTATCGATATTTGTTACATACCTACGTATGGATGATGTCACCCAATAACTGAGCTGTGGCGGTCAGGTACACAGTAGCTTCATATAAAAATACTGGTACATATTCAGCTGCATCCGGTTAGACTGGAAGCCGAACCCAAAATAGTTGGGAAAAGGTTAGGCGACGATGTTGTTATTAAGTGGTATGCATTCTAATAAAACTCATTCTGAAATTTTTCTAAATAAAGTGTTGACAAAATAAACAACAGAACTCGGAAACAACACAACTCAACAATGAAAAAAAAAAACTTGAATTATCTCATAATCTAAATAATCTTATTGATCTAATAATTTATAATAATATTCAATTGTTACTTAGCCCTCTTCCACTCTCCTAATGTTGATGTGCCCGACAGGGTCCATATTGATCTTTTACTCTGTTATACCATCTATGTAATACATATGGTGCATTCCATGAAGAATTGAGTATTGAAACTAAAATGTTGAGAATAAAAGGTTTTAATTAAGTTTCGTATCTGTATATATGTCACTACTATAGATTCATTCATCTGTGGCATTGTCAAAGCTCCATCCGGACAAATCTTGGCCCCCAAAGAGGCTATTTCTCGATTGAGTGAGGGCGGCACAATATAGTTACCAATGCAGACCCGTATTATTTAGAGTTGTCAACAAAATGATGTATTTTACTCTTTGAAAGATATTTGGGAAATATAATAAACCCATGACAGAAGAGAGAGTGCCTTGTAAAGGATATTCCATCACAAACAAAGGAGTCGGATATTAGTTCAGATCTTGTGATAATAAGTTATATATGTAGTATTTTCCCTTACAGTGATGTTAAAAATAGGCTGTTCCGATTACAAAAGCTCTATCAATATCATAGTGGCAATTCAAATACCTATGTATTATTACTATTGAAACATTTTCTGATTGAATATCGCCTATAAGATAAAAGTTATTAGAAACGTAGCAATTTTCCCGCTAAAGATATCATAAAGTAGAAAAATGTAAAAAAAAGTTTCCAAGTAGATGTTCAAATTATTGGTTTACCTACCCCACGAATCATAGTAATTAAATTCATAGCGTCTATACGTATTTGTGTGTAGAATACAAATGGATTGCTTGCTGTTGTATTGCTCAGTATCCGGGAAACTCCCCGGATACTGTGGAACATGCCCTGCGGCACTAGACTTGGCTGGTCCAATGGGGGTTACACCGAAATTGCAATCAACACTAATATTCCCTTTGGTAGAATATTCGTAACATTCAATTTATTTGTACTTCTTAGCAACAAATTAAAATAACAGGTTGCTAACTGTTCCTAGTCATGCAGGATTTTTACTTTTTTTCACTTAAGTTTCATATTTATTCTTATTCATAATGGCCATAACTTTCATACCTATTTAATTTTAGTCATTGTTGAGCTTTAAGCTATTGTATTTGCTTTATGTAGTCTACAGCTCTTACGAGTTTCAAACCAACAAGCAGTCTGAAGTACCTACCTACCAAGTAAGATTTATTTTTTCTTAATAACCCTTTAATTCGTTTATCTATTTGTGCTGTGTGTGTGAGGAGCTTGTGGCTAAGTACTAACAGCCGCACAGGTCAATCCATCAGGTTAAGCTACGCTGGACGGGGTTGGTCCGTGGATGGGTGACCATTTTTACATACCGAGACTCCTCCGTGCCTGGCAAAGCACGTTAGCCGTTGGTCCCGGCTGTCATTCGTGGATCTTTGACAGTCGTTACGGGTCATCAGAAGCCCGGAATGTCTGACAACCAGTCTTACCAAGGGGTAATGGTATTACCTAGTTACTGGGTTGTGGAGGTCAGATGGGCAGTCGCTCCATGTAAAATACTGGTGTTCAGCTGCATTCGGTTAGACTGGAAGCCGACCCCAACATAGTTGGGAAAAGGCTAGGCAGATTGATTGAATTCGTTTACTCATTTCTTAAAACTCAAATGTATTTTTCGTTTGTCCTCACATTTCAATGGCGAAATAGACAAAGTCAGGATTATTTTAGGGACATTTCACCTATTTTATTTTCCTTTCACTTTCACATTACCACGAAAGTGCTCTATCCCGGTAAGGCAGTGTCGTACATAACTCTTACTATACAAAACTATGGGCGTACTTCCTACAAAAAATATCCTCACCATCTATTTATCCATAAGAAAGATTCAGCGGAAGTGCGGGTTCATATATCAGTCGGGACGATCGTAAATATTCTAAACGCCGGTACGGATCACGCATTCACTCATATGTCGCTGTCACTGTGGAGAGACTGACTTGTTTGTAAGTGACTAGAGAATTGATTTATCGGATAGTAAGTCGATTTATGTGTTAGGAAACTTTTACATTTTAATTTAGTGTGTCACCTGTACATACAGTGCGTAATTTATTTATTTAGCTGCTTTTACTTTCACGTAAAGCATGCTTTTGTAAATAACATAATAAAATTGTGCTGATAATGTTATGACAATTTTTTTATTTAAACTTCAGCATTCATCTATCGCATAATTTACGGTTAACACATTGTAATATGCTAAACTCGTAAATTGAACACGGAAACTTAACAAAGTTGTTTGCCCGCGCAATAAATTATCTTTACCTCCAACTTTCTCGCTGTTAATAAGATCTTTCTAAATTAGGAGGTGAGAATTTCTACACGCCGCATGACTAGGCCTAAAGCACTCTTTAAATTGTTGAGTTAGCATTTAGTACTATCGAGATCTCTTTACTAGTTTCTAGTTTCGTACCCACCCGCAGACCAATTAGATGCACTTAATTTCGAAACATCACTTCATAAAGCTGATAGTTAGCATTTATATTATCTTTGACGCTCAATATTTGTACATCTAAGTTTTCCAGAGATTTTCCAACGTGCAATAGATACGAATCTTCATACAAAGTCAATAAAAGCTCTAATGTTTGCGCACATGTCTGGCTCCCTAAGAAATATTAGCCAAGCATAAGATATACTGTCTCGTTTTAAACGTATAGCCCAGACATTAATCTTAAGGGCACAATTACATAAATGTCTGCAACACACTACATCTTGTGTGCGTTAATAAAGTATGAGTTTGTGCAGTACCGCACCCCCGTAAATATGTAAAGCTGGATGCATTATTAAACATTACCCCTGGAGCGTCATTTGTGATACTTTGCGCTGGGTCCTTATGTCTTCAGAAAGGACCGGCTTTATACTTTTTACTTGGTCCTTACATCTTTAGTCTACTTTCGTCGGAAGAAAATCTCGCTAGTGCTAGATAACAAAAGGGGACGTCAACAAAACTTTTGTTACGTTTAATAAACAGAATAAACGCGAAATTTCGCGTTGTTGCATACCGTTTTGATTAGTCGAGATTGTTTATTTTTTATTCTTTATGACACTTTTTAGGTCATGAGCTGTCCAAATATCAAAAAAATGTTTGGCCTAGGTCTTAAGAAGGAGGCGTGAAAATTGATTCGCTGTAAGTATGCGTCCTGAGTGAAGCCTCGTGCAGACAGGCGCGACGCGACTCCAACAAAACAATTTCTAAGAAAACTTCATGGTAGAACAATTACCGGTATCGCGTGGCGCTGGCGCCGCGCCGTCGCGTAACACCAGTCTGCAAGAGGCTTGACGCGGCGCACCGCGCAGGCGGAATGAAAGTCGCATGAAGGCTCTTTCAAACAGGCGCGACACGCGACGCGACACAAAGGCACCGCTTGTGTCGCGTCGCGTGTTGCGCTGGTCTGCACAAGCCTTTAAACAAATGTTCGACACGTTTGAACTTATCCGGAGTGCGAGCGGGCGCGTACAAGTATCAATAATCCGCTCCGCAATCCGCTATATGCGGGTGCGCCGTCTCTCAGGACTCAGGATGCAAACTTACAATGTATAGTAGATAGCAGTCTGTTGGAGAAAATTAATGTGGTTTTATGTTGTTGAATTAAAACTTAATGACAGTAAAAAAATATTCTTTCAACATTGCCGTAATATGTCGGATAGTTGCCAAAATGTTAAATTGCTTCCGGATTTTATTGCATCCGTATGATTCTGATTTTCAATAGTTCATATCCTATAAATGAACTATTGAAAATCAGAATCATAGCTGAGTTTGAATTTTTGCAACGTTCGGAATCAGCTACAAGCTAGGAAGTTGCTAGAGAATACTGTATTTTTTTATTTTCTATATTTGAGCATCTGAATCATCTTCACGGGAGTCAGATAAGAAATGTCGACTCCATCTACCGTATTTGATATTTTTTTCTAATATGACGTGTTAAAGTTATTCTGAAATCCTATTTACAGAATAAACAATTTCATTTCATTTGACTTCAATGTTGTTTTTAAGCGACACATTCTACATTCCTCGTGATCTTATCATAAGTTATTTCCTCGACTATTTCCATTATTTTTGTCCTAGACAGGTGTCAGCAGTAATACATCTCAATTGTTTCAGTTTATTTAAAAAACTTAACGGCTCATATAAAGGGCTGTAATGTCCGTATCCTGTCTGGAATTTATTCTGGTTGTTGGGGATTAGGAGTCGTAAATTATTTTCCTTCAGCTTGAATTATGGCCGGTTTGGGCGACAGACCGTTGTCTCGTGTCTTTAATGGGGTGACATAGACATATAATTTTAACTCGTCTTTTTTATAAATATAAGTCTATTTAAGGTGATATAAACACGTTTAATTAGTTTAATGACCGAATGGAATGAAATGAGATACTTGCTCGTTCTCGTTCAGGTGGTTCGGAGTTAATACTAAGATTCAAAGTGTTTGAATTTTGTGATGAAATTTAAAGGGATTGGTTGAAGCTGTCGCTCCGTGTTGTCGGCTCTCACTAATTAAGCAGAACAAATAAGCTACTGATGGAGTAAGACCCACTTAATTATTTTCTCTTCACTCGAAGGGGTTTACAGAATTTTGAAATAGAATCCCAGGTTACCGTTTAGTGGGGATAAAAGATAATTAATTCCTGTTTTTATTTACACGGATGCGGGTTTAATTTTTTTGCCCATTAATATCAGGCAACTTAACCTTTTAATTTATGCAATCCTATGAATAAAATAAATTTTACCATAGGTACCACAGGGTAATGAAAAGGTTACCTAAAAATGTTGAAACTTTCAGTCGCTAGTACCTACAAACTATTTCTTTTTTCAACTGGCAGCTGCTGGTAGAGCAATGTTCACAACTTGTCGCGATATTTTCGCAGTTCAAAATACCTTGAATTAATATGAGAACAACAAGAATCAGTCTGCGATCCGCGATGTGCCGCGTCGAATCACAGCTCCAATATTTCATCGTACATCTGAATTTAATGAGCAGCATTTGTTTCAACGCAAATTAAAACACTTGTTTAGATGTTCGGCCAAGATTTTATGATCAAACAACACATGTTTATCATTTGTTTTTTGTTAATGAATACTGATTTTATATCAGCGGTGCGCCCGTTGCTTCGTCCGCGTGGATCTTGGATATTTTCAAACAAACATTAACGCTCTATTTCAATAATTTATAAGTTGAGATAATCGAGTTAAATAAAAAGGTTGCCTTACCATACCTTAGAGTTTAGGTTCTGTTTAAGTAGGTACACTAAATGTCATCAAAATCGGTTCATCGGTTTAATTAGCCGTGAAAAACAACAAACAAACAGACAAGAGATACTTTCGCATTTATAATATTGGGATGGAAGCACTCGGTATAGAATTTCATATAAATTGCCACCGAATTTATCTAGATCCCTCGTCCCAGTGACAGATGACAGGGGTGATAATTAGTATGATCGTGCTATTCCGGGAGAGCGTCTGCCCTTCCTTGGCGTCGGCTAAAAATGGCTCAATCAGTCAAACTGCGCGTCTATGGCACCGAATCACACACGTTCGCTGTAGTAATGAACTTTAGAGTAGTTCTTGATGATTTCAAAGTTTGTACCACGGAATGGATTGTGTGAAAAATTATCAATTTTTTTTTTTCTGGGACTGATAACACAGAATAGAGTAGGTAGGTTCAGTTGAACTTAGACTTAGGCAGTTACACGTGAAAGTCCTCAATTAAATTTTATAAGGATTAGAGCTGATTTTACCAGTCATTTATTTATCACAGTGTTTGTATGGAAAAACAGCCAAGAATTCAGAATTTATTCGCAGGATAAATTTTGAATTTTTATCTGAATTCGACGTTTGTCGTTTGCTGGTACCAGAAAAACTGAAATAAGAATCCAAGCTTCTTACATCCAGCAGCGATTGTCACTATACTGTACACAGACAAGATATTCTTTTTATCCAGACAAATGACGTTTCAAATTAAACATAGAGGTAGAAAGTAACGTATCGTAAAATAAAATGGAAACGTTTTGCTGAAAGCCTGAAAACAATCCTTTGAGGTATCGACTTAAAGTTCGCGAGGGGACTTTGTCAAATGAATTTCCATAAATACGGGTTGTATGTGTATGTGATAAAGGTGCATGCAGACGTCTGTAATATTTTAGATTCAAGAAGGTAAATAAAATACTAAGTATTAAATATTTTTTTTGTTTAGAATTATTTTTTCATTAGTATAAATAATTTAGTTTTATCTGTACCCCCTTTACTTGCAGAAAACACTAGCTTTAAATATATCGTTTTCTGAGAAACGAGCATAATTTCTCAGAGAACAGAGGAAATTAAGAACGCCTGTCTAAAAATAAAGTAATTGAGTAAAATGTTATACTAGCTGAACTTTAAATTCGAGCAAACTCATTCATTCTCAGTTGACATTGACACAACACATTTACCTAGTTGAATGAGTTAACAACTCTGTGGATTGCGTCACCTACACCAAAAATATGAGAGATACAGTTTTTAATTTCAAAATTATTGTATCAGGCCCTTATTACAAAAAAAGCCTACTCCTCATAAAGGTGCATCTTGAATGCGTTTGCAAATAAAAATCTCCTTTGCAAACGATGTTATTCATACATTTAGAAGCGACAGTTCCGAGTTCGAATTTAAAACCAATTCAAAGCAGAAAAGTAGGTACTTGTTTAAAAAAAGTCCAGAGGGGTCCTATCAAGAAAAATCAAAGGGCTTACAAGACATGCAAAAAGTCGCTGTCATGTCGCAGCGATCGAGTGAGTTCGGTCGCACTTTGAGTAACTCAATCCAGCGCTCAAAGGGACAGCCACCTCAAATAGATGGCCCGTCGCACTTTAGATCCGAATACGTGGATCTTCTGTGAGTTATTCAATTTGTATTTGTGTTGATGTATGGTGCCTGGATGTGGCAAGTTTGGTGTTGGGAAATTTGGGCGTTTGTGTCGGAGCTTTTCTGCAAAATTGTCAACTGCTAGAATTGGGTACAATTAGGTAGTCTATATTCACATTGGTATGATAAAAGAACTTCGTATATCTTATCACATTTGCATCTTTAACTTGTAAACCATAATAATAGCAAGCAACAAGAATGAGATTCCTACATTCATATAAATTCTTGGAACTTCTCTACTTACATTCACACTATGCATATCGTGCGCTATGCTCAATTGCTCATACGCACACAGAACTTTAATCAGCCGGAATACCGGACACCTAAGCACTGTCATATCTAGCAGCACTATGGTCCCGCTTGCATCTGCATCCCCGCGGGACGTGGCTGGCTGTGCCGGCTAGCAGGGCGGGATCGATCCGCCCCAGTCGCGTGCCGAGCGCCCTGCGAGCAGGACGACCGCCCGCCCGAATCAAAAGCCTTCGCGTTTAGGCGGGAACGCTTACCAATCGCGAAATTGATAATAAATAAATTTTCTTAGATAATTCGTTCCGCATTAGAATTAAAGACAGTAGTTTGTGATAGTATAGTTTTCGAGTGAATTTTTCGTAGTTTTGTGTGCAGTGTTTAGGGTAGTTTGTGTACCGGATTTAGAATAGATAACGAATTGAGTTATTTTAGGAGTAATCTTTGTAGTCAATTTATAGTAGTAGAATTTTTTAGCAAGGTATGAAAATGAGCCTGAGTTTTTCACTTTTCTATAGCGATTTCTCGATACATTATTTATAATAAATACTTGAGAGAAGTAAACAATAAATTACCTTTTCTTACCTTCGCTTAGTCCCCCAAAAGGCACAAGTTTACAACTCTCATTTATCACAGAATTGGGCAACTTTGCCAGTACTTTGGTATCTCGTTTAATTCGGAAATATTCGTTGCAAATTGCGAGGGAGGATTGTGGAGATAATTTATATCGAACTTAATATCATTATTGTAATCTTCCAATGTTCATTAGGCTTAACTTCAAAATGAACGACATATAATTATAATTGAAGATTGCCGTGTTCCCCTTTCAAATGAATGTTGTTATCAAAACAAATGACAATTGACGAAATAATTGACAATCGCCTGAAATTACTCCTCATTTTTATTTATAGCTGTTTCAGCCATTACGAAAAATTGGACGAGATACTCGACGATATAAATTGGCGGGAATATAGTGCAGCTTTTAATTAAGCTGCATTGTCACCATCGAATGTTTAACGTTTTAACGTTTTTGTTCATGTGAATTTAAATTGGAGTGCATGAAAGTGCTGGAGGATTGAGTAGAGATGTAGGTACTGATAAAATACTTAAAAATTTTCAGTGTATCTACCTACTAGTTTGTTATATCTTTGTTGGATGACCAAATATGGACCTACTGATTCAATTATACCACGCAATTGTACTACGTTGACAACTTTTACTATGTGTTACAAATTACAATGCCCGCCTGGAGTTCTAAAATACAAGTCTAGGCGTAGTTTTGACTTCAGATCTCCCACAAATTACAAAATTTTGTCAAAATACCTGTCAACTTATGTATTACTAGTTTATGAATGTAACTTGTGGAGATAAATAAACATTATTTTATTTATTATTCATTTTCATTTACGTGTGTGTCCTTAAATGAAACTGCATAATTATTGAATCAGTTTCGTCAATCTCACATTTGACCGGGCACAGTATAAATTATATCAAAATTGCCATGATATTTTAACGGTTAGAGCTTAAAGCTCTCATTTCATTTATGAATTTATTGTCTCCAAACCTTAAGCTGAATCATTTATTAATATAAGCCACTTATTTGACGAAGAGTTTACCGTTAAAATATAAGTCAAACGCGGGGTCTATGAACTATGAGTTATATTCGAGTAAGGTCATAGTTACGTTTCGGTGACAAAGCGTGGGTGTTACTACGTTTTTATTTACAGACATTAATTTTATTCAGAGAACAATTTAACTCGCTGTGTTCAATTTAAATGTTATTATTTTTATGAATATATTACACGAGTGACAATTTTTATGGATTCCATATCTTTCTTTATTATATCATCATCTGCCTAGGCTCTTCCCATGACCTATGTTGGGGTCGGCTTCCAGTCTAACCGAATGCAGCTGAATACCAGCTGAATATTTTATATGTAGCGACTGACTAACTAATTAACTTAATATATCAAGCATAAAAATGTCATTACGTTCTTGTGTATGAATGAGAGATGCCTATTGTCATAATGATACCAAAGAGCGTGTTATGTATTCCATACAAAATTTTGTGAACACCATTCATGGCATTTGATTGGCATTGTATGCATTTGCATGGCATTGTATTTGATTACCATTCATGAAGTCCTTAGATACAACTTTTGTAAGGTTCTGTGCAAACGAATCGATGGATATAAAAATAAGGCCAATTGTGGTCATAATCTATTGGGGCCATTCAGATATTGAGTGAGTAGATAGCGATAATTAATGAGTTTTGAGGATGGATTGTAAGTTCATCGCTTATGACCCATTTTACTTTGAACTGTTTACGTGGGAAGAAGACCAGCTGATTCTTTTTATGTTTTTTACTGTCCTAATGGGGACTGGGAACATAGGATTGATGTTAGGATTAATTTGGTCTACTTCTACTTTTGGGATTGCATTTCAAAACGTATGATTTATGTAAAACTGTATCTAAATAAATTAAATTCGTTGAGAATAAAAAGGATATTCAACAAAATCTCTTAATTGTTTTATGCAAATAATCACACTATCACACTAATATTATAAAGGCGAAAGTTTGTGAGTGTGTGTGTATGTTTGTCTCTTTTTCACGATCAAACGGCTGGACAGATTTGGAGGAAATTTGGCACACAGATAGTTTATAACCTGGATTAACACATAGAATACTTTTTATCTTGATATTCCCACGGGATCAAGACTTCTGCGGGTGAAACCGCGGGGCACAGCTAGTTTAAAAAATAAAAAAACCTCTCAATTTGCGAGTAGTTTTAATACGTAATGACATATTATTTTCTAATCGATTCCACCTTTATGAAGCTACTTAATCCTTTCAAACTTTCAAAACAGTATTTAATTGTACTCCGAATGATTTAATCGCAAAATTTAGATAGGCAGTAATATCCCAGCGGCTCCAATTTCCAAAATTAATGTAAATCCTAACCGATATACGTATGTCGTGTAAGGTTCCATCAGGCACTTGTCACAGGGGATTAGCGCCCGCACAAGCAATGTCTCGTCTGCAACCAGCCTAATCCCTACGCACGCAACCCGCACCGAATTACATTGTTCCGATTATTATTTATTTATTTCTTTAATTAATTTACTGTTGTCGTGACCGGTACTATTGTTGTGTTATCGTAATGTAGTTGAAATAATTAAGATTAAATGAATTATTGTTTTTTTTAATTTATGGTTGGTCGATGTGTTTCAATACCGTAGTAAAAGGTAATTTTAGCGTATGGTAACGTAGAACCGGGCAGTAAAGGAATATTTTAAGTAGGTACTTTTAAACTTAATTAACCAAAGATCAACAAAAGAGATAGAACCGCTAAAATAGCTTCAAATCAGAAAATCAATCCCAGAAACAGGTAAACACAATGCTTTTCTAAAAACCACCTTTGATGTCCTTTCAAAAAATCTCAATTAAAAATACTCGTAGAGCGTGTTCTTGGAAAAACGGTTGAATATAAACAAGAAGCGGATGCGAGACGCCATACAGTTCCGGACAGTGAAAGGGACGACTCATTAGTCCCACAGATATTTAGGATAGACTGATACCGCTCCAATGACCTTTTGAACACCATTGTACCGTGTGTGGTATGCATGTGGGGGGATTAAGTATGATGGAAGGCAAAAGTGCTTTAGTGCGTGCCTGTTTTATACAGCATGTATCACAAATTTAATGTGTGGTAATTTTTTGCGATTACGATGTTGGTCCCATGGAGAAAGTTGTTCAGTTCTATATCTATGTTCTATGTTATGGGGTTTGGTTTCCGCACTTAGTGGTTTGGTGGTTATTCCAACCAGCCCACGTCCCTCCAGAAGTTAATTAAAACTCCTGGTCTGTTCAGAACATCTGTGAAAGATCCAGATCTTTTATTAGAACAGAAACCCTCGAATCTGGGTGACGCCTGTGCATTCAAAGAACACGTGCGCGACGCTTTATTCAGCCTCCATGCACGCCCTGCACAGAGGGCTGTCTGTTATGCCTATTGAGTGGAAGTGTTTGTTTAGCGAGCAGCAGTGTCCCGTGATGGTCCCCGTCACCAGGCGCAGGCCATTCCTGTCCAGGCGTAATAAACGCCTGGTTAGCCTGCTATCCAGGGATGGCACAGCTTCCTTGGACTGCTTGCAGCCCGGTGTCGAGATCCACCAGTACTCCGCTTGTGTGAGGGTGAACTCCTGTAGCCACCTGCGTATTTGGTTGAAAGGGATTGTTACGATAGGTTCGGGTCCACAGACTGCCGTGCTAGATCCTCTTTTAGCAAGTTCGTTAGGTGCGTTGTTACCTAGCGATACGCTGTGTCTTTTTATCTATTGCAGTGTCACCGTGTTGCAACTAGATACCGTTACCTGTTCTAGTGCACTGTAACATTCTAGTATTAACTTCGAGGAAATATATCCCGTAAGGATTGGAGAACTGAGGCGCTGTCGGAGAGTATACGTACATGGGTGTCCGTAACTCTCCTGGCCTCTATGGCGTGGACCGCTTGTATGATGCCCACACACTTCGCCTGATAGACGGTGTTGAACATTCCCAGTGGTTGGGATATATTTATGTTGAGGTCGTGTGAGAAGACTCCGATACCGGAGACGGTTTTTGATCCGTCGGTGTAAACCCTCAGCTCTTTCGGGCTTGAGTAGTCACACTGTTCTTTTGTATGTATTATGTTGTAGTGCCTTTGAAAATGGTGTGATTTCGGGACTTTGTCGCAGGGTGATGCCATCATTGGCCGTCGCTTGATTGCATCTTCCTTTATGCGTGTGTGCTTAAATCTGGAGTCTTTGCTTAGGGTTCGGAAGTTGTTCAATTTGAGGCTGCCTGTCTACTGGAGTGGAACAAGGCAGCGGAGCGGAGAAATGTGCCAATATTAACCAATAGAAGCGGACCTCTGAAGCGGAGTTTAGATTCTATTGTTTATTATTGGCATGTTTCTCCGCTCCGCTGCCTCGCTCCGCTCCAGTGGACAGGCAGGCTTATGGTCTGTACCACATCCGTAACATGACCACACATTTCTCTAACACGCTGTATAGAACTTTATTCTGTTCCATGCAACGTTGATGCGAAGTTATACAATTTAGCCGGCGCCACATGATTGATTTAAAAAACCGGTTGCACAAACTTTTTTGTTTTTTTTTTGGTTTGGAAATTATCAAATAACTTCTCCCGCTCTGGGCGGTGGGCGTTTCAGACTCTTATTGACTAAACCCCACCCGTGTTCCTTATGCCTGTATGTTGTTGCCTGTATGTTGCCAGGGGCCACGGTATCCCTTTCGGACTTTCCCGCAACACCGGCAGGCATCGGCCCTAGCGGACCCTTTCAGTTGTACTGACATCTCTTTGAGGCGTGCGTGGAACACAACGCGTCGTCGACCCGGGCCTGGATCGGACGGCGAGCTACCGGTGGCACATGCTTACGACCCATTTTTGCTTCGTCTACCATCATCCTAATCACCTGCCAGCTTTTCCCAAATATGTTGCTTTGTCTACCGTAGTTGATTATGTTATTGGATAGACTGTTTTTAATCTGATAAAACCTTTTGTGAGGTGCAAAAATCTCGTCTAAAATCTGACACATCGCATCCATATTATTTTTGCTAACAAACATTTGCCAATTTATCCCCTTGTTCGTACTAGATAATCATATAATTGGCTAACGGCCACCGTGTCCGGCGAAGGGCGGCCATTTGCATTTTAATCACGTGTTGATTTGAAGTAATGCTTCTACGTGCGCGTATAAATTACACGCTTACATGTGTGAACGGATTGCTTCGGACCTGCGGCCTGTGCCTATGTGATGATTGCATGGATTACTGATGAGCTTTACGTGTCTGCACGTGAATTTTATGTGGAATTGTGCTCTTCTACTTATTTGAAGTTTAATTAAGTATTAAAGCTTCATATAATAATTAGTCAGAACCAACGAACACGTTTGAGCTTTTCTGAAAGTCAAATCAGATTTGATTTTTTTGAAGATTCTCAAAAAACATCGACGCAAACACCTCATGAAAATCTAAAAACCTACCTAATCTTTACATGTTTTAGTTTCAGGAGAAAAACTCGTCAGTTCTCTCCCGTAAAAATTAGATTTTGAACAAATAGGAAGGAATATCCGTAGGGATTGCCGATATAGGGAGGTACATTTTCAAGTCATGAATCCATTTTAAGATACTTACTCAATTACCTATTTCCATATTTGCGTCCTTGTAAAGTATATTCGTATCTTTAAAATGGTTCCCAGATAATCATTCATAAATCACGCTCATCCTACTTACCTAGTGCCAGAACAATAACTCATGAGCCGAGTCAAGCCGTTACTAAGGACCGGGACACACTAGCTCCTAGCTTCGTCCATTTTCAACGACGTAAAGCTGCTACGGACGAGTTTCGGACAGCGAAGGCTTTTCGGGGTACTAAATTGGCTAGTAGCAAACTTGCAGTTGAAAATTTGAGATTAGTTTGAAACTGCAGGTGAAATGGCATTGTCAGTTCGAACTGTCGTGCGAGCAATTATTTAGGTTTAGGGATTCCGTTGGTACTCTGTGGCGCGTGTGAATGCTTGGAAATTTAGTAGCTTTTGGTTGGACCAAAGCTAATTGAAATGGTGTTCAAAAAGGGCAAATCTTCCTATTGAACAATGCGATATTTACAAAAATAGCCAAATTTTTCTAGGTACAAAGATAGAAATACACTCTTGCTGAAACGAATTCAAATTTACCTACCTATTTCATTTACCAAAAACAATCCAATAAGGACTGAGTTTATGAGACTTGCACTTCATCTATTTCTCATCTTTCCTCCCACTCAATCTATTTGGCATTGTCGCTGCGTTCACCATCTAGGTACATATCTGATCAATGTATGCATAGACATTGTATTCCTAACTTTAGTCGAGCGAAAAGCGCCTCGTGTGTTCCGAGGTTACCTTACCGACTCACCGCGGAGTTCTGGCCGCGACACGTCCCCGGGGTTCCGTGAAACTTAATTCGGTTTTACTTGAGGCGACGACTTAATTAAGTCGGTCGACGCGTGCCTCATGTGGTTATAAGTTTTACTTACTATGTACATTTTGTGGAAAGCACTTAGCTTGTGGCATGCAAGTTTTTGAATTACATTTTGATTGAGACAACACTGTTTCACTAGGGGTGATTGTATCGTAGTATATGTTTGTTTTTTCCATAAAATATGGACGAGAGAAATATTTTAAACGTCCACATTAAGTGTTTATTTATTAAATTGATAGTAAAAACCAATATTTGCCCAACCATTCAAATGCAGCTTGTTGCATTCGGTTCGAAATTTCAGCAAATTACGTCCGCAACGTAAATTCTGATGCAGATCGTTCACCGTTGATGTTAACACATGATTGGAGCAAAGTAATTGGTTTATACACGTTACACATAACACAGCGAAGCGCAGCCGCCCGTGAAATAGATCGTAACAAATCTTCAAAGACGTGCAACGATTTCCGAGCATTTCCGAGTATTTCCGAATACAATAAGATAATGTTAAAAATAAGCACGCGCGCGGGTAGATTGTCAAGTTCGCGCGAAGCACATGGGGAGCCGTCTATTTCTGAAGCCGTGTAGTTGTAGCCTGCCCATTATTTTCTATTTATTTTGTTGACAACTACCGAACGTATGGTACATTACGAGGGTTATTGAACTGGCGGCTTAGACATCAGAAATACCTTTGTATCTTAATGATTTTAAAGTGTGAGCTTAGTTTAGAGTTTGAAGGTATTTTTTTATGATTATATTTATTCCTATCTTATCTTGATGCTCGTTTACTGTTACGATGTTACACAGCACAGATTGTTTAATACTGACACCGTTCATAGTCACATGTAGCCGGTGTTAAGTAGTTAGTGTAAGGTTTCGAGCTTAGGGAGTTGTAGTTACAAGTTATTAGCCTACCATGTGCCCGCCATGACTAGAATATATCCCTGTGATTGTAATATTATTCACACACGTTCGTTAATTTAGTTCAGAGGTTCCCAAATTTTTTTTTCTCGTAGACCACTTTAAAAAAATTCCTGGTTTCGGTGGACCCCTGTTGCTACATATCTACCATATTCCCAAAACTCGTTAAAAACTGTGAAGATTAGATCTAACGATGGAAATTTGCGAAGACCCCCGTCGTGTCTCCCGTGGACCCCTGGACCACTTTGGGAATCACTGATTTAGTTATAAGTTAGGTAGATAGATAACGTTCCAGCTAGACAAATTTGGGCAGGTAATCCTACGCACTGTAGATTTGTAGACACCTTTGGGTGCCGAGGAATGCCTTAATTGTTCTATCTCCATAGTTGCTTAATTACTTCATTAACGCAAAGTAAAAATCAAAGGTCGTGCTCAAAATATAAGTGGTCACTCAACATACCAAAAACTTGAAAAATAATAAGCATTTTTATTTAATTAAGTCTACAATATCGACTAAAAACGCAAGGGTTAATTATAACATCTTGAGTTTTCGAGTAAATATAACGTTTTTATGACCGGTGTATCGGCGGGTCAAGTGCGACCCCTCGTGTGTCATCCCGAATTCGTCATGTCATCGAAATGTAATAACTCCCCCCGAGTTCGGAGCTTCGGAGGTGGAATCGGAAAGCTATTTACAAAGAAACTGGGGACATTGGGGAAAGGGGCGCAATTTCTTGTGGAAACTAAGAAATCCGGGGGTAGGTATGTACGAGTATCTACTACTGATCGAATGTTGTCTCAGTGGAGATATTTTTGTGAGTGATAAACTTTTGGGTTTTTCTAATGTTGGATTGGTGAAATAAGTAATTTCGAATACAATGAATCACAATTGCTCTATTAATAGAGTTAAAGATTTAGTCAAAAATATATTGACTGTTTTAAAATCTTAAAGATATAGAAATTGAACTAATTGAGTACCTACCTAATTGAGAGTGTATTCGATATGAGTCAGATAGAAATTATGTGTTTGGGGCCTTGAGGTTGAACCGACTTGATTTAGGCACATTTCATAAAATTCTATCTCGACCAAACGGTGATGATGCGAAGAGCCTGTTCAGGTTTATGGCCCAAATATAATCCATAGCAGTGTGTTTTGTTATTATTTGTTTAGGGTATGATGGGACTGTCATACGCATTGTGATTATAAAAGTCCGAAATTAAAATAGAAAAAAAAAAAAAACAAGTATTCCTATGTAGATGCCTATCTAGACCCTTATTTAGAACCAATACCTGTATGTATACTTCTGATATCTATTTTCTGAATACAAAATTGCTCCATCCTCACAAAATCTATATCTAAAAACGTTTAAGTTTACGGTAATCGTCGTACCTATACTAACGTGTGGCGGTAAGGGCGACAATAACACGCCGGGGTCAGGCACTCGAGCAGCTTATAGGCGATTGACCGCCTGTCTCGATACAGATAATCGGAGTCACGACTGCCGGCCGAACGGTATCCGACCGATGTAGACCGGCCTACTCCCGTGGACGGAGGACCCGTAAGCTGTAAGGCTACGGATACGAAGCCAGCGGGCAGCGGGGCGACGGCGGCGCGGCGCGGGGCGAGTGCGGCGTGTTCAAACATGCTCCCTGCGCCGCTGCCTTCGAGGCCAGTTCCATATAAATCCATGCATTTGAACGCACCGCTATCGCGCCGCCAACGCCGCCGTACCGCTGCCCGCTGACTTCGAGACCGAGGCCTAATGGTCAGACTAAACGCATCTGATGTTCAGATTGTAACAATCTAAAAGATCACTCGTTGTAGGTATATATATGGTGATATTTAAGTTACTGATAGTGAGGTCCTAGTTTGATTGACTAGTTGGGGAATCAAGGAAATCTTTTTGTCTAAATTAAGAAAATTTTAAGTGGTGTCCCTAAAACTTTAGGTAGGTATGATATGACAGTAATGGTTGAGTAAATATTAATAATTATGTTTATCCTTAGCTGCCTCATTGATAGATATGATTGAACGTTTTGCTTTACATTGTCCTATAATAGTATAAACGAGCAATATTTGCATATACATATATATTTGTAATCACGTTCTCGAAAACATCTCTAACGATTTCGATGAAAGTTGCAGTACGTGGTGGTTTGCGGTTTACGGGGGCAAAAAACGATCTATACTCCATTTGAAATAAGATTAGATATTTAACTAAACCGTTTTTACAGTCCGTTCAACCGATTTTAACTTCTATTGCGATGGTGGCATGACAAATGGTAGCTGCAGTAAACAGTTGGTACTGTAACCACTTTTTTGCTTTTAATGCCATCCTTATGCCTACGGTATAGAAGTCAAAATCGGTTGAATGGACTGTAAAAAAGGTTTGTTTAAATGTCTAATCTTATTTCAAATGGAGTATAGCTGGGTCTCATATCTGGGAAAATTAGTTTTCTCAGTATTTTCACCCGAGTAGAGCTCGGTTGCCCTAAGTTTAGAACAAGATAGCTACCTTAGAATAATGACATGGCAGCATGGCATGGCAGTAAGCAGGTACCTACTATCATGGCAGCATGGAATTAGTAAGTACCTGCTGTCATGACAGCATGGAATTAGTAAATACTATAAATGGAATTAGTATGAACTATCCTTTATTATTAATGAGCATTCTCTATTTTCACCCGAGCAACCAGGTACTTTTTATGAAGAGTGAAAGTCGCATCTTCTGACTTGAACATAAATATACGAGCTAAGCTTAATCTTAAATTAGTCGGTTGTTCTAATTCGTTTTGCAAAACTTTTCTATTCATAGTCAAGTTTTAACTTAAGGTTTGGTTTTGTTTTTATTTGATAATTTTGAAGTACTTAGATAACAACTAAGTTTTCTTCCAGCACCATTTTCTGTCTACAGTTGTTCTTTCCTTATAAATTATGTACAAGATATTTTACGCGTTATTAGTTACACATAAAACTGTGTTTATAGCTCATAAACTGCCTATCTACTTTACATTTATGAATATTATGAATTAAATGTGAAAGGTTATGTCTTTCTGTTTTCATTGCGATCGACAAAAACTTTTATGTGTATTTGATGTATTCACGTAGTTTTATGTGATTTGATGGCGGGTAATTTAACTTGACTTCACTAGAACTGTCAAGGCCGAAGAAATATCACTTGTGGAATAGTCTATGGTCTAACCTCAAAACGCTGTTGATACACTTTCCTCTTTGCTGTTGTGTATTATGCAAATTACACCTTCGTTGATATCTCCAACCCTTTCAGTGCTCCTTTTTGTTGTTGCACAGTATTATTTTGGAGTGTATGGTGTTTATAAGTATTTTATTTTTAGTTTTTAGCGCGACTTTAATGACGTTGATGTTTACACTTCGAAAGACCGGAAACTGTCTATGACGATTTATTTTTATCGAAGGTAACATAATTATAGAATGTATAGATGTGATTTTAATATAGAGACAGACCATATACCAAATGAATTAAAACTTAAACACTTAGCAGTAAGCTTGTTGACGTTTAATTTAAAGCTTTAAATTACTTTGGTCATTTCTAATATCTACCCTAAAAAGATCAACCTAATGTAGGTACACATGGCTATATGTATATTAAGCAAAAATTTTCCGGTATAAGCTACCCTTTCATTGGACGGAAATCATATACAATGCGAGATCACTTTATACTGGAAATTTATAGCTTGACTAGCGGACCCGACAGACGTTGTCCTGTCCGAACAGCGCCACCTACCGGGTACAATTTTCAAACCATCCAGGTACCCACTCAAATATAAACACAAAATTTCATCCAAATCGGTCCACCCGTTTAGTGACAAAACAGTTAGGTGACAAACACACGTAAAGAAGAATTATATATATAAAGACATGTAGCCGTGTGTACCATGTACGTTTTTGTGTGCAAATGTGACCTTTTTAGTGGTCACAAGACCAAACACTAAAAAGGTCACATTTTATTTATAATAAAAATAAATAAATAAAGATAAATAAAATAAAGATTATTATGGAGAATATTATGGATTATTAGGAATATTATGAAGATTTTGGGCCTCAAAAGAAAGTAGGTACATAACAAATTTTAACAATACAGAAACGGCTGCATAGAAACAAGCTTTCTGCTTTCCTAACATCAGAATTAGTGTGAAAATATATAAATTTACATTTCACTCAAAGCGTGTCAGTTTGATTGCCGTGAAGTGCGGTGCGTGCTGACTAAACAGAGAGGGTTACGTGTTTTACTTTCACTACGATTGTTGTTCCACGTTTCCTTTGTTTAGAAAATTATACAGCCGTAAATAAAGCAAGGAAATTCAGGAAATTAATCAATCTTGCCATATTCAAGACATAAAATTACCAGTTCCAATTCTTAAGGCTTGCCTTTCTCAATTAAACGAATTGTTCCTCATAATTATTGTAAGAAAATCACCGGAAAAATCAACAAACATTTTTTTACGAAACATTTTACAGTCCCCGCTGAAGACTTTTAACAAGTTTACTTAGATAACTGGAGCAAGGTATTTTAAACTTTATTCCTAAAGTTTTAAGTCTCAAAGCAAGTGTCGAATAATTTGCAATAAGGCTAGGGCGGCAATGTTTACCCACGCACGCGATCGATAGGGCGTAGGAACCTCCGCGTGAAAATTGCAACCCGTCGCCGAACGACACCGCCGTCTAACAGAATTACTGGAAACGAGATGAAAGGGAATTAGTTATTTTTCTGTGGGATATTGAGTTTTGTTTTTTTAGACCAGCCACGTTGACTTTCATTTAATTTTATTTTAAATATTTTTTGCAAGTGCTAAATGTGCACTTTAATATATAAAAAGCATATGAATATCGTTATAAAATTGCATGTATGTTATAATTATCGTACGCAAATATTTGCCCATGTAGATAATAGGATTATTAACTTGTTGTTATTAATATGGAAACTAACTCTCACATGCAATGTAACACCCAAGTCCACATAATGCCCCTTTCTCTCTATTGTTATCTACTTCTCGATCAGAATTTTACCACAATCTCACCAATTTGTACGTATATATGACGAGTAGATACCATTTCTAGCTATCACAAAGTCTTATCCAGTAAGTGTTAGGGTTTTTCTCCCGCCAGGTGGGGGATCTGTATAGTTTACGAATACCTCCCGCCTATCTTGCCAACTCGAGGGGACGCCATAGATTTATTCTGCTCGGTTTATTTTGCCTTGACGTTTACCTTTTTTTCGTGAGACAGATATAAATCAGGATACAGTAATGATAATTAATCTAGAAATCGCTATCGAATTAACAGGCTCTAATTTTTAATAGTGATGGTTTTTATAGTGATATAGGTAATTTGATGACTTTAGGCGTAGAAGAGTAATGAATACAGAATTGCATGGCATGACATGGCAAGAAAATACATGGAACGACGCTTCTCGAAAACTCATCGAACAACCATCCCGTCCAGCTTCAAAGTACCCGAACCCCATGAATTCTACAATAAAGCAACGCCATTTGTGCAAAGAACCTTATTGTTCGTCGCTGATGAGAGTTCGGGACCCAATCCGAGTGGCAGCGGAAACACAATTGATAACGACATTCAAGATGCGCCTGCCGCGGAAACAGTCCCATCTACGTCTAAATCGGGCGACGAGAGAGAAAAATCGCCCAAGAAGAGCTCATTTTTCTTCTCCCCCTCGAAAAGTTGCAAAACTCACGGACGCAGCTTTTTCCGGCTTCAGACGAGTCCCAAGAAGTCGAAAGCGGAGACTAGCGAGGTAGTTACCGCTAGAGCGTCTCCGGTGCCACCGGGGGGTGTAGGGGCGGCGGGACTCATCAGCTATGCTCCCGGGTGGTCATTGAAGGGCGAACACCTCATGAAATGGCAGGAGTCTGGGAAAACCACAATAGAGGTAAATTTTCTTTTCAACTTTTCAAAAATTAACTGCATTTTTACTCAAAACAATAAATTAATAAATTAACAAAGGAAGCAGTAAATATTTACTTTTTTAATGGAATTTTAAATATCAATAAATCTTAACTTTTCGTGTACTTTTAACGTCTTTAGAGAGGTAAGCTGTTGTAAAAAGTTAAAAAGTGGAAATTGTGCATGCAAATCTGTTCGTCAGTGGTTAACAGGGTGGCAGGGTCGGTGAGGGGAGGTTGTTTTTAAGAAGAAAATGAAAATTTCAATCTAAACGCGCCCTCAGGTGATACCGAGGGAA
The DNA here is from genome assembly GCA_949152395.1 of Agrochola litura. Lineage (NCBI taxonomy): Eukaryota > Metazoa > Arthropoda > Insecta > Lepidoptera > Noctuidae > Agrochola > Agrochola litura. The sequence continues at coordinate 16,482,579 of OX424493.1, forward strand.
CGCGAACGACGAAGGAAAACTTTTGGAATCGAATAAATTCGTAACAGTGTTCTTATTCAAATAAACTGAAACGTGTGAAAGAAAATTGAGTGAGGAAAAGACACACCTAGTTTTAAACAAAATACGATTTTGTTATGTAGTTAGGTTGGTATATATACATACATACAGTTAATTGATTCAGGCGTGACCTTGCGGAAATCCACTATAAAATACGATAGACGTGGATATATTTAATAACCTGTTCCGCTTATCTATTTCTAAAGAGCTGAAAGAAAACGGCGTGTTTCCACACCGAGCGCTGAACGCAGAGACAGCTGTCAGCGCTCGGTGTGGAAACACGCCGTGTTCGGGTTTGCGACAAGTTAATCGTCATCCTGAGGATGCCTCATTGAGAGGTGAAAAACGTGTCGATTTCTTTCAGGGTTTTTTATAGCTCTTTAGAAATAGGTAAGCGGAACGGGTTACTAAATATATCCACGTCTATTGTATTTTATACATACATAAACTCACGCCTTCTTCCTATGGGGTAGGTATGGACGTTATTTCACGTCACTAGTTACAATAACTAGCTACGGTGTATGTAGCCGAATAGCTAGTTTCAAGTCAAACTGTAAACACGTTATTTTGTAAGTAGTTACATTTTCGATGCAGTCAGTTCTAAGCCTGAATAAAGTATGTAGGGAAGTTTATTTCTGTTAGTATTACGTGATGTAACTGCATAATTATGTAGCTACAAAAACTTATTCGTTCCAAAAACTTAAAGCTTGTGATATGTAACGTATTACGTAGGTAATAATTTATGTTTTCGTTTCGCAAATAACTTTAACACTTCGATAGAATCACCGAATAGAATTTGAAAAAATAACTAGTTACTAAAATCACATGTTTTCAAAACAGATGACTCTTTCAAAGTCACTAGTTACGTTACGTTTCGCAAAAATCACGTAACGACCCATCCCTACTATGGAGGTAGTCATAAACTCCAAAACGTTACGCTATGCTACGATCCTTACATACGACACCGGTATTTATTATGTAAAAACTTTAAAAGTTTTCTTTAAATCTTCACTACATTATTATTATTGCATTCACAAATCATAACAAAATATCGAAATCATCACAAACGATTATCGATGGCAAATTTACCATGGCGACGAATATTGCCGGATTCGTTCCGTCGTTTTGGCCACAATAATAATATCAGGCGCATTAGTCGGTCCGCCACCCCCGTCTTCACTCATTGCTAACATTTTTCCTATTTTCTCTCGCCAGCCGGAAAAGTGGGGAGAGATGAACACGCCGATAGCCTTTTATATCAGTGTAATGCGAGTATAATTTTCCGTTTTACTGGCAACATTAGGAAAATGTCGCAGGTAGGTTACACGGGTGATATTGGATCGTTTGTCTTTTTGGGTTCCTGCGGAAAAATAGGAGTGAATTTGTTGGTAACTAGTATGAAACAACTTCAAACATTTTTGTTTCACGGAACACAGATTTCGATTTACACACTATGCAGAATTTATTCTTAATGAATACTTAGATTTTTTTTTAAAACTGATTAATCGATTTTATAAATGAAGTGGAGTTACAAAATAAAACTTACACCTTTAAATAAATCATAAAACACGGAACCACATACGTCAAATCACATGCAAAAAATTAACCTCACAACAGCACAGGTAAACAACCTCCGTCATCAACAAAAGCGTTCACGTACAAATCTAATTTGTTGACAACAAAAGGATTTCAACCTGCAACTGACAATAGATTCTACAGTCAATCAGTACAAATAGACAGGGACATACAGAAGGCCGACTCCATTCAACGAGTGGAAACAGGCGCAGGCACACAGAATATAGACTATCGTACAGTATTTATATTTTCTTAATGTCCCTCGGCAAACTTTGTGTTTCGTCAGTCGTCGGATTTCTATCAGTTCATCAGTTGCTCTTTGCACTTTGTGCAGACCGGACGCTCTCAATCGACTTGGAAGTATATAGAGTTGTAACTTAATGTAATTTATTGAAAAAATGGGAGGAAAGTTGCTAAAGTCGCAGGCACGACAGATAAGAAAATAGTTTTACAGCTCTATTTGATAATTTTTTTTTTTTTTTTTTTGATTTTTTTTTTTTTTTTTTATTCATTTCATATTCAACAGGTTTAACAAATAAATTGTAGAGGCCTTCTTTTAAGTATGATTAAGTATTCTATATAGTTCACACGGAAATCAAAACAAAACAACAATAAAGTACTTAGTTCTGAATTCAAATTATTATTGACTATAAATCTAATAATTGATGGACATGGAAATTGGCATTCGTTTGTATTCGGAAATGCGATGATTCCCGAGGGACATAGACGACTATAGGCCGATCGCTTAACTGAGTCCGTTCCTGAGGTAGATGCGCGGTGCGGGAGGGGTGTGGTGTTCTGATACGAGAGCTCAGTGATTCTTCAACTTGTGACAACTATCACCCCTCCCGCACTGCGTACAGACTCACTTAGCGGTTGACCTATAATAGAGAAGTATGGAAGAAAAAACATTGCGTCAACCCCAAATGGAATAAGGACAGGAGAAGATAATGATGACGTACTGTGATCTCAACCCCTGGCTGGAGGTTTTAAGTGTAGTAGCTTAAGGCACCCACAGGAAAGCCCGGTTAAGTAGTCATGATCCAGAAGTCAACTACGAGATGCCAAATCTATAAAAAAAAAAAAAACATTGATCTCAAACTATGTCAAACGAATGTCAGTCGCGTGTACGCTTACACGTAGGCGCGTGTCTGTCTGTCTGCGTGCGTATTCACTCGTTGTAAGGAGTTGACCTTCTGAACCTGTCTGTTTTATACAGTCAGGTTCATTAGAAGCACACGAGGGGGGACCCCTGAATATGTATGAGGAATCGAACCCGCTGTCACGAGCCACGAGCCAACGACATTATGATAGGGCTCATGTCAAGCTCGATTGTAATTATACGCACTTATTAAATGTAGAAGGGTGAGATTATGAAAATCTCGAGCATTGATTGAGTTTTGATTATGAGGTCTCTGAGAACTCCAAAGTTTAGGGCGTTGATGTGGCCTGTCAATCAGATATGGATGCAGATTGCGAAGAAAAGGTTTATTTTAATCCTGATAAAGTTTTGTAAAGCTCCAATCAAAGGCTAATGTTCTTCTTAACTTGATCTATCGGCAATTTTGGAATTATTTTCCTATCGAATTTGTTTTTCGTGAGATATACTATAGGTTCTCACATATTTCTTTCAATCCCCTCAATCAATCTAGCCTTTTCCCAACTATGTTAGGTTCGGCTTCCAGTCTAACCGGATGCAGCTGAATACCAGTATTTTACATGGAGCGACTACCTATCTGACCTCCACAACCCAGTTACTGGGTAATACAATACCCCTTGGTAAGACTGGTTGTCAGACTTACGGGCTTCTGATGAGTCGTAACGACTGTCAAAAATCCACGAATGACAGCCAGGACCAACGGCTTAACGTGCTTTCCTTAGCACGGAGGAGTCTCGGTATATAAAGATGGTCACCTATCCACGGACCAACCCCGACAAGCGTAGCTTAACCTGATGGATCGACCCATGCGGCTGCTATTACTTAGCCACGAGCTCCTCGTCTTTCTCATTTCTTTCAATCCCCTATCAAAGATAAATAAAATAACCCAAATGATTATGTCTCCATTCCCCCATTCTCAATAATATTTCTCTATCAGTTTCGTTCATTAGTGCAGTTAATCGTGGAATTCGGAAACAATAACATTGATATAGAGTGATCAGTACCCCCATTGGTTTTGTTTACCTCCGCAAGGAGTGCATCAGTAATGCACCCTTCTGAAATACACCTATTTGTTTTGGAAAGTGAATAAAGGAAATTGTATGTGAATTTAGATTTATTGTCCACGATTACTTATGCTGCAAAGAAGATATATGGCTGAGTTTAGAGTACTTGTTTATCCGTTAGAAGGATGTTGCGTAAATGATTTTGATCGGAAATCGTAATATTGGTCTTTGTAGGTGGAACATATTTTACTTTGAGAATATTGCAATAGCCAATATTGCAATATTCTTCAAGTAAAATATTTTCATTCAATAAATTATTAGAAAATCAACCTTAGCATTTCAAAAGCATTATTCTTCTTCTACAATATTATTTAGCATTATGGTACTTCCAGTTCTTCCATACAATATGAAAAAAAATCGGTGACACTAATATACAAGAACACCAATTTTATTAATGCCACAAGAAAAACCGAATAAGGATAACCTCAGACTTACTCAAGGAACATCGATACTCCGTAAGAAACACTCCCGACGGAATTAATATCGAGAGGTTCTGTAATCGCTATTGACAGCTCCATTCACAATCCGCGGAGGAGGCCCCGACTCACTGAATATTTCACTGAGAGACTTATTAGCCAGCTAATTATACAAAGGAAGTAGTTAGGGCGCGGCGGAAAGACGAGGGGATCTTGCCGCTCTTAAACATTCCACGGCCCTACTATGAAAATGTTGATGCTTTTTTGTTTTGTCGTTTTATAACCGACTTCCAAAAAGGTTATATGTTCGTAGCGTATGTTTTTTTTTATGTATGTCCACCGATTTCTCCGTCAATTATGGGCCGATTTTGAAAATTATTGTTTTGTTTTAAAGGGTATTCTCTCAAAATCTTTTTATTGACTTTGCTGGGATAGTTTTTGAGTTGGGTTCAATAATACGTATTTTTTCCCACTTTCTATGTGGATGATATGATAAGTTCTTATGACTGTTATTTATATAGCAGATATTTGAGTTTGTGCGGGGTACCCCACAACTAAAAAGTGAAAAATAACTTTAATTTCGGAAGTCGGTGGCAAAAAACGAAAATTCAAAACTAAAGACACCGACTTCCGAAATTAAAGTTATTTTTCCCTTTGCAGTTTCTTTTGGAAGTCGGTTGATTTTTTTTTGTGGGTTTGTAGTGAGTTTTGATTTACCTTGTACTAACTATGAAAATGTATGACGAGGTATTTAAAAGGTGTGATAATAAATGGATATTAGTCACATATTAGTGTGTAACTTAATTAAATAGGAAATACGACACGTGACAACCATAGATAGGATCTACAACGTATGTAATTTAATCCGATGATACGGCACTTTATTACAATTTTTTGTCGCTTCGGGGGTAAAATAAAGGCAGTATGCAGAATGCTCTAGCACAGTGGTTCCTAAACTTTTAAAGATACGGAACACTCGACAAATCCCTTTCATTTTATGGAACCCTACATTCAAAGATAACAAATAATAAGGAATAAACTTGTAGTACACACGGCTACATATCAAGCTATACAACCAGTTTATGTTGATCTCGCATTGCATAGGATTTCCGTACAATGCAAGGTCAGTTTATACTGGAAATGTATAGCTTGATGTGTAGCCGTGTGTACCATAAATTGACGTAAAACAAATCTTTTACGAGATGTTTAACAGCAATTTTTTTTGGTCTTGTTGTCGCAATGGACTTTTCACACAGTATTTCTAATAACCAAATATAATCCCGATGAGAATTACTCCATAGGATATTTTTCGCAGAAAATTTCTATTTTCCTAAAGAATTTTTTCACTGTTTGATTAATAAGCTTCTGCCCGCAACTTCGTTCGTGTAGAAGTCTTAAGACACCACAATATACTAAAATAACTGCCATACTTTTCCGCCCGCGCTATTACTTCTTTTTCTTCTTTTTTCTCGGCCTCTTAGGGCCATAGCGTGATGTAAAATAGCCTACAACCTTCCTGGGCTATCAAATGCAAGAAGATTTTTTCAAAATAGACTTGTAATTTCAGAGATTTGCGCGTTCAAACAAACAAACCAATCAAATAAACAAACTCTTCAGCAATATTATATTAGTATTGATTATTTTAAATTTCGGATTCGCGGAACCCTTGTGACCTTTCTACGGAACCCACTTTAGGAATCGCTGCTTTACCATAAGTAGGTAGATATCATCAGAATAATAGTGTAGTTGGTAGAAGATAGAGATACATTATAACCCTGAACGATAGTGTGTTGTTTTCTTATTGCTGATTGAATAACAATGAAGTACCTATTCAGTGATGAGAATGATTATGTTCGTACGTGTTGGCGTTCGAAAGTATTTGAGACGTGTGAAATTTGTTATAAATCACACGATTCCTGGACCCGGGATGAATCATGAACGCCTTGTAGGAATCTGTGGGATCAGTCAAGTGGGTGGGAAATTATATGGCTATTAGCATTTTGTTGTGTGAGAACCGACCACACAGCAATGTTGACAATAAATCTTTTTACTTAAGTGTGTATACATAATATATCAATCCGATTAATAGGTAGTTTATCAAAAAATTAAGCAAAAAATTGTTAGAAAAACTTTCACGGGACACCAATAAAAATATTGCACTTATGCCCGTTTTCACCTACATTAAGTGACACTTAAATGAATCCCTAAATAAAAGTGCACTGTAAGATTTTTTACGCTAGGCTCAGGGGCTGAGAGTTGAAAATCCAACAGTGCATTTTTATTTAAGGATTCATTTAAGTGTCACTTAGTTGTCGGTGAAAACGGGCATTAGTCCATTAGAGGAAGAAAGCATTTAGTAAATCGTGAAAGTATCTACCCTAGTATTTTAATGAAGGAGATAATGTTACACAACATAAAATATAAACTAGTAGGTACCATCGGGGTAACGCATATACATATTATTATATGTAAGCAATTTCAAAACAAAATTCTGTGCACACGACCCTTTTTTTTCGTAGGTAAGCGATACTGTAGCGGCCGAGCGCTGCAAGCAAGAATAGTCCTTATAGTGTACAGATATGCATTTCTTCGATAGTACATAAAGATCAGCAATATTTAAGAGACTTCAAAAGTTGACACTACGATTTAATATCAATATGTCAGGTGTCGATCACAGATACGGGGGCTGTCAATTTGCAAACGACTGCCTCTGATGGATGTGAAAATAAAAAGTGTGCGAGTGATATCGCGGATTCGCGGATCTGTTGTGACTATGTTTAAACTTTAAAGTCGCACTCGTTAAGTTGCTAAGTAACTTTCAGCTTGATTTAATTTTAAGCCTAAATGACTGTGAACGACGTAGGTATATCTTTTCTTATAACGCTGTCCCCGGCGAATAAAATGGTAATCGTAAAAACCAAATTTTACAGGAAAAATAAAAAAACAGTTTTTTGTGAAAATCTTATTAACTAATATACATAGCGGAATTGTTCAAATATCAAAAGAAAAGTGATTTTGACGTGACAGCGTCTTATAAATTGGTTTGCCGGGTGACACTTCAAGAAACTGCGTTACGCTCCGCTCACGTTATGCGCTCACAATGAGAGCGAGTGAGAGGCACGCGTGCATGGTTAGCCCGCCTAAGAGCGAGAGAGACAGACATAAAAAGTGAAAGGCACGCGTCCCTTCCACTCGAGCACAGTTAGCCCGCCTAAGAGCGAGAGAGACAGAGCGAGAGAGAGAGAGTGAGAGAGATAGGCATATACACCGGTTCATGTGTATAAATAAATGTTTTAAATTGTTACTATTATTTCATCCTTCTTCCTACTATACGAATGAATATTCACATTAAAATTATTTTACCACTCAAAGTCGTTGTCACGTAAAACTTTCGCCCGTATACCGACTTTACAGGCAACCAATTTTTTTACATTCATTACAATACTCCTTAAAATCTTGTAACTTCTGAAATAACCGTAGGAAATCTGAAATAACCGGTGTCTTTGTGTCGTGTCGCGTGTCGCGCTAGTCTGCACAAGCCTTAAAACTATCGTAGTAGCACATTACTATTTTATTCGCCGGGGACAGCGATATATGTACAGTAAGCGCTCAAAAGTGCATGAGCACGCTAAGAGTCATATTGCTGTGAACACGCGGTATAGCTCGTACATTTGTATGAGTAAGCAACACGATACACACACCACAGATAACGCAGTTTTGTTCTACACGAAACAACAATATATTTCCGTCGCTTTAAACATGCTAGCACACACGCACTATGCGCGTGAACTTGACCAGTTAATGGCATTGCTAAAATTCGATAGTAACTTAACAAGTGCAGATAGCAGAAAGCGATAAGCGTTGGTATGGAATTCAAACTGCCTCAGGTTCTAATCTCGTAAAACACAGTGCGGTTTTTTGCAAATATTATTATTTTTGTTTTTGATAATAACATTTTTTAAATATTGCTGCTTTTTTATGTTGTTATTGCAATAAAGGTTTTAGAATAAAAAATGCGTGATATATGATAACAAAATTAAAAAAATATGTTTATTCGTTATATTTATTTTACATAAGTTAACACACTGCTACAATTATTTATCATTACTTCAGCTGAATAAGATGTGAAATAGATGTCAAGAAACTAGAAGCAGTTTGTATTATTTTGACATATTTAAATTATGAAATATTTTAAATTTTTCATGGATTTTTTCACCATAAACATTAAGCATTGATCATGGTCGAAGTAATTAAGTAATAAATAAGAATATTAGACTACTTAAAATGTAAAAAACTACTTACAGAATAGGTAATTTTAAGGTTGAATATGGGCAGTTTGTTTATATTTTATTTGTATTAATTATTTTACATTTTATTTGACTTTAGTAAATATTGGTTGTTATTGAGGTTAAAGCTTAAGTATTCATTTTCTTTACGAAAAGAAGATTGAAACTAAACCTCAAATTTTAATCCTAAAATAATACTATTACTAAAATAATATTACACAATTTCGGTATATCTGCAAGAAATACGACAAACACCCTATTGAAACGTGCTTAAAAAATTCGTTACCATAAATTCATGCAATAACGAATCTGTTGTTTATTAAGTTGGTACGGTCAATATTTTAAGGTCAAAAACGGTTTTCTAGCTGGTCTTCAGTGATGCAAGCCTTCAGAGTGCACGGCGAACGGTTCATAATGACGTGTTTTTAATAATTCAGCAAAATATCTCGTTGGTATGAAACCATTTGTTTCATTCACCATTTGACGTCGCTGCTACTCGATAATAAGCCCCTTCCTCATATCTCTTAACCCTCACAGTATTTCTCTAGAACAAAGAAAAACATTGTTTTTATTACACATAATACCTTATTATTTATTATTCACTAATCGAATTAAACCTCACAATGAATTTAAAACTTTAAAGGCATCTTCTGTCTCAACAATACCTCTGTTCTATCAACAATACCCTTGATTAAGATTTATGTTTAGTAAAATATGAAATATATAAATGATAACACTCACACTTAGTCCGGTTTCATTAGATATTCACTTCACTTTTACGCAGCGCAATAATATTCTCTGATCTGATCTGATCTCTTCAATATATTTTATGCCTGCTTTTTGATAATAATAACCACAACACTGCGCTAAATACTCGTCACCAATATTATCCACGAACCAAAAAAGTTCTATTAATTAAATACTCGTAACAAACTGCATCTACCCCACAGAAATCGAAATAATTTACTTAGTTTTTTGTGGTCTACCTGCTAAACTTTAATATTTATGTGAAAAAGACGAATGAAACTAAAAACGAATGATGATTATTGAACTAGTCATTGGTTGCAGAGAAAGTGAGTGTGTGTGTGTAATGTGCGTGTCTACAGTATTGTAACAACTTATAGAAGAAGGTCGTAAGTCAAACCGAAGCGTCAGTCTATTGCTTTGTGAGATTGCTCATGGACTTTTGGTCGGTACTGTACCTACACATAGATTATTAAAATTATAAACTAAAATAAAAGTTGCTGTTACCTCATTTACATAATTAATTTTACTCACTCAAAGTACTTACTTTTCCATTTAAAAATAGCTTTTTTAGCTAGGTAATCATGAACCGCATGAACGGAACAAAAATAACCCATGGAAAAATACAAAAAATACATTCATAATGTTTTATCAATTGCCACAACTGCGCAAATACATGTGAATACAAAAAAATGCGGTTTGTGGTTACTATGTAGCTTCTGTTCACTGGTGCCATTGAAAAATACAACATTATTTTATAATATAAATCATTCGAATTGTGAATCAGAAATCTATAAAGTCAATGACATACACGCCTTACTGTTTTATTGTTGTTTTATAAAACAAAGTTCATTCATGTCATACATACAACATTATGTGGATATCAATCACGATTTCGAATTTCACTTGAAGGTACTGTGTAATTACAAGATCACCACGCAACCGTCATTTGGTTTAAGGCTCGTGCAGACCAGCGCGATATCGCGGGCGCGACAAGGGTCGCGCCAGTCTGCACGAGCCTTTAAGCGAGTTGTATTCAATAAAAGATACTTAAATAATAGCCAAATAATCTCGATACCTGATACCCGAATTGTGTCTATTAAAAGTGTCTATTACATGTCAAACAAAATAGGAACAATAAAATCAATCAATGATATTATCTACCTTTGTGCAAAGTGCCGTCAACAAAAACGTGATAGACCGTGTCTACGTTACGTTAAATACTAGCCGGTTCTAATTAAAAATACTGGCTTGTCCAATTAATATCTTTTAAAAAAAGAACACTGGCTGACTGCACTCTACTCCTGTTCCAAAATTAAATAACAATATCGCATGATACAAAAAAACGATCATCAAATTGTCAGCCAGCAAAAACATGGACAATGCAGTTTCGGGCAAAAACTTGTGGTTGTGACGTCATCTGCGGTCTGTCATGTCGATCACCGGACAGGAGCGAATAAATTACTTGCGGCATGTTCGGATTGTGGACAGGTGGGATTGTGGAGAAGCCTGAAGCTGTACCGAAAATATTCCACAAATATGCGCGGTATGCGAGCGTTGAATCATTCAGAATTTTATTTTGCAGCTTAGGTTTTATTGTACGCAGGTATTTAACTGACCCTTTCAAGCAAGGTAGTAAATTTTATCATCGTTCCTTTCCTCGGTCTGCGTGTCTCAATTGACTCATTAGTCTTGAATGTGTGCTACATACAGTACTCACAATTAAACTCAAGCCCACATTAAAATATATGGCTTTACAATTCAGTTGAACTGAATCCAAAATACTGAAACCAATTACCGATAAAAATGCAAACAAAAACAGTTAAAAGTCCTTTAATTAAAGCAGCACAACGCGTTTAATGCCAAAAACAAAACATAAAGTATGCGACACGCGGGCTAACATAATTTTGTATAAATCGATGCATGAATCGGCCTGTGGAAATTGGTTTTCCGTGGCTTTTCCGCACTGTCGGATCGGCAGCATCCGCTTAATGCCGCGACCGAAGCGATACGAGAGATCCTTTTACCCAAACAGTTTATGAGGGGGATCCCACAACTCTCGTTGTTGCTCTTGCATTACCGCAAACAAAACGAACCCATGAAAATGAGTTTTTGTTTCCCCCATTGTTTTAAACGCGATGACTGAAGATGGAATGAAAATGCGCAGCTTTTTTACAAAAACAACGTTGTTTGACTCATTACCTACGTTTAATAAGTGCATAGTTTTGTGTTGTTCTGAAAAGTGAACAATTTAAAACGTATAACTTTCGTCTATTCTTTCATTTGTTTTTCGAAACAAAAGATTTGAAATATGATTCCGCTATTTGGAGCATTTTTTTGTCGGTGTCCGCTAGACATCCTTGAATGTTCAGCTGGCCATACTTCAGGCCATTCCATAGACTTGCAGATTGTCACAGTGTAATTAGTAAACACATGCTGGATATCGTGTTTCACATTACATCGCGGTCCAGTAACCCGACGTGTCAATTAAGAATCGTCGTACGTCGTCCGTTCATTTAGATTTATTCCAACTGGTAACGAAATTATTGTTAATCGAGAGGCTAGCCATTCGTTTGTGTTGATTTATATCCGACGATATATCCGTGTATGATTTGTTGATGTCATTAGGTACGTGTGGATATGGGGATTTATAGTCAGTACTTAAGATCGCTAATTGATAGGAATGTTAAGGCCTCAACAGTCTCTTAAAGCAATTGATAGGTGCATGTCAAGTGTTGAAAGAATAATGGTTACCTACGCAATAAGGTAGTTGACAGTTTTTGAGAAAGCAATTATTAATGCTCCTTGTAGTTATTTTCCTCAAAAAATGAACATTTCAGCGAAATATTAATAATAACTGAAGAAATTTTTCAATTAAATTTTTATATGAACATGGCGGTTCGAGTGTCGTAAGCGTCACCCTTTTTCCGTCAAATTATCTTTTCTTTTACAGTGTTGTCTGCACACAATTTTCATTCAATACTTCTGTTTTAATATTCGCTAGTCTCAATTATCAAGGTTTTAAAATATATAAAATAATATTGAAAGCAGATAAATAATTATTTGTGTTAATGTTTACTTTGACTGTCTTATGATGGACGATTTCCATTTCCAAATTTTTATGTAGTTACCGGAAAATGAGACTGGATACTACTAATTTAGTAGATTAATTAACAGAACGCCATTGTGCGAGCAGGACACGCTACTTTCTTACTGTCAACAAACCTATTGCATTTTCCATATGTGTCTACATAACTTCAAAAAACGCTACGTGATTCTTTCTCACCAATAAAAAGAAACTGACATCGTCGTTTCTTTTTGACAGCAAGAACATAACTTACCTTCAATATTTATATTCCTTTCATCAGCTCGTGACGGTTTGACAGGGCGTGTCATATGACGATTTTTAATTGGGCCCCTTAATCTTGATCGAAGCTTGGCAAGCAATAAAGCAGCGCACGAGCACGTCACAGTTACAACACGTTCGGGACCTCTCGGCCTCTTTCGGCCGAATTCGTGTCAATCTTCATCAAACCATACGCATTCGATTGGATTCATTGAAACGCTGTGAATTGTGATGTTGTTATACTAATAAGGAGCATTTATTTTTGTAGGTAATATGGGCGTAGTTTTAAGGCTTCAATTGTTCTACCGTGAAGTTTTGTTTTATTAGAGTCGTGTCACGTTGTCGCATCTCGTCTGTTTTTCTCGGAGCCTTAGTGCTGAAACTCGACAAGCGCACAGCACAGCGATTTACAGTTAAGAGCGTTTATTCTGAAAGTGGGCAACGTCGCAATAAGATGTCAAATAAGTATTTCGATGTTTTGATTAATTTGGTAATATTAATGTATGGAAATATGAAATGTGGCTAACTAACGAACCAGAATATTAATAAATATCATTCATTCATTCAATGAATTGCAATTATAACACTGAATTTGATGTTATAACCGTTTTAGGTGTGAAAAAGGCATTTGGAAAGTTTCCAAATACTTTTTTTACATCTAAGACTAAATATTCGGAGTAACGATATTAATTATTGCATTTCATAATCAATATTCTTCTTTTATGAAAATCGTTGGAGCCGTTTCCGAGATTCAGATTATTTTATTTATATACATAACATAACATAACATCACGCCTTGTTTCCCCGAAGGGTTGGGCAGAGGTGTCCCTGTAGCAGGTACACCCACATTTCGCCAGTTATGTTTAAGTCCCATGTAATAGGGGGCGAGCCTATTGCCATCAACCGGGCACAAATCCAGACTCCGAGTTGCTACTGAGAAATTTCAGATAGAAAAACCCAATAACACTTTGCCCGACTCGGGAATCGAACCCAGGACCTCATGCTCAGCAGTAGCGCTTGCGACCACTAGACCAACGAGGCAGATTTATATACATATATACAAGAATTGCTCATCATCATCATCAGCCTATAATAATGTTCCCACTGCTGGGACACGGGCCTCCTCTCTGTGAGAGGGAGTGGGCCGTAATCCGCCACGCGGGCGCAGTGCGGGTTGGTAAATGTCACATGTCTTCGAATTTTCGGTTCTAGGACATGCCGGTTTCCTCACGATGTTTTCCTTCACCGTTTTGCGAGCAGTGGTGATGAAATAATTTACACAAAGTAAAGCGCCTGTCAGGGTTCGAACCTACGGCTTGTAAGTCGCGGCCGTTACCACTGGGCCACCACTGCTCTCTCTTGAATTGCTCGTTTAAAGGTATTAGATAGATAGATAAACGCTCTAAAGATTGATTCAGTTACATCTCGGTGGGCCGGTGATAAATTGGTAACTGTATTCCTTCTAGGTCTAATATCAGATAAACAAGCCAGACAGTTTGTTAGGAAATCTTCAGACTTTTCCATTTTTTTCTACTCAGTTTCTGCTTTCATTGATGAATTAAAACCTCGTGAATAATATCGTGTTTCCATAGTGGCTTTGAAATCATAACAGAGATTAATACTAATGGAGCTGCGGTTAACGGTCGGCTTTCACGATCACGACTAATCCATATCGTGTTCAATTGCGTGTGTTATTTGCTAATTTATAATTTAACACAAATAGTGATGGCAACGAATCCATATAATTTGTTGGTATTCGTCGCACGTGTCATTAACGGTTCATTACGATTCGCCGCCGGCTTAATTGGCTTACCGTTGCGTATCGTGCTTTGAATCAAAACCGTAATCAATTTCGGACCATCAAAGCGTTGTCAGACTGATATAATGGGCTTATCTCCAGAGGTACAAGTGTTCCTGTGTTCGTATAATGTTAAATTAATATTGATGACACATTATTAAACTACTAAGAAGCTAAGTAGCCAATCAGCGACTAGTAAGTAAATATAGATCAAACAGGCGACAGACGCATGATATTAGTTTTGCCTACTGAAGTAGTGCTTGAACATATTTTTCATAGAATTTGTTTTTGTTATATCTAATTATGTTTTGTTTATTTAATTAATATTAATTCAACAAAAAAAATCCATCGGAATTTAGAGCAGTGAAAAAGAGCACATAAGCTTTTACAAGCCCTTTTAAATATAGAGTGTCTTAAATTAATTAAAATGTGGTATCTACAAATTCGTTCGCTTGTGTTTCCCGCCTCTCCCTTTTAGGCGCTTAATTGTTTCGAACACACCGAATTATTTTGATTTATAGCTTTGTGATTGCTGCAACTCGATTATATAGGGCCTTTGTTGCTCTCTAAATTGAATGAAATGAAAAATAAATTAAGTCCAGTTGTGAAGTGGAGCGTTGAGGAAGAAAAGATTTGGAGCCATTGTGTTCCCTTCGGCGACAATGGGACGAATAAAGAACGATATAAAGATCGTGGGCAACTGCAAATAACCCCGCAAATTCGCAACATTAGCACTGTATGCTTATTGTTATATAAAAAACCTAATAAAAATAATGGACATTTGTGAGAGAGGGCACCTTGTTGGAAGGAGTTTCGTGCTGTGCGGGAAATTTTAAGAAAGTATATAGTAAGTAATAAATTGGTTTTTAGGGTTCCGTACCTCAAAAGGAAAAAAAGAGAACCCTTATAGGATCCCTCGTGTGTCTGTCTGTCCGTCTGTCACAGCCAATTTGCTCCGAATCTAATAGACCGATTAAGTTGAAATTTGGTACACATATGTATTTCTGTGGCCCAAACACGGACGTGTAACGTAAATAAATGAATTTTAAATTTGTATGAGGATCACCTTTGGGGGACAAATAATAAAATAAAATAAAAAGTTTTGCAAATTGTACCAAAACTGCTTGTTGCGAGAATTACAAATATTTTTTTAATAATTTTAAAATACATATTTTTAAAGATATTTTAGAAAGTAGATGAAAATTGACCATTACCTCCCTTATCTCAGAAACTACTGAGACTAAAATTTTGAAAAAAATACAGAGGATGGTTCTTTAATCATAGATTACAGGAAAACCTATAAGAAGTTTATGGTCTTAAAATAAAATGGTAAATCTCTCAATATTGTGCGTACAAACTTACATTTGCAGTTGAAATGTAAGGGAGAACATGTTATTCAACTATAATGTTAAGTTTGTATGTTGTTTAGTTGGAATAAATTCATTCCAACTACAGAACCCTTCATTGTGCGTAGTCCGACACGTGCTTGGCCAGTTTTTTGAATTAGTACCAATAAATCAAACATTAAGCCTATTGTTCAGTTCATTATTGAGATTATCATGTGCTATCCCATGTCCCATGTACTAGGTTAACCACTACTAGACTAACGAAAAGATTTACTCCGTACAAGTTGCAGGAATCAAGTGAATTACTACAGACTACGTGCTTCGAAATACCTGCTACAATACCTGCAGTGCGGAGTGTACGCTAGGAAAATCTATGTATCTAGACCTACGGGGTTCCAATTTCAATTTCCTATCTATAAATTGAAAACTTACTTCACGTCTTAACAAACATACCTATCAATATTTACGTCGTTTCCCGGTCATAATTGCAGATCACGTCATAATATTGAACGAGATACTAATAAACCGTTATTATGCTAATAATTTAGTAGCATCGTGTTGTAATGAAATGAAATGAAATGAAATGAAATGAAATGAAATGAAATGAAATTGTTTATTCTGTAAATAGGATATCGAAATCACTTTTACACGTCATATAAAAAAATATTAAAAATAAGCTAGATGAGTTCGGCGTTTCCTATCTGACTACTCTGAGAAGAAAGGCCGAAACAAACTCAGAGGTCGCAGTCTCTTTTAAAGTCCAGACATAATCTTGGTCAGGCCATATGAGGACCATGTAGATAAGTGTCTGAAAAGGTCTTTTGAGGAAAGAACCACACAGATTTGAGTGGACCTGTCCAGTCAGTGCAAGCATTTGTCAGTAATCGTGGAGCTCAACTCAGAACTTAAGGAGCTCAACTCGACGAACAATACCAAAGAAAGGACATTTGGGTAGGCCGCATAAACTACTCAAACTGCCAGACCATCACTAAAACTAGCAGAGAAATAAAAACAATATCCACATAGTCCTCACATTCACAATAGTTAAAATAATATAATACTTTACAAAGTAATCATGTCATTTTGAATATAATTTTCAACAATGTCAATGTGTTTATAAAACTGGTATATGTTGATTTTACATAATTAAAATGTCTAGTTTTATGATTTTTTCACAAGGCTTAGCAGAGCGAGCAGTTCAATCCCAAGCTTTTTTATCTTCTAAATAATCTGAAATTGTATAGTACCCTTTTTTACAAAGTTTGGTTTTAATACAGATTTTAAATCGTTTAATGGGTAAGTTTCGAATGTCAGTGGGGAGTTTGTTGTAAAAACGTATACATTGACCCATGAATGAGTTGCCTACTTTGTGGAGACGTGTGCGATGTACAGCAAGGTTGTGTTTATTCCTGGTACAACACAATGTAGGATCACGCGCGTCTTGGTATATTCCTGTAGCGTAGTTAATTCAGGCATAGGAGAGGTGAGGTGACATGAGTCACAGAAGTGACTCACCGGACTATCTCTGAGTAGTTCAAAATATTGGAACGGTCTGATATCGGGATGAGTCTCAGACTGCGTGAGTAAGCGTACACAAAGTTCTTATGTCGGCTTTTTATCGATCAATGAAACGTGTTCGAATTTTATGCGCTCCTGGTACATTGATTTCAGGAACTGTTTTATGAGATGCAATTTTCGACGTATTTAATCCGATTACCCCGTTTAGGTTAAAAAAGGAAAACATAAAAGTGGTCACATTATGCCTTATTAATAATATTGCGCGGTATTGTGCATATTTGCAGAGCTATTCAAATTGGTTTCACATGAAACGGAAACCAAAAAACAGCCATAATTTGCCGAGTTAATCGTGATCGGACAAATTGGCAGACCACTGCCAAAAGTTTCGAAAATAAACAGATTTCGTTAAATGTAAACATAAGTTATAGGTGTAGTGGTGTCTTTAAGCGATGTAGGTAAATATTGAGTAAGGTTCAAGTACCTAATAAACCTCATTTAAGTTATATAAACAAATATCATACAGGATGCGGTGTAAGTTTTGTCCGGTGAGTAAACGTTAGCTTAGTTCTCTACACATCATATATTTATTTATTAAAAACTCCCGCTACCATGCAGCAAACACCGAACTGTGCCGTTAATTAAAATAACAATAAATTAATTTAAATTTAATTATGTTCATATTATATGTAAGCACAAGCAATCATAGTTTTTAAATTATAAGAAGCATTTGAGAAGCTTTTACGAGAAAATCTTTCAAATCATCTTGGTTATAAAATAAGTGTTAAATTGTAATAGTCACCGCTTTTATAGTTCTTCTTACTGAGATTTAAGTGTGTGTTTATTATCTCTCAGACAGTTATTTTACACCTCTCTTTCTATCTCTATAACATTCGTTATTAATTTCATCCATCATCTGTTAAATTAGTAAAACATAAATAATTAAACGAACTAACTAATCGTCTAATACAGCTGAATCTGTTACTGTAATAAATTTATATTGCGCAATAAATCCGACGCAAGCGCATAGGTCCGTCATATGAAGAAAGAATCATTAAACGTGATAAACACAAATATACCGCACATAAACCCAGTTTCAGACAGATAGTTGCATCGCCTCAGTCGCGAGTACCGACGACGCTAATAAAGCTGAATTTATCATAAAAAGTTGCACGTTTAAGACAGAAACAGTCGTAAATAAGAAAATAAGACCACCTATTTATATTTGTGGCTCTAGTCAACGGAAACAATCTTGGTAGTTGGCGAATACTTTCTGTTAACTTTACCACATACTTTTTAGCAAGTTTGTACCGAAAGAAATAATAAAACCGTATACTTTCAGTCAGTTTGTGTTAGTGTAGTGTATAAATAGTGAATAAATAATAGTAACTTTACTGTGCTATACATTATAACACATGAACAAAGTGTTTTCATCAATTATCACTCCGCTCTGGGTGGAGCGGGAGGGCGTATCAGACTCTTACTGACTAAAACCCACCCGTGTTCCTTCAGTTGCCATGTTACTGGGGGCCACGATCTCCCTTTTGGTTTTATTCGCAACCCCGGCAGGCATCGGCCCTAGCGGACTCCGTCAATTCTGCTGACATCTCTTTGAGGCGCGTGTGGAACACAACGCGCCGTCGACCCGGGCCTGGCCCGTATCGGACGGCGAGGTACCCTTTACTCACCGTTCGCAAGCCCGCGCCTACGGTGGCCGGAAATCGGCTTGCGATTCCCGACGCCTAGGGCGTCTCCTCCTGCGGTGGTTAGGGGCGTGAGGGCGCGAATTTTGCCTCTCCCTCACGCGTTTCGCCTCCTCCTTTGCGAGCATTAATGCTTCGCAGAAGGAGGTGATGGCCTCCCATTTCCTCTCACTCCGTACCATGGCCCGAATCAGGGCCGGACGCGAGAGATCACCGCCGCCGATCGCCTCCACGAGGACACGGCGATGCTCCACCCAAGCCGGGCAGACCTCCACCGTGTGCTCCACCGTGTCCCGATCCACACAATGGTGACACCCGGGCGTTTCCTCCCGCCTTATCCTGAACAGGAACCTCCCGAAACAGCCGTGTCCGGTGAGGACCTGCGTCAGGCGGAAATTGAGGACGCCGTGCCGTGGCGTCTCTCTAGCCACTCCTCAAAGAGGGGTCTTATCGCCGCAATAGTAGCGTGCCCAGCGCTGGGTTGCGACAATCGCACTCTCCATGACGCCATGAGATCCTGCCGGAGCTCTGTCCGCTGTGCCGTGATTTCTCGCGGCTGCGGAGTTAAGCCCCGGCGTTTCGCCTCCTCGCGCCAATCACAGATGTGCGCGAGGACCTTTGCCTCCACATCCCATGGCGGTAATCCGGCAAGGAGGCTCAAGGAGACCGTACGGTATCCTCGGGCCAGCCGGATGGTCATGACCCTCTGAGCAGTGGGGGGCCCTGTCAACATCATTCGAGCGCCAAAAGGTCCTTGTACATTTCAACTTTATGACTTTTGTTTCGTGACCTTTCATCAAAAACATGTGAACAAAGTGTTTTCATCAATTATCAGACCCTAAGAAAGTGCTACGAAATTGTGTAAAAGTGCGAATTGACACTATTCTTAGTTATAACATAATCTATCTCATAAAATAATAAGTTAGAGTTAAATTGCTTATCAGCCTATTAGGCTAGATTGTAATCCATTACTAAGAACTTTAGTTTTTATTAAAACAGAAAAAAAAAAGTTTGTGTTCCTATTTTGTCAACCTATTACCTCGTGGTGAATGCTCAAGTTTTAATAGCAGTCTATTGGTTAAATGTTAATATTAACTAAGTATACGTTTCTTTTTATAAAATTATAATACCAATAAGTTTGTTTATATTACTCACGCCTAAAGATGTAAATATTTAATAGAAACTACATTAAAGAGTCTTCAAAAACTAAAAGTTTCAAAGTATCTTAGTCGCGGTATACTATCGTAGGGCGGACGAAGAAGTAGTTGGGCGAAGCGTTCATTGATGTGGGGCGGAGGCGGGCGTTAGTGGCGAGACCAAAACGTATGAAAATAGAGTCGAATGCACCGGCATTTCCGCGACCCACCTGCGAGTCAAACCCATGGGTTACTAAATAGGACGCAGATACACCATTCGATACTGCAGCAATGGCAATTATAGAATCTGAAACTCGATTTGGATCGATTCGATTCTGTTTGAAAATGATATTTCCCAGCTCCATCGTTCATTGCATTGGCATTTCCGCAGCGTACCTGTAATTTTATCGTCAGTTCAACGTATGAAAATTAGAACGCATAAACAAATGAATCTCCATATTTATTTAAGCACGGCTTTTGTTTATTGTATGACTGCAGAGGTATCTGAAATGCAGTTATTTCGCAATCTGCAATTAAATGTATTTCTAAATGAGCGTTTATGGCCGTGGTTTTACCTAATACAGAAAACATCCCAATTTAAAGCATCAATAAAAATCTATCGATTGATCTAAAAGTTACCGGTTTGCATATTTATAAAGACCACACGCCCACATAAAATAAAATAAAATTTAGATCGATTCATTAGAAGTCAAGAAGGTGGCGATCAAATAAAACCAAAAAAGAGTGAAGTGTTACAAAATTTATGATAATACGGAGTCTTTATTCATCGATTTTTTTTTTCTGTAGCCCGAATAGGATAAGTCACGCTTCCCTTTATCCTGTACACAAAAGATCTAAATACGTTGGTAGGTCAAGTGTCGGTTTCCCGGACATGAGACCTCACGCTCCGACAACAAAGGTAACCTTTTTTTACCTGAATTTAATTTTGGTGACAGGTCGAGGGTGCTGGGACCAGTGTCACGGAAAGGTGCGCAAGAGAATAATAGTCAATCGGAGCATTTGATACTGGTTACGTTTGTAATCTTGGTTCATTGTGTGTTTGGCCGTGAGACTTGCGAAATGTGATTGTATCTGATTGTAATGTCTAGACTGATTGGATGGATGCTTTCGTAGCTCGCTTGTATCTTCATTAATGATGAAGTGATTCATTAAAATTCATTTACTAAGGTGGTACTCTATCTTAACTAAAACTTCTTAACGTTAAATGTAGCCAGTATCTTATAATTTTGAAGTTGACCACGCATCACTTGAGCAACAGTTGAGCTTCGGCCAAGCTTTTGCCTTCATAAAATCGTCAACACCTCTAAATTATTCTGAGTATCAACAGATTTGTTTCTAATTTCCCTTTGTGTGACAACGGTGCGAGGTTTTAGGCTATTCTCACTGTCCCTCTCTAACGGTCGAGAGCTTTCGTATGTATCGCTTTCGGCTAAGCTGGGCCCGGCAACGCCGGTTTAGTCACATGCGCGCGCGCAACGAACACGCGCGTCGGAGCCACGCGCGTGCGCGATGTCACGAGACCGTTTTGCGCGAAGGGTTCCCTCGCAAACGGCTAATTCTGTCCAGTACTTCGCAGACAGTCTGTTACGCTCCTATGATTTTAGGACCAAGTGATTGTTTTATCCTTTATCTTGTGTTTGGATTTCTGGGAAACATTCAGTTTACTTGTTGATAAATAGTACCTAATTTCTAAATGAGGTTAGAAGGTATTGAAATTAGGACAGCTGGGCAAGTTCGCAACCATAATACGAGCCAAAGTTTCTCACCAGTTTCACGTACAGCTTTTAAGAAAGGTGTGCAGGCCTGTCCTTGGCCAAAGTTTACAAAGTTCAATTTCAGTACAAACATTCCGAATCGTCTCTCGTTTCGATAAATTGCAAATGTAGATTGTGAGTGCATTCAGAAAGATTTATTGCATGGTCGTGTTTAAGCTTTTTGCTTCAGCAAATGGATTTTATCAAGAACACTCACTGCATTAAGGATATATACCTACTAATGTACGTCTCGATATAGTGCTGTTCCCATTGATCGATTCATTCATATGTATCGGTTGCTATTGTTCGTCGAGTTTCAACAACACCAGCAAGTGGTTAATTAAGGGAGATTGTGTTTTATTTTTTACGATTGCATCACTTTCTGTACACGTTGGTAATGCAGAAGATATTGCAGCTGTTGCGACAGTTGTGCGTCAAATAATTTAGTTTAACGTTATCTAAGAGTAGTTTAAAGAACCTAAACATAATTAGTGTCGATCACGATCGGTTCACAGTTTAATACTTTAAAACAATTAAGTATTTTAATTGACGTTGGTTGTTGTGGTTTTTGATAATTAGCACAGAATAAACAGTTTTGCATAAATTTAAAATGAAAGTTATTTGTGGGTTGTTTTAACAATACAATTTAAAGTTGGTCACCAATAAACATGTCCAGTTAATTAATTTCAGTTAAATTTAATGCTCCCAAATCTAGTTTGGGAGCACTGAAAGTCACATTGCACAATGTGTGAAAATTGATCTATGGTATCAATTGAACTGGCTAACGAGCCCAATTAAGTACGTATCTAATGACAGTATAGCTTTTAATGCTTCTGAACAAGCGAATGAACATCAAAAACACATTAACCACGATGCAGATGAAATAATTGTGCGTATATTATCTATTATCTGCTTAACAATCAGCCGCTCCTTGTGTTCACTTAGCAGAACATAGGATAAGCATAATAAGCTATAGGTAATATTAGGCTATTCCCACTGCTGGGACACAGGCCTCTTCTCCGTGAGTGGGAGCCGTAATCGCGGGTCCAATGCGGGTTGATGAATGTCACATGTCTTCGATTTTTTGGTTCTGGAATATGCCGCTTTCTCGCGATGTTTTCCTTCATCGTTTAACTAGAGTTCTAGAGACAATCATCAAAGGTATATCTTTAGTTCTTTACCATACCGAAGCCGTCTTCAGTCCTTCGTTCATAGAAATTTGATAACTCTATGTTTGTTTGGTGTCGGGTGTACACCGAATAAACAGTAGTTCAACTTATATTTACCAGAAACGAAGCTATTTGTAGAACTGGATCGAATTTATGAGAGAGCGTACATAATGAGGTTTGATATGTTCTGTTTGGGGACTTTGATGCTCCAGATGTAAACGACATAGGTTTATTAGGTAAACGTTTTTATTTTACGGCTTTTAAGCGTCTGTTTGGAAAAGATCTTATCCTACCGTATCCGGTTTGACCATAACTGTGGGTAGTAAAACTTAAGACAATTCCTTTTTAGTTCTATCTAACCGTGTTTGGCTATAATCACACAATCCATGATGAATTTCTCAGTGGTAGCCCGGAGTCCGGATTTATGCCCGGTTGATGGCAATAGGCTCGCCTCTTATTACATGGGACTTAAAAACGTAACTGGTGAAATATGGGTGTACTAGAAGTACACTCCCGCTTAACCCTTCGGGGATTACAGGCGTGATTTTATGTACACACAATAGTAAGTTAATATAATTTTAATGTTACGTGATTCGCATTGATTGCCGCGCCTCTTTTGCTCTATGGATCTACGCCGACAATAGACGTTCCTATCATTACTTGTTTCCTTTACGACGATGTATAGCGAAATAATTAGCCACTATGCTCATTGATCCGAGATCTGTATGAGCAAAAACAGAAATAATTATTGATCCATCCGACGCAATGACCCGTATGTTTACTGACAACGAGAGTAATCGGTACTATTTATAAGATTCGACGAATTGTATGAAATCAAATGAATCGAGTTCATGATGCTTGAATACTTTTTTTGCGAATCATTTATATTTGGAACGCTTGTATTTGAAGCAGCTGGGATTGAGTGATTTATCACCTCGTGTTAAGTTTTCATTAAGGTTTTCAGGTCGGGGTTAGGAACACGGATAGGAATCGATGTTTTGGATTAAATACGGTACTTACATAATTTTATAAATATTGTAAGTTAACGAATCAGGCGTTTGTGGAAATCCATGACAGTAAAATGTTAAAAATATTTAGTTTTAATTCCGGAATTTAAACTAAGTATTTCATATAACAAGTAAAAAATGTGATATACGGTTATAGTATTACCTTAAGGTTCCACTAGTCGACGGTTCGAACTCGTTGGTGGCGTAGCTAATATGCATGCTATTTAGTAAAGTTATTTATTTATTGAGTTGTATTTATTTTGTACTTTTTTATCTAGTTTTTACTTATTTAGTGAAATAGACGATGATTTATAACGAAAACGAGCCCGTAAAATTTCATGAACAGACCTTTGGGCGTATAGATATTATAGAAAAACTACTGGATGTATCTACTCAAAATAAAATGATTTGAACTATTCAATAAAGTATCTATCCCTGTACGGTTTCTATTTTGCCATTTTCATACTATATAAGTTATTTATTTACGCCCAAAGATGAGTTAAAATTTATGTTGAAATATAGAAGTTTCGACGCTCATAACTTCCAAACCAATACGTTTTTCCCAATTCTGCTTCCATACAGGGCTAGAAAATTATAAGGAAAATTGATATAATTTTTAGTTTTGAACGTACACCGTCAAACAGACGAGTAATCACCATACTACGTTTGTATGGAAGAATGACCGACTAGTGTAACCTTAAAAAGTTTTTATTGCATTGATTTCTTGTTTAAACCAAACAGAGGTTTTTATCGTTTCGTCTGAAACTGCCTCCTCTTTGTAGGTTACAATAACAATTCTTGTCACGATGTAATTTTGCGGCATATTGTGCAACATTAGGTACCAAGAAAACGCATAAAAACGTATTCTCTGAAAATAGTCCGTAAAAATTTAATAAAAATAATATGAGACGTAGCCGGACGGATGCCCGGATGTTACAAAACGTAACGATTCCTAATGACTAGACAACTTCGAAAATAATTTTCTCGACTACAGTCGCTGTTGGAGTCGGTTCATGAAAACAAAAGCTATGACTCAAGCTTACGTTAGACGTCTATTACTACACCTACATGTATTTAAATTTACTTAAAGAGCACACCAATATTTTGGCGTACCATTAGTATGTATATAGGTCAACGATACTGATTTATCAGTGTTTCTGTTTACTTAAACACATAATTTTTGCAGAAGCTGATAAATATTTATAAAGCAATTCAAAATGATATCGTGTTCACACCTATTCTATATCGCACTTAGAACTTGTTTGGTGTGAAAACTGTATCAAAGTCAGCAAATCTTTGATGGCGCCGGCAGTCTATGTGTAATCTAATCCCGCATAGACAAACCTACGCATACTAGAAAATAGATACTACGGTGTTGCGAACGATGCCTTATTGTTTGTAAGCCGATATAAAGCCGAGTGCACACTTGATAGGTATCGTAACAAATCGAATGCACTCGCCCACGTCACAATGGGGCAGAGACCGCACATCTGTGGCCCAAATACGAGCAAGGCCGATACATCCTTTTATTAAATACCGGATCCAATAACGGAACGATCTAAGTTTGGAAGCGATGCCTTTCTGATATGTCGGGTCTATAAACAAGGTGACAAAGAACGACCTTTGACTTTGACTTGTGAACACGATTTTGCTATCAAATATCGATGTCTAACGTTTCATGGACGGGTGTTGCAAATCGCTGTTACATTCGCCTCTAAAACAAATATCAAAAACATAATACGTAAATAATTTCGCTCACACCATAAACCCTTTTACGGTGGTCTACAACTCTTTTAATGGACGTTTTCTCATATTGTTTGTTGCTGTAAATGTCCGTGTTTTATGATTATGTCACAAAAGTTCGTTGCTCCGGGGCGCACCTTCCGCACGGTTATAAATACGGCAGCGTGTGTCGAACTTTTGACAAGCGAGTAAATAAACACGCGGATGGGATGCGGTCCGGACGCAGCGAAGCTGGAACGACGCGCCGCCCGCCGTGTTGCCGTAACGCACCGCTTCAGGACCGGATTAGGACCAAAATGGCGGTAGAAAATGATAAAAAGTACCTTTAAAAGTTTTTGGGTATAGCTAGGTTTTTTTTGGAAAGTATATAGACTAATGAAAAGCGTTGTTCTTTCCTTGAAAATCAAAGGATTCGAATCTTACATTCTACTTCGCGCCTCGCTATGTCTGAATACGACCCTGTCCTTTTATGATCTTCACACGAGCTTACGCAAGTTTTAAACGATCTAAACGATACCATAATACATTGTAAAACATAAATACGAGATATTTATTAACGGTAAGAGACGGCGTCAGTGCTTCTTTATGTTTTAAACCCCTTTGTATCTCAGTTTACAGCTTTTGAGTGTTTACTGTACTTTATCAGTTTTTATGGCGAGTCTTTGTATTTTCCATTGGAGAAATCGTCATTCATCTCATTTATAGTTATTTTCTCTTTTGTCATAATTGTGTCCGTTGACACTCCTAATGATGACATAATATCATGCCTGTATACTCCGAAGGGTTAGGCTGAGGTGTACGTTAGCTAGCACACACATATTTCCTAGTGATGACTGGTTTATAATACAGTGCGAGTCTCTATAATGTGCACATATTGAAATGAAGGAATCTATGCTTAATTTTATCGATGGAAAAAATATTTGAAAAAATCTAAATATATTTTTATGGAATTTTTAAACAAAACCGTGTAACTTTTAAACTAAATGATCTATCGCGATGAAACAAACTCTATAATGATTGGAAGTAATTAAGCATTCTCATAAAATAAAAATTGTGAAAAAAAACTGCCCTCAATGAAAAAAACTGTTTTTTTTTTCATCAATTTTTATAATAATCGTAAAATTTATCAATAAGACGCCTTACGTAACTTTAAAAAAAATATTTAAAAGAATTTTTATTTATTTTTTCCGTCGATAAAATTAAGCATAGATTCCTTCATTTTGATATGTGCACATTATAAAGACTTTCACTGTACTTGTAAGAGAATTTGAAAGGGGTGTGAAAGATGAATTGTATCCTATTTTCCTCTTCCGTCGCTTTCCTTGTTATTTCGCGCTAATTACCTGCAGCTGTTGCCTACTACTATAGGTAATGACTTAATTAAGTAAGATAGACACTAAAGTGCCAGCTTACTTTTACAACGATACCTCTCTAAGTGCTGCTTCGATTCTCAATTTGCTGCTGCAGTTAAATTTAGAATAGCACTTTTTAAGTACTAGGTTGTTTAATCAATCCTATTTTGCACAAGCCCATTCCAAAATGGAGAGGGTAAGTGATTGCGTGACCTTTGCCGATATCACGTAGGCAGATAGAGCCGTGGGAGTACCAATCTCAGCCACACAAATTACCAAACACGAACAAACACCTAATTACGTTTTAATATCTTCAATTTGAGTTTAATGTTCCTTATTGTGGCTTTATTGCCCGCTGAGAATATCATATCAATATGTAAATTTATTGTAACTGTAATCATCGGTGCATTTCGTTTGCTTGAGATGCAAACGAAAAGGGGACATCAAATTGGTCTCATACCTTTTATTACTAATAATAAACATATGAATGTATCGATATTACGCCGTTGGCTCTTACAAAGTTATTTAAATCTTAGTTACAGATAATCTTCTTGTAGCATTTTGAATAATAGTTGTGTTTCCAACCTCGGGTTGTAAAGTGCATAAAGACAAAAGTAATACATAAATAAATATTAACTAGCCCACCCACTGAACGGTTCTGTCATTGTTTCAAGCATGTGCAGCACTGTATCATTTCAATATAATTGTTGAGAGGCGCCTACACTAGTCATGTTACCGAGTCGTGAGAAGGCTTCGCGGTAACATGTATTTAAGCTCGGGATGATCGACACTTCATTTGTCGATGTTTATCGGTTGTTAAATCGATAGTAGGTACGTCTCTACTCAGCTCGTACTGTTTGATATTAATTATCCGTTGCGATCAGTGTCGGTATATAAAAATAAATGTAGGATGCGCTAAGGTGACCGCGAATTTCACATTTTCTAAAGTTTTCTTTGAAATTTGCCGGTTAGGGTCAAGTTGTATCAATCAAAATATGATTCGTGACCATGTTTATTTACAGAATTATAATAATCGAAATCATCAATAGAACTCTCTAAGTAACCTCAAACCATCAAATGTCATGATTTCATGAAATAGTCATATAATGGAGCAATTTAAAGAGACAAGGAGTTGTGTTGATGATTATAATCTATACTGATCTATCTGATACTGACCAGCAAATTGCAAAAAACTAACGAAAATTTGAATGGGGATGTTACCTGGGTCAAAAAAAAAGAAATTCTATTAAGTTCACTAGTCAGATAATAAAAAAAATTATTAAACACATATTTTCTTCTTTATCACATTAATAAAAGTAAAAAAACTTAAACAAAACGCATTAAACTTGGGGAGTGGGGGCTACGTCACAAGTAAGTATAAAATCTACATACCTACTCGTGACTTCATGGTACATTTTAACTCAATGTATCGCCGTAATCTAATGATTACATAAAAAAATTAAAAATACGTGTCCAATATTTTTTAATAATCTACCAGACGGACAAAAAAAATGTTTAGTCATCATCCTATTTCGCGGCCTACCCTAGTGCTTCCCTTTAAATGAAGATTACCTTGTTGCTAGCTACCGAGAATTATAATCGTTTAGTGTGTCAATGGATTGCTATTTCGCAGTACAAGAGTCAACAGTACAAACAAGCTGGTCCAGTACTAGTGGGCAATGGGCCAACGAAGTATTACTAATCCTGTACCATTGTAATAGCCTGCGCCTGTTATTAGTGCAACGTAAAGTTAAAAGCATTTGGCTTCCACGCTGCAGTTTCGTACGATGTCGGTTAATCTACTTTTGATATAAATATGTCGGATCCGGTCATTAGTACGGACTGGCGACATCAAGAGTGATCTACCTACATCAAAAAAGGCGAGCTTCTACAGAGTCGTGATGTTTTAAGGCCACGGCTAGGAGGGCATTCAGCCTCTGGTCGCATTGGAGTCAAGACGTCGCGGAACTGTTCTCGATTCGTGGTGCTCAGTTTTTGTGTTAGTTGTAATTTGTGATCATTGTGTTAATTGGTGATTTTAATAAATGCCGTCGCACCCATTGTGTGTATAATTTAGCTAGTGTGATTCATTTGATAGTAAATTATAATGTGATTTGAACTGCAAACTGTTTTTCTATTGCGCATTAACCAACACTACCCACACTACGCCCATAGTAGTTAAAATATCGCTGATAGTAACGAGAGTCACATGCCCGTCTCCGACATATACTACAAATATATAATATATAATGCTATAAATTATAGCCTATGTTACTCAGTAATAATATAGCATGCTAGTGGTGAAAGAATTTTTTAAATCTGTTCAGTCGTTTTTGAGATTTTTCTTTACATTAAAAAAAATACAAATCTTTTCTCTTCATAATTTAAGTGTAGATATTATCACGCCTTGTTTCCCAAAAGGGTTGGGCAGAGGTGTACCTATAGTACACCCACATTTCGCCAGTTATGTTTAAGTCCCATGTAATAAGGGGCGAGCCTATTGCTATCAACCGGGCAAAAATCCAGACTCCGGGCTACTACTGAGAAATTCCAGATAGAAAAACCCAATAACACTTTCAACGACCTGGGAATCGAAACCAGTACCCTAATTACATAACTTATTTTCGTAAACGATTATGACTAATTTGTTTCATTTTGACAGTTCAACAACATTCATTGCGTTATTTACGTTGTTGAGCAGATTTTTTTTTCCCACTTATGAAGCAATGGATTAGCAATCTGTTTCAAATCGAAACAAATTGTGATTGATCGTGTATTACGCAATTAGGGTACAGGACTTCATGCTCAGCGGTAGCAAACTGGCCCAAAGAGGCAGTCCCTCAGTGAGCCTCTATTTAAACTCTGTTTTCGAATTTCGTAAGGGAGAAAATAAATAAGTTATGCGTTTGCACACCCGAGATGTGAAAATGTTTATTACAGTTAATATATTATGCATCATTAATGAGAATCGTTTTACTGCTTAACTCATCTCACACATTCTTGTTAGAAAGCTTACCTCATCTAACACATCTACATTCTGGTTATAATCCGCTGACGTAATACAGTGAGGAAAATAATTCAGCGGTTTCTCCGTTTATATGTTACTTCAGGCACGGATTACTCACAATTCCTGAACACGTCTAATTTCTTCAGCACAGCTTATTTGTGAACTAATAAATATTATACCGCTTTTGTTTACAAAGTTGGAAGATTTGTCGGCGTTAGTACATTTCCTAATTGTAAAATGTTCAACCTGATGGATTTTGAGTGGAATTAGTAAGACGTAGAATAATATTTTGGTTCTAAACAGTTGTATTTGAGTGTTTTTTTGCTCTGACCCAGTGTAGTCAGCGTAGCGACGTGCGTGGGCGCAGCGGCGCCGACCGTAGAGTAAATATTCTCAGAACTTTATCGCACAACCGCGTTGACGCATCCATTCATTCATGAGCTGTAGCTCACTATCTTCACTATACAACCGTGCCCAGTTTACACAAATACTAGGATTTTGACGTAGGTCTAAGAAAATTGGTTTGCATCTATCATTGTGTCACCGCATCTCTAGACTGAAATACACGAAAAGGAAAATACGGAGGGCTTAGTTAAAAAATCGGGACAAAATAGTTACGGACTATTTATATTTTGTTTTTGTAGTCATTTCCACAGACTGTTTCCCAGAAATCTAAACACAATTCAGGAATTCTCATCACAATTATATTTACAGTTTTGACAATTCAAAGTGTATAACGACTATAAAATGTGCCTCAAGTGGACCAAAGTTTTCCTCAATAAACTGTTTGTTGTCAAATTAGTGAAGGTTTGACACCATGATACCGACGTGCATTCGAGCCCCGCGATCTATCCAGGGCTCCACCGATGACGTCACGCGGCAGACAAGATCTATTGTACAGGTGACTCCATCTAGACTTAATTAACTAATGACTAGCAGACTAATTAGCTGGAAGCTAGTGTGTTCTAGCGTGTATTAACATTGATTTATGAGGTGGAACTAGATTTATGGGTGTAGAGATACTCGTAGGGTTCAGTGAATTCTCGAGGTGAGTCATTGTGTTATCACATCATGTTTTAATTGCATGTCAGAAAATTTGTACCTACTATCTGGGATAAATGGAAGTATCACCTATGCGGACAGTTTACCTCAATCTATTTTAATTTATAATAGCGATTCATTCTTTCTTTAGAAAATCAAGGGAATGATGAAACCCTTTGCCACAGAATGTATTTTGGGCCTTTGCTTAGCTGTTTCTTAACGTGCCCGCTAATTAAGATAGCGCTTTGCTCCACTTTGTAAATATTAAGTATGCGAAAATAACGTGAGAGCGTTAACGTTACGTTTTCCTCTCGCTAATTAAATAACAAAGCGCTGATTGTACTAACATAACAATACTTATTTATTGGCTAACTCCTTAGAAACTTCTCGGTCCTGACCTCGTTCCCTGACAGTGAAGGATGCCTTCAAAGCGTCATCGTTTTAAAGAAATTACTATCTGATAGGATTTTCAATGAAAAGTAGCGTCGTCGTCACGCGTGCTGATAAATAATTTCCCTTTGGTATAATCGAATGATCTAACAAGATTTTAAGAAAATTTGCGAATATTTATAGGTGTTATGTTTAACCTCATACTTTTCTTAAAAGTACTCGTAAAGGAATGTCTAATTCATAATCCTCATTAAACATTCCGTGTCGAAATACGCGACAGTGCGAATGGCGGTCATCCTTCTATTGTTTCTACAAACACAAATCTTTCAACAAATTCCAATTTCAAACACACACGATCTTTCAAACTAGACATTTTCATTCACTCGCAGTTCATTTGTTTCAAAGCTTCGAAATTTAAAAACAGCGGTGTTTACAAAAAATGATAACTTCAAAGCAGATCATAGTGCAGCGACGCACCTCGGTCGCACCCCGGCCGCGATATTAAAAGCCACGCGACCTCATTTTGCTTCCGTACTAAACGCTTTTAAGCTCACACATAACGCCTGTAACGAACCATCGATAGTTATGTCGATAAAAATGTTATGTGTCGCATTCATGGTAACAACCCTATGTATGTTAGGTTTCATGTTTACGTCAAGTCACTTGAAGATGGTTGTCAGTTCTAGAATACAGAAGGGAATTTATATATACGGTTTTAAAAAGAAATAACCTCAAAACTCTAACCTATGAATGACATCAGAATCCAATCAAGCCGCTTGCAATACAGCTCGTCAATTCAGACTTGCTGAGACATTTTTATATCCTGCTTTTAGTTCACCGATCTCGTGATATTTTACAGTTATACGGATCTATTATTGCGAGAATATTTTATTATCACTCGGCGATCAAATCCAGCCTTAGTGTGAGTAGGTATCTACCACAATTCACAAGTAAGTAATATTCAAATCTTACACACGGCTGTGAACTTTTAACCCTAAAATTATTTCAGCCCAGGACACCAAATGGGAGCTTTGTAGCGATAACAATGTAGGTACCCTAAAGTGCACCTTTCTATTTCCTTACGTGGTGAGTGCTGAGAGTTACATTTCTGCTCAGCCCGTTAAGGATAAGGTATTGATAATGCAGTAAGTGCAAACAGCAAGGTGTTATTTCATCATAAACAATACTCTTACTGTCCCGGAAGGCTGATATAGAGATGCAAAATTCACTGCAACCATCCCGGGATCCGGGATCCCAGTCATATCACAAACACTAGAGTTCCCAGACGGAAAAACCCGGAGACAGTTTGTTTGATCTAGGAGTCATGCTCAAGATAACTATCGGATGTTAAACTTTTTGTTCCAACAAGAATGATTCATAATAATGAAAGTCTTACTGTATCATGCACAGGGATGTTGTATCGCTTACTACACTAATTGAGTAGGTAAGACAAATTAAACTCATTTATCTTATGCGTTAAGATTTATGTGAAAATTATCATAACTGTTGAGTTCGTGTTAAAGACACCGTGAGACGTGTTAAAAATAGGAAATCATCAGATTTTTTATACACAGCACATTATTCATTCGAATTAAAATTATATTTGTGAACAGACAGATCTATCTTTATTTAAAAATCTGTATAGAGCTCGTTGAATCAACATGACATTTAATTGACCCTTGAGTTCGGGTCAAAAATATGCAAACGGCTCCATACTCCATCATTAATTCTTAGCCTTCAATTAATTTGTATTGGCTCAATTGAGAGGTTATTTTGATTGTATGTAGGTATTAATTTCTCGGTAATATCAATTTCAATAAAACTTACTGACACGCCCGAAAGATGTTATAGTAATAAGTCATTGGTCACGCCTTATCAATTAAATTCTATATTTTTATGGCGTACTTTAATTTTATTTGTTAACTGCTTATTAATATTCTTGCGGAAAAAATACTGGAGAGCTATGTGATGAAGTAATTAACTATCAGAACGTAACGTCATAATTGGTGGTCGAAACTGACAAATTATGGGTGAATACCACGGATAATATCGACTATGGTGCATTCAAAAAGTATCTGATGGAAATGTAAACAAATGAATCAGAAAACGTACCTGTGGATGGCAATTTGCAGTGCAACTTTTAAATTGCTTTTAGGTAAACGCTTTGATTAGATTTGTTGAATTAACTAATTTTAAATCACCTTAAAAATGTTGACAATTGCATTAATTTTTACTTGTATTTTTGTGTACTACTAACAACCCTTACTAACGCTAGCTTTGTAGAAAATATGGACTGTATTGTACGTCTGGAATAAAGATATTAAATTAAAAAATAACCTCGATTTTCGTTACTGATTTTTAATTTTTGTTTAGTTTTTTTTTAATTTAATAATGTTATTCAAACAATAACCGTTGGTTTTTAAAATTTAAATATAATGTAGAAACATAAATACATATAGATTAATGTGTAACTATTTCTCATTAGGGATTGATTGCGGAAGAATGTAACCTTAACAGGCTTTGTTTACACTTGCGTCAGATACTTTTGGAACACACATTCATATACATTTATGAAATCAAGGCTGCAAAATGCCTCTATCTACCTATACACATATCGTCTGATAGCTCCTCTGTTTCTTCATATAATCTTTTCCTCGCATACATCCGCATTTCTCTACCATTCCGCTCGATATTACATCCTAGAGATGGTCAGAGCATGCCATAAGTAAAAGCAAAATGAGATATCACAGAATCGTGACCATAGTGAGTACGTTCGCATTATTACATACTTTCTAGATGCTATTGTCAATGATTGCATACTGTCATTAGAATAATAGCAATTCCATGAAATCAAACGTGAGTTCATGATATCAATGCCAAAACCATCAGCCTCAAGGAATGATTATATCTGTTCATCAAACAGTCTTTATTGACCGTAAATATTAAGTTTACGATAGCTCCCGACCAACGAACAAGGAAAACTGTAAAAAAAAAAACAATAAAACAACCAGCTACCAAAAAAAAAAACACTACAAAGTGAAAAATAACTTTAATCACAAAAATCAGGGGCAAAAAGTAAAAACACAAAATCGAGGACACCGATTTCCGAAATTAAAGTTATTTTTCCCTTTGTAGTGTTTTTTTTGGTAGTTGTTTTTTTGTATAGTATACATTTTTAGTTGTGGTACTTACCGTAAACAAATTCGTATACTTACCACTACTTGCTATGCAAGTAACTCCTCCTTTTTTGAAGTCGGTTAAAATTTTATTCAGCGTACAGGTTTTATGAAAACAATTGGCCCGGGGAAGGGAGAGCGCGGGGAATTCACGATACAAAATGAATGAGAACGAATTTGATTTGTTTATTTTGGTCCGGCTC
Source organism: Agrochola litura (assembly GCA_949152395.1). Lineage (NCBI taxonomy): Eukaryota > Metazoa > Arthropoda > Insecta > Lepidoptera > Noctuidae > Agrochola > Agrochola litura. The sequence goes on from OX424493.1 coordinate 16,517,587, forward strand.
CCGGTTTAGGGCCGGCCGGACTTACGAGCCAATTTGTGAGCGTAAATTACGTTTGTTCAACGCAAATAAAGTTTCACTGTGTATTATGATAGCTTGCACGAGTGAAAGGATTCATTACTGACGTCGAGCGTACATATTTAACACCAAATGTGTTCGTTTATTTTCTAGGATACTGCACCTGTTATGGAGAACTTTCTAGCTTCTCCCCATGACTTCGTCTGCGTGGACACAAGAATATAGCATTTATCGGGATAAAAAGCATTCTACGTGTTAATAAAATGTGTTTCATTTTGACAGTTCAACAACATTCATTGCGTTACTTACGTTGTTGAGCAGACAAATTTTTCAAACATATGAAGCAATGGATTAGCAATATCCTTCAAAATGATTCAGGTTATAATTGATCGTGTGCTACGCAATTAGGGTGCAGGTTATAATTTCACCCAAATCAGTTCAGTCGTTTTTGCGTGATTGAGTAACAAACAAACAAACATAACATCAAACGCGCGCGTTTATTTTCTAGGATACTGCAGCTGTTTTATAGAACTTCTATCGGCTTTCTACTGTCTTTTTAAAGTAGCAATAAAGGCTATAAATGAGCCGGTTCTCACTTAAAATAGAATTAGAAGTAAAGTTTTATTCGAGCTGAAGGCGAGCCCCAGCTGTTTGAGAGCTTTGAGCAATAAAGCGATATGAGAACAAGCGCCTTCGCCGCGTTGGACTGGACACTGGCGAGCTATTTAGGTAATAAAAGAGTGCACTAGTTCTAGTACATTGTTTAGTAGAGTTTACATTTTAAATCTCAAAATATAGAACACCTACCAACTTTGAAAACCTTTAGTGCACTACCGTAAACAGCGAATTTTCACACCAGAAATAAAAGTCATTTCCCAGCAATTATTTTTGCAAAAAAAAAAAACAGTGGGACTCCGGGAGTGCCGACAGAAGCGAAAACTTGAAAAAAAATCGGCACCGTGGTAATCATTGCGTTGATGTCTTTTACTCCGCGCACCGCGGTAATGAACGCGTTGATGTCTTTTATTCCACGGTGTCGGTAAATTCCGTCACAGTGTCGCGAAATCAATGGTTTAGTCCCATCCATCTCAAAAATGCCCAACGCGCCTAAACAAGTTTTTACTTCAAAATTTACTTAGTTTGATGTACAGAATGCACATATGACGGCTTCGTGAAGGATCGTTACACCCTGTTGTATACAGGTTGTAGTGTGTCAGGGAAATGTATTCTTAGCAGATTGGCACATGATTTAATTTGCCAAGATGAGGTATTTCATTTGACTGATAAAGTACTCGTAAGTCAGATGCTTTGAATATACCACATAACATAACATAACATCACGCCTTGTTTCCCCGAAGGGTTGGGCAGAGGTGTCCCTGTAGCAGGTACACCCACATTTCGCCAGTTATGTTTAAGTCCCATGTAATAGGGGGCGAGCCTATTGCCATCAACCGGGCACAAATCCAGACTCCGAGCTGCTACTGAGAAATTTCAGATAGAAAAACCCAATAACACTTTGCCCGACCCGGGAATCGAACCCAGGACCTCATGCTCAGCAGTAGCGCTTGCGACCACTAGTACTAAAGGACTATTATATAATAGTTGATAGTGAATTCAATGAATTTCGTGTACGTGACAATACAACATACCTCCCTATCTTGTAACTCTATCTCAGATCTCGCCTCATACAAATTTAATGACATTAACATCTCCCAGTAATAACTAAGCCCGTCTGTCGGTTCACCGCCCTATGTCAATGGAACAGAACTTGAACCCGCGACCTTACAAACAGTTAACACCATCGTCTGTCGCTCTATTAATTAATTGAGATTTATTTTATTTACTTTCATTCTTTAACTACACAGAAATAAGCTACAGATACAAAATAAACAATAATATCACTCGAATGCAAACACAAAATGTTTCTTAAGCCGGGTCTCCTGCACATGTTTTTTTCGAAACAATACACAAAAACATCGAAACAGAGAGGCGTGGCCATACACATTTGTGTGTGCAAACATGATGTTTGTGTGTTCCGAGCTGCATGGAAAACATTCTCCACGCGGGTGAAGAGGGGAAGGGTTGGTTTCATTTTCAACTGCCGCGCGCGTTTAATCTAAAAATATTGTAATACGCAGGAGACAGCTTGTGTATGAAAACAATGTATTTGTGTAAGGTTTTTTGTGTAATGTTTCGATAAAACACGCGCAGGAGAATCGGCTTTCGATATTTCCATGATTCCATGAACGTGTCGGTATCGCAAAGAAAACAAAGTCAAATGCCCGTTTTCACTAACACAAGGCAACACCCAAATAAAAGCGCGCTGTTCGATTTTTTACTTACGGCACCAAACATAGCGTTGAAAATCTAACAGCGCGTTTTTATTAAGGCATTAATTTAGGTGTCGCCTTGTGTAAGTAAAAACGGGCATACATATGACAGGAGCGGATACAAGTTATTCCCGATATAGCATCTACAAGGCGATAAACATGTCTGGACAGCTAGATTTATTACAATCGAAAGCTATTCGGGCCGATTTGAATAAACAGCCGTGTGATAAGGATTATTATAGGCCCGTCGTCCACGACGCTACTCGAACGTAACCAGTTAGCCCAGATACACGGGCGATTCTTTCCAGCGGCGATTTTTTTCGCGCACTGGATTTACAACGCCGCCGCATAGTGCCGAGAGTTGAAAAAAACATTGTGTTTTTTTTGATGCGCTGGGTTTCGCTTTGTTGGATTCTTTTAATGCTCGGCTCAATACGGATAGTAGAAAATCCAGTGCACGGTAATATCCCGCCGCGATATGTTTACGCCTGTGCGTACCTGGGCTTACAAACTCAAATCACCAATAATGAGTAACCAGAATGTCACAACACTAGTACTTCGATGGTGGTCCGTACATAACGCAACCAATCACAAACTATGATCCGGGATTATAACAAATATTATTTTTACAGAATTATAATCTTATGAATAATCAATAAAACTCTCTTAGTTAGAATTGACCTTAAGTGTCATGATTTCATGAAATAGTCTTTCAATAGACTTTAATTCTGTAAATACATATTTTTACGGTTGCTAATCATATTTTGATTAACATACAACCTGATCCTAACCCTCAAATTGTAAAAAAAGTAAGAAAATTTAAAATTCGCGGGCGCCTTTCCGCTTTCGCCTACTAAATTGCGTCGTATACGGACCTCCCGGACCTCCATTGAAATACTAGTACTGTGACATTCTGGTTACTGGATTTGAGTTTGGAACACGTTACTTTTGAGTAGCGTCGTGGACGATGGGCCGTATTATTGAGACGATGAACTGCACTTATCTGAGCACCTTCCAATATATCTTGTCATGATTATTCTATTAACGTGTACGATTAACAGATAAGATCGAGGAATATTGATTTATGATAATGGCTTTTTAGTACTGGGAGCTATCTGCTATCGGTACACAAGCGAGTTTTTATTGTACAAGGGCGGGTATTGTCACTTGGATGACTGTGTCAGGCTATGCTTGGTATGTTAAACGCACTTTGTATAAAACGCTCCGAGGTATGGCCAACATATAGACTTGCTTGTATACACGGCTACACATCAAGCTATACATTTCCAGTATAATCTGACCTCGCATTATACGGAAATCCTATACAATGCGAGATCAACATAAACTGGAAATGTATAGCTTGATGTGTAACCGTGTGTACCAGAAATTAAAAAAAACGAGCTAGCCTTACAGCAGTCGCATGATGTGTAACTTCTGACATCTCTCCTTGGAAATAAGCAACATTAAAGGGGCGGGGCCTCGTCAAGGTCGTTTCTGACGGCCAACTCTAGCATCAAATCAAATAGCGCGCGCTTCCCCGACTTCCAGTTACACACTTCCGTCCCTTTTCACGTAATCACTCGTGCAGATTTCAGGAAGGCAAGAGGAAAGATGTTACACATAAAAAAATGCATTAAACGCTAAACAAATTTGAAATTCGTTCTATTTCTGCTAATCGTTTGAAGATGTAGAACCATAAATTCGAAGATATATGACATCCACCAACCCGCACAGCGCATTGGGCCCGCGTGGTAAATTACGACACGGCCCGCTCCCTCTCACAGAGAGGAGGCCCGAGTCCCAGCAGTGGGGACGGTATAGGCTTAAGCTGAGTATACTTATGCTATGTTTGAAGATGACAGAAACAGAATGATGTTTTAAATATACGTTTAACATTAAATACAATTTTGCAACTTTGTAAACTTCATGTCAGTTGGGAAAATTCGCAAAGCAATAATGAGCCGGTTACACATTTTCGCATCAAGGCTTCGGAAGATAGAATTACGTGTGTAATCAAATTACCGTGGGATGTCGTTTGTAGTCGTCCGAAGTATAAATTCGCTGTTTCATTTTCCTCAAAATATTACATGTATCTTTTTTGTTCCCGATAAAGATCGATATCCTTGACACCGTATGACAGGGCTCGATTTCTCTGATTATTCCATTACGGACTCCAACGTGATGATGCAGATGCATCTTAAATTCTTATTAACAAATGCTTCGTGTTTAAATCTAATGGCCGTTTAAGATTTAAGTGCACATATATTTTCTAATTCGAGTTTTAATCGAGAAAGCATTAACAGTCATTATACAGACCTCCCTCGAAAACCATTAGAGAGTGAGATGAGTGCGAGGAACATCACACGTAGGTTTATTAGGTATTAGGTATTATCCAGTAGTTGAGGCCGCCGAGTGGCCCCGAGCCGGCGACGTCGCGGCGCGTCTGCGCCACTTGTCCCCATTCTCCTGCAAATTGACTCGAACATGACTAAATCCTTTTAAGAATTCATAGCGCCGAGCATAACACTCACTTATTAACTTATGTATGACCTCATGCCGTAAACTCGAGCACAATATAAAAGTTTTTTTTTCTGTAGATTCTGTACTTAGTTGCCTAAAGTCGACTTCCAGAAAATCTGTCGTTAAACTTTCTGTAAAATTGTCGACGGTGATTCAGTATTTACAGAGTATTGTATGAAGAATCTTTGTAATATTTATCTTGGTTCGAAAGTCTCGCAAAGTCCTCATAAACAGACGTCGTGTTCGAGTACCGTGTGTGAAATTGTCGTTAAAATTTTAGTAGCAATTTCGCATCTCATGGCCTGTAAAACGTTATCTAAGCGTCTTTGTTGGTCATCGTTTACCCGTTGTTTACCTGGTAATCCCTGCTGTAAAGTGTAAAGTCCATTTTATGATTGAATGCGTTTTATTTACCACTACATAAATCTTTTAAAGTATTTTTGTACCTCCATAATTACTGTTCTATGGTAGCTGTCTGATTTGAAAGGTACAAAAACATAATTTGATTACCTGTAATAATATGTGCAGCATAAAGGGTATGGAATCCCCAGGTTAGATTGACTGTTAGTAAATGTCAATCAATGTTATTAATATCGACAGTTTCCTGTTCATTATCCTCTCCACATGAACTTTGAGTTTAGTGTACCTAATTTAGATTTATATTATCCATAACATGCACTAACATAGTAAGACATACCATTGGATTAGAGATATAAGATCAAATCCAGGTAGTATATCACACCTAAAGGTAAAACTCTAGAATCCACATGCTGTGGGTACTCTTACAAAAATTCAGACCTAGGAATCTTATCAAGCTAGTCTTGAGACGAGGTTCTGCAAGATGAAGAACTTCCTTTGGAGACTTTTTTGGCATATATAAGGAAGTCTCAAATCAATACTGACGTCAATACCACCTTAATCTGACCCAAGTTCTCTTCACCATCACCTAACAATTCCCCTTTCTCCACAGATCTACACAGACTGGGCGAACCACTACCTGGAGCGGGCGCGCTCTAGGCGACGCGCGGGCGCATCGGGCGGCGGGTTGGCTCGCGACTGCGCAGACGGGCTGCTACTGGCTGATGTTCTGGAAGGAGTGACTGGCTTGAAGGTGCACCGCGCGCATCGCAAGCCGCGGAACCCGCAACAAATGGTAAGTAGTTGTGATGTTAATTCGATGCTAATTGATCTGAAGGTCCAACCGCATCAGCTAGGTCCTGCTGGGATGAGAAGCGTGCTCCATGTAATAGAATTTACTGTTCGATTTTAGTTGTTCTGGTTGAGCTGGAAGCCGAAGTCGAAAGTCAGAAACAAATGAGAATCGTAAAAAAACGGCTAACGCGCGTTGAAACAGCGACCGTGCGTATTAGCACATATTGACCCAGGATTTCCTCACAGTGGGAGCTAGTAATCTGAGGCCTTAGTGTGAGTTTCTTTTAACCATCTCGACTTTACGCATCGACTGGGAAGGGCCAATCAGTATTCCGAACGCGGTCGATGCGTAAAGTCGAGATGGTTAAAAGAAACTCACACTAGGGCCTCAGGTCGCTTAAATCGTGCCTGGGTGAGTTAATTGAATGGGTTTCCAATTGAATTTAGAGTAAGCGAGCTTACATTATCTTGGATTTGGTTTGCCTCGAATAGGGTTGAATAATCGCCAAATGAGACCTAACATTGAGACCTAAAGCCTATTTGAGAACTTAATGTATTGGGTCCGAGTCCGTTGTGGTTTACCTAAGCACAAGTTTCAAAAACACAAACTATGATGGAAATCTAGCATATTTTAGTTTAGAAAGTTAGGTATAAATATATTGAAACGCTAGTTTATGAATTTCAAGTTCAACATAGCCATTATTCTAAGCGGATTAAGCTTACAAAGTGGATGGCAAGTTCACACGCAAATTTTATGCAACAAGTGAACGCTCAACCTCGTTTTAAAAGCTACGGCTTAGGTAAATATTTTTAGGTTCACGGTCAAGAATATTACAGGAGTTTGATAATAGAATGAGTCTATTATGAGGTCAAGATCAGAAGAACAGCACTTGACACGCGATTTTCTTTTACCGCTATACTTATGTAAGTATGTCAAATAATTTTCACAAGAAATTAAATTGCATTACTGCCTCATTATATGGTCGCAAGCGCTAGTGCTAAGCATGAGGTGCTGGGTTCGATTCCCGGGTCGGGAAAGGGTTATTGGGATGTTCCATCTGGATTTCTCAGTAGCAGCCTGGAGTCTGGATTAGTGCCCGGTTGATGGCAATAGGGTGACCACCTATTACTTGGGACTTCAACATAACTGGTGAAATGTGGGTGGTACTATAAGTGTCCTCTGCCTAACCCTTTGGGGAATACAGGCGTCATGTTATGTTATATGTTATTGAATTACATAAGTATAAAAGTCTTCTATACGTTAATATGATGGTCAAATTATATGTGAGACAATGACGTCACGCCAATAACTTACAGAATCCTCAGTGGCGTCAGTCGTGATTAATTACTCGAGTAATCGAGCTATGGTGACTAGAGAATTTGCTTGGCACTGATTAATTTAGTGGCAACATCGGTTACATTCTTGTACATCTCTATTACTGATTGTTGCAGCAGTTGTAGGCTAATTCACTGTTCTTTAATGGGTTATGAAGTACCTAGGGGCCTTCTGAGGGGCTCGTGGCTCTAATTATAACAGCCCCGCGGGTCGATCGAAGATTAAGCTACGCTTGACGCGGTCGATTCGTGGATGGTTGACCATCCATTACATATATCGAGTCCCCTCCGTGCCTCGGAAAGCACGTTAAGCTGTTGTAGGTCCCGGCTGTCATTCGCAGATCTCTGACAGTCGTTACGGGCAGGGGGTATCGTGTTACCCAGTAATTAGGTTGTGGAGGTCAGATAGGCAGTCGCTCCATGTAAAACACTGGTCATCAGCTGCATCCGGTTAAACTGGAAGCCGACCCCAACATAGTTGGGAACAGGCTAGGCAGACTGACAAACTTAGAAATTACTTACTAGCTTCTGATAGTTGGAAATGGTGACTAGGCAGAAATTCTCACGTTTCGCATGAAAACGAAAGTTTCCAACTCACTGAATAGGGAATAGGTTTCATAGTGATTTATGTCCAAATAATTCTTACATCATAAATATTCAACTTAGCTCAACTCAAGGCATTTATCTCAATTAAACCATTTACAGGCACTTTTGAATTACCAAGGAGTCGGTCAATCAGGAATATAAAACTAGTTGCCTATTCCAAAGCGTAGTAGGTACCTATGCCGAAGACCGGGCAAGAAACTCCATGGACACCCTTTAAAATCTAATAAATTTTCAGATAATGTTAAAGAGCAGTGGTGGCCCAGTGGTAACGGCCGCGACTTACGTGTTGTAGGTCGTAGGTTCGAACCCAGACAGGCGCTTTACTTTGTGTAAATTATTTCATCACCACTGCTCTCAAAACGGTGAAGGAAAACATCGTGAGGAAACCGGCATGTACGCACTGGGTCCGCATGGTGGATTACGGCCCACTCCTTCTCAAAGAGAGGAGGCCTGTGTCCCAGCAGTGGGAACATTATAGGCTGATGATGAATGTGAAAGAGACTACAGAAGACATAATAAAATATTAATACGACGTTGTAGTCTATAAAGCGGCATTATTTTAACGATCCTCATATTAATTTTCCAATAAGCAATAAAATCAATCACGTTACGTCCAAACAAAACTTTCAAATATCCGCCGCATCTTGTTTATTATTATTCACGTACAAAAATGAAAGCGGCACAGGAATATTTGGTTTACCCGAAATAGCTATCGGTTCACAAATCATTCGGGCAGGTACACACGGTCGGTGCTCACTGCTGCGCGGACGCAAAGTGTCCGCACCATACACGGTGCGTAAATGTGATAGGTAGCACAGAAACCCGAATCCTGCTGCGTAAACGACGCCCAGTTTCCGGCGTGTGTGTGAAAGTGTACTTACGAATTTTAACTGCACGTGTGCATTGGCCTAATTTTACTGCTACGACTATTTGCGAATTCATGACACGATGTGGAGGATTATAGAAATCCTACATAGGGTTTAGGCAGCATTTTTATTAGATATAAAAGCTGAAACAACCTAAAAGTAATTGAAAGATTCCAAGTACCAAAACATATTATTAAAAATACCCTCATATGTTAGTTTAGTTCTGTCCCGCGTTTTATAACTTACCTACAACTGAAATTGATTCCACTGTTTTGCAGCAACAACATTCAGGTTTGCAGTATTTTTCAAATAACATTTAATAATATTGAAAAAACACGCAAATCAAAGAACGTGTTACATAAAACAGGCATTGTCAATAGAATTTGTATACAGTGAAACACGATAGGTTGTGGTGTAGAGGCCAAGTACTCGCGACCACATCCGCATCTACTCCAACTCGATAATATCAATTCCCGAGGGCAACAAGGACACACGCTAGGTTACAATTTTATAAAAGTATTCTGTCAATTGAAAAAAAAACGTGTGCGGTCGGGGGACCCCCGTCAGGAACGAAGTTCCTTCTCACGTATGATTTAAAACAAAAACAAAATTTTTGCAGCCGCCATCTTGGATTTAACTTTGCCCTCACTATCGACTTTAGCACCTTTGAAATCTATGAAAACGGATACCCATGATGAAAACATTTGAAAATTTTCACGGCCACCATCTTGGATTTTCATTTTGACCAAATTCACACTTTCTCTCTCTCTCCGGCAGTGCAGTGTACACGGGCCGATGTGTACAATTTTATCCTACGACACTGTAATCACTTTACTCTTTTCTTTTGTTTTTTTTCCGGCGTTCTCTCTTTCTTTCTCTTTAATTAGAAGAAGACAGTCGCAAGTTTTAATACTTTTTAGCATGATAATTTCTAAAAGTTTACAACGGGCTCCTTAAAAAAACCTATCGAAAAAGCTACTAGACACTACTACAAACAATTTTACTGAAAACTCTCGTATATGTCTAGTAAAACCATATAATCAAAACCATGTCACGTACCTACAAATGTTTCTCGTCCTCTTTTTTGAAGTCTAAACTTACTTAAACTCTTAGAAACGACTACTACAAAGTAAGTCACAATTTAATTGAAAACTTAAACTCGAAACTCATAGCATTTATTTCAATTAAACCAGTCACAGGCATTTTTGAATAGTTAAGGAGTAGGTCAGTCAAAAAGATGAAGTTGCCCATTCCAAGGCGTAGTAGGTTCCTATGGAGAAGAACGGGCAAGAGAGTATCTTGCCCGTGGACACTATTTTAAATCAAAATATTGGTTAGGAGTTCATCATTCAATCTTGAAATTATACATGAGAGAACGATGTAGAAAGACGTGCACGTTAAAAGCGTCCTGTACCCTAATAATTAGGGTACAGGACGCTTTTAACGTGCTTTTAAATTGTGATTGTGTTGCATTACGCAATTAGGGCCTAATTGCGTAATGCAACACAATCACAATTTGTTTCGATTTGAAACAGATTGCTAATCCATTGCTTCATAAGTTGGAAAAAAAAATCTGCTCGACAGCGTAAATAACGTAATGCATTCATTACGTTATTTACGCTGTCGAGCAGATTTTTTTTGTTGAACTGTCAAAATGAAACAAATTAGGCAAAATTGTTTACGAAAATAAGTTACGCAATTAGGGTACTAGCGTCCATAGTAAACAAATTAAAATTTGCTGTCGAGGTAAGAGATGACCCTTAGTTCGCTAAAGGGCAAATTCGCAAAACGGCAAATTCTCATTTGGGCAAATTCTTTTAATGACATAGCAAGAGATGACTAGGCCATTTGACTGAAAACTCTAAAACACATATAAAAACCTATGAAACACAAAAGTTTTTTTCTCTTTAGAAGTCTGAACTAACACAAGCACTTAATGATTTGCAACCATAACTGTGGAACCGTTGATTTTATAATAGGTCTAATATTAAGTACGCATTTGACCACTACCATAACACAGGTCTAAGAATAAGTCGTTAAGCTGGCCCTACGATAAGCTGACAGGTTGTTAAACATGCACTAACGAATCGATAAACGCTGCTATTGTGAGTTTCATGTAATTTAATTCTCGAGGAAAGAGTTCAACATTCATACATTTGTGAACTTTCTTCCCATTTGGTTTGCAAACAAGTAGGGAACCACCTTCGCATAAATCGCCATCGCCGCCATGGACAATGGATATACACCCTGTTTCAGAATTGTTGAAGTTGAGAACTGGTCAATCACTTCCATGAAGCCCGTGAATTTAAAAAAAATCTTACGTTTTTTGTAAAGAAATATACAATATCGCCCGTCGGCATGTGCCCGCCCACTTTTTTCTGAATATTCATGAACAATAATTATCGAAAAATAAAAAGGGTCGATCTTGACTTTTTTTTAAATCCTAACCTATGATTTTATGAACATGTGTTTTTTTTAAATAAACACTGTTTTTTTAGAAAAAAATGTTTTCTCCTCGGCTTTTTTTACATAGTCGACAAATTTTAACAAAAATGTTAGTTATGCTACTCAAAACATAAAAAATTTATTGACATGAAAAATATTAGAGACCCCTTTCTTAAAGTTATTTTTCAATAATTTTTCATGAATATTCAGAAAAACACGGGCGGGCACATGTCGATGGGCGACATTGTATAAGAATTTCCCGAGCATCACCTTAAGTAACGCCAAAGTAGTGTTTGACAAGTTCTTATCTTCAAATTCTCAAGTCAGAAACCGGGTGTTAGATATCTGCAATGCCTTAGAATTGACACATAAAACTAAAATGCCTCAGGTGTCTGTAATAATTACAAACAACAACATTTTCAGACAACTAACGTCATTTACAGGTAACAGGAAAACATTACAATCATTTACGAGTAATAAGTCCACATAAGGATTATAAGTCCTTGATTAGTATAGTCATCTATTTAAACGTGGATTTTGCTGAACGTATGTAACCGCATCTATTTTTGTATACAATACTTAGTAATATAAAACCACTGTGACTGTGAAATAATTTATGTATTTTGTCAAATTCATTATTCGTTGTTTCGTAGCGTGGATTGTAGACATTCGTAGACGTTGTAGAGAGGAAATTCGGTCAAATAACGTAAAAGTCGTATGATCATATTTTACTTAAAATATTCAACTAGTAGCCTATGCTGTCCCACTCCTGGGCAAAGGCCTCCCTCCACTCCTTCCACATTTCGCGAGCCCGCGTGTCCTCTTTCCAGTTTTGATGGAACTTATCCAGTTCGTCCCGCCATCTCCTACGTGGTCTGCCGCGACCCCGCCTCACTGTCTCAGGGCACCAGTTCTGTGCTATTTGGGCCCACAGTTTGTCCGGCATGCGACAGACATGTCCTGCCCAGTCCCATTTCAGTTGGGCAGCCTTTTAGGCGCGTCCACGCTCTCCCGCTCCACCCAGAGCGGGAGAAGTTATTTGATAATTTCCCACCTAAAAAAAAAAGGTATTTTTGTTTTGGAGCGCAGTATTGTGTTTCGAACACGATCCGTTAATTTAACGCCTAGTATACTGCGCTCCATTGCTCGTTGGCAGACCTTGAGTTTGGACTTCTAGATGTTAGTAAAAGACCAAGTAAAACTAGTAAAAGGCTACATTTTATTACAAAAGGAATGTTATTATGACTACGTGCAAAAATATGTTTCACATAAAATATTCCCAAACATGTAAAATTCACATCTGTTGCATGTTTAACCAATTTCCACACAACACAACACTAGGCTGTAAAAATAGCCTTATTATGAAACCTAATAAATAAATCCTAGAATAAACTTTATTTGGTCAGCCCAGCGTTCTTGGGCCTTTGTTTGCATTCATTAGATCGGAAGTAGAGCATTGTTTGAGCAAGTGTTGAAAGAAATAAACCAAGCGACTGCGACTAGGCAAGCGGTCGCCGCACGCGCCGGTTACGATTCTTAAGCCCCCTATAGATGGTACTATTTGTTGACCAACCAACAACCTGTCTACATTATACAAATTGTCTTGTATAATTGTAGGCTTGTTGGCCGACTTAATTATTAATATTCTCCAACGCTTTCGACTGGTTGGGACGAATAGCCAACTTCACCAGATAGCCAATTTGTTGTAGTGTCTAGGTATGGACAATCAACAGCTGCATTTGATTTTTTTTTTTCAAAACAGGAAATTATTGTGATTGCAGTTAGATTTTACGGAAAAATACTGAAGGTTGGACAATTGTGTTGGTACACACGGCTACACATCAAGCTAAACATTTCCAGTTTATGCTGATCTCGCATTGTATAGGAATTTCGTACAATGCGAGCTCAGTTAATACTGGAAAAGTATGCAGCTTGATGTGTAGCCGTGAGTACGTCTAAGCGGTAAGCGTCCATGGGTTGTAACCAACCTGTTGTACCAACACATTGTGACGTCTATAGGGCGCTTTATTGATTGTTATGTGCTGTTGAACTCTCAATTGTCCAGGAACATTCGCTATGAAATATTAGCACTATGTGAAACGAGATCCCGGGCAGCTATTAGAATATTAGAAAATAAAGAGCTTTTACACTGCGAGCTTTTATGACTTCGAGCTGTTAACGCGTGTACAGTCGATATACTTCGAACTCGTTTCAGTGCGTCAGCAAAAAAAGTAGTGGGAAAAAACTTAAAATATTACAAAAAAAAACAAATTAAAATCATTGTATCGGGATAAATTACAAACCTGTCAATAAAACCCACAAATAGATTTAAATTTTAAATCAAACACATTCACAACAAACAAAGGTCTCCTATCGTTTTTAGGGTTTTATTTCCTTTAAACACACCCTTTTAAGTAGTTAATGAGATGCTTAAGAGCCCTCCCAGGGTGCTTTCATCACCCGCTACAGTTAGCAAAAAAGTTAAATAGTTGGAATGTTCAGTTTTTTTGCGCAGTACTGATGATAGATCGTTAACGGAGATGACTGGTAACTGACAAACAAACCAATTGTTTGCTTGTCTAACACCATGTGATTTATTATGGGTTAACGGGTATAACACGTAGACAGGGACAGCACACATATCACATAGTTGAGTGTTATGAAATCAATCAATGGTTCACAGGGATATAGGTTAATATTGGAGCCTCAAGAGCTATATCTTTGTAATGAAATGTCGAATGAAAAGTGAATTTAAAGAATTACTATTGACAACATCACGTCTCTACTCTCCGGGGTATGCAGAAAGAAAAATTGTTTTATTTGTCACTAAAACACGTGCATACAAAAAAACTTTTTACAAAAAAAAAAAAACAACCGACTTCAAAAAAAAACACTACAAAGTGAAAAATAACTTTAATTTCGGAAGTCGGTGTCTTTGGTTTTGAATTTTCGTTCTTTGTCACCGACTTCCGAAATTAAAGTTATTTTTCACTTTGTAGTGTTTTTTTTTGAAGTCGATTGTTTTTTTTTTGTAAAAAGTTTTTATTTTTCACTTTTTAGTTGTGGTACCTACCCCACACAAATTCGAATACCACTACCTGCTATGTAAATAACAGTGACAAGAAGTTATCATATCATCTACATACTAAGTGGGAAAAAATACGTATAATTGAAGCTAACTCAAAAACTACCCAAGCAAAGTTAATAAAATTTATATGGGACCACCTCTGAAGTATGATCTACCAAACAAAAAAAGAATCATCAAAATCTATTCATAATTAGCGGAGTAATCGCGTAACAAACATACAAAAAAACACAGACGAATTGAGAACCTCCTCCTTTTGGAAGTCGGTTAAAAAAGACAAGAGTAATCAGAAAACTACAAAATAAAGAAGTACATCACGAGCATAAAACAGAATTAGTCGGCAGCTGCACGTCATGACTGTGACAAGAAGGCTTCCACTCAGCATGATGCTGTGCTATGGGGACCCACAGCACAGCGCTGATTTTCAGTGGTCACCTGAAAAAGAAGTACGGAAATCAAGTCAGGTTCAGTGATTTGAATAATAAATAGGTCGGTAACAAAATAAAATAAACAGTACTTAGAATTTAATACAACTATACGAATTATATGAATAAATATTATTAGTGACTTGCTAGTTGAAGTAACAATAAATAGAATACCTAATAATTAATAATACGTTGACTTTGTATTTATAAAAGTACCTGAACTCACTACATTATCTTTTGTTATGTTGTTATAGGTCAGATAAAATGACTTTGATAAGTATTAATCACTAGAAGTAATTAGAAGAGAATACTTTATATGTGTACACACGGCTACACATCAAGCTAAACATTTCCAGTATAAGCCGACCTCGCATTGTACGGAAAACCTATACAATGCGCGATCAGCATAAACTGGAAATGTACAGCTTGATGTGTAGCCGTTCTATCTAATAAAAATAGTTAATCTTGTTATCTCTTGTTTTGCAGAATAAGTTCGGAGACACAAACAGAGAATGTCTTCAGACTATGTTCTTGAAGGGAAAACCTTGATTAAAAGTAAATAATAGCAAAGACATAATAACTGCTAACGCTACTCTAATCTACTAATTTGAAATCATAATTATAAATTACAGAAAATCTTGTTTGACTAAAACTTAATTCTGATCTAGTTTATAATGAGATCCCTCGCGTTGATACAGAACTGGTATTGTTACAATCATGGACCGAGCTGCTGCGGGTGTTTCCTCTTACAAGCTTACAAGATTCACCGATACTGGTACTGTTACCTATTATTTTGTATCGAAAACATTGTATATAATAAAGCCATTTGTAAAAAGACCTACGGATTATTGTCTACCAGCAAAAGCAAATCAAATAACAATAAAAATTCACGGACCCCTTTGATTCTTGCGAATTTCTGATTGTCCTCTGCGTTCACATGAACATCTGTGACTGCAAAATGTAATCTTACATCTTTATTGAGCTTGACGCTAAGCCATATTTGCACAATCGTTTACCGGCCGTGACCTACCCGGACGCGGTTTCCAGATAATCATCTCATCTGATCTTCAGCATGACGATGCACAAGTGCGCCATTGTTCCAACCTTTAAACCGTTACGGTTATGGGACATTTTAAGGCCCATTTTCCTTAAATTAAGGTTATGAAGTTTACTCGCCAATTTCGCCTGCTAATTAGTCGGCTAAAAGGTTTCCCGCGCGTTTACCAGCTCGATCTCGCTGTCTTCGAAGTTCGACACATCTCGATACCCAGTGTTCCATGTTTGAGTCTCGAAGTCTCGACCATTCATTCGCGCGCGCGCTTTGCTCTGTGACGGGTGCGTCCAACGACTCGAACTTTGTACACTCTATGTACGACGACGTATCGATGTTTTTTACAATCGATTAATTTTTATTTTGACCGCTTACTTTTGAACTAGTGAAGTGATATCGTATCAGTGTTGTGAGATGATGATAAAGTGAACTGTGGTGAAACATTGACAAGTGATTTTTTTATTGAAATTTCTTAGTTTTTTACTTTTAGTGCTACGAAAGCAGGTCAGTCTTATTATTTTATGAAATTCTGATTGAAAGAACCGTTTAGCGATATAGACATGAGCTTAACGAGCTATGTCTACAAATTATACGTTTTGTTGTTCGTCTAGCTACTTAACATGTCTTTTGAATCTTCCGGCGTGTACCGGTTTCTTGAATAATCACCTGATTTTCTGATCGTACGATTTATAATATGACAATTTGTAGGTCGCGCTATACCTACTGATACGGTAATTATAAAATACATATAAAACCTACATGTTTAATTATATTTTAATTTGGAAGGTAAGTGTAAGTTAAGTGTTGTTAAGTGTGGGTTATTGGAAATTGTACCAGCCTTCAACTGTTTATTCTTCTAGATTAGTTGATTTACTATCAGAATTGATATCAACTCTTATTAATGTACTGTGACTTACCTAATTGAAAATCTTAACTCTATTTTCTTATCAAACTAGATCTCCTGGCACAGACTAATTTCATTTTACTAGCCATTGGGAGAATAATGTGAGTAAGTAGTTGAAATAAATCGATACTTTAGTTACGGTACTTTTTTGCTTCAGAAGCTATCCAATTGGAAAATTTAAATTAAAAATTGTTTCTAGTACACTAGCACCTAATGTATCTAGGTTTTAAATTCCTAATTACTTAGGTTCTATTCATTAGGGTTAAAATCGTTTTTTTACAATCAAAGCAGACCGTTAACCTCGGTTGACCTCTTTATATATGTACAGACTTAGGTGTAGCTTGTGTGGAGCTTTCGATGCAATTAATCAACTCTAGCGCAAATTCAAACTCTAAGGTAGGATAGTTGGCTTATTTTTCTTGAAATTAACGTCTGATATAAATGTAGCTGACCTTGTCAATTGTCATTTTGAGGACAATGAGGTGTTAGGAATTGAGGACAATAAACTAAAAAACGGTGTAAGGTCTACAGATAATATTATAAATATCTTTATCCCTACTTTTTCAGGGTAGAAGTTATAGTTTCAAAACTGCTGCTTGATAGAAATCAATGAATTCAATATTATCAGGGAGATGGTGTTATCACCGTCTCTCTCTTCTCATTTTCTTTCAGAAAATATTAACCTTCAACTTTACTTAATCTGCCTAGCCTTTGCCAATGTTGGGGTCGGCTTCCAGTCTAACCGAATGCAGCTGAATACTGCCTATCTGACCTCCACAACGCAGTAACTGGGTAATAGGTACGTTACCTCTTAATAAGACTGGTTGTCAGACTTTCGGGTTTCTGACGACTCGTAACGACTGTCAAAGATCCACGAATGACAGCCGGGACCAACGGCTTAACGTGCTTTCCGAGGCACGGAGGAGTCTCGGTATGTTAAGATGGTCACCCATCCACAGACCAACCCCGGTTAGCGTAGCTTAACTTGATGAATCGAACCGTGCGGCTGTTATTACTTAGCCACGAGCTCCTTCTACTCCACGAACCTATACAACTTAACTAAATAGAGTAAATGGCTTCGGCAATCTTCTAAGTCCACAACATCTCACTACAGGGTATACAATTATAGTGCTTGCTGTTTACCGAGTCTTTTTAACCGGCAAAGTGCCAATTCTTTATGCTGACATAAAGTATACGACGCTTAGGATAAGCCTTGTTGACCCAGTCTACCTGTCCTCGTAAGTCCGTATATCCATTGTACCTTTATTAACGCCACCAAATAGCTATTTAAAACTAAAAAACATCATCGCCGTAATTAATAACGCTGTGCGATTAATCTGTTATGCTCTCAGCAGTGTGCCAAGCAAGTTTGGAAGCTTCCTTGGATGTGTATCCTGTTATCCAAGTTATCGATAAAAACCTACCACCTTCATTTTGAATGTTGAGCTGTCAACTATTAGAAGGGAAAAGAAGGAAAGCATAAACTTTCCTAATTGCTGATAGGAATAACAAAACATCGTGTTCATTACAGCTCACAGAAAAAACAATAAAACTAAATAAATCACACTTGATTGTGCGTACAGCTGTAAAAATGATCGGATGCTCCCCCTACTAAGCGTGATGCGCGGGCGCCACTTCGCAGACCTCCTTGAACTGTCACACGAGCATTTAAGAGTGGCAGATTTAATGTCAGGGCCTGAACACATAGGGTAGGTTTTTTGTTCATAGTTTAAACAATAGAAAAGCGATAATTCTGTCTGTTACTCGTGACGGTAGTGGCAGCCTTGTTAATTCTTTGACAGCTGGTAAGCGTTTGAAATGGCACATCGATCACCCATGTTGAATTAAAGATTTTCATTTTATTTTCATACTAGCTTTCGCCCGCGGCTTCGTCCGCGTGGATGTCGGAAATTATGCCACGGGAACGTACTACCGAGATAAAAAGTATCCTATATTAACTTAAAGGATACTTTCCAGCTTATAAACTATCTATGTGTCAAACATCCAAATCCGTTCAGCCGTTTTTGCGTGATTGAGTAACAAACATCCAACACACGCAAACTTTTACATTTATAATATTATTAGTAGGATAGTCGGATTAATTTGTAGACCATACAAAAGCACTTTGGTTTTTATTTTGTGGAAATTTTGGGTTGACTGAAACTGCCTTATTAGTTGTCCCGAATATTCCCAGTTCACACGAACCCGATGGAAATTACAAAACTTTTCTTTATGGACCTAAAAAAACTCCTTAAATAATTATACTGCAGCATTATAATTATTAACCGACTTCCAAAGGGAGGAGGTTCTCAATTCGACTAAATGTTTTTTTTTTTGTATATTTGTTACGCGATTACTCCGCCAATTATGAATTGATTTTGATGATTCTTTTTTCGTTTGGTAGATCATACTTCAGAGGTGGTTCCATATAAATTTTATTAACTTTGCTTGTGTAGTTTTTGAGTTAGCTTCAATAGTACGTATTTTTTCCCACTTAGTATGTGGATGATATGATAACTTCCTGTCACTGTTATTTACATAGAAGGTAGTGGTATTCGAATTTGTGTGGGGTATGTACCACAACTAAAAAGAGAAAAAAATATATAAGAAAATAAAAACAACCGACTTAAAAAAAAAAACACTACAAAGTGAAAAATAACTTTAATTTCGGTGCTTTAGTCGGTGACAAAGAACGAAAATTCAAAACCAAAGATATATTTTTCACTTTGTAGAGTTTTTTTTTGAAGTTGTTTGTTTTTTTTTTGTAAAAAGATTTTTTGATCAGTTCAAGTCATATTCACAACATAATCAACCCGTAAAGTTCACTCAAAACTTGTAAACCTTTACACCTATTGCATCAGTTAAAAAAGTTTCAGTACGTAAGCGTGCACGTGTGAACCCCGCCTTGGGGTGCTAAGAAGCCATAACATATGTATTACATATTCATAATTGCCAAAACCAGACGCAAGTGGGGCACGCTGATTAATGCCAACGTTTTACGATACTTTTTTGTGCTCTGAGCTAGTAAAGTCACTGATCTGTAAACGACCGTTAAAGTTTATCAATTTGTTATTATTAATTTATTATGTATTTCGATCACTGAACCGTTGAACTGAGATTAAATTAAACGTAGGTACCTATGTGAAGTAGGTCTTAATTTTTTTTGCTAGTAAGCGAGTGTGTAACCACAATAATAAGTAAATATTTAGAGGAAAATATTTCATTCATTAATGCTCAAGGTCTGCGTTACTATTCATAGACAGTTTTAGACCTTGTAGAAATTCCCTATTTAAATTCTAGTACTTACTTACTTAGTAGGTTAAGTAAACCGATTTTCCTTATTTTTTATAGCTTAGTTAAAATAGAATAAACTGTAAACACCTCCATCACCTCTGCAAGGGTGAGTCAGCATCAAAAGTCAGTCTTACTCAACGCATTGCTCATACAATCTGGTTCTCTTGTCAGTTAATGTTTTTGCTGAACGCAATTAGAGGTCCACGGTTTCTGCGAACCTTACACACAACAATGTACCGAGCCGAATAATCTTTATTCTACGAATTCGCAGTCAGCGTACTACAAAAATAGATCAATTACTACTTGAATTATGTGCTTCCAAGTCGATTTATGAGTCATCAGCTGGCTTTAATAGTGTGATTTATATTATTAAATGCATGAATTATTTAATTACGTCTCATAATTCTAAACAGATAATATTTTATGAATGATAATGAGAACTTGAATGGCGTCTATCTAAAATCGTGTACTTTATTGGGGATATCGTGTTGTGTGGTACTTATGACGTCAAATGGAACAAACAGATTGCACCAAAAATATTGCTCTCTTCCTCTCCTCACATAGTGTGGGTTACTGAGTAAATATACCGACTGATTTTATGTAAATGGATTCTCATGGGTTTTCCACACGCCTAAAAAGCATATCCACGTTCGTCCCATTGTTTCTTTAAGGTCGTCACAAAACATTTCCAGCTGATAATTTATTAATCTGACACGATACGAATTGAAAATTATAGCCATAATAATAATACAGTAGACAAGAATCGATTCTTGTATCCTGTTTAAGTTATAATCTGACGGTCAAACTGCAATTGGGTTAGAGTTGTCGGGATTCTGGATGTTATCTCAAAACGAGCTAGTTGTCAATTCCTGAGAGCCTCTGGTGAGATCACATCGTCGGTGTCACGTCGCCGACACAATTGTCACGTCCGTCGAGAAATCCTATTCTACCCACAATAATTACGAAACACACAATATGGGACAATCTGAGTATCTTTTGTGGAAACTAAATTCTCATCTCTATTCTCATTTGATGATCTGAATCTGACACTATTTGATCGACGATTCTTTTGTAGTTTTGTTGGAAGATTATTAAAATCTTTGCAAGTAAAAATAAAAATTCAACAAGTCAACGAAGGTCTCTTTTTTATTATTTTCATATTTACATTAAATCGTGTGAGTTTTAAGACCATTAATATTAATTGATATAGCCGCATAAATTGTAAACCAATTACGATTTCGCAATGTCATAAAATAATAATCTGAAAAATGCGGGTACGCGTTCGGTCTGTCGGCGGCCGTTCACAAAAATAATAACGCGTAATTATTCTACATGATATTCGTCCTACAGCTGTCGAATAAAACAAAACGGTCGTTTCTATAAGCATGTGTTTAGTGTTAGTGAGTTAGTGTGCATGAGAAGATGTCTGCAGCATCTGCGAGTTTGACCCTGAACTTGAACAAGGTCGAGACGAAACATCGGAATCATGTCAATCACTAGCCATCGGCAGTCGGCTCATCATCTCAGTTATCGTACCAACGAATTCATGTTTGAACAAGCTCTTTGTTCTTAAGTAAAAAGTAAGCGGATGTACAGTCGATCAATTGTCTGAATACATTGTAGGTTCTCTTCCTAGTAGGTCGTTTGTATGTTAGCACCGCACTATGAGGTCTTTCTACACGTTCTTTACATGATTCTTCAATAAAACACAGATGTTCTTTAAAATAATAACGCCATTAACTTTATTTATTCGCAGAAATAAAACGAAGCATGACCTGCGGTTGAAGTAGGTATTTTAATATTTTACCATATTAGTGGGTAGGTAGTTAAAGTAAATTAATATTCCACAACTTTGCGACCTTTACACGTAACGTTTCTTAAGTTATTGGAGATTGTTATTACTTCGTGTTGAATAAAACACAAGTGCAATGTAATAAAATAAAAATAGAGGTTATTTCATATTACATTAGTTAATGTTTTAATAATAACTAGCGACCCGTCCCTGCTTTGCACGGTTTTTACGACTTGACGAAATTTTGAGATTTTTTATTTTATGTAAGTTTAATATTAACGCATTATACACATAAACCTTCGGGAATAAATTCTCTAAATGATGGTGGAAACAGCATCAAAGTACGTTGCGTAGTTTAGAAGAACAACGTGGTCACACAGACAGACACGAAAAGCGACTTTACTTTATAATATGTAAGTGCATAATATTGACACACTGACCTTAGCTGACCTTACTAATTAAGATGTAACAACAAATTCCTGATAGTTTAGTAAAGGATTCTTTGTTTAGAGGTTCACAGAGCACCTGTGTAATAATAATAAGCTATGTATAATTATTAACACACAAGTAGATAAATGGATTACATAAATCATTAGCTGCCTAGCCTAACCTTATCCCAACTATGTTGGGGTCGGCTTCCAGTCTAACCGGATGCAGCTGAATACCAATATTTTACATGAAGCGACAGCCTATGTGATCTCCACAACCCAGTTACTGGGTAACACGATACCCCTTGGTAAGTTTGGTTGTAAGACTTTCGGGGTTCTGACGACCCGTAACAACTGTCAAAGATCTACAAATGACAGCTGGGACCAACGGCTAAACGTGCTTTCCGAAGAACGTAGAGACCTTGGTATGTCACCCATCCACAGACCAACTGACTGGATTACATAAATAAATGACCTATAATTAAGGCGACAAAATAGACACTTCAAGGTGAAAATCATTATGAATAAAAATCACACGATACTTATAAATAATTATGTAATATTCTTTGCAAACTGGTTTGGTGACATTGGAAAATTTTAAAAAGTATTTATAGACAATAATGATT
The DNA here is from genome assembly GCA_949152395.1 of Agrochola litura. Taxonomy (NCBI): domain Eukaryota; kingdom Metazoa; phylum Arthropoda; class Insecta; order Lepidoptera; family Noctuidae; genus Agrochola; species Agrochola litura. The sequence continues at coordinate 16,540,461 of OX424493.1, forward strand.
TTTTTCTGTAGATAGTACCAAGGTTCATGATGATCTACCAAATTCGTTTGAGAAATAGTTTAGTCGAATCGTACAATTGCCCTTAAAATTTTCCAGTTGGGATCAATTTGAGGAAAATACATAACATCACGCCATGTTTCCCCAAAGGGTTAAGCAGAGATGTATCACATTTCGCCAGTAACGTCAAAGTCCCATCTCCCATATGTAGTAGGGAAAAGAGGAAAAGGTGCGGTAAAAAACTTTACACCAATAACTTCTAAAGCGATGTTTCTTTCAAAAAGGCACAAAACAAAAACAATTGAATGTAAGAAATGTAGGGCGGTTTAACCGTCACATACTTATTTAACTTTTGGTTGTTCTTACCTTTTATTTGTAAATTATTATCAAAGGAAATAGAGAGCAAAGTTCTTCTGAATTTTTCGAATCACAAACGAATTGTAGTAAGAATCACATTATTTTACATACCTATGTGGTTTGTAGAGTGCGAACCTGAAAGATGCTGAAATTTTAAAGTCGATAATTACAGTACAATGCCTTGGTTAATTAAAAATAAAATGATTCGGTTCCGAGAGTGTACTATTATTAATTTATTACTCGAGCAAGACATATTTTATTATGTGGCAGTCAGTAGTTTCATACATTTTTTTTTTTTGGTTTACAATGTATTCGGAGACTAAAATATAGATGTTTTTGCAACACAGTTAGTACATAAAATGATCCCATATTTCAATATCAAAACGGGTGCGATCGTAAACTGCATGCAAGAACGGATAGTGAAACTAGTGTGGCCTTTTATTGCATTCAATTCAATGCCTAGGACTTAGTGTTAGACCAAAATGGAGGTGAAACTTTAAGCCTAGGTTATAGTTCTGCGTTTCCTGTTAGAGCTCATATCGAATTACGTTTATGTAATGTACCTGCTGTTGCTGAATTGTATTGATTGTTATTTTATACAGGGTTACTGGTTATTGCTCACGATCTCATAAAAGAGTTATGGCTTATTGTTTGTAAAACTGAACCATTTCGGAGATACGAAATTATTCTTCTTAGAAAGAGATAGATAGGTCACTTCAAACATTTGGTAGAAATTAATTAACTTTTGCATCATCATCATCATCAACCTATAAATGTTCCCACTGCTAGGACACAGGCCTCCTCTCTGTGAGAGGGAGTGGGCTGTAAATCCACCACGCGAGCCCAGTGCGGGTTGGTAGATGTCTTCGAATTTTCGGTTCTAGGACATGCCGGTTTCCTCACGATGTTTCCTTCATCGTTTTGAGAGCAGTGGTGATGAAATAATTTACACAAAGTAAAGCGCCTGTCTGGGTTCGAACCTACGACCTACAACTCGTAAGTCGCGGCCGTTACCACTGGGCCACCGCTGCTTTTGCATAGGTACTTACAATAACATTGTACCTATGGGGTTTTTCCATAGAGCATAACGTGTCCTATTAACCCTTTCATGGGATCCAGTAACCCTGTACAAAGCGGGCTCTTCTTTCACTTGTTTGAATTCAAGGAAGCATCGAGTTTTTCATTAGGAGGTTAATTGTGGTGAGTGACACTATAGTTTCTCTTATAAGTACTTGGCAGTTTATTCGTTTCCAAGCTGTATATTTTAAAGTATTAACTCTTCGTTGTTAGAATCCAACATAATGAATCGGAATGTGAAACCAACAATAGCGCGCAGCTACTTAAAATATTGAATAACTAAACATGTCAAAATTGTTCTACAAACTTATGAAAAATGCCCATACATTTCTCACGGAGTCACGGCACTTCAATGGGGCAACATTGTTGAGTGTTCAAAACAAAACAAGTCGCCCGTTCGATTTGTTCCGGCCGTCGGATCCGACGCACCTCGCTCCAAATGGAAGTGGGCTAATTTGTTATATACGACAGATTTATGAGTGCTGAGGTTGTAAGGTACTACAACGCTGTAAGTACGCACAAGCGAGAATACGCGGGGAAAGCAGTTAATGGGTGAGACTTGGGCACTTGGGCAGCCACCTCGCATACGTATGGTTAGTTACATAGACATAATTTACTATTTAGATGAGGTCGAGCGCGTAACTGTCGAAGTGTAGCGAGTGGCCAAGACATTATAATAGCTTTAGGTAGTTGTATTGTGCAGGGTCCTACATTTTCAAAATTGGCTTGGAAATGTAACACCCTGCCCAATGCACGAATGCAGGATAAGTAATTTTTTCAAATACCAAGAAACAGACATGTAAATCGAAACCAAAAAAGCGTTTTCAGTTTCAGTTATTTTGGTTACGAATTCGTCAATTTCCAGTGCTGGCACACAGATACCTCTGTTTGTCTCTGATTGTTTGTTGTAAGTAATTCCATCTTCTACTTAGGGTGCCACATAGGATGTTTGGGACTTTTCCCAAGATTAGCTGTAATCGCACGGAAGTCATATAATGTCCTTCGTCTTCAACAAAGTTTCTAAGAAACTCGCGAATTTCAATCATTTCATAGTAAGCTCGTTCGGACATGCTTTACTTTTGATGTCAAGCTGTTTGAGGAAAAGCTTTGAAGTGGACGCTCCTGTCTTTATTCTAATCTTAAGAAACTTTGCAATCGTAAAAATATCATTAACGGTACATAATGGTAACGGTTTCTTGAAAACACGAGGAGGAAAATATTCTAAGACTCTCCTTAGTTGGTAATGATATAGTATTACAATGACTAGTACATAATTTGGTTCCTTCACCTTTGCTCATTACTCTGGATATGCGATGCGTCAGTATTTTTTAAGTACTATCGAGAACTATAAATATTTAACGAGAGCAAGAAAAATTAATTAACGGTCACCAAAATGAGCGTAATTCTGACAGTAATTGTTCGCGTAGGTACATCTAAAATATCTATTACGTACAAATACTACAAATAGTAACAAAATTCAAACAATTCATTGTCCTGCGAACATTTTCAGCGCCAAATATCATGATTTTGAAACTGCGCATTTTTATTGATATTTAGTCATTGATCACTAATAGTGATCGATGTATTTAGTTCAAAATGTTTAAATAAAAGTACTTTCGATCTTCTCCGGAGAGTGACAAAAAAATCCAACAACACCGCTGAATTGAAATCAATAAACCCGTGCCATCCATTACCTCGCGTGTTCAAGTGTCAAATGCGTGCTAAATTGCTAATCAACGATCCTCAATATTTACCCGGTCAACTGTCAGCTTCCGAACATGTTGGAAACTGGGCCACGTCGGGCCATGACGGGCATTGACAGGTGGTTCACCTACAGGCTACAACATGTCTTGTCGCGTGACCGCGTGTCGTGACGGCTCTAAATTGTTATCTACGCACTTTTAGGAGCCCCACTGCTTATCATGATTTATAGTACCCCTTAATAGCTTGTCTGATTCTTTATGAGTTGTAGTTGACAAATCGTTGGCAGTATTGACGTCGTGATAATATATAATAGGTTTTTTACCTACTTTGAGTATAGTTATCTAGCATTATGTAGGTTTTAATTGGCATTCGTTTGAGGAAACTTCGAGCTACCTGTGTAAAGGCTAAGAAGTGAACTTGAAAAACTGGCACAAAAAATATAAATAAACAGCAACAACTCCAAGTAACATAAAAAGGAGAAACACGTCTTTACTTTTTGGTACCATCTTCATTTTAAAGCAATTTACATTTATTGCTTACTCACCTTTAAAAACGAGATTTGCATTATTGTCATTGGTGGAAGGTGCGAACGGTTGCGTGTACGCAGATAAGGTGCGTTCCAGTTGTCGCGCAGCGCAGGACAAGGCCTCGACACACATGCGCTTGCGACGCGACGCGACGGTGTTGCCAGAATGCACCTAGTTTTGGCAATGTATAATTTGAATATGTCAAAATTCGTAGATTAAAATTATGCAGTTTCAAAAAATCAAAATCAAAATCAAAATCATTTATTTGCCTGAATAAGGTACAGAAGGTTGGTAAAATGTACAAAATTGTTCTCTTATTCTGCCTTTAATTTCGGCGTGCAAATATAAAATAAGTTACATTTTATTTAAATTTATTATTGATCATAATCATGCAGTCAAAAACAGATAATCCCATTAAAATTGTATTAAGTATTGAATTAAATAAATGTCAACATAATGAAAAAATTAATAAAAATAACAAGTAATAATAAAATAAAATGTTAATCATAAATGTCAATAATAATCATGTCAATAATGGGAGAGATTCGCCACACAATAACAATAATAACAATTTAGAAAGACCGTGCAATTTACAAAACTTACAATTTATAATCTAAAAACTCATGTACACTATAAAAGCATTTTTCAATTAAAAACCTCGTCAAATTACTTTTAAATCTAGAAAATGGTAGCGTTTTAATGGAATTTGGTATTTTATTATACAATTTTATGCACATAATATAGCTGTTTTTACCTGTAAATGTGAGATTCGTCCTCGGTTGAAATAACTTATTAGTATACATAGATCGTGGGGCATAGTAGCTTGTCGCTTGCTGAAAAAGTCTGTTATGTTTGAAAACAAATATACAGGATTCTAATATATAAATACATGGCAGAGTTAGTATTTTATATTTCCTAAAGAATGGACGACATGACTCTATTTGCTTCAACCCAAATATAGCTCTTAGACACTTTTTTTGCATTACGAATGCTTGATCGATCTCCACACAACGACCCCACAGGATAATACCATACCTTAGAGTAGAGGTTATATAGCCATGGAAAGCCGTTATTGCGGCATTTCTAGATACCTCGCAGCTAATACGCCTCAAAGGGTATATAAAATTATTTATTTTAACACAAGGTAAACTACGAAACTGAAAATTTCAAGAGGAACCTACAATTTCGTATTCTTACAGTTTTCAGCTATTCTGGTGCAGGTAGCCCTCTTGGTTCAAATCTCTTCATCGTTTCATATCAGTTGATTTTTATCTGCTAGGTATTCACAATTTAAACTAAAATTTTCGTAACTTTTCCTGGATCTTGAAGCTATGGATGATTCTCATAACATCTTATCAGTCGGCTCGCAGCTATCCTCCTGATTAAAACGACGATTACACATTTTGATATCAAACTGGCAGCACTATCATCAGGTCTACGATGACCTACCACCGCATAACGGGAAGTAGTTGACTTTCAGTGTTTATTTGCTTTTAAAATCACCGACGACCACAAAAGTAATGAGCTATTTGCATACCGCCAAGTACTGTTTACCTAACTGTATAGCCATTAGGTATTACTTATAGAGAAGCTATTAGAGACCTAGTATTTGGAACTGTATACCTAATGTATTAAAACAACGATAGCCGGCTTTTAATATTTTTGTACTGAAGATCACGTCTAAACGCGTAGTATTAATGATTTGGAAAAAATATATGTTAAATTAGAGCATTTTCTTAATACAACTTTTCAGTTGCAGTTTTCTTTTCTTTTCTTAAAACAATATTGTACGCACAAGATCTCGAAGGAACAATAATATGAAAAGTTATGGTCCAAGAGGTAGACGTTTTTTAGTTCCAAGTATTTTTAATAACCTTCCAGTCGATATAGACAGTTCTATCACAAAAACTTCTTTTAAAAAGAAAATACATAAGTATTTATTAAATGAGTTTTGTCAAAGCCTAAACGTAGTGAATATATTTTGAAAAAACCAAAATATGTGCTAAAAAGGAGCTACATCTGCCAACAAACTGCTGTGCAGTTTGGCAGAGGTAATTTACTAGGTAATACAAGTATTGTTGTGAATAAACACTTTTCATTTTTTTTTTTTTCATTAATAACTTAAAATAGGAATATTTTAGATTTTGTTTATATTATCTACATAGTGAAATTTATTTGTAAAGTAATGTCTAACGCGGAAAAAAATTGAGAATGACGCTGGATTATTTATTTATTGCTAAAGCTGCCTTTCGATCGGATCTACGCGTGAATTATCCAAAATTCCAAATAAAGACACAACATATAGGTTTATTTAGCACGGTGTACCATTCTATAGAAAGAAATAAACACAAACCATACGGAAGACCTTTGTTTAGATTATTCTTATGATCGTGATTGACATTGATCATCAATCATTGTTTATCTAGCAAATCTGCTGTACATTTATAAAGCCTTGAGAACGAATGCTAATAAAAATAGACCAATAGAACTGTTAGTTCTAGAACTGAAATATTTAAATTAAAGATGTCTTCCATCCCACGGAGGTGGTGGGTGAAAATGGAAGGAAATAAGTGTTTATTTTGATGATTGTAGGCGATGGGCTTGCAGATAGACAAAATAATTTGAATGTAATCATGTAAATCTAAAAATTGCATAAATAAGTACACACATACATTCAAGCTTGTAAGCGTGCACTGCCCGTATACTGTCTGTCTGTCAGTTACCGCGTAAATCCCTCGATGCTTTTCCAATTTTTCAAATTATTTTTATCATGACTGTGGAATGGCTTTTTAATCACACTTACATGAATATTTCTTTATTACCCAGTCACATTAAGTCACATGATTAGACTGAAAGATAAAAGACAACAAAACCACATAATCACAATAAAGAAACGCAACGCAATTTGTGGTTTCAAACGTTGTAGCCGAACTATACCACGCGTGTAGTTCTATTTTAGCTTCTTTTTTTAAGAATAAGTAACCTATATTCGGATTTAGGTCTATAAAACAAGTTTGTTTTGCTTTTACGCCTATCTGGCGTACCGAAGGGCAAAGGTCTCACCTTGCTGCGTGCCGAGCAACTCGGCGCGTGCCTCGGCTGCCGCATGGTGGATTTAAATACTTTCCTCTGTTTATAATGGGAGCCTATATTACTACCTGCACTGTAATAAAACTGTTACGAAATTCGAAGCGATTCTTGTGATATTTCTATATCGAGTGCTCGATCGATTTAAGTTCACATATAAAAAAAAATGTGTGCAGGTCACGATTTCGGCGGAAGGATTGTACTGCAATAGGATAAAAGAATTAAATGAGCAAGACCCTTTGCAGGGATTCTTATCATTTTTGCAACAAATCAATATGCAATCTAGAAAGATCTTTATAGATGAAAACATGGTGAAGTGTTGGTATAATTTCTTATACTTATCTCAGGAAAAATATTTTCCCATATTATGAACATTATGTTCTAACAATAATGACAAGATGCCGCGCCAGTCACTTGTAGTTCTCAAATAACCGGAAATATTCATGTTACTTCAACAAACTTAAATATGAATAAAATTATAGTTATTTTGAACATCACTACAAAGAAATGTTTGGTAAAAGTGGCATAAATAAAATAAAGCACCCTATCAAAGACCATAGACAATTGACCATCAACATTTATAAACACAATAATGGTCACCACGACTATCACGAACTTGAATTAATGATTTATTTATATTTTCTTGAAACTATACAATAAACGATAACAATTGAACGCTTTTCCTTATTTTATTGCTTTGTTCCTACACGATAATGAAAGTAAATGTAATGTCTTTATCTTTATGCAGATGCATCATTGTTTTTTTAAAGCTATCTTTGAGGAACAAGCTATGCTGTTGTTCTTTACAATGTTGGAGTAATTAATTCTTCATTTGTAATACTGATTAGTGTAATGTTATTTACCTAAGAATGATACTGATACGATATTGATGTTTCCGTTTCACCAAAACATGACTGAACAAGATAGTTTATGTCAGTAAGAGACAGACCAAAACAAAAACGTTGATAGCGGCATTTTATTGTGAATTGGATCTACAAAGTAACGTCTTTTTTGATGTTCATACATCCAATTATGATGACGTAAAGTACTTGCTTGTGTACTTCTTCTAAGCGTCCCAATGGCAATTATTTTTTGAAAATAATTTTTTTTTTTGTCTGATCCTGCAAATCGCTAACACTATTATGAAAGATTTTATATTTCTATGGTTAACACCATTTGCTGGTGCATACAGTCAGTTATTTAGTTTCAGTTTTATAAAACGGGTACAATTGTTCTCATCAGTTGTCTCCGCAGACCACCGTGACAGGTCCTCGTCGTTTCATACGACACCCATGGGAAATGATGGCGCAACACATTCGCAGTCGTGACCACAACGTAACGTGGTGCTGCCATTCAGTGTTACGCTAACTAATTCGCGCAAACTGACCACAGTGACAAATGACAATGCCTGCATAATTTCGCCACCCATGTGGTTTACATAATGAAAATATTACAGAAATGATTAATGTAATACAAGTGTGAGAAGTCGTGTAAAAAGTAATTAAGAAGTCATAAAATAATTAACGTTTTGATTAATTATTTTCTTGTGCAGTAAGTTGAGGTTTTTGTTTACTGGTTCATTCTTTTTCGTGGGACTAAAATATACAGAAGCCAAATGCAGTATTGAGTCAGATAAATGATGCTAGAATCTTTTTTTGATAAAACCTCTTCAAATGAATAGTTAATTTACACCTTTGCCTGACCTTTAGTAATGACAAGCGTGACTATTCTGACTGTTTTGATGTGTACGATTTATTTATTGTTACAGCAATCAGTTTACACATAGGTCAGATATTATTACGATTTCTCGTTCCCAAGTGAAATCTAATTGTAGTACGCTAAACGAAGACCAATTAGAGTTGCACCATCGATCTGCGCACGATTCAATTGTGAGCTGTTAGGCAGATTTGTCACGTTTGTGGACTAAGGCTATGTCTCGGTGGTCTAGAGAGATTATATTTATTATCGCTTCTCTAGCCAAGTATGTAAATATCAGACATGATTTTAATACTTACAGAGTAGGTACTTACCAGATAAGATTCGCCAGTTTTCTAAGAACAGTGCGTTGCAGAAGCGTTCGCTACCTGCAGATAATAGTGATCTTGCTGTAATTTTATGCAATAAAACTTTAATAAAGGATGAAACATTTTCCGAAACTCAGCTCTGTACCCTAATTGCGTAACACACTTTCAATCACAATCTGAATGATTTTGAAGGATATCCATTGCTTCATATGTTCGAAAAAATGTCTGCTCAACAACGTAAATAACGCAATGAATGTTGTTGAACTGTCAAAATTAGCCATTGCTACTGTAAGGGTCTATTTCACGATGCCCGAATAGCCACTACTTACCGAATAAATTCAAAAATGGAACAGAATTTGTAGGATATTATCTGCCAAGTAAGTTAACGAGAACCTAACCGGAGGTGGTGAAACAGGCCTTTAGTGTGTTGCGCAATTACTTCGCCGTTTCATAAATTTGTTTTACTTTAGTCCTAAACTCAAAAGTGTCTAATTAATGGTGACGGTTCTATTAATAGCTCATTTCGGAAGAGTTACAAGATCTGTTTCAGTTTCGAGACGTAAATAACTTTCAGTGTTTCGAAATAAAGAGAAAACTTGTGAAACCGGCGACGGTTTCTTCGTTTCGGCGTTATTTTCTCATAGGTAGAGAGATTTGCCTTGAAAAATTAATATTTTGGTCAGAAACTTAAGGATCCACATAGCTAAATAAACTTGATAAGATAAGTGTAAAAGTTAGTTTTTAAACTTGGATACTTACCTATAGTTAAAACTACAATTTTTTTCATTCTTCAACATAGGCGATATTTCGTCTTTTGCGATATCATGATTGCATAAAGAATGGGTTTGGGCAATTTGTAAAGATAATCTGAGCTGAAAACTGCAAAACAATGGTACGTAATTAACAGGTCTAAGGCACGTACTTACGTAAGTACTTATTATGTTTTAGTAGAGCAATATTAGTCAATTGAAGAAAGTACTAAACAGTGTAATGTAAACAAAACATTTGCTGCTTTACTTAATGTTAATGTATAATTTCCATGCTGATAAGGGAAATTACAGGAAAACAAAACTGCGAGCTTATCTTATCGGACGCTAATAGTCAATGAAGGGAAACGGGCTAGCACTGTGGGCGAGGGCTAGCCAAAGTTTCGTATGTAGCTCGGAAAGTAGGATGTACTTACAATCAAGAGTTGAAATAGGATCATTCATAAGTATAGGCCCAATTGGATTAAATAACACCGATTCCAAATGTTGTATTTTCGTAGGTATGGTTATGGGAGCTATGATACGAGCTACGTATAGAATCGATTTTTATGGCTAAGCAAATAACTAGCCTAGATAGTAAAATTATAAGCTTTTGCCAAGTACCTCTATCCGTAGAATAAGGACAATGAATTAGTTTCAGAGAATTTGTAACAGCAATTAAAATATCTTTTCTATTTAATAAAAATTATACATTTATTCACTGCTACACAACTTATAGCTTAGTGATGTGTCTGAAAGGTTTGAAATTTTGCACAAGTGTTTCTTTTAAAACGAAAGTGAAATTAAAAAAATTTGGCGTTAGTGCTCACGCGTAAGAATTTTTTAAATTCATATCAATCCCTCAAGGGGTTAAAAATAGGGGATGAAAGTCTGTATGGAAGTTCGTTATTTTTGCCGATGAGAAATCCCATCGGGTTTGTGTATTACTGTTCAGAACAACAGTGACAAACTTGAAGTTATCTACTCACTGACTTCAAGTTTGCCACAGCATGAAATACCACAGTCCACAATGCTCGCGACTTGACAATAAAACTCCAACAATACACTTCCTCTGACAGTTTCCTACGTAATTGAAGTAACGCAGTGACATAATTGAGACAATTTTCTCATTCTATTTCTGTACCTAAGCCAATTTCAATCCTGAGCGGTAGATGCTTGCAATCTACAAATTCTGACAGCTTTGTGAATTGTGACCTCGTTGGCCTCATAACGTTTTGTGGTTCATTAAGAGCAAGGACTCATTCAGTACATATTTTTTTGCATTGTTAAATGCAGAAATAGGTCCTACTATTTCTGCTTAGATACTGGTCTTCAAATGTATCATCTACTTCTATCCAATTTTTGCTTCTGAAACTGCTCATTGCTAACGGAACGGACAGTGGATTTATAACTCAAGAACATGGTAAGTAGGTACAGTACCGACCAAAAGTCCATGAGCAATCTCACAAAGCAATAGAGTGACGCTTCGGTTTGACTTACGACCTTCTTCTATAAGTTGTTACAATACTGTAGACACGCACATTACACACACACACTCACTTTGTCTGCAACCAATGACTAGTTCAATAATCATCATTCGTTTTTAGTTTCATTCGTCTTGTTCACATAAATATTAAAGTTTAGCAGGTAGACCACAAAAAACTAAGTAAATTATTTCGATTTCTGTGGGGTAGATGCAGTTTCTTACGAGTATTTAATTAATAGAACTTTGTTGGTTCGTGGATAATATTGGTGACGAGTATTTAGCCCAGTGTTGTGGTTATTATTATCAAAAAGCAGGCATAAAATATATTGAAGAGATCAGATCAGATCAGAGAATATTATTGCGCTGCGTAAAAGTGAAGTGAATATCTAATGAAACCGGACTAAGTGTGAGTGTTATCATTTATATATTTCATATTTTACTAAACATAAATCTTAATCAAGGGTATTGTTGATAGAACAGAGGTATTGTTGAGACAGAAGATGCCTTTAAAGTTTTAAATTCATTGTGAGGTTTAATTCGATTAGTGAATAATAAATAATAAGGTATTATGTGTAATAAAAACAATGTTTTTCTTTGTTCTAGAGAAATACTGTGAGGGTTAAGAGATATGAGGAAGGGGCTTATTATCGAGTAGCAGCGACGTCAAATGGTGAATGAAACAAATGGTTTCATACCAACGAGATATTTTGCTGAATTATTAAAAACACGTCATTATGAACCGTTCGCCGTGCACTCTGAAGGCTTGCATCACTGAAGACCAGCTAGAAAACCGTTTTTGACCTTAAAATATTGACCGTACCAACTTAATAAACAACAGATTCGTTATTGCATGAATTTATGGTAACGAATTTTTTAAGCACGTTTCAATAGGGTGTTTGTCGTATTTCTTGCAGATATACCGAAATTGTTTAATATTATTTTAGTAATAGTATTATTTTAGGATTAAAATTTGAGGTTTAGTTTCAATCTTCTTTTCGTAAAGAAAATGAATACTTAAGCTTTAACCTCAATAACAACCAATATTTACTAAAGTCAAATAAAATGTAAAATAATTAATACAAATAAAATATAAACAAACTGCCCATATTTAACCTTAAAATTACCTATTCTGTAAGTAGTTTTTTACATTTTAAGTAGTCTAATATTCTTATTTATTACTTACTTACTTCGACCATGATCAAAGCTTAATATTTATGGTGAAAAAATCCATTAAAAATTTAAAATATTTCATAATTTAAATATGTCAAAATAATACAAACTACTTCTAAGTTTCTTGACATCTATTTCACATCTTATTCAGCTGAAGTAATGATAAATAATTGTAGCAGTTTATTAACTTATGTAAAATAAATATAACGAATAAACATATATTTTTTAATTTTGTTATCATATATCACGCATTTTTATTCTAAAACCTTTATTGCAATAACAACATAAAAAAGCAGCAATATTTAAAAAATATTATTATCGAAAACAAAAATAATAATATTTGCAAAAAACCGCACTGTGTTTCACGAGATTAGAACCTGAGACAGTTTGAATTCCATACCAACGCTTAACGCTTTCTGCTATCTGCACTTGTTAGGTTACTATCGAATTTTAGCAATGCCATTAACTGGTCAAGTTCACGCGCATAGTGCGTGTGTGCTAGCATGTTTAAAGCGACGGAAATATATTGTTGTTTCGTGTAGCGCAAAACTGCGTTATCTGTGGTGTGTGTATCGTGTTGCTTACACATACAAATGAGCTATACCGCGTGTTCACAGCAATACGACTCTTAGCGTGCTCATGCACTTTTGAGCGCTTACTGTACTTGGTAGTGTAATACATAAAATAATGAGAGTTTTTCTCTGAAGGGTTTGTGAGTTTTGCTCAGTGAATAATTACAAAACTGTAGCGTATGATTAGACATGTCACAAGCAGCTTTAAATTTTTTGACAACTGGGTAGCAATATCAAGTCACATCTCAATTTCTTTGCCAAACTTGACACATAATATTTTAACGTCAAAATGAAACATCAGCAAGTCTTCCTTTTTTCTAAACGAATGTTTTGTCACGACGAAAACGGTTCGTGTGAGGCCCCACATTTGTTCCTGTGGGATGCGAGAAGCCGCACAAAAGAAACAAAATAGCAATTGTAAGACATGTTACCATAACACAGAGTTGCTTTACTTTACGTGTGTTCAGGGCCGGCAAAAGTTTTTTTAGTTCTTACTTTATGGTCTCAAATATCGGTCCGTGACAATCTGGTATACCTACTTACTTCGTGGTGACAATAGTAGACTCGCATTACCATAATCACCTGTCAAATAATCTGTCAAAATATTATGTAAGTAATGTTACTGTCATGCATGTGATATAATAAAACAAAGGATTTGTAGTGTTGTTCCATTACAATTTTACTATATATTTTTAATTGTATTACAATATTGATAATCCAGACAGAAAAAAAAAAAACTTTTTACAAAAAAAAACAACCGACTTCCAAAATAAAACACTACAAAGTGAAAAATAACTTTAATTTCGGTCTTGGCTTTGTGTTTTCGTTTTTTGCCACCGACTTCCGAAATTAAAGTTATTTTTCACTTTGTAGTGTTTTTTTTTGGAAGTCGGTTGTTTTATTTTGTAAAAAGTTTTTATTTTTCACTTTTTAGTTGTGGTACCTACCCCACACACATTCGAATACCACTACCTGCTACCAGTGACAGGAACTTATCATATCATCTACATACTAAGTGGGAAAAAAATACGTATATTGTAGCTAACTCAAAAACTACCCAAGCAAAGTTAATAAAATTTATATGGGACCAATTTGGGACCATACCCTTTCAAACAAAAAAATAATTTTCTAAATCGGTCCACAAATGACGGAGAAATCGGTGGACATACATAAAATAAAAAAAATAAAAAAAACAAACATACGCGTCGAACATATAACCTCCTCCTTTTTGGAAGTCGGTTAAAAATGAAAAATTGTTTATTCACAACAATACTTGTTTTTACATAGTAAATTACCTCTGCCAAACTCCACAGCAGTTTGTTGGCAGACGTAGCTCCTTTTTATTAGCACATATTTTTGTTTTTTCAAATATTCACTACATTTAGGCTTTGACAAAACACGTTTAAGAGATACTTATGTACTTTATTTTTAAAAGAGGTTTTTGTGACAGAACTGTCTATATTATCGACTGGTAGGTTATTAAAAATACTTGGAACTAAAAAACGTCTACATCTTCGACCATAATAGTTATTAGGTACAAGTGGGCACTACAAATATTATGTTCCTTTGAGATCTTGTGCGTACAATATTGTTTTTACAATACTGTTCTAAAGCTACTGATAACACTACCCTCTCATGAACCGGCAGAATTTTACATTCCAAAAAAAAAATTACCAGCACACTGGTATTATCTAAGTACTCCAGGTTATTCCAAACTGGTAACTACTCTATTGTCATGCAAACTCCACCGCAGCACCTATTAACTAACGCACCTCATGTCGGCAAGGCTTTGTATTGAAATTAAGTGACACTAACTTTCATTCAGTTGTAGGAGACGCATAGAAGAACACTTTGGATCTTTAGCTGCAATAAAATCAAACTCACAAGACAAAACATATTTTCTGTTAAAAACTTTGCTCAGGGAAGTCAAACAAATAAATTCAACTGCATCTGCATCAGACAAATGCTCTCTGTGATGTAGGTATTTACATTACCTACACGGCCTTACGAAAAATTTCGTCAATCTCGAACATTTCTTTCGTCAGTCAACCCTGATCTTGCACAGGGTAGGTCCACAATGACGGTCGTCGGCTCGGGAGCCAGTGGTTGTGCCGGTGACCTATGAGCTCAGGAGACTTGCCTTTTAAGGGCCGGCGCCGGCCGCAGCCGTGTCGCAACGTGCACGAGCGATGCATGCTTTGTACCTGTTCAACATGTCACATTGAGGTCACCAATTGATTCTGGAAGTCTCAAAAGGACAATAAAACTACAGAGTTTTATTGCCTGTTTTGTGTTTACGATGGAATCCTGAATCATGATGCTTTTATTCGTGATAAGAGTGAAGACAAGGTATACTGTATGCAAAGTAACCACAAGCCAAAAGCTAAATGAAGTGCACAGCTGGCGGCTTGATTGCCAATACATTTTAAGACACTGGTCAATGGCAAGAACATAAATTAATATAGATGGACTCCGAGTCGTTAGGGAATGCCCTCTGGTATAAGAATTACGTGTCGATTAATAATGATCTAATTTAATGTGGTACTTAAATTAATTTCTTAAAAAAAAAGCATTCTCAAAACAGCTGCTGCTGTTGCTAACTTGAAGACGATCAACATGACACGTGCCAAAGTCCCAACAAAATCAACTAAAATATATGACATCAGTAAATAATCCGTGAAATAAGTGCACGTACTGTCCAAACACCTATTTGATATTTCAAGGACTATCGTAAAGCGATAAACTCATTGACACGCTGCCCGTGTAAGATCGGAAGCGACGCGTGTGCGCATGACAATAGCAACAACACACGTAAAAGCTTCGTGTTATTAATTATTAATAGTGTTAATAATACGGTCACATTGTGATTGCGAATTTGTGCACTGATACCATTTTTGTATTTAACAAGCCGATCTTTATGATACTTTACGAGCGGTGGATGTTTTGAGTCGATGATGACTTGAAATAAATAAGTCGTTACTTATCGCCATCGTTTACTTTATGAGGTGATGCCTGTTAATTAAAATTTTCAATCACTTAACATTAAAAAAGTCACCTTTTTTAGACTCTTAACCATTTTTAGGGTTCCGTACCCGAAGAGTGGCAAACGGAATCCTATTGTTAAGCCTCTGCTGTCTTTCCGTCTATCTGTCAGCCAGCTGTACTCGTATTTTACGAGTACAGTAACAGGTAGACAATTGTTTTTGAAAACATTATTTTCACTTTTATATTTTGTGTTTTACGAATTTGTGTTAGAAAAATATTGATCTTGTAAATCCCTGTTTTATCGATGATTTATAAATAAGCCTATCAGTCTAACTCCAAAGTAAATTGTTCATCGATCCTAATGAATCCTTTTTTCTTTTTACAGTTGGAAAACGTTCAATGCTGTTTGGACTTCCTTCACGCACAAAAAGTCCAAGGATTAGAACAAGTAACAGCAGCGGACATCCGGGATGCGAAACTAAAAGCAGTATTGGCATTATTTTTTGCACTCAGCAGACATAAACAAGCGACCAAACAGAGAACAGCGCCATCTAGCGGTAATGCTCCGAACGCTGGGAAGAGTTCAAGCGAGGACGTTTCACTGAGTGCGGTACAACGCATAACAGGTGGCAGCAGTTGCGATGAAATATTAACAGCGTGTGCCAATAACGTCGAGATGACGACGTTAACAGCAAATAGGTAAGTTTCTTGATATTAAATTAATTAATTTATGATTGATATTTGTTGCGTATTATAATCGTTAATTGATCATTTTTACTTCGATGTTAACGCCATCTATGTTGACATTGTTTAAACTTCAGTAACTACTGTTGAATTCTAAACGTTGCAGTTACTCGCCGCTAGATGGCTCTCATACAAATTTTAAATTAATTCTATGAACTCGCATGTTTGTTGTGCAATCTTTATTTATATTTCGTGTGTTCTGTAGGTATAAACTGTAACATTATTAAATTACAACGTCATAGGGTTTATTGAGTTAAACTGAACTTGTTAGTTTTCATTTAGGTACCATCGAAGAAACCTATGACTAAGCAATTTGAAAACAAAATCCCGTGCGCACGACCCTTTTTTTTCGTAGGTAACCGTTACTATATTGGCCGAGCGCTGCAAGCAGAAATAGTCCTTACGGTGTATAGGTATGGGTTTCATCTTGTTTAAATCTTTAAGTAGTACCGACGGAGCTTTCACATGACGATGCTGACGGTACCAAGCAAAGTTTTATGTGAAACTGGATATCTACTAAAATTCGTCTAGGTACCTTAAAATTAAATCGAGGTTCCTATCATAAAATCATTATAAATCATTTTTCACTCTTTGAAATAACTTTTGTTCATAGCTTGTGTTATGACCGTGAATAGGAAGGTAGGTGTATTTATACCTACCCATAGGTACCTAATAGCGTGTTTCAAAGTTCACCAACTGTTCTGAATTATTTTCGTGTTCAGTTCCGAACTTGGACCGACTTGGACGCACGATCTCCGTAGCTAGCATTTATAAATAAATACCTCTGAGCTTATACCGCTTTGGGATCTGATTATGTATTCCATATTTTAGTTTAGATTTTAGTTTTCAGCAGTCTACACTCTTAAAAACTGAAACCTAGACTAGAATGTGGAATAAGTATATAAATTCAATCGGACGGTCTATCTAGGGACATACCAAAGCGCGTAGACTTCCATAGGTATGGCCGTATCTAACAACCTGAAAAAAAATTGTCAAGTAGAAAAATAAGATGACCTTATTATTTTTTTTTTTGTCGATGTGTGGATTTTATTTTCATCTGTTTTTATGGTTAAATGTAAGTAGGTCTGTTATCGTATTAAGAGTCTATGCTCGTAAAAAGCTAGGCCTAGAGCAAAACAAATACAATGTCTTAAAGCCCATCTCGAGTTTAGTCGGAAGATCGGAAATGCCTACCGCGGAGAAAGCTATAATTCTTGCGTACGGCCGCCCGGTGACATTTCTATTTCTGACTAGCGCCCTCTATTGGCGAGTTGCCGAGATGAGCTGCAGGTTTACTCATGTTCTATGTTAGTAAACAAAGACTGCACTTGGCAACGTGAACTTGGGACAGGGACATTATCACATTACCTTTGGCAACGTTTTGTAGACGTTGGAGTGAAATCGATGTTTGTTTGCCTTGTTTTAAGATGCAGCTTGCATATTGTATGGTTTAAGCGAAATATCCAAGTACCTACCTACACTGTCTGAACAATATATCCTACTCGGAATGGGTTATACAAATAACCTTCTTCTCTCTTAACGGCACTGTAATATCAAATAATGAGAAAAACAAAAATAATAATATTGAGTACCTACGGTGTCAGCATGGTTTTAATTATCATGTATAACGAGACTGATTTGGTGCACCCGATGCACCAAACTTCCGTTAAGTATGCAGGAAGGCTATAAAGCAAAACCAATATAATAACATATTTTACAATCTATCAATACGAACTCAAATAAACACATAACGACCTTCAAATCTCCCATAAAACTAACAACAGGTAGCAGCAACCACCTTAAGGACTTACTATTTACATGTTAATAAACATCGCCTACTGCGGCTGACGGCCCTCAGCCCTCTTGACACCGGAGCCGGTCAATGCTTCCCTGATTGCGAGCACAATGCGAGGATGTCACGTCAGGAGTCCCGAACTTGACTCACGACAAAGAGCTAACAAGCTATTGTTTGTCATTTGTTGCGTCGCCCGCTTGACTGGGTAGCACGTGCTCTGTTTTGTATGGGTAAAAAACGTTTTTATTATAGTCTACAAGTTTTTAATGTCTATGCTGTCTACTGCTATAAAAGTTATGACAGTTGGAAAGTTGGGAGAAATTGTGTAAATGGAATTAAAATTAATTAGAAATTCAGAATCGAAGTTTTTGTCAGATTTTCTTTATTTAGGTTATTATATATTATAAACTAATGATAAAAATACTAAAAGACATGGCGAGGTTTTGTTATCCAAGTCCTCCGTATGCTGTGGTGTGGATAAAGAACAGATATGGTTAATGACAAACTTACTTAACACAACTTAATCACTATCGTCTTTAAACTAATGCAGTCGAAAGCGGTTTCCAAATCAGTAAGTAAATGTTTGTTTTAAACAATAACTCCATAGGTAGCTCTATTTTCAATCTAAAATGTTTGGATTAAAAAACAGTTAATCACAACTTACAATACTTTGAATTAAAAAGAAGTTTCAAACTTTTCTAAGACAGAGATTTTTGTAAGAAACATCAAAGCAAAAGTGAGTGCATTCCTCGCCAAAGAGGACCGGTCCACATTTAGAATTCCGCTAGTTTTTCACATAGGTGAACAACCGAGGGCGCACGTTTATACAATGGGACCACTTTCCTTACCGGGCTGGCCCATGTAAGGGCCCGGGCCCGCAGAGACCAACTGAATACCTTTTATGTGCCCTGAGTAAACACTTAAAATAGATCATTAAGTATAATGATGTAGATTGTGTAACACATCAAATGTCGCAGTGACATTTAACGTGATGCAATAGTTGTGATAGTGATATTATGGCCCATGCTTTTCTTTTTTTGGGAGATTTTCTCTGGATAGTGATCTTGTTGATTATCTTGCTATTTACTGATTCATAAACTTACGAAGTATGCGTTTCAGTTCCCATATTTAGAAAAATAATTCTCCATCCATAACAATCCTGGGAGAATGCACTGTTGAAAAATGTTTAAACAGTGCATTCTTCAATTCATTTCAGCTAGTTTCAATAGGCACAGTGTTCTACTGTTTCGTTTGATGTTAAGAAACTGTTTGTAAATAAGGCAAAAACAAAAACATTGCAAGTAAAACAGCCCGCACACGACTGGCATTTTTCTTGAATCATTACATCTAGCGATCCTCTGGAAATTTGTCAAATATTTCGGTTACTCAGCCCATCAAGGCATCTCTCGTTTCGGAGAAATCTTGAAGGATTAAAGAACCCCGACGAAACACGAATCGATAACACATATCATCCTGCCAAGAAGAAGCATAAAACAAATGAAGAAAAATAACAGTGAAGTACAAATAACAACGAACCTGTTAAAATTAAAACTAATTATCGAAATTCGCACTGACTCCTGACACCACGATCAATCGTAACCGATGCGAAAAGTCTTCGAAACTTTATTCCCAAGATAACGGTATCATGACAGATGACAGAATCATCGCTCATTTTAAATAACAGGCCGGCTTCGTCTCCTGCCGCGATAAGTGTACAATTACTGAGGGCTGAGGCGGCCAGGGTTCGAGTAGCCAATTACGGAACTTAGGAATGGTGGTTGGTGGTGTGAACTTAAGAGCTCGTATCGAATTTCTCGTCGAGTTGTCAATATAAATACTGCCTTAAGCTCGGCTAATTGCTGCTTAGAACAGTTTTAACCCCTGGATTCGATAAGGAAATCTTGATCTTTTGTGTGGTCGTCTGCAGCATTGCAACTCCTTACTTAGGTGCCTATTAATATCCTATTACAGAAAATACGATCTGCTTATCAAATGGCATAATATTTTACGGAAATGGTATGATCCTTTTAAAACATATCGCTTTCGAGTCGAAAGCCGACCGCTACTGCATGTTTTGGTATGTTTGTACTGTCAGCAGCCGCGGCGTGTCATGGCGTGTTTGTTTACATATCTCTCGCGCCGCTCCTCACTATCGTCTGTCTATTCCGTCAACAAACATAATTCTCTTACACTCTTTAATGGTAATGGCATGACACAAATACCCACAGCTAGTTCAGGGATATGGTTTTGGTGCTTTTTAAGTTTACGTAGTTTGATGCTCACTTTCAACTGGTGTTGCACGCTCATCTCTTTTTAGTATTCGTTGAAAATCATCCGGGTACAGAAGTTTTCTCTGAATTTGATCATACATTTATTAAATTAAAATCAAAGAATACCCAGAAACTAATTCAAATTAGTAGAACGCAGAAACATAAACATAACGCAACATCTAAACGCTTTGGAAGTTCTAGAAACTTTCTAATCTCGTAAACTAAAATTGATTTAAGTAAACCCGTCAAAAACACGAAACACCATAGCGAATTTTTGTAATAGGAAAATGTCTCCTGCAGACTCGAGCATTTTGAGCAAGACGGTTCGTTTTACGATCGCTCGAGCTCGAGCTTGACGGCCCCCTGTTGAAATATCCACTTATTAAACTGCACTCTTTATTGCTCGTAAATTACGCCTCATGAGTTCAATGCTTCGTTTAATCCAACTGTTGTTAGGAATGGACAATACGTGCTGCTCTTAGGGCTTGGTGTTGGTTGAAGCGGTGAAAGGATGTCTGTAACTGAAATGTTCTTGAAAGATTTGGTGTTGAAACTAAAACTGAAGAAAATAGTTTATACATGGGTTCAACAAACAGCTAAGTCAAATATTTAGCTTAGAAATGAATGCTCTTACTTGGCACATTCAACATGAACGTAGAGGTAAAGATGGCTAAAATCCTATGACATATAACATATAAATTCGTCTTATCCTGTGTCGAATTATTTTAAAGATAACCGTAAAATAAATGTTCACCATAATTCTTAAGCTATTTGCATCTATTTCTACAACAACCTCATAAAATATAAAATAAAACTTTATCATACAATTGAAAATCTTGTAACTCTCATGTTTCTATGAAACTTAACAGCCCGCATTCGCGCCGAGCCCCTATAGCAAACTCAGAATTTTCGCGTGTAAAAGACGATAAGAATCGTGTCTTCAAATATATATCCTCTCTTAATATTGATGTTCTTATCTACTACTGATACTGGCAATATTACACAGTTCTACCGATTCACTTCTATGTTTTTAATGGTTCAATTTGGTTGCATCACCCAAATTGAATAGCAAAAGTGAACTGCCATATTGGTGCAGTACATTACCGTGTCTACATCGTCCCATGTCATCGACACCGCTTCAAAAATATAATTCATATTTTCTCACGTTCGTATTATAAATCACTCTGCTTTTAGATGTTCCACGAATAGTTTAATCCGTTTTACAAGCGAAAGGGGAATTAGTTGATTCTTAACTGAGCCGTCGCATTTCCGCATTGTTTCAACACTTTGAACAGTGGTTATTTTAATTGATTTTATTAGAAATTGGGGAAACATATTTATATCTCTTGTTCGAGGGAATAGTTGTGACATATTGACGAAGTTAATGTGTGCGTTTCGTTGAAGTTCGTTAGTGGGCCGCACTGCAGCAAATTCTTGTGATGCGGGGTGAAATGTGTCCCCGTTTACATTTTGTTTGCATTTTGCATGCTGCTCCATAAGTGTTCTTTCATAGAGCGTTAAATTTTTAGAACGGTTCATGTGGTTTATGGTTGCTGTTTTACTGTTCCTATTGATTTAAATAAGGATATAGATTCTATTCTCTCCATCACAATCGGTTTATTCATACGAATGCAGATTTCTGCGTCGTGATGCATGATTTGTATTCATGAGACCGAAGCTGCTGATATAAATAGACACTGTTTATATATGAGTGAAAGTTCAGTGCCTAATAATAAATTCGACGAATTGTTCATAATGAAAATTATAGAAGATCTTAGTACAACCGTATATATTTTATGACTAAATTATGGAGCTACAAATATTTAATCTTTCAAACTTTTCTGAATTTCTTTCCACAAAGTACGGATTTTTCTATAACTTTCGTAGCACAACGTAACATTGTCAACAGTTTATTGGTCTTTATAGTGTTTGTTCTTTCAAACCACCCTCGGCTCCGTCGCGAACGCATGTAGATAAACAGCGAAAACAATACAAGCGTTCATGTTTTTTCTTTTGTTTTTTAACGTTATTTCCAAGTTTTATGAGTTTTTAACGTTAAGGATAATATTGCCTTAGTTCAAACTGCGGTTATTAAAAGCGTTTTGAGTTAAGTTACGAGTATTTATGACCTTTAAAATAAAACTGCCATGAAAAGCTGAAGAAAGCTTCTCATATTATTTTCACATATAATATGCTCCAACTTCAACTAAATCCATCATTTTCTTTATTTCTTGATCTATTTTCTTGACTATCTATGTGTTTCTTTTAATATGTATATTAGCATCGAACAGGGAATAAATTAATAACAATAAGTCTGCAATAAACAGCTCGTGTGCTAGACGTTTATGTCATTATAATCGATAAGTATGAATTCTAAGTGACGCAATAGCCATAGGGCCGCATACGCACCCTCCGATTATTACAACAAGTTTAATAGCTATGCGAGATGTAGTCATGAGCTTAATAAATTATTACTTTCATCGACTCTGGAAATTAATATCGATTTTAATTGTATTATCGTATAATGGTACTTTATCATTCGCTCAAAGTATTTTCAGTCATAAATTCACATGTAGCAGGTAACAAACGTTTAAGGTGCCATTTGCGTGCACATAAATTCACCGATATGAATACATGTATAAGCGTGGAAGGATCATTTCCTGTGCCTATCTCATATAAAATTCAATCTGCGGCAATAATTCTGGGCCCTCCTCAGCAAATGTCGACAAGTAACGGACATAACCGGCCGTAAAACCATGTCTGCCGAAAGGTAATCGTAGTTATCTCATAGGAAACTGTTTACCGCACACACCTCTGTAAATTATTTCGCAGCGACCCGGCTCGAGTGATTTAACGAGATAAGCCGCGAACCCTTCTGGGAGTGCATAACGTCATCCCGCTAACGCAAGGGTCCCCTCCCTAGTGCAGATGGCACCCGTGCCCTCAGTTTTTCATACAATATCTTCTAGTCAGGGCTGTGCCTATAGAACTAGGAATACCTTACGCAACAATACAACTTCTAAAGACTGCACACACTTATCGACTAGGTCGTAATCAGTCGTGAATTGAAAAGCTCAAAGCTCAATACTGCTTCAAGTAAACAAGAAACAAGTTTCATCATTAGCACTTAAATGGTCAATGCAACTGTAAATCAATGAGGATGGTGCAATTTAACTGCTTCCCATAATCCGAAGGAACGGATGAGCATGGCGGCGATGCGGGCTTGACGGACAGCCCTGTTTAGTATTAGCATTCGCTGCATCCCGCCGCGCGATCACGGATTCGGAAGGGGCGAAGGCCCTTGCGCTTTCGACGACTGTTTTGTCTGTCGTGCGGACGCAATGGTCGCGCGTGCACGCTCTCGCGCGCTGCCCGTCGCACGCGCCCGCGCCGCGCGCCGCTGAACCGTCGCGAGTGCGCCCCGACTGTGACAAACCGTGTTAAGGATTATTGTTTATGGTGTGCAAAGCTTGCTGCCGTGTATTTATAGCCTGAGTAAAGCGGTGTTCTAATCGGAGTTGTTTAAGTGGACGCAATACGACCAGAGATGATTTTCATGTTTACGTTTTATGCCGTATTTGTAGTTAATTCGAGCGGTTAGTCGTTTTGTTTACACGCGTGAATCACTTCGCCGTACTCTGACTTAACATGAGCTTAAGAAAATGAGAATTTATCTCGTATGGCATGAGTTCACAAAGTAGTCAAGCCCTCAAGAGGTTGAAATTAATTGAAATGGCACTTCTATCTGGAGAAATCCACTGAATTAATGTCACACGAGTTGAACTCGATTATGTAAACAATGTTTACTCCCGCGGCATACTTAAGACCGAATTATCCAAAAACAACAGTCTGAACATTTTGATGGTTAACTGGATTAAATCGTACTCGAATGAAGAGGGTATTAACTTGAGGTATTATAAAGGTATTAATCATTCAACTTATCTTTCATCATTTATCCTTTTCGCTTCGTGTTTCGTGCGCTGTCTCATCGGTTCCGTTCAAACGTGAAGTGTAACAAGGTTCGCGTTTAAAGTTATTGCGATGCTGTGGAGGTTGCGCGTGAGTGTGCGGGCGAAGGACCGGGTTATCTCGCCTGGCTGCCGCCCACGGACCGAGCCTGGCTGACTGGTCCCGAGCCAGCCAATAAAACTCCGAAATAAACTGCGATACATTAAAATAAAACTGCCTGTAAATTGATTCTTGATAGGGAAAAGCTGGTTGTATTTGTCTGTCCTCTGTTATTAAGTGGCCATCACATGACGTTCGTGAACTGTGATTGACAAGAAAATTTACAGTCCATCAATCGTTGTATTGACAGCTATGGGAGTATACGTAAACAGTCTTTTGTTTAGATTTCTTACATACTTACTATTTATTTAGCTTTAATTTCAAGTATTTTTTGCAAAATTTTACGTGTTATGGTTTTGTGATGATGAATCTGTCTGTGTAATTTCAATACTTTCTAGTTTACGGTTGCATGTGCTTATGCAATACAACGATCTGTACCTGATATTGCAAGTGTTGATCACTTTCTACTACTAGTAATCCGCCCACGCTTTTCGTACGGAGGCTTGCCTAACTAACCAACCCAGAACCCTAGTCAGTTCTGCTAGCTAATAATTCTGTTATAATTTCAGACTTACAAGAACTAGCACTCCTCCATTCATTCAGATAATCATTACAAAGGAATTTGTAACAGATTTCTACCACCATAGCAAGCTTTACAACATAATAAACTTAAAGGGCCTGACACACTTCCTTTGAAAACACAGTCTTTATGACAAATGGTGTTCCTTTTACGTATCAATAAAGTTGTTGGCAAATCTAGCTCGAACAAGCAATTATATACAATCTGTAGTATCGTGTAGAAGAACATAATATGCCAATTGAACAGGTATCTACGCATAAAGCTGGTTCAGCTATCTACGCATAAAGCTGGTTCAGCTCCATTAAAGTCCAGTGCAAACGTGATTAATGTATCTGCAGCCAGCCGTTTTGAAATAGAATCGCAATACAAAAAGATGCAGTCCGTAGGCAGACTAATATGAAACGCGAAGATGAGTTACACTTAAAACTTGAATGTCTGAAATGAAAAGTTTTGCTTCTTTTGAGGAAAATGAAATATCTAATGAGATCTCTGAATTTTATCTTTCTACTCATAAACAGATGCTTTTTTCTTACAAATCTGTTCTAATGGTGTTACACTAACAGACTGGCTGGAAAATGGACGACCATAGCGGCGGGTCTGGAACATTGTTCGTAAAAGTAATGGTCCAAGATAAGGGTGGATCTAGATACCGTGGTTTCGCTGAAGGATGTTATAAAAATGGTAGCTGTACAAATGTTTCATAACAAAGTCTAATTAGACACAGCTGTGAGTGACGACTTTAATAACAAAGTAGTAAATCTAGCAACAACAAGCAAGCTCGGGGTTATTCACTACAAACTTGAAGTGTTAGTGTTTGCGCCTGCGAATCGCCTCCGAGAACATTTGAATACAATCTTAGTAAATTGTGCTAAGCCAAGTCTAGTCTTAGTACTGTACATACTTCACGTATATGTTAACTTAAAGCTACGACTCCAGCCGCTGCAGCGCTTAAAGCCTGTTTTACCACTCCTTGATTAGTTTTAGATAAAATAACTTCGTTAGCAATAAACAGAAATATATTTGAAATTTATTGACCCTAATTTGCATGTTGTGGTTTCACAATCATGAAATACATTCAAGTGATGCTTTAAATGTGGTCTTACAAGAACTACTTTTGGCTTTTACTTTGAAAGTCAGTAAGTAAGCGTGCTCGCCAAGAAAATAATAAACAGAAACATTGATGGTTTAACGTCCCAACTACTCGTAAGTAACATTCCATGTTATATGAAAGAGACTGAATGATCATAAAAATGTTATTTCTGTGACATGGCTGCGGTTCACGCTATGTTTTTTGTAAACAACACCGACCTGTAGGCTGAATACACGTTTGCTCTCATGTACCTACCTACTTTGTGACTGCAACCTCGGTTTTCTGTTACTGCGGACATTCATGCCAGTACTTTGTCATCAACATTTTGGTGCAAAGGAACTTCTCATAAAAGGAAAACATTCTGTAAACTGTACTTCTGATTTTAACGACAATTTTGTATCTAAACTTAGTTCATTAGCAAAGTGAATATCAAATGACACTTAATTCAAACGATAAGAACATTTAATTACGTCAGACAGTTCGGGAAGTTCGCTTATTAGAGTGGATAATGGCGTTGATTGGAATTTGTGATTTCTGTAGAAATTGTTCGCTCGTTTAATGTTGTGTGTGTTTATCGCGAAACCAGTTCCTCCGTCCGCGGGGCGTCTGTAGGCGTGCATACTTGCTGCAGTTCACTGCAATGCAACACTGGAATAAATTTCAATACAAAAACCTTTGTACGAGAGAAGTAGTTAGGTACTGTCGGATATTTAGCACGTTTGAGGCTATTGTTATCGTGTTCGAGTCGTGATGTTTAACCGACTGATCGTTTGGATTCAGTTATTGCAATAATACGAATACGAGCTATAAACGCGAGGTCTTAAACTTTTATGATATCAAACAATTTTTGCGCTGCTCCCGTTGATAAAGACTATCAGATTGTTAAGTCTTTTTAGGTCATTTGATTTGTCAAATGTTTTTATTGAACCAACCCGAGTGACAGCTTCTTCTGCCACTTGTATAGATAATATATTTTGTAATTGTGATTACTTACATAAACAAATTGTAAATAAGTTGCCATCTGATCACAGTGGACAAACAATAACATTTTGCACCTACATGCCTTTACAAAAAATTCAAATAAGGTTTAGGCCAATTACATGTAAAAACTTAGAGAAATTAGATAACTCTTTGGCAAGTAAATTATGTGTTCAGAGTTTTAATAATATTTTTGACCCTAATGAGTTTTACGCCGAGTTCTTTTCACTATTAAACAAGCAATTTATTGACACTTTTCCACTAAAGACTAAAACTATTTACACAAAGTTCTTATTTAGTGATTGGGCCACTCCAGGTATTCGTAAAAGCAGGGAAAAACTTTTTGAACTTTATGGCCTTAAGCAACATATGAATAATACAAGCTTTCATCAGTATGTCGCAAAATATTCTAAAACTTTTAAAAGTGTGTGCAAAATAGCTAAAGCTCTTTACATTAGCAATAAAATAAAATCAGCTGATGATAAAATAAAAACTACCTGGCAAATAATAAATAATGAAACAGGTAGGAAAAAACAGCGTAATACTGAATTAAATTTAGAGACTGCACATGGCCCCATCAACTCAGATGTAGAAATAGCTCAGGAATTTGAAAACTTTTTTGCTAATGTTCCCCTTAAAACTACCGAAAATTTAAATTCATCACCCGCGCTTTCTGCCGCCTTACTTAGAAATAATGTAAATGCATGCCCTTTAGAGTTTAGGTTTCAGCATACAAACCCCCAGGCTGTTATAAAAGCTTTTAAAGATCTTAAAATTAAATCAACAGAAGATCTATGGGGAATGTCTGTAAAAGTCTGTAAAGCTATCATCGAAACCATTGCGCCCTATTTAGCTTTCATATTTAACACCAGTGTAGACCAAGGAGTCTTTCCGGATCTCATGAAACTCAGTAAAGTAGTTCCATTGTTCAAGTCCGGTGATAGTAAGGAACCCAACAATTATAGGCCCGTGTCAATTCTGCCAGTTCTCAGTAAAGTGTTTGAAAAGTTGATGCTTAATCAAATGTTACGTCACTTTAATAAAAATTCCATCTTTCATGAACAACAGTACGGTTTCACCAAAGGGCGTTGTACCACTGACGCCGGTGTCACCCTAATAAAGAACATTTTTAATGCCTGGGAAGAAGCACAAGATGCCATTGGAATCTTTTGCGACCTCTCGAAGGCGTTCGATTGCGTAAACCATGAAACACTTCTGCTGAAACTAGAACACTATGGGATTAGGAATACAGCTCTTGATTTACTAAGATCATACCTGAAAGATAGAAAGATTAAAGTTCAAGTAAACGGCGTAAACTCGTTGGGGTCTGAAATGGCAATGGGTGTTCCTCAAGGTTCGATATTGGGTCCATTCCTCTTTTTAGTTTACATAAACGATTTACCCCAATTACTTCAAAATCAACCGAAGATGGTGTTATTTGCAGATGACACATCATTGATCTTTAAAATAGACCGACGGTCACAAAATCTTGACGACGTGAATAACTCTATTCTTCAGGTCCAAGATTGGTTTACGGTAAATAATTTGGTACTTAATGAGAAAAAAACCAAATGCATTAGATATAAATTACCGAATGTTAGAAGTAGCGAATGTGACATCATATTGAATGGAGAAAAACTGGAATTTATTCATCAAACAGTTTTCCTGGGAATCACGCTAGACGAGAAATTACAATGGGGACCTCATATAACATCTCTTGCGGGGCGGCTAAGCTCGGCCGCTTATGCTGTTAGAAAGATAAGACAGTTAACAGATGTAGAAACCGCGCGTTTGGTCTATTTTAGCTACTTTCACAGTATTATGTCATATGGCATTTTACTGTGGGGTCGGGCTGCTGACATTGAATCCATCTTTATTTTACAAAAGAGGGCTGTCAGAGCCATTTATAATCTATGTCGTCGCGAATCTCTCAGGGAACTATTTAAAAAGATTAATATTATGACGGTACCTTGCCAATTCATCTATGAAAATATTATGTATGTAAGGAAAAATCTGCATCTTTTTAAGAAAATAAGTGATAGACATAATTTTAATACTAGAAATAAAGATAAAATAGATCAACCATTTTTCAGATTATCCAAAGTACAAACATCTTTTATGGGGTACTGTGTTAAATGTTATAACAAAATACCTTGTGATATATTACAATTAACTGAAAGAAAATTTAAAACGCATATTAATTCTTTGTAAACAAGCATATTACAAATTAGAGGATTATATCCTAGATAAGAATGCTTGGAAACGTGCTGGTCTAGCTCCATAGGACAATTTTGAGTCTAGACAAAATCAAACTGGTTGCTAATTTAATTGTGTAATTAAATATTACTACATTTTTTTTTTTTTTTTACATTATGTGATTACTTGAACTCACACACTGACGAATTAGTATCACTTGTAATTTTTTTAGGAATATCGTATAGGTTTTACAATGCTTGTAAATATGTGAACACCATGTATCCATTACATAATTATTTTTTCTATCATTGCTTCATTTTTATTTTTACCTATTGTGGTATATAAATCTTATTCCAGGTGCATCGTTTTCACATATAATTATATAATTAATGTATACAAAATATTGTAAAACATTTTAAAAGAGTAACGGTGGAGTTTCTTGCCCATTCTTCTCCATACGAAAACTACCCTTTGGAAGGGGCGACTAGAATCAATTCTATTTTTTGTTTTTGACGTTCAAAAGTGCCTTTTTGTGCCTAATTGAAATAAATTATTTGACTTTTGACTTTTGACTTTTAAAGAATTCAGTACTTCAGGTTAACTGTCGTGATTTATACATAAACTTGTATACTTAAGTGCCTACTTACAAACATTTTCAGTCTTCACTTTCGTTGTTCAAACTTGAAGCCCGCGTTTATTAGTTTTCTTTAGCATAGTTCCTTTAATTGGACACAAAGAATAATTCTAACGGTAGTGAATAGTAAACAAATGTCCTTTTGTCACGCTAAAAGGAATGACCCTCTAAGTTCACTCGTAGTTTCTGCATCCAGAGAAACTAAAACCAGAATGGGGAACAAACAATAAAAACGCTGCGACACCCTAAAATACAGAGCATTTAAATTTTACGACATCTGTGACGAGTTTCTAACTTCAAGTATTTCCATACGTAATTATTGTAAAAAGTTTAATATTCCTGTACAAAATATTTAAGAGTTCTAATGTGTCGTTACCACAAAACTTAATTGTTTGTTTGTTAGAGTGTGGCGTGGTAGTGTTGTTTCGAATATCACCGGGAAGGGATGAAGGGGAGGTTTCCCCTAAAGATTCTGGGGCCCCCATCTGCACAACAATAGTTCACAGTCACACGGACTGATCGATAATACCCGGCCGTGGATTGAGCGCCCCTGTGAACGATCACATGCGCGTGCACTGTTTCGAAAATTCGAAATTCGAACGCGTTCCGTTTACCCCAAACCATTGTTATCACTTTCATTATGTAATGTAACAGTCAATATTATTAACTGATCGTTATTTGAGATTGCATTGTTTGGATAGTTGCCATATTTTTGAACACGTCGTGTGCTGGTTAGAGCTTTCAATATAACGATGATAACCTTTCTGTTTGCAG
The DNA here is from genome assembly GCA_949152395.1 of Agrochola litura. Taxonomy (NCBI): domain Eukaryota; kingdom Metazoa; phylum Arthropoda; class Insecta; order Lepidoptera; family Noctuidae; genus Agrochola; species Agrochola litura. Next base: position 16,571,322 of record OX424493.1, read on the forward strand.
TTCAGGCTTAACGATCTTGTTAGAATTGATTAATTATAATTTTGAACACTTTGCTGATACCTTTACTAACTAATCGAACAACACGTGTGAATCGATACAACATAACGGTAGTATCATCGATTTATGCTCTGTACGTAAACAAGCAGCGAGTTTATAATTAAAATTAATTAATTAACTGACACATCGGGCGCAGATATGCGACGCAACGTTATGTGCGAGAGCTTTGATAGTTGTAAATTTGCAATCACTATTAATTGTATTGTAACGAGGTCGTTGAGTTTAATAATCTGCTGGATGAAAGTCCTATCTGATTTTAAATATAATTTCTACACAGATTTTATACTTAGGCCCACATGCATCACTTAACAATTGACAGAATGATATTTTAAATTCGTTTTGCGGCAAATGTATTTAATGATTTGTGGTACAAGCGGGCATTACGTAGAAGTATTACGTAGTCTAAAGGCTTTAAACTTATATAATTTAGAAACGATAATTATCTAGTAAGAAGGTCTTAAACAAACACTGAAAGTGAAAAGTACGAACTTAAGTTAGTAGGTATTCAAGTTGAGTAGGATACCTATCTATGCCAAAATCTTTCCATAAATTGCTTGCAATGACTTTCTTTTCCGGAAAACAATAATTTATCGAGAAAGTAAACGCTATTGAAGAAGTTTTGGAAAGTTTTTCGCCTCGTTGAATGACACTGAAAAAGGGCGGAGGGTGCCGCGTGATAAATCTGACTTAGTGTCGTGTGCAGGCAGCTCGAGCCCACAGGTACCGTGCTAATGAAAATATATGATAGCCCCGCACTTCCTGCATTTCGTTAAAAGTTTTTTTTCTAAGTAATGAAAACATATTGCGTTTAAAGTATGTTCGTTTAATTAACGTTAAGAGTTATCAAACGCGGTTCCTTTTCCGGAAATCCAATTATTTAGTTACCTATCTACTAATCCTGGAAGTTATTTCTTGATAAGGATTCCTACTTTGGATAATTTTCCTATGGCTACTAAGTTACATACAAAGAATTATTAGGAATGGAACGAATGTTAGAATTAACTAATATTGATCAGTGATTTACATTTGCGTTAGTTAAGAAACGAGTTACTTATGTAGTAAGTTGATGATTAGGCAGAAAAAAGTGTTTCACTTTTTCGTCGAGTCAAGTGCCGTTGCACTCTTCCCGCGCGTAACACTTTTAAAACCTTACCCACTATTATACCCAGGGGCGCCGACTCCGTGGGTGCTCGGGGGTTCCAGCACCCACGAGATGTAACTAGGGGGTGCGGAGCACCCATGAGCATAGACATCAAAACTGGTCAATCAATCGGCTTTGACTTGATATCTCTTTAACATCACTCGCCGCGCGGCGACTTTATTACGTTGGTTCTTTTTAAAGCAGAGTGCAAAAATTGAAAATCCACGAGTCTAGCGAGCGAAGCGAGCTCCATTATTTTTAAGTCAGCTATCGAAGTGCTAAAATTGTCGAGCTCGTTTCGCTCGCAGTTCAGTTTTCGGATTCGCCAGCACAAACTACTCTCCGTCAGACATTAATACATGTTATATGTTGGTCGGTGATGCACTTAAAACAGTGTACAGCAATAAAAGTAAGTGTAAAAAAAGTTTTAGGAAAATTTGGGTACTCAGATTGGATTGTTTTCATTACATATTGTAATAAATTCAATTAATTAGTGTAGGACTAATAATACTTAGATGAAAAAATATAAATGCGTTCAATATCTTCCTTACCATACTGCCTGTCTGTTCGCATAACATGAATCCTAATGGACGGATTTAAATGCGATTTGAAGAAGGAAAAGTAAGCCAAGGAAGTAGGCTAGAAAAAAGAAACTCCCTCCTATGGGCATGAGTATGAGCACCCACGAGGTTTTCTAAAAGTCTGCGCCCCTGAGCATAGCTCATGTTAAATCAGCCTTAAGACGCAGCAATCACGCACAAAACAAAGCACTTTTTTTTCTTTCAGCAATAAAGGGCATCTGCAAAAGCGTCCGATCCAAGTGTGCCATAAATTCAACCTTTCCCTCCCCTTTGTTTTGAGACAAAATATGAAAGCAAACTTTAAATAAAATTGCGATCATTTCTTTTACAGTGTCTGCGTTTGAATAAATAATGTAATCTTAAAGTAAATAATGGGATGAATTCTATTGCAAAATGTGTTTCTACCTCTCAAATAGAATAAGAAAACATATTGGGATGAGTTTTAGTATTAAAATTCGGATTGTAGCTTCCTCTTGCAAATAGCGTCATTCGAAATCCAAAAACTATCTGACTGACTACCTAATTGATTTCATTAATTTTAAGTGGAAAATTGTCCAAGTGTGGTAATTTTCCTCGTAAAATTACCTATTTCCCTCGCAGTCGTAATAAACAAGCACAATTCGTAATGGAAAACTCATCAAAGAAATTCGCCTTTTCGGTATCCAAGTAACGCGAAGAAAATCTGTCTATATGTGAAAAGATGAATACCAACATTTTAATTCCGTGAATCGCTGAACAATAAATATTTTAATATGTTTTATGAAGGCGCGCCGCGAACGTGTCTGCGGAGATTTTTCGCATTGGAATTTTACACAAAAGGCTTTACGTTATTAACGGCACTCAGATGATATTAAAAGCTGATTTTGCTGCGTAAGGTCTGGTGTGAGGTGTAAGCTGAAGCGGAAGTATTTTTATTTCCGTTGTAAAATACTTCAGCTCATATTTTTTAGTGTCCCGTAGGTGAAGGGTGCCAAACGGAACCCTATTACTAAGCCTCCGCTGTCCGTTCGTTTGTCTGTCAGTGAGCTGAACCGTACCCATTTTCACAGATTGTATAGGTATTTCTGTTGCTGCTATAACAACAAATAATAAAAATAAAATAAAGTAAAAAATTAAAGGGGGCCATACAGGAAACGTGTTTTTTACTAAAGTAAAAAAACAGATAGAGACTTCTGGGGCCAGATTTGGTCCATCAACAAAAGTTTTAATTGAGTGTTAGTAGAATAGTTTCAAACATTTGTGTCCGTTTTCACAAACACTAGGCGACAGCGGTGACAAAACGTAAAAAAACAATCACTATAGTGCGATGGAGTTACGACACCGATTCGCCAATGCGTAATGCTCCGGCAACTCTTACGGGTTGCCTAGCATTAACACAATTCTAACAATATTGACCTTAAAACCACAGACAACCGTCAAAAATGTAGGTATATTTCAAAACATAAATTTTAGTTTAGTCCTGTCAAATTAATCAGCGCTTGACGTAAATTGACGTAATTTTAGTGGGCAAGTTTTTAATCACGTCTAAACTTGTATGGAGTAGTGGCAGGCGCTGATTAATTTGACAGAACTAAACTAAAATTTATCTTCTGTCCTTTTCTTAATGAAATAGAAAGAAAAAGATGCACTGAACTTAAATTTAGTTTAGTTTGTGAACAAGGGAATCGGCACCATTAGCTAACTAGAGGGTAGCTAAACTTGCCGTTAACCAATGCATGTTTGTTTTCTTTAACAAGTCAAAAATAGAAAAGAAAAAAAAACACACTCAGATTGAACAGCAAAAATACAGTTCGATTTACGTATGAAATCACGAGCTTTTGCCCGCGATATCGTCCTCGTGAAATTTATTGTTCCCCCGTCCCACCGCGTTGCGTTGCATCGCCCGCCCATGCTATTACTTCATTTTCGCTTAGCGTTCTTTCTGAATTTTTGTCTTTTTGTTTAGCTCCTAAGGGCCGTAGAGTGATGTTAAATAGCCTCAAGAATTGGGCTACCAAATGCAAAAACCATTTTTCAAATCCGAGTGCTAGTTCCAGAGATAAGCACATTTAAAGAAACATACATACAAAAAAACAAATTTTACAGCTTTATTATTAGTATAGCTATCTATACATATATGAAACGCGTATGAACAAATTGTTATTTACAAAAGTTTCCATAGGTTTTCTTAGATATATAAGTTTCATTATACTCCATTTATAATATGTACATTAGACAAATAACGGTTATCACCCTTTCGTTATTTCGATATAAACATACAATAAACTCTGTTATTTCACGATAAATATAAAGTAATATAATCTATTTAACATTTACATTAAAAAAATAACTCTGAAGTGCAGTTATTTCAACAATATTACACAATAACTGTCATTATTTAGCCGTTATTTATTTAATGTGGTATATGGACTACATAATTAGGTAACTCCTAATAATAAGCCGAGTATTAATTGTAAATTATAGTTAACATCAAGAGATTTTTCTGAATTGATGTTGGCGATGGGTCTTCATTACTTTGCACCCCATAGTACCCAAACACCGCCACATTCCACAACTTGGGCCACGCACAAACCAGTGCCCCGGCTCACGCCCCCATCGCGCACAAACAAACAACACCCTGTTTATAGCAGCTATTGTATGGGCTTAATTAATTCGCTTTATGTGAGCAGTCTTTACGTTTTTGTTGAATCACCATCGCACAGATATTTCGCGATTTTTAATGTACCTACAATGAATTTGGTATCCTTTTATTGCGGAGGTATTTTGAACCTAATTTCGAAATAGCGAAAGTTCTTTTTCTTTTTTCTTTACAAGTTCTTTCATAAAATCGCATAGTGTTTAAGTGAGTGAGGTGTTTGATGATAAATTAATCAAATTAAGGTTTGATATAACTGCCGCATGCCGTTGCAAAATAGTCTATGATTGTAGGGGTTGTGTAACTTCATTGATGTAGTTTTTGCTTTGTTACAAAATAAAAAATCCCAGCCAATTATCATCCCACTCCAAGGCAAAGGCTTTTTTTGACATGGAAGGCAAGCATTTTAGGAATATAAAGTAAAATAATTCAGTGAATGCACCAGATTTTGTGCACAGCTGTAGCAACGATAGTATAATAATTATGATTAATCATTATTTACATATAAATTATATTTTTAAATATTAGAATAAAATTATATATCCAAGTGTACCGCTTTCTGAATCAAGCCCTTAATCCAGCTGCCCAACGAGAGCCTCCTTAGGTGTTGGTCGAGGCTCTTGGCAATTAAGACATTGGCTGATACGACTATCGGCACAATGATTGCTGAGTCCACATCCCACATGTCGACAACCTCGCGAGCCAAGTCAAGATACTTGATTTGATATCTTTCTCGGCTTTCACGAGGTTCTCGTCATGCGGGACCGTTATGTCAATAATGATTGTGCGTCGCTCTCCTCGATCCACCACCACTATATCAGGCTTATTGGCAACAATAGTCCTGTCAGCGATGATGGATCGATCCCAGTACAATGTGATATTTCCATTTTCGAGAACTGGGTCGGGCACATACCAGTAGTACGGCACTTCCAATTCCACAAGGCTGTATTTCAGAGGAAGTTGCTGATGGATAATCCTGGCTACAAGGTTGTGTCTATGCAAGTACTCTTCGTTAGCTAGACGAGAACACCCGGAGATAATATGTCGGATTGATTCTCCCGGACGGTGGCATGCCCGACAGATGTCAACCGTGCCGTCCTTTACAATGAATCTCCGGTAATTGTTCGTCATCATAACTTCATCCATAATTGCACAGACAAAACCTTCGGTTTCCTCAAAGAGGTCACCAAAACGCAGCCAGGCTACGGACGCTAGTAAATCTACATCGGGCCCATGTAGGGCCCGGAAGTAGCGCCCATGAAGCTCCTTACTCTGCCATATCTCTCTGCGTTCGTTAGTGTCAAGCACTAGAGGCTTGCGCCAGTTCTTTTTAGCCAAGGAGAGCGGGTTAAGGCCCTTGTCCACCGCAACCACATCTCGATGCATCCCCACGCCGGTTTCTAGGAAATATTCCCTGAGACTGCATATCTCGCGATTGTGGAGTGTCTTAGCGTTTAAAAAGCTTCGACCTCCACATTTTCGCGGTATATACAGTCTCATTACCGATGATCGTGGGTGATGCATTCGATATGCAGTCAGTAGTGTACGGACCCTCCTATCCAAGGCGTCTAGTTCGGTCTGAGTCCATTTGAGTATGCCGAAAGAGTACATCAAAACCGGTATGACCCAACCGTTGAAAGCGCGCACCTTGTTTCCGCCTGATAGAAGACTATTAAATACTTTCTTCAGGCGGCCAAAGAAGCGCTCCTTCAACGATTGCTTCATGTCAGTAACATTGATGCCCAACGCTTCCGACAATTAATCACAAATATAGGTAGGTATATATTCCTACTAGTTAATACTAGGACAAGTAATTTATCACGTGCAATAGAGATTAGGTACAATAATTTATGACCCTAAACACAGTAGTTTATCAATGAGGGTGATCACATAAAGTTCCTCAACTGCAGTGCATGATTGTAATGAATGGCGCACTGTCACGTCCACCGGCCAATTTGTCGCATATTGCTATTAAATTAGCATCTATATCTTAATTATGAAGGAAGTAATTAGTCCTTTGCCCCACTGCGTTATCAGGAATTATTTTTATTTCCCAAAGGTATTATTGACGACCCGTTGTCAATGTCCACACGGACAGATAACGGTTCAAAAATAAATATTGGATTTTTGAACGCCGAAATGCAGTAAATTCCAATTTGAGCGCATTTTGTCATAAAAATCCTGCACCTGTCCAACATCCTGAAACTTTAATGGAATCCAAATATAAAAAATGTCATAAACGTTTTCCGTCCCCAATTTTGTAGACCCATTAAAACCTGCCCTAGGGCAGAAAACGTCCACACTATTAATGTTCAATACAAATTGTATCCATAAATGTCATATACGGATATACAACTTACAAGGCTAATAGCTGATGTGTCCCACCAAATCACTTTTATGTTATTATCTCACGAAACAAGAGCCATTGGCGGCTGCAGGGAGATAAATCTGTCCTTACAACATGCACTTACCTTGGACTTGACTTATTTATTGCCCTGAATATCTGAGCGACCAGAGAATAGATCTGAGTACCCAACGGTCATTATTCTGGAGGGAATATGATTCATTCCGCGTCTTCTCGGGAACGATTGATAGATTCATCACTTCTATAAATAAATGAATGTTCCATCTTTTTTTTTATCGTTTTAAAAGTGACAGAAATGTGTAACTGTAAAGTATGTCCGTTTCTATTTCCGTAGCAGTAATACGATTTTTGTAGACGAATCATCACATCATATTTCAGATGCTACAAATAAAGAATTTGTCAGTAATATTTTGCTGTTCCATCTGTGACTTGTAAAAGAATCACTTACGACTGTTATCATCAGTTATCATTAACGCTAGGCACCCTCGTCTCGAAAAGAAAAATATGGCCGCGCGCACTCTGGATGCGTTTTCGTACGAATTTCACTCGTGCGTACATTGTACGAACACGCACAAACGATCTCGACCTTACAAGTACAAAGGGAGCGCGCAGACTGGGTGCAACTTTCAGTCAGATTCGCCGACCGAGGCATATTTCCGACCCAGATGACCCCATTACACTCCTCCAGGAGCAGAATAGGGCCACCAGTACAGTATACAAGAACAGACGCCTCCCGTCATTCCGACCTCGCCGCCGAGGTCCTTTGCGATCGCGACCGCGTCCCCGAGTCAATGAAACTCCTCCCCGACCCTTGCTCGAAAACGAGGTGCCAGCAGTTGTTGCAGCTGAGCACGTAGCTTTAAATACCCCGCATAATAATCATGATGAAAATCTAAGTTTGATCCAGCCTGTCCCTTCTTGCTGTCCTCCCCTCAGCGATGCCCTAAGCCGAAGTTCATACCCCACAGGGGGTGCCCTTAGCGAGCACTCGCTTAATTTTAATTTAGTATAGTTTTAAAAGCTCCTGGCTGGAGGCTCTAAGTGTAGAAGCTTAAGGCCACCACAGGAAAAGTTCGGTTAAGCAGCCAAGACCTTAGTGGTCACAACTGCGAGAGGCCATAGTTAAAAAAAAAAAAAAAAAAAAGGGTGCAACTTAGTCGTACGTATACATACGTATTGTTCCGACGTCCGAATTAATCCGAACTTGTTGGGATTTTTCGTGCGTTCAATGCGATATCACCGGAACACTACCTACTTATCTAAACGTATCCAGTGTGCGCACTCAATTCGTATTCGTACGACCATGGTCATACGTGTACGCACGAGTGAAATTCTAAAGAAAACTCATCCAAACTGCGCGCGGCCTAAGACTAACACGAGGCGATACCTAAAGCAGACGATGGACAATTTGGAATCGTATGGAAAGATGCATTTTGTCCGCGTGCGCGTTAGATTTCCATACGATTCGAAATCGTCCGCGGACAAATTGTCCATCGTCTGCTCAGCGCCTAATTTTATTGAAAGTGCGCTATTAGATTTAGGTAGGTACAAGGCTCGGCTCAACGCCGAAAGTTGAAAATCACCAAGTGTCACCTAATGCTAGTGAAAACGGGCATTAAAAGTTGACAGTTAGAAACATGTTTATCAGATTTCTTGGAATTTATCACACATTCCAATATTTAGTACAGCTATTAATAATACCTAATTATTTTAATCATAAAAGTAGTCACACATGATAGTTATAATATAAATCAACGGATTTTATTAAATTTATTAGGTAATTCGATTGCCTCGTTTAGTGAATGGTGCTCAAGCAGTATTAAATGCTTGGCTTCTATAAATTACTGAATATAATGTTGCGTGTTGGTAATAATTAGCCCGCGACGGTTTCTTGGAAAATTTCTTGGTCCTGCAATGTTATTTGTTATAAGTATGTAAAAAGAGCAGTAAAAATAGCAAGTGCGTGTCAAACGTTAAGTGTTTTGTTAAACATTCATCTTTGTTTTACATTCGTATCTGTGTAAGTCGATAACTTTACTGCAGTCACAATGACTTTCTCTTTCAGATTGCAAAAAAGATAATTATTATAAAATATACCACACCAGCTGATATATTCTGTAAAAATCTTACGTGAAAACTTAGAGGAGGTAACCTTGAAGTGAGCCGTCATTCCACTGATGCTGGAAATTGACACTATTGACTCACTTCACCTAAGTTTTCAAAAATACTTCAATAATCTTTATAATCTTCTTTGAGCAAATTAATCGTGTAACTAATTGTAAGGTGCGCACATCACCGTGAGATCGATGCCTGTGCTGCCATGTACAATTTATGTGGTTCAATTAAGCCAGGTGAACTTAGCGAAACGCATTAATGGCCGATCGAATATGTACGTACATAAATTTGCATAAAACTGTGTGCTGTACAAACCCTGTTGATGTTCGCTTCGACGAAAAGCGATTCTCTGTTTGCTCGTTACACACATGGTTGGCAACTAAACCAGTGAACCGAAATTGGAAATTTGAACTAGAAATGTAGGGAAAATCTAGCCTATTTTACTGTACAGATACAATCAACCACGTGGTTTTTATAGCTAAAAGTAAAAAAAAAATAAGTTAAGTTAGAGTTAAGTTAAAGATAAGTTAGTTTGTTGCCAACCTTAGTAACAAGATAGGTTCATTGTTCAAGCAAAGGCGCTAAGCTATCGCTATTAAGTTGCACCTTCGTATAGCTAGTCTACTTCACAGATGTTACTTAGATGCATATTGCATAATGCATACCTACTGCTTGCAGCTAAGGTGTTTTATCTTTAGATGTAACTTATTGTAACTTGTATGGTAGTCCCAGAATTGTAGCGTTCTCACACTCTCTTTTCAGAACAGAATGTTACAAACATAAAAAGGAAATGTTGCCGCTAAAACTGAAGAATTTATCGCTGTCCAAACAGTGGTTTTGTAGTTTCTTAGTCGCATTTCTTAATACCCATTTAGCTTTCCTTGAAAACGTAAACCCATCTGCAGAAAGCACATGATTGATATAACCAACAAATGGAATGTTTTGTTCTCAAACAAATGCAGTTCACGCTCATTACGGACGAAATAAACCAGTCGAGTAGTCGCAGGGAATTCTTGGAACATCGCGCACGTCGAAAATCACAAAAGATGTTTGAATTAAACCAAGTAAAGCCATGCATCACCCACCAATCTAGATTTATACCTCACGAAAGACATTTGACATCTCACGAGATCCCCCTCCCCCACCCCGCTCTTTTACGCGATTTGTCCATTGTCATTATGTGAAGTGGGCGTTAGGCTTATAGGCGTCGGGTTTAAGTGAAGTGCTCATGAATTATTTACCTCTGTACCTTCGCATATCACATCACAATATCGTCTGGAGACCCTTGTGATGTTTATTTGGTCGTAGTGTCATGTACCTACGTGTTTGTTCTATGATATCGTGCCTTTTAAAAACGTGGTTACTTCAAAAAACTTAATTTTCATATTGATAGCCCCATCAAAAAGGAAAGAAGGGGCCATTGAACGTGTCACGAAAATAATAAATTCAAAGTTCTGGCGTGTCAATAGCGTCATATAACAATTGCTGTATTTAAATTAGTAACAAAAGCTCGTTGGGTGCACAATGAATGAATAAAAATCACGACTAAGCAACTTAACTTGTTAGTTTACATTGCTTATGTAAAGTCTGTTAATTATCATTCGAAATTTTAAAAGCAATATAAACACGGTATTGTAAATTGTATTTATTCCTTTATATAGAATCCACAATCTAATCACAACTTTCTCGTTGCGAGAGAATGGAAATAGTGCAAGTTGCCATAGAGCAGCTAACAGAATAGGTGCATATTGCACGCGCCAGTGCTCGGTGCTACACTGCACCCGCTATGATAATTTCGATAATGCGCTCAAAACACCACATTGGCGTTCAGTTCCAGTTACAACTCACAATAGACTATTTACAGTGAAATTCACTAGATGATAAGTCTATTCAACTTCGGCCATTATGCCCGCTCTACTTCTATTTCTTTGAACCATCTCTTGCCTGCCAGGGATTATATTAGATATTTTTTTACAAAAAGTTTTAGCGTCAAAGAAGGTTAATGTACCTTGAACTCTCTCGAAGCGACACTCGTAATTAGGCCTTTTTCTCCATTGTCCTTAGTTCTCGGAACAAAGAGACAATAATAACTAATCGTTCGGTACTTCGGTCCCCCTCGTTCTATACCACTATTAACTAAATTGATGCTTGTTGAAGATCAATTCTATTAAAAGTATCTAATGTGTTAGGTACTTTTAATACCTAATACAACGTAGTACAACGTTACAAGGGTCTTTTGGCGCGTGGCCAAAATCGGAACTAACGCCACCATATTGTTTTGTCCGTACAATTTCTGTGACAATTGCACAAATGTTTACCAACAACGCCCCCCTGACAATGCCATTCAGGCGCCAAAGGATCTTTTGGCTAGGCAAGGATATGTAGCTGCCTTCTTTGAACTTGTTTCCTTATAATAAAATGCAATTCAAAAATAGATTTTGCACATAATAAAGGGAACGTTAGTGGTCGTGCGCCGTGGTCAGTAAGTTATGGCTTGGCGGTTCAACCGACCTGACCTTTGAAATTCCAGCAATGCTCGGAGCGCCGCCGAACATTGGCATTTGTGGAGTTCGGCTCGCTGAATTATAGACAGGTATTGAGTCACGCCAAACCCATAACAGTGATCAGAATTTCGGTCTTAATGCTTGGCATAAGCAAGGACATTCGAACATTTATGCAGAAACAATAACTTACGAAACAATTTTTGAAATATAAACTTTATAGTACTTATCAGTAGGATGATTTTTTATTACTCTCGCATCCAAACACAGCACAAACAATAACATACATTGAAAATATTTCCCAGCGTGGGAGGGCAGACAATATCAAAGCTTTTCGCGTGACAACTCCGCTTAGAATACCTACCTACTTGTTATAGAAAAACAATAAAATGGGAACTGTGTCATCCGTGAAATGTGCAAAATGTGTGTCTATTGCAACTCGAGTGTATTGTGTTCTTTGTACTGCGATATGTCACGTTATTTGAAAAGTTGAGGGCAATAAATGAACCATGGGGAATACCAACTCGGGTCATGGCCACCATCGGCAGCACAGCAAGAACAGGAAATCTAGAAGCCTTCCAACGTCGCCCGAAGTCAGGAGGTATGTTTATCATTGTGGAAATATTCCTTAGACCATAGAAATGTACAATCAATACATAATTATAGTAGGTACTGTTGCCATGGAGCCAGCTTAGAGATGGTAAGTACTTGAAAGCCTCTTAGCAATAGGGATATAATTCTCCAAGATTTTAATTGCTGTAACTCTAAGTAATGAAATGTGAAAATTATAATTATGAAACCTCATAATATGATTCATGTAACCTTACATTTATTGACGTGTTATTTATTTTTTGTTAGTGAAGCGATATAAAAGCCCAGACGTCCTAATGATGTCCTCTTTTATACTTCATGTGTAGGTAAGTAGTAAATTACGCTATCCGTGGCGTTTCATTTCATATTCTAATATGAAGGCGGAATCACTCTGCTTGTAACGAGCCCTATTTTTCCAAGGCGTCTTCTTTCCTCGGTTAGTACGAAAGCTCTTTGTTCAATATTTCTTCAGATCGATGTTTAAGAGCAGTTCACTTAGCAAACGTGTCTTAAAATACACATGAGCTTCAAGACTTTCAAATCACGCGCAACATTTTACTGCAGTATTTCATCAATACCGTAAAAGTAAAATCTTTGATCTCTAGATCTCGTCGCTGTGAGTTGCGGAGGTGCGTAAACAATGAAGGGAGGTGCATCGCCCTCGACTCGCCCTTTGTAGGCGATATTAATCGCTAATATGAGACAGCTATGAGATTATATGGCCATGTACGAGTAAGTGGGTCCGTACTAAATACAGTACAGCACTCTCCAGCCAGGTGCCTTCACTTAAAATAGTGTTTGTTTAGGTATATCGTGATGTTGACTCCAAGTTTTCCTAAAACATTAAATGAGTTACGACAGTTTATTTTCTATCTTCGATAAAAATGATTATCATAATAAACTTCAAAAGTAGGTCTATCTACAAAAACCCAATTCTTTTGACATCTAATAACCCAAATTCAAAATGAGCCTGACAGAAAAGAGTAGTAAATTTTCAAACGGCACTCAATACACCGCGTTGTGTGAAATGGTAGAACGTGACGTCACGTGGTGCGGGTCCCACGACAGCCTCTATTTCCGAACGAGCCGCTTGCTCCGGAAGCCATGTCACGCGCCACGCTCCTATTTCGGAAGTGTCACGCCCTACAACACTGACACCTATCTACCCACCTGTCTGTGTAATAATATTCTCCTCCATGCTTATAAGTATCGCCTATTCCCTTAATTACATCGAGGCAGAAAGAGATAGAACTACAAACAATCTTTGGGTGTTCAAAGATTTTCTTGTTTGTTTAGTGGGTAGTTTGCAACTATTGTGGTAACTAGAGCAGAGTCAGTCATTTGGAAATGATAGCCACGCTTCCGTGAGCAAAAGTTCTCTTCTCATGCGATGTGATACAGCTACTTGTACTTTTAGATTTGACGAATTTGGATCTCAGTAAAGGGGAACGTGTACTATTTCATGTCACGCTACGTCCTACTCTTTTAGTACCTGATAGTAATTTTTGAGCCATTGCTGTATCTTGGCTAGTTCTGAGATTGTATTTATTTATCATAAGCACACCTACAGCACAGTCACTTACAATTCCAATTAAATAACATACTATAAAATTTACATTTCAGTAACCATGCAAATGACAGGTATGTATGAAATTCAACATATGAAAATTAGAGACAAAAGAAAATAATATAAAGTGTATCTAGTAGACATAAATCTACAACACTACATAACAAAACAATTTGAGCTAGATAGACAGACACTCATCACACTTTTTAAATGAAGATCGTCTGTATGAAGCGAAGTCATGGAGAAAATATCAACTGAGTAATCCGTCAATTTGGACCTCAAACTCAAAACTCAAACTCAAAGCATTTATTTCAAATAAACCAATTACAGGCACTTTTGAATTGTCAAGGGGTCGGTCAGTTAGAAAGATGAAGCTAGTTGCCCATTCCAAAGCGTAGTAGGTACCTATGGAGAAGAACGGGCAAGAAACTCCACGGACACTCTTTTAAATCAGAATATGGTTACAAAATATTGGTTACATCATTCATGTTGAAGTTATACATTTGAGAACGATGCAGAACGTTAAAAGCGTCCGTAATAGAAAATAAAACAAATAATACAATTCAAAAATTAAATTAAAATAAGCCATGGCAGCTAAGAGATGACCAGTCCCTACTGACAGCGCCCGTTCACGAACATGACGCATGGATTAGCACCATTCAGCTCAACCATTTTGAAGGGAGCTAAATGATCCAACACACACGCCACCGTCAGCGAGACATTAGAGTGAGCATGACATAGGTACTCTCAGCCGCCAGGGCACATTCAAGTCAATGAAAGACGTACCTAGTAAATGGTATCTTTATAGTAGGTACATAGTACTCACACGTGTTATGCAATTATACAATGCTAAGCGATTGAATCTATACAATGCAAATAGTTTTTAAAAATCTTCAGCAGTTCCAACAGTATTTTCAAATGCTAATCAATTAGTTTATGCGCCCTTGTGGAGCAGGACCAGCGTTCGGCCAAACACTTATAGGCTTGTGCAGACCAGCGCGATACGCGACGCGACACAAAGGCACCGCCCGTCGCGCGACGAGCGGTGCCTTTGTGTCGCGTCGCGTGTCGCGCTGGTCTGCACAAGCCTTATATCAGCGATGTAATCCCCCAACTTATAATATGCTTGGCTGCATAGTGTGCGTTTTATATAAGATTTAAATTTCGTTTCATTCAGCTGAAGTATGTGAGGAGGTATTTTATTGTAACATTTTAAACAGTACCCCATGAAAGACGAGTCCACTTTAGCCAGTCTGAAACCCGGTTGAACTAATTGATCCCTATTTCTAGTGATATAATTGTGTCTTGCACCTCTTTTACTAAAAAGATGTAGATTTTTCCTTACGTACATAATGTTTTCATAGATATATTGACAAGGTACCGTCATGATGTTAATATCTTTAAACAGTTCCCTAAGAGAGTCGCGCCTGCGGAGGCCATATATGGCTCTGATGGCTCTTTTTTGCAGAATAAAAATAGACTCGATGTCTGCAGCCCGACCCCATAGTAAAATACCGTACGACATAATACTATGAAAGTAACTGAAATAGACTAGCCTCGCGGTATCTACATCAGTAAATTGACGGATTTTTCTCACAGCATATGCTGCTGAACTTAGACGTCCTGAAAGGGATGTTAAATGAGGACCCCATTGAAGCCTTGAGTCGAGCGTGATCCCCAGGAAAACCGTTTTATCGACAAATTCTAGTTTCTCTTGATTCAATACTATCTCACAATTACTACTTTTGACATTTGGTAAAGAAAATCTTATGCATTTAGTTTTTTTACCATTTAATACTAAATTATTAGCAGTGAACCAATTTTGGACCTGCAGTAGGGTGTTATTTACGTCGTCAAGATTTGATGCACGTCTATTAATTTTAAAAATTAAGGAAGTATCGTCAGCAAATAACACCATTTGTGGTTGGGTTTTTAACAAATGGGGTAGATCGTTAATATATACTAAAAAGAGGAAAGGACCCAATATTGATCCTTGTGGTACACCCATTTTTACTTTTAAACCGAGTGAATTGACACCATTTATTTGAACTTGCTGCTGTCTATTATTTAAATAGGATTTTATTAAACTGAGCGCAAGTTTTCCAAGTCCGTAATGCTCAAGTTTCGAGATTAAGGTTTCATGGACGACGCAATCAAATGCCTTGGAGAGGTCACAAAAAATTCCTATGGTGTCTTGGGCCTCTTCCCACGCCGTAAATATGTGCTTTAATAAGGTGACACCGGCGTCAGTCGTACAACGTCCCCTGGTGAAACCATACTGTTGATCATGTAAGATTTTATTGGTGTTAAAATGAATGAGCATTTGATTAAGCATTACTTTTTCAAACACCTTGCTGAAAACTGGCAACACGGATACGGGTCTATAGTTATTGGTGTCTTTACTGTCCCCGGATTTAAAAAGTGGTATTACCTTACTATATTTCATTAGATCAGGGAAGACTCCTTGATCCACACACAAATTAAATATTAAGGCTAAGTACGGCGCTATAGTCTCAATAATTGAGGTACAAACTTTGATAGACATTCCCCATAGATCTTCGGTTAATTTGATCTTAATTTGCTTGAAAGCTTTTATTACTGATATGAGGTTTATATGTTTGAATTTAAATTCAATCGGCCAGGATGAAACGTTAGCTCTTAATAAATCAATAGAACGCGAGGGCGAGGAATTTAAGGTTTCAGTAGTTTTAAGTGGGATACTGGTAAAGAAATTTACAAATTCTTGAGCAACTTCTTTGTTATCGCTTATGAGACCATGTGAAGTTTCTAGTGTGAAATTATTATTTTGTCTTTTATTCCTGTTAGTCTCATCATTGATAATTTTCCAAACAGTCTTTATTTTATTATCGGCTGATTTGATCTTGTTGCTAATGTACAAGGCTTTAGCTACCTTGCAGGTATTTTTAAAAGTTTTAGAATAAGTAGCAACGTATTTATTAAAAGTTTCAGAGTTAATATAAGGCTTAAGGCCATACAGCTCAAACAATGTTTCCCTACTTTTCCTAATACCCTTAGTTGCCCAATCACTGAACAAAAAATTTGGGCAAATAGTCTTAGTTTTCTTTTTTAAAGTATTATTGAACTCGGTGCGCACTACCGAAAAGAATTCCTCATATAATTCATTTACATTGTTTATAATATGACCCGGTATACTTAACTTACTAATTAAGTTATTATTAAATCTACTTAGATTACTGGTTGTTATTTGTCTAGATTGTATCTGAATTCTTTGTAATGGTGTGTTGGACTTGGAAGTAACCGTTTGACCACTATGATCAGAAGGGAGATAATTTACAATGGATTTATTTAAGTAGTTGCAGCAACAAAAAACATTATCAATACATGTAGCAGTACTTGTAGTTATGCGGGTTGGTTCTGGAAACACATTTGATAAATTGAATGATTTAAAGAGACTTAACAATCGACTACTATTTGTACTATTTTCTAAGATATTAATATTGAAGTCACCACAGATAATTAGTGATTTTTTACCCAATGCTAGTTTTGCTAGAACATCTTCCATTACTGACTCAAATATGGAGTAGTTTTGATAATTTGGGGGTCTGTAAACGCACACTATAACATGCTTATCTAGCTCAACACAGGACAATTCAACGTTATGTTCAACCGACAGATCAACTATATCTTTACGAGTCTTAAATTTAATAGAATTTTTAACTAAGATTAGTGAACCTAGTGACCTTTCATTATATTGCCTTGCCATACGTGTAAGGGGGCTATTAAATGTACTATTCAAGGTCGATGTAGGTAATTAAAAAATACGATGATGACGCTTACTACGTTGGCTAGGCCCAAAGTTAAAATAGTTTATAATTTATACATCAATGGAACCGTTTAACATTTTATGAAATATTAGTAAGTAGGTATGTTAGGGTTGATTTCCAGTTTAACTTATTGACATTTTTTTTAAGTCCAAGCTTAGGAAATGGACATAAAAGTATATTGACATATCCTATGATGTCAATATACTTTTATGTCCATTTCCTAATCAAGCTTTCATTCCCGCCTTCTCAGATAATTGGATTTATAATTTTCAGCTCGTGACGATTGACACAGTATAGGTATCGATAACAGAACACTAAAAACATGCAAACATGTTTACCAAAGCGTAAAAACATACAGTATGGCCACTATTGCCACTCTATCTATCCGGCCACTCGTGTCAAATATCTGTTACGCAAAGCATAGCGGCGCATGTCAAATGACACGGAGTCGAGTTGCGCCGGCGCAGGCGACGCCACATGTTCATTGTTTGGATATCGCCCTCGTTATCGATCGGAGCTTTGATCGGACAAAGGGCCTGCACTTAGCTGCATTCTAAACAAGCCTTGCATTCTGTTAGCAAACTGTAACAAATACATAATATTGATGTTGTTACTGATACGTAGCATTCCTACGTAAAATTATACTTAATTATGACTGTCCAAGTGTTTGATGGGATCGAATTTTCGGATAGTCACAAATTTCTATCCTGATCCTGATAGCCTGTTGATAAAATAGGGCTTTCTACAATCTGACCGTGCCTCTAAGAGTAGGTAATAGGTACAGTCCACTACTGTCTGAGTCTTATTTGGTTGCAGAGGCCAGCATCATATCGTCGACCGTAGGTTCAATTGAGGTAAGGGACAAAATACCCAAAATGAGTTGAGTATACAGTTTTGTTCAGAATTTTTCATTCTATCGAATGGTGAATATGAAAAAAAAAAAACGTATTTTGTCCTTTACCTCAATTGAACCTACGGTCGACGATATGGTACCTATAGATTTGATTGGTAGCTAAATTCCACATACGAAAATGCTAGGATTATGTTTGATCTAGCAGTACCCCGCAGTTTCACCCGCATAAGTCTGGATCCCGTGGAAATATCGGGATAAAAAGTGTTTTATGTGTTAATCCAGGTTATAAACTATCTGTGTGCCAAATTTCATCCAAATCCGTTCAGTAGATTTAGCATGAAAGAGTAACAAGCATCCATCCATCCATCCATCCTCATAAACTTTCGCGTTTATAATATTTAGTACCTGGGCGACCGAGCTCTGCTCTAGTGAAAATAGAGAATGCTCATTTAATAGTATAGGAAAGTTCATACTAACTAATCCATGTATAGTACCTACTTACTATTCCATACTGCCATGATAGTAGGTACTTACTAATTCCATGCTGCCATGTCATTATTCATAATCTTGTTCTAAACTTTGGGCGACCGAGCTCTGCTCGCGTGAAAATACTGAGAACACTAATTTTCCCAGTTAAGAGACCTAGCTAAATCGTTTTGTCGCCCCCGTAAACCCCATATTGCAACTTTCATCGATAGAGCCGATTTCGAGAAAGTGAGTACAACTACAAATATATATAGGTACAAAGAAATATATACATATACAAATATTGCTCGTATAGGATATTATAGTAGGATGAACTATGAAACTCAAAATAAGGGAGATTCTTAGTTCGACATCGTTACCAATAAAAATTATGAAGTCTATAAGCACAGATTACATATTAGTTATAAGTGAGTTCGATGTACCTACTAGTGTTTTATGTATTGTAGTAGGTATCCATGTGATGTGAATGATAGCATAAGAATAAAAGGAGCAATTCCCGTCTAGACCGCAGACTATTGGATTAAGATGTATCGTAGTGCAACTTTAGACCACAATATAAAAGAAATCTGAACTTGAAAGAGATTTAATGCGTTTTCTATTGTTACATTCGTTCGTTTGTCTTTTTGGTTAGAGTACAAAGGAAAAACATGAGCTTTCAGCTGTCGGTAGGTACTGAATGCTTCTGTGCACTGATAACTTTAAAACTACCTTTTTCTTTGAAAACACCGGTGTCTCAAGTGTTGTTAATACAGTATCTCGTTTTTTAAAGGTGGATAAAGTTTGATACTGAATTATTACATTAAAATACAGTTCCTATATTCATGACTGTGACCTTTATAAAATCATGCGCAGACTTGTAATACTAGCGACATCTAGTGGGGAGTAGGAGTAACAAGCAACAGAATTTAATGTTTAAATTGTTATATTATTTCCCTTTTTTTTGATTATGCTGTCCTGTAAATAAATTTTACTGAAGAGAATGCGCAAATGTGTAACTGGAACATAACCATTTATAGCGTGCGGCAGAATGTAAATGCTTCCATGGTAACCCAGGGTGGTTACCCGGCCGCCCGTCTGAGCTCTAAGCTCTAGTAAAGTCATGATTGTAATCGTCAGTTAGTTAAGTAAGCTACCCATCAGCGAGCGAATGTGCGCGCGTTTTAACTAAAAAGTTCTATTATATTAGATTGTAACTTGTGTGATCCATGTAATAATTTATAGTGTCATTCTCAAGCACCCACCTGCGTTTCACTTACACCCGTTTCCCGGCTATAGATACATTTTATTTGGTTACTGCTGAAATTATCACGAGAATCCTTCAATAGGAAAATCGACTACTTGAACTACCCACCTACTTAGTTATGTTAATAAATATTATTTCATATGGCATAGTGGCACAAGCCGCTCGAGAGCTTCTTAGCCGGTGGTTTATTATAAATTCGTGAGCCACGCTCGTGCCCAGGCGCAGTTCAAGCGGGCGTATCGTGTTTTCCTACACGGCCAGTCTAATCTATCTGGCTGAGTAGTGAGTACTGACCCAGCCTTAGGTCCTTACTAATGTAGAATCATTTCCTTAAAGAGCTTCTCTCCTATTTATGTATACTGATATAGATCGGAACACCGCACTAGTTCCAACTCTGGAATGTATATACCTAGGTATGAACTTGGTTGGTCGTACTGAATTTAATTAATATTTTATCTCTGCATGTAGAATCACATCAGTAGGTAAGTATACAAAGTCTAGTCAGTCCTCAAAAAGAGAACTATTGAATTAATTACTTCTGTCGATTTAAAATACACCACAGATGCATCAGATTTGTTATGGGAAAAGATGATTAAGAAAGCTGCCAAAGATTTTATGAAACCGAAGCCATTTTTAGATCTTTACTGATGTTAAAAATACACACATTTTATGGCTTCTGCCATGTTACGGGTCATTACTTATGAAATAGTACGACAAAGTTAAATATCGCTGTGACATCAGTGATATCTTACTGCAGAACTTTTCTACGTTTACTTTGAACTGGTAACGTAGTTGATAAGTTGACAAAACGTTCTATTACTAAGACAAATAGATTATTTTGAGGGAATTAAACAGACCTACAGCGTCAAAACGGATATGTAGGTAAATTACATATGTTTTAGTCAAAATGATTTTTTCTCTCAACGAATGAGAATAAAATAATGCATTTCAAATGTACTTTAATGGGACTACGGGTGTTAAAACCCGGAAACCCAGTAAAATATATCATCACCTACCCTTCTACCGCTGCAGAGGGGACTGAATAATTACGGTTCATGAAAAAAAAATACAAGAAAATCTGTAGCAAAATTTTTATAAAATGGAAAAGAAGAAAAATGGCGTGCCTCGTTTTCCTGTTTTAAGAGTCCGATTGCCGAGGAGTGTAAGTGCCTAGCCAACACTTCGGTTTTCTGTTGAAGACGTTTAATATTAAAAAGATTCTGTGACAAAGGTATGACAGAATAAGAAGGATATTATGTTTCATGTATGGTGTAGCAGATAACTTTTATTGCGTCAAATAGATCTTTTATCAAATTATTAACATATATATTTACCACATCGAAAATTGCATATAACGTGGGAGAGGAACAGTTTCGTCCAGGCATTTTTGGATAGCGAAAACTACCTAAATGGAAACTCGAGAAAAATCTAAGTTCTGAGATCGAGAATCTTAACGTAAATTCGTTTTTTTTAATCGAAAACACAACTATTTTTAGCATTTTAAATTATAAAAAAATAACCATCATTTATAATATTATAAATGCGAAAGTGAGTTTTTTTGTTACGCTTTCACGCTATAAAGGCTAAACGGATTTGGATGAAATTTGGCACAGAGGTCGACCTTGACCAGTACCCTGATTGCGTAACGTATTTTCGTAAACAATTGTGCCTAATTTGTTTCATTTTGACAGTTCAACGACATTCATTGCGTTATTTACGTTGTTGAGCAGATTTTTTTTCCAACTTATCAAGCAATGGATTAGCAATCTGTTTCAAATCGAAACTGATTGTGATTGTGTTGTATTACGCCATTAGGGTACTGTAAAAGTACATACGCTACTTTTCATCCTGGATCGCAGACGAAGTCGCGGGCAACAGCTAGTAGATTATAAATAAAGTCTTAAAACTAAGTCAATATAATGTGCGAGAATATTTTCGATTTTAAAATCGTTCGAATTTACGTTACGTTTACTCCGCGCGTACCTACTCGTACGTACTCGGCCCACAGTATAAATATTGTATATATACTATTACTAGTATATGGAACGTATAACGGAACGGAACGTAGTGATGTAGCTTACCAAAGTAGAAGTACAGAGATAATATTATCCCCTAGAGTAGACCAGTGGTCACCAGCACTTGTAAATTTTCGTATTTACTACTGACCTCTTTACTGGGCATTTGATTGCTTGTACAGTAAAGGCTCGTAATTCAATGAACCGGATCGCCTTACACTCGTAAAATAAATGATTATTTTACGCTTATACGCATGAATGAAATAAAACAATAATTAACGACTTTATATTACTTTATGTTAATCGATTGCCCATGTGTGTGTGTACTCGGTTGGATATATCTTATTTCATGCATTATGCATGAAAGGTATGAGAGCTGTCTACCGTCGAACGTGTAATACAAATTGTGACAATTCATTGAAGGATTATGTCGGTAAAAACTATTCACAAAAATTACAAGTGAACTAATTGAAATTGAATTTTTGAGGTGGATCTAATAGCATTGTTTAAATAACGAGTTCCTGATAAAACAAATGAACATAATTTAGATTAGTATGTTGGTTCCAATGTTTATTCAACAATCTGAATGTTTGTGCAGGCAAGTGTCGGTGCTGCAGACGTCGATTCCGTTGCCCGCTTCCGCCGCTGCCGCTCGCCGCGCCCCGCCCGACAAGCGCCCACTGCCCGCCACGCCGTCGCATGCAGGTAAACACTACATCCTACTATCTATGATGTCCTGGTACTTGTATCTTTGTATCTCTGTTCTGTTAACCGTGTATCATTTATTTATTTATTATATATACTTTATTGTACACCACAAAAATAGGTAACAAAAAATTAATTAAACACTACAAAATATACAATGGCGGCCTTATCGCTTTCCGCGATCTCTTCCAGGCAACCTTGGAATGGACAGTAGTTATAATGGTCTTGGCTTAATGAAAATGTTAGGAGACTGGGTTCTATTGATTATAACAGCAATGATAGATATACCTACATTATACACTTCTTTCCAAAACTTCCCGGTCATAGTCATATTTATTCTTCATTGTCCAGCATCAAGCACTAGCAACAACGGCAAATATTTTTACTCCAGTGATGGCTATAGTAAGAAATACAATTGTCTCAGATTCAATTATAATAAAACAGAAGATCATCAAACAACATTGTCTTAACTTGACGTCATTCAAAACACAGCAGAAAGTACAAATTCACTTGTAGTGTAAAAACGTTTGAGGACGAAATACATCGATCGATTGTTCTTAAATTAAACCAGCTCTATTAGTGATGAAATTCACAGTAGAACAGGCCATCGACGAAAATCAATAACGAGCAGTAAATGTCGTGAGGGATACCAATTACTGTTGGATGTCAGTTGTGAACTATCCTTAATATAGAAATTGAATTACGATAAATTAAAAGGTGAACGATTTATTTTATCGTATTTTCTCGTACACTCTTCTCATCCATTCTTGTAGGTACAATGCGATTCAACTAAGAATAGGAATGAAATTGTGAAGTTTTGGCAAAAGAGCACCTCGTTTACTCATTTTGGAACAATTTCTATTTCAAATAATTTCAGTTGACAGATCGAGGTCATCGACGTTCCTATTCTTAGTTTAATCGCATTGTATTTCCTATGACACTCGGCAATACTGTAGCTGCTCTTAATAGAAAGAATTTTCGGAATTGAATCAGTAACCCGCTACATACAAAATCACAAATTTGTAACTCTTTATAATATAATATCAGTACCTATTAGTATAGTTAAGAGCGTGCATTCTGAAAGTGGGCAACGTCGCAAATATTTCGCTGTTTTGATTAATTTGGCAATATTACTGTATGGAAACATGAAGTATGGCTAACTAGAGAACTAAAATATTGATTACGAAATGCAGTAATTAATATCGTAACACCGAATATATAGTTTTAGATGTAAAAAAGTACCTATTTGAAAACTTTACAAATGCCTTTTTTACACCTAAAACGGTTACAACATCAAATTCAGTGTTATAATTGCAATTCATTAAAAATATTCTAGTTCACTAGTTAGCGATGTTTCATATTTCCATACAGTAATATTGCCAAATTAATAAAAACAGGTAAATATTTGACAGCTATTTGCGACGTTGCCAGCTTTTAGAATGAACGCTCTTAAGTACGAGTATGTACATTCACTAAGACAATATGCCAAGCAGCTGCTATCATCATGATTCAAGTAGCTAGTTACTAGTTACAAGACTCTTAGTAAACAGGTCACTGTATAATATTAACTACTTACTTTGAATATCGCTTACAACTTCCTTTTCATAAAGGCAATTTAAATATAAAGTGGTTATTTAATTCGTGTATTGTCAACGCATGTGTAGGTTCTAGGTACTAAGCTATTAGTAAATCTTTCTAAGAAATGCCGTTATCGTCAGTACCTATGCATATAATCATAAACAAATGTTTGAGAATTAATGTAATGACTATTTTGGTGAAAGTTATGATTCAATAACATATTAGACACTAGAATGGACCTTAATTGATCTCTTGAGAGTCATGAAAGTCTAAGGCCGCGCGCACTATTAGGACCCGTTTTCGTACGAATTTTATTCGTGCGAACACATACGAACTCGCACGAACGATCCCAACCTTCCAAGTACTAAGGGAGTGCGCAGACTGAGTGCGAGTTAGTCGTACGTATACGTACGTTTAGTTCCGACGTCCGAAAACAATCCGAACTTGTTGGGATTTTTCATACGATATCACCGGAACACTACCTATTTGACGGAGAAAAACGTATTCATTGTGCGCAATCAATTCGTATTACCACGTTCGTACGTTTATGTACGATTCAAATTCGTGTTTAAGTTGAAACGCACGAAAAATCCCAACAACTTCGAATTGTTTTCGGACGTCGGAACTATACGCACGATTAATTCGCACGCAGTCTACGCGCTCCCTTAGTATTTGGAAGGTCGGGATCGTTCGTGCGTATTCGTATGTGTTCGCACGAGTAAAATACGTACGAAAACGCGTCCAAAGTGCGCACGGCCTAAGTAACAAAGCGTGTAGATATGGCTACGTTAACTGTAACTGGACATACGTCTAAGTAACTTACTACAGACAAATATTATAAAAAGTTTAAGTTTGTAAGTTTGGATGTAGGGGGTAATCTCTGGAATTATTGATCCAATTTCGAAAAAAAAAATCACTGGCAGATAGCTACACTATCGCCGAGTGCCATAGGGTATGTTTTATAGTATAGTTGACAACCACGCGGGTGAAATCGCGGGCTGAAGCTAGTATTTGGCAAAAAAGCGGTTTAGATTTCATGAAAAGTAGGTACCTAGATGTAAACACAACCTTCATCTCTCCAATATTATTTTGAAAAGCATAGAAAGTTTTACTTCAAACTAATTAGTAAGTAGCATTAAAGAATACAAACACAGCTTCTCGGCTTCACTCAAACCATTTCAGCGCCATAATTCATGAGCAGAATACTTCACAGCCAGTCCAGAGCAGACGTTGGAATTAAGTGCAGCGTCTTGTGAGTGAGAAGTCTAATTAATTAAATCCAATTACTTATTTAGCTCCCGCCGATATCTAGCCTCTGCACTCGGTGGGAGGCGTCTGTTTGTCTCAACGCCTCGACAACGGATAAACAGAGTAAATTAAGACTAACGATGAGAGGAACACGTCGAAGTTTACTAAGGAAACGTTTCTTTTAGTTAAGTCTTTAAATAGATTATTTTTCTTCTGTGAAAACAATTTGAAACGCAGCGATGCAATTCTATAAAAATTCAATGCCAATTAAGTCTTGGAAATAAGATTGCTGACCTAAATTGCATCCACTCGCTTCAAAACGTCTACGTCTTCATTTTCTTCAGTAACCCTTAAATATGTATCAGAATAAGGCCCAGTATTATGTACAACACGTACTTTCATCTCACCATCTCAAAAGTTCGCAGAACACGTGGAATATGAATTTGTAGACGACCTTTAGCTTTCATTCCCAAAAACCGTCGCCGCAAGCCAATTTGTCGCTCGTAAACTCACCTGATAGGTCCCTAAAATAAACCCCGAGTGCCATACCTAAGGGTTTACACAAACTTTATTCACTTACTCTCACTGACAAGTGCCCAACGTCATCCATTTTATAACTTGCCCACATGCTGATGAATTCTGGTACACGTGTAGTGAATCGTCCCCTTCCTTATCTTTAGATTTTTTGTTACACTTTCCTTATCAAGGATCGTAGTCATAAATGTTTGGTATTAGATCACTTTCTTCGTGTTTATTTTGATGAGTACCTAATGAAGATTAATATTCTTCTAAGTAATCCGGTTACCTATTTTGGGCGGTAAATGTTTAAAACTATCTCTCATTTATTAACGTTTAGATGTTAACGTCTTTTGAATAAGTAGGATAGGGATCGACGGACTTCTGTATTGAATTTTTCTGTGAGTTATTTACATAAAACATACTCGCATGGCCCCGCCTACTGATATTCAAGGGCATCTTAAGCGAGGGTTCAAAGGGTGCACAGCGGTAGGGCCCGGTTGGTTGGATTATTGGATTTAGATGTTTACATTAAAAGATTTATCGTTGTTTGTCCTGGAGAAAGATTGGTTTTACACTTCACTTGGCATCTGCCCTTGAAATTAAAATTGTAATCCGGATGTATGCAAAGCGATGCCTCTTTGACATTTGATAAAATAATTGACGTAGATACTTAATAAACTCTCTGTGATTCAAAACAATCTTTGAAAAATCAGCCGACAGTTCAAATTATTTATCATTTCGGTCATATAATTTAGTTGTATTGCCGATAACTTTAAATTGTGCGACACAAATTCGTATGTCAACACGATTGTTATGAACTTATGATTCTCACGCGGGTCGAGTTATCTTGAGACTCGCCGTGCCCCGGTGATATCGTGTAGATGTCGCGCTGTGGTTGATGCAGATTATGCATCCTCAGTTGTCGGCCGCGACTCACGCTGGCCGCTCATTGAAGTTCTAATTTTGAAATTAATTCTGAAATCCAAGTAATAATTAAATTATTTTCTTTGAAAAGTTTGAAGTGTTTATAATTACATTTATTGTTATTTTTTAATTTGTGGTATCAGCCAGTATGACCAATTTGTGTTTGTGCGGTTGTGTAGTTAAGTGGGTAGACTGAACTTCAGTCTCTTCTGTAAGTTAAGTGAATATTTTTTTAACAATCGAATCTGGATTGTGATTTTAAACCATGTTTTAACCAACGATTTATCATAAGAACTAATAAATATTAACACAGGCGTCTACAGCTAGATTACCAATTATTTTGATTTATTCAAATTAAAATTTTTGTTTGAAGTAAAAACCCATAAAAACTTTTCTCATGGTTTATCTAGCAAAAATTATGCATGTAGTACTTAGTTGAGTGTGTCATATTCGTCATTGCTAAAGTGATGGATAGTCTCGGCCTGAATAAAGAACGGATGTAGTCCACAGTTGATGGACAATGTTATTTGGCGCACTACAACGATCCGCTTCCTTCGAGTTATGCAATACCTCCTGAATGTAACCATTGTTATTGATATTATGTTCCATACAAAGTTTATTTAGCATAGTTAATTACTATGATTCATCTAGCTGATTTAGGCCTTTTTGCTTTTATGATTAAAAATGAGGGTAGGACTTAAACATTGTGTTTTGGGTAAACGATAATTAACCAGTCTAATGCTTTTGTAACACGTTATGGAACTGACAGTATCTACATAATTTAGTAAACAACAGACAGGTGTCATTATTAACACAAAGGCATATGAAAGTATGGAGGCATTTACTTATGTAATTATAGGGCACATTCGAGACATAATTACATAAGCTATTCCCTTCTGAGTCAGTGTCCATATCTCGGGCCGTTGCTAAGTCGATGAAAATAAAGTTGGCACCCCCACTTTCGAAAAATGAAAATCTAAAACGGTGAAAATTTCGAGCTAATTAAGGACAATTTTGGACTGCAAGAAAAAAATTTCAGACCAACCCCCCCTTCGAGATATTCAAATTTTTTAATGGGGGTGCTAACTATTAATTAAGTTAGCACCCCCACAGCATTTAAATGATCACTAAAAAAGTTTTATGTAGGTCAAAATTTCGAGCTCATTAAGGACAACAAATGCAGCATCAACCCACCCCCCATGTACAACCCCCCACCCCTCTATCCGTAAAACATGAAAAAATCAAATAAAAAAAAAAATCTCACCACTATAATTCCTAGCATAGAATTGTACACTGCCAAGTACAAAAATAAAAACATCCCTTAAAACCACCCCTTGACCAAACTTCCCGAAAATAACATCTAATTTATACGAAAATTTCTCTTCTTCACACATAAACTGTAAATCAATTATTAATGTATTATTACAACTACTACTTGCAACATCCCCAAAAAACTACCCCTTGACTGATGCTTAGTTCAAAATGTTAAACGTACTTCAAAAAATTATTAAAACTCCAAACCGTGCAGATGAAAATCTAAAACGGTGAAAATTTCGAGCTAATTAAGGACAATTTTGGACTGCAAGAAAAAAATTTCAGACCAACCCCCCCTTCGAGATATTCAAATTTTTTAATGGGGGTGCTAACTATTAATTAAGTTAGCACCCCCACAGCATTTAAATGATCACAAAAAATGTTTTATGTAGGTCAAAATTTCGAGCTCATTAAGGACAACAAATGCAGCATCAACCCACCCCCCATGTACAACCCCCCACCCCTCTATCCGTAAAATCTCTATCCGTGGGGGTAGAAGAGGAGGGAAGGGGGTGTATCGGGATCAGGGGGTCGCGGGAGGATATCGAGGGGGGTTCGGCGGGAGGTTATATATATAAGAGAGTTGTAAGATAAACTTAATTACAGATATTGGGGGTCAAAGAAAAGGGGGTCAAAAATGGGGTCTAAGGGGACTAACTGAATGTAGGTTCTAGCTGAGAAATTACAGATATTGGGGGTCAAAAGAAAAGGTGGTCAAAAATGGGGTCTACGGGGTCTAACTGAATGTAGTTCTAGCTGAGAGGGGGGTACTAAGGGAGGGGGGGGATTTTATCAAAACTTTGATATACCCAGCCGTTTCCGAGATATATAAAATAAAAAAAAAAGTCGTAACACAATAAAAAACTGTCGTTACAACTTTTGGTCTTAATTTTTTCCGTCTAGCCCCCTTTCGCAACGCGCGATATGGAACTTCGTTCTAAAAGCTATTCGGTTTTTTGCGACTAATAATTAACGACTCGTTTGTAAGGGATGTTGTCGTTTGTGGATCTTAAAATCTGCTATAAGTCTGAAATAGTCCCTAAAAGTCTATTTTGAGACATGGTATTTTCATGTTTTCAAGATTGGGGGGTGGAGGGTTGTACTTGGGGGGTGGGTTGTTGCTGCTTTTGTTGTCCTTAATGAGCTCGAAATTTTGACTTACTTAAAACTTTTTTAGTGAACGTTTAAATGCTGGTGCTAACTTAATTACTAGTTAGCACCCCCATTGAAAATTTTGAATATCTCGAAGGGGGGGTTGGTCCGAATTTTTTTTCTTGCAGTCCAAAATTGTCCTTAATTAGCTCGAAATTTTCACCGGTTTAGATTTTCATCAGCACGGTTTGGAGTTTTAATAATTTTTTGAAGTACGTTTAACATTTTGAACTAAGGCATCAGTCAAGGGGTAGTTTTTTGGGGACTTTGCAAGTAGTAGTTGTAATAATACATTAATAATTGATTTACAGTTTATGTATGAAGAAGAGACATTTTCGTATAAATTAGATGTTATTTTCGGGATGTTTGGTCAAGGGGTGGTTTTAAGGAATGATTTTATTTTTGTACTTGGCAGTCTACAATTCTATGCTAGGAATTATAGTGGGGAGAATATATACTTTTTTTTTTTGATTTTTTCATGTTTTTACGGATAGGGGGGTGGGGGGTTGTACATGGGGATTGGGTTGATGCTGCATTTGTTGTCCTTAATGAGCTCGAAATTTTGACCTACTTAAAACTTTTTAGTGAACATTTAAATGCTGTTGCTAACTTAATTACTAGTTGTGCCCCATTGAAAATTTTGAATATCTCGAAGGGGGGGTTGGTCCGAAATTGTTTTCTTGCAGTCCAAAATTGTCCTTAATTAGCTCGAAATTTTCACCGTTTTAGATTTTCATCAGCACGGTTTGGAGTTTTAATAATTTTTTGAAGTACGTTTAACATTTTGAACTAAGGCATCAGTCAAGGGGTAGTTTTTTGGGGACTTTGCAAGTAGTAGTTGTAATAATACATTAATAATTGATTTACAGTTTATGTATGAAGAAGAGACATTTTCGTGTAAATTAGATGTTATTTTCGGGAAGTTTGGTCAAGGGGTGGTTTTAAGGGATGTTTTTATTTTTGTACTTGGCAGTCTACAATTCTATGCTAGGAATTATAGTGGTGAGATTTTTTTTTTTTATATTTGCTTTTTTCATGTTTTTGCGGATAGAGGGGTGGGGGTTTGTACATGGGGGGTGGGTTGATGCTGCATTTGTTGTCCTTAATGAGCTCGAAATTTTGACCTACATAAAACTTTTTTAGTGATCATTTAAATGCTGTGGGGGTGCTAACTTAATTAATAGTTAGCACCCCCATTAAAAAATTTGAATATCTCGAAGGGGGGGTTGGTCTGAAATTTTTTTCTTGCAGTCCAAAATTGTCCTTAATTAGCTCGAAATTTTCACCGTTTTAGATTTTCATTTTTCGAAAGTGGGGGTGCCAACTTTATTTTCATGCTAAGTCGGCAATATGTACCATAATTGTTTACTATCACCAATGAATAGATATCATAACACTATTATCTGATGCCAAAACAAACTGAGCTCGCTGGGAACCCATAATGTGTGCTATTTATGGCCACCATTGACTCATTAATGTCCCTTGTTTAGGGTTACTTTACGCACACGCATATATTTGAAAAGTAATGTAATGACATCACGAATTATTATTTTGGTCGGTATGGTATCGATTAGTATAGCGAACCAGTGTTAGGTGATCTGTTGCATTGAATCGAAGTTCCCTCTTGTGGGAGGACTGTGTGAGGAGTAGAAGGGGTGTTAGGGCTCAATAATTTTTGGTGGGTAAGGTACAGCGCATGCACTGTTTGCTGCAACTCAGTAGGCGAGTAGTCGCGCGCGCAGCACGGACAGACCACCCGTGCCTTTCGATAAAAGCTCAGACTTATCTAGCGAATGTTAGCTCTTCATTGATAATATTTACTCAGCTTGATGTGCAAGATAATAGTTTGTCAATATATATTTGATAAAAACTGACATAGTTACCGTAGCTGAGTCGTGAACTCGTGCGTGAGTGATTTAGTTTATAGGATGTCGAGAAATGCGGATGCTAAATGTAATCATTGACGGAATGCTATTGTTTTATTGCAGGTGGCAAGAGCGGTTTGTCGGCTAGCTCCAGTCGCTCGACTAGCCCGCTGGGACAAGGAGCTGTCAGCTTTATACCGCGAGCGCCAACTTCTTCATCCGGGTAACTTTGCTTGTTTATCTAATGCGGTGATTTAAGAGTTTAAGTGCTTTTTGTCTGCATTCTTCCGTTGTTTTTGTTTTAAAGGGTGAAGGTAATTCCAAATGATATTTTTAATACAGTTTTTTTATCTCGAATTAGATTTGATATAACATTAGGGACTGCTGAGCGTGGAGTTCACAGTTCGAGTCCCGGGTCAAGTAAATGGGACACTGTATTATTTCTTAATGTTGTGGTGTTCGATCGACGTGTCACCAGAGCTTTTAAAATGGCATTTTGTGTATAATATTTTACTACAATTAAGGCCGTTACTGACTTTAGCAATGATCTTTAAGCATTTAGTAATGTATGACCTGTATAAGTTTCCTGTTATGTGCCACGACAAGCATATTTCCCGGTGTTCGAATAGAAAATTATGAACCGTCATTAAACTTGTTCTTTTTGGTTACAGGTCACGACCTAACTCCTCTCTATTGGCACCCGGTAGTAAAATCCCGTCGACCCTAATATCAACACAGCAACACCCACAGACACCGTCCAGTCAAAATGGAACACCTACAAAGCATTCCATGCTCGATAAGTTGAAGCTGTTCAATAAAGACAAAATAAGTAATGAAAAACAAAACAGCAAAAGTACTGCAGTGTCAAAACGCACCAGTTCATCCAGTGGCTTCTCATCAGCCAAAAGCGAAAGATCCGACTCCAGTTTAAGCCTCAATGAATCTTCCAACACACCCAACACACATATCAAGTCATCTAATTTAGTAGGACCCAAAAGTATAAGGCAACAAAGCGATACGTTATCAAAAGACAAGTCTGCTAAAAATGTTAAACCTAAGCTAGTTAGTTCTAAATCCCCTAAAGAATCTTCTACGAGTTTGAATAAAGGTAAAACGAGTAGTAGTGACAAATCGAGAAATAGCCCGAAGCTTCCTGCTCGTGACAAAGAATCCAAACTGGCTGCACCGAAATCTATTAGTAACACTAAACTAAATCAGATCGATGACCATTCAAGAAACGCTAATTCGAAGATGGTGAAACTATCAGGGAGTCAAATGAGGCTTAGTGAAAAACGAAGTGATAGTAGAACAGATGTCAAAAATCACCAGAGTCACGAAAATGTGTCATCACCGTCAAGCCAAGGAAATCAAAATCAAGCAGCATCAGGACAAAACTTTGGTCCACAGACTGGAATCCCAAAACCTACTGCTGCTGTGAAAGGAACATTCAAAATAGCGAAAGATGATAGACATATTATTCACAAAAGTACAAATAGTCAATTAAGTCCTATACAAAGCAATTCTAGTTTAAATTCTACAAATAACGTAAGTGCACTTCCATTCAGTAGAGAACAGTCTAATTTAAGTAAAGATATAACACAAAAACAGACTTTGGCAGTATCCCCGATGCCTGTCGTTAACGCAGGAAGTCATACTCACACATCGATAATGTCTGAAAGTTCACATTCGAATTCCACACATAGTACTACAGGGCAACATTCAAATTCCAGTGATAGTAGCGTTATATACCGTCCTTCCAGTGAATCTGGTTCTGAAATATCAAAAACTGCTACTAACACAATGAACAAAAGACTGGATATGAATACTACTTACATTAACGAAGTTATAAACGAAGCTGAAATCTCTGAAAAAGAAGCAGCACAGAGAAGACCTTTGGACAGGTCAGTGCCAAGACCTACGTTTGATCACAACAGGACGTTGACAGAGTTAAACAAGAGGATGGAAAATGATAGTAGGTCCAGTACACCATCTCATTGTCGTGACAACTCACTGGGTGACGATGAAAATCCAATGATGAACGTACTGCCAATGAGACCACTATTGCGAGGATATAACAGTCATCTGACACTGCCTATGAGAACTTCAGGCTTGACGCAAAAGAATATTCCGGGCTATCCGCATCACGCTAATACGGTGAAAGCAAACTTTGGCAGGGAAAACATGGGATTGCGTGACCGTATAAATTACGGTCCAGGATTTTCTAACCCAGATTATTGTGATCTAGAAATAGCCTCGGGTTATATGTCTGACGGTGATTGCTTGCGACGTATAAATCTTGGCGAAATGGAAAGTGGCCGAAACAACGACATGATGGACGGATATATGTCGGAAGGTGGCGCGTCGCTGTATGGTCGCCGCATGAACTACCAGCAGCCTTCGCAGCTACAGCAGCTCGATGAAAGGTTAGTTTAGTTTCATATTCTGTAGTGTTATTTTCTAAACGCCACTTCGAAATTCAGTGTCGGATGTAAATCTACAATGATTTATATTAAAACATTTGAGTTCGCTATCGAATTATACGGTCTCTTGAATGCGTCTGCGAAGTGACCTTTACAGAATAGCACTATTCACTGTAAAATATTTTTTGTTGTATTTCCTTATGATTCGCGAAGACGATGTCTCTCGTCGAGACACAATAAAGCACAAATTAAAAGGCTCCCTTAGGGCGTGAGATTCATTGCCATGGTGGAATTGCGCCGGTAATGGCTGTGCTTTTTAGGGTTTTTAGGGGCGCCGAGTCAGCTACATACTGAATTATATACAGTTTTATCACCCGTTTTAAAGTCCTTAATTGAAAGCCTCGTAAGCAGCCTATTCCATCACCATTCAACAAGGTAGCTATAGAATCATGTTTTTGTTTTTATTAGGATTCCTAGCAATGTTTTTTTTATGTCAACATATATTAGCTTCCTGAATGTTCCTAGACCTGCGTCATTCATGTAACAAAGTTTATGTAACCGCCCAGGTAGAATAGTTGTATTGATTCGACCTTTACACAGATGTCTAGCAATACAAATGGCCTATATGGATATTCAACACTGAACTATAAAACTAAAGATCGTACAAGCTTTTGAACCGTTTAGCTAATCCTTGATTTTTGGTTGAGTTTTTTCATAATATATGGGAATGGATATACTATGGACTATTTCTTAGTTATGTATGTACTTAGATAAAGTAACTATTAAGGAAATCCATTTTCCAATAGCTTCGTCTGAGCCTCTCAATCCACAAGTGGTCGGCCCGCCTTCCGTCACTCTCCGACATAATGTAACGATGGTCTAACGTGTATGTCACTCGGATCTTGCTTACATCTACAGTAATTGATAATGTGTTACCGGCAACTTAGTTCTCTAAGAGAATATTTGTTTGGTGGGCTTGATATAGTTTCCGGACAGAATAGGACCTTCAAAAATGTGGTTAGGTTTAGTCAAAAAAATCTTTGTATTTAAAGTTCCTGCTTTAGAAATGTTCTCTTCTATTGCTATAGTTCAATCAATTAAATTGCCTATTATTTAAAGTAACGTAATACTTTATATATGGAATTGATATTCATCAGTCCACTATTAACCCAGTACCTACTTTCCGACTTGTGTCCTATTCGACGCATGTGACTCACCAATCTAAAATCAAAGGCAAGTAAATGTTCTGGTTGCGACAGTTTGCGAAGTGTTAGTACTGTTAGTAGTCTGCTAGTGTGAACAAAGCGTTTTGTTAATATTTGGACGCTGCTTCCCGCAGTGTGCAGCCTACAATCTCGCAGTCACGACTATACAGAGTACGGTTCACCCACACTGTCGCAGCGTTAGGGGAGAGGGCGGGGTGACCAAAATCGATACTCCTACGTCTCACGCCGCCCCTGCCCCGCACGTCACCTCTGTGCCACCGCCTCGACCCTAACCACCCCCAACAGTACCGCACCATTCGGCACCTTAACGATCTCGACATAAAACTGTACTTTCGACAGTGCGCTCAATGACATCCTACGTTTTTAGGCACAGATTCCTTCAGAATGCTATCATGTTTTTTCTGAGTTTTCTCATAATATTGTCAATCGATTTCACACAAATGAGCTTCGAACCGAATTACTTACGCTCTGTTTTTCATTTCG
Organism: Agrochola litura; assembly: GCA_949152395.1. Lineage (NCBI taxonomy): Eukaryota > Metazoa > Arthropoda > Insecta > Lepidoptera > Noctuidae > Agrochola > Agrochola litura. The sequence continues at coordinate 16,606,712 of OX424493.1, forward strand.
AGGACTAATCGTGCTTAAAATAATGGAGGTATTAGCGTGTGGGGTATAAACTGTGAGGATAGAGGGTTTCAATGTCATATAGTAGGTGTCGGTGTGCCGCCGGTGGTGTCGGCGTGTCTTGCGTGCGGGTTGGTCGGCGCGGCGGCGGCGGCGGCGGCGGCAGGGCGGGCGGCACTCGGCGCCGCGCACTATCGGCGTGCGGGCGCGCCGTACTCGCCGCCCGCGCTCACACACGCACGTGACAAACTTTCCCGATTTCCTCGACGGAAAATGTAAATCTGTTGCCGGCATCGATCGTCCCGTCGCCAGACGCGCGCTCGTCGAACCGAGCACGCCGATCACAGCTGGCGCCATGGAGCTGGACCGCACTTAACAAAGGATCGCGGAACCAACGCGCCACACGCTAATCTCGTGGACTGTTATTATTCCATTTAAACATTGGTGTTAGTTAATAAGTGTATCTTAGACGATGTAGTGGACCATATGCGTTGTGCCTTCTGTCACTTGATCTCGCGTACCGGTCGCTTGACGGACAACATTTGATTTGCTGTAATTTTATACGCCAACAATGATAATAATTTCGTGAACACTAATATAAGATCAGTGTTGCCTTGCTATGTGTCTTTGCTTTTCGCGTTAGACGTTGTTACTGTAAGCTTACGGTGCTTTATAGATAATAAAACATTTAGAAGTGTAATAAGTTTTCAACAAATTTGAATCAACTGTGCTGAAGATGGATAAAACTAATTTGGTGAGCCATTCTTAATTTTTTTATCATCTCTACTTTAGTATTAGACCAATTTAACTTATTATTATGATCAAGTTAATTGTCATGAAGGCAATAACCCTCCAAACATGTGGCGGTTGGCGAAGTCAATGTATCGCTAGTTTGTCACATGTGGCCACCATTCCTGGCACAATATCGCATACTTATCATTTATAGCTTGGACAAACAATGCATAAAGGAGTCCATATTTAGTTTAGTAATGTTAATCAAGAGTGTTACGTAAAATATCCTTAATATGTGCAATAAGTAGACGGCTAGTAACCCGAAGCGATTGATCCGTGTAAGGTTATTACTTCGGCATCTGCAGGGTTATGGGTCGGGGCGGGAATCCCTAAGCCTGATCCCCCGGACTGGGCTCCTCAATTTCATTGAATTCCCAATGTTATTAGAGATTTCAAAGTATATTGGTATGTGCATATTTTCACACACGTGTATCATTCCTCGAGAGGCAAATGCAGACATGTAGGTATTAATTTAATGTTCGTATTAGGTAGGATACGTTATTATGACATCGAGAAATAAAAGAGTACCAAAATATTTAAATGCTAAAGTCGTAAAACAGCAAGGAGTCTTTGAAAAATGCTTACCCGCGTAGAAAGTTAAAGCGATCAGAGAAATTTAAATCCACTACATAAAATTTTGGTCCCCTTCTTAAATGGGGGCTAACCAACTGAATCGGGACGTATGTTGGCGATTTAAGTATTCCATAGAGGCGGAGACTTTTTAAACAAGTCGGGTATTATATTGTTTAGATTCACGTCCTCGTGTTTAGGCAGGGTTCGTAAGGACGAAAATGCATTGCCGGCGTCGATATTTCAGAGGGGTTATGTGGGCCATGAATCATAAACTGGGTATTTTTATTTGCTCATTTTATTCGCAATACACTGTCAATAAATGCACATTGATTGCAGATCGCTGAAATTGATTGAGTCTATTAACGATATTGATGTTTCTTGTGATGTCTGATTGGGTACTTATATAGTATTTTATTGAATTCACATGACATCACATGTAATTTGAATAAAGATCACAATGTGAAAATAGTTAGGTCGTGAAGCAGACGTTTATAGTACGTACGAAGTAGGTACCTTCGAATATAAAACAAGAGAACTTCATTCCACAAACTTGGAAGTTATGTAGCTGAAATGTCATTGTCTTTTTTTCTCTTTTCCTTTTATAACAGCTGGAAAACGGCAAGCAAAAAATCTGAAAAAGGACCTAACAATATGGGAACTATTCTCGCTGCAAAACTTTTAAATTCCGCGTTAGGATATTGCAAAGCGAATGGCGTTCTGTTTGTTCCGCTCCTTGAAATTTTAATGAGACGAAGTCGAGCGTTGGAACTAACTCGTTATCTTCCACGGCAGGTATTTCACAAGTACATAATTAACACGTTGCAATCGGCTTTATACAGTTTTCTCATTGTTTATTCAATGATTCGGGTATTGGAAAATAACGAACAGAAATTGCGATGCTGTAGGTCTCAAAGTTATAAAACAGACTTGCTTTAAATTTTAACACCTATTTGAGAAAGTTAAAGCTTCCGTTTGCAAAATATTTTCTAGTGGAAAGGTACAGTAGGTGCAGTATGTTTGTCTTATTCAAACAACATGTAGTTTTGTATTATTGTATTTGGTTTACGGTTTCCACTTTGCAGTCATATTTAATGTACAAACTTTTGTAAATATATGCATGGTTTACAGTTTGCGTAGGCTTTGATTTGATTAGGACCTAAAATGAATGAAAATAAAATAAATGACCTACACGGAATATATGCTTTATACCTACGTACGTACGTACCTACTACGCTTTGGAATGGGCTACTAGCTTCATAATTCTGACTGACCGATTCCTTGACAATTCAATATTGAAATAAACGCTTTGATTTTGTGTCTCGAAATTTAAAATATTTTATTTCACATAAACCTACAAGGGCACTTATGAAATGTCAGAAGCTAGGTGCACGGTTCCAATTGGTCGTTTCCTATGGAGAAGAGCCGCCAAGAAACTCCACGGTTATTCTTTTAAAAAAAATGGTTTTTACAATGTTTTCAAATGAAAAGACAGTGTAGACCTTTCAACAAGTACCAGGTACTTAGCAAAATAGAAGTCTACAGCCTACTATGTTCTCACAGTCACAAAACCGAAAAGAAAAAAATATTCATAAAAAATTACTAAAGTTAAGGTCCTAGGTACACCCAAAATAAAGTATTCCGTGTATAACATTGTTTTATTTCAACGTGTTAGGTTCACATGTGTTTCAAGGAAACTATAAGAGTAACAAGTCTAAACTTTGACAAGGGTAAGCCTCCAGGCAGGGACATACAGGTCCTCGCTCCGTTATACCGAACAAAATTAATGAAGCGTCGAGACACTCGATACCGAAGGTCTTTTAGCTCAAGTATAACACAAAATATCAGGTAGATACGTATCCAAGTAGGTACACATAGTTATATTCCTTGTTGAATCTACGTAGCCATAAAGCTACGTGTTCAGAATGAGCGGTGAAAAATATAATTTTATGAGGAAAATTCTTTGAGCGTACACAGAAAAGCTGTGCTACATTAAGTTTTTAACTAGATTTTGCCGTAAACAAAGGATTGTGGGTGCATTTTGTTCAGAACATTTTGATATTTTGCACTCGTAGCGCTAGAGACTTTGTAGATTACGTACTACGTTAATGCTACGACGTAGACCCTGCTACGACGGAAACGTTTTTTTTTTTGCAAACGAGATTTAAATGAAACACTCTCAGGTTGTCGGTTACTTGCTACGAAACTTGTACGTTCAACGAACGGCAGGAAATGTAATCTACATACTAGCTAAGTAAATGATCGAATTTAAACAGAAAACTACACAACAGAAACTCTAAAAGCAGAGTATCGGTTTTCGTGTAACTATTCCAACATAAAAGCATCCAAGAGCCTTACTTAGCTGATAACAAAGTGAATTCAGGTTGAAATAGGTACACCGAGAGGAAATCCGGTTAGTTTTGAATAGCTTTCAGCGTTCGGCTCGGCATCTGTTTGTGCAACTTTCGTTATCGGCATTTCAATATGTTGCCTTACAGCATTATTCAGTTTTGAAATGCAAGTTTGAAACTGATCAGGCTGCCGTATCAGTTTCAGAGTTAAAATATTGATAAAATACATTACATTTTCGTAAACGATCAAGATTAATCTGTTCATTTTGACAGTTCAACAACATTCATTGCGTTATTTACGTTGTTGAGCAGATTTTTTTTCCAACTTATGAAGCAATGGATTAGCAATCTGTTCCAAAACTATTCAGATTCTGATTGATGATTACCAGTAAGAAAATGTTGTGTAAGTATCAGTTTCAGTTAAAATATCGATAGAGCGACTGAAGGTAAATGGATAAATAAGACGAGTTTTTAATCGTTGTCTCGTTTAGTTTAGTGGTGGCAAGCGCTACTGCTGAGCATGAGGTTCTGGGTTCAATTCCCGGGTAGCGCGAAGTGTTATTGGGTTTTTCCATTTGAAAATTCTCAGTAGCAGCCTTTTTTTGGCGTGTCAGATCTTACCGACTAAAACCCACCCGTCTTCCTTCGGTTGCCTTGTTGCCGGCCTGGAGTCTGGATTTGTGCCCAGTTGATTGCGATAGGCTCGCTCACTATTACGTGGGACTTAAACATAATTGGTGAAATGTGGGTGTACTATTGGTACACCTTAACCTTATTCCCCACCGTATTTCCCACACGTGCGTGATGATAGGTTATGTATTTAATCGAAATATTCGAAGTTGTCCGTTGTCGTCGTGATAAAATATCCGATATTATAATGTCAGTTAGTTGTAGAGCCGTATCCCTCTTCGGTATCTCATTAAAATATGATTTTACTATTTTCTAGCGACTCATAATGAGGTTGTTACTGTTAATGAGTTTCGGAGCTTTTACGTGTTTATTATCTACATAATGTACATAGGTACGTGTTACGTAATTAACAAAATAGACTACCTCTGTTATCATTAACGCCGCCACTCGAACTCGATAAGTACATGCTTCAATGCAGATTATGTGTTTAATTTAATTATGAAAACAGTTCATTAACTTCGCTGTGAATTTGAGAGAAGTGTATGTTTGAGTTATTGAAATGTTTTAAAACATTCACTCGATTTTATGTAAACGGTAGAGGAAAGTAATGATGAGTGGAAAACATAACACTCGTAATCGACACTTATACTCAGACCTGTCTCTGTAAAAATGTAAGCGGTGTTTACGACCCCAACACAAACATACGGCGAACACATTCAAATAAAACAAAAGAGCATTCATCATTTCAGCGAAAATAATGATGAGATGAACGAGAGAATAATGAGAGAGAGAGCTGCTCGGCTCATAGATAATGAGAACGTAGGAGACTGTTCCTTTCAGGAGATCCGTCATCATTAGCGAGAGGCTTCGGGCGCTCATTTTTCATTAAGACACCAATGTTTCAAATGACAAAGCCAAAGGACTGTGGGGACGTAGATATTGATGCACCTTACGATTACTATAGGTACATACATGTACGTCTATCGGTAGATACTAATTGTCGTGGAAGAAAGCGGCATGTTCACCACGATGCCTGATTACAATTTTATCTCCCCCTGCCTCGTTTACATGGCGTGTTGCACTGTGTTTTCCCTCAGGTTTAATCCATAAAGTGTGACTATTAAGATCTATGGAGTGTCTTTTATAGGTTGTATTTGTTTTAATAGAGTTGACTTACGAAAGGTTTACCTACCCAATCTACATCATAGCAGAAAGCGGGCTGCTTTTAAAGGTATCAATGCATTTTTCAGTTAAATTCTGCTTACTCGAAAGTTGATAATTTTCATGACTGTAGTACCTAATTAGTTTTATTTTATTTTTTGTCCTTTATTTCATTTTAATATTACATTAAAATAAAATTTTAAAAAATAATTTAAAAAAGAAACATAACAAAATGTAGCCCACCGGTATTGGGAACGGGGTCAGGGCTCCAGAGAGAGGAACCTCCTAACGATACGAGTCGTGTCCAGAAGTACCGCTTTCTGAATCAAGCCCTAGATCCAGCTGCCCAACGAGAGCCTCCCTAGGTGTTGGTCGAGGCTCTTGGCTATTAAGTCGTTGGCTGGCACGACTATTGGCAAAATTATCGTTGAGTCCACATCCCACAAGTCGACCGCCTTGCGGGCCAAGTCAAGATATTTGATTTGTTTATCTTTCTCGGCTTTCACGAGGTTCCCGTCATGCGGGACAATTATGTCAACAATCATTGCGCGCCGCTCTATTCGATCCACCACCACTATATCAGGCTTATTGGCAACAATAGTCCTGTCAGTGATGTATGATGGATCGATTCCAGTACAATGTGATATTTCCATATTGTTATATTTATTTATATCAGGAACTGTTGGGAAAGATGTGACTGTTTTAACGTTTGTTGTTGTTAGGTTTCCTGAAAAACGTAAAAAAGAATCGAGAAAGCAACAATTTGTGTCTAATGATTGTGTGTAGGTTTTAAACAATAAAATGGCTAATTCTCAAAAAGTCTAAGGGCATATTTAGTACCCTATATTATGAACACTGAATACCAAGACATTTTCCAATAAGGCTTTTTCACTATTTTTTCATATAGAGCACTTAAAATGTGCCAACGATCTCTGGTTGCAACATTTAAAATGTTTCTTCTCAAGCAGCAAAAACCGTTCCACTTTACGATCTTGAATCTTAAATCGTGTATGAAGAATACATGAAATGGGAACGCTTTTACTCAGCGAATTCGTTAGGTTAAGCTAAATAATTCAAAAGTTCTCTCTCTTACACGGTTTTTCCATTAAATACTTTAATGTTGAATTGTGGGACATTTACAGGTAGGATTACCTATCTACACTAATATTTTATAGAGTTTCTAAGTTTGGAGGTAATCTACTGATTTAATTCCATTCCATTTCTTCCACTGGCCGAAACATAAAGCTACACAATTGCCGAGTACCATATGGTTTCTTTTATAGTATAGTTGACTACCACGCGGGCGAAGTCGCGGACAGAAGCTAGTCGTCGCTCGGCATCCAATACCGCGAATGTGCCATTTTTGACGAAAATCAGATTTTTGTTTTATTTCATTCTACACGTTCAAATATGTGATCCTGCATTTTAAAAATGATTTTCGTCAATAACGTCACTTTCGCGGTATGGAATGCCGAGCGACGTAGTATATTTAATATAATTTTGTTTACAGCCATTTTCGTTTATTGTCGAACGATGTTAAAATAGTTTTATGGGCACTACCTACATGAGTTTTATCCGCTCCAGATTAATTTAATGACTAATTAATGACAAAGTGAAGTGGCTCTTATTGTTAATTTGTTATTATTGTTAATGTAAAGTAAAAGTTAACGTGTTATATATCATAGTTTATAGGTAAGTTGGCAAGAGGCCATTACGAAAGGTAGGTAAACAAGGGAGGTAACAAGAATGGCTTAATGCCAGACAAGCTGGAGGTTTTAAAACTTGGCACATTACATTTTTCACTGCGGACTTTTAATAAATAAATGAAAGAAATATTCATTTTCATTATACAAATGTACTTTAATTCTGGGATAGGCAGAAATATAGTCACGATTTGGGATCGGAACTTTCAATTTCTTTAGTAGCAGTTAATATTAGATACTGCTCCTACTAAAAGCTTATTTATCTTTGGCATGCCTAAGCAAAGATAGTATAGATACCTAATATAGTCTTTGTCGTTACAGACGAACACCTGAAACCCTTTTTATTAGGTAACTGTTTAGGTTGTTTAGACAGACTTCTGAATAGAATATTTTCCGCCGAAATTACAAAAATACGAAACAAGACCCTCTGCTTATTTACGTACAGGAATGTAACTTTAGGATATGAGGTCCTTGATTGTCGATAGTGCATCGCATTTCTTAATTTCCACTCAGCGTAAAAAGAGAAAGGCCGTTTGTTTGAAAAAAAAATGAATAAATCAAAATATAGCGGACGAAGGGCGCTGAAGTGAGGCGATACATTTTTTTTTTTTCAAAAATAGAATGCAAAATGGATTACTGCATCTCGTTAGCAATAAACTAGGACACTGCGGCATTTGTAACCGCAAAGGCTTGGCTCTGACTGTAATAGATTACAGTTTGCTTAACCTGCCTTCAAGACGGAGGAACAATTTTCTCGACACCATTTCCTTCTTTTTCGACGGGGTGTATTTCTCACTCTATGTAATTGTGGTACTTACTGCAAGTGGAACACGGGAAACCTGGAAAGTTAAAAAGTTTACGTACTTTTTTCTCCTTATCGTAATCTTTATTGCGGGGTAAGGAATTTTTGTCCCCTTTTTAGTACTGGGGGATATCACTGAAGTTGAGCTGAAACAAACTTATCGGAGTAAAGTTATTTTATAAAGATTCGGTACGACTGACACCGTAAAACAATTCTTACTTTTATCAATTTTGTATAATTATATTATATAGCAGTGATAGCCTAGTGGTGTGACCGTCAGACTGCCAAGTAATAGGTCTCGAATTCGAACCCAAGGCACGCACTTCTGACTTTTCGGATTCATGTGCGTATTGTATAATTATCACTTGCTTCAAAAACGGTGAAGGAAAACATCGTCAGGAAACTGCCTGAGAGATATTTCTCGACGGCATGTGAAGCCAAGTCAGAGGCCCATGGGCGGCTTTAAAACTCTGACACCAGGTTAGTCACTAACCACATGAAAAGAAGAAGAAGATCAATTTTGTTAGAATTAATTAAATACATATTTGTAACAGTGATTTAAACACTACTCGGGCTGTCGGGCAAAAATAGCCGTTTTATCAAGTGTGATTTTTACTATTGATGAATAAAAATAATTGCGACTTAACCTACCTACTACGTTTAATTGTTTATTGTCATCTATGAAAAATGCATATCAACTTATCAACAGTATTTTTTACAAACCACTCGGCTACTATCACCACTGTTCCTCGTTATTGCCCTTTCACTTATCAAAGTACGGTATCGACCTCCTTACGCAAGTTAAAAATAAACGAAGTCTATTCTTCAGCATAAAGACTCCATTGATCCTAAATGAGTGCAATAAAGAGTGATTAATGATCATACTGAATACACCCGTTCTTTCGCAGTATTAGGTAGCTCACTCATCTTGTTATAATTAACACGCACTTGATTCTTTGTTTTTACGTTACTATCGAATATCATCCGCATTGCGTACTTACTAAACCAATTTTATAAGTAGGTAGGTTTTATAAGTATCGAAAACAAAGTTCACTGACGTTATAAGTATGATTGATTTTGTTTGTAACTGATGCCTGGTTGGCCTAAAATGTAACACAAAATTCGAAATAAATTACGTTTCGTTCGTAATACTGAATTTAATTAAGGACTCCGACAGAGCTATAACGTTCAGGGGTAATATCTTTGTATCTGTGCCCCACACATCTTTAAAAGTAGGTCGCAGCGACATGTTGCTCGTCTCCATAAGAGAATAGAGCTCCCCTTTTATCAGTTGCCATCAATTCAATCCCTTTGTTCAAGCCAGCTGGGCCTGTACGGCACCCTGCGTTCAATCTACTTTGATCTCGTTGTATGTACACAGCACATCACACATACGTAGTCACTTATAAGTCATGCAAAATAAAAGTAGGTAAGTACTGGATAAGGCTCGAGCTTGGTAAAGATTAACCGTGTTTAATCCTAACCTATGTTGGATTATGGTGGAGGGGTCAAAGGCTTTGTAAGGTGGAGGTAAACAAAGAAGTAGGGATGGGGCAGAAATGCACTGTAATAAGAGCTTAGTGTACAGCGGATGAAAAGAAAACAAGTGACTAATGAAGTGAATGATATCCTTCTTTCTTATATCTATGAGGATATGTTATAAATTAGACTGGCGACTAGCTCCGTTGGAGAAAAATAAGACTGAACTCGAACGGTGAATGGTTGAATAAAAATAACGCTATTAGTGAGCACTGCAAGCTTAAGCTTCGCTAAGGAGGTTAAGTAAAGTTAAGTAATAATTGGGTGTTTTTCTTGATAAGTTAAGCCTATTATGCGATTTAAAAGTAACTAAAGCAGGTTCTGTTTTTTAAAGTGCCCGTATTACGTTGGCAAGGCAAACTGTTCCGTATTATCTTTTGTGTGTAAATAAGTATATCGTCGCGGTTTGTAATTCTGCGTGTTACTCCTAGGTTCTTTTAAGGCTTTTAACCCTGACTCATTCGTAGGGGAAATGCGGTGGCACCCTTTAATGCCATTTTTAAGCAGAGGGACTCGTACTTACGTGAATATAGGACCCCTTTCATTGTATTAAGTGGAATGGTACTCGCGACATCATTTATTGACGTTGCTGGTATCATTTGAGAGAGCACTGTAGTGATTTGCTGTAATTACGCCGTTTTTAGAAGGTATTAGCTGTAGATGTGAAATAAAATATTTATTTAAAAAAGGCTATTCTAGGAAGTTCTTTCTGAAAAACATCTTGGCGTCATAAGAACTTCTTCCTGATGGTAAAAAATACGTGATACTTTTCAACAAAAACCATGAAGGACTACATAATTATGTAGGTATTACTAGCTTCCGTCAACGGCTTCGCCCGCATTATATCTTTATAAATTATAGCCTATGGTACTCAGTGATAATATAGCCTTCTACTGTTGAAAGAATTTCTTAAATCGGTCCAGTAGTTTTTGAGTTTATTCATTACAAACAAAAATACATATATTTTCTCTATAAAATATTAGTGTAAAACACGGTTACAACAAATCGTGCATATTTTGGTATCCTACGCTCAGATTTTTACTTATTGGTTCCCAAATTTCTTTCAGTTCAATTTTGTGTGGGTATCTACTTACCTAAGTTAAATGCATAATTTCATAATTCGACACATAATAATCAGCAATTCCCATCAATTCCCCAGACGCGGCGGTCGCAATAGAGGCATGGAAGGTGGCAGTGGCGTCGTGTACCGCGTGGTGGGTCGCACGCGCAGCAAGGCGGACTGCGGGCAACAGACCGAGCGGCAGCCGCCTGCGCCGCGTCAACAGGACACCACATGGAAGAAGTACACCGACTCACCGGGAGTCGGGGCTCCGCCATTGGTAAATATTTTACGTTCTGCTCAATCAAAGTATAGAGTGTCTTAAGTCAGGCTGCAGCAAACTTAATAGCTGAAGTCTGCGCAGTGTCAGCAGAGCACAGTGTAGGTGAATATCCTACTTTAGTCTGACATGATTGCCAGCAATACTCGCCGCGAAGCAACGCCTGCAAAACAGCTTCTTCATCATAGCAGGTCCGGAGGTGGTCAATACTCATGGCAATCTTGGCAAAGCATTTCAGTTACCTGATTTTTGTCACAATTTGTCAGACTAAAATCTAACCATTGATATGTTTACAGTCATTTGCCTTTAGGCTGGCTGGCCGTATTTTCCTATACCGCTCTTGGCAGATGGTACCTAAATCTTCACGTCTCACGTACTTTTTTCCCTATTCCAGAACCAACCAGCGCAAGCGCCGCCGAGTCCGTCACATGGACGGAAAGGAGAACGTCGCGCTGGTCATCACTCGCCTCAGCATCACAAGCGAGAGAAGCTAACCGCGGCTCAGCAGCTCGGCATTGCGCCACATCCACAGGTAACTAATACCTACCTACCTTTTTTAACCGCTCAAGGACCGCGGGCGGTCCGCGCCGTGACAGATTTACGACCGCACTTAAATAAACAATTACTCGGGTTTCATTATAACGTCTCAAGTAGTATTGTTTATGTTTTTTGCTACTCGAATAGATTAGGAATACGTTTCAAATGGTTGCAGTCTTTGTAAACAACGTTCACTTATCTTTATTACCCGCTTTTGTTATCATTTCTTTTGTTCTTTGTGATAACGATTTCTGATAAAACTAGCGTACCAATTCACACGAAATTTTGCAGGGTACATTATGGATAGATAAGTTATCTAACAAAAGCGTTTTTAGAGACAAACATTCAAAACAAAAAATTCAAAAAATCTAGATTTTAGATAATCTAGATTTTCTAATGCTTACGTAACTTTCTCCGCCCCAAAAAATTTTTTTTTGTATTATTTTGTTCTAAATGTTGTCTAATACGATGATACATGTAATATAGAAAAGAAATAAAACACTTACGGATCAGATCCATACAGAAAAACCACAAAATATCACAACTTTCACTTTGACGGGAACTTTCTCTTATCTGTTTGTTTACACTTTTTTGGTTGGGTCAAAATAGGTATAACATGATGTTATTTATATCTAAAACGATGTAATATTTACTTCAAAATGAAAATATCACCACTTTCCGACGATTTACACACAAAAACCATTAAAAAACGAATTATTACAGCGGACGGGAGTGACATTTGACTGACATTTTACCGCGCGGGAACGTGATTTTCAACATTTTTTTAAAATGTTGCCTATTAATATTTTTGCTTTTAGTCGATTTATTTGACGAGAATATCTATCCGACCATAGACAGAAAAATCCACAGACGATAATAGCCATTACAACAAGTACAAATAGAGATGTAAGTCGCGTGGGTGTGCCGTCTCTCATGAGAGACGCCGGTCCTTTACCGGACACAACACCCGTCTGGTCGGAGGATCCTCCCTTCTCTATGGTGGATGAGTGAACTTTACACCCTGTTCCTCATGCCCCTAAATTGGTGATCCCGAGTATGAACGTCAACGCAGTCTTCGTACAATTACTTCGGCGTGACGTCATCATTATCATCACTCCCACAAGCTTTCGTGAGGCGAGTCACACAGCCAGCCAGCACCCACGGCTTCAATGGGTGTCCTGACCACCAGCATGCAACGCGCATTCCTGGTCATCGCCCTCAGCCTCATTACCCCGACTCACTGGGGAATCAACGCAATCAGCCTCATCACCCCGACTCACTAGGGAATCAACGTAATCACCCCGACTCACTGGGGAATCACCGCAATCACCCCGACTCACTGGGGAATCACTTCAATCACCCCGACTCACTGGGGAATCACCACAGACAGTTCCGACTCACCGCGAACTATGTGGCACCCGGTTCCGACTCACTGGAACCACAGCTGGCACCGTGAAGTATCGCAAGATTCTGCCCACTATCGACCTCCGGTCTCCGGACTGTGATGTAACGGTTACACCGCCTCATACGAAGAGAGAAATAAAAATTATTATTATTCGAACTACGCATCATAGACATGACGTCACACAAATCCTGCATCGCGCAATTAAAGTTTACCGAGCGATCAACATAATATACAAGATTTCAACTTCAAACCGATGGGCAGTTGCCCGCCAGACACAACACCCGTCTGGTTGGCGGATCCTCCCTTTTCTTTGGTGGATGAGTGAACTTGACACCCTGTTCCTCATACACCTAAATGATCAGTATTTCCGTAAAGCCCTTCTGCAGAGCTACATGTCCCATTTGTGGTAGGAGTGGGTTCACGACGCCTGCCATTCTTGATTCTTGAACTCTTGCTGCGGAAACCCATACCTACTATCTTAATGGTATTGAAGCAAGTCTTTAAAACAATACAATTTTAAAAATGTCTCAGTCCATTGAAGATTTTAACAGACCTATATGTAACTGAATCCATTGACGCTTACCGGGCTCCTTAAAGGTAACAAGCATTGTTATATTATGTTAATAACACAGAATTGGCAAATGGAGTGCGGATAGGCAAATCTGTAATAAGAAAGACACTGCTGCCCATTGTCTTGAAGTTATCCTTGGGTAACCTTTTACGACACTTTTCTTTACAGGGCCGTACGGTAGGTACGGCTGTGGCTGTAGAGCCAGCATGACATCTCTGATAGGTGTGTAGCACACGTTAGGTACATCCCTGTCCTTACCAATCAATCCAATGGTCTAATAAGTATTTTTGTTTTATTTACAGTATGCTGCATCTAATTCATCTGGTCAACATCCATCTAGAAGTGGAGGATCACAGGTATTATATTTTATACCATACTAGCTGACCCGTCAGACGTTGTCCTGTCAAAATTTCAATCTCGATTTTTCGGCTGTTCCTTTGGGTTTTTCCTAATTTTCATTTTTCCTAAACCACCCCAGTAATGAGGCGAATAAAACAAAAAAAAACAATATTCAAATCGGTTGAGCCTTTTCGAGTTTTTGCGAGACTAATGCACGGTAATTGATTTTATATTTAAAGATAGATTACTTTAAATAAATACCAGATTAATTTCCTTCAAAAATATATATACCCACGTACCTTTTGTCTTCTTAGAACCAGTCTGTGTGCGTTTGTATCGTCAACGTTCAAGTATCAGGTCGTCTGACCTTAGCTGCAGAAATCCTTTTCTAGTCCACCTCAACACCCTTGAAGGAGCTTCTTTCTTTTTCGTGTGGTTAGTGACTTAGCTTCACATGCCATCTAGAAATATCTCTCATGCATGCCGTTTTCTCATGCATGTTTTCTCGAGATGTGAAGGAACCGCACTAATAAGTATCTTGGGTGTTGTCTGCAAGACAGTAGCACAAGGAAAAGCACTATAAAGTACCCACAATTTATCTACAAAGAAATGTTATTGATTATTAATTTAATACTTAAAATATTTTAGCAGGTCCAGTCACCCAGCGGTGGATCTCGTCCGTCTAGCGTGTCAAGCGGAGGGAACGGCAGCACTTGTTCCTCGAGTAAAGCGAAGGTCCCACAGAGCTTCGGCTACGTGAAGAGACAGAATGGCGTCCCACAACAACCCGCACCGCAGTCTAATGGACCTCCACAGCATGGTAAATAAATTAATTATGGATAAACTACTATCAGATTTGACTACCTCGCTGGTCTAGTGGTCTACATCGCCACATGCGAACTACGCATTAAAGACCTGACGGCACACAAAATCCTGACGTCATACAAATCCTGCATCGCGCAATTAGAATTTACCGTGCGACCGACATATATCTATGACTATCCGACATCAATTGTTGTACGATTCCCGGGTCGGGCAAAGTGTCGTTGGGTTTTTCCATCTGGAATTTCTCAGGGTTGCATTCATTGAGACTATTGAATTCAATGATTGCGTTAATTATATGACGCAATCCAAATTATTGTTTGTTTTAGGTGGCAGGACTGCTCAAGTTTCTGCTGTACCAAGAACGAAAGTCAAAGTATCGGGTGGTACGCAAACATGCACACAAGATCTCCAAATTCACAGTAAGATTATTTATTATGTTTTCATACATCCTCTACAACATTTATACTTCACCTCATGCACGTAGCATTTCAGCATTAGGAGGGATCCGCAGTTATAGCCCGCGAAATTCAAATTTTCTTACTTTTACCTACTTATTGCAATTTGCAGATCAGTGTCAGGTTGTATCTCGATCAAAATATGATTCGCGACTACGTATTTATATATTTACAGAAAATTATTTAAAGAAAACTTGAATTTCGCGGGCTACAACTGTGGATTCACCTTAAACAAATCGTACGCGTAGGCACGAAAACAATTTTGGGTAGGTAGGTACGCCATAACTAAATGAACTTACGGAAATATGTAATCAATTTTTTTTTAATGTAGGTATGGGTGGGTCTATTTGTTTACTGCTAAAATGTGGTTTTATGAGTGTAAAGAATGTAGGTACCTATTTAGCGTCACTGTAGATATTACATTTAGAACTCTCATCTAGAATTTTCAGAAGTGTTTTACAGTTGGTACCTATGCATGCCTATCTTCGAAAAACCTATATCTATGCTTTGCATTATCATTCATTCTTCATTTTCACGTCTACGCAGAAAATGGAATCGGTCCGAAATCGTTTTCTTTGGGTGGCACAGCAGCGGCTCAGCTGTCGGCGTCGGTCCGGGAGAGGCTGCTGGGCTCACAGTCCCTGCCCAAGCCTGGGACACACGAGTTTGCAGCCCTCTTCCACCATCACAGGTAATTATCATAATATTTATGTACATAATTATAAAGTTTGATATGAATGTTGTTCTGTGTCTGCACTTCGGGGAAAGTTATGCAGTGTTTGATAGTCGTTTTGCTTTTCAATAAGATGCATGAGGTCATGATTCAGTTTAGGCGTTATGTTTGTGCTTATTTAGTACTAAACACTAACTGTTTGATGTCTATTAAAGGAATTGGCTGTCTAGCTATAGTGAAGAAAAAACACTTTTACACGTCAAAAATAAATTATTTTTTAAAACTATTTGCACAAGGTGAAAAAAGAAGGGGGGACCTTATAGACCTGAAATCGACGCATAAATACACTCAATCTGGAAATATCCTAGCCTTGCGTATAAAATATACCTCACAGCTGACTTCCAACCCAAACAAATGAACGGTTGATAGGTACAAGACAATTGTTTCGTTGACATCAGCAATTAAACAGTTTAACTAATAATCGGGATAGTCGGTATAAGTGAGAGTGAGATGAATAGATCTCTTGCTCTTTCTTTACGGCGCTAGAGGATGACTATGATCTTGAAATTATGAATACAGGGCGGAACTGGAGCCTAAATAACACAGCATAGGTTCTATGTATGAACTTAGTTAAGTCGCGACACTACTGCTTTCTATGTATTTCTATGAAATACCTTCCGTAGCTAGCGACATGGTATTTCATAGATATGCATAGAAACCAGTAGTGTCGCGGTGACACGTCGCCTTCTGCTGCTGCCTGAAGTCGGCTACGGACTTGTACCTTTGTAATTAGAAATATGCCCAGCTGAAACGCAACAAATCTATACTTCTATACTTAATAATAATATTATTATAAAGTGGTTTTTGTGAGTTTGTATGTAGGGGTCATCTTCGGAACTACTGATCCCGTTCCGATTTTTTTTTCACTAATTGAAAGCCAGGGATATCGCCCCTACGTTGAAATTTTTCGTCGGTTAGGTATTAGAAAAGAAAGGGGGTTCAGAATCATGTACTGAATCCATGGTAACAGTTTTCGCGTCGATTTCCCTACCACCCTGTATGCACCAATTTTATGTTAAAACAAGAAATTTCACGCGGCCGAAGTCCCGGGTAGACGCTAGTAATTAAGCGAATAAGACTGTCTGTAAAGTTTTATTATGTAGGTAGGTACTGAAAATAATTCAGCCTATGATTTATAAATATTATGTATGTCGGTACCTAATACGTCACTGATTTGAGAGACATACCTTCTCCGTCATGTAGATTTGTGATCGAATGCACTTAGTTACAACGGTTAATAAAGTTATTAATTACTCCACATCGTTATCTATTTTGGGACATTTAATGAAAGGAATTATTGTTCAATAGATAAACTTACATGCTAACGAATTCCTTGTATTTTTATTTATTAATTAGTTTATCAATATTTGACCTATGTGCTCCAATAATTCCACTGATATCAAAATATTTAAATTGTAAATGCAAACAAGGATTGAGTTATAATCCGGGAATGTTAAGATAACTTTCATTTGACTGGCGTATGAATCAAAGGAAACTTGTAATGGAACAATATGACGTGTTCTTTAATTGAACTGTGACTTAATTCGTCTCTGTACTGGCCACGACGTTATAATTGAGTAAATACACATTGCGAAGAAGAATTTCGTGATGTTCGGACGATATACCTAACAACTTTAGAACGTTCCTTTTTTAAATAGTAAATTTTGAAATAAAGTGAAAAAAAATACTGGCCGTTACAATCATGAATGTTGACAAGTAAGCAAATAGTCCTTATCGATATCGGTTAACATCGTGGGAATTTCGAATCAGTGTTGAGTCGATCTCGGTTTAAGAGACATGCTCTTTTTAAGTTGTTCAAAGTGATCCTCACTTGTCTTGTATAAAACCGGCATTTCCCCCAAACATTGTGTGTTTCCCGCCCCAAACGTGTGGCATTAGTTAATACATGCAATGGCTTCCAGGATCGCACCTAGAGGTGGCATAAAGATAAGTGACGGCAGTCTTTCTGATACTCAAACGTATTCCGAAGTCAAGTCTGACTACGGGATCCCGTATGCACCTTGGCTAAGACACAGGTAATTATAATTATTGTAATTATCTACTAATTTAGTACTTATGTTGTACGTGGTTGGGTGTTTTTTTGTATGGATATGAGTGATGAATCGTAACCAGCTGAATAATTTAGAATGTTATTTTTATGTTATTGTGACAGTCAAGTGTATAAATATTACTGTTTGTGTCATTATCATCAGTATCACCATACTCCCTCATCATTCTTGTATGCTTATTTTGTGTGTCATTTTTTTTCTGTAATTTTTAATGTGTTATACAATGGGCCTTAGTCTAGCTACATAGAGCGAAGTTAAAATTGTTGTTGTTTATAGGGGTGCAATTTTTTTTTGTATTAACAACGATGTGTTAATCACAAAGTATTATTTTTAATAAACAAGTAATGAATCTTCTTTGAAATCAAATACTATGACACGCAAAACCCTTCTATCATGATCACAAGCTTTTTCAGCCCTATTTTCAATGGCCAGTTGTAGGATTTGTAGGACACGGCAGTGTTTTGTTTGATTCGATTTTATTTTGTTTTAACTTGAGTTTTAAAAATAGAACATCTCATTTGAGATAAGTACAGCTGGCCATTCCGTGCCGTCATCACTCTTCCCCTTTTCAGCAACACATACTCTGCGAGTGGTCGCCTGTCCGAGGGCGAGTCGATGGAGTCGCTCACGTCGCTGCACTCGGCGCAGGCGCACAACCACACCTCCTCCCCTAACTCACACCACCGCAGCTCACTCACACACAATAAGCTCATCATGCACCGAGACGCACAGGGCTCCAGGTTAAACAGGAGCAACAGTATTAGGTGGGTCCCCCAAATATCTATTGAATTTTAGATAGATTAGAAAGATTACGCTCTGGGGTATCAAGTTTTATATATTTTTCTACCTAGGAACCTATTATAATTATTTTGTGTAATTCTATAAACCCCAACTTAAAATAGGCCCACTTGCACTACAAATCATTAAATGCATTTAACGTTAAACGAATTTAAATCATCGTCCTCTTTCTTTCAAACGTTTAAAAATGACAGAGACAGAATGATCCTTTAAAAATGTTTAACGCTAAATGCATTTAGCGATTTGTGGTGCAAAAGGGGCCTTAAAATACAGAATTAATTAAAAGTATGTTTTGTAAGAAAATCTATCACTACTTAAATAACTTCAAATTCTCTTGACTGATTTCAATAATAAGTCAATGAGCGAAATCAATATTTTTGTTTAATTATGATATATGAACACATAGTTGTATAACAATATCTATTGGTGGATTGTTTACATACCTAATTATAACAAATAGGTCCCAATCGACTTGACACCCTTATCCAAATATCGGCTTTATGTTCCATACATAAAATTGAAAATGGGTTGACAAAATTAACACGACGTGCTAAAATGTTAGCTTAATTCTTCCCTTCTCATTTATCATGCTTATGTGTACTTACATACTTTTTGTCCTTTCTATTCATCAATGCTTTACTTTCTTATAAATCATGTATTTATATTTGTACGGTGGGTGGTTATTATGACAATGTCTTGACTTATTGGTTAAATTTTTAGCTACCTCAGAGATAGGACGTTTCCAAGGTATGCTACACGGTTGGAAGTTTATTCATGTTTTGGCTTCAAGGTGGCACGCTTCATTTAAACAATAAACAATTATGCATGATTTGAACAAGGCACGGCTTCTCTATTTATAATTTACATTTCATTAACGTCATTGTAAATGCTCATTTCAATATTATTTTAAATGATTTTATTCATAGTGTATAAATTATTTGGTACGTTTTACACTTCATTTATGAAATGTGAGCGAGTGTTTTTCTTTACTCATTTACATGATTCGTTTTCAAACACGCTGTATCAACCAATAACCAAACAAAAAAAAAAAAAACGAGATGAAGCGCACAAAAAATGAAAAAATAAATAAAAACTAGTCTATGTTTTCTAAATAAGTGTCTTATAAAATCATAATTTGGAAGCAAGTAATATTAATTTATAATATGATATTATTTTAATTTATTTTCAACAGGCTTTTGTCTACTGCTAAACGTACTGTACTGTGTCATGTTGTAGGTATTGTGCGCTAAATGCCAAGGGCTTTCACGATGTATTGGAGTGCTGCTTAGCAAGCTTGGAATGACTGAGAGACGATTAGATCCTCAGATATTACTTACTCCTTAGCAATCGCAATGGGTACTAGGTATGCCAAAATTTCCTCCTGAAGAGATTGGCAGTCTTCACACCCTAACAAATAGATGATGACTTTATTCTGAAATTTCTCACGAGTACTCACGACAAGCAGCAGGACTGGCTAGTCTATGGTATTGTTCACACCCAACATGATATTTCACTCGGCACCCACTCATGTTTCAAACTTAGCCTTTAGACATTATTGTCTGTTGTCACCGTACCTCCATTCATTCCTAGCTTGAGAGCACCGAAATTACCAAGCAATGTCAAACACAAAATGTGCTTCATCGTAGATTGTGAAGAGATTTACTTCCCAACAAAAATTAAACAACTAACGTTCTTGCAGGTCAACAAAATCAGAGAAGCTATACCCATCGATGCTGCAAAGATCTTCGGAGAGTGATTACGAGCCGTATTATTGTTTACCAGTGCAGTATGGACCATCTGGACAAGGTAAGATTTAATGGTTATGTCCTATGTGTTTTATGACACTTGAACAAAAACATTTTATGGGACATAAAGTGATGTATGTTTCACAATCAATGTCCATGACTAATGTTTTTATTGATTGTTTTGTTCACATCGATTTTACTACTTCTAGTAGGTACTGTTACATCATTCATTACACGTACATTTATGTCAGCTGCTCGACAGTTTTTAATATTGATGGGTCTAGGAATGTCGTTACATATTCACTACTGCACGTGGCTTTGGGCGATGCCAATGCGTATCTTGCTCATAGTGTACGTTCTTGTGCTCATAGGGTACAATTAGTGCGTAAGTCTGTTTGTTGTAGTGTCTCATCTACGAACAAATTGCTCTATGGCTTGCAAGGAATGATATAATACTCGTAGGCATAATAATAACAGGCATAACAAAAAGATTGTTCGCAGCATCGGCAGCATCTACCTTTGTACTAATGATATCATACTTACTATAAACATAACTGATTGATTTTTCAAGCCATTGTGATTGTGTCTTTACTCGGAATCTATAGTAAATTTAGGTACGAGAATAAAATAAAGAAGTTTTTTAAAGCATCAAGAATCTGATGCCATGGCATTCCTATCGGGGAAAGCAGTATGTTTATTCCCGGGTAATAATTTGTTTTGATTTTTAAGTTTAAATTAGCTTAACTTAAATTAACTTAGCTATACTTAACCGTTTGTGTGACGCAGGTCTGAACTACGGCGTGTCGGAGCCACCGTCGCCGTCTCCGAGATCGGCGCTGAGCCCGACGCACCAGCCTGGCAATGTGATGCACACGCCGCGGCACTCGCACCATTATCCTAAGAAAAATGATGAAGGTATGTCAAATTTTTCACAAAAGCTAATATTTTTAACCAACATTTTAATTTTAGAGGTTTACGAGAAAGTACAGGTAACTTAAGAGCGTTTATTCTGAAAGTGGGCAACATCGCAAATAGATGTCAAATATTTCGCTGTTTTGATTAATTTGGCAATATTACTGTATGGAAATAAGAAATGTGGCTAACTAGTTCCCTAGAATATTAATAATGAATTGCAATTATAGCATTGAATTTGATGTTGTAACAATTTTAGGTGTAAAAAAGGCATTTGGGAAAGTTTCCAAATACTTTTTTACACCTAAAACTAAATATTCGGTCTTACGATATTAATTATTACATTTCATAATCAATTTTTAGTTCCCTAGTTAGCCACATTTCTTAATTCCATACAGCAGTAATATTGGTAAATTAATCAAAACAGGTAAATATTTGACAGCTATTTACGACGTTGCCAACCCAAAGATAAACCCTCTTAACAATCAACCAATAATTCGGCAGATTTCAACCCCATGAATGCAATCTAATCTTGTTTAGTTCAAGATCGTAAATTGAATTATCTTCTCGGCTATCATCTAACCTAGATCCACCCAGCAGCTCAAGCTTTGAGTTCAAATGATTTTTTTTCCTGTGGCTAGAGAAGTACCTACTTACTATGTAAAATAAGAAAATCAATATTGTGCAAAGAAAAGGAGTAGAACATAAAAAGCGAAATCTGAAGAAAGAGTTTAAGGAAAAAGTGTTTACGCAATAAGTATCTTTCCCCAATACTTTAATTAGAGTGTTCTATATAACGGGTACTTCGGTATCGTCCGGTCATTGGTATCATTTATACGAAGCAGATGTCTGCGGCACGGCATAATGTCGCAACCGCAAACATGTGGCTTGCATCGGAGACAGAATTCGAACATAAAACATTTATTTACGGTAATGTTTGGGAATATTTTCTCGCTGATGCGATGAATGGAATATTGACATAGGAGTTAACTTCTATAGATATATTAGATACTAAAACTAGTGCTAAAGCTGTCGATGTAAAGGATGCAGACGAATCAGTCACAAAGAGATCTGAGATGAGACTAATGAACGCCGCTAATGATGTTGTTAACGTGGTCACTTAAGTTACTAGGCCCAAATTTAAATAGAGCTTTAACATCTACATGCGACTCCTCGTTCACGTGCACCTAACCTAAATGTAAAGACATAAAGGCGAGGATTTTCTTGAAACAGAAACGGTTAACAGTGGCCACAGTATTGAACCCTTCGGAAACTACCAGCGGTAGCCCATTTCCTAAGTTTTAAACTGATTGGAAAGTGCACTTGAAAGCAATATCTCGAACAGTCTTGCCTAGCCTTTAAATTACTACAATAATATAGCTTTTAACAATAATGTCGTTGTCCATAGTGCACGGTTCAACAGCATCGTTGGTGTCGACGGCGTCGTCATTGGCTGCTGGTGCGGGCTCGGAAGAGAGGCAGGCACACGAGGTACCTAATGTAAAGTTCAATCATATCATTTTTCTTGCTTTATAAATCCGAACTGAAAAAATCATGTCCATTTTTTGAAGTGTCCATTTACATTTTCTTATATTATCAAACAGTCTAGCTTTTACTTAATAAACTAATCTTCTAGTTTCTAGAAAGTGATGGAAAACTCATTAAATGAAAGCAAACTTATTACGGCCAACTTTTGTGCAAAATTAAACCTGTCAATTTTCTTGAAGGTCCGGAAATTGAGGAGGGAACTTGCTGACGCTAAAGAAAAAGTACACACGCTGACCACACAACTCACAACCAACGTAAGTACCCATTTTTTTTCAATGAATTAAGGATTTACTTCATTAATGTGTTTACTGATGAAAATTACCAAAGATATTAAAAATGTTCAAATTAAAAAAGATTTATCGTCGTGTGTGTTCTTTGAATTGTAATTAAAATGCAATTACGACGGTAAAGTTTAATGATCATCGTTGTTGAACCGTATTGAACTTACTTACAGAATATTTAGCAATCACTAGAAAATTTTGTTTCGAACCTACCCAAGCATGGAAGCTCTAATCAATAGGGTAATGTAACCTGAGAATGTTTTACATATATTCTTTGAATGTCACCTCAAAATAGGCTGTCACATTGCGTTTGCTACCACACCTACACCATTGAAACATGATATTATCTCCGTAGACAAAATAATGACTAGTCGCCACCTTGTAAAGCTATCTCTGTGATGATATGCTCACTGATGCTTAGCTGCCCTGCTTGTTTTTGTTTAGTCATGGTGTAATTCATACCGATCCAATTTTGTGGTCATCATATTTCATAATACTGCGGTTGACTACAGATCTCCCTAAGTACAGATTCGTACTTTCACTCCATGGTCGTATTACCCGTTTCGAAACTTCGAGTTTTTCTTCCAACCATCGCTTTTTATGGGTATACTTGATATCGCGTAACTTTTGGATATCTTTGCCGATAACCTATTGTAGCCCTTTAAGCCCCATTTCAAGAAAGTTGAGATGTAATGCCACAAGTTAGGGGTCAGTAAATAATATCAGAGGTCCGTGCGGCCGTGAGACGCCTGTTCGCCCGTTTCCTCCCATATCGGGTGTTAAGAATGTATGCCAAATGCCAACTGCCACCGCCGCTATCTACTGTAACATACGATGTCCAAGTCAAAGATGAATAGTTACATGTCTATTAGGAATTAGCAGAAATTGAAACATTTTTGCCATTTTTATTAGTTCGTTAGTAGATACCCGATATCTTAATATGTTAACTTAAGTACCTACGTCTTTATAAATTCTTGAAATATATCGCTTTTCTCTTACATCTTGACAACCACGTGACAAACCGCCTATAAATGCGAACGAATATGGCTAGTGACAACTTTGAACTTGGTGCCGCCGATGTAGACCAGATAAAATACATTCATATTATAATTCCTTCTTGAATTACTATTATCTAGTACCTTATAAGATTTCATACCATATTCGATTAGAAATAAAAGGAGCCATCAACAAAGAGACAAGCTAGCAAGCAACACTTATCCCCAGGCGTTTTCAATTAGTAGGTGGCGTTCTATAGTTTCTGCCTTCCCCCATAAGAAGAAGGCGTGAGTTTATGAATGTGTGTGTATGTAGCTCGATTTATGTTCTTGATTTGATTTATGACGGAATATCCATCATTAGTTATCCTAATTGTTAATTAATCTAGACCGTTATTATTATTACCAAATCACAAGTCACCAAACTGAACAGAATTAGTCCTTTTATTGGGTTGTCAGAGTTGTCACTCACATACTCACATTATTCACTAATTGTGCTTTAAATTCTGTGGCTATACATATTTGAATATGTATTAAGAAGTGCACTAATTAGCATGACATGTTTATCAGTAAGCTTTATCTATAAAGCTGTCATAATAATCTTGACGATGATAGGAATGTAATTGACATATCAATTAGCTTATTGCACTCTCTATTATTTTTATTAACTATTTACCAAACTCGAGGGCATCTTATGCAATTATTATGTACTACTTCTGTAATTACTGAATTACCTTGGTAGTTATTCAAGATTTAATTGTTAACAAAATCCAGTTACAATCAATTATATTTAATTTTTATTGATGAGTTTATTGCTTACTTTAAATTGTTGGCTTTCCACATGCAATGCGATTCCTACGTAAATTAAAATTTAAAACGCATCCTGTTATAAAATGGTTGATTATCATAAAATACCTTTAATTGAGAACAAGTAAAAACACGCATCTGATTTGAATTTTGTGATTAATTGATTCTTCAAAGAAATCTTGAAGGTATCAATCAATACAAAAGCAAAAGGAGGACGTATAAATGAATTTTCTTTGGTTGAAGATCGGACAAGTAACGGTGATCGGAATCATTAATGTTCCTACATCATGTGTTCAGTTAATTCGTCTGGACAAAGAAAAAGTGGACTTTTCAATGAGTAAAGTAGATTTTTTTGTGTTTTTAATTTACTGGTCACTAAAGCATCGCCGACATGCATAATTCAATACGAAAGACGTCCACCAATGTTCTTGCGCCGCCATTGTTTAGTTTTGTACCAATTGTGTCGTACGAGACTGGGCCACAGTGGATGATGTGGCGTCTCAATGCCATATCATTGACTTTGAATTCCCTACCTATACAAATAAAAAAATACATTTTAACGTCATGAAAGTGTCTTGTGTCATTGAGAACGCTATTTCCTTTAGTGCCTATTTCAGCATCTCAGCCACATTAACGCCTTCGCTATTGACATTAATTACTACACTTTATAGTTGAGCAATGAGATCTTTTTCTTGATCGTTTTACATTAGAGTCAAAAGTGTGACAATGTGGACGGTTACACCCGAGCTCCCAATTGTATTGAATGGCGATTTAATTTGATATATCGGTGGTTCTTGCCCTGCCTTGCCTTTACGTATCTCAATTCACAGGTCTTGTGATGTAAACAGCATTTTATAATTGATTAAATATCTCATTTTTATTTCCTTTGTAGTTTAATCATTTGTAATTCACAAGGCTATTATTGACGGACGCAACCAATATATGGTCTTATTATATTTTCATTGTGAGAAAAACCGGTCAATAATCTTATCCATTTTATATCCTATTTTAAAAATGTCACAGCTTGGTCGGTACTAGTGTTATTTGCCGGTTGACGTGTCCCTGTACCATGTCTTGTCCACCTTCACATAAACACGCTAATAATTTTCGTTTAACATTTCCGTTTTCTATTGACTTTGCACAAACTTTGTCGCCTGTTGTTAAAACGATTTCCAAAAGAGTTGATAAACAATTTAATAATGAATATTAACTAATGTTTGGTATGACAAACACTAGTATTTGTTGGCAAGTAGCCATTTTAATCAAAGAACATCGTTATCCTTTTTGAAAATAGCTTGCCATATACAGCGGAATTGTTCACTTGAAAGCTAATGGTTCGCGATGACTTGAAACATTTAAAACTAGTAAATATTTTATGTTCTTCTGTTCTGATTCTAAATACTTGACTAAATAAGAAACTAGCGTTATTTTAACAGGTTTCCTATTAAGTCTACTTTTCTTAGTATATTATTTATTCTGGCCTACTTAAAGTTTTCTTTATGATGAATATATTCTCTTTAAGGTCAAAACTTCTTTTATTCCCTTTCGTGCTTCAAGATAGTTTCTCTCTTTAGACTTTAAAACTTGTTGCTGCTTTGATGTGTTAACAATTGTACAAATTCTTTGTTAAAGTTCCGGTACCTTGTTCTTCTTTCTTGTCAATTCCTGGATCTTGTATAAAGTTAACGGTTTGTGTATCATCCAGATTAGAGTCCGCTATTGTCATCTGTTTGCTTTTACTAAATTTAAACATGTTTGTGTCGTAGTCGCCGCGTGTGCAGAGACGTTATCAAGTGTAACTCGAGCCCGTGGCCCATAAATCCTCAGAAGTGCCTGCCGCACTTGCGCAACAAGTGCCTCGCGTAGATAATGTATGCGACCCGCCTTATTTGCTGCTCTATCTTTTATATTGTTATCTTAATTCAATTTGTTTAAAAATCTGGCCTAACTCGAAAAAATTTACACGAATTACTTTCGTCAAAATATATTTGGCATGTATTCTTTCAAATATTTGTATCCCCTATTGCTTTTATTGACACAATCGACATTTCATCTAACACCACCGTGGTTGTCTCTCCACACCCTAAATATCCCTCGTCCCCATCCTGTCTGTAATCAATAGACCGTGTGTTACTGGTTTGATCAGTGATCCGGGTTCCTTGGGTTCCGTGACTCAGTTAAATTCAATGCAGTCGGTCACAAACACGGTACCATCAGCGATCAACCAAGCCAGTGTAGACGGAGCCTCGTTAGAGTGCGGTCGTGCGCGTGTTGGCTCCACGCCTTTATGCACGTTACTTTTACTACGGACCTTATAAACAAACTGTTGCTTTTTGTTGTGAACTATTGTGTTATGAGTGAAAAGTGCTACATGTTTAAAAGTTTCAGTGCGTTCTCTACGAGTTTTGGTACTTAACTACACTAAAGAGCATTGTAGTTTCAGTCATCTTTTGAACTTCATATGAGCGAAACACGTTTGATTATCGTTTGTTGTTTTGTTACCAAGACATCCGGGTCTAACATTTGTATCAGTTGCCCATATTTGATGGTTCTAATGATGCATAATATTCTAATGATCATTACATCTTTATTAATGTAACGAAAATCATTGGCAGTTTTTTACTTGGTCTTTACTTGTGTATGAGCCGTTAATAACCGATTAGGTTTCTACCAAAATTACAACCCGTATTATTAAAACTATAATATTTTGGTAGTTTTAACTTTTTCGTCTTTACCATCTGACTCCTCTATGGAGCAGGTAACTGCGTCCCTTTTTTACACTTGGTCTGTAAGAAAAGCCCCTATTGAGAGATCCTGCTTCGCGCGAACAATATCCCTTTGATGATTTTGTTTATGTCTACTATTGTACTTGTCCTTGGGTCCTACTCACAAAGTAACAACAGACGTTTTACTATATTGGTTGTGTACGAATTGAGTTGGTTGGCTACTAATTTTAACTGCTGAAACATTTAACAAGCTTTGTAGCCATAAGTATAATAATTACTACAACAACTTGCATCGTTATGTTTCTCTAGAAATAGTTATAAACTGTGTAATGATGGCCATGAAAGTTGTCAATTGGAAAGAGTTGCGTATGTCTCGAGACTAACGATAAAAGCTAACATCAAACGTGAACCGAAATCTGTTTATAGACGATCTGGTTCTATTTGGGGTCAAACGTTTGATATCTACCTCGTTTGATGTGTTTTAAGGGGATATTATTATAACATGCAGTTTTGTAGTCTCGTTGACTGCACTCGTGATATTAAAATAAACATAAATGTTTAATCTTTTTGCTGATTATAATTCTCGTGTTTTTATTGCTACGATAAATAACAGCTGCTTTGTAGCCGGCAAATTACCGACTATCCTCAGGTTTTCCTGCCTTGGAAAAAGTAATTGGTTCCTATTCCTACTCGGTATGATAAGACTAGTTACTTCAATTCTAACTCAGTCAAAATATTGAGCAATGATTCTTATTTTAATCTAACATAGATAAAACTTTATCATGCTTGTGTCATACACTCGCACCTACTACAAAAGTTTAAGTACAAAACAAACTAAATACTATAAATTATTACTTTATTGGTACTGCGAGCGAGTGTCTTTGTTCTTTACATATATGGAAGGCTTTTAAAGTTTAAAACTTATATTGTTATTTCTGTTTGTTCTTAGACTTTTTATGGGTATAATAAATCAATGTGGTTATATTACACGTTGGCTGCGGTGGGCCCGCGGCCCTGACGCACATATGTCACCGCAGGACAACGCTTCTCGTCCTATTTACGCAACTCGCGGCTATCGCTTGCAGCATCCCTATGTAATCTAAACTAATCTATGCAAACATGTCTACCTCATTTACTTTGTTCCAGTTAGCATATCAAACTATATTGTACTGATAACAAGTACTATGCTCTACTTCTAAGACTGGTACGGTATTTTCAAAAGACTCTTCCTGATTACTTATTAGCAATGTTCTAACGTTTAAAACTATATTATGTTTACTTCTTTGTGTTTAGATAGATACCATTTTTGGGTTTTGAGTAGACTCTTGAGCTAAATTGTTTGATGTTTTATTCTGTCCATATATGGTACCTAACACATGCTAAATACCTAAACACATTGTCAATAGACACTTTGTTTTTTTATGTATATAACATAAAACTTTAATATCGAAAATACTTTTGTTTGTAGATTACGATTGATAACGTTGTCTAAATATCGACACAAAACGGCCGCAGTTTTATATCTTATCTCCATATAGTTTTATGTGACTGAAATGGTTCGCCAAATACGATACCAATACAACATCTTATTTATTGCTACAAAAGACAAGGACGGACCTGCTTTGAGTTGCAAATGTAGCATTATTTATTCAAATATCGAATACAGAAAGCGGCACTCACTGGTGGTTACAGTTCGCTGTCTTCAATCAGCGAAGCGCCTCCTCGACACTGTCAATTGAGGTTAATTCGTATGGAGACTGGCCAGGG
The DNA here is from genome assembly GCA_949152395.1 of Agrochola litura. NCBI lineage: Eukaryota > Metazoa > Arthropoda > Insecta > Lepidoptera > Noctuidae > Agrochola > Agrochola litura. Next base: position 16,636,110 of record OX424493.1, read on the forward strand.
ATCTCTTGATAGTGCCCCTACATTATTTATTTGTTCAATAAGCTAAATGGCCTAGTAAATAAACTCCATTTTAATACACAAATTGTAATTTTATTACTTAGACTTTCTTCCCATATCAAGTCTATTTTTAAACAAGGAAATGTTATTTGCCATATAAAGATGGTCATCATTCGCCAGTAGTTGCATATTATGTGTCTTTAACGAGCACCAATGTTAACATAATCTTTTAATGTTTTATACAGTTTGGGCGCATCGCAACTGAAAATAGTGTTTATAGAACAAAGACAACGAACTCGTAAAATGTACGTAAAATAACATGAACTTGCAGGTGCTTGTATTTTCAGCCACGATTTTAGACACAATGTCGATAAAACACAAATATATTGCAAACAACACTATAAAAATAAAGAAAGTGAATAGAGAGAGATATTACGTACCACGTTAATTAATTTATTAATGCAGACTACGATCGAAAGTAAGGAATCCGTTGTAATACCTGTCAACGACTGATGTCGGAAATATAACTTATCGGTAACAGGAAGGAGCGCGTTATAAGAAATTTTAATTGTTGGCTATTTAATTAATATCGTCCGCAATGGTTCAAGACGTACCTACTCGCTTAGGTAATCACAGACTACGAGCCACAGGAACAGGAAAGAAATCGTGTTTTGTTTTCAGACAGTCATGTAAACCCTATATCCTTTTGAAATGCAGTGTTTATGTGTTTTCGACACGTAACATTTGGTGCCAATAGCTTCTTATCACGCATTTGTTCTTTATTATTCGATTGCTTTATTTGCCCATTACAAACAGTAGTTATTTTTAAACATTAACACAATTTGCAACTTAGATCATTAATTGATTTACTTTATTTGCAATTTGCTTACTTGAATTCGTGACTGAATCGTTCCATTAAAAACTATAATTAAAAAGCCGTTGCACAAAGCTTACAGTAAGCTTTCAAATAGTAAGGTTGTAAATACGTAACGTATTCTTAAGAAATAATTAGTGTACCGGAATGGAACTGTCAATTTGCAAACCATATTGTATCTTATTTGTTCTTAATTGCTACTACATTGTCATGACTAGTGTATTTATTGAACGTTTCTAACATGCTGCTGTAATATCGCTCGACAGACTGCGCAATATCTTTGGACCATTTAGAGATAATCGAAACTTGTTCTGAACACCATAAAATATTATGTTTATCTCAAATACTAATAGTTACTTTGACCATTTTAAAACGAAATCAATAGGTACTATTAACAACTTAAGTGTTGTAATAACCATGATAGACTAATCGTCGTGAATACATTTGCCGTCCCAAAAATACTCAATAATCCTCAACTTGAAATAATCTTTCAACGGATTGAGGTATCTTTACGAGTCGTTAATAAGTTTTCTACGTTCACACTTCTGATTTATATTAATAGGTATGAAGGCTTCGATCATTTCACCTCGACAGGGATTTTATCAATGAATTACGCGTGTTAATACAAAACCCGTTCAGCGTTGGTTGCGTCATATCCAACGACCGCCGACCTTGACAGGAAGACTGCTACAATCTTCCAAAAAATACGTACCTACTCGGAGTGTAACTTATACGTGATCTTCAATCATCCTTGGGTTGTAAAAAATTACGTATGGTTCGATATTATCAAAACAGGTTTGTGTAAACTTCACATAGCCAAGTGTTGTACACCGTGTTGCTACTTCCCTAAGTGGTTTATCCGTTATCCTGTGTATAGAGTTCAATAGCAAGCGCGGAAGGAAGCTCTACAAGACAGGATTGTACCGTATCTAGTCAGGAAGTGCTGTAACAAGCACATCTACACGAAAGTGGATTAGCTAGGGCTCAGGCTCAAGTTACAGTAAACTATAAACATCTTTGTGCTTAAACATACAGCATAATGTAAACATCTTTCTGCTTAGAGAACATTTAACGCAACTTGGTGGTCCTTTGACTCGACAAAAACATCAGATAATGTTGTCAACGAATGGCCGGTGACCATGAGTCAACTGTATGAGTGCCCCATTCGTTGCTTACCTTAATGACAGCAGTTTTGTTATCAGTCTCACAATAATGTAAAATATGATAACATGTTCCATTCACCTAACAATCATGACAATACACAGTTGCTTTCTACATTGTTATCGATTTCGCTTCATCGTTTTTGTCTGATTCTCGTCACAGTTGATTAATAACTGTAGTTATCATTAGCATGACAATAGCTGAGAATGGAGGTCGGAGGTCATGCCGGCGTCCTTAAAATTCAGTGCTGCGGCACCTAATGTGACATATACGTACCTTGTATATAAGCTTGCAGGAGAGGCAAACAATGCGCCCAACCCACGCAGTATATTTGCTTGTTACGGCCGTCGTCTGTGAAATTTGCTCTTGTATTACGTACCTACTTGTGCTCGTGGTTAGTAACCATTCGACCTATAGCTACTCCTATTGGAATATATCGCATACGTTATTTAAAATCAAGTCCGTTACTTTTATTTGAATTTCAGCCAGATATTGCGCCGTTGTTACGTTTAGAAATCACATATTTATGATAATTAGAACATAACAATATATTAGCTCTGTCAATGGAATTTCGGAATCTACAATAACATAAAAAGCAGATGCCTATTCACGTTTTGGTATAATTTGCTCATACCTTATCTTGAGTGTAACATATAACAAAGTAATTTTGAAATGTTGTCACAACCTACTTTGCTGACTAGATGCCTGCATTTTACAATGATAGATAGCCGTGTCGGCTTCTTTCAGGTCCTTGACCGCGTTTTTAGAGCCTAATTAAAAAACTTACAGATGACTGGCCCGATGTCGATGTTCATTCCAAGCCTGTAGGTAGATATCGAATGTCTTCCCATCAAGTATGCTCTTAAAACGGCTTGCTACTGAGCCATGTGCACGACAGATGCTTCCCTTGAACCTTCAAACTGTTGCTTTATCGTTGGATCATTCCGAACACTAGCGAACCTGTACATATTGTTTTTATTATTGTCATTAAATTAAAATTATCATCATACCTAGTTAGTACTTTAACATAATATATTTTACGTAATGCTATTCTGATTGAAGACAAGATATTTTCCTTATCATCTAAAGGAATTACGTAGAGACACTAACATGTTTAGAGGTCAAGCCTGGCATAATGATTAGTCCAGTCCGTTGAGATCATCACTATTAACATTATTGTCCTTTTTGCGCGTGATTTACTCTAAGATTGATGATATAAATTTTAATGGCTATTGAGCATACGCGGTTAGAATATGACATTTGAATATTTTTCCATTTAATTTTAAGCCAAACAATTTATATTCTTCTAATAGCAAAACATTTTATGATCACACCGTGTGATTTTAGTATTCGTTGATTGTTATTACATAAGACCGGATTTTAACACATGATTTTCATAAAAAACCTGTTAAACGTACTTTCTACGTAACGTTTTTATATGTTCAAATGTTAAGTTTTAAGAGCTTCCTTAGTTTTCGATATCAATTTATTTACTACATCGCCTGGGGTTATCTTACGATTTGGAGTTAGTGTCAGTGTCAAAGATAATGCTTCTACAACATTTAAATGTATTTTTAACATCAGAAAAAATGAATGGCTCATAATGTAACGAATAGAGTCTGGTTGCACTGGTTTAAAAGTGTTGTTTTGTACGTGAAATTGCTTCAAATTACTGGTTGATTATCTTTCGTAACAATTTGTGTGCCGTCCCGAGAGGAATGGTACCTATTACTAAATAAGTAATGCTCGAGACAAAACGAGAACTGCTTTGTATAGTATAGTTACTTGCCACATAATAACTTAAATAATGGGTATGGAAGAGTAGCTGACTTCCTTGAAAATAAAAAGCAACATTACGTATTCACATAAGAACTTTCGTCGACCTTTCCCCTGCGTCTGTCTCTATCTCCACAGTTGCGTGAAAAATAGATAGGCTAACGGCCAATTTCCACACAACTCATTAGGGCCATAGCATCGCTATGTTTTCTTTGGATGCAATCACGGGTATCCAGTTCGAGTACTGTTAATAATCATAATATTATTGCTTTTCTAAACAATCGATTCTCATGTGTTTTGCCGGCGCCAATGAGACTCTCCATAGGAACCGTTAGGGCCATGATCTCATTGCTACACGAGTTCTTCGTACCTTCTCTGTGCTGTGTAGTAAGTTGAAGGGAAAGTAGTGAATATGGTTGGTAAATAAATAAATATAAAATAACACAAATTAAAATACCATTAGCAGATAGATGGGCTCATGTACGTATTCTTTATGAAAGCAAAGAAGTTGCTAAGGGAAGTTAACTTACGTTTATAAAGCGTTTCTTAGTTAACCATAAAGAACATTAACATAACACCGACTTTTTATGAGTACTCGGTAACACTAAAAACTGTTTCCACAAACAGCAAACAACATAATCTACACTAATTGAGAATTCCCGTGTGACAGAACATGATACACATGAATAGAATAATGTCGATTCATTCTATGCCAAATCGAGCCGGGTTGTACCGTTATCAATACAAAAATGCTACAATCACGACTATTGTTATGCAGTTGCATAGTACCGAAGTTTATTTACAAACGTCAGTCAACGAGCACTGGGGCAGGGTTATTGAAATGTTACGAAATGACCATGAAATGAAAATAAGTATTGTGCTGAGCGCTGTTACTACGGCGTGGTACGGGCTCAGTAAGCAAAGGCTACACACCACAACAAACAGGTCGTTGATACGCGGACGAGAGGCGTGCAATGCATTAGTGGGAAAGAGAAAGATATATAAACATTATGTTGTCCTGCTTCCCGGTCTACCTGGCAACGATTCTCAAAATTTTGATAAAGAAAGGATTAGCCCTTCTTACAGTGTAAGTTACATTCTAGTACGAGGTTAATGAGGTTCACTAATGACTAAGTGATAACTTAATGAGTCATAAATTGTATTTCTTCTTGCAAATGATAGGCAAGCACTTTGTCTATATTTAGAAATATTTGCTTGATTACCTGCAACTAAATACAACATGACACAAAAACTCCGGAGTAGTTTTTCCATAGCTCGTTTTTGCCCAAGTTTGCCCTCAGATATGAAAAAAATGCTGAACTTTGAGAACTTTATAAAAAAACATTGGACGATGCAAAGCTGCAGGGACGGTTCCCGGTGCTCCCCTCCGTCTGAGACGTTTGCTTGTTCGATTGGCGCCCGCGATCGCCCCCACATAATTTATGACTTAACCCGTATAACGACATGACCTATCATTATTTATTTGAACACGGCTTATACAAGTAGCGTAATACCAGGTTCGACCGGCCTTTTTTGTAAGTTTACAAAAACGTAACACTTTGTAATGGGCGGGTAGGAAGACAGTAACAAATGGTATCCGTAGCTTTTAAAAAACCGTTTTATTGTCTGTTACCAAAACAGACTGTTTTATGCAAAATAACATTAAAATGTTCTCTTACTTTATCTTTCGCAAATCGCTGACGCCGTAACACTTAACAGTGTTTTCAGTTTACTGCAAACGTGTAAACGACTTGGGTGGCTCTTATCGGTAAAATGCAAGAGTTAAAAATTATACTTTCTTGATACCGTAACGTTCGTTATGAATGCGATTTCTACCTTTAAAGAGTACAAGGTGGCTCACATATTTTGGGAATTATTACCTACCGAAATAATTTCTAGATGGGGCGTTGATACATTTCGGACCTCGCCATTACATGACTCATGCGACAGAGGGATAGTCGGAAAGTAAAATGACTTATTATTGATAATTATTACAGTTTATTGCTACGAAGCCCCAATAATATGTGATTTATTGATACTAATTACTAGCAAGCTATGGTTGTTGACCACGTCTGCTTAGTATGTGTAAGCATTACCCCGTATATAGACAGCCAGTTACGCTATTGTGTTGTGATGCAGATGAATAATGCAGCACTCGTAACTCTGGCTTTTATGATCTAACTCATCGCCTATAAATCACACACAACACTGTCGTTAATAGATAAATATTTTACTTTGAAGTTCAAGTTCATTGAAACTTGTATATATATCTTTAATATGTACTATCATCATTTCACTCTACTATTAATTACTTGCCATATAATATATCGTCAATGATACTTACACGAGAATAACGTATTAGGTGAAATTAAATCGATGCTGTGCAATGCAACTAACAGCTTCATTACATTTGCATACGAGCAGATGTGATAAACAACCACAACACAACGTTGTTATAAGAAGCTAAGAACAAAGCAATTGGAATTTCTAGAATCGTAAAATGAGTAATAACGTAAAACTGTAAAATGATGTAACTGAAGATAAAACGATATTCGCAGACGTAATTCGTAGTTACGATTTAGACCACCCAGGTTCTATCGTTCCCTAACATAGGTCATACCTACATATTAGCAAGATAATGTTTTTGAGCTTCTTGATAAGCATGAGAAAAACTTTAATATCTCATAAATATAGTTGTTTTGAAATAGACATACGCCTGCTACCTTATACATTAGATGAGTCCATAAATATTTGATATCAAGACAAGAAGTCGATCAATGTTTTTTGTTGCCGGCTGTATCTTATCAAGTGCGCGAGAGTACGTACGAGCGTGTACTATTATTGAGTTAGAAAGTTGATAGATATCATAAAAGGCATCTTGACTTTACAACTGATAAGTGCGTAGTACAACATGAACAGAAATCGTAAATACCGAATTACACAACGTCTTCTGCTAGTTTGACCAGTCTAATTGCAGTATGGCAGGTAGGTATCATAAGTTCATAACTGTTAGGTAAGCCCTGTGCCACTCGTATTTTTAATATTCAACGTTACTGTACTTTGTTGAGTGGAAATCTACAAAGATTTTATTGAGCCGGACGTTGAAGCACTTTAATGGATTCCCAAAAATAAATCCCATTCATATTCATTTCGGTTTCTTTACGGGTCAAGTGGATTAGATATGACAAGAATAGTCTTTACCAGTCTCTATCCAACCATTTTGAAAAATTTCCAGACACGATTAAGCTTACCCTTTAAAGTTTTCCGCCGCCAATGATTTCGATTACATACATTATAGCTATGAAAGTACCAAGACTCGATAGATGCCAGTTACACGTGTATTTTGCAATTTTGCGCTTTCCAGGTAATAAGGAGGAAGAAGTGCAGTACTTTACTATATCATCTCGCACTGTGTTGTTGTTTACCTTTGGGTTGTTACTAGTGAATATGAATACTTTTAAAATACTATGGAAACAATTAAAATGTATATTGTAGAAACATGAGAAATATACCCGACATGGCAGTGACCACATCACCGACGTATCATGGCTCGCCAATACATGATGGATTTGCTACCATTAGAGCACCTAGAAGCAGGATAAAGATTAGGAATCTAGTTGAACCAAAACAAAGCATCAATCTACCTCAAAGACACTCTGAGTATTTCACGTTAAACAGGACATCCAAAAGTAATTTCTTAGATAGCAGCTGTGGAGTTCAATATGTAAACAATGGGTCAGCAAGCAATACGTTTGTTGATAAACCATCGCGACTCAGCTTCACCGAACCTATTTATGCCAAAGTGACTCCACCTCATTCAAAAAGCAGTTCTCCAGTGAAATGTTTGAACGGCAAACAAGAAACTTATTACGATTCTATAGACACAAAGCCTCGCAGACGTTTAAAAAGCTTGGAGCTATCAACGGAGCAGGACGTTAGTGGCAGCGAAAAAATTGGAATCTCGAACTTGAGTAACGGCGAGCGCCAGTCGTATGAACAGCACTTAGCCAACCAGGATGGCGGCGAGCTGCATTCCGTACGCACGGACTTTACTGGTTCCTCCATCGACTGTAGAAGGAGTCACAGCGATCGAGATAATTGCTCTGAATCCTCCTCATACTTCACAGATAACGACAGGCCTATATCAAGTTACAGTGATAATTCCACGATACCATCTACAGATACCGAGGACGTATTGAAGGATTTACCAAATAAATCAAAATTCCATAGATCTCCACAGAAATATGCTACATTGAATTTACGGAGGCCTAAATTTATAGACCTAAAACCTGCTAATATGAAAGAAAATGCGTTGTACGGAAGCTTGCAACGAAATAGAATAGGTTATCACTCTGAACCAAATACACCGTTGAATGATGAACATATTCATAGTCTACATAGTGAGCCTAGTATTCTCAGTGAAGTGCAACAGATACCTAGAATGGCGCTGCAAAGTAATAGAAACGGTTTCAAGAGATCTGTAAGCGAAACAAACGGGTATTCGAAACGACTTAACTATAGGCATTCCTTCAGTGCTGACTTTAGACCACAGAGAAGGCCTCATAAATGCTGCGAGTGTATTACTGGAATTCCTGTGGAAGAAGATTCTGCACAACAAACATCGCGGCCAGTATCGAGGACATTAGGAACTCTATACGAATCACAAGATCCAAAAGTTGGGTGCCAAACAATCCTACGTTCCAAACCACCAGTGCCGTGGTGGGAATTGGCTCTCAAAAAGTCTCGCTACAAAAGTTGTCCAATTTTAGAAGAGGTGAGTTTTTCTGTTTTTATTTATTTAAGTATTGGTAAACCAATTAGTAGTATATTTTGCTATATTAATGTTCCTATTATGTTGTCCCATGAACTTTAACATATTGTTTCAAGTGTAATGTTTTCAAAGAAGCTTATTACCCATAGTAATTGTGCTGTCTTATGGGAACTCTTACAACATAATCAATGTTTATACAATAGGTTTTTACTCATTTCTCTCAGAGAAACCATGTAGGAGGTGCGGTTTTTATTCCCTGATGTTTAATGGAATGGTATAATAGACTGCAATGGAAGTACACGCGTATCAAACCGAAAAATCAGCTAGGGGAGAATACTAATGAGTGACGTAGCGTGTTCACCTGACATCTCATGGGTGGGGTGTAACGTCCCCTTAAATAGATTACTCAGGGAGTGTCATGTCGTGTTTCAATTCAAATTTTAAAATTTACGTCCTTTTGGCCTTTCATTTCCTCCATCAATGCCTAAGCTATGACTATGTAAATCATGACGTAGACACATTTCTACGACTATATATGAAATCAAGATAATCACACTTCGATTTGAATCGCTTTCCAATCCGAACTTTCTTAAAGGTTAACACTGTTAACAGGTGTTTGAATAAAAAATCTCGTTCAGAATCGCTGAGAACCTTTTGCCATTATAAATTATAATCGTCCAAAAAAACCTTACCTGACTACCGAGGATTTATCGAAAAGGTTCTTTATTATACTGACTGACGGTCAGGTGCTGACTTAATCGTTCTCCAAACCCCATTCATTGGGTTTGTAATAATATCCTTTCCCACGATCCCAAAATAATCTTATCATGTAAGGTCACATTGTTTTAGGAAATCCAACTTACGAGATGTAAGTGATATAAAAAGGCGTATATGAGAAAGAAGTTAATATTTTTTTACTAAACATTTCCTTCCGGGTAGCAAAGTGATTTAAAGGGATTTACAGAGTTCTCCTTCAGTAAAAACAAGAGCGTAAGCAAAGTGGTGAAACCTATCAAAATTACTTATCAATATCCTAAATAGTTCAGTTGTTTGTAGATCCTATTTCGATTATACAATATTTTATATTTCAAAGGGAGTGTGGGTGACAGGCCTCCAAAGGCAAACTATTGTTATCGCTTCAAGGGACACCTTTGAACTTAAGCAATGATTACCATAAACGGAAGGCTAAAAGTATCTATCTATCTATCTACTGTAGAATTTATTTCTATTGATGTTTGAAGTTTTATGGTCAGGTTGTTAAAAGGGGATTGATTTTGTTTTATCTGTTACTATAAAAAAGAGCCCAAATGAAATTCAACCGCTAAGGTCGGATTTAAGGGTGAATCAGCAAAATAAAAAGTAACTAATATCGTTAGCAGTTTACCAATATCTCCTATAGATACCTAACTTAGATTCTCTAATAATTCTAACCTTTGATCACTGAAAGACGACAAAAAATATGTCCAATACTTGGAAAATCAGTGTAACTGCCAATAAAGACACGGCGTACACTCCTATTAATATTAACGAACATCGGTTCCAGTGGTTTGTAGGAACAGAACCACGTATAAGTACATTGGAATCGAGCGTGAGATAACTATCTTTCCAAACGCCTGCGCGTCGCAACTTCAGATGTCCGCGAAGGTGGTGGCTACTGCGTCCACGGCACACTTTCCTAATGCAACTGCATCCGCTTATACCATTTCTCTCAGGACTTGTTTTATGGGCTTATTGTTTAAAAACTTGCACTATCATGAATCCTAGAATTTATGGAACTTACAATAATCTCTTACTTTCAAGTCATTGACAATAACAATTCTATACAATCGACGAATGTATCTATTGTAGTCAATAGCACCAAAATACATTCCAACTGTACACACAAAACCTCCAATAAAGCCTTTTTAATTTTGACGGTGCGGTGGTTCTGTACTGCCGTTCAAATAAATTGACCACCGACATGCAGCCCAGATATGTCCAAACCGAATAAGGAAGAGTGCACTTGAACAAATAATATCTCTTGTCTTGTACCAATCTCTCGTAAAACTTAACAGTGGGACGTAGAGTGGGCCTTAAATATTAACGGAGGGACGTGTAGGTAACACCTACTCGATTTTTATTGGTTATCGGTTGTATTGTCTCCGAGCACATGTTTTTCCAAATTAAGTTGTTATGTGATAGAATTATCTCTACCATGTTTCCATGTCTTAATATTGTGGTAAGAGTTATATTTTGGTTCATTTATGATACAATAAAATCTCGTCGGTTTACATTGTTATTGGGCATTGAAACCTCTTACGAAAGATGTTCCGTATTATTTATTAATCATAAATTCCCATATGCCTTCCGCTTTTATATTCAAACTGCATCTTTATATTCGCGCGAATTATAGCTGTTTGTATGAAATAAGGATTTGAATATGCTACGGACATGATTTGTAACGCTACAAAATTCCGTATTTTTTAAATTTTTTAACCGAAATTTAAAACAAACAAACTCAGCTTAAGAACAAAGGCCCGGTGTAACGTAGAGTATCATGGGAATAGACACTTGTTCTAACTCTATATGTTTTCTAATAAAGATCCTGCCATCTGCCTGTAAATTAGATCATTTAACTGTATAAACCTCCTGTAACATTCACCTGCGTCTATAAGAAGATAATTTCAATGTCCATTTGCGAAAGCTTCTGCAAGACCGACGGATGCATTAAATATTTCGCAGTAAAAACTCTCGCGGGCACACTCGACATAATTCTTTCCTTACAGAACACTAGCAACTATTTGATCGTGTCATTAAGTTCTTAAAGCGCGGCTGTTTCCGCAGCTGTTGATTAATAATTAGTTTCCACCTGTCTGATGCACTTTTATGGTATCATGATTGAGAAACTTATTGCTTTATTTGAACAAAGGATGTCAACGCATTTGAGCACGTCACTGCGACAAGAATTTCCAGATATTGATCAGGACTTGATCAACGCTATATCGATTAAATTTTTATAAGAACTAGGATTCCATAGATATCACATCGTTACCATGTTCGATCTATATCTTCGTGTTATGTCTTTTTAAGATTTCAGATAGGTAAATCATTACTAGCAGACTCCATTTCCGCTCTGATAAAACCTACCTCTAAATATGCATTCGTAAAATCAGATGGATGTTTCTATAAATAAGACTTAGCGTATAATAACCGGTAAATCTCAAGAATGAATAGGAGTATTAGAAATTATCAGTAAAGGCCCTGATGATCAGTTTCACGAACCGTAATTGCAGACGGTAATGCTAACTCGTTAACTTCGGCACGCGTACAAGGTGTCTCATGGAGAGATCTATCAATAAACGCTCGGCCATCGTAATTGGCTAAGCAACATGCGTCGAGGCAGGTGAATAGTCCTATTAAAAAGATATAAGTATTTAAATTGAATTTACTTTTATGCAAGTTAAACGATGGCACGAACGGTATAAACAAAAGGAAAACGTCTTCGAATTTAACTTCTGATAAATTTATACGTTTATCGTCGTAGGTGTGTTTACATTCATACTTTCGTAGGGACCGGGGACGATACCCCTGTTTTAATTTCGCTGAGTGCGTGCCTGCAACGCAGCAAACAAAGGGTCCCGTGACCAGCTACACCCACGTCCACTATTACCGTGTTACCGTCCTATAAAGCAATTTATTCCGATGAGTCACTTTTACAGTTCATAAAATGTTTATATCCAATATTTACAACGACGTAACTAAGGTAAAATGTGACGTAAGTAATTATTTTCTCGTCAAGGTGGTACATTTAACCGGTTTCTTGTGACTCGAGAGCAATTGGTGTCATTATCGAGCTAAGGATGTCGAGCTGGATACATAATAATCTCACCCTGCAACTAACCGAAGTTATGGAGAGATCTATGTCGGTACTCGGTAGTCGGCCTGTGGTCGCCTCTGATTACAAACTAAACTGAATAGAAATTACAGTTATAATGTGGTTCAACTGGCCGGAGGAAGGTATAAGGTACCCGTTAATTAACCATAGGTACCTATTTATTTACTATTCAGAATGTAACGTCAGCAATCAAGCAACGTTATTAGATTCAAATCACAGATTAGGTGTAAGTAGATTATCTATAATTTTCCGTCAAAACTTTACGAAATCCTTCCCGACATTTTTAATATCTTTGGTATATAATACTGGATATTTTATAGCGCAGCAAAATTCACAGGATGCCTCAAACTAACCAAAATGTTTTATGTTGTTGCAGGCTCACGTGGTGTCTGCGTTTGAGCAGAGTCTGTCCAACATGACGTCGCGACTGCAGCAGCTCACCGCGACCGCCGAGAGAAAGGTAATAAACAACATGAATTTCCATCGTTAAATCACACATCCTTTAATTTCATTTTATTACTCATTAAAGCTTTACTACTGTTGTTAGATAATTTGAATATACGTATACAAAATCTCTGAGTTAAGGTTGAACTAGTCGCGGGCTCGAACTCATTGGTGGGTTTGGTCAAAAAGCACGCTATCTCACCTGGCATCGTGTCCGACAGAGATAGTATCAGTGATGAGCAGTTAGACGCTGGTCTACAAGCACAAACTCTAGTTCGCACGCACACAAACACCGTTCAGAACGATTTAAGTAAAACGAGCGCCTAAAAAATTACGAAAAGTCCTTTGGAAAGTGGAGTTTTATGAAAAAACTACTGCATAAATCAATTACGAATAAAGTTTATTATAATCTTCGACAATTGAGCTTTGTCAGAACGAGCTTTGTTTTGGAGATTTTATACTTCTTTTATTACTTATTTACTCCCAAAGTTGCGTTAAAATTAGCAGGAAAAACGAATCTTTGTTGGCTCATAACTTTTTAATTGTTTTTTTTTTTACTATTCTGCTTCTGTACAGATAAAATTAATAATAAGAGTAAAACCCCCCCGAAATTTGTATGGAAAAAGTATCGGGTAGTTGCGCCTTAACGAAACAACGAATCGCGGTACTTAGCATGATAGTGTATGTGAACGCCGCAAGCGACTAGCCGTTCTGCCGGCACTCCAACCGGTTCGAACGGAAACAAATTACTTTCTTTTAATTATAAGTTTTATTGTTGTTATACTTCGGATGTGGTCTCATACGTTTTGTTTGCTTTAGGACTCTGAGTTAACGGAGTTGCGTCAAACGATTGAGCTGCTGAGGAAGCAGTCGATCCAGGCGGGGCTTACAACTGCCCACATGCAGTCCATGGGTATAAGGGCAGATGGTGTTAATGTCACCGGACCGGTAAATATGATCCTCTAACTAATATTAACTAAGCACTACCTGACTAGGTATGTAATAGGAATTACGCAGTAAGTTTGTCTCATGCAAATTTTTCCTCATTTATAGGTACCTACATATTCGAAATTAAGAATTCTTAGAAAATCAAATATTCTGGTCATATTTTGCTCGTATCGTTCTTAACGATCTATTATCATGTCAAAGCAACAAAAAAATAAACGATTGTTTGAATATGTGATTACGTTCTAATGTTGCAACGTCTTCATTTGCATTTGTATTCTAATGTTGAAACTTGGTACGGTGTCCAATGTCATCTATCAATCAATGTACATTAACTAGGCATGCATTGCAATAAGACCAACATCATTAGCATATAGTCAAACATACGGAACGATGTACGGAACGCAAACTACGTAGAATACTAGTAACTACGAATCAGGACGTTCGAGGTCCAATAAGCAGAAACAAATAAGGCAACGATAGCATTTGTATTAAATTGACCGTCAATAGATCCGTCCCTGTTCCACATTTGAGACGCGCCGAGAATAGACAAGTGACATGACTTACTACCTCCTTAATATTAACTGTAAGTACATCGTGAACTGTTCAAATTGATACAAGCATACATTACGATCGCGTTGTGAAACCTAATGATAATTAGAGAGAGTGATAAAGCATACAGCTTTTAAATTCAAAAGGTCGCTGCAAATATTTGGTATTAGATTCGTTCATTTACCATAAGTTTTAAATGTTTTGAAATGTCCGTACCTACACATTATTATTCATGCATTACATTTATAAATAAATATAGTATTTGAGCAGGTTTCGTGACACAGCAGACCTATAAGGTTTCGTGCGTAGTCAATGCTATTTCTGTCGAAATCTCTAAAGTTCAGGGACGTAGATTGAAGTTTTAAGCGGTATTAACTTAAACCAATCTCAAAAATAACTATAAATTCTTCGAACAAATGAGTAAATTGAAGTACAGTCGATGAATAGTTGAATATTGACGTGTAGGAGCCAGGCAGTCAAACGCAGTCATCTCCGCAGCGCTTGGCGCAGACGGGCAACGGCGCCATCACGCGGCATTTGTCCACCGACAGCGTGTCCAGCATCAACAGCCTCAGCAGCGGCTCGTCCGCACCGCACGACAAGAAGCACAAGAAGAAAGGATGGGTAAGTAACAATCGCCTACGAAAAAAAAAAACAGTGGCACTCCGGGAGTACTGACAGAAGTGAAAACTTGAACAAGATCGCCTTGGTGGAAGAAAAATACTTGAATAGAAAATTGGTCCGTAACGTAATGTAAATAAAGAGCACAATCGCGTTTACAAAAGAGAGGTGTCGGTAACGGTGTCGCGAGTTCAATTGTTTTTCCCATCTCAAAAATGCCCAACGCACCTAAAGAAGTTTTCACTTCAATAATTTGTTTTGGTTCAGTGCCTGTCCTAAAGAGAAATTTCCTGGCCCTAGCATCTAAAGCCGTTTACAAAAGAGACATTTATATGAAAGAATGTTCATTTATTTTTAAAAGAAAGTATTTTCCGTATGTGAAATCCAGTTTTATATTATCTATTGACTAACTTTGTCTACAACAAATCGAATAAACGTATGTAAATATTAGCCTTCCTTTACCTAATATTGACAATGTAATAAATATGTACTGTGTACAAGTAGCCTACATTGGACATGTTTTAATATAAACATTTATTTTCTAAGTAAGCCGTTGAAGAAATTTTACATAATCAGAACACAAGTGTTTCTTTTAGAATTGAAGAATATATTTTCGTAATAGAGAAGGTACCTACACGACGCCATGCGCATGTAGGCGCCTATAATTCAATCGCACACTATCTACATAATATATTAAACGTAACATTTGATAAATATTTATATGAACATAATTATGGAGAGAGAGGCTTGTGGCTAAGTAGTAACAGCTGCACGGGTCGATCGATCAGGTTAAGCTACGCTTGCCGCGGTTGGTCCGTGGATGGGTGACCGTCTTTACATACCAAGACCCCTCCGTGCTTCGGAAACCGGTGGTCCCGGCTGTCATTTGTAGATCTTTGACAGTCGTTACCGGTAGTTAGAAGCCTAAAAGTCTGACAACCAGTCCTACCAAAGGGTATCGTGTTACCTAGTAACTTAAGTTGTGGAGGTCAGATAGGCAGTCGCTCCATGTAAAATACTGGTATTCAGCTGCATCCGGTTAGACTGGAAGCCGACCCCAACAAAGTACGACGCTTGGTTGAATAACATTGAAATAAACGTCATATTAATGCATAGCGAATTCAGCTCGTTTCTACCGGGTCTCTACAGTAAAGTTATCACCTCCTAAGTAAACAAAACACTAACAAAACAATCGTTACACAACAGCTCCGCTCATCATTCACGAAAGCTTTCTCGCGGAACGCCAAGATTTCAAAGACAGCGAAGCACTCCTCCCTCGGGCAACTGTCATCGCAAGACAGCTCGTCGGGTTCCCATCACTACGACGACCCGCACACGATCCGCGAGGGAAGCAACGAGAACAGTCTCGAACATTCGCACGAGACACTCGACGTTAAAGACAAGCCCTGCCCGCCGGCCAAGACGGAAGACCAGACCAAAGGTGAGATATAAGGGAAATTACTTACTGCAAACAATGGATGGCGAATCAGGTTGAGAGAAAGTTAGGGGGTTAAAAGTTAATGTAACCTGAGACACATGGGACAGTGTAGTACATGACCTACTAGGTGAAATATTGTTCGGAAACTAAAAGATTAAAGTAAATTGGTCCTATTGACCTTGCATTACGGTTCTATCTTCATTTTAATTAGGTGATCAAACTCACATTGATGGGCAAAATCAGTCTCTAATGTCCTCTTAAGAGCGGCCAACCCGTCATACTTTTCATACAAACGCTCGTACGTTATTATGGCGTCGTAACACATCTTTCTTTGAAAATTTTAAACTACTAGGTATCTCGGGCACTATTTCTAGGTTTCTATGAAACCAAAAAATTAAAATGTCGAGAAATAAATTCAGTATAAGCCTCCGAAAATCTGCATTTTTGCACAATTTTTACCTGAACTTTGGCCGTTCATAATATACTTATAAATTGTAAAAGTAAAGAAAAAATCGGCATAGGAACCTTGCACATGTAATGGAGATTCTAAATGACAAACATTTATTTCACAAACTAGTAAAGCTTACTCAAAAACACGTATTTCCTGAAACAAGTTTTATGAAATTTCCGCACACTATTTTTCGTACAATGTTATCGCGTTTTCACTTGCTTGTTAGCAGTTCTCACTTGCGCTAGATGAAACAACATGCTTTTTGACCATGCTTGCGTTGACGATAGACGGATCGGGAAGGGCCCTCTTAACTGTATTTAATCTACGCTAACATTATAAAGAGATTTGTATTTTTGTTCGTAATTAATAAGCGCAAACACTAATGGACCGATTTTAAAAATTCTTTCACCAGTTCCCTAATTACGTAACACATTTTCATAAACGATTAAGACTAATCGGTTTCATTTTGACAGTTCAACAATAGTCATTGCGTTATTTACGTTGTTGAGCAGATCTTTTTTTCCAACTTATGAAGCAATGGATTAGCAATCTGATTCAAAACTATTTAGATTCTGATTGATCGTGTATTACGCAATTAGGGTATTGTTTAATGCTATAATTTAAAAAAGTCGCTGGCGGAAGCTAGTTATTTATATTGCCAGTAGTGCAGTAATTAACATAACATAACATCACGCCTGTATCCGCCGAAGGGTTGGGCAGAGGTGTACCTGCAGTACACTCACATTTCGCCAGTTATGTTTAAGTCCCATGTAATAGGGGGCGAGCCTATTGCCATCAACCGGGTACAAATCCAGACTCCGGGCTACCACTGAGAAATACCCAGATGGAAAACCTAATAGCACTTTGCCCTACCCGGGACCACTAGACCAACGAAGCAGTAATTAGTTGCGATTAAATTAAACTTATGGTTAAATCTTCTAGTTTAAACCAGGAATTCGGGTTCCCTTTTAAACCACTTCCTATGTATTAGTGCAGTGGTTTATTTTATCGCTTTAGAAGCATCGTTAGAACATTCCAATTAAAGTTTACATCGTAATTAATAGAGTCAATTACTGGACGTGGCTGAAGATCTTTATTTATTTTCAGATAAACCAGATGATTCTGGATTAGTTGATGAGTTGAAGAGGCAATTACGAGAGAAGGATTTGGTGCTAACAGATATCCGATTAGAGGCTCTCAGCTCAGCGCATCAACTTGAAAGCCTTAAGGATACCGTCATCAAAATGAGGGTAAGAATATTAAGACCAATTAATAAATAATGAAAAAGCTTATTTCTAATAACAAGTCCACTTAATATAGCAATAATAGTCGTAAGATTCTTATCGTTAATTGTGAAAACACCCGAAGGAATAGTCGGTATCCACTTACTTAATATTAAGGTAGTACAGTAAGTATTCATTAGGGGCTCGCTAGTAGCCCATTATACAAATTAAACGCGCTATTTGGTACTGATTTAGTCGAGTGTTCTACAAAATGTCCATAAACGGCCCCTCGTATATAATTAAATTCTACCTCGTCCATACCGAGTAGTGAACCATCAACAATGTTTTAAAGAACACTTATATACCTACGCAATTTCCGCTTATTTCACCGTATATATTATTATACATTTTTTGCATCAACTATACAATTTACCACTTAATAAAATTATCCACCTGTACTAAGATTTTTTTTAACGAATCCGTTGAAATGTCCTTCTCATATCAAGGTACACTTCCAGAACGAGATGTTAAACCTCAAACAGAACAACGAGCGGTTACAGCGGTTGGTGACGTCACGGTCGTTGGCTGGTAGTCAGAGCTCGTTGGGTACTGGTGGCTCTGCTGTAGAGGACCCGAGGAGGTTTAGTCTCGCTGACCAGGCTACTATGCATCAGGTGAGATGAAGGACAGCGTATTGGTAATTGTATCGTGGGACAGCTAGATTTATCTACGACCTTTAAGTGACCCGTCCACCGCCAGCTAAACTAAACTAATCTTAAGACGCAGATATATGCCAGTGACCTTGAGTGGGTAGCTTGCCTGTTCTGTACTGAGCTCACCCAACGCGTCATACGTCCAGCCAGTAATAGGACTCGCCCATCAAGGAGCGCTGTCCCAAATTAGACGCATTATTAATTTATTATACATAAAATAAAAAGTATTTTATTAAAACACGTATACTAAAATATCAATAATTAAATTATCTTTAAAATGGTGAAGGTTTCAAAAAAATACGCTTCATAGATTTTGCGTGATTCTCAGTTTTTTATCCGCGTTAGACATAACTTTACAAATTAATTTCACTATGTAATATTAACATAATCTAAAATATTCCTATATTAAGTTATTAAGAAAATGCTCTAATTTAACATATAATTTTTCCAAATTATTAACACTACTCGTTTAGACGTGATCTTCAGTATAAAATCACTAAAAGTCGGTTTTGGCTGCCGGTGGACAGCTCGCTTTAATGGTAGCTGAGACATACTAGAGGATGTATACCTGGAAATCCGGGTGTTGTAGTTGTGATGCAACTTGGGTGAGGAATATGTCCAGTAGTGGACTGCCATAGGCTGAGATGTTTGATGAACCTTAAGCGACATCTTATAGTGCATTTCACCTCTTTAATGTGTGGAAATTCTATCGTCCATTTGGGGAAGGTGGTGGCGATGTGATGGATTTGCAACAACCAAAACTACACGGACCTCAACACTTGGAGGTAGCTCCGGTGTGACACAGTGCACCTGTTCATTCAATGTCATTGACACGTCACGGGAATATTCAACCGACAGTTTTAACACCCTCGCTTTGCACCTACCCTTCAAACATTAGTAACGCATGACGGTTCTACCAAACAAAAAATAACTATATTATAATGACACCAATTTCATCGTTTCCATATTTTCATACGACTGCACACGCAAATATGTGTCTATGTCAATTTTGTAGAGAGCTGCAGACAGAATTCAGCGTACCGTTAAACGTCAATTTGGTGATTTCCATGCGCTTGATAGTTACTTACTTATCATAAAGCGAAATCGTGGGTACTAAAACTCTAAACTGAACATTGTAGAAAACAACTGATTACTGAACAAACACATTCAAATTGATAGCTTTAGAGACAAAGCTTAAAAGTTACGGCTGAACAATTTTCTTCGTAAGTAACAACTGTATTTTCTTTTCAGGCGACACTAGACATGCACTCGCAACCTCTAGACCTAGACTTCAACTGCATGTCATCGACCCCTACCATGGATTTCTCTAAAAAAGGCTCGCCTAAATCGGGCATGGTCGAGCCCATATACGGCAATAAGGCCGCATGCGAGCTCGATGAAAACAGCGAGGCACTATTAGCAGCACTGAATGGCAGCAGTGATTTATTCGCGAACGGAGGCGAGCGACTGAGTGGCGACTATGACATTAACACTGTGCTCCCACCGCCGAAGACACGGGAGCTAGCGATAGGGGAGAGCTATTCAGACATCGGTAAGTCTAATTTTAAAACAACGCCTATTGTTTATTCCAAGTTACAAAAGGATTCATTTAACGACTCATTGTGTTTGTTTAACAGGTGTTGCAGACAGCCAAGGAGATACTACCGACGGAAAAAAGATAGCTATTGCCGTATATTTAGGACAACCGGAGACATTCCAAAGATATTTCGAAGAAGTTCAAGACACGCTCACAGAGTCTGAATGCAGATTCTACGCTAAGCAATCAGCGAGCTCATACAACAATCATTTTGAGAAACAGTCCAGTTTCGACTCACCGCGACTGTCGCAGAACCGCAGCCCGGAAACAGAGACGCAAGACTACTCACTAATAAATAAGTCTAACACAAATAGCCTTAAAAGCAATAAATCTACGCACAGTAGTTCGTATAAGAACGTTTATAATAGTGATTCGACAATAAACTGTAATGAATTCACCATAGCTTACACTTATATATCTGGCAAGACGACTTGGCAGAACTTAGATTATATAGTTAGGAAGACTTTTAAAGATTACTTGTCTAGAATAGACTTGGGAACGAATCTCGGTTTGAACACTGATTCGATAACATCGTATCACTTGGGCGAAGCGACGCGAGGCCCTGAAATAGGTTTCCCGGAGCTGTTGCCTTGTGGATATATTATTGGCACTGTCAATACGCTGTACATCTGCTTAGAGGGAGTTGGGAGCTTGGCGTTCGATAGTCTTATACCAAAAAATATTGTATATAGGTAAGTGTTATCCAACAACAATGAAATTATATCCGAATATTTTCAAGACGTCCCCAACTAATTCACAGACATCACTTGCGTTTGCTAATTAATCTAAATTAATATGTACATTTTTAAGTATTGGGGGACCTGGTGTCCCGTAACACAGGTATTTTATGCCTTTTTCGGGCACCAGTCTCTCACAAATGTTAACCCAATTTTTAGATTAAGCATTTCCTGTACAAATCTGCATTTGTGATAAGAAAATAAATAAATATTTAATATTATTTTATTTATAATTTTTCTCCAGATATGTTTCAC
Source organism: Agrochola litura (assembly GCA_949152395.1). Lineage (NCBI taxonomy): Eukaryota > Metazoa > Arthropoda > Insecta > Lepidoptera > Noctuidae > Agrochola > Agrochola litura. The sequence continues at coordinate 16,657,539 of OX424493.1, forward strand.
TGCTATCTGAACACCGGCGAATCATTCTGTGTGGTCCAAGCGGCACGGGAAAGTCGTATCTAGCGGCAAAACTAGCAGAGTTCTACGTACAGAAGACGCAACGTAGAGGCAATCCCGCCGAAGCTGTGGCTACTTTTAAGTGAGTACCTGCCTACATTCAGTGATTTTATTTAATAGCCTCAAAGAGTGGCTTGAAACTTAATCGAACCTGTGCTTTGCAAATTAGTTATATGATTTGGTACTTCTGTAAAAAAATCTGGATGGGATGTTAGATATCCAGCCATTTCCACTTTCAATAAGTGAGCTTGTTCTTACAATTGTATCTGGTCCTGATACATCCTGCACCTACTGCAGTTTTGGATTTTTGATCTGCCCATAAAAACTCGTTTCACATTTGTCCCAGACAGAATTCATACATTTTAAGAGGACATTGCTTAGAGGTAACTAATCTTGCCAGAATAGAAAAATATGTAATAACTCGCTTACCTTTCCAGTGTTGACCGCAAATCCTGCAACGAGTTGCGCGCCTACCTCGCCAACATCGCGGAACAGTGCGGCGCGGCGGCGGCCGGGGAAGAGGCTGCCTTACCTTCAGTAGTCATACTCGACAACCTTCAGCATGCCTCCGCGTTGGGAGACGCCTTCGCTGGGCTACTGCCTCCTGACAACAGAAATATGCCTGTTATTATTGGTGAGTCTTTTTTAGACAATTATAAAATGGTCTAGGCTAGGCAACACCTTCGATGGACTGTTTCATCATCATTATAATATTGGATAATTATGAAGCATTGAAAACTTCCACAATTGTAGGTCTCAAATATCGTCACAACGCCCGGTCTTGAGCTGCCTGCATACAACTAATTCCCGTGACTATCAAAATAGCAATGGTCTATACAGGGTGGCAGGGGGGACATTGACGCGAAAACTGATACCATGGATTCAGTAGGTACATCATTCTGAAAACCCCTGCGTTGAAATTTTTCGTCGGTTATTTAAAAAAAACGTGTGGCACTCGGGGACTGCCGCGGTAAAGCTATTGCATAGCATTTTTAATCTCCATACTTCCTATTTGTCAATGCTACACTTGGAATGATGACGTGATGACATAAAACAAAAATTACGTTCCCATGACAACATCACGTTGTCATGGGAACCATCATTACATGGTAGGCGGAGTGGGGGGTGTTAGGTTTTATTTTCGTTACGTTACGGAATTTCTTGATTCGGTCGCCGCGCTCAAAGCCCGCGTTAAAAGCTATGCAATAGCTTAAAAAAATCTGCTGTTTCATAGAAAAGTGCAATACCTACGCAGTCAAGATGTATGGACCAGCAGATTTTTTTTTTATAACCAACGAAAAATTTCAACGCTGGCGAGTTCAGAATCATGTACTGAATCTATGGTCACCGTTTTCGCGTCGATGTCGTTGATACCCTGTGTAGATAGTGCCATCCACGAAGACGCGCCCCACTCCGCTCCTTTCCGTACTTAAGTACAGCTTACAGTACAGTAATCGCGGAGTGGGGCGCGTCTACGTGCATGGCACTATCTATACCTTGTTTTAGCCTACAAACTACGAACGACTACTACAAAATATCCTATTATTGTTGGTTCATGCTTGCATAATGTATCTCTTTGTAACTTTACCGGCAGTCGGCACATTTATACATTACATTGCCACATTACGGAACGCCTTTTTTGGGCCATGTCAATAAAGATGACATAATTGTCTCATTAATAGTGAAACGATCGTGAGAGAATAGAAATGAATGAACAAAATCGGGTAGTTAGGCACTCTTTCCTCGTACCTTTTTTCTTTTAAGGAGAGGCTTTGAATGCTTTATACGGCATAATATTATGCTTGTTTTTTAACCTGTATCTACCAACTGAACAGTATCTACATTTGTAACAAGTACTTAATTACTAAATAGGAATGCTAAGCAAGGTCGCATTTCTTAGGATCTGAGCTCACAGGGTCGCATTATTAAGGATCTAGAGTAGGATCTGAGAAAATTCGGAAAACGCGTTCGGTAAATATGTGGGTAATAAGTAATGTTTTGTTTCAGGAACCATGTCGCAAGCCACGTGCAACACAACAAATTTGCAGCTCCATCACAACTTCAGGTGGCTCCTCACAGCCAATCACATGGAACCTGTCAAAGGATTCTTAGCTAGGTAAACAGGAGCATAATATCTACTATCTACCTAGCAAACGTATCCTGCCGATTCAATTTGAAAGACCAAACGAAACCAAAAAGTTGCATTGCCACTGCATGCAGATTGATGGTCCCAACGACATAAATATGCCTCTCAAATAGAGCACCTGCCATCTTATCTCTTCACCACCCTTCTTGAGCTTGACTACCATTATTTCTTCTTTTCCGTGTGGTTAGTGGCTAACCTGGAGTTTTTATGCCACCCATGGCCCTCTGACTTGGTTTCACATGCCGTCGAGAAATATCTCTCAGGCATGGCCGTTTCCTCACGATGTTTTGAAGAGGCACAACGTAAAGTCAACTTTGCAAAAACAGAAAACTGTGAATAGGTAATTCTCTGAAAATTTCAGGGTTACTTTTTACACCAATTTCTTAGCCATAGTCTAATTCAAGCACCCTTCACGCAGGTACCTCCGTCGCAAGCTGTTCACCCTAGAACTGCGGCTGGGTCGCCGCGAGCCCGCATTAGCCGCCGTACTAGAATGGTTGCCGGGAGTGTGGTCCACGCTCAACGCCTTCTTAGAGGCTCACTCGTCCAGCGACGTCACTGTGGGGCCGAGGTTGTTCCTCGCGTGTCCTATGGACTTGGAGGCTAGTCAGGTAAGGATGAATACTTGTAATATTCTGCTTGTATCTTGGAGATTCATGACATACAAGTACCTAGGTCTAGGTAGGTGTATTGAAATCTTTGTATAGGTATGCCATGACCACTTACCTGGTGAAAAGTTTTCCAAAGAGTACCTACAGGTCTATAGACCATAGATAGGTAGGTATAGGTACCATCGGGGAAACCCATAACCAACCACTTCGAAAACAAAATTCTGTGCACACGATGACCACATCTGTTACCGCCCCGGTTGTATAGCGGCTGAGCGCTGCAAGCAAGAATAGTCCTTACGGTGGTTAGTTATGGCTTTCCGCGATGGTTTCTATTTCCGAATAAGAAACTAGTTTTTGACAGTCTCGTTAGTCCACTTGTCACAAGCGCGACTGCTGAGCATGGGGCGTTGCGTTCGATCCCCAGGTTGGGAAGAAAGTGTTGTTTCGTTTTACCAATCAGAATATCTCAGCAATAGCCGTGATTGTGGCAACTGGCTCTCCCCTTATGACGCGGCACTTTAACTTTACCTGCGAAGTGTGCCATATTTACCATGACGTAATTTTAATAACATTACCTTTATGTCCTTAGGCGTGGTTCGCGGACGTGTGGAACTACAGCATAGTCCCGTACGCGTCGGAGGCGGTGCGCGAAGGTATCGCGTTGTACGGCAGACGACGACACGCCGCCGTCGACCCGCTGCAACACATCAAGTCTTCATACCCCTGGAGAGAACCCAACCATTCACACGTAAGTACCTATTGAACTTTCTTCCTAATGTATTGCATAATTATGATGAAATTTATCTACTTACATCAGGGAATTAGTGAGGAAATTATTATGATGATCACGCAGATAGCAGCAGATTTATCTAAGGTCTATTCAAATCCTTGTTGTTATTCCCACAAACATCAACTTTATACAAGTATAAATAAAGTTTAGTTTTGACTGACTAGTACTGTTGAAAAAGTCATAAAAAAAAATAAAGTTGTAGAGCAAACTGAACCTTAAGTCTAGGCATTACAGTTGTTTTTCCTAAAACTCGTCTTGAGAATTTACTGATGAGATGCGATAGAACAAAATATAACCTATGGCAATAATTAAAAAACTGCCAATCCAAAGCATTTTTATCCGGAATTATCACTTTGTTGCCAGGTTGTTGTATTTCGGTTTGGGCTCGAAGGCGCCTACCAAAAATTAATAGTGTACTAATAAAATTTTATTTTACAGACTCTTAGAGCAATCACGGTGGAGGAGATTGGCATTGAAGAATCAAATCAAGATTCCAACACGAACAACAATCAAGACCCTTTGGTAAGAACATCTTCATTTCATTTCTACTACTAAAATTTTGATTCCTAAGACCATTTTATTAATCTACCCTCCTCGTTACAGTTAAACATGTTGATGCGGCTGCAAGAAGCGGCGAACTACAGCGGAAACCAAAGTCAGGACTCTGACAACGCGAGCATGGATTCGAATCTCACCCACGACAGCTCCATGGGCAACGAGCTATAATAGCGACACCTCGTCCCGACTGTGTTGTGACGTCACTATCCTCTAAGATTTTATACTACCCGCTGGTATTCTGTGATATTGCTTCTCAACGCGTATTGTAGTTGAAACAAAGTAATACCAGCAGCAATTCCATGCAGTGTATGAACTAAACTGACGTTCCTTACATGTGGATTATAAATATGATATATAAAGCCAAATATTTGCCATATGTACATTATTGATATTTATTATTTACTTATTCTAAGTGTTACTTTAGTTGCGATTTTTTTATTATTTCTAGTTGAGTTTTTTTAAATATTTTATCGCTAATTGTAATGGCGGTATTTATTTTCATTTCGAAAGGTTTTACTCTGCAATATTTGTAAATACTAGCAAATATCGATAGCATGAGTATGTGGACCTTTCTGTAAGACTGTTTTAGTTTCCTTTACATACGAGAAAAAAATAATTTCCACTCGATAAGTGAATAAGAAATCAATAACAGTGCCTGGAGCGATAATTTTCCATTTTTTTACGACGTAATTACAATGTTAGATCTATTACTGTTTATATGAAGCATTGTGGCTTTTACTATTGTTATATTTTTTCAAAGTTAGGATATAAACCGCATTTGTATTACTGAGACATGTATGTAACATATGAAAGTGTAATTTTTATACCATTTTCATATTAAATTTCATGTACCTAATATAAAATATTTAAGTGTAAATATGTTTAATATATTTCTTTTTGTATGCGATTACACTAACCGCTATCTATCATAAACAGCGTTACTTTTGTATAGAAATGCGTAACAACTGTGTTACAGTGTTCGGTATGGATTGATTCGTGTGCATAAGTGAAACGTGATATCTACAATCTATGCTTTACAGAAAATGTGAAATAAAAATTGATTATAAAAATCTTGGTGTCTTTGATTTAATTACTGTACCTACCTAACAAAATTAAATACCGAATGATACAAATCTTCAAGTTTACAAACATATTTTGAATAATAACAACAGAATATGTAGAGGCATTTTTATTGAAGTACTTAATTTACAGCACATTTTCATCAAACCTTCGCCAGAAACAGATATAATAACAGAGCAATTTGGACGGAACCAGTTTTATTTCATTTAGGACTAGAATCTTCATTTATTGAGTACTAAAAGGAACAATCGCATTTGTTTGGTGAATCCAATACAAATAAGGCACAACCATTTCTATAAACCAGTATCTGTCACTGACATTTCAATCAATTGTAAACAGGAATGATTATTCATTAATAATATCAGTACTTAGGCATTGACAAGCAGAGGAACACAGAATGCAGGTAAATATATCAGAAAACAATATAAGATGCAGTGGGTATGTTGAACTGCGTAGTACTTGTAACATGTTCGCCAACAAAACTTCCAAAATGTGAAATTGGGTTTTTCGCAAATACCTCAAAAACTAGGCGGCCTAGTTCAACAATAGTAACATTTCATCAGAATAGCCCCCCCCCCCCAAGTTTTTGTCAAATTTTATTGACATATTTTAGTGAAAATGGGCATAAGTATTAGGTTCCTACATACGATGCACTAGCGATACTAGGTAGCACATGATAAAGATATTTGCCTCCTACCGGCTCGGCTATAAGCACAATTATTATAAAAGTATGATATGAGTCTCGATCTGGAAGAGTCGTTGGCGTGTTTGTTACAAGTGGGAACGCAGCTCAAACGAACGAACGAACGAACAAACAAACACGCACGCAAAGCAGAATACATTATCGCTCACGGTATGGACGCATCTATTATCTATTACCTACCTAAAGTGACATATCATAGAAGTAATTAAGCTGCAGCTTTGCAATTTCTCAACCCTCATTTTTAAAAATTAAGTGTTCTTAGTGTCAGTAGGTACTCCAAACATAGGATGTATTTACTTTGGGTTCCCTACTTGAAATCGAATGACGTGAGATGGAATAATACTTGCTCGAAAACGTTAACTCGATAGTACATGAAATCGATAAATTATGAGCGCGACAGTTCACTACCACGATGCATCAGTCTTGTGTAAGCCGAGTTCGCACGGACGTAATAAAATCACGGTGGAATTTTATCGCGCACTGGATTTTCAACTCTCAGTGTTAAGCCGAGCGTTGAGAATCCAACATGCTGGGACGCACTCTCGTCCCAGCGCGTTGAAAAAACACACTGTTGGATTTTCAACTCTCGGCCCTAAGCAGAGCGTTGAAAATCCAGTGCACGAAAATCAAATCAAATTATTTTAATTTAATCATATTTAATTTAATTTAATCATATTTAAAAATTTAATGTAACTTAATTTAATTTAATTACTGAATTTATTGTAATCAATTTAGCTTTTAATAATTTATTTTTACTGTTATCTAAACTATGTATTACTTGTTTTAATTAATTAATTGTGTTCTATCTGCGCATAATGTAGTGCATGCAGTGCTTTTCTTTAAGTAATGAGGCGCTTAGACTTAAGTTTGCAATGTACAAATTGTAAAGTAATAGTGTACTCATTGTTGAAGAGCCTAATAATAAATAAATAAATAAAAAAAAAATCGACGCGATTTTATTCGTCCGTGCGCACGTTGTCTTACTATAAGCTCGAAACATCGGCAGTGCGAAGGCCCATTATCTTGAAATATCATTTCTCGAGCGACCATCTAATCGATTTACAGAATAGTTGAAACAATATAATATATGCGTTTTTAATTAATATAATATTATATTTATACAAATAATATTATATTTTGTTATATCATTGCGAGGTATTGCGAATCATACAGAAATAAAGTTTTTTTTTTTAAATACCTACTTATTACATTATTATTCCATATTTCGTACATAGATAAGTTTACTTCCTACCTATTTGGTAAAATAACTAGGTAAGTATTTGTAATTTTATTTTATTACCATCATTATTTTTCAGATCAAGTATAGTTGATTTATATTTCTATGCATATATTGTTTCCTAGCAGGGCAATCAGCGTCCCCCGTTTTGTGGTGATTGGGCTTTTTAAATCGTGAGCAAGTTGCACATTTCGGCTGACACACCGAAATGTGCAACTTGCTCACGATTTAAAAAGCCCAATCACCACAAAACGGGGGACGCTGATTGCCCTGCTAGGAAAATAGCTGAGTACAGGTACATCAACTCTATCGACTACGAGGGCGCCTAGAGCGTCATACTCAAGTCCAGACTACCGTGTTTAATACCTACTGCTGACTCAACAAAACACTGCCAACAAATCCATGATTTTGTTGATATCTAAGCACATTAATATCCCGCAGTAAAATCGAATATACATAAATAGCCTCGAACGTTATTTAATTTTGTGCAACATTGTATTTAAACCCACTTACAAATTCTGCTGACGCAAAATCATATTATGTGTTTTTAACTAGGTTATAAAGTGCAAGAAACTATTTGATGCAAACTAAATAAGAAACTTATTTTTATCTTTAAGGTAAATAGTATTTAAGTAAACTAGGTATAAAATAATGAATTAGGTAATTAAATTTTGTCATTATTTCAAGACTTCTTCTAGATGTTAAATATTGTTAAGAATTTTATTGTCCTACAATTACCATATAGTGTGAACTCATGCCGTCTGTGATACAGGTTTATCCTAGTACAGGCATCTAACATTATAATACCTTTGTAAATTATTTCTAAGATTTTATGTTAAAATTTTACCAATTTTTAATACTGAATAAATATTGTATTGTTGTTTCAACTATTCTGTAAATGTATTAGATGGTCGCTCGAGAAATGATGTTTCAAGATAATGGACCTTCACGCTGCCGATGTTTCGAGCTTATAGTTGTTCGAGATTTTGATGCATCGAAGTAGTGAACTGTCGCGCTTATAATTTATCGATTTCAAGTACTATCGTGTTAACGTTTTCGCGCAAGTGTTATTCGACCTCACGTCGTCGATTTCAAGTAGGGAACCCATTTACTTTATTAGGCAGTTCATTCATAAAGAAAACATTATTCTATGTAGGTACCTATAATGTACATACAGACACAATATCAAAGCTTAGTATCAACCTACATTATTACAAGCTGCTTACCTATACTTGGAATTTAGAATCATAGATGATTTAGATTCATTGCCACTTCACTCATCAATATTTTTTCTCTATTTAGCATTATGTTTTTTTAGTCTTTTGAGTGACATTTGCAATAAACAGGTCAAAATCAAAATCAAAATATTTTATTTCACATAAACCTCCAAGGGCACTTATGAAACGTCAGAAGCTAGGTGCACGGTTCCAATTGGTCGCTTCCTATGGAGAAGAGCTGGCGGTAAGAAACTCCACGGTTACTCTTTTCAAAATAAATTGTTTCTACAATGTTTTCAAATTACAGTGTTAATAGGTATGGGTCCTAAATACATTATGGAAGCAGTGGAATTTGAACTTTGTTTTACATGACATTGAGTTTTTTTCAAAAAGTTCTTAATTAGTTATGTATTTTTCTCTGAACAATAAAGTATTTATATAAATAAATAATTTTCTAAGATTCTGAATTCAAGTTTAGTAAGACTTCCTAACAGCGGGATAAACTCTGATCAATTATCACAATGTAAAATCACCAAAGATGACACTTAATTATAAATACTTAGATGTGTTTTATTAAAGAAGAAAGAGACATTATTCAATATTGTTTTAAATGCAACTGAGGTCTGAAATATTTTTCTTATTGATCAATTTTTAACAAAGTAATTATTGCTCAAAATAGGTACATGTTTAGGCATCATCAAATTGTACACAATAGTCCAACAGTTTTATGAAACATTGAAGCCTAAAATATGTAGGTAGGTACCAAAAAAATTTTCAATATTTTAAGGAACTTATTTTGTTTAAATGACATGAAATATTATTGCTATAACTCACTAAGTAATACTATACTTTTTAAGACAAGGAGGAGTATTTAAGTGATGAAGATTTTAATCACTGTGAATGTCAAGACTCAAATTGGACAACGAGGGAATGGGAGACTCTGTGAAGTCTCCAGAGTCATCACTGTGAACTTTACTTTGTTTAACTTCTGTTTTTCCCTTTGAGTGAATACTTCCTGACTGCTTGGACTTATTATTTGTAATACTTAAGGAACTTTTTTCACTAATCAAATCTGCAACATCAGATAATGAAACTGAACTTTGTGAGCCCTGAGAAGTTTGATGTGGACTTTCAATTGATGCATTTTTGTTTAGACTTTTTTCTAATTCACCTTGAGCAGAGCCTGAGGACTTCAATTGTTTATCTATGTTCTCTTTAAATTTGGAAACTGGTGATGATGAGAAGTCATCACCGTAACTAAATTCTGCAGTATCACCCTCAGACTTGCCAGATTCCTGTGATTTTTTCTCACTTACTTCGACAACTTTATTCTCAGTTTCTAGTTTATGAGATACAGGAGATGTATTACTCGAAGTAGCAGATTTAGCAGATGATAAATCATTCTGTGCATTTGCAACTGATAAAATATTAGTGTTTGTTTGATCCTTAACATCTGTTTCCATAATGGGCAAGCCTGCTGTATTGAGCATTTTTTCATCTAACGAATTAAAAGGTTTTAATTCTACATATGAGGTAGAGTCACTACTACTATTAGTTGTCAATTTAAATTCACTCATTAACAAAGCAGTTTCATTTCTTGGTCTGTTAAAAGTTACAAACTTTTGATCTCTTGCATCTACACAATCACTGGTTTTTTTTGCAATGTAATTATTAGAGTTAACAACACTATTATCCACTTGAAGTATGTGATCTCCAGGAACATATTCTGAACTTGTTTTGTCCCGTGCAGAATCGCTAGAGGTGTCTGTATCTGAGTTATCTAGCTGCAGCCGCAAATGTAGTTTATTTTTTTCATCAGATGAATTATCAGACTGGGAAGAACTTGTAGTACTACTCTGCGAGTCTTCATGAAGTATGTAAGTACAGTTTTGTTCGTCCCTGTAGTTTTTATCATCACTTTTTTCATCATTGTTGTACTTTGAGTTAGTATTTGGATCAAAATATTTCTTCTGATGTGGTTTTACCATATTTTTAAGAAGTGTGAACAGGAGGGGTTCTTTTATATTATCAGATTTGGGTAAATTCATCTTCTCGGCCAATTTTTTCTTTCCTTCGTATTTGTATTCACTACCTTGCCGCGACTCCGACATGTAAACGAATAATGTGTTCTTCAAACAACAGAACTCTAAAAACTCATGGATCACCGATAGAGCTAATAGGCCCTCCGGTAATTTAAGGATATTATCTAAATTCACATTCTGTTTTAAGTTTTCACATTCATCTTCAAAAGCTAAAAAAATATTAGCTCTTAGCAACGCGCGTATTTTGGCTAGCGATCCATTTCTCTCTAAAGCTTCTATAACTAGATCTCGAAGTTCAGTGTCTTCAGCTTGCGCCATTTTAAGAAAATAATTTTATGTTAAAGATAATACGAGTTTCATATAAATAAAACACAAATTCGGCACTGACTAACGTGTTTGACTCGCTTGTTTTGTTGAGAGACGCAATTCCGTCAGTCAGTGAAGACGTCACCAGCACCTTTAAAATTTTCGACACTAATGACAGCAGGTAAACAAGATTCACAACCAAAGTGTCAAAGTAGGATAGCAAAGAAAAAAATGCTAAAGTTATGTACTACTTCAAAGCTATGGTTCGCTCGAGCGATACGTCATACAATTTTGAGAAGCTAGTGAACTGGGATTGGCGCTGGCATCGTTTTCGTTCAGAAATATAATTATTATTTTGTGATGATAGATTTTTATCTTATCTCTCTCGTTTTTTGTTATTCTACAGATTTTTATATTATATCAATTCAAAACAGGAATAAAACCAAAAATATATTTATCTAGTTCTTGTGAATCAGGAGAAAAATATTTAGCTAACCAAGAACCAAATAAAAAATAATAACTACACAGACTAGGTACTGTCTTTAAATTGACTTTAAAAAAATGAATTGTTTAAGCAATTCACTGGACTATTATTTTGTAAGGGTACACAAGGTACCTATAATAAAGTAAGTATGCCTACTTAGAGACTAGCCTAAGTAAGTACCTAGATATGTAAAACTACTTACGGAATGGAAGACAATGAAAGAAAGCTTCATGATTTATTTACAAAAAATCTACATATTTTAAAACATGTACCAGTTGTACTTACCTGCTAAAACTTCATAATCTCGGTAATTAATCCTTGCTTCAAAAAAGTTACACCTAACTGCAGATTGGAGAGAACAGGACGCATACCTACGTCTAGGCACATTCAATTTTATTTAGTCGAAAATAAATAATAAACAAAAGTAACTAGGAGGTACATCTAGATATTCACCCTTACATCTTTGCGAACGTGCTCGATTACAAGGGGTGAAGGCTTGCGCCGGGAAATATAGGAAATTCAGTCAGTCGGGTCGAGCGAGCGTAAGAGGTCGGTACGGTGTCCGCCTCGAAATTTAACGGCATAATGAAACTTTTAGTCCATTTTCCTATCATATCCTGAGTAAAACATTTATAAAAACTAAAAAACAGTGTTGACATTGTTATGTTCGCGCACCGTGGGTTAAAATTCCCACAATGGCTGTATAATGTGTTAAAATACTAGTGGCGGGAAACCGTTTTGATATCTCGCTTGACGTGTTGTGTCCTATGTGTACGTAGAGCGAGAGGAGCCGTCTGCCCTAGAGGGCGGCCGACATGCTGGATTCGTCGTGAATCGATATTTTTGGAACGTTGTAGAGCTGAAACCATGAGGTTCGAGGCTCAATAAAGGTACGACAGGTGATAATATTAATAGTTTCCGTTCACCCGACTACACCCAACTCATTTAGCAAAATATGTGCTGCGGTAAACGACAATAACTGGGTCCCACGTTGGGCTCCAGTACCCCTCCTCCAGCCGCAGCAGCTGCTCTCCGGATGTTTTGTGCATTTTTTAACGGTTTCATTAAAATTCGTTAATTAATAAATTCGCTATTTTAGTTTTCTTCAAAATAAACATTTTACATTTTAATAATTTTGATACATCAATTTCGCTCGAGTATTTTTAAAAGCTTTTTTTTACTTTGAACGGGAGTACTATTAGCATTGCTGAATTTAATTTAGGTGATTATGTAGGAACGTAATGAATTCACTTGTTGTTTGTATTCACGTGTAGGTAAATTAGCATTTCAAAACATGGTTTACCAAGCGAACAATAACATTTTTGTAAAGGTGCTTAGGTATATAGGTACCTACCTAATTACCAAACAAAATTAAGGAAAAAAAATATTTTAAGGACTAACAACAATTCATTCTTTACCTACTTTGCTATTTTTAATGGCTAGGTACAATGACGATTTGTTTATTTAAAAGAAAACGTTATTCTTTATAGCTAAGAATATAATTACCTATAGCTTGCACTTGTTAGAATTTAATTAAATAACAAACTATAAAAATGTATCAAGTAAATGTACCGTAGCTGAAAAATATGGGGACTACTAAGGAATACCGTGGTCAGTGTAGAGCTCTAGACGAGTTTAGGTTAAATGAACTTAAATCACGTAAGTAGGATGCTACCGTAATTCCAACTTCATGTCACAACCCCCACTCAACAAATCTAAGCAAGTGATGAAGCAACATTGATTTAAAAACTAAACTACTAAATATGTAATGTATTCAGTTCCATTATTCTATAACCAGCAAAATACATCGGTTGTCGGCTAAGTATCACGTGGTGGCCCGGGATGTCACCCAAAAATCCCGGGCATACCGAGTGTCGAATTTGGCGCCGTGCTCACACGGGCTCAGGAGGGATTAGGTCGTGCACACCAGTCTCCAGTGGCAAATATCGAACTGACAGAACCAAACACACCTACGTTTGCGCATATTCATGTGTTGCAAGTGTGGCACCCGTCTTAGGTAAATGACAACACAGAACTACACGACCTATACCTATTAGGCTCGGTCAGCGGCAAAAGTCGATTACCGCCACTTCTTTTACTTACTTATCATCTAAATTGACACAAAATTATACAATACTAGCTGCGCCCCGCGGTTTCACCCGCAGAAGTCTCGATCCCGTCGGAATATCGGGATAAAAAGTATCCTATGTGTTAATCCAGGTTATAAACTATCTGTGTAGCAAATTTCATCCAAATTGGTCCAGCCGTTTGAGCGTGAAGAAGAGACAAACATACACACACACACACACTCACAAACTTTCGCCTTTATAATATTAGTGTGACTTTCTACCAATTTCAGCATTTCATTTAATAGCCAAAAATGAATATTCTTAGTAATTTTACTTCTGTTCCGATTTTATTTCATTATTAGGTAAGCTCAATAATTCGATTTTTAAACAAAAGTGTTAATCGAGTTGTGTTGCTTTTGTCAGCTGAATGGTGATCGTGTTATGTTTCATTTGAAATGGTTTTCTAAGAATATCAAATCCAAGTATCAAAGTAGGTGGGTAGGTACTATTTTGACTTCGAATATGTTCTATTTCTTTTTCCTAAGCGAGGCAAAACAACATTTACATTTATATCAAAATTTATTTTTCACGTATTTTTTCTGGAACGTGAGACCTTCCTAAATCTTAGATTTTTTGTAAGAATTTATTAACATTAGGGATCTAGTAGGTTTTCACCAACTTATATAAATATTATCATGTTTGGATTGTCTGATACGAGTAGTTAACTCTTAATTAACTAAATTAACCATTCATAAACATCATAGCAATAATATTTAAAGTTTTTTTAAATTTATCTGAGGAATATCTAGTAGGAGGTAGGTAAGTAGATACCTATTAGAGGCCATGGGGTGGCATTTTAGAGATATGACTAAGTTACGGCATGGTATCGTGCTGAGTTGACGGTAGAAATAGCAGCTCTGAGTGACAGTTAGCCACACTTCGGCGTAAGAATCAAACACTTTTGTGTCGTGAAATAAAAATGATTTTTCGGGCAAACTAGGGAAAAACATGTGAGTAAAACCGTAATAATTTGTGAACTACCGCTAAAGGACCGCGGACGCACCGGTGCGTCCAAGTACCCACGCGGCTTACAACTCTATTTGTATTCGCTGTAATGGCTATTATTGTCTGTGAATTTTTGTGTCTATGGTCGGATAGATATTCTCGTCAAATAAATCGACTAAAAGCAAAAATATTAATAGGCAACATTTTAAAAAAATGTTGAAAATCACGTTCCCGCGCGGTAAAATGTCAGTCAAATGTCACTCCCGTTCGCTGTAATAATTCGTTTTTTAATGGTTTTTGTGTGTAAATCGTCGGAAAGTGGTGATATTTTCATTTTGAAGTAAATATTACATCGTTTTAGATATAAATAACATCATGTTATACCTATTTTGACCCAACCAAAAAAGTGTAAACAAACAGATAAGAGAAAGTTCCCGTCAATGTGAAAGTTGTGATATTTTGTGGTTTTTCTGTATGGATCTGATCCGTAAGTGTTTTATTTCTTTTCTATATTACATGTATCATCGTATTAGACAACATTTAGAACAAAATAATACAAAAAAATATTTTTTTGGGACGGAGAAAGTTACGTAAGCATTAGAAAATCTAGATTATCTAAAATCTAGATTTTTTGAATTTTTTGTTTTGAATGTTTGTCTCTAAAAACGCTTTTGTTAGATAACTTATCTATCCATAATGTACCCTGCAAAATTTCGTGTGAATTGGTACGGTAGTTTTATCAGAAATCGTTATCACAAAGAACAAAAGAAACAATAACAAAAGCGGGTAATAAAGATAAGTGAACGTTGTTTACAAAGACTGCAACCATTTGAAACGTATTCCTAATCTATTCGAGTAGCAAAAAACATAAACAATACTACTTGAGACGTTATAATGAAACCCGAGTAATTGTTTATTTAAGTGCGGTCGTAAATCTGTCACGGCGCGGACCGCCCGCGGACCTTGAGCGGTTAATTAATAATAACACAAAAGTAAAAATCATGCTTTGTAAGTTTGGCGTTACATATAATACTAGCGGACGTCACGCGGTTTCACCCGCGTAGTTCCCGTTCCCGTGGAGTACGGGGATAAAATATAGCCTATGTTACTCGCTGATAATGTAGCTATCCATTGCTGAAAGAATTTTTCAAATCGGTCCAGTAGTTTTTAAGTTTATTCGTTACATACACAAATACAAATCTTTCCTCTTTATAATATTAGTATAGACATAAATAACAAAAAACAAAAAAAAAACGATAACTTACCTTTAGCGTGTTCATCATTATCATCGCACGCTTTTCCCAAACTTCGCCGGGGTTGGCTTCAGTCTAGATCCAGATGCGGCTTATTGATTTGCTCGGAGCGACTGCTTTCTGACCTCCGCAACCCAATTTCTGGGATATTAGTGTCCTTCTTTCCCTAGCTATTCATACGATGAACCTGAGAAGAAAATATTTAAGTTTAATGAAAAGGTAGGTAGATAAATAGAAAAGGTCAGACTGTTTGAGAATTAAACCCCTCCGCCAAGACACCTATCTTTAACCCCAAGACAGTTTGAACGTCTATTTTGAGACTTGGCATCACGAAGTAAATATACAGCTTGGCACTAAGAAAGGAGTTTGGGAAGACAACTTAGACGCTTATATGGGAATTAAAACCACGAACTGCGGGAACAAAGTCGCAAGCCAAAGCGAGCTTGAATTGGAACGCAAACAGCTTTCTTTTTTCAAAATAAGATTACTGACGTGATAAGTCGAACCACGATACGATACTGAAGGCACAAAAGAATCTAAAACATCACGTATTGTTGAATGTTCTAGCGATCAGGTGTGTTGTACTTATTCCTTACAAGGGTTTAATTCTGATTTATTTCAATTGTTCAGATAAAACGGTTCCCACATCGTGATTTACGAAGTGTTTTAATTACTCATAAGTTATAACACATTTGTACTTACCGTCTTTGTCAGTCGCTGGCAAATTTTGGTGCTTAGTTAAATTTATTTTATGAATAGTAATAAGTAATAACTTTACTTAGGACCGCGTTGCTAAAAGAAAACTGTTGCGAGTGTAATGTAACACATGGAGAAAAACGATAATCTTATAATACAGGGTGGCAGGGACATCGACGCAAAAACTGTTACCATGGATTCAATACATGATTCAGAACACCCCTTTTTTTTTGGGTGGGTTATTATCAAATAACTTCTCCCGCTCTGGGTGGAGCTGGAGGGCGTGTCAGACTCTTACTGACTTAAACCCACCCGTGTTCCTTCAGTTGCCATGTTGCCTTTCGGCCCTTATTCGAAGCCCCGGCAGGCATAGGCCCTAGCGGACACCGTCAATTATGCTGACATCTCTTTGAGGCACGCGTGGAACACAACGCGCTGTCGACCCGGGCTTGTTCCTTATCGGACGGCGAGCTACCCGTTGCTCACCGTCCTCAAGCCCGCGCCTACGGTGGTCGGAAATCTGCCTGTGATTCCCGACGCCCAGGGCATCTCCTCCTGCGGCGGTTAAGGGTGCGAGGGCGCGAAATTTGCCTCTCCCTCACGCGTTCCGTCTCCTCCTTCACGAGCATTACTGCTTCGCAGAAGGAGGTGACAGCTTCCCATTTCCTCTCGCTCCGTACCATGACCTGAACCAGTGCCGAACGTGAGAGATCACCACCGCCGATCGCCTCCACGAGGACATGGCGATGCTCCGCCCAAGCCGGGTAGACCTCCACCGTATGCTCCACCGTGTCCTCCGGGCGATCCACACAATGGCGACACCCGGGCGTTTCCTCCCGCTTTATCCTGAACCTCCCGAAACAGCCGTGTCCGGTGAGGACTTGCGTCAGGCGGAAGGTGAGGACGCTGTGGCGCCTCTCTAGCCACTCCTCAAAGAGGGGTCTTATCGTCGCAATTGTGGCGTGCCCAGGGCTGGGTTGCGACCATCGCACTCTTCATGCCGCCATGAGAGCCGCCGGAGCTCTGTCCGCTGTGCCGCAATTTCTTGCGGCATCGGAGTTAAGCCCCGGCGTTTCGCCTCCTCGCGCCACTCCCAAATGTGCGCGAGGACCTTTGCCTCCAGATCCCATGGCGATTCAGAACACCCCTGCGTTGAAATTTTTCATCGGTTATTTTAAGCGAAATATCTGCTCTTCCATACATTTTGACCGCGTAGGGATTGCAGTATTTTTTTTTTAAACAGTTTTTTTTCAACCGATGATAATTTTTAACTTATGAGGGTTCAGAATCATGTACTGAATCAATGGTATCAGTATTCGCGTAGATGTCTCTGGCACCCTGTAAAGTTATATCGACCTTCAATTAAATTAAATTTATCGGCAAAATACACAAGTTAGGCTTCTAATTTCCAAGTAACTGGAACCTATCTACTACCCAAAACCTTATCTTGGGTAAAAGGGTGCAGGCCTAGATCAAAGTCGCAATAACGTGTGAAGAAAAGTACCTAAAGAGGTCTAAAAGACTCGGATCTAGTCTAACTACTGAACATTAATCTACCTACTAATACTATCCTACACCCCAGAGACCTCTGACCAGACTACTTGCCAAAGTTGAGAGTCCTTCGAGAATCCTTGACTTTATCTTCCATCCAATAAAACCAAGTCGGTCATGACGGACGCTAACGAAAGTGGAGTTTCTGACCAACTGAGACGAAGTTTCATTATTAGTGATACCTTTCTGCGTACCTAATTGGATCAGCTAAGTTCTAGTAACTGCGTATTAGATGTTCCATGAAATTTCTATAGAAATCGTTGAGAGTATAAAACAAAACTGATCTTTACACTTTTGACTCCACCCACTTTTATAGAACTCATACGCCATGCCGCCATACATATTTATTTATTTATTTATTTACTATTTACATTTGTTTTAACAGGTTCTACCCAATACAGCAATGTAGTCAGAATGTCCACTGTGTGGCACAAGTCATACAGCGGACAATATGATAAAGTGTCACCCTCTGGAATTCCGCCAATGAGCATGTAAAGATATCCACTTGCAGAGAGACGCTTTTGAGTATCATTATTGGAAGTGAATCCTCCGGGAGGGTTACCGGCATTACGTTTGCGCTAAAGTTAACCATCGCAGACGGTCAACGGCATTAGGTTTAAAACCATGTTAAAGTAAAATTGTGTTTTCAGAGGGTCTTGTCGCTATACGTAGTTTCCAACTTTTAAAGTTTTTAGTAAATATTAGTAAACGTGAACAAAAAAAAAATGCTTGGATTTTAAAACCAACGTATATACTAATAAATCTTGTTAAAATATACATCAGATTTTATTTTCACGGTTCATAATGCCTATTCGCTTAGAAAAACCTACATCTAAAATAAGCCCACCGCGAGGGCTCCCGGCATCCCATATGCGACTAGGTGAACCCTCCAGAGGGCTCCCGGCACTAAACATGGCAATGAAATTGAAACGTTGTAAAATTGTTTTACTATAGACAGTACAAGCCACAAGAAAACAGCTCATGTAGATTGTAAGATTATTCAGTAAGCACGGTTAGTATAGCGGATCTTACTGACCAGAGCGCCGGACCTACTTCAGCTTCAGTAACCTACCTATCGTATACTGGGTGGATTTTTGAGATGGGGTAGTAAGGGCAGGTACCTTAACCGTACTGTATTTTTAACAAAATATGTGAATGCAGTTAGCAATTCAGTACTCAATAACCCATCTACCTACTACAAAAGGGTCAACTAAAAACGTATATACAAGACATCACAGACAGACAAATTAAAAATCCGGGATCCTACATAAACTGTTCGATTTATGCCCTAACACGTATGACTCCGGATTTTTAATTTGTCTGTCTGTGATGTCTTCTTTATACCTACCTTTTTAGTTGACTTTTTGCTCGTAGTTGGGTTTTAGTTTTTACCCGACTACGGCGAAACAAAAAGGAGGGTTATGATTTTTATAATTTTTTTTATTTAAATGATTTTGAGGTAATATGTGTATTTTTGAAATGTGCTAATTAAGCCGTTTCATTTAGTACCCGACATAGGATGAAAAAATGATTTTCAGTTCATGACTTTATGTCCTGCCATATACATTTAATATGACGACACATAGCTTATAACCAGCGGACGATCAAGACGCTTCCAACGATACCTCATCAAGTAATGATGAGGAGTTTAGAAGTAATGAGGGAACAGATGAACATACATACATCTATATTTGTAAAACTTCCTGTCAATGCATGCCAGACCTGTTATTAATTATTTAATTTTGTCTATCGCGCTTCTGTACCATATTCCCTGTAAATTGAGAGGTCTGGCTCTTGTGATACAGGAACTCCTAGTACAAGAGCCAGGGCTACACAGAATGTGTGTGACTTTGAAGTGTAAATAAAGAAAGAAATTAAAATATACATTCCGGTCAAAATCATAACCCTTCTTTTTGCTTCGCCATAGTCGGGTAAAAAGTAAGAACGTTTTTCTGTAGCTGCAACGGTTAAGAGCCCATACAGTCTCGTCTCAATACTCAATACTTTATTGCATTCCACAATGTGTACTTATGTGGTAACTTTAAAATCATGATTTTAAATTCATGATCATTACGGACTCTGTCGCGCACAGCAAAATAGGAGAAGAGCTAGCATTGAAAAACTTAGTTCAGAAAACACCATCTACTTTTAAGCACCTGTTTTTATGCAAATACTTGTGTTATAGCAGTAGGATAGTACCCCTTCCTTACCTATTTAGCCTAAGGCAGTAAAAAATAATTTTACCCTAGATAAACTGCTGATAAACTCCGCTTTTCTCCCATTTCGGGGGCATTAACATAGAAATAGTGGGTTATGTACGCCAATTAAGACAGAGGAAGCTTGTCAGCGACTAACAAACATTTAGATAGGATCACTTTAATTGTTAGCAGTCCCACTTTAGTAAACAAAATGTAGAACAATACTCGTTAATTTTTGTTTGTTTCGAGTTAACCGGGCCATTCTCTTCCATACAAACTTTAATAATCCGTTGCATAATTTTTTCTGCCCTTTCTCCTGTATCGTGGAATACTTAACATAACATCACAGGCCTGTGTCCAAATTTTTGTCAGTCGCCGCTTATCGCATTGATAACGGTCGCACTGATAACGGCGACACTATATAAGTGGGTTTGACGGGCGATAAGGCTCAGTCTGCAGTCAGTGCTCGGTGTGGCAACACGCCGCGTTCGAGTTCGCAACAAGTCCATCGTCATCCTGAGGATGCCTCGTTGAGAGGTGAAACACGTGTCGATTTCTTTCAGGAGTTTTTATGGCTCTTTAGAAATAGCTAAGCGGAACAGGTTACTAAATATATCCCCGTCTATTGTATTTTAGTCTTGTAGATTATAAAAAAATACTAAACACGTATTTTTTCTTTTTTGACGTAATCAAAAGATTACTGCAATACATTGAGTTAAAATGTGGCATGACTTCACCACGCCTTGCTAGATTTAATACGACGTTGTGACGTAGAGAGCCCTCACTCCCCAACTTTAATGCGTTTTCTAAGTTATTTTTGTTAATATGATAAAGCAAAAAATACGTGTCTAATATTTTTTTATTATCTGAAAGACGGACTAAATAAAATTTCTTTTTTTTTACCTAGGCAACAACCGTATTAAGTAGAGGTGTACCTACACCCACATTTAGCCAGATAAGTTAAGTCCCATGTACCTAATAGTGGGCGAGCCTATTGTTATCAACCGGGCACAAATCCAGACAGCGAGACTGCTCCTGAGAAATTCCAGATGGAGAAACCCAATAACACTTGGCCCGACCTGAGAAACCAAACCTCCTACTGAATCGAATGCTCATGATCAGCAGAAGCGCTTGCGACCACTAGACGAACGAGCGTTGGTTCGTTTGTCTAAGTAGTCTTTAATAAATAATTATCCTGTACTATTAAACGAGCAATATACATATGTATGTGTAATCACGTTCTGGAAAACGTCTCTAACGATTTCGATGAAAGTTGCAGTATACCCCTATACTCCTAACTTTACGGAGGCAAAAAATCGATCTAGCTAGATCTCATATCTAGCAAAATTCGTTTTCTCCGTATTTTCACCCGAGCAGAGTTCGGTCGCCCAGTTTAGAAAAAAACAGTAGCACTCCGGGAGTGCCGACAGAAGTGAAAACTTGACAAAAAATCGGCACCGCGGTAGTCAACGCGTTGATGTCTTTTTGATGGGCAAAAGCCGGTGTCCTTGATGTGTGGATGTGTGCATGGCAGCATGGAATTAGTATGAACTATCCTATACTTACTATTAAATGAGCATTATTTATTTTCACCCGAGCAGAGCTTGGTCGACCAGGTACTAAGTAATTATTTATATATCTAAATATTATTGGGGTGATGATAACCTTAAGTATACTTTAAAATCGCCAACACGCAATATTGTAGCCTGTGGAGTAGGTATGCTTTATGCTTCATTATTTTTTGTATGGGAAGAGGTAGTGCGTGGCAATTTCTGGCTAATATTAATTAATTGAAGAACATCTTGCTATTTGTAAAAACTCCTGAATGGCTATATACTTTGTGTAAAAGCCACAGTAGATAGCTGCGGGGCAATTGCCTAACACACTTACAGTAGCAATGTGTTTCATTTTGACAGTTCAACAACATTCATTGCGTTATTTACGTTGTTGAGCAGACAAATATTTCGAACGTATGAAGCAATGGATTAGCAATATCTTTCAAAATCGTTCAAAATTGATCGTGTGTTACGCAATTAGGTTGCTGCTTTAAGTGATCCCATTAGTTTCCACATATAGCTTTTATCAGAGAGCGTTTAACTTACAAGGCTCATAAAATTGAAGTATGATAAAGCAAAGTGAAATTTAAGTGCAGGAAAAGTTTTAACTACTTAACTAGTTCAAGAAGAAGGAAGGTAATAGATGCGACTATCTTAGTTTTACGCAAAGGCTTCTGAATTATTTTGGTAAGTAATATTAATTCTACTTCGTGAAGTCATTTCTAAATTATTCCCAAAATGTTGACAACTTGGAATAGGTAATAAACAATTTAATAACACGTCTCTTATCTCGAAATATAATTTTTCCCAGTAGATTACATTTCAGATCTATTATTTACAGCTTTTTACATTGAAATAGTCATAAATAATTTGATCCTAAAGGTACCGATGAAAATTCAATCAGAAATAAGGTTACCTAAATTTTTTTCTTGGGTTAGGAATTTTGGTAGGTTCCTACACAAACAGGAGAGAGGCGAATTCAGAAGCAAAGACAAAATAAAATTCTGGAAATTCTCCTTCCTCCTCCTATGGATGAGTTGGTGTACGGACCTATTTGGGGCAACCTATCTATTATTATATATTTTCCAATAGCATACCTAACAACTATATTTGGTTTGAAACGATTATTATCGTGTTGAAGTTATCTACATAATTATCGTGATTGCTTACTCGTAATCATTTATAATAACAATTACCAATCCATATTTTTCCATTTAATTTCCACGGCATGTTAAAGTAACGTTTCATGTCTGTGCATGAAACGTTACTTTAACATGCAAGTTATTGACAAATAATATACCATTTCTTTTTACACAACGCTATTTTTGTACTTTTAGAAATCAACAGCTAGTATTACAATACTAGCTGTTGTAATGTATATGTAAACTACTCGTATAATGTAACTATAATAATAAGGAATATTATAACACGGAGTAACTTATGTAGGGTGATTGGTAATTCGGTGCACTCCTTGAAATGGGTGATACTAGAGCTAATTTGCGACATTTTGATCCGATGACTTCGAGTCCAAAATAGGTTGTTTTGGAGATATCGAAATACAACCCAGTCTGGAACAACATTTGTAGGTTTATTCAAACACGTGCATAATGTGGGCAATGTTGTACCATTTTACAAAGCCTACAAGACAATGAAGTTGTTCCTGTTGAAAGAATTGTCTGTCATCTCAGCCAAATCTGTGAATCTCAGCCAAGCGCCTGCATACTTTTTTATGCCTAGTAATTAATATGTAAACTGTGTAAATAAATAAAATATGATAAATAAACATTATCTTTCAGCAAATCGTTTATTATAGTAAACAAAAATTAACACTAATTTATGTTCTATATATTTTTTTTATCCTAATATTATGCTGTGTGGTGGCTTCGTCACCCCTGACGAAGTCCTTCAACCAGCGAATGCACGGCACGCGAAAGAAGGAATTCGTGCGCCTCTTTTTTATAAATTAATATAATTTGTCTTTTTCCTCGCAAGTGTATTGAAAAACGTCAAAAGAAACGTGTGAGCATTTATCATACATTCTCAACTCCATTACGTCCTCGCCTTGGGCTCGAGCTGCAAGCTGCCAGTCGTCGGCCTCGAGTGTAACGACAAACTTAGATCACTTGTATTATAATGTAGGTACGTCTATCTCAATAAATCTAAAACAAAATAGGTCTTATATATTTAGGTACGTGCAGTTTTAATTTCAAATCTGGGTCAATAGTTGAAAAGCTTTTTGCACCTCCGTGTACGCAGTTTTCACTTCATTTGGGAACTTTTAAGTGCTTTCTCACTGATATTAAACAAAGAACTTTACTTTCGAGTCGTCATTGCTTTTAAAACTTATTTTTATTCAACTTTTTAATGCTTCGCCGATATCAATTGGATTGAGTTACCATCAGAGTTACTATGAAAGGAAATACAATACCTACCTATTTCTCTGGTTTCTTTCACTTTATTTTCATCTACCCTTTATCTATGTAGCTTTGGTGTAAATTATGGATCGCTTAGACTGCAGCAACTGCCTATCTGACCTCCACAACCCAGTAACTGGGTAATACGATACCTCTGTCAAAGATCCACGAATGACAGCCGGAACCAACGGCTTAACGTGCTTTCGAAGGCACGGAGGAGTCTCGGTATGTCAAGATGGTCACCCATTCATGGGCCAGCCCCGGCAAGCGTAGCTTAACGTGGTGGATCGACCCGTACGGCTGTTATTACTTAGCCACGAGCTCCTCAGACTGCAAAAAACATCGCTCGCATCGCTCAGACTGCAAAATATCAACCCTAAATTAGGTATGTGGTAATGTTTTCCCATTTCACAATAATAGCCAACTCCATTAGCCCTGGTCGCGGTCGGATGGTACCTATGCAAGTTATTTGTCGATTGTGACCTAATTTATTTAACGAAAGTTCACAGTTAGCTTTGGGAAGCTTCAGATACCAAATTGAGTTTCAGTTGTTTATTTTAGTTTATTAAAAAACTTTTTTACAAAAAATACAACCGACTTCCAAACTACAAAGTGAAAAATAACTTTAATTTCGGAAGTCGGAGTCTTTGGATCAGTATTTTAGTTTTTTGACACCGACTTCCGAAATTAAAGTTATTTTTCACTTTGTAGTTTGGAAGTCGGTTGTATTTTTTGTAAAAAAGTTTCTCCAAGATCCCATCATCAGATCGTGACCAAATGACAATGGGACCAACTTGAAAGTATACCCTTTCAAACAAAAAAAGAATTTTTCAAATCGGTCCAGCGGTCTTCGAGTAAACGGGGAACATACATAAAAAAAATATTCCGACGAATTGAGAACCTCCTACTTTTTTTTTTAAGTCAGTTAAATGACGTAGCTATGTTCTAGAGCAGATTGTGAAAATGTCCTCAGTTTCAGATTAATTACCACTCGCCGTATAGCAAGTGCTTAACATTCAAATTAAACACAAACTGCACCACGACCCACAACTGTTTATATAACTGTAATTAAAAAGTTTTTAATGAAATCTAATATCAGATCGTTAGAACCTCTTCCAGTCAGTTTCAAAGTTTGTTTCAATATAAATGATCTTGTTAATAAGTTTCCCAACTGGCCCGTATTTCGGGCAGCACACTCCGCCCTTTTACAAAACGACCTATTGTAACTGCTTCACGCAAAGTATTCGAATTTGCGTTAATTGCGTCGAACAATATACCTACAGGTATTGTTGAAAAGCAGCAATCTTACTGAAAGTGTAGTTAGAGAGTAATGAATAGCGTTTCGCTCTAATTGTCCACTGATAGGTTCTACTTAAGGGTGATTTGGTCGAGTTAAGGACCTTTTGGCGATTATAATTAACAAAACGGATAAAAATAGATTGAGTATCAAGTGTCGGTGTGGCGCGAGCGGCGGTGCGCGGCCTGTTTCAGGGTTTCACGTCGGAAGGGGCGTTATTCTTGGAGACAATCAATACAAGCGTCTGCATATTTAAATCAGCGGCGAGGTGAACGGCTTCTGCGGTGAGTGTGCGATGACTGCGTACGTCACGACAATTGACATCGCTGATTGGTTTTGGCCGCAGTGGAACAACAACGCACTTCAAATGGAATTATTTAGCAGAATGATAGATGCAATCCCTTTCAGCTGCTGTAGACACAGCAATAAAAATGACAGCATACACAAAGGAGTAGATTTACTACGTAGAGGCAACACCTGAGCATTCAGCACATAAAAAGGAAGAAGAAACGTTATCTCGAATACGAAAAAATCACCGTTCGTTGGAATATTTTGATCAACGTTCTACAAGAGTTCAGTATAAATTGTGTCCTGCCAGAAAAGTTAATGTCCAAGGACTGATATATATATATATATATAAATTGTGGCAGCTGACCACGAAAATTCTGCCGCATATAGATACTATTTTGGACTTTACTTAAATGTTGAAGTCAATTTAGTCGGCAGGGTCACGTCGATTGGTTCCACTTTAACGGTTTCTTATGCATTTTTGTGTACCATCGTAACATTATTAGATTTTGTTCGATAGATTACGTCATCGTCGTCGGTATCCATAGCACTCACCTCTATTAAGGCAAAATAATTTGAATTCGCGTCGGGGCTTTAGGAACCTAATCCTGAATAACATAACACGCGATAACGTAAATACGTCAAAAGGGTGAACGAGGGATGTAATGTGAGGTGTTTAGCGGGCTCTCGGGGCTACGGGACTCCTTATGAATAAATATGGAGCGGACTACCTTGACACTCGCCGAGCACTTTTGAACATAAAAAGCTGAGTAGCGGTTCACCTACTTGAAAGCGACGTCTTTCAAGTATTTAATCAAGTTTCCAGTCACGTGTGAATTGAAAAATGGTAGGGCACTAGTTTGTTGTTGTGTACTGAATAACAAAATATTGCACAGAGGATATGAAGGTAGTGAGTGCACGATCGCATACGCTGGCGGGAGAGTCGTTCCGCGTGGCTTGTGATATATCAGTAATCTCAAAGGTTATTTTATCGATACTCCAGTACACACGTGGAGATGACGGTGATCCATCACGTCTCCGTGTTTGATCGTATTTTTCATCGTATGACTGCACGAGCGAGTTATTGGGTTTCCCGTTGAATCCAATCATCCTCGAGTTACAGCATTACTTACATAGATCTACCTTTCTACTTAGACGCTAATACAAGTTGATGGGCTTACAAGCTCAGAGCTCGAGATCCAAATGAGGTTAAATGGAGCTGCTTTTCATATTGAGATTCAATGCGGATCGATATAACGAAACCTTTTACGAGTGCAAGAATATCTAAAAATTTTCGACCAGCACTTGTTTTGTAGTACCGGTACACAAGATGAAACAGCTGACAAAACAGAATCTTTAGAGTCCCGTGCTGACCTTTCTGTGTCGCTTAACTTTATGCTTACTTAACTATATTATGGTAGAGGTCGGCCCTATTTGTAGAAGAGCTATAGAATTTGTATATGCGAGGATACGGCTATGGCCTTCATGTATTTGTGATGTGGGTAATGAAAACAGTTTATGTCGGACGATAATGAAAGCCTTCAACATTGTTTCTGTGATATCTGAAGATTTTAGGATAAATGTAATTGTGGATGCCTATAAATTTGCATTTGCCTCGTTAGTCAAGTCAAAGTTAGAGTCTCGGGTCGGGTAAATTGCGGTAGGCGACCAATTTATCACATCGGATCCAATATCGGTGAATGTGGGCCAGTACCTATACCTCTGCTAAACCATTTGTGGATAACAAGCTTGACCTCTTTTTGGGTATATTGATAGCCTGCTCCTTAAATTATAAAACCTTTAACTTAACATAGGTATTTATAACATATCCAGAATATGAGGCTCACTAAAAATCCCTCAGAAAATCAATAACGCTAAAATTGGTGACAGCCTGCCTGCCTAGCGTTTTCCCAACTATGTTGGGGTCGGCTTCTACTCTAACCGGATGCAGCTGAATACCAGTATTTTACATGGAGCGACTGCCTGTCTGACCTCCACAACCCAGTAGCTGGGTAATACGATACCCCTTGGCTTACCAGAAGCCCGAAAGTCTGACTGTCAGACTTTCGGGCTTCTAACGACCCGTAACGACTGTCAAAGATCCACGAATGACAGCCGGGACTAACGGCTTAACGTACTTTCCAAGGCACGGAGGAGTCTCGGTATATAAAGATGGTCACCTATCCACAGACCAACCCCGGCAAGCGTAGCTTAACCTGATGGATCCACCCGTGTGGTTGTTATTACTTAGCCACGAGCTCCTCTAAAATTGGTAATTGCAAGCTATTATAAACTCAAACTCAAAGCATTTATTTCAAATAAACCAATTACAGGTACTTTTGAATTGTCAAGGGGTCGGTCAGTCAGAAAAATGAAGCTAGTTGCCCATTCCAAAGCGTAGTAGGTACCTATGGAGAAGAACGGGCAAGAAACTCCACGGACACTCTTTTAAATCAAAATATTGGTTACATCATTCGTGTTGAACTTATACATGTGAGAACAATGTAGAACAATAACTTGAGCAACACCCATTTATGTATGTTGTATTATGTATATCTTGGACATAGGTGCCTTTCAGAAAGTGCCCTTTACTTATACTTAGCTCAGTTTTCTAATTCAGCCGTCTGAATTCTTTGAATTTGAGAAATTTTGTCGGCGGCTTTTCAAATGCGCCCTTAATGATAAAGTACCCACATTTTTCACTCTAAACACATTCCCTTTTCAAAGCGGTCGCTGGTATTCGTGTGATACCGATGTACATACCTTCCTATGTAGCCGAAAATCCAAGGGTTTTAGTGCAAACAAAAATATTAAAGCCTGAGGCATTGTAAAAAGAGTTTTTGTACAGGATTTAACTGTAGAAAGTCATGTACTTTTCCAACTACCTACACCTAACTAAATGAGACGTAAGTCATTTCAAATACGATATTTGTCATTAATTAACTTTTCTATAGTTTGTTTCAATCAATTTTATAATTTCAGCTGCTATCTTTTTATATCCCATGGATTGAATTAAGTTGTTTTTGGTAACTCTTCATCTAGGTATTTTTGTTATTAATAGTTTAAACGTTGGACTGTTATCTTATCAGTAATCCTAAAAATTAACAAGTTAATAAACAGATAATGGTGCCGATTCCCTTGTTCGCAAACTAAACTAAATTTAAGTTCAATGTATCTTTTTCTTTCTATTTCATTAAGAAAAGGACAGAAGATAAATTTTAGTTCAGTCCTGTCAAATTAATCAGGGTTTGACGTAAATTGACGTAATTTTAGTAGGCAAGTTTTTAATCACGTCTAAACTCGTATGGAGTAGTGACAGGCGCTGATTAATTTGACAGGACTAAACTAAAATTTATCTTCTGTCCTTTTCTTAATGAAATAGAAAGAAAAAGATGCACTGAACTTACATTTAGTTTAGTTTGTGAACAAGGGAATCGGCACCAATGTCTGTTAGAATTTACAGAATTTCATTTCACGAATAATCCGCGTTGAAATAATATAGCTTCGTCGTATTTCGAGTTTTCACTTCTTTTTACGTGGAAACCGTTAAGTATTCTCTCCAATTGAAATTTCTGTACGGCTAAGCCATAATCGATATTACAAAACATAACATCACGCTTGTAATCCCCGAAGGGATAGGCAGAGCTGTACCATTAGTACACCCATTGTACATTTCACCAGGTATGTTTATTGCCTATTGCCAAAAACCGGGCACAAATCCTGACTCCGCGCTGCTACTGAGAAATTCCTAAACGAAAAACCCAATAGCTCTTTGCTCGGCCTTGGAATCGAACCCAGAACCTCATGCGCAGCGGTATCGCGTGCGACCACTAGACCAACGAGGCGATCGATATGTTTATTATATTATTATTGTAAATACGTAACGAGCTCTACAGTCCGCCTAATCTACGTTCGCAATTTATTTGCCAAACATGTAAACACACACGAATTTTAGGAAAAATAACTGTAATGCCGGTGTAAGGTTCAGTTTACGCTAAAACTTTATATTTTATGTATTTTCAAAAGTACTAGTCAGTCTAAAATAAACTTTATCAACACTAACATAAATTTGATGTTTGTTTATGTGGAAATGACATAAATTGGAAACAATAGACCTTGGTTATGTATCGATCTACATTTTTAACCACTTCATCGGGACTTCTAAACAAAAATCAAAATGTTTCTCGTCATAATTTGTTCCCACAATTTTTATGTTGTCGGCACCAGACGTGATACGATAAACTGGCTCTCATGTAGACTTATTTATATTTCAATCAATGTTGTAATCAATCAATCAATCATTCGTTCGTGTTCCACATCCGTTCGTTAACTTCCCGTTAAAAGTCCATCGCCAAGCATTTTCGTATAAGCATACTTATATCGTTTAAACGTTTAAATACATACCGTTTAAACGTTTAAGTATGTATCGTAAATATCGTTTAAGTATATATCGTACAATTAGTTTAAACCATAGTTTTAGGAATTAAATACGTAAATGTTCTTTGAAGTTCTATTTACATGTGATTTTTCCGCAAATTATCTTCCCACGCCTGTTTAGAAAACTGTTACTTTGTACCTACCAGTGGGCGTTTCAATTCACCCACTACAAAAAAATTATAAGAACTGGCGGTGACATTTTTGCTTTTTGGATATGTGTCGTTTTGTATGTGAGAAGATGGGATGTTGTAGGGCGTATAAAGTAGACTCATAAAATAATCTTGTCCTTTCTATTGTGGTCGGGTAATACTTTCAAAAGAAATCCTACCATGACAGTCGTTTTATTGGCCCCAGTTGTAAGCTAACAACTGGGGTCAGACAAAACGTTTGCATAAGCGAACGAGATAGAACACTCTTGGGTTGCAGCTGAAAATCTGCGTCAGGTGACTGACATTATGCTGAGCTGAGGCCCTTTTGGCATTATAATCATTGTTTTCTGTTTTTTATAGTTATAAGGTGTATTTTTCTGCTGTAATGCCAATAATCGCATTTTTCTTTCTTTCAAAATGTATTTCTGTCTCCATACTCTTAATTGGATTTAATAAGTGTGTCCTGGCCACATTATGATTAGTACCTGGGCGACCGAACTCTGCTCGGGTGAAAATAGTGAAAACGAATTTTCCCAGATATGAGACCTAGCTAGATCGATTTTTCACCCCCGTAAAACCCCTATATTGCAACTTTCATCAAAATCGTTAGAGCTGTTTTCGAGAACGTGATTACATTAAATATATAAGTACCCGGGCGACCGAGCTCTGCTAAAAATAGAGATTGCTCATTTAATATTTTATGAAAGTTTATACTAATCCATGTATAGTACCTACTTATTTAATGCTGCCGTGATAGTAGGTACTATTGAAGAAATGCATATCTAAGCTATTTGAAAACAAAATTCTGTGCACACGACCCTTATATTTCTTAGGTAAGCGTTACTATATTGGCCGAGCAATGCAAGCAGAAATAGTTCTTACAGTGTATAGATATGCGTTTTTTCGATGGTACTTACTAATTCCATGCTGCCATGTCATTATCATAATGTCATTATTCTCATGTCATTATAACATTATATTGTTCTAAACTTTGGGCGATCGAGCTCTGCTCGGGTATAAATACGGAGAAAACGAATTTTCCCAGATATGAGACCTAGCTAGACCGATTTTTTGCCCCCGTAAACCCATATATTGCAACTTATCGAAATCGTTAGAGCCGTTTTAGAGAACGTGATTACATTTAAATATATATACAAATATTGCTCATTTAATAATATAGGATTATTTAGTGACTTGTGTGTTGCTATACTCTGTCTACGGAATATGCATAAACGATTTAATTTGTTACTCAATTGCCTTAACAATTAATTGCCTTTGACTGTACGTCGTAACGTATACTCCCGCCGAAAAATCTAATTTAACAGCCTCGTGGGATATCGGTTCATTCGATGCAAAGGTCAGATTACAGCCACTTCGTATGAAATCTGATATTTATTAACCTACATAGTGACATTGTAAGCTGGCCTCAAAATTGCCGTCAGTAGGATCAGTATAGGCAGAAAAGCGAGTTTTTACCCCTTCGGAAGCATCTCTAATTAAGTGATATAATGGCTCCGTTTTTTTTCATGGAAACATTTTACTTCTTAACACGTTCAGTACCGGGAGCCCTCCTGGAGGGTTCACTCAAGTCGCATATGGGATGCCGGGAGTTCTCGCTGAGGGCTTATTTTAAATGTAGGTTTTTCTTAGCGAATTCGGCATTATAAACTGTGAAAATAAAATCAGTTGTATATTTTAACAAGATTTCAAACCTAATGCTGGTGACACTCCTCGAGGGTTAACTTTAACGCAAACGTAATGCCGGAGTTTCTCTTTTTTTTTGTGTGGGAAATTATCAAATAACTTCTCCCGCTCTGGGCGGAGCGGGAGGGCGTGTCAGACTCTTACTGACTAAAACCCACCCGTGTTCCTTCAGTTGCCATGTTGCTGGGGGCCACGATATCCCTTTCGGACTTCCTCGCAACCCCGGCAGGCATCGGCCCTAGCGGACCCCGTCAGTTCTGCGCCAATGACTCTCCTGGAGTCAACTTGCAATATGTATGGCGGCATGGCGTATGAGCTCTACGAAAAATGGGTGGAGTCGAAAGTGTTAAGGCATATTATAGCTGTCTTAACTGGCAAAATGTGGGTGTACTAAGGTAGGTACAACTCTGCCTTTCCCTTCTTTGATTACAGGCGTGATGTTTTGTTATAACTATCTGAATATAAAGGTACCCCAGTACACCCACATTTCACCAGTTATGTTTAAGTCCCATGTAATAGGGGGCGAGCCTATTGCCATCAACTGGGCACAAATCCAGACTCCGGGCTGCTACCGAGAAATTTCAGATGGAAAAACCCAATAACACTTTTCCCGACCCGGGAATCGAACCCAGGACCTCGTGCTCAGCAGTAGCGCTTGCGACTACTAGACCAACGAGGCAGTACTATAATTAACAGACCGATATTGCCGCATAGTAATTAACCACATCACAATTAGGCCACTATTAGGCTCTAATTTCCTTCGCTAAACAGCCTAGATCTTACCGGTTACTAAGTTACAAGTTCAATATTATTATGTCCACTCCAATTATAAAGATTTTATAGAATACTTATTTGATAAAATATAATCAGCCTACAACTTTCCCACTGCTGGAACACAGGCCTCTCTGCGAGAGGAAGTGGGTCGTTAATCTACCACGCGCGCCCAGTGCGGGTTGGTAGATGTCACATGTCTTAAAATTTTTGGTTCTAGGACATGCCGGTTTCCTCACGATGTTTTCCTTCACCGGTTTGAGAGCAGTGGTGATGAAATAATTTACACAAAGTAAAGCGCCTGTCTGGGTTTGAACCTACGACTCGTAAGTCGCGGCCGGTACCACTTGGACACCACTGCTCTTTTGATAAAATAATCGTATCTAATTTTGCTCAATCTGAAATAGGGTAGAGAGCCGATGTGAAAGTATCTTGGCCTTTTTAATCTCCTTAGTGAACTGGGATTGATGAAAATAGGTAGATACACCTACTTACCTATATCTACAGTGATGGACCCAAACAATTTGTAAAATTATAAGGAAAACCCGGATTTATTTATGGATGAATATGGCCGACTGGTCTCGAACTTGGAGCCCTTATTCATGAACTCTTCATGTGTCGGTGTCGCGCACCGACCCTTTCATTTTATACAAAAACTTTACCCTCCTTTTGGGCTCCACTGCAGTTGGGTAAAAAAACTGTTCTGTCTGCGTTCCTACCAGACATCAACACACTTACAATACCGCAGGAACAAACCTGGTTAGAGATTTTCACAGCTTTTTTTTTATTGCATGACTAGGGCGCGGCCTACTCGGCGCGGTTTTTAAGAACTGAAAAAACATCGAGATTTCTTTATTATATGTAGGTAGTTTTTAATGTATTATACCTACACATAAACTTAACATAACATAAATTCCTTAAATAATGGTGAAAACGAATCAAAATCCGTTGCGAAGTTTAGACGAACAACACGGTCACACAGACAGAAACGAAAAGCAACTTGAATCTATAGTACTTACATTTAATAAAACAGTAGAATCCGGCGTCTGTCTGTCTGTTTGTTTGTTTGTATAGACTAGCTTTTTCCCGCGGCCTAGCTCGCGTGGAAGTCGGAAATTATCCTATGGAAACGTACTACCGGGATAAAAAGTATCCTATATGTTAATCCAGTACATTAATAACATAACATAATGATTGAATACTATCGTTTCGTGAATAGTACGAGTAGTAGTACTTTTTGTTAGGTTACTGCTCAGAAAGTGTGCACAACGTCTAATGATTGAAATACTATATTGAATTCATCCAAGTCTAGTACTTTTTGTGACAAGTTTCAAGTTTATTACTCAAGGAATAAGATTCTTCATACAAACGAAATCCCCCCTTTTCGATAGGTGGGATTTTCTAAAACCCCTTCTTAGTCGTGCTCCCCTACATTATAAAAGGAAGCTGTGTGCAAAATTTCACGTTCCTAGTCCCAGTACTTTTGGCTCTGCGTCGATATGTCAGTCAGTCAGTCAGTTTCGTCTTCTATGTATGTAAAAGTGTCCAGCGGCAGCTACTGTCTAAGAGTGCTTGGATAAAGATGCGTGTTTTTGAGCCCGACTCCCGGTACAGATTGTTGAAGGTTGATCTTCGGAACCCAACAATTACATGTTTTAGCTGTTTCATTATGAGTGAGCGCATAAGTTAACACGAGACAATTTGACCCGCTCCGATCGGTATACCGATTTGTCATTACCAGGAACTTGCTTCTTTACGCAAGCACTCTGAAGGTGGCCACACACGTAACTGCAAGTATGACAAGCATGAGCAATAATTTTGTGCAAGCGTGCTTGAGTGTCTGTATGATGATTTTGTGCAAGCATCTTGTTTTTAGCTCCTTAACACTTGGAGTATTAATCAGTAGAGGATGTTCTTCCCGCTATCATGACTCAGGAGCGCAGGATTCACTCACGCATGTTTCAACGTTCTGCGCCCTCGACGAAGACGAAGCCGCCATGTCACTTTT
This sequence comes from Agrochola litura, assembly GCA_949152395.1. Lineage (NCBI taxonomy): Eukaryota > Metazoa > Arthropoda > Insecta > Lepidoptera > Noctuidae > Agrochola > Agrochola litura. The sequence goes on from OX424493.1 coordinate 16,692,166, forward strand.
GACGCCTGAATTTAATAAAATGAAATTGCATTTTGAGGAAATAGGGGAGATTTTGAGATGACATTTTTCATGTGGAATACGAATATAAGAAATCTTTGTGTGAAAACTGATTTGCAATAAGTTTATAAGGGATTCTCTATCAGTTCATGTGAACCCCTTTTATTTAAGAACATAACTGTCGCTACGAGGTTTCAAGTAACTCTAAAATGTTCTAGCGCTAATAAAGCAACTAGTAGCTTAGCCCACTCAGCAAGCAAAAAGAGCAAGTATAAAGTAATAAGTGAATAGCAAGGTACCTCATCATCATTAACCTTTTCTACATTGTATAACGTTGTTGGTAGTTTCCCAAGGCGCGCCACTCCGCTAAATGGACAGGCTGCAGTGGAGGGTTGCCGCGGTTTCCATACGACGGCTTCTAATCTACCCCGCGCTGCACCGCAACGGTGAACGTACATACACCTTAAATTAATTCCAGTTTCTACCTAATTATACATCCCTACACGGAATTTTAATCCGGATTTGTGTACTTACAAATTGTTTTATTCAACGTTACCTGACGTTATCCGAGCTTTGTTGTACTTTGCTACGAAATGTACCTAGATATGAAATATTGCGTTATACTTACGTTCTGAAGTAGAATTAGCTCTAATGTTTTGCCATGTAGGTATCTTTTTCTTAACCATTTGGTCGCATTTGTTTTAATTTAGGTTTAATGCGAAAGTAGTCCTGACTTCTATTTCTACGACCTATTTTTGAAGTACCACATTGCATAAATGTCGGTATTTTATGTCAAACAAAACTAATAATGTCTACAGCAAAGCCTAAAATTAATTTCAAAACCCTAACTTCACCCCTTTTTCAATAACAGCATTTATGTGTGTCATCTGTATTCATGCCCTCTGGGACTACACGTGTTGGCACTACGGACCCAATAAAGTGGAATTACCCGAGTCTACGTGTGGCACCCGTTGTGTGGACACCCGACACTTGACACCCGAATATAACAAGAAACTTACAGCTTATGAATATTCTCCAGGGACTAACTGTGACTGCCTCATCGGTCCAGTGGTCGTAAATGCCTGCTGAGCAATGGGGTTCTTGATCCTAGGTCGGGCAAGTTATCGGGTTTTCCATCTGGAATTTCGCAGGACAGCCCGGAGTCTGAATTTTGCCTGGTTAACAACCGAAATAAAATAAAATTAAATGATCAAATCATGTTTATTTCGGTAAGTAAGTAAATATTTTAAGACACTTTGAAAAACAAATTGACACGTACATTTTTGGTCAATATTGTAAAGCTAGATGGCGCCAGCATTTTCTAGCTCAATAAACTCAGAGGTCATAGTCTCTTTTAATACGTTCAGTGCCGGGAGCCCTCCTGGACGGTTCACCTACTCGCATCTGGGATGCCGGGAGCCCTCGCGGAGGGCTCATTTTAAATGCAGGTTTTTCTAAGCGAATACAGCATTATAAACCGTGAAAATAAAATCTGATGTATATTTTAACAAGATTTATTAGTATATGCGTTGGTTAATCAAATAATTTGAAATTTTTTGTTCACGGTTACAAATATTCTCAAAAAAATTTAAAGGGTGAAACTACGTATAGCGACAATACCCCCTGAAAACACTATTTTACAGTGTTTTATAACATGATTTTAAACCTAATGCCGTTGACCGTCCGCGATGGTTAACTTTAGCGCAAACGTAATGCCGGTAACCCTCCCGGAGGGTTCACTTCCAATACTCGGATGTATGGTGGCATGGCGTGTGTGCTAAAGTCCAAACATTATAATAATAAGATTTTATGTGCGTCAAACAATACAGGGCCATGTTTGTAAGGACCTATTGCAGAAAGTGCCATTACGGCTTTGAGTTGACCTGTCCCGACAGACGGCATATGGGAGTATATGTAGGACTTAAAGGTAATGGACGAAATATGAGCTTACTATATACCTTTGCCTAACCATTCGGGGAATACATACGGGCAAGTTGTTTACGATGTTATGAATATTCTCTGTCAAGTCTGACACGTTCCCCGTAACATCAACATTTTAACACTAAGAATTATTTTCATATGTAGAGCGACTTCAGACGATTTTAAGCGAGACGTGTTTTCATAAACTTACATGAACATCAAACAGGAATGGTTAATTACTTAGAATTCGTTAGCGCGTTGCTCCTAAAGTATGGTTTGATTATGACACTCACTAATTGAAATCATGAGAGCTGGAAAATCCCGCTTCATAAACAAATATCGTAGGTTAATTTTGTACATTTCACCGCTCGCAGTTTTCAGTCCATTTTGTTAATATTTTATGTAGTTTAGATTGTCAATTTTGGTGAGCAAATGTGACGGTAAAAGGTTACATAAAATCACATTTTTTTTATTTTTGCGTGAAACCTCGTGGAGCTCGTGGCTAAGTAATAACAGCAGCACGAGTCGATCCATCAGGTTATCTATGCTTGCCGGTAGATTTGTGGATGGGTGACCATCTTTACATAGGTACCGAGACTCCTCCGTGCCTCAGAAAGCACTTTAAGCCGTTGGTCCCGGCTGTCATTCGTGGCTCTTTGACAGTCGTTACGAGTCGTCAGAAGCCCGAAAATCTGACAACCAGTCTTACCAAGGGGTATTGTATTATCATAATAATTAATATATATAATCTATAAATCATATAATCATAATGAAAGGCGACTAACAAAATTTACAAGGCAGATGTGAAGGGATAGGCCGGGCGGGGGACGCCCTAGCCCTAGGAGGACATATACTGACCTTCAGTGATGTTCAGTGATGTTCTTTAGAAAGGCCAGGTGCGTAGTACTCGCAACCGGCGTGCGTGTATGACCAGATGTATGAACGTAAACGAGGCAAAAGGAGTATGTAAGGATCGTAGCTGGTGACGTTCAGTTTCTGCCGACCCCCGTGGGAAGAAGGCGTCAGTTTATGTATGTATGTATGTGTCATAATCATAACCATTTAATCATTTGTTAACACAGATACAATAAAATCATTGTTTAAAAAAAAATATTACAAGCGCCCTATGTTATACCAGAAGGCGTACAAATATTCATGGATACAGTCCAGTTACTAGGTAGTGGAGGTCAGATAGGGGTCACTCCATGTAAAATACTGATATTCAGTTGCATCCGGTTAGACTGGAAGCCAGCCCCAACATAGTTGGGAAAACACTACCTATATAGGCAGATTGATTTTTCATGCCTGAAATCTTGTAGTCACATATACTCATTGTTTCGTAAGTAAGAGGTAAAACAAATATTGTATATCGTCACAGACGAAGTCTGGACCAAGACTAACGTGACAGGCGAATAGTTTTCAAATCAATCGCTCTGTAACTGATCAAACTTAATTATATTGGCACGTGTATCGATTGCCTGTGTTTGATTAAGGTCATAGTTCTATGTCTTCAAATCTCAAAAGGCAATAAACTATGTTGTACAAATTAATGAATTTAAAATTAGATAATTTATTTAGTGCCAAGAAAATGGCGCTTAAATAAATAGTACCTGGGCGACCGAGCTGTGCTCTGCAGTGAAAATAGAGAATGCTCATTTAATCGTTTTAAAAAGTTCATACTAATCGTACCTACTTATTCCATGCTGCCATGATAGTAGGTACTTACTAATTCCATGCTGTCATGTCATTATTCTAATGTCATTATTCTCATGTCATTATTCTCATGTCATTATTCTCATGTAATTATTCTCATGTAATTATTCTCATGTCATTATTCTCATGTCATTATTCTCATGTCATTATTCTCATGTAATTATTCTCATGTCATTATTCTCATGTCATTATTCTCATGTCATTATTCTCATGTCATTATTCTCATGTCATTATTCTCATGTCATTATTCTCATGTCATTATTCTCATGTCATTATTCTCATGTCATTATTCAATATCTTGTTCTAAACTATGGGCGACCGAGCTCTGCTCAGGTGAAAACACGGAGAAAACGAATTTTCTCAGATATAAGACCTAGCTAGCTCGATTTTTCGCCCCCATAAACCCCTATATTGCAACTTTCATCGAAATCGTTAGAACCGATTTCGAGAACGTGAGTACAAATATATATACTTAAATATATATATTGCTCGTTTAATAGTATAAGATGTATAAAACACATTTTTTTTTTCTTTATTTTTACCACCACGGGATCTCTTGGCCTGCATCTCACCTGATGGTAAGTGATGATCAGCCGTAGGTGGAAGTGAGCTTCACTCGGAAATTTCAACTACAGAGGAACTCGCTATCTTACCTCTAACTGCTGAAACACAACAATGCTGTTAACATTGTTGTTATGGCGACAGACTTAGATATGATGGTGGTAGCTAGCCAGGCGGACTTAGAACAAGCCCTACCACAAAACCAAACCGAGCAAAAAAATTTGCTCTCACTGGGAATCGAACCCGGGACCTCTGGGTCTGAGACAAGACCACTTGTCTCAGACCCAGAGGTCACCACGTTTTTGGGCATGGAATTAACCGCCTCTGTGGTCTAGTGGTTAGATAGACCACTATCTAACCACTAGACCACAGAGGCGGTTAATTCCATGCCCAAAAACGTTTGAATTTCGAATTTAGCGGAGTGAGGTAAAGCATTAAATTCTATACAGAAAAATACAACTGGCCAGTGCGAACGGCACGTAGAAAAAACCATCAAAACTTCCTAGAAAAAGAGAGATGTACAAAACTGGACCTTTTATAGTAAAGTTGGCAGTATGTTAAATAAATACTACATTTGATTGGCCTCCCAACGAGAACTCTCTAGTTGGAATTGAACTTACCGAGTTGAGTTCTGCCTTCGGACTGCCAACAACGTTTGCTACTCTAATTAAATGCCTCTCATTGCAAGAGCTGATGGATAGAGCTACCTACTTACGTTAGTTTTCATAGTTTATAAAATGAATTCCAGGATTTAACTATAATAATTTAGAGGTTTGTTCTGTACATTTATTAAGGAGTTCAAAACTCCGTATACTTACGAACTTCTTATAACTTTTTTGGTATAATTCTAAAGGTAGGTAAACTTCATAAGAATATTGATTCTTTAATTTAAGTTCTACTATATTCAAAAACATAAGGATTACCAAGTGACATATTCGGAAAACTTATTTTATTGGAAAATTCCGAAAAAGGGTTCAAATTTCCATTTATTCAAATCTTTGGGAAAGTGGAGTGTGGAAAATTACTTGTTTTTGAGGGTAAAAGCACGTCTAAACGCTTAATCATTGTTATTAAACATTGTTTATGAAAAGGGTTTATTTAGGCTGACTTTTGTAATTATGTAGGCACTCGAGTAATTTGCTAAGCATAATGATAACTTGTAAGCCATTTATTAATTTAATTACTTGAAAAAGCAATTTATTTAGTTCTTAGTAAGGAAACACGAGGATGATTGAATATTTTAATAAAATCTAGATACCTATACATTTTTAACGAAAGTTCAGCAACTTTCGTTCATCTGCCAGACAGGATGCGGTTCGTCAACTTGCTTCTAAGTTTCCGAATGCAAAACTTTATGTATACATGAAAATTCATGCAAGCACTACGTTACTTGCAACGTATTCGCTGAACATGATGTTAAGTCTGTTTTTATATTTAAATTAAGTCATGAATTTTGTGGTAAAATGCTCGGTGAAAGGCTTTTAATTCCGTTCAAAAAGCTCCTGTCTTAAAATCCTTCACCGTTCCATCAGCAGGAAAATCTACCAATCAGCGTTCTTTATAACAATTCGCTGATTCTGCTCCGGGTTCATTAGCATAATTTTGAAGTTATCATAAAATTATTATATCGACGAAATTGTCCGTTGAGCCATAAAGGAATAACAACCAAAGATAATATTTTATTACTTATCTTAGGGGAAGCTGCCATTGAATCAGGATAAAAGAAGACTTTGCCCGTTTCCGTGACGTAAGCTTCCTCAGATCAAAGTTTCATTGTCATGCGTCGTTCGAGCGAGACGTGATTGAGCGCAGAATAAACATGCGAACAGATTTTCTCATTTATGACATACCTAATATTAGTATTGGTTATGGGGATTCATATTTGACATCTCGATATTTGCTATCAGTGAAATTCCGTCTCTTTTACATACAAAACGCCGTCAGTTTAGTATCGGGATTGAGTAAAGTACGTCGAACTGAAATCAAAGGTCGCCGGAGTTTTTGCAAAGTTCAGCAAGAGACGGCAAGTTCATTAGCGAAATCCAAGGTTTAATTGAAATGTCGCGTAAACTCCGCCGGACTCGGTTTGTATAGGTGCCTCAGTTACCTTGGAAATTCTCAAATCAGTTTTATAACTTCCTTGATTACTTCCTCACTTAGCTCGTAACCCGCGCTTAGCAATAAAGTAAAAATTATGACGGACTTTTTATGTTTTCATACATAAGAGTCAGAAATTCAGCTTGCGAAAGTAAGTTCTCCTCCATAAAATACAGTGTTGTATTGAATTTACAAGATGTTCTGTTTTATTTAACATTTTTATGTTGGGTCTGGCTTATTAACCCAAAATATGGTAGGCTTAAGGCCGAAACAATACGACGAAACCGCTGATACAAGTTTACAACATTTTAATTAAAATTTGGGGGAATTTGAAAGGGTCGCTTAGCGTTGTGACTGGATCACTGGGTGCCCTGAGAGCAGCCGTTTGGTAATACGGGGTGAAGAGGGGGTCGGGGAGTAGAACACGTTAAATTACAATTATCATTTGTTTACTGACCTGCTCCGTGAATCGTAGCGCGTTTCTGGACCGCACGTATTTTTATGGCCGTATGAGGCTCATCTACATTTTTGCGTCGTTGGTCAATACGACCTAATTCATCTTTGCTGTCTCACAAACCTTCGTAATTTTCATATGAAGCTAATAATTTTGCTGGAATTATGTTTTGATACTTACATTGAATCGATCCTGGCCAACCCTAACACTCTTATTTACTCAATAGTATTCTACCTGAAACAAACAGTGCTAATTACCTAAGTCCTACTGAAACACCAAATATTTTCTAATGCAGCCTCCGGAATTTGTTTGTTTTGAAACTTAGTTAATTAAAACGAGTTTTTGTTACCGCTGAAACAATAACACTGGAATCCTCAGAGGGATCTTATATTTTAAAAGAAAAACTTTGTATTTCAAGCGTTGACTTTCTCCACTTCAGTATCCAGCGTGGTGGAAGGTACTTAAATATACTTTAGACTATTCCCTTAAGGGATTGCGGTTTCAGGAACACGACCCGGTTTTACGTTGTAAAAGCCTTGTGTAATTCTAGTAATTTACGCCGCTATCAACGATAATTATGTGTAATCAAATATAATTATTCTCGTGAAATATTATGACAGTAGCATGTAAGCTTCTAGTACTCCAAAATGATTACATGGTAATTTAGAATTTTTGTACCTAATATATAATATGCTGTCTGATACAAAAATGCCGATATCTTTAATACACAGAGAAATTACAACAGTATATACAGGTTCAAATCCGGGAACTATTCATCGTATTTTCGGCAACCCTTGCTTGTCGTTAGACACATCAAATGAATTCAGCGATTATCCAGTTCCAGGCTCAATATCCCGCACAGTAAACTAGTATGTATTAGTTACCCGAACGCTTACCTAAGCTGTAGTAAACATCTACAACTTATAACGGTCTTTCGTGTAATCGAGTGTCATACAATATCATAAGGTTTCCCTTACAACGTACGTGTATTTTCAGCGTAGTGGAACGTGTAGCCCGTGTAGGCAGTATTTTTTCAGATTTCGTGCTGTCCTCGGAACAAGGCGAGTTGGACCCAAACAAATGCCACTATAATTCACGAAGAGGCTGACTGATGCGCTCACCCACACATAAACTAAATCCTTTCAGTTTCCCTTAACGTTAAAGGCTGAGTTATTTTTAAGGTTGTGTGCGAACCCCAAATAAATACACAATAGATGTACGAGTACCGAATATTTGTAATGTGTGAGACGTGATACATAAGCGCAATAACATGAGGTTGTATATTGGTAGAGAAGAAATAGAGTTATTGTTGTATCATTTTTCTAAATGTTACGCTTCTACAGGGCGTACAGAAGTCAACGTTTCCATTTATATATGCCTGTCATGTACAGATAAATCATGACAATACAGGTTTTTTTACTCGACATCAAATTGAAAGAACGGTACGCTGAGTGTAAGTATATCTTTCGATCTAAGCATTCAGGTTTTTCTATGACGGTTCGAACACTTACCAATTCCTTTTCGTAGGTTGTATTCATAATTGTTATAATAGGCATGATGCCTGGGTAAAAAAAAAGAAATCCTATTTAGTCCGTCAGTCAGATAATAAAAAAAATTTAGACACATATTTTTTCTTTTATCATATTTATAAAAAAATGACTTAGATAAAACGCATTAAAGTTGGGGAGTGGGGGTCAATACGTCACAAGTAAGTATAAAATCTACATACAAGTGACGTCACGGCACATTTTAACTCAATGTATCGCCGTAATCTTTTGACAACATAAAAAAAGAAAAAACATGTGTCCAATATTTTTTAATAATCTACAAAACGAACAAAAAAATTTTTTTTAGTCATCATCCCTATTGAAAATAATCTAATTATTACAGTAAAAAACTAATTATTAAAAAAACGGGCCTGCAATACCTAAATCCTATAGATTATAATGCTTGTTTTTCTCTTTTCAGTTATGAGTTTTTGCTTTGCAGTCGGGTTTTTTGTTTTTTTAATAATTAGTTTTATTTCAATCTTTTTAGTTTTATTAATATATAAATATTGATTTATTTATGTGTTTAAGGATTACCAACGAGTTACATTACAATTATTATCTTTTACAATAGTAAAACTTAGTTATAATACATTATCCATTATTACATTTAAATATGTATATGTCGGAGAGGGGTATGTGACTCTTTCGTTATTATCAGCGATATTTTAACTACTGTGGGCGTAGTGTGGGTAGTGTTGGTTAATGCGCAATAGAAAAACAGTTTGCAGTTCAGATCACATTATAATTTACTATCAAATTAATCACACTAGCTAAATTATACACACAATGGGTGCGACGGCGTTTATTAAAATCACCAATTAACACAATGATCACAAATTACAACTCACACAATAACTGAGCACCACGAATCGAGAACAGTTCCGCGACGTCTTCACTCCGATGCGATCAGAGGCTGAATCCCTTCTCGCCGTGGCCTTAAAACATCACGACTCTGTAGAAGCGCGCACTTTAGGTGTGGGTAGATCACGTCCTGTCACCAGCGGCGCGCTTGCGATTCGTTGCGTGTCCGTACTAATGACCGGATCCGACATATACACCGTGAAATTTGAATCACAGTTTTGCTAGAACAAACGTTATTCAGACCATGGTCTACTACCATGGTATATTTGGAATTGACTCATTACTAACTTTTATTTGATACCAATAATGTTGTTTTTTTTTAAACCTACCCCTCCCTTTTTTTTGTATTTGCAGATGCAATACATAAATATTATATAGCTTATGTCACTCCCACTATTAAGACGAACCTAACGACACCTCACTTGTTAAAATTCATCAAGCCGTTTAGGCTACAGAGCGTGCAAAAGAAATAGACAGACATACATACATACATACTCTCGAAAAACATTACCCTCCTTCTGGGGCAGTCGGGTAAAAAGAAAAAAAAATCTGACCCGCAGAAATTCTATAAATAAATCGACATACTAATTAAATAAAAACTACCAAATACAACGTGACAGACTTGAAAGCAAAGTTCTCAGAAGTTACCAACCTTTATAAAAGGTATATTCGGCTACACGTGTAGGTAATTCACTCATCGCCCGCTAACTTTATCATCAGTGACCTTATCAAAGTAACAGACGGTTAACCCGACCTTACATTAAAGTACGAAAAGTCACAAATGAGAGTTACCTATGAGAGGAATGTTGAACACAGTGACGGCATCCGACGCACCTAGTCCACATTATAAATTGGCAAAAGGTGGATTGCGTGACTGACTCCTAACTACGATAATTTGTTAGCTAACTAGTTGTCTTTACTGACTACTCTATCATTCCCTTCACTCCCTTCGTGTTATATCCCTCACATGATTCCAACTTTCACCCTACGCTATGACGTCACTCCGTGCCGTCATAAAGTGTGACGAAAATACTTTCAGTTGGAAATTCATGTGTCAGACAATGATTGTCGATAATCCCTTTCTATTTTTGAACAACTCTATCGAACTCGTTATTACCCTAATTACTCAAATTAAATACCTAGTTTCGTTGGAAAGTAAATAATAAATATGGACGGTTTTTTCAACTTTATGAGTTGATTACCTATTTAAATACACACACTGTACGACTGTGAATGACGGAAATATTAACGATGATGATACGATAGTACTCACATACTAAGTTTCGGTCGTAAAATCGACAGAAGGAAGCGGATAGTAAATACATCAGCTTAATAACACTAACTCCGCGCGTTATTCACTTAGCACTACTTTGAGTTTATGTGACACTTGCTTTGTTATGTGAGTTGTGACTGCTCTCTCAGTAATCAGCCCTTTCTTGATTTACTGTTTGTAGCTGCTCTATGTGAACAACAGACATGGAATAACAAGACAATATAGTTGTGTAAATGTGTCTTTGTGGCGTAAACTTACACAATGCGTCATAGAATAACTTAGGTAGGGACCTACATTAGATGTTGATCTTGTTACTTAAACATTTTTTGCACAACATCCTTCATTTTAAGTTAGTCTCTAAATACCTCAATTTGATTAATTCTAAATAATTATTTTTATCTATGAACATATTTCACAAAGACTACTAAAACCGGAAAATAAAATTCTGCATCAGAAAATTGATGTTTATTTTTCTTACACAATATCACTGAGAAAAATCTCCACTTATTTACAAACAAAGCTTCAAGCATTTGTTCTAAGAAAAACTTGATTGAACATTTGCGTTATATTTCTTCGGAGCTATTTTCTACACTGTGACGTCGTCGGCAAAATGAGTGGCACACAGTAAAGTGCAACACAATGTACTTCAACCTTACACCCTTGACAAATGACGTCCTCTTTCTGTAAAGAAAGAATGCTTTTATTACATGACGTGTTATAACAGCATTTTATTATTAGACATTACATTACAAGGTATTACATTAAGGTGTTGCCTAGTGTTAATGAAAACGGGCATACTTTTTGTTTACTTAAATCTACTTAACTACGTCAAAATCTTAAATTCATTATTTCACTGACAGACAACGCGCAGTCTTAACTGCTGGATCTGTAAGCATGAAATTTTGCACAGAGGTTCCTTAGAAAGAAAGTAAGCACGAAGGAAGGATTTTTGAAAATTCACCCCCTAAAGGGGTTAAAATAAGGAACCGAAGTTTGTATGGAAGTTCCCATTTTTGTCGACTGGAAATCCCATCAGGCACATGTATTGTAGATATACAAAAATTGTGACATTTTAAGGTACCTTTCCTTCAATTTTCCCAATTTGGTACCCAATCTGAAAGGCGATTAATCGAGTAACGCCTCCATCCTTATTTCCAATACCTATATGAAGGCGACCTTTCGATTTGAAACTCGAAATCCCTTTCCTTGGTACCTGTCCCACCTCTTTTTCTTCCGATTCGCTGCGGGCTTCGAGATAGTTCTCTGATAAATGTTGTCCCTGAACCGAGCTACGATGGGCGCCATTTTTCGTTGGTGACTTTTCCAGATCTTGGTTAGCAGTTACAGATGTTAAAATATGGGCTAGACTAGGTCCTAAATGGTATTGACGTATTTTTGCAAAGTCTATAGAGTCCATTCGTTATGTATATCGGATCTCCAACTTACAAGCCAGCACGAAAATGAAAGAAAAACATTGTTTATCACTTAGTGTAAGTTGTTACAGCAACGCGAGCAGCCTGCCACTAACTTATTGATGTATGAACGTGGCTCCAAACGGCACCAACTTTTAGACACACTGCAAATTATTCTGTATGGCCGCACCCGAAAACAATAAAGGTATGATTCCGAACAACGCCGCACGCGGCATTGTTGCTGCGGCAGTGCTGCCTGCCGCGTGATATCGGGCACCGCGGCGCGGCACTACTGTTCGTGGTTTACTTGTCAACAATCACGTGTCATCGTTGTGATGAATGCCGCACTACTGGACTACCGCGGCAGCACGGCGACACTGTCGGGCAGCAGTGCCGTCGCAGCAATGACGAGCAGCAATGCTGACGTGTTCGGAACGTAATCTCATATAAACCTATAAAAAATGTATGAGGACCAGTAGTGACGCAGCAAGAATGCCGCGGCAGCACTGCCGCGTGCGGCATTGTTCGGAATCATACCTTTAAGCAAGTAATATTATAGTCAGATACCACGGCCGCTCGCTGGTTTTGTGAAACTCTACGTAGGTAAATCAATGTTTGCCTTGAGATTGCCTTAGGCCTTATGGTTCACCAGTGTGAGTCTAGTTTACCAAAGGTCGGAGGTTTTTCTTGCTTGAGCAATCAGCTCAAGAATGTATTTTAGCAACGGTACGTTGTCTTTTATACTCCTTTAAAAAACGAAGTGGCTCTACCTACTTTACTACAAAATAGCACCGGCGGATATAGAATTGTCGTTTGGCTTGACCCCGCTGAGCAAACTAAACACTAAAAATGTACACAACATTTTATTTTGCTTAACAAGTCTCCTCGGAATACATTTCGCAAATTCCTCAATGAAAAACATACTCTTGAAAACATAATAATTATAAATTTTAGGATAATTGATGACAATTATTGTACCTTAGGTAGTGAGCTTGCTAAAAAGTTTAATTAAAATATTTAATATCAAGTTCACTTTAAGATTTGTCACGGAAGAACTCAGTTGCTTTAGGGGCTTGAGCCCTTTAGCCCCCCCCCTCCCTCCCCCCTGGATCCACTAAATACCAACCACACACTGTGAAATAGTATAAGTAGCAAACTTTTACATACATACCATCACGCATGTATTCCCTGGAGCGGTAGGTAGAGGTGAATAATGCACCCTCATTTCGTCAGCTATGTTTCAAGTTCCGTGTAATAGGGGGCGAGCCATTAACCCAATCTTGTTTTGCATAATTGTTTCAAAACTTGGCAGTCGTGCTTTGATAGAGTTTTCAGATAAGAGTCGATTCCACAGGTAGGAACAGATTAATGGGTAACATTATAATTCTAGAAAATTATTACAAGGGTAGAGAACTCATGTACAGTCGAGCCTTTTATACCTTTGTCAGTTTTCAAATTCTTTCCTTTATCAAGTACAAACAAACACCTTTTAATTTTTCCTTTTTATGTTGGGTGGGAAATTATCAAATAACTTCTCCCGCTCTGGGCGGAGCGGGAGGGCGTGTCAGAAAACCCATCCGTGTTCCTTCAGTTGCCATGTTGCCGGGGCCACGATCTCCCTTTCGGACTTCTTCGCAACCCCGGCAGGCATCGGCCCTAGCGGGCCCCGTTAGTTCTGCTGTCATCTCTTTGAGGCGCGCGTGGAACACAACGCGCCGTCGACTCGGGCCTGGTCCTTATCGAACGGCGAGCTTCCCATTGCTCTCCGTCCGCAAGCCCGCGCCTACGGTGGCCGGAAATCGGCCTGCGATTCCAAGTACACACACCTAATACCTTTTTAAGCTACGGTACTGAAACTATTGGATAAAAAATAATGTTTAATTACTTGATAACAAAGATCATATTAAGGCTCCTTCAAACAGACGCGACACGCGACGTGACACAAAGACACCGCCCGTCGCGCGACGAGCGGTGCCTTTGTGTCACGTCGCGTGTCGCGCTGGTCTGCACGAGCCTTTAAGCATACATCTTTGAGTAATGTCGACACAAACTAAAACCTTGTTAATGCGTTGGCCATTTTAGGTCATTGTCACATTTTTAATTCGGTTTGACATGAAAAGAAGATGGCTGAATGTCATTCTGTGGTAATGACATTACCACGTAATGTATAATGCTGAGTCGGTAAAGCAGGTTCTATCGTGCAACGAGCAGGCAGAAACTACTCCTAAGGTGACGAACATATTTTGGTTGTGAATGCACAAGGGTAGAAAACTCATATCAAACCTGCTGAAAAGCGTTTATCGACAAAAACTGCAGGTATTGTACAGTAGGCAACAAAACAAATATGTAACACACGTGCCGAAAGGAAATAGTCGCATTACAGTAATAAATAGGAGTTGTGATTGTTATGATACAAAAACTAAATGTAACGTATTACATTCGAATTCACCTATACCACAGAATAGTACAAAAGATTCTCTCCGCGAAATCATTTAAATAAAAAGCGACTCTTGCTACGACACAATAAAGTGTAATTCAGGTCACAAAGCGCTAATTCCCTATAGTTATATTCACCTAGGCCTCTTTCTACCGTGTAACTCTTATATCTTCTGATCTAAAATGTGGAGTGTGCCTTCTGTACTATTCTGTGCCTATACAGGAAAACTTGTTCAAACGTACCTCTGACGGAAAACTCATAAAAATACTGGAACTTCGAGTATAAAAACTTTCCGCCAATATTTTTGGTACGAAAATATTATTATAGTGTACCAAAGTTAGACCGTGTTAGGTGGAATGATAATATATTATGTAATGTACTACTTAAGCAAAGCTAACGTTGGATAAAAACACAGTCATTAATTTTCCTAAGTAGTCAGGTAGGTACTGCATAAAGAATATGAGTATTTTCTCATTTCCCCGCTTACAGTATTACATTTTTCCGCCGAACCCTTAACCGATTTGTCTACGTTCATAGCAATGCTTTTTATCGTGATATGTTAGTCGGAATAGGTACCCGAAGATTGAAAAAGCTGTGCCAGATATTGTCGACTTAAAGATAAAACTATATTCGTGGATATTGGCAAAGTTTTATTCATTTTCATTGTTTATGTCTAAGTGTCAAAACAGAAATAGCTTCGCGCTGAACGATGAGTAATGTGATAGCAGTGTTTCATGTACAGGGATCTTAAAGCTTGGTTATTCAAATAAAATATGCATTGGTTTTATAATTATATTACGGCTGCTTTATGACTTGACAAAACGTGAAAATTTCTGGTTTATCTCTAATTTAAATATTAATATATTGTATTAAAAATACCGGCCAAGTGCATTTCGGACCACGCATAATGAACGGTTCCGTAGTTGGGATGAATTTATCCCAAATACAAACTTAACGTTGTAGTTGAAAAACATGTTCTCCCATACATTCCAACTGCAAATGTAAGTTTGTACGCACAATATTGAGAGATTTACCATGTTATTTTAAGACCATAGACTTCTTATAGATTTTCCAGTAATTTATGGGTAAAGAACAATTCTCTGTTTTTTTTTTTTTAATTTTAGGCTCAGTATTTTCACAGATAAGGGGGGAATGGTCAATTTTCATCGATTTTCTTAAATATCTTTAAAAGTGTTTATTTTAAAATTATATAAAAAGAATATTTGAGATTCTTGCAAAAAGCCCTTTCATTTGATATGTCACACGGTACTGTTTGCAAAACTTTTCTTTTTAAATTTTCTTGTTTGCGCCCAAAAGTGACCCCATATTCAAAATTCATTTATTTATGTCCGTGTTTGGGTCACAAAAATACATATGTGTATCAAATTTGAACTTAATCGGTCCATTAGATTCGGAGCAAATTGGCTGTGACAGACAGACGGACAGACTGACGAGTGATTCTATAACGGTTCCGTTTTCCTTTTGAGATACGTAACCCTAAAAAAGAATCTATCAGAATAAAATCTCTAAATGATGTTGAACACCGCACCAAAATCCGTTGCGTGGTTTAAAAGAACAAAACAGACAGACATGAAAAGCGACTTAAGATTATAAGTTTCACCTACTAACTTATTAAAATGTATAAAACATCTGCATTTGCCATGCTGACAATATCCTTAAAGGTAAGCTGTTATTTTAGTATAAGTCAGAGCTTTATATCCATCGATCAATCCAATTATATGAACTACTCACCGGCCATATTAAAGTCTGCGTGGGTAGCTGCTAATCACCACTTGGAGACGCAGTAACGGACTGATTTATTAATTAAGAATATTGTATAAGTACCCAGCCCCACACGTTAGGTATAAATTATATTAAATTAATTTCAGTATTACAGTATCTCTTTGTTACTAACTTAATAGATTCTAAGATTTTATCGTTAAGGTTACGCTAGTCGGTCATTCTTCCATACAAACGTAGTATGGTGATTACTCGTATTTGACGGTGTACGTTCAAAACTAAAAATTATATAAATAAATAAGAACATTTATTTGACACTTAAAATACAAGTTACAAACAAGTAGGTCGTAATAATATAGCACACAAATGTATTGCCAAAAATCTGATCCTAACCCCAAACTAGGCCTAGACCTGTATTTTGGGGGCCAGCGTTCAGCCATGGGTTCTATTATTGCTCTTACAAAATTGTGGAGAAGTGTCGCTACATAGTTGACAGTCAAGTGTCATGTGATAAAACATATTTAATTAAAGGAGATGTTTCATTTTCGGCCATAAAGTGTACGTTAATGAAAAAAAAGGAAAAAATTCCACGAATTGAGGAAAAATATTCTTTCCTGTTTATTCGGGGTGATTGCTTCGGCACAAAAAATAATAGTTTAACAAATTATTGCCATATTCTATTCATCATGGCGTCGTTTTACTTGCATACTGCTTTCGTCCAGAAATCATGTTACATTTTAACATAATAATATCATGTAGAAGTTATTTAAATAAATATGAAAAGCATGTATTTCTGTACCATAATAAAATAGCTATCTTATACAACTTTTTTGATTAATTAGAAAGTGTGATTCATCATAAAAATAAAAAACTGCTTCTGTGGATTGTAGATTTGTAGGTATTTTTGGACGAAAATGGCTAGCTGTCGATGGTCGTATTTCTCCTGACAAACGTCAAACATTTTCGGTTTTTATTTTGTGCCCAAAAAGTATTAGATATTATGGAAAAATTAGTCTTTTATTGTATTTAGTGGTTCGTTTCCCAGGTTTTCTAAAGTGTATAAGTATGTTATGGCCGGAGTCCCATACAAAAATGAAACGTCTCCTTTATCAGTTTAAAACATAGGTAAAACTTATGAACTACAAAAACACAGTAAAAATACAACAGAGTTATGCGTATGTCTATGCGTGTATCGCGTACAACTTGTCTTGTCATTATCTAACCCCGTATGGAAGCAGAATTGAACAAAAAATTGGTTTTGAAGTTATGAGCGTCGAAACTTCCATATTTCAACATTAATATTAACTCATCTTTTGGGCGTAAATAAATAACCTATGTAACTAAGAAAATGGCAAAATAAAAACCTTGCAAGGATGGATAATTTATTTAAAAGTTCAAATAATTTTATTTTGAGTAGAAAAACTACTGGATGTACCAGTAGTTTTTCCATAGTATCTATACGCCCAAAGGTCTGTTCATGAAATTTTACGCGCTCGTTTTCGTTATAAATCATCAAAAATGTCACTAAATAAAAAAAAAACTATATACTCGTAAATAACATAACATCACGCCTTGTTTCCCCGAAGGGTTGGGCAGAGGTGTCCCTGTAGCAGGTACACCCACATTTCGCCAGTTATGTTTTAAGTCCTATGTAATAGGGGGCGAGCATATTGCCATCAACCGGGCACAAATCCAGACTCTGAGCTGCTACTGAGAAATTCCAGATAGAAAAATCCAATAACACTTTGCCTGACTCGGGAATCAAACTCAGGATCTCATGCTCAGCAGTAGCGCTTGCGATCACTAGACCTAAATAGCATGCATATATAAAAATGTGATCTGCGGATACGGATACGGATCTCAACTTTCTTCAGGTTCAGCAGGAATTATTTATGATCCTCATCGTAACTGACTTTTGGGGGACAAAGCTGCCAAGTTACTCTTTTGAAATACTATTTACCATTACTCAATATTAATTAAGACGTATATTTTTTTTAAGTTCTTGCAAACAACATAGTTTTAATTGATGTGTTAACTCACATAATTATTTCAATTAGCATAGCACAAATATTAAAGGTTTGATCACAAAGATAGTTTAATTACTACCTTCTAATTTAATTTACTGGTACTATTCTACTTGAATTATAATAAATATGATACAATTTTTATTTTACTAATTTGGATTGAAGTTAACAGTATTTCATTGCTACATATCTTTAAAATTTCATATACGTAATGAAATGTATTAATATAAAAGATCCGTTCAAGATCCGCCAAAAAGTAACGGATATGGACACGGATACAGATCTTTTTTCTCTCTCGGATATCCGCGGATACGGATACAGATACTGATATCCGGCACATCACTACATATTAGCCACGCCACCAACGAGTTCAAGCCGTCGACTAGTGGAACCTTACTGGCAAACTGTAAAACAAAAGTGTTATTGGGTTTTTACATCAGGAATGTCTCAGTAGCAGCCCGGAGTCTGAATTTGTGCCCGGTTGATGGCAATATGCTCGCCTCGCCTCCTATTACATGGGACTTCAAGATAACTGTGAAATGTGGGTGTACAATAGGTACACCTCTGCCTAACCCGTCGGGGAAATACTTACTTAGACCAAACGCCACATCCTACATGTACACATGACAATTAGAGGTTTGTATAGACTCAAACAAACCCTACAATTAAAAGTCGCGTGTGTTGTAATTGTTATAAAAAGGAAACGTTCAAGGAATGTAGAAGAAATGCAAATAATCATGGCGGCGGGTGGGTACAGTGGGCACAATACAAACACACAAAACAAAAGCTTAGGGGAGATGGGGAAACGAGTTAACAATCACATTGTTTGCCCACTTACCCGCTGGGCGGCGGAATAAACGTTCCTAAATGTTCACCGAATTGACGATGAAACTTCTGTTTTTATACTGAAATCGTTGAATACTGACATTCTTTATTTGAAAGCGCTATTAACATGGATTTCGGCACTTAGTATTTTTACTTAACATTTGAATTAGGTAGTAAGTTTGGTAAAACTGTTGCTGAAACTATCGAATAATCACGTAAAGCTGTTCTGTTTTATTGAATTTGCAATTCCTTTGTTTTACATTAGATTTAATAAAAAACGGGCTTATTTCGGGTATAATCATTTAAATTAGTACAAATGAGAAAAAACCTTATCTAATTGGATTGGTAATCGGATCTACCTTTAATATAGGTACAGAATTACAATCAACATTTAATGAAAAACGCAAACATACGCTCTCTATCGATCAAAGCGCTTAAACGAAAACTTTTTAATTAAAACGTTTCTACACCAAGCTGTATACTTGTGTCAATTCAAATACCTCAATCATTCAATATTTTTTTTAAAGTGTAGGGAGAGGGTTTTAACACATCTGCCGTCTATTCTGTAAAAATCTTTGAAATGAGTTTGAAGTGAGTCAATAGTGTCAATTCCTAACATCAGATGGAATGACAGGTCACTTCACGTAAGTTTTCACGATGAGATTTTACAGAATCGACTAGCTGGTAGAATTTACTAGGGATGTTATGGATGTGAAATTTCGGATCTGGATACGGATTCAGATATAGAAATAATATTATACCGGTTTCGGATACGGTTACGGATATGAAATTATTTCGGCTTAACCGTTAGTTTCGGATAGTTTCAGTTACGGATATGAGTTTTTTTTTTAATTGTAAAAGTAAAGTACAATAAATTAAAAATACATGCAAGTGACGCGCGTGGCTTGTCTGTCGACACGGCCGGGCCGAAGAATCTGTCATAACGTGTCGTATTTACACTCCTATCCAAAATTATCTGAAACATTTATAACGGATTCGGTTACGGATAGATTTCTATTTCGGATATCCGATAGTTTGGTTACGGTTACGGAGCTCCTTAACATCACTATAATTTACGTCATCAATTTTCCGTCGCATAACGTCTGTAAGTAGGCACACTCAATTTCACACTGTAACGTAGCTACAGGTACTATCGAAGAAACGCATATCTGTATACTGCAAGGACTATTCTTGCTTGCAGCGCTAAGCTGCTATAGTATCGCTTACCTACGAAAAAAAGGGTCGTGTGCACTGGTTTTCAAATTGCTAGATATGCGTTACCCCGATGGGACATATATTAACCGAAAATTATTATTCGTTAGCTACCGTACACCTAGCTTCTGACGTTTCATAAGTACCCTTGTAGGTTTGTGTTTTTTTTTTTTTTAGGTTATCTAATTTATGTACACCAAGGAAGAAAACGGAAGATCAGACACTTTTTCGTCAGTTTTGTTTTGCCCCTTACATAAAAATGGTTTCTATTACAATCTTTTATTGTTTTATCCACTCCCAGCTCATGTATTTTTAAGAAAGTTGTTCGATTTCATCCTGAGCTTTCCAACAACAACCTTTGAAAAGTTGTGACGTCAACGCAAAAGTTTAAAGAAAATGGCTGATTTTTATTCAGAATTAATGCTGACCATTCAAACTTGAATTTTATGAAGAATCAAAGCTAACTTTTGCTTGCCTAACCTTTATTATTCCTTTGAATACCAAGTAGGTATATTTCTTTAGGCGATTTCAAAGTTTAAGTAAAACTGAAATGATTCCTAGAATTTTATTCTGTGCAGTCAGACAGAAATGAATAATGGTATTTAAAACATTTAACGGAGTGTTAAGTTATATCCTAAGGGTTTGTATTATTACTTAAAATTCTTAAGAAGTACGAACACTTAGAACAAATACCTCAAGCTGGGTTTAGACATAGAACGAGAGCAAGACAATTATTTTCTTGTCTTGTTATTTGAATGTTGATAGAACAATGAAAGAATTTGATAAAGCCTAATATATTTTCAGGTTTTGCGCATTTAACGTTGCTCTTTTGGTCTAAACCCGCCTTTATCCGTGGCAAACGTGATACCTACTACATGGTTTGAATTTCCACGCTTTATTTGAGAAAAGTACTATACAACGTGTAACATTAAATGCGCAAAACCTCAGACACCCCAACAGATTTTAAATTCAATTGATCTATTTCAGAGAGAAAAAAAATCCTTTAAAATCAAGGTTTTATGTGCTTTTTTAGTTCATAAGATTCGTATTTGCATTGAAATAAAAGCTATTAATATCCCGCGTATGAGAAAATTTAAATTAGTCGACAATAATTTGTGTTTGTTTACTTATTTTAGCGGGTTTGCGCATGTGATAGCTTGACCTATTAATAAATAGACACGGCAACGTTTTTAATGAAGATTTTTTGAAAAATGTGACCTATATTAAAAAGTGGTTCAATTGATTCTGCTCGTTATTTTGATCAAACTGTTTTCAGGTTTTGCGCATTTAACGTTACACGTTGTATACAAATAACGACCGCTATTATGACTATGATTATAACTAATCAGTTAACTAAATATAACTACAACTTAATTTAACTTCATTTATAAAGCCACAGAAGACATCAAAACGCAAACTGACGTGCATTTGGAACCGAAACTAAAACATTTAACAAGCGCGTCCTTGAAAAAGCGGGCACACGTGAATAGGCCGGGGTAGACGGTAGCATTGGACTGCAGAACGAGGTCAAGGCGAATAAAGCCTTCGATTAACGTTTCCTTATTCAAACACGATTTCTTTTACAACCCCGTGGCTTGTATATATTTTTAGTGTTTGTGACTTGGGTGACGTCACTCGGGTTTCCCTTGGAGCTTTGGACGATATGGGGTTGCGTGCGTAGATGTGCATTATGATTTGAGGGTTAGAGCATAAACAACGTACTGGTATTCGTTACCGTACTTATTATCGTTTTAAAAAGGGTTATTTAAGTATTATTCATTTGTGTGACGTTTCTTTTAAATCTACACTCAGATTAACTACAAATACCTCGTAAACTAGGTATATCAAAACATGTTGGGCTAATCATCTACAAGGGTAACTGATCATCTATTGTCGGTATCGTCATCGATCCATCATAACAGTATTGTCAGCTTAAATCGGCTCATAACCTTCCGATTGCTTCGCCCTACGGATCAACTTCCGATTGGTGTTCTTTTCTGTAGTTCATAATTATTTCCTGCGGTAATTACGGGCGTGTAACCTTTTTGTATGCAGGAGAGCATCCCAGTAAACAAGTTTCCGAAGTCAAAACTACACTAACAGAAATCTGACACAAAGAAAAAGCGAGTAGTTAAGTGCACTGCGCGTTGCGTGATTAGTGTTACAAATGCAACTGTCAGTTCAAGCTCTACTGAATGCCAATTAAGAATGTAAAGCTAGGTACGTTTGGATGCCAGCTTTGTTGGATTTCATGCTCATGTAGGTTTTCAGTAGGTATTTGTTTATGTTAGTCAACTCAAAGGCGATAGGTACTCCACAACTACAGTTCTGCTCACAGAAGCAAGATTTATAGACGTTATCAAAAAGAAACAATGATTTTGACCAGGTGTATTTTGTCAAAGATAAAATTTTATCATACAAGAGATAATAGGGATGTTGGGTAAAAAAAAGAAATTCTATTTAGTCCGTCTTTTAGATACCTAATAAAAAAAGATTAGACACGTATTTTTTGCTTTATCATATTAATAAAAAATAACTTAGAAAACACGCATTAAAGTTGGGGAGTGGGGGCTCGCTACGTCACAAATCAGTATAAAATCTAGCAAGGCGTGACATCATCAGCAATCTTTTGATTACGTCAAAAAAGAAAAAAATACATGTCCAATATTTTTTAATAATTCTACAAGATGGACAAAAAAAATTTTTGGACACTGGCCTATTATTTTTGTTGTGCTACCTACATAATTATTGTTTATAAAATAGGGTGCTTATACTTATATCTTATAATACACAGCATCAACTTTTGAAACAAACCGTACGTATTTTCGTAACAAATATCCCTGTTTAACCTCTCTCCTCACGTTTATAATTTGGCGAATACTTCCTGCAACAAAATTTCAACTTGCCAGGACAATGCCCCGGGATAAAAGGGTGTGACAGAAAGACAGTATCCGAAAGAGTTCGGTTTTTACAACTCTTTACAAAAACACTTAAAATAACCGAGCGAAAGAAAGAAAGGAAAGAAATAACACAAAAGAAATGTTAGCTTCCTTATACCATGAAGAAGGCGTGTTCTTTTAAAAGAGCACTTTGACGGAAAAATACTTCTCCATATCGGTGTCATTTTGTAACGTATTCAAACATTGAATGAGGGTTAAGTAAAAAATAAATTCGGATTACCTATTGTGTGATAAAAATTATTGTGTTCCCATTACCAATGTAGGGTTGTATGGAACAAATACCGTCAAACCGCGATAGCAACTACGTTTTCATAACACGAGAATATCAGTGTACACATGACTGCTGATGTACTTCCACCTAATTAATTCCTTAATCGCTCACACCCACAGGAATACAGGGTACGGCTAAATTTAGCGAAATGTTATTAATAACCAATTTACCTACACGTAGATCGTGATTGAAAAAAATTGAAAATGGCGCAATAAAAAACAGCCATTGGCAAATGTAGGTTAAATATACATCACATATTACTTTGTATAGCCCGTAATTACTTCGATACTTGAATCAATATGCAAAGATTGGTGGATAAAGAAAAATCAATAACCGCTTTCGTTCCAAGGTGACAGTGTTCAACGTTCATCGATTCTCATGTAATATTTCATTTCGTAAAAAATGTCGTATTAATAAGGTTCATAATGAAAATTAATGGCCGTATAGCACGCACAATTACACACTGGCCAAGGTAAATGAAAATGGGCTAGAAAGAGCTCGAGGGGAACCTATTATGTAAGTGCGTGTGTTTCGTCACAATATGCAAAGGGAATTTCAAAGGATCTCAAATCTCCCGCATAATTACGTGGAATATACACGTTATACACCTCAAACAGTATAATTTTGCACCCGCCAAATGTACGTATTAAGTTCTTATGCGCGTCATGTGTCTTGCTCCTTTTCTTAATGACGCGTGTAATATGCCTATCGAAACCGACACCGTGTGTGTAACCTTACTCATCCGTAAAATCACAATTCTGTACTTGATTAGATACTTACTAATTGTAATAGTATTGAGCTTTTTTTTTTACACACACGTAATTACATGATTTAGCGGTTGATCGACTCTTCACGTGACCAGAGGGCTGGCCTATTCTTTGGCCAAAGAATCAGCATTGCCATACAAAGTGGCAATGTTGCCAGCCTTTTGGCACTTTTCCTGTTGACAGCGATGCGGACGAATTTTTTGATGCCCTATGATTAATTCCTCTCCCCCTTTTTTATATACTTGTACATACACCACACCCAACCCTTCGGGGAAACAAGGCGTGATGTTATGTTATGTGTGTGTGTTACATATTATTATTTTAAGTCTGTTAGTTTTTAAATAATTAGATACGTGATTTGTTTGGTAATGATATAAAAACTTTACTAGAATAGTGTAGAAATACTTGCCTTAGTTTAGCGAGTTTCTGAAACTAGCCTTTTGATGTGAAGACCCTCGTTAAGTAAAGGTATGGAAGGTTTCCTGAACAGCAACGTACTGACGTAAAGGGCTTGGTCAGAGATAAAGGCAATAGCAAGCGCCATCTATCATGTTGAGCGTGAAATTCCGGGGCAACGTAAACGTATGGAGAGCGAGCTTTATCCAAGATGATTGATATCCGATGAACTGTACGTATCTCTGATCAACCCTTAAAAGATAGATACAGTACTTTTATACGTACCAGTAACTTGTTGGCCCGACCTTATCCAGTACTATCTCATCTCCCCGATCTTTACCGATAGATTGATATGTGCTTTATCGAGATACATGTGAATGTTGATGCCGCTAATGACACGTTTGCAGCGGTGTGCTGAATTTAAAAGGTGCAACGGTGCATAAGCTGTATACAGCTCATCGGCTTCGGACCGTGCACCGACAGCGGCGACACATTTCTCTCAGTTGGCTTCTACTATTTGTATTATACAATATTATGCGGCAAAACAGCTGGCACAGACTACGATTTAAATCCTAAATTCAGTTATATTTCTTGTCTTTGTGAAAATAAAATACCTACTCAAAGCAACTTACAATATTTCATTTTTCAGAACACAGCATTGTTGTAAAATATGAACCCATAATATTAAGTAAAAAATATAACGTCAGGCAAAAATATAACTGAAATATTATCCGCGAAAATATTTTAGGGACTATAATAATGTTCGGGATTATGACAAACAACCCTATTATCATTCCCGGTACCTCTGCCCGTAGTTCCTATATTACCGAAAATACCCCTAAAGCCAAGGCTTTGCTGGGATTTTATACTCTTTCATTCATCTACAATCGAGATTTGGCTAAGATACGTTATTGCCAAAAGGTGAACTTTAAATCGATACTGTTTTCCCTCATCCTAACCCTTTTACCCTTTCTTATAAAAAGGTCAAATGTGGTTTTATCATCACGCTTTATCCCGGTCTGGCGGGTTTGTGGTGTCGGGAGAGCTATCCCAGCATCAAATTGCTGAGATTTGTTTACTGTACACCCTCGTAGGTCAAAATATGTGAAATTTGTAATTAGACGCCTGAACTCACAAGCACTTATTCCCGAGATACTCAATTTAACTTTATCCTATAAAATAAATTTCGTATTCGTAGTATGATGTGCTGGTTCATCGTATATTCTTATTGCGAATATTTGAAGGAACTTAGCATGGATCCCGTCCCTGGCCAGCATTAAATTTGTAGGATGACCCACTATCAATTCCCGTGTCTCGACGGTAATTTGAATGTATATGTTCACGATGTTTGAGTAAGCGGTTGTTGTTGTTAAGGGGTGTTTGTGGTTTGTTAAGTGAGTGGCAAAGCCCCGTATCTATTAACACGTCCACGTTATTAAATTATCTGCTTTCTGTTAGCAGAGTCACGCTTCCGTCACGAATGCGAGGGGAAGCAAAACCTCATTAGGAAGGCTTTTTGCTAATGTGACAAAACACTAATTAAAAAAGTTGCAGTCACGAAAAGTCGCGTGCTAACAGTTTTTACAAGTAGACAGAGCCGACGGGTGAGTAATAAGTATGTTGTTACACGTTACGCCACCGCCGTTCAAACGTAAATGTATGAGAATCAAATGGGACACGTAAATTTACACCTTGCAGGAAATTATACAATTTCTCTTTTTCAATTCCAACAATTGAATTGCATTTTACAAAAGAAAAGAAAGTCAGCAAAATATTGCTGAATGTTCTTTTCTTTAGTAATACCTAATTTCGAATGTGGTATTTAAGAAATAAGTTATTTTTTTCCTTCTTTATTAGACATAATAACAAACCAGATAAACTTTTCGACGGCGAGTATTACTTTATCTTAAAAGTTGCTTTATACCTATATTTATCTAAAACATTGTCCTTATTTATAATACAGAACACGAGGCACCTTTATTATACAAACCAGATCTTCCAAAC
This sequence comes from Agrochola litura, assembly GCA_949152395.1. Classification (NCBI taxonomy): domain Eukaryota; kingdom Metazoa; phylum Arthropoda; class Insecta; order Lepidoptera; family Noctuidae; genus Agrochola; species Agrochola litura. The sequence goes on from OX424493.1 coordinate 16,718,640, forward strand.
TCCCAATATTATCTCGGAGGTGTTAATCTATTAATCCTCTTACGTCACGGCTGATATAGGTGCCTAATACGGCCATTTTTCCCCACGAGTCGACGTAATTCCAAAGTACAGATATAATAAGATCAGGTTTTTGATCAAAAACACATTTTCATTCATCAATCATCATATAACATTTCTTGATGCAACCACAAAGTTGAGAACCAAATATTAATTATGTGCTAAATGTATGTAAAATTATAACAAATAAATGTTGTTTATTTTCTCTAATTATCTGTAAAGAAATAGCAATCGACATTGATTTGATCATGAAATTAAATCAGTCTAGGTTTTTGACATTGATTTTAGCATAAAACTAATCCCGTCCGATAAGGACCAGGCCCGGGTCGACGGCGCGTTGTGTTCCACGCGCGCCTCAAAGTGATGTCAGCAGAACTGACGGGGTCCGCTAGAGCCGATGCCTGCCGGGAAGTCCGAAAGGGAAATCGTGGCCCCCGGCAACAGGGCAACTGAAGGAACACGGGTGGGTTTTAGTCAGTAAGAGTCTGACACGCCCTCCCGCTCCGCTTAGAGCAGGAGAAGTTATTTGATAATTTCCCACCCAAAAAAAAGGCTAGATTTTTTTTATTAAAAAACTGAATTTTCTCTGATTTATGATAAGAAAAAGTAATAATGAAGCAATCTAATTATGTCCACAATAGCAGTTTCTCGTAACCTTTAGCGTTAAGTTCATTACGCAGTAGATACTTCTTGGTTCCGTACTTTCTGTTATCAGAAAAGTTTTGCTCTCTTAGGGGGAGGGCTTCGTTTGCTCCTCGGGTACTAATTAGACATATAGTTGCGTATTTCTTGGATTCTATCTCCTGTTAAAGGAAACTTTATATGTTGGTAAAGACGAGGGTATTATTGTACTGTGACGATATTTCTGTGAATACTTAAATACTTTACACGTGTCTAGTCTGTGCTCTTAAAGATATCTTGATAAAATTTTCAGTAATATGCTAATTAGGTTTATATTTTCTCTTGTCTTACGATGTTTTTATTCAATAATTGTTGAAGAACAAAGATAAGAAGAACATGGCCGCCACGGGCTTAAAAATGCTAGCACATGCTTTCCCATTTTGTTGCTACCTACGTCCAATGTCTTCGTAGTCTTTTTTATCAACAGTAATATTGAAAGGCTTAGTTGAAGAAGCTGTGCAAGAAGCTCAGGACACTCTGAAATTCGGTGGTACACAATTTTTTTTTGTACAGTTAAATTTAAAATCAAGTCCCCAAAGACGTGCGTATCGTTGTAAAGTACCCTCATGACGCCAGTTTTATAAAGTAATATTACTTAAGATACAATGCAAACCTTTAATATGTTTGTAAAACTTTGGATATTAGTACTCCGTTTCGCCGAAACGGCTTTATACGTATCCACTTGTGTTGGCACACAATGCAATTTAACACATAATTCAAGTCAAGATCAAGACCACATACACGATCACAACGTTGCGAATAGAAGCTAGTTCCTAATAGATCTTAGCAAAGTTTGAAATAGTTACGTTACTCGTAGCCGTGGCGGCCATGGCTACGGCGTAGCAGGCGTAGCCGGCGCAGCGAGCGTAGCCAGGAATACTAGCTACATCTCTTATTACAAAGGTACACTGTAAAAAATTGTGTTAGACACACATACATCTCCTGAACTGCACTTGGTTCTTGAATATTGTATGTAGTTTCATACTATTCGCCATTTGATATTGAAGCATCAATTCCTTATTCGTTTACGTTGATAGCTACTGCATCGCTCTTCAGCTAGCTCGTTCTCTTTACTTTTAATATAAAGCTTTGTGAAAATTGTATGTCTACTTCTATTTCGATAACGTCATACCCTTATTTACTTAATTTATATTGCCTCTGCCTTTGATAATTATTTAAAATGGCTAAACAATTATTGAAGTCCACTAGACGAAATTAAATTACGTGAACCGTGTGCATTTATTTTTTTAACAACCATTTATTTTCAGATTAAATGGTTTGCTATTTACCCCTGAAACATACTTTTCAACGTTTTGTTTTCATTTAAGCGGTTTTATTTAACATTGTATTTCAATCAATCTGCCTAGCCTTTTCCCAACTATGTTGAGGTCTGTTTCCAGTCTAACCGGATGCAACTGAATACCAGTATATTACATGGAGTGACTGACTATTTGACCTCCACAACCCAGTAACGATACCTCTTGGTAAGACTGGTTGTCAGATATTCGGGTTTGTGACGACCCGTTACGTCAGCCGGGACCAACAGCTTAACGTGCTTTCCGAGGCACGGAGGGGTCTCGGTATGTAAAGATGGTCACCCATCCACGAACCAACCTCGGCAAGCGTAGGTTAACCTGATGGATCGACCCGTGCGGCTGTTATTACATAGCTACGAGCTTCTACCTACCCAGTTTCTAACATTGTACTTATTAATTGAAATGCTTCATTTATTTTACTGTCAATGCTATAATTAGTTTGGGAGATACGTAATATGATCTCTGCTTACTAGTTAAAAGAACATTTGGAGATACACAGATTGATCTGCTTAGCACTACGTCATCTCCATATTTTCACTTGACTTTTGGTTTGGTCAGCTTTACATAAACACGTTACTTAAGTTAAGAGATCGGAAAGCACGTTAAGCCGTTGGTCCCGGCTGTCATTCGTGGATCTTTGACAGTCGTTACGGGTTGTCAGAAACCCGAAAGTCTGAAAACCAGTCTTACCACGGGGTATCGTATTACCCAGTTACTGAGTTGTGGAGGTCAGATAGGTAGTCGCTCCATGTAAAATACGATATTCAGCTGCATCTGGTTAGACTGGAAGCCGACCCCAACATAGTTGGGAAAAGGCTAGGCAGATTGATTGTTACTTAAGTTAAGAGAGTTTATCCTAAAAGTTGGCAACGTCGTAAATAGCTGTCAAATATTTACCTTTTTTTATTAATTTAGCAATATTACTGTATGGAAATAAGAAATGTGGCTAACTAGTTCCCTAGAATATTAATAATTAAATGCAATATTTAGTTGTAGATGTAAAAAAAGTATTTGGAAACTTTCCAAATGTCTTTTTACACCTAAAATTGTTACAACATCAAATTCAGTGTTATAATTGCAATTCATTATTAATACTCTAGGGAATTAGTTAGCCACATTTCTTATTTCCATACAGTAATATTGCCAAATTAATCAAAACAGCGAAATATTTGACATCTATTTGAGGCGTTGCCCACTTTCAGAATAAACGTTTAAACGTCAAAATGTATAGTTAAATAGTCGTTAATCATTACTTAACTTTAAGCATTATAAATAAACCCCTAAGGCTGCCTGTCCACTAAAGCGGAGCGAGGCAGCGGAGCGGAGAAATGTGCCACTATTAACCAATAGGAGCGGAGCTCTGAAGCGGAGTTTGGATTCTATTGGTTAATATTGACACATTTCTCCGCTCCGCTGCTTCGCTCCGGTCCAGTAGACAGGCAGCCTTAAACTAGGGTTTCCTATTACTGTGGTGGCCGCCATATAGCGTCCGCAATTTAACTTCGAATGACGTCACTGAAATGTTATTTATGAAATGTGTGTTTTCCTAGAGAACATTTTTTGACATCGTAACGTCAAACTCCTGTGCCATCTTGGTATCATTTTCATGACAGCTGTCACTGCGGCCGTAATGTGACGGAGACCGCTCTTCAAGGACACTGTAGCTTTAATGCATAGATTTAAAGCGGTCCAAACACTATCAATAATAATGACATTACATTCAAGTATCTATCTACTATCTAGACAATCTACTGACTGTGTGGTGGTTGGAATGATGATGTGATTCAAATATTTATTTATTTTATTATTTAGGTACAGTACCGACCAAAAGTCCATAAGCAATCTCACAAAGCAATAGACTGACGCTTCGGTTTGACTTACGACCTTCTTCTATAAGTTGTTACAATACTGTAGACACGCACATTACACACACACACTCACTTTGTCTGCAACCAATGACTAGTTCGATAATCATCATTCGTTTTTAGTTTCATTCGTCTTGTTCACATAAATATTAAAGTTTAGCAGGTAGACCACAAAAAACTAAGTAAATTATTTCGATTTCTGTGGGGTAGATGCAGTTTGTTACAAGTATTCAATTAATAGAACTTTGTTGGTTCGTGCCGTGATAATATTGGTGACGAGCATTTAGCGCAGTGTTGTGGTTATTATTATCAAAAAGCAGGCATAAAATATATTGAAGAGATCAGATCAGATCAGAGAATATTATTGCGCTGCGTAAAAGTGAAGTGAATATCTAATAAAACCGGACTAAGTGTGAGTGTTATCAATTATATATTTCATATTTTACTAAACATAAATCCTAATCAAGGGTATTGTTGATAGAACAGAGGTATTGTTGAGACAGAAGATGCCTTTAAAGTTTTAAATTCATTGTGAGGTTTAATTCGATTAGTGAATAATAAATAATAAGGTATTATGTGTAATAAAAACAATGTTTTTCTTTGTTCTAGAGAAAAACTGTGAGGGTTAAGAGATATGAGGAAGGGGCTTATTATCGAGTAGCAGCGACGTCAAATGGTGAATGAAACAAATGGTTTCATACCAACGAGATATTTTGCTGAATTATTAAAAACACGTCATTATGAACCGTTCGCCGTGCACTCTGAAGGCTTGCATCACTGAAGACCAGCTAGAAAACCGTTTTTGACCTTAAAATATTGACCGTACCAACTTAATAAACAACAGATTCGTTATTGCATGAATTTATGGTAACGAATTTTTTAAGCACGTTTCAATAGGGTGTTTGTCGTATTTCTTGCAGATGTACCGAAATTGTTTAATATTATTTTAGTAATAGTATTATTTTAGGATTAAAATTTGAGGTTTAGTTTCAATCTTCTTTTCGTAAAGAAAATGAATACTTAAGCTATAACCTCAATACCAACCAATATTTACTAAAGCCAAATAAAGTTTAAAATAATTAATATGAACAACTGCCTTTAACCTTAAAATCAACAATTTTGTCAGTAGATTTTTTTACATATTAAGTAGTCTAATATTCTTATTTATTGCTTAATTACTTAGACCATGATCAAAGCTTTATATTTATGGTGCAAAAAAATCCATTTAAAATTTAAAACATTTCAAAATTTAAATATGTCAAAATAATACAAATTGCTTCTAAGTTTCTAGACATCTATTTCACATATTATTCAGGTGAAGTAATGATAAATAATTGTAGCAGTTTGATAACTATACTTAAGTAAAATAAACATAACGAATAAATATTATTTATTTTTTATTATAACATATCACGCATTTTTTATTCTAAACCCTTTATTGCAATAACAACATTAATAAATAGGCAGGATATTTAAAAATATTATTATTGCAAACAAAAATAATAATATTTGCAAAAACAGCGCTGTGATTTACGAGATTAGAACCTTAGCCATCTTGAATCTAAGACCAACGCTTAACGCCTTCTGCTATCTGCACATATAATTTACTTTCGAATTTTAGCAATGCGATACACTGGCCAAGGTCACGCGTACGAGTATGATGCGTGCTAACAAAAGTTATGGAAATATAAGTGCGGCGCCCGCGAACCGTGACGATACGATAGTGTGTAGTTCAAAACTGCGTTCTCTGTGGTGTGTGTACGGCACTCACACCACAGACGTCTGACTGTTTACACATACAAATGTACGGACTATACCGCGTGTTCACAGCAATACGACTCTTAGCGTGCTCATGCACTTTTGAGCGCTTACTGTACACACAGTAAAATACATTTAGATACAACATAATTACAATTTGAGTACCTTTGTACTCAAATTATAATTATGTTGTATCTAAATGTACTGCTTATTTTTTAAGAAATTTCTTCCAGCAGACCTGCGAAAGGATAAATGAAAAAGAAATGTAGACAATAGTGTGTGAGAACAACAAGAGAAAATATGAATATTTTAATAGTTTAGCGTCAATATTGGAAGGAATGACAGTAATATTAATGACATTATTTTGTTTTTTTTTTTTTAAATGTAATATGGGTTTTGCCTGAATTAAATGTTTATTTTATTTTTTATTACTAATAGTGTTTGGGGGCCTTATGATCTGTACGTTTAGAGCTAAAATCTACAAACATACATACTTAGTCTTTACACGTTTACATAATACCAAATTTTGTGTAAAAGTACGAATTTGACTCTAGTCTTTAACAAAACTTCTCAAGGGCTGTTGTTTGGTTGATTTTCACGAACTATCCAAGTTTAAGTGGGTCTAGTAGATACAACTTGTTCAAACTTCCCACAATTTTATTAAGTTTCTAATAATAAATATTTGATCTAAGTAATAATATTGGAAAATAAATTATGAAAGTTGGAGTCGAAACTTAGAACACTTGAAGTCTTGATAGACTCCATCATATACCGAATCGGTATGTAGTAATTCATATAAAAATATGTACAGACGAGACACGTACAATGGTCCACCTTACGGACTAAGTGCAGAAACCAAAACCCCATAACATAGAACATGTACAAACGAGTTGCGAACCTCCTACGTCGTTGAAGTTGGTTATATTAATCAAAATACGAACCAACTCGGTAGGTACACAGGATACTAATTAATAAACTCGGCTCCCTCTGCCCTTTCCCGTCCTTTTTGATCCTACAAAATAAAAAAGGAGTTATCTTTAGAGTATTTGTCTGACTGTAAATCAACATGAAAAGATTTTTCAGAGCCTATTATTGATCTAAAGACAAAGATAAGATAATACAAAAGTACTTTGAAGAAGACACTGATCTAAAATTTATTTTATACTAAGTAGGTACTGTCAGTCCGACCTCAGAAAACAGTAAAATAAGGTCTTTAAAAATCTAACTACACTACAACACGTCAATAAAACCAGTAGCATCTATAAACCCCGAATTCGTTTTATAGGAACCATTTAAAATCCATATAATACGCTCGTAGCATGCCTAGCTATTGTAAAAAGCACAAAGCTATGGCGCACAGACAGCAGTAACTTTAAATGCCACTCTACACCGTGTGACCTAAGTATTGTATTAGTTGCAGACGTTCCACTTTATGTTGTGTAAGGGAAAGCAATTTCAGAAACTATAAAACTTCGTGTAACTTTGAAACTGTTGTATTTTTGATAACCCTTAAGAGCGGGGTGGACGAGTAGCGATGTCTCGTCTGTAAGACTTTTTGATTCGAGTTTGTAGGGCGGGCTGTATCGAATGTTGCCGTATTTAATGGAGATACTTGGTGAAGTTTCCCGTCGCACTCCTGCCGCTACGCACTTGCGAGAAATATTGACTTTATCGATAGTGTAGCACTTAACAGTTTACCAACACTTATAACATGCTGAAGAACCCTCGGACGACATTATTTTCCCGATTTTCGAGGTCGATGTTTAATTTTCTCTCGCATAAGACACGAGGTCGGAGACATATTGGAGTTTCAGCTTTAATATTGAATATTTACCCCATACACCGTTATTAGCAGAACGTCAAACTGCTGATGAAATAAGTGACTTGGGAATATAAGAACACAATTTGTGAGACTATTTCTTTGTTCGTAAAGGCGATGAGCCAGCAACTCAAGGATATGTGCTCACATTTTTGTTATGAAAAAATGTACTACCTACCCAAGATATTTATTTATTTGCTACCAGTCGGCAAAACAACGTAGTGTGTGATGTAAGCCAAACTTAACTTAAGATGCTAATATCATTGCTTCACGAAACTATAATAAAAGACTGAATGAGGCAATATTTTAGTGGATTAACTCAAAAGTCATGTAAAATAACGACCTTGGCATAAAAATACAGGTAACTAATAAGTCTACGATCGTTGTACATAATAATCTATACGACAAATCTGTTCAAGAATATTACTAGTTTACTACTTCCAAGTTAATTTTAAAACAATTCGCTTCTCGAATTACCATAAGTTTTAGTTGCGGTAACCTACAGAAGCCCATGAAAAGCAACCTTCGTGATCAGACGGCCGGAATGACTTTCGCTTTCCGCGACCTATTATTACATGTAATATAGCTTTCTTCTACGGGCTAACACACAAAAAGTTCGCAACAAAAACTGAGCGAAAACAGCCGTTTATATGCTCAGGAATTACGAACAAAAAGCTTTCGGATTCATACCGCAGTCGTGTTTTTCACGATTTCTTTAAGTTAAGACTATGTAGCCGCAGTTTTTTAGTTTTCCCATTACCGACCAGCACAGTAACTATTAGTAATGGACTCCAGATGAAATATCTTCTATATAACACACACAAAACATAAATTTTTTATACTAATAGCATGTTATTGATTCTTTTTTTTTCAATGTATTCTTAATTAAATTTAATTATGTATTCAGAGTATGTATTATCGATAAAGTGTTTTTTTGGGTGTATAATTATCAAATAACTTCTCCCGTCTGGATGGAGCGGGAGGGCGTGTCAGACTCTTATTGACTAAAACCCACCCGTGTTCCTTCAGTTGCCATGTTGCCAGGGACCACGGTATCATATTCGGACTTTTCTGCAACCCCGGCAGAATGTGTAAGCTGTGGTTACCTGTAATTGAGTGTTCATTACAGGATAGTGTATATTATGCAAGTTTTTATTATTATAAAAGATATTTGTAATGTATCTCGATGGTAATCCTTAAATAAATAAATAGGCAAATCACATAAAATAACATAACATCACGCCTGACGCCTTGTTTCCCCGAAGGGTTGGGTTGGTTTGATATTTTCTATATCATTAATTTTAAACATGAATAAAGTAAGTTTGGTATTGATATTCTCCTTAACCAACACAACAAAGTCGGAATATCCAATTTCCTTTTTAATATAAACATATTGTTATGAATCCGCAACTCGGATAATAAAGAAAACCACATGGAAATTATATACCTCTTACTTGATTAAAATTGGTCGGATGTAGGTATCCATCGGCCACATTATTACCTATTTAATTGTACTGAGTCAATCTGCCTTGCCTTTTCCCAACATGTTGGGGTCGACTTCCAGTCTAACCGGATGCAGCTGAATATCGGTATTTTACATTAAGCGACTTCAAAGTAAGCCTGGTTGTCAGACTTTTTGGGCTTCTGACTACCCGTAACGACTGTCACAGATCTACGAATGACAGCCGGGACCAGCTCGGGAATGTGCTTTCCGAGGCACGGAGGGGCCTCGACATGTAATGAATGGTCACTCATCCACGAACTGACTGCAGCAAGCGTAGCTTAACCTTAGATCGACCCGTACGGCTGTTATCACTTAGCCACGAACCCCTCCAAGAGTTGTACTTAAGTAGAACCATTTAAATGACTTATTGGCCAGTGAAGAGCTCAGTAAAATCATAATAGCCTATTTGTAGTAGAGGAGACCCCCTCTTCTCTTTTTGCCGAGAAGAATACATTCTTCTAGGTACAAACCTTTTTTTAATTTCTCATAGTGGAGTTTTCTTCTTCTTACTGGCGACAATTTTTTTGCTGTCCTAGCACTTAATATGGAAAGAGACTCGGAGACCTCCGGTGAAACGCACTAGTGCCCTGTGCAACGCCTTTGCCAGGTCCCGGGAGAAACAAAGTCGTTTTCCACAACAATCTCGCGGTACACGACAGCACATATATGGCCAGAACGTGACATAATATTAAAACTAACAAACTGTTCATAGGCAACATTTTATTGCAGACACATTTGCGTACCCATCGGAGTTTTAAAGCTACCTACCTAGTTGGTTATTTTATATTTCGTTATTAAGTACGTAGACGTGTCTGGCAAATCCATCTTAGTATTTAAGTTCAGCCTTTTTCTTTGAACGTAATATTATGCTAGTCAAGACAGAAAGGCATCCTAAAATTTTGTAGCAGACATTCTAAGTAATGAGAAGTTAGTAACGAAAACAAATTGCTTAAGGCGCACTCAAAATGAAAAAGTCTTTGCTGTAATGGTTAATACTTTAAGCCTTTACACCGAGCTAAGGATTTGCCTGAAGCTTATACGACAGTGTCTAGATATAAACTTTTAATTAAAACACATGCCATTTTTTAATATGATTTTACGCAGCATCCTAATTCAGCCCTGAGTTTATTTTGTGAGAGACCATCCGATATTGATTTTACTTCAGGTCGTTACTTCGGAGATTCTTAACTAAGTAACAAAGTATAATTAATGGTTCTGTGCTACCGAACTTATGATAAGAAAAGATATGTAATTTTGGAACTCATTAGGAAATTACACAAAACATTCTTGCAGCCCCGCGCTGCAAACTTGGTGCGTTAGGAGCTGCGGCAAAAAGTTTAGAGGGTTCACTTAAAATAAAATTATCTTTGGAGTTCCCGGCTCGAGGATGCCGTCAGACGTTTAAATGGGCAACTAATATCATGCTCTTCATGAATGTGGACTCAAAAATCCCATTTGAAAGCTCAGCGTGAAGTTCCAGCACAAAGCGCCTGAACAACACTGCAGAGCCAGAGACCAACGCAACGAAAATCTCTTTTATATGCTATCCTAACTTAATTTGAATACAGTGGAAGCTGTTCCAGTTACGTGGTTGGGATTTAAAAACGGGTGAAGCTAGATCCCAGAGAAGGTGAGGAAATAAGCGTGGATCTAAATAAATTACAGAAGCAATCATAAGTTAGGTACTCGCATGTGTCGCTTAGATACGGTAACATAATACATTATTGTTTAGTGAGTTGTAACTTGCTTACGTATTGTAACAGTTATGAATAGATAGCGCCGTGAGATTCACGAGATAGCAGCATTGTTTTAATATGTTTTGGCAACATCAACGTATAAAGCAACACGACGCAACTGTGTTTTAAATTAACTTTAACAGTAGGGGCGCACAACTGAACGGTTTCCGATAAAAAAATATGAAAAATCTGAAACTAATCGTAAATATTGAGTTCGGAGCGCAATAAACAGAAATGGAACCTCGTGAACCGCGGGATCATAACTTCTTTCATTTAACTGGTCGGTATAAAAACAGTTGAATCAGTTTTAACTGAGCCATCCATCAAGCCACTGATTACCGCACGGCGAGCAGACGTCAACCACTTCCACAAAATTCATTAGCCCTGTTCAATCCGTACCTGTTTGAGATCAATTTTGTCTTTGAAATCTTATTCCTTTTACTCCTATATTACTCCTTCCATAGATTAGCTATAATGTGACACCTGTGTCGCTGAACTTCAAGTTACAACAACAAACTTTAGTGTTCAATACACCTAATGACAGGACCCATTACATACTTCCAGGTATAGCTCACACTTTGCGGTTTACTATCGTCAAGTGTACCCTAACTTTTGCTAAGTACTGTTATAGTGAGTTTGAGTTAGGGTGGGTGCAGACTGAGTCAAAACTTGACTGTGAAAACTATGATGGCGCGGGCGTGAACACTCGCAACAGAACATTGTCATAGTCAAAGTTTTCAAAATATACTGAAAACCCTGTTTTGATACAAACAAAAACTGTTCTGTCCGTTATTATAAACAACACATTTTTATGGTGTTTGCATCAGTATCAGCAGAGGATGGACTAAAACTTATGCATAAACCCCTTTATTTATAAACGTTGCTTAAAGTAAAGAGACGTTTAATCCTCAAAAATGTGTGGTTAAACAGACGTTAATCATTACTTGACTTTAAGCAACGTTTATAAATAAACACCTAGTTGACTAAGTACATAAACATCGCACTGCATAATTAATATAAATAGAATTCTCTTGGCGACAACTTAGTTGAAATGCGTAGTTGTTAATCGATGTCTTGGCCAGACAGTGAGACGGTCAGACATCACTCGGGTACGACATAGAATCGTAGTATTAGAGTTCTTTGTTAAAGTTTGTCTGGGAATGCGCTTTGTTATGTTCTATTTAAAGGGTGCCGGAAAAAATACAGGCACTCTCATGAATCTTTCAGAATTTGTGTTAGGGTGGCGTTGTAGGTTACGCACTGTATAAGTAATTATGTACATCTCTTTATCAAAAAATTAAGCGAGAACAGAAACATCGTGAACGGTACAATCACAAAATAAACGTTCCATTCACTCGCCCCTCACAATTGAAGTGTAATAATATAGAACAGATACCCTGTGTCATTCGTTCATTGAGGCATGAACAATAACACGGAAAGAATTCGTTCTTCATATTCCGAGAGGAATTCAAAACGGCATGAACGTGTTTCTAAGACAAAGATCCGTGATCCGTACTTATTGGAGATGTAGTACCATTGTATTTTTGGGGAAACAGGATAATATTTCTTTGGTGATTCTATCGGGAGATGCCCATTCCGTTATATACGAGGTAATTATTTACCTTGTGTGGATATTACTCTTGGATCCCAATTCCAAGTCGTTGGTGTATCATAATTTTTCAAATTTTTTTTCGTGAGTCTCTGGCAGTTTTTTATGGTTATTGTTTTATTTGAGCATGTTTCAATGAACCACAACTCATTTTGTAAAAGGCTTGTTGACAAATTCTACTTATAATCCCTACCCTAAAAAACCAGGATACTCAGTTGCTGGGTATTACCTAATTGCTGGGTTGTGGAGGTCAGATAGGCAGTCGCTCCATGTAAAATATGGGTACTCAGCTGCTTCCGGTTAGACTTTAAGCCGACCCCAATATGGTTGGGAAAAGGCTAGCCAGATTGATTGAGTCTCTAAAAAAAGACAAGTAAAAAAAAAACCGTGCGTGTGGGTGGGATCACGCAGAATGAAGGGCTCCGTAGTTGGTATGAATTTATCCCAAGAATAAACTTAACTTTGTAGTTGAAAAATGTTTCTCTCAGATATCGTCACGGTCAATTCTCCAACTGCAAATGTAAGGATGAAAACGCAAAAAAAAATTATACCACAAATTAACGATTTTCCGATTTACTTGTGCTTTGAGACCTTACTTCTTGCCAAACATGATTCTGGGTCAACGGGAATTACCCAATAGATTTTAATTTATTTGCGAGTATCAAAATAATTATGTCACCTAGAATAATGGCCATATTTTTTATACTGATATTAATTTAAACTTGATAACTCCACGCGTTCCTGAGGAAAAGGGTTCTGACAGACAGGTGGACGAACGGACGGACGGGCAACGAAGTGATCCTAAAAGGGTTCCGTGATTTCCTTTTGAGGTACCTACGAAATCCTAACAACACACTTTTATGTAGGTGCAATTTATAGCATAAAAGTCCTACCGCTGTCGCTGCTGAAAAACTTGGCGACAAGGCAAAAAATCCTCAATCGACAGACTACCATACGATTGATTTGGTCTTCATGCGCAGCTAGCCTAAAATTTACAGCCAGCCTGCATTCGAGAGCTCAACCCAACGTGTGACACCCGTTACACGCTGCTGACGTCATAACACACCGCACCAGCTTTATTCTTTTATTTATCAGACGTATTCTTTATTTGAACTTTGAACGTTTCTTTTTTCTCTTTATGGATATTCCACTTTTAAAATGTTGATTAAAGTTTTAATATTCCATTACATTGGATGAATAAGGGTTGAGAGAAAAAAGATAATTATAGTCCATTTACATGTATTTATTGTCTATGTTTACTCGTGCGGTACCTACGTAATGGTTATTATTTTTAGTATTTTATTTCTCAGTTATTGATTTTCAATGAAATCCTGCTGGTCAGACTTATTATAAAGATTTCATTTCTATAAAAAGTACACGTGAGTTTGAAAGGAAATATCTCGGTCCATCTGTACTTCAATTACTTGAAGAAGATTTAAATTAAAATGTTATTTTAAAAAGAAAATATACTTATTTCAGCTTAGTTTATTCATAAACTGAAAAGCAGTTGCTAACTTAAATGAGTAGGTACTTATATTTTACATTAATTTCAAACAAGTCTTGTGAAGATATTCATTTTATTCATTCATGCATGGAAATGTTTTAGTAAAAGGTACTCGATTTCAGAATCATGTACGTCGATCAATACTATTACATTTGAATAAAAGAACTGAATCAAGTGATGGTTTTGTAACTTTTGTCTGCGATTTTGTATGATCTTTTACAATATAGGTTCTACCCCTGGAAATAACATGAGAGAGTTTGCTGAAAAAACCCTTTTATGTTATTGCCAATGTGACGAGCCTACTCTATCATTTTTATTATTTTCTATTTTCGAACAGAATCCTATTTGTGTTGAAACCAGAGACAAATTAACTGAGGCAAAAAACAGACAACGAAGTTTTTAGATTCTGCGAAACTAGCCGGTTCCAAAGACAATTAAAAATGGTAGGATTATAGTCACTATTAGGTACTCTAAAAACGATCAAACACAGATTTTGCAGTAAAGTTTACTTGGATATTTTTCAATCAAGAGCGTAACTATTATAAATTTTCGTAATTGAAAAAAAGGAGGACACGTCGCCGTTCGCGTTCACTTGAAACAGAAGCTTTGACTGATGATACGCTATGTGGGGGGAATTCATAATTCATCTCAGAGTCGTCTGTTCTCTTTGATGACGTCGACAGAACGCGTCACAAGCTCTTCCAAGCAGGAGAATAACATGTATCACCCCAGTTTGATATTTTTAATTTCAACATAAGGTATGTCAATTTCATTTGTCCACGATACAGAAGAAAACAGTGGCACTCCGGGAGTGCCGACAGAAGTGAAAACTTGAAAAAAAATCGGCACCGCGGTATTCAACGCGTTGATGTCTTTTTAATGGTCCTTTTGACCGTTAAAAAGACATCAACGCTGGTGTCGTCACAGTGTCGCGAAATCAATGGTTTAGTCCCATCTCAAAAATGCCCAACGTGCCTAAAGAAGTTTTCACTTCAAAAACCGAAAATTTATTTGCAAATCTCCACTTTCCGGGAAAATTGCGGCCAATTGTCCCCAGACCGGGGCTCCCTTATAATATCGACAGAGCTCTCGAAAAGTTTAAGAAACGCAAGAGCCTCTGAATAAATAATGGTGGGGCGCGCCGAAACTTTTACAGATATTGGCTTTGTTTCGCAGCGGACAAATATTAACGCTAGCAGCTGCGACACACGTATTTACCGTGGGACAGAGCGCCGCGCCGGAGCGCCCCTACATATCACGGTACGAAGGAAATTGTAACAATTGTGTCGCGACGCGCTGCTCACTACACACGACACAATATTTAGTTCCTACAACAACAGTCATCAATGTTAAACGCACCTGTTATTAACTCGGTCCATAATAATAAATATCTCTCGATAAAATATCGTCCAACAAAATACCTTCCCCCGTAATAATAAGACAGCAAATTAAATAAAACGAGAAACTGTGAGTTAATTCTCATATCGATTTCCTATTTTCCTCGACGCTGCGGTTACGTTTGCTTGTGTTACTCTATAATTTACTTTCTAGAAAACCTTTCGGTGTTGGCTATGGTTTCGAGCGAAGTGGACATTATTGATGTGGTAGCAACGAATGCGCTGCTACGTTGCATTCCGCAGGCGATTTAGTTCAGTCGATCCGCTGGCCGGCACTACTTTAATTTCGTTGCAGGACTCCGCAATACGTACAAGCCGATAAATTGAGCATGGATCGCGTTAAGTTGATTTCAGGATTACTGTGAAGCAGGAAAAGAGTTCTATTCACCTTGTAATTAAGTTTACAGTAACTACGGGATTTTACGATATTATAGATTTATAGCGCTATAAAACTTCGAGCATTGCAGTCTTCCGATAGCGACAAATTGAAGTTTTCAGTCAACGGAATTGCTTGTTTTGTATGCATAAAATAAATGGTACCACACTTCTTTGAAAATGCATTCGAGTACAGAATAGAACATTGCTGCCCTTTTTCTGTACCGTAACGACTATTAGATGTTAGAAATAGTGCGCTGCAAGGAATAATAAATCACTAATTTACTTTCTACTTTCCTCTAATCCAGTGTGAACGTATTTATATTTCCATCCTCCCTTTATATTTCACAGTTATACAGATTCCTTGCGGCTCTGTAAATACCAACTGTGACTAATTAAGCAAATGAAATTCACAATAAATAAATAAATAAACCTTTATTACTGTTAGTTTTTTTATTTCATTTAAATACTTATAAATTATATTTTTAAATATTGAAATAAAGAAAATATAAAAAAAAATAGTAGCCCACCGGTATCGGGAACAGGGTCAGGGCTCCAGAGAGAGGAACCTCCTGACAATGCGAGCCGTGTCCAGGAGTACCGCTTTCTGAATCTAGCCCTTGGTCCAGTTGCCCAACGCGAGCCTCCTTAGGTGTTGGTCGAGGCTCTTGGCAATTAAGCCATTGGCTGATACGACTAAAATCCTATCCTCGACATTCGATTGGTTTCCCCTCTTAACAGCTTGTCTTCCGACAAAGCTCTCCTCTAAGGCTTTCCACTTGTTTCTGTCTTTTGCTGTACGTAACCATGCTGGACTTTCTTAAAATCATCTTTCCATCGCTTTGTCTGTCTTTCTCTGCGTCTTCTGCTTTCTCTAGGGTACCATTCTGTTATTATTTTGGTCCATTTCTCTTTCTTTTATCTCAAAATAAGTCCCGTCCAGCGCCACTTCAATTTTCTGCATACTGTTTGAACTTTTTTGAACTTAGACTAAGTTCAAAAAGTTTCCTTTTACCTTTTTCTAACTGTACTTTATCTTGTCTCCTTACTCCCAATCCAAATCCACAATGGTGCACATCAATGATTATCACAGTTGAATTGTCTGTGATAGAATCAGGAGCCTAATCGAACGTTGTGTAACTACACAGGTTATTTGGCTCGAGTGACTGTTGACCGCAAGTCGTCGGCTGTGGTTCCAATCATTATTACCAACGTCTTTGGCTTACAAGGGTACAAGGGACAATATGAATGCGATGTTATTGTGTAACAATGTAAAGTGCATTCCGCGGTAATCGTGTCGTATTGCCTCTAAGCCACGGAGCCATCTTACACGCCTCGCAAGCCACTGTTCTTGTTCGGCCCAACAGAACAAGCAATTACTCCAAGCCAGTATTAATTGAGTGACTGTTTATTATCCATGGCTTAATTTAATCACCGGACTAACATCAGCCGTGTATCAACATCTATGGAGTTGGTCCTCGAGCAGGAACATTAAACTAATCCATCCCTAACATAGTATAGAGCTACAAGATAATATCTTCTTGTAATCCACAATAAGACTGCCGACATATAATTTTGTCGCAAATTGGGTTTGGATACACAATAGTTAATAGTGGTTTTATTACTGAAGTTATAGATGTATCAGGTCTTATCTAACCAAAGCTTGATTAAATTTGTCAAAGGTATACAAGTTAGTATATAGGTAAGTACCTGCTGGCAAAACTAATTCATGTTTTTGATAAAATAACTGGAGAGTCATTCGAACAGCATACAAATAAATAATTAGCATAAAAGTGTGTTTAAAACTTAAGACACGAATGGAAAAACGGCTTATTGGTGATTCGCTCGAATTTACTCGCCCATAACGGGCGAATCGACACTTTAAAAAAAGTTATTTCTTGAGGCGATTCTATTTTTCATTTTTGAAGTGAAAACTTCTTTAGCATCGTTGTGATTTGAAAGTCGCTGAAACGAAAAAGCGACAGTAATAAAACAAATTATTAAAAAAAACAAAAAACCCGACTGCAAAAACTCAACAGAAAAGAGAAAAACAAGCATTATAATCTATAGGATTTTGGTATTGCAGGCGGGGACAAACCAATAACCTGAAATTTTGGTGAAACTTTTGTTTGTCCCGCCTGCAATACCAAAATCCTATAGATTATAATGCTTGTTTTTCTCTTTTCTGTTGAGTTTTTGCAGTCGGGTTTTTTGTTTTTTTTAATAATTTGTTTTATTTCAAACTTTTTAGTTTTATTAATATATAAATAACTAGCTTTTGCCCGCAGCTTCGCCCGCGTGGATGTCGGAAAATATCCCACAGGAACGTGCTACCGGGATTCAGAGTATCCTATGCCCTAACCTATCTAGGTCATGGCCTATCCTATGCCTAGAAATCCGTTCAACCCTTACGGCATGAATAGGTAACAGGCAGATAATAAATCTATTTTAGGGTTCCGTATCTCAAAATGAAAAATTTTAACCTTTAAATGATGACTTATTTTATTTTTATTTTTTCTACTTCGTTGTCTGTCAAGACCCTTTTTTTCAGGAACGAAGAGGCATCAAGTTGAAATAGATATCAAAAACTTAGATCTACGGTCTCTTGGATCTGTAACGAAATCAAACTTCCAAGTCAACGCAATAAAAAAATACGGCCATTTATGCCGCATATTTTGACACTCGCAAATAAACCAGTCTATTTGGTAATTTCCGTTGGCCCAGCAGCATTAAGTTTGGCGAGAAGCAAGGTCAAGTAAAGAGGAAAATCCGAAAATTGGTAATTTATGAACTGCAAAGTTAAGTTTGTTCTTCAATCCGGGATCAAAAATTCAAGACCGTGTCTTGAAGTAACATTTAGTATGTAGGTATTTCATTCAAATCGGTACTCTCCACTCTATTAAAAGTTCTTTTTCTATTGAAAAGTTAAGTTTGTACTTCAATCCTGATTTGGAAATTCAGGCAGCCGATCAAGCACAGCTTTGAGACGGAAACTTTAGGGCGTAAATCGTACTCATATTTGTCCGGCTTTTTAACATAAATAAAACAGGTTTATATGATTCTAAATGCCTTTCTTAAAATACTAATGATTCATTTTACTATTATCACCACCATTAAATTGTAATATCTACTCTAGTGCCGCCATTGAACCGAAGTAAAACTCACATGTTAGAAAGGTTACCTAGTTTACGTCTTTAAATTGTGAGAACTTTGACAGAGTGGGCCGATTTTAATGAAATATAGACTAAGGGCCTATTTCACGATGTCCGAATAGCCACTACTTACCGAAAAAGGTATAGCGTGATGATAATCTTTTAAAAGGTTAAATCCGTAACTATCTGCAATATTCTAACCTTTTGGCTAGTCTTTTTACAATTTGCGGTCTATAGAAGAATACGAACATAATGCTACATGGCTCATCCCCCATAGCAAATAGCGTGATAATAATTTTTGAAAAATCTATTGTGATGTTTCCATTATTTGACTTATAGATTATTTATACCAATTTTCAAGTTAATTAAACCGCACAGTAAAATCCTCCACTGTAAAAATGACGTTTCACCCCGTAAGGGGTTGATTTTCAAAAAACCCTGATATACGTTTTTATTTATTTTCAGTTTTAATTATAAATACTGAGTTTCGAGTTAATCAGACCGCTCGTTAAAATTCTTCCATACAAACTTTGACATCCCCCAATCCTCCTTTAGAGGGTACTTTAGAAAAACTAAAAACGGCAAACTTTATAATTTACAAAGATAAGTATTCGTGCCAAGTTTCAAGTTTATTAACTCAAGGAAAAACATTTTTCATACAAACTAAATCCCCCCTTTTCACCCCCTTAAAGGTCGAATTTCCAAAAATCCGTTCTTAGCGAACGTCTACTAAGTAGGTATAAACTACCTCCCTACCAAATTTCATCTTTTACGTCAAGTGGTTTTCGATACTTCGTGATGAATGAGTAAGTGAGTGAGTGACCTTTCGCTTTTATATATTTAGATTATGTATATATATTTGGAATTGACTCATTTCTAACTTTTATTTGATACCAATAATGTATTTTTTTTAAACCTACCCCTCCTTTTTTCTATTTGCAGATGCAACATATAAATATTATATAGCCTATGTCACTCCCACTATTAAGACGAACCTAACGACACCTCATATGTTAAAATCCATCAAGCCGTTTAGGCTACAGAGCGTGCCAAAGAAATAGACATACATACATACATACATACAAACATACATACATACATACATACATACATACATACAAACATACATACATACATACATACATACTCTCGAAAAACATTACCCTCCTTCTGGGGCAGTCGGGTAAAAAGAGACAGACACATAAATTCGTAAGATTTAACGTGGGAGAAAATGAGATAGGAAGCATTAAACAGTGTTTCTTAGTGTTTGTAGTTCTCTTTGTGCTCTGCTTCGTACCCCCTCCACTCGTGTCTACCAAGGCATAGTGGGAGTTTGCTTGGGTCACAGCGTTATACGTGTGTTAATACGTGTTTGTGCGCGTACATTTTTTTTTTGATTTTTGAGTCTACCACGTGTGAATTGTACACATTTTTTTTTACCTATAACAGTATAGGTCCACTGCTGGGCAAAAGTCTCCCCCATACTTCGCCATTCGTCTTTGTCTGCTGTCTTTTCTAACCAATCAGTCAAGAAAGAGTCTAGGTCGTCGCGCCAGCGTTTCTTAGGCTCTGTGACGACGCCCGTCTTCGGGCACCCATTGCGTGACGACCCTGGCCCATCTGTCCAGATGCATCCTGTGCGTGTGGCCCGCCCAGTCCCATTTCAGCCTTGCGGTCTTATCGCCAACATCGGCGATGCTTGTCTTCGATCGATTCTCATTAAGTTAATTTATATGTAGGCGAATCGACAACTCCAGAAATCGATTCACCTGTAAATAAATTAACTTCATGCAAATCTCCTCAAGAAAAAATCATCTTTTTTTAAATTCCGATTCGCTCGTCCCGCGCGAGTAAATTCGTGCGAATGTCCAATAAGCCGGAAAACCACCTACACATCTTTTCGATTGTAATCAAGCTTTATATAAAAACAGAGTATTTTCGATTCCTTTCTAGTAAAACTGCAGTTTGCTGTAAACACGACCATTCAGCGAGATCGCTATTCATTCTCAAATAAGACTTCTTCAACCTCGCGCCTCGCTTGAACAAACTAGCCGAGCGCAATTAACTAAAAAAGCACGATCAATTTCTTCATCCATGAAATGACAAGTTCCTGTATTTATCTCAAGTGACTTGGGCAGTCCTTAAGACATTTCAAAATAAGTAAAGAACCAAATTTTAGACGAGTATGTACTTGATGACGAAGGATAACAAAGCGAGAGGGCGTGAGAGACAGCCAAAATTATCTCTGACAGTTGAAACGTTTCGTTTTCTGACAGAAAACACCTCCGAGGCGTGTGCGCCAAGATCTGCTGTAACTAAATCTACTAACAAACCTTCTAAGAACGCTTTCAGGCTAGCATTTGACCCGAGGTGGTGCAAACCTGTTTATAATCACATTAAGGGGTCACTTTGTCGTTTCGTCGGAAATGCGGTAACTTTGAAGACCTCTGAATCTCTCCTTTGAGTGTAATCTGAGGATTCACTCGCGCCATACCAATTAATTTTGCCGTAACTCAGGATTTTAAGCTTTAAAAATGGTTGTTTGTGGGTGTTATAATTAATATTTTGTGTAATTCTTTCTTCTTTCTTTTTTTAAAAACGTTGCCCCACACTAGGAATAAAACACTCGAAACACTCGGGTCTTTAACTTTAAAAACAGAAGTAGATACCTACCTACCTACTTTTATAGTTTTAAGTATTCGCCAGTTGTGGGAAGAAGAATCAAAATTGAATTCAAAATTCAAAATATTTTATTTCACGGTGCACGGTTCGGTCGTTTCCTATAGAGAAGAACCGGCAAAAAACTCCCGGTTACTCTTTTAAAAATAATTGGCTTTTACAATATTTTCAAATAACAGTGTTAATAGGTACCGGAGGACAGTGTATTTGTTTTGTACAAAGAGAACTAAGTACACAGAAGAAAGTTTTTCAAATGGAAAAATATCACATTATTTTAAAAGTTAAAACTTAGGAAATCCCAAGACGAAAGATGAGTTTCAGAATAACTTCGAAAAAAGAAAAGTCACACCATTCCAATTACTTTTTCGGAATGCAGATCAATCCTCATCCATCTCTAATATGTCCAGCACTGTCGTATTTTTTATATTTATATCTTTCAGTGGTTTGTCTACTGAATATATTTCGCTCGATAGTACAAATATTTCAGTGATCCTACTAGAGCGTGACTGTGTTAGAAAATTTATTTCAATTTGTTATTTTTCTTCTCGTTTAGAATCGTGATAATGAAAAAAACATGTTTAAAACGTTATTGTCACTTTATTTATTTAAAGCAAGGTTATCAAAATTATCGTAAGTATGCATATAATTGAACTATTTCACACCCGTTAAACACCTGCCAATAAATTGCTTTGTAGCTTTAAAATCTATATCAACATATCGTATTAACAACCACTGCGGTGTCGAATTTTAATAATTATCGTGTTCACAGTCCGGTACGGCCGTACAGGTAACATCGCTAATTGGATCCCACGTCGTTATGACTTGATAGCTTCGTATATCACCCACTATATACCGACAAATTGCACTCTTCCCGTGACGTATTGACGAGATAAAATTGTAATTCGATTCGTCATCGCGAAATATAAACAGTAATTAGTCGAAATTGTGTTGTCGAACCCTACGCGGCCAACGCTATTCGTTTAAATTGAGAAATATAGTGATCATGCATTCGATTCAATATGTCAAATGTTATGCAGTCGTGTTTTTAATCACGGCACTGCGTAGAATGTATACAACCGTACTATTGTTTCCGCTGTACTATTTTTTTTGGGTCTTTTTGGGTTTGCACGGCAAGGTTCGTTGGATTTTCATGCAGGTGCGCCTAAATGAATTATTCTATAAAAAACTTACTCTACCCAACAGTTAAGCTCTTTCTTTTATAATGAAATAATTGGAGGGGAAGAATGTGTTGATAAATTCCCTACGAGGAAGTTGAAACATAAATCTTAATCGACATTCCTTTTCTACAACTCTGATGTAACTTAAAATTAGTTTCAGTCACCAATTTCCGTCTCGAAAGTCAATTCCGTCGAATGATTTGAGTTAAAATTTACAAACTTTATACAATTTTACACAAAAGGATAAAGACAATATCCGACAAGCAGCGAGTTTTAGACTGGAGAGGAAAGCAATTTAAAGTGCAACCGTTCAGTTTACACAAGTTGATTGCAATGGGGGCAAGTCACACGCCATAGGAAGGAGTAATATGGAATGTCTTTCCGATTATCTCTGTGTTCAAAGCAAAGCAGCCAAATGGATAATCGATGGAGCCTTTCACGTATCTCTACTTTTAAATAATGAGGGGCGAGCGTTGCCTGGGAGAAAAATACGCCGAAGAATAAAAGAGATTAAAGTTATTTATCAAGGTTCAAATACTCGATATATCTACGTAGTTATACCTACCTCAGTGATGTTAATACAAGAATTATTCGTAGAATCATGAACTGTGGTAAACAGTTCCCATAATTGTGTATAAACAGAGCGTGTAATCAGGATTCTGTCCAAAACATAATAACATCGAAATTATAAGCAGTGAGAGAAACAGACAGAAATGATTAGCGAACTAATGAAACGTACAATGTTGTGATACAGCGTGTGTATCTATTACCTGGTAACACGTTTACATGGTCATATTAACTAGCAACTCTGCTTTTTCAGTCTAACATTTGATAAAACTGAATTTATAAAATGGAGCGATTTTAATAAATAATTCCTAAGATCGTGAGGTTCCATAATTGGAGTATAATTGCGGTTCTCGGTTCGGAAGCTTCTCGAGAGGCCGAGGAGATTTTCTTTCCACTCTATCGCAGGGGACTTAAAAGCTTCTTACACGAGCTGAGCCTTTGTAACCTTGATTAAAATTGAATTTAATTGCTACAATTTATTCACCAAAATAAGAACTCGTATTACAAAATTTAATATTAACAATAATTAATGCAATAATAAATAATAATAATACGTACCTTCCTGATGTCATGTATGGGGCAATGGAGGACGGTGCTTCACTATCCAGGGTGTCGACATATCCTGAGGAATAGCGAACCGATAAGGATCGAGCGAGGTATATTCCAGGGTGACAGTTTGAGTCCACTTTGGTTCTGCCTAGCCTTGAATCCTCTAAGCACACTACTGGAGGATTCAGGGCTGGGTTACCGATTGAGGAGAGGTGGTCGGGTTATATCTCACCTCCTTTACATGGACGACTTAAAACTCTTTGCCCCCAACAATTTGCAACTGCTGGAGCTACTGAAGGTAACCGAAACTTTCAGTAGTGCCATCAGGATGGAATTTGGTGTGGACAAATGTGCGGTCATGCATGTAAAACGAGGGGAGATTGTGGAATCCGTGGGAACCCACCTCTCGGATTCCATACACCTAAGATCCCTCTCCTCAATCGAAACCTACAAGTATTTGGGTATGTCGGAAGCTTTAGGTATCAACGCTGCTGACATGAAGCAATCGCTGAAGGAGCGCTTCTTTAGCCGCCTGAATAAAGTATTAAATAGTCTTTTATCAGGCGGAAACAAGGTGCGCGCCTTCAACGGTTGGGTCATACCAGTTTTGATGTACTCTTTCGGCATACTCAAATGGACTCAGACGGAACTTGACACCCTGGATAGGAGGGTCCGCACACTGCTGACCGCAAATCGGATGCATCACCCACGTTCATCGGTGATGAGACTGTATATCCCACGGAAGTGCGGAGGTCGAGGTTTCTTAAATGCTAAGACCCTGCACAACCGTGAGGTATGCAGTCTCAGGGAATACTTCCTAGAAACCGACGTGGGGATGCACCGAGATGTAGTCTCAGTGGACAAGGGCCTCACCCCGCTATCCTTGACTAACGAGAACTGGCGCAAACCTATAGTATTAGATACTAATGACCGCAGGGAGGTATGGCAGAGCAAAGAGCTTCACGGGCGCTTTTACCGGGCCTTACATGGGCCCGATGTAGACCTGTTAGCGTCCGTATCCTGGTTGCGATTCGGTGACCTCTTTGGGGAAACCGAAGGTTTTGTCTTTGCAATTATGGACGAAGTTATGATGACGAACAACTACCGGAAATATATTGTGAAGGATGGCACGGTTGACATCTGTCGGGCATGCCACCGTCCCGGAGAATCAATCCGACACATTATTTCTGGCTGTTCTCGTCTGGCTAACGGAGAATACTTGCATAGGCACAACCTTGTAGCCAGGATTATCCACCAGCAACTTGCTCTGAAATACAGTCTTGTGGAATCGGAAGTACCGTACTATAGATATGTGCCCGACCCAGTCCTCGAAAATGGCAATATCACGTTGTATTGGGATCGATCTATCATCACTGACAGGACTATTGTTGCCAATAAGCCCGACATAGTGGTGATAGATCGATTAGAGCGTCGCACAATGATTATTGATATAGCGGTCCCGCATGACGAGAACCTCGTGAAAGCTGAAAAAGATAAACAGATTAAGTATCTTGACCTGGCTCACGAGGTTGTCGACTTGTGGGATGTGGATACAGCAATCATTGTGCCGATAGTCGTGACGGCCAATGGCATAATAGCCAAGAGCCTCGACCAACACCTGAGGAGGCTCTCGTTAGGCAGCTGGATCAAGGACTTGATCCAGAAAGCGGTACTCCTGGACACGGCGCGTATTGTTAGGAGGTTCCTCTCTCAGGAGCCCTGACCACCGGTGGCTTGGACCCTGTTCCCGACACCGGTGGGCTACTATTTTTTATATTTTTAAATGTTTTTTTTAATCATTTTATAAGAATATTTAAAAATGTAAATCATATGTTTATAAATGAAATAAAGGAAATAATAATAATAACTTTACAATTTAATAATAATAATTAATTTGCAATTTTTAATGGCTTAAACTTTATAATATACAAAGTTTGGGATTATCTGCATCCGAACTAGGTGGTAAACCTGTATCTCGGATTACATTTGATCCCCATAAATAAATTCAGTACCTATGTTTAAAGTCGGAGTTGTGGAAGATTTACATCACTTATTGATAGACTGTGTTCGATATGAGTCAGATAGAAATTATGTGTTTGGGGCCTTGAGGTTGAACAACTTGATTTAGGCACATTTCATAAAATTCTGAGTCAACCAAATGGTGGCGATGCGAAGAGTCTGTTCAGGTTTATGGCCCAAACGTAATCCATAGCACTGTTTATTTTGTTATTATTTGTTTAGAGGGTATGGTCCCATCGTACCCTCTAATACGCATTGCGGTTATAAAAGTCCAAAATTAAATTAGAATTTAAAAAAAAGAAAAAAAAGTTGTAAGCATTAAAAAAGAAAAAAAAGTTGTAAGCATTATTAGATTGCCATGTAAGAGTGTATGTGGAAAATATGAGAAAAAATGTAAGTGTGGTGTGAGTGTGTGTGTGTGATGTGAACGGGATAATTTTTCAATATAAGTGGTAAAATAGTAGCTTGACTATTCAGGAATGTGTTGTATTTGGAACTCAGAATACTTAAATCTGCCTTGTAGCTGTGTATTTTATTAGTTAGTAAGATGGGTCTTGGAAAACTTCCCTTTTAAATTGTCATAGACTAGACAAACAGTCGGGTAAGGGTGAATAGCAAATAAATTGGCCCAATGAATCCTTTTTATCGTTTTAGTTCCGAGAATCGCCTATTTCAAGCTTAGTTGGGTTTAATTGTTCGTTTTGCAAATAAATAGGACGCGGGCAGGAGATAAATGGGTGGCTCGCCAATTAACCCTTAATATATTAGTAAAACAACTTCCACAAACTTCCTTATTACCTTATAGAGGGCCTCTTAGTTGAGCCTCCTTAAATAAATTACTCTGCGAAGTAACGTCACCGGTTAATGTCACGTCGCGTGTCCATAGAGACATTGTCACCCATAACCATGCCCCCATCATGTACACATTGTAAAACCCGCCGCCACCTCGGTAGGTATGCGTCAACAAAGTAGGTACCTATCCCTGTAACTATTGTATAAATCTTCTTACGAAAACTTCCCTGGCCTATGTAAAGCAATGATTTATAAGTATTTACATGGACACAATGAGCAAGGACACAACCTTCCCTTTAAACTAAGTTATCGATTTCATATAATGTAATATATGTGAGATCCTTTTCTAGTGTCCGGAGGGCGCGAACAATGCGGTGACATAAAATAAAGCATCGTCACCACTCCACGTCGCGATATTGGTAAAAAGGCCTGAATCTTTATGATAATAAGTCACGGAAGATCGCACTCGGAACCGTCATAAATAAAATAAGATGACTGACCCTCGAAAATCTTAAGCAGATTATGAATAAGTGGCCATCCAATTTCGTGGGACGGCGTTCTACTTGCAATAATGAAAACGGATCAATATATCACGACAAAGGAAGCGACACTACCAGTTTAGAGGTGTTTGGGGCTGTTTAATCTTATCTCGCTCCGATACTGGGCCTAAACATGCGACTTAGTTCTCCTCCGATCCCGCCAGCGTTCCCGCCGAGCAAACAATAGCAAGCTCTTAAACACAACCGCTTTGTTAACTCTGACGTCCCACCAATTTCTTACACTCACTGCGCACGCAATTTCCTACTTAAGTGCGTGTTTACCTACAATAAAAACCATAGATAGACAATGAGATTGTCCTGCAAATACAGAGAATTACTGTTGAAGTGTCCTGGGAAAGATTAACAGACACAAACATTTAAACCGCAATTCATGCTCTATCTCTTAATTTAACACAAACATAAAAGATATCTCCACCACAAGAGTCTGAGTAACGAGATTCCCGGGGTCTTTGTTTTATATTCAAATACAATTTCCTTAATTAGACGCGAAGTATCTCTTGAAAGAATAATGCGAGTTGCCCGAAGCAAGATAAGCTTGGGGCGATGAGGAGTCGTGCAACAAGGGGAAGCAACGTTTTAATAAATATCATGTAAGAGACTGGCTTAAGGCCCGGACTCCTCCAAATCAGAGATGTGCGGAGATGTCCAAAGCGGAGACGAGAAGAAGTATTATTCAGCTAGGGTGTATCCACCAAAGCTTTGCGGAGATACGTACTGGCTAGACTAGAGCGAAGATGTGTGCTGGTTAGAGCAGAGATGTGTGCTGGCTAGGGCAGAAATGTGTGCTGGCTAGAGCTGAACTGAGCTGCGTGCGGCTAGCGTTGGGTGTTGAGATGACCGCACAGTTTAGGGCAATCTGACACGAAAAGCAGACGTGATCAGTCATGTCATTATTACAAAAACTGTATCTTCATTTACTTGAAGAAGAAGAACTAGAGTCTGAAGAAACAGAATCACGCCACTCACATCTCTTCTCGTCTCCGCTACGCGCCGTCGCCATGTTGCGAGGCACAGCTCACATCTCCGCTTTGTACCGCCGCCCAGCTCAATCTCGGTGAGGCACAGCTCACATCTCCGCTTCAATTGTGCTATACAAATATGCTACATCTCCGCTCAGTGGTATCTACTAGAGCTGAGAGGAGAGATGTGTGAATAATGAAATTCTATTGGTTGTTTAAAACACATCTCCTCTCCTCTCGTCTCGTCTCCGCTTTGGTGGAGTCCGGGCCTTTTTTTTTTTGCTTTGGAAATTAAATAACTTCTCCTGCTCTGGGTGGAGCGAGAGGGCGTGTCAGACTCTTACTGACTAAAACCCACCCGTGTTCCTTCAGTTGCCATGTTGCCAGGGGCCACGGTATCCCTTTCGGACTTTTCCGCAACCCCGGCAGGGTGGAGTCCGGGCCTAACGGTGAAACTTCATGACCAAAGTTGTTCATAGAACGTCAATACTGTAGGACTAGGGACTATTTTGGGGTCGTGTTTCAACCTTGAATTCTGTCGCATATTAGATGTCCTAAGGAACGTTCGTGGTGACGAGTCGCGACAACTGTTTAGCAAGTTACCACAAACTCGAATATCTGAACCTGAATGTAATTGGAGCTGTAGTTCAATTAGATGTTGACAAAGGAACAACGTGCTCACTAGGGTGCTAAATTTTCATTTGATGAATCTTGTTTGTTCACGAGTCGAAGGGCAAGATGTCAAGAAATCGGTCACAAGGTCGTATGTTGATTATTAGAATAATATCTTGCCAACGCGGGTAGGCACTACAAATCTTCGCTACGGACTGAAAATAAAAGAAAAGCATGAAGTTTATTAAGCTGTAAACTGACCGTAAAGCGAAACATTTAGGTCAATAGGTGCTTAGAGCGAAATCCAAGGTACAAAATACTTTTGAAGTATATGAAGGTTGTAAATGTTTTTCCCATTTTTCCCGTAGATGTTGAATGACTAAGAAAGTACTTACGATCCGGCTATAGCATATCTAAATCGGAAATTACTCTGATCTTCTAACAAAATGGCATCCGAAATGTTTTTTTACTGTCAACATTATAATTATGTAGTGCATACCGAACAGATATTATTGATGAAAATGTTTCTATTAGGTACTCATTTTGTGGTGAATTTAACAATAATGTATACTACGAATTGCTCGATAACGTTGATGAATATATCATAACATTCCTAACACTAATATGTAAACCGACATCACACGAATAAATAAACAAAATGAAAGCGATACTGTTTTTATTTTAAAATTATACTTTTACTTGTGGTTAGATTTTCGAAAGGTCAGCGTCAGCTTGGATGCTTGTTCACAAACTAGATTCAAATATCTACTTTGTAAAATTATACAAACAAACATCCTACACTTCAATGTAATAGAATACGAAAACCTCTTGAAAATAGAGTAGGATTTAATTCTACCCTCGTGGAAAATGTTCTAGTAGACCTTTCTAAGCATCGCTGCGTGGGCAGACGCCCACTACATAGGTACTGGCTTTATATTATTTGTTTTACCTATATAATACTTGAATAAATAAAAAAAGATTGATAGGATTATTTATTTTTCTTCCATCCGCATCACCGGCTTTATATAGAGGTTTTTGTTTGTTTACCTTATTTTTCTTCCTTTCGTGTAGTTTGTGACTAACCTGGTATCAGAGTTTTAAAGCTGCCCATAGGCGTCCGACATTCATTCACATGCCATGATATTTTCCTTTACCGTTTTTGAAGTAAGTGATAATTATACTATACGCACATGAATCCGAAAAGTCAGAGGTCGAGCCTTGGGTTCGAACTCGAGACCTATGACTTGACAGTCTGACGGTCACACCACTAGGCTATCACTGGTTTTACCTTATTAATAATATCTTATGTAAATATGTACCATTTGATCAGTATCGATTTGTCCCTTTTACGTAGTAAATACTAAGCTTAGAAGAAAATTTAGGTGTCATTTGAAATAGGTTCCACCTACCTAGATTTATTCCAGTATGTCTAGGACCGTTTTCTAATGAAAATGTCCTACAATTTAAAGTTGAACAAAGCTCAAGTTTTTCTGTCACTATAACGAGTAGAGTTTTAAGATGTTAACTCTACAAAGTAATGACAGATTACTTTGTCATTTGGTTGCAGTATTTGCAGTAGAGTAATCAGAAATTTTCCCTTGA
The DNA here is from genome assembly GCA_949152395.1 of Agrochola litura. Taxonomy (NCBI): domain Eukaryota; kingdom Metazoa; phylum Arthropoda; class Insecta; order Lepidoptera; family Noctuidae; genus Agrochola; species Agrochola litura. The sequence goes on from OX424493.1 coordinate 16,748,930, forward strand.
ATAATTTCTACAGCTTATGTGTATGACAAGTTACATTATTTCTTAAGTTCAATCTGCCTAGCCTTTTCCCAACTAACGGGGTCGGCTTCCAGTCTAACCGGATGCAGCTGAATACCAGTATTTTACATGGAGCGACTGCTTATCTGACCTCCACAACCCAGTTACTGGATAATACGATACCTCTTGGTAAGACTGGTTGTCAGACTTTCGGGCTTCTGACGACCCGTAACGTCTGTCAAAGATCCACGAATGACAGCCGGGACCAACAGCTTAACGTACTTTCCGAGGCACGGAGGAGTCTCGGTATGTAGAAATGGTCACCCATCCACGGACCAACCCCGGCAAGCGTAGCTTAACCTGATGGATCGACCCGTGCGGCTGTTAGTACTTAGCCACGAACTCCTCCACATTATTTCTTAAGTAAACATGGAAAATTAAAATATTACTGAAAGCGTATTCTGCTTGGCAAAGGCGGCATTTTACTAACCTTTTATAGACTGGTCTAAGGGATTACAGATATTGCTTCAACTACCGCGCGGTCTTTCTTTCCTAGTAGTTTTGTAGTATATGCAGTTGCATACACTACAACCACAACAATCAATATGAACATAAAGCCGACGACACACCAAATAAAATTATGAACTACGGTTTTCCTTTAAGTAGATACTTATATCAATAACTCAATTCATGTATCTGTAATTTCATCTTCACTCATACCTTTCAAACTAAAATTATCAAAATAAAATATATAATGTAATTTATCTACACCTATGAAACTTTTATGAAGATTCAAATCATGGGTGTAGATAAAGTCTTGTATGCAACTGTACATAATTATGTATTAAAACACTCATAACATTACATAACATCCTCACACCTGTAATCCCCGAAGGGTTAGGCAGAGGTGTACCTATAGTACACCCACATTTCGCCAGTTATGTTTAAGTCTCATGTAATAGGGGGCGAGCCTTTTGCCATCAAACTCAAACTTAAACTCAAAGCATTTATTTCAAATAAACCAATTACAGGTACTTTTGAATTGTCAAGGGGTCGGTCAGTAAGAAAAATGAAGCTAGTTGCCCATTCCAAAGCGTAGTAGGTACCTATGGAGAAGAACGGGCAAGAAACTCCACGGACACTCTTTTAAATCAAAATATTGTTACAAAATATTGGTTACATCATTCGTGTTGAACTTATACATGTGAGAACAATGTAGAAAGACGTGCACGTTAAAATAAATTTAAATAAACCGTGGCAGCTAAGAGATGACCAGTCCCTACTGACGAAAACATCACAAAACACTCATGTGATACTATTATCACACTCGGTTTCACCTCGTGTGATATAAACATTCGTGTTTTAATGCCCCTTATTATACAACAGTTGCATAAATGACTATATCAAAATATATAGAAAGAAACAGGGTACACCTCTTTATTTATCTCGATTGCTGAGATTTATCGCAGAAGCGCACATCGGTGAATTTTCTGACATTAATCTATGTTCGTAAACGTATAGTAACTACTCAACCGGGACATCCGAGACATCCGTGATGGATGTGAAACGAATAGACTCTTGACTACTCATCGCTCTATCAAAATATCTCAAGGGAGGCCGTGCAATAGCCTAAAAACATTTCCAAACAGCCAGCCATAATATCTCGCCGAGGTCCTTAATTTTTTGTGGTCAGTAATTGCGTACATCGTTGCCTCCAGAGGGTCAATATCGAACACTTAATTGCCTTTTCCATTTCTATTTTGTGTCTTTTTTACAACCTACAATATTATTTTCACTGTTGCTCTAGCAATTTCGTGTAACAAGTAAACGAAATAACTACTGCTACTGCTTCTTTCGAACACAAATAAAACATCTTCAGTGATGTGCTAGATAAATAACTGGGTATGTGAACAGCACTTGAACATGAGGTTAAAAATTGCAAGTAGCGACTCAACAAGTAGCGACAGATGCTAGCGTTTCTAATGCAAACATCTACACGTACATATGTCTCTTTATTTTATAACCCATACACGAACCACAACTTACAGAAAACTACGGTTAACCGACCAACCGCTAATCAGCCAACGAGACTGAAATAAAGTTATATTTTCACTCCATGTAACAAAGCATCATAGTCAGCTGCCGGCAGCGTCTGTCACGGTCCGATAAACTCAACGTTTAGTTGAAACTTATAACTGTCGAGTGACGAGGCGTCAACGCATGACGACCGCCCACTTTGAGGCGAGATCAGCTCTGATACAGGAGGCCTGCCGCTCAATCGATCCGACTGCCGACCATTAAGTCATGGATTAAAGGCTGCCAACTTTGCATAGCCTCGTTAATGGGGTTTACCGAATAAATAGTACAAAGCAGAGATACATTATTGAGTAAACAATCAAGAGCTTCGAGTAATATCCGTAATAGCTGAAGCTATCCGTTGACAGTTTCATTATAATAGCATATGTATTAACGTCGCACATACGGGTATTGGACTTAAAAAGCTGGCCAAAATTATTTATTTGTATTTTAATAACTATCTAGTGTCTAAATGTAATTTCAACTGTTTAGAACATACTAAAAATTACTTAGAAGTTTTTTAGGTGAAGATATTAGGACTTGTAAATTACTTCAGCCAAACATTCTTAAGTAACTAATTTTATATGTTGTTAAAATAATACAAATAGTCAATTTATAAGAAAAATATATTGTTAAAAATCTGATTCGCTATCCTCGTCCTCATCTCCATCAACTTCATCATCATGTTCACGTGAAATCGTGGAAACTGCCTCGTCCTGTTTTAAAAACTCTAAGGCTTCAGTCGCAAAAGGTTTTCGATTCTTGCCAATTTTCATTCGACTACAACTTAAGTAGACATCAGATGTCAAGAGCAATCGATTCATCACGTCTTCATTGCAGTTTCTTCGCGAAAATTTTCGCGCAAAATTTTGCCGGTATAGGCGAAAATGTTTGTTGCGCGCCTCTGCTGCTTCCTCCGATAACTGCCCAATTGGGAGTAGAGCATGTTTAATAACTAAAGCGCCATGTGTCAAAATTTTATGAAGAGTGGGCGTCATTGGGTGCCAACTATACAAACTGACGTATAGTTCTGCTGTGGATTGCAGAAACGATGACAACTTTTCTGTGTCAATTTCAAACCCACTTGCCAGCACTTCCAAAATTATTTTAAGCCTCTTAATAAAGTTCAAGTCAATGCCTGTGATTTCGGCGGCAGTTTTAGGATCCGAAAAAAATCTTCTTGATGTGTTACCATCATTGGTATTTCCAAATCCTGCTTTTGGCACGTCAACGAGCAAGCCTACTCTATTCCGAAATGCCTCTTGAATGAGCTTTTTCTTCTCGTTGGCAATTTTTTTTTCCTCCTGGTTTAATCGCCATTTTTTTATTGGTAATTTATAGGAGAGATGCAAAACTGATTCGAAAAAACGTATTCTGGCGTGGAGAATCGACAATCCGAATCTTAATGAATCCGGATCTATTGCACTTTCATCTACTGATTTTAACGAGTTGAAGTCTTTAGAAGTTTGTTTGCATATGTAACACTTCATGGTTGACGATGTGTTGGTTGCAGCATTACACACTTTACCATCTACCATTGTGGGTACCACAGTATGCTTCACTTTCATCAAACTGTTATTGGCTTCCACTTCAGTTTTGTTCAGTTTTTGAGCCTGGTTTTCTATGTATTTTATTTCTGTTCGTGTCACATCATTGTTTTCATGGATATATTGAATCCTTATTGGACGACAGAAACGTGAAGATGAAGGAACAGGATTCTGCCACCATACCCTTTTTGTTTCATTCACATTGCTTATTAATCTCAGTGGTACCAATGAGCTAATAAAAACATGGGCATCTGAATCTGCTTTGTTTTCAAACTTTTGTTTGAATTCTTGCGCTTTGGACCCGTCACAGCCCCACTTGCAGATTAGTTCCATGTTTTGAATCTCACACTCACTTGCCGTCATTAAAACCTCTTTTAAATAGATGCAAAGGCGTTGTGCAGTGTGATCTAGGAGATTCTGAAGACTCACTTCGGCCATGGTTTCAGAGATGAAAATATCTTTAGGATAGCATTTCTTTTTCTCTTTTTGGATTAGAGAATAACATGGGTAAATATGCTCTTGTCCAGTCCTGATTATGTTGTATTGCTTACGAGTGAGGTCCGCCTCCACGTATTTAGCCAAAGCGTCAGTTAAAGACAGCTTTTCACTTTTGGTACACTTTTCTGCCGAACTGATTATTTTACGATACTTCGTAGCTCTTGTTGGAGTCACGGATGCATCTTTGATGAGTTTAGACAAATCGTTGTTGCCTGCAGCTCGTTCGCTCATTAATGCAGCATAAGTCAGCTTATCATGTGGTACTTCTGACCTTACATGTTCCGTTTTACGCCTTTTGCTCCTTTCACTACATTCCTTGAATTCCTTTGACGGCCGACCAGTTTTCGGAACTTTCCAGGCAGGTAGCGCTATTGTGTCCTTTAGCCATTGTTCATTAGATTTCCGAAAGCGGCATTCTTTGTAGCTTGCTGAGGTCCACTTAAGATTGTAGTGATGTTTAAATGATTTTAAACTATCGCGAAGTAATTGAATTTTATCTTCGGGACATTTAGTCATTTCGACAAGTTTTTTCTCGAGAAAGTTCAGTTTCTCATCGATTTTTCTGAGTCCACACTGCTTAATTATGTTAAACATATCTTCTCTTGAGATATTAATTGATGATTCAACACTACAACCTGTGAACAAACAAAATCTAGTGTTAATATCAAAACGTTCAAAAACACATAATATTTTTTTCTTTACTACCTTGTCATATATTAAGGCTTTTTAAAGAATGAGCGGAAACTTGCGGACCATTTTTTTTTTAATAATTCATGTAGAATGTTCATAGAATATGTCCACATAAGAATTTAAGCTTAACTCTGTTTAACTCATACTTAAATTAACATCGTAAACTAAAAAATAAATACAGAATTGTCAGAAAAATTACTACGTCTTTGAAACATTTTTTTTAAGTGAAAATAAATTATATTTTAGTCAGTCATGTATATAAACTAAATTACATACCTTCATCAGAAGAATCCATAGTAGTTTTTTTGTTTTGCACTAAACACAACAGTTTGGCAATGCACTGAACAGTGATGATAAAATTGTATGCGCCGAGAAAATAACGAGTAACTAGTACAACAGATAAATTCCGACTGAGATGGACAGCGCGTGGCGGGCGGTAGAAGCATATTTAGTCCGTTATCGTTTGGGTGGGAGAGTCCTATTGTCTTATGATAACAAAGGTAACGCTTATCATAAATTTTGTAATTTGGACTTTTGGCCGGTTTTTTAAGTAAAATACCCGTATGTGCGTCGCCTAAGAGGCTTATCAAAAGTCCCGAACTCTCGCATTAACAGGTATTAAACGTAAGGTTTATACTGAACTACGGACGCTAAAACTATGAAACTGTAACAATTTCTTCAATTTAGTGTCGAACTTGGCTCGACTTTGTACAGTACAATACCGAATTCCCAGTTTGGGAACATTGTTATATACGATACAACGTTAGGCTTATATGCCGAGCACGCAAGGGCCCCGTGTTTCATCTACGCAATATTATGTCCGAAGTTGAAATATTTCGTGTGATTAAATGTCGGACTCCACTCCACACCGCACTAAATGGAAAAAGTTTCAACGCTCGTTTCAACTTTAATATATTAAAGTGTTAAATGTCGACCACGAAAATTGACATTCGACTATTTCATCTACAGTCCATCGACTAAATAGGTTTTGATGGCTTATCCGTTATTTTTAAAGTACATAATGGATAGTTAAAGTAGTCACTTTGGAGCCACATATTTAAATCATTGACGTCACTCACCGAGAACAAATTCTTTACTGTTCAGAGTTACATCGTTCCAACGTTTTCCTTGAGCGGCAAAATATTGGAGCATGGAATGTTCTAAACCGCATTAGCGTGAGTCCAGTAGCTTCTGTTTCCTAATGCAGGTGGTAACGCAATCAGTGGCGCCGACACCTCACGGTGTGGGCCGGAGCCCGCCATGCATACTGATGCCCCATGTATCCGCTGAATACTACCAGCTAATTTAACTCCACAATTTCCCTAATGAGAACCCCGAATGCCGTCTATACACAGTTTGCTGGCAACCCACCCCTGTGGAAACTACAAATTTGCTAACTATCAATAAAATTAAATTCAATATTATGTTTCAATTTGAATAGCGTTTAATTTTGAAGCTAATTAATTTATGCATCGACAATGTTTTGTGGTTAAACCACGGTTGCTGAAACGTGAGCTTTAATTTACATTTTACTAAATTAACTAGATTATAAAATTAATTAAATACAAATAAAGTTGGACAGCAACGATTTTCCATGAAAAAAAGAAAATTACCTTTTTTTTATATGGATCCATTAGGGAATGTTGATAGAACGCCGTCAAATATGCTCCATAATAAAGAACAATAGGTCCTTAACAAATAATTGGAATAAAAGCAAGGGTTCCCTAACACCTGCTGCCAGCTAATTCACGTTTCCGCAAAATAATCTCGTGTTGATTTTACCCCGCAAATCCCATAGGAATAAGTATTAACGTGAACACAAATGCCATAACAACCCTTTCACATAACAAAGAGGCTAACAAGCTTGTAACTCATCTGATTATGTTGTTCGCACTTAATTCGCAATTCCTCGTCCTTAAATTATGAACATAAAGTAGTAAAATACGCGACCAATTTAATAAATATTAAATGAGCTGGCGCGCTGTTAAAATTCTTGCAGGCTTTCAAAAGTTTTTTATTGCATGCATGCGAAGCGCACACCGAGTACTTTATTATTGCGAACGTTCACAGCGTATAGTACAACGTAAAACCCACTAATATTTACAGGTGGGAACGGCTTAACGCTTTAATAATGTATCTGTAGGCGCTTGAACACGATAAAGGTAAATTGACTGCCAGCCCTCCTGATAGTAGGCGTCCATCCTCCACTGAATAGGACATTTATGCCACTTGGAACTTTTGATTCATCGTTGTCATAAATGAAATTCACTTTTCATCTATACTAATATACTAGTACTAATATATACTAATACTAATATATTAATATACTAGTACTAATATATACTAATACTAATATATTAATATACTAGTACTAATATATACTAATACTAATACATTAATATACTAGTACTAATATATACTAATACTAATATACTAATAATATTATAAAGAGGAAAAATTTGTTTGTTTGTTAGTTTGTATGTAGGGGGTAATCTCTGGAACTATCACTCGTATTTGAAAAATTATTTTTGCATTAGGTAACCCAATTCTTGGAAAGGTTATAGGCTAGGACGAAGTTGCGGCCAGAAACTAGGTAATAATACTTTTATTTAGCACTTCAATTGCAACGTTTCTAGCAAAACCGATAAGTTTATTAAAATGGCATTTACGAGTATGATTCAAAACATTGAAGTGACGCAATTGCCACATATTTACATAACAAATTAATGGAACGTATCCCACAAGGGGAGTATTATTTTATTCCAACTGAAAGCTCGTTACGTCAGTTAACTGGGAACTCCTCCGTTTTAATTATACTTGAACTTAAGCCTTATTAACAATGGAACATCGAATTTGACAGTTGAATGCGAAGTGTTGCGGCAAGACAAATGGTTGTGGCGCGGAGGGTCGATGCTTACGGATAAGGGCTTGTGTACATTATACTTCAGGTAAAATGTTACCCATTTTAATAGCTTTATAATACAACTATTATGGTACAGAAATGTTCAGAGACCCTCACAAAATATTATCATAGCTAACGATCTTTATTGATGACGTCTATCAAACCTTGCCGGAATTCTATAAAGCGCATATATCTAGATATTTGTTGCGCGTAACTAATTCCGGATGATAAGAGATGACACATGCCTGTCATGGCCTCCATGCAGCTTTGTTGTCGGGAGAACATACAAGGCTTAACTGTGACATTGGCTTAACTAGGACGGAGGTAACTAAGCGTAATGTATGTGCGCAAGGAGCAGACGATGATAAATGTACGCAGTCTATTGCGCAAACGACGTTATTATGCAATAAATGCGACACTCTCAAAATTGTATCTACTCTCCTAAACCGCGCGGTAAACACCCCTTTCCCGCAACTCTAAATGTAAATGGGTGCTTGATGATATTTCAAAACTCATTACGATAAATTTCGTTGCTTTAGACGTCTTGCGCTGTTGTTCCCCTTTAGCTATTTTCAGATCAGGACACGTTTTGTTTCACATAATTATGTTATTTTGTTGATTCACGCCTGCGACCCCTTAATAGAGTGCTTTTGAAAGTTATCTTTACTGTACGTGAATTTTTAAGCTAGCTATGCTTGTTAGGAGCCCCCGAAGATAGTAAAGCGTATATACACACGTATATAAAACTAACTACGTGCAGGTGCTCGAGATGTGTTCCACACTAAGAGTTACCCGCACATGTAGAGGTGAAGGAGGTTACCCCACTCTAATGTAAAGTACACAGACTAGAGTAGGTTATACAAATATACGCAAGGGATAAAATTTCCCAGGTTGTGTGTTTTTCTGTGTAAGGGAAAAATGAAAAGGTTACCTAATTCGTGCTTTAGGAAAAAATATTTGATCATTAGAAATGATAAATATTGACGGATCCTAATTGGAAAGCAATAATGATTCACTCGAGTTCGCACGTTATCGATGGTCCAGTATTTTTCATATTATCGTCACGTTTAACGAACCGACTGAAAAGGTTTTAGGTAAAAAGATGTTTCTCGAAACAATATTAGATCTGACCGGGTCGTGTCGTTTGTTGATGAAAACAACATAATGCAGCTCAGGTACTGGAGTGTTGGTACACAAGTGACACGTAAGCAGGTGAAACACAGCTCAGCGATCCGGTTGGCAAATAAAGGTAAATGCTGCATGCGTCCACTCCAAAAACATGGCAAATGGCGTCGGATCCATTTTGCATGAGCTGTCTCAGCACATTTCAAGAGGGTATCCGGATTTAGCAAAAATATTTAACGTTGAATTCATGAAAATTGAAAATACGTTCAGTATGTTAGGCAAATACAAATATTTGTGTAAGTATTTAATTGCTAAAATTCGCGGCCATGTTCCCAGTATCCATATCATCTAAAACAATGTTTTGTTTTGTGGTTGTTTGTTTAATCGCATGAAAATCGCTCAGTCGCTTTTGTTTATAACTTTACTCGAAGTTTGTCAAAATACACGTAGGTAGCTCTCGCTAATGTGTTCGCGGTTCACCCCGAATGTGCTGGGATCTTTATTTAATTAAATTATATTACAGATGTTAATTTCGGTGTTACTTTAAGCAAGTAAATTTAATATTTTGGAAAGCTTATATTCTTAATACAATTTTAATGAACTAAGTACATGATATCGAAGTCTTAACAACATTATAGAACATAATTTTCTTCAGCATTCTGCATAAAACGTATATGCCATGTGTGTTTGCATGTACATAACTACAGAATGTGTCATAAATAATGGTTGTCCTGACAATGTGTAAGAGATGGTCCTCATAAGGACGGCCTAGCTTCGGCATCCCTTTGACCCAGCGACTGTCTTTGTCACAAGTTTGCCACTTAACAATACACACCCTGTCCGTTAACGTCTTTAATAATTATAATGATTAAATATGGATGACACTTTTAGACCAATTTAAATATTGCGTTGATTTGACACGCCGACTGGAGCGGACGGCACCCGGAGAGGCTCCACTTAAGAGCTATCTTTATCTCATTAATAATAAATTACGGATCCGCTTACCGTCTACTTTACAAAGAGCGTTTAATAATCAAATACCTTGTCCTTTTAGCGCTAAGAGGGACTCGTGAGCTCTCTACGAACACGATATTCCGGCAATTTAGCTTAACGGATCAAAAAAGAGGCTCTAAATATTTGTTGGTGACAAACTTTGAAATGAGTTGTTAAAAGCCCTTGGCCACACATAGACCCTTCATATTACTAAGCCTTTAAACTTTTAAGCAATGACTACAACGCATTATGGTCTTAAGCGGTCATTAGCACACTTTAACGTCCACTGCTATATACGTGACCTGAAAGTAATGAGCATCTAAATGAAAGAGACATTTTGAGGTTGTTTTTACACCAACCATCACTAAGAGTGTGCTATTTGCGGAGTGGATAATTTTACCCGAGAATAACACGTCTCACCAGTAACTCATGATTAGAGGTCGGATCACTTAAAAAGATGTCGTGAATTCAAACCGTACAGGTTGCTCTGTATACAGTCTTCTTTGAATGTCGGAAGTTATCACAACAAAAGCCCAACATTGCTATAAAAAGCTCGACATTGGTAACATATAGATATTGTATACATAGGTATGTAGGACCACGTGTTCCGAACTGCGAAGTAAGGCGGGGAGCGCCAAAGACTACTGATCGCCGGATCTCTACACAAAACCCTCGTTTATTGAATTTTCATGATTCCTTTTCATGCAAGTTCGCCGATTTCGTGGAATCTCGGCTCGCTTGCCTTTACCTACGCGTACCTGCTTTATCTATTTATTTTAGGATAAATTAAATAAGAGTCAGGTCTCCGTAAGCCTTTTGAAATAAAAATAACTAAAAACAAAAAATACTTGCCCTAATTTTATTTTTAGTGACTGGGCAACTAGCGGTATTAGGATAAGTAGGGAAAGACTGTTTGAGCTGTATGGCCTTAAGCCTTACAAATATACTGAAACTTTCAATAAGTATGTTATTTCAATAATTTTAGAAATACTTGCAAGATAGCTAAAGCTCTGTATATTAGCAACAAGATTAAATCAGCAGAAAATAAAATAAAAATAGTTTGGAAAGTTATAAATAATGAAACTAATAGGAAAAAAATGCGAAACACTGAGAACACATTGGAGACTTCACGTGGTGCCATAAGCTCTAACTTAGAAGTAGCGCAACCTTTAAATTCCTCACTCGATGTCTCAATTGACTTATTAAGAGCGAACATTACAGGCTGCCCGGTTGAATTTAAATTTAAACATATAAACCCCATGATAGTTATATAAGCTTTTCGGCAATTTGATTTTCAAATTGACCGAAGATCCATGGGGATTATCTATCAAAGTTTGTACATCCATAATCGAGACTATAGCACCATACTTAGCTTTAATATTCAATTTGTGTGTGGGTGGATCAAGGAGTCTTCCCGGATTTAATGAAATACAGTAAAGTTATACCACTTTTTAAATCTGGGGACAGTAAAGACACTAACAATTATAGACCAGTATCTGTGCTGCCGGTATTCAGCAAGGTGTTCAAAAAGGTAATGCTCAATCAAATGCTTAATCATTTTAATGCCAACCAGATCTTACACGATCAGCAATATGGTTTCACCAAAAGACGTTGTAGAACTGACGCCGGTGTCTCCTTATTAAAAGACATATTTACAGCGTGGGAGGAGGCCCAAGATGCCATAGGAATCTTTTGTGACCTCTCCAAGGCATTTGACTGCGTAAGTCATGAAACCTTGCTCTTGAAACTTGAACATTACGGACTAGGTAAACTTGCGCTCAATTTAGTAAAATCTTATTTAAATGATAGACAGCAGCAGGTTCAAGTAAATGGTATCCATTCAATCGGTTTAAAAGTAAAAATGGCTTTTCCATAAAACTCGATATTGGGTCCTTTCCTCTTTTTAGTAGGAGGTCCTGGGTTCGATTCCCGGGTCGGGCAAAGTGTTATTGGGTTTTTCTATCTGAAATTTCTCAGTAGCAGCTCGGAGTCTGGATTTGTGCCCGGTTGATGGCAATAGGCTCGCCCCCTATTACATGGGACTTAAACATAACTGGCGAAATGTGGGTGTACCTGCTGCAGGGACACCTCTGCCCAACCCTTCGGGGAAACAAGGCGTGATGTTATGTTATGTGTTATGTTATGATCTACCCCATTTATTAAAAAACCAACCACAAATGGTGTTATTTGCTTCGACACTTCCTTAATTTTTTAAGATAAACAGACGTGCATCAAATCTTGACGACGTAAATAACGCCCTACTGCAGGTTCAAAATTGGTTCACTGCTAATAATTTAGTATTCAATGGGAAAAAAACTAAATGCATAAGATTTGCTGTACCGAATGGTAAAAGTAGTGATTGTGACATAGTATTGCGAGAAACTAGAATTCGTCGATAAAACTGTTTTCTTGGGGATCACGCTCGATTCAAGGCTGCAACGGGGTCCTCATTTAACATCTCTTGCAGGACGGCTAAGTTCAGCAGCATATGCTATGAGAAAAATCCATCAATTTACTGATGTAGATATCGCGAGGCTAGTCTATTTCAGTTACTTTCATAGTATCATGTCTTACGGTATTTTACTATGGAGACGGGCTGCAGATATCGAGTCTATTTTTATTCTGCAGAAGAGAGCCATCAGAGCAATATATGGCCTCCGCAGACGCGATTCTCTAAGGGAACTGTTTAAAGATATTAACATCATGACGGTACTTTCTCAATATATCTATGAAAACATCATGTACGCAAGGAAACATCTAAGTCTTCTAAGTAAAAGAGGTGATAAGACACAATTATAGGACTAGTCCTATAAATAGGGATCAATTAGTTCAACCGGGCTTCAGACTCACCCTTCATGGGATGCTGTTTAAAATGTTATAATAAAATACCTCCCCACATACTCCAACTGAACGCAACGAAATTTAAATCTTGTTTATAATGCAAACTATGCTGCCAAGCATATTCAAAGTTAGGGATTACATCGCTGATAAAAATGCTTGGCTCAGCGCTGGTCCAGCTCCACAAGGGCGCATAAACTAATTGAGCATTCGAAAGTATTGTTGCAGCTGCTGAAGATTGTAAAAACTATCTTTGCTTTGTATAAATTCAATCTCTTTGTATTGTTTAATTGCATTGTAAAAACTATATTTGCTTTGTATAAATTCAATCTCTTTGTATTGTATAATTGCATATCACATGTGTGAGCACTGTGACCATCCATCCATAAAGCTACCATTTACTGGGTACGTCTTTCATTGACTTGAATGTGCCCTGGCGGCTGAGTGTATGTCATGCTCACTCAAATGTCTCGCTGATGGTGACGTGTGTGTTGGATCATTAAGTTCCCTTCAAAATGGTTGAGCTAAATGGTGCTGATCCATGCGTCATGTTCATGAACGGGCGCCGTCAGTAGGGACTGGTCATCTCTTAGCTGCCACGGTTTATTTTAATTTATTTTTATTTTTTAATTATTTTTGTTTTTATATTTTTATTACGGACACTTTTAACGTGCACGTCTTTCTACATTGTTCTCACATGTATAATTTCAACACGAATCATGTAACCAATATTTTGTAACAATATTCTGATTTAAAAGAGTGTCCGTGGAGTTTCTTCCCCGTTCTTCTTCATAGATACCTACTACGCTTTGGAATGGGCAACTAGCTTAATTTTTCTGAATAACCGACCCCTTGACAATTCAAAAGTACCTGTAATTGGTTTATTTGAAATAAATGCTTTGAGTTTGAGTTTGAATAGTTTTAATTTATGTTACACTAATAAGGGTAAAATGTCTTATAAAAACGATTTTCATCGTCAGAATACAGGCTTAAAGATAATTCATAATAATATTCTTTATATTTAATTTTTTTTTAATGTTTTTTTAATAAAATATTTACATGTGAACAATCGGATTAAAAATGAAATAAAGGATTATAATAAAAACTAACTAAATCAGTAAAATATTCTATGATACTTTCTGCGGCAAATTCGTACGTGTTCGACATCGTTATTATACGTATCAAATGAAACTAAAACCATGAATTCCATCGTAGAATTCCACATTGTGACATAGACTAGTTTTGCAAACAGAGAATAAGTACCTTATTGCGTTAAACATATTTTTTTTTAAAGAAAATCAAAGTTGAAAATCGTTTTATTGTTACTTAAAAAACTTTAATTAGATTACAAGTAAGTATATTTTTTTCTTACTTCTTTTTTCCAAAATATAGCAAAATAAAAATTAGCAAATCACGTTCACACTATTTTCCTACAAAAGCGAGACGCGTAACAAAAAGTTCAAAAGGTTACTAAGTCATTAAGATTGATGTCCAAGATTGGTCCTCAGTAAAAAACTTTTGAACGTTCCATCTCACTAATATCCACCTATATATGAAGATAAATCTATGCCGTAGAGAAGAAAGCGTTTCTAATCTTCCAGAAAGCCTTGACATTGTTTCTAAAAACAGAAAAGAAGGGCGCTGTGTGAGGTCCAAAGATTTGGGGAGCAACCGCAGTTCGTCACTTGCAAACTAACATGAGGGCACGATTTTGGAAACGTTTCACCACACGTACCGTCATCAAAGAAAAAAAGGACGCAAACAGGGGGTTTTAGTACAAAAACTTTTTACTTTTTAACTCATTTTGTCCGTGAACTGAGTACTTAATACATTCGAGTTTGTCAGCGCTTGTCTGCAGTCCTTGAATACGTGGCGTAAACTTAACGTAAATTCGAATGATTTTTTTAATAGAAAATACAACTATCCTATATGTATTTTTTTATTTGCGACAAGCCTAATTAGTTTCACCCATAGATTTGAACAAAGTCTTAAATAATAATAATAATTACATAAGGCCTATGCCTTAGTAGGTAGGTAGCTACTGAAATATTATGTGCAAAACGAGTATTTCCAATTTCAAAACCATTCGAATTTAGATACATTTACGTCACGCTTTTGTGCTAGGCCCACTGGCTGTGTCTTGAGAAATAAGCACGCAACAAAAACGAATATCACTTGCATGTATTTTTAGCCTGCATAAATCTAACCTCTTTTGTCGACTGTACACATGTTACATAACAAGGTGTTGTTCGAAACAGTCCCTGAAGAGTTCTTTCGTTTGGGGCGCCAAATTGATTTTCCGTTTCGATACATTTAGATAAGTGTTGGTATTATTTTACATTCTGTACTTAAACTTTGAAATGGTTGTGGTCTCACTATTTCCTGTTTTGAATTCTGTTCAAATAGTAACATGTTTTCAGGAACACACTAAGTTAGGCAGAGAAGTATACGTTCAAACATATGACTGTAGTTCTTAAAGTATAACTATTTTCTTAATGTCCCTCGGCAAACTTCGTGTTTCATCAGTCGTCGGATTTCTATCAGTTACCCTTTGCACTTGGTGTAGACCGGACGCTCTCAATCGACTTAGAAGTACATAGAGTTGTTAATACTCTTTTAACTTAGTGTAATTTAATTAAAAATGGGAGGAAAGCTGCTAAAGTCACAGGCACGAAAATAGTTTTACAGCTATATAGTCACACGGAAAACAAAACAACAATAAAATACTTAGTTCTGAATTCAAATTATTATACACAATAAATCTAATAATTGATGGAAATTTGCATTCATTTGTATTCGGAAATGCGATGATTCCCGAGGGATATTAAGAAAATAATTAGGCTGTACTTGCCTTCTAAATCGTATAAGTTAGAGTTTTTACATTATGTATTTTCCTCACGTATTTTTCTTTCGCAGACAGAATAGAATTGCAAGTCACCAATACCAATTGTATCATTACAGTACAAAATATGAACAGTAGTAAAGTATCGGATATATCGTGGGTTGTTAGACCTCCTCTATAAGTGGTCCCTGTTTACTCCAGTTGACCCTTATAACTTTCACGCGATGATGGCCACCTAATAATATACTCAGTTTACTTTCTTGGACCAAATGAAGGTAAATAATTCGGACACAGTTCCATTTTCAGCAATGGGCATGTGTTGTGCTGACATCTAATTAGGATCTATTTACTTTGGTAGACAATATAAAAAGTTCTTCTTATGTAGGTCAGCGATTATCTTTGTACGTGCTCGCAAATTCCACGCTAGACATCCAGTTATTTTAAAAGCATGACGAATAAAATATTTTTTTAGGGTTCCGTACCAAAATGGTAAAAAGGAACCCTTATGGTGAGACTCAGTCTGTCTGTCCGTCTGTCTGTCCGTCTGTCACAGCTGGATCTGGATCTCAAGAACTACTAATGCTTCAACTTGAAATTTGGAATAGTTTTAGATGACGTTTGCCCAACTTGCCTTTCCTACGAAGTTTGCATAGAGAAAAATCTGAAATTATTCATGTGATAGAAGTTTATGTAAAGATTACAGGAAAAATAAAACTATAATCAGCCTATAATGTTCCCACTGCTGGGACACAGGCCTCCTCTCGGTGAGAGGGAGTGGGCCGTAATCCACCACGCGGGCCCAGTGCGAGTAGGTAGATGTCACATGTCTTCGAATTTTTAGTTCTAGGACATGCCGGTTTCCTCACGATGTTTTCCTTCACCGTTTTGAGAGCAGTGCTGATTAAATAATTTACACAAAGTAAAGCGCCTGCCTGGGTTTGAACCTACGACCTACAACTCATAAGTCGCGGCCGATACCACTGGGCCACCACTGATTCTCCACTGGGCCACCACTACTCCGAAAAATAAAACGATATCTCTAAATAGCACACTTTTTCAGAAATTATCAACAAGAATTACATTAGTTCCACTATCGGTCAAGAGATGGCGCTGAACTAAAACTGCAATATTCTACACCGCAGTGTTAAAATTCTCTGACAAATATAGGCTTCGCCAATGAAAATTTAAAATGGTACAGAACCTTCGGTGCGCGAGTCCGACTCGCTCTTGACCTGTTTTTTCATACTTGAATGCAAAAAATGTGGACACATCTAACGAGTTTCTACAGTAGCACAAACTCAAAAGATCTATAACAATAAATTCATAATATTTATCGTGATAATTTCATTCGTCCATTAATTTTGTGTAACCAATCAGCTGTCAGAATTGACTCAAAGCAATTAGGGGCGGTACTGCAAGAGTGATTTAAGTAAAACTTTGTTGTTTACGTCCCTGCCTCCCTGGTGGACGTCCCTGCCTGCCTGGTTAACTTGCTGAATGTCATTCAGTCGGTGATTAATCATAAAGCTTTGTCTGAAGATGCAAATAGCTCATAAATATTTCGTTAAGGGATGTCTGAAGGAATTTTCGTTGTATTGATAAATATATTTAAAATTACTATGAGATTCGGAGAGGTTAATTCTATTCGGAATAAATGATTTGACGTGACGACTCGCAAAATGTAATAAGTGGTAAACATTGGTGCAACTGGAGCAGGCAGTGTTTTCAAGTTACATTCACGGGCTTATTGCAAAACAAGGTTTTTTTTTTGACATGGTCGAAACCATCGAGCCAGTATTTGAAATAATATCGTAACTGTGATCGAAATACAGTTCTATGAACAAAACTGACCGGATTAAGATAACAGTATTGTATTAAAAACTTTACCATGGTCAGAATAAAGTTCTAAATACAAAAACTGGCTCGGACTAAAGTTAGATCAATCCTTAGTTGTTAGTAAAGCTGTGACAGAGTGGCGTCTAAGGACTGGAAGTCGAGATGTCACACATTGTTGCATTGTTGCTTGACATTGTTGCCATCGCGGGCAAAACCTGGATGAGTCTGATACAGGAGCGTGGGGATTGGCTCAAGAAAAGAGAGGGCTATGCCCAGCAGTAGGCGAAGTCAGCCCGACTTCGCCCACTGCTGGGCATGATGATGATGATGATGAAATTAGATCTCGTTTTGTAATAATACGGTGACCATTTGATACAGGGTGTTGATATAAAACGACGTTAACTATATAACATGTAAAAAAAACTGTCCGATCCGTGAGGGTGTTGTTAGGTATCGTACTGTAAGTCTATATAAGTGGTAATTTTCAAGAAAAAAGTTGAAAAAACATCGTCACTTTTTTTTTTTTCAATGGAAAATTTGCCCGAGTTATGTATGACATGGGGCGCGGGCGGCCGTCGTTTAGCGGGTGTCTACAAGTCATAACTTATGACCCCTGTTGAAATGTTTTAATTCTTAATGGATTTGGGGTATTTTTGGTTCTAAAAATTAGATTTTTTAATTACAATAACTTTTTTATTTTCTAATATTTATTACTTTTAGGTACCTAATGTTATTGCAGTACCTATAAGTACCTATATTGCAGTCCCTTTCGGATAAGACAAGGTTTTTTTTACATATTGTCAACAGAGCGTCGCCCTACATGGTCTTTAATGAACACCCATCTATTTTAGTGTCTCTTGAAAAATAAAGTGAACCTCAACATTGTCCAACGTCAGGCAATATAGGTAGGTAATCCGTTCTCATCACCCCTTCGACCGCTCAAAGCGTTGTTACACGTGTCTCTGGAGTTATTCCCATCTATCTTCAAGGGTGACCGCTTAAGAATGAACAGGACAAAGAGCTGGCCATTACGACGCGCCTTGAAATTGCATATTGCTCGACAAAGGACTTTGCTGTCTCATGTCTATTCAATTAGGTACTGTAGAGGTCAACAGACGACACTATCTATATCTGTCTTATCGCAGTTTTGTAAGCCTCAAAAGCAGCGTTGCCAGACGTCCCGATTTTGGCGGGACGTCCCGAGTTTTGCCCAAAATTAAATGTCCCGCGCGGGACAGGCTCATTCCCGATTTTCGAGGATAGTAAAATAAATAAGTAATTCATAAGTAATGTATAACTTATATAATATTATATTTCTCTGAAGATTTAACTGCCTTACAGGGCAAACTAATAGTTATTGGTGATTAGTATAGTAAAGTAACTATTTTCATTAAAATACATTTTCTACTGCTTTATATCATCATTGTAAACTTAATTTGAAACACAAATAAAAGGATAAGTAGTAAAAAATAATACAAATAAATAATAAAATAATTTAGGCTTTCTTATTATGTCCCGCTTTCGACGAAAGAATCCCGCTTTTTTACTCAAACCGGTTCTAAATACCGGATTGCCCGAAAAAAAATCTGCCAACGCTGCTCAAAAGCTATATTATCTCTGAAATACTCAAAGTTAAAGAAGTCTATTGCCTACCATACCATAAACCTCAAAACTCAGTTTTAATTAAGAAGATTAATGAAATTCGATACCCCGAACATCGATTGACACGATATTGTCTATGAGCCACTCAAATTGAATAGAGCCTCGAATACTGAGTGACGTTTCCGTGGGCGAGTGTTCGCTGTGCACACGATATGTATGGCTTTCGGAAATCTTTCAGTGCTAAATAAAGCCCATCAGTTGTCCAGCAGAAAGGGTATTCGATGAAATCTTTGGAAGAAGTTGAAAGGCAAACGTTGCAAAAAGCTTTTTTGAGCGACGCTCGCTCGGGTTGTGACGTCCGGTGCGCTCACGGAGGATGGTTCAATAATTCAGCAGGATGACCGGCATGTCGCATGTACACACAGCTCGCATCAAGCTATACATTTCCAGTTTATACTGATCTAGCATTGTATAGGACTGCCATACAATGTGAGGTCAGCTTATACTGGAAATGTATAGCTTGATTTGTAGCCGTGTGTACCACACGGGAACTGCCCGCGACATTGACAGGGCTGTCAGCCAACTTGGCCAGAATAACAGATAAATAATATAGAAGGGTTGTCAAATGTCGGCGTGTTTCACCTTAAAACTCCATGGGTGTGTAGGTCGCAGGTAAAGGTCAACATGTTTTAAAAAGTTAACCTTTTCATTCATTAATACATATTTTTAATGTGTCTTAAAGCAAAAAAAATACTAATTGTAACAACTTGAGTATTAACATTCTCATTTTCCGAATAGCATAGAAAATGGCAGCGCGGTTGCATCGCCAAGGCCCACAACCCCGCGAGCTATTTCTAATGTCTCGTTCTGGCATCACTTACCAAACATTATATTAAACGGTTCTATTAAAACTTATTGCTCAGACCTGTAACAGCAGATTATTGTCGTAATATTTACTAAATATCTTTCTAAACGAAGTTATGTAGACATTTTTCGGTGATTTTTGATGATATAACTAGAAAAGTTTTGAAAATACTTAATAAAAAACAACTGCTGTTCCATACATTTTGACCACGTAGGTATTGCACTTTTCTATGAATCACCAGATTTTTTTTTAATAACCGACAAAAATTTCGACGCCGGGGGGTTCAGAATCATGTACTGAATCCATGGCTTCAATTTTCGCGTCGATGTCCCTGACACCCTGTATATATACTTATATAAATATATACTTATACTATATATACTTAATAAAACCGATATACCTTACAAAACCACCACACTTATCGAACACCGATCTGCAAATTCTTACATTCTTACCAACTATATGTTATTTTATTATAAATTCCCATATAAAGTAGGTAATATTTTCCATCCACACTCTGATTGCAAAATCCATTCGCTTGCCGTAGCTTATCATCGAATTTATGTTTTTACACTTCAATAAAAACGCTCTAAAACCCTATCGAGTGAAATATGAAATTCTCCTACTTAAGTGTACATATGTTTAAAAAGTAACGTATGAGAAATATGTTGCGGTTCGTGCTACTTTTCAGTCTAATATTATGTCCGTTGGTGATATGTAAACGAAGGCAGCGTAAAGACAAAGATTCATCCGAAGGCGTCAGTGACTTAGGCGGGAAGTTGGTTTCTGACTTGAGGGATGACGCTAACATAGACCTCTCGGCTGACGAGGAGTATGAGGATCTTCGAGCCGAGCTCCTCGCCTACCATACAGCACTTGCTTCTCTCACTTCCAGTCGTAGTGAGTATATTAGAGCATTATACTGATACTATAAGTACTTTTACAGTTTTAAAGTTATATTATGAGTGCTCTATTGCTGAACGCGTGTATTATTAATACTTTGAGAGGCCTTACTTATTAGATTGTAATCAATTCAAATAAATAAATAGGTAAGGAAGTTAATATTGCGGAGGATATTTATGTACCAAACAATAATTAAAAAGTCGATAGATTCACTGAGCTTCTAATAACCCGAGGCGATATACTACTACCTTGGATTATAAGCTCTTAAACTTTAGTGTTGATTGTTATAAATTTGCTGCTATTTTATTTATTATGCATGTGATCTTAGAATTGATAATTTCATGAAATGAACATCGACCGCTGGTCACATATGATGTGGTCTGGCCAGATAATTGAATACTCAACGATATTAACAGTTAAACACACGACTACTTCATAATGTGACCAAACATTAGTGATCATATCGTAGAATAGCTGGATTATCCACCGGTAGAGGCGTTGATGTCTATTTGTTTTTAATGCATATGGCGGCGGCATATAACAAATCAAACAAAGTAGGGTGACCACACAAAAAAGTCGATGGACTTTTAGCAACCAACTTGGAAGTAGCGCTCACCGGCGAAAAATGCAAAATAGCTCTTAAAATTTGAAATTAAAAATTAAAATTTTACAGTTAGGTTAGGTTAGAATATAACTGTGACTAACAGCGCGCGAGCGTAGCGAGCGCTGTCGTGGCAGCGGTCGACGAGCGCTACTTCCAAGTTGGTTGCAGTTACTTGGCTATTTTTACTACACCTTAAACCATGGATACCCTACATTAATGATATGGCCAAACGTTGACGTTCAAACGATATGGTCAATTGTAGCTGGCCATTTCATGAAATGGTCAATTCTAAGATCTAGCCACGACATATCAACTAACAAGCCTTACATCAGTATCAGTTCGATACTTTGGAAGTAAACTCGAATGAATGTGAAGGTAATGCGAAATCTATATATGATTATCTACGAAAAATACTCCGATACGAACTTCAAGCACGCTCATTAAAAAAAATATTTCAAGACTTTTACCTAATGAACGTTTTCCTCAGGATCGTTGAAAACGACGCCGTGTTGGAAACTCGGTGGTATTTGCATCGACCGCAAGTTGTGCGAGGGACACCGCTCCTTGACCGAAGTCGCCGGCTGCAGAGACAAGCTAGAAGTCTGCTGCTTCAACTACAATAACTTCCAAGTCAGAGATATGGCGGACAAAGGTATACCTCCGCCGATGCCGTGGTCTCAATCTCAAGATTTTGGTGGTAAAGGTGTTTTAGACCCACCCAGCTCCAAAGAAAATCTGAAAATGAAACCGAAGATGATAAACATGGATGAAGACAAAGACATTTACGGAGACACACATAATGAGAAAGAACAGCGTGACAAATCACAGGCGAATCCACCTTTGTTGGTAATATTACGAAACAAGAAGAAAACATAATTGTTAAGTTACTAGTAAACTGCTTATGGAATCCCTATTGAATATGTCTAATTTATTTGATTCAACGTCTACATCAAAACAATGTAGTAAAATACTTCAACCACAACATTAGGTGCCTTATCGGTAGTCGTTCCTTTTGTTAATTAAAAAGTCAATCGTATATGATTCCATTTTCATTTGTTTCTTTAAAAACTTTTCCATATGCATGTAAATAAAAAAACATGTTTCTATTGGTTGGTGGCGTTATAGTGTTAGTTGTTTCAAATGTGCTGTGTCAAGGAGGAAGAAACGGAGATGGAAACGTCAATAGAAGGTATTTCTCTGGTCAACAGATACCAGACACCTTCGTGGACGTATTCAAAGCCGGCATGAGCAAAAGACCTATTCTTGGTTAGTTTACAAACTATGATCATAATTCTACCATCAGGAATTGCCAATACCAGTAATTGCGTAACACACTTTCAATCACAATTCAAGGGTTTTGGAGAAAATTCCTAAGCCATTGCTTAATAGGTAGGAAAATTCGTCTGCTCAGCAACGTAAATAATGTAATGAAATCGACACGTGTTTCATCTCTCAACGAGGCATCCTCAGGATGACGATTGATTTGTCGCGAACCCGAACACAGCGTGTTGCCACACCGAGCGCTGAACGCAGAGTGATTGTTATATTTAATAATACAGTTTCTAAATTGAAATTTATACGTAATATGAATTTCCGCAGTTATTTCATCAGCTATACCTTCTTACGTCATACAGGCACTGGTAGGTCCACCTGCTGGGCGCGTGGCGGCATCTGTGTGAATATCAATAGCTGCAGGTCACTCAACATGGACGTTGGAGTAGCTGGCTGCTCATGGGGCTACATGGTCTGCTGCAAGATACACGTGCTAGGCTCTCCCACTGTGGGCACCGCAAGGAGAGACACCATACCACTCGTAAACAACCTAGATGAACTAGGAACCCCCTTGGAAATCATCGCGCTAAGGAATTCGATGCTGCAGGCCAGTTGGAAATCTCATAAATCTGAGAGCGACGATAATGTTAATATACACTTAGGTGACTTATTGAATTGAATAAATACAGGGTTTTTCAATAGAGACCGGGTATATTTGAATTGAAATAAAAACACATTGATTGTTTACAATTAGACAATATCTACTTTTTTTGAAGGCTTAGGTACTTTTTGGCAGTATTTATGTATGGAATACCATATCATTTAGATGACCACCTAGGCTTCGTCCAATTTTCCATCACTTTTTGACATAATGACACCTCGATTTCATTTATGACGCGTGTGATGTTACTCTTTAGGTCTTCGACAGTTCAATTCAATTCAATTCATTTATTTTTTGCCAACATGGGTAGGGTATAGATGTTATACATGTTTTGATAATGTTCTCCATGCTCTACCATCGCTTGGGCATGCAAAATTTCATATTATGACAAATAGATTTAATAATCTAATTTACTAAGTAGGTATCTAACCTTTTAATTTCTTTTCGAGCTATTTCCAAACCTAAACATTTATAACTTTTCATTCATTCGCTATTAAAATTTGATTTAAAACATGTTTTTAACCCAACCCCTTATTTTTCTCGTAAAATCTGCCGTATTGGGAAAAGTTATAAGTAAACTGAAATCTGTTCTTGGCTGGTTCGCATACACCAGAGATTTCACATAACCTCACAAAATAATAAAGGGGCGTTAAATCACATTTTCACTATGTGACGGATAATGGCCTCCTTAGGACGATTATTTTGACCATAAGTTTCTCGTAACGAACGAAACGTTTGACGGATTGAACCGCCGTTTTGATAATACACTTAAATCATTTTAACGCGGTGTTCAACTGTATAACGACTCAACTTGATAACTTCCAAACATTTAATGACGCATCTGTCAGAAATTCGCGCCAATAGAAAATCTAATATGGTCGCCATCAACTGTCAAAGATACCTTGTCCCTATATAAAATTAAACAAAGTGTTTTTGGAAAGACGAGCGTCACTCACTGTGATGACCACGTTGTGATATAACCAACCAACTGTGATTCAACCAACACCTATCTACTTACAAATATCCCCCGGATCAATGGGGCTGGTGTATATAAGTATATTAGTAAATGACATAGCTTATGCTTATTTCCCATCCGTAATCATCAGAAATCTAAAATTCAAGTTAATCAATCAAGAAACTACTCCTGACGTGACTACTGAACCTCAAAACATAATTTGAGCAATATACCACAGAGAAGCTTAAGTGTTACCAATTCATTAACCATGAAGTGCCTGTATTAAGCCCACCATTGTATAATAAAGTGCCTCATTCATGCTCCACCACCGTGCTTGCTAGCAATTAGAATATATATTGCATAACATCTTGAAGTCTGTTACAGAATTTAGTCGTGTATTAATGTGAAAGTAGTTGCTTTCAATGCTCCCTCCGAGGTTCAACAGGGTAAAGAAAAAGTACTAAGTAACTCTAATTAGTATTAGTACAATCACGTCTACACGACGCGACCTTTGCATCGTGTAGATGTGATTAACAACGAAATGAACGTCGCGTAATCGCAGCATATGTGTTTGACGAATGCTTACCTAAAAGGCGCAAAGTACCTATCAATTATTATAACATCAACGTCAGTACTGAACACCTACAATAAAGTCAGAAAAGGTGTTTGATATTTACAGAATTTGTAAACGTATTGACAAAAACGCGAATTTAATAAAACTTCGTTCAAATAGCCACGCTTGAGTTCCCTTCGGAATACCACCGTTCCAATTAGCAACAACACTCTATAAACACCGCAATAAAAAACAACAAACGCAAATAAAGCTTCCAATCTCACCCGGACCGTTTACCCAAATCTACAAAAGGTGCAAAAATCCTCAATTGTACATACATAATAGGTTAACATTAGGAGCAAAATAAGCAAAGCCGCGAGCTCTCGACGTAATAAGGAACCTTGGTTCTAAGATGGGCCGTTAGTTTGAATGCGTTCCAAATTAGTTTACCTCGACCGGGTGCCTTCAACATTCGTAATGAACACAACTAAGTTTATGTATTCGTACGTAAGGCCGGCCACAAATTACACTTTGACGTGAAATTGTATGTACTTAGAGTCAGATCATAACACTTAAGTAAGCAGTAAGTTATACGTAAACCATCAGTGTTCTTAACGTGCCTCGACGTAACTTGGACCAAGGCCGCGGTAATGAAACAGGTTCTGCCGTAATACCCACATAGTAGGTACCCTTTATAAGAACATCTTGGATTTGAACTAATTGCTTACCTTTAAGCTTAATTATCCATAAGACTATACGCGACAATTAGAAGGGAACATTATTATAATTTATCATTTTATAACTAAACCGGCATTCGGTAAGTTTTTGTTTATTTTAATGTAACATTCTCTCACCAAAAGGGTAAAGTCACCCAAAGGGCAATGGAGAGGGCTATGCTTGGAGTTTCCCTACGTGATCGAATCAGAAATGAAGAGATCCGCAGGAGAACCAAGGTAACCGACATAGCCCGAAGAATTGCCAAACTTAAGTGGCAATGGGCAGGGCACATTGCTCGCAGAACGGATGGCCAATGGGGCCGAAAGGTTCTGGAGTGGCGACCACGTACCAGAAGACGTAGCATTGGAAGGCCTCCCACAAGATGGACCGATGACCTTGTGAAGGCCGCAGGAATCCGCTGGATGCGGAAAGCACAGAATCGGTCGAAGTGGAGGTGCTTGGGGGAAGCCTATGTCCAGCAGTGAACGTCTTTCGGCTGAAATGATGATGATGAACATGCTCTCACTCTCCATGGTCTGTGTGAAAGATGATGGGGGTAACTAAATGATGGCTAAAGGCTCCCGAAGACAGGCGCGATGAGAGTCTGGTGGAACAAATTTTATGAAAACTCAACGGAAATTGTTCTACCGGTTTCACGACGCGTCGTTGCGTCTCATCTGCTCGCGGGAGCCTTAATCTCTATTAAGGCTCCCGCGGACAGGCGCGATGCGACGTATACTTCTCTAAGAAATGATCTAATGGATGAAATAGACATGTTACGTCGACCTCAAATAAATTAGGCTATGAGCAGGAAAATTATGTTTTTCTCCATGGGTAATCTGAAACAAAGGTTTAACAAATTCAATTAGGTACATATCTAACAAAAAATCGTTTCGGTTTTCTTCAAGTAATCAAAAATTAACGTAACGGTCTCCATGAGCTCGAATTGAATTAAGTTTTTTACGAGCGAGAATATGAATAAGGCTCTCTCGGCTGAAGGAGTAAAATTTTCATCTGCGGAAACTCCGTTGTTTTCTATATTTTATGTAGTACTTAATGTACCTAACTGAAGAAGTAATTTTACGGGAAGGTTACATGTATTTTATTACTTACGAGTGTATTAAGAGTTTGTGGCCTAACTTGTATGCCGTTACCGTCTAGTCTGCCTCTCCGAGGTCAACTAACGATCAAGTCATAAAAAACCGGCCAAGTGCATGTCAAACCACGTGAAATGAAGGGTTCCGTAGTTGGGATGAATTTATCCCAAGAACAAACTTAATATTCTAGTTGAAAAACATGAAGAGCATGTTTTTGCAACTGCAAATGTAAATTGGTCGATTATTACTCGTTAACTTGTAGAGCCTACTTGGCTGTGATAGTTTTCCTTTATTTTTTTTTATATATAGTACTGCCGCGAATTTGTTCACATATCCAATACCAACCATTTAGCTGGCAGGGGGGGGGGATTTCACTTTGAATCTTAATATTTCGCAAACGGATCCCTAAATCCAAAAATGGTTTTCGCACACTCACAATATTTTTGAACGACCTTTCCAACTACTATGGTAGTTGGAAAGTACGACTGGTACGTTGGTAGTACGACTAGAAAAGAGGTAATCTTAAAAAAAAACTTGATTTTGATTTACCACTTTGTTAGCGTGATTAATATGTATACCCATGCCAAATTACAGCTTTCCAGTACTAAGAGTCTCTGAGCTAAGTCGCGGACAAATAAACAGACGGACATAGCGAAACTATAAAGGTTCCTTGTTGACTACGGAACCCTAAAAATGCTCACAGGCACTTAGGGTATTCACGAGCACGAATTATCCATTTTTAATCAAGGAACTATTCAAAATATTTCCCTCCCTGCCATTTTATTCCGGAATATTAAACTTCGTCGATTTATTGAATTCTTCATAACCACTTTTTGTTCGATATCGAATAAAAGAACCTCAGTAATGTTCGAAATAAATTGAGGGTCAGGATGTTAATTAGCGAAGCATTTAGCTGAATACGAGTAGCTTCAGAAGAAGCTTTCGGTCCGTGCGTGATCGTGAAGCTGAAGCTACGATCACGTGCGAAATTTATAGCTTTAAAAAATCGTTCCATTTCCAAACTGCTCGCCATACCTCGGGATAAGTACTTCTCTTGAATGTTTTAATATCCTTGATAGAATGAATTTAAACAATCCAGCTAAAATTCTAAATGAAAATTCTATGAAAGAGTTATTAACAGATTTCATTTCTGTCTGTGATTCCAGTAGTTGCCATCATTAATTAACGGTAATGAGAATCGTTAAATACCTTGATTCAAGGTGATTTTGGTTTATTTGTACCTACTTAAATCATTTGAAGATTATTTTTGAGCTACCTATGATATTTATTGAAATGATAAGTTGATAACACTGTCAATCTAATCATCTTGCGGTAATCAGACACCCATCAATTGTATTATAAAGACATCGTTATTATTACTGGTCAATATTTTTAACAAAGGAAAAAACTACTCTGCTCTAAAATCATTGTGTGATACGTCCGACCGTAAAATATTAACGGTCGTAATAAACGGCCGTAAAATAAATGTCCGCACGTGAATTTGGACCTCGGCCATAGAAGCGGCACAGCGAACAATCCTCGGGGATATTACCATAACCATCGCGATTGGTAAGCGGATTCGCGATCACAGCATCGTGTTGTTTGTACACGGGTAACACGGGTAATGTCCTATTAACTTTCATTTGACAGAATGTGTAAAAGGTTTACTTTGCCCTAACAAGGCTTGCATGTGAGCTAGAAATCCCCGACCGTGTGCTTGTTTACCAATCTATGGCATGAAAAAAAAACATAAAAAAACATCTAGTCCACACAGGCAACAATATAATTTTGTGTAAAAATGCGTAAATATTTGTGAATATAGTTTTATTAATCTGTTTCTTTTACACTTTGACTACGCTAACTAACTATACAAATAAATACAAAAACTAATGGACACTTAGGCGTCGAAGTCCCTGCACCTTCTCGTCCGCATCGATTTCATCAGGAAACATAATGTTTCTAAATAAACATTATTTAAAAAAGAACTTGACACCGTTTTACAAAACCAAACGTGCATACATAAAAGGGATCATGGATAACATTTAGGGGGCCATTCTCACATGATAGCCTGCATACGGGGACGAGCCGCCAAAGTAATTGAAATATGCCACGACTTTGGGGGCTTTGTTATCTTCCTGAAATATTTCAAGAGATTTTTTACTTCCAACATTCCCCAGCATTTGTAATGGAGCTTATTCTTAATATAAAATCGCCTTAGGGCTATTAACATTTCAATGGTTGGGTCATGAAAGAAAATTGTGGAGTATATCAGCTTATTCCACCCAATTCATGAGGCAATAGAATGTAAAGGGTTATATTTGTTGTATTAAAGGCCCTGAAAGCTATAGGTCGTATAAAAGTGGACCTTGTTACGAGCTATCGGGCAATACGGCGTAATGAGCGCGGTAATAAAGCCGGTATTGTTTCAACTCACCGCGGCATTATGCATACTCTTGTTTATCGAAGACTTAATTGCTACAAAAACAAAACTATCGCTATCAATTAAACTGAAAGAGTTGTATTAATGAAAACAACGTGTAGGTATTTTCTTATTAATAAGTTTGAAAATACATACATGCAGAAAAATAAATCATTGAAATTAAAACAAGATTCATAGTTTAATCATTTTAATCATTTTTAGGGTTCCGTAGTAAACAAGGAACCCCCTTATAGTTTCGTCGTGTCCGTCTGTCTGTCTGTCTGTCTGTCCGTCTGTCCGTCTGTCTGTCTGTCTGTCTGTCTTTCTGTCCGCGGTCTAGCTCCGAGACCCTTAATACTAGAAAGCTGTAATTTGACATAGGTATACATATTAATTACGTCGATAAAGTGGTAAAATAAAATTATGAAAAACATTAATTTTTTTTTAGAGTACTTCCCCTACACGTAAAGTGGTGATGTTTTTTTTATACCATTGTGAGGGGTATCATTGGAAAGGTTCTTTAAAAACATTGTGAGTTTGTGAAAACCATTTTTAGATTCAGGGATCCGTTTGCGAAATATTAAAGTGCAAATTTTTGTTAGAGTCAAGTGTCCCCCCCTGCCAGCTAAATGGTTGGTTTTGGGTGTGTGAAAAAAATCACAGCAGTAGTTTATATAATGAAATTAAAATAAAAACTATCACTGCTAAGTAGGCTCTACGAGTTAACGTTTAATAATTGACCAACTTAACTTTGCAGTTGCAAAAACATGTTTTCCCATACATTCCGTATGGGAGAACATGTTTATCAACTACAAAGTTAAGTTTGTTTTTGGGATAAATTAATCCCGGAACCCTTCATTGTGCGTGGTCCGACACGCACTTGTTAAATTAGGTTATTAATATTGGACAGGCAAATGGCTGAAAATCCTTATTAATCTTGCAACAGGTGTATTATATTCAAATTTGCGGGGAAAAACAGCAGGTAAACGTATATTATAACGAATATTAGATGCTTGTAATACAGGCGCCCGAAATCAAATTACAGCGTCAGTAATTTATTCGGAATACCACAGTCAATAAGGTTGAGCCAAAATTACACAGAAACATCCAGGGTTGTGTAATAAATTGTTCGATAGGCAGGTTAATTAGACAATTCCTCCAAATGGCACCACGTAAATCGGAATAGCCCAACGTAAACGCTTCGAAGAAAACACTTTTCTGAAAAACAAATGAATTCTTAACAGGCTTGAAGCTATGGTGATCGTAAAGCACGGTAATGCGGTGAATGGCAATTAAAAATGTAACCTTCCGCCAACAATACCGTGTATTTTAGTTTCTCAGAAGTTATTTTTTGTACAGAGGCAATTTTCGTTACAAATTACGCAAACTTGGAATGGCGTTCTGTTCTCGCCAAACGAAATTACAGTGAGCGGAGCATTGGTTTTTTAGCTTTACGATGGAAGTTTTGAACGGAAGCTTATACAAGGAATGGGTGCGCCAGGCCCTCGGAATTCCGTCCGCTCGTCGCTTCGTATGCAAATGTGTTCAACACTACAATACATTTTGCTATTTGCATTCTAGCTAATTGCTTTTCCTTTCGACGCCGCCCGAACAAACGACCGTTTATTTCTTTGTGCACCAGACACCTTATCGACATTGTTGCTAACTAACTGCTCTACAGTTAACTGACACACTGATTTACTTCGATACAAACAAATTATTACAGACAGTTCGTAAGGAAATAATATTGGGGCTGTCATCAAGATCAACATACATATATCATATTATTGTTTTATATTCCGTATGAGTCTTTACAATTTGCACATATCGAAATGGGGAATCTATGCTTAATTTTATCGACGGTATTTTTTTTGGTCTGTTTACGATTATTGTAAAAATGGATGGATTTTTTTTACAGATTTTTACTAAAAAAACATCCACAATTTTTCTTTTTATGAGGACGCCTAATTACTTCCAATCATTATGGAGTTTGTTAAAGTTACACAGTTTTGTTACAATTTATTTTTAAATTCCTTAAAGAAATATAGAAAAATATTTAGATTTTATAAAATATTTTTTCCGTCGATTATCCCTCATTTTGAAATGTGCACATTTTAAAGACTCACACTGTATTATTTATTCTAGTGGTCGCAAGCACAACCAACCGTAAGCTGAGCATGAGGACCTGGGTTCGCTTCCCAGGTCGGGCAGTGTTATTGGGTTTTTCTATATGGAATTGCTCAGTAGCAGCCCGGAGTCTGGATATGTGCCTGCAGTTAATGGCAATAGGCTAGCCCCCTATTTAATAGGACTTAAACTAACTGGCGAAATGTGGGTGTACAAAAGGCCAACTGCCCAACCCTTCGGGGAAACAAGGCGTGATGTTAAGTTATGTTACATTCGAACCTGAATAAGCGAGAGTGCAAAGGATCGCAATCTCCTTATCATTTAAAGAGGTTTCTCACTTATTGGAGTTTCTAGCTTTTAGAGGTAGGTACAGTAGCGGCCGTTCTCACTTATAGAGGTTGAGGCTGGTGGGAAAGGTTGAGAGGAACAAAAGATTTTTTTTCCATGAAATTTCAGAATGAGTCATAAATATCAGATGTTAAATTACGCTCGACTGTCGCTTATAGAGGTACAGGCAAATAGCATTCTTAGTTATAGAGGACCACGAGTGAAAAACGACTTTCTGTTATAAAGGTTTCTGTTTCTCACTTATAGAGGATTTATACCTAGCAATTACTATCATTTGTAGAGTTTTCTCGCTTACCCAGATCTCACTTACTCAGGTTTGACTGTATATACCTAATTATTATTTAAGTGATATTAAAATAATAAAATGTTAAATTTTAGATACAGATTTATACAGTGAATAAACCTAAATCAACAAACCGTTAGAATGATATATCTTAGTTCATGTAAGTTTACCAAAAAGTAATTACAGAATACTTGTTTCACAGATTGTCTCTAATTACATTCTGAAGTGACAATACACCTCGCTACGACATGTACACTAAATATTTAACGATGTTAAGTTCTCAAGTTAAATGGATACAATCAAAGTTGTGACATAGCCCGAGACGTTCTGTGATGGGTCTTTTCAAACACCATTTGTTATTTATGTCGCAGAGGAGTGTTTTCGAAGAGGGGTAGTAACTCGGCCAGGGGCCACTGCGGACCGAGTACCACTCATTATTACCATCCCCCGACTAAGACATAAATAAAAAAACAACCAGGACTTGAATTGTCCCTATCTCACACACTAAGAAATAATTCAGCATCCAACTGTCAAAATAAAAACGCGAAAATCCTTAAATAATCACAATCCCAAAGTGAAATGAAGGAAAGTCATAGAATAAACCGTTATAGGTGCTGCGATCTGCTCGTTAGCCTCATTACGTCGACTCGTTTAACGCTCATTTCCATTCACGATTTACCTTATAAAAGAATAAATTCCCTTTTTTTTATTATATTTGCGTTACTCAGTCTCTCTTTGTGGTCGAAAAAAATCAGAAAGCTGCCATCCAATATTCTGAAACCGCTTTTATTCAATCCGAATTTTCCTGTTATGAAAAGATTTACAATCGACAATTTGGATTTGAACACGAACTCAATAAAGGCTCGTATCTCGTCCTTGGGTGTATGGATGTCAAACGCTGTAAAACTAAGTTAGTTCCCGCGTCAAAGAAACCAGGTTTGCTTGCACATATAGGTATGGTAAATTTAATTATGCCGCTGTTGCTGGGCCGGCCGCCGCGCCCCTGGTACAACCGCAATTTTGCGGCGCGCGCCTTACGCAGCTAAAGAGCTCGCAACAACATCAGTTAATGTTCCAAACCCCCGACGGACGTAATCGGATCGTAAATTGAACGTTTTTACGACGCCATCGTTCATAAACCTCTCGCGCAACGTGTCACGAACGGTTTAAACAAGTAAATGATAACATACTGTGTTATTGATGCATTATGGTCTTCACAAAGATCAAGTGCCTGGATGAATAAGTTTCTTGCCACTATGTAGTGTCGTATCATGTCTTTGAGTCAATTTTATAAATTTGCTAAGCTGCTGTTTCTGCTAGATGGGCTGCTATATTAAGGAAACTGCGCTTAAATCTTCTGAAATAAGTCTTCGCTTGAATCGTTAAAGCTCGATAAGATTTCAGAATCGGTGGATAAACTATTGGGAATATTCCCCTCGGTGGAGTTACAGATAAATCTGGTTAGTTAACGAGCATGACATCGGTTGTATTAGATTGATTTTACTGGCGGATTCCCACGAAGCGTGTATTTAGGTGAAGATAAGATAGGTTGGAGATAGAATTAGCTAGAATTACATATTTACAGTCAAACCTGAGTAAGTGAGAACTGGGCAAGCGAGCAAAGTCTAGTAATTGTCAACTCCCGCCACTTTAACCCTCTAAAACCTCTATAAGTGCGAAACAGAAACCTCTTTAAGAGAAAGTCGTCTTTCGCTCGTGAACCTCTATAACTGAGACTGCAACTTGCCTGTATCTATAAGCGACAATCTAACGTAATTTAACATCTGCTATTTATGACTCATTCTTAAAGGTGGAACTAACATTGTTTTTGTTCCTCTCAACTTTGAGCCTCAGCCTCTATGAGCTAGAAAATCAAGTTAATAAATAAATAAATAAATTGTTTATTGATCAAGAAGGTACAGATGGTGAGAAAAACAAAGCTAAACTAGTTACAAGCAAGTTGTACAAAGTTATGTAACTACTTTTTATAGTAGAACATGTTGATGAAGTACATGGAACATCTGTTGACAAATTACGTTACCCTGTCTCTTAAACTAGGGTATACCTGTATCTTAAGAGACAGTGGACGGCCATAAAGTTATGTTTAAAGTTACCTATAATTTAAGTTAGGACCCTGTCGAGCGAAAAGAGATCGCGGTGCCTTGAACTCTCTTTTCCAGGTTCGACTGTACTATCGAAGAAACGCATATCTGTGCACTGCAAGGACTATTCTTGCTTGCAGCGTTCGGCTGCTATAGTATCGCTTACCTACGAAAAAAAAGGGTCGTGTGCACGGGATTTTGTTTTCAAAATGCTTAGAAATGCGTTTCCCCGATGGTACATACATACATAAACTGGATGCGGGAAGCACAGAACGGTCGAAATGGCTGTGCATGGGAGAGGCCTTTGTCCAGCAGTGGACGTCTTTCGGATGAAATGATAATGATGATAACGATACATAAATTCAAGCCTTCTTCCCATAGGGGTAGGCAAAAACTATAGAACGCCTTTTGCTTCGTTTACGTTCATACATTATCTGACTGAATTTTCTTTTATCACTGGTTTCTCCGAAGGCTTTTAATAACACATAACCTAACCTAACATCACGCCTGTAATCCCCGAATGGTTGGGCAGAGGTGTACCTATAGTACTATACACCCACATTTCACCAGTTATGTTTAAGTCCAATGTAATAGGGGGCGAGCCTATGGCTTTTCCACAAATCCAGACTCCGGGCTCTACTGAAAAATTCCTAAGAAATAGAAAAACCCAATAAATTTTCCCGATCGGGGAATTGAACCTAGGACCTCATGCTCAACAGTGGTGCTTGCGACCACTAGACCAATGAGGCAGTAGCTTTAAATAGTGAAATAATAATAACAGTAATAAAATAGCTCGGAATTAAAATTTCGGCAATTCAATTCTAAATCAATTGTTCCAGTAAAGTCTCATGTAATACTGGTATTTCATTCACTCTCCATAATCGAAGGTTCAATAGGAAAAGGTCTCTGCATATCTTCCCCAAATATTTGGGCTGATGATTTAATTTGATTGCATGTCTGTCCGCTGTAAACACTAGTGAAAACCCTGAATTATGCGACCTCATCAACTCCTGAATACAAAGCTGCTCAAGTAAGAATTCAAAATGGGAATGCTCGGGGTGTTCACCCTTTGTAGGGACCAGCGACGAGCCTTATTTACAGTGAAATAAATTCTTTAAAAATTGCAAATGGAGAAACGGAGTGAAAAAATTCACCGGCAATTTCACCAAACAGTATGCTTTGCAAGAAAAAGCTAAAGTTTGTTGGCCCCAACTCAGACAAAAGAATTTTACTTTTTAATTTAAAAAGTTCAGACAAAAGATTTTTCGAGTTTCTAAATTCAGTTTAGACGTAAATAGGTTTAAACAATCAAAAGGATTAAATTTTGTGTGACGTTGCATATTTTGCAGTACTAAATAGATTCAATTAATCTCAGTCGAGATAAATTAAAATACATTAGGTGCGACAGCTGCCGCCATTGACAGCCGTCGTTACTCTTGACAAAAGAGAAAAAGACGTAATTTAACTACGCTCACAAATCACAAAAATTCTTTTTGTTTTCGCTCGAGCACAGAATACCAAATAGAGTATCGTTTTATATCTCAGTCGCGAGATCGAATTCAGCTATTTACATGAAAGGAGCGACAAACATCGCGTTACAATCCAGCACAATTGGCACACTGATTGCGTTAGGTGTTTATTTTTCGTCTTGATGCGTCTATTCAAGATAATAATTATGTTTATGCATCGTGCTTACTAATGAGACGTGACATACGAACGTGAAGGTAAATACAAAAGCCTCCAAGCCTTTTCACAGGCATGAATCGTATGATCTTCTTGGTACTTCACCTGTTCAACCTTGTAAAGATTACTCTACCCAGGCAAGAGTAGATAAATCCCGTCTCAAGGTTATTCATGTCAGTAAGTCGGGCACGCGTGGAAATTGTTTCGTAATATAAAAGTTCGTAGCATAAAAATACATAATAAAAATGGTGTAAATGTCTGATTTTTATACGAAAATTTTAGCTTTCAGCAGCTCGGAGTCTGGATTTGTGCCCAGTTGATGGCAATAGCTGGCGAAATGTGGGTGTACCTGCTACAGGGACACCTCTGCCCAACCCTTCGGGGAAACGAGGCGTGATGTTATGTTATGTAATTTTAGCTTTCACTTAACTTAGGAAACATTTCAATCATAAATAACTACTATCTAGCTTGCTCCTAAACAGAAATGTTGTACCACGAAATACATTGAAATCGAGATCACGGAGCTTTAGAAATTCTGCCTTTCGTACTTCAGTATCGGGAATTCGAAAACTCACCGATTTACATAGTTTATGTAGAGGTATATATGTGGCCTTATCACGTACCCACTCCTAGACAGAAAATCAGCTCGGTTACGAAACGAGCCCCGAAATGTAAATGAACCAAGACGAATGCTGTACCTACTCTATAAAAGTAAATGGTTGATTTCGAGGTTCACTCTGCCCCCGCCGTTTTTTTTTTCTTCACATTTCCAACGTTTTATTACATTTATGGCCTCGTGTCAGCAAAATGTCAATACAAACAGAAAAACGTTGGTACATGAAGCGTGGATGTTGTTACGTCGACGTAAAGGGCCCAGCTTGCAAAAACGTGCCAACGTAATGATCATCGTTATCAAAAATGTTCCGGTGACTGTATACAGTTACCGACAGCGCGAGTATATTTTATTTTTGTATATGAATAAGTGTCACTATGGTCGTATATAAAAATAATTATCAAGTTATGTTTACCGGTCATGAATCCTCTTCATGGTTGATTGTTATCTTACGAAAAGACACTTAGATATCCAGTTGTATCGAGAAGGTAAACCAGTCAAAATAAACAGACAATAGTAATGATAAGCGAAACGAGAATGGAACGATCGAATGGTTCCTTTATGTGATTTTCTCGGAAATTGCCGCAATGACGGCCTGATTGCGTTAGCCTCTTGCCAACCACTCGAACAGGTCTTCAGACTCAATGTGATTGCTTACTGCCTTTCATTAAGTGCTTTATCTATTAAGATTCCCCGAGGAACACATACTGAGACCGGCAAGCTTGAGTATTTATTACTTATCATGCTTTCTAATATGAAACGTTATGAACACATTATCGTAGGGCCTGTGTTACAGAAATGGGTTAGCAGAACTAAAACATCACTGAAAACTGAAATGGACGAACTATGGGCCGTTTACCAAACACTATTCTGAGCTACTCCTGGAAACTTATTTAATAATACTGCCCGAACTGGGAACCACATTCAGAAACTTGGGTTGGCAACACTTTGGATTAGGAAAGGTTGCCAATTAAAAATAAACAGGCAATGTTTTGAAGTTACGGTGTTTAACTTCGTTAAGCCAAAGTGTTCTTTGAGATTAACATCTTAAATGTAAACAAATAAAAACATTCAGCCTTTTTATTTTCATTTTTTTATCGTCATCTCGGCCATTATTTTTAAAAGCCTTAATCTTTATACCTAACTTTATCCGCTTTTATTTACCGTGAAATGGGAACGTTTTACGCATAACAATTTTTCTTTTTAAACACAGTAGGAAGGTAGCTTTGAATTAAAGCTAATAGTGTCCATTAGATTATATTCAAATAAAAAGAAACTCTAATTCAGGCGAATAAAGATGAAATTAGCTAGAGTTCTACTAAAAGCTCTTGTGTTGTATCCGAAAAACGATAACGAAAATGAAGAATAGTAGTCTAGTACGAACTATTTATCACTAGCTATATTACCGTTACTCTACGGTAAATTGAAACCTTATGACCTCAATTGAAATATTGCTTATAGAAGGAACAAATCTGAAAATACGATTTGAAAAATGATTGCGGAGGCGGACAGTCGACTTGCCAGAGAATGTCGAATTTAACGTCGCTCTGTTGTGAAACTTTCATTTACTGTCTAACTGTCGTTTCTGAGCTAAAATGCACTGAAAATACTATTTGTGAGATGGGCAAAGTTTGTAATAGGGTATTGTTTTATTCCGTTTACATCCGCGATGAGAGTTGCAACTTTATGCAGGGGAAGTGATATATCATTTGGGTGGATGCGGGCACTCGACCAGTGAGCTGAGCTGAGGTGGCTCGGTAAATATCTAAATTACAAACTCGACATATCGCCCCCGCGCACTCGATACGGTTCTGATTGATCACCGCACACCTAACTACGTTGACCTCGCCCCTTAACTAAACTGCCACATTACACAATAAGTATATAAACGCCTCGCCTCGCCTCATTAACTGCCTCGTTGGTCTAGTGGTCGTAAACGTTGCCGCTGAACGTGAGGTCCTGGGTTCGATTCCCGGGTCGGGCAAAGTGTTATTAGGTTTTACCATCTGGAATTTCTCAGTAGCAGCCCGGAGTCTGGATTTGTTCCCAGTTGATGGAAATAGGCTCGCCCCCATTACATAGGACTTAAGGCGACGATAACCGTGTTTTAATGATTTTATACTGAAGATCACGTCTAAACGAGTACTGTTAATGATTTGGAAAAAATATTTGTTAAATTAGAGAATTTTTTTAATAACTTAATTTAGGAATATTTTAGATTACGTTTACATTACATAGTGAAATTAATTTGTAAAGTTATGTCTAACACGAATAAAAAAACTGAAAATCACGCAAAATATATTAAGCGTATTTTTCTGAAACCTTCACCATTTTAAAGATAATTTAATTATTGATCTTTTAGTATACGTGTTTTATTAAAATACTCTTTATTTTATGTATATGAAATTTATAATGCGTCTAATTTGGGACAGCGCTCCATGTTCTGCCGTCACATGGGCATGCAAATCATGATCAATTAATATTATTTTAATCACATTAGAAATATTATTACAATCCCATTTTACAGATTAATGTCAATAAATATAAAATGTCATAATATTACATCAAATGTCACTGGCTACAATATTAACTATGTCAAATGGATACAATACAAGCATGTCAATTTAAAAAAGTAAAAATAAATAATTAATTTTATCAAAATGTCAATAACAAGTTAACAACCAATTACATTTTAATTTTATTTATAATTTTAAAAAGCATGTCAACAATAATAAATAAACTGAAAACAAGATGAGTACCAAGAGGACATCAATCATAAAGTCAGTTAAAATTACAAAAACGTCGATACTTAGGTCCCACAGATTTTTTCCGATATGAACTCTGAGATATTATAATACGATTTACTTACGAGAAAGTTTTTTAAATGTCTTTTAAACAAATTAACATTTAAGATTTTGATTGATTCTGGTATGCGATTTGGTGCCATGCAGAAAACTCTATCACTATTTATTGCCAATATTCATAATGAAATTCCAATTTTATTGAATATTCATAACGGTTCCATCATATTGACGAACCTCTTAATAAGGCGACAAGTACCTACTAACAGAATTATCACCTCAACATCTACCTGGTTAACCTAGTTATAAAATTACAACCTGAAATTACTTAACTTGTCTTTTACACCGCCACAAATGACGTTCAGTTTTGATTAAATTCACATTGTTAAAGTAAAATTTACTTACTTCTTCCGAATTTTCGGAAAATGGTTCAAGTTAAGATATATTAATTCCATAGGTACAAACTGCTTTAGTTGAATTCATAGACATTTATGGCACCTGTGCAGGAATTCATGGGATAGGTTATCTACGAGGGTAGTAAGGAAGTCAATACAGCACCTAAACTGAAGAAAACAAGCAAGTCTTAAATAACTTTTATCCCAAAACCAGTCAGTGAATTCGTCCAGTACCTGCTCGTATCTTGGTTTTTGTTAAACAGGCAGTGGTTTATATAATCATAATGGCACAATTTTGTAAAATTAAATAAAGGCTTCACCATGATAGACTAAAAAGGACGAAAATATTATTTTTCTCAATAAAGCTCGTACATTCGAGCATTATTTTAACAACCTTCTTCGAGATAAATAAAAATTAATGTACTGGTCAAATACAGCCAGCAGCCGGCCGGCGATGTTTGTATGAAAATCCATATCTGTCGTGTTTAGCGGCCGAATAAATTACTACCCAGTAAGGAAGTCAATACAGTACCTAAACTGAAGAAAACAAGCAAGTCTTAAATAACTTTTATCCCAAAACCAGTCAGTGAATTCGTCCAGTACCTGCTCGTATCTTGGTTTTTGTTAAACAGGTAGTGGTTTATATAATCATAATGTCATAATTTTGTAAAATTAAATAAAAGCTTCACCATGATAGACTAAAGTACGAAAATATTAATTTTCTCAATAAAGCTTGTACATTCGAGCATTATTTTAACAACCTTCTTCGAGATAAATAAAAATTAATGTACTGGTCAAATACAGTCAGCAGCCGGCCGGCAATGTTTGTATGAAAATCCATATCTGTCGTGTTTAGCGGCCAAATAAATTACTATGAAAACTCCTATCTGTCATGTAATTTAAAAATGGAACGAACTTTTCACTTCGACACATGGCAACCAAAGAGGTAACGTATCAAAGATTTTATTTAAATTTCAATTTGGCTTACAAATAGAGCTGTTCAAAGTAAAAAAGAAACAAATTAACATATTGACGGCTGGAAAATTTATCGTTGTTCGTATCATTGATTCTGGAATTAAAATTAATTTACTTGGTTTGAATTTCCACGCTTTATTTGAGAAAAGTACTATACAAGCCTTGGCCGCAACCAGGCATTGATGGACCTCGGCTTCACCTCGACCTACATGTTCACCTTCGTCCATCAATGCCCTTTATGCAGGCCGCGGCAGTAATGTACTTTCTCATACAACCAAATTTATTTAACAAAAGATTTCCCAATGTTTGTAAGAAGGTTGATAAATAAAAGACGACACTCAATTAAGTCTCTTAGCAAAAACCGTCATTTTAATTGTACGCCATTTCCTTCCATTGATTAGCACCGCTATTACAAAGGAATAAGCCACGAATCATTAACTTCTCATTTCATTGCGGCGCGATTACAGAGAGTCGATTATTATCAGGCTTTTTGTATCCGCCTGCAGAAATTCTTACTGAATGGGTCGCGGTTTCTGTATTTTACTTATCGCTCTGGGTAAACGTTACGACTCGTTCGTGAGTCTTTAGCAGTACCGAGTCGATTATTCTCAGTCTTTTTTGTTAACAAGTAGAAGAAGTTTGGTAGGTACTACTAATGAATGCGTAATAATTAGTTCCCGCATTTATGTTATTCTATCGTGGCGATTATACCGTGGACGTCCAGGGCATCACGATAAACACATGGAAATAAGGCTCAGAAAAATGTAGCCACCGACCACAGCCACCGGTAGCCCAGCGATAAAGGGTTCACATGTTTTTTCATACGTTTTGTATGGATTCGTCGTGTGGCCGGTGGAGGCCACCCGCTACAGCAGTACTCAACAACGTAGCAAGAGGCGACATTCACCGGTGACTGTGGTCGGTGGCTCGTTTGCGCTGACCCTAAAATGTATGGAAATATATGAAACCACTTTTAAACCGTCCACAATAACGTTATAACGTACACGTGGTTTTATGAACGTGAACGTGGACGTCCACGATAATATCGTCACGTTAGAAGTTATAAAAGCAAACATTGCAAAAACAATTTCAGTGAAACGATTAGTTTTACTCATAAAAATCGGGCAAAAGTCATTCTCTTCCTACATTTCGAGAGAATGGAACTATTTTTGAAAGTAGCAGCGTCGAAGTCTGCTATTGTGATCTACAGC
This sequence comes from Agrochola litura, assembly GCA_949152395.1. Lineage (NCBI taxonomy): Eukaryota > Metazoa > Arthropoda > Insecta > Lepidoptera > Noctuidae > Agrochola > Agrochola litura. Next base: position 16,790,460 of record OX424493.1, read on the forward strand.
TATCGACTAAGTGGTTCTAAAGCCGCGCCAGACGTCAATATTAAACTGAAACTCCGTTATTGGCGACATCACTCCGATATCGATGAATGGATACATTTGTACAATAGAGATATGAAAATGTTCAACTTATACAATTTAGATAAAGATGGAGAATTTCAAGAGTCAAGAATATACCTAATAAACTAGCTTCCGCCAGCGGCTTTGCCCGCGTTATGCCTTTATAAATTATAGCCTATATTACTCAGTGATAATATAGCATTCTACGAGTAAAAGAATTTTTAAAATCAGTCTAGTAGTTTTTGAGTTTATTCATTACAAACAAACACAAAAAATCTAATATTTTCTTTTTATAATATTAGTTTAGATTTAATACAGATTTAATATTAATGCTATTATCAACGTTACTTAGTTATTTTTTTAAATTATGGATTGGACTATTCTTACGGGAGCTAAAGACATCTCAAACTTTACTTATTAAAAGCAAATATTTAATGTCTACGAACAAATTGGGTCGTAGAACACTGTTTATTAAGTTCGGTATATTATTTCATTGTAGCTTTCACAATAATATTTTTGAAGTGAAAACTTCTTTAAGCGCGTTGGGCATTTTTGAGATGGGAAAAAATAATTGAACTCGCGACACCGTTATGCGTTACCGACACCTCATTTTTGTAAACGCGATTGTGATCTTTATTTATATTACGTTATGGATCAATGTTCTATGCAATTATTTTTCTTTAAATGTTTTGGAAGAATTTTTTTTTTTTTGGTAAACGCCATTGTGCTCTTTATTTAGATAAGGTTACGGACCAATGTTATACAAATATTTTTCTTCCACCAAGGCGATCTTGTTCAAGATTTCACTTCTTTCGGCACTCCCGGAGTGCCACTGTTTTTTTTTTCAATTACTATCTAATGATAGCGAATGTCACTACACACAGAATTGTAAAGCATATTATAACATGTAGGTACTACAGTGGCAGGCCACTGGCCAACTAGTTTTGAATTCATGTAAATAAAACATTGCTCTCATTTTGGTTAAAATGTCCGGTTTACTTATTTGGTTTTTAATGCCTATTTGAATAGAATTTAAAACATTTCTACAACCAAATTAGCTGCTAGCGGTCTGTTGAATTAAGCTTAATGACACGCTCCCGAATACGATTGTAACATCTCATTTAACGAGAACTGTTGAAGCGTTTGAACTGCAAATAGTATCCACATGTGTAGCACTACATCCCTACAGTCAAAGAGATACCTTCACTTTGTTGCTGTTGTTAGCTTTGTTGGTACTCAGGTAAACTGAACGAAAATGATTCCACGTTGGAATTTACAAGCTATTCAAAAGCTCACAAAGTTGCAATTCAAATGAAAACGAGAACGTTTGTTTGTTACAGGAGAGAGCATGGAAAATGCTCGGAGAGGTGAACAATGACAGCATGTCCCCGCCGCGAGCGATGACCCTGCAGGGCGCCGAGGGTCGCGCAGTGGCCGCGGCGGGGCGCGCCCCCCCGGGCCCCCGTGCACACTCGATGCCATATTTTATAGAAAAATTAACGCTTATTAGGCTATGTCTACAATATCTACGGGTGATATCACGTCTATATCAAAACGCCGCCGCCTCCCTGCCGCGGGTGCGAGTAAACTTTAATTTTTCAAAGCGTCCGCTAGTCAAATTAAAAAGTGATGTGAATAATATGTTTAGTTTTCGAACTAGAACAGTGTATTGTGATATTAAAGCATTGTTAGTGAAGACGTTAGTGCAATTATTCGTTGTTGCCAAGTGTGTTGTGTGGCGGCGGCGGTGTCGAGGCGGCGGACGGGCGCGGACGCTGCTGGTGCTGTGGCTGAGTGGGTGTGGCGGTGGCGGCTACAGCGAGGGCCGGCGCGACGGGGACCTCCATATTGGCGGCATCTTCCCCATGGAGGGCGAGGGCGGCTGGCAAGGCGGGCAGGCCTGCAAGCCCGCCGCCGAGCTCGCACTCGCCGATGTCAACGCGCGCTCTGATTTATTGTCCGGCTTCAAATTATACATTCACAGCAACGATAGCAAGGTATGTATTTCATTCATTAATCATCCGTTTACCAAGGGAGTCGATAAATTACTTTCATGTGCCAATACGTGTTTATTGTGTGCGAAAATTTATGAGTTTTTTTCAGTTTACGGTCGTGGCCGTAGGTACACATTATAAGCTCTGCAAATTCATATTTAATCTACTGCTGAAATTGGGTCTTATAACGTAAATTCACTTGGTAACATGTAACTTAATTATACGTAGACAATTTAAGTTCGTCAGCGGCAAAGTTACGAAAATACCAATTATAATGCCGATCAACTTAATGTGCATAACGTGTCGTCACCTCTCGCTCTTCATTCAGAATGACAAGTACCAACTTAATGGATTGCCAAGTTAAAACCCGCCCAGCTGACTGCGGTCCTCTAATTAACAAAATGGGATCGTATTTCTATCGAAGTAGACTGCTCCCATAAGGCCCGGACTTCACCAAAGCGGAGACGAGAGGAAAGGAGATGTGTTTTAACAACCAATAGAATTTCGTTATTCACACATCTCCTCTCCTCTCAGCTTCATTGGAGACCACTCATATTTGTATGGCGCGATCGAAGCGGAGATGTGAGCTGTGCCTCACCGAGATTGAGCTGGGCGGCGGTAAAAAGAGGAGATGTGAGCTGTGCCTCGCAAGCCAGCGACGTGACGGCGCGCAGCGGAGACGAGAAGAGATGTGAGCGGCGTGCAGTGAGTGGTGCTGTAACAGTTCCACCCTAGCCAGCACACCTCTCCGCTCTAGCCAGCACACATCTCCGCTCTAGCCAGCACACATCTCCGCTCTAGCCAGTACACATCTCCGCTCCAGTCTAACCAGTACGTATCTCCGCACAGCTTCGGTAGACACACCGTATCTGAAAAACATCTCTTCTTGTCTCCACTTCAGACATCTCCGCACATCTCCGCTTTGGTAGAGTCCAGGCCTAAATCCAAATGAACTAAAATCATAGGCTTATGATATTCCAACCGAGAGGGTGAAGCTGACGTTCGATTCAATTATTGAGAATTTATGAATGGTTCAGGAAGAAAATTTTATTGGATAGAATTTCCACGCCGGTTGAAGGTAACTTCCCGTTATATCGATTCATACCTATTCACGACCAAATTGACAATTCCGATCAGTTCGATGTTGATAGCGTGGCGATTACTGACGAAATTTGCCGAGGGGAAGTGATATGATAACATAATAGGGAGGAATTATTGAGGATAACCTCAAGAGTCATTATGGTAGCAAGTGAAGTGGCTTTATTGAGTACGGATATTACACAGCGTCGAATAAATTAATGTACCTACCTAGGGTATCATTAAAGCATAAAATTTCTCATTATAACATCTTGATGAGGAAATAATTTACTGAGCGCAAAATGTTTCATTATTACACCCGAAATCAGGCATCTTTGAAATAAATTGATAACTTTCAGGCCGTGTTGTACACATGAAGTTTAATTAACCCCATCCCTTGGTATTAAACTACATGTTTATGATTTTGGTATAGAATATTGATAGTTTATTTTTTTATAGAAATTATGATTAGAACTCAATATATTCCAGTTACTTATTCCGTGCTGGCTTACCGTATCCTCATAAGTAGGTGAATCTGTTTTATAATCAAAATTAAAGCCTCGTGCAGACTGGCGCGACGCGACTCTAACAAAACTATTTCTACGAAAATTTCATGGTAGAATAAATACCGGTGTCGCGTTGCGCCGTCGCATCGTGCCAGTCTGCACGAGGCTTTAGCTGTCCAGTCTGAAATAATGAGCCTCATTACCGCATTACCCATAGAAATCCGCATTACTGTGTACGTAAATGCAGTAGACGGGCGCGTCATTTCAGAGTGGATATTCTATACTATAGGGTGACCAAAATATCAACACTAAACAATAGATCAAATTCAGTGCCTTTCAGAAAAAAGTGTCACATCTTTGTTTTTCCATGACTTGACCACCGAGGATTCTGAGAAAAATACTGAAACAAGACTCTGACTAGTAAGGCTAAGTAACCACCCACAACAGTGACCATAAAAATACCTATATTTGAATTTAGAGTAGACATATCTACACGAAGGATTTAAAATAACAATGAACAAAAGAGGTCGTTTGGTATCTCTAATACAGGCTGAGTATAAATTGGCATAGGTACCTAAAACGAAAATTTTAAAAAAAGAACTTGGCCGCCTTATTGAAGGAATTAATATTGAAAATTTAAACTACCTAACCTACTAACCTAACCTAAAAAATATTTCTTTGCTAATTAGCTAAAGGTGGTTTATGGTAAGTTTAAAACATATTTTTTTCTAACAACTTATAAACGTACCTAGTTTAATTATTTTCAATCTCATGAAAAGATTATAGTTAAAAGGTAAATAAATCTTAAGTCTTGTAAAGTAAGATGCAACATAAAAGAGAATATTGAAATTGGTCAAAATACAACGTCAAGTTCATTCATGATAAATTAATAACGCTCCGTAATTAATTTAAAATATTATTCGTACCTACAATCAAATTAAGTAAAACAGTTTTCATTGTGCGTGGTTTTGCCATTAATTATTTTAATTTTATTAAGCCTACTCAAATTTAATAATTATTATGTACATAAAACAAAACTCAATGATAAAATAATGCTGATACCTTTATAATATTTGTAAATAATAGGCCTATCGTTTATTAATAATTATAAATATGTAATTCTATAACTGAAAATGATACCTTACTTAGTTATTTCGATTCTTTGTTATTTTGAATGCATCCAAACGCAATTAACGTTACATCTTTTAACACTTTCGACTCCATCCATTTTTCAGAGATTTTCTGATACGCCACGCCACCATACATATTGCAAGTTGACTCCAGAAGGGTCACCGGCATTACGTTTGCGCTAAAGTTAACCCTCGAGGAGTATCACCGGCATTAGGTTTGAAATCTAAACAATCTATACAACAGATTTTAATTTCATAGTGTATAATGCTGAATTCGCTAAGAAAAACTTACATTTTAAATGAGCCCTCCGCGAGGGCTCCCGGCATCCCATATGCGACTTGTGTGAACCCTCCAGGAGGGCTCTCGGATACGAATATTTTAAACAAGTCTTTTTATATTTGAACAACATAAAAATATATTGTGAAGAAAAATATTACGTTTTAAAGAACAATATCAGGAAACACTACCATGAAACCTGTTTTGCATATTCACAAACTAGCGTTAGCTGTAGTTTTTAAACTACGTGCTCACCATACAAGTTTTCCATCGACTATTAATTTACCTGACTTTTATGTAAACTCCAAGCTAGCTGAACATTTTCCATCGAAAATTGAATAAAAAACACGAGCTCCGAAACTCCCTTTTACTGGCTACCTAATTACTTTCCTCTCACGAAAAAGTAAAACATCGCCGCATAAACTCAATATATCATGAATATACAGGCATGTAGGTTCTACTTACTAAGGGATATCGAATCAGATTAAATGGGCTGCCGTAATTATATTTAAGTAGACCTTTCCCTTATCTCGTAATGTGGTCAAGTGCACTAATTAATTAAAAAGTCTTCGCTCTGATTCGCGGGCTACATGCGCCCCCTTGATTACGACCAATCAGGGGCTCTTCGGAATTCAATTACCTAATCGTAACACGTTACGTCATTCGTGAATATGGATGTACATTTCCTTGCGAATTTCCATGGTCTATTTATTTTGTGTTTTGAGTAGCTACTTGAGAAGGCCTTGAAGTTTCAATAAAGGTGGAATTTTAATATTATTAAGTTTGAAATAACTTCACTCCTAGGAGAAATAAGTATCTACATTCATCGTCAGTTAATTCAATAACTTTATTATCCTTAACTAATATTTTAAATGCGAAAGTTAGTTTGTTTGTTACGCTTTCATGCTAAAACGGCTGAACAGATTTGGATGAAATTGGGCACATGGGTTAGGACATAGGATACTTCTATCTCGGTAGTATGTTCCCGTGGGATAAATATTCGACCTCCACGCAGGCGAAACCGCGGGTAAAAAAAGTACTTAATTAAGTCGAATGAATGACATCAAATTCTTCTAATATATATTTTTTTTTTTTGTTATTCTTAACTTATGGGGAATCTAAAGCTCAATTTATTTAGAAATAAAAAAGCTATAGAGCTATTATTCGTTCTAATAATACTAACATAACAACAACAGCCACTGTTGGAACAGTTTGAATTCAGACCACATTAGTACCTATCACACCAAATATACATATGAAATTAAACTAATTGTTATGTAGTACATAGGTACCTAACAGTAAACCAAAACAATCGCATTTCACATTCAAATAGAAGTTACGAAACAGTTGAAAGTACATATCTGCCAATTTCTCATGTTTGTTCATTATCATAGTTAACAAACGTACACCAACAAATCATTTACGCGCTTCACACCCACTTCAAACTAAGCTGGATACTGTTGTACTGTTTGCTAAACAAGGTCCAATTAAACTTCTTCTTTTCGTGTGGTTTAGTGACTAACCTGGTGTCAGAGATTTAAAGCCGCATGGGCCTTAGCTTCACATGCCGTCGAGAAATATCTCTCAGGCATGCCGGTTTCCTCACGATGTTTTCCTTCACCGTTTTTGAAGCAAGTGATAATTATTCAATACGCACATGAATCCGAAAAGTCAGAGGTGCGTGCCTTTGGTTCGAACTCGAGACCTATGACTTGGCAGTCTGACGGTCACACCTTTAGGCTATTACTGCTCGTCAATTGTACTCGATTAAACTCATATGTCAACTATGATCGGCAGTGCGAGCCGGGCCTGGGGGCGAGCGTGATGTACAACCTACTGTACAACCCACCACAGAAGCTGCTGCTCCTCGCCGGCTGCTCCACAGTATGCACCACAGTCGCCGAAGCCGCCAAGATGTGGAACCTCATGGTTGTAAGTACATAATTTACTTCTCATACTTTTAAAACTCTCATCCAACTTAATTCCCTATTGAGCTTACCCGAATCTTCTAACATTTCAAGTTTCCAAACTCAATTTAAAGCTATATAAGTTTTAAACAAGTTATAATTTAGGGATAGGTACTCCTAAATATTTAGCACTAAAACAATCTTTTATCCAAATAATTCTCTATCTTTTTCGAAACCTGACCTTAAGCTTGAACTTTTCGGAATGGTTATATTTTTGACACATGTCCACATTACAGGGATTTCGCAAAGTTCGTTCTCTGAGGACCGAGAGATAAAGTTTTCTTGTGCCAAGTCGCAAGATTATCGACTAACATTTCTAGTAAATATAAATTCATTATAAGTACGAGTAGGACATCCAAAGATCTAGAGTTAACAAGTTCGCTGAAACAAAGAGTACAAAACAATTCTTTGTTCGCCTCGAACTTTACGTAGACGTTAAATGTAATAACTTAACACGCTTTGGTTAGGTTACACGTGAATCATGATTACTACAAGAGCTGACTATTTCTGATGAAGACAAAGTTTTTGGAAAAATGCCAAAAAATTTGCCTACAATATTCTTATATGAAAGCTCTCTAGGCTTTGCAATGCTTTATTTTTTAAACCCGGGTTTTAGATCAAAACAGTCTAAAATTCGCTCGAATTCCAATAAAAGAAAAACAACTGGAAGATATAAAAAGCTTCCTGCACATAAACGAGGGTCAGCGTTGGGAACATTGCCATAACGTGTTCTGATTGGTTAATGGTGTTCAAGTGAATCCAAAGGGCCTTTTATGAATATTAGGGTTGGATAGACGAACAGCGTTTTTATAGTAATGAGTTCAGTCACGCTTGTTTTTAGGTATCTGTTTCACTGGAGTATTAATTAATTAGATTGTTCAGCGTTTAAGAAGATACTGAACAAGTTGATGATGTTAGCGAGCCGTTGTTCTAATCGAATTTTCCGCGTAAATGAATTGTGTTAACTTTTATTCGGACTATAAACTTTTTACTTCTTACTTTGAGACGTAAATAAGAGACTCTCTACACGAAATCATTTTTCAAACCGAACCGGAGAATGTACCCTTATATTATTTTGTCACTCCCATGAGATCCGGAGCGACGCGAGTCCTACGAATATGCGCAAAGCAATTTTAGATGTGTTATGAAATCGCCACATTATGTTCGACTGTGACATAAATTCTGTCAAGTGCAAAATGAATTCCCATAAAAAGGGTGGCTGAGCAATTAATTTTTATTATTTTTCCGTGGACATTATTATGTAGGTAACGGCTAATGTGGTTTGACCAAATGAGGAATTTCTTTGGATCTAAGGTTTTCATGATTTAGGGGCAACACTATTTCCTTGATTTAAGGACGTCGAGTCAACAATTAAGACCATATTGCTACCATAGTAAAATTGATCCCCTTATAAACTATGACAGTTTCCTTTAATAATCCGGTCAAACTAGACCAAAAAATAGGAGTGAAGGTACAAAAATTCGCACCCAGCTCAAAGTTGGTAGGATTGTTTAAAACACCATCATAAATTAAATCTGAAAAGTCCTCATCGATCCGACACCTGTAAAAAAATTACTCGGGATCAAAGGTCACAAAAACGGGTTTTTCGTGATTTTCAGCAAAACGGTAAGTTTTATCATAAAATTAGTTCAAACAAAAATTGTAGATTAGATAATTATCTTTATAAAATGTCAGATTTTTTTTTTCTGAGAGCCACCGTTTCTGAGATATAACGATTTAAAAAGTTGGAAGAGTTGTAATATGCACACGTTTTCAATCATCTGATCTTCAATTTTTGTCTGAACTAATTTTATGATAAAACTTACCGTTTTGCTGAAAATCGTGAAAAACCCGTTTTTGTGACCTTTGACCCCGAGTATTTTTTTTCCAGGTATCGGATTGATGAGGACTTTTTAGATTTCATTTATGATGGTGTTTTGAACAATCCTACCAACTTTGAGCTGGTTGCGAATTTTTGTACCCTCGGATGTATAAATTGACCGAACTTTAAAATTGTTTCTTATTTTAGCTGTGCTACGGTGCTTCATCGCCGGCGCTGTCAGACCGCGCACGCTTTCCTACGCTATTCCGCACTCATCCATCGGCCACAGTCCACAACCCTACGAGGATCAAGCTCATGCAGAAGTTCGGCTGGTCAAGGATAGCCATCTTACAGCAAGCAGAGGAAGTTTTTATATCAGTAAGTACATAAACAGTATTATAAAATATCAAAGTATTCATAATCAATGAAATGACAGTCTTGTCTTTGTTCGCGTGCAACCAAACAAGCGCAAGAAGTTAGAATGAAGGTTTACATAAGAAATAAGAAAGTAATTGTGGCCGCGACGAACCGGGCCGAGTTTGCGTCTCCGCAGCCATGTCTCCCTTGATAAAACGTTTCCATTTTATGGGCAAACTTAAATTTATTCACCCGTTTCGAACCATTTCTACCGCCATAATAGATTTCGATGCTTGGGGTATTGTAAAACGAGATAGATGGCACAAAGGGAAAACATATTCGTCTAATAGTCGGTGTTGTTACAAGCTAACACCGTCTTCGTCTGCTACATGTGTTATCTTTAGTCTTTACATTACATTAGCTTTCGATAATTCAACCTGTGGAGCAGTGAACACGCCGATAATACGGAGTGATATGGAGGCGAGTGATTATGTAGAGGTACCATATCGTGTCGGCGGTTTCCACCGCTTGCGTGACTGAAATCGTTCGATCGGCAGTTGTTCGTATCGACATCGAGTGGAGTATGACACGCCAAGCGCTTTGTTGCCGATTGACAAACGATCTTCGTGATTGGCCTTCAGCGGATCGACTGTTTCGACTTCATCGCGTATTGGGAACCGCTGACGCAAATCAGATCTCCACAAACGTCTGCATTTATGCGTCTGAGAGTCAAAGAATAAATGAAGCAAAGCACTCGGCGATCCAACTATCGATAACCAGTAAACGGAGTATTCGATATAACTTGCGGCAATAAGAAAGACAGTATTCGCTGTAACGATGTATGAGGGCGAAGGGTAGGAAATATTGGAAATATTTTTGATACTTCGCGATCTAGCTATAAAATACTCCAGATAAGTAGTGGCTATTGGATATCTAAACATGGTTAGGACATAAAATACGAGGGAAGTTTATGTTTAGGAACTCTAACAAAAATATCATATCTATCAATACCAGAAGTATCGAAATTTTAGACCTTTTTTAGACCGTTTGTATAGCAAAGAAACTGAAAGTAGGATTAAACACTCACTAGATGCTAGTCTAATTAGCTGAATTTAAATTATAATCACATCACAACCAAACGATATTACATCAAGTACCAAGACCTTTTAAAATCATATTGCTTTGCTACTTTAAAAACGTTTTCCTTTAGCACACATTACAAGCCCGTGTTACGACTTAACAATCCATAGTAGTAAACAGGCGTTTAGGATTGCCGGACGTATTAAACCCCCACGTAACATATAATGTTACAATATTATAAAGGGAAAATAATCGCCCCCGAGTGAGCCAGGACTACAATGCGTCTTGCATGATAAATGGACATAACTGGACATTTTTTACCTCTATGCGACATCCGCTAGCGACCTATCTCGCTGTAGGCCAATTTTTGCCACAATATGAATATCAAAGGGTGAAAATGTATGATACGAACTAGTATACTATTTACTGAATCCAACTGGCTCGCATCTTTTCGAATACTCTCATAGATGGAACGGTATTTATTCAGGCAGCGCGGCCGTAGCAGGAATAAACGAATCCAAGTGAAGTCGACTGAAAGTGTTTTCTGTAACAGATATATTTATATTGAGAATATTTATGAGTAGCTCTCTGTTCCATACGTGTTTATTTTTATCTGTTTATCGTGCCTCCGAGCCTTTGTTTGTGTAATAAAACTGAGATATTAATATTGTGGCGTCTTGTTATTATGTGGTATTATAAAAATGACGTTAAAATGTATCTTATCACCATGTAAACCCAAGATTTGACGATTACTCTTTTCATTTTCTACTAAATTATTATGAGCCTGTAAGAACTCTATAACTTAATAATTAAGTGCAAAGTACTTGAAAAGCTTAATAAATGTACGAACATTCATTGCAGACTTGATTAATATAGATGTAATATCGTCGCGAACACGAGCCTAATCTAAATAAAATTCACGAAATGTCCACCTTTTCGCTTAAGAGGTACTTAACGTTAATTCTTCTTAAGAGAAAGAGGTGGACATTTAATAAAATACATAGCTTTCATCTTACAATAAATCTTTTTAAGTTCTTTCAGTTCACGGAGAGCTGAAACTTTAACGGCCCCCGTTCTCTATGAGAATGTGAAAATCAAATATTATGATGTAGCCGTAGATTTATGCATTGAGGCTGTAGGCTATTTTGACAGGTGAGAGCACGTATTTATATATCGCACGCGAGCATAACGAAGGGTGTGTATAGTGTATAGTTACCCGCAATGAATAGAGCGAGGCCTTTCACGCTGGTTTCAATGTAATTAGAGCGGCCCCGGTTTTTTCTGCATAAGTGGGTTTCAAGCGTTCTTGCGCTCCTGTTTTGCTTTCACCGCGGCAAAGAAATATTTTTGCTAGAGTTCACGCACATAAAAACAACTGACGCCCCAAATATTTGTATAATAAAGGTTTTTCATTTTCGTTCGTATTGACAGAGATCGGAGCAAAAACCCTCAACGATCCAATTTACATACAAACACTTATTCCGCAGCCACTTTAGTACTCAGGATTTGAGGAGTTAAGAAAATTCAGTTCGAGTCGAATTTCCTTTAGAATGAGGCTATCGAGTCGATCTTGGTACATGTGATTTTTGAACTGGTGATTTATTTACTTTGGCTTTCAATTTTGGCGGAATAGAACCCAGTGACGCGTTAGGTTTCACTGAGACATTAATATCCGTGATACCAATACTGACGATAGAGTGCTTGGATTTGGGAACTTGATAAACATTCGATTTAGATGCTGACATTTTTAGTATTGATTATTAAAGTTGACTTATCCCACAGACTGTGGAAGATTTGGAGGCGCACTGTAAGAAGGCGGGCATCGAGATAGTGACGCGGCAGTCGTTTCTGTCCGACCCGGCTGATGCAGTGCGGAACCTTCGGCGGCAGGATGCGCGCGTCATCGTGGGGCTGTTCTACGTGGTCGCGGCCAGGCGCGTGCTGTGCGAGGTCTACAAACATCGCCTGTATGGGAAGTCTTACGTCTGGTTTTTTATTGGTAAGTCGTAGATAGTTAATTGATTCAGGCGTGACCTTGCGGAAATCCATTATAAACTGCACTCTGCCTTAAGCGCTTGGTGTGGTAACATGCCGTGTTCGGGTTCACAACAAGTCCGGCATCATCCTGAGGATGCCTCGTTGAGAAGTGAAACATATGTCGATTTCTTTCAGAGTGTTTTATGGCTCTTTAAAAAATAGCTAAGCGGAATAGGTTACTTAATATATCAACGGCTATTGTATTTTGGTAAGGCGTAGTTTTTTCGGTACTTTTTAATAATAAAGCTACAAGTCACCTAAGCCCACCTGCAGTTGCAGACTCTAAACAAATAGCATCTGACAGCAGTTTGGCCTGTCCTTCAAATTCATGCGCACGCCAAATGTTTAACGCGATATCGTGAGTTTATGATTTTCTAGACTTGAGAAAGAGGAGGCTTTTATTTGTTTCCTCAAACAAATGTGGAAACTAAATACTGCTTCGTTGGTATTTCAAAGGAGCTAAATGTATGCACCCATAAACAGAGTTATGAAAATTTTATAAAATTAGCTTGAACCCTTGAGGGGATTCCAATTGTTTGGAGGTAAACCCGTAAATAATATTATCCGAAAAACCCGGTTTCCGGGCACTGACACATAAGCGGAAGATCATCCTTTTTCATGGAAGCATCAACACGGCTCGACATTATTATAATTTTATAAAATGCCTACACAAACAGGAAGGTTTGTCGTTTTGTTGTGTTGTGAGCGACGTAACATTGAAACTACGTTCAAACGCCCCTCAATATGTGCAGGGTGTTGTGTCAAGCATGACTCCAATCTACCGACTTTAATAAAGTAGAGATAAATTTTAAATGAACCTGTTCCTCAAGTGTCTCATTTGGTTTTTATGAGGCAAACGAGTCTCTTATTAAGTCGGATGATGTAATATCATCAAATAAATATTTCAGATAATCAAAATGATTTTATATTTCCACTAAAATTTTAACTCCATACTACACAGGAAGTTCCCACTTTAGTAAGGTTCTAAACTTTATGGCTCTTTTAAAATTTACCGATAAAGTATCTCGCGCGCTCAAACCTAAAATTTATATTCGAGTCTAAGAACTGCAATTTATCAAAACACATTTTTCCAACTCTGTTAAAAATACTGATTCTGAAAAAACTTAAAGGATTTCTTTAGATTTCCACATTGTTAGAGGTTCTAGAACCGCCATAATTCTCATCCCCGGAAATGGCTTATGGTGGCCTTCGCATAAAAACACGTTTGCATTCAGCGAGAAATAAACGCGACGTAACCGTATATTTTGCTCAGATCATATATTTTACCTTTTCTCACTTTGTTTCTTTTATGTTCCAAAAGTAATTTTGAAAGTGAAATATGAAACTTAGTTGCCAACCGTTTCAGAGGGTGACATAACTGTCACGACCGCGGTACCAGAGGAATAGGTTTGTGTTTTATTAACATCAGGCTTAACATTCGTGGTTTTATGTGATTTGGGAGAAACATAAATGACAAACACACTTCATCCCAGATCCAGAAAATGGTTTACTTTCTGGCAAAAACAAACGACTTTCTTTGTAGGCTCTGTTCTGTAGCAAAGAATTAAATTACAAAACATAAGAAAATCTCTATCATTTCATTGAAGTGACTTCATTTAGTGTGGTCTCATTCCGCACATACTGGAAAGAAAATATCGTATTATAATTTTAAATAAACAAGCACGTCATTAAACGAGCAATGGCCGTAAGTCATAAGCTATATAAATTGTGAGCAATATTATGAAAGAAATAATATGAGAGTGGCAACATTTGTTGTCGTGGCTTACGAGGTCGCGGATACAACTCATTTAAACGTTGTTTATGAAGAAGGATAAAAAGAAATACGACGTTTTGCCGAAAACGTAACAACAAAAATTTACTTACCTATACAGTTCTTGTAATAGAGGGGCTCGTGGCTAAGTAAAAACAGCCTCACTAGTCGATCGACGGTTAAGCTACACTTGCTGAGGTAGGTCCGTGGATGTGTAGCCATCTAGTACATATCGAGACCCCTCCGCGCTGTTAAGCCGTTGATCCCGGTTGTCATTTGTAAATCTTTGACAGTCGTTACGGGTAATCAGAAGCCTGAAAGTCTGACGACCAGTCTTACCCAAGGGCTATCCTATTACCCAGTAACTGGGTTGTGGAGGTCAGATAGCCAGTCGGTCCTTGTAAAATTCTGGTATTCAGCTGCATCCGGTTATACTGGAAGCCGACCTTCAACATAGTTGGGAAAAAGCAAGGCAGATGAAAACAGTTCTTGTAATATTATTAAGCCTGTTTTAAAATAACACCCCGAGCTACGTCTGGGATAATAATTGCTGTGTATCAGCGGAGGTTCAGCTTGTTCTAGTTAGGTATAATAAATTACCTTTGTACGTATTTATATTATTTTATTTACAACGGCCTTGTTACCCCGAAGGGTGGGGAAAGGTTTACCTGTAGTAGGTACACCCACATTTCGCCAGTTATGTTTAAGTCCCATGTAAGGGGGCGAGCCTATTGCCATCAACCAAGCACAAATTTAGACTCCGGGCTGCTATTGAGAAATTTCAGACAGAAAAACCCAATAACACTTTGCGTGACCTGGGAATCGAACCCAAGACTTTAAACTGCAACCTCACATTCAGCACATGATTCTAGACGTAGAGCGCATTATTTTTAGAAGGGTATAAAAAAAAATCTGCTGTTTTTAAGAAAATAGCAATACCTACGTGATCAAAATGTATGAAACAGCATTGTTTTTTAAATAACCGACCTAAATTTTTGAATCATGTTCTAAATTGCGTGGCGATGTTCCTGCCACCTGTACATTTGTAAAAAAAAAAAGAAGAAAATCGGTTCCTTATTAAATATTTTACTATTTTCGCACTTCGTCAACGTAGCACACTGACTTTTCTCTTAGCGTTGTAGTTCTTTCTATTTCACAAATGACTCCTTGTGTCTGAGTGAGATATTTATTAATGAATTTCCCGGATGAATCCCCCGGGAATAAACCACAGGCTGCGACAGTAATGGAAGTGAGAAAAAATCTTAGACAAAGTGAAGAACAGAGTAGAGCGGTCGTTAACGACACTCGAGAGTATAATAAAATAATAAAATGGATATTTTTAAGGAATGACTCCCGCTCCGAAGGTACTTTAAAACAGTGGGTTTGTGTGAACACAGTAAGTCAGTGCTCAGTTAATGAGATTAGTAAACAACATGTCCCCTGGTCATTTAATTTGGGTAATGTAATATTCCTTTAGGTAAAGGATTAAAAAATACAAGCCAAAGCAAAGAGTAATGAGAATGTAATTACAATTTACATTCTCATTACTCTTTGCTTGTATTTGTTAATATGCTAATATATTAAAAACAAAAAATGTTTATAGTAAGAACATCAGAAAAATCCTAATTAATATTATAAATGCGAAAGTGAGCTTTTTTGTAATTTTTTTTTTGTTTCTTTGTAATATTTGCACGCTAAAACAGCAAAACGGATTTGGATAAAAATTGGCACTTGGATAGACAATGACCTGGGTTAGGACATAAAATACTTTTTATCTCGATATTCCCACGGGATCGGGACTTATGCGAAACAATGTAAAACATAAACTAAACCGTCTTTCTAGTAGAACTTTTACCATTGCTTTTTAATAAGGGAAAAGCGTAAAGCTCCCAAATAAAATTCAGTCTCGTAATAATTGCAAAAACAGCAATATTTTAACAACATTTAAAAGTGGCCCTGTACATAGCCGAAAGTTCTGCAAGCATAGTCGTTGTAATACGTCAACTCGTTTTAAAAGTTTGTTTAACAGGTTCCCAAGTTCGTTCCCCGGTAAGGCAGTTTCTGGTCAATTTATGTGTTTTATTTAAATTATTCACATGGCCCTCGTCCTAAGGGACGAC
Organism: Agrochola litura; assembly: GCA_949152395.1. Taxonomy (NCBI): domain Eukaryota; kingdom Metazoa; phylum Arthropoda; class Insecta; order Lepidoptera; family Noctuidae; genus Agrochola; species Agrochola litura. The sequence continues at coordinate 16,806,655 of OX424493.1, forward strand.
AGGAGGTAAGCATGAGGCTGGCAGCAGAGTAAAATGTTTTGTTTTGACCTGGTTTAAACATTTAGTCTAAAATCGTAATAATGAAAACAGAGTCGCAATAAACCCCCATTTGTGTATTCATGACTCCGAGCCCACCGCAGCACCACCGCGCGCCGTGACGGTTGTTTGCGATGGTGATTGTCTTTTGAATCAATTCTCATTAATGTATCCAATTTACGTTCATTTACATTCCTCTCCTGTGCCCTCATTGATTTAGTATAATGAGGTATATTCACTCCTACATTGGCAACGCTGTACTCACAATAATGAGTGGGGCGTGCCGCGGTATGATAATTCGGCTCATTTTCAAGTCAGCATACTTATGTATATTCGCCGTGAACAGTAGTCCAAATTAGTTCAAGGTGGGAGTCTCGAGGCTCGGTAGATAAGTGTACACACTTGTGCGGCTGGGCTATTGGCGTCCTGCCAAAGGTACGTCAGCCCAAGTTCGGCAGGTTATCAACGTCCGGTTGGCCTTAATATAGGCTCCGAGAATCTTTTCTCTTCCGTAATAAAAGTTTATTACGGCATAAAATAGCCCACTAAGAGATCACTTCATATAAAAATAATCGACACGTTCCCCAACTTGAGGGAAATGTGAGTTTCGTGCTTGCAAAATTTATGATAAACATATTTCCCGTAATAAGTTTAATTTTTTTTTTTTTTTTTGTAATACTGACATTTGAATTCTTTCACGTTACAGTTTTATAAAAAGCTTGGAGCTTGAGGTTCTGCTCATATTTAATTTATTTTAGAAATGTTGAGAATCGATTAATTTTAATTGAATCTTAGCAATAGAAATTTAAAAAAAACAAAGGTAGATAAGTACTAAATAGAAAATCATATTCATAATGGCTTATGAGTATTTCCATGAATCTGTAAACACGTACAAGTTACAAAAACAGTTTAAGTGATCTGCGGCAGTGGGTCAGACAAACTTAGAAGAAAGATTCTTTTTTACAAAATAACTTACTTGGAAATAAATCATGAATTTAACTTCTATTGAGATAAAAAGAACACTCATAAACCCAGACACAGAAGAAACATGACAATTTTTTTTTTATTAAAAACCTTATTTGTCACAAACAAATAAAACCGCCGTCGGGTCAAAACTTTGAGCAAGTATAAAAATTTAGAACCGACAAGACTCCTTTATGACGCAATTTGAAATGTTAGAAAAAGTATGAAAAAGTTATATTGCCACACAAAAACATTTATCTCGACTTTCATGAAAATACATCGTTTCAAGCAAAGTGGAGATGACACAGCAAACACACATTTGTTCGAATCAGGTTGTTCCAACAAACAGGACAAAGGAAATGGATAGAGAAAGGGGATAAATAATGGTCGACGGTGAACCTCGCCGTAAACGCAAAATAAAGGGAAATAATTTCCCGCTTATTCTTGAATAAATAATTGGCATTATGATAATTTGGTCATTCATGTTTTCACACTTAGGGTTACGGTAATAAATAAGAGCTTTATGTAAAATTGCATTTCAGCATGATATGCCAGTTTATACTTTTTCGCTTATTTAAAATGTTTAACTTGTTAAAAATGAATAATTTTATAATAGCTTGCCACATAATAGGATGCCTGCCTCTATATTTTTCTCTCATCTTCAAAAAGACGTCGTTTTATTGATCACCGCAATAATTGAGGTTCGCCCTGCCATGTTTTTTCAACATTTCCGTATTTTCGTGAAGTTTTTACGTTAGCTTTGGGGCGAAAAAGATTGAAAACACTGACTCGATTGCTTGTCGTTCCGTGCAAGTCATAAAGGTCAACTTAGTGGAAAGGCCGACGGTTCGTCTGCGGTGGTCGGGAAGTTACTGAATGTACGGACTTTACCTACCCATTCACATGGTTGTTACAAATAAAGCTAATTGATACGTTTCATCCATGGAGCCTTACTTAATTTAATGAACCAACTTAAGTAATGATTTCTGTTGGATTAAGAAACCTTTGCGCACTAAGAAGTAATTACATAAATTAATACATTTTCCCATTGTGACTATAAGAACTGTGGGCTACGTTCTTAATGGACGAAGTTTAAACCATGCGGTTAAAAAATTAAATAAAAGTAGTTTAATTGTTCTTTAGTTAATTAGTTAAACTTTTAACATTTGTGCTTCTTATCTACCTAAGCTCTTACTGAACAACAAATAGTTTATGTAAATGCTTCTAGTTAATCATTTCAGACTTTCAGTACTTATAAAATAATACAGACTAATTGACACCCTCTCTTATTTAGGAGTTAGTAAAAAATGGTACTTAACTCATCATGTGAAATATTTTGGCAGGTTGGTACGAAGACAACTGGTTCGAGACTAATTTGGAGAAAGAAGGCATCGACTGCTTACCTGAACAGATGAGAGAGGCAGCTGAGGGGCACTTGACCACCGAGGCTCTCATGTGGAACCAGAACTCCAACCAGACCACCATCTCCGGGATGACATCAGAAGATTTTCGGTAAGTTGTATTTATATGGAAAAGCATGTAGGTATTAATTTACGTCAAAGTAGATCAGCTCTAATAAAATAAAAAATAGTTTTTGAAATATTGCCACGATAGAATAAATAAAATATTCAATTTATTTATTCAGACCGTCAGAATATCCTTAAGAAAGAAAACAAATCCATTTTCATCTTATATTCCAGCAATCTTGTTATTTTTGAAGACGTTCAGCCATCATGTGCGTGACTATCATTTTCTTTAACAGTTCTAAATATAGGCGAGGACACGTTTTCGCGATGCAATGTAAATAAAAGTTTTATGCGGTTAAACATAATATTATATTCTTTCGTCGTCGCGGCGACACTTCAAGTTGAAAATGCCTAGAGATATGCGATATCGCGAATCGCGTCGGGACTTTATTGTTATATCTGCGTTAACTTCACTGTTTTTGGGATATCCTTTGTACTCCTCAAAGATTATAAAATATGCTTCAGTGAATATTAGCATAGTAATTGCGTGAAATGGTGGAAAAAATGTAAAGCGTGGAGGCTGCACATAATACGTTGTTCTCATACATCGAGGTGCTCTTTTGTGATGGTATAGAAAAGACTTCTAATACCAGCCCGACGTGAAAGGCGACCCTTACACGTAATGAGGTACCCGGTGTACCGAGTGCAAATCTCTTTAGGTAAACGTACTAAACTATTAAGTTGTCATTACGCTCACATAATGTGTCTGTTTTCCTTTCTTCCTGCATTTTTAAGAACCTAAATATATAATGTTATAAGTAAAAGAGTTAAAAATAAACACTTTGATCTAAAATTCCTTTCAAACACTCACACAAAACGCAAGCTATTTGCAGTATTATCTGTTTCTGTGTGGCGAAGAGCTTTAAGCTCGGGGTTGCTAGCTGGTCTAGGATAAGAATAATCCGGTCGGAATTCCCCACTAAATCCTCTTATGTAGGCTTTCCTGTGTGGTAAGAATTAATGGGCTGGAACACAAAATAATGTAGAACATTATATTCTGCAGAGATTTGTGCAATATGCTGTGTTACAACTTTCATTTGCCACACTTAATATTTCATCGTTGCAGCGGTCCCAATCCTCTCATATCCTTTGCAACACATTTCTAAAAAAAGTAAAAGAAAGAGCTGCCGTACATCTTCTGAACAAAGCTAAGTACTGGCGGGCTCTCTCCGGAGGTTCCACAGCAATAAGCTTTTCATCGTAGTTGCTAAGCGAACAAAATACATATACGAACACTACGTCAATGCAACTGTAATATCTTAGTATTGTAGCACCACTCATATTCTTGCGACCTTGCAGAGCTCAACAACGTTATTTATGTCCCTTATTATGAAACATGAACTCAACCATTAGTAGAAATATAAAAATTTATCATTTACTTATTTACATGACATTAATATTGATGTAAAAAAGCTTTCTATCTCCGTCCAAATAATACGAAGCAGCATGGTTTATGAAGTGGAAATATTTTTGCGTGTTCAATAGATCCAAATCTTTTGAACAAGTTGAAGCGCATTTTATTCAATTCACGGCACAGTTACAATGCTTAGCAATACTTTTTCATAACTTACTGTGAGTTAGAACGTGAAGTACAACGAATTCATAGAATTTCAAAGCTATTTTAGGTCAATGGAACACGACATGTTATTCAAATGCATTTTTGTGCCTTTCTATGACATTTGAAATGGCATCATTGACACAGTTCCTTCAAATAAGCTTTGTGTTTATTAAAAACAATTGACGTTTACAAAGAAATGAAGCTCGATTTTTGTTACAAAGGAACATGTTTTTAGTAACACGCGTAGTTAGCTAAGTAATGATAAAGTAGAAAAAACACTACGTAATCAAAGATGGATCCGAAATCCTTGCTTTATATTCCTTTAGAAGTAGGCCGTCTGATTTGGTACAACAAAAACAATGTTTTATCTAAACAGATCGCGCCTGAACGAGGCTTTGCGCGAGGCTGGCTACGACATCGACGGCGAGAGATATCCGGAGGGCTATCAAGAGGCACCGCTGGCCTACGACGCAGTTTGGGCCGTTGCCCTGGGTACGTACTCCTGTTTTATGTACAAATAAGATTTAAGAAAAACTTTTGGTCTTAGTTTTGTGTCTGTTTTGCTTAAGGCTTGTCGATTGTTCGAGTGTATTTTATTTACGGACTTAATGCCTGAGGCATTTTCTACCAGTAAACCTTTGGATGATGCAGAGAAACATGGCAGATGCAACGTAATGGATAGATAACACAAAAATAACTGTAAGATATAAGAATAAATACATAGATATACATAGACATACATATAAACAGAATAAACTTTGTCAGAAGAAATAACGATCGGTGGACGAGAAATATCGATCAGTAGAGGAGAAAACGAATCTAGCAAATCAACTCTGGGATGTCTCGATTGCTCTTCATGTTCTATTTTTATATCTATCTAGCAAATCTATGTGAAAAATAATTAATGAATATGACCAATGAATCAATGAATGTAACGAAAAAAATGGCAGTGGCACTCCGGGAGTGCCGACAGAAGTGAAAACTTGAACAAGATCGCCTTGGTGGAAGAAAAATACTTGTATAGAATATTGGACCGTAACCTTATCTAAATAAAGAGCACAACCGCGTTTACACAAAATATTTCAAACCTTTAAAGTAAAAATACTTGCATAGAACATTGATCCGTAACGTAATATAAATAAAGAGCATAATCGCGTTTACAAAAATGAGGTGTTGGTAACGGTGTCGCGAGTTCAATTGTTTTTTCCCATCTCAAAAATGCCCAACGCGCCTAAAGATTTTACTTTAAAAAAATTCAGCGGCTCATCCCTGATGTAGATTTTGCTATTAAATCGCAATCACGCAATAAAACTATAAAGATAATCTTCCAAAAAAAATTTAGAATCGCTTAATTTGAAAAATAATGAAATTGAAAGCCTCAAAATTACTTAATAACGTAGCGGCTGAGCGGCTGAGCCATCAATATTATAATTATATTTATTTCGGTACCTCGTCTTACCATTTTTATTTTAAAAGACATTTCCCGCGATCTAAAAAGTTTTACATTAGGCATTTTATTTCTAATGTAAATTTTATTCTTCGATTAGAAATTAATTCGTTAAAATACATAAACGAATATAGTAGTATGTTCAAACAACTAGAAAAGGCACAAAGAAACAGCCATTTACGTAATAAAATTTAACAAGTGTAGTGCTCGAGCAGCACAATAGGTGGCGCCACACGTCACGTGCCACATTACGTGCCAACACAAGGTACGTACGTGGAGCCACGCGAGGAGCCATAACAATTGACAACACAGTACACTCTTCCTTTGCTTACGTAGGTTAAAGCTGCTGTGAAATAACAAGAATTTACTTAAAATTTAGAAGAGATACTGAAAACACTAAACTGAAAGAAATAACGTTTTGTTACTAACAGTACGGAATATGCAAAACCTGATAAACCTTGCTAAATCTTGATGATGTAGAATTAAAAACTTGTAAGCAACTAATATCTTTTCTCGATCTATCATTAGTACCTATTCATAAGTTTAGAACAGATCTATTTCATGTGAAGAAAGTTGTTGGACAAAAAATACCGTGTGCCTAAAAATAAATAAAACCTTCTAATGGGTAAAGAACAAGACCCCAATTTCAGTTCGCATTTATCTTTTCCAGAACAATTTGGTTCTTTGAACATTTTCCCGGTCCATATTAATTTACCTATTCGCGGTATCCTACACTTGAACGGTTTTGTTTTTTTTTTCATCTTCCGTTCCACGAATCAGAGTCATGACCGTGAACAAAGGCCCTTTGAAAAGGATGGGATGTACACTAATACTCTTCCAAAATTATTTCATATGTCGGCCCGGAAACAATTACAGTTTTTTACTTACCATTCCAAAAATATAAATCATTTTTTCGAGCGTTTCGTTTATGGACAGATGAAACCTTTTAATAATGATGGCAAATTTTTTGGGCATTCCTTTATTACTTTTACAAGTGAACAGTTTAGATTACGAATATAGTGGGTATAAATGATCAAAATGCACGATCACGGAATTAACTGTACATAAGAAAAAAGATAATGCCAGTTTAAAACACTGCGAGCAATTATAATGCGCAGATGTTTCTGCCTAAAATATTTGCGGGTACACTCGCGTAGGCGCCCGTCTACGCGCTACGTGCTACGATGCTACGAGCGTAGCAGTGTCTGGCGTAGCTCAAATACATAGCCTTAGCAGGAACGACAATGCACATAGTCTAAAATAAGACATAGAAATACGAAACACGCCTCGTAAACCACCCAGTGTGGTCTCAAGCTTTGTAAAACTAAGTCAAAGCCACTATTCACACAACTGTCAGCAAGACTCTTTGAGATAATTCCAAATTTATGCGCGGTATCTCCCCGAACAGTTACACACAGAAGGTCGACACTTAAGCACACGGACAATACATAATCCTCATATCCTTGGCTGAAGAGATTAACCTATTTGTATTTCCTTAGCCTTCAACAAAACTATGGAGAAACTGGAGAAAAGCGGACTTAGTTTGAAGAACTTCACATACACGAACAAGAAGATTGCCGATGACATTTACGAGGCAATAAACTCCACTTCATTCCTTGGTGTATCGGTAAGTATTTCTCTATCTACTGCACTATATCTTAAGTACCCTATCGCTTGTTAACTCGATATAAATCACGAGATTGATACTCCATAATATATTTACTCAAATCTAAATTTTATTAGAATATACAGTATAAAATTCCAGTAAAGCTTTTCTGGCATAGAGATAATAAAATATGAAAAAGCAATCTACTATAACAAGTAAAGTACTTTGTTATGTATTGGTATAAAACACTCTTTTAAACACAGCTTGCTAGCTTTGTTAAAATATGACATACATTGAAAATACAAAAAACATGTCAGAATTTCAGAGGTTTCGATTTTTTCCCGGATTGAGTTTCATAGCTCAAGGGAAAAAAGCCTTAAAGCGGCCAAGTGCGTGTCGGATCACGCACAATGAAGGGTTCCGTAAATGGGATGAATTTATTACAGGAACAAACTTAACGTTGTAATTGAAAAACATGTTCTCCAACACATTCCAACTGCAAATGTAAGTTGGTCGACTATTACTCTTTAACTTGTTAAGCCTTCTTAGCTGTGATAGTTTTCCTTTTAACTTCGTTATATGTACTACTGCTGTGATGTTTTTCACATATCCAAAAACAACCATTTAGCTGGCAGGGAGGTGCACAATTAGCACTTTAAAGCTTAATATTACGCAAACGGATCCCCGAATCAAAAAAATATTTTTACGGAATCGCAATATTATTGAACGGCATATCCTATACACCATGACATACACGAGAAAAAAAATATCATCCCCACTTTACGTGCTAGGGAGGTAACCTACATTTTTTTTTCAAGATTTTATTTTTCCACTTTTTCGGCGTAATTAATATTTTGTATACCCATGCCAAATTACAGCTTTCAAGAACTAAAAGTCTCTGAGCTAAGCCGTGGACAGACATGGCGAAACTATAAGGGTTTCTGGTTGACTACGGAACCCTAAAAACAGAGCAACCACTTTAATGTAATATTTCTATTGAAAATAACTGAGTTAGAGAAGAAAAAATATTCCATTATTTTTTCAAATCCATTCTTTTTTCTACGGCATCAAAATATCTAGTAATAATAGAATTTTATTCTCGTATAATTGTAATGCTCCACAGACGAATTCGTTATGACTATATTTGTTTAAAAATCTAGTACCTAACCTAACTTATACAAACATCACATCGTTTCAGTAGCGTATTATTACAATTAGTCTGAAAATTAAACTAACATTACTTGCGGTAACGTCAATAGCATAAAACGGCTGCAATTAAAGCTATAAAATTTATTTATGACTAGTTTTTGCTCTCAACTTGACTCGTGTAGCCCGACATCAAGAGAAACGTTTATTGCACACAGTGGTCACAGATACAGAGATTCATGAATACACCAGAACTAGGTACTTGAAAATACGCAACTATTGAATTAAAAGGTTTTTAAATTAAATAAGCCATAACCGCAAACATAAAAAGTACTGACTACAGGTGCAAATGTCAATCTCCAAATTGAAAAAACAAACAACAATCACTTGAAATGTCAAATTAGTCTCTGGAATTAAAAAACGAACTTAATTCGATGAAAGACGTGCGGGAGTAACATCTATTAGAAGCTTTTATTTTGTACATAATTATAATTATAAATTATAGTCACTTGTCTGTCGTGTTTGTCTGTGTGACTGCGTTGTTCTTCTAAACTCCGCAACGGATTTTGATGCGGTTTCTTTTACCATCATTTAGAGAATTTATTTCAGAAGATTTATGTGTACCATACATTAATATGTATTATACTTACATATAATAAAGAAATCTCGATCACAAGTCGTAAAAACCGAGCGAAGCTCTCTCGCTACTTTATAAATATGTAAAACAAACACGCCGGAAAAGTATTCTAATAATATATATTTGGCGAAGGAACAAGAGTAAAATTTAATTACCTCGCCTTTGTGACAATTAAGCCTCAGTTACTATGGGGACGTAACTGGAAGTTATTTTCGAAAAAAATATGGAACAATTAAATACAAAAAAGTTATTTCCTCAGTTACTTATTAAACTCCCACTGGTTTTCAAAAGGTTTTCACAAAAAATAAAATGTTACTACAAAATATTGATCATGGCAACTTGAGTTAAATTAACGCGACGTAACAAATTTGTTGTAGAGATAAGTATATACTTTACCTAGTAACCAAAACTACACATTTTTCATGGTAATGCCTCATCCCTGTGACATTTCCCCGTACTGAAAGTAATTTCATCGCAGTAACGGGATATAAAAGCCATACGTCATGCATTTATCATCGATTCATCGCTAGAGTCGAATTGTTCATAGTAGATTTATTATAAAATAGCTGTTCCTCCGGCTCTGCTCTCGTAGACTAGTATTTTTTAGTAACCTATGAAATAATACAGAAATCTGTTTAATTAGAAAAGACATTCTCGAGTTCTAAGTGCACTTATGAACCAACAGACAGATGTTACGATAACATATGGAAATAATTTAACACAAATTCATAAAGTTAAATTACTATATTCAACGAGATTGTCATCTACTCCATAATACTAAAATCTTATCATTTACCTTCAATAGACGTTGAAATTGTAAAGGTTTCACATAGTTTCGTTCAAAGTTCCAAACTTTGTAAGTGAACATGTGAAAGTTAAATGAGCACCGAAATAATTTGTGAATCTAAGAAGTTTCATAAGAACTTGATATTGTGCTTATTATTTTATTAATTATGATTGGGTAATTATGAAATTGAACTGATCTAAATAATATCTTTATTTAATGTAAATACAGTGTGTGTATGCGCATATATCGAAATGAGGGAATCTATGCTTAATTTTATCGAGAATTTTTTAAATATTTTTGATGGAATTTTTAAAAATGTTGTAACAAAACGGTGTAACTTTTAAACCAAATGATCTATCGCGATGAAACAAACTCCATAATTATTGAAAGTAATTAGACGTCCTCATAAAATGAAAATTGTGGAAAAAAAAGCTACCCTCAATTGAAAATAGTTATGTTTTTTTTAGCAAAAATCTGTTTTTTTTATATTTTTTTACAATAATCGTAAAATTTGTCAATAAGACGCCCAAGAGAAGAAAAATGAAGCATAGATTCCCTCATTTCGATATGTGCAGTAAATAAATGAAAATGTCGGTCGTTATAATTAAAGACTCACACTGTATACTCGCTGTAGACTCGCACTGTACATAATATTATATGCTGGGTGTTAAACATAACTGTCGAAAATCGAAGGAGTAGGCACCCCTTTAAGGAAAAAGGCGTAATGTTATTTACGTAGTTTGGGAAATTCATTGCTATAGGCACATTGATGCCCTACATCAATTTGCCGTGTTATAGCCATTTCGTAAAAATGTCCAAGAATGACAGTTGTGGTTTGAATACACGGACAATTTAAGTTGGTTGTCAATTTGCTTACAATTAATTTCCCTAAGTTTATGTATTGTGTTCATTTCGTAGGGTCTGGTGGCATTTTCGTCCCAAGGCGACCGCATAGCGTTGACTCAGATCGAGCAGCTGACTGACAACCATTACGTGAAGCTCGGCTACTATGACACGCAGGCCGACAACTTGACGTGGCTGGAACGAGAGCGGTGGGTCGGTACGTACGACATTCAAATGAAGTTTGACAATACCATGTCTGTTATGCTACGGCTACATTGTCGCGATAAAGTGAACCACACTTCGTGCGCTCTCTTTTATGCTGGGGCTACATTGACGCGTTATCGCGAACTAAACTTCACGCGCTCTCTCTCGCATACCGCTCGACGTCTCGCTAAGCAACAGGTAACGCGTGAAGTATAGTTCGCGTTATTGCGACAGTGTTGCCCCAGTATTACTCAGCAAGACGTCGAGCGGTAAATGTGGCCCCAGCATTATAATGCCGGGGCCACACCAACGGGAAACACCGTTAATTATCGCGATGATGGACGTTAACCCGTAGGAATAAAGTCCATCATCGCGATAATCAATGGCGTGGCATAAGGGATAACACTTTAAAATAATAATTTGGGTAGGAGTTCATTCGTTGGATTTTTTTCATTGAGCAAGTTACATTGTGTGATAGAACATTTTGACCAAGAAATATTACTTTTTGGAGTAGAAACAGCTCAAGGGCAACCAGATGTTTGTAAACTTTCTATGTAAAAGTTCTTTCTATCTTTATTATGAACGCCAAAAGCTAAGTTCTTGTTTTTGTAAAAGGATCCATATTTTACAGTGAACGTGTCCAAAACACTATCTAGAAAAACATAAATTCGCTATTTAACACTCACATTGTCACGTTTATTGCCAAAACTGTACGTATCCGTATCTCGAAACCAACATTTTTTGTTAGTGTCATATAAAACCTTTACAACAATTTAACATAAATACGAGTACATAAAAACGAGGGCCCGAAATATTTCAGCGGAAAAACCGCACACGAAACAACAAAACATAAAATATAGGTATATATAAAATTCTTTTAAAAGGAATATTGCCTCAAAGGACTGGGAGCGCGTAGTTCTTAGTAATTATAACAACCAAGTTACTGGTATCGTAAAGTCAAAGCAGAAAACATTCCTTCGTTAGCTGAACGAGAGAAAAATTACCAGTAAGAGGAAAAATAGCAGCAATTTTATCGCGTAGATACAGTTTCTTTCGTTTCCTGTATCTAGCTAATAGTTTTATGTGTATTTTACGAGCGTCACACACGTTTTACTGAAGCATGAAATGGGTTTGGGTTTGGGCAGGTGGGAAGGTGCCCCCGGATCGCACGGTGGTAGTAAACGAGTTACGGACGGTCTCTCTGCCGCTTTTTGCGTGCATGACCGCGCTCTGCATCGCTGGGATCCTCGCCGCCATTGCACTAATTGTCTTCAACATCTTGCACAGACACCGGAGGTAAGAAACCCTATATATCTTGTTTAAAGATCCTTTGTCAACGTCAACCCTGAAATTGCTGCTGAAATCGGGTAGTGCATGATATTGACAAGGGTCTTGTTAAGACAATCCACTTAATTTACTTAAGGGGGCTACAGGACCTAACCGTGCCAAAACGCAAGTTTTATAATGCCCAAAAGTATTATGATCCACTGCAGTAAACAAAATCAGAAAAATATATGATATTCTTCAGGATATATGCTAGTAAGATAGTGTGTTGAAAACATAATACAACTAATTTGGTACGATAGAAAAAAAAACACGAAAATACCTCTAAACATTTATTTTAACGAGTAAAATCATATTAATTAATATTCATGCAATCATTCTGATATTTTGTCAGATTATTACCGTACAAGCAACATTATTACCGTAATAGTGTTTATTTTTCTTTCTCTTTCTTTTCTATGCAGTCTGACAGTGACCGCGGTTTAGCTGTTGTAAGCCTCTTAATGCTCGGAACGTGTCCAACTGAAATTATCGCAGCATGATTTTTTAACTTCAAAAATAATTAATACTGTTGTTTTATGCGGTGTTTGTTGTCACTCGTAGTCTTAAAAACACTGTTCACTTCCCATATCGTTTACAAAGTTAACTTAGAACCCACTTGATGAAAAATTCAGCAATTTTCTGCACTGAAAACAAGAAAATCTAAGCTCGATGTTATATTTATCGAAAACAAATGTAGCTAAAATAAAACCGTTCTTCTCGCTGCGTCGCTCGCCGGTCGTTGTTATATCCCGACGGTGGAGTTTTATATGCCAAACGAGCAATTTGCGATGAGATGAATGTAAATGATCTGAAGCAGTGAACAGTCAAAGGGGAACTCCGATAGTGTTGAGGACCACCATCTTTATTTTATTTTTGCTTATATTTTATTCCTTTCTGAATTATTCCACTCCTCTTTGACGGAAATGAAAATAGAACAAGATTTCACTGGAGTATAAAATGACACAAGGAAAAGGAACAAGAGTGTTACTGTTTTAACGTCAAAGTCGATATCCCGTATCTGTTGTGCGCTTACTTTGTTTTGGTTTTTATTACGTGGAACCAATGCAGCAGTCGTTAAAGTTGGTACGTTGGGTCGTAATTTTTGTTCGATGTAAGTATCCTGCAGTACCTTTAACATAGAGTATTGTGTGCAGGGTGATTCAGTGGTCGCACCCGGCGTGCAACACGGTAATGTTGTGCGGCTGCTGCATCTGCCTGAGCGCGGCCATCGCGCTGGGCGTGGACGGGCGCTGGGTGATGCCGCAGCACTTCTCCGGGCTATGCGCCGCGCGCGCCTGGCTGCTCGCCACCGGCTTCTCTATGGCATACGGCGCCATGTTCACTAAAGTATGGCGGGTACATCGGCACACCACTAAACCTAAAGTGGAAACAAAGGTAATCAACTCGGTAATTGGAATTTCCGTGCAATCCCCCACGTAGGTTTTGAGAAGAATTTTAAGTGGCTGTTTTTACGGAGCGTGCAAACGTTTACGAGTACAGTAAATAGGTACCATTATACCATAATATATAAACCGAGAGGGAAAGAATTGTATTATATTATATTACTGTCTTTATCCTGTCTAGTTTATGTCACCTGTCACATTATATGTCTATCGTATTTCACTCCACACTTAACCCAAACAAACACGAAAATCTTTTTTTTATGCTATTACATTAGAATGAATGTGAAACAGACGTCTGTAACGCTCATTCGGTATTAACGTTCACATAAATTACATGTAATGTGACATAATTGTTGTCGAATATCTCTTAAGTATTTGGCACTTTCATCTAACTGAAGACAGATCCAGTACCGACGACATGAACGTAAAAGCAACTCCTTTCAACCCCAATACACCGTACAATGGAAATTAGATCGTCTTGTGTCACTTTACATATCGAATGTTTGCGTTTTTTGTTTCCGCACTTCATTGCGTCCCCTGAAGTTTTCCTACTTATTGAGATCACATCCGACGAGGCCCTTGTAAGCAAATACGGGGCAAAAGGTTTTTGAGATATCGGGATTTTTTATTTTCTTGAACCTGATACGAGGCCCACCCGTTGCGTCCTTTAAATATATTGTATTGTTGACTTCTGATTTGACTTTATTCGGAGAAGCCGTAATTTTTTTCCTTTTCGGAATATACGGAATTGAGTGGAATAGTGAAGCAAAAATACGATATTTACTTATGTGCCTATGTAGGATTTTAAATATACCTAGAACTATATGTATATGAAGTGTTAACTTTACATGATTAATTTAGTTTAACGGAATGCAATTGAATTAATTGTGTTATTAGAATGACGAGTTTACATAGTGCGTACATAGTTATAGCAAGGGTGATTTGTGATCAAGACGGGCATTTAATTAATTACATCACATGTAGTCAACTTTAATTAACTTTTACACTTAATTAAGCTACACTTATGCCCGTTTTCACCGACTTCTAAGTGCACTGTTGGATTTTCAAACTCTCGGCGCTGCGCCTAGCGTTGTAAATCCAACAGTGCACTATTTTCATTAGGTATATAATTCACTATATTATTTATATGTTATTCATTATATCATTATATTATTATTATTTTTTTCATTATATATATATATTTTTTTTTTATTATTTATTTTAGGTCGATGAAAACGGGCATTAGACCCGCTTTTATGACAAATCGCTAAATGCGTTTAAGGCTAACGTATTTAAAACAGTATTCTGTCTTTGTCATTTTCAAACGATTGACAGAAAAAGAATGATGTTTTAAACGAGTTTAATTATTTGTGGTGCAAATGGGTCTTATGACTAAACTGCGATTACTAAATACTGAACTTCCATCAATACCTTCCTACCAGAAAAAGCGCATGCACGGTTGGAAGCTCTACACAATGGTTGGAGGCCTCCTAGTGGTGGACGTGGCACTCCTCACGGCGTGGCAGCTGCGGGACCCGCTAGAGCGACGCGTGGAGATCTTCCCGTTGGAGGCCCCGAGGCACCATGATGACGACGTGCACATACGACCCGAGCTCGAACATTGCGAGAGTAAACACAATACTGTATGGCTTGGTGAGTGACTTTCCTTTGCATAATACTCGTTGTTTTTTAAGTCGGTTTAAATAATAGATTTTTTGCAAGAATTGCAGGTTTTGCGAAAAAAATATGAAATAATTACGGCTCTGCAACTTGGAAAGTTACATATTTTGTTTATTTTTGACAAGTCCTTAACAACAAGAATGATTTCTGTTTTATAAAAAAAACAAGCGTTTTCGTTAGGTATATCGTAGGTACACTCATAATAATAATATGCTCTACCATTCGTCCATTTTGACGTCTCCCGAAGAACATATCTAACGACGTCAATGCGCAGATGAAAAAGAAAAAACTTTTTTCCAAAAAAAAAACTTTAATTTCGGAAGTTGGTGGCAAAAACGAAAATACAGTACAATGACACTGACTTCCAAAATTAAAGTTATTTATCACTTTTTTGTGTTTTTTTAGGTCTGTTTTTTTTTTTTGTAAAAAGTTTTTATTTTTCACTTTTTAGTTGTGGTACCTACCCCACACAAATTCGAATACCACTACCTGCTTTATGTAAATAACAGTGACAGGAAGTATAACATCATCCATATAGACCAAATGGGGAAAATTCGCATTATTGAAGCTAACTCAAAAACTACGCAAGCAAAGTTAATAAAATCTTTCCTTCTCTTTTTTGAAGTCGGTTAAAAATAATAAACTGATGAAATAATAAATGAATGATCACATAAAGTAGATGAAAATCTGCTCGCAGGCGCCATGTTGAGCTAACTTTATTACTAACAGCCATATACTCCAAGCTCTAGAATCAAGATTGTATGTTCCTTACATAACTACTCGTAGACTTCCTACGCGTAGTTGTACGTCCGGTGGCGTCTCGAACTACGAACCGTGGACATACGCCAACAACTGTTACAACTGGAAATACAATCTGTATCAAAAACGAGACAACCTCTTATAAAAACATTATGGCATACAGCAGCGTTGCCAGATTTATTTCGGGCAATCCGGGATTTTGAACCCTTTTGAGTAAAAAAGCGGGTTTCTTTCGTCGAAAGCAGGACATAATAAGAAAACGTAAATTATATTTTTATTTTTATTTATTTGTATTATTTTTTACTACTTATCCTTTTATTTGTGTTTCAAATTAAGGTTACAATGATGATATAAAGGAGTAGAAAATGTATTTGAATGAAAATACGTTACTTTACTATACTTAGTTATAACCAATTACTATTAGTTTGCCCTGTAAGGCAGTTAAATCTTCAGAGGAATATAATATTTAAGTTAAACATTACTTATGAATTACTTATTTATTTTTCTATCCCCGAAAATCGGGACTGAGCCTGTGCCGCGCGGGACATTTAATCTTGGGCAAAAAATCGGGACGTCCCGCCAAAATCGAGACATCTGGCAACGCTGGCATACAGCTGCCACGTTATGGTAACACGTAATCGAAAATAATATGTAAACGCGAGATATCTTGAAAGTTAACATCTGCGTAATAGCCAAATGACAAAATTTTCTTGGAATACAATTTAGCCTTTAGAGCACTTAGGTACCTAATTTGCAAGAGAAAGTGCTTAGACTTTGTAGCTAGAATAGACGTAACTCTACGTGTGATCTAACAAATAAAAAATAAAAAAAAATATAGTAGCACTCCGGGAGTGCCGACAGAAGTGAAAACTTGAATAATTTTATTATGCAGGAAATATTTTTAATGAGGTGTCGGTAACAGTAACAGTGCCGCGAGTTCAATTGTTTTTTTCCAACACAAAATGCCCAACGCGCCTAATGAAGTTTTCGCTTCAAAAACAAGACATAGGTAAGTCTGTGTTTAAAACAAATAAGTACCTAATTCAACTTTATTTGCAGTCGGGTAATAAAAGACGGAATTTTAGTAAACATAACATTGGCCAAAATTAGGTACCTACCTACTAGATTTTAATATTAGCCTGTCAAGAATCGTGAATCCCACGAAATGTGTTAATTCTTCACGATGGGATTATTTTATAAAATTACGTAGTTCTCAAAGAGAAGCTTATAAAACCATCTCAATCAAGTTTTCCCTTTGATGTCAGGTTCCAAGGAAATATGATCAAACAGTTCAGTTCTTGGTACCATTATGTGAATCTAGAACAAAGCAGTGTGATGTGGCACCGCAACGCATAATTTACTAGTAAGTTCCTGCGTTGACTGCACATGTCGCTGCGTTGCGCTTGCAACGCAGACTTTGGCGTTGCTGGTTTGGTACGGCATTGTCGTGTGTGTTCCCTAATGGAGATATATTATGCATAATGAGGGTGACAGCAGATCCCCCGTCAGTATGCACTAATATTATTAACAAATCTCTCAATCTAGCAAGTTTGGCTAATCTCATAATCTGTTTGCTAAGCTTAATGATCATGGTTTGAATGTTCACGTAACGCAATGTTATGTTAATACTGTGACAACGTAATAAACCATAAAAACAGGGCTTTTAACGAGCAATCAGAAGGAAAATGTTTTTGACCCTTTTGCATCACCAATTTTATTTAGGTACATCGTTGGCAAACGTTTTAAAATGTATCCAATTATTTTAATTGTAAAGGGAACTCTTGTGAAACATGTTAGTATTGGCGTGGAACGTGTCCTCTCTGCCTTCAACAACGTTTCATTTTCACGCATCACTTACTCCAGAATATTCCAATGCGCGCTGCACAAACCAAAATATAGTTCCCCATAACTTTTACTGAAACATCCTAAAAATAAAACGCCCCTAGTTACTGGCTCCATTTCTTATCTAAAAGAATACCTACTTGAGTCAGCCGTTTAATTTGATACCAACTTTTAATTACAAAATAAACCAACTGAAATCTGCGCCCGCCCTTAATACCAACAACAATAATTATAAAAGATGAGTTTTAATACGAAGTGATTTAAAGTACCGTAAACAGTAAATTACATTATATAAATCTCCTTCCAAGTCCACTGCGACTCATTAGCGACGGTAACTTTGGGAATTTTATAAGTTTTCTTGAGTCGTTAATAACAGCTGTTCTCTTTGTAATGTTGTTTAGTGTCACCTTTTTCTTAAAGGTGTGCGTGTTACTCCTCCATTGGTGCAGAAGTCGCAAATGCAGCTTTCAAGAGAAAATAACTGTTTTTAATTCTCAGACCACTGGGTTTTTAAGAATTTTCTCAGTCGCTGAACTCTCGAAATTGTGCTCTTTAAATTCGTCAAAGCGGTTTAAGCCATTTTCAAATACGTCTCATACTTGTGCACGTAAACGTAACAGTATAGGAGCTTAACTTTTTCACTCATTGACTGTACAAGTGTAGATACGTCTCTTTTATTCCCAGCAATTAAAAGCATAACCGTACCTACAGCCACATTTTTGTTCCAGGTGTAATGTATGGCTACAAAGGCCTAGTCCTGGTATTCGGCCTGTTCCTTGCCTATGAGACGCGCTCAGTAAAGGTCCGGCAGATCAACGACTCGCGTTACGTCGGCATGAGCATCTACAACGTGGTAGTACTGTGCCTCATCACGGCGCCCGTGACCCTTGTCATTGCCAGTCAGCAGGACGCAGCCTTCGCCTTTGTCTCCTTAGCCATTGTCTTCTGCTGCTTCCTCAGCATGGCATTGATTTTTATCCCTAAGGTGAGTAAGGTGAGAACAAACTACGAAATTTTATTTAATTTCATTTTTGAGTAGGCGAGTTGAAATGTATCTTACATGTAGTTGTAAATAGTATCATGTTATTCCTTTATACGGTCAGGGAACTTGATTGTTAAGCAGATTAACTTAATACGTCAATTTGCCTTGTTATTTTTATTCCCTACGTTCGACAATGTACGACAATTTTGATTTACAGTCAATTTGCTTATCAATCAAGTTCCTCTACTTTACATTATAGTCACAGGTTCATTTAGTCACATTAAAATCACAGTTAAGGCTTCTTAGTAGACAGAGATTTCTCCATCACTTGCATGAAACAGAAAAGCTAAAAGAATAAACCTACAATATTAAAAATACATAGTATTCTGAAATACGAAACACCATAACTAACGGTCACACCTGAAATCTAAATAAACACGCGAGTAACATAAACTTAGTCTATGGTAAATTTAAGGCCATAAACTAAATTGAACAGTCACGAATTATCACGAATAAAATACACCGAACATTCTGCTATTAAAATAAATGTCTGCGTATAATGTTACAGCAAATATTATCTTGCTTAGGACCTTGCTAGAGAAAATTGGTTCTTTAATATTACATCTGACCTAATTTACAGTGACCTATTTAATTATAAAGATCCCAGCTTCCAAGAAGTACCTACTGCTGCCTGCTATTGATAAAGCGTATCTCAATAAAAAAATGCGCGTGCAGCACCCGGTACACGTTATAGTCGACTGCCTCGTTGGTCTGGTGTTCGATTCCCGGGTCGGACAAAGTGTTTTTGGATTTTTCCATTAGGAATTTCTAAGTAACAGCCCGGTTGGCTGTGTCGCGGTATGATACCCCCGTACCTCGGTGCGCACATTAAGCCGTTGGCCCGGCGCCTGATTTGTCCCCGGTCGTGTCGGATTGCCGTCCCATCGGACTATGAGAGTGAGGGAAGAGAGAGTGCACCTGTGTCTGCGCACACACTTGTGCAATAAAATATCTCCCGCGCCGAAGGCTGGTCTCCATTGAGATTCGCCGCTATGGCCGAAATACGGTCTGACTATACATGTTATAGAAGTGAAACTTCTTAAAAAATACAAAAGAGAGATTTAGTGTAAAAGACAGAGAGAAAGTGAGAGTTATATCTTTCTTCTTTCTCATGTAACGAAATTTGCCTAAGCGTGACGCGTCCTTTTTTTTTTGGGTGGGAAATTATCAAATAACTTCTCCCGCTCTGGGTGGAGGGCGTGTCAGACTCTTACTGACTAAAACCCACCCGTGTTCCTTCGGTTGCCCTGTTGCCGGGGGCCACGATGTCCCTTTCGGCCCTTATTCGCAGCCCCGGTAGGCATTGGCCCTAGCGGACCCCGTCAATTCTGCTGACATCTCTTTGAGGCGCGCGTGGAACACAACGCGCCGTCGACCCGGGCCTGTAGTGCTATTCTGTAAAAATCTCACCGTGATAACTTAGGTGAAGTGAGCTGCCAATAGTGTCAATCCTTAGCAACTGACAGCTCACTCCATGCTCACTTCACCTAAGATAACACGGTGAGATGGTTACAGAATAGCACTACTGGTCCTTATCGGACGGCGAGCTACCAGGTATTGCTCACCGTCCGCAACCCGCGCCTACGGTGGCCGGAAACGTGACGCGTCCTGGAAATTTCACTCTCAATTCTCGACCTAAGAAGTTTCACTTCAAAAACTATGCACAATAAATGAGATTTAACTTTTATATCAGAGCAGTGATTGACCTAGTGGTGTCAATCACTGCTCTGATGTAAAAGTTAGGGATGAGTGAGTAGTGATTGACCTAGTGGTGTGACCGTCGGACTGCCAAGTCATAGGTCTCGAGTTCGAACCCAAGGCACGCACCTCTGAGTTTTCGGATTAATGTGCAAATTGTATAATTATCACTTGCTTCAAAAACGGTGAAGAAAAACATCGTGAGGAAACCGGTATGCCTGAGAAATATTTCTCGACGGCATATGAAGCCAAGTCAGAGGCTTATGGGCGGTTTTAAAACTCTGACACCAGGTTAGTCGCTCTCGCTAACCACACGAAAAGAAGAAGAACTTTTATATCCACTGAATAAGCCTCAACAGATTAAAAAGAAACTTTTTCCCAACCGTATCGTGAATTACCAAAAGAACTTAAAAAACCGAAAACTAAATGAGTCTTCAGAACTTTTATGAGGAAGATAATGATGCTTATTTATTACATGGACGATCGTTTTGTCTTGGCCTCTGAAAATTGAGAGCGCAGATTACGACTATAAAGGTCGAATTGATTCAGACATTAAAATATAAACCTAAATGTGATTTACGGGAGAAGTTGGGCTCCCTACTGAAATTAATTCCAGCCTACCTTTGAGATACTTTCACACGATTTAACATGATAATCGGTATTGTTAAGCGGCAGTTTAAATGGAAAAATGTCTTTGTGGGATATTAACCTTGCCTTTAACAGCACTATATTCACATTACAGGCCGATAGACCTCGACAGAAGTTAAAAATTATGAGTTTGTATAAATACAGGGTGGCAGGGACTTCGACGAGAAAACTGTTACCATGGCTTCAGTACTTGATTCTGAACCCCCCTACGTTGAAATTTTTCGTGGGTTATTTAAAAAAAAAACTGCTGTTTCATAGAAAAGTGCAATACCTACGCGGTCAAAATGATTGGAACAGCTGATTTTTTTTAAAATAACCGACGAAAAATTTCAACGTAGGGGGGTTTAGAATGATGTACTGAAGCCATGGTAACAGTTTTCGCGTCGATGTCCTTGCCACCCTGTATTCAGGGTTACTTTTAAATGACCTCCAATACTTTTCCTAGAACTGTAAAATCGTTGTTAAAAGTAAAATCTGCTTATTTTTCATGTTTGTGTGGGTAAATGTTACAAATATTGAATTAATAGCTGCGCCCTGCGGCTTCATCCGCATAAGTCTCGATTCCGTGGCAATATCGGGATAAAAAGTATCCTATTTCATGGTCTACCCATGTACCAAATTTCATACAAAATTGTTTAGCCGTTTTAGCGTGAAAACGTTAATTAGTTAGGATCAGCGTCTGCTATAAAAACACGGTTTACTTTCTATACTCGGTTTATTTGGTTAATCTTTGATAAATAACCCTGTATTTTAAGGTTTGATAAATGTTTGATCCTAAATATCCTGAAAAATTGGTACCTTTCTACATATAGTATACACGGCTACACATCAAGCTATAATTTTCCAGTATAAGCTGATCTCGCATTGAATAAGATTTCCGTACAATGAGAGGTCAGCTTATGCTGGGAATCTATAGCTTGATATGTAGCCGTGTATACATTACAATCAGTCTACATATCCATTCAATCGGAAATAATGTGTGATATATAATTATTATCTCGACGATCTGGTTCGATGCACATTATTTGTAGTATTTATTTGATATGAAAGATATTGCGGCGTAGGGAATAACCATAATCTTGTTTATTCTTTTATCACTGATTGTAGAGTTGATTTATGATTTATTTTTACCTCATGACGCAGATCACATTTTCCTTGTGCTTATAATTTTATAAATTAAGTCTTAATTAGACCACATTACCTAATTTATTAATCCGTAATTAGATAGATAAAAAATCATTTTTTGTAGCAAGTGATGTAAAACACATTAGTTTTTAGTTTTAGCATAAAATGTTGCGTAGTTTTTATAACCCGTCTACATAATCGATATTACTCAATCATCAAGTTCACCACTTACTGTTTTGTAATTAATTTTCAGTCGTTTAAACGACCTCTAATTTACTAAGAATGTACACTACTGCAAACTGAAACTCAAAACATTTATTAAACTCTTTTGAATTGTCAGAAAGATGAAGTTAATTGCCCATCCCAAAGCGTAGTAGGCCCATATGTACAAGAATGGACAAAAAACTCCATGTAAACTCTTTAAAAAAATAAAATATTGTTACAAAGTATTGATTGCATCGCCTATTTCACATGCATTTCATCTAACAGTATGTAGTTATGTCGCTTCAGATACACTTACGATCGCATGGCGTGATAGTAAGCGTAAAATAAGAGTTTATATGGTAATACAGGTGATCGAAGTGATCCGTCACCCGACGGAGCGTGCGGAGAGCGGCCGGGGCTCGGGCTCGGGCTCCGCCCCCGCCGACGAGGAGCGCTACCGGGAACTAGTCAAAGAAAACGAAGAATTGCAGAAGCTCATCGCGCAGGTATATTAATATTACACTACTTCTCTCATGTTGTACAAGGTTAAAGTAAATTATGTAGAAAAACTTCACGGACGTTTCAACAATTCATGCCAATGGAGCTTCTTTTTTTTTATCTATAGGTTACTGCTATATCAGTCCTGACAACAGTTCCCACTAAATTGAAACTTATCTAAGGTTGAAACTACCTAACTACCACAGAAAAATAGACCTTAATCATTTTTAGGAACCAACTACAGCTGATTATGCGGACATTAACCGCGGCTAGTATACAATTTGTACATAGTCAGGTACTTGAAAACCTTTTTTTATGATGCATAGATCTCAGGATCGGAACACATCGCGTCGGTGAAGTTTTGACAGAGAATTTTATTTTTCCAAGTGTAATTATTATGATAACGGCACATATCCCAGTGAAATCATTAACCAGTCTACTAGTTTTACACTCGTGAAGGCTCTTATAATGCAAATTGTAAAAATATAGGACGTGTTTTCCAATAACCTTCCCATTTTCTTATGCAAATTGCAAGAAACGGGCTCGTATCAGATACACATTAAATAAGTAGGTTCTAAGCGATAAATAATGTTTCAATTACTTACGGTTCACTAGCCACAGTTGATTTCAAAAAACAAAATGTTTTTGGACCAAAAACACTATAATCCTGCCCATGTAGACCGTTGTTATCGCCCCTAAAAGTATTTTTTATAGTTTTTGAAGAGTATACAAAAATATGAATGATTTTCACCGAAACAAGTCAGGTTTCTAAATCAAATATTAGTCGATGCGTTTGGTTAAACTGAAGCTTAACACTTCATCTCTAGTTACCGTTCAAACATTTCCAGTTACGTCTCAAAAATATTCATGTTCCCAAACCGTTTAGGTCGGAGTGCATTTGCAAACATACATTTATGCATAATGCAAGTACATACTAGCTACACAGATATACCTGTTATATACTCGCGTGCAATCACGGAATGGAGTCTTCACAATGTCGTACATAAATAATGTGGGTCTCACCTTGACAAGTACGGGAAATAAAATCCTTCGTAAGAAGGAAACCCTGTCAATCGGCTTTACTGGAAAGGGGCTCATGTCCATTACAAACTATTGACAGAATTTTATATACGGTAAATGGAATTGTGAAAACATAAACGGATGGTTTTTACCCACATAATGTATCTACTAAAGTTACTAGCTGTTGTCTGTCAGCAATTTTGTTCGCATATAAACTTAAATTCTTCGATGGACTTGCTCAGGAGTTGAGTTTTGAAAAATCCTAATTAACTAGGTCTGTATCAAATCAGTAGGTACGTTACAACAGCGTCGGCGTCGTATCCGCATCATGCACCCCTCCCACATTTATCTTATCTGTACCCACATATTTCTGTCACATGCTACGCTACGCCAGCTTATTTGTATTACTATCTTTGATTTACCTTCAGTGTCTGATTACAACCGGTCGTTTTATAAATGCTTCATTAACAGAATTTATGTTCCTACTTTGCAATTTAGTTAAAGAACAACATCTAGTAGTCAACTCTTCGTTTAACACCCTTCCTATCCATAATGGATTACTTTCGCAAACTCATTATTCAAAACGAGAGATTCCTGTCTGAGGAAAAGGCTTAATCTTGACACTTCCTCCAAAAAAGTATTTACTCTCTGCTTTTTCTCTAACACCTAAAGGTGTTTCACTTTCATGTTTAATTCATTTCGTCTGAAGACACTACGACACATCCTCCGTTAAATAAAGCACCCTTCTACTAACTGTATAAATATTCTTATAGTTTTTATAAGCCACGGAGGCGCCTAAAGCTCACAATACATGTTTGTTTTCCAAGTCTGCGTGCGTCTGTGTGTGTAATGCCTCTGTTTATTGTTATACTATTCCACACATCACGTTCGTGAAACAGAGAACAAAACTGATGAGTATTCATAAATGTACGAAAGGAAAACATGACTGATTGGCAACCACACGATACCTCAGCCAATACGAATGATATCGGAATTTTTCGAAATACAGTTTTTGTTATAAATTATAGAGGTTTTATTACTCTCTTGTAGTGTGCTCGTAAACCCATGGGATTCATAATATAGCTGTTAATTACGCTATACTTAGCAGTAATTTTGTGTATTATCGATTGCAGCAATTAAGTACCTGCGCATTAGAACCATTAATAAATTAACATTCACCTATAATCAATTTATCTATAACGTCAGTCGACAGCTCTTTACAAACAAACCCGTTGAAAACTGATTAGTGAGATTATTATCAAATAAATCTTTGATATGGTGCCAATTAGTTTAAATTGACTGCATACCTACATGAATTGAGTTCACAAAGTCAGTTCGAAAATCGTTTGTTCGAATTCTGACTTTTCGGATTCATGTGCGTGTTGTATAATTATCACTTGCTTCAAAAATGGTGAAGGAAAACATCGTGAGGAAACCGGCATGCCTGAGAAATATTACTCGACGGCATGTGAAGCCAAGTCAGAGGCCCATGGGCGGCAGAAAACTCTGTAAACTAACACCAGGTCAGTCTATAAATACACGAAAAAAAAAAGATCAAGTATGACAACTTTTTGACGGTTCAAAATGTTGTGGTAATTCGACTACGCTCTAATTACCACAACATTTTGATAAAAAATCTGTTTTCATAATTATTATTTAATTATACCAAACACTACGTCATGAATGATTAGTGATTAGGTCGTTACCAGAATTCCAACCGTCTGTATCAGTTAACTTCTAATCTCTAGGCATTATTATGATAACATTGATTTATCGATTATGACTCGCTCATTATTTGTGTAAAGAGAAGCTAATTAATTAATTATATTCATCTATTTTCTAATACCTACTGAGGACACCAAGAAAATAATCTACTTTCTAGATCTAATGTTTATCGTACATTGGCCTGTAAACATTTTGCTCGGACTAGATTGTTATGATAATGTTAACCACCTGATTAAAAATATCTCATCAATAGCTTTTACTCATTTCAAACAAAATATTTGTATACTTACCGGTGCTATTTCCTACCAATAGAATTGAAAAATTCCATGTCTTAGTTCTATTGATAATAAAAAAATCTATAAAATTCTTGGGTTAAATGACGCCAAACTTAAATAAGTACAATAGAATGAAAATGAAATGTCAACTGTTTTAGATAATCAGATTGCCATACGAACCAGAAGACGCACAGCATCTGCTGTTGTTTCGAAATACAAACTTAAAGTCAAAGTTGTACTATAGCATTTAATTTGCTCGAATAAACTTAAACGGTTTCCAGCAGAACTGTTTACCGTGTTGCACAATTACAGCTTTTGCATAATAAGATAAGTTTTAGCGAGTCGCAAGTAAGATAAAAAAGAGAGAGAGTAAGGAGTGTTCTATGTATCTATCTAAAAGTGTAATTGCAGAAGGAGGAGCGGATCCGGGTGCTGAAACAGAAGCTGGCGGAGCGCGAGGCGGCGGCGGCCGGCGTGACGCAAGGTACGGGCGGCGTGCTGGCCGACCTCGCCACCGCCACCTCCGACTACGGCACCTCCACCAACTACACGCGCTCTTCGCGCGCCTCCGTCTCTGACCTTGACTTCTCTGAGAGCTACCTCTAACTGACCCCTGACACCCTTCTACCAAGACTTACTAAGCTCTCTCAACACCACTCTGTTCTAATGATTTCAAATCTTACATTTGTTTCAGCCCTCTTAATATAACAGAAAAAAACACGATGTTATTAACAAACTTGTACCTGTACCTATTTTCTAGTGTTCTTATTTTTGATTAACTAAAACTATTATAAGGTTTACCCTGAATACTCAATTAAAATAAACTAACGCACACCCTACCTCCCGATCCCGTAAAGTTTCAAACACTCTTAGACCGTGATCTTGACTAATGAACTATTCGTTTTTAACGGCCTATAAAGTCGGCCTATTAAACTGCACGTCTGCTGAAAGTAATAATTTGAATCGATAATTCAATTTCATTTGAAATGGCTCTCTTTAGTGAAGGAAATACAATCGAATGGCGGTGAGATTAGTCAATCACCGGTGGAATCACACTCGACCCTCATTACCCACGTCTGGGCTGGTCATTAGGCGAGCTGGCTCGAGCCAGTGACTCGCCCGCACCGCTCGACTTGTGTTTAATTAATATACTTCGGTAACACGAGTTGAGCTTCTGCTAGCTCCTCGACAATTCCCCTGCACTACCTAATAATGCACACCACTGAAATTACAGTCTGTGAAACCTAAAATCCTTCCTTAGATATTCTCGTTACGTTTATAATCATTGTGTCTGATTGGAGTATGTTGATTGCGATCTTGTTTTATACCTGTGAGACTAATTAAGTAATTACTTATCTTACGATCAGCTATTTTAATCCCTTATCAGACTGAAAAATAACTGTGTCCATAACTCCACTTAGTCTCACGCCGCTTACAATCGATTGAATAAAGTAATTTGTAGTAAAATATTACTTTCAAGTGAGTTGTGAGCATCATTAAATCAGAACGACTCTATTAATAACGGATGTGACATCAGCTCGTGTTAGTGATTGAGCATTCTAACGTAATGTGCGAGTATTGATGCATTGGTAATGCATTTTAATATTTATCTTGATAAGGATATTATTCCTAAAATTACGCCCAACATTATGTCCAATCACCAATATTACAAATATGTTCGCATCAATAAGTTTAATTTATTTTATTGACAACTGAAAACCGCTTGGCTTCTTAGTTTCATTCACGTATGCGAACATATTTGAAACGTTGAATACCCCTGAATATTAGGCCGCGGTCTGTTTGAAATAGAAAATAGTTTTCAGGTCTAAACAATTTTAAAAATTTAAAAAAAAAACTAGACTTTGTAGAAGTTACGCCATATTCTCAGCGGCAGCGGGTAGCGGGGCGGCGAGCGGCGAGTCCAAATGCGCCGCTGCCATCGAGAATAGTTCCATAAAACTATGCATTTCATCGCGCCGCTGCCGTCGCCGCCCCACTGCCCGCTGCCGCCGAGAATACAGCCTTAATCCCGCTGCGTTCTCCGCTGTCAGTCAGACCGCGGCCTGACCACTCTACCTCACACGTACTGTTACAATTGCACGTGTCTCTACGTCTAAACAACCTATCTACTATTCCTACTAGACTGATTTAGTGGTACTCTTAGCATTATGAGATCTACTCATAAATTGTTTCTACATACTCAATTGTAAGTTACGATTTGTAGATGTTACTCTCTAAAATCCATTAGACTATTACTTACTAGTGTTAATTTGTGTCTCTACAGACGAGAACCTATAGCATTAAGTATCGCTACAACGATTGTTCTTTATGCATTTTTTAAATATTAAAAAAAAACATGATAACTTACACGAATTTCTTCAAATTGACACATTTCTATTTTATTGGCACAATAACTAGATAGCTTTAGCCTCATATTAACGTTGACAGATTACATTTCTTTATGTAAAAGTTACGGTTGGTTTAATAGAGAATAAGTATGAATAATGTCCATTTCACATTTTGTTCTCATATTCAAATTTTATTGCATAACTTTAACGCGAAGCTTTTCGAATTCATGCAGTCAAATCTCGTTATGATGCACTTGTTAATTTTATTTAATGTTTAAAATAACACTTTGTTCGGTTGAATTGTTATGAAGAAACTATTAGGACACACGATAGTCTGTAATGGGGAGAAAAAGACCATTTAAAGGAAGAGTAAGAGAGGAGCTCGATGTGTACATAGGTATGTTGTGAGCCACGTGTGAGCCCAGCTCCAAGTAGTTAGGTAAGTAGTTTGAAGATGTTGTCCGAGCCCGTAGTTCCCCTGTTGTCACCCCAGAGATGCATGTCACCCACCACACCGCACTCCGGTCCTCCGGCCCTCTATACTTGGTGCTTGTTTGTGCTTTATAAACGTCCAATTCCTTAGCGATATTGAGCACTAACCGAATCTAATAACAATTTATACTTTCACGAATATTTTATACCCTTCTAACCTTCTGGAGTACACCCTATTCAACACATAATGATTTACACACAGCACTCCATTGATTTATATTGCCGTACCTCAGTTTAATGTAACATTAGGTATTAAATATGTATATTGTAGGTAAATGATGGTAGGTGTCGGTAAAGGCTGACTAACGAGATTTCCTTGCATGAATGTTTTGATATGGTTGTTTTATTTTATGTAAATTGCGCTTATATATTTGTGTTTATCTGCATATATTGCGGTAAAAAGTGTCTGGGAAAAGTAAGCTGAAAATGGGATAAATCAAAAAAGGGAAGTTTTAGTTTATCCGTGATCGTCCCATCTCCATTTTTTCTTTAAGTTTGTAGTAAGATAATGAAATCTTAAGGACATTTCGAACTCACCTTGAACAATCTTTTCTTCCGTCATCTAAACTTCTTGACCTCACCAAAGTTGTTTCCGATATTCCAACTCCTTGAAAACTTATTGCTACAATGGAAATATATTCTAATATCGCTTTTATGTTTCTTTTATTTGCTTTTCTTTACAAGCTTATATATGTACCTGCTAGGTAATGTGTAGATTTGAACATTTATGGGTAATGGATATTTGTATATCATTAGTCTATATGTGTGATTTCGTAAATACAGACTAGCACATATTTCTTAAAGAATGTATTTCAGGGGCTTCAGCGAATAGACTTTTTACATTACCATAACAGTTGATGCTGTGGTTACGAAATAGTACATATAGAGGGAAGATATATACATTGTTAACTAAATGATCTTTTTCTCTCTCGGCAGATGTACAGGACGAACACATCTGATCGCAAGGCAATCTTCGATAGAAATATTAGATTAATAGCTGAATTTCATGTTGAATAGAACTCTCATGGCGCCGTAGTGAATTTCTTTTATATTGATAAGAAATAAAAGTGTTCTTATATTGTTAGTTAACTGGACTAAGTACGTACGTTCGCGCAGAACTTACCTAGCGAATCAATTACTATTATATATTATATTGTACCCCACGGTGCGCATTGTTTCGTTTAATGTGTAGGATTCTACATAGTATGCACGGTTTACGAGACCCAACATAGATGTGAATAAACTTGTTATTTAATAGTTGAATGTAATTGATCGTTGCTCAGTGTATAATAAAATGAAGGTAATGTTAAAAATGAAATTATAAGATCACAGTAAATATCCTCGAAGACTTTGATGTACCGTCTGTCTATGATTTGATATATAATGTTAAACAATATAAAATTTTAAAAGAAACCTTAAAAACTTTCATGTTTCCCTTTGAAATATACTTCTATAAACGTCTGGATCTAATACCTCTAAAATGTACCTTGTAAATTTTATAAATACATGTTTCAGTCTACAATTCCAATAAAATGTAGCATTATGTTTTACATATCACAATAAAACGTACTTAATGATGAAATCTGAATAGAAGACATTTTTGAAATTATAAGTAAGATATTTGATCAATGTAATGTTAATCGAGCGGCTCAACTCCAGTGATAATGGATGCCAAAGTCATGTTAGGAACAACACATACATTATATATTTACAACATATGCATTATCAGTTTGTACTTAAAAATCACGACAGAAACACGCAGAAGCTGAATTATTTATATAAATTATTATTACGAGGAGTCAAGCAAACACTAGAATATAAGTAAAATATCCAATTATTATTTATCTAGTCAAATCGATAAAATTAATTCAAAAACAAATCCGTCATGTTACCATACAGACAATTAGAATTATGATACAGTTGTTACAGCACTGCCAAGTCATTTATATTTATAAGTAGATTAAATGGAGACAAGTCTAGAACTCTAGGAATAGACCCTTCATGGTATTTAGTTTTGTTTTATTTCGAGAATTTGGTCCGGTAGGTGAATGTTAAGATAAAATGTTATGAAATTAATAACTATATTACAGGTTTTCAGTTGGTCCATTACCTATGTGTACCTACTGCAAACCTGTAATATCGTAGTCCACAATGCAAGCCGAGCTCGTGTAGAATGGCTGCACTCGAATGTCTTTTTGGCGTGTGTTCAAAAACCGGTCCAGTTTTATTTCCGCAACTTTAAAAGAAAGATCCATCCAAGTAGCATTGCTGTGTCTGAAGTTCGCTATTACTGTGGAATAATGTTACATAAATGAAATGTTACTTTATTTATTATTACCGAGATGTACCTATGTTTTATGTTGCACAATTAATAACTATGTATCAAATGTTTGTTTTGAACACAAAATAGTCTCAAAAGTGTCTTTATATATTATTTTGATCGATATAATGAATACGTTACTAAGTTGTTATTTAAAAAAAAAAATGTTTTATTTATATTTCTCTATAAGTCACAATCTTTGTTGATTATTATAATGATAATACTAACATCACGCATTCGGCCTTAGAAAGATTTGACTGCATAGAATTAAAGATTTTTGTTACGGGTGTCACCAAATTGTTGTCTAACGTTGTACATATTGTTTCTTAAATTTTAAATACATTTAGGAAATCGTTGGTATTCTAAATTTTATTACATTTTGAAATGATTGCGATACATTATTGTAACCCCGTCAGTGAGAGGCTCCGCCTGGCGCGGGGTGTCTGCGGTGACGGGCCGAGATCGTACAAGTTTATCTAGAATGTTAGTTATTTAATGTCAAGTTTATTATAAGCTTCGTAATAATTAGTACATTACTTTCCTGTGATCTGTACGTTTGGTTGTATTAAACGTTTCACCCAAATCATCACTGTGTAAATAAAGAGTCATCGAATGATCTGAATGTAAAAATACGTTTTATTTCAATAAACCCTTATCGCGACGCACGACAGCACGAAAATAAACATTTAATTTTACATTCTACCTTTTCGATCACAGTAAAATGGATACAGAGTGATTCTGCGAAATGCTAGAACGTTTTACTATTTTAGCAGCCTTTATAAACGAAATCGATAGTTCGTCCACGGGCGAAGTGCGCATCTCTACATTTTGTAATAAAGTATTCGATCTATCACGCGTCATGTGTGAGCAACTTTCTGACACTATTGAGTCTCATCAATAATCAATTACTTATTTTTCAAAATGAATAAGTTATAGTGGAGTTGCCACGTTGCTACCTCTGACGAATGAGAAAATTACAGTACCTAGCAATGAGAAGCTTCCTCATTCATCGGTCATTAGTCAAGTGAAAATAATGATAAGCACTCAGATGAGACGCACCGGGGCGCTGGGCAGAGATGTAATTTTTCACAAAGGTAAGTACTCCCAAAGCCGCAAAACAATTAAAAAGAATCTCCGTCAGAACAATGAACATTTTATAAAACCGAACAAATTAGTTTCACGTTTTCATTCAATGAGATGGTTATTTCTAAGCGTAGCGGGAACGAAGCAATTTGTTCTAAGAGCTGGATTAAACGATGACTGACGACGAAGTCGGCAGACTTGTGACTAAAGTTTTCGACCGTGTTATTTATTAGATTTCCGGACGGAACTAGCCGACTAGGTGTCTATTCTCGTCCGTACACTTAATAATATTGCGACAGGAGCTGTTCCTAAAACGAATTCACTCCTCAACTAAAAGGAAAACTGAACTGAACATATGATGAAAAGGTTGAAACTAACGTCGCAGTTGGAACATTACAAGAAACCTTCCTATCCAAATATAGTCGAATCAATACTTCTAGTCATGCATAAGTAATGGGTTCATATGAATGCTGCAAGGGCAAATTAGAATTGTGACGTCAAATTTCCAATTTCAACCACAATTATTGTAATGTAATTGCATTATCAACTAAATCAACCACCCACTTTTAAACTCGTCGTTATAAAGACGTAGATTTTCGTGAGTCTCGTTATTTTGCAATTCAATTTTCTGTTCATTCGCCTAATGGACTGATATTACCCAATTATAATGATATTAAATGGAATACATTTTTATTATATAACTTTACATTTGCCAAGTTATGATCGCTATAGAAATGAAAATCTTTGTAAACGTAGCGTAATCACTTCGCTCTTTTTATCATTCGACCAAAAGAACCGCTTTGGAATTAACCCTGCCAGCGTTCAGAGAAAATAACAGAGTGTGTTGGATGATTTGAATGGAAACTCCGGAAAGTGGGACAAAGAAGCAATTGCTGTCTGGAGGAAAACACAAAGTGTACACACACAGCACTCGCATGTTTTAGCAAATAGGTATTTTACGTGAAGAAGTATTTTCACGAAACTTTCTCTTACGCTTCATTTGACTTACGTAAGTGTCTACGTGTCTACCTAGAGTTTCGTCACTAAAGTTATGCATTTCATAAGTATTTTTAAAGGTCATTAGTTTCAGATATTAAATATCTTTATCAAATTAATGAAATTTTACAGTATGTTCCGTGAATAAAACTTTAAGGTTAGTAAGTTACACCCTCCATCAGAATAAAGGTGCGTAAAAACTGTATATCAAACCTAGAATTACCTAGGGTAATTTCCCTCAAATTTGTGCGACAAAGTATGAAACATAAACAAAACACTGAGTTTAGGTTTCTATTCAGGAAGTAGATGAAAAAGTTATTAGTAGGTTGCGCGATGTTGTGGTGGGACGCAGATGAGCCTATTCGCCTAAAAGTCGACGACAGGCATACGATAGCGCGCTTTCAACTGCCGCATCTGAATTACAAATAAGGGCACTTGAGTCTGCCTCGGCACCCACCATTTCAGGGGCGGTGAGCTCTTTATAATTTTTTCGTACCTAAATGCTAAGTTTAGGAGATATTTCGAAATTGAATTACCCGACAGAGAGAGAGTGAAAACATGTCTTTGTAAACTTTGACGAAAAGACGTGTACTTTTGTCGTGGGGAATAATTAAATACGCTGAAAAGTATTTTATTAGGCCCCCTCGGAGTTTTTACCTTAACTTTTGGGAAATTTTATGAAAGAAAAAATTAAGAAGCTTTATATCAAGGCTGCGCGTTGAGAGCTATGACATTCGCAATTAATTGGGTCCATTGTTAGAAAAGTTTTCTGTGAGACGTAACCTATATGTGGAAATATGCAATATAAAGGGTGTTTGGCGCATGGACCGACATAATTTTTTGGGGGGTGAAACCTCTGAAATGACCCCCCTGCCAGGGTCATTTCTGAGGTTTCACCCAAAGACCCCATGTCCTAAGTGTCACGGTTATTGAGAGTGATTTTTTTTTGTTTTTTTTCCAAAATTACCCGAAATCTCGCCCTACTCCTCAAAAAACCGACACAATAGAAGGTAAACACATTTTTTTTCCGTTGAGGAATCCTCATGGATACCCTCCGTCTTGGGAGAACGGAGGGTTATGTCGGACTCCTACCGAAAAAAACCCCACTGTTCCTACCACTATCATGTTTCGGGGGCCAAGAGATACTACCAGTAATGGACATACAAATGGCATTGTAAGTATTATGAGTCTGGCCATACACCTCATGACCTAAATCTATATCTACACTAATACTATGAAGAGGTAATATTTGTTGTTTTGTATGTTTGTTTGTAAGTTTGTATGTAGGAGGCAATCTCTGGAACTATCAGTCGTATTTGAAAAATTCTCTTTGCATTGGGCAGCCCAATTCTTGAGGAAGGTTCGCGGACGAAGTCACGGGCAGAAGCTATTAATCAATAATATCGCTGAAAGATAGTATGGGTTATATTAACCAAACAACATAGATAACAGGCAAGTTGTAAACATTATCAAGTGTAGACGCCAAAGTATGTAAAGTATCCGCTGCCAACTTTGTCCATCATCCAATATTTACAGGGAACTGGGAACCAGGCCAATTTTGCATATTAGAAATTGCAGTTAAGATTTAATGTTACGAAAAACTTTAAGGTATTTCCGGGAGCGACAGCTTGTAATAATAATTGGAGCGATTTACATTTAATTTGTGAATCTCAAGTTCCTTCGTATTTTTTAATGGAATGCAGCGTCCTATTTTTCTTACAAAATACAGTGTTCTAATCACATTAATGGAAAGCCAACATGTTGTTGTCTATTTTCCATTGCATCCGCAATGGAAAATAGACAACCACGTAGAAAATAAATCCGCCAAGCAAATATCTCTACTTAGAACAGATTAAAGTTGTATCTAATTTAACGAGAAATGAAAACGTTCTTTAATCCTTTTATGAAACGCTTTCCGTAGAAAAAAAAACAAGACACAAATAAAATTGTAGACTAAATACGATGTCGGACATATTTTCAATAGTTACAGATAGATTATAATCAATACGACCTGATTCTCGTATCACAAATGGCGGTGAATAGATCCATTTGGATAACTATTAGTTTAAATTGAACGCTGAACAAGTAAAATAACTTTCTTTACAAAACATTACCTGACTAAATTATTGCCTACTCTGCCCATTGTGTATTCGAATGTAAATAATGAAAATGGCTTTTGACATCGATGTTTTGTCATGTCGATTTTCTTACTAATGGGTACTTCAGAGTACTTATTTTTGAAGTATCTACACTACATAATAGAGGTACTCTAGTGCCAGAATACGAAGCAATTAGAATCGAATGATGAACTGGCCTTTTTGCCAATTATTTCAGTAATTATAAAACGTCCCGTAAATGCCTAACAATAATTAATACACAAACTTCAACGTTTTGTGGTGAACATAACTTTAGTTATTTCAAATTGATCTAATAATTCACAATTTCTGCAAATCAATTAAATTCCAGTCACAGCCACTCATTTATTTCATATTACACAAACGCGGTGTTACACAAGTCTGAAGTTTTTGCAATTAAGTATGTTGTACACGACTTCTTAGATTTCCAAGTTGATGGCACACGAGCGAAATGGGTAAGTGGGTCACATCCCAAAAAGAAATAGGTGTAACATTCTAATTTCAACCGAATCTGTTCAAAGATGTATAGGTTCGGATTGCGCAAACATTTGCAGGTGACCCTTCAGGAAGGGCTGCCCTTTGACAATTGGCTCCGGAATTGTTGTGCCCTGTAACTCCAAACATCGTATAGGGACAGGTTTGCTTAACCATCCAATAAAACACTGTAAATAGCATTGTAGGTAGGTAGGTACCGTACTTCACGAAACCACTAGCTAATAACCTCAAGTATCGATCACATTTTCATTGCCCTCGAGAGCCTTAACTGGAACTATCCACATGGAAGCACTGTTTCTAGAGAAATTCTCCAGGCTAATAAAGTAGAAGTTCCTGAAGCTACCAAATTATCATTTCTCGGAGAATTCATAATTTAAGGGTAATATAAGTTTACTGGAGCAGACATAATAACGAATCGACATACACCGATATTAGATCTAATAAGAAAATGGGAGATATTTGGCGCATGACCTTTCGCTATCAGCGCCAGACGATAAACAGAAGCTGAGCACGGAATTCAATTTCCAAAGTATAAGCCTACCGTGACGGTCACGAATTTTTCGGCCATGTTTATTTGGGTCAAGCGCCCAACAACGACATATAAGTTCTTGTCGTCAATACCGCAGCCCTCCGACTATTAACGAATATCTTCCCAATGTTCTCCCCCAGTTTATTAATACTTAATACTTGTAATAAATCTTTAATTAAAGGATAAAAGGGAAGTTATAGAAATGTATTTTCCGCAGTGAAAGCATTTTTGAGGGCCAAACATAAATAGATAGTCTCTGTATTTGTTCCAACATTGGCAACCATTTCAATCAAACTAAGAAACATTTAACATTTCAATTTACTTTCTGTTTGAATCTATCTGCCTACTCATTAAATTGATTGTTTTCAGGCTGAGGTTTTCCGCAAATAGCGTCGGGCAGGTAGCACTTCGTAGTCCGGTTTCTCTAAATACGATGTTCATATCCCGGCGCTTGCCCGGCCCGGCCCGGCAGCGGTAAGTTAACTCGTCCGGTTGAATAGCGAGCCGCATATTTTTGCACCACTCTGTATTATTACATAGGATGGAGTTTTGGCCGGTTTGTGCTCGGCAGATTTAATATGAGAGTCGGTGCATTGTTTTAGCGGCTTTGCACTGCTTATTGCAACTACATTTTGCTAAAGTTGGTACGTCTCTAAATGTCTCAGCTTTGATATAATAGGTACGCAATTTAAATTTATGTAAAAACAATATGAATAATAACAGACGGCTTAATTTAATTATAGTCAAATTATACTTTTCGCTGTGTTTTCTCGTTTGAATACAAACTCAGATCATTTCCCTCACTGCAATCATTGCTTCATCCGAGAAAAATTCATGAATCTTCATATTTATTCATCGCGGTAGTCGCAATACGGTGTGGAAATGTTGTCATTGTTATGCTTAATTCATTAACATACGCAACGACTTTGCGTAGGTACTCACGGACCACAGACTCACTAGAGATTGGGTAATCTTACTAATCTTTGATATAGCTATGTACGATTCTAAGATGTACCTATTGAAAATCGAATGAATCCCATAATCATAATCATTTATTAGCTTTGAGAGTAGGTACATAAATGAAGGTGTCCACAAAATGTTGAGATCCCTGTACAATCTACCAATTAGGCATGCAAACATTAAAAGTAAATTTTATTACAATAAAAAAAAACAAATGAAAATCAAAGAGTCAAATTAAAATTGGCAAAAAAATAAATTAATCAAAAAATTATAGAATTTAAAACTAGCATAATAATAATAATAAAGAAATACACAATGTCAATAATTAAATCTAAAGATTAAGGTCATTTAAAAAATCATTAATTGAATAGTAACACTTATCAAACAATAGGGCCGTCAGTTTCTTTTTAAACATTTGGATTGGGTAATTTTTTTAAATATTTGGTATTTTATTATAAATGGTGGGACCCATGCCGAAAACACTTTTCGTTAGTAAAGCTGTATTGTAACTACCATTTTGTAATAGGTTCTTATATTGACTTCTAACAGGCCCTTTTCTAGTTTCTGACACTGTTAGAAAATAATTCTTATGCTTTTTGCACAAAAATGGCCATTTCTAAAATATATAATGCCGGAAATGTTAACACTTTTAGGGACTTAAACATAGGTACACAACTGTCTGTCATTTTCAGGCCACACATTGCCCTTATACATCGTCACCCATCGAATGATTCGAGCTATCCGGACCACCGAGGGATCGATTTGCTCCATTAGATTCAGTCTAAGTACCTAATAATCTTTAGTTCAATTAGTGATCTCTAGAGTGACTATTGGTTCACAATGCAAACAGTCAGCATTTGGCCTACTCTACTACAAGAAATACAATCGAATTATTCGAATATAATCGATTCATCCTCAAGACCTTCACATAAAATATATGCAAACAGTCATACAGCTCCTTGTATTTCACTGACTGTGTTGAGTATTCTGCAGTAACGAAATGCAATGTAGCCTTAGGCAAGAGGCTAACAGCCTTCTACTAGGAGCTCACTCCAAATTCGAGTGGTTACCTACACGTAACACGATTACTCCACGTTCGGGTAGATGCAATTCAAGCAATATTCTGAGTATCGAGTCGTGGTCCTTCCTAATTCCGGCGTTGACCACGGAACGGCAAATAGATTTTATGTAGGTACGTATCGATGTTAGGTGAAGAATATAAAATGTAAGCGTTTAACTCAATTTTTCCCAGTATTTACAAAATAGGAACCCATTAAAATTTTCACTTTCATCACTTTGGTTTTATAAAACTGCATCAAATTCTAGTTTGAATCCATTATCTACACTCGTATTAGCATTTCAGTAACAATTTTCTGTTTTTCAAAAGTTTGCATTTTTTATTTTATTAAGAACTTAAACATTTATTCACTTCTCTTTTATTATATTATCAAAGTTCTTATAATAATAATATGTAAAACCAATAAAGAAAATGAATGTACCATACCATAGTTTAATTAAATCGTGTTGGTTTTCGTTCTTGGCTTGTCGTTTAAGAACAACACTGTTAATTTAACATAGGTACTTAACAGTATGTATTTGTATTGTATTTTGTATTTCTAGGAAAACCTTATAATTAGGCACGTTGTTTGTACTGTACGGTCTTCCAAGAAGACTCAAAATTAGGTGAAATCTACGTAAGTTTCACCTAATTTTGAGTGGCGTGAATACCCGTGCGGGGCTTTTGTTGCCTCCTAAACATTGTCTACATCACCTGTCCAGTTTCAAACTACTTAGCATACCAATAAACTGTGATATTCATAGCATAGCCAAACACTCGGCTAAACAAAGTGTAGGTTAACTTGAGAAACTAAACTTAGTCATGCTCAATACAGACCACACTTCAGTACTGCACTTCAGTTATCAGGAAACACGAATGTAGACCTTATTTACTTTCTGCGTA
Source organism: Agrochola litura (assembly GCA_949152395.1). Taxonomy (NCBI): domain Eukaryota; kingdom Metazoa; phylum Arthropoda; class Insecta; order Lepidoptera; family Noctuidae; genus Agrochola; species Agrochola litura. Next base: position 16,845,971 of record OX424493.1, read on the forward strand.
TCATTACTGAAGATATGTTCACAAACTCCAGCACTATAGGTGAAAGTGTCATCATCATCAGCCCATAATGTTCCCACTGCTGGGACACAGGTCTCCTCTCTGTGAGAGGGAGTGGGCCGTAATCCACCACGCGGGCCCAGTGCGGGTTGGTAGATGTCACATGTCTTCGAATTTTCGGTTCTAGGACATGCCGGTCTCCTCACGATGTTTTCCTTCACCGTTTTTGAGAGCAGTGGTGATGAAATAATTTACACAAAGTAAAGCGCCTGTCTGGGTTCAAACCTACGACGTACAACTCGTAAGTAGCGGCCGTTACCACTGGGCCACCACTGCTCTCTAAGGGTGAAAGTGTGCCGGAATGTAATAAAAAATGATTCTCAACCCCATCTTTTACCTTGGTTGGAGGATATTAGGGCACGGGTGGCTTGTAATATACCATCGACACATATAGCTAGAACCGTGCAAAGCTTCTTGTGGGAAATACGGTAGGTAAGTTTTATAGGCTGGAAAAGATACCAAATCAACCCGTAAAAGAACAATCTGGAACGAACCACTCATAAATGTTGGATTGCACATAGGTACGACGAATAGTAAATACTTATTTGTTAAATTCTTAATGATTATGAAATATTCGGCTTATTGATGTTCTTCTTTTCGTGTGGTTAGTGACTAACCTGGTGTCAGAGTTTTAAAGCCGCCTATAGGCCTCTGACTTGGCTTCACATACCGTCAAGAAATATCTCTCAGGTTTCCTTGCGATGTTTTCCTTCACCGTTCTTAAGCAAGTAATAATTATACAATAGACATTTAGACTTTTCGGATTCATAATCCGAAAAGTCAGAGGTGCATGCCTTGGATTCGAACTCGAGACTTGCTCGAGACTTAACTTGGTAGTCTGACGGTCACACCACTAGGCTATCGATGCTTCTACCTATCTTCTATCTTGCGGCTATCTACTACCCGAATTTACTCACCCGAAACGGGCTAATCGACACTTTTAAATAATATTATTATAAGTTAATTTATTTGAAGGCGAATCGGCAACTCCAGAAATCGATTCGCCTACAAACAAATTAACTTAAACGTAAATTCGGGCGAATCATGGCTTATTGGTGATTCGCCTCATACCGATTTGGAAAATAATGATTGGGGTTGAGTTTATTTAAAAACTTAAGTAAGTAGCCGTTACAACTGTAAGCGCTTTACTTAAGTGAAACCATTATTCTATTTTCATATTCTTCAAACATTCCAAGTATCAATTTAGACTAAAAGTATTGAAATTAAACAAATACTTCACAGAATTTGTAGATCGTTAGCTTCGGAACGAGGGGACAGGACCTCCATTTCGGATTCGAATCAACATTCCACGAAAAATATGGTTCAGAATGATGCTTTTCCGATCATGAAACGGCAAACAAAGCGGCCCGGTTTCCAAATCCGATTTTTGTGAGAGTTTTTCACCGAATGTCTCACAATTAAAATGATATTTTATTATTGATTTACCAAGTGTTGTTATTGAATATCACATAAACTATTATAAAATTCATCAGTGTTCGTAATTGAAATTAATTAATTTCGCAATGGCAATTATTGGAATGAAAAATTATGCGAGAGACCTTTGCACAGCAGAGGGATAAACTTTTTACAGAATGCTTTCAGCAAATTACTGTGCTGTCACCGTGTCACAATCTGCGAACATTTCACGAACGATTGCATTTGCCGCGCAATAATACAATTGAGCAATCAAACCGATTTTGTTTAACGAGCTTTAGTCGATTAACTTCGTTCATAACAAATTGTAGATAGTGCTCGTTATGTGGGGTCTCGAATAAGGCTAGCAAACAGGCGCGACGTGACAACGGTGTGACGCGATTCTGGTAGAAAATTTTCTACTAGAGTCGCGTCGCGCTTGTCCGCAGGAGCCTTAATGCAATTTCCACAGGTATTGACTCGAAGTCCATCGGAGTGCCAACAGACGATAAAGATTGTAATATTTTGGTTTGTTTTTGTGAGATAATGTAATGTAATGGAATTTTATTTTAATGACTACTCAGTTTTAATGTAATTTATTTTGTGATTTTACGGAATTTTGAATTTGAATTTACATTATTATATTATTTAATGATCTAATGAATAGTAATGTACTTATTTTGTTTTATTGATGTAATGAATTTAATGAATTGTATGTTTTTGTGATTTGTATATTGAGACTTGGTGCCTTAATAAATAAATAAATAATTTAATGCATCATCGCTTCAATGCGATAAAAACATCATGCAAGCCTTAAGCTAGGGTTTCCTAACACTGCGGTAGCTGCCACATAGCGTCCGCAATTGACCGTCGATAGATATCACTGTTATATTTTATGAAAGTAATCTGAAGGCCAATTCTCGTATTTAAAAACGTTGAAATTCATGTAGCAATCTGATCTCACCGACAATCAATGTCAAAAAGTTGACAAAAATGTAGGTAAATTGATTATATTTTTAACAAATTGAGACTGATATTAGAGAACAAACGTTCTTAAAAATACGGGAATTGCCCCTCAGGTGTGTTTCGTGAGTCCTCGCGCACATCTGGAAGTGGCGCAAGGAGGCGAAACGCTGGGGCTTGCCGAGAAATTACGGCACAGCGGACAGAGCTCCGGCGGGATCTCATGGTGTCATGGAGAGTGCGATTGTTGCAACCCAGTGCTGGGCACGCCACAATTGCGGCGATAAGTCCCCTCTTTAAGGAGTGGCTAGAGAAGCGCCATGGGGTCCTCATCTTCCGCTTGACGCAGGTCCTCACCGGATACGGTTGTTTCGGGAGGTTACTGTTCAGGATAAAGCGGGAGGAAATGCCCGGGTGTCACCTTTGCGTGGATCGCCCGGAGGACACAGTGGAGCATACGGTGGAGGTCTGCCCGGCTTGGGCGGAGCATCACCGTGTCCTCGTAGAGGCGATCGGTGGCGGTGATCTCTCGCATCTGGCCCTGGTCCAGGCGATGGTACGGAGCAAGAGGGCATGGGAGGCCATCACCTCCTTCTGCGAAGCAGTAATGCTCGCGAAGGAGGAGGCGCAACGCGTGAAGAAGAGGCAAATTTCGCGCCCTCACGCCCTTAACCGCCACAGGAGACGCCCTGGGCGTCGGGAATCTCAGGCCGATTCCTGGCCACCGTAGGCGCGGGCTTGCGGACGGTGAGCAATGGGTAAGTAGCTCGCCGTCCGATAAGGACCAGTGACTGTACCTGAAATACCCTAGGCTGATAAAATTTTTGTTTTTCCTAATTATGTTAATATTAGTGTTTAGGCCGGTTCCCCCTAGGGAGAACGAAAATTTTATCAGCCTAGGGTCATTCAGGTACAGTCCAGGCCCGGGTCGACGGCGCGTTGTGTTCCACGCGCGCCTCAAAGAAATGCCAGCACAATTGAAGGGATCCGATAGGGCCGTGCCTGCCGGGGTTGCGGGTTTGTCAGAAAGGGTTAACGTGGCCCCTGGCTACATACAGGTAACTGAAGGAACACAGGAGGGTTTTGGTCAGTAAGAGTCTGACACGCCCTCCCGCTCCGCCCAGAGCGGGAGAAGTTATTTAATAATATCACACCCAAAAAAAAATGTGTGTTTCGTGAAAACCGTATCTTTAACCAATAAAAAAGTGGCCAAGTGCGAGTTGAACTTGCAAAGGAAGGGTTCCGTACCGGGATCGAGTAAAAAACGCCGGAAAAAACATATTTCTTGTATGGAGACCCCTTTAATATTTAACTTTATTTTATTTTTATTATTGTTTCTTATTAAGGACATAGTAGTACACATTATGACAATTTCAAGTCTCTACCTATTATGGTTCAAAAGATACAGCCCTGTGACAGACGAACGGACGCACAGCGGAGCCTTAGTAATAGGGTCTCAGTAACCCTAAAAAGTGTCCTCTAAAAGTCTCGTCTAGTCAGTTTCTAAGGTATCTACATTATACAGCTGTGATACTAAAATAATCAGTTTTAAAGCATCTGCTCCCAGTTTCCTCACGTACGAAACTTTAGATACGCTTAGATTATTTCAACTAGAGTTTTCCTGACGCTGCGAGGAGAAGCAAAATAACTGTATACACCTGCTTCTAGCGTTATCTTGTTAAAATCATAAGCATTTCATGCTTTGGAATAAGTTAGTTTAGTAACTATAAGAAGTAAAGAGGTACAATACTTATGATAATTTGAGTCTGGATTTCAGTAACTACTTACTATTTTTTAAGTATTTCAAGTTACATTTGCTATACAGGGTAGACCTTACGCATTGCAGTTACCTACTTCGTCAAATAATCAAGTTTTAACATTTTTCAAATACATTTTAGGGTTCCAAAACAAAACCCAACAGAACCCTATTACTAAGCCTGCGCTATCCGTTCGTCAGCGGGCTGTATCTCATGAACCGTAATAAGTGTACAGTTGAAATTTTCACAGATTGTGTATTTCTATTGCGGCTATAATAAAAAATAATAAAAGTTTAATACAGTTAATAATTAAAGGGCGAAAAAAACGGGGACCCCATAAAAGAAACGTGTTTTTTCGTCGTTTTTTCCTCGATCGTAATACGGTACGAAACCCTTCATGTGCAAGTCCGCCTCGCACCTAGCCGGGTTTTTTGCATGTTTTGGACTTCATGTATACCTGCATCTTTTTAACAGTACAATTAGATCTACTTCTTGTAACATCTAAGAACCACACCCAATATTTAGAGCAACCTCCTCACTGTACTCGCTAAATAAACCCGTGAATGGCTAACCGAGTGCGAATAGCTTTACTTTCTCTTTATCAGCGGCCGCCACCCACCCTAAACAAATTCTTGCACAATTGGAAAATTTACTCACCTAAATTAAAGTTGTGAATTATGTTTATACGTATACTTAAAGTAAAGAGTGTAAAAGGAAGTTATTGTTTCTTGGTAACTGATAAATGTTTGTTTTTGGATATTTGGGGATTATTTGTATCAATCCGTAACCATAGACGTCTGAGTCACATCTCGCGGGGAAATGATCCTAATCACCACACATGGACGGTGATTATGCCTATTTTGCAACATGTATGCAAAGAAAGGACGTGGTTCAACAGCCAGAGAGCCAGTGGCGGATTTGCAGTCTTGGCCGCCCTATGCCCCAGGCCATGTAGTAAGTAAGTATTTGCCGCCCCTTTCTCAGCACCTATCATATAGATTACATAATGAATTTACTTTATTGCCAACTTTTATCGAAATCGGTTCAGGAATTTAATTAACTATAGTATAATAAGCTGCTGGTTTATAATATTTTCTGAGGTTGCAGGGTTAAATGGTTTTATGTGGTGCAGTGCGGCCTGCCCCATAATGTGCGCGAACGTTTAGAAGCTATCAGTGAATTTTTTGTCACGAATGGCTGCCCTTAATATCTGGTTGCCCTAGGCCCGGGCCTACAAGGCCTTAGGGCAAATTCGCCACTGCACAGAGCGAGGGCTTAGAAATATGCTCTGCATTTTATAACTTTACTCTGAAAATTGAGAGCATATTTCTAACACGTGCTTATTATCGTACAGTATAATTACGTAAACTTTGACCCTCGTAAAAACACCGAAGTGTAATGACACTGAACGTTGCCCGGTCGGTGTCACTCAACCTCGCCACATCAAAGTTGATGCATTTTTAACTACAGGTTTTAAAAATAAAGCTAGTTGGTGGCCAAAAAATCTTTGAAAGGCCTTTGTATTTCGAGTTTTCATCACAAATTATTTATGAAATGGTTCAGTATAACAGTATATCAGCTTAATGTAAAAGTGCTAAAGTGCTAAAGTTTGTTTTTTTGAGAAAAACTGTATCTAAAGTTCCAAACATAACCTCCAGCGCATAAAGGATACTCAAAAATGTCTAAGCGTAAAAACTCATTTTTAAGTTGCCTCTCGTGTGTGTAGTTAGACAAACTTTTGCTTTTTATAAAACAAACTGTATTTAAAAACCGTATTAGCCTGTAGGTAAGACACGTTGCCCGGGGTGGCCTGAATCAGTTATTTAGTATCGCTGTCCAGTCGAAACATTTGAAATATTCAAAGTAAAAGCTCGCTGAAACGCTGAAAGCATGTCGGCGCTCAAATGCCACGACCAACGATTTTTATAGAAGTTCGTTCCATAATAAATGTAACGTGGAAAATCAAGGTGAGCTAGATGTATATGCAAAAGTCATTACTTTGCTCTATCAGGTAATTATTTTTAAGTTATTGCATACCGTTTTCCTTTTTATATTGAACTTTGAGTGCTAAAAGGCATGCCTCGCATTCACTTAAGACGCAGATATATGCCAGTGAGTGAGTATGTGCCAGTGTGTGTGAGTGGTTAGCTTGCGTGTTCTGTACTGAGCTCACGCAAAGCGTCGTACGTCCAGCCAGTAATAGGACTCGCCCATCAAGGAACGCTGTCCCAAATTAGACTTGTTATTAATTTATTATACATAAAACAAAAGGTATTTTAATAAAACATATATACTAAAAGATTGATATTTAAATTATCTTTAAAATAGTGAAGGTTTCAGAAAAACATACTTGATAAATTTTGCGTGATTCTCAGTTTTTTATCTGCGTTAGACATAACTTTACAAATTAACTCACTATGTAATATAAACATAATCTAAAATATTCCTATATTGAATTATTAAGAAAATGCTCTAATTTAACATATATTTCTTTCCAAATCATTAACACTGCTCGTTTAGACATGGTCTTCAGTATAAAATCATTAAAAGTCGGTTATCGTCGCCTTAAGTAGATAAGTACCGATTTTTAATGCATTATTCAATGTAAGTTTCATTGTTGACGTCGGCTCTAAATACAGCTACTCAAATACACATAAACATAACATCACGCCTGTATCCCCCGAAGGGTAAGGCAGAGGTGTACCTAATCAACCGGGCACAAATACAGACTCAAAAACATATGTTATTTATAGCTGAACTACTATTTACAGTCAGTCTGTTCTATTTACCATATAGAAATGAGCACAAATACGAATACCAAATATGTCTTTGAGCATAATTTAAGTAAAACATATGTATCGAGCACAAACAAATATAAATAATTTTATCCCTTTTATACGTAAACCAAAACGTAGGAAAAGGCAATCCCGCGAGAATGTAAACAGATTATAAGTAAATACAGTCAGAGAAATTAATGACTAAACAAATTGACACCCTACATAATTTTTGCCTGATGAAGCAAATAGTGGATAGTATTTCAACAATGAACTTAAGGGTGCTCCCTCACCGGGAGCATTTTTCTGTAATGTAACGTTACAGATTCGATTTTGAGCAATATGTTACAATACTGCCTCCTTGACTGACGAGCATTCGCCTGTAATGTAACGTATGGTGCGCATTGATGTTACAAGTTGTATCATAATATACAGATATTTTGCAGTGTAATGCTCGGTTCTCCTCCCTCACTGATGTAATGCTAGAATTGTATCATTAGAGGTTGCGCACTGTAATGTTCGGTTCGCCTCACTCATTGATGAATGCTCGACTCTGTAACTGTAAATTTTTGTACTAACATAGATTTTAAGTAATTTGTAATACTAACACGCTGTGGGCTTTTGTAGTTTAATAATAAAGTTTATATTATTCTATTAATACTGCCATTTTATACAACTGTCTAAGAACGTCAGTTGTCAATACGGACAATTAAAGTAGGTCAATGTGCTTAACAATTAATTTCCCCGACTTCACATGTAAAGCGGACACGATCAATCACACGGAGAGTCAAAGTCCACTTTCATAAAAGTCTGAAGAGATACCTACGGCATGATATGGCATATCACGAGAGATTCAGTCGTTGATGGGAAAGCCGAGCTAAAATTACAGTAATACTCGTATAACTAGCAAGCCTTAAATATTATATCGGGATAGATCTATTTCAATATAATGGTTCATTTTTAAGGTTTCAACATAAGGCTCGGACTCCACCAAAGTGGAAACGAGAGGAGAGGAGATGTGTTTACAACCAATAGAATTTCCTTATTTATACATGTCGCCTCCACTTAGCTTCAGTGGAAACCACTGAGCGGATATGTATCATATTTGTATGGCGCAATCGAAGCCATGCGTGCCATGAGCTGTGCCTCACAGAGATCGAGCTGGGCGGCGGTACAAAGCGGAGATGTGAGCTGTGCCTGAAGAGCGGATGTGAGCGACGTGTAGTGAACGGCGCCGTAATTTAATTAAGACGGCGATAACCGACTTTTAATGATTTCATACTGAAGATCACGCCTAAATGAGTAGTGTTAATGGTTTGGCAAAAAAATTAGAGCATTTTTTAATAACTTAATCTGTGAATATTTTTGATTATTACATAGTGTAATTAATTTGTAAAGTTATGTCTAACGCGGATAAAAAACTGAGAATCACGAAAAACTATCAACCGTATTTTTCTGAAATCAACCATTTTAAAGATAATTTAATTATGTATCTTTTAGTATACGTGTTTTATTAGAATTTTTTTTTATGTACAATAAGTTAAAATTGCGTCTAATTTGGGACAGCGCTCCTTGATGGGCGAGTTCTATTACTGGCTGGACGTAGGACGGGTTGCGTGAGCTCAGCACAAAACATGCAAGCTAACCATTGAGTGGGCCACTGGCATATATCTGTGTTTTAACATCCAACGCTCGCCGCACGCAGCTCAGTTCCGTTCTAGCCAGTACACATCTCCGCTCCAGTCTAACCAGTATGCATCTCCGCACAGCTTCGGTAGACACACCCTAGCTGACAAACATCTCTTCTCGTCTTTGCTTCGGACATCTCCGCACATCTTCGCTTTGGTGGAGTCCGGGCCTAACAGCTAGAAAACGACCAGCAGATGTTGCATCGGCAAACAAATCTATGTTATAAATAATAAAAATCAATTTTCGTATGTATGAAAGATCATCATTTTTTTGGAAAATTCACGGGAAATGTCGGAAAACTGTATGGTATTTTTGTATAAAAATCTCAATTCAAAAAGTGAAAAAATACAAAACCACTGGTGATAGAGACATGAAATTCACCCGGGTGACGCCGGGCACGAACGTTCAGCTAGTTAATAATAAATGCCTCAGTTGTGTCTGAAACGCCTCTATCTTTACCTTTTCCTAAAGATGTAATTAGCGTAATTGCCACATTTGTGATCACACACCCGAGACGAATTAAGACAATGTGTTTCGCCTCACTGGGGAATACTATCCCGAAACTGCGAATCCTGGCCGCATAGCGAAGCACGTAGAAATAGTTAGTGCTAAAATTAGGCTTAAAGGAGGTTACAACTAGACACGACACATTCCGGCCTCCCCCCTTTGGTGGTAAAAATCTGACCCCAAAATGCCTTAAATAGGTAGAAAATGCTGCGTAATTCGACATAACCAAATAAAGTTAAATAAATAAAAATACGATTTAATTCCTCTGACCCTTCTTACTTAAACAAGTTCTTAGGAAGATCCACAGTGGTAAGTCGCGAAATTCAAACTTTCTTACGTGTTTTGCAATATCAGGTGGCAGTGTCATGTTGTATCTTGATGCAAATATGATTCGCGACCATAACAGACATGTATTTACAGAATTAAAATGATTGGAATCATTAATACATCTCTCTAAGTTAGTTTTGTTCCATAAAAACAAATCTCTTATGGAAAAGTTGTTATGGATATGGGTTCTTATTAGGTTGAGACTGATAACGCATCAGGTTAGTGACGCGACACAAGAGAGTATTTTCTTTGTCGCGGCACGACAGGTCACTTCTGTCTGCACGACTCTTAACTCTATATTGGTGCCGATTCCCTTGTTCACAAACTAAACTAAATTTAAGTTCAATGCATCTTTTTCTTTCTATTTCATTAAGAAAAGGACAGAAGATAAATTTTAGTTTAGTCCTGTCAAATTAATCAGCGCCTGTCACTACTCCATACAAGTTTAGACGTGATTAAAAACTTGCCTACTAAAATTCCGTCAATTTACGTCAAACGCTGATTAATTTGACATGACTAAACTAAAATTTATCTTCTGTCCTTTTCTTAATGAAATAGAAAGAAAAAGATGCACTGAACTTAAATTTAGTTTAGTTTGTGAACAAGGGAATCGGCACCATTTTCAATTATAAGCTACCAGGGTTACACTTTCTTGCAACATAGGCCTCCTCTATTTCCTTCCACTTATTCCTGTCTCATCAACCTGGCATATCATCCTCTTTGCTCTCATCATATGACCTGTCCATTTCTATTTTAGTTATAAAAACTAAATAATATAATAACAAATAAGTTGAGTTGGATTTGTTAACAGATATAAAAATGTATCAAATGCTAGTAAATGGAATCAGAAGAGGTTTGGCCCAATGTTCAGACAGACATGCACAGGTCAATAATAAATACCTACCAAATTATAATAAAATAGCTTAATAAGATTGTGTTAATATAAATGGTTATGCTATGATAGTGTGTATGCCGATTAGAAATTTAAGATTTTTAACAGATAATGAAATAATGAAAGTTAAAAATCAACTCTGTTTCGTTTGACAGTGATGTAGGTTAATACTCGAAGTTATACTATATTAACAACTATTACCTACGTCTAAATTATTTACGTCGATTCGCGATGAAACGCAAAACATATTTCCGGTCTATCCGCTTTCACATTTCCATGAATCGGATGAATTGAATAAATTCAAAACATCAGACCGAGGGATTACGTACAGTTTTATATCGTAGATACTACGCACAAAGTCCTACTGACTATGTTATATTACCATGTTTGTATGTTCGCGATTTAAGCTTCCATTTTTTGTTAAAACATATAATATACTATCAGTGTTTCCACTTTTAGGGATGTCTCCCTTTTTAGAGTAAAATGAACAATATTATGCATAAGCTTAGGGATATTTTATCTTGACAGGGATTTAGGGAATTTTTGGGTAAAATTGAACTTAAGTTGGTAACCCCATTGTTTATAGTAGCCACTACCTAATGAATTACTTTACTCTATGGCGCCATCGATTTATTAAAGGAGGTTCCCTCAAACATGGGCTAAAAACAACATCGGAACTAAGTCGCATAATACCTTGAGTTGATTTGTTTTTCATTCTGGGTCGCGGAAAAGTTGTAAAAGTAATGCTTCGGCTTCTGATCTTGTAAATACCTATATGAATATTTTGTAGGTGTTTTATGTTATTAAATATGTGGAATGATGTGTTATTATTTAATATAATCATGCTTCCTAAACCAAGGACTTTGATTTTTTTTTTGGGATAATTCATTAAGTAACTAGGGAAAACCCAAAAACGTGAGTGGAAACACTGTACACGATAGATTTGAAATGTTTATCGTATTGCGTTATTTTTAACAAAAATCAAACCATTTCTAGCTATGGAACTGATGCACGGAGCAACGGTCATCTGACCACCGCATCCCAATTACTAGGGAATTATGAAAACCAAGGATTAGAGTAGTTGTCAGACTTACCGGCTAATTCGATCATAAACCTTCGAATGCCATAGGAATTCGAATGAGAACCGGGACCGGATTAACGTGCTATCTGAGGTACCTACTCGATATTTTTCAAATTGGTTAGGTACAGTCAGCTGCAGATAAATCTCACCCCCTAGCAATGTATTTTTACATTGCTGGGGGTGAGATTTCTCTGCAGCTGACTGTACCTATTGGGGGATTGACGACAAGTATATGTCTATGCATATATGTATTCTATTCTACGATGTTTTACAATATAACTAGCGCTTAATTTTACTTTTGTGATACTCCTCCTTTACCTGTTGAGGATCTACACATCTTCGAGTTTGTCATCTGTACCTGGTTTTTACACCTTCCAACACAAAACTCATACACTGATCGCATTTTTAGTGTTGTGTTGTGCCTCTGCATGCGTTAATGGCGGCGCAACGGATAAATATAATATTTTCGTACAATTGCCAATTACTTATCATAATTCTCCTTAATTCTCTTACTTATTTATTTTTTAATTGGTTTATCTAGTTTTAATCTGCTATAGGTACCTACTTCGTATGCTGTATGCTACACCGATCGACGTATCACATCAACGCCGGCTCTCGCGGAAAAACAGCGCTGTGGCTCAGTTTTGCACATCATGAGTCGCAGCATTATGCTGAGCGTTGCCCGTTTTGCGCGGATGTGACGCATATTTTCCCCGATTTCTTTATACTTCTTTTTCTTAGTTTATTTTAAAATGCGTCATTTTTGGCGCAAATAAAGTTATTTTCTTTCTTTCTTTCTTTGATATTATTTACCAGAGACCTGGAAATAGTCACGAACCCTTTCAAACTTTGTAAGTAATATGTAAAGGAAATGCCTGATTACTAAACTACCGCTTGATAGTTCTAATAGTACTGCACTTAGCCCATTAATTAGCACCCCGGTTACACACAATTATGGACATTTAACCCCCAGCTCGTTATTACTATAACAATTTACAACGTGAGCTCCGACAGCGGTGATTGTATCGCGTGAGCTTCTGATGTAATCACTAGGTATATACTTAGCTACAACATCTACTTCACCTCCCTACCTTTCCGAATAAATAATTCTATTTAAAACTACTCCACAGACCGGTTCGCGAAGTGCACTTAAAAGCTAAAAGCACAATGTAAAAACATTGCACAAAATAATTCAATACAGTGATGAAGCGAACCTAACTTGTAATGAGACTACTGTGTTAGAAGAAAAAACACTATTCTACTTGAAAAATACACAACTAAAAGTTAAAAGTCAATTAAAAGTAGTTTCTACTGTACCTACAAAGTTTGGAACTCTCTCTACGTTTTTTAGTGAAGAAATAGAACAAAAAATACTAGTCTAATATTTAATTGAATTACTTTTTAGTCGCTTTACCTAATTTTATTTTAATGTACGCTATATTATTAGATTATTCTTTATTATCTTTAGCACAGCTGCGAATTTCATTTACTTTGTGAAGAGAGACGGGTTTCAGCAATCAGCTGAGATCTGACGTCATTTGTTTATCTTTAATCCTGGACATTTCTCCGTGACAGAACCTACTAAAGATAAAAGAACTTGGAACCTCCTTTGTTTAATCATAAAAAGGGTTTAATCATAGTACAGGGTGCGGTTGAAAGGGGCACGCGCAATATTAATAACGAAGGTTATGTGATGTGGACTGTCGAGATAATTTAAACAAGAGATTAAGGTTCAGAATTAGCAAAACCTACGACATGAATTGACTACTATTCGTGTCGTAGGTTTTGCTAAGTCAGAAACCTATAGGGGTACCTTATAACTGGATATTTTATAAGGGATAAGGTCAACATTTTACACTTATTGTACTGAAATAGTATCTATTAGAGGTACTAAACTATATTTCCTTTGCTCGCCTAACTTATCCACACATACGTTGCGTGCTTTATTTACCAATTACTATTTAATTTCAACAGAGAAAGAAATAAGTCCGGAGCAAGCACTAATAAAATAACGTCAACAACTTGTCTTAAGCCATAGGGAATACCCGCAAAGGCTTGGAAAATTAAATTTAGTCCACAACGTCTGTTTCACCAGCTGTGTAATTGAAAAAAAAATCAAACCAAGCGAAAAAGGTGAAATTACCTTCCAATACTACGTTAGTGTATTCCCATATGGAAACTGGCTGAACATTTCCTTGCAATGCTTTTCATGAAATAAATTCCGCGCTCATGAATAAAACAACAACATTGTCTGTGATTTCGAAATACATCAATAACTTATAAGTTTTTTTTATTTTTTCATAACTGAATATTCAAATTCAACATTCAAATTCAAAATAATTTATTTCAGGAATACACCCATATGAAATTCACGACAGATTACAAATTCAATTAATTAATACAATTTATAAATTATTACAACATTAATAATTTAAGCTGGAAAATTAATTGCCATATACGAAGAAATAATTAACCTCGTATTATGGCCTTCAATATTCCATTGTCAGATTTATGTATTCGGTTCATAAAGGAGGCCTGCGACTTTCTCATGACTGCGTAAAAGTCATCTACCCTGTTTTCGGCAAACATGCCGGACGCACTACACTGCCAAGGCAGACCCAGTATGCATCTGAATGTGTTGTTATATTGAACACGCAACGTGTTGTAAGCACGCTGCGTGTATTTGTACCATAGGGCACAGGTGTAAAGGTTCCGGCAGTATGCGTTAAACAGAGTGATTTTGACTTGATTTGAACACTTCGCAAATCGTCGTGCCAGCATATTGCTCTTATCAAATCAAATCAAATCAAAATATTTTATTTCACATAAACCTACATGGGCACTTATGAAACGTCAGAAGCTAGGTGCACGGTTCCAATTGGTCGTTTCCTATGGAGAAGAGCCGGCAAGAAACTCCACGGTTACTCTTTTAAAAATAATTGGCTTTTACAATACTTTCAAATAACAGTGTTTCTAGGTATGGGAGGACAGTGTAGGTCTTTCAATAAGTACCAAGTACTTAACAAAATAGAAAATGGTCAACAGGTTTACAATCCACTAAGCCTACAGCGTTCTCACATTCACAAAATATGTAGAAATAAATCTATACAAAAAATAAATAAATTAATAAAAGTAAAAAACCTATTTTAAATAAAACGCAATTATATGATTGCTATTACAACTGTAGTCAATCTGAATAATTATCATGTCCACAATAGAAACAAACAAAAAAAAAAAAAGTTGAAATTAAATCGTAGGTATATAATGTCAAATAATAGAAATATGTCAAGGGTGAATGTAAAAATAAATAAAAAATTAAGATTTAAATAAACATGGTAATTTGGGAGCAGTTAATAGACTCTTACGTATTTATGCCGTTAATGAGGTACCAGGGAAGCCACATGTGCAGAAGGAATTATTGCCAAATTTCCTTGTCTTCAACGTAGTCTTTAATTTTATAATATGATTTCTTGATAAGGACACGTTTGATGTGGGTTTTGAACTTCTCATCGCTAAGTTCTGTCACAGACTTTGGCAACTTGTTATAAAAGCGGATACTGTTTATAAGAAATGACTTGCTTGTTTTAGTTAATCTAAATTTGGGTATCACAATTTCATGTCGACTACGTGTATTTATATTATGGAAATCGCTTCTTATTTTGAAAAGTCTTAAGTTTTTGCGAACATACATAATACTTTCTAAGATATAAAGTGAAGGCAAAGTCAGTATATCAATTTCTTTAAATTTGTCTCTAAGGGACTCGCGAGGGCCCATTTTATAGATCGCGCGGATTGCCCTCTTTTGTAAAATGAAAATTGAATCTACGTCAGCTGCCGATCCCCACAGCAGGACGCCATAAGACATAATACTGTGGAAATAAGCAAAGTATACTAACCTAGCTGTGGCTATATCAGTCAACTGCCTTATTTTTCTTACTGCATATGCAGCTGAACTTAATCTACCTGAAAGAGTTCTAATATGGGCGCCCCATTGTAATTTTGAATCTTAGCAGCGAGCGAACGTCTTTGTCTTTCTATGTCCTCGTCATCTTTAAGTTTCTCAGTCAATATATGACCTAAATATGTAAACTATTTTATATGTACGAATCTATTTTGTCGTAAAGTAACGTAAAGCGAGTCTGTTTGTTTACTGTCCTACATTTTCCAATACAATATTTTGCACATTACGAATAAATCACTTCTGGTTTCAAACCAATCAAAGCTCAATATAAATAAATATAGTTTAAAACAAAACTTCATGAAACATGATTGAGTTGGTAGATATATCAAAACAATACGGGCGTAAAAAAGATATAACTTTTATCCACAACTCAATTTATTGAACAAAGACAGAATAAATAAAAAGCACTCGACTGAAAAACGTATATTAGAGGAAGAAGCAAAACAAAGGCTAACATGTTTTATTGGCACACTAAAGCACAATTCAATTTTATTCTTGTTTCGAGAACAGCGTGTAAAAGCTATCAAGGAAAAGAGAAAATTTCGTTTTACGATAGTGTACGTGGACAAAGCCGCGAGCCGTCTCTAACGTGAAAAAGCGTAGTACTTCGCATAAGAGCTAAGACACGACACTGGGGAACTCGTCGTTTGCATACACCAAAGGAAACACTACATTATTTTTCTACAAACTGTCTCCACGACTCTCAGAGGAAGCAAATGCATTCGTTGGCGTAATTCTCTAGAATGAGAATTTCTGCTGTTCTTTGTGAAAAATCTACTAGTTCAATAGTCGAATCTACTAAGCTGCTAAAACTTTAACGTCTGTCAGTTTAAATAAGCCATAACGAGAAGAAATTATGAGTCATGATCCTCACTATAAAACTGTTGAGTTTCATCTTGGTTCAAGACTAAATAAATTTTATGATGTTCATAAATTCGAATATGTCTGGCTTTTTGCGATTTTGTGATAAACGACGAACAAACGAAGTTATTTTATAAGTTATCTTCTGTCTTGATGTTATTAGTAAGGTTATTACGTGATTTAACTGAACCACTTATAAATATGTCATTCAGTTAAATGAAATGGAATAAATAAAGAAATGGAAGAAATAAATGAAATGAAACTTATTCTGTAAATAGGATACCGGAATCATTTTTACAGGTAATATTAAAAAACTAAGCTAGTCGACATTTCCTATTTAACTACCCCTGAGAAGAATTGGCGAAACAAACTTAGTACAAGTCGGTATCGAATGAAAGATTTCAAATGTAGCAATGACAACAAAAGTGTTTAAGCTTTTTGGAACGAAGTTCGTTAACGCAGCTTGCGGTAGAAATCGTCACGTAAGGAAAAAGCGTTATGCCCCCCTCCATGCGAGTTTCTCTCTCTCTTTCTATTTTATACGAGTGGGTGTGTGCGTGCTAATATCGTGTAAGGAACTTCGTTCCTGACGGGGATCCAGGGCCGTCTTAACCATATTGCGCGCCGGGGTGCGAAAATCAAATTGCGCCACATTGCCAACAAAAAAAAACATGTGTGGAATTCACACATGGTAGATACAAAAAAAAAATATTTTACGCGCACAAACACGTATTAACACACGTACAACGCTGAGGCCCAAGCAAACTCCCACTATGCCTTGGTAGACACGAGTGGAGGGGGTACGAAGCAGAGCACAAAGAGAACCACGAACATAAGAAACACTGTATAATGCTTCCTATCTCATTTTCCCCCACGTTAAATCGTATGAATTATGTGTCTGTCTCTTTTTACTGTCGCTTTTTCGTTTCATCGACTTTCAAATCACAACGATGATAAAGAAGTTTTTACTTCAAAAAAATGTTTTCCTGTTTTAAGATTCCGTACCACAAAAGGAAAAAAACCCGTCTGTCTGTCTGTCGGTCTGTCAAGACACTTTTTTAAATTAATATTAAAAACGTAAGTCTACGGCCCCTTGGAGCTCTAATACAATCAATCTTCTAACTCAACGCAATAAAAAAAGGACATTTATGCGATATATATTTTGATACTTACTCGCAAATAAATCAAAACGTAAAGGGTACTTCCCGTTGACCTAAAGTCAAAAAATTTGGCAAGAAGCAAGGTCTCACGGCACAAGTAAAGGAAAAAGTTCGAAAATCGTTAATTTGTAGTTTTAACACATGAAAATATATTTTTTGCGATTACAAACTTACATTTGCAGGTGTGTGTATCTCTATGTATAATACGTATGACTAAACTATTACTGAGTTCGCTGAGTATTCGGCGTTTGATGGAGGATGTGGATAATCTCTTTTTAAAATCTGTTCATGTGGTATTGATGGGGTCCAATGTTGGGAATTTATCATTATAAGTGGGGCACTCAGAAAGTTTTGCGATACTAGAAAAAAATATACTACTTGCAGGTTATTTTTTTTTTTATAATACCTTATCAAAGAACTCTCCATTGGCGTCTATACACAGTTTCATACGACTAAACCAATTTTCATAAAACATTTTCCAGTTCGCATCAGACACCTCTTCAATCTCCTTCTCAAATGCAGCCAGTGCATCTTCCGGTGATGAAAACTGTTTTCCTTTGAGTTGATTTTTTTATTTTGGGGAACATGAAAAAGTCGCACGGAGCCAAATCGGGACTGTGGAGGATGACCTATAAATTTGACCGGTGTACTGTCCAGAAAGTCCCTTTTTTTGAGCGCCGAGTGAGTCGGCGCGTTGTCGTGGTGAAGGGAATTTCGACTTTGGAATGTTGTGTTTTTTTGTAATAAATAGTCATAGTTTTAATTGACATCAAAACCAGCCAGTGTCCCATAGACAAAAACTGTTAGTCGCAAAACTTTCTGAGTGCCCTGTGTTTAATGCAGGTAGACGCAAAAATGGTGACATCTTTAGAAAATTAGTGGAGGCCGATGGTACCGATAACAAACTGGTATGTCTAGTACGTCTGAGTGGAACGTTAAAGTTTATTCTGCTGAGCAGTTGTGGACAGTCAAATTTATTGTTAAGTATGTCGTATAATAACACCATATCATTTAACTGTAGACGCTCTTCCAGAGTATTAAATTTGTGGTATCGACAGAAGTCCGGGTAATTTGGGATATCCGCTTTAGTTTTGTAATTTAAGTGCTTAATAAATTTTTATTAGATTGATTCAATTTTATCAATATATTTCTTACTAGCGGACGTCACGCGGTTTCACCCGCGTAGTTCCCGTTCCCGTGGGAGTACGGTGATAAAATATAGCATATGTTACTCGCTGATAATATAACTATCCATTGCTGAAAGAATTTTTCAAATCGATCCAGTCGTTTTTAAGTTTATTCGTTACATACAAAAAAACAAATCATTCCTCTTTATAATATTAGTATAGATAATCACTAAGTCTATCCAAGTCTGACTGGACTTATGTTTTAATGATAACGAGTTCTAAGTACCTATTTAATTTTCATGTTTTCCTCACCTTATAATATCTACCTACATCTCATCCGGAAGTTAGATCTTCAAGTACCGACACCGGTATAGCAGAGACAAGCCCGGATGCAGACAGATGAGTATTGAGCCCTGTTCAGCGCAGCTTCCGACAGGCAATGCTTCCCGGTAATCGACGTAACGGCTCAGATGTATTGCCTCTAAAGGATTCCTTTCACGATTGTCGAAACTCAGAATGCCGTAATATTGACTACTTTCGCTCAGTTGGAAGACATCAATGAGACGTGCTACATGTACAGTCAAGTCTTTTAAACCTTCGTCAATTTTCGAAGTCTTTCCTTTATTAAGTCATTTCACCATAATAACCCTTTGAAGTTACGGTACTGCGCAAACTATTGCATAGAAACCGATAGAAAAAGATCAAACTAACCCCCAGGATTAGACCTTTGACCAATTTCGAGTTGATGACATCAACTTTTTGATGGCGTGGCCATTTTATGAAATAATACTGATTGGGAGAAAGTTATGCAAATGATGATACATAATGAGTCGGTAAAGCAAATTCTATCGTGCAATGAGCAAACAGAAATAGCCCTTAAGGTGATAACATGTTTTGACTTTGACTGTACATTACAGGATGATTCTTTATCTTTCTTTATGGATAAATCTGAAACTATTACTAGGGGCAGATATTTTTGAAGTGAAAACTTCTTTAGTCGCGTTGGGCATTTTTGAGATGGGAAAAAACAATTGAACTCGCGACACCGTTACCGAAACCTCATTTTTGTAAACGCGATTGTGCCCTTTATTTATATTAAGTTATGGATCAATGTTCTATGCAAGTATTTTTACTTTAAAGGGTTTGGAAGTATTTTTTTTTAAAGTTCAGTTTTTCACTTCTGTCGGCACTCCCGGAGTGCCACTGTTTTTTTATTCCCGTTTTAATGCCTGTTACTTGACAAAATCTACGACAATGTCAGTTTTTCAGGAAATACAAATAAAATAATATTAATATTTAAGGTATAGCACATACAATCAAAACCGTTTATAACGACATCGCTTAAAACGACGTACCGGTTATTACTACGAAATTTTGAGGTCCCAGCATTTCTGTTTACTTAACATTGTTTTTGGTTACAACGTCAATCGGCTATAACAACCGTAATCCAACGGTCTCTTCGAAGTCGTTATAAACGGTTTTGATTGTACCTTGATAAATTGCATATTATATTATCTATCCGATAATTCCTATCATTTATAACTACCTGCATATGTTAGTCTACAATTATTATTTATTAATCACTGGCTCAACGATTATGATTATCTGTATGTCTTACGTTTGTCATAATTATGATAAAGACACATAAGCTCTTTATTTCCTTATATTAATTAACTTCCTGGCGGTTAGAAATAATGCTAAATGTAAAACACCGCTTTATTGTGTATTAATTATTAAGGTGGTCAGAAACAGCATTCAGTATTCTCTATAAGAAGGGAGAAGGAAAATAATGAGATATTTTATAGCCTAATATTGAACTAACAATAAGTACTTACTCCAAATAAAAGTATGCTTAACTACGATTATCAACTATCGTCAGCTAAGCATGCCTACATTAGTGACATGCCCCAAAATAATATAGGCATGTCATAATCGCTGTAAGACAGAGGCAATTTAATTAATTTAATTATTATGCTGTTCTAATAAGTTAAGTAGACTGTGAATGTAGGGTTACCTTTTCGAAATTTGAAAAATCCTGACATAAAGCCTGACATTTGCAAAAAAGTCCGGATATTTAACTTTTTAATCTTATTTTTTCAGTAAAAATGTATCTTTTAAAGAAAATCCTCTTGAATCGAAAAGTCCGGACAAATGAGAAGGCCGGACATAGTCCGGACGGGGAGCCAAAAAGCCGAACATGTCCGGACAAATCCGGATGGATGGCAACCCGAACTGTGATGCAATAACCTTATACCTCATATCTTCCCGACCGAATTTCAGTCACGGCGGCCAATCTCAGCGGAGATGAGCCAAGTACGCCGGATATATTATAGTTGCACAAGTGTGTGCGCAGACACAGGTGCACTCTCTCTTCCCTCACCCTCATAGTCCGATGGGACGGATATCCGACACGACCGGGGAGAGATCAAACGCAGGACCGGCTTTACTTGCTTTCCAAGATACGGGAGTGTCACTGTCACACCCACCTACTTCCAAACTCCGAGCTGCTACTGAGAATTTTCTAATGGAAGTATTTCTATTTTCTTAATGTCCCTCGGGTGTCATCGGATTTCCGAATACAAACGAATGCTAATTTCCATGTCCATCAATAGTTAGATTTATCGTGTATAATAATTTGAATTCAGAACTAAGTAGTTTATTGTCGTTTTGTTTTGATTTCCGTGTGAACTATATAGAGCTGTAAAACTATTTTCCTATCTGTCATGCCTGCGACTTTAGCGGCTTTCCTCCCATTTTTTAAATAAATTACAGTAAGTTAAAAGAGTATTAACAACTTTATATACTTCCAAATCGATTGAGAGCGTACGGTCTGCACCAAGTGCAAAGATAGAAATCCGACAACCAACGAAACACGAAGTTTGCCGAGGGGGACATTAAGAAATTAGAAATACTGTACACTTACTTACTAATCGTATACTTAGGTAGACATCGCCGAAAGCATGTCAACCCCGTTCAGAGCTCCACGCAAGCTAGTGCGTGCAACGTCGCTTCTTTCGCGAGGACCCTGACAGTGACAACGACGTCGCATGCCGCGTATAAAACATTACCCTGTTTATAAATACTTCACCGACAGTCCCTCTAGGTGATTCACACCTGTTTCCAATGAATTATTCAAACTTAATGCAGATATTTTAAAGTTGTTCACACATTTTACGACTGGAAAATTCATATTTAAACTATTTTATCTACTCTCATAGCGTAATATTCGAATTATGAACTTCAAAACGAGTTTATATTGACATACTTTATAAACAGAATACCGAAATTTAAAAATAGAATCATAATATAACACTTTTTCTCTAACAAAATAATATTATAAAACATTTTTTTTTCTATCACGATACAGCGCTGATCCAAGAAGTTAACATCACCAAAGAGTTTCCATCAACTTTTGGCGGGGGACAGCAGCACCCGCTGTAGCGCATGTGCGGTGATGTGCTGGTGCAGGCGACATTCATTTGTTTTGTATCGTGGGATTTTTAAATTTATTCTTGATCTATAACTTAAATTTTTTATTTAGTATTTGTTTCAATCCCAATGTTTGAGAGTAGATAAAGTAGTGTATGAAACTACACATCTAGGTATTTAATACCCCTCATTATGCAACAGTTTCATAAACTACTATTATCGTCCTTGAAATGCATTCCTGTATGTAAAAAAAGTTATTAATGATTGTTTGATATAATAACACGATGAGTTTGAAAGATATAAAAATTTTATGTACTTAATATTGTTTGTTATGAAGATAAATGCTCTTCGTCTGTCAATAAAACAACGGTTTGTAAAGACTTTTTATATTACGACCAAAAAATTACTGCTACATGAGGTTTCATGCACGGATGAAATTGATGAGTGTAAGGTTAAATTGTGAAGCCTCAAACACGAGCACTGCTCACCTCGTCACGGAAAGAGGATAAAGTCGAAATAAACCCCTCGAAATACGACAGAACCTGAAAAAAGAATGCCTCTCTTAAAAGTTATTATACTTCATATAAAGCGGGTACATACAAGGGTGTTATAACGTGGCATCGTTCACACAAAATTGAATCATGCATGTTACGTACGAGTCCTTTATTTTCTCCTTATATCATTATAAACAACAACGCCCAAATTGATATTGTTCTCAGAATCGCAGTCTTCCACGCGATCTTTGTTGATATTTATTGTCCGGATATTTGTAATACCCGATGGCATGATACTCTTACGTATAGCGTAAGTAAGAGTATGTATTATAACGTTATTCATAGCGGCAATTTAATCTAACTAAAAAACTATGGGCAACTTACCTACTGCATTACCTATTAATGATTGGGTACCATGAATTTTCAGTGTACCTTGTACCTAACTGAAAACATATAATTATATAACTTGAAACAATGTATTCATCCAACCTCTCCCAAAATAGAATCGAAGGTAAGGTAAACGGCCCAGTAACTGTGAATTTTTGAACTTCACAGACTTTGCAGTTCTGCGATGCTACAACTAGTAGATTCACATAAACGAAATTACATGACCAGAGGGCTTAGATAAAGTGACATTCTATCAGCGATAACGATGATGGAAAAGTACAAAATGTATGGGATTGACATAAGCAACCGAAAAGATTAGGTATGTCGGTATATCCGGCCGGAAGAAGATACTACGTGAGACTGAAAATTTTGACTCCCGTTTATACACCTCTCGAAGAGCAGAGCTGAAGTTAGCAACTGGAGATCCAAGAGCAACTTTGATCTTTTTGGTTAGTGTTATCATTTAAATTGTACAAAAAGTTTATATTCTTGGTAATCCAAGAATAGAAACTTTAATTTATAATTGGTAGAAAGGTGCAAAACTTTAAAAAAACCTAATACCGAGACATTAAGGGCAATAGGTACTTCTACCTTAGGTCTATTTTGATTTTAATAAAGGTAGGTATCATTCAAATCACACATCACATTTATTAATACATTTTGCTACCCTCAGACACCCACGTTCAGAGGTCACATGAGAACATAATGAAAGGTAGGATCAAATATTCCTAAATTCCAAATTCAAATACGAAATGGTTAGAAACACCGATGGGTAGTTGGATACCACCTGTCAAGAACATGACTTCCCAACACAACCCGTACGTACGTAATACGTAGATACACCAACCATGCCACATGGTAACTGACATTCGATTAGATTTGACGTATCCACATTATGTTTACCGCTGGGAATATCCGACTAATAACATATTCACTTTGTTACAGCTAATCTCGGGATACGAGGATTTTATGTATATTTTATTCGTATATACCCCTGTGTATTATCGATGAAGAATATCTGAAACTAACTTTGTTTTCGATAAAGCTATCACATGTATATTGCGTTACGTCACGCCGCGCCGTCCAGAAAGTCAAAGGTAATATCCCTAATACCTTTTCAGCAAACGATGTCGTTAGTACAACTGTACCTAGCCTTTAAGGAATCCAACCGTGTCGAAACTAGAATTCTAAATATACGTTCTCATGCAAAATAAGATCTATAGCGGGTAGTTAACAGCTCGGGCAGCGAGGCTTTATTTTTGGCCTGTCTGACGTCATTCCCGCGACGACCGCGACATTTAACCACAGACCAACGCGCGACGCCACGTTCCACCTACTAACTAGTTATAATGAACTTTATTTTTACTTATTCATCGAATCACATCGGTTATTATGGAACTACGTAAATAATTAAGAGTCCTTCGGTTTGGTTTTGTCTACGAAATCTTCTATTATTTAAAGTCGGATTTTTCTTTCAGAAAATTCAGTTTTCCCCAGTTATGATAATATATGCTTGAAACACTCTAGATGCATTTCTAACAACAAATTCTGCTGTCGAATGGTTGGCACGGCCGCTGCAAAAAACTCATCTCGTTGGTAGGTAAAGTAAGAGATATTTTTTTGTGTTGTCTTACATGGGAATCACACATTTTTTTCTTATCCCAACTTGGAATACATTATGACGATGTGACCTAAAGGCCAATTCTCGTACATTTAAAACGTTCACATTCAAGTCGCAATCTGTCAAACTTGTCAAAAATGTTGGTAAATGATTGTATTTTTCACAGATTGCTAATGAGATTAGAATGCGAACATTCTTAAAAATTACGGGAGTTGCCCCTCAGATATAATTATAATTAACTAGCTTTTGCCCGCGGTTTCGCCCGCGTGGATGTCGGAAAATATCCCACGGGAACGTACTACCGAGATTTCATACCTAATAACATAGGAAAAGGTCATTGATTCCTACCGCTGCGCCCGCGCTGCTTCGCGTAATTTTGAAACTGTGATATCTTTTAAACTATTCATTTAAATTACATGATTTAAGGCATATTTTTATCTAAATTAAATGCCCAATTTAAATATTAAAAAAAAAACATATTTTTTTGGATAAGGATTAATACTATACCGGTCAAAAAAGCTTCGGAAATAACAATTAAATTTTTATCAAATTCTGAAAGATAAAATGATTATTGTGGGTCATCCTTAGAAGATAGACATATGCCATCGCCGACTTTTTAAGATGAACAATACTGTAAAACATAAATTTGATGTATCTTTTTCGGTTAACGCAGCGCACGCCAGTAAAGCTCCCAGTCGGCATGATTTTTTCCGACTTCTTCAACAATAATCTTCATATTTCAGCCAATTTACACAAAACCGTAATGAATTATACTCTAAAACCTTCCACATGAATCACTCCGTCCATTGTTGGAAACCGTTTGAAAATCCGTTCGGTAGTTTTTGAGTTTATCGCGTTCAGACAGACAGACGTGGCGGGGGACTTTGTTTTATAATATGTATAAGGATTTTCCTATTTAAAACCGTTTTATATACAACTTAATTTCCTCAGCTGCTCAGTTAGTGTTGGGGAGTTAGGGGTAAATTGACTGCAAATATATCTCGGAAAATGATATAATATTCTACCGTGTTCCCCGCTTTAACCGTGTTACCGGAGCGGGCCCGGCCACTCCAGCCGTCGCGCTCCGATTGCAATTAGTACCGATTCAATTAGTTATCCACTGTTTCTCATTTTACTTTAGCCTGGATAATGAGGGTTTTTGGTAAGGGCCCTCCGCTAAACCCTGTGGGCTGTGACTGAGTCCTGTTTCCCTGATCCGCCTTTTCATTTTCCCGTCCGTGTTTATTCCGCGTCATAAAATTTACTGCCAATTGTTGAACACTCGTAGGAGTTCACGAGTTGCTAGTAAAGAAAATTATGATAATGATGCTTGTTGCTATGAACTATCACTATAACTATGTAACTTACTGTGTCATGATATTAAACCTGTTCGTGGGCTCAGTACTTACATTCGAAACAGGGTAATACTCGTAAGTATGTTGGTAACTCGATCAAGTCGTTGGCTGGATTTAGATTATTACAGAGAAAGGAATCGGAACCCTGAGCTCAATTGCCAAACTGGTACACTTAAAAGCTTTCGGTATAGAATCGCGACAATTACCTGAAAATATATCTGTTTATACCCAGTTAGAATAAACATGTCATGTGACTCCAGCCAAATGTTCACTTTGCAATTTGTCTTTTCTAAAAACTTTTGCAGTGAGAGTCTCGAAATCTCTTTGTGGTTTAAGTCGAAGCCATTTGCAAAATTTGTTTTTACTTGTCAAATCCGTGATGCAAATGCAGTGAAACAAAGTTAGTGTGGCAGCACGAAGTTTGTTGTCGCGCTGAGATAACTCTGTGCCAACTTATTTATCTGCATCAACGTTTGATAAAGATATCTTACATCAAACAGATTTGTCGCTCTCTTTACCGTGGATAAAAGATTAACATTAAAATTAACGTTACATTATTCTACTTTTATTAATTTCTACCAGCCTCTTCATCTCTGCTCTAAAAATAATCCAGTTGCTAAAAAAGTTGGACAATCAAGTAAAGCGTTTTTTTTTTCTGCAGTATGTATAAGTTTAAAATAGCACAATTCAATATTTTTTATTGGAATTTGTAGTATTACATTTTCTGATAATACCACGTTACCACATTGTTCAAAAGAACATACTCTTTATAAAGTTGGGAACCACAAAAAAACATGCTTTATCGCATCATTATTATCTACGTTCACACATAACATTAAATACTGAGCATACAACAAAATCTGTTTATAGATATTATTATTTTGTATAACATTAAAAACCAAATAGTTTTTTTTTCCTCTTCGTCTAAGTACACGCGTGGAATTTTTTAGAACATGTTAATGAGCAAGCTAAAAAAATAAAATAGTTCCTATAATAATACATGGTAGTAAATTATGTACTTACAAAAATTTAATTAGTTCAATTTATTTTTTTTATTTCCTTTAATAACCTGTTGAAAAACTTGGAAAACTCAACAAAACATCCACACCGATATTCATAGTACATACCTTAGAGTTACAGGTACCATCGAAGAAACCCATACCTATACACCGTAAGGACTATTTCTGCTTGCAGCGCTCGGCCACTATAGTAACGGTTACCTACGAAAAAAAAAGGGTCGTGTGCACGGGATTTTGTTTTCAAATTGCTTCGATGGTACATATTGTTGACTTTTAGACGATTAACACACTGTCACGCACTGTGTTTTAACGTTGCTTGTAAGTATCTCCGTTTGTATAGAAAACACGCACAGTCCAACACACAGAAAATGCATCCACGCGCGTTCATTCAGATCGTTGATACGCAACATGCAGCGTGATGCAGTGCAGTGTGATAATCGCCTTAAACCTCTCGATCCTTTCCTATACGAAGATGAGAAGACAGAATTCCAGGTGCTAATAAATTGTAATAATATTAATAGATCCCACTTTCAACCAGAATTTCCTTGAAAGCTTTCTCGTTTAAAAAGCAGATGTGGCGAATACCAGCTGGAGCCAAGAGTGCTTTTAACGTAAGTGACGCGAATCTACTTATTCATGTGTTTACTGAAGACGAGCAGAAGAATTTTAATTTTTGATTTTGTAATCAGTACACACAGCGTTCATTTTTCATTCCAAGTTTTAATTAGATAGAGAATGAAAAACCCTCACGTACTGACCGCGCCCCTTGAGATCACTTTGCATATAATTTAGGAACAAATTCTTTTTAAAACCATTTTGATTCGTTGCGATGTTTACGTGGAATACGCGTGGACGGAAGTATAACCCTGAAAGATTCTTTATTGTGATCTGTTAGGGTTTAAGGGGACCCCAAAAGAAAGGCTGTTCTAAGGATCTTATCTATTTAATATTATAAATGCGAAAGTGTGTTTGTTTGTTTATTTGATTGTTACGCTTTCAAGCTAAACGGCTGAAAGGATTTGAATGAAATTTAGCACATGTGTAGACCATGACCTGGGTTAGGATAAAGGATACTTTTTCCTGATATTTCGATCGAGACTCATGCGAGTGAAACCGCAGGGCGCAGGTAGTTTCAATAATAATATATTATCCTTTTATTTATGTATTGAAAGGTGTGTTTTACTAATATTAATGCGATTCCCATTTGTAACAACAACGATTTTTTTTACCCAGATCTATCAATATTGTGTCACTACATTTTTTTTTTAACATAACATAACATCACGCTTTGTTTCCCCGAAAGGTTGGGCCCTTGTAGCAGGTACACCCACATTTCGCCAGTTATGTTTAAGTCCCATGTAATAGGGGGTGAGCCTATTGCCATCAACCGGGCACAAATTCAGACTCCGAGCTGAGAAATTTCAGATAGAAAAACCCAATAACACTTTGCCCGACCTGGGAATCGAACCCAGGACCTCATGCTCAGCAGTAGCGCTTGCGACCACTAGAGCCAACGAGGCAGTCGAGGCAGATTTTTAAATCTAATTGTAGATATTTTATATAAAATCGTACTTGGTTCGGTGGAACAAATAGAAAGAAAGAAAGAAAGAAAATTCGTTTATTTGCGGTAAACATGACGCAAAGAAAAATAAAAAAATACACGAAATAACAAATTGGGGGAAAATATGCGTCACATCCACGCAAAACGGCCATCGCTCAGCATAATGCTGCGACCCCATGCGAGACAGAGCTCCAGCGCTGGTTTTCAGCAATAGCCGGCACTGACGTGATGACGTCAACCGATGCAGCATATTATAGTGAAATAACAAATCAAAAATAAAATAAGTACAATACTAATCATACTTGACAATCACCTACTCCAGAATGAACACATTACGTTACGTAAGTATTTATTTATTTACATCGATAGGTCAAGGAGATCAACTTTAAACAAGTAGTTTATTTGCCACTGTAATACTATACATAATTTAATGTGGCCGGAACCAAACCGCATTCCGGTTCCGAAAACTAAACCAGTTTTTGACAAAATTTACAGCTATATACAAACATAGGTAAGCTAATATATAAAATATTAAAATTAGGTTTCCTTTATGTCAATTATTTTTGAAATAGTTTATTTGTATTACTTTTAAGGAAATGTAAAAATTATTTATTTAGTCAATAAACGATTTTATTATTATAATATTAATATTCTAGAAATAAATTCGACTATTTAATTCCATACACATAAATATGGAATATTAATAAGTGAAAACAATGAAAGCTCTGGAATTCACTATAGTGTAGGCAGATTGGAAATAAGCATTCAGTTTATCACTAAGAATAATTATGGCTTTTACTATTGTTGACCAAATAATAGGGCTGTATTCATTGTAATATTAGGTTTCAGAATGATTTTATAGTTTTATTTATAGGTACAGCTGCCACAGTCTACATAAATGTGCCTATGTGTGTGCTTTACGATGGCAATGGGCGAGCTTCCATTTGGCTAGGCTGGGGCGCTCCAATACTCGTAAATTCTTCGTAATTAAGCTGACTCTAAGGTCAACGGGTTAATACAATAAGCGAGTAATGTACACAGACGTAATGAATGCCTATTTTACATACGTTTAAATTGCGTGTAATGAGTATACAAAGAGTCTAAATTAACTTTATAGTGTAAGGGTGACATTTATAGACCGTACTTATACTTTATTGCATCGCTTTTAGAATGAATTACTCTTTGAAAGAACTTACTGGAATTTATTGTAAGTGAACTTTAACAGTCATAGTAAATTTAAAATTTTGAGTTGAGTCGTTTAATTACCCAGGCAACGACGAGGGCTATATGGACGTTGTAACCAGGTACTCAGTAAAGGGACTCAAGGTAAAAAAAAAGAAGCAAGAAATTAATTTCACAGCTGAATTGGCCTCTATGGTCTCAACTCAACTAGCAACCTTATGCAAAACTGATTACATAGTATTTTCCCAATTTTCTTTGAATCAGGTAGTCTAATGAAATGATTGAAATGATTTTATTTACTGTAAATAGGTTTTTACAAAACAAACACTAATATTAAACGTCAATAATATTTTAAAAACTAAATGAGGTTGGCGTTTCCTATCTGACTACTCTGAGAAAAAAGGCCGAAGCAAACTCAGAGGATTGCTCAGAGGTCACAATCTCTTTCAAAGTCGAGACATAATCTTGGTTAGATCATGTGAAGACCATGTAGATTGGTGTCGGGAATGGTCTTTTGAGGAAAGAACCACACAGATTGAGTGGACCTAGGCTGTCCAGTCAGTGCACGCATTTTTTTTTTTTTTTTTTTTTTATAAATATAAACTTTATTGAAACAAAAAAAACTCAGTTTACAGAAACTCTGTGTTCGATAACAACTGCATTAGTATAATACTGTGTCGCAGTCATTAACGCCCACCTCCAAAAAGTTCGAGACAAATTCAAAACTAAAACAAATCAAATAAAAAATAAGAAATAAAATAAGAAAAATAAAAAAAATCAGAACTTAAAATTAAAACTGAACAAAATTTCACCGTATTTTATGTGAGATTGTGTGTTTGTATGGAAGGATTGTGTAGTTTTGAGCGTGGAGTGTATATATGTGTGTGTGTTGTATGTGTGTGTGGGAGAGAGGTGTAGTTTGTGCCGGGGGTGTGTGTTTGCGCGTGTTATACATATAAAGGGCAATTAGAGCATTTGTCAGTAATCGTGCAGCTCAACTCAGAACGTAAGGAGCTCAACGATTCGACGAACAATACCAAAGAAAGGACATTTGGGTAGGCCGCATAAATTACTCAAACTGCCAGACCATGAGTAAAACTAAGGGCGAAAAGAAAAAAAACGATGATCCACATAGTCTTCTACTATTATGACTCCTACATGAAGAGACAGATTAAGTATAATTTATTTTTTTCAATAATATACAACAATTTAATTATTATGGTGATTTTGAACATCTGTGTAAAATGTGATTGGATAAATTCCTGGTATTTTGCCCAGGTCAATAGTCTAAGGGCAATGAATCCATGGTCCACACGATCATTTTACTAGTGCAAGCTAAAAGAAGCTCCAAACTTAAACACAAAGCATTTATTTCAAATAAACCAATTACAGGCACTTTTGAATTGTCAAGGGGTTTGTTAGAAAGATGAAGCTACTTGCCCATTCCAAAGCGTAGGTACCTATGGAGAAGACCTCCTACACGGTAACCTGAGCAGTCAGTCCCTTAATCAACCTTGATTACTAAATCAACTTTTTAGTACGACATGGCCTTTTCCTAAATGGTTCAGGCCAACATGAGTTTTAATCAATAGGTAGTTCAGTAACTCTGAATCTCATGTGACAAATTCAAAATATTTTACATTTTCCGTGACTGCAAATTCGCAAACAGCGTCTTTAGTATAAGATACATATATGGGTATGTGAACGTTTTAAATTATGTAATGGCAGGAAACCAAAAATTATATTTCACTAACATCGTATTTTGAATTAAACGAGATGTGAGATACCTTAGCGTTATGCGCTCTACAGATTTCAGCTGAAAACTCGAGCCGGATTTACAGGATAAATATACTGGTTTGTGGTGTATGCTTACGTACTTTTCATTACAAGTTACACGTTTACAATTCAGTAGTCTTAGGCTGCGTTTTCACCAAAGATGAGTGAGGATGAGTAGTGAGGAATGTCCGTAAAACTAACCAATAACAACTCTAGCTTAGCTCAAGCTATGACAGTGAAGCGATGTTATTGGTTAGTTTCACACACATCTCTCGCTATGCATCCTCGCTCATCTATGATGGAAACGCAGCCTTACAAACAGTACAACTACACTACTCTGCGGTGAGCCCTCGAAACAATACAACGTTGAATCAATAGCCAATACTGGCGAACGGAAGCTCCTGAGTTATTCCATTGCACCGTTATGTAACAAAAAATAATTATATCCCTATAACGGCGCAGGGCAGCCTTTACCAGAAGTAGTCACCGTGTAAGTGGTTCAGCAGCTTCAATATTATTAGGAATGTGCCAGAATATAGCAGTTCCAAAGACATAAATATGTCTACATAGACAGTCAAAGCTGCGACCTCGTCGAAAAAAATGCTGTCCAGCTGTTAGCCGGCAAATCCCTTCTCCGCGCTCAGTGACATATAAATAATCAAAGAGCAGTTCGTCTTGGACGTGGTACGGCAGCGGCTCCCCTGACATCATTTGTCATCAGAAGGCAGCCGCCACACAACCATCGATGCGATGCTCTGAGAGTGACAGTCATCAGTCAGTGTCACTCTTATCCAACCTCTTCGGTGGTTCCTAGTAACTTCATAACCAAACTAGACGGCGCCACTTGCTGCGCCATCCAGTTTGGTAAGTAGAAACAAAAAACATGAAAATCCATTGATTCAAATGATATTGTATGTGTTCTTCAGGTGTGAATCACGCAAGTACCTATACCTATAGCACATACTAATTCCATGGAATCACGGTCTTGTGTCTTGGTGGAATTGTTATCGTAAAATTATTGAATGAAACACTTTAATAAATTCTTTCATTTCTTCTTAGAAAATAGGTCACACGCTGCAAGTTTATTCTTTAATTTACATACACAACGTAATACGTTAATGTATACTATGGTCTTGGTAAAGCTATGTATATCAATCTCCCCATACTAACGATTAAATTGAGATGTACAGCTGTTTGCCATCTGTGCTCAATGATTCGAGGGCATTAACTTGTATAATATATTCGGGAACCGACTTAGTAATACTTACACGGGTTACAGGTATACAGGTTACAATATTGTTGTACCGAACGGCTTCGCAGTCGTTCGCTTTATTGCTTTACGACTTGACGTTAGTTCGGAATTAATGTAACCAAGCCAAATAAACGTTAGGTTAATTTACGTTTATCTTAAACTAGGCTTTCGCGTTAAGTTGGCACATTTGGCACTCGCAACTCATGTGGCATAGGCATTTGTTTTTGTATTTTGTAATTTCTCGTTGTCTGGTCCATATAGGTACACACAGCGTCAGTATGTGCTAGCCCCTCAAGTTTTAAAATGTTACACTGCTACAACATTGAATTCGTTACGAATAATATCTAAAGAATATTTCAAAAAGAGTTCACTGTTTAGTCTTGGATTCGCAGGTATACTCGAGAAAGAAGGCTTGCATTATTTTAAAAAAAAGTTGTGCAACACCGTACACGTGCTAGAAATGAAATTGCCTAAGAAAATAATAAGAGAGATTTAGTGTGAGAGACAGAGAGTTATATCTTTCTTCTCATGTAAGGAAATCTGCGTACACGTGATGCGCTCTTGAAACACTCGATTCTCGACCAATTATCAAATCGCTGCCTCAGAAGTTTTACTTCAAAAACTGAAAAGGTAAATAGGTATACTCAATTTACTCACGTTTGAGGTTCAAATCAAAATCTAATCCTATTTCGCCTCACCGATACGACCTTGAGCTGACACCAAAACTGCAGTTACTAAAACAAATTGTCTTCACACCGCCGATATGAAAAAACAAGGACAGGTCTACCGCTCCGCCCGTTTCCGATCCGGTAATAAATTGGAAAAGTGCTGCACATGTTGTTACGTAGGCGATACTGGGAAAATAAACATTGAGCCTCTTGTATGCTAATACTTGGAGACCTTCAATCGCTCTTGTTTAACGAGAAGCGGCCATTTTTGTTTACTTCTTTGTCTTCTTCTTTCTGGCTGTCCCTTTTACATGGAACATACATAGATGAATAAAGTGGGCTTACTTTTCACTTCTGTCTAGAAGATGGATGTAAAGTGAAGTTTATCTAACAATGCCAGAGTAAAAAAAAAAAACAAGAAAAGGGAAAACAAGGGGGTGTTTGTATATATGTATTGTATGTTGAGTTGACTATGCAAGAATATAACGTGAATCAATATTTCAATAAAATGTTTTTATTTCTCGCTTTTTAGTGGGTCGGTTTGTATTTTAACCAAGTTAGAATAGCCTAATGTCAACTGCTCATCACCTTTTACAAAATATTGCTTTTCCCGATGCAGGGACGTTAATTGTTGAGGAGTTCTCCTGGTACTTCGCCATCAGCTCCACTTCACCCTATTACATTGTGACGAGCATAAATTATGTGGCAACCATATTAAAGTAATCGAATCGCAACCCTTGAAATACGTTTAATATGCTGATGATTTATTGACCCCGGACCAATATGTAGATGGTCTAGACCGCAAGCAGGCACTTTCACTAGATACTTCGCGCTCGAGTAATTCGTTACTAAGTTAGAATACACGAAAATATACTCCGTTGCCGTCTCGTCACTCACATAAAACACATATATTTCATAAACTTCAGCGGCCGCATGTTGCCTTGAAAGCGTGAAATTAGCATTTGTTTGGGGTGGCCTGGTTTTCGCGCACCTAGGTATATAAACTTTTGCAATGTCTAGACAAATTCCTAGCTACAGGGCTGTCAACATTAATTACCGTCTCTTTACATTCCAAAGGTCGAACATTAGTAATTCCTGTCTAGTACTAAACCACGTCGACTAGAAAATGTTGTAGGGTCTTTCTAATGGATAGGTAGGAGTAGGCCAATAAAATGTCTTTTATTTATCTTCTTCTAAAACGTAATTTGCCGATAACTTAATTTCACTTGACCTTTTGTTAGATAACAGTTTCGTATTACAGCATTTGTTAGGGTTCGAGAGAGGGTCCCGCGCGTGACCAAAATTTAGGCGCGAGGGAAAAATATCGCAGCGCCGCGCGCCGCCGCGCCGTGCTCGCCACAACATTACCATAAATATCGTCCATTGGTTGTTTACATCGGTTGCGATTGTTTCAGTTTGTTGTCGTGCTTCATGGGTCTTAACATTGTTTTTTCTTAACTTTATTTTGCCTCACAACCAACACGATTGGATTAAGCTTTAAAATTACCTACTTCCTATCATGACGCAGATTGATAGAGTTATCATATTTTGGATCCCTAAATAGAAGTAAAAATAGAATAAACATTTAAGCGATTGGATCGTTTGTTTACTGTTAATTATGGAAAATGGAAGGGTGGTCCCCGTGGCGGAAGCTTGGTATTTGTGTGCACACATAATTAGTGTAACATACAAGAATAAAATGAAAATAAAAACTTGTACAACTTTTTAAAAGTTTTTTCAACAAAAGACTTATCTTTCTATTATGTTTCTAAATATAGTGAAAGTATTAGGGATAGAATTAAAAACAAGGAATTCGAGGATGTTTAGTTTTTTCTTTCAAGGATCTACTTTATTCAAGATTTGGGTCGACTTGAGGGTACTTTGTGCTGTGCTCTACGAAGGGATGCACATCCAACTCACTGTAACAGCAAACCAAATCGCGCGAATAACAAATACGCGAAATGTACAACATTTTCTTTCCTCGACAATTCCCCCTTTCGATACATTGACCTCTTTTCGCGACACATGACGGATCTGAAAATATAAGAAGGTAGGTTTCGATTTTAACAAATGCTATAATCAGAAAAAAAACATCGTTTTTGCTTGATCCCTTCATGTTTCATGAAAAACTGTCAGCTCTCCAAAACTGACTGTGGTGTAGTGGTAGGTGATACTATTAAATATGTTTTCTTAGAAGTATTAAATCCTTTATTTCATCTATATACATATAATTTACATTTTACAATATTTTTATAAAAACAAAAAATATATATATATATGTCGAATCCGGTCATTAGTACGGACACGAAACGAATCGCAAGCGCGCTACTGGCGACATCAAGAGTGAGCTACCTACACCAAAAAAGGCGCGCTTCTACAGAGTTTAAGGTCACGGCGAGGAGTGGATTCAGCCTCTGGTCGCATTGGAATCAAGACGTCACGGAACTGTTCTCGATTCGTGGTGCTGTTTTTGTGTTAGTTGTAATTTTGTGATCATTGTGTTAATTGGTGATTTTAATAAACGCCGTCGCACCCAGTGTGTGTATAATTTAGCTAGTGTGATTAATTTGATAGTAAATTATAATGTGATCTGAACTGTAAACTGTTTTTCTATTGCGCATTAACCAACACTACCCACACTATGCCTAAATATATAAAAATTGTAGTCCACCGGTATCGGGAACAGGGTCCAAGCTACGCGGTCTTAGAATAATTATTACGTAAAGTAATGTCATCAAATAGGTAGTAAATTTACTAATAATAATTCCATAGAAACTGCAGTAATTATTTAAAAAAAGGTACATACGTATACCAACGGGGTAAAATAATTTCTGACCATTTTCGGTCAAGGAGGTGTAGACATGGTCTCTGTACGATGTAGGATATTGATAATTAGGATCCAACGGCTTGTATGGCAGTGGTGGCAGGAGTGACGACGCACCACATAGAGACACAGAAATAGCTATCACACAGGATAACATTATCCATTTGTTACACGACATAGTTCATTACGAGAGCCACAGAAACAAATATAGAATGCAAATCTTAATTGGCATAATTGAATAAGGTAATTTGTGTGTTTTCCCATTAAACTGCTAATTAGTCAATTAATTCGCTTCCTAATCTAAGAACTCCGTAATTAATCAAACAAGTTATTGTTTTTTTTGGTATTTTTACGATTGATATTCTTGACAAAAATAGTCACGGTCATAAAAATAGCGAAATAAGTACTTATTGTGAACCTCGAAATGTGTGCTTTTCGCGCCTCGAAAGTAGGTTACTTTACCGTGACGTCTGGTTTACGACTAGGCTACGCGATAGGTACATAAAACTTTTATGCCCACACTTTGTGACATTAGGCACGCTTAGAACTAAACTTTGTGTTATTTCCTATCAAATTGTAGGTCACGCCAACCTTCGGTTTTAAATATGACATCACATTATGTATTAATGTATGCATTTAAATTGTAGTAGATTTTGCAAATTACATATGTAACCAAAGTAATAACATTGAATAGTCAAATTATTGTTTCGCATATTCTAGATACTTCCTTACTTCCTACCCAATCGAGTATGGTACAGATTTGTTTAAAATTTCCTCTCATCCATTAACTACAGAATACCCTTAGTGTTAAAACTTCGGAAATAATCATAACTTGCATTCTTTTATTTATAATCTCTGGAATCAAATCGTCTTACCAACGTAAGTAGGAAGAGATGTTCAAAATAGTTATATTTTGGCAATCTATTTACTCCTGGTGCATTTAGCCTAGCCGTAGAGTTATTTAGCTAAGCCTAATAAGTAGATGTCGATATTACAAAGGTACTTACTCTCATCACACACTATAAAGGTACTACTTGACGTTGACGCCCCGTAGACCCTGTGTAGCACGCGCGGCGTGCGTAGCTGCGGTGTCGGGCCTGCGCAGCAGCGGTATCGGGCCCTCGTAGCAGCAACGTACGGCCTACGTAGCAGCGGAGTCATGTCCGCGTAGCAGTGGCGTAGGGCTTGCGTAGCATAGGCGCAAAGCCTACGTAGCAGCGGCGCAAAGCCTGCGTAGCAGTGGCATAAAGGTCTTGGTAGCAACGGCGTACGGCCTGCGTAGCGTCGACGTAGAACCTGCTTAGTTGCGGTGTAGACCCACTTACTGCTTAACAGCTGCTTTGACGCCACGTAGGTGACGCTGACGCTGTTTATACACGACGTGGACGCTTCGTATATGCTGCGAAGATGACAAGTGTACACAATATAGAGTGATCCAATCATGAATACAAGGAATTACAACGAGGAGACACCAGCTGTTGGTTTCTTTGTTAAAACGAATTATATTCATTTCAGGGCTGGTCCCATAGTAAAAGTTTTTCACAATGATAAGTACGCCAACCCGGAAATACTGGTAAAGGTTAAAAAAAACTAAGTTTTATGCCAAATAGATTAACAACAGAGGTTAGCCTCTCCAAAAATGATAAACAAAAAAACGTGTAGTTAATTTCTCGTCAATAAAGGTGAATGCCATCTCTAATCAGCTTTGTATAGCCGCGTAGGTGAGCGGCACGATAACGTTGATAACGCAGTTATCTAGCGATGAGGATATAACGTTATAAACTTGATTTGGTATAAGGGCGGTTACATACTGCGATCATCTTTTGTTAGCTTACTTTTTTTCATGAAATAACCATTCCTGTTTAATGTTTATACGCCAGTACCTGGTCGACCGAGCTCGGCTCGGGTGAAAATAGATAAACATATCGTCCAGGTATACCAACGTTGTATCACATTCCCGAAGCTGTGAAACAGAGAAAACAAATTTTCCCAGATATGACCCCTATATTGCAACTTTCATCAAAATCGTAAGAGCCGTTTACGAGAACTTGATTACAAATATATATATACAAATATAATAAACAAATATATATACGATAAGGAAAACTGCTGAACATTTAGTATTTGTATTGCAGAAAGAGGAATTAATGAACACTCGCGTTTATTAATTCCTCTTATTTAAGGAATTACATAACATCACGCCTGTAATCCCCGAAGGGTTAGGCAGAGGTGTACCTATAGTACACCCACATTTCGCCAGTTATGTTTAAGTCCCATGTAATAGGGGGCGAGCCTATTGCCATCAACCGGGCACAAATTCAGACTCCGGGCTGATACTGAGAAATTCCAGATGGAAAAACCCAATTACACTTTACCCGACCCGGGAATCGAACCCAGGATCTCATACTCAGCAGTAGCGCTTGCGACCACTAGACAAACAAGGCAACCATTTTAAGGAATTAAAAACTGAAATAAACAGATACTTATGGCCGCGGCACGTCGTCGCCACCGTATCTGTCCTTTGTCATTCAATAAATATTTTCCGATCTTTCTTTTAGATTTTCTTTCAATATTGCTGATTTGTTTCAGCTCAGTTTTTCGAGAGTGAGGCTATGTAAAACTCTCACTTATACTAACAATAATATAAGTAGTGTAAAAAGAGATTCCAATTCCAAACAATTAACATTGATGTAGATTGTTCATAAAAAAACGCTGTCATAGTGCTGGTACAAATCCTGTGGAATTAATCTTAACGTTTTTGATATTGATACACAAAAATGATTTTAAACAAATTGATGGTAGCTAATGTTGTTATTGTTGCCAGGTACAAGGTCCTGTACTGAAGCAAATGCGCCATGTACAACAGCCCTTACGTGACGTTAGGGCCGGTAGATATCGAGTCGGGCCCGGGGGCGCGATTCGCATCAATCTTTCAACAGTTCCGTACATTTCCGTAGCGAACGTTTTCGATGTTTTTTGTGGAAAACGGAAGCTAAATTGGCAGTTCGATTTAAAGAAAAAAATACCCACATGTATTCATAGGCTTAGAAATATTCCATTTGCCATTTACGCCACAAATATTCCTTATTTCTAAATAATACAACGTACACACGGCTACACATCAAGCTATACATTTCCAGTATAAGCTGACCTCGCATTGTACGGAAATCCTATACAATGCGAGATCAGCATAAACTAGAAAGGTATAGCTTGATGTGTAGCCGTGTGTACCTACTTAGATGGCTCTTCTATTTTGTAATTAAGATTTTTTCTCATTATTGACGCCATAAAAGACATTCAAACAGCGAGTAAAAAAACTAATAAAATTAATGATTAGGGCGTTTCGGAGTCGGTCGGATCGGAGTGTCCACCACTCCGATCCGACCGACTCCCGATATTTATCGGTCCGATGCAGAAATACGTGGTTTAGAATACGTGCAGGTTATCGGGTTGGCAAACAAACCCATAGTTACTAAACTACGAATTTTTGTGGTAGATCAAAAACGTTTCGAGTGCTAGATCAGGGTAGTTCTATTTCCGCAGAGGAATGAACCTCTTTTTTAACCGACTTCAAAAAAGGAGGAGGTTATTTATGTTCGCCTGTATATTTTATGTATGTATTCATAGATATTTTTGTCAATTGTGGATCGATTAGATTTTTTTTTTTCTTTGATATAGAAAAATTGCGCGGTAGTCCCATATTTTTACTAACTTTTTTTGGGTTGTTTTTGAGTTAGCTTCGATAATACGTATTTAATCGACTTTGTGTATCTTGATTTGTTATAGGTAATACTTCCTGTCACTGTTGTTTACTTAATAAGCAGTGGTTTACAAATTGGTGTGGGGTAGGTACCATAACTAAAAAGAGAAAAATAAAAAACATTTACAAAAAAAAAACAACCTACTTAAAAAAACACTACAAAGTGCTTTTTTTTTTTTATTAGTATATATTTTGTAATAAGAAGACATCTGTATCCTTTTGAATATAGCCTGAGTCACCAAATACCTTGTTCCCACTCTCCTACGTTCGAAATACCTATGAACATGGCCTCCCTCTCCGCCAGTGTTGATCCCACGGTGCAATGGTGGTAGGGTGAGTAAGCGACCTTCCTTATCGTCCTGACATAAGAGAAGGAAACAACACCTTGTTATGTCTGTACTTGCAGTAGGGCAAGCGTAGAATCTCGGATAAATAGTAGTATTTATATCAGACATTCTACGCTAGAATAAGGATCATTTTGGGTTGTCCAAGTCGAGACGTATTTTGATTTTTTTATTTTGATTTTGAGACACCGTACCGTCGTCGGCACCACCTTGTACGGTGAGCTGCATCAATTGGGTACCCCAGTTGTATTAAAATTTTAATACAACTGGGGTACCCAATTGATGCAGCCTACTGTACATAAATAATAATAACAATCTATTGAGAAAACCATTTCGTTCTTACTAACATTGTTGCTGCAATAAAATCTAGGCAAATAATAGGCTAATAATGTCTAGGCATTTTTTTTTATCACGCAAACCACATAGTGTTTATTTGAGCATAAACGTCTCCCTCTTAAAATTGATCATTTCTCAATATTTTTGTATACTTATATCCACTGTTCCACTCAATTGCCGACAAATATGGTATTCTTTTCTATATGAGCTACACAAGAATAGCTCAAGGTAAGAATATTAGTGTCGAGGCTGATTGCCCAGGGTGCGGACGTACCTACCTACCTACTAATTTCAAATCCATGAAGAACTTTCAGTACACCAGAAATATATTGAAATGGGCAATAATATTGAAATACCATATAATAATATTGAAATAGTACGTGTAAACACACGTACTTTCTACTTCGATAAGTTCTAAGTAGGCCTCTCCCAGGCTGCGCCACAACACCCTGACCTCCGCCTTCCGCATCCAGTCAATCCCAGCCAACTTCTTAAGGTCGTCGGTCCATCTAGCTGGGGGCGTCCCACACTATGCTTGCCGATACGCGGTCTCCACTCCAGGACTCGTCTGCTCCACCGACCATCGCTCCTTCGCCAAACATGGCCAGCCCACTGCCACTTCAGTTTGCTTACTTTGCAAGCTATGTCGATAACTCCGTTTCTTTTCCGGATAATTTAATTCCTGATTTTATCCTTCAAAGAGACTCCGAGCATAGTCCGCTGGTCCATAGCTCGCTGAGCGATCTTTAATTTGTGGAACAGCCTGACTGTCAGTGTCCACGTTTCGGCACCGTATGTCCTGCCTAATGCAGGACGCACTGGTTGCAGACTTGAGGTAACTGTATTGGGAGTAATACTTGATCAACCGGTTGATCTCTATAACACCCATAGTATCAGGTACATATATTGACAATCCCTTTCATAAAATATACCGTGGTTTTTTCTTGCTTCCGCAGAATCCTAGAGATATAAAACATAAATAGCAAGATAAAGTAATTAATTCAGTATGGACAAAAACATATCACGGTGCGAATGTGTGTTTGGTGCCGACAGAGACGATCACGATGTGGTACAAAATATTTATATTTACAGTAGTATGTGTGATGACGTATATTCTCAAAAAGTTACACGACACGGGACCTAATAAAGTCAAGTTTTATTTTAATTTCTGTATATTCTATTTTATAACTTCGGTGTTATCAGCTGTGATTTGGCCTTACTTTCTTCTGAGTCCCAAAAATGTGAGAAATGCCAAGTAAGTGCAATTTAATATTAATTGTTTTATCCGGTTTTTTTTACACGTTTAAACTGATCATTTATTATACGACAGGACACTTGCGCGAAAAACATTAACGCGAAAGACACTTACGCAAAAAGACAGTTGCGAGAAAAAGTTGAGGAAATGAGATTCCTTCATAACAGGCCTGGTCTCATCACTCTTTCAAAGAATTTCAAAGTTTGGCAGGGGTGTATTATACTGTGAATAGTACACCCACAATTCACCAGTTATGTTTAAATTACTGACAGACTGGTAGTAAAGATATAGTTGAATTAGGCGTCAATAGATTTTTTATTATCCTTTTTTGTTTCTCAGTATTTTTTTTTTACTTTTATTTTTTTTCGACATGGGTGTCATTTTCATGGTTTTCGAGGTCGCTGATAACAAAACTGGGCTCCAACAAAATTTTCAATTTCCGTCATGGGTGTCGTTTTTATGGTTTTCGAGAGCGCTGGCAACGATTACGAGGTCAAAATCAAAATTCAAATGTCAAAAGACACCCAAAACGAAAAGTGCAAATGTTTGGTGGCGCCATCTTGAATTTCGATTTTGCGATTGAATTTCGCTATAGTCCATTCGCGGAAATGTTTTTTCGCGCAAGTGGGTTCGCGCAAGCGTCTTTCGCGGGAATGTGTTTCTCGCTAGTGTACTAGATTCGCATTTTCGCGTTTCTACAATGTAACCAATTACCTTTACAATTTTTTTAATGAACTGTTGAACAAAAATTACTTACTAAAATATTCAGAGAGGGTTCTTGAGACGGAGTTGAGCGTAAAACTGAAACTATGAAAAATAAGGGAAAATCGTGAAAGGGCCCTAATGGCCTCGCTTTCGAAGAAAACTTGCGTTTTTTACTATTATTCCGACCGATAATGTTTCCAATAATGATCAAAGCCAAAGGCCAAAGGCAACTGTAAAAGAAAAGAGAAAAGTAAAATAAAGCAAAGAAAAAGTGGCAAAGAAAATGCAATGTATCATTTTTCTTGATTTTTCAAATGAAAGTGGTAGAAGACAAAAATCATATTAGTCGAATTCAAGTCACACCAGAATAAAAAACATAGGTAAACAAGTATCACCATTGACATTTTATCAACCACATTACAATCAAAAATATTATAATCATGTGTATAATTTTTATAATCTTTGTAACACGATTAAATATTAATGTCGGCCTTTAATGATAATAATTTATACTAACAATAAACGACCTTCTAATAAACAGACACACATTTGACATTACATATTTTGCATTAATTCACTATCATTAAATTCTAACAGCTGACTGGTTCGGGGTCGGTTTGTTGCGTTGAATCTCTAAAGTCCTTAACCTTTATTGAATATACTTAGTCAGACAGGAACTACTTCCTTATATATGTCATGGCTAAAACCCGAAGTGTGGCTACACCTAGTTTTAGCCGGCTAGAACTTGGTGCAGTTAGCAGTTGGTTAAAGTTAGTTGTAGCAAATGAAAATGGCTGAAAGGTAGGTTAGGTTAGGTTAGGTTAGAACTGTGACCACAAAACACACCGCACGAGCCGAGCGAGCGAAGCGAGCGGTGCCGCGGCAGCGGCCGGCGAGTGCCAGGATCCATTTAGGCAAGTTTAACCAACTGCTACCGGCCGCACCTAGTTCTAGCCGGCTAAAACTAGGTGTAGCCGCACTTCGGGTTTGGCCGCACCTAGTTCTAGCCGGCTAAAACTAGGTGTAGCCGCACTTCGGGTTTTAGCCGTAACATATATAAAAAATAAAACAAACATAAAGAAAAATGATTTACCTTTTATTTACAAATACTTACTACTGGGTTTTTCTACAATGGAGTGACTCAGCTTACCTAACTGAATACTTATCTTATACGCATTGTACATGTTATCCTTTAGAGCGCTAACACACTGGGACGCCATGGCGACGTCACTAACTACGTAGCCATGGCTAGCTCTGGCCACCAACCGTAGCCAAATGAGGTTTCCAAATAAGTAGCCAATAAACCCGCGTGCGTCCATCCGGCGATTAGTTGGCCACTGAGTGAGGGAGGCGTAACTTACTTGTATACAAAATACTGGCGACTTGGCTACGCGTCGCCAGGTCGCCAGAGTATCCAGTCCCCACGTAGGGGCCGGTCGGTCTTGGCTACGCTTCCAAATTAGCGACGTCTCCGTCGCCAAACTGTAGCCAAGTAAGTTGACTGTCATACGTTTCAATACGAATTGTTTGGATACGTAGCCGGCGACGTCGCCATGGCGTCCCAGTGTATTAGCGCTCTTAAAGATCACTAGGTACAGTACCGACCAAAAGTCCATAAGCAATCTCACAAAGCAATAGACTGACGCTTCGGTTTGACTTACGACCTTCTTCTATAAGTTGTTACAATACTATAGACACGCACAATACACACACACACACTCACTTTGTCTGCAACCAATGACTAGTTCGATAATCATTCGTTTTTTGTTTCATTCATCTTGTTCACATAAATATTAAAGTTTAGCAGGTAGACCACAGAAAACTAACTAAATTATTTCGATTTCTGTGGGGTAGACAGATTCAGTTCGTTAGAACTTTGTTGGTTCGTAGATAATGTTGGTGACGAGTATTTAGCGCAGTGTTGTGGTTATTATTTTCAAAAAGCAAATATTGAACGAATATCAAAATTATTATTGCGCTGCGTAAAAGTGAATGTTATTTGTGTAAATAGCATTTATAGTGCTATATCTAATGAAACCGGACTAAGTGTGAGTGTTATCATTTAAATATTTCATATTTTACTAAACATAAATCTTAATCAAGGGTATTGTTGAGACAGAAGATGCCTTTAAAGTTTTAAACTCATTATGAGGTTTAATTCGATTAGTGAATAATAAATAATTCTGTATTTTGTGTAATAAATACAATGTTATTCTTTGTTCTAGAGAAATACTGTGAGGGTTAAGAGATATGAGGAAGGGGCTTATTATCGAGTAGCAGCGACGTCAAATGGTGAATGAATATGAAACAAATGGTTTCATACCAAC
Organism: Agrochola litura; assembly: GCA_949152395.1. Lineage (NCBI taxonomy): Eukaryota > Metazoa > Arthropoda > Insecta > Lepidoptera > Noctuidae > Agrochola > Agrochola litura. Next base: position 16,890,835 of record OX424493.1, read on the forward strand.
GAGATATTTTGCTGAATTATTAAAAACACGTCATTATGAACCGTTCGCCGTGCACTCTGAAGGCTTGCATCACTGAAGACCAGCTAGAAAACCGTTTTTGACCTTAAAATATTGACCGTACCAACTTAATAAACAACAGATTCGTTATTGCATGAATTTATGGTAACGAATTTTTTAAGCACGTTTCAATAGGGTGTTTGTCGTATTTCTTGCAGATAGACCGAAAATGTTTAATATTATTTTAGTAATATTATTATTTTAGGATTAAAATTTGAGGTTTAGTTTCAATCTTCTTTTCGTAAAGAAAATGGATACTTAAGCTATAACCTCAATACCAACCAATATTTACTAAAGCCAAATAAAATTTAAAATAATTAATGTAAACGAAACTGCCTATACTTAACCTTAAAATCAACTATTTTGTCAGTAGTTTTTTTTTACATTTTAAGTAGTCTAATATTCTTATTTATAGCTTAATTACTTCGACCATGATCAAAGCTTTATATTTATGGTAAAACAAAATCCTTTTCTAAAACATTTCAAAATTTTAATATGTCAAAATAATACAAATTGCTTCTAAGTTTGTAGACATCTATTTCACATCTTATTCCGCTGAAGTAATGATAAATAATTGTAGCAGTTTGTTAACTACACTTAATTAAAATAAAATATAACGAATAAATATTTTTTAATTTTACTATCACATATCACGCATTTTTTATTCTAAACCCTTGATTGCAATAAAAACAGCTAATAAAAAGGCTGCAATATTTAAAAAAATAATATTATTACAAACAAAAATAATAATATTTGCAAAAACAGCGCTGTGATTTACGAGATTAGAACCATAGCCATCTTGAATCTAAGACCAACGCTTAACGCCTTCTGCTATCTGAACATATAATTTACTTTCGAATTTTAGCAATGCCATACACTGGCCAAGGTCACGCGTATGATGCGTGTCTAACAATAAAGTGCGGCGCTCCCGAACCGCGACGATACGACCGTGTGTAGTGCAAAACTGCGTTTTCTGTGGTGTGTGTACGCCACACACACCACAGACGTCTGACTGTTTACACATACAAATGTACGGACTATACCGCGTGTTCACACAATACGACTCTTAGCGTGCTTATGCACTTTTGAACGCTTACTGTACACCTATAATTACCTACCTACCTTGTTACACATAACATCATAAGACCTTGTAAACACATGTGATATGCAATAAAGATTTGAATTTGAATTTGAACATGATGTAAAAAAAGGTAAAATAAAGATTTCATTGGATATTTTTCCACTACGGGAAACAGGTTGTGGGAATAATTAAATAAATGACTTCTTTAGCTACATAACTTTAAGCTTGGGAAAACTAACAGTCGGTTTCTACATTGAGAATTTTAAGTTGATTATTTGTCAAACGTGGCTAAATGAGTTATCATTTAGCCACGTTAGAATTTTCAAACTAGGCTGAGAATCAGCACTTTTCGAACGACAAAATTATATAAGACAGTCTCCCAAAACGCCCACCCTTCACCTGAAGGTTAAGCTATACTTACCGCTGTCGGTTCGTGGATGGGTGACCATCCATTCTATATTGAAACCCCTCCGTGCCTCGGAAAGCACATTAAGCCGTTGGTCCCGGCTGTCATTCGTAGATCTTGGACGGTCGTTACGGATAGTCTGAAGCCCAAAAAGTCTGACAACCGGTCTTACCAAGCGGCATCGTAATACTCAGTAACTGAGTTGTGGTTGTGGAGGTCAGATAACCAGTCACTCCTTGTATTATACTGGTACATTCAGGTGCATCCGGTTAGACTGGCAGCCGACCACAATATAGTTGGGGAAAGGCAGGTAGATTGAGACTTGTCAAACTCCACCTAAACATCTATAATTATATAAAATTCTCCTGTCTCAATGTTAGTTGCCATACTTCTCCGAAACGGCTTGATCGATTTTTACGAAATTTTTAAGTATGTTCGATAGGTTTGAGAATCAGTAGTAATCTATTTTTCATACCCTTTAGTTGAGCTGATGGGCTTTAGCTGATGGGCTCAGCATAGAACATCTGAAATATGCAGGCATGCATATGCCTAGGGTCCTGTCCTTGTTCTATACGATGTGTCTGAGCCATTCGTATTTACCGGCAGACTTAATCAAGACCATTGTTGTGCCCATCGTGAAGAATAGGACAGGAGACATCTCGGACTTGCACAACTATCGCCCGATCTCTCTTGCAACTGTTGCGGCCAAGGTGTTGGACAGTATGCTTGACTCTTATTTGGCAAGATATGTTAAGTTGCACGATGCACAGTTTGGGTTTTGTCCTGGACTATCAACTGAAAGCGCTATCGTAAGTGTCAAGCATGCTGTCAAATACTACACTGACCGTAGGACGCCGGTGTACGCCTGCTTCCTTGATCTCTCCAAGGCTTTTGATCTCGTTTCTTATGATGTGCTTTGGAGTAAATTGAGGAGTAGGGGTATACCGGAGGAGCTACTCAGAATGTTGCAGTTTTGGTACCTTAGCCAGACAAATCGTGTCAGATGGTCAGATGCGCTCTCGGAATCATATGGGTTGGAGTGCGGGGTGAGGCAGGGTGGTTTGTCGTCTCCCCGGCTCTTCAATCTATATGTTAATGACCTCATTGGCGAGCTCAGCGGCATGCGTGTCGGATGCAGGGTTAATGGTGTTAGTTGTAACAACATCAGTTATGCGGATGACATGGTGCTGCTGGGCCCGTCGCTGGGGTCAATCGCCGAGATGCTCAAAGTATGTGAGACCTACGCTGCTGCACATGGACTGGTCTATAATGCCAAAAAATGTGAGTACATGGTCTTTGGGGTCGCTGGTAAGTGCCGGGAGGATGCCTTCAAACTTGCCATAAACGGTACGACAATTCGAAAAGTCACAAAATTTAAATATCTTGGGCATTTTCTTACCAGTGACCTCAGCGACCATAGTGATATTGAGAGGGAGCGTAGAGCTCTGGCGGTCAGGGGTAATATGTTGGCACGAAGATTTGCTCGGTGTACTGACCAAGTTAAGATTACGCTTTTTAAAGCTTACTGTCAAAGTTTTTACACCGGTAATCTTTGGGTCAACTACTCGAAAAGGTCGCTGGATGTTCTACGCGTCCAATACAACAACGTATTTAGGATGCTGTTGCGACTGCCTCGTTTTTGTAGTGCATCTGAAATGTTCGCGGTAAACCATACCGATGGATTTCATGCCATCATCCGCAAAAAAACAGCCTCACTCCTGAGCAGAATAAGAGGCAGTCATAATAGTATCCTGAAGGCTGTGGCGGCAGATACTTCTTCTGCCATAATAAGGCAATTTGTGAGAAGACTCATACCATAGTTAGACTATTTATTATTTTGTTATTTTTATTGTGTCTAGATGTTGGGTGGTCTTCTCACAAATTCGTATTTAGTTTTAAGTTACTAACAATAGTGGTTTAAGTGCATACATGTTACTAACAATTTATGGATCTTTTTGTTATCCGAAATAAAATGATTTTATTTATTTTTATTTATTTATTATTTAGTAATAAGAGTGGTCCACCCCAAACATAAATATGGCAAAACTACGCTTGCCGAGTCAGCTAGTTACTTAAATATATTTTTGATTAATTAATTTTTCTTCACCTTTAATACATTTTTTTGTAAGTATTTGAATTTATATATTACTCAAATTGGACAGATGTTGCGTGTTTATCTCAAGCAAATTCTCGTCAATTGCGTTTCACAAATTAAAAAAACACGTTAAGAGCTCAACTGTCATTAATGAGACAATAGAATTTACAATGCTCAACGCGTTGTCAAAGCAGTTTAAAGATGAGTACACAAATTACGTGATTTTGAAGAAGTTATCGGAAACATCGTCTTGCCGTACTGAATGCAATTTGTAAAGTATCCACAAGACATGGGTCTCATGAAAATCAATCCGAAAAACGTTATAAGGTGTATAGAATTTGGCAACATTTTTAATAGTTTAAGATTTGACACCTAATTATAATAAAGATGATAAAAACAACATGTATTATTTTCATATTTTTTTTTATTCTTTTACAAAATAATTAGGTATGTATTTAATTGTTTTTTACCACGTAATGATGAATGATGGTTTATTATACATCATAGAAGTTCGCTGTCAGGCTTGAGAAACTTTGTAATTTCATAATAATTCCACATTAGTAATACGTAGATACTCGTAAGTTACAAGGTCGCGATCATTCCGAGTCTCAGATTTGTTGCAGATACACAAAATCTGTACCTACTCGTATATAACAATGTATACTATTACGCATTATGATCCTTGTGAGCTCTTGTGCCTACAGTATTCTGCAGTTTCCATAAAGCAAACGCCACAAAAATAGCAAATGACTGCACCCTGATCACATTCACTTGCTGCAACTGCAATTCTTGATTGGTGACATAAACATATTATTAATTATTATCTCACAAGACATTTCTGAAACCGCAAACTTCACATTGACAAAATAAATTTCGAGGTGACAATCTCGAAGTCATTGACGATCCTCGATGGGTCCTCGTAAGTATTTTTTATTTTTGACCATTACGAGGTCTTCCTAAAATACTTTTGCAAAACAAATCAGTATGACTAGATATAGACAGAAGAAGGTTACAACTACTAACTACTTAAAAGTTCCTATCTAACAAAAATATCCCGAATAAAGGCCCTCATTCAGCTGGGTAGTGGACTCAAAGTTGCTTTTAAACACACAAATGAACTTTTCTAAAGAACTTTAGTTCGATAAATAAACCCAAGTTAAATGTGTCCCCACACAAACGAAGCTAAAGTTTTGGAGTAAAAGCCACTTAGGGAAAGCGAGGGTAGTTTAGTGAGTTCCCTCATCAGTCCGAACCAATCAATTCCTTAGATCACTGTGTAGAAAACACGGAACGCAAACATTGGACGGACGCATAATGTTATCACTTTGGTAAAGAAACATAAACAGCTCGTGACACGGTATTCTACTAATTTTATCAATAACTGTAGGTGACCTGTCAGTGAATAACAATTACAACAATAACAACATTTACTTACGTCAAGGAAAGAGGAGAGTACTTAAATAGACCGAGAAAGCTGTATACGTTTATAACAAAACATTGAAAGTACAACCGACATAAAGATAAAATACAACGTAATTGGATGGCTTGATACGGAAACGGTAAAAAAACATTGTGTTACACTTTGTTAATCTTCTCTTTAACTGCGGAGCCATTAGTAAATTAAAAATGCATACGGGTGGTGCACGTCGGTAGTTTCTGTTCGTGGTCATGTAGAACCTAGCGGTAGGTGATTATGCGGCACGTGTAGTAGGAAAATTCAGTTTTGAATTAGGGATAGTGAAAATTCAAAAATTTTAAACGAATACACATTTGAGGTAGCCGGTACCTAGTAGGTTCGGTCAGTGACAAGTCGATTAACACTGCTACTTTTAAAAAACAATAAATTGACACAAAAGGGTTTATTTGTAAACGTTGCTTAAAATTAAGTAATGATTAGCGACTGTTTAACCATACATTTCTAACGTTTGAACGTCACTTAACTTTAAGCAACGTTTATAAATAAACCCCGTAATGATTGGATAGTCTGCTTTTTAGCTAAGAGTTAATTTTCTTAAAATTTTACTTCTTTTCAAATTTTAGTTACGTTTTTGCTCAATAACTAAGAATTTTAAAGCGCTATGAACACTCATAAAATTTTGTTACTGACTCTACAGATCTATTTATTAAAACGATAGGAAATGTCCCTAGTCCAAATATTAAATTGACTAGACATTTTCAAAGAAAAGTGATGTATTCAGATATTAAAAATAATAACTTTATTTGCTATTCAAAAATATACGTACGATTCGATAACCGGTAGTTTTAAAGACATATAGGTTCTTTGATTAGAGTTTAATCAAATGATTTGGCATTGGGGCCCATCTGCGATAACATCTTATGCAACGCCTTAATTTAGATTACTGAGACATCTCGCATGTCCCCGGCATGGTGTGAAAGGACAGCTGTTGATCATACCCATCTCACTGTCATGGAGCTGCCTTCATCGGACCATCGGATAAAATACGGCCGCGCCCTCACGCACAAAAAGGGCCAATAAAAACAACGTCATCCGATATTAGAGGTATTTGACAGATGTCAAAACTAAATTGAATTTTATGCTTAACTATTCATTTTTAGGGTTCCGTAGTAAACAAGGAACCCTTATAGTTTCGTCATGTCCGTCTGTCTGTCTGTCTGTCTGCGGTCTAACTCCAAGACCCTTTGTACTAGAAAGCTGTAATTTGGCATAGGTATACATATTAATTACGCCGACAAAGCGGTAAAACAAAATTATAAAAAACATTTTTTTTAGAGTACCTCCCCTACACATAAAGTGGTGATTTTTTTTTTTATCCCATTTTGTGGGGTATCATTGGAAAGGTCATTTAAAAACATTGTGAAAACCATTTTTGGATTCAGGGATCCGTTTGCGAAATATTAAGCTTTAAAGTGCAAATTTTTGTTAGAGTCAAGTGAAAACTATCACAGCTAAGTAGGCTCTACAAGTTAACGAGTAATGATCGACCAACTTAAATTTGCAGTTGCAAAAACTTGTTTTCCCATACATTCCGTATGGGAGAACATGTTTATCAACTACAAAGTTAAGTTTGTTTTTGGGATAAATTCATCCCTACTACGGAACCCTTCATTGTGCGTGGTCCGACACGCACTTGGCACTTTTTGAATGAGGTATGATTTGGTATTGTGTCTTCAACTGTATCGAAGATTTTACTTGTGACTACAGTTGTTGTTTTTCTTTTAAATTATAATATATGTCGGATCCGGTTATTAGTACGGACACGAAACGAATCGCAAGCGCTACTGGCGACATCAAAAGTGATCTACCTACACCAAAAAAGGCGCGCTTCTACAGAGTCGTGATGTTTTAAGGCCACGGCGAGGAGGGCATTCAGCCTCTGGTCGCATTGGAGTCAAGACGTCGCGGAACTGTTCTCGATTCGTGGTGCTCAGTTATTGTGTTAGTTGTAATTTGTGATAATTTTGTTAATTGGTGATTTTAATAAACGCTGTCGCACCCAGTATGTGTATAATTTTGCTAGTGTGATTCATTTGATAGTAAATTATAATGTGATCTAAACTGCTAACTGTTTTTCTATTGCGCATTATTCAACACTACCCACACTACGCCCACAGTAGTTAAAATATCGCTGATAATAACGAAAGTCACATACCCGTCTCCGACATATATATATTTTTTGTTTTTTATATCATACACACTTGTTTTTACAATGCACTTTAGACATTGGCAGAATAGTCGACATCGGCTTTGCTTGCCATTTAATAAAAATAGAATAGATTTGTTATTGTCAACATACCTACATAAAACCCCTGCTTCGATAATTACATACTCCTTTTGCTTCGTTTACGTTTTTAAATTAAATTATTTACACGTAGGTATATCTACTAAATTGTATCAAATTAATCGTCGTTTAACCCCATTTCCTAGTGCTTTTTATCAACAATGCCACAGTTTTATAATCTCAATTAATATGAATGATTTCCATTGTAATCTTTTGTTATAATCAGGTCATTTATGTATTCATTAGGTAAATGCGTATTGGACTCCTAATTAGCCATGCTTCCAACGAAACTATAACCGATATAGCTACTGTAGACTTTCAGACAAAACACCTGCAGACACAACACACACGAACTCTTTTTATGGTTCCGTACCTCAAAAGGAAAAACGGAACCGTTATAAGATAACTCGTGTGTCTGTTCGTCTGTCACAGCAAATTTGCTCCGAATCTAATGGACCGATTAAGTTGATATTTGGTACGTACATATATTTCTGTGACCCAAACATGGACGTGTAACGTAAATAAATGAATTTTAAACATGGGGGTCACTTTTATGGGGTTCCCTATCCATTTGCATAAAATTTTAAGACCTCAATATAACTTGGCATACTTTTGTTTTGTCCTAATTATATTTTCACATAATATATTTACGCATAACAGCTTACGCATATTTTTTTACGCATAATTTCTCTAATCATAATAATGATTAAGCATAACATTCTAAAGCATAAATTTATTAAGCATAACATTCTAAAGCATAACTTTATTAAGCATAACATTCACAAGCATAAGTTTTTATCGCTGTAAGAAACATGCAAACAAGCACATACCATGCATGCAGCAAGCATGCAACATGTAAACAAGCATACACCAGGCATGCAAGCAAACATGCAGCATGCAAACAAGCATGCAGCATGCAGCAGGCATGGTGTCTGTCACGGCTCCGGCGCTATGGGCCCCCGGCGGGCGGCCCCACGCGTGCTAATCGTCGCAGATGGCTTTCGCTCACCACCGCACCTTCGGCTCCTCAGGCGCAGCCTCAGGCGCGGCGGTTTGCTCCCAGCCGCCTCCTCCTCAGCCCGCGAGCCGCCTTGCCCCTACGCGCCTACGCGATTTTAAATTACACTCTAGGGGTAGGGCAGACAAGACTACGTGGAGTCGGTTTTGCAGCGATTCGGTTCTGTCACTAACTTTTGTAGCACAACATAATGATTTTTTAAGACAATACTTAAATTTTTTTTTATTTTATTGCATGAAAATCCAAAATAAATACGTAAAAATAACTCAAATTTGTTTCCCTTATTTCTATTAATTGTGCTAATAGTCATTAGGCCTATTAACGTTATGCGAATTAAATTTAAGCCAAAACAAATTAGACTTTAAGATAATTTTGCCAACATAAACTGTATGCCAAAAAAAAAATGGCAAAGTATTAATATGGCAAAACAAATTATGCTAAAATCGTTATGCCAAAGTATATTAGGATAAAGAATATTATGCGAAAAGAAGGGATCCCCTTTTAGGGGGCAAATAAGAAAATTTAAAAAAAGTTTAGCAAACGGTACCGTGTGGCAAATCAAATAAAAAAGCTTGTTGCGAGGATACCAATTTTTTTTTAATAATTTTAAAAGAAAAACTTTTAAAGATATTTAAGAAAATAGACGAAAATTTACCATGCCCGATATAAAAATAATCTCGGAAACTAGCGCCAGAAATTTTGCAAAAAAAAACAGAGAATTGTTCTTAACTCATAGATTACAGGAAAATCTATTAGAGGTCTATGGTCTTAAAATGACATGGTAAATCTCTCAATATTGTGCGTACAAACTTACGTTTGCAGTTGAAAATGTATAAGAGAACATGTATTTCAACTAAAATGTTAAGTTTGTTCTTGTAATAAATTCGTCCCAACTACGGAACCCTTCATTGTGCGTGGTCTGACAAGCACTTGTTATTTTTTGCAATTTGTTTATTTGAATTCAAAATAGACAAATAAAGCTGTATTTAAAAAAAAATAAGAAAATTCATGCAATAACACAGACAAGGTATGAGGAAAACATAATAATCTATACTTATACTAATATTATAAAGAGGAAAGATTTGTAAAGAAAGAAAGAAAAATAGGTTTATTTGTCACAGAAACACGTGCATACATAAAAGACAAGAGTAATCAGAGAACAACACAAAGTACATAACAAATCACGAGCATAGAACAAAATTTACTTAGGCGGCAGCTGCACGTCATGACTGTGACAAGAAGGCTTCCACTCAGCATGATGCTGTGCTATGGAGGATCCACAGCACAGCGCTGATTTTCAGTAGTCACCCGAAACAAAAAAGATATACGGAATGTACGGATGTACTTTTGTATGTAACGAATAAACTTAAACTACTGGACCGATTTGAAAAATTATTTCAGCAATGGATAGCTACATTATCAGCGAGTAACATAGGCTATATTTTATCTCCGTACTCCCACGGGAACGGGAACTACGCGGGTGAAACCGCGTGACGTCCGCTAGTTATAAATATATTATAATAAATGTGTAACTTACCTAATCACTTTGCCAATTATTAATAAAAAAAACAAATGTCGTTTTCAGAGTAGCAGTTCGAATGCTGAAGCATGTAACTAAGTTATATGACTTGGAATGGCATCTGCGAGACGGGAAGATTCTAGCCGAGGACCGAGGAGCAGTCATCATCTCGAATCATCAGAGCTCGCTCGACATCTTAGGTAAATATTGGCAATAAATACACAACCTTACTGTGAATGGATTAATGAAAATTTACAGACGTGATGGGTGAGAGTATCTTACTATAGACGTTGTATTAATCTGATAAAGTGGTGTTTAAACTGTACCCTAATTGCGTACTTAATTATGACTAATTTGTTTCATTTTGACAGTTCAACAAAATTCATTGCGTTATTTACGTTGTTGAGCAGATTTCTTTTCCAACTTATGAAGCAAACAGCAGCAGCAGCAGCAGCTTAGCAATCTGTTTCAAATCGAAACAAATTGTGATTGATCGTGCATTACGCAATTAGGGTACTGGTCTATTGAAAAATCTTAATTCTTAAACTTCGATGTTCGAATTAGACTTCGAAGTCGTAGGTGTGTTAACTTTTTTATGGATTAGAAGTAACGTTGGAATATATAGTAATTAAGTAGGTACTGCTAGAACTAATTACCAATGAAGTCAAGTTGTAAGATGAAATAAACAATGATTGACGTGCTATTATAATAAAATGTAGTTAACAAATACAATAAACAAAATAATAATAATTAAAGTAAGTATATCGTATCAACACAATTAATGGAGTAAATATTATTTCTTTTAATCCCAGTGCAAACCAATTCCGAAAAGCAATTAACATTCAATTTCACATGTACAAATATGTACTCGTGTGCCTCAAGTTCGTTCACCTTTGACGTTATATTGATTGCCAATACGTTTAAGTATTGATATTATCTGCAACTGTTATTTACCGTTTGTGTTTATTCATACTCGATCGTTCGTTTTCCAGGAATGTTCAATATATGGGAGGTGGTTGATAAAATGGCGGCCATTGCTAAGAAAGAGTTGTTCTACATATGGCCGTTTGGTCTTTCCGCCTACCTAGCTGGCGTCGTGTTCATAGACCGAAGCAACGCGAAGGGAGCTTACAAACAACTCCAGCAGACCTCCGACGTCATGGTAAAAAATAAGGTTGGTATCATAATATATTATCTACACGGGTACTTCCCTGCGGCTACGATAACGCAGACTCGGGGATTGGGCAATAAAATTTATCGTCCGGTCTTCCCTTAAGCATAACACGATAATATACAGCTTTTTCGGTCTCCAAAGAAAAACAATCCCATTAAAATCTGTTCTTTCACACGCATTAAGAAAAACGCAAAAAAAAATATGTGTGGGTAGTACTTAATTATATATTTTATAATTTTCCTGTATAATAGGAAAACAACTGTGGACAAAGATAAAATTGAAGTATAAGTGTCGAAGGCATGATACAGTTTGTATCGCATACCTACCATACCTATCTATAAAATATTTTCATACTTTTCTTTAACAAAAAGGAAAAGCATATTCATAACAGACCTGAAACCATCAATCACAACGATACCACAACACATACGCCATGACAGATACTAGTAATGTCCACCACCAAACTTGTCGCGATTTCACAAATGATAAATAAAAAAATAGGTACCGTCAACTGCCCTAACTTTGCCTCGCGTCCTATGTTTGCCTATAATAAAAAAGCTGTAATATATTTTTCAATTTACTTGTTTGGCAATCGAAACTTAAAGCTCTTTATAAAAACTCAAAGTTTCGATTGCCATATGTAAAATGAAAAAGATATTACAGCTTTTTAATTATAGGCACACAGGACGACAGGGGAAGTTAGGGCAGTTGACCGGTAAGAATTAATATCCTTAAATACAATTAGCAATTAAAAATATGATAAACATGTAAATATTACTTTCACTTCGTTTTTTTTACGTCCGAATGAAAGACGGAACACGTAAAGCATCTCTCGTGTATCTGTCTGTATATCTGTCACAATGCAATTTGATGAAGTTTAAATTTGGTACACACATGAATTTCATATTCAATGAATTTTGAATATGGGGGTCACTTTTGAGGGAAAAATATTAAAATTTAAAAAAATAAGTTTTGGATCTGTACGTGTGACATATTAAATAAAAAGGGCTAACTGTGAGGGTCTCAAATATATATTTTATATAATTTTAAAATAAGTATTTTAAAGTTATCGAAGGAAATAGATGAAAATTGCTGGATTTGTTTTCTCCTCTACCTATCGTTATTTCTCCTGACAAAGTTTACTCGGTTCATATGTATGTATTAATGTATCTATGTATTAGTATGTATTCAATTTCAAGTTATCTGTCATTTATGTTGCACCTGCCATGTTTTGTCTCAGCATCACCCTAAGGTTGACTGGTAGAAAATGCCTTAGGCATTAAGTCCGCCTTTGTACAGTATTTTTTTACATGTGCATAAAGTTTTATTAAATAATAAATAAAAATAAAATTGAGTGTATGTTACCCCAGCCAGAACATGTTGAAAATCGTAATCTTAGTACAATAGATAATTAGATATACAGCTTCTGTAATTGGTAAGCAGATTTTTAAATTTGGTAAGCTGATAGTTCTTTAATTATTTGATTAAAACAGTTCCGTCTCCCATGAGAACATGTTTTTCAACTACAATGTTAAGTTTGTGCTATTATAGCCGGTTTCTTTTATTATAACAATAGATTATCGCATCCAGCACCCTAATTGCGTAATACACGATCAATCACAATCTCAATCATTTTGAAACAGATTGCTAATCCATTGCTTCATAAGTTCGAGAAAAAAATCTGCTCAACAACGTAAATAACGCAATGAATGTTGTTGAACTGTCAAAATGAAACAGATTAGTCTTAATCATATAAGAAAATGTGTTATGCAATTAGATAGCTGTTATTAGGACTATAAAGTTTAGAGTCCTAATAACAGCTATAGAAATCGAACAGCTATCGAAGACGAAATCGCGGGCAAACGCTAGAAGAATATAAATTCTACTAGCGTTTGCCCGCGATTTCGTCTTTTTTTCTTTCTTTTTTTTATGTAATCGAGTAATGCAACAAAAGTAGAGTTTTGTTGAAATGAAAGATTAAACTTATAGGGAGAACTCCACACAGAAAAAGGGAGGATTAATAGTACATTATCTCCCTCTCTTTATCCTGGCATAGTGGCGTGAACATTATAACCTCGTACATCGTACTTACTGCTCTCATTTATTAAATAGGGGAAGCTACCAAGCTTGGATAATATTAAACTTATAAATTCAGCTTAATGCGCCAGTAACGAACTAGGATATAACGCAGATATAAAATTGCCTTGTTGCAAGATACACTGCTTTGTTTTCATTTGTTGTTTTCTAAACGTTTTTTGATTTGCACGTAGAGTTTCATTAATGTATGTGATGAACATATTAATAATGATGTCGGCTTTCAATTCTTAGAATTTTTTGTCTGTTCAATATGCTTATGCCATTAGTTACTTTAGATCTTATTTGTTTTATAATAAAACATGGAATGAAGTAAAGTTAACAGGACGAGCTCGTGGCTAAGTTAAACAGCCGCACGGATCGATCCATCAGGTTAAGCTACACTTGCCGGGGCTGGTCCGTGGACGGCTGACCATCTTTACATACCGAGACTCCTCCGTGCCTTTAAGCCGTTGGTCCCGGCTGTCATTCGTGGATCTTTGACAGTCGTTACGGGTCGTCAGAAGCCCGAAAGTCTGACATCCAGTCTTACCAAGGGGTATCGTATTACCCAGTTACTGGATTGTGGAGGTCAGATAGGCAGCCGCTCTTTGTAAAATACTGGTATTCAGCTGCATCCGGTTAGACTGGAAGTCGATCCCAACATAGTTGGGAAAAGACTAGGCAGATTAATTGGAATGAAGTAAACAGGTAGGTACAGTATATCTATTTTCTTAATGTCCCTCGGCCCTCGGCAAACTTCGTGTTTCGTCAGTCGTCGGATTTCTATCAGTTGCCCTTTGCACTTGGTACAGACCGGACGCTCTCAATCGACTTGGAAGTATATAGAGTTTGTTAATACTCTTTTAACTTAATGTAATTTATTTTAAAATGTGAGGAAAGCTGCAAGTCGCAGGCACGACAGATAGGAAAATAGTTCTGCAGCTCTATATTGTTCACACGGAAATCAAAACAAAACAACAATAAAGTACATAGTTCTGAATTCAAATTACACTGGTCAACAAAAAATACTTTTTGCATGTAATATAAAAACTTTTGTCTAGTTATGTTTAGGACAAGGATATGGATAATAGAAATTAAATTAGAATGCTTCAAATGCGAATAGTTTCTTTGTGATTATTTTTTATTAAATTTCAGAAATTTTCAGTTTTTATCAACAAAAAGAAGTTATTCCGTTATATTGCAACATTAATATAAATGTAGCTTTATGATTTTCGGCTATATTTTGCTTCAGGGACATACGTGGACTCCACTTGCCCTGACATCGTTTTTATATGGTAGAAATATCTTGGTGGAATCTTTCACCGTGTTCATCGCTGACGGCGCCCAAATTTTGAGGAAAGAAGTTTTAATGTGAATGAAGAAAATGTATTTTCAACGACATATTACAACCCAAAGCCTTATAAGTAGATAATAGCTCCGCGACAATACTTTTATAGTTACTTGATCGGTGATTTCCTAGAAAATTGGAAGTAAATTTCATGAAAGATTCCCAAGCTGATTTTTCCAAATCATTAAGCTTTTCTTTGAATATAATCAATCATCTTTCATCAATTAAGATAGTAGATGTGAAATGTGAATGCTTCTTGAAAGTCAGGATCTAATGTGTCGTGTTCGATTGTTTCTGGCGTAGCCGTCAGATCGGAACTTTGAGGTGGTTCTGGTACAGGTAGTTCTTCACTACGAGGGATCGATCTTTTAGCCGATGGCAGGTCGGGATTCTTAATTTTACTTTTTGTTTTAATTGTAATACCTTTTGTATCAGTAAGACAAAAATAACAATCAGATAAGTGGTTCGTTGATTCCGTCCAAATCATAGGGATTGCAAAAGGCATAGATCGAGATCTTCTCGCCCATCCAGTAAGAAGACCCACACATGTAACACAACAAATATGTGGGACCCACGCTTTGTCTTGTTGTCCGGTGGCAAAGCCAAAATAATGTTCATATAATTTAGTTACTAATGGTATCAAATTCCTTCACTGAGCTTTAAAAGTAAAGTCGCCACAAATGTAACATTACTTATTAGGATCATTTTTACACTTTCTTGACATTATTTAAAAATCACTTAACTCAGAAAACAGAAAAAAAAAACACTACGCTCTTCAAATAAATAAATTCTCTGAATGCGAAAGTGAAATAAAAACGGTTAATTTTCAATTTTGTGGGTAGTAGATGTAACACGAAAACGAGGCCTGATCGAATCAAAATAAATGTGGTGATAAAATGAGGGCATGTAGGTATTTCAAAATTAGTAAGCACCTTTCTTGTTACAAAATTTTGTTATTATCCACAATAAATCTAATAATTGATGCACATGGAAATTTGCATTCATTTGTATTCGGAAATGCGATGATTGCCAAGGGACATTAAAAAAATTGAAATACTGTACTAACACTGCTAACCACAATCATATTCAATTCAACCTCAATCATGACAAGATGTCGAAAACAAAAGAATTATTTAATTTACCTCAAGGAGTTCAGAGAGTATTCCAAAAACATTATAAAATAATCAGTTTATAGCTTTGATCAAGACGAACACAAAAATAACAACTGTCAAAAATATCCTTAGGGAATTCAAACAGACATTTCGCTGGAAAATATAAAAAGAATATGTTCAAGCAGCGTTTATGAATATCTAAACTAATATTATAAATAGAAAAAAATTGATGTTTGTATGTTTGTTTGTAATGGATAAACTCAAAAAATACTTAACGGATTTAAAAAATTATTTCACTTATAGAAAGCTACATTATCAGCGAGTAACATGGGCTGTATTTTATTTAGAGGCGGGCGAAACGGCGGGCAAAAGCTAGTTGTTAAATAAAATGAATAATTTATTTTTTCAGACGAAGATTTGGTTGTTCCCTGAAGGATCAAGAAACAAAGATTATACAAAGCTACAGCCTTTCAAGAAGGGCGCGTTCAACATAGCGGTGGCCGCGCAGGTGCCCATCATCCCCGTTGTGTTCTCACCCTACTATTTTATAAATAAGGAGAAATACATTTTCAATAAAGGTAAGCCCCTCCGCCCACTATTTATTTCCCTCTGATCTGGAAATATTTATATTGACATTTATATTATGAATATTTCCAAAGGTTTATTTATTATTGACGCTTTACATAACTACGCGCGAATTGTGTATTTTTTTCTCGCAGTAAGGTGTGAGAAAAGCCGATCAAAATTCTGAAAGAGTCGTCCTTATTATAGTCACTTACTTTACAAATTCTATTGAACATTTTGTCCACGTACATTACATTCCTAAGGCCTTATAATAAAAAGGATTTCACAGCCTATCTTGCTTTGCAACTTCAATCTGAAAGGCTAAAATTTCCGTGACCCTTCCTCTCCGGACAAAAAGTAGCCAATCTATATTCTAATTTGGACTTTAATCTTCTTACCAGTGCAAGGTTCCTCACAATTCAAACTAAACTTCCCTTGTGTAACTGAAAATATTCAGAGAAAGGGGAAATATTTTTTGAATTCTCTGACAAAGGATTCTTTTGTTAGAAGAACCTCGGACCACACAAGCTAACAACATTTCCTTATCTCAGTACGGACTGCTGCATTAATGGCTACCCCTTTTTGAAGTGAAAACTTCTTTTGGCGCGTTGAGCGATTTTTGGTAGGGGGTTAGTTTAGTTTAGAAAAAATATTTAGTAATATAAAATATACATAGTTGTAGTACTTAAAAAGAAAATAAAGTAATAGTTACACTAGTATTAATGACAACACTTTTACCGGCTAGGAACACCTTTATAAGTATATATTAATAATGGTTACAAACTCATTACAACATGAGGCATTCATTGATTAAACCTTTAATATAAACATATGAAATTATTGTAATAATTTCATTTATAAAAAAATAGGTAGAGGATAAACTTATGAATTCGAAAAATAATCAGCTATTTCATAGAAAAGTGCAATAGACCTACGCGCTCAAAATGAATGGAACAGCAGATTTTAATTCAATAACCGACGAAAAATTTCAACGCAGGGAGGTTCAGAATTATGTACTGAATCCATGGTAACAGCTTTCGCGTCGATGTCGCTGCCACTCTGTATTTTATTTCTTTTAATGTTTACCTTCCCAATTTGGAGCTGAAACCTGAAACACAAAAAAACTGTTTCAGTAGTTGTACTTTTGTGTTACAATATCATCGTCATTTCTGCCTTCTACGGTATCCATATGACGATTAAGGGTGGTACGTGGGTGGTACTCTTTGCTGGGAAACTAGCCTATTAAGTAATACGGTAAACTCTAGTTAAAAGATTGACAATAATGGTGCCGATTCTCCTGTACACCGAACTAAACTAACTTAACTATCACTAAAATTCCTTACTTTTGACTATGAGAATCTCAAAGCTATTCTGCAAAATAAATTCTCTAAAGGAGAACATTCACCGTCCATAATTTTTTGAGCTAAATGTGAAAGTGCCGGCCAAACAAAAAAAAAATTATATTCCGTTAGATCATGTTATTTTCTTCACTTTTTACTAAAGAACCAAATCTGTAGGGTCATTCCCTGTGCTGTTATACGAGTTTGAAAAACAATGTTTTCAGTATGTTTTAAATAAAAGAAAAACAGTAATCTAATTATAGTAATAGCTTTTTATGCTAGTTAACATTACAGTTAATATCTTTTACTGTGAAACTATGGCTCTAGGGTTATTCTCCACATAACTACAGTATATCCATCCATATAGAGCCCAAAATGAATTTTCTCCTTTAAAAATAATTTTGACACATCTAAATCAAATTTGACAATCGCGACTCCACACGTGATACCTAACCACGTGAATCTTTTTAGAGCCGGAGGCACGCAGTGGGGCAGCCTCGTCGTGTTTTATTTGGAATTTTTCACTTTTTGTATGTAAAATAAGAAAAATAATTACCTACATGTAGAGTGTTAGGGGTTTAAGGGTTTTATAAAGGGGGTCGAAATTTTAATTATTTTTGCGATTGGACACACCGTTTTCGAGATATAAGCAAAAGAAAAAAAAAGATTCAGTACCTACTGTTTTTGCATTTGAAGTCGAGGTGTTGGTGTGAATTTATAGTTCATGACAACTAATTTTACTCCACACGTTTTTAGTCGCGATTAAAAATAGTCAGATTTAGTTTGTAAATCTAAATTTTAGGTGAAAATCGTCAAATACAGAATAGCAAAATTGCCATTTTCACTCAATTTATATCTCAGTACCATATTAGTGCTGCCAAACTAAAATATATAGTTAAGTTGTGTCACTTTAGTCTATTTCAGAATGGGAAATCGTCGTTTGATAGGAATAAACTAAATTTAGTCTAGTTTAGAGGCATTTGTGACAAGAGAATCGACACCAATGAGCTACTATCTCAAATGAGATGGTGCCTACCATATTCTTACTGCAATTAGTTCCAACTTCAAAGATTTCGTTACGAAAACGACGTCGACAGTACATTTTCGGAAAACTAACCAAGATTCTTAAATGGACTGTTTCGTATTTTACAGGTCACGTGGTCATCCAGTGCCTGGAGCCGGTGCCTACGATAGGTCTAACTATGGATGATGTACCGGAGCTGATCAATAAGGTCCACCTACAAATGACTGTAGCTTATAAGGAATTATCCAAGGAGGTCCTCAACGCCTTGCCAGCAGACTACCCCTTTACTCTATTAGGATAGAAACCACGACTGTATAGGTATTATTAGTATTTGGATTAATATAGGTAATAAGTTAAGCATTAGAATGTAAGTGTTTTGGTCATAAATAGGTACTTGTGTTTTGAAATAAATTAATAAGCAAAAATATAATTTAATATAAACTTTTTCTGCACCGTGTCGTTTTTCATTTATTAATACTCATTTTAGGTAGATAATATTTAAAACTTTAACACAAAAAGAGTGACTACAGTAAGCTTTTCTGTTCTTATTAACTTACTAGCCTTCGCCCACGTGGATGTCAGATATTATCCCACGGAACGTATACCGGGATAAAAGTATTCTATATGTTAATCCAGGTTGTAAACTGTGTGCCAAATTTCATCCAAACTTGTTCAGCCATTTTAGCGTGATTGAGTAACAAACATTCAAACACAGAAACATTCACATTTATAATATTATACACAGTTCACTCGGAAAGTTTTGTGACCAACAGTTTTTGTTTATGGGACACTGGCTGATTTTGATGTCAATTAAAACTGACTATTTATTACAAAAAAACAACATTCCAAATTCGAAATTCCCTATTGAAAAATGGATTTACAATGAGAACATTTTCGCGTGATGATTTTGTACGATTTCAAATGTCGACTAAAACCAGAAGAATCGTGTGAAAGACTTCGAATGGTGTTAATAGACAAAAGCCCTTCTAAAGCAACTGTTTTCTGCTGGTTTAACGAATTTATGCGTGGTCCGAACACGTTTTCTCTTGCGAATCTCCACTCAAGCCGGCCAATAAAGGCAAGAAGCTCTGTTCCTCGTCAGTGTTCACTCCAGCCAGTCAATAAAGGCAAGCCAGAGATGAGGAACAAGACTTTTCCTGGGTGATAGGGTCCGTGGGGTCGCTACTGCCCAACAGCTCGCCACATGCTGCCCTGCGGGTTTCTGTATCTCTCTTGGTCTGGCTCTTTATCCTAGACCCGTTCCTAGAGTTCGGAGCGCGCAAGCCCCACCACGACATCAACGTAGAGATATGGCGATGGAGTTATTATTTTCCTTTATTTCATTATTTACATATATATATATATAGTAGGAAGTAGGATAATCTCTTAACATATTTTTATTCTACATAGTCATTTAATTCATCATGTATAGGTTAGGTACACACGCCTACATAATCAAGCTATAATTTCTAGTATAAGCTGATATCACATTGTATATAATTTCCGTACAATGAGAGTTCAGCTTATACTGGAAATGTATAGCTTGATGTGTAGCCGTGTGTACACGACCTAAATCCTAAGCACTCA
The DNA here is from genome assembly GCA_949152395.1 of Agrochola litura. Classification (NCBI taxonomy): domain Eukaryota; kingdom Metazoa; phylum Arthropoda; class Insecta; order Lepidoptera; family Noctuidae; genus Agrochola; species Agrochola litura. The sequence continues at coordinate 16,910,997 of OX424493.1, forward strand.
ACTTATAAACAATCTTCACCTAAATAACTAGTTTGTAACGATTACCTACTCCACTGAAAATACAAGAGTAGATTGGTTTGCAAACTCTACTACTTCCACTGTACGCCCGCGCCGCTAATATTTCAAGAGATTAAGCAGTATTTTCAACTAAATAAGACACGAACTTTGAACAATATTATTATCGGCGTTAGTTAATTTTATTCCAACATTATTTGAATTATGTTCTACAGGGTAACTTTATTTAAGGCATGTATTTTATCAAACCTCTAATAATTCCCATATTGCGTTCCTAAAATAATAATTGAACAGTCTAATATAATGACTGCACCTCTTTTTGTGGTCCTCAAAAATTCCTATTTTGGGAACCAAAAAATACTAAATGGCCAAGTAACTGCGACCAACTTAGATATAGTGCTCGCCGGCCGCTGCCGATTCACTGCTCGCTTCGCTCGATCGGCTCGTGCGCGGATGGTCACAATTCTAACCTAACCTAACCCACTTGATCGGAGTGCCCTATACTGCGTTCAACTGTGAGAAAAGGACAAAAGTTAAAAAGAGGCTAAATTATTTTAAAAACTGTGCATTATTAAAATTTAAAATGAGCTCTTGATTTTCATATAATCGTGTGCAGACTGACGCATAATGGCTTAAATAGTCAAATTTGATATGCTGGCTTTCCCTAAATATGAATCATAAGCAGCCTATAATGTTCCCACTGCTGGGACACAGGCCTCCTCTCGGTGAGAGGGAGTGGGCTGTACTATAATCTACCATGCGGGCCCAGTGAGGGTTGATAGATGTCACATGTCTTCGAATTTTTGGTTCTAGGACATGCCGGTTTCCTCACGATGTTTCCCTTCACCGTTTTGAGAGCAGTGGTAATGAAATAATTTACATAAAGTAAAGCGCCTGTAAATATGAATAGTTAGTTACCTGGAATTGCAATTGAAATAAAAATAATCGCGAAAAGTAACATAAACCTGGATCAACCAATAAAATGTCCAGGATTCAATATAACCATGTACAAGTAAAATCAGAAAAAAAACTAGGTACCCATTCTTTTCATAAACTCAAGATGTAAAGGTAAGGTCCAAAAATTGCCACTAACGACTTTACTGTGAAAATGATGGACGCCAGCCGTTAAGAAACTCATATAATTATTTTCTTCGTCTAACTCCTTTGTTATCAAACAGTGGCTTTTTTATAAAAATATTCACACACTTTCTGGATATCACGTTCTGAGATTTATAAAAATATGGAGTGTTTTCGACAAACATGAGTAGATATTAATGGTATGTTGTTATATGCAGAATGATTAATTTTTACAAAAACCTACCATAAGTCTGAACTTTCATAATAACGATTGTACCAGAATGTCACAAGGTGTCGGGGCGTGACGGTATCAGCCGTGAAAGTTCAAACTTAGGTGTCGTAACAATAAATAACTAACACAACTTACGACGAACAGTTTCAACTCTGGTCTTATTTTGTTCGAGAACTTTTGGGAAATATATTTTCCAGGCGCTTTATTGGTATTGCCGATATTTTATTGTGCAATTAAAGCAGAATTTAAGTACATTTCTTTATGGTATTCTCTTCGTTTCCATGCAAAACTTTTTGATAGTTCGTGTAACGTCGTAAACTTAATGGTTTTAAGTTCTTTCAAGTGTTACAACTTATGTTACCACCCACTTTTCTTTCTTTACCCTACTTTTACTTGACAGTTGATTTATTATTCTAGGCTTAAATACGATTCAAAAGTATGTTGGTACCTAAGTTGGCTGCCAACTTATATTATTCACTGAGTATGAAATGTAAAAATCCCAATATACCCCGATACCAATCACAGTTTTTTTTTTTAAATAATTGTAGTATCCAATACTTATCGGTCAGAACACCTAACAATTCGTGCGAAAAACTTTTTGAATAAAGAACATATTTTCACCCCGAACATCAATATTGGAACATAGTTTTATTTTAATTAACGGATTCCTTTATAAACAGTTAGCTGTTCTTATTACAGCAGTTAATAAAATTGTATTACCTACTCCTCTGGTATTCCAAGTCATCCCAAGCTTCGTTCTTCGTTGTATTTTATATATATAATTAAATATTCTAAACTCGTAGTTCGTAACTTTTAAAAGAAACAATGCCTGTTTTTCCACAAAAAAGGCATTTCCGGATATTTTCCCGTAGCCTTTGGCTAAAAGTTGCAATTATTGTGCTTATTCTTTTGCATATTGCTAGGACATTTGACTAAAGTCCGTATTCTGGATCAAAACTTTTAAACAAGTAACACAATACTTAGATTAACCTCGACGTCACACAAACAATTAACAGATTCGTTTAAATATAAGCATGAAATATTATATTTTATAATAAATTATAATGTTGTTCTTAATGTGGCATTGACTCAAGCGTTGAGTAAACTGGTAAAACAATAGGTAGGTAAAGTTATAGGTAATGCGTTTTTTGACTATTTGTTAGTGAGGTAAAATTTACACTCATTCAATGTGTTCAAAACACAATTAGCTAAATATTTAATCACAAATAAGACCCTTCCTAAAAGCTGAATGCATTGCACCTTTATCATAATTGCTGCCGTGACGTCTGTGACGAACTTTACATTTAGGTATAATTTATTTTAATTGTAAGTATAATTTACTTTACATTGTTCTCATGTAAGTGACTATGTGTCTTTTTTTTAAATAAATATCTTTACATCTAGAGAGAGTTACCTAGAGTTAGCAGATGAGCGTTACCGACCCATCGAACGGAACGCAAATCACTCGCCAGTATCAGCATTTTCATTTGATGAAACTCGACATATTCGAACAGGCATTTGATTTTAATAAACTGTCGATCCTTTGATGCCTAGATATTCTGAGCATTCGATACAATTCGGAGCATTCGATCTTGAGTGTTCAATGGAATGTCATTTAATGTGGCGTGCGTAGGTAACCTGTGAAAGGATAAGTATAAGTATAATTTTTTTTTTCAAAAATATACATCAGTTTAATTGTTATGGTGATACACTCTATGACACTTATTTCTATGAACAGATTTTGCACATTTGTGTCTGAACTAGATATATAATATCTGTATTCCAGACATCAGCGCTCTCCCCTGTTGTAGGCGACACTTAACAAATAACTTTGTTTGACCTCTATACACATCTTATAAAACACATAATTTTTGATTAAAAAGTAAAACAAAAATAAAAAGAAAGTGACAAAAAGAGGAGGATGCATAGGATTGGTTTGTAGTAGGTTAGTTCCTGCCGTGTTTCCAGTTATACCTAAGTACATAATTATAATGATGGCCATATGGTACCTAGCCTTGCCAAAACAAATCACACAGGTACTTAATATAAGATTTCACATTAACTTTAAAACTATAGGTATTTAGTGGCTTTGTCTTGCTCTTATTCGGCAGGCGTAGGTATTTTGCCTAAAAATCCATCGTGAGATGCCCACGACATAATATCCTCACGCCTGTTCTTGGGATAATCCGGAAGAATCAAAACTATTGGCAACAGTAGCGGTACCTTCAAACCAAGCCTGTATACAAAGCTTGGACAACAAAGGATGACAATTTGAACCTACAGCATTACCCGACATTATGCGAAACGACACAAAGTAACAACTTTTCTTTTTTTATATTAGTGTCGGGATGACATTGACGTTTGTGACAGTAGATTGGTTACCGCGCTTTTTCCGGGAGCGTCATAGAAAAATGTCTTCTGTGTTAAGTAGTCATCATGCTTGCTAGCTGTAGCTCTTAAGCTACAAAACATGATCCGAACCTACGGTGTTTTAATAATTAGGAAAATGAATAGTAACCCCTAACCCCGTTCATCTACACCTACCAAAGATTAATGGAGTTAGGGGTAGGTACAGACGCCAGCACATCAAGCTACCCGAAACTGTAAAATTTTCCCAATCAATTTTGAACCTTATTTTTCAGTTATAAAGTTGAAAATGTATTAAATAAATTTGACAGATTGTAGTAGCTTGATGTGCATAACTAATCCTAACCCCAAAATGAACGAGGTGAAGATAACCAGGTGTTCATCTTCACTAAAAGTAGGTATTTACTTATAACTCGCTCATCTTCACCTTCACTTATTACTGTACAATAATAAATAGGTAGCTACCTACCTACTATTTTATGGTGAAGATGAGGGTTAGATTTTTCTTCAAGGAATGCGGAAGAAAAAAAAGAGTGCATTAGTTTCGTTTCCACACTGATTTCTAAGCTCACGTGGGCTTAGAAAAAATCGCCGCGTGCACAGGATTTTCAACTCTCGGCGCTAAGCAGATGCGTTAAAAATCCCGTGCTATGACTTTGTTCTGGGCTGTAACTTCTATGATTTTGTCCGCTAAGTCCTTCCCCAAGAATATTATTCTACTTATGTCGAAAAAAAATCAAGAAATGGAAAAAAAAGGCAGAAGCGTTCGTCCGTAAAAACAATAACTAATTATCTTGAATCTTATAATACAAAAATGTAATGTTTCATAAGTAATTATTTAAATTCCCGGACACGAAAACAATAGGTGCACGTTATTTTTTACCCGACTACGATGAAGCAAAAAGGAGGGTTATGATTTTGACCGGTATGTATGTATGTATATATGTTTATCTGATACCTCATCACTTCTAAACTACTCATCATAATTTGACAAATAAGGTATCGTTAGAAGCGTCTTGATCGTCCGCTGGTTATATGACAGCACAATAAATGGAATATGCGCCCTTTAAGACATAAAGTAGGTAATGAACTAAACAAACAAGTAATCTGTTCGATTTATGCCTTCACACGTGTGACTCCGGATTTTTAATTTGTCTGTCTGTGACGTCTTGTGTCGTAGTTGGTTTTTTTTATTTCTACATAATATATTTATTAAACCTTCAACTTATCATTAACGAGACACAATAGAATTTTTAATTGTTATGGCCTTCTAAAGGCCAAGCGACAGATGATCGGATATAATATGAAGCTGAAGATAAAAAAAACTTGTTGACGCATTTGACAAGTATTATATATTTTTTGTTTAACGAAAACTGTTACTTTTGCCAAGTTTTATCAAAAATACTTAGTCCTTACCGATAAAAATGTAAAAATTAGAACCTAACCTAACCTACAACCTAATTAATGTGCCATATTGGGAAATGTGTCATGATAAACGATCAAGGTCGCTCAGCGCGCTATAGAGCGGGCTGTGCTCGAAGTTTCTTTGAAGGATAGGATCAGAAATGAAGCTATCCGGAAAAGAACCGGAGTTACCGACATAGCAGAGTAAGCTAGCTGAAGTGGCAGTGTTGTCGAAGGACCGATGGTCGGTGGTGCAGACGAGTCCTAGAGTAAAGAGCGCGTATCGGCAAGCTTAGTGTGGGACGCCCTCCAGGTAGATGGACCGACGACCTTTTTTTTTTTTTTTTTTGGGTGGGAAATTATCAAATAACTTCTCCCGGTGTCAGACTCTTACTGACTAAAACCCACCCGTGTTCCTTCGGTTGCCCTGTTGCCGGGGGGGCCACGATTTCCCTATCGGTTTTCTTCGAACCCCCGGCAGGCATTGGCCCTAACGGACCCCGTCAATTCTGCTGACATCTCTTTGAGGCGCGCGTGGAACACAACGCGCCGTCGACCCGGGCTTGGTCCTTATCGGACGGCGAGCTACCCATTGCTCACCGTCCGCAAGCCCGCGCCTACGGTGGCCGGAAATCGGCTCGCGATTCCCGCCCCGGGCGTCTCCTCCTGCGGCGGTTAGGGGCGTGAGGGCGCGAAATTTGCCTCACCCTCACGCGTTCCGCCTCCTCCTTCGCGAGCATTACCGCTTCGCAGAAGGAGGTGACGGCCTGCCATTTCCTCTCGCTCCGTACCATGGCCTGAACCAGGGCCGGACGCGAGAGATCACCGCCGCCGATCGCCTCTAATGGACCGACGACCTTAAGAAGGTGGCTGGGATTTACTGGAAGTGGAACGCGGAGGACAGGGTGTTGTGGCGTAGCCTGGGAGAGGCCTATGCTTAGCAGTGAACTGAGATAGGCTGACTTGATTGTTGAAACGAATATGACAATATTAATCAATACACCTCCGGCTAACTCTTCGGGGTAATAGTCGTGATGTTAGGTTATATATAATTAACATGTTCAGTGCCGGGAACGCCCTCCTGGAGGGTTCACCTAGTCGCATATGGGATGCCGAGAGCCCTCGCGGTGGGCTCATTTTAAATGTAGGTTTTTCTTAGCGAATACAGCATTATAAACCGTGAAAATAAAGTCTGATGTATATTTTAACAAGATTTATTAGTATATGCGTTGGTTTAAAAATCCAAGCATTATTTTCTTTTGTGATTTTTTGTTCACTGTTACAAATATTCATAAAAATTTTAAAGGTCGGAAACTACGTATAGCGGCAAGACCCCCTGAAAACACTTTTATACTTCGTTTTACAGTGTTTTATAACACGGTTTTAAATCTAATGCCGTTGACCGTCAGCGATGGTTAAACCTTTAGCCCAAATGTAATGCAACCCTCCCGGAGGGTTCACTTTCAATATGTATGGCGACATAGCATATGAGTTCTATGAAAAGTCGATGGAGTCGAAAGTGTTAAAAGAAAAGCCCAATTTGTTTTTTTTCTTGCGTTTGTGCAATAACAAACGCTCACGCGTGAGCATTTATCATTGCACTAGAGATGGGATTGAAGCCCGAGCCGAAACCGAGGGCGTAATGGATCCGAGAGTGCAATGAGAAAACACACTTGCATCAAAATGTACGTAGGTAGGTTCTATTTCTTAGTGATGACAACGGTGATGAGAAACCTACAATATTTCTATCTAACCCTCCCCGGGACAAGAGAAACGATCAATTGCAATTAGGTATATGTGATTGATACACTTTGATGCGCAAATTGATCGTCTACCAAATGCAATTGAAGCGATTGACATTACTTATTACTACAATTTCAAATTGATCGTTTCGGGGACCCTTTATGTAGGTAACAACAACCACCTTTTTCTTTTTTTTTGGGTGGGAAATTATCAAATAGCTTCTCCCGCTCTGGGTGGAGCGGGAGGGCGTGTCAGACTCTTACTGACTAAAACTCACCCGTGTTCCTTCAGTTGCCGTGTTGCCGGGGGCCACGATTTCCCTTTCGGCCCATATTCGCAGCCCCGAACCACAACCACCTAACCTACATATTTGTAACCACATAAGTACCACTCATTTCTGCAATCTGTGTCTATCAATTAGTATCTACTTTAATTAAGTACCTGATGTGTATGTATGTGCGTTATGCTGCACCACTCACACTTAACCAGTTTACGATTTATGTACAGCGCGCTTATAAACTTATTTAAGGATTAACATAACTTTGTGAATAACAGTATTCAGCCGGCGTTCAAATTGGTGCAGTGTTTACGATATAACTGGACGCCCAATCACCGCTCTCCTTCATTTATTTATAGAAATAAAATACAAGTTCAATTTACACAATACCGTCTTTGACCATTGGCGAAATGTTGTCAAAGATTTTAATATTCTTAGCGGTGATTGTTTTCCTACTTCGATTTAAAAGTGAAGTTAAAAGTGAATTAGTGAAATTAAAATTCTATCTCAAGATGTCTCTTTATTACGTGTTCTTAACGTTAACCTCAATTATAGTTTTGCCAGTTTTGTTGTTTAGACCGAAACATCACAGCAATGGATTGTAAGTACCTACAAAATAAATAAATACCTATCCAGTATATGGATCTATAATTCTACCCCCCGGTTGCTGAAAGGCCCAAATTATACTGACGTTAAGGGCCTATTTCACGATGTTCGAATAGCCACTACTTACCGAATAAATTCAAAAATGGAACAGAATTTGTAGGATATTATCTGCCAAGTAAGTTAATGAGAACCTAATCGGAGGTGGTGAAACAGGCCCTATGGGGCCTATTTCACGATGTCCGAATAGCCACTACTTACCGAATAAATTCAAAAATGGAACAGAATTTGTAGGATATTATCTGCCAAGTAAGTTAATGAGAACCTAATCGGAGGTGGTGAAACAGGCCCTAAATGTCATTAAAATTACTTACATGATTGGTCTGGTTTGTCCCATCAGGTTGTCCAAATTAGATTGACATAGACCAATGGTTTAGTCCCATCTCGGCACCCATGAATTTTATTCATCATGCCCACGAAAAATTCCGATATATATTTATTATTATTAGGGAGTGCCTCCGGCGCCGGTTGACTGCCGGCGCTGAGTTTGGAAAAGCGGAAAACAGGGTTGGCAATATGGCATGTTCGAGTAGATAGGCGGGGTAAGCGTAATAAAGCATTCTTTTTTTCCAGTATTATATTTCCATAATCAATGATTTCCATATTCCAGTAATCAAGTACTAAGTACCCGGAACCAAACTAGTTAGATTAAGTTAAATATTTTTACTCGCAAAAAAAAGGTTATTTAGGTTAGGTTAGGTTAGAACTGTGACCCCCAACGCATGAGTCGAGCAAGCGAAGCGAGCGGTGCCGCGGCAGCGGCCGGCGAGTGTTAAAAACATAACTAGAATATAGAAAAAAATACTGCAGCTAGGGTTAGTTAGTTGGAGTTCTGAATACTGGAAGGGATTCCATAAACGCTGTGCCGCCGGTGTCCATTATGGATTTTTCATTGACATGATAAATAAATTCATGGGTCCCGAGATGGGAAGGTGCCGAGATGGAACTAAACCATTGGTCTATGTCAATCTGATTTGGACAACAAGTCACAACAAACCTACTCGTTGAAGGCTTCATCGCACTTTCAGAAGCTGGGTCTCAGTGAGCGTCCCTTTTCTGAAGTCGCAGGTCACTGCGATGAGGGTATTACCATAGACCACGGGCGGCAGTTTTTTTTGGCATGTTTTGATGTTAAGTTCAGAAATAAATCAATCAATTAAGACGGCACCGTTGGCGCAGTGGTTAAGCAATTGACTGTTGCGCTGCGTGTCGCGGGTTCGATTCCCGCACGGAACAAATATTTGTATGACCTACAAGTAGTTGTTCCGGGTCTGGCTGTTTGTGTATGTGAGTTTAAATGTTTGTAAACGCACCCACGATACAGGAGAAATTCCTAGTGTGGGGCAAAGTTTAAAAAAAAAATCGTTTATTTAAATCGGCTGTAAAAATAGGCAAGTTCGAAGTGTTCCCTGGTACTAGGGCCACACTAACGGGCCACACTTGAAAGGTCAACGTCAATGCTCATTTGCCGCCACCCGAGTTATCGCCTAACGTCAAACGCCAAAATGCGGCTGTCAAATTCTCGCGATAAGTTGTGGCTACACCTACGGTCAAGTGCAGCCGTGTAGCCCTTTAACGTCCAACATCGCAATAATCAACGGCGTTTCCCGTTGGTGTGGCCCCAGCATAAGTGTATGTGTTACGCAATCAAAAATTGCTAACCCGATTGAAAACTTTCTGAACCAAAGAAGACCCAATAGAAAACATTTTTTTTTTTCAGTTCAATATCTAATCTCGTAACTGACGTCGAGTACAGGTAGAGCTGTTTATTTATGAAGAACCAATTTACCTAAATTTCAGGTTAACTTCGAACCTGATGAAACACATAACGAAGATATACGGATTGGAATGGCACATACGCAATGGGGAAATATTAGAGGAGGACCGAGGAGCTGTCATCATTAGCAACCACCAGTCGGTTCTAGATGTAGCAGGTCAGTTCGTAACCAAGAGAATGAACTTACTATGTACTTATGTACAGACTTACAACGGACTTGAACTCCCAAAGATAAAAAAGTCAAGAAGAGAAGTTAGGATGCCCACTAAGTAAGAACAGTTGAAAACTAAAATGACTTTCAGAGATAGACCCACCACAACCACAGATGAATAAGATGGTTCACTCCGCAAAATCATTTAAAAAGCGACTCTTGATACGACACAATAAAGTGCAATTCAGGTCGCACAGTGCTAATTACCTTCAGTTATATTCACCTAGAAGTTGCCTCTCTTTCTATCGCGTAACTCATAGATCTTCTGACTACGTTACACTTACTGAATTGGCCCTGCAAGACTGGCCCGCCCCGCGTACTTATAGCTTCATACCTAAAATGCGGAGTGAACCATCTGTATTCATCTGTGCCACAACTAGGGTTACAATTTCGATATTTGAAAAGTCCTGACAAAAAGCTTGATTTGCAAAAAAGTCCGGATATTTAACTTTTTAATCTTATTTTTTTCTTCTTATAATTTCTCTCTAATAATTTTTCTTTTTTAAAGAAAATCTATAATCCAAAAGTCCGTACAAATGAGAAGGCCGGATATAGTCCGGACAGGGGGCCAAAAAGCCGGACATGTCCGGATATTATTTTTACCTATTGTCGTATAGTAATCTTATTCCAGGTGCATCGTCTTCACATATAATTATATAATTAATGTATAAAAAATATTGTAAAACATTTTAAAAGAGTAACGGTGGAGTTTCTTGCCCATTCTTCTCCATACAAAAACTACCTTTTGGAAGGGGCGACTAGAATCATGGTAACCCTAGCCACAACTGAAAGTCATTTTAATTGCAAAAATGTTCGAATTAAGTAAAATATATTAATTGTTCGCTTTTATCATTTCTAACATGGCGATATTGTCACTTCTCTAAGCTTGTATCATCTTGGTTGTTGACAGTACATAATAATATCTGGTCAACAACAGGCACTTCTGGAACTACCTTCTAAAATGCGCCGTAGATAAATATTAGTTATTATACATTTACTTACCTACTTATTTCAGGCCTGAACACAGCGTGGTGTTTCGTAAGAAAGCTGTATATAATAGCGAAAAAAGAAGTATTTTACACTGGTCCACTAGGCCTAGTCACGTATCTCTGTGGATCGATATTCATTGATAGAAAGAATCCGAAAGAAGCTAAAAAAAAAATGGAAAGTACGACACAGCTTATGACCCGAGACAAGGTTGGTAAAATCATTGTTTTAGTTTTTACTAAACAAGAGTCGAAATCAGAATAATATTTACAACTATATGTACTAGTGATGTACCGGATATCCGCGGATATCCCAGGGAGATAAAGATCTGTATCCGTATCCGTTACTTTTTGGCGGATCTTGAACGGATCTTTTATATTAATACATTTCATTACGTATACGTAATGAAATGTATACAGATACGGGATACAGATCTTTTTTCTCCCTCGGATATCCGCGGATACGGATATACAGCACATCACTAATATGTACCTACTTAGTTAGTAAAATTTTCCATTTTCTGAATGACTGATAAAGTGATAACAGAATATCGAAAATATTAATTCGGAAAATGGAAAATTAAATGAGGGACGGTAGGTCAGGAAAAAGTAAGGTGTGAACTTGTAACTCGAAGCCTTTCTATTTTTTTTTCATTTATTTCTAATCTTCTAGTCACTGGATGTTGATTAAAATAAATTTATTGATAAGCATCTATTTATACTAATAGTATATATAGATGCTTATCAATAAATTTATAACTAACTGGAGAGTTTGTTTTTTGTTTGAACGCTCTCTCGAACTACCTACCAGTTGAATTTGAAAAATTATTTTTGGATTTTTTTTGAGGAAGGTTATATGATATTTAACATGCAACCCTAAGGAATCGAAGAAAAGAAAGAAATTTTCATCTATTTTCTTAAAAACCTAACTTTAAAAATATTTATTTCAAAATTAAAACAAAATTTGAGACCCTCGCAGACACAGTAGGTACGCCCTTTCATTTAATGTGTCACACGGTTGAGTAAGTAAAACATTTTTTTTTACCCCATAAGTGACCCCAATATTCAAAAAACTTTTTACAAAAAAAACAACCGACTTCTAAAAAAAACACTACAAAGTGAAAAATAACTTTAATTTCGGAAGTCGGTGTCTTTAGTTTTGTTTTTTTTTTTTGCCACCGACTTCCAAAATTAAAAACAAACACAAAAAAAGTTATTTTTCACTTTGTAGTGTTTTTTTTAGAAGTCAGTTGTTTTTTTTTTTTGTAAAAAGTTTTTATTTTTCACTTTTTAGTTGTGGTACCTACCCCACACACATTCGAATACCACTCACTACCTGCTACCAGTGACAGGAACTTATCATATCATCTACATATTAAGTGAGAAAAAAATACGTATTATTGTAGTTAACTCAAAAATCACCCAATCAAAGTTAATAAAATTTATATGGGACCAACTTCAGAGCATACCCTCTCAAACAAAAAAAGAATTTTCAAAATCGGTCTACAAATGACGGAGAAATCGGCGGAAATAGATAAAAAAAAAAAAACAAACAAGCATACGCCACGAACATATAACCTCCTCCTTTTTGGAAGTCGGTTAAAAATTCATTTATTTACGTTACACGTCCGTGTTTGGGTCACAGAAATTCTTAAATTTAAAAAAAAATCAACTTAATCGGTCCATTACATTCGGAGCAAATTGGCTGTGACAGACGGACAAACAGACAGACACACGAGTGACCCTGTAAGTGTTCTGTTTTTTCGTTCGGACGTATGGAACCTTAAAAATAAATATCTATGGTTAGGTGATTATTAATGAGAAATCCTGTGTGTTTACAATTTACTGTTACTTAAATCATTATAGTGATGGCCGTTCGTCAGGAATAATCTGTGAGAATGCATCAATCAATGTGTCAGTGTTGTGCCATTAGGTAGTATAGCTTGTCCACTCTGAAATGACGCGCCCCACTATCGTATTTAGGTACCATTGGGGTAATACATATCTAACCATTTTGAAAACAGAATCCCGTGCACACGACCCTTTTTAGGGTTCCGTAGTAAACAAGGAACCCTTATAGTTTCGTCATGTCCGTCTGTCTGTCTGTCTGTCCGCGGTCTAAGCTCTGAGACCCTTAGTACTAGAAAGCTGTAATTTGGCATAGGTACATATTAATTACGCCGACTAAGTGGTAAAACAAAATTATGAAAAACATTTTTTAAGGATCTTCAAAAACATTGTGAGTTTGTGAAAACCATTTTTGGATTCAGGGATCCGTTTGCGAAACATTAAGCTTTGAAGTGCTAATTTTTGTTAGAGCCAAGTGTCCCCCCCCCTGCCAGCTAAATGGTTGGTTTTGGATGTGTGAAAAAAATCACAGCAGTAGTTTATATAACGAAATTAAGAGGAAAACTATCACAGCTAAGTAGGCTCTACAAGTTAACGAGTAATAATCGACCAACTTAACTTGGCAGTTGCAAAAACATTTTTTCCCATACATTCCGTATGGGAGAACATATTTTTCAACTACAAAGTTAAGTTTGTTTTTGGGATAAATTCATCCCAACTACGGAACCCTTCATTGTGCGTGGTCCGACACGCACTTGGTCGGTTTTTTTTCGTAGGTAAGCGTTACTATAGCGGCCGAGCGCTGCAAGCAAGAATAGTCCTTACAGTGTACAGATATGCGTTTCTTCGATAGTACGTACACGGTAATGCGGATTTCTATGGGTAATGCAGTAGTGGGGCGCGTCATTTCAGACTGGACAATATATGGAACTAATACAACATGTTGCGCTGACCCCAAATAAATTGGGATAAGGGCAAAAAAAATATGATGATGATACAAAAACGCAGGCGTTCATTAATTCACTAACAGCGAAAAACTTCGCAAGCAATGGGAAATTGCTCCTGAAGGCGGTCTCGACCTCTGGATGAGCTGCTTCTCACACGGACAACTGTACGTAGCTTGTTTTCGCGTTACTAGTCCCGACTCTCTGTAAATTTTGGCTGCTGAGACCAAAACCACAAACGTAGTATAGTGGGCAGTTTTATAAAAATGTGGCTGTAATGCCCCTGCCACACTATGCTCCTCGCGCTGCTCATCGCTCTGCTCCTCGCGCTTCCGCGATGTTGCACTCTGTGCCCACACACTGCTCTAGTCGCGACGCTTCGCACTACGTCCTTTGGCTCGCCCCCAAAAACCGATAAAAGAGGGAGCAGTGGGCATGACGAGGAGCATGACGTGCGGCATGACGAGTAACGTAATAACGTTGCCACACTACGTCTCTGCCTACTTTCCTTGCTACTTCTCATGCCAAATCTCAAATCTCAAATTCTTTATTGCGTACCATAATGTATATAGTTGGTAGGGAAATAATTATATTAGTCACAATTATGGACCCTGTCGGGCACAGCACAGATCAAGTAGGAGAGAGGAGGAAGAGCACTGGTCGTTTAATGTGACAAATTGTCTTATTAGATAAGTAGTTAGTTAGTTATATATTTATTAATACAGAATTCAATTTATGAATTATATATAATTATTGTTTTATAAATTTATACGTTTATTTATTAGTAAAATTATAATTACCATTTATTTTTTTTAATTATTCACTCCACGCTTGTGTGGCAGGGGCATTATATTAGTTTGTTGTGGTGTCTTATGACTTCCACGAGAACAAAGTCGTGGGCAGAAGCTGTAAATCTATAAAGCAAATATTACTATAGTATTGTATAATTGCATCGCACATGTGCGAGCACTGACCATTACCTTGTATAAAACTACCATTTACTGGGTACATCTTTCATTGACTTGAATGTACCCTTAGCGGCTGAGGGTATGTCATGCTCACTCAAATGTCTCGCTGGTGGTGGCGTGTGTGTTGGATCATTATGTTCCCTTCAAAATGGTTGAGCTGAATGGTGTTGATCCATGCGTGATGTTCGTGAACGGGCGCCATCAGTAAGGATATTAGCTGCCATGGCTTATTTTAATTTATTTTAGATTTGAATTGTATTTTTCTCTTTTTTACGGCCGCTTTTAACGTGCACGTCTTTCTACATTGTTCTCATTCTCAAATGTATAATTTCAACATGAATAATATAACCAATATTTGGCAACTAGCTTCATCTTTCTGACTGACTGACCCCTTGACAATTCAAAAGTGCCTGTAATAGGCCTGGGTCCAAAAAAAAAAAATTTGTCTGTCTTGTAGATTATTAAAAAAAATTGAACATGTATTTTTTCTTTTTTGACGTAATCAAAAGATTACGGCAACATTGAGTTAATATGTGGCATGACGTCACGCCTTGCTAGATTTAATACTGCGTTGTGACGTAGCGAGCCCCCGCTCCCCCAACTTTAATGCGTGTTTTCTAAGTTAGTTTTGATTATGATAAAGCAAAAAATACGTGTCTAATATTTTTTTCACTCCTCTTGCTCAAAAAGGCCGTCATTGTAGAGTACCAAAGCGGGGAAAAAATAGCATTACATACTACAGAAGAAATAAAAAAGGCGTTGGCGCGAAATCTTTAGAATTTTTCTCTAATTGCGAATAGAATTGGTGACCGTAATATAATTTACAACAGTGAAAATGTCATCATCTAGTGAAAACATCTTCAAAAAGAACTGAAATTAAGTTGCCAGAAAAAAACATCTCGTTTAAATATCCAGCACCCTAATTGCGTAATACAACACAATCACAATTTGTTTCGATTTGAAACAGATTTCTAATCCATTGCTTCATTAGTTGGAAAAAAAGTCTGTTCAACAACGTAAATAACGCAATGAATGTTGTTGAAATGTCAAAATGAAACAAATTTCGCGAAATTGTTTACGAAAATGAGTTACGCAATTAGGTAACTGAATTGTACAAATTGTACATTTAAATGAAATAAACTATTTAATATTGTATTGGATTATTTTATTTTCTCGCAATCGTAGTGAAAAGTAGAGTGTAAAACACGGCGCTAAAACCCATTATAACTCGGTTTCTATTTACTCCCTCGCTAAAGCTCGTGAGTAAAACTACCTCGTTGCAATGGGTTATTTTAGCCCCTCGTATAACAATCTACTATTTATTATCTGAAAGACGGACTAAATAGAATTTTATCTAGGCAACTACCGTATTGATTTATTTGAAATTTGAGACACAAGTGTAGCTACTTTAATTTATAATTTGTAAAGATACAAAATAATAGAAGAGTAGGTACCTGCTTAGGTTATCTATCTTCAGCAAGTATACCTATATGTTTTATTTGTGTTCTGTTTACCTATGTTACAACAAGTAGGATACTATAAATAGCCATCTTGTCTCAGAGATCGTGGGAATTGAGATGCTTTATATATCAAAAAAACTAAAAGTTATTAAATATAACTTGGTAAGTAAATTATGAAAAATAACAATAAAAACAGAAGTAGATACCTATCTCAGCTATCTGAGATACCAAGTACCTCTGTTTTTATTGTACTAATGTGTAAAATATGCGTCATAAAGAATGACGCATATTAATGACGTACTACATTTAAAAGTTAATTACTTAATTCCTAAAATTATTGTTATGTCTTGATACCTACTTTGTTGTTATCATTGAGAGAGTAACTACCTACAAGGAGTACCAAGTAATTACTTCGTGACAAGGAGGTCCCTTTGAACATTATTTTGCTCTAGCTTCTGCCCACGATTTCGTTCTCGTGGAAGTCGTAAGACACCACAACAAACTAATATAATGCCCCTGCCACACAAGCGTCGAGTGGCATGAGAAGTAGCGAGGAAAGTAGACAGAGACGTAGTGTGGCAACGTTATTACGTTACTCGTCATGCCGCACGTCAAGAAACTCCACGATTACTCTTTTAAAAACAAATAGTTTTTACAATGTTTTCAAATTACAGTGTCTTATGAGAAGACAATGTAGGCCTACCAACAAGTACCAGGTACTTAGCAAAATAGAAAATTGTCCACAAGTCAACATACAACATACATTCTGACATTCACAAAATCTAAAAGAAAAGAATCTTTATAAAATATAAGTAAATGGCGGGCGTGGCGCGTGTGTTGGATCATTTAGCAAAATGGTTGAGCCGAATGGTGCTAATCCATGCGTCATGTTCGTGAACGGGCGCCGTCAGTTGGGACTGGTCATCTCTTAGCTTCCATGGCTTATTTTTAATTTATTTTAATCTTTGAATTGTTATTTTTTTTATCTTTTTATTACGGACGCTTCTAACGTGCACGTCTATCTACATTATCAAAGTCAAAGTCAAACCATTTATTTCAAATAGGCCCATGTATGGCACTTTTGAACGTCAAAATTTACAAAATATTAAAATTGATTCTAGTCGCCCCTTCCAAAAGGTAGTTTTCGTATGGAGAAGAATGGGCAAGAAACTCCACCGTTACTCTTTTAAAATGTTTTACAATTGTTTGTATATGCACGTACATTAGTTAAATAATATTACCTATATGTGAAGACGATGCACCTAGAATAAAATTAGTATACCACAATAGGTAAAAATAATTAAAAATGAAGCAACGACGATAATTTAATATGTGATAGATACATGGTGCTCATATTTACAAACATTGTAAAAGTAGACGATTTTCCTAAAATTTTGTAATTAATAAGTCAGTGTGTGAGAAAGTAATCACAGAATGTAAAATCAGTGTCATAAAACACAAAATAATAAATTTTACAATTAAATTAGCAACCAGTTTGATTTTGTCTTGATTCTAAATTGTCCTATGGAGCAGGACCAGCATGTTTCCAAGCACTCTTATCTTGGATATAATCCTCTAATTTGTTCCCACATGTATAATTTAAACATGAATGATGTAACCAATATTTTATAACAAATTTTTATTTAAAAGAGTGGCCGTGGAGTTTCTTGCCCGTTCTTCTCCATAGGTACCTACTACGCTTTGGAATGGGCAACTAGCTTCATATTTCTGACTGACCGACTCCTTGACAGTTCAAAAGTGCTTGTAAATGGTTTAATTGAAATAAATGCTTTGAGATTGAGTTGAGTTTGAATAAGATAATAAAAATAAGGACATATAAACCAAATGACATGATTGCCACTACAGCTGTAACAAATCTAATTTGGTAAAATTTTAGAAAATTGTAGGTATATTATGTCAAATAATGAAAAGAGTTCAAGGAAGTACTTATGTAAAATAAAACCGGCCAAGTGCATGTCGGACCACGCACAATGTAGGGTTCCGTAGTTGGGATGAATTTATCCCAAGAACAAACTTAACTTTGTAGTTGAAAAAAAAATCTTTCATACAGAATGTATGGGAGAACATGTTTTTATAACCGCAAATCTAAGTTGGTCGATTATTACTCGTTAACTTGTAAAGCCTACTCAGCTGTGATAGTTTTCCTTTTAAATTCGTTATAATTATAATCTACTGCCGTGAATTTTTTGACATACACCTAAAACCAAACATTTAGCTGGCATTTAGCTGGGGGGGACACTTGACTCTAACAAAAATTTGCACTTTAAAGCTTATTATTTCACAAACGGATCTCTGAATTCAAAAATGGTTTTCACCCACTCACAATGTTTTTAAAAAACCTTTCCAACGATACCCCACACAAAGGGATAGAAAAAAAAAAAAAACATCCCCACTTTACGTGTAGGAGAGGTACCCTAAAAAAAAATATTTTTCATAATTTTATTTCACCACTTTGTCGGCATGATTAATATGTATACCCATGCCAAATTACAACTTTCTAGTACCAACAGTCTTGGAGCTAGACCGCGGGCAGACAGACAGACAGACAGACGGACATGACGAAACTATAAGGGTTCCTTGTTCACTACGGAACCCTAAAAAGTAAAATAAAATTACTATAGTAATTTGGGAGCAGTTAATAGACATTTACCTACATTATTATTCCGTTAATGAGGTATCAGGGAAGCCACATGTGCAAAAGGAATTATTGCCAAACTTCCTTGTCTTCAACGTAGTCTTTAATCTTATAATATGCTTTTTTGATAAGGACACGTTTGATGTGGGTTTTGAATTTTCCATCGCTTAGTTCTGTAACCGATTTTGGCAACTTGTTATAAAAGCGGATAGGTACTGTTTAAGGTAACATCATGACGGTACCTTGTCAATATATCTATGAAAACATCATGTACGTAAGAAAGAATTTACATCTTTTTAGCAAAAGAGGTGATAGACATAATTATAGTACAAGAAATAGGGACCTATTAGTTCAACCAGGTTTCAGACTGGCTAAAGTAGATTCATCTTTTATGGGATACTGTTTAAAATGTTACAATAAAATTCCTCCCCACATACTTCAACTGAATGAGACGAAATTCAAATCTTGTATAAAACGCACACTATGCAGGCAGGCATATTATACGTTGGGGGATTACATCGCTGATAAAAATGCTTGGCTCAATGCTGGTCCTGCTCCACAACTAATTGATTAACATTTGCAAATACTGTTGGAGCTGCTGAAGATTGTAAGACTATCTTTGCATTGTATAAACTCAATCTCCATTGTATTATATAATTGCATAGCACAGGTGTGAGTACTATGTACTAAAGAGTTACCATTTACCGGGTAATATGTCTTGCATTGACTTGAATCTGCCCTGGCGGCTGTGAGTATGTCATGCTCACTCAAATGTTTCGCTGATGGTGGCGCGTGTGTTGGATCATTTAGCTCCCTTCAAAATGGTTGAGCTGAATGGTGCTAATCCATGCGTCATGTTCGTGAACGGGCGCCGTCAGTTGGGACTGGTCATCTCTTAGCTGCCAGGGCTTATTTTTATTTTTATTTTTTGAATTGTTCTTTGTTTTATCTTTTTATTACGGACGCTTCTAACGTGCACGTCTTTCTACATTGTTCTCACATGTATAATTTCAACATGAATGATGTAACCAATATTTTGTAACAATTTTTTATTTAAAAGAGTGTCCGTGGAGTTTCTTGCCCGTTCTTCTCCATAGATACCTACTACGCTTTGGAATGGGCAACTAGCTTCATAACTATTTCTGACTGACCGATTCCTTGACAATTCAAAAGTGCCTGTCAATGGTTTAATTGAAATAAATGCTTTGAGTTGAGTTTGAGTTTATAAGAAATGACTTACTAGTTTTAGTCCGTCTGTCACAGCCGATTGCTCCGAATCTACGGAACCAATTTGGTTGAAATTGAGAGTAGACACATGAATTTCTGTGACCCAAACACGGACGTATAACGTAAATTAATTAATTTTGAATATGGGGGTCACTTTTCGGGGGCAAAATGGAAAAAAAAAAAAGTTTTGCAAACTGTACCGTGTGACATATCAAATGAAAGGCTTGATGTGAGGATCTGATTTTTATATAATTTCATAATAAATAATTTTAAAGATGTTTAAGAAAATAGATCAATTTTGACGCCTTATCTCCGAAACTACTGAGCAATTGAGCATACTTATATATTTTTTTAAATACACAGAAGGTTCTTTACGAAGATTACAGGAAAACCTATAAGAAGTCTATGGCCTTAAATAACATGGTAAATCTCTCAATATTGCGTTCAAACTTACATTTGCAGTTGGAATGTATGGGAGAACATGTTTTTCAACTTCAATATTAAGTTTGTTCTTGGGATAAATTCATCCCAACTACGTAACCCTTCATTGTGCGTGGTCCTACACTCACTTGACCGGTTTTTTTTTCTTATAAAGTGCCCTTGGCAAAGTTATAATTAGGTACCTATAGGTCTATGAACCAATAGACATGTGTTTGTGGATTGTTCATAAACCGTGATAAACTAATAAATTTTTCCCTATTAGCAGAACCATGGACCTGGACTTTAAAAGAGACTGCGACCTCTGAGTTTGTTTCGACCTTTCTTCTCAGAGTTGTTAGATAGGAAACGCCGAACTCATCTAGCTTATTTTTTTTATTTTATATGCCGTGTAAAAGTAATTCCGATATCCTATTTACAGAATAAACAAATTCATTTCATTTCATAAAATACAATAGACGATATATTTAGTAACCTGTTCCGCTTAACTATTCCTAAAGAGCCATAAAAAAACCTGTAAGAAATCGACACGTACTTCACCTCTCAACGAAGCATCCTCAGGATGACGATTGACTTGTCGCGAACCCGAACACGGCATGTTGCCACACCGAGCGCTGGACGCGCTGGACGCGCTGTTCTCTGCGTCTGCGTCATCCTGATGATGCCTCGTTGAGACGTGAAACACGTGTTCATTCGTGCACGTCATTTTTTACTAAATATATCAACGTCTATTGCATTTTTTTATAAAGGATTTCCGCAAGGTCACGCCTGAATCAATATATTATTTCATTTCATGTTTTTTTTTAAATCTTCTGTCTAGATCAAGATATGGTTATTCCCCGAAGGCACAAGGAACACAAAGCGGGATGGGAAGTTATTACCGTTCAAGAAAGGTGCTTTCAATTTAGCAGTGACTGCTCAAGTGCCGATCATACCTGTTGTGTATTCACCCTACTATTTCATTGACAGGGATAAATATGTTTTCAATAAAGGTAAGATTCAGTTCAGTTTCAAGTTCAAGTTGACCCAGAAAACCCCAGTTATGTTTAATAAAGGCCTATTCAGATGTAACCAATATCGCTGTCGCGCTCGGTAGCGGTAAAACTGTTCCAAAGTGACTAACCAGCTACCTAATTGTGTAACACATTTTCGTAAATGATTAAAACTAATCTGTTTCATTTTGACAGTTCAACGACATTCATTGCATTATTTACGTTGTTTTTTCATGAAGCAATGCAAATAGAAATCTCTTTCAAAATGATTTAGATTGTGATTGATCGTGAATTACGCAATTAGACTGCTGTATCGCTACCGAACGAGACAGCGATATTGCATAAATTTGAATAGGCCTTAAGTCCCATATAATAGGGAACGAGCTTATCACCGTCACACGGGTACAAATCCAGACTCCGGACTGATACTGAGAAACTCCATTAGGAAAAACCCAAAAACAGTTTTCTCAACCTGGGGATCGAACCCAAGACACCCTACTCAGCAGTCGCGTTACGACCACTTGACTAGACGAAGTGCTTTTTCATACGTCCCGGTTGCCGGGTACCCGGCACCGGGTAACCGGAAACCGGGCCGTGGGAAAAGGATGGATGGAAGGATGTCATGCAAAATAAACCAACCGTACCTATATCTGCAATTCTATTAGACGAAACAAATAGGTACCTACCTAAGTGATAGGTACTTGTAAGTAGTAATAGGTACGTGCGTTACAGGTCATGTCATAATGCAGTGTCTGGAGCCAGTGTCAACGGCAGGACTTACCCTGGAGGACGTGACAGCCCTCGCCGAGCGCCTGCATCGGACCATGTCGCGTACTTACGAACAGCTGGCCAAAGAAGTTCAGTCTCCAGCACCGAGTGATGGCGGAAAACATACAAAAATTTCTTAGAAAGTTGATAAATGATTACTGTACTGCTAAGTGCTCGCTACCTTGGTAGTTTTGTTTTTATTTATTTATTTACTTTTATTTTTTTTATTATTTATTTATTTACATTTACTATTACAGGACCATGCGATAAATGCGCTTTTACTAACTTAATTTTTAAAAAATACACTTACCCTAACTTAATTAAAATAATTATACTAACATCTGTAACTAATAACAAACAATGCATTCCTTGTGAATTCACTCGGAGAACAACAGAATAAGTCCGTCTCACTCGCTATGAGGTTGACCGTGCGGAGTGCACGCGTCAGGGGCGCCTCACTTAAAAGGTTGGTCCGAGCGCCCGGCTCCACTAGCAGTGGCGGCTGCCGTCGTCGCCACACGTACCTATCTGTCCGGAACGCACAGACTCACCTGCCTTAAAATAACTGCATTATGCACCTTCCCTCTCAGTAACTTAAATATATACGAGTTGAGTGCAAGATCCCTCCTCACCCTTAGCTCGTTGTATCCTACCATACCTAAAATAAATAAGGTTGGAAACATTAACGAGTAAAATGGATAGACCCCGTAATACCACTTATATAAACACCTTATAAATTTATTTTGTACCCTCTCCAGCATAAGACTATATTTAGCTTCATGCGGAGCCCAGATGACTGCATTACATTCTAACTGGCTCCTCACCAGTGCATTATAATATAATGCTATAATAGCTTTCATATTCGTGAACCCTCGGACCGTACGAAGCATGAAACCTAAATTCCTATACGCTCTTTTACAGCTACGCATTATGTGATCACGAAAAGTCAAACCCGTGTTAAAACCTACCCCCAAGTCCTTGACTTCTGTGACCCGTGCCATAGGCACCCGTCAATATGGTAGGTATGTAAGATGGGGTTATGTGCGCGAGAAAAAGTGATTGTCACACACTTCGAGCTATTAAACTGCAAGAGAATTTCTTTGCTCCAGCTCACTACCCTATCAATGTCCCTTTGTAGCCTGACACAGTCATCACTCCTCTTTACCGTGAGGGATAATTTGCGGTCATCGGCAAACAACAGACATTTAGCGTCTTGGACTACTTCAGGTAGGTCGTTGACCATCAGAAGGAAGCCCAAAGGACCAAGGTTACTACCTTGGCTTACCTCGGACCTCGAGAAGTATATGGATCTGACACGTGTCCTGCTTATTCCACATATTGTTGCCTATCCCTCAAATAACTGGCAAAAAACTGTAGTGAGTCTGGTGTGAAACCAAAACCTGCTAACTTTTTAAGCAATATGTCATTTTCGACTAGGTCGAATGCTTTCCTGAAATCAAAGTAAGCAGCATCAGTTTGTCCCCCACTATCTACCGTCGGTACCAGATGAGCCATGTGGCAGAGAAGATTACTGGCGGTACTTCTTCTCGGTCGAAACCCATGCTGAGCGTCTGATAGCTGTGCGCTCTCCTGAAGGGCTCTTGTGAATTGCAGTTTCTAAAACTTTTGCCGGCGTCGACAATACTGCGACTGGCCTATATCCATCCACCGATTCTGCTGACCCTCCCTTTGGAACCGGAACAACGCGCGTCACTTTCCACCTCTCCAGAAACACCCCAGCTTTTAGGCACTGGTTAGGCTGGATATGAAGTAGCGGCTTAGCTAGCACTAATCGACCATCCTTGAATATGTAAGGCGGAATGCCGTCAGGCCCTGCGGACCGTTTTGGCTTAAGATCTTGAAGCGCAGACCATACGTCTACTAAATGTAATTGGTCCAAGTGCACCCGCGCCGCTGCATTTCCGCTACCTGCATTAGCTATAGCCGCGTCCACATCCAACTCCGGTTGCTCTGCTCTATACACAGAATAAAAATACTCCGCAAACTCTTCCACAGACCGTTGACCAGACAATGCCACCCCGTCTTTCAAAATCGCTTTCGGACTTCTCCCACCTCTTTTAGACTTGGCATAGTTCCAAAAAGATTTAGGATCACTCAGCATTTGACTTTGTACACGGTTCCGATATTGTTCCTGTGCCACTATTAACATATTTTTAATCTTGGTTCTACACCGAGCAAACGCTTCGTAATCGACCTTTTTGTTGATAAAATTATTATACGATGTTCCTTTTCATATCCCATAACTCTAGGGTATTAATGAGACCACAGATATAGATAGACCTAGATAACGCAAGTATCACGATCTGTATGAAAACCAAGCGTGCCATTTTTTGACTACCTACTATGACGTCACAAGCACTAGAAAACGTTTCTTTTATTGTTTCTCCTCGCATTTGCACAGTTTTTACAATTTATAACAGCGTAATTAACCATTTTCAATTTTTTTACTGACGTCCGACAAGCGTGGCCCCGATGCAGACTGAGCGCGAAAGTGGCAGCTTACGATTATTGTACGTAAGCTGGGCACGAAAATGGCACGCGAAGTAGTTGCTCTTGCGTTATCTAGGTATATCTATATCTGTGAATGAAACCATGTCACAGAATCAAAAAGTCACGATTATTTATGTAAACACGTGAAATATAAAATGAAAATTTTATTCAGACTATTTATGTTCATAAAACAAAAAAAAACAATGGCACTCCGGAAGTGCCGGCAGAAGTGAAAACTTGAAAAAAAGTCGTCACCACGGTGATCAACGCGTTGATGTCTTTTTAATGGTCAAAAGCTGGTGTCGTCACAGTGTCGCGAAATCAATGGTTTAGTTCCATCTCAAAAATGCCCAACGCGCCTAAAGAAGTTTTCACTTCAAAATATGAGAACGTCGCATTTTCTTAGCTTTAAATATGAATGATTGGTTTGAATGAATATGATTTACTCGTACTTAACAAAGAAACTTAATTAGATATCACACATTGAGACTAGTGTTATGTCACCTTAAAAAAAAAAGCGGCCAAGTGTGAGTCGGACTCGCCCATGAAGGGTTCCGTAGCAGCAAGTAACATTGAATGAAAGGTAAATTACGGTTTACGATTTATGACGTATTAAAAAAAAACTACTTGCTAGATCTCGTTCAAACCAATTTTCGGTGGAAGTTTACATGATAATGTACATCATATATTTTTTTAGTTTTATCATTCTCTTATTTTAGAAGTTACAGGGGGGGGGACACACATTTTACCACTTTGGAAGTGTCTCTCGCGCAAACTATTCAGTTTAGAAAAAAAATATAATAGAAACCTCAATAACATTTTTAAAGACCTATCCATAGATACCCGACACGTATGGGTGTGATGAAAAAAAAATGTTTTGAATTTCAGTTCTAAGTATGGGGAACCCCTAAAATATGGGATATCAAAACGAACACCGTGTAAAGGCAGTTATGTCTTCTGTGGGTATTGTGTCAAAGTTATTTATTGTACGAGTAATTACATATTTAAAAGTTTATTTCATAAAGACGATTTTGTAGCGAAAACTTATTTTAGTAGTAGCTGACCTGTACCCTAATTGCGTAATACACGATCATTCATTCATTTATTCATTAACAATTAACATTGTGTTGAACATCACAATCAATCACAATTTGTTTCGATTTGAAACAGATTGCTTGAAAAGTTGGAAAAAAATATATGCTCAACAACGTAATTATCGCAATTAATGTTTTTAAACTGTAAAAATGAAACAAAGGAGATGTTCCAGAAATGTATGGAGCCTGGGCCAGCACTGTGTACACTATGGCCGCATTCCGAGTTACGCTAGAAGTGATAATTTCGCGAATCCGAACAAAGTCCAAAGTCACAATTATTACTCAATAACCCTTATATTTTGTGACTATTAAATTTGGTAGGATTCGCGATATTATCACTTTTAGCGTAACTCGGAATGCGGCATTTAAGTAAATATGGCTTTACAATATAGTAACCGTTTTTTTATGTTAATTTTAAATAATATTACTTAATTGTTTATTCAAATTATCTCGGTCAAGGAGAGTTCTGTTCTGCCTAGCCTTTTTCCAACTATATTGGGGTCGGCTTCCAGTCTAACCGGATGCTGAATACCAGTATTTTACATGGAGCGACTGCCTATCTGACCTCCACAACCCAGTAACTGGGTAATACGATACCCCTTGGTAAGACTGGTTGTCAGACTTTCGGGCTTCTGACGACCCGTAACGACTGTCAAAGATCCACGAATGACAGCCGGGACCAACGGCTTAACGTGCTTTCCGAGGCACGGAGGAGTCTCGGTATGTAGAAATGGTCACCCATCCACGGACCAACCCCGGCAAGCGTAGCTTAACCTGACAGATCGACCCGAGCGGCTGTTAGTACTTAGCCACGAGCTCCACGAGGTCAAGGAGAGAAACACTACGTAAATATTTATGGTGGATAGCAATAAGCGAATTATGTCATTTTGACAATGACATTTGACATTTGATTGATGTGTCATTTGTAATAAACATTTTAACGACTGAGCGATAAAATATAAAAATACTTAGTAGTACATAGTACATGTACTACACAAGCCTATAAAATAACAACTTACGATTTCAGAAAATTCTCGAATTTCGTTATATATAATAAAATGTATGCGTAACCCCAGCAAAATGTTGCGCCTTTGAGAAATGAGAGTATTACAGATAAATAATTAGTTCATAGTTAGTTGCAATTTGTTCAAGTACAGCAAAATTTGTTCAAGTTATTCGAGAAAAACTGAATAAAAGTTATTCAAAAAACAAGAAAGTGTCAGCATTTCTCCTAAAAACCAACTTAATTACGGAGGCTACGAAAAAGCGACCGTTTCATACTTGAGCGTAACCATCTGTAAAATATGGTATAATAGTCATTTTTAGGTGGTACAGTCGCATATAAAAGGATTATTGTGGTCGGTGGATTAAAAAAAATAGATGAGCATGATTTTTAATCAAATAAATGTTTTACAAAAATCGTATACGATATAATTACTTAAATATGTAACAATAAAAAAATTACTTTGTCTACTGAACGATACAGCATTTCAAATATTATAATTAGTAATTAAACTAAATATTACACACCCAATGCTGAAAAACTAAAATTTCTCACCATTTTTGAATTCCATAGCGCAGTGCACCAGCAACGTCTCAGGTCTCACAAAGGTAAGTCGTAGCTAACTTCATGGTAGAAAAATGCCAGTGCTTCGCAGAGTTGTTACTACAAGCGAGACAGAAATGCCAAAATAATCTCCTGTTGGACGACGTGACGTGTGGTCTTTAAACATTTCAATATTTTTTTAAGATAATGTAGTTTTTTTTTTACAAAAGTATGTACTCGTACAATAATTAATGCTATTAGATAGTTTGAACCATGTTTATTTATTTATTTAAACTTATCACACACATAAAGGTACAAAGGCGGACTCAATGCCATAGGCATTCTCTACCAGTCAACCAAGGGTGGTGAAGAGATTAGATGGCAGGTGCTCTGTTTGAGAGGAACAAAGAAAAAATTATTAAAAATATATCATTAGAAATAAAATGTAGGAACAACAGTACATAAATAGGTAATAACTTATAATACACATACATACATTTAATATAATACAAACACATACAAAACAAAACATAACAAACAACACAAACAAACACAACATATACAAATTCAAGGGAGAGAGGTGTTGAGATGACTCTACTCTATTTATTTTGAGAAAAAACTCTGCAATTTCCGCTTAAATGCATACCGACTGGTGGCCTCATTTATAAATATTAGTCTTTGCTGGTGGCCGTCTTGATATCAAGAGGAAGCGCGTTCCATAGAAGAATGGACTGAATATGAAAGGAAGAATGAACAAAGTCAGAAGTATGAGAAGAACAAAGTAGGAAAAGATTGTTAGAAGAACGCAGATTCTTAGTGTGTGAAGAACATAGATATTGGAAGTGAGACAAAAGATAAGAAGGAGTAGTGGGATAGTTGAGAAGAGAGAAAAGCGTGGTCAAAGCGCGCAAACTTCTTCTTTAGCGAATGGACATCCATTTGAGCTCAGCTCGACACATGATCATATTTCCTGAGATTGAATATGAACCGGATACAATTGTTGAGCAGTCTGTCGAGCTTATCCAGCAAAACCGAATTCAAGTCAAAGTAGCACACGTCACCATAGTCGATGATAGGGAAAATCAAAGTCTGCATAGTTTTCGTCTTAGCGGGTAAAAAGTTTCTCAGACGATACAGGGATCGCAGAGTACCGTTGACCCTTTGACTAACACCAGAGACCTGGGCGTTGCCAGCTAAGCGTCGAGTCAAGATGCAAACCGAGATCTTTCACAGAAGAGGTAACAGGTATGACGGTACTATTGAAAATAAGAGGAGGAAGAGAGCTAAGCGTCACCCTACTCATCATGCGTGAGCTCCCAATTACAATGGCCTGACACTTTGAGGGGTTTACTGACACCCCAAAACTATCAGACCACTTTTTGATGGCATCTAGATCTCGGTTTACATCTGCTATAGCGTCCAACAACCCTTCAACCCGCTCAGCTGTATACATGTGTATGTTTCTTTTATTTCTGGTTACCTAATTGCTAAAAACGAATTTAGTCGAATATTGCTAATGTTATAATTTCACACCAAATAACCTATACATAAAACATTTGAGATTTCAGTTAAATACATGAATATTATTCTGCCCGACTGTACTGAATATCGGTTATCAGGCTGCTAATTTGAGTAGGACACCCGCAAGTATGAAACGGTCGCTTTTTCGTAGCCTCCGTAATAAAAGTCTGTTTTTAGGAGAATTGCTGACACTTTCTTGTTTTTTGAATAACTTTTATTCCATCCAGGATTTGAAGCTGAAACTTTCAGGGATGTTTTATAACAAAATGAACAAATTTATTCTCTATAGTCCATCGTTTTGTATTCAGAGGGAGCTGTGTATTCAATCGCCAAAGAAACACCGCTTGAAATTTGATGAAATCTCTTTAATCCAGATTTGTACACCATAAAATGGGAATATGATAGGTATATGTGACTGCTTTTTATTTGTTTTTAAATGTACTAGTTTACGAGTAAATTGATTTTTTCTTATTCTTAAAAACAAATAATTACTTACATCGATATTTGTTGATGAATCGAAATACTTATGTTTGAACAAATTTGAACAAATTAAGGCCTATAACTGGTATTTATTTCAAACTTCTGCGACGAACAGTTTTCGAGATTTTGAAAATCCCAAAACGTTACCCCAGCAAAATCTTGAATATTTCAAAAACTATAAGTAAGATAAACAAATTTTGCTATTGGTATACATTTACAACTCATCAAAAGCTATCTTTTCATGTACAGACGCCAGCACATCAAGCTACCCGAAACTGTAAAATTTTCCCAATCAACTTTGAACCTTACACTTCAGCGATAAAGTTGAAAATCTATTAAATAAATTTGACAGATTGTAGTAGCTTGAAGCTACCCGAAACTGTCAAATTTTCCCAATCAACTTTGAACCTTAAAATTCAGGGATAAAGTTTAAAATCTATTAAGTAAATTTGACAGATTGTAGTAGCCTGATGTGCTGGCGTCTGTACCTACTTGGTTCCAGGCTAAATGCCTTTTTTTTACATTTTGCTGGGGTAACGTTACTCCAGCAAAATCAGTTTTTCTCGAATAACTTCGAAAATACAACTTGAACAAATTGCAACTAGGTAGGTAACTATGAACTAATTATCTGTAATACTCTCATTTCTCTTAAGGCGCAACGTTTTGCTGGGGTTACGCATACTAATAAAATAGGACTACAGGATATTCTACTCAATTGCGGCAGCACCTTATATTACCTATTCGAGGAGCTAGAGATTGGTTAAATCGGTGTCAAGAGCAAGAAACGAATGCTTGAACGTTATTTGTACAACAAACTGTCCTGCTGCTTCATTAGTCAGTAGGTCGTCTTAGGAATTCTTTAGTGGCTATCAGTATACTCAGGACCTCGATAATTCATAGAAGAGCAATGAGTTGTGCAAAACCTGACAACTGCAAGTTATTTTTAAAGTAAGTAGTTAACTATTCCTATTACACAGTAACAGCTGGGAAGAAACCTCAACTATTTTTAGGTAGCAAGTACATATTTTTCAAACAAGTTCTATGTTATTTAGTTCCTAGTATTAGCGACATTAAGGCTATCTGTCCATTGGAGCGGCGAAGCCCTACGGAGCGGAGACCTGTGCCAATATTAACCAATAGAATCTAAACTCTAGAGCAGAGTCTAGATTCTATTGGTTAATATATTGGCACATCTCCGTTCCACAGGGGTTCTCCGTTTCAGTGGACAAGCAGCCTAAGCGGATGAGAAATCAGTCGTGAGAGGTATGTAAATAAAACAAGTTATTGTGAATCATGATTTTATTAATTTTCCACATCATCCCTTAACCCTTTCAGACCTGATTTTTTTGATTTTCTCGTACGGGTTTCAGTAAATTTTCAGTGTTATAATAGGCATTAAGACGTAAGAAAAAAATAATAATAAAAATCCTGGAAGTCAAGTTTTTCAGAAAAACTTGTTTTTCTTTATGTGCACAAATGTGGCCATCCGGCTTTAATTATAATTACGATTAATGCTTAGGGGATTTTTCTAAATCAATAAACACTGTTATTATACTATATTTTTATTAGAAAAAACAATGAAGTAAATAAAAATTAAATCAGGGGCCCTACCATGAACATTTAAAATACTTGCCAAATGCAGGACAGGTCAACTTGGCAAGTTAACCTGACAGGTTTTCTATTTGTACCTTGAGCATTTCCGTCTGACCTGCAAAGTATCAACTTCAGACCTGCTACGTTATCGTTGACCGGTACGCCATATTATAAACAAACGTTCGGAAATACTTTTTCGCAACATTACCGGTTTTACGGTTTTAAAGAACGAGATAAAATTAATTTAATAACAGTTTATAGTGATCAATAGAATTCTAAAAAAGCTTTGTTTCGTAGCAAAAAATCTTATTTAACACGATTAAGATGTTGGAGACCCTTTTAGATGCTTAAGAAAGGTATAAGTACCTACTTGAAAAACTTACCAAAGTTATTGCTATTTTCGAACGACGAAATCTAAGTGTTTAAGTATCAAATATATTGTAAACACCACAAATGTTTACGAGATCATTTTGAACATTGGAGATTCAAGTGGGTTCCTTTTTTGTAAGTTTCTTTTTAACAGAAGAAACTGTTTCTGTAAATAAATCAGAAAAACACAGCACACATTTGTATCGTGTCCGTTGTTGAAAGTGGTAAGAAAGTGCAGTTATTTGGTGATAATGACTTAGTTTCCTATGAACGATTGAAAACAGTGTGGAATTTTATAAATAATCACAAGGACATTGCAATGGGCTACAATAAAAGTGCTCAAACTCGAGAAATGTCCCGCAGATTGTGGACGGAAGTGACGGAACATTTGAATTCCATTGTTGGTGGTGCTATCAAAGATTTTAAACACTGGGCAGCTGTAAGTTGGTTTTATATTAAGACTACGAATATTCGAATTTCCCTTCGGGGAAACAAGGCGTGATGTTATGTTACTACGAATCTTATATTTGCCTAAAACATCTATTAAAAATTAATGTAAATATTGGTTTTTATTTTCTTCTATTCTCGTATTGTGTTTTTGATTTGTATTTCTTTTACATCGAATTACTAGTACCATTTCTATAATATATGTACCAGTTTATTGAACATAAAACTTTCCTTTGGATTTTAGCGATATGTTTCACACTGTTTTCATCACCATCTTTCTCAAGAAACTCAATTATTTTCATCTTCGTCACACATCCAAAATAAACGACAAAGATATTGTTTGTTTTGTTATCTATAATTTTAAAGACCGCCTAAATAGTTTTATTTAAACAAATTAACTTGTAATTATGTTTTTTGTTTTAAATGAAAGAAAACAGTTCAATAAAAGTTAGTTTTTCACACCTGCTTAATATGACTGCAGGGCAGTTCAGTTTTCAAGGTTATATACGTCAAAAAGGACGTGATGGTACAGCTTATCGCAGGTCAGACTAGTGAAATGCTGTCACGTGACCACTGACCGGCTTTAGTCACGTGATCGCTGGCTCGCCTGTTATTTGACGTGTTCATGGTCCAAAATAGCCCGACAGTTCACTTTCCGTCGGAAATTGACCTGCTATAAGAGTGCATGGTAGGCCCCCTGATCTTCCTTTGGCACCGTTATTATTTAGATAAAAAAAACTAGAAATAAAAAATCCTACGTGTGGAATGCTAAAAAGCAATTTTTATCCTTTGTTAGGCACAAGTGCACTTTACACTTGATGCACTTTACACGGGATTTTCCCTTGCATCCTACCATTTTGCAGCGTGTTCCAGCGCCGTCATCATGTGCAGGAAGGTGTCCAACCCCGTCACGAGCTATTTCAGTCGCAGGGCGAACTTCTCCTGGTCTTCGGGGAATAATTACAGGTGGCGTCGGGCTACTGCCACTTGGACGGCCTCTTTTAGCAACACTAAACTGTTTATTTCGCAAAACTAAGCTTTCTGCCAATCTACGACGAAAGTGCAGCAAAGTGAGTCGTTTGTTTATCGGGACTCCGAGTAATTCATTGTCAGTCTGGTATTCCCGGAAAGCTTGAACAACTGCAAGATCTGATGCATGGAATATCATGCGCAGAGGCCATTTTTTTGATTTTATGAATGTCCTGTAATAACTCATGAGTTGATCAAGCAAGTCAACTCCTCCCATCGCATGATTGTACTTCTTCACTATTTCTGGCCTTTCAACTTCAACAAATCGCCTCTCCTTTTTACACCATCTTCTCACTAAATCCTTTTGCCCAATACCAATAAAATTGGAAGCCAGGTGGGTAATTTTGTTATCCAACCACTTGACTACAGTGACATCGCCATCATGACTACTTATTTCTTGTGCAAAGCCCCTCGGTTTCTTGTTGGTTTCTTTATCAGTTAGGAATGATGGACTTGAGAATCTGTTGACGCGAGCTGTACATGCAGCCATGATGCCTTTCTGTTTCAAAATTTGTAAAAGATGGTAAGATGAGAAGTAGTTATCATAGTACAGCTCATGACCTTTGCTTTCTCCAATTCGCTTTGCAAGCTGTAACACTACAGATGCGCCATAACCGATTTTCTTTACAATGTTATTGTCTAATTCTGGAGACGAACTTTGGTAAAGAATAAAATCATAGGCCTGACCGTGCTTACCGCATAAAAAGAATAATTTCAGGCCCCAAGGACAAGGTTTCCCTTTTATATATTGCTTCGCCACATGTTTCCCGGTAAAAGGAACCATCTGCTCATCAACACAAAGTTCTTTCTCGAGTGGTAGTTCCAAACATCTTCTCCTGATGGTATCATAGATCGGTCGTACTTTGTAGAATGCATCTTGGCAATTTGTCGGTATGTTTGTATTGTCAACAAGGTGTGAATTGTTGCGAAGCTCGAAAAATCGATCCCTCGACATATGTTCTGAGAAAAGGGGGATGCTAATATTAGATTCCCAATACATTTTCAAGCAAGGATAACTAAATACTCCTGTAGCCAAATGTAATCCAAACAAAACTTCCAATTCTTTTGCATTAGTAGGCCTAAATCTAGGCCTGTGTGATTGCACTGCGTATAAATTTGTCATTTCAGCCATACTGTGAAACAACTGTTGCGGAACGTACCTGTGATAATAATCGACAGGAGCTTCGACTATGGGGTCAATAGCTATTGGTGGACACCAGTCTGATGGGATAGTGTTTTCCAGCTCTCTATGCCTCCACCTAATCCTCGCCTTTGGTGTCAGATTCCCAAAAATATCTTCATTTGAAGAGGCTGCTTCTGGGTGACTCTCAAATACTTCATCAGAATTGTCAGGAACTTCATGTCTAGGAGCCGGTGGGACGAACATGTTGTCGACAGAAATATTATCCGTTTCATCTTCATCGGAGTCTGGGGGAAAGATCTCCCTTTGATTTTGGTTAACTGCATCTGCACCGAATCGAACAGACCGCGATTCTCGAGCAAAACTACCTCCATTCCCATCGTCGTCATCTGAAGATAACTCCAAGTCTGAGAGATTTCCATCACGAAGAAGATCCAAGACATTTCGTGAAAACATTATTCGTTGTAAACTTATTCTGAAAAATATGTATAAAGAAATGTTAGATAATGTTTTCCTAATAAAAATATGTTGCAAAAACAACGTAAAATTACATTTATATAAAATAAACATATTTCTTTTCAAATATCGTTACACTATTTGAATATTACGCAGAAAAGACAGTTGACACCTGATGGGCACATTTGAGGACAAATCGATAAAATCTTTATTTTGGTACAAACAAACAATAAATGACACATAAAATAAATCATACATAATCTTAGTAATATAACTTATTGATACATATTTATGTACATGTAAATTTTTCGAAAAATCTTAGTATTTAGGAATAAAAATACCAGCTTACCTGAGTGGTTCGAAACATGTACGATCACTGGATGAAACTTGACGAAAAGATGTTAAAAAACGATACTAGATGGCGGTACTTGTAGTGTTTTTCTTGACTTTTTATGTGAACAAATGAATACAACCGTTTTTCTGTACAAATGACCGAATGTAATACTTTTATATTTAATTATATTTTATGTCCTCAATTGTGGACGCCAGGTCTGAAAGGGTTAATAGTATTCCATCCAGAAATGACGCCGGTGCGTCTATGCTCTCTTGGTACTGAGCCCAAGCCAAATACCACACAATGGTCATTATGTGAGCACAGCAACCCACTGTCCATTTCCCCGATATACAACTGCAATAGTAGCAGATTTTTAGACTTTGCCTTGCGACCTTATCTAAATAAAGAGTATAATAGCGATCACAAAAAAAAAAATTCAAAACCTTTAAGGAAAAATACTTGCATAGAACTAGGGGTTTGAAATAACAAATTTTTTCAGTACCGGTATATACCGTATAGAAAATGTCCAATACCGGGATCCCGGTATGAGACTATTTTTTTACTCAACATCGTTTTTTTATTCAACAACTAATAAGTTTCACTACAAAATAATAAAACACAGTTACTTTTTTTAATATAACTAAATTGCAAACAGAATCTCCTAACAAAAATAACAAAATAATCTGACACATATGAGAAAAGTACCTAGATAAAATAAAACATTTAATTAAATAAAGGAGATGTTTGATTTTCGGCCACCTCTATGTACACTACATAGATAAATAGAAAAAAAAAGCATGTCGGACTACGCACAATGTAGGGTTCCGTAGTTGGGATGAATTTATCCCAAGAACAAACTTAACTTTGTAGTTGAAAAAAAAATCTTTCATACAGAATGTATGGGAGAACATGTTTTTACAACCGCAAATCTAAGTTGGTCGATTATTACTCGTTAACTTGTAAAGCCTACTCAGCTGTGATAGTTTTCCTAAAACCAACTATTTAGCTGGCAGGGGGGGGGGACACTTGACTCTAACAACTTGCACTTTAAAGCTTAATATTTCTCAAACGGATCTCTGAATTCAAAAATGGTTTTAACACACTCACAATGTTTTTGAAAGACCTTTCCAACGATACCTCACAACAAGGGATAGAAAAAAAAACATCCCCTCTTTACGTGTAAGGGAGGTAGGTAGGTACCCTAAAACAAAATATTTTAATAATTTTATTTTACCACTTTGTCGACATGATTAATATGTATAGGTACCTATGCTAAATTACAACTTTCTAGCAGCTAGCTAGACCGCGGACAGACAGACAGACAGACGGACATGACGAAACTATAAGGGTTCCTTGTTTACTACGGAACCCTAAAAATAGGAGATATTCATAAAAATACAAACAAATACATTTGAAGAAGAGTACAGGCGTTTAAAAATGAATAATTAGGAAGATTTTTAATAAGGTAACCCTATTTTTAGGGCAGCCATGACAGTTGTTTGACATGACGTTTGACAGTTTGAATTGAGGTTTCGTGACGGGCTGTCTTTCTTTGACTTTGTCAGTTGTCTTTGAGTTGTGTTCGCGTTTATTGACACATAGTACTTTTTTATTATTGACCTGGCGTGCCTACAGTGCACCTCTGTAATAGATGAAAAATAACAATATTATGTTGCCGAAAAATCCACATCTCTTTAATAAAATAACTGACAGACATAATTTTAATACTTCTAGTATTAAAATGATGTCTGTCTTAACTGACAGACATAATTTTAAAGATAAACTAGATCAACCATTTTTCAGATTATCTAAAGTACAGACGCCAGTACTTCAAGCTACTACAATCTGTCAAAATTTAATAGATTTTCAACTTTATCGCTGAAAAGTAAAGTTCAAAGTTGATTGGGAAAATTTGACAGTTTCGGGTAGCTTGATGTGCTGGCGTCTGTACATACATCTTTTATGAGGTAGGTACTGTGTTAAATGTTACAACAAAATACCTTGTGACATATTGCCATTAAATGAAAGAAAATTTAAAACTCATATTAAAAGTACACTTTGTAAACAAGCATATTACAAATTAGAGGATTACATCCAAGATAAAAGTGCTTGGAAACATGCTGGTCCTGCTCCATAGGACAATTTAGAATCAAGACAAAATCAAACTGGTTGCTAATTTAATTGTAAAATGTATTATTTTGTGTTTTATGACATTGGTTTTACATTCTGTGATTACTTCCTCACACACTGACTTATTAATTACAAAATTTTTGGAAAATCGTCTACTTTTACAATGTTTGTAAATATGTGAGCACCATGTATCTATCACATAAATTATCTGTCGTTGCTTCATTTTTAATTCTTATTACCTATTGTGGTATAGTAATTTTATTCTAGGTGCATCGTCTTCACATATAATTATTTAACTAATGTACAGACGCCAGCAAATCAAGCTACCCGAAACTGTCAAATTTTCCCAATCAACTTTGAACCTTATGTTTCAGCGATAAAGTTGATAATCTATTAAATAAATTTGACAGATTGAAGTACTAGCCTGATGTGTTGGCGTCTGTACGTACCTATACAAACAATTGTAAAACATTTTAAAAGAGTAAAGATGGAGTTTCTGGCCCATTCTTCTCCATACGAAAACTACCTTTTGGAAGGGGCGACTAGAATCAATTTTATTATTTTGTAAATTTTGACATTCAAAAGTGCCATACATGGGCCTATTTGAAATAAGTTATTTGTCTTGCCTTCGACGTTGCCAGCTCGCCTACCCTACACACACATGCATACAAATTCCTACTTCTTAACCACTTTACTTACTTCTGCCCCACCCCTAAAAAAATGCTGGGTACGCTACGTCCATGTTTGTATAATTATATTTACCACAAATCCAAACAGACTCCGGGCCTTTGGCAAAATTCCTAATGGAAAATCCCAAAAACATTTTGCCCTACCTGGATATCAAACCCAGGACCCGCAATCGGCACGGCTTCCATCGGCATCGGCATGGCAGTCGCTACTACGTGAGTCGTCTTGAGCCTTAAACCTTATGACCAACAAGGCAGTCTGCTTATTGGTTTTCGTTTTTTATTCATACGGTCCGACAAAACGGGTATAATTAAAAACGTTGCGATAGTGACGTTTGAACGTCAAAAATGTATGGATTAACAGTCGCTAATCATTACATACACAACGTTTCTAAATAAACCCCCACATTTCTCCAGCCATGTTGCCATGATGATGTTGAAATTACCCTCAATTGAAAATAAACATGTTTTTTAGCAAAAATCTGTTTTTTTTTTTTGTTCATAAATTTTTACAATAATTGTAAAGTTTATAAATAAAAAAAAAATGACAATTTTTTTAAATGGAAATAAAAAAATAAAAAAATCTTTTATAAAATTATGCATAGATTCCCTCATTTCGATATGTGCACAATAGGAAGAATCACACTGCATTGGTTATAGGTAGTTATACCTACCTGTATTGCATGCATGCGATGAACAGTAAATACCTACAACCTGCACACGGATTCAGATTCACCATAGCGCACAGAGTACTTTTTAACATAGGTACCATAGCGCTTCCGAACGCCAAGGGAGTGGCCTATTACCTATTTGCAAACTACCACGAGAAATTTCTTTAGAGAGCTTTATCAAAAAGCTTTCCTCCTGATTTAATAATAGAATATAGCTAATCAAGACTTTAAAAAAATACTTCATTGCAAATCGATTCTGTCTTTATCTCTTTCTAGCAATCAATGTTTGCAACGTTCCAAGTTCATTTAACTTGGACGTCAAACTCACGCTCAAATACTAATAGAATTGAGTGAAATCGCTGGAACGCTCTCTCGTAAAACAGTATTTCGTTTCTCATGATTGGTTGCGCGCTAGGATTTCTTTAGGTTTTGTGTTTATTTTTGTTTTTAAAAGCTTGACGGTTTTATTGTTCAGCGATATTATTAATGTTGTATTAAAAATGTGGGACAAGATCATTTATATGGTAGTGATTATCATAGTTACGTACATTTTGAAACAATTGTTGTCGGAAACACCGAATTTCGTGAAATTTAAATCGAAATTTCTCGTGTTTTACATCTGGACTTCTGTGACCGCAGTGATATTGATGCCGTTTTTTGTGTTCAACCCGAAAAATGTAAAGAATTCCCTGTAAGTATACATTTTGTTTCCATGTAAAAACCGATACTTTAGTACTTAGGTCAGCTTCAGCCCACTAGCCTGTACGTAGATTCACAGAGGGATTTTACTGAATAGGTTTGTCCCACACATCATCAAACATAGAACTCTTGAATGGTACTACAACATTAAGTCAAAACTAAGAGAAAGAGACATCATTAATATCTCAATCTTCACAACTCATCTGCCATTGTTTATTGTTTACAGATTTGGATCGCAAATAGTAAAACATGTAACCAAAATAATAGAAGTAAAATGGCTATTGAGAAATGGAAGAGTATTAGCTGAAGACCGTGGAGCTGTGGTGGTGTCCAACCATCAGTCTTCAATTGACATTCTAGGTAAAATTATTTATTTTTATCTTCCTCTTACCTCATCCACTATGCCATGTTATCCTATTTATTAAAGCCCACATTATCGTAGTTAATAATATGATTATTTTAGTTTTAAGCCAATTTCACTCAGACTGTGTGGGTTGCTCAACTAAAAGATACTGAATGTAGACTTTAATATTGTTATTATAAAGAGTCACGCTTGAACCTGCCTAAAGTTATGCTGGCCGCAAGTAAATGGTTATGTAGAATTTATTATTGCCATGTTATCCCTGTTTATTGACGTCTATACTATTAATAGTGCACCATACAATGATGTCACCTAATGATCCTGAGGTCAATTGGCAATTGTCATGCTTACGATATCTAAGAAGACTATTCGGCACTTGTAACTCAAATATTTTAATTTCATTTGGAGCTCCTTCTGTGCATTAAACATTTTGTGCATCAACCTTTTGCTATACAAATCGTGCCCTTATGTGGGTAATATGGCTTCAGCTATGGCAATATACAATCCTAGAGCCTCACATATTTATGAGTAGAAACTAATTGAAACAAATACACAAGTTAATTAATTTTTAAATGAACTTGTCGCACTTAAAACTTGTGTGTCTTATCACATTTTAGTGCAAATAAAAGAAATTCATTATCTGATAGAGGTTTGTATAGTTTTATGACCATGAATCATGATATCAGTAATAGTAAATCTGTTTAAAGTTGTTTGTTCATTTTATTTTTAAGCCTATTTAACTATGGTTAAAGAAATATATTTCTCAATAAGAAATTGCAAAGATTTCACTTACTTGAGAACATTTTTTAAACTTAAAATATAGTAATATAGGAAGGAGGAAAGAACTAAAGGGAGGAAGGAACTAAAGGTATAAATGATAAGAAATGTCAGTCCCACAATGGCTAGCACATAACAATTTTTTAACCGACTTCCAAAAAGGAGGAGGTTATAATATGTTCGTCGCGTATGTTTGTTTTTTTTTTTATGTATTTCCTCCGATTTCTCCGTCAATTGTGGACCGATTTTTTTAATTCTTTTTTTTGTTTGAAAGGGTATGCTCTCGAGGTGGTCCCATATAAATTTTATTAATTTTGCTTCGATAGTTTTTGAGTTAGCTTCCAAAGTTCCTGTCACTGTTATTTACATAGTAGTGGTTTTCGAATTTGTGTGGGGTAGGGTACCACAACTAAAAAGTGAAAAATAAAAACTTTTAACAAAAAAAAAACGACTTCTAAAAAACACTACAAAGTGAAAAATAACTATTTTCGGAAGTCGGTGACAAAAAACGAAAATTCAAGTGAAAAATAAAAACGTTTTACAAAAAAAAAAACAACCGACTTCAAAAAAAAAAACACTACAAAGTGAAAAATAACTTTAATTTCGGAAGTCGGTGACAAAGAACGAAAATTCAAAACCAAGACACCGACTTCCGAAATTAAAGTTATTTTTCACTTTGTAGTGTTTTTTTTTTGAAGTCGGTTGTTTTTTTTTTAAGTTTTTTTTTAGAAGTCGGTTGTTTTTTTTTTTTGTAAATAGTTTTTTTGTACAATTACAACCTTAGAGAGTGCTTATAGAGAAAGAAAGAGAAAATTCGTTTATTTGCGGTAAAAAAAGATTTAAAAAAAAACACGTAAATAACAAATTGGGGGAAAATATGCGTCACAACCACGCAAAACGGGAGCTGTTCCATGCACAATGGGATTCTACTATCATGTCCTGTGAGCCCTGATACGAGGGTGACACTGAAAGTTCTTAGAAAATCAAAAACTGAACAAACTAATATCTTTTCAAAATAGTGTCCATTTACATCAATACATCGCTGCATCCGATGGAACCACTGAGAAGAGCACTTTACCCACTCGTCCTTAGGGGTCTCTTCGACGGCATTTTGAAATCGGGCCACTGCTTCCTCGGCGTCCATAAAACGTTTTCCTCGAAGTTTTTCTTTTATTTTCGGAAATAAATAAAAATCGCAAGGTGCGAGGTCGGAGCTATAGGGCGGGTGACCCAGTAATTCCACGTCTGACGTCACCAAGTAGTCGATTGTTTGCTTGGCGGTGTGTGACGAAGCGTTGTCGTGGTGAAGGAGGATCCTACTGCGAAGTCGTTTCTCCCGAACTTTTTCCAAGACAAGTGGCATACAATTGTTAGTGTACCACTCTGCAGTAAGTAACTGTTTTTCGATCCTCTAAAACAATTGTTGCGTAATGACCTAACCTTCTGAAGAACGAGGCCACCATCTTTTTTCCCACGCTTCGACCTCTCTTCACTTTAGTTGGCAACTCCTCGGAAGGAAACACCCAGGCAGCAGACTGTCTCTTAGTTTCAGGATCATAACAATAAATCCAGCTTTCGTCACCAATAAGTATGTCGAACACAGCATTTGAGTCACCTCCGTTAAATCTTTGAACCATTTCACAACACCAATCAACACTACGGAGTTTTTGGGCCTCTGTCAAATCATGAGGTATCCACCGGGCACAAAGCTTCCTGACCGCTAAATGTTCATGGAGAATTTTGTGCACTTGACTCATACCGATGCCTAAGCTTGTCCGAATCTGCTGATAAGTCACTCTTTTGTCAGTCTCTATCATACGCCGCACAACACTGATGTTATCTTCAGTCGTCGCCGTAGAAGGCCGTCCCTCACGCAGATCATCGGTGAGATCAGTGCGACCACGTTTAAACTCATTAAACCAGTTGTAAACATCGTGAAAGGCCAAACGAAGTCTATCATAACTTTCTTGTTGACTTAAATGACATCGAAAGTCATAAAAAATCCATTGATGTAATCGATGAAAAAATCATTGTACGAAAATTTTCTCGCGTTGAATTCATGCTGACGTGACACAGACAATTTTCAATTTGCTGCCAAATTGTAAACAAAATGACAAATGAATAAAATACATACACAATAATATAGGCAAAGAGTCCCGTTTTCAAAATTTGAACTGTTTTTTTATTTTAACGTGTATACGTGGCCTGTTCTAAAAACTTTCAGTGTCGCCCTCGTACCTGCATGTTACAGGAGTTAATGAATGTAGAAATAAACCTTATGAGTAATTATTAGGTTTATTTCTTGTTAGTACTCCTATTCTAGTTCTGGGCTCACACTGTGTAAATTGCCATAAATATACGAAGAATATTTTTGTAAACAGATTTTTTTTTCCATAATTAGCAAATGTGACATTGCACTGCTGCTCTTATTTGCATTCTGCTGGAATAACAGCAATGTAATTGTACTCATTATCCTGCATATTGTTTACTAATGTTTTAGTGGTAAAAATCATACAATGGTACCCAAGTTATTATGGTACTTATCTACTTAATAAAAATATTTAAAAATTTATTTAATGATTTAAAAATATTTCATTTATTTTTTTATTCATTCACTGACAGTCAACACACAGGGCAACTTTTCTGGCTGACCGACTCCATGACAATTCAAAAGTGCCTGTAAATGGTTTAATTGGAATAAACGGTTTGTCAGCCCAAACCTAAGCACGGTTTGAGTTTGAAGGCATGAAATTTTGCACAAGCGTTTCAATTTATAACGAAAGTGAGAAAATTCATCTCC
Source organism: Agrochola litura (assembly GCA_949152395.1). Taxonomy (NCBI): domain Eukaryota; kingdom Metazoa; phylum Arthropoda; class Insecta; order Lepidoptera; family Noctuidae; genus Agrochola; species Agrochola litura. The sequence continues at coordinate 16,953,695 of OX424493.1, forward strand.
TAAAGCGGTTAAAAAGGAGATGAAAGTTTGTATGGATGTGTTTGTTTTTGCAGATGACAAATCTAATCGGGTACTCTGCTAATTATCTAATAAAATTATAACAATAATATTCAATAACAATACAATAATAATATTATTAATTAATCAATTTTCCCCACCGCCGTATCTCTACGTTGACGTCGTGGTGGGGCTTGCGCGCTCCGAACTTTAAGGCTATGCCAGTAAAGTTTACTTTGCCGGAACAGGTCTGGGATGAGGAGCCAGACCAAGAGAGATACAAAAACCCGCAGGGCATCATGTGGCGAGCTGTTGGGCAGTAGCGACCCCACGGACCCTATCTCCCGGTAGAAGTCTTGTTCCTCACCTCTGGCTTGCCTTTATTGGCCGGCTGGAGTGAACACTGACGAGAAATGGAGCTCCCACCTCATTCTTGCCTTTATTGGCCGGCTTGAGTGGAGATTCGCAAGAGCAACCGTGCTCGGAGGAAGGAAGTATTCCAGTAAGATGCTGGTAGGGATCTTGCCCGTACTTCCAGTATTGTCCTGATAGCCGTGGAATACCTCTCCACTCCTCATAAGCACCTCAGGACGTGTTGCCCCCTTCTGGCTACGACACTTTGTGCTAGCGACCGTTTTCGGGAGCCCATTATTGAGAGTGCAAGTCACCCCCTGCCATTTTATCCGTGTACATATAAAACATTGATTAGGCAGGGGCCATAGTCCTTCCATAGTTCCAGGTCACCAGTCAACTTAAGCCACCCAAACCCATAGTCCGATAGATTTGTTGCCATATTCTGCAATAGTCCTACACCAACCGGGGGTTGTCCTTGGGTGCACTTGCATAGTGCGTACTGGGATAATCGTCGGTTGGTGCCTCATTCCATATAAAATTGTCTAAGGGGCCTCTGCGAGTTGGCTTTGGCCCCTCGTACGCCTACCAAAAGACCGGGACCCTAAGGTCCCGAGATATTTAAATATTAATTCTGAGTTTCTTGGTTGTGTTCATTCCAGGAATGTTCAATATTTGGCATGTAGCAGACAAAGTAGCTGCTATAGCAAGAAAAGAAATATTCTATGTATGGCCATTTGGATTGGCTGCATACCTTGCAGGAGTCGTTTTCATTGACAGAAATAACTCAAAAGATGCGTACAAGCAACTGAAAATTACTTCAGAAGTCATGATTAAAAATAAGGTTGGTGATCAGTCGAATAATTTAAATAATAATATATGAAACACTGAGTATAATCCAATCTTAAGGATTGAGTTCTATAAACGGCGATTTGCTCATTATTTGACGGTGGTGCCTTCAGACGGCAGGATCTACCTCCAATCAATGGAGGCATCAATGGTACTATCAAATAAGTTAACGGATTTCCCTACAAATGGATCCACCACACGTTTTGAGCCATTTTTTTCAGCAACCTTTTCGCCGCGCATTGACACATTGGACTATATTTCTCGAGTCTGATCAAATGTGTATGTAGGTTTGTGTATGCAATTTAAACAATTGAGTATTCAATGGTATGTTCTACGTAGGGGACATTAGTTGTCTTTATATGTACTGATTACTATGGTGTTTTTACTTGCAGACGAAGATCTGGCTGTTCCCTGAGGGAACAAGAAACAAAGATTTCACAAAACTGCTGCCATTTAAAAAGGGCGCGTTCAACATTGCGGTTGCTGCCCAAGTGCCAATCATTCCTGTAGTGTTCTCGCCCTATTATTTTATTAATAGGAAGAAATACATTTTTAATAAAGGTATGATTTTTATCCGATATTATTAGCTAACATCTACAGACTTCCAGTTATCTGAATGCATCCCCTAACACAACCAACATTGATCAATGACAACCAACCACCTCACCACCTTGCATAACCTTCAAGTATAAGAATTGAGAAGATTAGTCATGTTCATTGTCGTGATCTTGGATTTAGAACAAAGTGTTTAAAAAATACATATGCGACGCACGTAAATACATTTTATAATAGCTTCCAATTGTAAAGACAAACATGGTGAGGAAAGGACTCACGCTCTAATAATACAGACGAAGTGAAGCAATAGTAGCACAGTTGAGGCAGCCGTGTACTCGTGCCCTACAGTCACGAGTGTCGACACTATGACCTAACTGTTCATCAACACTAGATAGATAATAGAGCGCTCAATTATGAAGTTCTAAATAATGTAGATAAATAAATGACAATTGAAATTGCCACTATTTCGTCGAAAATGACAAACCACGTATTTTAATAAATTTAAGCAGTCTTAAAAATCTTCGTATCTAGTGCATTTTTCTTAAGTTATTGGTTTTACTTTCCAGGTCATGCAGTTATCCAGTGTTTAGAGCCAGTCCCAACAGTGGGATTGACTATGGAAGATGTACCAGAATTAATAATCAAAGTTCGCAACACTATGGATGCGGCTTACAAGGAACTCTCAAAAGAGGTGCTAAGCGCCTTGCCTCCCAACTACCCGCTGGCAACTGATTGAGCTGCCAGTGCCATCGACCCACGGTACCACCTATTATGTATTAAATTTATAGTCACTCTATTATTAAGCTTTTAGGTCGGCATAATAATGCTGGTTCATTAATGTTTGTACTATATATACCTATAGCGAGCATTCCAATCACTAGATATATGAATGTTTCCATGATTTTATAATAGGAATTTACATCTTTTCTAATAATATTTAAGGCACACTTTTGTGTTTTACAGACGATCGACTTACAGACCGCCACATTGATTAATGACATTACTTTTTCATAGATTTCCATTTTACCAATCTAGGGAAAAATAAAATGACTGGTAGAAGAGCAAGTCGCATAATTTATAGCTGCACATTATAGCTAATATTTTATTTATGTATAACTTTTATGAAGTATTATTTTATCAAATTTATATTAGTTCTATGTTTTCTTATCTATATTGGCGCTTATAAAGCGTTGGTCAAGTCCTAAACATGTCATAATAAGTTTTTACATTAAAAGTGACTCGAGGCTAGAAAAGAAATTAGTATCAAATAGTTTATTGTAGAAACAATCTTAAGCATGTGAAGTTAATTAGCAATCGGCAGATGATTTTGTTGCGACAGGCGGCACGCCGCGACAATGATTTATACTTTGTTGACCTTTTTGTTTGTATTCAAATCACACTGCAGTGTAACTGTTTGTTTCTGCACCGCTGCAGTACGGAATTTTAATCACTCGTTAAGCAACATCGCACATTAAGTTGACTGAAGCTATTACCATTTCAGTATTTGAACAATGTTCTACTAAAGAACTACTTTTTTATTGTTTCGTTATTATAGTTTTACTTACCGTAAAATTGTTGAGTTGAGAAATTCTTATTATTTAACGTTCGTCCCAAACATTAAAGCGGACAATAAATTAATCACAGAATTTCATTTTATGAATGTTATAATTTGAAAAATAATATTTTTCACATACTATTGCTTTAATAAAAACAACATTATAAAAATAAATTTCGGTGCAATAAAATATATTTGAATAATATTGAAATTATTTTGATCTCTATTAAAATAATCCAAATATGGCTTAATTAATTGAATGAATAATTTTGTGCCATCCTTTTTTTCTGAGGGAAAATGGCGACATATTTTTCTTACGATCAGTACTTACGCGTGTGCATATAATAATATATTATCTAACTAGGCTTCGTGAAACAAGGTCGATGTTTTCCCGCACACTATTTTTTACGTGAAGATTACGTGTTGTGTAGGTACTCAATAATCAATAGCTTCATAGTACCTATATTAAACCAGTATTATTTATTTTAATATTTACATTCATGAGCTTTCGACACTTTTATTTTGTCGCTACTCAACATTTAGTTAAGTATAAGGAAATGTTCCTCTATCGTATGATACACTTAATTTTATTCTCTAGTCATGTAAACGACTAACTGTGGAATCGATTCGATGTGCTTCGCATACCTCAGCGTCATCGCAATCAGTACTACACTTGTAATAAATTACTCAAGCACGATCATAACTTATTTTAAATTCTGTGTACGTTGTAATCATTCTGTAATTTACATCGTGAGAAAATTCCCAAAAAACAACTTAGTAGGGAAACTTTCACGCCTTCGAGGCAATTTATTGCATAATAACATCATTATGTAACCAAATGCGACGTCAAATTTATAAAATTTGCAATTCTTATTATTTTGTGTTGTTGCTTGAAAAAGTATTCAAATTAAATTCCCATCAACGTGTATCGTTATCCTCGATTAATCTTCTAGATTGTTATAAAAGTGAATTAAAATTCGAGAAGTTACCAAAATTCGTGGCCGATGTTTTATCGATAATTTTTGAATTTTATTATGTAGATGACTAACTTTAGAAAAATAGGTATTGTTTATTAAAATTACGGTGCCATTTTAAATTATACGCTAACCTATTTCTAATTTATGATATCAAAATTATAATGGGACCACTTCTGTACCCATTGTAAATGATAATTATTTTATTAACACGCACACGCATGAAACACTAGGTATCTTAATTCGGATATAACGAAATTATCAAAGTTAATTAGCAAAAATTTTTTTGTTAATCATGGCTGCGTGAATAACGAAATTAAATTGTTTAATTTTTCTGAAAATATGAATTACTTAATTTAAACGTAATCGATACAATCAACATAGAAATTTTGAATAATCGAAATCTTTCATAATAATATTTTAGTAATAATTTAAAGTATGTAGTATTTAATTACCATACTTTGAAAATGTATTATGATAATTACCTTTTTTTTTATAAGATTGCTAAATTGAATTGGTTATATTAAGCAATTTAAGATATCCACCAAAGATATTAAGTTTTTAAAAAGCCTAAAAGTCTTGCTTTTATTTATGTTAAGTTCCTCTTGCAATAGCTGATAAAAAGTCTGCTTCACGGTTGCAATTTTTTATTTCATTGCTAATTGTCATAGCATCACAACTCTTAGTAATTACACAAATACAGTTCCGGGCAAAAAGCAATGGTGAGCGAAGATGAACGATGTGCAGAAGTACCGGTCTATTTAAAATTTATTAAGTGCTTCTTTAAATAAAGTGTTCTATCTGATGTGTAACTTACTACGTTAATTTGACTGCAGTAGCATGTTTATAGTAACCTCTTTTAGACACTTCTAAAGCCCCAAGAAATACATTAACTGTCTCAGTAATGTCTAAATTTACTTTACTTTGCTCCATTTCGGGTAATTTGCTAGCTCAATAATGTAAATTTGAAATAATTCCAATTATTTAAATGTGTTGGTACTATGTCATTACTATTATATTATTCTGTGTAGACATATGTTTCAAGACATATTATAGACATTATTACTATGTGTATGTTTCATGTCATATATTTAATTTTGATTATATTTAATATTATTTTGGGATGGCATAAAATAAAAGCAGTATTTTCAGAATTACAGAGAGAGATATACTATTTGATAGCCAACCGCGACGAAGAGACAAAACGTATCTGTCCGCTGCTCTCATTAGTGCCATCACTATATAATTTATAAACAAATATATACTTACTTAATGTAACTCAATGTAAATAAACGCTTTTATCATGCCATTCGATATTAATGTAGGCCATAATACCAATAATATGTATTTTAATGTATTAATATAGAATAGTTTACGCGTTTTCACTAAGCTTTTGAAAATGTAGTATTTTACCAGTGTATCTAATCATTCATGCGGATCTAAAATATCCACAATATCTGTAAATACAAAAAATCTCGTGATCACTAAATATTGATGTGCTCTCACTTTTTAATCTACATCACAAGGTAACCAGTAAGTTTAATATTTTGAAGAAACAAAAAAATAGAATAGTGCCGTCTGTTCTCTAGTAAAACAAGTTTATAAATGCTCTAATTGAACACAAGTATTTTTTGTAAAATCCTAAGTAAGGATTAGATTTTAAGTTATGTTAAACTCCAGCTGCTATTCCATATTGTAATCACACAACGCAATCCGTTTAAATCTTAATCATAGCAGTACGCACTTGAACTTAGTTTATATCTTAGTTATTTTAAGTTTTTATAAGCATAGTGATCGATGCTAATCATTAGTGTATATTCACATACTTTTGTACTGATAAACAAACAGACAAAAATTTTATAACCCCCGGACGATTAAAGCTGTATTGGAATTCCTTGTTATCGTTTATAATGTTAATCACAGATTAGCTAGCTAACTAACGTTCCAACTGTAGTTTAGTCTTGGTCTTAAAAGGTAAAGTAATGCTTTCGAACATATAAATTATTTTCTTTATTTCATTAATATTGTTTGTATTTATAAATATTTTTTAAAAACATTAAAAAAATTAATTATAAATGATAAATGATTATTTCGTTTATTCATCTAGTTTCTTATTAATTTACATTTTAAATATTTCTTAAAATCAACAAAATATAAAAAATAAAGTGCCGCTACCAAGCTACCGGTGGTTAGGGCTTATTATTATTATTTAATTATATAAATTATTACTATTATTTAATTATATAAATTATTACTATGTCTCCAAGGCAAATAGGAATAACAAGTAATCCTTGACATTTGAACTGTAATTTTCCATAATCATCACTATCTACATGACTACATCCTACTAATTACTATGACGTTGTCTACTATCAGACTTCCGCTCTATGATATTTTTGAAATTACAATCACGATTTTTTACATGATTTTTCCGAGCGTTCTTGCCAAGTAGTAGACTTGCTTAACTTACAACATAGAGTACGGTTGTTGTTGTGGGGTATGCTGGCGTAGTAGGTATAGCTTTTTAGTGGTACTTAATTTTGAAGGAACTTCTCGCAGTTTTTTCAATGGGAATTATTTAATTTCCTTAGGAATATACAATATTTGTTTGTTTGTTTAATTTATGCTTATTTAATTTTTTAATAATTGACATTATTATTGATAGTATTATTACTTACTCGCTGACTACTTACAGCTTCATATTATTATCATATTGTATGTGCCCCTAGTACGGTATATGTATAGGAGTTTAAACTATAGTCAAACCTCGTGATAGACTTAAGTTTTTGGTCAATATTATTTATTATTCCATAGACAAATCCAGGCTATGCTTAACAATTATAAATACTCATGAACCGGATGTAGTTGTTATAACTTGCCAATGTATCAGGGTTGCTAGTCAGAATAAGCCAGAGAAAAGGGTATCTGGCTTGCACTTAAACGTAATTACGTCACTCAATAAATAAATGTGACTCATTGGTACAGTCAGCATAAAAGGATTTTAGAAACTTTAAACCAAAATCCTAATTATGTTTTAGCTACCAACGAACATATCAACCAAATACTCGGTTCGTGCCATTTAAACATTTCGATCAATCCTTAACTACATTTAAATCCACTTTTTTAGAAAGTGTACCCATAATACTTTTTGCTTTTATTTGTATGACAGTCAAAGTCATGACTTTTATAATGTATGGATAATTTTACAAATATTGTTGACAACGACAACTAGCAAATATTTTGTAAGGTTTATACCAACATCACACATACAATTTTGTTCCTAAAATACCAAAATTTTACTAAATATTTTAAACCATATTTTCCAAGGTTTATTAAGTATTAAGGCCATTTATCACGTTTGTATATCAGTGTACTTGTATCTGTGCAAATATTGTGATGTATCTAAAATACCTACTATTAGTTATTAAAATGTATTCGTGTGACAATTCTGTAGAAAAAAAAAACGACGATGAAATGTATATTTTTACATATTTTCGTATGTGAAATCTTTTAATAAAAAGAAATCACAGGGTAAATGCATTTTTAATGAAACATTCCTTTTTAATTAGTTAACTTTATTATATAAATACACATTTCTATAGAGAACAACAATGTAAACACCAACAATTAACTGTCAAATTAAAATTTTGTAACTATTTCTTTATACGTTTGTTTATCACAGCTCTTTTTACACGTCGATATGAAATCTAATTAATTACCTGTAAAATAAAAGAAAAAAAATCACTTGTGACTTCTTGGTCAGAATGAATGGATTGGATGCAACGAATACTACTTTTATTTTACGAATACGAATACCGATTGTACTATTCGCCGAATACGAATACCTTATACTATAGCTACACGCAATTATTAGTCAAAGAAGGTGAAAGGAAAATAAACACGCTTAGCAATATAAATATTTACATGTAATCTAATCATTAAAATTAACTATAGGTAATTTTTTATTTAAAAACATAATAGTTACAAGTATTTTTTTAAACGAAATGAAAAATTGTGACAAAATATTTTATACTAGACTAGATTACATTAAAGGTAGTCAAAACAAGAAAAAATCATTAGGTTATCTTTATTTATACACTTTTCATATATTTACCTGCTTTTTTATCAAAATGTCTCCCCAAATATCACTTTTCTCACATTTCGGGACTGCATTATTTAAGAATTTAAAATCACTAGGCTCAACTTTTAGTACCAAGTCGACAAAAAACACACAGAAAATTTCTTTATAACTGATCCTTTTTAGCTAAATACGTGTCCACTCCTACCAACTTAGCTACAAACAAAAACTTAAAAGGTCGCCACAATTGCTGACCATCTTTAGATGTAAACAAAAATAAGAAAGTTTTATGATTTTATAAATGAATCTTTGTTTATCAACTTGGTCGCAACGCAATATCTATAAGGAAGGAAGGAAGTCATTTATTACGAATGTCATGAAATAAAGTATTCGGCGACTAAAAATATTCGTATCCGTATTCGTTGCATCACTAATTGGAAGTATAATCAGTCATGTCATGTGGTAACAAACCACATGGCATAAGGCATAATGACATGACTGAACCAAATCTTAATAATGAACATGAAAATTAACCTTATGTACCTCATCTAATCAGCCTTAGTGCGTAGGTTGCGCCGCGCTAGCGTCTCCATCGAAATTTTTGTGAATTCTTCTTGCATGTTGATTTGTGTCTTCTCTATCAGCCTTACGATGTCCTCTTTGGTCATGCCTTCCGTCTCGATCATTGGAAGAATCGACACGATGAACTCGCCTGAAATGAGGTAAAATAACATGATTGTTAAGTGTGCCAGAATTTCCAAACCATCGTAGTTGGGATGAATTTAACTCTAACACAAACTTAACATTGTAGTTGAAATACATGTTCTCCCATACATTCCAACCGCAAATGTAAGTTTGTACGCACAATATTGAGAGATTAATCATGTTTTTCTTAAAACCATAGACTTCTTATAGGTTTTCCTGTAATCTATGAGTAAAGAACCATTCTAAGTATTTTTTTTTCAAAAAATTTGGCCCAGTAGTTTCGGAGATAAATGGTCAATTTTCATCGATTTTCTTAAATATCTTTATAAGTGTTTATTTTAAAAATATATATTTGAGATCCTCACAAGAAGCCCTTTCATTTGATATGTCACACGGTACTGTTTGCAAAACTTTTTGTTTTTAATTTTCTTTTTTACTCCCAAAAGTAACCCATATTCAAAATTCATTTATTTACGTTACTCGTCCATGTTTGGGTAACAGAAATGTATATGTGTGCCAAATTTCAACTTAATCAATCCATTCGATTCGGAGAAAGCTGTGACAGACGGACAAACAGACACGAGTGATCCAATCAATAAGGGTTCCGTTTTTTCCTTTTGTGGTACGGAACCCTAAAAAGTTGGAAAAATATTTTTGTAGGCAAGCAAATTTTTTATTTACTGAGAGAAATATTATGAAACATTCTCACATAGGTACTTAAAATATTAAAAAAACTAATCATTTCAAATTACTCAATTATAGCACAAACGTATATTCACAGAAGGCATCCCACGGTTGGTGAAACCGCTTCTTCTAAACAAGTCCCTCCCGTCACTCACCTGAGCCGAATTTGTGTCGCTCCCCGTCCAAGTGATGATACTTGGAGATGACGACGGGTTGTATGGGTGCGGCGGCGTCCATGGCCACGTGGAACGCTCCCTTGCGGAGTGGGAGCAGCTTGTCACCAGAATGCCTCGTGCCCTCAGGAAATAGCAGCAGTTTTCGCTGAAGATAAGGAAAAAGTATCGGTAAATAATGATGTCCCTTTTCGTATCTACAGTAGACTATAATGTGTAGCTGTAGACGTCTATACTAATATTATAAAGAAGTACCTATTTGTGAGTTTGTATGTAGGGCATTGTAGGGGGTTATCTTCGGGACTAGTTACTGGTCCGATTCCGAAAATTGTTTCACCAATGGGAAGCTGCAGTATTACCGAGTGTCATAGGATATATTTTATGATAAAACAAGAAATTTCGGACGAAGTCGCGGGCATAAGCAATTTTTAACACAATTGATCATCAGCATCGTCCGGCCCTTTTCCCAATTATTTGGACATGTCTTGTTTTGCCATACTCTATTTCGTCATCTCAGTAGTTTACCCATTTCTAGCCGTTTCACACAATCGGTTTCCATGCAACTTACAATGAATATTGCGTTTCAAAATAGAAAATAGATTCTACCTGTATCCAGACATATACGAATAATATAGGTAGTAGGTAAAATAAAAATATACATAAGTGCTGACAGTGGCGGGGCAAGATCAAAATTTAATGTGGGCGAGGAAAAAAAACAGTTGAACAGTTGTCAAATTTTATATAGGTCGAGTTACAGGATAGGCCGTTCAAAAATGTTGCGAAAACCATTTTTCTATTCAGGGATCCATTTGCGTAATATTAAGCTTTAACAGGTTCAATGCCGGGAACCATCCTGCAGGGCTCATGTCAATATATTTATCGTTTTAGGACGAATTTTTTCGACGCGTTCACGGCTTTTATGCAATGCATAAACCTTCGAGGTGCGAGGCCCCTTGGACCGCGAGGCCGTAGGCGGTAGCCCACGTCGCCCACGCCTTACGCCGCCTCTGAGTGCTAAAATACATAGGGTACCTCCGCGAAGTCAATTATAATTACATCACCTTTAATTGTACAACCTAGCCAGTCATTAATGTTTTTCATACTAAGTTTAAAATCACAAATGGTGTATGATTTTCGTCCCCATAAATAGAAAACGAAATGATATTAATATTCTAACTACTAAAATCACAAAGAAACAACTATATAATAATCTTAATCAGGCAACTAAGGCCCATAAATAGAATACACAAAATAATCTTATACAATTAAACAACTACTTAACTATAATAGTTATCTAAGTTGTTTCTTATTTATAAGGTAAATAAGACTATTTTTTCATGCCAAATAATCACTGTGATTAACTGATTATAGTTGATTTTATTACTTACAGCCAGTAAAGTAGTTTAGTGGCTGTTTGTTTGTATGTAGTTAAGTTGTTTCTTTGTGATTTTAGTAGTTAGAATAATTAATAATATCATCATTTCGTTTTCTATTTATGGGGACAAATCATATTCAATTTGTGATTTTGAACTTGGTAGGAAAAACATTAATGAACCAGTAAGAGCAAATTATTGTATATCTGTGATTTTAAAGATTTATTTTAGTGTATTTACTAAGATTTTATTTCATTTGTTACAAATCGTGTTATTATTAATTTGTTATTTACAACCCGATTCCTTCCAGAAACAAATAGTAGGTACTTACCTAAATAAAAATTACCAAACAATTATTTTTGTACTTTTATTTAAAAACACTACCTAGGTATGTACTAAGTCTATCGTTACCAGTCCTAGTTATATTTCTACTTGATATACATTTCTTTCGTTTCCAAACAAATATAAAATACAAGCAACTACACAAATTCTAAGGTCCCAACCCTAGTGGGGCAGAATCCACAAGATTTAAAACTAGTGGAATCTGCCCCAAAATCGAACCAGTCGGGCAGATTCCACTGCAAAATTTTAGGCATTCCATTTTGCCCCACCAGTGGGGGCGGCTTGGTGGGGCAAAGTGGAAGTACTCAAATTAATTTGGTATAGATACAGCTAGCTCCAACTTGATCAGAACGTGGGTTAGCTTGTCATTACAATTAAAAAATAAGTTAAAAACAATTAGATAAATAAGCACCAGGTAGATAGAGTACAAAGGGGTTGTCTCGATAAATGATATATTTTAAAGAGGTAAATTTGTGAGTTTGGATGTAGGGTGTAATTTTAACTACTGATCCGATACCGAAAATTCTTTCAGTATGGGAAGCTGAGTGTACATAGGATATCCTTTTATGTTAAAACAAGAAATTTCACGTGGGCAGAAGCTAGTCGTTTATAAATATATGCAAGGCGAGGACTAATTGGTGTCTAATTAGCGCTATCACTTACTCTCGACATTAAGAGTTGAAAATTCAACAATGCGCTTTTATTTGGTAATAATTCATTTAGATGTCTTATAGTGAAAACGGGCATAAAGCACTTAGGAATTCTAACATATATTAAGATAAATATTTGCCTATCTTTGCGATTTTACCTTCACAAGTTCGCAAGATATTACGAATTGACGTTCAAGGTTGATAGCAATACCGAACATATCACTCTAATTTAATTCATTTGCTAGTGCATATTATCTGTGCCAGTGCTAACGAAATGAGTTATGAAACCTATTCAAAGGAGGTTCTCAAGTTGACGCGTATATTTTTTAAATAATATATAGGGTGGCAGGGACATCGACGCGAAAACTGTTACCATGGATTCAGTACATGATTCTGAAACCCGCAGCGTTGAAATTTTTGTCGGTTATAAAAAAAAATTGCTGTTTCATAGAAAAGAGTAATACCTACGCGGTCAAAATGTATGGAACAGCTGATTTAAACAAAAATAACCAACGAAATATTTCAACGCGGGGGGATTCAGAATCATGTACTGAATCCATTGTAACAGTTTTCGCGTCGATGTCCCTGCCACCCTGTATTGATTTAATGGTAATCCGCATTCTTTTCGACAAGGATGTGTCAAAAGAAGCCTATTTTAATATTAGCCTCATTTTTACCAATTAGATGGATATATTTAGGTTTGGAATTTTCGTGACTAGAGGTGATCAATTATTACTTTGGAGAATGAGCCACCTACCGTCATTTTGATCGCTAGAAAATTAATGACTTCCAGTTTTGTTGTAGCTAAAAATGTGTCTTTCTAAGCAGTCCAAGATTATTAAATAATCCTAAGCAAACTTCGTTCCACCTAACAGTCAATGAATGTGCATGTTTAGGATTTTAAAATGAATACAAAATTCCTAACCTACCCTACCTACCTACCGAGATAACAAAAAAGCCGATCCACACAAAATGTATGAGAACGTGAATTTTCTTTATATTTTTTTTTTCAATATTTTCTCACTGTTTAAACCTTCCCTGGACTACGACAAACATTTCAAAACCAAAATCAGCTAAATCGGCCCAGCCGTTCTCGAATTTTAGCGAGACAAACGAACAGAAATTGATTTTTATATATATAGATAGATGAAATCACGACGTTTTCGCAATTCGTAAAAACCTTGCGAAGGAGGGGCGGGTCGCTAGTTATAGGTATAAACGAAATTATAGTTTTAAGGTCTGACACAAGGTGAACACCGGCCGATGCCTGCCGGGGTTGCGGGTTTGTCCGAAGGGTTACCGTGGCCCCTGGCAACATACAGGCAACTGAAGGAACACGGGTGGGTTTTGTCAGTTAGAGTCTGACACGCCCTCCCGCTCCGGAGCGGGAGAAGTTATTTGATAATTTCCAACCCAAAAAAATACAGTGGCACTCCGGGAATGCCGATAGAAGTGAAAACTTGAAAAAAAATCGGCACCGCGCGTTGATGTCTTTTACTCCACTCACCGCGGTAATCAACGCGTTGATGTCGATCTTCTACTCCACGGTGTCGGTAAATTGTGTTACAATGTCGCGAAATCAATGGTTTAGTCCCATCTCAAAATGCCCAACGCGCCTAAAGAAGTTTGCACTTCAAAAAAACCATTAGTATGACTTACTAGGTAAGCAAGTAACCGGGGAAATATACAGGGTCATAATGGTTATATGTCGGCAATCTGTTAAGGGGATGTAGGAGAGGTCATTTGCAACCAAATGACCCCGATGACCCCTATGCCAATGTCAACCATTTTCGAGTAATTTGCCATTTTATATTTTAAAATGTATGAAATAAAAATATAAAATGATAAATGACTCAAAAATGGTTGACATTTGCATAGCATTTCATTGATGACAAAAATGTGTTAGCAATATTAGCTATGCAGACGACTTGGTGCTGCTGAGCCCCTCAATCAGCGGATTAAGGAATCTGGTGTCTCAATGTGAGGCATTTGCGATGTCACATGGGCTTAAATACAACTCCAAAAAGAGCGAACTACTTGTATTTAGAGCGGGTAAATACTATCCTGCACATGCAGGATAGTATTTACCCGCTCTAAATACACCGTGCAGGATGATAGGAGGAACACATTTCCTCCTATCATCCTGCACGGTGCAGCCTTAAAAGTAGTGGACAAGTTTAAGTATCTGGGTCACATGGCAACAGGTGACAAGGAAGACGAGGACGTAGAGAGGAAGCGCAGGGCTTTGGCGGTGAGAGGCAATATGTTAGCTCGCAGGTTCGCACGTTGCACCAACGAGGCGAAAATAACACTTTTTAAGGCATTCTGCCAGTCGTTCTACTCGAGCGACCTGTGGGTGAAACATACGCAGCAAACCTACAGAGCCCTGCGCTGCGCACCCAGTATAATAACGCTTTTAGGATGCTGTTGGGGCTGCTGCCGTGACACTGCACCGCGTCTGCTATGTTTGCTGTAGCGCGTACGGATGGAGGCTCGTGCAGACCAGCGCGACACGCGACGCGACACAAAGACACCGCTCGTCGCGCGACGAGCGGTACCTTTGTGTCGCGCCAGTTTGAAAGAGCCTTGGCTTTCAAACCATCATGCGCAAGAATCAAGAAAGATAACTTATTGCTGCATCGCCTACGAAGCAGCAGCATCAGCATTCTAAATGGTATTGCTGCCCGTTTCGGCTGTCCTTTCCAAAATCTGTGGATAAGGACAGCCACAGGCATTCGTTAGGTATAGATATTAACAATACTATTATTTTTATTTGTTTTTTTACCTACACACTAACATTTTATGTAGCCTGTGATGGAGTTTTCTCTGAAACAAATTAATAATAATAGGAGTCAAAAGGGGTAATTTCGTTGTAAATGACCTCTTCTACACCCCCTTAATGGATTGCTAACATATAACCAATAACCCTTTAATTGATTTCGTACTATGCCCGGCGCCCGATATTATGACTAAGTACTGTAGTATGACTGAGTAAGTGACCGGGAAATATATACAAACCAAATAGGTATTATGCTTCCATTTAGGTACGTAAGCATTCTCAAAGCCATTTATTTTTGCTTAAGCACGTAACATTCGATTTAGATTACGATGGCTGGGACAATGAACTCTTGTTTTGAATACGACAACAATAAAACTGGGTCTGCTTCAACATCGGTATCGCGAGCTATAATAAATGTATGTAGTGTAAGCATGACGGTATTGCGTACCTAAACTATTGTTTCGAGATTGTAAAATCGATAAACGTAATAGAAACTAGAAAGGTTAAAAGTGCTATTTTAATACTTGTTCGGAAAGTGAGCAATGGTTATTATATTACTTCGTAAAATCATTTCGATTTCTGAGGAGAACGAATATGATTCGGCTGTTTCAAGAAAACATTACAATTCCTTCTTAGGTAGGAAATATGAAAATATATAACGCATTTTATTTTTTTACTTTATTGGGTTTTTTTGCCTTTTAAGTTGTTACCACCTAAAGGATAACTGTTCCTTGTAGAGGTAAGATACTACCTAACCCTAGAAACAAATTAGAAACTAGTAGAGCCAATCATTGAAAGAACTGTTGTGGTTGCCAATTCTTTGGTGTCGTCCGGTACCGTCAACCCAGGATATTTACTTAGGCAAATCAAACATTAGCTTAAAATTGTACACGCTCGTATTTAGCGGGAAGACAGATAAATACCATGACAACTCATTCCTAGCGATTAGATCATGCAGTATGACGAAATGCGACGTAAAACAAGGCAAGTACAAGGTCTCATTGTTTACAGGACTAATATACGTACCTACTCGTATATTTACTAGCAGGAAAACGCGTACGCTGAATACAATCATAATATTGACTGACTGTGACATGACTCGACTTTGACACTATTTCTAAAGGTGACCACCGTGACCGGGTATCAAAATCAATCAATCTGTGATCAAAGGAAGGCTCTATAGATAGTAGAAACATAAATATCCGTGAACGGTACCTAACCAACCTGTAAGTATACCTATCAAACGATGTTATTCTTTATACTATAATACCTTCCAATATATACCAAACGATAGACATAATCTGCTCTGATCTGTATCTCGTACATATATAAATCATTTAGTGGGTAATCGTTGCCGTTAGTTAGATTTACATACGACTGAAAAATCAACCAGATAAAAAAGTTGTGTCAAATGTTCTAACAAGTAACATTTTTATGCAACTTTACCTTTTGATTCTTAATAGCATCGACTTGCTTGTTGAGGGCATCGCGTGCAGTTTGTGCGCCTCTGTCTATGAAAACGGTGCCCCACAGCCATGTTGCAGTGCCGAATGGAACAAGGTACTGCAGCGATCGCTTCGAAACCACCGTACACCGAGACATGAGCGGCCATATAATTGCGAGCGCTAAAAACAAAAATATTTGGGTCAGTACGGCCTTTTTGGAAGTGAAAATTTAATCCCGCCTAGGTGGAGGACGAATCCAAAACTATAAGTCATAGAAGAAGAAACCCCATATGTACTTATTACTTATCAGTTCCACAATCTACCTACTTTCTTTTACAGCGAGTTAAATACCCATCGAAAATCAATATTGATTTGCCTGAACCCACATAAAGACGTCATTATTTTATTTCTAGTTAAACATGCTTGAACCGTAGGCATTAAAATAAATATCATTTAGTGGTAGTCACGGCAATGTCTTGCAAGTAATTGCCCTTTCATAGAAATGATAAGATAACAGTTGCAAGTAATGGATACACGATAATTTTAAAATGAATCATAGAGCAAGGCCGCTCATGATGACCTCATGTAAAACAAAAATGCGCTCTCATTTTCTGAGTCTGTGAACCATTAGAAAACAACGGCCAAGTGCGTGTCCGACTACGCACAATGAAGGGAATGAAGTTGAGATGAATTTATTTATCCCAAAAACAAACTTAACATTGTAGTTGAAAGACATGTTCTCCCATACATTCCAACTGCAAATGTAAGTTTGTATGCACAATATTGAGAGATTTACCATGTTATTTTAAGACCATAGACTTCATATAGGTTTTCCTGTAATCTACGAGTAAAGGGCCATTTTAGGTCCAGTAGTTTCGGAGATAAGGGGGGAGTGGTAAATTTTCATGGAATTTCTTAAATGTAATTATTTTAAAATTATAAAATAGAAATGTTTGTAATTCTCGCAACGAGCCCTTTTATTTGATATGTCACAAGGTACAACTTACAAAAAAAAAAAAAATTTTCTTATTTGCCCCCAAAAGTGACCCTCATACGTATTCAAAATTCATTTATTTACGTTACACGTCCGTGTTTGGGTCACAGAAATACACATGTGTACCAAATTTCAACTTAATCGGTACATTAGATTCGGAGCAAATTGGCTGTGACAGACGGACAGACAGACACACGAGTGATCCTATAAGGTTTCTGTTTTTTCCTTTTGAGGTACGGAACCCTAAAAAGTACCATGAGGGTCACCTAACCCCCCGAGTAACATCTCATGGGGTGCGGAGCATGTAAGAAGGCGGTGTCGAGTCAGGAACAACAACGTGGAGTTTTAGTAGGTAGGAAACCGACATCACCATCGGCTCTCCCCAAGTATAGTTGTCGTCACTAAAAAAGAACGCTGGGCGAGAGTGCAGGGATGTGTCTGCGCACGGGTACAGTCGCGTCCTAAAGTACCTACTAGGCTATTGTTTTATAAGTGTAATTATTTTATTGTAGAATCATAATAGGTACTTTATTAGCTACTTAATACTTTAGAATAGGCTGAAATCGATAAATCGCACAATGCGCAGGTAAACGGCCAACGTTCTTTTCGTGATGGGACTTGTCGCGGGCGTACTTAAGTATCTATGAAGATTCCCCAAATGGAAAACTACGTATAAAGAACAACTTTCCCTTCTCTTAGCTGACTCAACATTTTTATAGATCAGGAATTAGTATCATACATGTGCTAGGGCTCAACACTGTCAGAAGCATCACAAGATCTTTGCTCGTCGTAATGTTTAGTCTAAAAGACAAAGAAGTTTTCAAGACTCTAGTTAGGTAGGTAAGCGCTTAATTTAGGTACTAAGCCAACATTATTAGGTTTGCGATAAAAGTTATTATAATTTTTCACGAAAAACAATTTATTATCATTAATAATGAAGGGGGACAGGTGCAAATCAACTTTTATCTTTCTAATATCAATTTCCACCCGCTTTCTCTTATCAGGGATTAACATAGCGGAGTAATTACAGGTCGTAAATAAAAGATAATACCAAGAAAAAGAGGGATTAGGTGACATAATATAAATTAACATTATTTTGTAATTAACCTTGTACCCAGCTTAACAGAATGACTAGTGTGAATATTATCACTTTTTATAGCTTACGAAATAAAATAAAAATTATAGACAATTAAACTGCTGTCTATTTGGAAGATTATTTTTGTTTGTGTAAAAATATTTTACATTGTTTGGCAATTTGGCAAAGTTTATGCGAACTTACCTAGTTTTATTAAATTACATGCATATTTTTTTTTAGTCTTTACGTAAATCGTTTTTATCATTCAGCTTTAAGTATTTCCTATTAAAGGTTTTGTCTTGTAGGCATATCCATTTTTTTATTTAAAATCTGATAAGTTTCACCATTATATCTAACTTATCTAGATAGTTACCTTATCATCAACAATGTTACCTCTTCAATATTATTTTTGCGCTATTAAAATACATATGATTGCTTACGTATTGTAGATACAAAGGCCAAGGCCTAATATAATATTGCATTAAGGCTCGTGCAGACTGGCGCGACACCGGTAATTGTTCTACCGTGAAGTTTTCTTAGAAAATGTGTCCCAGTGTCATTTCAGTAGGTATCAAACTCAAACTGCATTTCAAATAAACCTATTACAGGTACTTTTGTTTTGTCAAGGGGTCGGTCAGTCAGAAAAATGAAGCTAGTTGCCCATTCCAAAGCTTAGTAGGTACCTATGGAGAAGAACGGGCAAGAAACTCCACGGACACTCTTTTAAATCAAAATATTGTTACAAAATATTGGTTACATCATTCATGTTGAACTTATACATGTGAGAACAATGTAGAAAGACGTGCACGTTAAAAGCGTCCGTAATAAAAATATAATAACAATTCAAACATTTTAATACCTAAATTAAAATAAACCGTGGCAGCTAAGAGATGACCAGTCACTACTGACGGCGCCCGTTCACGAACATGACGCATGGATCAGCACCACTTAGCTCAACCATTTTGAAGGGAACTTAATGATCCAACACACACGCCACCATCAGCGAGACATTTGAGTGAGCATGACATACTCTCAGCCGCCAGGGCACATTCAAGTCAATGAAAGACGTACCTACCCAGTAAATGTTAGCTTTATGGAATGTACAACATGGTCACAGTGCTCACACATGTGATATGCAATTATACTCGTACAATACAAAGAGATTGAATTTATACAAAGGAAGTTTTACAATCTTCAGCATCTGCAACAATACTTTCGAATGCTAATCAATTAGTTTATGCGCCCTTGTGGAGCTGAACCAGCGCTATATCATAGAATATATCGAATAAGTATAGCGAATATATCACAGAGCTGCCAGTCTGCCACCTTTGGTAAAAAGATGTAGAAATCTTGTGCAGACCTGTACCCTAATTGCGTAATACAACACAATCACAATTTGTTTCGATTTGAAACAGATTGCTAATCCATGGCTTCATAAGTTGGAAAAAAAATCTGCTCAACAACGTAAACAACGCAATGAATGTTGTTGAACTGTCAAAATGAAACAAATTAGGCAAAATTGTTTACGAAAATAAGTTACGCAATTAGGGTACTGGTGCCCTAATTAAATCTTGCATTCACAAATAAATAGGTAGATATAGTACCTACCTAACATGGCAACAATCCCCCCACGTAGACCGCTCGGGTTGAGCGGTCTATAAGACAGACGGTCATTTTCATAAATAGTTGTTCCACTAATCAACACTACCCATTTATACTGGTTGAAAATCAATTAAATAGGCCATTCCAAGATATCATAGCAATCAGTTATGTTATGTACCTACCTTAAAAGTCATAAATATCATAAACATTGCGTCGTAAACATTAAGAATCGCAGTTAAATAATTTTTGTAGTCCGATCAATGAAGCCCGCTGTTCCTATTTAATGTCAATCATATTTATTTTACCGAGCAATGTGTAGGTAAGATGGTCCCTATATCAACTTCGTATCAATTAAATTATGTAATTTATTTTGTAAACATGCGGAACGTCAGTCGTCACGTGTAGTGTAAGTACCTACTTGTTTATGTAGGAGGACGACATTCATTTATCGGTATACTTAATCGCAAAACTGGCAATGCATATTTTATGCATCTATGGATATATGAATTTATGGAAACAATTAGCTCAAATAGTAACTATGCGCTGATACTCTAATTTCTGATGCATTGTTTACGTGGGTGACTATATCCTACTACTACAGATAGACAGGTACCTCAACCTACCTATAGCCACGCTACCCATCTCAGATTTTTGCACCTGCTACCTGCACGGCCATTTTAATATTACTTACTTCAGTTTGGGAAAGAGATGAAGCTCTACAGGTCGTATAGCTCCATCTCTTTCTCCCACTGAAGTAATATTAAAATAATACTGCTTTATGAGCTGGTGGTAGGCCCCCTGTACCTACCTAATTATCCTTATCCTTACATAATATCTGGATGACTGTTTTTTTTTTTGAACGACGTTTTCTAAAAATTAAACCTAGCTAGATCGATTTATCGCCCCCGAAACCCCTGCATACAAAATTTCATGAAAATCGTTGGAGCTGTTTCCGTGATTCAGATTATATATATACATAATACAAGAATTGCTTGTTTATAGGTATTAGATTATAAAACAAAGTCCCCTGCCGCGTCTGTCTGTCTATGTGAACGCGATAAACTCTAAAACGACCGAACGGATTTTCAAACGGTTTTCACCCATGGACGGAGTGATTCACGAGGAAGGTTTTAGTGTATATTTCATCTGAAATATGTCGATTATTGTTGGAGATGTCGGAAAAAAATATTCCGACTGGGAGCTTTACTGGCGTGCGCTGCGTAAACCGTGAGAGATAATTAAAATTTATGTTCTACAGAATTGTATATCTTAAAAAGTTCAACAAAAAAGTCCATGATGCCATATGTCTATCTTATAAGGATGACCCACAATAACCATTTTTATCTTTCAGAATTTGATAAAAATTTCATGGTTATTTCCGAAACTACTTTGACCGGTATATCCTTTATCCAATAAAATATGTTATTTAAATTGGGCATTTAATTTAGATTAAAATATGCCTTGACATCTTATCATTTAAACGAATAGTTTATATTAAAAGATATCATAGATTCAAAATTACGCGTAACAAAATAATTATGGTTGACGGCAACGCGGGCGCAGCGGTAGGAGTCAATGACCTTTTCCTCGGCTATTAGGTATGAAATCCCGGTAGTAAGTTCCCGTGGGATATTTTCCGACATACATGCGGGCGAAGCCGCGGGCAAAAGCTAGTTACCTATGTAATAGATGTAGGTACCTACAGGAAACATTACTATGATAGTTTCTGATGCGGTCATTGTAATAATCGCAATAATGTAAATTACTATACTTATGGGTCTTATTTGTCATTGTTCAAACAATTTTCAAAATAACTAGTAAATATACAAAATTACCATAATGTAGATAAGGACCGGAAAATTACAATATTTATGTAGGTAGGCACCTAGGCACGCAAATGAAATTTTATAAAATCAATGCTGATTTTTTTTGTTTTTCCCGGACCTGCTTACCAAGTCCAAGTCATAATATTAATTCTACGTAAGAATAAGATACGTAAATCGAAACGGAAAATAAGACCTTGCTTTTATAAAATTGTTTTATATTGGCAATGAAGAAGGCGTATCACGGCCAATGGACTTTAACAATTATTTTTATTGGCACAACTGGCAAGCGAAATTCAAATAGATATAGGTACACATAACTATGTAAAGGCTGTCGCAAACAACCGCGACGCGACTCTAATAAAACAAAGAAAACTGCACGGTAGAACAATTACCGGTTTCGCGTCGCGGGTCAAGTCGCGCCAGTCTACACGAACTTTAACTAGTAACTATGTGTGAGACGCGCCCCAGCTAGCGACCGACGAACTTTCAGTGGCTGGGACAGACTGGATACGGAAGGCGGAGGCCAGGGTGTTGTGAGGCTGAATTGATTGTTAATGTATCTTATTTTATGTTCCGAGTTATATTGTAGCTACTATAGCAAACACTAATTAATTTGCATGCAATAAACATGCAGGTGTGTTGCAATTACCAAGTAATACTTTACTCACGAAAAATGTTTTACGCATTCTAAAATTACGAGGGATGTGCAAAAAAATATGCAATACGGTAATGATCCTATCCTAGGCCAGCAATATATTTGTTGTACATCAAACAACAGATCATAAATATCGAATTTCAGCTAAGAATGAAAATGCCTAGCCAAAGAGAAAAAGTAATAACACAATTTTTTCTTAGAATTTTCCGGTTTTCCAAACCACTCCCTCGGAGTCGGATTAATATCAAAACGAGGGCTTAAATTATTTTGGTTATGTATTAATTTTGAGATCTTAAAGAAGCCTTCAATAGGCCAATAGTTGTTAGGCTGGTATAATGTTAATTTCTTGACAAAATTACATCCTTGATAAAAAAAATAGGCACAATAAATAGTACATACCGTATAGATCCAGGCAACTCTGGTGGTTTAGTAGTACTACCGCTCCCCGGCTATTATCCACATTCTCCAGTCCTCTTACTTTCCACCGAAGACCGAGTATCCTCGCAAAACATCTCAGGAAAAATGCTGGTATTCTGGAAAACAAATAAATATACTTTAAAGAAAATAATTTGACTTTTTTACTAATCGGTTGGTAAGATAGTTAGGTACACACGGCTACACATCAAGGTATACATTTCCAGTTTCTGCTGATCTCGTATTGTATAGGATTTCCGTACAATGCCAGGTCAGCTTATAATGGAAATGTATACCTTGATGTGTAGCCGTGTGTACACAGGTAGAGGTACACACGGCTACAGCTATACATTTTATCCAGCTTGTACATTTCCAGTATAAGGTAATCTCGCATTGTATTTATGATTTCCGTACAATGAGAGGTCAGCTTATACTGGAAATGTATAGCTTGATATGTAGCCGTGTGTACACAGAACAATAAATTGTGAGAAGATACGTAATATGGAAACCTTTAACAACCCAAGCATTTCATTGAATCTGATCGCTTGGCTCTTGAAAGAAAATACATTATTGGAAGACGCGGTCAAGAACATACCTTCTACTTCTGCCCCAGAAGGAAGGTTATGTTTTTCAATAGTAGGTAAGTAATTCCTAGTATGAATAGACGCCAGTCTCTCACAAAAGATCACAATTTATGCATTTTTGTCAAAACGCTATAATTCTTGTCTCATATTTATAACTAAGTGAACCTTTGTGAAGAGAGAAAAAAAAATTACCTATTATTAATAAACGCTTAAAAACGTAGGCACCATAATAAGCGAATTATTACATGCAATTTCATCTCATTACCATTTGCTGCCGCTGCCTTCGTGTTTGTTTAATTTCACTAATTAACATGAGAACGTTTGCTATAATTTGCATATCAGTTCCGGTTTATGATAATCTTACGTTAGTTTACAAGCATTGCTCGTGTTATGGGTATTTCATATCTAATTTACCACGAGTACTTAATAGGTAATTAGTTCGTGTAGGTACAATAGTCCGTATCTTGACCTCCTTATCTTACTATTAAGTAAAATGCAATTCGGTGCACTCAAAATACCTCCATGACAGTCCATGATATTATTATCAAAACATCAACATTACTTTAATTACCCGACTGCGCGACAGCACACAGGGTTATGTTATTTACTCATTGTTATAATATTTATTATAATCTGAAAAAAAAAGGTAAGAAAATTATAAGGTTCAACCTTACAAATTGTAAACGGTGGGTTTAACAGCGTTGGTGGTGTTTTTCAGGTTTTTTTTCAGCTTATAAACATTTTGATAAAAATAAAGGGCCTGCTACACGGCTGCCAACCGCGTGCCCGACAGAGGTGACCTTGGTTGGCGATAGGCACAACTGTTTGAAATTTGGTCGTAAACAACCATCTACACGGTTGTAAACCACCAAGGTCACCTCTGTTCGGACGCGGTTGGCGACCGTTTAGCAGGCACTTCAGTTGGTAAAATTAGGTCATGGCGATGTTTTGACAATAAGCAGAGATCTGTCAAAATCAAAACATCAAAATATTTTATTTCACATAAACCTACAAGGGCACTTATGAAACGTCACAAGCTAGGTGCACGGTTCCAATTGGTCGCTTCCTATGGAGAAGAGCCGGCAAGAAACTCCACAGTTACCAACTCTTTTAAAAATAAATAGCTTTTACAATGTTTTCAAAATAGTGTTAATCTTGTAGGTGTGGGAGGACAATGGTGCTGATTCCCTTGTTCACAAACTAAATTAAATTTAAGTTCAGTGCATCTTTTTTCTTTCTATTTCATTTCACACAAGAAAAGGATAGAAGATAAATTTTAGTTTAGTCCTGTCAAATTATCTGCCGACTGCCGACTTGTATACATACTAATTAGGTATTACCTATTTGTGAAATTATTTTTTGTAAAGACTGACCTGTCGCAGTCGTCCAACATTCGGTCCCAAATTAAAGTTTGAACAAGGAAAAAGAGAGAAAGCCTTGAACTGCATCATAATAATGCTAGTGGAACCTAATTACCCAATCGTAATCCAAATAGGTTTAAATTGATTGACATGTCACGTCTAAGTAGGTGTGTACCTA
The DNA here is from genome assembly GCA_949152395.1 of Agrochola litura. NCBI lineage: Eukaryota > Metazoa > Arthropoda > Insecta > Lepidoptera > Noctuidae > Agrochola > Agrochola litura. The sequence goes on from OX424493.1 coordinate 16,978,894, forward strand.
CATTGTTTCAAAATACCAACCCGGATACATCGGACACTAACGCAATCAGAACAACGGTATTACGAAATAGTAGTACATAGATAGGTAGGTAAGCTATTACTGTCTTAATAAGAGCAGACATAATACTTATTTATTATCTAATGTTATTGCGAGTCTTCTTAAAATATGTAGGTACAGATTTTTTTTTCTGCCGTAACTATAATAACATGATATAAATATATTTTTATACAGTGTGATTCTTCATAATGTGCACATATCGTAATGAAGGAATCTATGCTTAATTTTAACGACAGAAAAAATATTTAAAAAAAACGATTTTTTTTTAAATACATTTTTTGGTATTTAAAAAAAATTGTAACAAAACTGTGTAACTTTTAAACTAAATCATCTATCTCGATGAAACAAACTCCATAATAATTGGAAGTAATTAGGCGTCCACATAAAAATTAAAATTGAGAAACAAAACTACCCTCAATTGAAAATAAACATGTTTTTTTAGCAAAAATCTGTATTTTTTTCATCAATTTTCACAATAATTGTAAAATTTATAAATAAGATGCCAAAGAGAAAAAAAATCATTAATTTTTATACTAAATAATTAAAAACAAAACAAAAAGAAATGTTTTTTTTATATTTTTTCCATCGATAAAATTAAACGTAGATTCCCTCATTTCGATATGTGCACATTATGAAGAATCACACTGTATAGGGTGGCAGGGACATCGACGCGAAAAAGGTTACCATGGATTCAGTACATGGTTCTGGACCCCCAAGCGTTGAAATTTTTCGTTGGTTATTTTTAAAAAGGTCAAAATTTATGGAACACCTGATATTTTTTTATAACCGAAGAAAAACTTCAACGCAGGGGGCTTCAGAATCATGTAATGAATCCATGGTAACAGTTTTCGCGTCGATGTCCCTGCCACCCTGTATACAGTAACCTGTTTACTTACATTTATGTAATTAAAATAACAAGCTTAATTAATTAAGAGTTTAAAATCTAGCACCAGAGTTTTAGAATCCATAAATCTGTAGGTACTTACTAGAACTTACACTTTTAGTTTAGACATCTGTCAAAAATATAATTTACCTACCTAACTATATTTTTTATTTATCTACCTACTTACAATCTTTTTGATGTTAATTCGGTTAGTTTGACAAGTGCCTTCATCTTTTTGTGTTATCTTATCCATAAAAACATATTTTATCTTAAACATTAGCAATACAAAAACCGGCCAAGCACGCACAATGAAGGGTTCCGTAGTTGGGATGAATTTAACATTGTAGTTGAAAATCATGTTCTCCCATACATTCTAACTGCAAATGTAAGTTGGTCGACGAAGCCGACGTCCGCACGGACGTAATAAAATCACAGCGGGATTTTATCGCGCACTGGATTTTCAACTCTCGGCGCTAAGCAGAGCGTAGAAAATCCAAGTGCAAAAAAAATATGGCCGCGATTTTATTACGTCCGTGCACACTTAACTTGTAAAGCCTACTTAGCTGTGATAGTTTTCCTTTTAACTTCGATATAATATACTACTGCCGTAGATTTATTTCACATATCCAAAAATAACCATTTAGCTAGCAGGGGGGGGAAGACTCTTGACTCTAACAAAAGTTAGCACTTTAAGAGCTGTTCTGAAAGTGGGCAACGTAGCAAATAGCTATTAAATATTTACCTGTTTTGATTAATTTGGCAATATTACTGAATGGAAATATGAAATATCGCTATATTTCAAATTTCCATACAGTAATGTTGCCAAATTAATCAAAACAGGTAAATATTTGACAGCTATTTGCAACGTTTAGAATGAACGCTCTTATAGCATAATATTTCGCAAACGAATCCTTGAATCCCAAAATGGTTTTTAAACAGCCTATGCAACGACCATGAGACAAGAAAAAAAAATCATCCCCACTTTGCGTGTAGAGTATGCTTTTTTTTCTATATTTTATTTTACCTCTTTGTCGGCGTGATTAATATGTATACCCATGCCAAGTTACAGCTTTCTATAACTAACGAGTTTCTGAGCTAAGCCGCGGACTGGAAACTGTAAGGGTTCCTTGTTTTCTACGGAACCCTAAAACTAAGAGAAACCTCCATATTGCATAGTGATTAGAGATGAATCATAGGTACCTACATACGTAGATACCTACTAGGTATTTAGCAAGGACACACAGATGAAATGAGGCCTCCGTATAAATATAAATATTGGATCAACACAATGCAAAATAAAAATAGCCTGATACATTCATTCTATTTAAGATACTTACCGTATTTATTTTGAATAGTTTGATTAGATATTATTAAAATAATGCAGGTACACATACATGACAGAGAACTGCCAACTGCGAACAACGCAGTTCTCTGTTAAATTTCCAGGCGATGAAGTGTTACCGAGCTTGGTTTTGTCTATTTAGATACCGATATGATCATATTATTATGATAGAGAATTAAACTAACACATATCGTTAAGATATGGATATTTAGAATCCGAGGGGGTATTTTCGCATCGGGCGTTTGTTCTGAGTAAATTATGCAAGCCGCTTATCCGTGGAGCGTAGCGCCTACGCAAGTCCTACGCCGCGTAGACGCTGCGTCTACGGAAGCCTACGAAGGGCCTACGAAACCTCTACGCGGAGTCAAGGCCTACGCAGAACAAAATACACTCTATTAATTAATTATAAGTACCTGTACCTATGTATAGGATTTGATCAGAGTTTCTAAGAAACCAGGAAAAATCTGATAAAATTACACGCAATGTACTAAGCCAATATTGGCTTTATACATATCAATAAATACGTTGAGATTTTATCTGTTTTCAGACGTAATTAAACTTTAACCTATTAGTTCTTCTCATAATTTGTAATAGGGTTTAAAGTCATCATAGGAGAAAACATCAGCGTTTTAATCTTCATCTCCATAATTATAGACATTGACTCAGTGAACTTGTATTAATTAAGTATTATTATGTTTTATTTTAATGCAAACCTTAAGATAATTTCGGTGTACAGTCAGGAGCATAAATACCTTATAGTTAGGCAAAATTCTAAAGCGATTTTCTCGTGAAATATAAATTGCAGCTTTGAGAAAATACATAAAATAAATAAAAATACATACCCAAACCTGTAGTATGGTAGAATTAATTTGGTGTCGATAATACTATGTTCGTAACACCATAAAATATCGAAGTATCAATACTATAGGAGAAAATCGCCACGCTCGTCAATATACCTACCTATAATAAAAATAATTGTATATTTAAAAAAAACTGACATAGAGTCTTACTAAGCATGACCATACACAATCACACTGTTTTTAAATTACATACTGCCCACTTAATAAGGTATGTATTAAGGCTGCCGCTGACGGGGGCGCTACCGCAGACAGGCGCGACTTGTCGTACGACGTGTCGCATTGCGAGTCTGTTTTCTTAGAATTGTTCTATGGACATATATCGCAGAATCGCGTCGCCTTGTCGTGTCGTGCCTGTCTGCACTGCCTTTAATCACAAGGACAATTTAACAATAATAATAACAGGTGATGATTTAAATTGTCTCCGTATCTTACGTTACATTAACACTGCATAGGTAGGAAGATGACGTACTCAAGAAGAATATCATTCTCACAAGAGTTATATTTAGAGAAGTTTATTGGGTCTAAGATCACAGGGTAACAAATACAAATACATAGGTACATGGTAATAAATTGTTTTGAAATGAAAATATGTCTTGAACTTTGAAGACCTCGATTTTTAAATAGGTAAATTAATGTTAGGTAGGTACTGAAAGAATTTTGACTTGCTGCATATTAAGGCATACTTACCTACCTTAAAGTCAGACCACGAAATACAATAAAAACCGGCCAAGTGCATGTCGGACCACGCACAATGTAGGGTTCCGTAGTTGGGATAAATTTATCCCAAGAAAAAACTTAACCTTGTAGTTGAAAAAAGAAATCTTTCATACAAAATGTACGGGTGAACATGTTTTTACAACCGCAAATTTAAGTTGGTCGATTATTACTCGTTAACTTGTAAAGCCTACTCAGCTGTGATAGTTTTCCTTTTAAATTCGTTATATAAGCTACTGCCGTGAATTTTTTCACATATCTAAAACCAACCATTTAGCTGGCAGGGGGGAGGACACTTGACCCTAACAACAATTTGCACTTTAAAGCTTAATATTTCGCAAACGGATCTCTGAATTTAAAAATGGTTTTAACACACTCACAATGTTTTTGAAAGATCTTTCCAACGATACCCCACAACAAGGGATAGAAAAAAAAAAAAACATCCCCACTTTACGTGTACCCTAAAAAAAATATTTTTCATAATTTTATTTTACCACTTTGTCGGCATGATTAATATGTATACCCATGCCAAATTACAACTTTCTAGTACTAACAGTCTTGGAGCTAGACCGCGGACAGACAGACAGACAGACATGACGAAACTATAAGGGTTCCTAGTTTACTAAGGAACCCTAAAAAATATAGGTTATCTTATCAAGATCCATTTACATCTGTTCGACTACTAGTGTATAGTATTGCGTAAAATGTGAATGACACACATTTTGAAGGTCTTTAATGTTTTTATATCTAGACAATGGCTGGATATTGATACTACAGAAGGGAAAGTTCAATAAAACACTAATATGTGAACACTTAGCAACTTTTAACTGTAATTTTCTCCTACAGTATTGATTTTAATTTTATATTGTTACGAATATAGTGGGTATTTTGAAAACCTGCATACTATTTTTAAATAGATCTTATCTCAAAGATGCAATCGTTATTCAACGAGAAAATCGCTTTTGAATTTTGCTTAGTGTAGGTATTATTTGTGCGCGTGACTGTACATACTTATTATTATTTTAACACTTTCACTGACCAGTTAGGTAATTACGTACATAATTATTATATACGGCGGTTATTTAACTATTGTGTATCTGCTTCGCGGACAGTGAAAGTCTTAACTTACCTACATAATTAAATCCAGAGTTTTGAGACAGAATCATACTATTCAGTTTCAAGAAACAATTATTTAATTCATAAACATAGAAACAAGAACCAGTACTTACCCTAATTGCGTAACTTATTAAACAATTTTGCCTAATTTGTTTCATTTCATTTTGACAGTTCAACAACATTCATTGCGTTATTTACGTTGTTGAGCAGATTGTTTTTCCAACTTATGAAGTAATGGATTAGCAATCTGTTTCAAATCGAAACAGATTGTGTTGTATTACTCAATTAGGGTACTGTTTGAAATAAATATGTATACAAATAACTTACAGCGCATTTCTTGGGTCGAATGGTTTGATCAACATAAGTGGTACTGGGGCTGTGGCGAATATTAACGACATAACCACAAACAGTGTGAACTGAAAAGAAAACAACAAATTAAACCAATTATCGACAGTATTTTAATAGTTTTAGTAAGTACTTACTTATACATATATAATGGGCTTGGGCTTGTTTTTTATCGGAACTGTTATTTATACCTATAGGTAATTAGGTATGGGATACCAGTTTCTCGACGGTCTTGTTAGCGTCAATAATCGTATTTATTGACACCTTGGACATGGTGTTGTCCGTCATCAGTTCATCACATTCAAATTGTTTCCGACTCTTTCCTTCTTGAATATAATATACTTCGGTAATTCAAATCAGAATATGGGGCATGATGACAGTTTTTATATAACACAGAAATCCTACATAAAAACGGGTCCGTAACTTAACTTCGAGAGTAATATGTTCGATTAATGGAAAGTCAACTGAACGATTGTTAGAATAGAATTTATTGCGAAACAACCTTTTATCGCCAAACGCTACTTCGACTGAACGATTCATCGAATATTTATTAATCGATGGACTGCTCTTTCGAATGAGTTTTAGTTAGTAATTGAAATAAAATTATAAAAAAAAGATTTGTCTTCACATATTATTTCATACATAATCGAGTAAATTCGAAAGAGCAGTCCATCGATTAATAAATATTCGATGAATCGTTCAGTCGAAATAGCGTTTGGCGATAAAAGGTTGTTTCGCAATAAATTCCATTCTAACAATCGTTCAGTCGACTTTCCATTAATCGAACATATGACTCTCGAAGTTGAGTTACGGACCCCATAAAAACCTACTGTGCAAAGTTCGTCGTGGTCCAAACTTCAAAGTCAACAGATATAACATTTCATCAGATAATATTGCAAATCTAATTTAAGCATGTACAAGTAGCTAAACCTATCATAATCCTTCTTTTAATTTCATATTTCAATAAATTAATATTAGTCACGGTCTACATTATATCAGTTATCAGTAAGAACTGTGCTTAGGTACATGTGTACTTATTTAGGCAGGTTTCTAGACCAATAACCAAAAATTTAAAAAATAAACAGTTACCTACCTTAATATAATATCTGGCAATGGAACTGATTGTGAAGAGTATGACGAGCAGCGCCATCACGCACCCCAACACTACGTTGGCCGTCATTGTAGGAGCTGGAGCCTCTGTGTATTCCTAAAAAAACACACACTTGGTATAATATTGTAGATTATTTTTCCCGCCACTGATTAAACACAACAAAATATTATGCTGATTATATCGGCAGCACAGTGCCACCCCGCTGCGATAAAACACTCTGGGACAACTGAGCACTTAATTGATAACAAACGGCGATATGGTCATTGCCCACTTCGTAATGACGCAAAAATTGTCCTTATTTTGCATAATTGAGACAAATACGAGAAGTGATAGGTAGGTATACTCGCGATCCTTTTTAGGTCTACAAGTAGGCAAATACTAGGTAAGTATTCGATAAGAGCCACCAAAATGGGCTTATTGGTGATTCGCCCGAAGCGGGCCATAGACACTTTTTTTTTTTTTTTTTTTTTCTTGAGGCGATTCGCACGAAGTTATGTAGGCGAAACGACAACTCCAGAAATCGATTCGCCTACAAATAAATTAACTTCCAGCGAAACGACACAAAAAAAAGTATTAAAAGTGTTGATTCGCCCGTTTCGGGCGAGTCATCAATAAGCCCCAAAATAATTGTTAGGTTGGTACTCAATTGAAATTGACAAATAAATTCTACAATGTACACGATGTGCCTCTACTCTAATTCTGCAATGTACACGATCTACCTGTAGATAGATATTCACATTGCTGAAAACTTCAAAAGTAAAGCTCAGCAACAAAAGTTGATTAGCACTTAAATTAATTTGAAACATAATTTTTGAGCATAGTTTTATTTTCATTCATTCATTCATTGGAGCAGATGTTAAATTCGGATAACACACACTTAGCTGTAACATGAAATGCTGAAAAATTTTGTAGGATTCTTTATTTATTCTAAAAGAACATTATATTGTTCACTTAGCGAATAAATACATAACTCTGTACCTTCAGTGAAAAGTGATATATCTTGACTTGATATCAGTTTTAATATTCTTACACAAAGTTTATCAGAAAAAAAAAAAAATTTTTTGGTCTAATTGGTACCCCTCTACGATTAAAATTGAGCAAGCTTATTTTGGTGTAAAGTGCTCTAATTAAGCATTTTTTACATTTATGAATGTGTATTAAAATACATTATAAATAATATTTATCAATGTGAACTGAACAAATATTTCAAGTACCTTAGTGTATATTAATACAAATGTATGTGACCCTTATTACACGATCTATGTAAATTAGTACAAACTGATATATTTACATATAATCATCCAACACCAACCAATAAATAAATAATGTGTAAAATGGTTCAAGTAATTTTAAATTAATTTAGGTGCACATAAAACGACTTTAATATTGTTGTGTTACGTGATACAACTGGATTTCTTTTTAAATTATAAAAAAACTATACAAATTAATCTGTTTCTTCTTACACTAAATCGTGCTCTAAGATATTGTTTACCAATGTCAGTAATCAGTACTCATTTTAGTGAAGTAGACAAAGAGTCAGATTTTTTTAAAACTTTAACATTAATTTTCTCAAAATCATGATTTTCCAGTTACATCACTTTTCACCGAAGGTACAGAACTAAGGTAGGTAAGTTTAGTCCAGTAGCTAGTAGTAGGTATAGTTTTTTGTTTTATTTTTATTACAGTTTGTGTTTCCTGTGCGTGTCCCAAATAAAATATTTTTCTTTCTTTCTAATAGTTTTTTCTTTTTTAATGCAGGTTAGTACGGTGTCGCATTTTATGGGCAAGACTGGTTTATGTCGTTAACCTAATAGTTTTGTGTTGTTAGTGACGCACTGCTTTAATTATTTTGGGTATATAACATACATAACATCACGCCTTGTTTCCCCGAAGGGTTGGGCAGAGGTGTACCTAAAGTAGGTACACCCACATTTCGCCAGTTATGTTTAAGTCCTATGCAAAAGGGGGCGAACCTATTGCAATCAAACGGGCACAAATCCAGACTCCAGGCCGCTACTGAGAAATTCCAGATGGAAAAACCCAATAACACTTTGCCCGACCCGGGAATCGGGTATATATAGATCACAATAGAAAAGTAACAGTGTTAATCTAATTCTTTTCCTGACCGTACGTGAAGATAGTATCCTAAGCACCATTAGGCTACAAACAGCTAACCTAAGGTCCACATTGTGGATCTAAGTAAGTCTTTTCTAACTTTGTGGACTCCACAATATTAGAAGAAACTTACGATACTCCCTAAATAAATACCTACCTACCTATGGCTACTAATTATTATTTAGTTAGTAGGTACAACTACACAACGCCTGGATGCAGGAAGCACACAACCGGTCGAAGTGGCAGTGCTTGGGGGAGGCCTATGTCCAGCAGTGGACGTCTTTCGGCTGAAATGATGATGATGATGATGAGGTACAATTTATTATTTACTAGCTGCGCCCCTCGGTTTCATCCGCATAAATCTCGATCCCGTGAGAATATCGGAATAAAAACCCTATGTCCTAACCTGGTCTACTCATGTCCCAAATTTCATCCAAATCCGTTCAGCCGTTTTAGCGTGAAAGCGTAACAAACAAACATACAAAAAATCAAATCTTTTCTCCATAAAATATTAGTTTAGATTAAGTAAGTACATTTATATAGTAATGAATTTAAATATATCCTGCCAACCCCGGCAAGCTTAGCTTAACCTGATGAATCGACCTGTGCGGCTGTTATTACTTAGCAACGAGCTCCTCTAGAAACACTTTCCTACAATAATTTAATTTTTTTAGTTGTTTTAAATACTAACGTTTATTTCCAACACCAGAAAGATAAAAATAATACACAAAGACTGACAAAGGGACATTTTAATAAGATTGTAAGAAACTTTTTTTTTTTTTTGAGGAATATGATTATTGACCAAACTTGTTTATGTTTTATCCTGGGAATAAAATTACTAATTACTCTAGAGTTAGACAACTTTTCGTTTTACCAAATCTTAATCCTGGAATAACTGTCTATCCGAGACGAGAGTAAATCATTATACCGCCAAAATGCACCGAGTAAACAAGTTATCCGAGATCAATATAATGACGGCCGCTACATTACCAGCTGTTTTCGTATGCTTTGTTTTAAATAGTTTCCAGTCTGTGGTTCACAGCATGAGAGCATGTTGATAATTTCTTGTAGTTTTGTGATTTGTAACGATATTTTATTAACGCAACGTTTACCAAATATGATCGGGCAGTTTGTAGTTTGACTATTATATTCGTGGGATATATAATTTGCCATTCGGCAAGTTTTTGCTTCATCGTAACACCGTCTGTTTTTAGGGTTCCCTAGTAAACAAGGAACCCTTATAGTTTCGTCATGTCCGTCTGTCTGTCTGTCTGTCTGTCCGCGGTCTAGCTCCGAGACCCTTAGTACTAGAAAACTGTAATTTGGCATAGGTATACATATTAATTATGACGTATTACGACAAAGTGGTAAAACAAACTTACAAAAACATTTTTTTTAGGGTACCTCTCCTACACGTAAAGTGATGATTTTTTTTTAGGGGTATCATTGGAAAGTTCCTTCAAAAACATTGTGAGTTTGTGAAAAACATTTTCGGATTCAGGGAGCCGTTTGCGAAATATTAAGCTTTGAAGTGCTAATTTTTGTTAGAGTCAAGTGTCCCCCCCCCCCTGCCAGCTAAATGGTTGGTTTTGGATGTGTGAAAAAAATCACAGCAGTAGTTTTATACAGGGTGACTGGTAATTTGACGTATTCCTTCCAGGACGTGATAGTGTGACCCATTTACAACAATTAAGCACCCCATAAAGCCTAGGCGAAAATTCATGGGATTCGAGAAAACCCAATTTTTATGTTATTTTGAAAAAATTCCAGAATTCGTCACTAAATATCACTTTTCTCTAAACTCTCAAATTGAATTGCCTTCATTGATTTTCCATGGGATACCTAATACTTTAATAAACCTTTCCATGTAACCAAATTTTCTAAAACATCAAACAGGTAAAAGTTAAAGGAAGAAGTTCACTAACAATTTTCAAAAATCATTTGACACCAGTTTTATCTCGAAATTTTACTATGGCATTAAGCGTACAAATTACGGAGAAGATATCTTCATTTAATCAGCTACCTAACGAGGTAAAAATGTTAAAAAAACAACAGATGGCAGGCAATCAGGTCGGCATGACCAGATTACAAGTTGCGGAACCACTTTAACATAACTCACGGTCTACTCGCTTGTCACGGTACTAAGGCAAAGAATAATACATGCAACGGAACACATTAGAATTAATTTCACTTTATTAGTTACCAACACAGAAGATAGAAAAATTGTAAGGTACAGAGGTGTCCATTTTAAACAAAACTTTTGAATAATAAACAGCAATCAGGTTTGAAATTATTTCAACAATTGCCAATTATATCTTTTTCCGCATTATCGATGGGCCCAATTTTGTTTTTGTTTTCTTGTGAAGAGTTTTCGATGTTGTTTCAAATAAATTAGCAATGAAGGCTTTTCAATTTCATATTTTTAAGAATTCATAATTTATGTGACATTCTGGGATTTTTTCTGAAATGAAGGCTGAATCATGATAAATAAAGGATTTTTTTAAAGCCTCAAATGTCGGCGTATGTCAAACTATTAGAGTATGTACGTGCGCATGTTTAAACAAAAATGTTTTATTTATGGGTACATGCAAACTAAGCGACAAGTGAACCGTGACCAGCGAGTAGACCGTGAGTCATGTTAAAAACCCAAAAACCGCTCCGCGACTTGTTATCTGGTCACGACGACCTGATTGCCTGCCGTGTGTTGGATTGCTGGGAGGTTAGGAAGTAGTGGGATGGCATGAACTAGTTAATTACTTCGATTATCTCACAATTTTACAATTAGCAAATTCGACCTTTGCCAGCACTATCGATTGTTTCATCGGCACCTCTAAATATTTTTTTAACATTTGTATCTCGTTAAGTAGCTAATTAAATGAAGATGTCTTCTCCGTAATTTTTACGCTTAATGCCATAGTAAAACTTCGAGATAACTGGTGTGAAAGTTCATGTACTTAAATGATTTAAAAAAATGGTTAGTAAACTTCTTCCTTTAACTTTTACCTGTTTGATGTTTTAGAAAATTTGGTTACATCGCAAGGTTTATTAAAGTATTAGGTATCCTATGGAAATGCAAAGAAGGCCATTCAATTTGAGAGTTTAGAGAAAAGCGGTATTTACTGACGAATTTTGGAAATTTTTCAAAATATCATAAAAATTGGGTTTTCTCGATTCCCATGAATTTTCGCCTAGGCTTTATGGGGTGCTTAATCGTTGCAAATGGGTCACACTATCACATCCTGGAAGGAATACGTCAAATTACCAGTCACCCTGTATAACGAAATTAAAAGGAATATCACAGCTAAGTAGGCTCTACAAGTTAACGAGTAATAATCGACCAACTTAACTTTGCAGTTGCAAAAACATGTTTTCCCATACATTCCGTATGGGAGAACATATTTTTCAACTACAAAGTTTAGTTTGTTTTTGGGATAAATTCATCCCAACTAACCCTTCATTGTGCGTGGTCCGACACGCACTTGGCCGGTTTTTATTTTCTACTTTACTGAAATAATTTTACCTACGATCAGATATATCATTTATTTAAAATTACCACAAATCCACAACAAAAAATCAAGATCTCCAACAAAACGGATTCGAAAAGCCTCACTCAACTAACAATGACAACTCGTGTGAATATTCAGTTGAAACGAATAAAAACCGGCAAAATAATGTGAACATAAAATCTTGCGTTCCGCGTTATAAACAATTGCATTTCCATTTTAGTTGGCTTATATGTGCATTCATCAACTCAAGAGTAACAATACCCAGTATTAACTACTCTACGTTTGTGATGGAAAACCGCAAATGAAGTAATCTGAGAGTAAGATCAATAAGTCAAATTATTCAAGGTACAGACGCCAGCACATCTAGCTGTAGCTTAGCATGGTAGCTTACCCGAAACTGTCAAATTTTCCCAATCAACTTTGAACCTTAAACTTCAGCGTTAAAGTTGAAAATCTATTAAATAAATTTTACAGATTGTACTAGCTTGAAGTGCTGGCGTCTGTACTCTGGTATAACATGGCATTTGGTCGATTCCGCCTCGTATTAAAATCATAAACCTATTTTTTTAAACTGTAGGTAGATGTGCCGAAGTTTGTAAATATGAATATTTAGGCAGGCTAGTTTTTCAGTCGGCAAAAACTATAAGTAGGGAAATGGCGTTAAATAATTATGTCGCATGTGATTTAAAATAGTTAATTTTAATATTTATATACTTAGGTATGTATTAAACCTGTTTCGCAGGTACTAGCATTTAAGGCTCGTGCAGACCAGCGCGACACAAAGGCACCGCTCGTCGCGCGACGAGGGGTGCCTTTGTGTCGCGTCGCGTGTCGCGCTGGTCTGAACAAGCCTTTATTTCAATTTACAGGAACTTTTGAATTGTCAGCATCGGCCAGTCAGTAAGATGAAGCTAGTAGTCCATTCCAAAGCGTATAGTAGGTTCCACAAACGCCGCCGACCGACCTTTGCCTAATGGAACAGCCTCGCAATCTCCTTATAGGTTCAGCAGCCGCAAGCGCGGCTGTCAGCCGTGGGGGTCACGTATGACTCAATTTGAGAATCATAAACCTAAGCATAACTATAAACATAACTTTTCAGGGTTAGAAGATCCTGCGGTTTGTATTATGACTTCATGCACTGCCACAAATATACTTAGTTTAGACACAGATTAGTACCTACAGATGGTTCACTCCGCAAAATCATTTAAATAAAAAGCGACTCTTGCTACGACATATACACATGCTTTTTAAATCAAAATTGTCAGAGTGGTTACAGAAAAAGTGGAAGTAGTCCACTTAGAGCACCCGTCCGAATAGCATCTGCGCGAATAGCACCTAGCCTAGCTTCATTATTTTTAATTTTTAAATGTCGCCTAGGCAAATTTCGTATGTATGTAAGTATGTGTAGTTAATAAACATTCTAGTGATTTTTATCGATATCTTTCATTTAATAACCTCCTGTATAACGAATACATCCCATTAGTAGGTGCTGAGTCGTAGGTGCTCTTCGTGGACAAAAATGTAAAAATAAATTGTAATCCACGAAGAGCACCTGGGTGCTCTTCGTGGACTAGGCTAGGTGCTATTCGCGTAGGTGCTATTCGCGTAGGTGCTATTCGGACGGGTGCTCTAAGTGGACTACTTCAAAAAGTGTTTCTACAGCATAAAATAATTTTTAGAACAAAAATATTTGTTGAGTATTAGTTAGTGAATTTATTGTAGATAAAGGAAATTTGTATGTAATAATAATGCGTGATAATAATGTGATAATAATGTAATGATAATGCAATAATAATGTACTATTAATAGAATAAATACTCGCAACCGGCGTGCGTGTATGACCAGGGGGCCTACCACCAGCTCATAAAGCAGTATTATTGTAATATTACTTCAGTGTGGGAAAGAGATGAAGCTCTACAGGACGTATGGCTCCATCTCTTTCTCCCACTGAAGTAATATTAAAATAATACTGCTTTATGAGCTGGTGGTAGGCCCCCTGATGTATGAACGTAAACGAGGCAATAGGAGTATGTAAGGATATGGCGGTGGCGTTCTGTAGTTTCTGCATACCCCCATGGGAAGAAGGCGTGAGTTTATGTATGTATTAATAGAATCTGCACAATAATTGTGACATTTTAACATTAATAATTTGCACGCTTGCTCGCAGGCAGAATACAATGACTTTAAGGCTGTAAGATCTTCCCTTGTAAACCGTGTATTTTCTTGCAAATAAACAATTTGAATTTTGACACAATAAAGTGCAATTTATGTCGCACAGCGCTATTACCTCCAGTTATGTTCACCTAAAAGTTGCCTCTTTTTCTGTCGCGTAAATATCATAATATAGGTATATCTTCTGACTAGGTAACGCCCACTGAATTCGACAAGTCGAGCCCGCCGCGTACCTACTTGTAGTTTCATACCTAAAATGCGGAGTGAACCATCTGTACTCATCTGTGATTTAGATAGGTCGCGTTAAGGCATGTGCAGACCAGCGCGACACGCGACGCGACACAAAGGCACCGCTCGTCGCGCGACGAGCGGTGCCTTTGTGTCGCGTCGCGTGACGCGTGTCGCGCTGGTCTGCACAAGCCTTTACTGTTCCAGCGTATTCTGCAAAAAACACACCATGAAAACATAAGCGAATTGAGCTGACTGGGGATTGACACTATTGACATGTCACTTCAAGCTCTTCTTACTTCACTTAAGTTAGTATATGTAATCTGTGCTTAAGTGAACGGTGAGATTTCTACAGAATATAGGACCTGAGGCCTTAGTGTGAGTTTCTTTTAACCATCTCGATTTTACGCATCGACCGCGTTCGGCGCTCCGATTGGCCCTTCACTGGTCTTCACTGGCCTTCTTGGTGAAGGGCCAATCGGAAATAAGACAAATTTGTTTCATTTTGACAGTTCAACAACATTCATTGGTGTTATTTACGTTGTTGAGCAGATTTTTTTTCCAACATATGAAGAAATGGATTAGCAATCTGTTTCAATTCGAAACAGATTGTGTTGTATTACGAAATTAGGGTACGAGTACCTACTGGTGTACGATACCTAGTTTTGAACCAGTATGCATGTTTCGAGTTCAATACGTATAGGTAGGTATGTATTATTTTTTTCTATTGTAGATACATGATAAGTTCAATATTCATGTGATAGTACGATCAAAAATTGAAGAACACTGCTACTTTTACACATATCATCTCAATTGACACTAAATGATTGGATAAAGCATTCCATATTTTGGTGAATAATTAAGATTTAGAAAACTGAGGTGTTAATCGACTTCTGTTGCTAACTGTACCGACACAACACCCGTCCAGCGTAGTTGACTGTTAATAAAGTTAAAATTATGTTAGTTGATTAACTAATGGCTTCGTGTTTGAAGCCTGTCAAGAGTCAAAACTGCCGAAAGTTAAACCACTTCACGTCAAGACTTGTGCAGACCAGCACGACACGCGACGCGACACAAAGACACCGCTCGTCGCGCAACGAGCGGTGCCTTTGTGTCGCGTCGCGTGTCGCGCCTATTTGAAAGAGCCTTCAAGCTGCAGACCGAGTATTCCTTTTCATAGAAGATAGAAGACCAAGCATCATGCGTCATGAACTCATGATGAGTCATATAAGTAGTAGGTGTTACTGATATTTCTAACTAAACACGTTACCAAATTACGTGGCGACGATTGCATTCCTTAATGCAACTACATAGTTAATTAACGCCTTAATTATACGTTTGTGCAAAAAAGTACTTGCTTAAGTGCCAACTAAAATTAATTTTAGTTTTATCATCTGCTTAGTTATGGAGAAAATAAAACTAAAGTTAATTTAAGAATAATTTTAACGTACAGTCAGACCTTACAATTGGGTACTATCATACCTATCTGAAATTCAGATATTGAGTAGCTAATACTTTTCTAGTAAGATAGTTAGATAACGGTTTAATAAATATGGAGCCGATTGGAAATAATTATTTACAGTTTCGTTATCGTTGCACGTGAGATCCGATAACCTGCTGACCACCAGTCACGAAGCGATCATACAACACCACTGATTAATTGCCAACTTTATTAAAAAAAAACAAAATAGGATTACTGTAATCTTTCCGATAGATTGCACCTATCTATTGTAAGTAAATTTGATGAATGCGACTGCTAACTCGATATAACTAACCTACCTAACTACAAGAATATAATATAATATAGCTCAGTAAATAGCCCAGTAGGTATATAATCGCTGTTCAAAGTCCCTTCATAAACCGACGTTGGAACTTATCGGTGAGATAACAGTATTTTGTTTGTTCATTGATTATTACCCTACTACGGCGAAGCAAAAGGGAGGGTTATGATTTTGACCGGTATGTATGTATGTTCATCTGTTACCTCATAACTTCTAAACTACCGATCATAATTTTGCCATTATAATTTTGTAGGTACAGGGCATGCGACCACGGCTTTACCTCGACCATTTTTGTACCTGGTCTATGTCTTGATTTCTGTCTGAAATATGTTCTTGTTTCATACTTTTTAGAGCGTGATTTTTTTAGTAGCCGGGTTTTAGTTTTTTGCTTAGGAACTCAGTCGTTTGATGAGAGTAGGCAGCAACGCCATGGTGTGGGTACTTAGCCTAACATTTTAAACTAGTTACGCCCTGCGGTTTCACCCGCATAAGTCTCGATCCCGTGGAATTAAATCCCGTGGTGATAAAAAGTATCCCATGTCCTAATCCATGAAATTTGGCACATGGGTGGACCCATGTGCCAAATTTCATCCAAATCTGTTCTGTCGTTTTGGCGTGAAAGCGTAACAAACTAACAAACTGACTTTCGCATTTATAATATTATTATATTATAATTATTATAAGTTAAGATGCGAAAGTGAGTTTGTCTGTTTGGTCGATGTTTGGCATTTCTTTTTGCCAGTTTATCTACCTAATTATCCGTGGCCTTGGTGATAAGACACACCTCAAGTGCCTGCTACACAGCTGCCAACCGCGTCCCCGATAGAGGTGACCTTAGTTGGCGACAGGCAGAGCTGCTTGAAATTTGGTCGTAAACTACCATCTAAGCGGCTGTAAACCACCAAGGTCACCTGTCTGGACGCGGTTGGCGACCGTGTAGCAGGCACTTCACCCTCACCCTCACCGGACACCCTCATACTACTTAAATAATGAGTTCGCAAGGAACAGAGACTTGGCACTTGGCAGACGGAACAACAAGTCGCCATAATCAAATCGTGTGAATGCAGAGGAAGGTAGTTAACAACCCTAGGCAGCTACCAGGTACCCAGCCCGTCCCATCCTTGATGTCCTCCCTCCGGTTGACGCCCTAAGCCGAGGTTCGTACCCCACAGGGGGTGCCCTTAGCGAGCGTTCACCTTGTTTTAATTAGCATAGTTGAATAACCCCTTAGGTGTAGTAGCTTAAGGCACCCACAGGAAAGCCCGGTTAAGTAGTCATGATCTCAGAGGTCAACTACGAGAAGCCCTACCTAAAAAAAAAACTACCAGGTACCTAATGAAATAAGGATCTTGTTTCTATGATCTATGTAAGTATAGGATTTAGTTACTTATGCAGTTTACATAAATATAGATAGGTACCTACATTAGTCGCCCTGACCCTGTCTCTCTTATGCAAACTACCCTGGCAGCCAATTTTAAAGCGTACTTCGTAAGTGGAACTTCCCTCAAAATAGAGTCCCACTCCCATCTTCTATTTTTATTTGGGAAGTGATGCTCTAGCCATCGACTGGATTAGGGCGAGTGATGCCCTAACCAGGCATTACTTAATCCCTTTTAAGGATGCTTGAATTTATTCCATTTTCATTTAAATTTGTTTAATTATGCATATTTTTTTTTTTAATTATGTGATCAATGGATTACTTTTATCTGCTATGTTTATTTTAGAATTCACTTAAGTAATAATTATTTTGTGGGTGGTTTGGATTTTCCTAACATTAAATAACCGCAGCACCCACCCAAACCAAACAACGTGACAGCTATTGAACAATAAGGCCTATTTTGTTTGAAGATTTGAAATTGCTTACTAGCTATACCTTGGTACCTACCTACCTACCATCGTTTCATAACAAATAAAAACTAGTAATTCTTAACTTAGATATATGTATTCTACTTACTATAAGACCGTACCCGTTGATGAAATTCACAATACCGCATAAATAGGTAACTCAGTTAAATAATAACAACTTTTTTTAAACCCGATATTCACAAGATTGTTTTTGTGTTAGAATGTTAGGGATCGCGATGTGTGTGTGAGCCGCTCCATTAGTGACGCAACCTTCCCGCGGCGATACTACGACAACACTGACTGCACAGCACAGACTTAAATAACTCTGACAAACTGACTGACTACTTCGTTCGTTCGATCACTCTGTGCGTTCGATTTACATCGGCATTCGCCATTCAGCCTCCTGCCGAATTAATTAATGCACTAGACGCGTCACTCGTCAGCGTCGTACGATAACACAGTACCTACTACTTAGTCTGTGGATAACACGGACACGCGGACGCGAGCAATAGTAGGTAAAAATGTATAGGCTAAGCTCATAATCGCCAGATGTAACGCTTTATCGAATTATTAACACTTCGCCTGCGACTTCGTCCGCACGGATTTCACACTTTCCCCTACGAACTTCAACACTCCTTCCACCCAAGGGTAGTTTTAGGAAATTAGTCGTTACGATCTTTATTATTTACTAATAAAATAAGTAAAAAAAAGTAATAGTGCCTAGTTTAAAATTTCTAAACCGTAACCGAAGGTACGAAATTTTTCATACCCACTTTTCACCCCGACAGGGATAGATTTTTGTAAAATTGGCCGTGCGTTGATCTTACAATTTACCGTTCTTATAAATACAGTTTGTAACAGAAATGCGTGGTCATATTTAAGGGTGTGGTACAGAGTGTACTAACTTTCTCCATGAGACCAACATCGTAATCGTGAAAAAATAGTCAGCTGTCCCATACAAAACTTCAATACCTAGGTACCTAAAGAGTTTTGCCTTGTGTTGTGGTCCACCATCCGTCGCGCTATACACCTAGGTACTGCTAAGTATCCCTATGCATTAACGCACAGACTACCTTTGTTTGACCGTTAGGTCAGCGGTCAAAGGTCGTCTTACTAGTGTGCACTGTGTCAGACTTTGCCTTATTATAATCAGCTGTCCCATACAAAACTTCAATACCTACTTAATTACCTATTTACAGATGATTGCCATGTGGTCCACAATCCGTTGCGCTATTCACCTACTGCTTGGTATCTAAAGTCTATGCATTGACGCACGGACTACCTTTGACGTTGAGGTCAGCGGTCAAAGGTCTTACTATTAGTGTGCACTGTGTCAGACTTTGCCTTATTAACGTTTGTGTCTAGTTGCTCCGTGCTGGGCTCCACATCGCTGTCAATGCGGTGAAGGTATCCAGCCGCGGATATAGGGGGGGCAAACCGGGGCACCGCCAACTTCAGGGGCAACAAATTCAAGCGTAGAAGACAAGTGCACCACCCAGATCACCGCAACTTTGCAATAAATGATACGCGCAACACATATTCTATTTTTTTCTTTTTTACAACAGTTTTGACGCCCCTTTTGGATTGGCGCATTATCGATCGATACAATTTTATTAATGTGTTGCTGATAAAATTTTCATTTTGAGAAAATTTGAATTTCGCGGGCTAACTTAGCGCATCCCCATAAAAGATTGGCGCGGGGCGGCAGACGCCAGATTTTACCCCGCCTCAAAAAAAATCTAGGTCCGGGGCTGAAGGTATCGGCTGCCTCAGACACCGTGGCTTGTCCTGAGCGCAGGTCGGGTAGCACGGCACTCATGACATCATCTGTCATCTTGCCAGCTATACTACAAGTCTAATGGCACGCGACCATGGGAGACCAGACGGAATGTCCTTAATGGCTTAGAAGTTGGATAGGCCTTCGGTTTGAAATTCGACTTGTGTCCACACCCTTGCTCGATCCCACGATCCTAACATGGCGTGCTGTGCTGGAGCGGCGGAAATAAGATCCTATTGAAAGTATCTTCGAGCCTTTTGGGGTGGTCACACTAGCATCGTGACCAATGGGCTGGCTATTTTTACCCTACTACGGCAAAGCCAAAAGGAAGGGTTGTGATTTTTCTCAATGACAAGGTAGTGGTGTGATATTTTTTTTTTATAACCTTTATTTTATTATTATTTAAATATTATGCAATTAAAAATGAGTCAAGGTTTCAAAGTGGAGTTTTCCTGCAGCTCCTTTAGTTTAGGATTTTGGAATACACTGCCTGGAATTGTATGCTTGTGGGTTTTGCTATATTATTATAGCAATGCACGACTGCTGCACAATTATCATAAAAAAACCAGTTGACAAAAGTAAAACAGATAAGTATTAATGTTATATTATAATTATTATAATCTATGATCACATCAAGTATAGGTAATAATAAACACTAAAAGTAAGTAAACTAGATTTGGTGTAGGTATAGAATTTATTACAAGAATACTGTGTCCTTATAAGCATAAATAATAAAATAAATCTTGAGTTTTGCAAGACATTTCTATATTTTTGTATTTGATTGATGAGTTCCAAAAACAATATGAAAATCCATCAAAACATTTTCTTCTTCATAGCAGTGTATCTCTCAGTATACTCGTTATATCCTTCAACAGACACCAGCTGTTTTGGTTCAAACAAGTTGCCATCCAAGTTAATGGTGTGCATTTTAGAGTCTCTAAGTAAACTTGGTCTGATGGAATCCAAACTTATACAATTTTCTTCCAGTCTCAAGATTTTAAGTCTCGGAGCCTGATGCATGTCTTCACTAATGATTGATATTTCATTTTGACTTAAATTTAGTTCAGCTGCATATAGCTCTGACATTCCTTTAGGCACCTCTGTTATCTTATTGTGTGCCAGCTCCACAACTTCCAAGCTATGTAGTCCCAACAGTTGTTTTGGAAATTCTTTTAATCTATTGTTATTCAGATAGACTTGTTTCAAATTACCCAGTTTAGCAAAAGATTCTGGCAGGAATGTAACTAAATTATTAGATATATTGAACAACTCAAGTTTCTTCATATTACCTATGGATTCTGGAATGGTATCTATTTTATTTGTGTCTAGGTTGAGCTGTTTCATGAGCTTAAATTTACAAATATCATCCGGCAATGATGTCAATCTGTTCTTGGATAGGTCTAAGTTTCTTAAAATATCACTTAGATTAAGAGCTTCAATTGGTATTTCTTTCAGCTTGCAATCAGATAATTGTAAAACACCTGTTTTCGATGCAGTTTCATAATGTTGTTTAATACCAGAATTACCCATTTTAGTTAATTCACTTGTAATTTATTATTTAATATGAATGTAAAACAGCTGAAGAATGTTAAATTCATGAGAAATAGAAAAGGATGTAATGACTTGAATTTTTTTTAGGATTTTTTGTGTTGTTTTTAAGTCTTGATCACTTTTTCACTCAATCAACTTCAATTGCAGGATTGACGTTTTGAGATACATTTGACATTGACAATAATCAGAGACGTCAGACGTCAATGAAATTCGTTCTTTTTTACAGAACGCTTTATTATTTTTTTTATGAATCTAGAATTTCGTCTACCACGTCCACACAGATTTTGACGTCGTTATCGACAAATCGGCTGTCAAAATCTGTGTGTGGATGTGAGATTTTGAAACCGACAGAGAGTCGCAGGTGATTAAACTTGCTGCGTGTGTGGTGTATCCCACTCCCGCGTCACAACACGACACAGTAAAGTATAAAGGCTTTCGCAAACAGGCGCGACGCGACTCCAATAAAACAATTTCTAAGAAAACTTCACGGTAGAACAATTACCGGTGTCGCGTCGCGCGACAAGTCTCGCCAGTTTGCACTTAAAGCTTCGGCCAAACCTGAGCGACGGACGTCCCACGCGGTGATTTTTATTTTATGTAGGGCATCTCGTAGTGACCTCTGAGGTCATGACTACTTAACCGGGCTATCCTGTGGCTGCCTTAAGCTACTATCTTTTAAAGCATCCAGCCAGGGGCGTCAACTAAACTTATAAACAAGGCTAGCGCTCGCTAAGGGCACCCCCTGTGGTGTACGAACCTCGGCTTAGAGCGTCGCTAGAGGAGGACAGCAAGATTGGACAGACTATATCAAAGATGGATAATTATTATTAATCGGGGAATTTAAAGCTACAGGCTCAGCTTCGACGCGGGCTGGCGCATCGTTGTCGAGCAAGGGTCAGGGGGAGTATCATTTACTCGGGAGTCGCGATCGCGGAGGACCTCGTCGACGAGTTCGGAATATAAGGTGTCTGTGTTTGTGCACTGTACAAGAGTGAGCTCACACATTATTAAATAGCGTTTTCATGACAAACAAGTGTAGTCACTGCGTCATTGTGTGTGAGGTGTCAAAACGAAACAGAAACGCGACTATCTTTTGAAGCGGTAGGGCGAATCTAACGATTTAAATCTTTGCCATTGTCATCATTTTTATGACATAACAGTCCGTCAAGTGCGGCCACCGCTTTTCTAGGAAACCGTAGCTTAACCGTGCGGTTACGTCTAAACGAATGTGAAGATACCCATAGAAAAAATACGCGCGGTTCCCTTACGTCGCGTCGCGTCTGAACGGACTCATACAGTGTGAGTTTTTATAATGTGCACATATCGAAATGAGGGAATCTATTCTTAATTTTTTCGACAGAAAAAATATTTAATAATATCTAAATATTTTTTATGGAATAAAAAAAATATTATTTGCTTCTTTGACCCCAGTGTAAGCAAAACGGTGTAAACTAAATGACCTATTGCGATGAAACAAACTTCATAATGATTGGAAGAGGCGTCCTCATAAAATGAAAATTGTGGAAAAAACTACCCTCAATTGAAAATAAACATGTTTTTTTTTGTAAAGATCTGTTTTTTTTATCTTCGATTTTTACAGTAATCGTTAAATTTCTCAATAACACGACCATTACGTACCTTAAAACAAAAATATAAATAATAATATTTAGATTTATTTAAATATTTTCCGTCGATAAAATTAAGCATAGATTCCCTCATTTCGATATGTGCAAATTATAAAGACCCACACTGTATAACTGTGCGTTTGCACTGGCGAAATATTCACAACGAAACATGTTGGAATATCTATTTTCTGTCAATTTTCCATACAAAGTTTGACAGGCACTAGAGATTTCAACACGTTTTGTTGTGATGTTTCGCCAGTGCGAACGCATAGTTATACTTATGTTTTAAATAATTAAAAACAAGCAGAAGAGAGACTGGGCTACGTACGACGCGGCTGTAAAATTAATACCTATTCTATTACGCAATAAAAAGTATGATTAAAATATTTACTATTGACCTATTGTATTACTCTTATTTACGTTGTCGTAACATTTATGAAGCGTTAAAACGGAAAAGTATTAAATAAAAAAATTAAGTTTAAAAACTGTAACCCGACTACGGAAAAATAAAAGTGATATAAAAAGTACGAAACAAGAAAATATTGCAGACAGAAATCAAGACATAGGTACATAGGTACAGACGCCAGCACATCAAGCTACCCGAAACTGTCAAATTTTCCCAATCAACTTTGAACCTTATGGTTCTGCGATAAAGTTGAAAATCTATTAAACAAATTTGACAGATTGTAGTAGCCTGATGTGCTGGCGTCTGTACAATCACATTTATTTCATTCGTTATTTACGAAAAACGTAAGAAATTGTTTATTTCACGGGCTAACTGAAACGGCCAGTGCGTGCGCTAGCATTAATTTCTTGTTGCCAAATAATTGTAATCACAGACCACAATTATTTAATTCTTTTTTTTTTCTGTATGTCTCTAAAGTGGATGATAGACGTGCGAACTTAAAGTACGCGGTTTTTAATTTTGCGAACTTACTCGGCTCGCCGTTGGTGACACACGTGAAGGTTGCTCACTGTGCGTTTGCACTGGCAAAACATTCACAACAAAACATGTTGGAATCTCTATCAATGTTTGACAGGAACTAGAGATTTCAACATGTTTTGTTGTGATGTTTCACCAGTGCAAACGCACAGTAACACTGTTTCGCGATGTTTTCGAATTTTCTGAACCAAACTAACAAACATTAGGTACACAAATGTCGAAACAAAATGGCGACTCGCGACTCGCGGCGATATCAGACGTACGAATCTACGAACTAAGGGCCTTACTGTGACGTGTTATAGCCATTATTGTTGCGCTGTGAAAACGGAACAGTGCTATTTATGTTGTATCGCTCCATCTCTCTCACACTGGACCAATGATGGCTTTAACACGTCGTAGTACGGCCCCAAGGCAGGCTACGAGCAAAATTTCAAACCTATTGGATCGCCGACGAACTTACTCAGCGGTTTCAAAGTACGCGTACTTAGTATGAGACACGGGTGAGAAAGGACGCCGAGCCATAAGTACGCGTACTTGCTCGCACGTCTATCACCCCTTAAGTCTTGCGGCTAAAAACCGCGTGCGGTAAGCTGCAGTGTGGCCTAGCACTAAACCATAGAGAAAATAATGAGTTATAAAGGTTCTTACAGGCTAGAACTGAATTGAAAGGTTTAAAATTAATCAGTGGTAGTGGTAATAAATAAAGCGAATTAAATTTACGAATTTCGAAGATAAAAATAAAATAAAAATACTGTACAAAAATCGGTGATTATGAGCAAATATGATTACGGACAGAGATTCATTCAAAACAGTACTTCCAACATTCAACAATAGTGACGTGCATAGAGGGATTGATATCCGATAGAAGAAATTCGAAAGGTTATTTTGTTTAATTTATAATGGTTATTTAGTATGAATTTAGCAATAAAAGTGTTTATTTAAAATAAAAGAAAGTGTAGTCAATTAACAAAATCGTTATCAACCAAGTTTACCCATGATTTTTATGTTAGATTTTGTTACCGCGGGAAAACTGTGAAACGTTTGACTGGTATAATGGCCGCAAAAGCGCCAATGCTTTACGTGTTTGCTCATATAGTATGAAATTTCGAGTCCAAATTATGCTTCTCCAATGCTTTAAATGAGTTAAAAAAATCATAATTGAGATGGACATCAACGCTGGTAAGTAGCAATTAATTGTTACAAGAAGATTTTAGCTTATTTTTTTCAAATGCTTTGATAAATTGTGATGATAGCTTTACTCGTAACTTTTCTCAGCGTGCGCCTTCATTAACAGCCCTATTTAATTGTTTATAGAATACAATTACACTAAAATCAGTGTCCGAACAATATGTACACCGTTCTAAGAAAAAATATCTGGTAAAATATACGTAGGCACGCTCGACGAGTAAATAACTGAGACAAACGATAAATCTAATTGTAAGTAACACAGAAACCTAAACTTACCATATTCTGTGATTCTGGATTCTTGAAAAATTATAATACTTGCGGTCCCATTTACAATTGTTGTCATTTTGAATGACTTACGCCCATAAATACAAACAAAGCAAGAAGTTTTTAATGTAAACTTGTTGGTACTTATTTGCAGAAAGAAAACTTTACAACTTACACTTTGTATGGTAAGCATTCACTATGGACATAGTTCTGAGTTTCAGAACAATACAAACATTGTATATTTATAAAAGGTTTTAGAAAGTAAATTCTAATCTGAACATAAGTTATTGTCAAAGTACTACCTTTTACATAAATTAAAACTGTGATTATGTGAGTTTTATAATGTTTTGTATTCTAATCACATTATTTAAACTGGTACCCTTTTCCATTCCAGTAAGCTCCCACATGCCTCTAAAATATTTTTCCTTGTAAATGGTATAGGGAAAATATGTTGAAGTAACATAAAATGACCCAAATAAATCTGTTTCAACCTCCATTTGCTAAAGTCTAAAGCTACAGTTGTGATACAATTTGTGCTCTCTAAGTATTGTTTTTAAAACAGTAATTTAATGAGTTTGTTTCCGTAATGGAAAGCAACCTTTGGATTGAGTTGAACATGATAATTTATACTTAACAAAACATGTAATGTCAACACAATTTCTGTGAGAATGCTTTAATAGCTATTGCTGCTTGCATAGTTTTTATGGGTTTTATTTCAAGGCATAGGTCTGTCCAATAATCTTTGTTTATTCATTTTATACAACATTTCCTTGCTTTTATTGCAAACATCTACATATTATTATGTCATGTAAACATTCACTTACCGATTCTGTTATTTTTGCTTACCATGTGGACCCATATATAATTAAAGTGTAAGTATTCCCCTATTTCTGTAGTACCTAGATCAAGACAATCATTTAGTTCATCCATGTTCACAGTTTATTTTCTATGTGTAGTTAAATTCT
Organism: Agrochola litura; assembly: GCA_949152395.1. Taxonomy (NCBI): domain Eukaryota; kingdom Metazoa; phylum Arthropoda; class Insecta; order Lepidoptera; family Noctuidae; genus Agrochola; species Agrochola litura. The sequence goes on from OX424493.1 coordinate 17,005,282, forward strand.
TTGTTAACCTATAACTGTAGGGTCGAAAATCTAAGGGGACTGTGTTGCCAATTAGTTGTTTGCAGGTTTATAGCAATAACCTGTCATCAATCTCTGTGTTTATTAAAGTGTATTAAAACACAACCCTTCCCTGAAATGAAATGTATTTGCATGCAGATTTTCAACCCTTCAAATATGTTTGCTTAAAAATAACATTATATTTTTCTTAGTTGCTGTTTTGTATTTTGCATTATATGAAAGTTAGGATTTAAATTAGAGATCAGCAAAGATTTTAAGCAAAATTTATAACAAGACAGAATCCATTGCTAAATCTGTAAAAAAAAACATATTTTTTAGACATTCAAATCAAATTTTGCTAATGTTTCTTTTTATAATGAAGCAAAGAGTTTTAGGGTACTTCTCACCAACATAAAAAATCAACCATACAATGCTGTCCCAGGTTAATATTTCCAAAAATCTGCCCCAAAATGTTTTTATTTTCCAATTATGAACAAATAAAAAAAATCCATGACAGTTTTCCAGTGGACTGTTTGTATGAAAGAAAAACATCTTTTAGCACTATTAAACTAATGAAAATTATATTCCTCATTTTTTATACCTTTAACAGAACTTATCACACAGTATAAACTCAATGAACTTTGATACAAGATTTGATTTGAAGGTATTTTAACATTCAGTTTCAGTGTTATAGATTAGTTACTAAAAGTATATTGTCAGTGCCATAAACCAAAATAACTGATATCAGTCAGGGTTAGGAAATTAAACTGTCCCTTGTGCATTTTACATACAAAATGGTCAAGACACTGCCTGGATGAATCTGCTGGAGGCATGGCAGTCTTGGTAGCAAGACGAGCAAAAAGCTGACTGACTGACGCACTGACTTCGAACTCACTCAAGAGATTGAAGTAGGTAGAGTGATTTGGGGTCAATAAACTGGCACGTATATATTAGTATGGATATGTCTCTGGGATTCCGGGATTTTGAAATTATTACGATTTTTTAAGGAATTTCAAATGTGTAGAATAAAGAATACATCAATATGAATAAGAAATGTTTAACCCTTTTGCTGTCTTTTTAATAGTATATGGGTGATCGGACTCCAAGAAAAGGATAGGTATACTATAAAAACAATATGATTATATACCTAATATATTTTAAATGTTTATCTATTGCATTCTATAAATTTCTAATGTAGTAGTTTAAAAATCCTTACTTTAACAATATTTGATTCAATCCCGTAAGTACCAAAATGAAATCCTGGAAAAAAGGCTTATCCATTTTATGATTTCTATGACTATTCATGATGCGAGTACGTAAAATCAATCTACCTTCTCTGATCACTGCTCATCACACTGAAATTTTGTATGCAGGCTAGTATTTGCACACAAACAACAACAAAAATTAGGAAATCTGTGACTTTCACCCTTTAACCCCCATAATGGGGGTGCAGGTCTGTAAATAAAATAAAACCTCTAGGGTACTTTCCAAAGTATTAAACATATTATTTAAAGTAGGTCGCCAAGACTTACATAACGCTTTCACTGTTGAAAAGTTATCAGACTCAGATCTAGTGTAGAGCCAAGCCCCTAACTCTACGAACCTTACATCTTGGTCAAAATATATGGCTTTGCCATTCCATTGAACTATGGCATGACATAACTGATCTATGACTTAATTTCTTACCATAAGCCCATGGGAATGCCTGTGCGACGGCTGCGAAACGGTTAGGCCGTACATTTTGACCAAGATGTAAGGTTTGTAGAGTTAGGGGCACTAGATCTAATAACTTTTTAACAGTGAAAGTGTTATTTTAAGATTAAACTAAGAAAAAGTCAAGAGTACAATTATTCTCATTGTATCACTTAAAATAAGAGAAAATCCACTTATCAGAGGACTGTTAAATATGCCAGCCGATGGTGAGGTACAGCGACAAACGCGGCATTGGTGGTGAACTAAATGATATTAGCCTGTTTAGCGCTACATCCCGACAAACTCCAGACCGTTTGCCTTTTCTTTCACAGTCTGAACGCCACGACTGAATAAAATAAATTTGGCGTGAACTTGTAAACTGAATTAGGGACCCTAATTCAGTTCACGCCAATATGAAAATATGCCACTTAAAGGATGTCCTTTAAGTGGTATATTTTCATATCAGAAATAGTTATGGTTGTATTATATTCTTGCGTATGCATTTTCAATTGCTGCTGGGAACTGTACTTTGGGGTGTTTAAAGAGCAATCAATTTTAAATTTTTATCAAAATATTGAGATGGTCCAGACTCGAACCGGTATCATTCTATTGTTTCTGGTATTAGATCTTAATCATTAAGTTGGTGAGAATTGCCCTTCACATATTTAAAAAACCCTTGAGAGTGCTGTATTATATTATAATTTGAACGTTCCTTGGTAAATGCTGTACCTAAATAAATTATTTAGATCCTAAAAATTTTTACTTAAAGACGAAGCTAAATTAAAATTAATTTGGGTTAAGGTTTTGGTTCTATCTTATTCTATAAAAATGTTTTATATGTATTTTCTTTATTGGATTGGTTCCATAAGATCCTGTGTATGTGTTGCTTATTATAAGTAGTTTTGTGTATTCTTTTATTTTGACTGGCTGATTGATTGATAAGTAGCTTTTCACTACACTTTTATGTTGTATAATCACCACTAAGAAATGAGGATTAGCAGAAATAATATTTATTTTCAGCATACTTAAGGTACTTACAGTGGGCTGCATCAATTGGGTACCTACCCCAGTTGTATAAAATTTTGAATATAACTGGGGTACCAAATTGATGCAGTCCACCGTACCATTCCGCTGCCGACCGCAGTCGGTATCTGCAGCGACGTGTCGCCGCGACACGACTGATTTCTATGAAATAAGTACCTTCCATAGCTAGCGACACGTCGCTTACATAGAAACCAGTCGTGTCGCGGCGACACGTCGCTGCAGATACCGACTGCGGTCGGCTACAGAATTGTACCTCTACATCACTAAGATGCAGTAAGATTCCAAAAATGTTATTGATTTTCTTTGTTGTTTTGTTTCAAAGAGGTCTCAACGCAATTGTCTCTGATCGATGCCCTCCTGAGCGACCTTGACAAAACGATCACACCATGTGCTAGCAAAAAGAATGAAAAAAAAGAAGAAGAAACACAGGATGCCATGCCAGACTCTACAACCAACACGGAAAAAACTAATTATAATCCATTCCACTGTGGGGATGATGTTCTTGTACCAAACAAAGATGGACGGTATTATTTAGGTGTGTATTTATTTAAAATTGTTTATAAATATATTACATTAGTCCCTACTTTGCAATCATACCCTATTTTAAGTACAGATGAGTTCAGCAGAAACTACAAAGTATTTACAACCTATGAGAATGACTGTGTTTGCTAACCTGCACTCAGTGCATATTTATTATTGACCTTCTAGTAAAATAATTATAAAGCTTTATTCTTGCCTAACTATCCTGTTAAATCGATTCCTTATCTTCACAATGTTACTGCGAAATTTATAAGTTAGAACAGAATATTCATGCAGCGTTTCCTTCAAATCAGGAACAATAGTAGAGTTGAGTACCAGCAATGATAACGACTCATGCGAAGTGGGTACGGGGACTGCGCGGTGCCTGGTGAAGTTCGGAGATGGCACGCAGGCGTGGGCGCCGGTGGCGTCGCTGAAGCTGCTGAGCGCCCCGCCTGCGGACGACGGGCGCATCATGTGCGTGGTGTGCAAGCGGCGCGAGGGCCCGGCTGCCGGCCCCGCCACCAACGCGATCATCGCCTGCGACATGTGCGGCAGAGGCTACCACGCCAAGTGTCACTCGCCGCCCGTCGACGCGTGGATAAGCGGTATGTAGTTTTATAAAGGCTCTTACAAACAGGCGCGACAAAAAGACACCGCTCTTCGCGCGATGAGCGGTGCCTTTGTGTCGCGTCGCGTGTCGTGCTAGTCTGCACGAGTCTTCAACCGGCAACATCTATTTTTTGGGGCCGCCTTATCGCAAGAAACCAGTGAATTTGTTTCCAACTGGTTGACAACTAACCATTGTATTTTTCACTGGAATAATATTACTAATATTTTAAATTGTTCTCATGTAAGTGACGTTTGTCTTAATGGGAATAAAGTCCTTAATTAAACCGAAACATGTAAAGGGCTGCTGCACACCCAAGCAACCGTTGCGTGAAACGTAATTAGGTACATGATATTGTTGTTTTAAACAAGTTAGGTACTCTTTATCGAAGACGTATGAAGATGTAGTCACATTCTCATGAAAAAAAAAGAAAAAAGAAAAGCAATTATGGTTTGCAGAGTCGCCACTGGGACCTTAATATCATTAAAAGGTCAATCATCACACATCAAGTTTAATGATAATAAAAAAATAATTTGTTTAAAACTTTGTGGGTGCCGTGCATGATCTTTTTGCCTGAACTCCATTGTATTGATAACTCTGCAGTTCACAGTCGGTGCCAACTGGACCGTATTATTAGATAATTATTAGAATTCAGACACCAAACTAGCAAGGAACATTACATAGCATGGTGCAACTCACGCATCAGTGAGTGGTCTATCTCGCAAACAGCTGTGCAACATAACGCAACTAGAATGTAAGACTAGGTCTCTGAATATCTACTTCAATAACTATTACTAATCCAGTTGTCGTCTAGTTCAGTTCTTTTAAGAAGCTGAAGAAATTCACTGACATGACCCCAACTATACTGTAACCAACACCTTATTAAAATTACCATCAGTCGGGCCTGAAAAAAGTGCGCCATTTAATCTTAAGGGGGAAGCGTCAGGGTAGCCCGCGAAATGCCGGTTTTATGTTGATTAAAATATGATTCGCAACCGTAACAAATATGGCTTTACTCAATTATAATCATTACAATCAGCGATACATCTCCATAAGTTTGCAAAGGTGTCAAATGTCATGATTTCATAAAATCATGACATTGGACACCTTTTTCTTCTTCTTAATCACTATTGCTGATTGTAATGATTATAATTGAGTAAAATTATATTTGTTACGGCCGCGAATCATATTTAGATCGACATACAACATGATACTGACCTGCAAATTGCAAAAAACGTAAGAAAATTGAATTTCGCGGGCTACCCTGACGCTTTCGCCTTAACTTTGTTAATAATTCCTATATTACCACCTGTATTAAAAAATCAAAAACTTTGTTTCCTGCTGATTTTTAACTGCAAATGTATTTTTGACTGAATAATTTTTCGACGGCTTATCATTCGTTTCTAAAATTCTAAATTTGTAACAGGTGCATCATGGCACTGCAAAAGATGCGTGGACCAAAGGTACAGAGTGGCCGCGGCGGAGAACAGGGCGCTCAAGCGATCAGACATGTTTAGATTTAAGGGCGGACAGCAACGGCGGCAGCAAGAGGAACTCATCCCACCCTGCGATGTAGGTTTATTTCCATTCCAAACTACCAACTTACCTAGTCGTGTTCAATTAATCGATTTTTTATTAAATATTGTATGTTTTCAGACCGCTTCTACAACATCATCGGCTTCAGTATCCGATGCTGGTAAAGATCAAAATGAAACACATTGTTACTGCGGCGAAAAAAGCGATTGGCTTGCACAGGTATGTTTAATTTACTGAGTTTGTATCTTAATAATTGTATCAAGATGTGTAGCTTCCTAAAGCGAAAAATTGGCAGCTATTCGTAAGCAACAGGGTACTAACGCACGATGTTCATTTAAATTGGCCATAATATTAGTTGCACAATAATCCTACACTGCAAAATCCCGAGAGGTTTCTTGCAAAATTGACACGCCAAAATTGACAATCAACATACGCCAATCTACACTAAACTTGCAGAATTATGCTTTTGAATTTTTGATCCTCCGTAAGAAAGTTATCGCATTCTTACGTCTAAATTGAAATTATTTTTTCTATTCACAGATGTTACTATGCTGTCGGTGTTCTCGTTGGTTTCACCAAAGATGCGTATCAAGTTTACAATATCCGTTGTATGCTGGCGATAAGTAAGTATGAGTGTTAAATACATTTCACAGGCTTAAGGACCTCGCATACAACGTGGCCTTGACTACGACTGGTGGCCGCGTAGTGCGCGATGCGGACGAATGTTACGATACTTTACTTCGACGCCATTGTCCGTGGTCGCGGTGCCCGCAGATTTGCTTAATATTTGACGATCGTTATAGACGCTCGATATGCTGTGTTTTGAAGATCAATAAAGATCTATCACCTTCTTACAGATTTGCTCGATTTTATGTAATCTAAACTAATATAAAGAGAAAAGATTTTATTTTTTGTATGTTTGTTTGTAATGAATAAACTCGAAAACTAGTGGACCAATTTAAAAAAATATTTCACCAGTAGGATGCTATATTATCACTGAGTAACATAGGCTATAATTTATAAAGATATCACGCGGGCGAAGCCGCTGGCGGAAGCTAGTTGATAATAAATCAAAAGGTTAAAATCGAGACAAACGCAGACATCATTTGTCGATTTATCGATCGACAAAAATGTACACAGGACTGTGATAGATCGGATACAAGTTATGGAAGATTCTTGTGGCCCATATTTTTTTAACTATATTTTTTTTTTGTGTGTCCGCTGTCCACACCGTGGCGGTACCTTCATAGAAGCCAAAAAGCCCGGCTTGCCCTAATAAAATCATAATTCACAAGAACAAACCTAAGCCTAACAATCAAAATAATAAAAAAAAAACAGTCAATGAACTCGAACTCAATCACGCATGTCATAGGAATCGTCAAATTTCGAAATCCTCGCTTTTTCTGCCGTGCGCACTGGGCTAGGTTGCCAAATCTACGCACTCAATGAACCCAATCATTAATTTAGTAATCATATTAATAAAATTTAAATTGTGCGCTTTGTTGCCAAACCTACGCGCCAATACAATGCATTGAATTGCGCCCTCTCGCTCACACTCGGGGGGGGGTTTCTTGTCTGGCTTGCCTTACCTTTCTTTGTCTCGCAGCTTTCGCCTACAAATTGCTATAGAAACGTGTACATTTGTTGATATATTGGTAAGTACTCTATGAAATCACAAACCCCGGCTTTTGAGCGCACATGCGCACAGAGTACTTTTTATTTTGAAAGGTATTAAGTTCGCGCAAACGGCGCAAATGCACTATCAGCCGTTCAGGGGCAAAATGTCCAATTCTCAAAATGTCCAACGGTGTCAAAATGTCCAATTCCCAAAATGTCGCAACTCCCAAAATGTCCAACCCCTAAAATGTCCAATCTTTGAGAATGTAGCAAATTTGTTCAATAACTCATCAAAACGCTTTTTTTTAATACCTAGGACTTTATGACAAACAATAAATACAAAATAATTAAAGAATAAAAATATACAACAATCAACATTAAAAACCATGAATTATGGTAAAAAGGTTTGGCTAAGCGGTGTGATTACGCGCATTCATTAATATAGATGGCGCTTATGACAATTACGTATAATGCCTGAAATAATATGTAGAACTCTTCGCATTTTAAAGGTTTTCTAACCAAAATTATAATAATGTTATACTTACTATGAACAACATAATAAAAATAAGTCAATCCCTCACCTGGCAGATTTTTTTTTTTAATCGTAAAAAATCAGGCGGCTTGCCCTAATTTTGTCCCCTAGGCACGCTACTGTGACCACACTCTTAATATCACAACCCTCTTAACTATAGTCGAACCCACCTAGGCACAGTAAGACCGCTTTCACATTAAGGCGACTTTAGCAGCGCGACAGACGCGCGACCGTCACGCAGTCAGAATTCCATACCATAAACAGAAGCGCGCGGCCCGTGCGGCCGCCGCTTTCACTCAATCGGCGATGGGCCAGTGTTGCAAATGTCGGATTACAACCTCAATTTGATTTGATTATCTATTGACATTGTCGATGTTCTTTTATAATACTTGTCATTTTTGGTTAATTAATTTAAATGTCTGTTTTTTTTTTACCTTCGTCAGAAAATAATTTATTTAGAGAATCAAAATTGACCATTGTAATATTAATCAGATTAAATGTTCAGGCTCTCACAGCCTGGTGATCTGTCACACAGGGTATCCTTGTATGGACGCCAGTCTCTCGCAAAGGATCATATTTTACGCATTTTTGTCAAAACGCTGTATTTCTTGTCTCTATATGTTTATATCTATGTAAACCTTTGTGAACAGAGAAATAAAGATTATTACTATTAATTGAAGAAAAAATATATGAATGTTGAAATATAATTATAGCAAGCGCACGTGATTAGGTATAGTCCATTTTTAGGGTTCCGTTGCCAAATGGCAAAAAACGGAACCCTTATAGATTCGTCATGTCTGTCTGTCTGTCCGTCCGTATGTCACAGCCACTTTTTTCCGAACCTACAAGAGCTATGCTGTTGAAACTTGGTAAGTAGATGTATTCTGTGAACCGCATTAAGATTTTCACACAAAAATAGAAAAAAAGAACAAATAATTTTGGGGTTCCCCATACTTAGAACAGAAACTCAAAAAAAAAATCATCAAACCCATACGTGTGGGGTATCTATGGATAGGTCTTTAAAAATGATATTGAGGTTTCTAATATATTTATTTTCTAAATTGAACAGTTTGCGCGAGAGACACTTCCAAAGTGGTAAAATGTGTGTGTGTCCCCCCCCCCCCCTGTAACTTCTAAAATAAGAGAATGATAAAACTAAAAAAAATATATGATGTACATTATTACCAAGTAAACTTCCACCGAAAATTGATTTGAACGAGATCTAACAAGTAGTTTTTTTTTAATACGTCATAAATCGTAAACCGCAATTTACCTTTCATTCAATGTTACTTGCTGCTACGGAACCCTTCATGGGCGAGTCCGACTCGCACTTGGCCGCTTTTTTAAATGAAGTGTGCCACACTGATCTAAACTGCGGCGCGGCCGCCGCGCTGCTGTCGCGCGGCTGTTCTTATAATGTGAAGGCATCTGCTACTGCCGCGCTACTATCGCGCCCTAATGTGAAAGCGGCCTTACTCAAGCGTAATCTACACGCCTACCACTGCAATAAGAGCCTACTATTTCTCAACATAGATAAATAAACAAACATTTGTTTTTATTAAATGCATTATTATTTTAGGTTGTACATATTTGCGTGCGCTCACTGCAACGGAGGTGCGGAATATCTGCGGCGACTGGAGCTGTGTTGGCTGGACCTGGCACACCTCGCTCTGTATAATCTCACTGCCTATAATGCGCCGAATTATTTCGACCTAGATAGTGTTATTATGCCATACATCATGGACAATTGGCATGCACTGCAATTACCTGAGAAGGTTCGTTTATTGAAAAAAGTAAATAATAAGACTGGTTTCATTTCTAGAAATGTCGCTTCCTCATTTGTTTTTCTCTTCCTAGATGTGGCGAACCCCAGTAAAAGAGCGTAGAGAAAAAATCTTAACAGCGTTGACGTCTTCTCGTAAGCGATTCAAATGTGGTCGCGAAATGAAGAAACGTGCGACCATCTGGGGACTGCGCTTGCGACGACCGCCGCCGCCTCCACTGCAGCTTTCTGCTTTGGAACAGGTTCGTGTACTTGTTTTTGACGTCTATAGCCGATTATATATTATTAGATCATTATATTTATATTTTATACTAACAGATCAGGAAAGGGGAGCCATTGTCAGATGAATTAGTGAGGGAATATGCACCGCGACTTCGGTTTTTACCCCGAGCGCCGTCGCCGCAGACTGTTCCAGCTGTTGATGACAGGTATTATTTCAGAGTTTTATTTATACTGAAATATATTGCCATAAAGCATCATTTCAAATGATTGTATCAATTGTTTGTTTCAGTTCTCAACCTTCTAGTAGTAACAATGATAAAAGTTCCTATAAAAATCACAATCAACGTATGATTGTGCCAGTCGATGGTCATTGGTTAAACTTAATGATGGGCAAGCGGTTCCATGAAAATCTCAACTCTAACTCAAATTCAGAAAACGATTCTACTAGTTCATATGAGTCTGTTAAACCTTCTGAAATCGACGAACAACCTTCACCCTCCATTTGCACCTCTACTGCTAGAAATTCTGATGCCAAAGCCGATAAAATAGAGAAAATATCAGAGCTAATCGAAAACACTACGAACGAAGCAAAGTCGATCTGTGAAGAAAGTCCTCCAGTGCCATCTCTCAATACTTCTTTAGTTCCATGTTCTGTAAAGTTAGATAAAATATCCAAAGAGAATATAGTTGATAATACGAACGTGAGCAAGAGTGACGTCACTAACGTCAGCATTAACACGCACACGACAAGAATAGCTACAATGAACTTAGAAGTATCTAAGTTGTCTACTAAAAACATTATCGAACATTCCAAAATAATGTCTCTGCAGCACATGGATAGCATACCTCCATACACTAGCAACTTCAGCCATGACATGGAGTCGTCGGGCGACGAGACCTCCAGCAGAGGCACCCTAGACGTTATTATACCACCGCTGAAAGATTTCCAGGGGAAGAATAATCCATTTTTGATGTCTTACCCATCTAAGAAACCATTCTCATCAACAACAAACATATACAATAAACAAAATGGAAAGCAGAACCATCACCACTCACGATTCTCATTACCGGTGAACTTGAATCCAGCGATGGGTCCTCTAGTGAGACCATTGAAAAGAAAACTTAGCGAAAAGGACATCGTGATCGGGCCTAATGGGGAGGTAAAAAGAAGGAAATTCAGGAGGCCGCGGAAATATCTACAGGCGCAGGTACATACGTCAAAACATAATATTTAGCTGACATTTGTTACCCATACAATAAAAATTTGGTAAATTTTATTCACCGATTCATAATAGCGTTCCTTTTTACAGCTGAACAAGTCATGTCCTCTGCCTGATGATAACAGCAAACCTGCTCAAATCCCAAACGAAAACGGCGAAGTCACTCCACAAAGCGGGGGGCACATAAATAACGTGAAATTTCACGGTAGAAGACTGAGACAGAGACAAGAAAAGAATTATTATGAGAATGCAAGAAGAAATACGAATAATAACACTAGTAATAATAACAGCGTGAAGAGTTTACAGCTGAGTCCCCACAAAGCTAATAGTACTGCCGCTGAGGTGGACGCAGAGCAGCTGTCTGCGCTGAAGTCGAGCGTGCAATCTTACTTCCGCGCCGGCCAGACGTGCCACGTGCACGCGCGCCGCCTGGAGCCCGGCGCTCCGCCCGCATACCTCATCGAGTGGGACACTAACGCCTCCTAATGAGTACCGTCAAATAGGGTAAATAAAGGGTAAACCTCGGAATGGAAGTCTGAAAGACGAGTTTTTCCATAGACTTCCGTTTTTGTGTTCTAAGAACTTGCATAAAGATCAACAACTGGGTCTCGTGTCAGCAAGTCAACATTTTAGGATCTGGAAATGGAGATGTGTGCAAAAAAAAGAAGCTTTCTGGCTTTCATTCCAAGGTTTAACCCTTATTTGACTGGGCTAAATGTTTGGCAAACATGAATTTATTTAAATATCTATACATATTATTATTGTAATAATATATAAGTGCTTGTCTGTAGTCTAGTTGTACAGTAAGATCAAGGAATGTGATATATTATTATTCCAATTGGATTTCGATGTTTTATTTTAAATACTTATTATAACTTACATTGTCCTTTATTACATACATACGTAAATCCACGCCTTTTTCTCATGGGGGTAGGCTCTAACTACAGAACGTCACCTACGTTGCTAAAATCCTTAGGTAGGTACTTTTTTCTTTCATTTCCCTTTTTTTTTCAGCCATTTAAAATTTGATAAAAATAGATATAAAAAACGAGTGTTGGTGAGGACATTTCTGTATAAAGCCCCGACCCTGCAACTGTCTAATCTAACCAGAGCCTCTTCCTTCAGTAGGGTGAGCTCTTGGCTAGACGACTCCTTACAACTGTGGCATTATGACAACATCCTCATCCACTTATTCAAATTACAACCTATGTACTTTCTTAGAAACTGGGCGGGCAATTTCGCCGCAAACGATTGAGCATATATGAATCCTATCTATCAACGCACACGGCGGGCGGACAAAAGGGCCACGCTGTTGCCCGACGTCTGTGTCTGCCAAAGTTACATACGATCGTGCCCGCGGCAAACTAATGACCTATATAATAACGAATAGCACAGAAAATGTAACGGTCCAATCCAAGTCAACCCTGACCGAATAGTACTCTACTTTTTGAGGTCGCTTCAGTCGCTCCCGCATCCTCGAACGTAGTAAAATCACAATGAGTGCTTATCCATATAACTCTTAGTCAGATTTCCTTTCTTGGGCTTCGCCGGAGTCGGTTAAAAAGCTTATTTGGGGCCCTCAAAATAATTTGATACAGGGCTCCTTTAGGACTAGCTACGCCTCTGCATACAAGACAGCAGGTTTCTTACTATAGGGGGAATGCGGGAGTCGCAGATTTTTCCTGTGACCTGTCGCCATATCATCCATCCTGTGTTAATTCTGTGTTTAACAGTCCGGATCTACTTCGCCATCGCTTTGCACGAGTGAACCGATATACCAAAAGTCGCAGCCGACCGATTTCTAGTACCTATTATACTAGAATAATGGAATATTAGGCGGCTTGCCATGGACCATGGCGCGCGATATTGCGGACGGATGCGGACCAGCCCGCACGGCCGACGAACACGGACAGCCACGCACCGTATAGCCGTGTACGCACGTACGAACACGAACATAGCGAATACTGTTTTAAACTTTCTTTGTTTTTTGTTTTTGAAAACTGTGTGCCTTAACCTGTGTCAAATAAATTTATTTTCTTTCTTCTTTCTTTTAACACAAACATCAAATCTGAACATTTGGTTCGTACGTATGGACGGCATTTTCGAACACGAATGAGAACATCGTTCGAGTCGAGTTCGCGCACAACAGTCGTGAACTCTATCTTAATAGCCAAACGGCGCCGTTGGAAGTGGTGTTAAAGCTCTTCGAACACCGTCCATACAGAACATACTAAAAGGATCGCCGCAAACATGTTTGACGAACAGAGTATTCGATGTTCGTTAGTGGTACGCACGTGCGAACCAAGTTGTTGTGTATCATGCAACGTAACTTTGTTTGTACGTGCGTACACGGCTTGTGACTGACACTGGCATGGCCACCATCAGGGATTTTAATTTTGATAACACAAAAAAATAGTCTGAATTAGTCGCCAAATAATTATCAGAATTAGACGGTCAGTGGTTCAAAAGTTATAAGGGTTTATAGGTGGCCGATCTGGGGTAAGCCTACACCAGCTTGGCCCATTTGAATCTCAAAAGCTAGGGCACCTAGCGAAGATCTGTTTTCTCCCAAAGTTGCTAATTAGTCTGAATCAGCCGCCAAATATCAGAATCTGTCGGTCACTGGTTCAAAAGTTATACAGCGTTTCTAGGTGGCCGACCTAGAGAGAAACTCCCCAGCTCAGCCACATTAATATCTCAAAAACCGGCCAAGTGCGAGTCGGACTCGCGCACGAAGGGTTCCGTGCCATCTACAAAAACGGCAAAAATTTATGTCTACTGTATGGGAGCCCCTTTCAATATTTTTGATATCTGTTTTTTAGTATTTATTGTTATAGCGGCAACAGAAATACATCATCTGTAAAAAAAAAACAACTGTCTTCAACTATCACGGTTCATGAGATACAGCCTGGTGACAGACAGACGGATGGACAGCGGAGTCTTAGTAATAGGGTCCCGTTTTACCATTTAGGTACGGAACCATAAAAACTAGGGCACCTAGCCAGCGGCGTAGCGTGGGTGTCGGCCGCCCGGGGCGGAAGACAATTTTGCCGCCCTCTTATTTAGGTATTTCAATTTTATGTATTATGTTACCGGTAATGTGCGTAAATCTGTTAGAGTATAGATTAACTGGTCGAGTCCGATAAAGTGGAAAAGATCGTTTTAGTTCTTAGATTAACAGATAATCTGTAGACTTCTTAGATAATCTGCAGACTAACGACCAAGCATACGGTTAGCTCCAAAAATCAAAACTTAGTGACAGAAACGAATCGCTGCAAAACCGACTCCACGTAGTCTTGTCTGCCCTACCCATTTTTTTTTTTTTGGGTGGGTAATTATCAAATAACTTATTCCACTCTGGGTGGAGCGGGAGGGCGTGTCAGACTCTTACTGACTAAAACCCACCCGTGTTCCTTCGGTTGCCCTGTTGCCGGGGGCCACAATGTCCCTTTCGGCCCTTATTTGCAGCCCCGGCAGGCATTGGCCCTAGCGGACCCCGTCAATTCTGCTGACATCTCTTTGAGGCGCGCGTGGAACACAACGCGCCGTCGACCCGGGCCTAGTCCTTATCGGACGGCGAGCTACCCATTGCTCACCGTCCGCAAGCCCACGCCTACGGTGGCCGGAAATTGGCTCGCAATTCCCGCCCTGGGCGTCTCCTCCTGCGGCGGTTAGGGGCGTGACGGCGCGAAATTTGCCTTTCACTCACGCGTTCCGCCTCCTCCTTCGCGAGCATTACCGCTTCGCAGAAGGAGGTGACGGCCTGCCATTTCCTCTCGCTCTGTACCATGGCCTGAACCAGGGCCGGACGCGAGAGATCACCGCTGCCAATCGCCTCCACGAGGACACGGCGATGTTCCACCCAAGCCGGGCAGACCTCCACCGTGTTCTCCGGGCGATCCACACAATGGTGACACCCGGGCGTTTCCTGTCGCCTTATCCTGAACAGGAACCTCCCGAACCAGCCGTGTCCGGTGAGGACCTGCGTCAGGCGGAAGGTGAGGACACCGTGACGCCTCTCAAGCCACTCCTCAAAGAGGGGTCTTATCGCCGCAATTGTGGCGTGCCCAGTCTGCTCTACCCCTAGAGTGTAATTTAAGCCCACGTAGGCGCGGACGGGTGCGGCGGCTCGCGAGCTGAGGAGCAGGTGGTTTTATCACCACCGCAGCTTCAGCCTCAGCCGCGGGCGGCGAGCGACGATAAGCTCGCGTGGGACCGCCGCCGCCGGAGCCGTGACAGAAACGTGCGTGCTTGCTTGCATGCTGCATGCATGGTGTATGCTATATTACGTTAGCAAAAAACGAGAAAGAAGTGTTTCGCTCATTGTCTTCCGCGATTTAACGGTATAGCATTCGTTAATATGCAGATTAACTCGATAGAATGCATATATCTACTATTAAGTAAAATTTTAAACTTTAACGGATCGTTCCCGGTAATTTGTAGATTATCTAGTTAATGCGTTTATTATCGTATTCCGTATTCTAACGGTAACATATACATACTATACATTACATACATTAATTCTAGAGAACTTTTCAGCAAGAACAGTCATAATTATTTTGCATTAAAAAAACAATAAACAAATAAAAAACTTTCTTTGAATTGTCAAAACGTCACGTACTTCCTTGAAGGGACGTACCTATAGTTCTTGCAAATCACGAGCGCGGTCGGCCCTTGGTTGTGTTTAGACGTGTACACGCACGGTGTGACAGTGTGCGTGCCCGCATACGCCCCGCGCGCACACCTTAACACCATGCATGTACACGTCTAAACACAAACAAGGGCCGGCCGCCACTCGTGATTTGCAACAATTGTTTTGGGCGGGAAGGACATTTAATATGTGCAAGTGGGTAAAAGCTAACTTCTTGAAAAATTAATTGTCTGACTGACCGCCAGTGACCGCACAAAATATATTTTTTTGCCGCCCTTCTAATGGTGGCGCCCGGGGCGGTCCGCCCCTCCGCCCCCCCCTCGCTACGCCACTGCACCTAGCGAAGATCTGTTTTCTCCCAAATTTAGTCGCTAATTAGTCGCAATTTTTCGCCAAGTCACAGAATTCAATTTCTCCATACATTGGTAGAAGCAAGTACAAAGTATTATTTAAGTAATTTCTAGATAGTACCTATCTGTGATGTCATAATTACATGGTGGAATGTTTGTTTCTTCATTTACGGTAGGTAAGAGAGATAGATGCGCGTGCATACAGACGAGCTACTTATAGCGAGTTGCCCGTGACGTAAGTTAAAGTAGGTATCTAGACCTAGTACCTACATCTTTGATCAAGTAGGTATTTTTAACAATTTAGTATTTAAAGTAATAAATCATTTTATATTTCGACACCAGAAGTTCAGAAGTTTTATTATTCTTACCTTAATTAGAGCCTTAGATATACCTACCTTATACAAATTATACTTACTTATACTTTTTTTTTTGGTTTGTGAATTTATACAATAACTTCTCCCGCTCTGGGTGGAGCAGGAGGGCGTGTCAGACTCTTACTGACTAAAACCCACCCGTGTTCCTTCAGTTGCCATGTTGTCGGGGGCCAGACTTCCCTTTCGGTATTCTTCGCAACCTCGGCAGGCATCGGCCCTAGCGGACCCCGTCAATTCTGCTGACATCTCTTTGAGGCGCGCGTGGAACACAACGCGCCGTCGACCCGGGCCTGGTCCTTGCTCACCGTCCGCAAGCCCGCGCCTACGGTGGCCGGAAATTGGCTCGCGATTCCCGACACCCAGGGCGTCTCCTCCTGCGGCGATCAGGGGCGTGAGGGCGCGAATTTTGCCTCTCCTTCACGCGTTCCGCATCCTTCGCGAACATTACTGCTTCGCAGAAGGAGGTGACGGCCTCCCATTTCCCCTCGCTCCGTACCATGGCCATCACCGATGCCGATCGCCTCCACGAGGACACGGCGATGCTCCGCCCAAGCCGGGCAGACCTCCACCGTGTCCTCCGGACGATCCACACAATGGTAACACCCGGGCGTTTCCGCCCGTCTTATCCTGAACAGGAACCTCCCGAAGCAGCCGTGTCCGGTGAGGACCAGCGTCAGGCGGAAGGTGAGGACGCCGCGTCGTGGCGACTCTCTAGTCACTACTCAAACCCCTCGGTCTTATCGCCGCAATTGTGGCGTGCCCAGCGCTGGGTTGCGACAATCGCACTCTCCATGCCGCCATGAGATCCCGCCGGAGCTCTGTCCGCTGTGCCGTGATTTCTTGCGGCAGCGGAGTTAAGCCCCGGCGTTTCGCCTCCTCGCGCCACTCCCAGATGTGCGCGAGGACCTTGCCTCCAGATCCCACGGCGGTAATCCGGCAAGGAGGCTCGCCGCCTCGCAGGAGACCGTGCGGTATCCTCGGGCTAGCCGGATGGCCATGACCCTCTGGGAATACTTAGATACCTAATATGCTCATATTAGGGATCTAAGTATAGATAGCAACGGAAGTGCATAACAGGAAGCCGGGGACGCGCGCTATTTGATTTGACCAATGAGCGCGCGCGGTGCTAGAGTTGGCTGTCAGAAACGACTTTGACGAGGCCCCTGTTGCTTATTACCAAAGCGAGATGTCAGATGTTACACATCTGATGCGACTACTAAAGCTCTCTCGTTTTTTTTACTTACGCCAAAGCAGTGGCGGACTAACAGGGGGGCGGAAGGGGCCTCCGGCCTCGGGCCTCCGGTCTTGGGGGGCCTCCAAATGCCTCCGCGTTCCCCTGATTAAATCCTAAACAAGACTTTAAAAATGTGCTTAGTACCTACATAATTTCATCAAGATCAAAACACTACAGCCATCTAGACTTTTTACGCGGTACTAATATTCTTTTAACTTTGCTGAACGCGTCCAATATGCTGGAGGAAATCCCGTCTTTGTAGCGGGTACTTCGCCAGGAATCCCTGAATGAATGAAGTGCAAATAATTCACTCTTGTATGCCTACATTTACGTCGAAAAATAAACATTGGCCTCATACCGCTAAAGCCCCGCCCCCGGCGACACCGAATCACTTTGCCCCATGCCGTCACCGCGGTGTCAGTGACTCACGTCACGCGGCTTGCATCTCTATTTGTACTGTTAAAGTCTAAAACACTATACATACAAATGTGAACTGAATAAACAGCTTGTAAAACTACTTTTTTTTTAAAGCTGGGGGGCCTCATTCGGCTTTGCCGCCCCGGGCCTCTGACGGGCTTAGTCCGCCACTGCGCCAAAGCCCCTCCCTATCGCCGCAGAGTACTTTTTATATAGCCTATCGCCCCAACAAAGGGCTCAGAAGAACGGGCTATCAATAATGGCATAATATACCGCTCATTGATAATAATCAGTTCACCGTTCCCTAGGTTTGGTAGACATCCAGGATGTTAAAGGACCGTCCTCCATTGTCTTAGTCCAACTCACCCTCATAAGCAGTGTGAAGGATTCCTTCCGCATAAAAGATCAATAAAAGCAAAGCAGCAGACTGTTCTTTCAATCCAGCACGAGCAGCATTCGTCCACCGTCCACGCAAATATCTTAAGGCTCCTATACAATATGCTGGTTTGGTTTTTATCACAAGAGGAGTTTTTCACAGCCATGTGTTGTGTCGTGTCATGACGCCTGCCTTTTGCAGTGTTATCAAAATTCACTGTGATATGATGTGGTCCTGAACAGATTCGTTAGCGTTGTATATTGACACTGACGCCACCATTAGGGATTTTAATTTTGTTAACACAAAAAAATTGTCGCTGATTATCGTAAGTATAGTACGAGCTAGATCGAAGATTGTTCGTAAACTCTTCGATCTAGCACTTGTTTATACTTAAAAATTGAACTCATCATATCTTCTAAACTAAGACTAGACTAAATCTAAATCTAGACAAAATTTGGGAGAAAACAGATATTCGCTAAGTGCCCTAGCTTTTGAGTTTCAATTGGACCAAGCTGGGGAGATGCTCCCCAGACCGGCCACCTATAAACCCTCATAACTTTGAACCAGTGACCGACAAATTACGATTAATTACTGACAAATTTTTGGTGTTATCTAAATTAAAATCCCTGGTGGTGGCCATGCCAGTGTCAGTCACACGTTAGCGTCACGATACAGAAATGACGTGCCGAATGCTATTCTATCACATACCGCGACATCGTTGCTGTTGGATTACAGCATTGAAATAGAATATGTCTATGGATTACAGAGTTAAAAACAAGTTGTCAATGCTTGTCAACTAAACAAAAAAAAGGTTGATTTACATTGATCCGTATCTGGCGCTCGAATCCACTGGATCGATAGGACAAGTGTAAATAGTTTTTAATCCAGTCCAGTATTGAACCAGAATAGATCAACTACTCTAATTTTTCAATCTGGTGACAGCTTCCCACACCTCGCTAGACCCCTTACGATCCAATCCAGTTCAATCTAGTCGCTGGGATGTAATTGTATAACAAAATTAAAATCACTACTAGTCTGATGTAATCGGCGTTGATTTGATCCAGTACCGTCGTGCGCGGTACAGGGTCACTGGATTTCAATGCTGGATATACTGAATCAATCTAAATAAGCCTTAATATGTCGAAATATTTTATAATAACCCTACAAAATTACGATTTTTTTTAATGTCCTTGTTGGTTAAGGCGCCACTCTACAGCATCCCACGGCTAAGCAACGCACATGTTCTTAAAATTTGTAGGCGGGATCGTCCACTGCGACCCACGGCCACGCTACGCACTAATGCGTTGCTGGCAAACAAATGAACGCGCAGCTAACGTGGCTTACTTCTCTGTGCATATCCTACGTAGCAGTGGACCGTCGACCTTATAGCATGATCAGCTACGTGGGAACAAGAATTTTTTATGCAACCAAGCACGAAAGAGGTACTTTTCCGTGCATACCTTACGTAGCACTGGACCGTCGACCTTATAGCATGATCAGCTACGTGGGAACAAGATTTTTTTTTTATGCAACTAAGCATGAAAGAGGGTTCAGTAGAACGAGATCCAAAAGAAATTAAAACAAAACTATACCAACTTCAAGAAAATAATGTGTACATTAAAACAGTTTAATTTGGTACGTTTATAAGAAACACTTAGTTGTGCTTATATTTTATATAAGCATGAACCTCTCATAACATTCAGTGACACAATCGTTTACTATGCCTTGTAAAAATGCCCAAAGCTGCACAAATTGGCGAAAATAAAATATAAATAACAATTTAAACAACATATATACAATATGGAATGTCAATATATTTTACTTCATATCTACATTTGATTTCGAATTTGAGAAGTAAATGGCTGAAATTAAAAAAGTTGCTTAACAATATACAATGTTTTGTGGAGATTTGTATTATTGGTATTATTATTTATATTCTCATTAATATTAATGAGTTTGTATGCAGAATTTGTTTAAAATTTACTACATTTGCACTGGAGTTATCTATCTACAAACACAAAAAGACATATTCCAATGTAAAATAAATATATTTCAAATCAAATGTATGACATTTGATCTGTTTTCCATGACAGACTGATAAAAAATCTACTAACATTAAGCAATATTTATCGAAAATCGAATACGTAACAGAAATTCCATTTACTAATAAATACAAACCCACGCCGTCACCCATTGCACGTTGAATTAAAAGCGACATTCTAATATTATGGCATTATATACTTTAATTATTTTTATTTAATTTCTAAGCGTCAACATTTACTGTTGTTTTCGAAACATTCAAATAATACAGCGATGCAATGAGAAATGGTGTGAAGTCGCGTAACAGATTTCATAGTTTATTTGATTGTTTATTTACCAATTACATAAAACATGTTGATTTTCCGATTTCAATCTACCATTCTCTATCGTCATTAGTAGACACTATAAAACAATTATGGAAGGAAGAAGACGAATCTAAAACGAAATATAAATATAGACTTACGAATGTAAAGAGAGTTGTTTACCTTTAAGACCTTACATACAAACTTATAATACAAGTTAATTTTAATTAAAATGCAACCCTCTAGTAAAGGCCCATAATATGTGACCACGAAATCAATAATGACGTTACAACAGTTTAAGTATACCTATTCACAGCACTTAACCACATGTTAGTCAACTGTTTCACGCACTAAACGATCACAAACTCACTTCGGTGTCATACTATCACCATAATTATCGATTGCATTGACGTAAAATTAATATTTATATATTCATATGTACAATTTATTAGTGTCCTCTTTAAAGCACATTACAGTGATTCTTCAAATGCGGCCATCAAATCACTTTGCATGTTCATGTCTATCTGACCTGCCATCTGAAACAATTAAAACAAATTTTATTTCATGTATTATTTCAAGAATAATAATCCAGCTTTTTGAGATGGGATATTGAGCTTTTTGAAGGTCAGCTGGAACAGTTCCCAACTCCAGTCAACTTAGACCATTCTGGCCCTTAAGGCCTGACATAAATATGTAGACCATAGACCAATGATGTAAAACTACATCACTTCAAAAAATAAATTAATACAAGAACAGCTTATCTTCCAGTCTTTGCCATCTACACGTGCGTTTTTAGGTTAGTCATAAAATTAAATGAAAAGCAAACTAATGATTACTTTTTGATTTAGTCATATGACTTAAGTCGGTCATTACTAAAAAACAGATCAATGGATTTGAAGAAATGAGTCGATCAACCCAACACTGTCTAGAGCAGTATGGCCGTGCGTCCAGTAGTACTAGCCAGGTACTCACGGCTTCGCGGCGCCGGCGCTCCTGCTCGCGCTGGCGCAGCCGCTCGCGCTCGGACGCGGCCGGCTTGTCGGGCGCGGCGGCGGCGGCGGCGAGCGGCGAGACGCGCGTCGCGTTAGTACTAGCCAGGTGTGTAGTGTGTGTACTCACGGCCTCACGGCGCCGGCGCTCCTGCTCGCGCTGGCGCAGCCGCTCGCGCTCGGACGCGGCCGGCTTGTCGGGCGCGGCGGCGGCGGCGGCGGCGGCGAGCGGCGAGACGCGCGTCGCGTTAGTACTAGCCAGGTGTGTAGTGTGTGTACTCACGGCCTCACGGCGCCGGCGCTCCTGCTCGCGCTGGCGCAGCCGCTCGCGCTCGGACGCGGCCGGCTTGTCGGGCGCGGCGGCGGCGGCGGCGGCGGCGGCAGCGGGCGGCGAGGCGCGCGCCACGGGCGACACGCGCGGCGACGCCACCTCCGCGCTCTCCACCTTGCGCACGCCTGCCCCCACTCTGTGAATCGACTCCATACCTTAGAGTATATATCACTGGAGAAGCCTTACGAACACTTCTCCCTGTGTAAAAGAACAAGAGCAAATGCTCTAACACGGTCATAAACGCAGAGCACATAAACATGGTTCGTTCGCAAACCGCTTTCGCTCTCGGTAGACTCTTTTTCCTGGTGAATGCACGTAGCAAATTGTCACTTAGGTGCAAATTGCGCGTTTACACGGCGTGCATTCGACCGATCATGACCTATGCGGGTGCCGTCTTTGCTCATGCAAAACCCCGTCATATACATAGGCTGCAAACTGTGCAGAATAGATTCCTTCGTAGGGCGACAGGTTCCCCATGGTTCGTCAGGAACGAGGCTCTCCACCTCGACCTAAAGATTCCCACAATCCACCAATTTCTAAAACGCCTTTCCAAGCGTTTCTTTGAGTCCGCGGCCAAACATCGCAACCCTCTGGTTGTCGAGGCCGCCAGTTATGTCCCGAGTAGAATAAGTAAAGTTCGCCGCCCAAGGCATATCCTAGTAGACCCCGATGACCCCATAACCCTCCTCCAGGAGAGCAATAGGGAAACAAGCACAGTGTACAAACACAGACGCCTCCCGTCATTCCGACCTCGCCGCCGAGGTCCTTTGCGTTCCCGACCGCCGCGCCCCCGAGTAAATGATACTCCCCCCCGACCCTTGCTCGAAAACGAGGTGCCAGCAGTTGTTGCAGCTGTGCACGTAGCTTTAAATTCCCCGTATAATAATAATAATGATCAAAACCCTTTGATCCAGCCCGTCCCATCTTTTGATGTCCTCCCCCCGGATAACGCCCTAAGCCGAGGCTCGAACCCCGCAGGGGGTGCCCTTAGCGCGCGTTCATCCTAAGCTTTTTAGCTTAGTTTTATATATGTGCCCTGGCTGGAGGCTTTGAGTGTAGTAGCTTGAGGCAGCCACAGGATTGACCGGTTAAACAGCGAAGGTTTCTCAAAACCAGCTGTGAGATGACCTACAGAAAAAAAAAACTAATTTCAAATCGATTCGAACGCACAACGTTAATCGTTTTCGAGTCGCGGGGTTCTCATCAGTGCTCCGTGAAAATGTCTAGTTGTGCTGTTAAAACATGTAAAAACCGTTCAAATACGTCAAACTTAAATAAAGATGGAATAACCTTCCAAATGTAAGTATTTTTTTAAAATCTAGTCATGTTTTCAGTGAAATTCAAAATCCTAACCTCGTAATACATTTTGAATTTTCATTCGATTCAACCATGATTCAACATAAAACAAGGCATGAATCGAGTATTTTTCTCGCATTGCTTTCGTGACATCACCATGTCTCGTTTTTATGGTCAAAATATATTTTTTTGCATTACGAAAATGTACGTCAAATCAGCTAAATTGACATGCACTTGCCATGCGATTATGTCTTCTAGCAAAAATAATAACGAGACTAC
The DNA here is from genome assembly GCA_949152395.1 of Agrochola litura. Lineage (NCBI taxonomy): Eukaryota > Metazoa > Arthropoda > Insecta > Lepidoptera > Noctuidae > Agrochola > Agrochola litura. The sequence continues at coordinate 17,028,693 of OX424493.1, forward strand.
CGTAGGGTTGGGGTCATGTATGAAACCATAATTAACATGTCGATAATTTCTTAAGGCGAACTAGTACTTTTGTTTATGAAAATTGTTTTTGAACGAAGTTCTTTAACGCGGCTTGCGGTAGGAGTAAACTGGCAGAAAAGTCACGTGAAAAAGCGTTTATACTTGCAACTGTCTTCTAATTCGATCGAGAGAGAGAGAGAGAGAGAGAGAGAAAATCAAAATCCATTTCTTTATGTCAGCAATGTGAGAAGTTAATAAGGCTTGCATTGGATGACCGCAAAAAATTAAATATACCACCACCTATGTCGTAACACGGGCTCCGCGGAATCTTGATGGGAAAACATTGTTCTCACAAGATCATGATATCGATGTCTTAAATAGTCATGAGGTAGAGCTAGCTATAGCCGTAATGACCAAATATACAGATACACGAATTGCGTACATTACAAAAAAAGGGACCCTCAAAAATGTATTCGCAATATTATACTCCAAATTGATTCATTTAAAAAAGCAGTAGGTGTTATGAACCTACTGATTTTTTAAATATGTATTAATTGTTGGTACTACAACATTTTTTTTAACTTTTATTTAATAGTCGTTTTTATTAAAATTTAACTTTTCTATGCATCAGCTGTTTTATTTCTGGGTTCAAGCCAGGGGTAGGACAATTCCATACATTGACAGATTTGGGGTAATTTTTCAAAATGCGCCATCTGTTATCCCCATCCAAAGCGGTTAGTTACTTTGGGTCGCTGCAGATGGCGACACCATCGATACTAATATAATTTGTAACAAAAAATTAATTAATTCAATATTAATTTCATTACCTAATTATTTTATTTAACACGGGTTATAATTAATTGCTTATATTTGTGTAGATAATAATTGTTGAGGAATACATACTCCTTATTTAATACTCTATGGTTGTGTTGCCTAGCACTACTTACTGTTGATGACTATCATTCGTATTATTCTGTTTTTAGACATCAATATAGTTTTATCGTTTCTCATAATAACTGTTTTTCTATATTCACCACCTAACTTTAACATTGTAGCAGACAGAGCGTGGTTAGGATAGAAGTTGTGCAGAGATTTTAAGTTGCGAGAAAGTGGAGGTACCTAGACACAATCTATCGAAAATGGATAACGCTATAGTTGAAGCCTCAAAGGTACAAATAGTGCACCTAAATGGAAACAACTTCAAGCACTGCATATATAGGATCGAAACAGTGTGCAGAGCCACTCCAGGAGCTGACCAAATTTTGGAAGGAAAAATAATCAAGCCTGGAGAACCAGCAAAGACTGCTGATGCTGCTGCCAAAGTAAAACATGAGAACGATTTACAACAATTTGTAAAGATTGATTGTATAGTATTGACTCTGGTGACAACGATTAAGACAGATAAAAATAAAACAACACAAATAAATAAGTAATTTTGTAAAAGAATAGTTGCTTTTTTATGTATCCACTGTGTACCTTTTGAAATTGATGCTTCCTTACTAATTTGCTTGTTTTTAATTTGATAAAGTTTTACTATGATTATGTTAATTAAGAGAAAATTTTAATTAAGTACAACTTTATCAAATTAAAAACAAGCAAAGTAGTAAGGAAGCTAAAGTATAGGCACTATTGCGTAGGTAGTACCTAAAGCTATACTTAGCACAAGTTTGTGGATGGCGATAATAGATGGCACTATTTATCCGATCAATTGACATTAGCGTTTTTAATAAATTCAGCGAGGGGGCTCTCTATACCCGATATACACCGTGAAATTTGAATCACAGTTTTGCTAGAACAAACGTTGTTCAGACCATGGTCTGCTACCATTCTAAAGCATCAAATCTGTTATTAAAACAAACTAGGCCTTCTCAAATAAGTCTTATGTTACTCAAACGTGTTCAAACATTTACCGTAACATCAAATTAGGTACTCATCGCGGTAGTGATATGGCATTCAAAAGAGTTACGAGGAGTCCACGTGGACTACAAGGATGTCCGGCCAATGCGGGCCTAAATGCAAATAAATCATTAGAAGGTAGGTACCTACTTTACTTACCAATACTAATAATTAACTTCAGCTAGAATTTCTGACGATCTTAGGATCGTCAGAAATTCTAGCTGGACCGATAAGATTCTAGCCCGATAAGAATGAACGGAAACTGAAGTCAAAGTTGTCTTGGTGCACAGCTAACTGTTATTACGTTGTGATTTCAGGTAGATTCATATTAGATTCTTATTAAGTTTGTGTTAAAATGCTTACTTTGATCCATTAACAGTGTTAAAAGTTAATTTGGAAGGATATTTTAGCAAATTGAAATTGTCATAATTACGTAACTTGAAAACTCACTTTTTGTTTGTAAAGATATTTCTTTAGTTTTGGTCTTAAATGAAAGGTCTAAATTTAAAACCATTTGTCGCGTTTAGTTCATGAAAATCGGCCCACGGAACAAAAAGATACGGTCATTTTTATGTATGGAAATTTTATTTAGTTAATAATAATTTGTAAATGTTTGTTCTAATAACGCCTCACTTTTAGTTAACTCATAATTATACTCATAAAATTTTCATACCGCGGGCTTAATATGAAAATACCTTGATACGCGAGCGCCGTAGTGTCTGTGTTGTAGGGAGTAACGATAATCTCGACATTTCAAACTTTGTCTTTTTTGTGTTTTTTCAAAAACCAATTATGTTTTCTTTTTTATTGGATGCTGTATGCTGTTCTAGCAAAACTGTGATTCAAATTTCACGGTGTATACTCACACCGTGAAATTTGAATCACAGTTTTGCTAGAACAAACGTTGTTCAGACCATGGTCTACTACTATTTTACAGCATCCAATAAAAAAGAAAACATAATTGGTTTTGAATGCACAGCCTAAAGCTCCATACGCATTAGGCTGTGCATTCTGAGAGTTGGCAATGTTGCAAACAGTCAAATATTTACCTGTTTTTATTCATCTGTTACATAAGCGTGTAGGGTGTTGTTGGATCCCATAATTAAAAAAACTTTTTACAAAAAAAAACAACCGACTTCCAAAAAAAAAACACTACAGAGTGAAAAATAACTTTAATTTCGGAAGTCAGTGTCTTGGGTTTTGTATTTTCGTTTTTTGCCACCGACTTCCGAAATTAAAGTTATTTTTCACTTTGTAAGTGAAAAATAACTTTAATTTCGGAAGTCGGTGTTTTTTTTTGGAAGTCGGTTGTTTTTTTTTTTTTGTAAAGTTTTTAATTTTCACTTTTTAGTTGTGGTACCTACCCCACACACATTCGAATACCACTACCTGCTACCAGTGACAGGAACTTATCATATCATCTACATACTAAGTGGGAAAAAAATACGTATTTTGTAGCCAACTCAAAAACTACTCAATCAAAGTTAATAAAATTTATATGGGACCAATTTGAGAGCATACCCTTTCAAACAAAAAAAAGAATTTTCAAAATCGGTCCACAAATGACGGAAAAATCGGGGTAAATTAAAAAAAAAAAAAACATTCGCTACGAATATATAACCTCCTCCTTTTTGGAAGTCGGTTAAAAATGATTATGATGTTTCTAAGTGACTTTTCGACGGCCAATAGTTTTTGAGATAATAATATAACCGGTAGGTGCAAAATAACTTATTTTCGCGGTCGATAAATTCAATAATGTGTATGGGTACCTAAAATATTCCCAACTACGATACCCTTCACTGTGCGAGGTTCGACACGTTTTCTTTAAGTTTTAAAAGATTGGGTAAGGTCCCGCGATGGGGGAATCGAATGTTTTCCAAACCACTTAAAAAAAAAAACAATTTCACTTATTTTTATGGACTCGCATTTACTAGAAGCCTATATTAGTGCTTACTGCAGTCTGTGGGCTCATTATGCTCAGAAATCATACAGCGCCCTTCACGTTCAATACAATAACGCATTCAGGGTGCTGATATGGTTGCTTTGATACTGCAGCGCATCAGGGATGTTTGCTGAAGCACGCGTTGACAGCTTCTACACTGTGATGCGGAAGCGATGTGCATCCCTGGTTAGCAGGGTGCGGGGTAGCACCAACAGCATCCTGTCTATGGTAGCAAGCAGGCTATATTGTGCGTTTGTGAACCACTGCTGCAAGGTATCGGCTAGGCCTGTCACCTTGCAGCAGTGATGTCACAAATTGTTTCTGTGTTTTAATGTTTTACTAACCTATTTTGTAAGTTACTAACACTGTGAGTCTTGTTGCTTTTTTTATTGTTAATTATTATTATTAAGAGGGCCCTTCCCGATCCGTCTATCGTCAACGTAAGCATGGTCAAAAAGCATGTTGTTTCATCTAGCGCAAGTGAGAACTGCTAACAAGCAAGTGAGAACGCGATAACATTGTACGAAAAATAGTGTGCGGAAATTTCATAAAACTTGTTTCAGGAAATACATGTTTTTGAGTAAGCTTTACTAGTTTGTGAAATAAATGTTTGTCATTTAGAATCTCCATTACATGTGCAAGGTTTCTATGCAGATGTTTTCTTTACTTTTACAATTGATGAGTTTATTATGAACGGCCAAAGTTCAGATAAAATTGTGCAAAAATGCAGATTTTCGGAGGCTTGTACTGAATTTATTTCTCGACATTTAAATTTTTTGGTTTCATAGAAACCTAGAAATAGTGCACAAGATACCTATTAGTTTAAAAATTTCAAAGAAAGATGTGTTACGACGCCATAATCACGTACGAGCGTTTGTATGAAAAGTATAACGGGTTGGCCGCTCTTAAGAGCGTTTATTCTAAAAGTTGACAACGTCGCAAATAGCTGTCAAATACTTACCTGTTTTGGTTAATTTGGCAATAAGAATGAATATATAATGTACGGAATTAAGAAATATCGCTAACTAGTGAACTAGAATATTAATAATGAATTGCAATTATAACATTGAATTTGATGTTATAACCGTTTTAGGTGAAAAAAGGCATTTGGAAAGAATCAATTTATGAAAAAAAAAAAGCTAATGTTTCTTAAGACAGATTCCCCGTATCTCCTATGTATTCGGATTGCCCCATACTCTACCAGTTAAAAATACACTCTGTTTAAATTTTTCAGAGGTTATCTCAAAATTTGATTTATTTTGGTACAAGTAGCATTTTAACAATTCCTCACCTCATTTTTTCTTCGTCTGGTTGTCGCCTTTCAGTTTCTTGCCGCTGTCTTTCTCTCTCAGCCTGTTCCTTTTTTCGTAACTCCTGCTGTTCTATAAGAGCTCTTTGGCGGTCAATTTTCTCTTTAGCTTGCTTTTTAAACGCCTACAAAAAATTACAACAATGTACATTTTACTGAGCAACATCTTCTGCTATTCTTAGTAACAATAAAAATCTACAATTACACTTACTTGAAAACTATCCATGACAGGTTTCTGTTTTATTTGATGATTGGTTCCCATATTTGGTATACTCTGTGGACTTCCAGCCTGCGCAAGTGACGACCACGAACTCGCATTTTTTAAGTTTTGTTCTTGTTTGAGTTTGAAAGCTTGAGCAAAGTTTGTATTTTTCGAGTCTTCCATCTTTTTTTCCATTTCATATTTAGCTCGGTCGGACATATTATTAGAAACCATGTTTGGAACTCCCATAAGGTCTTCGATTGGTTTTGGTGTGAGCAGAGGCTTCACATCTTCTTTTTTCGCTGCAGGTGTGATTAAACATGGCGCATTCTGTATGTTGTGATGGGACTGGGAGATTACGCTGTGTTGTGCAGAAGGTAAGGGGTCAAATATAGACGGCACGGGTGGTACACCGGTCATGCCAGGAATAATAGGATTTATATCGGATCGTAACATCTCGCGTTCATGTGGCATTTTGTCTATAAACCCATTGTGAGGTGGAAGGTACATTTCAGTTTTAATCTGTTCAGGCACACGGGCAACCTCTGTTAAGCCCCCTAGTTGTGCCATCAAGTTCTGATGGGCAGCATCTGGCATCATTTGAGGTTTAGGTAGTGAAAACTCTTCCTCGAGACGCATCGACGACTCTGATACTCCTACACTAACATCCATGGGCACATCTGCCTTGAGGCTTCTTTCGAGACTAGCCAAAGACCGTTCGATGGGATCAATGTATTGAGACGGATCAACCTTATCCAGACCGTTTCGAGGTTCAATTTTAGGAATAACTTTCTGGTCCTCCGTGTCGCGAACAATAGCCGTGATGGAAGAGTCGGGAATAACGCTAACAGGTATTGTCGGCTGCGGCGCGGATACTGCGAGCGGGACGGGCGGCGGCGCGACGGCTTCCTTGAGGTCCTTGTGCGCCGGCGCCGGCTCCGGGGCCGGCGGCGCGGGCTTCACGTCGGCCGGCGCGGGCGCCGCCGCCTCCAGCGCGGCCGGCGCGGGCGCGGGCGCGGCCACGGTCGTCGCTACTGTCACCGGAGGCACGGATTTCTGCTACAAACGATTAACAAATAATTATGTCCCAATGTCGTTGTATTAATATTCGTATTTCATAATAAAACTAATATTTACAGTTTGCGGTGGGTGTTGATGCTGCTTCTTCGCTTTCTTTTTTGGCGTCCTACTGGGGCCGGTACCTGAAATGAAATAAAGATGCACAAAATGGATTGTGTGCCACGAAATTAAACTACTACTGCACAAATGTATACTTAACTTGAGATACAGCATCACGATCCAGTAACCACAAATTCTTCGAAAAAAAGAAAATAATGCGAGGAGAAGCCAAAGTGTACATAGTTTATGTTCACTGATACCACACTGTTGTATTAAAATATTCTGCAAACACTATTTGTAATAAATTCTCTGGTTTTCATCAAATATAACATGAATTAGGAATTTGTTCAGATCTCAGGGCAGCCAAATGAAATTCAAAATAAATTACTTAAGAGATTTACTTAAATCGTTATATATTGAAATATATATACAAAGTTTATTTCCACTCACTCTTATATCTATTAATTTTAAGTCATGAGTTGATTAAATCAATCTTACATAAAATTTTCCACACATGGTGTTTCTGTTTACATGTCAACTCTCTACATTAACATTACAACAAAATGTTGCCTTCAAATAACTAATTGCACCAAGCGTACATACTATTCGCTTAAAATGATAGTTGAATCGGTTTGCTACACTTCAGAACCCGTTAGATTAGTCAAAACATTTCTGTATTGAATTTTAACTAGTAAGTTTTGTTTTATTTTAAATTCTAACTATAAAATATTTTGTCTATAATATTGATAAATATTAAACCAACTTTAACTAATGAGATTTATCCGTTCTTATCTAACGGGCCCCAAAACAAGCAAGTATTGATTACCAAGTCTTTTCAGATAATCTCGATTTTGACAAAATAAAAGATCATTATGTATACAGTAAACTTTTTTGTTCTTTTCCCTTCTTGTCTCTTTGTGGACAAAATAAGGGACTTCTAGATAAAATATTATGTTTACTACATACTAACTTATACTATAGATTTTTGAAGCAACCTGCAAATTGTACTTGATAAAAATATATACTATGTAAGTATTGGACTATTGTTTATAGTGATTTCATTGGAAAGTTATTCCACTTATACTCTCGCAACATCAACAAAATTTAAAATACTAATTGTTCTAGTCTGATTCAATTGAGCTACTCAATGTGAATATATTATCTAAAAAAACATAGGTACATATGCGTAGTGTAAAAACTTTCTAAATAAGAGGACAATAAAACATAAGTAAACAAGCAAAATGATCGACATTTTACCAAGCAGGTCAATCATAAAATGTGATATTTTGACAAATAATAATTTATTTACAACATTTCAAAATCGGTTTAACATGCCTAGTAAAAAGTGTAATGTTTTCAGTATAAAATTTATTTTAGGCCTCTTTCAACCTAATAAATTACAAGATTTGAGAAATACTAGTCTATATTTCTTTAAATTTGTAAAAATTTCGATTATACAAACAAATTGGCCGAAAAAGAACCACTAAAATTGTTTTGTTCCAGAACGCGAACAAAGAGAATATTTGCATTAAACCTTGATTAGTGACCTAAATCTTGTCATAAAAAAATTACTAAAATTACAAATGTGAAGTAATCCAATCTTCAAGACACTGGTTTACAGTGCGCATTGCGTTACAGAAAATGATTATATACAAAGAATGAATAGAAACATTATTTTGTTCAGATTTAGTTGAAGACTTAATGGCTCGAGTTTTTACAACCAAACATGAGACTACAACTTGGGATAAAATATCCGCATTTCTTTACATCACTTATTCCTTACAATGCTCGCAGTATTATTTTATATTGTAGTACCTATGTATATTCAAAATTTTGTTTTTGATATCTATCAGGCAACCAAAAATGGTACTGCAAACATTTACATTTTTACTCATTCTCTTATGTTTGATACACTAAAACTGGCTCATGTAACTAAATATTCAAAAGAATTTGTTATAACAATTAAATGATAAAATCTCAAAGAGTGAATGCCAAATAGGTACAGATACTTAATAGTCAGTTTATGGTAACAAATTATAAACGAACTGAGATATACCGGAAAAAAAATATGCTTGTCAAACAAATGTGCTGATATTGCACTGATAGATACAAGGAAAAATCCTGGTGCCCATAACATTTTGCTTAAAAGTATGTTAATCCTCGACAATAACAAAGTTTGCAAACAATTTGTGAAGGAAGGAGGCCAGCTTTAGGTATTTTTTGTTTATATAGACAATTTTGATTCACACGTCACATCAAGTTTTTGAGAGCAAGCATCAAAGTGTATCAAGCATTAAACCAATAAAACATACCTTTTCAATCAAATAAATTTTTAACTACAACATGTCACAAAATACATCCTCCATTGTAACAAAATGAGAACTGAGTCCATCTTGGGGCTAATTTTGCTTGCTAAGTTGGTATCCGTCCTTACACAATTGTTTGCAATAGTCCCTACGGCTGCGCTCGACTCGCCAGCTGCTTTCGGAGATCCTCTTCGCTTCGCAACACTGGACGTACCGACACTACTATCTATCCTTGTTCTTATTATACTTTTCAAGCCTCAATCAATATTAAGTGGGTTTAAATTTCACACTCAAAAGCAATTAGTAACCGTGAGATCTGAACTTTCCAATAATAATCCATAAAAAGAGATCGAAACTTCAAGGATGCAAATGAAATAATACCGCGTTTGAGGACATGATATAGTTAAAAAAATATTAATGTGAAAAGGTATTTCCTATTGGTTCATGAAAGCAAACCAAATAATACATTATTCTTACCGGCACCAATATCATAGTATCAGTGAACACCAAAGCTGGCTTCTCCTCCTCACTAACAACTGTTTTTGTGCCTTTACCAACATTTCTTATATTTCGCAGCAGACTATAGACTCGAATTATATATTATTTGAATCAAACTTCAGGTGGTATCCCTCTCCAATATCACAGTTATGAAAATAATGTTTACTCAAAACTACTACCACAGTAATCACACTCATACTTTCAACACAAACAATATGTTACACAGTACTGGGGATATTAATTATTTTATTTTGTTTTTATGGTGCCAAATTAACCCAATCTTTGTTGTCATCTTGTGGTTTTCTTTTAGCACCTAATATCCCCATTCAACAATTCAATTAGCTAACACAATCACACTATGGCTAACAATTCTTTTCTTCATGCATATTAGCTAATTTAAATGAAACAAAACAGAACATAATAATTCACATCATATCATCCTTTCATTACTGCCTATGGGCGCGTTTATTTAACGCGAAAACTTTCGCTCGGCCACGCGCTCTTGAGTACCTTCGTGGTGAAGGTAAAATAGTGGAACGTGCATGTTGTTGCCACATTTAAGAGTTCACAATCGCCATGAACATACTCGAGGGCGCGGCAGACGTTCAGCCGTCGTGCAATAATTTTCGTGTCGTACGTAATCTAATAAAATACTTGATGGAGGCAAACTACACTCTCATTTAAACAAACGAGAGAAAAAAAAAAGAACTGCCAATAAAATAAAAAATATGTTAAATCTTCAACAATGAGATTTTAATAAATAAATACTATAATATAAATATATTGTGGGTCACCCTGGCCCCAAGATGTTATTTTAGAAAATTAACTTCATGTATATAACACACCTACACATAACTTCTCAGCAGATGTTAACTCATTCAAGCAACTTTCCCATGGTCATTCCATTATCATTCATTCTGCCACTGACATCAATTTCAGACTAGAAACACATTTAACAGTTAAAATTGCATTTCACATTTTAAATAAAAAAGGTTGTGTTCGGTCATATCTTTAAAAATACTGGCAAAGGTAAAAAACTTATATTTTCGTCTTTGAAATCTTTAAGAAAAATTGCTAGTAACCTAAATCTATTTATATATCTCAAGCATTTGAACATATCCATACAAAGTGAAATATCCATCTTAATTTAAATGCAAGTATCATTAAAATCTATTACTAATAACTGTAATTTACATCATAATATGGTACAAATAGGGTACCACTCAGTGCTATACTTTCTGTCTGTCTGTGAACGAAATGATAGTATTGATTACGTAAGTCGTCGGCAATGTGGGCTAACCTGCTTCACTATCACTGCTGTCTGACGAACTGGTGTCCGTGCTCGACGACGAGTTGGAAGAGTCGGACGAGCTCGACGACGACGACATGCCGCCGCCCAGCGCCTCCTTACAACCCTCTGCTGACAATAAACATATGGTTACACTCACTCACATAGACATATAAAAAAAAATAGGAGAAGTGGCATGGGGGCGTGTATGTGTCCGCGCGTCATGATCAAAATGCTCATGGTATGATAGGCAAATGGCCGTCTCCGCGAACTAGTGCGCTTTCGACCGCGATCGTAACTACATTTAAGAATACCGTGTTGTTCAGTGGTTTCTAGTAAAAATCGAAGCCAAACTTATAATCTTTATAAATCGTGGAACCATTTAACAGGACAAGTATTTTACTATGTTAGTCTTGAAAATCATGAGAAACAACAAATCGTAAAATATTTCTTGCCTTTACTTCGTTATTTTTGTTTTCATATATCACAGCGATTGTACTATTTTTGCAGCAAATACATTGCTTCTTAACCACCACCTAAGTATGTCGCTTACTGACTGGACAAGCAATGTAAAAACCGGCCAAGTGCGTGTCGGACCACGCACAATAAAGGGTTCCGTAGTTGGGATGAATTTATCCCAAAAATAAACTTAACTTTGTAGTTGATAAACATGTTCTCCCATACGAAATGTATGGGAAAACATGTTTTTGCAACTGCAAAGTTAAGTTGGTCGATTAGTACTCGTTAACTTGTAAAGCCTACTTAGCTGTGATAGTTTTCCTTTTAATTTTGTTATATAAACTACTACTGTGATTTTTTTCATACATCTAAAACCAACCATTTAGCTGGCAGAGGGACACACACTTGACTCTAACAAAAATAAGCACTTTAAAGCTTAATATTTCGCAAACGGATCCCTAAATCCAAAAATGGTTTTCCCAAACTCACAATGTTTTTTAAGGACCTTTCCAATAATACCCCACATCATGGGATAAAAAAAAAAACATCACTACGCGTATGGGAGGTACACTAAAATAAATGTTTTTCATAATTTTGTTTTACCACTTTGTCGGCATAATTAATATGTATACCTATGCCAAATTACAGTTTTCTGGTACTAAGGGTCTCGGAGCAAGACCGCGGACAGACAGACAGACGAACGTGACAAAACCTATATAAGGTACCTTGTTTACTATGGAACCCTAAAAATCACAAAAAAGAAACTTTAATTATGCGGTTGCATCGCGTAGTACGGCCGCTGTATCTTGCGACGAGCTAGTGATTTGCTTGTGCAGATCCACTAACGTAGGATATCGACAACAATATCGATTGTCGTATAAATTTATATTACTTAAAGTTTATTCTTCAATTTGTCAACAGTTACAGTCTGGTTGGAAGACCCATGTGAAATCTTGTTTTATACTTATTTAGATTTTCTCATAATGTTGAAATTAATTGATTTATTTAATAAAAAAAATTGTGTCATTTTCTTTATTTGTATCATCTTATATGTAAATCGTTTTTTATTTATACATTTTTCAAAATTTTAATACAATAATTAATGGGAGAATCGATAAGTTTCCGATTTAGTCAATCACTAGCGTATAATGTAAAATAAATGGCTTTTGCACAGCACAACGATGTTTTCTGTGAGTAAGTTGTACGGTGCATTGTAAATGCACGATGTGTTTGATGGCATAAGGTTTATAATTGATTGTGTTTGGATTTGGTTCTGATTTATGAATTGCAAGTGTGAGCGCAACTTCGTATCTATTAGGTTTACTGATTTGCATGTGTAGTTGTGACGACGTGGTGAGGGACAAATTGGAAATATTGGGTTTCTAATTTCGATACATTTTCAACTACCGGGCATATCTCCTTCTTTCTTATATCTATGCTCACTCAATATCTTATTACGACGAGAACGCCAAGGCAATGAGTCTAATTATATTCCCGCTTTGTACTGATGAAAATCGCAGATTTTCAGGACATAATAAAAAAAAATGTAACATCAATTTAGACCACTCTGTATTATCGGTAGTCAAGAAAATCTGCCATTTTCATCAGTATTTGTCATTTAAGGTGTCAAAAAACGGTCTGTATTTGGACAGCCGTTATTGTGTGACCATTCACCGCTTTCTGTGGAAACCAAAGCATTACTGCCGTGGAACCGACCGCTAACAAATATAAATGGGTTTTAGACAGAGTTATTACTGACCTTTTTTCTGTTGCTGCTTTTTATTTGTTCCTAGTTGTCCAGATACATCTTGCAGCCTTTTTTCTAATTCCTGTTTCTTTTCTGCTATTTGTTCATCCTTTGATTTACCAGACACTTTTCGATCTGCAATCATAATAATCAACAATACATTTTTGATTTACTTTTATATTAATAACCATTTAATGGACAATTTTGGTATCACCAACATTATTCACCTAAGGGTTTAAGGAGAGGGATTTTATCAGTGTCAGTAAGTAAGCTGGAATGGAAATAGGGAGATCAAGTTCTACATAATTTTAATATACTGTTTTATGATGAAAACAAGTCTACAGGTATGTTAACGTAACAATTGCTTTGTAGTCATTCAGTACCTTAATTGCGTAATACACGATCAAGCACAATTTGTTTCGATTTGAAACAAATTGCTAATCCATTGCTTCATAAGTTGGAAAAAAAAAATCTGCTAAATAACGCAATGAATGTTGTTGAACTGTCAAAATGAAACAAATTAGTCATAATCGTTTACGAAAATAAGTTACACAATTAGGGTACAGTTTCTGCACAGATAAATTACACATTATTAAGTTATATATTTTACACACAATGAGAATATGATAAGGTAAAGGAAAACATAGGAGTAAGGAAAAGGTAAATAATGTTGGTTCAACTCACAATGAGGCTTACGTGTCTTTTTTCGAAGACAAGATGCGACGTAATTTTCCAGCTCTCGAAGAGTAGACGGTTTTAGAGTTTCAAAATCTATTTCTATTTCGTCCGGATTAGAGTCTCGTAAAGAGGGTTCTCTACTTTGTATGATGTGGACTACTTTGCCAAGTTTGTCACCTGTTGAACAAAATAATTAAATAATCAATCAGTATCGGTCAGAAAGTTTCCATTCGGTACAAATATTAAAACGGTAATAGCCCGATGAATAAAAAAAAAAAATACGTACCGGGTAGCTTATTAATATCGAGCGAGAGCTGTCGCTTCTCGTCGTAGGACATGGGCTTGGCCTGGTCCTCGTCGTCGGTGTCGGGGTGCGGCGGCACGTGCGGCGGCGGCGCGGCGACGGGCGCGGCGCTCTTCTTCTTGGGCGCCGGCGCGCGCGCGCCCGCCTTGCCGCCCGCGCCGCCGCCGCCGCCGCGCTTGCCGCCCGGCTTGCCGCGCACGCTGCCCAGCGCTACGGGCAAACGGCACCTTTGAGGTTTGGCTCTTATGTTTATGGACGATTTCCGGCACTCTTCAAAAATACATCATTTCATTCGTAGATATGCACTTTTGTAATAATGTTTTCTACTAATTTGTTTTACCAAGCATGATTTCAAATAGGAGATGCTACTGAAAATTTTGCCATATATCAGTGTCTACTTTTCGGATGATACAGGCTGATGAATATGTGTGATAGATACTATGTGTGATATAGAAACCTTATAATACTTTTCATAACGTCGATCGACAATCACAATTTTGCAAATGTCACCATGCATTCCTTTCAGATCAACGCCGATTTTATAACCACTACTGCGGAGTCGAAACTAGTTGCGGCTGAAATCTGCCACCAAGTTGACAAATGACAAACCACACAAACAAAACTGAAATGTCTTATGTGCCTGTAGCTACACCAGTTGCAGATGGTAGTTTCCAGACCAGCACTTTCACAAACGGCTGCACAAATGTCCATCATAATTGTTGAGTTGTCTATTTTAATTTATCTATCTAATATAAAAATTGTGGACTGATTTTGAAAAAGCTGCAGTGGTCCCATAGAAATTTTATTATATTTGCTTGGGTCGTTTTTGAGTTAACTTCATTGATACGTATTTTTCCCACTTAGCCTATGTGGATGATGTTATAATAACTTCCTATCATTGTTATTTACATGGCAGGTAGTGGTATTCGAATTTGTATGGGGTAGATAGCACAACTAAAAACAGAAAAATAAAAACTTTTTACAAAAAAATAACAACTGACTTCCAAAAAAACACAATAAAGTAAAAAATTATCGTTGGCAAAAAACGAAAATTCAAAACCACCGAAACAGACTTCCGAAAGTTATTTTTCACTATATAGTATTCTTTTTTTAAAGTCAGTTGTTTTTGTGTTGTAAAAGGAATATAACTTACCTAAATTCTCACCAATATTATTCGCCTTCGCCGTATATGCGGCTGCTGCATTTGTTTTAGGCACAGCATTGTTCGGTAATGGTTTTTTCGTCTTATCCTTAACTTTTTTCTTGGCTTTCTTTTTGTTATTAGATTCTTCTACTAATTTCCTCATTTTTTCTTGCAACGCAAGTAATTCTTTTTCTAGAAGCTTAACTTTGTTATTTCTCTCTTCTTCTGAATCGTCGGATTCAGAGTCTGATTCAGAGCCCGATTCCGAACTTGACGCTGAGCTTCCCTTATCCATGTGTGGCACACCTACATGGACGGGTTCGTCAGGAATCTTGGCGTATCTGTAAAACAACAAACAATATGACGATTTCGTTTTTTTTTTTTTTAACCAGTCCACATTCATACTTAAACATTTTGTTTACCTCATTTCAAAGACGTCTTGTAGTTTTCGAGCCATTGCAACGACATCATGGTCCGGTGGATTATATTTATAGCAATTTGTGAATATTAGACGTACGTCGGCGGCAAATTCAGCGGCTGTTTTATATGCTCTATTGTCCATCTTTTGTTTCACGGTGCCAAGGTCCATGGGTTTCTTAATAATATCAAAATAATCATGAAGTCCAAGCAATTCAGCATCTACAGGTTTATAAAACGGCCAGGCATAACCCTGTCGAAAAAAATAAGTGTAGCAGAGGATTCGTTGAGAATCAGAAAAAGAGTAATATTGAGATATTTGAAAAGTAACTTACTGAATGTTTTTTAGAGAACAGTTCTTTTAAAATTTCATTACAACTTTTGAGAGCATCAGAAAGTTTCTCTTTGTTCTTCGCAAGCTGAGGAGTCATGGCGGAGTGGTGAGAAGCGCCCGCCCCGCTCGGAGATAATCCACCCATTTTGAAGCTATCGTCTGTTGTTCTGCTCGCCTGTTGAGAGTGGTATTATTTGTAAACACGAGTTTGATATGGTACCAAATTGTATAATAATGTTTTTACAATATTGTAATTTTTCAACACACCTTTTTCTGGCGACCACTTTCTCTCCTTGTGGAAATTTTTGCAGGTTTGGGACCACTTTGCTGATCGATAGTAGGTGTAGTATATCCTCCTTCAAAAGAACTCCCCATAGGTGTTGTAGTATCGGCTTTTCTCTTCACACCCTTTTTAACCTAATTCGATTAAAAATTCGATGAGTAACATATAATTAAAATAATAAGCGTCCTAGGAACGACACAAGTAATTTAGTAAAATAATAACCTTAGCCGGCTGCGTTTGGGATAATGTTACCGCCGGTATCGTGGAGACGGGCGGGGCCGCCGGCTGGGTCACGTGGAAACTCGAAGGCTGCGTCGCCACCTGAGAAGAACCCACATTTATATTAATTTTTATCACATCTATTCAAAAAGAGCTAATTCGTTCTTCGTAAACAGGGACTAAAATAGCTTTTTAATCCCTAGGGATTAAAAGTGATTTGAATTTGGAATGTGGATATTGTTAGTAAAAGTTCCAATTACCAAAGAGATCAAACACGTTCCATTGTATGAACAAGTAACAGGCTGGCAAGAGAGAGAAAGTGTGAATTTGGTCAAAATGAAAATCCAAGATGGCGGCTTAGAAAATTTTCAAATTTTTGTCTTTGGTGTCGTGTTCATTGTTTTCGAGGGTGCTAAAGCCGATAGTGAGGTCAAAAATCCAAGATGGCAGCTCTGAAGATTTTCAAATTTATCATCATGGGTATCGTTTTCACGGTTTTTAAGGGTGCTAAAGCCGATGGTGAGGTCAAAATGAAAATCCAAGATGGCGGATGCAAAAATTTTAAAATTTTTCGTCATGGGTATCGTTTTCATGGTTTTTAAGGGTGCTAAAGCCGATGGTGAGGTCAAAATGAAAATCCAAGATGGCGGCGGCAAAAAATTTCAAATTTTTCGTCATGGGTATCGCTTTCATGGTTTTTAAGGGTGCTAAAAAGCCGATGGTGAGGTCAAAATAAAAATCCAAGATGGCGGATGCAAAAAAATTCAAATTTTTCGTCTTGGGTATCGTTTTCATAGTTTTTAAGGGTGCTTAAGCCGATAGTGAGGTCAAAATGAAAATCCAAGATGGTGGCGGCGAAAATTTTAAAATTTTTCGTCATGGGTATCGTTTTCATGGTTTTTAAGGGTGCTAAAGCCGATGCTGAGGTCAAAATGAAAATCCAAGATGGCAGCTAAGAAAATTTTCAAGTTTTTCGTCATGGGTGTCGTTTTCATAGTTTTCGAGGGTGCTAAAACAGATAGTGAGGTCAAAATGTAAATCCAAGATGGCAGCTGCGAATAATTTAAAAATTTTCATCATGGGTATCGTTTTCATAGTTTTCGAAGGTGCTAAAGTCTATGTGAGGTCACAATGTAAATCCACGATGGTGGCAGTGATTTTTTTTAAATTTTACTTGTGTAGGAACTTTGTTCCTGACGGGGGTCGGATCATACACGTTTTTTTTCTCATAGAGGGTGATAAAAAGTAGAGTGTTCACCTCGGGAGCAACACTATTTTAAGCTCGAGTGGCGTACTTTGAATCCTTCGCTCCGCTCTGGATTCAAAGAAACACTCTCGCCTTAAAAATAGTTCTTTGCTCCCTTGGTAAACAATCTACTATTTGATTATTAAGTTCGATCTCGTAAAGCTCTGTCATAATCATGATCCGAGACAAAAAAGCTGCGCACCTGCTGCGGCAGGCCGGCGTGCGTGGCGGGCGGCGTGGCGGGCGGCGCGGGCAGCGCGGGCGTCGTGGTGGTGTTGGTGGAGCCCACGAGCGCGGGCGGCGGCGCGGCCGGCGCCGGCTTGGCGGCGCGCGGCGCGGGCGCGGCGGCCGGCGCGGGCGGCGCGGGCAGCGCGCCCACAGCGCCCGCCGCGCCCGCCGCCACCGACGCACCCGCCGACGGCGTCGCGCCCGGCGTCGACGTGCCGCGCTTCTTCACCCCGCCCTTGCCTCCCTTCGACGGTGCCTCGATCTCCTTTTCCTCCTTGTCCATCTGTGCTATCTGTGGATGGCGGAATTTGTCGTTGAAATCTAAATATCAGTCAGGATCGAAATTGAGTGTTCTTTTGGCTAGGCAAAAAAGTTAATCGAAGTACTGACAAGATCTGATTTCTTCATGACTGCGTTAAAATTGTAGTAAGTAGTAAAAAACTATACAAAATTCTTTTATTTCGTTTCATTGGTCACTTACCCGATTCAGGAATAATTTCTCCAACGTTTGTGCCATAACCACC
The DNA here is from genome assembly GCA_949152395.1 of Agrochola litura. Classification (NCBI taxonomy): domain Eukaryota; kingdom Metazoa; phylum Arthropoda; class Insecta; order Lepidoptera; family Noctuidae; genus Agrochola; species Agrochola litura. Next base: position 17,046,836 of record OX424493.1, read on the forward strand.
ACATCCTCGCCTGGTTTGTTGTAGACATAACAATTGGTGAACATGGTGTTAAAATCTTGTATACATTCCTGAGCTGAATAGTAATAGTTGGACTCAAGCCGCTTCTTTATTGTTCCTAAATCCATGGGTTTCTTAATTATCTTATGGTAATCCTAAAATATTAATAGTGAAATTAAATTAAACTCTTAAACACATATATGAATACAAGAAAATTCATAATACATTGTATATTTCATGTGAATTAAGCATTTTTCATGGTTGTATAATTATTACTTTTAGTGTATCGTGTTAATAAATACAAAAATACTTACAGGAAGGTTTAATTTTTTTGCATCTACTGGTTGATGAAAAGGCCAAGCAAATTGATGCTTCCATACTGCCTTCATTACATTCTTTTGAAGAAATTGTAGCTGATTTGTCATCCGGCCCTGACGCCGCGCCAGCTCGTCAGGGGGCGCGCCATTAACTGGCTCCGCCGTTGGCTGTATGATACATACATTCGGGTTAATTACTACGGCCACTGCACTGAGCAAACTAACATCTTGTTTTTAAGAATTATACTTTAATACCAATTCTACTAATTTATAGTGACATTTGTCTGTGTATCACAATAATAATAAAAGGTTATAATAAGGAACTCCAGAAAGTTTAAATAATAAAAGACATTGCATACTCTCTTTTATCTATTGTAACAACTTTAAGTAGACTCAATAAAAAAAAAAACTTTGTATCAAACTTACCGTGCTGGTGGTGGCGAGAGGGTCGACTGCCTGCTGCATTGTGCTGGAGTCAGCAATCTACCTGCCAAAGTGACACCACAACTGTAGTAGATATTACAACCTAATGTGAAAATAGTAAGGAGTATTCAACAAAGAACTCTCACCTCAATCGTAACAAGAGGCTCATCCAATTTCTGACTAAGAGGCATCAGCTATATCCTCTTATAACACTAAACCATTCTATCATAATAAAATATGTTGGTGCTTTTGCACCTAGAAGCAGGTCATCCCATTCATAGACAAATAAAAATCCTACCTGAAAGAAATACAGTGAAAGTTATAAAACTCCCTTCTAGCATACCTAATATTTCTTTAGAGGTGAAATCAATCTGCAAAGGTGTTAAAAATTTCACACGTCTTTCTTTTTAAATAGCACATTTTGTTAAAATTTCCTGTGACTTAGAAAACATTGTTATTTACCTATGCAATGAAAGCTTTGGGTTAAAATGTCTTACCTTGCATCTGAATGCAGGGTAGGGAAATATGAGAAATTAAGCACCAAAGGCTCTCAGCTTATTGACAGCAGTGTCTTCGGATCTGTAACAAAATACACATTATATTAAAAATGCGACACTCACACAGTTAAAAAATTCTTACGCAAACATGATAAAGGTGCTCTTCCGAAGGCGACCGCAACCGCAAACCGCGGTGGCAACGCCACCCAATCGCCGAAGATGACATTGCCGCCTACTGTTTTCATAGAGTTAGCACACGTGCGCACAGACGTAATAAAATCGCGGCGATTTTTTTTCGTGCACTCGATTTTCAACGCTATGCTCAATGCCGAGAGTTGAAAATCTAACAGTGTTTTTTCAACGTGCTGGGACGAGAGTGCGTCCCAGCGTGTTGGATTCTCAACGCTCGGCTTAACACCGAGAGTTGAAAATCCAGTGCGCGAAAAAATCCCGCCGCGATTTTATTACGTCCGTGCGAACGTAGACTTACGCCCGTCGTGTCGCTGCAGTCTATCATTGCGATTGGGTGTCGTTCTCGATGCGGTTTGCGGTTGAATTCGGAATCGTACCTTTAAGTTTATAATTATATACTACTAGCAGACGTCACGCGGTTTCACCCACGTAGTTCCCGTTCCCGTGGGAGTACGGGGATAAAATATAGCCTATGTTACTTGCTGATAATGTAGCTATCCTTTGCTGAAAGAATTTTTCAAATCGGTCCAGTAATTTTTAAGTTTATTCGTTACATACAAAAATACAAATCTATTCTCCTTTTTAATATTAGTATAGAAGTATAGATTAGTATTACGCCTTAGGCTGAGAGCAAATAAAATATGATGTGCAGAGGAGAGCGTCGTTGAAGTCTGGGAAAATTTTGGTACAGCTTTGAACTTATGTATGGTATAAAGTGTATTATTATTCCAAGTCATCACAAAATTTATTGACTCCTCCCTGGTCTGCTCACAGCCTTATTTGATATCAAGCTGTGTATAATTGATTTTATCCATATAAGTCTCAATCCCATGGGAATATCAGGATAAAAGTATCCTATGTCCTAACCCAGGTCATGGTGGTAGACCATGACCACGACATATGCCAAATTTCATCCAAATCCGTTCAGCCGTTTTAGCGTGAAAGCGTAACAAACATACAAAAAATCTAATCTTTTCTCTTTAACTAATTTAGTTTAGATGATCACTTTTCTGAGCAAAACCTAATAAAACTGCCCAAATAAGTCACAGCACTTTGCAAGAAAACATAGTAAGTAATAAGTACATTTTTAATTAATATGCTATTTTGTCAACTGTGTTGCTTGCATGATTTTCAATGTATAAAAATGACCCATTCTAAAATTTGTTGTAAGTATTTAAAATTTACAATAATTATTTATCTCCATAAATAGGATACCAGAATCACTTTTACACAGCATTTTAAAAACAAAAATATATAAACTAGATAGTCGATGTTTCCTATCTAAGAAGAAATGGCGAAACAAACTCACACACTGGTTAGAGAATTTCGAATTCATCAATATTGGTTAGTATTTACTAATTCTGAATTCCATTTATTTATTTAAACTTCTCGCACACAATAAGGTAGAAAGGTGGACTTCAATATTGGTTAGTATTTACTAATTCTGAATTCCATTTATTTATTTAAACTTCTCGCACACAATAAGGTAGAAAGGTGGACTTCAATATTGGTTAGTATTTACTAATTCTGAATTCCATTTATTTATTTAAACTTCTCGCACACATAAGGTAGAAAGGTGGACTTAATGCCTAAGGCATTCTCTACCAGTCAACCAAGGGTGGTGAAGAGATAAGATGACAGGTGATTTATCACTATGATCAAGTAGGTAGGAGTCATTTCTTCCACTTCAAAGTTGCAATATTGTTCTCAGGCCTCAAGGCCTCAAGGATCAGTAAGCCATGCAGTAAATTTTTTATAATATGCAAGGTTAAATTAAGAGTCATTTTAATTGAATGCTTCAATGCATCCATAGTATGTTTTGATGGCAAAGTTTGTTTAAATTAGACCAAAGACTTTCATTTTTAATTTGACAAGGAGTCGTCAATCAGTGCACCACATTTTAAATTTTTACAAGTATTAACAAGACACATGATTATCGTTTTAACTAGTCATAAAAGTATGTCTGGTAACATGGCATAGGTTTTATATTCTTGCCTTTTAAATTTGAAAGGACACTTGAATAAAAACTCTTATAATCCATGGGTATTTTTTTTAATTTAACCATATAATTATAAACACATTGGATTCCATGCATTTTTTTTTAATAAGCTTGTTCTAAATATCAATAGGTTGGAGAGAAAGGTTCAAGTAATAAGCATCTTGTTTAAATTCACATCAATCAGTTGTATAAATAAACAAAGAGGTAATAAAAACACATTGCTTTAAAATAAACAGCATTCACTGTCACTAGAATGTAACACCTTAAGGTGCCCAAGGTTAATTGATAGAGACCATGCAACTGAACCTTCTATTTATGTTGGTTATGATACATAGCCTAAAATGAATGTGTAGTGTTTATAAAATAAAAATAGTATTGGGGATCATCTGCCCAAAATCTAAATGTTTTAGTGTTTACTATAGACATCACATAACCTACTTTTATATCAGGTAGCATTTTGCAAATCGTTGTCATGCATCATGCATGTGAGCAACTACACCATGCAACTTTTTACAATTGGAAATTGTGTACCACTACCACCCTACACTAAATCAAGGTTTTTTTAAGGTGAATTATGGAAAATTTAAACTGGTCAAATGAGTCATCAGCAACATACATAGTAGAATGACGCTTCAGAGAGCGTATCAACGTTCTAGAACATTCTTTGGGCTTAGCTTTACATTCAAGTGATTTGCAGGTATCAGGTACAGAGGCAGAAACCTCAATAAAAAATAACAGATTTGGCACGAATATATATTTGAAAATATAGTTAGAGAGACAAATTATAACGTACAGCTTTGTTTCTTAACATCTATTTCATAAGAATATGATCAGGTACAATAAAACAACTATCTACAAAACAATGTTTGATTCTAATACAAACTGATTGTGGCCAATACTTTTGTCAAAATATAAAAGGTTCTTCTATGTTAGATACCACTAAAATTACCTTATTTCAGTAACTAGAAATGGGGGAAAATTGCTTGAAAGAGGCCATGAACAAAAAGTTTAAAATATTGCTCAATACAAGCAACATGCATTCTCTACTTGAACGAATTATGCAGCCCTATGTAAACAGCAACAAAACAGTACGAAAAATACATCAAAATAATACCAGTAAAGCTAAAAATTATGAAAAAAGACTTACGAAGAGATATTAACGCCAATATGGCGGATGAACTAAAAATACGATGTTAGAGTAACTTCTTCAAACGCAAAATGTATCGATTTGCTCCAGTCTAACAGTCACTCCACACAAGAAACTAAATCATAGTTCTTTATTATTTGTATAAATTCATCGTCTTATAGTAACTAAATTCACTGAAATCTATAAACATTAAAGAGTAGCACAACACGACCTCCGAAGACACAACGAACTTCAGACATGGCGGCCAAACAAGACCCAAGAATGACGAGCGTCTCTAGGCATAGTAAAAATTTTCATTTTGCACTGGAAAGGAAAATTCTATAAAATCAGCATAAGAAAATGTAGAAAACGTGTGTATTTTAATTTCTCATAAGAATATTTTTCAGGATTCCATAATAATCATAGGATTGATTACGATAGCTCTGTGCTTGAGATTCTTTGGATTTTGTACGGATGTATAGAGCATAGAAAATATAGAAATTATTGTTTCTGATTCAATCAATTCAAAGTTGCAAGACCAAAAATGAACGGCTGCAAGCTTGCTTGCTGCAAGTATTTGAGAATGATTTATTAGGCTGGGGCTACATTATCGCGCTATCGCGAACTTTACTTTGTGCGCTCTCTCTCGCACACCGCTCGACGTCTAGCTGAGCAACAGAGAGCGCACGAAGTAAAGTTCGCGATAACGCGACAATGTAGCCCTAGCATAAGAATGATGGTCTTTTGTGCTAGTTGGTCCTGTGGGGCACTGAATAATCGCGAAACCTACGCACTTTTTTTGTACCGTAAGGCCAAAAATTCAAGTCAGGCGCGGCCCGAGGGGGGGGGGGGTCCTGGGGGTCATGACCCCCTCAAAATCTTTCACGCTGTCGGGAGCAGGAGGAGCGGGAGGAGAATGATTTACTTCTATTACTAACTTTTGAAACTGTACCGTGAAACCTGGCAACTTTGCCACTTTACGGTGGGTAAAAAAGTTTGAAAAAGTTTTTCTTAAAAAAACTCTATGATGATATAAAAAGCAACTAATGAGACATGTAGTAAATTTTATGCATTATTGAAACACAATCTTATATCTATTGTTTTCTCATTCTATCGTGATATTTTAGTTCAAAGACCTTTTATGGCAGAGTCAACTATCACTTGTGGTGAGATTGCCATCCCGAAATTTAAGAAAAATTTAAAAGAGTTACCATAAAAATTCATAATCATCATTACCGCATGCTTGGTCACAGTAAAAATATACTACAGTTGTATAATATTTTACACTGGCAATTGATTTTCCAAAATGTGGCAAATTCACCCGCCTTGTTTCGATTTTTTCAAACTAAATAGAAATAACTGTCAGGGTTGCATCAGAAAAATTAGGGGTGGTAAGTAGGAAAAAAAACTAAATAACACTATTTTAGTTTCTTTTTTGTGATATCCTAGCCTCTAAAAATATATGGCAAAGTCGACATTACTAAAACTTTGCATTGGGTTGGTATATTTGCCAACAGTGATTTCTTATGTTAAATTGGTTAAAGAGTCGTAAATTATCATGGTTTTAATTAAAGAATATTATTAAGAACGTGGTATTAAAGTTTGACTTATCTACACAAAGTATATCTTATTTTCATTAAAGTTTTGGAGCTCAAAGTCACTCACAGTTAGCGCGGGAAAAAAGTAACCCATTATATTACTTTACTCTTTGAAGTAACCGCCAAAAAATGACAGTTCTATGAGAGCTGGGTTGTATTATACAATAAAATGTTGCCAATCAAATATTGTAATTTGATTTAAGGGTATTACAAACGTTAAAAAAAATACAATTTTGACGGAACAAATTATTTTGCTTCGTAAGGCGGTATACGGCAAAACAATCTTTGGTAAAGTTGCCAGGTTTCACGGTACTGTGTATGTGTGTGTGTACTTAAGTACCTGCAGTTACGATAGGTATATTATCCAAAAACATTAAGAAAATAGGCAGTCATGGGGACTGCCGACAGAAGTGAAAACTTAATAGTGATTTCTTAATATTTTCCAATTAATTGTACAATTCATTGAAATTAACATTAGTCAGGTTTTCACATATATCGGCAATCCCGAGCAACAACAAGCGCAACACATCATACTCATAGGTGCTGTGCTGTTAACATTAGAGTATCGGTTTCGCGTATTTCCAATCTATACAAGGCCAGAACGCAGCCATAGGAAACTGCTCGCGTATACATTGTAATGCTATTTTGAAATCTGTGATTACAATTTAAACACGAATTTTGCGTATTGCTGGTGTATTGTATAGTTTGTAACGTGGACAAGCGCGTTCCGAACTATACTACATCACTTACGCCTGATAAGAGTTTTAAAAATAAAAGAACAAAAGTGTGAACTGGGTGAAATGGCTTAGGTTAGGTTAGGTTAGAACTGTGACCAACCGCGCGCGAGCCGAGCGAGCGAAGCGAGCGGTGCCGCGGCAGCGGCCGGCGAGCGCTACTTCCAAGTTGCTCGCAGCCAGGCAGGCTATTTAATATTAGCGCAAGGTGCATTATGTCGCAAACAAGTTGGTTACCAGTTCACAATTTCTCACAATCTAAACTCGATTAGTCCGTATGCGTACTGGCTCTGTATACTATGGAATGAGGTAGTTAATTTGGTCACTACAAAGTATACGCGAGTATTTGCGTACTAGTCTTGTATAGATTGGAAGACCTTAGTAAAAAAGTGATTTCCAATCTATACGCGAGCAGTTTCCTATGGCTGCGTTCTAGCCTTGTATAGAATGGAAAGACGCATCGGTTTCCCCTATAATTGCTCAATGCGACTAAAGAAATTTTCACTTCAAAAAGTCAATTATAAAAATAGAGTAATTTGGATGCAAGAGTTTGGGCACCCCGGTCGTACGTAAGGTTCGAAAGTCTAAGGTTAAGGCCATCAGATTCCAAAACCTAAACTGCTGTAAAACTGTTCAGTTAGCTTTTCTTCATAATTCGACAATGTAAGTTCTATTTCTGTATAATGGTAAAAAAAAACAGAAGCTTTTCAGGGTGGAGTGCTAAAATTTTCAAGCTCGCTTCGCTCGCTCTTGCCTTCTACATTCTCTTAATTCATGAGATGTTTCTTCATAAGTCGACAAAGCAACTAATTCCTAGTTCTTTTGGAATTATCAAAAGAAAATCTAACCTATCAGAGTGTGTGTAAAATTGCGGTGTACGAGAAAGAGCGCGCGAAGTGTAGTTCGCGATAACGCGACAATGTAACCCCAGTATTAGAGCTTTGGAATGGCGGTTTTTTGTCTTGCACTTTTTTGTACTGTAGTCATGTAGTGCGTGCATTTTTGTGAGTTTGCAGTTAACGCAGTAAAAAAAACGGCAGTGCGGTGTTAAAAAACGCTGGTAAAATACGGGTATTTTACAACCATTTATATAAATTACGGTAAAATTACCGGCAATTTATGAAGTTTTAAATTTTAATTTGTACTATCCTCTACGCTCAAGCCCCAGAAGTTATTAGTTTTGTTTTGTTATTGTTTGTTCAAGTTATAGTTAGCTCAAGTTTACAGTTTTACAACTATAAACTTATTTTTAACGGTTAATTCTAATGACGCCACTTGGCGGTTCCGGGATTTGAGCCTGCTCTGCCTCTGCACATAGATGATATTATTATAATTCATGACATGGTGTGATTCGTATCTTGAATTCTTTAGTACACATGAGTCGCTCGAGCCCAGTTTTCTGTTTTTTTTAAGTATCAATACTACTTATATCTTATTCAAATCCATTTCGAGTAATTATTTAAAATCCGAAAAACATAATGAATAAATTTGAGAGTTAAAACAGAAAGCAGCACTACCTGTTTAAAGCTTTTTCTCCAAGGTTGGTTTTCTGACATGTGCTGTCAATTTCTGCAATGTTACGGTTTCGGTGTCTTAAGCTATATACACACGCAGTGACTTTAGTCGCGCGCGACACAGATATTGACATCGTAGGTGGCAAATCGGTTGTCAAAATCTGTCGCTAGAGATATGAAGATCTGTGGACGTGAGATTTTGGTTTTATTTTTGTTGAATATTGACACCGCTTTCAGTGATCATGACTAATTTCGTGATGGCCTAGTGGTTAAATGCCTTATCTCTCATGCACGAGGTTGAGGGTTCAAATCCGGGTAAGTATGTACAGACGCCAGCACATCAGGCTACTACAATCTGTCAAATTTATTTAATAGATGTTCAACTTTATCACTGAAGAATAAAGTTGATTGGGAAAACTTGACAGTTTCGGGTAGCTTGATGTGCTGGCGTCTGTACACACTTGCCAACACACTTGCTTGCATTGGTACCAATGTGACATGAATTCATAAGTTCTTTCTGAGTTAATCTTGGAGATTACTGACGTCGGTTAAGGAAAAACACCAACAACAATATAATCTAATCCGTTTTGAGCAAGCAAGCGTGGTGATCTATGCTAGGCTTTTGCCCTGCAGTAGGACAGTAATAGGCTGGTATCATTCAAAACACAATTCTTTGTTATCAGTAAATACTAATTCCATGATTGTCAATTTCAAGTTTACAAGACATCAATGACAGTTTTGCGTGACATAATCACTGACATGTCTGTTTGACAATGACAACATAGGTCAGTGATCAGACGACAGCAGTTGCAGTTTGCTTTGCCAATGGTTTGAGATTGAGATTTTTGGTGAGCTCGAACACCATACAATGACTTAAAATTGCTATCTGTAATACGTAGAACTATAACATTTTATCTAATTCCGTCGTTTTATTTTTAAATTGTATAATAATAAGTGCCACGTTAAAGTTTTAAATCGAGTAAGTGCCTGTGATAATAATTATGTAAATGTTACTACTTCAATGTTTCTTACGCTGACTTAGAATAGAAAATCAACGTCTTCTTTAAGAGATAATACTTTATGTATTAACATAAATGTTACTGCATGTTGTACATTTTTCTGTTCAAGAACTCTATTTATTGCTTATTTTGTTTTATGATACCTTCTACTAGATAACAAGGTCTCGCACTTTTGAATGATTATAAATGGCCTGTGTAAAAGTGTACACAGGTGTGTATAAATATTTATTGAACACTGTCTTGTTGGTATTCATCAAGTTCTGATAAAAGTTGCTCCAGTTTCTACTTTCACTGTTAATTAAATATCTGTTGTGTTCACCAGTGAATGGTAAAATATACTTTCTAATTTAATGTTAACATGTACTTTCACTATTGTTACAAATATTCTTTTGCCTAAAAGTTCCAAATATACCTATAGGTTTATTTTATTCTTAAATACTATTTTGTATTATTATACATAGATTATTATTTATCTTCTAGAGAAAGGCCTCTCTCTACTTGTTGATATTAGTTTATTCATTCTAAATAGTTAAATAACATTAGGGAACCTATTTAAAAATTGAATCTGAAGTGATTCAATGCTGCAACTTTATACATTTATTTGTATTGCTATCATAAAGTGACAGATAATGAGTGAGGTACCTATCATCAAGTATTAAAATTAACGTTGTGTGTGTTATGCAAACATTGAGTGCACACATTGATATTTGTATTAGTAATAAACTTATTCTTACATCTGTTTTGAGACACAGCTAAGTAAATACCTGCCAATAACCTAACATAACATGGTTTGTTTTTAGTTTATTCGCTTTGTTGTTTTATAAACTTGCCATTGCTTCAGTAGTTTGATGGCACAGTTTTAAAACATCATATAGTTTATTCAACAATCTGTTTGATCTGTTTTGAATTACTCTTAAAATTAAAACACCTAGAAGCCCAGAGCATTAGCTTGTATGACAATGTTATCTGCAGAAATCTCAAAAGTATCATAAGCACCAATGATCCCTTTAAAACTCTTCAAAAGTGTGTTTTTCATCTATTTGACATTGGTTCTGTACTGCTAAAACATGATTAAATTCTCTGAGATTGTTATTAAGTGGCAATTTTTTTTTTTACAGAAATGGATCATATGGCTCATATGAATATGGGTCATGCAAATCATGAGCATGCTAATCATATGAACATGAACCACATGATGCCAGCACCTGACCATGGTATGTCGATGAATGATACATTTCAGGATGATATTATTCAAGTAAGTTATTATTGATATTGTATGCCCCTACCCTAGCTTTTTCTGATTACCTTCAATATTATAAAGATATGGTTAATTAGGCTACATTAACCATATCAAATTATGTATGAAAAGCAAAAAATTAAGTCATATTTATAAAAATGCAACTTTTTGTTTAATTTTTAAATATGTTATTAGCATGGGTATTTTTTTCAAAAATTGCTTTATTCAGTTTTAAAAAACTAGATTTTTTGTTACACATAAGCCCACGTACGCACTGGCGATTTTTTTACGCTACGATTTTTCGGTGTTGAGCAATGAGAATCCCTTATAGTGCATCCCAGCACTTCAAAAAAATACACTGTTCAGCAATTCAGCAGTTCAGCAGTTGATCAATATCAACTAAAATCGAACCATGTGAACACGCTATAAGTGGTGCGATCAAAATACAGTGCCCGATAAAAAATCGCTCGTGGGTACGAGGGCTAACATTAAATCATGTTGTGGGTATTACAAAATTGCGAAGGTAACAAAAAGGACCTACAGTAGCCGGCCGTTTTTATGGCACATTGAAAGAGACTATCATACAGGTATCAGTGACGCTCTACAATACTTACGTAGAAATACTTTTTCCATTAGGAATTTCGAAGGAAGCAAATCCATACAAAATCACGGACGTTCTGCATTCGAAATTTTCTCCCATTCGAAATTCCGAAGCGGAATTCTGTCTGATGTGGCTGGCCTTTTGTATGGATTTGCTGCCTTCGAAATTCCGAATCTCAATGTGCCATATAAATAAATAATTCTTAACAAGTAAAACTTGTTTTTATCAGTGTGCCGTATTTACATACATAAAATGTTCATCGACCTTCAATAGTGGCCTGACTGTGGCCATTCACAGTTCTTGAGCATAATACAATTCCACCCACGGAACCTTGCAAGTCGCGCAAAGTAGGTACCTAGGTGCTCAATATTTTAAAACATGACTCGTAAGAAGATGAAAACCGAGTCCTTAGCCTATTAGAGCCGACGCAGACCTGGCGAAGCTAGGGTTCCCACCTGTCCCGGAATTCAGATAAGAAAATTTAAATCTCCCGTCTCCCGGAAGGAATTTCAAATAAATGAAATTCTCCCGGAATTTAAAATTCACGCGCGCTGGCGGAATAATTGACAGACAATATGGAGAATTATTGTATATTTATTTTATATCTTATTTAAATCTCATTGTATGCTGCACCGGCCGAAGTCATAACGTCAATGCCGGCTGTCGTTGAAAACCAGCGCTGGGGCTCTGTCTCGCTTAAGGTCGCAGCAATAGCTGATTATACTGAGCGATAGCTGTTTTGCGTGGATGTGACGCATATTTTCCCCCAACTTGTTCTTTTTAGTTTTGTGTTTTTTCTTTGCGTCATGTTTACCGCAAATAAACTATTTTCTTTCTTTTTTTTTACACAGTGGCGAAAATCGTACGACCGCGCACGGTAGCACGCTACTGACCAATGCAGTCGCGAACTCGCGACACTCAAAATACGTTTTGTCCATACCTGTATCAAACGCTGCCTGCTAGTGTGTTTTTATTAGTATTCGATATTATAGACAAAAGAAAGAACCCGCTGAAATGACGAACATGTCAAGGCAGAAATCTAAACTTTAAAATATATTATTATTTTTTTTCTCCCTGATTTTGACTAACAAGGGGAAACAACCCTAAACGCAGCGCAAGGCGGTTTTCACTGGGAAACAAAGTCTTATCAACTTTTTGTTGAAAATAAGTAAACTTCCATTGGTCCGTGTGACGGGATTAACTTAAAAAAAAAATCGATTTTATTTTAAGAGACCAGAGATATTTGTTTGGCAGGGAAACCACGCTTCGCCAGGTTTGAACCGCCATCGTATCGCACCTTAATCATAATTTTAATACGAACGTGAATCGTACGCACGGCGTAGAACCTAGGTTCAGTTGTTTATCAATATGATAATAATTGACTTTCTGCATACGCGCGTTGAGTCATTGAGACGTGTTGAGAACTCGGGGTGTTGATAATTTACTCTAAACTAGCTTATGCTCGCGACTTCGCCCGTTTGAAATTTCGGCCCACCCACTGCGTCCATCCCATCGCTCGCCCGTGCTATCTTTGTTTTCGGCCCACCCACTGCGTTCATCTAGACTTCTAGATTCAGAGCTAAAATTGAAAGAAAAGAAAACTGAAGTTGTAGAGAGCAGTTTTTACTCTTGCTATAAATGTGGGAAAGAAGGACACATGGCATACCAATGTGACAAGAAGACTGAAAACAATAATCAAATACAGCGAGGCAGAGGAAAATTTAAATTGAGAAGTAGAGGAAGATCAGGATTCAGAGGAAAGTCCAGAGGACAAGGACATGTAGTGCAAGCGAATGACAACTCCAATAATGATGAAACGTTTATTACTTCAAGCATGGAATACATATTGCATACAGATCAGGATGCATCGGAGATTATTTTTGCTGTGGACTCGGCAGCAACACATAACTTCATACAATAAAAATATGAAAAATTTATGACAATAATTGTGACGGAACTTCAAGAACCAATTAAAATAAAAATTGCAAGTGGAGAAGTTTTATGTGCCAAGAAAAAAGGCTATATGAACCTTTTATGAGGGAGACACACCTGTCACAACTGAAGGTCTCATAGTGAGTGGAATTGAAAGTAATTTACTGTCAGTAAATGAACTGATGAATAAAGGCAAATGTGTAATATTTAAAAATGGAGAGTTGATAATAAAATCTGAAAAACGAGTATATTATGGAGAAAAGAAGGGAAAGTTATACATATTGAAAATGCAACTACCTAATGAAGAATATAAATGCCGTTACAGCGATGAAGACCTGAATAGTGGTGATTTATGGCATATCAAACTTGGCCACCTCAATCGTAAAGCACTAAATTTGTTAAACTTGCCTTACAGCAAAAAGGTATGTGAAGTTTGTATGAAAAATAAAACTTCCAAAGAAGTCAACATTTCGGCCGCTGTTTTACATTTCTTTTCATTTCTTAGCAAAACCTTTACACGCGAAACTTCCAGTTGGAGAACGCTATATTGTCGTTCAGTTTGGGAAAATTACATGATCCCGACGACGTCATTTTACTTTTCTCGATCAACACGCTCTGCTGTTATTATTTAAAGTCAGAGGCCGATGAAATTAAACATAATTTAGTTTTACGTTTTTATTTGCGCGTCACACGCTTTTTTTACAAAAGTAAAATTGGAGGGAAGAGATGACATCAGACATCGACGGATAGGCTGCGTTCAGAAATCTAAAAGAAAACTGTCGCACTGTAAGAAAACGCTTCTTCCAAGTTGCTCGCAGCCACGCATTACGTCGCAAACAAGTTGGTTACCAGTTTACAATTTGTCAGTTTTTCATGGATACATTATAAATATCGAAAAGTTATGCGTTAAATTGTAAATGATTTGTCACAGTTCACAATTTTTCGACAGTTTATAATCTAACGGATTTAATACCGATCGATTATAAACTAAAAAAGTTCATAATTGTACGGAGACATATACATACTTAAGTCTAGTGGTGGCGGGGTTTTGGGTGTTTCCCCCAAAACAGTTTTTATCTGGGAAAACTTACGCAGGCAAGTACACACGGCTACACTTCAAGCTATACATTTTCAGTAGGTATAAGCTGGCCTCGCATTGTACGGAAATCCTTTACAATGCGTGACCAGTATAAACTAGAAATGTATAGCTTGATGTGTAGCCGTGTGTACCATAATATGTAGCATGCGTGTGCGGAGAGCGTACGAGCTACTAGAGTGTCGGCGCCCCTTCAGGTCTGCAGATGTTATAATTTAGCAGGAATTTCGAATAAATTGAACCTAATGAGTTATTCTATTTCCAGAACACCTTTAATGCCAGTGAAGACAGTAGAGATTTCAGTTCAGATTTAAGAGCACATGCACACCACGGAAATGACGAACATGCCTTACACGGCGGACACGGAGCTCTCGGGGATCATGCTGGAGGTCATGATATGGCTATGACTGTAATAATCACATAACTTCTTTTCTTTCAACCATCGGCTCTTGCTTTATTAGTTGCTTACGCACTTAATAAATGAATATCCACTTAGCAACTTAAACCGGATTCTCGGGAGCAGCCCCGTATCTAGATTTTTTTTGAGGCGGGGCAAAAATTGCCGTCTGCCGCCCCCGCCATTCTTTTATGGGGATGCGCTAAGTTAGCCCATGCGAAATTAAATTTTTCTCAAAATGTAAATTTTGGCAGCAACATATTAATCAAATTGTATCGATCGATAATGTGTGTGGGTGGTGCAACTGTCTACTACGCTTGAATTTTTCACCTCCTGAAGTTGGCGCCCGGGGCACAGGCCCCGGGTTGCCCCCCCTAGATCCGGGGCTGCTCGTGAGTTACTGGCGAAGTTTTAACGTGCGTCAGTCATTACCAGTGATCGGAGTAGATAGATTGATTTTACGTAGTTTGCATCATGAATAGTCATAGAAATCATAACATGGATAAGCCTTTTTTCCGGGATTTCATTTTGATACTTAAAGTAAGGATTTTTAAACTACTACATTAGAAATTTATAGAATGCGATAGATAAACATTTAAAATATATAATTTTATTGTTTTTATAGTATTCCTATCCTTTTCTTGGAGTCCGATCACCGATATATACTATTAAAAAGACAGGGTTAAAAGGGTTAAACATTTCTTATTAATATTGATGTATTCTTTATTCTACACATTACAACATTTGAAATTCCTTAAAAAAATCTTAATAATTTCAAAATCCCGAAATCCCGGAGGCATATCCTTACTAATATATACGTGCCAGTTCATTGACCCCAAATCAATCTACCTACTCCGATCACTGGTCATTACAATTGGATACTTTTACTTTAAAATTAGGAGGGGGAAAATTTATGAGCAGTTTATTTATACGTGCATAAGGCCCGTAATTATGCTTTCGCAAATCGCTTATCATCATCATCCACATTATTCCTTTTTGAGGAGCTTTTGCTCAAACTTGAAATTGGCTCTTGTGATACATGAACTCCTTGTACAAGTCTACAAGAGCCAGGGCTACACAGATGTTTGTGACTAAGTGTAAATAAATAAATTATTATTACTGTAAACTAAATTTGAGCAAAGGTTCAGCAGCGTGCCTTGGTCCAATACAATACCTGGGTGTTAATATGACACATTTAAGAGCTTTAGAAACAGACTGTTTCATAACTATGTGTGACTTAGATGAGGCTCTACAAAACCGAACTTTTTTTAAACTCAATGTGCCATATTAACGACCGCGTACCTACTACAATAGATTTCGCTATAGTTTTACCGAGACCGTGGTTCCGCGCCTTAGAAATACACGAGGCCTGCAATGCCTCCCGTCTCGCCGCGCACGTACCTACGGCGGTTCCGGTCAAACTATAATCTAAATAATTATGAATTTTAAATAGATACAAAATTTCACATAAATCTGTATTATTTTATTTTTAGTTTCACGGGGGTTTCAATGAAGTCATTCTCTTTTCTTGGTGGAAAGTAACGGACATAGGTGAATTTATTGGATCTTTCCTTGCAGTATTCTTAATGGCTTTACTTTACGAAGGGTAAGATTTATGTTGAATCATTCTTGTTTATGTGGATAAATTATCTTCGGCGATCTTAAAGATAAGCAAGCGGTATACTTACACTTGGCCGTCATCCGGAGGACTCCCAGCCAAAAATAAGCCTTCCGTAGTTCATCTGCCAAGCGTGATAAAGCGTGGAGATTATTATGGAAATAGGGAATTGACATAATGTTATATCTTGGAATCTTGTTCTAATCGGTTTTATGATCCTGACTTTTTGTATACTTCAAGGCTTCCATTTGACCTCTATTTCATCGATGTAGTCAACTAATTCTCCTTTAAAAAGTTCTGAATTTCATACATTTCTTTTTGTCAGCCCTATGTCTAGCTATGCTTTAATAATTACGCTCATAATGATCGAATTTTGTTAACAATGTTAAGTTCTTCGTCATAATATCACTATGGTAACACCCGCATCCTAGGCCTAGTCTCTTAGACCTTAGAGAGGAGGACAACAAAGTTCCCCATGTAAAACTGTACAAAAAAAAACAAAATAAAGCAGGTATAGGTATATTTTAGGTTATTGGTTATCTGTCGGCAATCCATTAAGGGGATGTAGGAGAGGTCATTTGCCACCAAATGACCTCTCATGATCCCCATGCCAATGTCAACAATGTTCGAGTAATTTTACATTTTATAATCTGAAATGAATTAAATAAATGTATAAAATGACAAATGATCCGAAATTTTTTGACATTTGCAAAGGAGTCAAAAGGGGCTAGGTATTTGGTTGGAAATGTCCTCTCCTACATCCCCATAACGATTGCCGACACATAACCAATAACCCTCTATAACTAACCCGTATTGAAGTTTCTTAGATTTTTAATCATTATCATAATTTAAAATCAAATCTAAATAGCCTGTATTGTGCCACTGCAGGGAAAATAACTCTCTCTCCCTTTCCACACAATTCTGTATTTTGCTAATGACGACCAGTCCTTTCGGCAGGATTCAAGTTCTAAATAGTTTAAAATGATTACCTATGTACAGTAAAAATCTGTGGCCGGGAGTCGTGAATGAGGGTTCGACATAATAGTTAATAATCTTGTAATACAATAAATATAATTTAACAGTTTAACTGGTCTGTGTTTCAGCCTAAAATACTACAGAAAACATCTATTGTGGAAAACGTATACGGGGCTCCAATATTGTGCAGTAGCACCTCCAGATAAAGGTGTCTCAAATCTATGTACTCCAGATGAGCCGCAAGTTATACAGTGAGTAAAATTATGTCGTTTGGGAAATTATATGTTAAGCTAATTGACTACCAATTTAAATTGTCCGTATATTCTAAATGGCTATAACACGGCATATTAACGTAGGGTGTCAATTCGCTTAACATTATCTTTTTTAACGGTACCTACCATCACACAGTCAACTACATACATAGATCCTAATAGGGGTTTCATTTCTTTTAGTCCTCGGGGCGTTTTTAATCCTATGCGCTTTGCTCATGTATAGGCTAGCCCGCATGCGCGGCAGCCGCATCCGCATAACACTAAAAACGCTCTTATCTCTTAAACTATTCTGTTTGATCAATATTTGATTGCTTTATGAATCTCCATGTTCAACAAAATCTAAGAAAACAATAATTAGATACGCCTAGTGATGTGCCGTTACCATTAATTTACTCCAGTCGAGTATTTTCCCAGTAACGTTCCCATTAACATTCTAAAAAAATAGTCATTTAGGGTAACATAGGACGAAATATTTTTTTTCTTAAATTTAATTTGTGATTATGAGTGATCCGATAAGACTACCACCACCACTTCTAATTTAAAAGAAACCAAAATTTAAAAAAAAAAACAAATTCATTTATTTAAAAAGACAACTTATTGGCTTTTATTACTTATTTACTTTAATTTTAAATATTATTTTCCCAATATTCCTAGTAACTTACAGACCCATACAGTAACTTTCTGGGTATTTTCTCATTGTTCCTATCAAGTTACTTAGTAATTGACAAGTTTCTGTCTGGGAATATAAATAGTAAGCTTCAAGATAATCATAGTCACAGCTAAACTTAATAACAAAAAAACAAAACTAAACGACTAACCTAACAATTTAAAAGTTATAAAAAATTTAAGGAAAATCAGTCTTCTATTCAGAGCTTTCAGAATCCGTTATTTGTTATGATTGTACCTCCTCTTCTCAACGAAGAAATCCACCTCCGAATCAGATTCTGATGGCGATAAGATGACTATACTGAAGAAATCAACAAGACTATATAACAAAATTACCAGCGATAAGGAATATTACTGGTAATTATAGAAACTTACTGGAAATATTTCCGTATGGTAAAATACTGGTAATGGTAATCACACATCACTAGATACGCCTATTTCCGCTAATAGGTAACTAATGACCATAATTTAAAGACCGAATCGAAAGTTATCGTTAAAATGCGTAGAAATTAGAATTTACATGGTGTTTGTTTCATGACATTTTAAGATAATAAGTTATTCATATGACCATATGATTCATTACTAAACACTATTTGAAACTATATCGTCCCTGATTGATTGACTAGGGTTTCTTGTCACAAATTCTAGTGCATTGATTTTTAGTGAACAAGAATGTTGCGATTGATGAATTTTTAAGATTTGTGACTTCTGGGCAAAATAATATATAGAGCGAAGTGGTCAAAGGAACCAACAGCTTAATTTTGGACAGCTGCACTTTTAGTTTTTCAGAATAGCTTCTAGGTACCTAGTATTAACATAACATCATCAAGCCTTGTTTCCCCGAACGGTTAATCAGAGGTGTACCCATAGTAGCTACACAGATACACCCACATGTGGGTACTTAGTGTACTCTAGTATTTTTTTCCAACTTATGAAGCAATGGATTAGCAATCTGTTTCAAATCGAAACAGTTTGTGATTGATCGTGTATTATGCAATTAGGGCACTGATCTTCGGCGCCACTCAGTCAGTCCGCGCTGAGCCTGTTTATGTATATAGGCTATTGTTCTTTTTAGGGTTCCGTACCCTTACCCAAAGGGTAAAACGACTCCGCTGTCCGTCCGTCCGTCTGTCTGTCCGTCTGTCACCAGCACCAGGGTTGTATTTCATGAACCGTGATAGTTAGACAGTTGAAATTTTCACAGGTGATGTATAACAACATATACTAAAAAACAGAATAAAATAAATATTTAAGGGGACTCCCATACAAGATGACATGATTTTTTTTTTCGTGGATCGTTTTATTTTGCGCGAGTCCAACTCGCACTTGGCCGGTTTTTCAAAATGTATTTTGTAAAATGCAGTATTTTTTTTTCCAGAATCGATTTCATCAATCCCTCTGGTTCCTTTGACTATGTTGCTCTAATCGTTGTTTCTGGGTAGTCGCCTAGACGTTTTTGAGATGATTTTGATAGGGGTGCAGGGTGTATTATATTAAAGGAACAGGCTTGCTATTTTTCCTCTTTCGTCCTGTGGTTGCGTTCACAACCTTTACTAATACCAACTTACCTATTTTATTTAATCATTTATACTTACTGAAATCATATTTTCCATATAAATACCTATTGTTGTCAGATTAATAATTTTTTGGGTTTTGATTAACTTGTAATCTTTTTTACTAACAAATGTGTGTTCTTTTTAAGGCCGGTGCCCCATGTTCTTGAAAGAAATGTGTAAGTACTTAAAACACTCCAAACAATAATAATTATGTAGCTTTTATTTCCATAACATAACATCATGTCTGTATTCCCCAAAAGGTTGGGCAGAGGTGTACCTATACACCCACACTTCGCCAATAATGTTTGAGTCCCATGTAATAGGGGGTGAGCCTATTGCCATCAACCAGGCACAAATCCAGACTCCAGGGTGCTACTGAAAAATTCTAGATGGATATACCCGATAACACTTTGCCTGATTTAATAGAATCCAGGACCTCATGCTTAGTAGTAGCGCTTGTGACCACTAGACCAACGAGGCAGACAATTCAAATCGCTTTTAGGCTTTATTTCCAATCGTCATTATATGTGTAACCATGTTTTTAAACGTCATTTCAGTCCTACTATGTTGAGTACAGCGCATGCGTGGCAGACAGTGCTTCATGGGATGCAAGTTTTAGTGAGTTATATGTTGATGCTGGTATTCATGACATACAATACATGGTTATGTGCTGCCGTGGTCCTGGGATCAGCAACTGGTTACTTCCTCTTTGGATGGCGTGAATCCGTTGTAGTGGACTTTACTGAACATTGCCACTGATACACACTGAAATACCTATGATTTGTGAACCAGACTAGTATTATTTTCTTAATTTTATTTTTATTATTCATGTAACCTCACTATTTGAGCTCAAAATAATTTACAAGTATCATGGAATATTTTATCATGTGTTAAGAGGAAAGCCTTGATATAAGTACTTTGGGCAACATTTATACCAGTTATTATATACTTTTTATTAGGATCATATATCTATATATACTTAGGTAAATGTAAAAAATATAATGCTTTGGACATGACTTTGTTTATTTCTTACTCATTTAACATTAACAACAATTAGTAGCAGTACAGTTAATTATTTATCAGACCACTATTTTAAAATGCTTCTCTAAAATATAAATAAAATGCAGTCTTTATTGAACTAACTTCACAAAATGTATGGCCAGTTTAGTAGTTCACTTATATTTGCATTTATTTCCATCAGGATGCCTTAAGTGACAGTGCTTTTTAAGATTTGAACTACTGTTACATCTATAACTACAATGATCACATTGGTATGGTTTCTCAGCTGTATGTATTCTTTTGTGAGTTTTCAAAGAATTCACAAAATTTGTCCTAAAGGAGCATTTTTCACAAAGATAGGGCTTTTCATTTGTGTGCACCCTTTTGTGTTTTATGAGGTTTGATGACAATTTACAAGAATAACTACAGTTGGGAAAGTCACATAACTGTTGCTGATGTGAAGACTGATGCTTTTTGTATTCTGCGACACTGAAGCTCCTAAAAAAATAGTAAATAGTTAATTTACAGCAACAAAATAATCTTACCCTGGAGAAAATGGAGAGTAGGAATACACAAGTTACCTATATGAACAAGTTTGACACACAAGCTTTTCAGATTTATTTGTTTTAATAAATTCTTGTGATTGCTCATTTTGACTTGTTGGTTCATCTTCAATAACAATAGTTTTGGATTTCATTTCTGACAGCATCTGAGCTATTATCGATCGTGGTTGAGGGCCAAATTTTATAATACTTTCCATAGCAGGTCTTCCTCCTTTATTGAAATCCTCACCATTGCTTACTGACGACGGTGGGGGCCAAATTTGCAATGGGTTTATCTCATCCATTATGTTAGAGGATTAATACAAAATAACAGATATCCTCTGGTTTAATTTGGTCTTTCACTATAAATATGTATTTTAAAAAATCTATTTATTACAAACTAGCTCATCTGTAAAAACCTAACATTCAAAATTGACAACTGACATTTTTTTGACATTATTGGCAGGTCAGTGGGGGTCAGTTATTTATTTGATATGTCTATGGTCAGACGGGTCAGTGTCACTTTCAACATAGACAAGTAAAAGGAATAGTAAACAGGCGCTAGGGCCGCGCGGCAACAGACTACAATGGGGTTGAAAACTAAAAGCTCATAGCAGATGGCAGCACAGTTGTATGACTTCTAAACCGCCATTGTTGTGTTTTTTTACTTTTGTGTCGACCAATAATTATACGAAAACTAGATAAATATGTATGAAACTTGGAGTGTAGCACTATTAATAGACGAGGTAAGGACAGGGGAAGCGTCTACCACTGGTAAAAAAGCAGCTTTAGTGGAAAAGTCAATAAATTATGAACGTTTTATAATTTATAGGTTATTTTGTGTTTGTTGACTAGTTTGTTTTTCGTTAAAGACTGGAGGCGTATGATAGAACTAACCTGATCAGAATTGAAAACCAAATCGGGTTTGATCTTCATACCTGAAAAACCTCAGAGATAGCACTGATCTAATATAATAATTTAT
The DNA here is from genome assembly GCA_949152395.1 of Agrochola litura. Taxonomy (NCBI): domain Eukaryota; kingdom Metazoa; phylum Arthropoda; class Insecta; order Lepidoptera; family Noctuidae; genus Agrochola; species Agrochola litura. The sequence goes on from OX424493.1 coordinate 17,069,125, forward strand.
ACACATATACTTTACTATATTTTACATAATATCACATCACAAGTACCTATATGTAATGAAAACAGACTTAGTTCTCTTGGTCATCACCTATAAACCACTTTCTCCCATAAAAGGCTTAAAGGATAGCACATTGTCTCGACGAAATATTGGATTCAAATTTTTTTCGGAGAGCTTTCTCCCAGAATTTTCTTCTTATAACATCTTGGGCAAATACATGAGGCCCGTATTTTTGCAGTAAATAGCTGCGCAACTGAGCTCAATAATTAATTATGCGTAAAAGAAGTCGCTTGTTTACAAAAAATGTATGGCTATCTGTCAAATTATAAGACGCTGGAGATCAGCGCCATCTGAAGTGAGCAAGTGGCAGTTTTTATCCCCATTATACGCACGGCCCTAGTGGGGACGCGCCATATGGGGGACGTTTTCTTTTTCTTCTTTGTTCCTTCCATGCCTCAGGATCGCCAGTCGCGACCACACACGACGCGTCTCCAAGTTATGCGGTCTTCTGCAGTGTGGATGGGGGACGTTGCACATAAGCAGATAGGAAAACAGTTCTGGCTTACCGGAAACTAGTGTAAGAAGACCCCTGGGTTAGTAGGTGGTTGGTAGAAGCGGATGGTTATTTTATGTTAGTTCTTGTGAGGAATGGTTGAAGCAGGAAGTGAATATTTAGATAAGAAGCTGACAATGTTGCAGTAAGACGACTAGTTGCAAAGTTCCCACGCAGATAAAAAGACAATGTTGCCACGCTGTCATCTGCGTAGGGGCCGGGCGGCGTTTAGATGGTTCTGGAAGTTTCTAGTAGCGATGACGCTGTCTTAGGTGATAAGGATGTAGACACAACGTATATAATTTTATAATTTGGCTCAGCTGTTAGACTACGAGGGCACTCGGCGGGCAGGTCGCGGCGGCCATTGAGGTCTAGCTATTTGTTCATAACTGCCATACCATGCACATTTAGCGACAAGCGGCTAGGACTACTGGCCGCCGCGGCCAGTGAAATCGAGCGCGACACACACGCGGCCAGCGGCCAGCCGTGGCCGTCAGATCACTCGGTTTGTTTTAAATTAGTCAGTCATTGAAATGAGACCCAGGAATATGGGATATGACGTTAAGTGACTATTCAAATAGAGATCTTATGCGACAATTATCGCTTGAAGTAATAAATATCTTTGGCGGCGAAAATTTAGAGGAAAAAGCAGAACTGGGTGATTATTTATTAACACTTTAACAGCCAATTATTTTAAAAGCAACTTTCCAGGGTATGCCAGCGATTTTTGCCGATATTGTAAGCCTTATATAATAAAAACTATTTGTGATACATCTATATTTTTTTTTATTTATGCATTGGTCTTATATATTTTTAGGATAGGAATAAAAAAACATATGTAAATTATTTATTTTTATTTCAAAATCTCAATTAAAAAATGGTGTTACAGTGAAAAAAAAAAATCTCTGACATGTACAGACGCCAGCACATCAAGCTACCCGAAACTGTCAAATTTTTCCAATCAACTTTGAACCTTACACTTCAGCGATAAAGTTCTTAATCTATTAAATAAATTTGACAGATTGTAGTAGCTTGATGTGCTGGCGTCTGTACTTTGTATCATTTTGAATGTACAGACGTCAGCACATCAAGCTACCCGAAACTGTCAAATTTTCCCAATCAACTTTGAACCTTAAAGTTCGGCGATAAAGTTGAAAATCTACTAAATAAATTTGACAGATTGTAGTAGCTTGAAGTGCTGGCGTCTGTACATTACATAGAAAAAAATGTGTGACGAAAAGTAGGTGTATTCAAACAAAAATAGACGTATTCTCGCGTTATCAGCGTGGGAGCGAGTGTGCCGCGGAACGTTAGATCGCTTGTCCCACCCAAACCCCGCAACTCCCATCCGTGAATCAACTATGTCTGAATAGCTTAAAATGTTACTTTACACGCCGATCACGTACCACTGACGTGGTTTTACAACAAATACAAGCCACTCCATGCCGTTCTGAGTACGTGATCGGCGTCCTGAAACGTTTTAACGATCACGTACTCAGTAAGTGATCGGCTGTTAAAAGTGAAACACATACAACTATCATCACATACTTACCTAATACAATAGTGTAGTTATAGTTACATTATAAGATTAGAGTTACAATTATATAATTCTCAACAACAAAGAGTAATTTTACAAAATGTGGCCCGTGTGAATTCACTCGGAGTACAGACGCCAGCACATCAAGCTACCCGAAACTGTCAAATTTTCTCAATCTACTTTGAACCTTACACTTCAGCGATAAAGTTGAAAATCTATTAAATAAATTTGATAGATTGTAGTAGCTTGATGTGCTGGCGTCTGTACAATTGAAGCAGTCAATCTGTTGTGACACCATATTGAGTGTATGCAAGGCGCGCGTCAGCAGCGCGTGCTGCAGCAGGTTGGTGCGAGCGGGTGGCACCCACAGCAGCGGCGGTCGCCTCCGTCGCCCCACGTGTCCATCTGGTACACACAACCCAACCGTGCGTAGAACGCCTGGATTGTGTATTTTACCACGCATAATCATAAATAAGTAAGTGGCGAGAGCTACTTCCCTTCTTACTTCCAGTTTATTATGGCCTACCATGCCCAGCACAAATAGAGTAGGATACAACAGTGGATACTCTGGATGCACACCATACTGCTTTAAGTACAGGAATCTCATAAATTTGTTCTGGATCCGTACTAGCATTAGTTTGTACAGACGCCAGCACATCAAGCTACTACAATCTGTCAAATTTATTTAATAGATTTTCAACTTTATTGCTGAAGTATAAGGGTCAAAGTTGATTGGGAAAATTTGACAGTTTCGGGTAGCTTGATGTGCTGGCGTCTGTACTTAGCTTCATGTGGCGACCAGACGAAAGCATTGCATTCCAAATGACTTTTTACAAGCGCTTCGTACAACGATCTCAGAGCACTGATGTTCGTGAACTTGTTTCCTAGCCGTAAGACCAACCCTAAATTGCGGTATGCTTTTTTACAAAAATCATTGGTATGCTTACGGAAATTTAAATCAGTTGTAAAGCGCACGCCTAAGTCCTTAATCTCTGAGACACGTTGCAGCCGGATTCCATCCATGCAATATTGATAATGACTTAGGTCGCGCGCACGGGTAAATGATAACACCGAACATTTGGCCACATTGAAATGCAACCTATTGTTACGACTCCACTCCACTATTCCATTAATATCCTGCTGCAGTATGATCAGTTTCCTATTTTATTTTAAGAACTAGTTTCAAGTCGTCAGAGAATAACAATGGTATGGATTTATTGACTACCCTCGGCAGGTCGATAACTGTTACAATGAAGAGAAAAGAAAAGGCCCTAGATTACTGCCCTGACTGACTCCTGATCTCGTGAAATAGGGCTCAGATAGCTGCCCACTGCAGTAATTTATTTATTATTTGATTGCCTTTCACGTAATAATGGGTACACCCAATGTTCTTTTCGAGTATTTTTCTTTTTCTTCTTCCGCATAACTAAATACTTACACAATCAAAGATATCTCCTCAACGTTCATCTAAAAGCAAGGCCACAGAGCATGTAACTTTAGCAAGGCGTGAAATCAACAAAGTTACATGCTCTGTGAAATCAACTGAGGATTCTTGGCTGCCACATTGGCCGTCGAATCGTCGATCCCCACCAGACCGCCCGCCGCGACCTCGCCACCGCGACCTGGACGATCCCGAGACGATCAAACAATTTGAAGGTGAATCCAGTTGATGCCCGCGAAATTAAAATTTTCATACGTTTTTTGCAATATGCAGGTCAGTGCCAGGTTGTATCTTGTTCAAAATATGTTTTTTCTTAATATCACTTAATGTCTAATCCACACGTTTGAATTTGTGATGGTTTGGTAAGCATGTGGAGCCAGAATTACAACACAAAACATGTTGAATCTATTTTCTGTCAATGTTCCATAAAATGTTTGACAGGAACTAGAGATTTCAACATGTTTTTTTGTGAATGTTTCGCCAGTGCAAATGCATAAGCCGATGTTCACACGGACGTAATCAAATTGCGGCGGGATTTTATCGCGCAATGGATTTTCAACTCTCGGTGTTAAGCCGAGCGATGAGAATCCTACGCGCTAGGACGCACTCTTGTCCCAGCGCGTTGAAAAAACACACTTCAATTTTCTACTCTCAGCGCTAACCAGAGCGTTGAAAATCAGGTGCACGAAAAAAATTTGCCGCGATTTTATTACGATTGTGCGAACGTGGTCTTAGTGCAAATTGTAAACGATGTTTTTTTTCAGAAAACTTACTAAACATTGCAACTGACAACACTTTGAAGTTAGAAGCAGAATACAGATAGTAAAGTTTTATTCTGTCTGTTAGCATGCTCTGTGTCTGTTATGTGACTCTGTGCAACCTGTTCATTCAACAATTTATTTGATTTGGTTCCTTTGATTTTCCGCGAGACTCTTTATTAGTGAGGGGGAAGATTTTCGCTATGTCGCAGCAAGAAATTTCTTGCGGCTTGGAGTATACATCTATTCCAGATATACAAGCATGTTTAACAGAGGCTTTGCGTTGCAATTACTCCTTTATAGTTTCACCAATAGTTCACCCACGTTTTCGAAGACCATGCTCAAGTGCCGGCAGGATTGGAGGATTTACAAGATCCGATATGATATTATCACCTCAAGACTGGACGAATAGGATGGTAGGAAGGTTGTCTCCTTATCTTAACGTTGACTCTCCGTCTCCCGGCGTCCGGCAGCGTCATGAGGATTGCTTGAACGAAGAACTAAGTTACTGCCGAGGCCTTGGTCTTCCTGCTATCATGTTATCTTTGCATGGTAGAGAATCCAATAATTTGGCAAGAATTCTCAATTCATATTATGAAACCAGGTTAGTAAAATTATATTTCCATGAAAATACGATGTGACCTGTGTGATGTGTGTAACCTGGCTATAATATTCTGTTTTCTAGCCACCATCCATCTCTGATATGGGTTCATGTGCCTATGACATGCACGAAAACAATGAGAAACTGTGATAGTGAAACAGAAGAAGATGCTGCTTGGAATGAGACTTGGTTATGGTGGTCGAAGTTCCATGAGCGCCTAGAGTGGGATAAGCGAGTTGGTGTAGCTCTGGAATTGTCTGCAGATTTACCAACAGAAGAAGTGATTCAAAGATGGTTGGGAGAGCCTGTGAAAGCTATTATTGTGCCTACATCTATATTCCATAAGAATAAAAAAGGGTATGTTTTTCTAGTTTCTCAAATGGTTGATTTTACTGTTGCACATCATGTCCATACTTTATATTCTGTTTCACAATACTTATTGATTTGTCTCGCATAGTCACTAGTGCAAGCTAATAATGTAGCCTTTGTGTTGTCACTCACAAGTTATAATTATTGTAGATTCCCAGTGCTATCTCGTGCTCATCAGCATTTAGTGGTGAGCTTGGTAGAGCATGAAGCTCAGGTCATTGTGAGTGGAGCTAGGAGATCCAATGTGGAGTTCTATCTGCAGTACCTGTACAGGATTTGGAAAAGACGACCCTATCTAGGTGATGATCCAATGCTGAGTTATGCTAGAGGGTATGCTAATCTTTTTTTACATTATAATATTATTGATAAGATAAATGTAAAAAAAATACAATAGATCTCTAGACAATAGACTCAAGAGACTCTCTAGTACTAGAGAGTTTAGAAATTGCCAAAAATAATACAGGAAACATTACACTGTTGAACGAATTAAATACGAGTATGCCAAGGTCACATTTTCTGCGATTGTTCACCCCTTATCGCACTGATAACGGCGACACTATATAAGTGGGTTTGACGGGCGATAAGGTTCAATCTGCACTCAGCACTCGGTGTGGCAACATGCCGTGTTCGAGTTCGCAACAAGTCCATCGTCATCCTGAGGATGCCTCGTTGAGAGGTGAAACATGTGTCGATTTCTTTCAGGAGTTTTTTCTGGCTCTTTAGAAATAACTAAGCGGAACAAGTTACTAAATATATCCACGTCTATTGTATTTTATAATGGATTTCCGCAAGGTCACGCCTGAATCAATTAATTATCTTAATTAAGATAAATGTTACTATACATATTTCATGATAACTTACAGGGTTTGAGTAATTGGAAATCCCAGTCACAAAAGAATAGTTTAGAACTATTACTATGCATTATGAAATAGGTAGAGGGACTGCTATAAAGCTGGAGCTGCTGGAATAAAGATATGCTGAAATGTCTTTTTTTTAGGTGGGAAGATTACCTACAGACTCCCCTGCAACCATTGGCAGATAATTTGGACACACATACTTACAATGTGTTTGAAAAAGATCCAATTAAATATGACCAGTATCAAAAAGCCATTGCTCAAGCCTTGACTGACCTGCAGAAAGGACCATCTCAAGTGGTAATTTTTTGTCCAGCTTCTTCCTTTATATTTTCTAGATTTATCTAGAGTCCATCAACAATCTTACAAGTTTAACAACCCTCAATGCTTTAATTTCTTGTTGAACCTGCAGTATTTTAATTTAATTACCAAGAAAACATTAAAAACTCTCATAATCAAACTTATTATTGCCAAGAATCTTTATCCTAGACTATTTATTTTTAGTAACCAATATCTATATAACGCTTTATTTTCAGATTAATACTGATATTTCTACAGCAAATGCACAAGAGCTGGGGCAGGGAGATAGTGCAGACAAAAAAAAGAAAACTATTACAGTAATGGTGCTGGGAGCTGGCAGAGGACCATTGGTCAGGGCTACACTAAATGCTGCTGATATAACTGGCAGTAAAGTCAAGGTGAAAATATTTTTTTTTTCTTTCTATGTATTACCTAATAAGTATAAAGATTTAACAATAGTCATAGAACAGGGTGTATCAACTATTTGTTAATATAGTATTAATAAAAGTTATGTTGCATCAGGTGGTGGCAGTAGAAAAGAATCCTTGTGCTGTGGTTGTACTGGCGGCTCAAGTTCGTGAAGTATGGCGTGACCGCGACGTAGTCGTCATACCCGGCGACATGCGTCAGATCAATCTATCTCCTAAGGCAGATATTATTGTGTCTGAGTTACTAGGTAAAGCAAAATATTTAATAATGCTATGTATGCCCTTAAACTATCTGCCATCAGAAGTCCAACAGCCTTGCTATTTCTGATCCCTAAATACTGCAAGCTCATTGGAATGCTAGTAACTGTATGAATAACTGATTTTTATTTTCAGGGTCATGGGGTGACAATGAATTGTCCCCAGAATGTTTAGATGGGGCTGCTGGTCTCTTGAAGCCAGGGGGTATATCAATACCATGTGAATACAAATCCTATGTGGCACCAATTTCTTCGCCCCGATTGTGGGCAGCAGCAAAAGCAGCCTCCTCCATTACTCAATCAAACCAAAAGGATAAAAATCTAGAGACATTGTGGGTTGTTTACATGCAAAATAAACATGACATAGCTGAAACAAAGGTAATAATCAAAGAGATGGCCTATAAGAATTATTGTAATTTCAACAAAGAAAGCACCTGGTTAAATGTTAATTGTATTTTTCAGCTTGTTTTCACATTCGAACATCCAGCAAAAGGCTCAAAGGATCATGAGGGTCAAGAGATGACAGATTACAGGCAATTGCCTTTGACAGATAATAGAAGATCAGAAATATTAACTTGGGAGGTCCAGCAAGATAATGTCATGCATGGATTTGGAGGATATTTTGATTGTACATTGTATGGGAAAGAAATGATCAGCATAGTTCCTTCTACACACAGCCCAGGAATGATATCATGGTTCCCAGTTTTCATTCCAATAAAGGTATTTTAAACCCACAACACAACAATAATAAGATTTAAAATATAAACCTTTAAAACCAAGACATTTAAATATGTTGTTAAGATAGTTATATTATAATGGCTATGTATTTCTGATTTGCAGACACCTCTTCGAGTGCACAAAGGTGAAATTATTACTGCAAGATTTTGGCGTTGCAAAGATTCACGCAGGGTTTGGTATGAATGGATAGTGGAAGTGGGTAATCGCACTACAACCCTGCATAACGCTAATGGAAGAAGTTCAGAAATGTTGTTATGATTATTTTTTTACATAATAATGATAAGAAATTTTCTATTTGGCAATAAAATTGCTGACAGAGTTATTTTATGTTTTTTATTTCCAAACTTCAACATAAACAAAGATAATATTATGTACAGCATACTCACAACATACTATACTTTTAAGAGTTTTAATACACACTAACTAATAGAGAAGACACATTTATTTACATAGAACATGAGGTAAGAACTACTTCTTCACTAATCTTACAATATTCATTTCTTTGTGAAAGTCATCTATATCTTGATTCCACCTTTTTTCAAAGTAAATTCCTGTAATAGATTCATCATAATAATTATTAATTGGTTTTAATAAGTAACAATAATATTTAAACCTCACAAGCATGATCAATCAAACACTTTCTTATCTGACTGATATTTAAATTACCTTGTAAAAACTTTGCATCATTTCCAGTTCTGATTGCCCAGGGTAAGTAATACTTCAAATACATCTGGCGATGCTTTGGCTTCAGTCTGCCTGCTCCCCAGATTCCACCACTGATGCACATAGGTAGTCTTGTTTGAATGCCTTCAATCCATTTTACTGTAACCTTAAAAAGAGGTTTTCAATTAGTATAAAAGATCCATAGAACTACAATGTGTGACTGGTAGAATATTCACCTCTCCTAACATGGTTGTTCTCATGAATAGAGTGGCGTGCACTAAATCATGTACTTCTCTGTAGCGTTGCATTACATAAGCCAGTTCTGGATCTTCAATAAATTGAACTGGCAGACGTGAATCAGCTGTAATATTGTTATCTGTCATAAAATCTGCGTACACTCTACCCAGGGTGTTTTCAGGCATTTGGGAGAGTTTTTCAAAAGAAACTGTCACAGAATTTATGCGCGGCTGTTCTTTCATTATTTCAGCACCCTCCTCAGTTTCAATCATCTTTTGTCGCATATGCTTTAAAGCACCCTCTCCAGTAACTTCACCTAAACAAGCGATCATGTCACCACGATGAGGATTAAGAAGAGCAATAGCTGCTGAACCACATGATAATAACGTTTTTTGAAAATAATTTGTAGCAATAAAGTTTTTCTTCATTTCTTCTTGAAAATGATTACTTTTGGGCGCAGTAGTGCAATGTTTTCTAATTAATACGAAAAGAAGACGCATTTTTAATACAATACGTTATTTATCCTACAATATGAACAAAAAAACTATTGATAATCGACGAATAATCCGAAACCCTTGTTGACAAATACTGTAAATTGTGTGTGATTATGATTAGTGATTATGTCACTGTCAGAAAATTACTTTACTCTTTGGTCAGAAGTGTAAGCAAGTGTAAAGGGCTTGCAACACGGCAGACAACCGCGTCCCAACTCCCAACAGAGGTGACCTTAGTGGTTTACAATCGTGGAGTTGGTGATTTACGACCAAATTTCAAACAGCTCTGTCTGTCGCCAACCAAGGTCACCTCTGTCGCATGTCGGGGACGCGGTTGGCAGCCGTGTAGCAAGTCCTTTATATTTGCAGTTGGAGAATTGACTGTGAGATCGATTTATGAGCGTACATACAACACGTACGAGTATTTTATGACCACTGAGTAAGTTCGTCGACGATCCAACAGGTTTGAAATTTTGCTCGCTCGTAGCCCGCCTTGGTTCGTAGTTTCGTACGTCTGTCCACAGAGCGAGCTGCCATTTTGTTTCGACATTTGTATAATGTTTGTTTAGTTTGGTTCAGAAAATTTGATAACATCGCGATACAGTGTGAGCAAGCTTCACGTGTATCACCGACGCGGCAACGGCGAGCCGAGTAAGTTCGCGAACCTAAAAACCGCGTACTTTAAGTTCGCACATCTATCACCCACTTTACAGTGTAAGCTGTGGTTACCTGTAATTGAGTGTGCGTTACAGGATAATGTATTATAACTAAGTTTTACTATTGTAAAATACAATAATTGTAATGTAACTCGTTGGTAATCCTTAAACAAATAAATAAATAAAGTTTGTTCTTGGGATAAATTCATTCCGACTACGAAATCCTTCTTTGTGCATGGTCCGACACGCACTTGTTGGCCGGTATTTTTAATGTCTCTTTTTGATTTGGTAAATTTTGGTAACTGGGCGGACGTTACACGATCAATCTGGCAAGTGGCAATGATCGTGTAAAACGCATCAAACACGTAGATTTTGACTCAAACCATTTTGATCGTTTAGGATGATAGGTACAGACGCCAGCACATCAAGCTACCCGAAACTGTCAAATTTTCCCAATCAACTTTGAACCTTAAACTTCAGAACTAAAGTTGAAAATCTATTAAATACATTTGACAGATTGTAGTGGCCTGATGTGTCTGTACAATCGTTTAAAATATTATCATTAAATCTCTCAAATTTATCAATCAATCAATCCACCTAAAAACTGTTTTGTACAGACGCCAGCACATCAAGCTACCTTACGATTCATCAATAAATTTGAAAATGTAGTAGCTTGTGGTGCTGGCGTCTGTACCATAACCTTTTCCCCGATGGTGTTGGCTTCCAGTTTATGGATGTAGCTGAATCTCTCGAAATTATATTTGAAGAAAATCGACATGGTTATAATAAATGTAAGGAACGCCTTGTCTTTATTTGCGATCATGCCACGCTTTTCACTTATGGCGAGTGATTTAGAGTTGGGTTTGATCCATATGATACTTTTTTTTTACACTGTTGCCGATCGATGGTCATAGGTTCGCCATACATTATGATTCGTCTCAATCTGATTGACGAATTGAACTGATGTCAGATTGATCGTCTAAAGGCAAAATTCGATTGATCTTTTAACTTTATATTTATCGCCAACCCGGTCTCCTGCACGTGCTTTTTCGAAACATTTCACATAAATATTTGCTTTCATGCAAAATATCGTGTTTGCATACACAAATGGCCTCTTTGTTGCTTTTCATTGATTGATATTCAAGCAATTTTGTTAGTTGAATTGTATGGTGTGAAAAACGCTTGAAGTCTATAGTGCGTATTATGCTGGAGCCCCATGTCACGATAACGCGAACACTTCACGCGCTTTCTGTTTCTCCGAGACGACGAGCCGTGTGCGAGAGAGAGCGCGCAAGAAGTGCAGTACTCGATATCGCGACAATGTGGCCCCAGCATCATTAAGATGCATAGAAAAAAAAGACTTATGCTGGGGCTACAGTGTCGCGTTATCGCGAACTTCACTACGCTCTCTGTTGCTCAGCGAGACGTCGAACGGTGTGCGAGAGAGAGCACGCGAAGTTTAGTTCGCGATAACGCGAAAATGTAGCCCCAGCATTATAAGTAGTTGGTGTGAGAAGAATACACTCGGTACAACTACTGCGTACAACCTCGTACACAGACCGAACAGTAGTACACTTGAGCAAGACAGTAGTACACTTGAGCAAGACCATGCGTGTTTGACAGATATGTAGAAAGTACTCTGCATGGACTTACTAATAATAAGCCCATGCTAAGTGACTGTTTGTGACTCACTCACATGCTTGACAGCGACACCACTTGACACTTTGAGTTTTGACAGGTCACCCAAGAAGAAGTAATTTGTAAGGCAAGACTGGATGGAAAGAGGTTATGTTTACTCGTGTGGTCTTTAGAATATTTGTAATATTTTCATCAGAGAAACATAATAGTCAATAAATCTACGGTAAGTTACCTATTCGTTTATGTTAATATTTTGTGATATTCAAGTTTCATTGGTTAAAATCAACCGCGAAGTAATGAATTGTCTTGTGAATTGAGTAGGATTTCCTGCGGAGGTAGGATTGCTACTTCTACCTCTTTTGTAGATATTGGTTTGAATGAGTAAATAGTTAACTTTAACTCTAGGCTCATCTGGCACCCGCTTTGCTACGCCTGTTGTTACTGTCTATCTATTCTGTAAAAACCTCACCGTGAAAACTTTGGTGAAGTGAGCTATCAATTAAGTTTTCAATGTTGTTCACACACTGTTGTCTATTTATATAGCTGATTGAATTTAGTTTTAAATTGGAAGACAAAGAAGTAGAAAGCGAATAACTTTTATGTAAAAAAATAAGTATGACTAAGTACGCTCACCCTCCACCATACTGAATGGTTGTAACATTATTAAAATTTCAGTTTCAGTAAAATTTGTACAATGACGCAACAGAAGAAAGTAATGATTAAAAAAATCAAAGCTGATCTTAGCAAAGAATTCACTTTTCTGAAAAATGTATTTTCAGTTATGTCTTTACCACTGCAGATGAAAGGTAAATAACATTTTGTATTTAAATAAAGAAATTTTCACTCAACTACAATGGTTTTTAATAAACCACCTCTCATTTGAGGGTGCTTCAGTGATATTTTTGTACAAAATATGGCTTTGAACAAAGTACATATTAGAATAGTATAATGTTTTAGAATCTACAAAAACTGACATATTAATTGCAGGTGAAAATGATGATAATATGGATATTGAAATAGTAAATGAGAATCAAAAGAGTAATGAAGATGTTGAAATGCCAAAGCGAGCCCGCAGTATAGCAGAACTTGAAGAAAAATTAGAGAAGATCAAATCACAGAACAAGTTCAGCTTCAAAAATAAACTTCAAAAGAAAAGCTTGAGTAGTAAAATGAAAAAGAAAATAAAGAAAACAGAGAGAGTAAATAAACCAAAAGTTAAACCTGTAGTAGATGCACCTTTTGCAGAAATGTTAAAGTCCAGCACAGAGGAGAAACCAAAAGTAAATATCGCTAAACCAGTGTTCAACAATGAAGGCAAACTTGTGTTCTCCAAATTTGACTTTGCCAATGTTGGCAAGAAAGGTAATATATTAGAAAATGTTTCATTTATAATGTTTATGTTTGACTCATATTTTTGGCACAATCCTAAATAATATTATAACTTATGCGAAAGTGAGTTTGTTTGTTACGCTTTCACGCTAAAACGGCTGAACAGATTTGGATGAAATTTGGCACATGGGTAAGGACATAGGCTATTTTTTATCTTGGATTGAAGACGAAGTCGCGGGCAACAGCTAGTGTTATATAGAAATAATATCATACAACATATAGAAATCTTCTGGAAGTATAAAGCTTACTGATATAAGTTTTTTTTTTATAGAAAGAGTCAACAAAGCAGAGAGAGACCCTAAAAGGATCTTAGAAAATCTTAAACAACAAGAAGACAGGTTTAAACAGCTAGAAGAAAAAGAAGACACGGGTAAAGTAAAAGAAATAAAACAAAAACTAGCATGGAAAAATGTGCTGCAAAAAGCTGAAGGACAGAAAGTTAAAGATGACCCCATATTACTGAAGAAGTCAATAAAGAAAATGGTACCTATGAATTCCTTTTCTAATTTAAATTTTAGCTTGTTATCATAACTCATTTTCATGCATTACAAATATTTCGTTTAGCAAAACTTGATATATTTTATGTATTAAAAAGAATACCCATGTAATTTCTAATTGATTTCATCTTTCATTTTATAGGACCAAAAGAAGAAACAAAGTAAGAAACAGTGGGACACCAGAGTACAGAATGTGGAACAGAAGAAAGACGAGAGACAAAAGAAGAGGACAGAAAATATTGCCAAGAAAAAGAAAGAGAAGAAATCTAAAATTATCAAAACATCAGTCAAAAGAGGGCGTGTCGTGATATAATTATAATCAACGAGGAGAACAGTTCTTGATCTTTGTGCTTAAAGAATACATAATTTTAAAGTATGTTTGTATTTTTTTATGTGTAACAACTTTCTGCTGGGTTTCCTGCAATCTGTGGGAGTGATTTCGTGAAAAGGGACGGAAGTGTACTATAGGAAGCCGGGGAAGCGCGCGCTATTTGATTTGACCAAGAGTGCGCGCGATGCTATAGTCGACTTTGGCGAAGCCCCGCCCCTTTAACCCCTTGCCTCCCGCGGACGCGATATCGGCGTAATAATAATATTCAGCCGTGGAGTTTTTCTGAAGTGAAAACTTTAGGCGCGTTGAGCGATTTTTGGTAGTGGATAAAATGCGATTTATGGAAGTAGCAGCCCGGAGTCTGGTTTTATGCCTGGTTGATGGCAATTACATGGGACTTAAAAACATAACTGGCGAAATGTGGGTGTACCTGCTACAGGCCACCTTTGCCCAACCCTTCTGGGAAACAAGGCGTGATGTTATGTATAAAATTATGGATGCGTGTCACCGACCTGCTCGCGCCGTCGTGGTGCTGTATATTGCCAATAGACGTGAAAACCAGACTAATGTTAATAATTTCAATTTATATTATTTAATCATTCATTCATACTATAGTAAAATTAATACAAGTATTTATAAAAAAAAAAAAAACAGTGTTCCGAATGAAAAAACGGAATCCATTTATGATCAGTGATCACTCGTGTAGTTATGTGTCTGTCTGTCACAGCCAGTTTGCTCCGAATCTACTGGACCAGTTTAGTTGAAATTTGATACACATACCATACCTACTATGTATTTCTGTGACCCTAAAGCCGGGTGACCTGTGCGTGTTTTTTCGAAACATTACACAAAAACATTGCAACAAAGAGGCGTGGCCATACATAATTATTGTGTATGCAAATCGATGTTCTGTTTGAAAATAAATGTTTATGTGTAAGGTTTTGTGTTTCGAAAAAACGCGCAGGAGACCCGGCTTAACACGGACGTGTATTTGTATATGGGGGTCACTTTTCGGGAGCAAATAGGAAAATTAAAAAAAAAGATAATAAAAATACTTCTAAAGGTATTTAATAAATAAAATAGATGATAATTGACCCTTATCTCCGAAACTACTTAGCCACTTTGTAACTGAGCCTGCTGAGCAAACTATTTTAGACATTACTATGCAGACGGGTAAATAATAACACATTTTAACAGAAAGGAAATGTCATTTATTCGTGATATTTAGTAACGGTAGGTACGCTATTTTTTTACTTGCGTTGAATAACTAAGTTCTACATTCGGGTAGGGTAGGTACATAATAAATAAAGGGGACAATGTTAACGAAGGCAGCATTGTTTTCACAACAGCCATGATAACATGACCTAACTGTAAAAAATCCAATTTGGCTTATTTTAGGTAATACGCAATGGAAGGCTTAGTCGGAAAATAATGCGTTCGTACAGTAATTCACATTACACTGTTTTACAGTCTACATCACTAATCAAATAGATGAACTATATTCTATGTACCTAACTAAATTCATATGAACACATTTTTTCTTAAACCTAGGTGCATTAAAAGTTACACACCATGCTAAAAAACTACAAAGACAAAATATTTAGGTACCTAATGGTATTTATTTTCTGTATAATATCAATCCAAACAAATGGCAGAATCAGTCACAAAGTCGGCGGTATATAAATTATCATTTTAGTTTAGAATAGGCTGTCCAGGGTGGAACACCGATGCAACAGTGTGAATAAAATAATACATTTAATTAAATAGGCACACCTATTTAATTAAATGTATTATTTTATTCATTGATTTAGAATCTACGTAAGTCAAATCATCGGTTTTAATCTTCTTTAGTGATAGAATTATCTTGTTTATAATACTTTGAAAGGCTGTTACAGAAGTTTGGTAATTGAGGCGACTTTGCCGTACTTGATGACATGATTCTAAATCTTTCCTTTATGAACACCGAACGCAACTGTTATCAATGTACTAAAAAAATGAAGTTTAACATTGAGTACTTTATGCCGAAAGTATATATTACTGGTACTAAAATTTTCAACAATGTTGTCTAGTTCAAGCTCAGCTTAATAATGTATTGTTCATTGATCAACTAAATACATTCAAAAAGGTAATAACAATTCTGAAAATCAGCGTCGACAATAATAATAATTTGATAGGAAAGTGGTTGGCGTGGTCTTGAACTTTCTATGGCGCAGAGACAGATTTTTTTATGACTTTAAATAATATACCTTATCGTTAGTGACATAAGGTGCAAACAACCACGCGTGCGCTTTTAGACGCCCGAGGATCCGTTTAGTGAATGCCTTGATGGTCGTACAATAATGCACTTTACGTCACTAATTTTATAGTACATTTTTTAAATTCATCATAATTTTCTTTGAATTAACTTTACGATGTGGAAAGGGTTACAAAAAAAGGATTGATAATCATGATCATCACGAATCGTAAGTACGCATACGAGGACGTGGTGGCGATACAAAAGAGAATATGACTGTTTCTGTAATAGATTACACAATATTATTGTCATTTTCCGACGCCCTCAGATTTAAATTCAGTACCCGATGTTAAGAGGTCTCTACACTAAACTTATGAATATTTCATAATAAAATATATTCTTTACATTACATTTTCTTACAGGTTAGTGACAATAACAAGACGACTGACAACTTTGTAGTGTTTCAAGAGTAATTTGGAGCTGTGCTGTAAAATTATTTCTGAACGAGTCTATAAATATTAAGAATAATTAAAGATTATGGTCTGGTCATTCGCCACATCGGCTGATAACAAGAGTTAGGTACCGTCAACTAATTTCGCCTGGCGTCGCATGTTTGCCTATAATGAAAGAAGATGTAATATCTTTTTCATTTTACTTGTATGGCAATCAAAACATAAAGCTCTCTATGAAAACTCAAAGTTTCGATTACCATTTTTTTATTGAAAAAGATTTAAGCTTTTTCATTTTAGGCAAACAAAGCACGCCAGGCGAAGTTAGGGCAGTTTACCGGTATGTGTTTTCAAGGAAGTCGTATCAAAATCATCGGAGGTACCACAAATGTTCGTCGCGCTCATGTTCATAATAAAAAGGTAGGTACGAAACCTTCGGCGTGCGGGTACAATTCGCACTTTTTATTTAAATCAGTGTAGCTCGAAATAGCTTCCTTAATTTTACTTTACTGAACTAAAGAACACATTTTCGGTATTCACCGACTTCTTACTTTCAAAGTGACCAACTTTTAGGCTTACATTGGGTATCGGTGGCGCATTCCGACAAGCAGGGCAACTTACTTACTCTGCAAGAAAGAACAGAATATTTTTTTATGAAAAATGCCTGAGTAAAGGCTGAAAATTTTAAAAGTTTTGTCTGTTATCAGACTGCAAAAAGGTTATTGGGCCGATGGCGGTTGGCGTTACACTCACATTACCTACATAGCTAGAATCGCTAAAGTCGGGTCTCCTGCGCGTGTTTTTTCGAAACAATACACAAAAAACTTTATACATAAACATTGATTTTCATACAAAACGTCGTATTTGCATAGACCAATGTGTTTGGCCACGTCTCTTTGTTGCGATGTTTTTGTGTACAAACACGCGCAGGAGACCCGGTCTAAGAGGTAGGTACGTCGTGTAGTAAGGCGCTCTACGCTATATAGTGTTAAATTTAATTAGCTAGCGAAACTGCGCAGACTTGATGGGTATCGATATCTAAAAATGATTTAAAAAAAATACGCTTCGACTTGAGAATCTCAAAAAAGTTTTTTTTAGACCGTAACAGTGTAGTGTAGTTACTTAGAATATTAGTTCTTTTATGTAAACTTCTCAGACGTAATGTGTATTGTTATATAAAAAAGACAAAATGAAAAAAATTAACTTAACTCGTACTTCAAGTAACTACACTACTAGCGGTCGTTGACCCCAGAAAAAAAAAACAATATAATGTTTTTGTTCTTTTATCGTGTTAAGATATCGATACTTTATTTTGAATCTGTATTATTATGAAAGGATTTCTCTTTTAAAATAAGTGTTGCCTTGCTCCTCGAAGTGTGATATGGTTATAAAAGAAAAAATTAAATACAAATTTTTAAACTAGATCATAATCAACCAAAACGCCTTTATAAAGTCACCAGTTAAGTAACTACAATATAATATTATGTATTATCTTTATAAAACGAATTTGGTATAATAAACCCAATAAAATTTTCGGTGGCTTGTTAAAGCAAGATTCCAGTATGGAACTTACATATTAAAATTCTTTAAAATATAAACTACGTAACTAAGCGATAAAGATATTAAAAATAAACTAAGCTATTAGTATTAAAAACAATTGTAAATAGCAACAACTGATTATGAATAAAAAGCCTCCAAATAGAAGTACTCTTCCTTCCACATAACATGAACAAAATAAATAAAATTAGAAATAATAAGGTTTAAAAAAATATAAGTATACAAGATAAAATTTGAGAGTATAGTAATACACTCCTATGTCATATTAGCATAATAAAGGCTTATTAGCATTAGATATTATAGCCTCGAATCTTATAATTAAGGTGTGTGTACACATAATGTGTTTAAATATTTAATAAAACATTACATTTACATAATTTTTATAAATTGCAGCAATAATTTTTTCAGTGTATAACACTTCAAGAATAAATATTATGGGTAAGGAGAACACAACAAATACTTCCAATAACCATAACATGCACAAGGCTTCGCCAACGGTACATTGCACTTGACCAAGTTTAACTTACCCTACAGGTGTAACATTATGAAACAAATTTAATGTCCCATAGCTATGTGTATAAAAGTTGTCTTTAGAAAATATTCGAAATACATGTTTACATAATGTATACGAAACTACACACATCTACATAATAATTATGTCTTTGGAGAAAAAAGTACATCAGAGCACTGGAAAATATATCATGCCCCTCATACATCTCCACTGACTGTTTACAACATACAACTTAGGTACATAACATAAAACTAAAATATTATGTTCTAAAAATTATAAAAATAACATACTCTTATAACTTCTCCAAAATAGAAAAATAAAAATTGTATTAATGTTTGTAATACTGCACATTCACATTTACTCTAAATCAGTCAAAAGCATTGTTATAGAAAAGATATCAAATAATAAAAATAAAAAAAAATCTGATAAACGTACAATGATTGTTGCATGTATGATCTGGTTCTATATCACTGTTCACTGAACAGCTATGAATTATTTTTAGTTAAAAATTAAAGGTGGTTATAACAATTTCAGCATATTCAAATATATTCAACCTCTTCTCTGTAAATATATAAGAACATGTTCAAACGGCTATGTTACTTACTCTAACTGTATTAACCTACTAACTAAAGCCTAAATTTAAATGGTAATAATAAAGCAAGTCGTGAGGCGGGATATTTGCATCAGTCTTGTGAAATTCTCAATTGTGAAAATTATTACTGTCATTTATTTATCTATTTGGTAATCTTGTAAAAAAAGAAACTGTTTAATTTATATGTATTAATTAGTTACTTTGTAAGCCATTACGGCATGTGTCATCAGTTCAGCTCTGATTTTAAAGTGGAAAGGGTGGCATCAAGCACTCTGCCAGCCGCATATCCAGGTATATTCAGATAGGCCGGTTTGTCATGTTCACATATCCCAGGCTGGGTGCAGCAGCGGCCCATGGAGGGGCCACCGGCATGCCCTGGGCCAGCGTGGCCATGACTGCCACTTGCTTCCGATGTTGTTCCTTGACAAATCATTCTATGATTTGTAAACTGCTCTAATGAACGTAACTGTTCCCCACAGTTGTCACACTTTAATTCCCTTGCATGCACTTTTTTGTGGCTGTTGAGTGATCTTGAATTATCAAAAACTTTAGTGCACATGTCACAGTATTTCAATACTTTTTCACCTGTGCACACCACCTTATGATTGTTAAGTCTGTCTAATGACATGTAACGTTTGTTATTGCACAGATCACACTTGAATTGTTTCTGAGGTACACGACCTGTGTGTACTTGCATGTGTTTGCGTAAGTTGCTCTTATCTTTTATATATTTGGAGCACACAGAACACTTGTTGACATCTTTCCGTGTATGATTGGCATCTAAATGTCTTCGTAAATGTGATTTCTTGTGGAATGGTTCCAAACATATCTGACATCTGAAGGGCTTTTGTGCTGGATGTACTCCTGTCAAGTGTGTGTTAAACTCTAAAATTGTGGGATAGCTCTTTCTGCAATGAGGGCAGTGAAAAAGTTTGCGACAAATTGCTCCACTTGAGTCACAAAACGGGTCGGAGCAGTCATCACAAAACGAATCTAACCCAACTGGAGGTGTTACTGTTTCTGCTTGAAACTGTTCCAAGTCAGTATGTAATGGGTCCCTGTCAGGAGTGCCAGCACCAGGGGGCTCCTGTTTCACTTTAGTTTGATCACTGTGTTCCGAGTAGTCATCCTGAGACGGCAGGTTCCGCGACGTGCTGGCCAGCATCCACCACGGGTTGTAATGCCAAGCACCTAGACCAGAGTGTACCGCCTGTTCTTTTATGTCGCTAGTTTTTGTTTGTGTTTCAGCATTCGAAAATCCGGGGAAACTGGGTAATTCTTGATGTTTTGATCGAGACGATTCAAATAAATTGTGTTGAGATATTAAGTTTTCGTAGTCACTCGAATCCAACTTTCTTTCATTTCGGTCGCCTTGATCTCTTTTAGACATTATTTTAGAACAATATCTGGAAACGAAATTTGTATTTACATTACAAATTCATTTTGGGGGATTTATTGTTTAAACTGCAACATCATGAAACGTAAACAAACAACGCAATTACGCGCCCAAGTAAACACAAGCACAACTATAATATTTTAAACACTGCATGAATATAAATAACGTTTGTGAACAAATCGAAATTAGCTTCAAATTCTTTTTAGTCCAAATGAAAGTAAGGCTATTTTAATCTGCATTTATCAAAGAATAAATAAACAAGGAACACTGCTTCCCTTGTTATTTGCGTAAATGATTAGTGTGAACGGTTTTTTCAAACAGAACAGGAACATATTTTACACCGTTATATTAAACGAAACTAATAAGCAATAACTTGGTAAATGTAATACGTACTATAATAAGCCTTTCCATAAAATTCGCAATATTCTCCTAAAACTATTTTTATTTTAAAGAACATCGGCCATTTTGTTTGATTAGTTCTTTGTTTTTTTTATACTTATGTTTGGAAGCCTGGAAACATAGGCTTTTAAGACCGGGGAATTCCGATAATTCGAAAATCCGATAATTCGAAACGGAATCCCGAAATGAAATTCCATAAGTATGTGGCCAGCCTAAGAGAAAGAGGTTTTATTTGCCAAGACTATGCTGTGCAGACAGATCGATGCGTCTTTGTTCTGGTCGTTCAGACTGGTACAGACAGTGGTGGCCTACAGTGGCGCGGCTGCCCCATTTCAAAGTCAGGGACACTTTTTACAAAAATCGTTTTATTGCATTATCTTGCTAATATAATAGTAATAAGTCTCCATCAAATACAAAAACACCAGCATTGAAAACTCACTTACAAGCAGATATATTTAACCGAATTTTGGCAGCTTGAACCGAACTTCGGCATTCGGCCGAAATTCGGTTCAGATGCCGAACATTCGGCACAAGAAAAATAATACCTATTTGCATTATTTTGACTGAAATTTAATAGAATTAGAATAGCATTACCTACTGTAAAATAAAATTATGTCTTTTACTCACTCATGGTCGTTTATTTTAGTTAGGAACATTGTAAATGTAAACCATAAATTAAATCAGTTCGTCTTATTAGTCTTAAAAATCTTTTTTCTTATTAGGCCACGCGGTGGAAGCGCAGTTTGCGGGCGGGGTACATCTAGCAATAATTGAAGTAAATGCGTAAACAAGAACGCGAAATTGAACCGAAGTTCGGATTCGGTTCAAACCACATTCGGCCCATCTCTAATTTAAACATCAAAACCTAGTAAGTGCCGCATTCACTGCCCCGTGTCCACTTTAAAACCTTGTACAGACGCCAGCACATCAAGCTACCCGAAACTGTCAAATTTTCCCAATCAACTTTGAACCTTATCACTCAGCGATAAAGTTGAAAATCTATTATATAAATTTGACAGATTGTAGTAGCTTGAAGTGCTGGCGTCTGTACATACCTAAGTTACTTGAACCATTTCAAAACCTTGACTTTTCAAAGGCTGACCCTATTCACGTTTTTTGCGCTCTCCTGTGAAATTTCGTTTTAAGTCCTTACTAGGTTTTGAAATGGGGCAGCCGGGCGGGTATAAAAAAATCGTATTTTGTCCCTTACCTCAATTGAACCTACGGTCGACGATATCAAGCTACACATTTCCTGTTTGCTGATCTCCCATTGTATAGGATTTCCGTACAATGAGAGTTCAGCTTATTTATACTGGAAATGTATAGCTTGCTAAGTAGCAGTATGTACGTTACTGTGCGTTTGCACTGGCGAAACATTTACAACGAAACATTTGGAATCTCTATTTTCTGTCAATTTTCTATACAAAGTTTGACAGGCATTTCAACATGTTTTGTTATGATGTTTCGCCAGTGCGAACGCATAGTTATACTAGGTACACACGCAGCTATTCGCTGGCTACTTCAAAATCTGTGAAGACGTAAAATTTTGAAATTGCCATCGATTCGCTGCCTACATTACAACTGCCTGCCACTAGCTTAGGGAATACACGTTCGATTTTTTCATCAGACAGTCGGATCCGATAGTCTTATCCGGCTATCAGATCAATGCTAACTATCCGACTATACGGATCGGACGTGTGTTGAATGTTCAAACAAAATAATGGCTCCAACGCCTTCTGATAGGATCCTCCGGATCAGACTATCGGATCCGACTACCCGATGCAAAAAATCGTACGTGTATTCCCAGCCTTGTCCAACTTTTAACCTGTCTGTGGTTTTAACTTAGTGAATTTTTTTAAATCTGCCAAATTGTTCTCCCTTTGTCTGTCAGTCTGACTGTCACTGTGTGTCACTGTCAAAGTGAAAAACAGGCAAGGCAAGTCAGCTGGATTCAGGAATAAAGTGAAGCTTAAAATTGAATAAATTTTATTTGGTGTACTGTAAACTTTTGAATCATTAAACAAACAACTGATGTTACAATTTTAATAAAATGGCGTGGTTGGGATCTGCTGTATTGAATATTTTTTGGAAACCCACTGTAAACATCGTGAGGTTAGGAATAACTGAAATCTGTTGCCAGTACCATAACAATTAATAAGTATAGGTAGACTAACATTTTTATTTATTGTAGAACACGGTATCATGCTGATAAGTCGCGCCTAATTAGAAGATACGGATATGAAGAAAAGATTTGGTGTGGTGGTTTACTTCCTCGGACATTAGGGAAACCTTTACCTATACCGGAGTACAGGTAACCCATTCATTTTAAATATATACACAATATAGTAAAATTCATTTCTGGTAATATTTTTGGGGTTATTGTAAAAGGCATCTGAAATAAATCATGTAATGAGGCATTTCAACAGCATTCTTTCAGGCATTATCAACTTTTATCTTGACTGTAAATAACCTCACGATGTTTAATAACGTTGGTATTGGGGTGGGGTTAGCCTCTATTTTCAAGCACTATCATTAAAAAGTTTTGTTTCAGGCCAGCAAATGCTTGGACGGAGCGTAAAGCTCTATTTGGTCAAAATGATTATATTGATATACTTGGATCTGGAGATTTGCACCCAGTAAAGACTCTGTACACTGTGCCATCATGGATAAGAGGAGTAAATGGCAATGAATATCAAGTAAGTAGAAATATCAGAATAAGGTTCAGGGAATTCTTTTTCAAGTGTTAAATGAAACAATCTATGTATATCCAGTCAATACATTTATTGCACTCACATTATTTATGTACAAAGTATTTAAATATCTATCACTAAAAATAATTCACATACATCTTACTAATGTTACAGATGTTGCTGAGAAAAAGAAAAATGTGGGCTAATACTGGTTCTCGTCAAACCAGACCAACTAAATGGAAGGACATGGAGAGGAGAATATCCTTCTTGTACAGAAAGCTCAACAGAAAAACAAAGACAGGACCATCTCCTGATTAAATTGTTTGCTTTTATTTGATAGGTATATTGTTGTAGTATTGTAATAATTTTAGGAATAAAGTGTTTAAAAACTGTATTCTAAATTATCTTTTTTAAATATGTTACAAAATCATCAGTAAAGTCAGATAAAAGTGGTATCTATTAAAAAAAATGCTAAGGTCCTTTGTTTGAGTAACCACATAATAATATTCCTTTGCAGGAATTGATTTCTGTTCGAGAATACCTATGTTTGACAAAAAATTAAAATGCATTTTTAATTTTCTAAGCTCATGATTTCTTTGCTCAACTTCTTATAGTTTTGGATTTCGCCTTGAAGTCCTATCTCAATAACTCAATTTGTATAATATTTTGTTACAATAGGTAATTATAGACACAGCTAAAGTCCTAACCTTTTTGCAATATATGTTATTTCTACTTAAACAAACATCAACTTTACACTAGTGTAAATAAAGTTGATTTTAGACTGACTAGTATAGATGAAAAAGTCAAAGAAAAAAAAGAAGTTGTAGCGCAAACTGAACCTTATACGTAGGCTTTACAGTTGTTTATCCTAAAACTCGTGTTTGTTTACATTTGGCAAAAAAATTGCAAACGCAGATTAATAAAGTCCATCAAAATTTATAAATAAACTCATTCACTCATAATTTTTAATCATTCTTTGTGTGGATACATTTCATTGGTTTGTTACTGTAACTATCTTCTTTAATTTTTATTAACTATCTTCTTATCTATTAAGTATTGCACATGAAAATATTATTATGATTGGTATCTGTCGGATACATGCTCAGTTTTATGGGGGATAAGGTAGGTCGCGAAAAACATTTTTTTAGTGGTAAACAAAATAACTTTAAAAAGACTACGAATTCAGTCCGTCTGAATTTAGAACAATTTGTGACGTTTTGTTGGTACAGTCACACACAGCAATATGCTTATTTATGCTCGTGACTGTAGTACCTACCGTCATCTCAGAATCGGGTCGAATGTAGTGCACAAGCACTGTCAGAGAGGTTTTTTTACAAACAAGCATTTTGCTTTTGTTGTTTTCTCGGAGTACCAAGACAGTAAAGTTTGCCGATAGTCAGGATTGGTAGATAATTTATTGGTTTTCAAAAAAGTCTACGCATTTTAGTGGAAGTCAACGATTTCGCTAAGCATGTCCTAACAAGTAGCAACTGGTGCCGATTCCCTTGTTCACGAACTAAACTAAATTTAAGTTCAGTGCATCTTTTTCTTTCTATTTCATTAAGAAAAGGACAGAAGATAAATGTTAGTTTAGTCCTGTCAAATTAATCAGCGCCTGTCACTACTCCATACAAGTTTAGACGTGATTAAAAACTTGCCTACTAAAATTACGTCAATTTACGTCAAGCGCTGATTAATTTGACAGGACTAAATTAAAATTTATCATCTGTCCTTTTCTTAATGAAATAGAAAGAAAAAGATGCACTGAACTTAAATTTAGTTTAGTTTGTGAACAAGGGAATCGGCACCACTGTTCGCTAAACCTTAACTAAAAAGTAAAACTTACTACATTAATTTACAGCTCATTCTCCATTCTTAAACTAATAACTAGAAGTGTGTTTTATTTGGTACATTGACTTGACTAGAGTGACCATATTCACAAACACTAATTTAGTGTAGGTACCTACTAGGAGGAAATAGGCCACTTCTTGCTACTTGATTAGTAATAAATTACTGTTTTGTATCTAAAGTTTGGGTTTGGCCCCTTAATTTGATTAAATATATATTCCCCAATCTTCTTTGATGAGATCTGCGGCCTTTTCTGCGATCATGAGGACGGCAGCGTGCGTGTGCGCAGCGGGAATCCGAGGCATGATGGATGCGTCAGCGATGCGTAGTCCTCGAATCCCGTGGACTTGCAGCCTCGGCGATACCACGCCTGTGGGGTCGCCCGCTGGAGCCATTTTGCACGTTCCCACCTGCAACCACAAGGAGTTTAATTTCATTGGCCATGGAATATTGAGTGAACCGTTGAGATAGGTCAGTCAGTAGGTATTGGGGTGGGGTTCAACGAACCATGTCGTAAATTTTTACACATCTGCCCAAAAAAAGGAGTGTTCTTTTTTCAGGGTGCAAGTATCTATAAATGTATATGTGTGTGTGTGAGTTTTTTATTCAACCACAACTTCTTAACGACTGGAATGATTTTTTAGAGTTGGGAATAATTGATTTCAAGATTTTCTTCACAGTAGGTATTCACTTACTTGATGATCTAATGTGATGGAAGTCTGCATAATAGCGCACTCCCAGTATTCATCCGAGTCGAACAACAAAGACTCGCAGCCGGGGAACGGCGTTGTGTGTAATTTTGTATCATAACGCTGGAACGCTTTGGTCGCAATAACTTTCTCTATCTGGAAATGAAATGCAGCAATATTTTTAACTGGTTCAGACGCAATGTAGAGGAAATTATAAATTAGATCATATAAGTAGGTAATATCTCCACTTACCATACGAATGCCTTCGATCATAGTTCGCAAATCGTTAAGATCAGCGAAATAGTTTAAATGGATTTTGGGATGGTCGACAAAGTTTGGGCTACGGAGCATCAGTCGGCCAACGCTGTTCGGTCGAATTAGCACCGGGTTTAAAGAAAATGTGCGCTGCCTCACAATGAATGGAAGAGAACTGTACACCTTCCAGTACCACTCATCTGTTACTCCTGCAATAAGAAGAAACTCAAGTTATTCATTAAAAGTTGAAGTGGTTGTCTTGTTCTCGGAAGAGGTTATTTTCCGGATCACTGATAGTCGTCAACTTTCATTAAAGTTTTAATGGAATAAACAGAGCTGCTTAGAATAAAGATTTTCTGCTTTGAAAAATATGGTGCAGTTGTGATTATGCTCGTCAGATGGTTTTGTTTTGGTAGGTAACCTTACCAAGTAAAGATCGTAATATTCCAACAGCATCACCGGCTAAAGAGCCGGCTCCCATGACGAGCTCGATGTCTGGTCTGGTCTTGTCGAGGTCGTGGGAGAACTTTGTGTGGACGAAGGCAAGTCCAGCAGCTCCACCCGGCAGTGTTAGCGGACCACGTCCTGTCATGTATGCTGCTGCCACGAACGGGGATGCAGCAGATAGCTGCACAGAACATAGACACATATTTCAAATGACTTATCGACGAATTACAGAGATTTTTCTTAAAATTTGTATCCTGTAGGTAGTCGCAGGACTCTATGATGAAATTAAATGATGAAGAAATGAAGAAGTCAGAATCAGAAGTTGCCACTACTTTGTGATGTGAAGAAGAACATTTCATTCTATCTCTAGTCCAACTTTGTCTATACCTGTAAGAGATTCTTCTAACGATACCTATCTATACTTCTTCTAATCAGTTAGTTATAAGTAGGTAGGTAGGTACTCAAAAATAATCTATGCTAGTCTATACTAATATATATTTATAAAGCTGAAGAGTTTTGTTTGTTTGTTTGCTTGAACGCGCTAATCTTAGGAACTACTGCTCCGAATTCAATTTCAGTGTTAGATAGCCCATTTATCGAGGAAGGCTATGGGCTATATATCATCATGCTAAGACCAATAGGAGCGGAGAACCAATGAAGAATTTTTCAAAGTCGGGGGTTTTTTTTCTTTTGATAGCTTCCGCTGCGTGCGCTGCGTAAACGGTTAAAGTTTCGCAAAAATCATCTACGACAGAATTATTCCCCTGTAAAAATTCTAAAAAAAATCCGCGACTGCATTTATGTCTATCTTTTAAGGTTGGCTCACTTTAACCTTTTTTATGCTAACCAAATTTGTTCTAAAATAATGCATTATTTGCGAAGGTGTTTTTATAAACATGATATTAATCCTTATCAAAATAAATACGCCCAAAGTAACTATTCCACACGGACGAAGTCGTGGCCAGAAGCTAGTTTAAAATAAAACGAGAAGGCAATAGCATATTATGTGTAGCAATAGACACGCCCTGCAACAGTAGGTTGTAGATAATGTACTGTAAAATAAAAGTTGGTGTTGTCAGAGTTCTGCAACTACACTAGCTTTGTATTATGCAAAAAAACTAGCGCGAAAGTTGGAAAACAATGGTCAGCAGCGCACAAATCGGGTCAGCGTTTAACTTCCACTTGTTTAGTTATGGGTGGCACGTTAAAGTAATTTACTGCTAAACAAGTGTTAATGTGTTCATTAACCACAATAGCTTATGTACCAAAAACACATTAGATTTAACGTGTAGGATTAGACCTGCTTAGATTTTCTACCGAGCAAAATATTTTCAGCTCAGCAGCGCAAACGATTACCTAATGCCTAATTTATTCCTACAAATTGGTTTAAAAAAACATATTACTTTTGATGCTGTTTTTCTCGTTCGGTTGGCAAGAACCCTGCCGGCCCCAGGCGCCACGTAGGTATCGTATGGAGAAAAATTCACCGAAATGTTGATGACGCATTTTGACCTGGTAGAGATGATTGTTTTATTTTGTTTTAAGTAGGTACGACCGAATGAAACAACAGAACCCTGAAAGGATCACTCGTGTGTCTGTCTGATGTCTGTCGCAGCCAATTTTCTCCGAACCTACTGGACCGATTAAGTTGAAATTACACATATGAATTTCTGTGAACCAAACACGGATGTGAAACGTAAATAAATGAATTTTGAAAATCAGTTTTGGGGGGTAAAAATGGTAAAATAAATTATAAGGCAAATAAATCTGTGGAGGGGCCCGTGGCAGCCGTGGCTAGGTAATAACAGCCGCACGGGTCGATCGATCAGGTTAAGCTATGCTTGCTGTGGTCGGTCTGTGAACGGGTGACCATCTATACACACCAAGACCCCTCCGTACCTCAAAAAGCACGTTAAGCCGTTAGTCCCGGCTGTCATTCTTGGATCTTTGACAGTCGTACCGGGTCATCGAAAATCCAAAAGTCTGACAACCAGTCTCGCCAAGGGGTATCGTATTACCCAGTAACTGGGTTGTGGAGGTCAGATAGGCAGTCGCTCCATATAAAATACTGGTATTCAGCTGCATCCGGTTAGACTGGAAGCTGACCCCAACATAGTTGGAAAAAGGCTAGGCAATTTGGGGGGCAAATAAGAAAAAAAAAAGTTTTGCAAACTGTACCGTTTGACATATTTATCAAATGAAAGAGATTGTTGTACGGGACAATTTTAAAATAATAAAGTTATTTAAGAAAATACTGAAAACTGATAAAAATTTACCATTCCCCCCTATTTATCTATAGATTACAGGAAAACATTTAAGAAGTCAACGTTCCTAAAATAACATGGTAAGTCTCTCAGTAAGTCTGGGAGAACAGCTGCCGGGCACAGCTTCGAGACGGAATCAGGGCGCGACTCTACTAGCACTTTTTTATGATAGAGTCTAGAATGTAGAGATATATAGGGATGCTTACATGTCATTTAATAAACAGCTTGTCGTGTCCCCATATTTCCTATGCCTGAACTGCAATGTCAATGCCAAATGACAGGCAGCTATCTACCAATGTTCAAGTTAATGGAATAGAGTTGGACTCTGTTGAGTCGACAGTTTTTCTTGGAATCACTTTTGACGGTAAATTACAATGGGGCCCACATATAGAAACATTGTCAGGAAGGCTAAGTTCGGCCGCATAATTATTAGACAGAAAACTGACGTAGATACAGCCAGAATTGTTTTTTTGAGTTATTTTCATATTCTTATGTCATATGGGATTCTCTGGGGAACCTGTGCGGACATTAATACTATCTTTGTTCTACAGAAAAGGGCTGTTCGAGCCATTTAGAACCTAGGTCCTAGAGATTCTCTTAGAGAAAAATTCAAAGAAATAAATATTCTGATAATATATTTTTGAAAACATATTGTATGTACACAAAAATATATCAAATTTTAAGAAAATGTCCGATATTCATAATTTAAATACTTACCAGGAATAAACGCAACCTTGCTGTACATCGCACACGTCTCCACAAAGTAGGCAACTCGTTCATGGGGCAATACGCTTTAACAACAAACTTCCCATTGACATTCGAAACTTACCCATTAAACGATTTAAAATCTATATTAAATAAAACCAAACTTTGTAAAAAAGGGTACTATAAAATTTCAGATAATTTAGAAGATAAAAAAGCTTGGGATTGAGCTGCTCGCTCTGCTAAGCCTTGTGATAAAACTTGACATTTTAATTATTATGTAAAATCATCAAAATATACCAGTTTTATACACACATTGACATTGATGAAAATTATATTTAAATGACATGATTACTTTGTAAAGTATTATATTATTTTAATTATTGTGAACGTGAGGACTGTGTGGATATTATTATTATTTCTGAGCTAGTTTTAACGATGGTCTGGCATTTTGAGTAGTTTATGCGGCCTACCCAAAAGTCTTTTCTTTGGGATTGTTCGTCGAGTTGAGTTCTGAGTTGAGCTCCACGATTACTGACAAATGCTTGCACTGACTGGACAGGTCCACTCAAATCTGTGTGGTTCTTTTCTCAAAAGACCATTTCAGAAACTAATATACATGGTCCTCATATGGCCTGACCAAGATTATATCTGGACTTTAAGAGACTGCGCCCTCGGGGTTTGTTTCGGCCTTTCTTCTCAGAGTAGTCAGATAGGAAACGCCGAACTCATCTAGCTTATTTTTTTTTATATGACGTGTAAAAGTGATTCCGATATCCTATTTACAGAATAAACAATTTCAATTTCATTTTATTACCTAGGTCACACAGTCCGGGCAGTATAAGTACCTACTTACCTAATTACTTAAAACGATGACTAAGATTATGGATAGATTAATTATGATTATTGAAGATAAAGTTCAAAGAAAGGAGTCGTTAAATTACTCGTTATCACCATGCTGCCTAGCTAGCGGCGGTGGGCAGAGACGCTTGTTAATAAACTCTAAACTGGCACAGAAATACATAATTCAAACAACCAGTTGGTACCAACGTTAATACTTGGCGCTTCTCTGACTTTGCCGAATTAATTCATTTATGCTGACGAGCACTGATCTTGCAATTTGAACTTGAACTTTGGAAAGGTTTTTAATTTCAGTTTAAAAACGTGATCTAAATAATATTAGCATATATTTGAGGTTTGGTGAATTTTCTGGTTAATAATTTTGCTGACGTGAGCTTTTTCGTTACCTCTGTTCATTTTTGCATGTAATTAATTAATTTGAACGTCATTATCGGTATGCTGTCTATATAACTACGGAAATCAATTTTAAAGGGATTTAAATACAATAATTCCCCAAAATCATATATGGAGACTACCTAGGTAGGTAATCTTTTTGCTGTTGAGAGACCTTGCGATTCTAGGTACTTATTATAATTTCGGGAGTAAAACAAGGAGCTAAACTACTCGTTAAGACGAGTCGACTAATTCCTTAAGACGGAAAAAATAAATCAAATGAGTATAAAAAAAAAAAAAACTGGCACTCCGGGAGTGCCGACAGAAGTGAAAATATGAAAAAAAAATCGGCACCGCGGTAATCAACGCGTTGATGTCTTTTACTCCACGGTGTTGGTAAATTGCGTTACAGTGTCGCGAAATCAATGGTTTAGTCCCATCTCAAAAATGCCCAATGCGCCTAAAGAAGTTTTCACTTCAAAAATGTTTTAAATACATGAACATAGTGTAGCCACAAATATCCATGAGTAGGTATCTACCTACTAACCTTTTCATTTATGTAGGAAAGGAAGCGGTTTTCCCCCTCGTAACCTACTATAATATAGCCTGCATATTCGAATGCGGCCCGTTGAGTGTACTCCGGAGGTCAAGAACAAGAATACTTTTGGAAAGGGGACTGGGTTCGCACTTATCAACTTTTGTTGTTCGATTTTATTTTTCTCTTGATTTGATTTTTACTTAATTTTATTACCCAACTACGGCAAAGCTAAAAGGAAAGGTTATGATTTTAGCAGTCTATGTATGTATGTTTGTTTGTATGTATGTATGTATGTTTGCTTTTATGTGTGTTCCGCCGTAGCGCCTAAACTACTGAACTGATTTTGATGAATGAGATATCAATAGATTCGTAATAATGATCCGGGTGACATAGGCTAGATACATTTTCCCTAAATTTAATATGGTGGACTTTACACGTAAATTTCTAACCTCGAAAAAATTAAAATGAGATAATCATGACATGTTTGGTATCAAAAGAAAGTTCTTGAATAGAATAGAATAGAATAGCATTTATTTGCAAATATGGGTTATACATAAGTAGGTAGTATTAGGTTTTCATCAGAGTTCTGCCATATTTCACCATTCGGCATGCAAACATTTTCATTACCTATATAAAATTGACAAGCACATTATAAATATGTATATAATGTCATACTTTCAAAGTAAATAAATATGTTTAAATTGTTAAAAACAAGCAAAAGTGAGACTGCGTTACGTAGTATCGCAAGATGACACCAACGTGCAGAAAATCAAATATGAATAAATAGTAACGATTTGTAATTCCACTCTTAAGAAGAAAAATAAATACAACGAAATATTTATATTTTGGATTTCTTCGAAGCTCGATATCGATATATACATGGGGCACTCAGAAAATTTTGCGATAAGTAGGTACTAAAATAAAATATACTACAGGTTTTACATTTTATTAAATCTTTTCAAATAACTCTCTCCATTGGCGTCTATGCACAGTTTCATACGTTTAAACCAATTTTCATTACACATTTTCCAGTCCGCATCAGACACCTCTATAATCTTCTTCTCAAATGCAGTCAGTGCATCTTCCGATGATGAAAACTGTTTCCCCTTGAGTTGATTTATTATTTTGGGGAACAAAAATGATAAATCCATGATTAATCCATCACCCGTAATGAAATCATAAACGCGCCGAGACGAGCCTACTTCAAATTTTGCTATCATGTCTCGGCACCATTCTACCCGAACCTCCTTCTGAGACTGCGTTAGATTGTGCGGTACCCAGCGTGAAACTATCTTCCTTACCCGAAGATGCCCGTGTAGAATTTCATGCACACTTCCCGATCCAATCTGCAGTATTTGCTGAATCTTTTCAAATGTAATTCGCCTATTTTCTTGAATTAAATTTTTCACAGCATGCACGTTTTCAAATGTGCCAAATGCCCATGTGACACCCACTCTCATGAAGATCGGAGTCGCTACGCTCGAAGTTGTGGACGAGTATGTTTACCTAGGACACACTGTCCAGCTAGGTAGGTCTAACTTCGAGAAAGAGGTCAATCGTCGAATCCGACTCGGCTGGGCAGCGTTCGGGAAGCTACGCAATATCTTTTTGTCCCACATACCACAGTGTCTCAAGACGAAAGTCTTTGACCAGTGCGTGTTGCCAGTGATGACCTATGGTACTGAAACGTGGTCGCTCACAATGGGCCTTATCAGAAGGCTAAAAGTCACCCAAAGGGCAATGGAGAGGGCTATGCTTGGAGTTTCCCTACATGATCGAATCAGAAATGAGGAGATCCGCAGGAGAACCAAGGTAACCGACATAGCCCGAAGAATTGCTAAACTTAAGTGGCAAAGGGCAGGGCACATTGCTCGTAGAACGGATGGCCGATGGGGCCGAAAGGTTCTGGAGTGGCGACCGCGTACCGGAACACGTAGCGTTGGAAGGCCTCCCACAAGATGGACCGATGACCTTGTGAAGGCCGCTGGAATCCGCTGGATGCGGAAAGCACAAAATCGGTCGAAGTGGAGGTGCTTGGGGGAGGCCTATGTTCAGCAGTGGACGTCTTTCGGATGAAATGATGATGATGATGATGCACGTTTTCATCTGTAACAGCCGTCATAGGGCGGCCACTTCTTTCTTCGTCCGCCAAAGTTACTCGACCACGCTTAAATTCATTGAACCAGCGGAAAGTAGTCGTTTTAGAAGGGCTTTTGTCTATGAACACCATTCGAAGTCTTTCAAATGATTCTTCTGGTTTTAGTCGACATTTGAAATCGTACAAAATCATAGCGTGAAAATGTTCTCGTTGTAAAATATATTTTCAGTGAGACAGAGTATTTTGATTTTGCTTGTAAAAAAATGTGAAGGGAATTTCGAATTTGGAATGTTGTGTTATTTTGTAATAAATAGTCATAGTTGTCCCATAGACAAAAACTGTTAGTCGCAAAACTTTCTGAGTAGGTATGGTGTTGGCGTCGAAAAAAATCGCGCTATGGTTTCGTCTAAAGCACTATGCACTGGAATTGGAATTTAAAATAGGTTAATTACTGACCTATTGCATTACTCTTATTTACGTTGTCGTAACGTTTAGCAAGCGTAAAAACGGAAAAGTAGAAAATAAAAAATTAAGTTTAATAAAAACTGTAACCCGACTACGGGTCGCATGCCTGTATGCCATTAGGGTACCAGGAACACCTACAAAATTATAATGGCATGCGACCACGGCTTTACATTGACCATTTTTGTACCTATGTCTTGATTTCTGTCTGAAAATTTGCTTGTTTCGTACTTTTTAGATCATTCTTATTTTCCCGTAGTCGGGTTACAGTTTTTTATTAAACTTTATTTTTTATCTAAACTACGTTTGTTCATCTAAACTAATATATCTATTCTAATATTATAAAGAGGTATTTGTAAGTTTGTATGTAAGGGGTAATCTCCGGAACTACCAGTCGGATTTGAAAAATTCGCGACGAGAGGCTCGCGGACGAAGTCACGGGCAGAAGCTAGTATTATAATATAGAGAAAAGATTTTATTTTTTGGATATTTGTTTGTAATGGACAAACTTAAAAAAATACTTAACCTATTTTAAAAATTCTTTCACATACAGAAAGCTACATTATCAGCGAGTAACAAGGACGTATTTTATGTTCAAAAAAATTAGAGATCCCTATGAAAATTACAAAAATGTAACCCAAGGTAACAAAAAATTGCCCAACGCTGCGAAAACTATTGATGATATATAAAATAATGTACACACGGCTACACATCAAGCTATACATTTCCAATAAAAGCTGACCTCGCATTGTACGGAAATCGTATACAATACGAGATCAGCCTATACTGGAAATGTATAGCTTGATGTGTAGCCGTGTGTACTACATGTTTATAGTACTCATCATTACCCACAAAAAAGTCCGCGAGGTTTTATGCCTAGTACTGTCACAATAATCGTTTTTGTTCAAATTAGTCAATCAAGACACGTACATTCGTATCATGATATTAATCCTTGAGGAAATAGTTTCATAAGTTTATAACCTCGATTGACACATAGGATTAAATACTTTTAATCCCGGTAGTCCTTCCCGTGGATTATTTTCCGACATCCAAGCGGGCGAAGCCGCGGACAAAAGCTAATTTTATCAATACTTACGTCATTCATGGTCATTCCAGTTTGGTTAACAATGAAGGCGTTGCCGGAAAATGTGACGTGGTCTTGCAGATTGTATCCGACGGGGAGGTCAGCGACCACAGGGATCCCAAACTCGGACAGATGTTCCTTTGGTCCTACTCCTGACACCATCAGCAGTTGAGCGGAGCCTATAGCCCCTGCCGATGAGATCACTTCTCGACGAGCGCGCACTTGCATACTGTAAAATTGATTAGGGGGTAGAATAATACAGTGGCATAGGTTCCTATGTGTACTTACTATTAGTTCATTAAGAAGAAAACATCACATAATTTTAGGGGTTCTGCCGAGTAACAAGTTACCTTATATTCCACTTCCTAAATTCAACGCCGGTGGCTGTTTTGGTGTGCGGGTCTATTAAAATTTTTGAGACAGTAGAGAACTTCGTAACTTTTAAGTTAGGCCTAAAGCGTATTGGTTCCAAAAACGCTTTCGACGAACTGCATCTTCTTCCTTGCCTCATGGTTGCCTGTGGCTTAGAAAATCCGAGCACTTTTTCTCCATTTGGGTCTCTCCATTTATATCCGAGTTCTTCACCAGCCTGCTTAAATGGTTTCTCGAGGGGTGAGTGGTACGGCGAATATTCTATATCTAAATATCCGCCAACGCCGTGATATGACGAGTTCTTTAATTCTCTGATACCGATATTTTCTGATTTCTTGAAATACGGTAATATTTCGTCGTAGCTCCAGCCCTCATTACCCATTCTAGCCCAGTCATTGTAATCTTCCGGATGTCCTCGTTGATAGATTAAAAAGTTGAGCACACTACTACCGCCGAGCACTCTGCCTCGGGGCAGGAAGCACACTTTGCCTCTTAAGTCCCTGCATGCTCTCGGCTCGGGCATTGAATTGTAACCCCAGTTCATAGGTGTGAGGGAAAGAAATGCAGCGAATATGGGAATGTCGGAAAAGAAGTTTTCGTTTCCTCCGGATTCTATGAGTAACACTTTCCATTGTGGAACTTCAGTTAAGCGGTTAGCAAGTACAGAACCTGCTGATCCAGCTCCTATGACTATGAAATCAAATTCTTCCTGGTCTGTTGGTGTATAGTCAGGTATGAAACCTTCTCTTGGGTTTCGAGGTAGAGGTCGAAATAAATCGGTCCAGTAGTCCATAAATCTTCGGCTGTCAAATGCCTTGGCTGCTGTGACGCAGAGTAAGTAAAAGAACCATCGCATGATGTGTTTTTATATGTATTCTTCATTCCTGAAACAAATTATTTATCAGTAACACGACTTTTACTTATATTTAAAGGGCTATACGCCATCGCTTGGCATTCATTCAGATGCGAAGATAATTTAGTCTACTTGGTTGTTGATCGTAGTCTCGTCGGTAATGTGTAAGGTCTGAGGAATACTTGTGGATGATCTTCACGCTGTCAATGTTTAATTTAACAATCTAAATTCTCTTGACAGTCAGGTAGTACTTAACAACCCACGTCCAGATATTTGAAGGTTAACGATGTTCGTTCAGTAGGTCTAGAGTTTTTTTGTAGAATACAAATGACCACGCAGGGACTTACATGTCTGATTTTCATCAACCATTTTAAATCAATCGATCGCTAAAACTATAAAATGGTTTTGGTCTTAGGATGGTGAGCAAGTAGTTTAACTTTCAAATGAACGTAAAATTGCTTATAAATTTTGCAAATGCTGCTGAAATCTGTTTTATATTGTGCAAATTACCTACGCCTGCCTTCTGAAATTCGTTTTTTCTTCAGTGCCGACGGCGTCGCCAGAACATTCTACCGAAATCCAATTACTTTTCGCGATCTTAAATTTCCATATACAAAAGTGCTCGAAAGATCTCATTCTCCTTTAAAAAAATGTAAAATATTGAATACCTAGTAGGTATCTAAGTTTGTAAACCTTTCTTAGAACTTTTTGTTCATTGATACAAACATTCAAAGAATCTAGATACTTATGTAATATCAGGCAATATTTGCTACTCTATAGTCCTTGGTACTAGAATTTAGATTGATTTCAAATCCAATAACAACAATGACCATGGTAGTTTGCCTGGGGATTTTTGCTAATGAACTTGCCGTACTAAAAAATGTGGCCATAATTCAAACATATTTATGACGTATTACGTATTATTTTATAACCCAAATTGCAAATGAGGATGGTTGACCATCACCTAATACTAGAAGGATTAAGTCATTGCCAGTCACGCTAGCACAGGCCAGCATAATGGGCGACATCCGAAGGCATTCAACTCTCTGAATTTTTGATCAAAATTGTGTGTGAAATATTTATTCATCAATCATCATAATTCTGTTAAATATGTGTGACGCGTAGAGCAACAAAATCATGCCTTGTTAGTTGTTATTTTATTTCATGGTTATTGATTTAATACTTATTTTGTGACCTAATTCTTTTGGTAACATGAGTATTATTATTTCGTAATGCATGGAGGACTACTACGCTGATAGTTTGGTTCATTGGCTAGTAAAGTACTAGCTGTTAGTGTCTTTGTTGTTGTAGCCTGATTCTGACAAGACTGAACTGCTTTGAAAACAAATAGTTTGTTCAAATTGGTGTAGCAACGAAATATTTAGGTATTTATGTAGGTATTAGGTAAACTGTTTGTTATGTTAAATGATATGGATAAGAGCAAGGTACTCACGAAATAGCTGAACACTTGTCATTCACGACGTTTGCCGTTTTAAGACATAATAAGTTCATTAAAATTGCTGTGCATTTTGTTAAAAATACAATAGACGTAGATGCTATATAGGTATTTTAGTTTGTGAATTGTGTTTAGTTAAGTTAGTGTATAATTTTGTTATTTTTATCAATTAATTAGATATAAGTTGTTACTTACTTATAAAGTTGAATAATTAACTTAAGATAAATAAAACCCATAGCCGTAGATATATTTAGTACCTAAAGAGTCAAAAAACCCTGTAAGAAATCGAAACGTGTCGAGAATCCGAACACGGCCTGCCACAACACGCCGTGTTTGGGTTCTTGATCAGTCAATCGTCATCCTGAGGATGCCTCGTTGAGAGGTGAAACACGTGTCGATTTCTTTCAGGGTTTTTTATGACTCTTTAGAAATAGTTAAGCGGAATAGGCTACTAAATATATCTTCGTCTATTTTATTTTATAATGGATTTCCTCAAGGTCACGCCAGAATTAATTAACTATTTGTGCATTCTGTTGTCAATGATTGATTGCATATCATAAGGTACAGAGTAAGATGAAGGGACTATCCTCCCTTCCCGTTCCATAACTCATCATCTGTTACGACGCCTCATTGAGGTGGATAACAATTAAAATTCTATTGTGTCTCGTTAATGACAGTTGAAAGGGCAAACTTGTGACTCGATAACAAAAGAATCTTGTTCTTTCAGAATTTTGTTCAGCATACTCATATCTAACCGTGTAGGACGTCAATACTGAGTTGGTTTAAATTACCCAGTAACACAGTCAAGTCAAAGAATGCCCGGTGCGGTACTATTTAGCTCAGCGAGTCACGTATAAACCGCGATTACCTACGTGAACAGAATTAGGATTAATCACACTTGTAATCACAGCTATTTAGGTTCGATTACTTGCCAATAGGGGTCTGTTGGTCAGGCAGCATCATAGTGCGTCGAACCAGAGAATATTA
The DNA here is from genome assembly GCA_949152395.1 of Agrochola litura. Lineage (NCBI taxonomy): Eukaryota > Metazoa > Arthropoda > Insecta > Lepidoptera > Noctuidae > Agrochola > Agrochola litura. The sequence goes on from OX424493.1 coordinate 17,107,978, forward strand.
TGTTTATATTTTAAAGAATAAAGTGGTCTTATTAAAACAAAAATCGATTTCCTTACAATAATGGACCAGTGGTGGCCTAATGGCAACGGCCGCAATTTACGAGTTGTACGTCGTAGGTTCGAACCCAGACAGGCGCTTTACTTTGTGTAAATTGTTCCATCACCATTGCTCTCAAATCGGTGAAGGAAAACGTTGTAAGGAAATCGGGATGTCCTAGAACCAAAAGATTCGAAGACATGTGACATCTACCAACCCGGAATGAGAGGAGGCCTGTGTCCCAGCAGTCGGAACATTATTATATACGCTGATTATGCTTACAATAATTAACGAATAGGTATACCACACCCTTAATTTTGATTAAAATATAGGGTTTAAAATGGAAATATCGACGCCTTAGAGTGAAAACCTCGTAAGTGTTAAAGAAGTAACTTTTCAGGAGGAAGAAAAAACTGCGTGCTGTTAATTTTTGTACGGCGTCTTTTACGTTCGCAGTTCTGGATATAAAAGCGGGTTAAATTTCCATATTAATAAATAAAAAAAAAACAAAAAAAAGCCTTACAAAAATTTACAGCACGCAGTTTTTTCTTCCTCCTGAAAAGATACTTCATTTACACTTACGAGGTTTTAACTCTAAGGCATCGATATATTACCATTTTAATTGATAGCTCGGAGATCTTCTTTTGTTCTCTTCCAATAATTTAATGTTTTTCTACACACGGAAGTTTAGGCCTTTTTTTTTTTTTTTTTTTTTTTGGGTGGGAAATTATCAAATAACTTCTCCCGCTCTGGGTGGAGCGGGAGGGCGTGTCAGACTCTTACTGACTAAAACCCACCCGTGTTCCTTCGGTTGCCCTGTTGCCGGGGGCCACGATTTCCCTATCGGTTTTCTTCGAACCCCCGGCGGGCATTGGCCCTAACGGACCCCGTCAATTCTGCTGACATCTCTTTGAGGCGCGCGTGGAACACAACGCGCCGTCGACCCGGGCTTGGTCCTTATCGGACGGCGAGCTACCCATTGCTCACCGTCCGCAAGCCCGCGCCTACGGTGGCCGGAAATCGGCTCGCGATTCCCGCCCCGGGCGTCTCCTCCTGCGGCGGTTAGGGGCGTGAGGGCGCGAAATTTGCCTCTCCCTCACGCGTTCCGCCTCCTCCTTCGCGAGCATTACCGCTTCGCAGAAGGAGGTGACGGCCTGCCATTTCCTCTCGCTCCGTACCATGGCCTGAACCAGGGCCGGACGCGAGAGATCACCGCCGCCGATCGCCTCCACGAGGACACGGCGTTGCTCCGCCCAAGCCGGGCAGACCTCCACCGTATGCCCCACCGTGTCCTCAGGCCGATCCACACAATGGTGACACCCGGGTGTTTCCTCCCGCCTTATCCTGAACAGGTACCTCCCGAAGCACCCGTGTCCGGTGAGGACCTGCGTCAGGCGGAAGGTGAGGACGCCGTGACGCCTCTCAAGCCACTCCTCAAAGAGGGGTCTTATCGCCGCAATTGTGGCGTGCCCAGCGCGGGGTTGCGACAATCGCACCCTCCATGACGCCATGAGATCCCGCCGGAGCTCTGTCCGCTGTGCCGCGATTTCTTGCGGCATCGGAGTTAAGCCCCGGCGTTTCGCCTCCTCGCGCCACTCCCAGATGTGCGCGAGGACCTTTGCCTCCAGATCCCATGGCGGTAATCCGGCAAGGAGGCTCGCCGCCTCGCAGGAGACCGTGCGGTATCCTCGGGCCAGCCGGATGGCCATGACCCTCTGGGACGCGTTCAACCGGCGGGCTGGCCGCAGCCTCAATGAACGCGCCCACACCGGTGCCCCGTAAAGGGCCATGGACCGCACGATCCCCGCATAGAGCCTCCGGCAGGAGGCGTTTGGACCTCCCAGATTGGGCAGGAGCCGCTTCAAGGCAGCCCCGGCCCGGTCCAGTCTGGGAGCCAAACGTCGGAAATGTTCGACGAAATTCCACCGGCTGTCGAGGACGAGTCCCAGATACTTCATCGTCGACTCGACACCGATGTGAACCCCTCCCGCCATTACCTGGGAACCCGACGGTGGCGCATTCCGAGGACCATGAAAACCCATAGCCTCAGACTTGTGCAGGGCCACCTCGAGTCCCAGCTGCCGGATCCTGTCAACGATTGTCGCAACCCCGCGTGTCGCTAAATCGGCCGCCGCCTGGTACGACCTCCCCTGCGCCAGGACTAGCGTGTCGTCAGCGTAACAAATGACGCTGACGCCGCTAGGGAGGTCGGCGCGCAGCACCCAGTCGTATCCGATGTCCCACAGATGCGGCCCCAGGACCGAACCCTGTGGGACACCGCACGACATCTCTTGCCGGTTCCACTCTCCTTGGTGACCGGGGTAGATGACGGCCCTGTCCGTCAGATAGGCCTCGACCACACGACAGAGGTAGGTCGGCATCCGGTGATACCGGAGTGCCTCCCTGATGCAACTCCAGGGCAGGGTGTTGAATGCATTGGCGATGTCTAGAGACACCGCCAAGACGACCCCACCCCGGGCCACAGCATCCCCCGTCGTGAGGGCCCGCACGCGCATGATGGCGTCTACCGTAGAGCGCCCCCTGCGGAAGCCGAACTGGCTCTCCGCCAGATCCGGCCCCACTCTCACCAGCTGCCCGACGAGGCGGTCTGCAATGACTCTTTCAAAGAGCTTGCCCACCTCATCGAGCAGCACAATGGGCCGATACGCGGACGGAGAGTCCGCTGGGCGCCCCGGCTTCTTGATGAGGACCAGTTTCCCCGTCTTCCAACGAAGTGGGAACTGGCCCCTCTCCATGCGGAAGTTTAGGCCTTACATCGAGAACTGTTAGCGAGCTGGTGTTAATGTGAGTGCACACTAACGATGTGTAAGCAGGTAGTTCGTCATTCGTCCCTGCAGTGTGCACTGTGCGTTGCACGCCACCGTGCATATCCAAATATTTAGCCTAGGTACTTACCTACTTCGACAAATATTTGAAATCTATTGCGAAACATGATTATTCAGACGTGTTATTTTTTTCTTTTATCAGAAAATTTTAAATTTAGTAACGTACTTATGCTAATTTCAGAATTTAGATCGTTTAGAAAGAAAAAATAGTGAAACTTGTGTCTTGGAAAGAAATAGTTTTCAGTTCAGCGAACTTGAAATAGAAGTAGACGTGTTTAATGGAGTAAATAAATGTAATACAGATTAAAATGTGTTTTAGAATTAATAAATTCTATTAAGTATCTACTTAGTCGATAGGTACTGTAGCTTGGGTGAGTATCTATAAATACTTAAATTTTCTTTCAGTTTTAAACGGAAAAATAAAGCAACTTTTCTTCTGAGAGAAAATATATATTTTGGTGTTAACAACAATCCATATTCCTTATCTTTTGTGCTAAGTGATTTATGAATGTCAAAAGCCCCTTTTGCGGGAACATTATTCCTTAATACTTAGGTGCCTAATTCAATATTTTTATTAAGACCAATTCTTGGAGGAGCTCGTGGCTAAGTAATAACAGCCGTACGGGTTGATCCATCAGGTTAAGCTACGCTTGCCGGTGTTGGTCCGTGGATGGGTGACCATTTCTACATACCGAGACTCCTCCGTGCCTCAGAAGGTCCCGGCTGTCATTCGTGAATCATTGACAGTCGATGTCTGACAAACAGTCTTACCTAGTTATTGGGTTGTGGAGGTCAGATAGGCAGTCGCTCAATGTAAAATACTGGTATTCAGCTGTATTCAGTTAGACTGGAAGCTGACCCCAACGTAGTTGGGAAAAGGTTAGGCAGATTGATTTTTTTTCCTGGAAAAAGGTGTTTTTTATTTAATTTCTAGCTTTTGCCCGCGGCTTCGCCCACGTGGTCAGAATATATCCCACGGAAATGTACTACTCGGCAGTACCGGGACTACATACCTAATAGTCCAGGAAATGGTTATTGACTCCTACCGCTGCGCTCCAACCATAATTATTTTGTTACGCGTAATTTTGAATCTGTGATATCTTTTTAACCATTCATTTAAATGATTTCAGGCATATTTTAATCTAAATTAAATGCCCAATTTAAATAACATATTATATTGGATAGGAATTAATATGATACCGGTCAATATAGCTTCGGAAATAACAATGGAATTTTTATCAAATTCTGAAAGATAATAATGGTTACTGTGGGGCATCCTTAGAAGATAGACATATGCCATCGCGGATTTTTTCGTTGAACTTTTTAAGATTTTCAATCCTGTAGAACATAAATTTGATGTATCTCTAACGGTTTACGCGGCGCACGCTAGTAAAGTTCCCAGTCGGCATGATTTTTTCCGACATATTCGACAATAATCGTCATATTTTAGCAAATTTACACAAAACCTTAATGAATTATACACCAAAACCTTTCGCAATTTTTTTTCCGTCTATTGGTGAAAACCGTTTGAAAATCCGTTTGGTAGTTTTTGAGTTTATCGCGTTCAGACAGACAGACAGACGCGGTGGGGGACTTTATTTTATGATATGTAAGGATAAGGATTTATTTATTATGACTTTATGCACAAGTAAAAATACTGTACAAAAGCGGACTTAATGCCTGAAGTATTTTCTACCAGTCAACTTTAGGGTGATGCAGAGTAGGCATAAGGGATAGATAACACGAAAATAACTATACTGTTTTGCTGTTTTGTTAGCTTTCGAACATTTCAAACTTGTAAAAAATGTCATAAGTAATCACAAATTCAGCGAGTAACCTCTGCAAATAAAACGAAAGGAAGTCGAGTATCTATAAAAAGATAAATGGAATAATATTATCATTTAAACGACGTTATTGTAAAATCACTCACGTAGGTAATTTCGCACACTTAAGTCTTTAATGCCATATAGTCCTTGATAGGCGCTCCGGTGAAGAAACTATTAGTAGGATGGCCACGACAGATCCTATCATATTGTTTAACTAAGTAAATTTTACAATATATCTTCTTCCTTTATATTACTACTACTAGCTGCGCCCCGCGGTTTCAACCACATAAGTCTCGATCCCGTGGGACTTTCGGGATAAAAATTATCCTATGTCCTTCTCCAGGTCATGGTTTACCCATGTGCCAAATTAATAATATGAAAAATAGAGTACTTACTTCTACCCACCTATTTTAGTATGAAGGTTAGACGGGTACGGTGGTATAGTGCACTACAGAGTACTTATAAAGGCAGGAGTAAAAAAAAACTATGAATATTTAATGGAAATTGTTCTACCAGAATCGGGTCGCACCGTCGCGTCGCGTCGAGCCTCTTCGGGAGCCTTAAGATTGCACTAGTCGACGGCTCGAACTCGTTGGTGCGCGTGGCTAATATGCATGCTATTTATTGATTTATTTATTTAGTGACATAGAGGATGATTTATCACGAAAACGAACGCGTAAAATTTCATGAACAGACCTTTGGGCGTATAGGTATTATGGAAAAACTTCTGGATGTATCTAATCAAAATAAAATTATTTGAACTTTTGAATAAATTATCTATCCTTGTGCGGTTTCTATTTTGACATTTTCATACTACATAAGTTATTTATTTACGCCCAAAGATGAGTTAAAATTGGTGTTGAAATATGGAAGATGCGATGCTCGTAACTCTAAACCATTTTTTTTTTGTAATTCTATTTCCATACAGGGCTAGATAATGACACGACAAATTGATATAACTTTTAGTTTTGAACGTACACCGTCAAATAGACGAGTAATTACCATAATACGTTTGTATGGAAGAATGACCGACTAGTGTACCCTTAAAGCTTTGTCCAAGAATATTCGCGATTCGTAAGAATGCAACCGGTAGGCACAAACTCTAATTGCACCGCACATAAATGTACCTATTCAAAGCCATATAAAGGCTTATTTACTTAGTGGCCATTTTAACATAACTCTACGTAATGGTCTCGTGAGCAATGACCGATGTTATCCACACTTTGACTATATTGCCTTTAACTTTGGCTATATTTGCCTGTAGGTGTACTTATATATCTCTAACTCGTTCACGGAATATTTAATTCTTACTGACTAAGATTCATTTAATTGTCTACAATCTTTGTTTAATAATATTGTATCAATATGTGGCTACAATTAAGTATAAAAAACCGGCCAAGTGCGTGTCGGACTACGCACAGTGAAGGGTTCCGTAGTTGAGATGAATTTATTTATCCCAAGAACAAACTTAACATTCTAGTTGAAAAACATATTCTCCCATACATTCCAACTGCATGTAAGTTTGTACGCACAATATTGAGAGATTTACCATGTTATTTTAAGACCATAGACTTCTTATAGGTTTTCCTGTAATCTATGAGTAAAGAGTCATAACATACTAGACATGTATTTTTTTTCAACATTTTAGGTCCAGTAGTTTCGGAGACAAGGAGTATGGTCAATTTTCATCGAATTTCTTAAATATCTTTAAAAATATTTATTTTAATATAATATAAAAAAAATATTTTTAAGATCCTCGCAACAAACCCTTTCATTTGATATGTCACACGGTACTGTTAGCAAAACTTTTTTAAAGTTTTCTTGTTTGCCTTTTTTTTAAATGTTCTAATCTGTCCTCGAAAAGTGACCTCCATATTTCAAATTCATTTATTTACGTTACACGTTCGTGTTTGGGTCACAAAAATAAATATGTGTACTAAACAACTTAATGGGTCCATAAGATTTGGAGCAAATTGGCTGGCATGACAGATGGACAGACAGACACACGAGTGATCGTATAATGGTTTCGTTTTTCCTTTTGAGGTATGGAACCCTAAAAACGTTTATTTGGCACAGTACAGTAAGTAAATATTTATTATGTTAACAAATTAAAGCCTACTTTCCAGTTTAGTTAATTCCGTAAATGTATTATTTAGAAATATATCTATGGTTAATTCTTATTTGATTTTCGACAAATGGCATTTGCGTGATAATGTAAGTTGTCAGTTTTTAACAATTTCGTAGCACAATTTAAATGCAGCAATGAACTTTAAGATTGATTTAAAAATTAACGACACAAGTGACGAATTTAGAATATTGCGTTTTGTCTGTTTCTCATTTTTAAATTCTATATTTTTAGCCTTATCTCTCCTCTCCTGTGAAGTGAATGCGGAAAATAGTCAATTACAATTTTACCTATGTGCCAAATATTGGCATCTCCTTATTCCACATGTTTAAAAAAAATGATAACTTTATCTCTTAATGTCCATACAAAAGTAGGACCTATTATTTCTGAAAGAATGCGTATCTTTTCCTATTACGATAAACTGGGTGGGTACTAGTTACGAGTGTTACATCACAATTGATGTTTGTGATCTTAAAGAGTAGGTAGTCGTTATGGATGCTCATGACTTCAGGCGATATTATCGAGCCTTATGTTTATATACTATACTCGGAATCTTGCTTAACTTGAACACGAAGAGGCGGCGCGACGTTACATATTTCACGCGAGCTTTCACAGATATTTGCAATGAAGTAGATAGCGGCATTCCTTTTGTGAATAAAACAAGCTTGAAGCCATATCTTTTTCGCCGTAACATTTCGATAGTAACTAGGATAATATTTATAATATTTTTTTTTTTTGTGATCAAATGTTTTCTAAGCTCACGGAATTTTCTTTAAAAGTTCATAGAAATCAAAATGCATATCCCAAAAAAAGAATATTTGAGAGTCGAACATTTAGCAGCACTACCCGCTTAAAATTTAAAAAGCTGGCCAAAGTTTTAAATGATTTGTTAGGTGTGGGTGGTGTCGCACCTAACAAATCTTAATTTAAAACTTCAAGAGTTTGGTGGCTGCACAAACAACTGCACCACGACGACGCACAACTTTAAAAAAATCAAATTCAAGTCTAAAGTTGTTAGTCTTTTGTTCGCGACTTTTGAAACAGTTAATTGTAGATTTTTAATCTTGGATCTTTTGTATGACATATTATACGAGTAATTTGTTGAAGGTCAGGAAAGTTGATATTTTATATTCTTCGTAAGGCAAAAAAAAGTATTGGTAGAGGTATTTATTATCATATAATAAGATATCTTGTGTCGCAGTGGTAAGTTTTTAAACAAAAAAGATTTTATATAAAACTAAAACACCATTTTTAGTTTTCTCCAAAATTGGGTTCATGGATCCTTTGACCAGTTTGTTCTCTGTATGGCTATTTATCATTGTGCAGTTTTTCTACTGGAAGTTCCATCTCAAAAAAAATCACCGGCATTGTAGATCAGTAGGTATCTAGGCCATGCAGGTTGTCTGCCTCTAGACTTAGACTAGTCTATACTTGAGACACTGGCGTTACGTCATAAGATCGCTGCGACCGAAATAACAACGTTCAAGTAACTTTGTCCATAAAATAGACTTCTAGAAAGTTATTTTTGAAATGAATTGCTGAAGCAAGATTATAATTTATAATGGGCTTGTTCGTTATGGAAGGAATTAGATTTATAATATCTTGTCGATTCAACTTAAAGGTTCTGTTCATGTACCTAATTGAATAACCAAAACTAGTTTAAGGAATCGCTTTTAGTGCTATGTGTACACACGAGCGTTACCTGTCGGTGCCTGTCTGAATTCATATGAACTTAAATTGCACAAAAAATCGTCGTGTTTGACGAATTTTGCCTATGGAAGTTGTAGAACGACAGAATGGAAAAAGCTGTGTCGTACTATACCGTTCTGATAAATAATATAAAAGATGCTTCAAGACGAAGCTCTTCAACTTGTCCAACATCATTTTCTGGGAAGTCAATCAAATGTTTTACGCGTCAAATTCGAGAGTTCTAAAAGGAAATCGCGGCGCGTCGCCCAATGGGATGGGGTTGTAAGCCGTGCCACTTCACAAACAGATTCCTAACTTTGAGGATGTTGCGAGCAGTTTCTAAAATGTTTGCTTTTGTTTTCCACCATCAAAAATAAAATATTTTCGAAATTAAAGGTGGGGCAAAACTTCCTATCAAATCGTATATTCTGTACGTATGTACACAGATACTGTACTTATGGAGTTACAAAATAAAGTGAACATTAAGCATGTATGTTCCTCAAACGGGTTTATTTGTTGCAAAACTGAGGCCGGTAGTTTAGAAACTGGAAGTCAGAAGCCCTAACTGTTTTGTAAAGGTCTAGTTAAGGAGAAAAACACAACACTGCACTTAATTGTAGCGTTGTAAACACACAGGTTAACCTTGTATTGAGGTGGAGTATCAACACGTAACACAAAAACAAAATATGGAAAGACTGTGTAACTGCAGTCAGCGTGGAACCTGTTACAACAGAGGTCATATCATATCATATCATAGTTTGTTTTTAATAGTTTAATATTAAGATGCATTGTAAACATGTTTATTAATTTAAAATATTTAAATCCCCTTGTCAATCGCCCATGACAATTTTACAAGACGTTTAAGTATGCAGGTAACCTACCTACATAATCAACAAGTGATAAAAACAATGTAATAACTAACTACAAGATTTTGCTTACAGCTGCATGTTATCTTTGGAGGGTATTCGTGCATCTACACAGCTTAATCTGGGGTTTGCTTTTTATTTGGATGATATTTAGGCTGCTATCGTTAACGAGCAGCTACAGGGCTCGCATGGCATCGTGCCAAAAGCAGAATCGCGTAAAACTTCAACACAAAAGCCTGCGTTCATATAATTTTATTCGACTCGTTTAATAAGGTCAAAATGGAATGGGCGCTCAATTTTTTTGACAGAGTTCTTTTCCTAAGAGTTTATTTGAAGTTTTTCTAGGAGTGCAAGCCATTTCAAAACAATAAAAAGAAATGAGCAATCCTTACAGTAGTAGTCGCAGATGAGTAACACATCTGACATCTCACCTTGATAATAAGCAACATTAAAGGGGCGGGGCCTCGTCAAGGTCGTTTCTGACGGTCAACTGTAGCACCGCGCGCGCTCATTGGTCAAATCAAATAGCGCGCGCTTTCCCGGCTTCCTGTGACGCACTTCCGTCCCAAATCACGAAATCACTCCCATAGATTTGATTATTTAGTTTTTTTTTACATTTTGATTTTGTTTTCGATTGCAGGAAAGCGAGAGGGAAGATGTTACAAAAAAAAAAAAAACAAATTTAATAAAAAAGAAAATCTTAAGGATTAATCAAGCCGTGCAATAAGGACATAATTTATGTGCTCGTATTATATTACGCAAGCGGTTGGAATCGCACGGGAAACTCACGGGAAACTCACGTCACTAATCAATTAGCTGGTCGTTACTACTTTGTGCAATTTATTAACACGAACCGTATTTACCTCAATACGTTTATAAATGTTGTTTCTACGTAAATCGTTAAACATTTGTTTATTTATGGTAAGTATTCAATGGAACGTGACTGTGTCGTTCTTTGCGTATTGATGTATGATGACTTCATATAATAAGGTATCATTATAAAGAGGTACTTAAATATAGATACGAGGTGCATTCAATAAGTACCTAGCCTCATCGCCAGAGGCCGCTGTAGTTTCAAAAGAGTTTTACCACAGTGTAGCACATTCTTTTTTCAAATTTTCATTCCAATCCCTTCATTTGTTTTAATTTGACAACTTATGGAAGCGAACGTGTCGATCGGTTTTACAAAAATGGAAAAAGAGCAATATCGTTCGGTGATACGATTCCTATTTTTGGAAGGGAAAACGCGCATCGAAATCAAAGAGCGCTTGGATGCTGTGTACGGTGACTCTTCTCCATCGATGGCCACCGTCAAGAATTGGTTCAACGAGTTTGCACGTGGCCGTACGTCGGTTTTTGATGAACCACGTCCAGGTGCACCGAAAACAGCTGCTACGGAGGAAAACATTAAAAAAATCCATGATCTCGTATTGGCAGATCGCCGATTGAAGGTTCGGGAGCTAGCTGAGACTGTAGGCATTTCAGAAGGAACAGTGCATCATATTCTTCACGAGGAACTCGGCATGAGAAAGTTGTCGGCGCGATGGGTGCCGCGTTTACTCACACCAGAAAACAAGCGCAACCGTGAGACCACATCGGAGACGTGTTTGGCGCTGTTTAAGCGGAATCCAGCGGAGTTTTTGCGTCGTTTTGTGACCATCGATGAAACCTGGATCCACTGGTACACACCAGAGACCAAGGAGCAATCAAAACAATGGATCCAGACCGGGGAACGTGCTCCAAAGAAGGCGAAAACTGTAAAATCGGCCGGAAAAGTTATGGCCACCGTTTTCTGGGATTCACAAGGTGTGATCTACATCGATTACCTCGAGAAGGGTAAAACAATTACAGGGCTTTACTATGCCGATTTATTGGGCCGATTCGACGCCGAATTAAAGAAAAAACGACCCCATCTGGCGAAGAAAAAAGTGCTGTTTCACCACGACAACGCACCGGTTCACACGTCTGCCGTTGCCATGGCCAAATTGGTCGAATTACGCTACGAATTGCTGCCCCATCCACCGTATTCTCCAGATTTGGCCCCTTGTGACTTCTTTCTGTTTCCTAATCTGAAAAAATCACTCGCCGGGAATAGATATGGATCGAATGAGGAGGTAATCGCCGCCACGGAGGCCTATTGTGCAGAGTTTGACAAAAACTATTTTTGGGACGGGTTAAAAAAGTTGGAGCATCGCTGGGCTAAGTGTATCGAACTAAAAGGAGACTATGTTGAAAAATAAATTGCCACTTTTCCAAAATTTTCGTTTACTTTTTGTAGGCTAAGTATTTATTGAATGACCCTCGTATATATAAGTTAAGTTAAGTTACTTATACTTATGTTTATGTAGGCATGATGTTGCCTTTTCAATGTTCAATGGTGTTAGCGTTAATTATGTTTTCAAAGCTGAGTCAACTATTAATGAGTTATTGTGTGAGTAAAAGCTCCATCATCTCTTCCCTTATCACTTACGTTTACCACTGTAATGATTCATCATCAGCCTATAATGTTCCCACTGCTGGGACACAGGCCTCCTCTGTGTGAGAGGGAGTGGGCCGTAATCCACCACGCGGGCCCAGTGCGGGTTGTTAGATGTCACATGTCTTCGAATTTTCGGTTCTAGGACATGCCGGTTTCCTCACGATGTTTTCCTTTACCGTTTTGAGAGCAGTAGTGATGAAATAATTTACACAAAGTAAAGCGCCTGTCTGGGTTCGAACCTACGACCTACAACTCGTAAGCCACGGCCGTTACCACTGGGCCACCACTGCTGTAATGAATATACAGAGTCAAATATATCAACCGCAGGTAGTTTTGTCACTTTCTCACCGGATACGGTTGTTTCGGGACGTTCCTGTTCAGGATAAGGCGGGAGGAAACGCCCGGGTGTCACCACTGTGTGGATCACCCGGAGGACATGGTGGAGCATACGGTAGAGGTCTGTCCGGCTTGGGCGGAGCATCACCGTGTCCTCGTGGAAGCGATCGGCGGCGGTGATCTTTCGCGTCCGGCCCTGGTCCAGGCCATGGTACGGAGCGAGAGGGCATGGGAGGCCGTCCTTCTGCGAAGCAGTAATGAACGCGTGAGGGATAGGATAATTTCGCGCCCTCATGCCCCTCACCGCCGCAGGAGACGCCCTGGGCGTCGGGAGTAGCAGGCCGATTCCCGGCCGGCCACCGTAGGCGCAGGCTTGCGGACGGTGAGCAATGGGTAGCTCGCCGTCCGATAAGGACCAGGCCCGGGTCGCTTATCGCCGCAATTGTGGCGTGCCCTTGACTCATTGCCTTTACAACCTGTCTCTAGGAGACCTATCCTAACCTTTGTCGTTGACTCGTTGCCCTTTAGATTGATCATTCCACAATAAAGCTGTACCGTTTCTTAATAGCGCTGTTTATCTAATTAAAGCCTTGTGCAGACTGGCGCGACGCGATTTTAGCAAAACAAATTCTAAGAAAACTTCACGGTAGGACAATTACCGGTGTCGTGTTGCGTCAGTCTGCACGAGGCTTAAAGCGTTATCATGAGACTGCAGAATCTTCCGGGATGTTCGGTGTTCCGATGTTTGAGATACCTTTGTTCATTAGCCTTGCCCTAGGTAAACCTGAAGGCATCTATTTACATATGCCTCCTTTAGTTAAGTTTTCCAAAATTTGTAAAGAATATAGGATTCTCAAACTTCGGAACACCCTGGAAGATTCTCTCTTATCTAAGAGTGAAACATTTTAGAGGATTTTCAGTCATTCTTCAATTCAGGTCATACTGAAGAGCAAAAATTAAAACTGATACCTCAGGTGTAACTTGGTCCTACCTATTTATATCCGTTGGCAAACTAAAGGTGCCTTAGGCAGCGATCGAAATAACGATAATTACGTGTACTTACTTAATATTTTAACAGCAATTATTACAAATCCGATTCATGCTTTCGTTATTTTTAAGCAACAACAACATTTCTTAAGGTGTAAACGTTTTTTGTACAATATTTGTGGCGCGAAAACTGCAAGAGGCGTAAGGCGCTAAACTCTAGTTTGTATCAAATGTCGTAAGACTTCCGATACTCAGTAGATATTTAAAAGAAAGTTAAGCAATACCTACATAGATACCTTATGCCTTACATGTGCTGGCGTGTTTATTAAATATGTATGTTTTGTATTTTACGTCAATTAATTATTTCATCTAGCTCCACCTAGATGATTAATTTAATTTTAATTAAGTGTAGTTAACTGGATTACATTTTTTAATTAACAGTTGTTGTTTGTTCATTTTAATTTTGTTAAGCATATTTTAGTGCTTTTAGTTTTGTTTTGTTTGAGGATTATTATAATGAAAACCGTCTACTCTAGAAGTCCTATGTAGGTACAGACCTACCTATTTTATATTTCTAAAATTCATTATTTGTTTTAGAATAAATATATAGGTATAAATTTTTTTAAATATTGTTTTACTTAAGTACCGGAAGAAAATATTAATAAAATCTAAAATACTATTAAAAAATATAAATATTGAACTAAAACTCACCACATTCAAAAATTCCAACTATAACACTTCATTCATGAAAAGCTGAATGAAAAATCACAGCACTGACACCGTCTACATACACATTATGTAACTTAACGAGCACATCTGTTAATTGTGTGTTATAGTAGCTTCGCATGTTCATAGATGAATGGTATCGGATGCAGCACGCATGCGCGCACCGGCCTACGACGAATACGAAACGAGGATTGGTCAGGCGCGCCCGCAACGACACGCCATTTAAACTACTGTCCATACCCGCGGCCTTGCCACTGGACCAGTAAACGTATCTCTGTAACAACAGTCGATATATATTTTGCCATTGGAGTCCAAGTCGACTTGCGTTACGACATCTCTAAGAATTCAACCGTGGAGTTTTTTGCGAATTTTAGCCTTCAGAATTTGGCATTTGCGTACCTGCTTTATCTTAACGCTATTTATTTATTTACATACCTAACGATACGACCGATGAGTTATGATGCATTTTATATGGTCGCATGGCTTATCCAGTAAACTCAAATTGCAATTTGCTATTATAACAAATGGGGTGAAGCATCAGCTTACAGCATTCGACTAACATCTAACTTGACCTAGGTAAAAATTCGCAACTGAAAACCTAAAAATACACCTCGGCTAGATAGTATAGTGTCTGGCAGAGAGCGGTGCTTGCGACAAGACCACCATTTGACTTTTATATAACTTTGTTCTGTTTATACCTCTTGGATTTGGTATACAATAAAGTTTATTTTCATTAAACAGGGTGACTTGTAATTTGACGTATTCCTTCCAAGACGTGGTAGTGTGACCCTATTTATCACTCCATAAAGCCGAAATCCCAATTTTTATAAATTATTGAAAATTATTGAAACTCTCAAATTGTATGAACTTCGTTGCTATTTCATTGGATACTTAATACTTTAACAAACCAATTTTTAGTAAACATCAAACAGTTAAAATTTAAAGGAAAAAGTTTGTTAATACATAACATACATAACGTCACGCCTTGTTTCCCCGAAGGGATGGGCAGAGGTGTCCCTGTAGCAGGTATACCCACATTTCACCAGTTATGTTTAAGTCCCATGCGAGCCTATTGCCATCAACCGGGCACAAATCCAGACTCCGAGCTGCTACTGAGAAATTTCTGATAGAAAAACCCAATAACACTTTGCTCAACCCGGGAATCGAACCCAGTACCTCATGCTCAGCAGTAGCGTAGTAGTAGTTTGTTAATCATTTTTGAAAATCATCTACGTACATGAACTCTGACACCAGTTATCTCAAAATTGTACTATGGCTTTAAGCGTACAAATTACGGAAAATACATCTTCATTTAATTAGCTATCTAACGAGGAAAAAATATTAAGATGAAACAGTTGATAATGTTGGCAAATGTAAAATTTTACAACTTGTTGTAATATTAAAAAATTGTGCGATAATCTAATTAATTAACTGGTTTATGGCCCTCTCACTACTTTCTAACCTCCTAGCAATGCATCACACATTATTCACCTAGGTCGTCATGACCAGTAAGTACCCTAATTGCGTAATACACGATCAAGAATCTGAATCGTTTTGAATCAAATTGCTAATCCATTGCTTCATAATCTAGAAAAATAATTCCGCTCAACAACGTAAGTAACGCAATGAATGTTGTTGAATTGTCAAAAGGAAATAGATTAGTCTTAATCGTTTACGAAAATGTGTTACGTAATTAGGGTACAGGTCACAAGTCGGGGAGCGACTTTTGAGTTTTTAACATGACTCACGGTGTACTCGCTGGTCAGTGTTCACTTGTCGCTTGGTTAAATTATATTATATTTTCATCTATTCATAGAAACAGCTAGTATCTGTTACTAGTATCTGTTACTAGTATCTGTTACTAGTATCTGTTACTAGTATCTGTTACTAGTATCTGTTACTAGTATCTGTTACTAGTATCTGTTACTAGTATCTGTTGCTAGTATCCGTTACTAGTATCTGTTACTAGTATCTGTTACTAGTATCTGTTACTAGTATCTGTTGCTAGTATCCGTTACTAGTATCTGTTGCTAGTATCTGTTACTAGTATCTGTTGCTAGTATCCGTTACTAGTATCTGTTACTAGTATCTGTTACTAGTATCTGTTACTAGTATCTGTTGCTAGTATCCGTTACTAGTATCTGTTGCTAGTATTTGTTGCTATCTGTCAGTAGCCACGCTATTGATGCGGTGTAATTAGATGAGCAGGCCACAAAAGAAAGACTACTATTTCTAAATTTGACTGAATTTAATTACCTACTTGACATGAAAATAAAGCTTTGTTTGATTGGTCTGATGTTCTGCTTACTGCTTAAGTATGGGCAAAGGATTTGTGAAAAAAAAAAGAAAATCGACGGTTAGATACCTACAACTACATGCTTCTGAAATGTGGCTGGGAAGAGATTCTGTTAATCAAACAAATTTATTTTAAACAAAATCAAAGTAGGTACTTATCCTCAGAACCAACGTAAGCCTTCGAAGATTTCGTGATTGAAGAAAACAGTTAAATAATACTTAATGACTTTAATTATCACTTTAACAGCTAAACGCTGTTAGAAACTTTAGCAAAAGTTGGACAAAAGTCGGTCAAGTAACGCTCTGTTGAGTTTGAAGTTCGACCTATCATTGATGTCGAAGTTCGCCGGCAGTCCCATAAAATAAATCTTGAGGGGAACTTACTAATCGTAGTTTAAATAATTCTCTAGTCGTTAACTTCAGTTATGGCCCTTTATTGATAAACAGGTGTTGCAAACACTTTATTATTGGAATAGGTATCCTGCGGACGGTGTTTATAGCTAAGATCTACACGATGAAATGAAACTGCGTATATCCAATGAGTAATGACGTTCCCAGTCTGTATTCGAAAATTCAACAAATTATATCCAATTGTTTAGTCACTATTTTAGCTGGTCAAAAATTGGCAAAACCTATACTTAGTCGGCCCATCACTATTATTTAGTTTGTTTTTAATTGTTTGTTAGGATTTACACACATATCAACTCGGAAAGGGATCGTCATCGTATCGCCTTTCGCCTCGCCGTCAAACAGGCGTCAACCTAACGTAAGTACGTAACTAAAGCGGATCAGTAGTTCCGATACGATGACTCGGCTACGGCTAGGCGACGGCGACGCCGCGCTTAAGGCTCGCTGCGCCGTAAGCAAGCGCGGCAGTAGTGTTCTGCAGGCAGGTCGCGTGAGAGGGGTGAGAGGGACAAGGGTGGACGAAGAGATGTAAGCTCGGGTAAGAAGGAGAGCCGTAAGCGCAGGAACTGCAAGTTAACCACCGCGCACCGCGCACCGCGCACCGCGCACCGCGGTTCGTGAGCTTGTCCCGAGGCGAGGCGATTACGTTACGATTCCGATTAGTGTGCGTTGCAGCACGGAGTTTCATACAAAGAATACTGAATGGCTCGAGTTGATACGGTGACGATCACCTTTATTTGATATTTTCAAAACAATCCTATGTGTTCAATACAATGTGAACATATATTTTGATATTCTGAATTATTATAGATTATTGTAATTAGTTGCAGTAATCTATAATAATTTAGAATCGAATTTAATAGTTTTTGTTATTTTTTATGTGTACAACATTAATATGTCTTAAAACATATTTTTGACGTGTGGCAACACACGTTTCTTCCGTGTGCTTTTAGAATACGTTGAGTGTAACGCACCATTGTTTTTTTTCTCTTTATAAAATATAAGTAAATTCTATAATTTACTTTCTCTCTTTGTTTTATTTCCAACAAAGAAGTGGTCCTTCGAGTGTCAGTATAAGTAGTTCTCCGTGAAACAGTGATTTTCAGTATAAGTCGTCATTGTGTGTGCACGCGCTGAGTTGTGCAGGGTGGGATTTTTGTCTCAAAGCCCGGCGCAACCTCACCCTGGAAATATTTTGGGTGATCACATCGAAACACGAAGATTTTATTCCAGTTTCACTTCAATAATCGTGAAACATTGCAAAATTGGTGCGATTTTGGAATTGGAATCACATCAAATCACGAAGATTTTACTCCGGTTTCACGTCAATAATCGTGAAACATCGCAAAATTGGTGCGATTTTGGAATTGGAATTTGGATCAACAAGTTCAACTTCATCAACATTTTTGTGGATGTGGGTAGATTTCTCATACCCACTCTGGTATGTACGCGAATTTATTCTAGCAATTTCAATATTTTGACGTCATCATCGTTCTTCATTCATTCGTCGTGAAGTTGGCACTTGGTCGGCTCTTCCTGTCAATGAGTGAACTTATGTGTATTGTCATACTCCAACAAACGTCATTTGAGTTTGACACTCATGACATCTTGTCAAATGTCATTCGATTTTGACAGTTCATCGAAGTAAACAAATCAAAAAGTTTTATTACCAATAAACCGGCAAGTTGTGTGAAAAATAAATAAACAAGTGTTATAAGTGTTTGTGCGGCATATTTAAAATAATTACAAGCGGACATAGTATAATATACAATAAAATGACTGATGTAAAGAAGCTAAAATTGTCGCGAGCATCATGCAAAGCAACTTTGTCGCGTATTCAAAACTTTGTAGAGGATCCGATAAACCTTGCCTCGGCTACAATAGACCTTTTAGAGGCAAGGAAAGATAAACTTATTGCTTCATTAAAACAGTTTGAAGCTCTTCAGTTAGACATATTAAGTTTGGATGAAAAAGATTCTGAGGATGTAGGTATGTTTGAGGAACGATTTTTTAAAACCCTTGCTAAGATCAATGAAACTATACGTATGCTTACCCAATCAGAGTCATCTCAATCAACATTTACTTCAACTTCTAAGTTACCCACTGTAGAAATTCCTACTTTTGATGGCAAGGATTTTACAAAATTCAAACCCTTTTACGAACTGTTTATAGCGGTAATAGACAATAACCGTACATTGACTGATGTCCAAAAGCTATTTTATCTGAGGAAGTACCTAATCGATGAGGCTTTGTCAATAATAGTTAACCTACCGCTAGTTGGTCAATCTTATAAGGAAGCGTTAGAATTGTTGAGGAAGCGCTATGATAATAAGACACGCTTAATATGTAACCACATTAATTTAATTTTGGATATACCAACAATGCAGAAAGGAACGGCGGTCTCTATAAGAACCTTTGTTTCTGAAGTTAAACAACAATTATATGCATTAAAAAATCTTGATGAACCAGTGGATAGCTGGGATCGTCTTCTATTGTGTCTACTCTCTAAAAAGCTTGATTTATATACACACAGAGCATTTCATTTAGAGAGAGATGCTAGAATTTTACCAACTATGACAGAGTTTTTAGACTTTTTAGAAAAGCGTGCTATGGCGCTGGAAGATACTATTCCCCTTAAAGGTCATACTATTGAAAATAAATCCAAGGCTACAGTGCGAGTCTCAAATATCGCTGCACAAATCAATATATTGTGTGCCTATTGTAATAAAACTGATCATGCAATATTTGCTTGTCCCAAGTTCAAGATGGTTCCTATAGAAACACGTCTGACCTTTGTAAAAGATCACAAATTGTGCTCAACATGTTTAAAATTACATACTGACAATGTCTGTAAGTACAAATTTAAATGTAAAGTGTGTAAGGAATCTCACAATACACTTTTACATGAAAGTAATAAAGAGGCTTCAGTCTCATTGTGTTCACATAGTAACATTTCAAATTGTAATGTTTTATTACCTACAGTTAAGGTTAAAGTCATTGACAAATATGGTCGTGACATTTTTGTACGGGCCTTGCTCGACAGTGGGAGCCAGACTTCCTTTATAACTGACTCCTTAGTGAAAAAGTTATCAATTGTTCCTACTTTGCAGTCTACTAATATTATTGGTATTGGTAATAAAACCACAAATATCAATCAGGTTGTTAAGTTACCTATAAATTCAACTGTATACGATAATATTATATTTAATGTCAATTGCTATATAGTTGATACAATTACAGCACCACAGCCACAGCAAATATTAGACATTTCAAAATTGTCCATTCCAGAAAATATTATTTTATCAGATAAAGAATTTAACATCCCTACTGAAATTTCTATATTAATAGGGGCTGATATTTATTTTGATTCTTTGTTAAGTGGTTGTTTCAAAATATTGGATGGTCTTGTATTGCAAAATACTGCTTTTGGTTATGTGGTTGCTGGTAAATCGTGCATAAGCAGTAAAAATGTATGTTCAAATCTAGTTTCAAATCTTACAATCTTTGATGAAAGAAAATTAGAAAATGTTATGGAAAATTTTTGGTTGACTGAGAAAGTGTCTGAACTTCCATTAAAAAAAGTTACGGATGAATTTCAAAAAACTGAAAATATTTTTAAAGAGTCCCTTCAAATTGCTAACAACACATTCCATGTAGATATGCCGCTTATTTTTCCTAAAAATGAGCTACAGCTGGGAGACTCTTTCTCAGTCGCCCTGCAAAGATTCTTAAGTTTGGAAAAAAAACTTAAACAAAATCCAATATTATTGGAAGAATACAAAAAATTCATAGAACAGTATGTAGCATTAGGGCATGCCAAGGAAGTTGACATAAGTTCTTATGATCTCAATAATGGTTCTGTTTACTTTTTAGCACATCATGCCGTCTTTAACCAAGATAGTAAGACCACAAAGTTGCGAGTGGTTTTCGATGGAAGTATGAAATCCAGAAATAAAACTTCATTGAATGACGTCATGCTGAATGGGCCTGTGGTACAAAGTGAGCTCTTTGATATTCTTCTTTTATTTCGAACATATTTGTTTGTTTTAATTTGTGATATACAAAAAATGTTCCGTGGTGTTTATATTAATGAACATCACACAAGCTTACAGAACATACTTTGGAGGGATAATCCTAATACACCCATAAGTTGTTTGCAGTTGCAGACTGTAACATATGGATTGAAAGCCTCTACCTTTTTGGCCACTCGATGCTTGATAGAGCTTGCAAATAGGCATAAAAATGACTTACCTCTTGCTGCACAAGCCATGCTTTCAAATACATACGTCGATGACGTACTTGCTGGTTGCGAAGATATAGAGCAACTTAGTTTATTAAAGAATCAGCTAATAGAATTACTAAAATTTGGTAATTTTAAGTTACATAAATGGTGTTCAAATCATCCGATAGTTTTAGATGATATTCCTAGTGAATATAAATATTTTGATGAAATTGACTTGAATAAAGATAATATTATTAAAACTCTAGGGTTGAAGTATGATGTTGTAGCTGATAATTTCTATTTTCAAGCGCCTGTGACACAACCTAATGAACAAATGAATACTAAACGAAAGATTCTTAGTTATATAGGGAAATTTTTTGACCCATTGGGTCTTATTAGCCCAATTATAATTGTTGCAAAAATGATCATGCAGGAATTGTGGAGTATTAAGATAGGTTGGGATGATATTCTCCCAACAAAATATTCCCAGCTGTGGGAAAAATTTCTAAACAACTTAAACTTAATGAATAAAATTATTGTGCCTCGGTACATCCATTGTAACAATTTTTTATCAATAGAGTTGGTAGGGTTTGCTGACGCATCAGCAAGAGCTTACGGTGCCTGCCTTTACATAAGGATTTTAAAATCTAATGGGAGTGTTGAGGTAAAACTTCTTTGTTCAAAGTCACGTGTGGCACCTCTAGCTAAAGTACTTACTATACCTCAGTTAGAATTGAATAGTGCCTTATTACTTGCCCAACTCACAAAAAGAGTCAGTGATAAAATCGGCTCTAGATTTTCGCATTGTACACGCTTGTACAGTGATTCTCAAATAGTACTAGCGTGGATACAGTCAGGTAGAGTCAGAGCTAATACTTACGTGAATAATAGAGTTCAGCAAATTGTTTCTTATACCGATAGGTCAGCCTGGTACTATGTTCGCTCTTCTCAAAACCCTGCTGATATTGTCTCCCGTGGGGTAGAGCCACAAAAGTTGAAAGAAAATAAATTATGGTGGTATGGTCCACAATACTTATTAAACCCAGATCTAGCTCATAAGCAAGAAACTTTTACTGAACCAGAAACAGTACCAGACAAATCTTGTCTTGTAATTAATGTAGAGCCTTCTCTGCCAACCTATTTATTAGAAAGATTTTCAAATATAAATAAGCTACAAAGCGTTGTCGCTTATATGTATAGATTTATTAACAATTCGCTGGGAAAAAACATTATAAAAGATAAAAATCTTACTCCTAAAGAGTTACAACTAGCTCTGGAATCTATAATTCGTTCCATACAAAAATTATCATTTTCGGAAGAAATTAATTCAATTACTAATAATAAAAATATCAAATCAGGGCTGGCCAATCTTCATCCATTTATTGATGCACACGGTTTGCTCCGTGTGGGCGGCAGGCTGCAAAATGCAGGAATTCCCCAAGATAAAATGCACCCTATCATTTTGCCAAAACATTCTAATATAACTTCCTTAGTTATAGAAAGAGAGCATTTACGATTATTGCATGCAGGTCCTAGGTTGGTGCTCAGTTCATTATCACAGAAATTCTGGATAATCAATGGCATACGAGAGGTAAAAAAGGTAGTGCACAAATGCTTGAAATGTTTTCGATTGAAAGCTGACACTGCTAAGCAGCTCATGGGTTCACTTCCAAAGGAACGAGTCACAGCAACTAGGCCCTTTCAGCATGTCGGCATCGACTTTTGTGGTCCTTTTAATTTAAAAGTATCAAGAATCAGGAAACCACTCGTTACAAAGGGGTATGTAGCTTTATTTGTTTGTTTTTCTACCAAAGCTATACATGCAGAAGTTGTGTCGGACCTTACAACCCCAACTTTCTTGGCATGCTTTGATCGCTTTATTTCTAGGCGTGGTATACCGTCTAAAGTGTATTGTGATAATGCAAAAACCTTTAAGGGGGCTGAAAATCAATTAAAAGAATTATACAATGTACAAGCTTCCAGAGCACATAGAGACTCTGTTTATAATTATTGTAAACTTAAATACATAAAATTTATGTTCATTCCTAGTTACTCCCCTGAATTTGGTGGTCTCTGGGAAGCCGGGGTAAAGAGCGTAAAGCATCATCTTAAACGTGTCGTCGGCACTCTGTGCTTGACTTATGAAGAGTTTAACACGGTGATAGTGCAGATAGAGGGTGTTTTGAACTCTAGACCTCTGCTTTCCAACCCCAATGAAGGTGGATATTTAACTCCAGGTCATTTTCTAATTGGTACGGCTTTGTCTAGTTACCCTGATGTCGATTTATTGGAAATTCCAATAAATCGATTAAAATTTTGGAAAATTGTGTCTAAACTCAAGCAACATTTTTGGAAGGCATGGTCAGCAGACTATCTCACACAACTTCAGAGCCGTCCCAAGTGGAAGCATAGCTCTACTAATCTAAAGGCAGGTGATCTTGTTCTCGTTAAAGATGTGAATGCTTCTCCTTTACATTGGCCTATGGCAATGATTGTCAAAGTGTTTCCTGGGCCAGACAATAATGTAAGAGTAGCTGAAATAAAATTTAAAAATAAAATTTATTTAAGATCCATTGCCAAGTTATGTCCTCTGCCAGTGGAATAATGTTATAATTTTTATCCATTTTTACATTACTGTCTCATTGTGCTTTTGATAGCTTATCAGCCTCCCCCCCAACTATGTTCAATACAATGTGAACATATATTTTGATATTCTGAATTATTATAGATTATTGTAATTAGTTGCAGTAATCTATAATAATTTAGAATCGAATTTAATAGTTTTTGTTATTTTTTATGTGTACAACATTAATATGTCTTAAAACATATTTTTGACGTGTGGCAACACACGTTTCTTCCGTGTGCTTTTAGAATACGTTGAGTGTAACCATTGTTTTTTTTCTCTTTATAAAATATAAGTAAATTCTATAATTTACTTTCTCTCTTTGTTTTATTTCCAACACTATGCATTAGTATTGTTGGTATTTTCATTTATTGTCGTACTAGATTTTGCCCGCGGCTTCGCCCGCGTGGGGTCGGAAACTATCCCATGGAAACATAGTACTGGGATAAAAAGTATTGGTCTACCCATGTGCCAGCGTAAAAGCGTAACAAACAGACAAACTCACTTTCGCATTTATTTTATATTAGTTTTTATTTTAAAGTAGTTTTTATTTTTATACAACGTGGGGACGATAATCCTATCGATTATTATGGTTCCTACGTTGTATAAAATATAAATAAACATCAATTTCATTTTGGAATTCGCCGTAGTCGGTTTTCAACCTGTCAGTATTTCTTTTTCACTTCATTGGTTCTTGAATATTAACAGTTCTTTTCGAACAAAATAAAAACGTCAAAAAACCTTCAAGATCACAAATATTTGGTCGGTTAGAAATGGTAGACAGATGTCATAATAAGTAAGGCACCTGCCAAACCTTTTAGTTGCCCTGAGGGCTACGGTCGAGAGACATTTCAAACCTTTCACGTCTATAGACCGGTCATATAAACAAAGTAAATACAAGATATAGGTATTTGTATAATGTTCTCTTTTTTGTATTTTGTCACTTGAATATCTGGGCTGAAAATAAAACAAGGAAACACAATTTTTAATGCCGGTAACCCTTCCAATGCTCATTACTTATTGCACATTGTGACATATTATCGACTAGCTTCCGCCAGCGGCTTCGCTCGCGTGATATATTTATAAATTATAGCCTATGTTGCTCAGTGATAATACAGCATTCTACTGGTGAAATAATTTTTTAAATAGGTCCAGTAGTTTGTGAGTTTATTCATTACAAACAAACATGCAAACAATTAAATCTTGTCTCTTTATAATATTAGTTTAGATAATATAATAGAGGGGCTCGTGGCTTAATAATAACAGCCGCACGGGTCCATCGAAGGTTAAGCTACGATTACTGCAATCGGTTTGTTGATGGGTGACTAACTACATATCGAGACCCCTCCGTGCCTCGGAAAGCACGCTAAGCCGTTTGCCCCGGCTGTCATTCGTAGATCTTTGACAGTCGTCACGGGTAGTCAGAAGTCGAAAAAGTCTGACAACCAGTCCTACAATGGGGTATCGTGTTATCCAGTAACTAGGTTGTGGAGGTCAGATAGGCAGTCGCTCCATGTTAAATACTGGTATTCAGCTGCATCCGGTTGGACTGGAAGCCGACCCCACAACATAGTTGGGAAAAGGCTAGGCAGATTGATTGAATATCGACCTGTAGGTTAATCCCGTATCGGTAGCTCGGGTTGAGGGGTCGACTGTTGTGGTTTCCACTTCCGCTATAGAGTTCTAACAGATGCGATGTCATTTATCAGTGTATAGTTGGGGTCGCCTCGCCACAAACACATAGCCTCACTTACAACTTCTTACGATGTCACTCAATTACTCACTGATCATGCGTTTATTTACTCGAGTTTCGATTAATTCTCTATACGTATTATTGATGAACGATTTATTGTTGTATGGACACCCGAGCGATGTGGTTAATATTAGAGAATGGGAAATAGGAGTCCCAATTTAGAATAATTTGTTCACCAACACAATGCCTTTTTGTACTTACTTATTTTGTGTGTAACCTTGCAATACTTATTTTAAGAGTCAAACTCGCGGTTTTTTGTTTATTTCTTCCACATAATATTTGCATATTTTTGCAAAATGCATTGCGTATTTCGAGAATACTTTCAAGGTTTTGCGATTCAATCAGTTTAAAAGTAGAATAGTGAGATTATATAAAAAAAACCAGCCAAGTGCGTGTCGGACACGCACAATGAAGGGTTCTGTAGTTGGCATGAACTTATCAAAATAGCAAACTTAACATTGTAGTTGAAATACATGTTCCCCCATACATTCCAACTGCAAATGCAGTTTGTAAGCACAATATTGATGGATTTACCATGTTATTTTAAGACCATAGACTTCTTATAGGTTTTCCTGTAATCTATGGGTAGAGAACCATTCT
Source organism: Agrochola litura (assembly GCA_949152395.1). Lineage (NCBI taxonomy): Eukaryota > Metazoa > Arthropoda > Insecta > Lepidoptera > Noctuidae > Agrochola > Agrochola litura. Next base: position 17,133,795 of record OX424493.1, read on the forward strand.
CTGTATTTTTTCAATATTTTAGGCTCTGTTGTTTCGCAGATAAGGGTTCAATTTTCAATTTTCATCAGTTGTCAATTTTCATCTATTTTCTTAAAAGTATATATTTCAAATTATTAAAAAAAAAATTGAGATCCTCACAACAAATCCTTTCATTTGATATATCATACGGTACAGTTTGCAATTTAAAAAAAAAACTAATTTGCCCTCCAAATGTGACCCCCATATTTCAAATTCATTTATTTACGTTACACGTCCGTGTTTGGGTCACAAAAATTCATATGTGTACCAAATTTCAAATTAATCAGTTCAGTAGATTCGGAGCAAATTGGCTGTGACAGACGGACAGACAGACACATGAGTGATCCTATAAGGGTTCCGTTTTTTCATTTGGACATACGGGACACTTTACAACAGTTTACTAACGAGCGTGTTTAAATATCGGCAGGCTTATATTAAAAACTGATTACCTTAGCACCGATCACATGGTGTTGACCTAATTTCAGCTGAAATAACTTTGGCATATAGGTTAGCCGACCTCTACACTGTTCTACGTAGAGAGTGCTAAACAATATGGCGCAGGAAAATAATACATAGTCATGTTGATACGGGGAAACATTAAATTATAATAAACATACTAATAAGTTGAGTAATACAGACCTTCGGATATTAGAATCTATATGAGAAGTAAGAACTGGACTGATCAAGGCAATTTTAGTGACATAATTTACCCATAAAAATATTAATAATAATATGTTAATAATATATATTAATATTTTTATGGGTAGGTAAATTATGAGTAGAGTTCATTCATGGGTGTGCTGTGCAGTTATTTGGTAAATAATAGTCACGATGCAGTTGGGAATCGAGCTTTGCAATATTTTGCCCAATTAACTATAATTAGTTTTGAGAAGTTTATAAGTTTGGTCAAATATGTTGAGTAAATGAATTTGAGTTCGTCATTAATAGATACGGCTTTGCTTTTGTTATTTCGAAAAGTACCAAAAATAGCAAGCTAGTAGCTACATGGCATTATACAAGTTTATAGTTCTGAACTTTTAATACCATTAGAATGGCATTGTTTTTTTTATAAGTATCTATCTACCTACCTATTATAAGTGGAATGTGTGGACATTTGCATACGATCGATACTTTATAATTAATTATTTGATCTTAACATTGAAAATTTTAATGGGAGATTTACGACTGTATCTACTTACCGACTAGAATTACTATTCGAAACGATTTCATAACCCGGCCCTCACCTTGATCATCTAACTATGGCATTCAGCGAAGGCCGCACGTGTTACATAAAAGTAAATTCTTGCTATTATCAATCTTTACAGTTTCATTATAAAGACTAGTTTTGGCAAACTAACTCTTACAAGAGGTCAATGAATCAAACAGGTTTTTGATTTTATGTGGGTCATTGTAACACGTTGCGGATTGCACATAGGTGGTAGTCGAATTGTTTTAGAACCGGAAATCAAAGCGCTTATTCAGGGACTCAGTGGAAGGATCCATGAATTGCCAATAAGGCAGAACATTTTGAGCTGAAAGCTTGTCAGTTTAGTCAGTGCTCCGATAGGACCCTACTTAAAAATTTATAAGTAGGTATACTATCGCAGTAAGTTACCCTGTAGTGATAGATGTAAGAGGGAATGTAAATAAAGCACAACATATTAGAAGAACACAAACATAATTTTATTCATCTATTGATATACATTTGTTTCGATTGTTCCATAATCCATACGTACTCGTACATTTATAATTATTGTAACATAGGGTGATACTTTTTACAAAGCAACTTTTCCGGATGTAATTTTTACCAGTGTTGATGGATCAACAAAAAAATTGCTGTAGACATTCTACGTGCATACATACTTACCTGCATTGTTTAACTATCTTTTTTTTTCTCTTTTTCCTTCTTTTAAGTTTTGGGTTCCTAGGAAAGCGGTTCCGTCATATTATAACGGCAGTCATGAAAATCTATAGTTTTCACCAGTATTTGTTATTTAAGGTGTCAAAAAACGCTCTATATTTGGACAGCCGTTATTGTGTGACCGTTCACCGCTTTCTGAGGAAACCAAAGCTTTACACTACACCAAAAAAAGCTAATAGTAAATTTATTATCTCATGGTGCGTTTACAATAGTAGAGTAATCGATCTAAACTCAGGTTTTTTATTTGTTAGACCAAAATGACAGCTGCGATCTACCTTTTTTTTGAATAATACGATTAATAATGTTACTTACAGAGACAAAACGATAATAGTGAAGGTCCTCCTGCAGAGAATGATTCAGTGGTTCTTGGCGAGAGTCACATTATTTATTAGGTTATTTTTATGTCGACACCAAACGTCATTTTAGTCTAGCAAATAAAAAATCTGAGTATAGTACCTACAGTAGAGCGCTGAAAACTTAAATTCAAGCAACACGTTCTCAGTTGGCTAGTTTCTGGACTGTACCCAGACCACTTACACAACCAATGTACATCGTACAAGTTCGTTAACGAGCTCTTAATTATGTGGTTCTTACGATATTTCCATCAGGTAAGGCGCTAATGTTCTGCACAGCGGCGAGGAAAGGGTTAATTCATCTAGTTGAACAATTATGCCAAAATTACACACCTTTATCAGCCTGATTAGACAGTGATATTGTTTAGTCAGCCATGGTTGAGGTTGTTTTTCCATGCCTTTTTTCAGAGATGCCATAGTAGGTGTTTCTATGTGTACTAAGATGGTTAGTCATACATATATGTATTTTTATACAACCCTGTAAAAAGAGTATTTATTTTAACAAAAAGTCCGCTGAAACGCGACGGCTAAAGTACGAGTACGTGTTCCGCTAATTCATCGTATTTTTATTGAGATTATTTACATTGGCTACAAAGCTGAAACTACGAATACAAAATTCGGTTTTTCATTATTTTACACAAAATGTAAATCGCATACTAATACTAAGTATTAGTATCTAATATTTAATATGTAACTTTTATATTTAACTAATGTTGGCTGAATTCACAATTGGTCTCGTTTCATCGTACTTACATGTCTACTGTCTCCTGATAATTTTCTCAACTTTAATGCTAAACTTTTTCTATGTTTTTCTAATGGGTCTAGTCATCTTCCTTGATTTTTATCTAACTTTAACATCTTCGAATAAATAACGTCAATCCACCTTATTTCATAGGTAATCTTAAATTTTGGTTTTTAAATTCATCATCCTGTACATATATGCAAGGGCTTTAGTATCTACCTACTTAATAGTTTTATGTGATATTGTGCTATGCACAAGGGTCAAGCCTAATAGCTCCGTGCAGTATTAAAGTTAGTGCACGATAATATTTACATTACTGATCTTCTTATTAGGTAGGTATATTATGTACAATATTCAATTAGATCTCTTCTAAAAAAAAATTTTATTAAGAATTACCATAAGTAATTTCAAATGATTCGAAATATTTCTACAGCAGTTTCGTTGTGTAGTCACTACACTTTCAACTAATAATACAATTACGAGCATAAATACAGCTCGACATTAATATCTGATTTCATGATTCATACATTAATCTAAGGCGGCAAATTTATGTGATCATTTGTGGAAGGCCTATACAAGTAGCAGCACAAATATGTGACATCGAAGGAACACCAAAACTATCTGGCGAGCGACGCGCCGCCAGAATATAGGATGCTGCATCGACTTCAAAAATATTTGTCAATGCAATATTAACGGACATGTCTTGTGTCATAAATATCTGCCTACTCAATTAAATTCAGAAGAATGTGATACCTCATTGTGGTCGCAAATATCTGACATCACTTAGGCAGCATAAAAACCGTTTGCCGATTTATTATTGCCGATTTGTCCATATTCATATATTTATGCTCGTGACTGTACCATTAACATGGCATTATATTAGATGGAAAACTATGTACTATTGCCAGTACCTACTACTTAAATTTTAAACGAAACGAGGAGAGAGAATTAATAATTAAACATTTCAAAATTGACTCGAATATAACAAATCTTTCGCGTGATTTTCAGAATAGAGATTCTGCGCAATAGATGAATTTCAGCTCAAAAGAGCTTTCTTGGATAAAATTATTATTCAGCCTCGTCATTAGTTTGCGTTTATTAATTGATGTACATAATCTACGTAGGCCTTTTCAAGTCTAAGATTTCGATTGTGCCTTACTTTTGGTAATAAGTATTTGGTCGCCATTCTTAGCAAACTCCGGAACGAGACCGTCACGCTTCATTGTCCGAAGCCTATACTGAAACTCGTTCAATGTTCAGTTAAATGTTTTCTAGGGCAGATGTGACCAGCACATTGCCACTTTAGCCTTCTACATATACACAATAGAGTGCACACATTGTATGTATTGTACGAGAAATCGATTCACGAAACATTGAATTTCAATATTTGGAAACATGTAGAATTGTAGATAATGATACGGAATTGAATAAAGTCGGATTTCCTTAGTGAATCTATTTACATCGTTTAGAAATCAGATAACAGTCGAATAATTGTTCAAGTATTTGAAGTCATGATGGACAGTGTTTGTTCACAATTTACTGATTCAGAATCTGAGTGGAATGTCCAGGAAAAGTTTCATGCGCTCGCCGATGTCGACAATGGAGCGCTCGTCCAATTGCTAGCTGTCGTCGCCAGTAGTTTCGTCGTCATCGGGGTCGTCTTCGTCGAGCGGCTGGCTCGTGAGTGCGGCCCACAGCGGCGAGCGCGCGCCGGGCAGCACCGAGCCGCGCCGCTAGCTATCCCGGTTGCACATTGCTGCAGCCGCTGCCGTGCCCATCGCGCCCACGGCCCCGAACAGTATCGTGCCCACTTCACGGTCCGGTGTGACCTCCACCTTCGAATATAAATCCTTGTTATGATAAACTTAAAAGAAGCAGATATTCGTAAGATCACTTTGAACTCCTGGCGCTAAGCTAATCTGGATTTGGTTTGGGGTAGTTTCTTAGCCTATTGGGTTTAAAATTCAATTAAAATGAATTGCTCTTTATGACAGATACATTATCTACATTAGATTTAGTGGTCTATCGTCAATGACAACAGAAAGGAAGGAAGGTCGTGGGATGGACCCACGAGTCCCACGACCTTTGTCAAAATTACAATGGAACCGTACAAAGATTATTTGAGAATTTATCACACATTCACATTCATTTCAATGATAAAACAACTAAAGATTTCTAGAAACTAAATAATATTGTAAAACTGAGTAGCTATTGGATATAAAAAAACGTTTACATTGAACTTAATATCGAGAAAACAGAATCTAATAAATAATTGAAAAAGCTTGAACAATAGCAGCTAGGTAGGTTATAATAAAGTCTATCCGTGACAACAATACGAAGCGATAAATAAATAATATCAAGGATCACATAAAAGTCACGTTTCATTGTTTTATTTCAGATCACGATACTTAAATCGCAGAATCGGAATGTGTTTTATTTCCCAGAGCTTTGGTAATCTCTTTGTTTCCAGATTCAGTTTACCTGCAATAGGTATATATAGTTACAACATACAAAAATATAAGTATAACTTGGGCTCTGAGTGGTAGGTACAGTCAACCGTACATCCATGATAAGTGAAAACAATTTGACTTTAACAGCGCCTATAATAATATTTCGTAGAAGTACGGACGCTTCCGTAGTTGAACTGTTACTACTACGTGCAGTAGACCGTACTTGTGAGAGTGTGGTCTGTTCAGGGTCAGATCGTTCTTCAAGCACAGTGTCCAGTTCAAGCGTGGGTGGTGGTCGCGGCGATCGGATCAGACTGACGGCTCGAGGCTTCGATCTCACTGGAGACATCTTCACTACTGACAGGTCCCCACGGTCCAACTCGCAATTTCTCCGCCTGGCACGTTCCCTGTAAATATCTTGTGTACTGAACACTTGAAGGAAAGTGGCGTTACTGGGATATCTGGATTGAAAGTGGTTTGGTTTTGTATCAAGACTCTTTATGGGTGGGATGCCTGTGATGACGATATTTTATCTTGAGAAGTGTGTTGGCTGTACTTTTGAAGATGTGCTTTAAATCGTGTAGTGCCCAGCTAAGCTAAGAGATTTTGTGCTCTTCTAAATACCTTGGGAGGTAAATTCTATAGACCGGTACCGTCATCAACATTCCCGTAAATCATGTTCATGCATCTAAATCTAAAACGTTATCTCACTTCCATCCCCTACGTCTATTCACGTGTCTATTAGGCATAACAACTCCTTGTTTTCCAGTACTGTGCGATAAAATATTCACTTTATTAGTCTGCAGTGCGCAAAATTGCTTCAAATAATCCGTAGGAGCATTGAAGCTGAATTTAACTACAGCCGTATACGATCTCAGTGGAATCAATCATCATTATCACGCACATTACGTGTAACTGCTTCCCTCGTGGAACGCATATATGGGGTATTAACGTGACTCTACGGTGAAAGGCAAAATCATTTACCAAAATCATGCGCGTCATAGCTTCATATATATTATGTAAATACGCTTAGTAAAATTTCGCCTTATTTGCCCAACTTATCTTTTACTCGATCGAACAAGTAGTCGCAGAAGAGGCCCTGAATCAAGTAGCATGTGAAAAGGTCTCGCGATGTCCTAAATCAACGAAATTTGACCTAAAAGCGAACGAACGATCCCTGAAGGGTTTATCGTGGAGAACATTACGTTATCGGGCCGCCCAAGTATACGACCACAGTGGTTCAGTAAATGGCCTGTTATTTCATTACGTCCTTGTCATTACCAATAAGCTCGTAACTCACCTCGCCATTTTGGCTCTCCTCCTCAAACAGCAGATAACGGTGAGCGCTAACAATGGGAAACCGAATATGCACGATACAATCGGCACTACTATCGATTCCGGCGTCACTGGAACAATAAAAAGTACGTTTATAGTCTTATTCCTTCGGCAATTTCCCGAAGACAAAGGGCGGCGAAAAGTAGGGCCACATATACATGTACCAAGACAGACAGACAGACAGACAGACTCAATGAGTTCCAACAATGTTCTGAGCTAAGGGCAAAAAAACAAGGCGTGTCGTTTTCGTTTCGCTATTTGTATTTATGTTTCATCTACATGTTTGTGTTTCATCCAGAGGTCTGTGTCAACATGCACCTGGGCAGAAAACAAAACTTTTGGTTTATGTTTTGACGGCACATACCACGCGATGGAATACAGAACTATAACAATTTGTGTAAAACATAAATATTTAGTCGTGTTCATATACTACTCGGATAAATTACCTACTATTTTAAATATAGCTAAAAGCTCGTGGAAATTGGAGCAGAGTGAAATGGAGCCTAGAGATAAGCATTTTTCTGAACACTTTGTGGCAGTTAAATAAGTGAGCAAACGCGCTGACGATGCGATAGTGAGTGAGCCGCTGCTCACAGTGCCAACTAGTTAATATTTTTGCATATTTTAAACATTTTTGATGCTTTTCGTTATATTTTTAACTTAATATCTTCGTGACCCATGAACTTTTCATTGTGCGTGGTCCGACACGCACTTGGCCGGTTTTTTAATCAGTTCAATAATATATCTAGCTCTGCAAATAATACTTTCAAAGATTAATTAGAAATTGCTTAAATATTTAATTAAAAACGGAGTTTTAATTCTCTCCTTATTTCGTTTGTCAAAAACAGCTGATCGATAGACAGTAAGTATTCAAAGTTTCAAACAAGTGAAAATTGGTTAACGCCACGTTAAGTTTTAGTCAAGTTCAAAACTGGACTTAATTAATTTATTCTTAGTTAATATTTAGGTAATTGAATATGCCAGAACTTATTGCAATGTTAGCTACTTATAAAAGTAATTTTGAAACTTACCTAAGGGATTACTTGAACAATTTAATATTTAAACTGTAACAAAATGCTACAGGGGTCAATGACATGTGCAGCTATCCAATTAAGTAACACATTTTCATATATGATTAAGACTAATCTGTTTTATTTTGACAGTTAAACAACATTCATTGCATTTTTAAAGTTGATGAGCAGATTTTTTTTCGAACTTAGGAAGCAATGGTTTAGCAATCTGTTTCGAAATGATTCAGATCGAGATTGATCGTGTATCGCAACGCAATTAGGCCGCAGATCTTGAATACCTACTAGATTATATTTCAACAAATTGTATGATTTCAATTTCAAAGAAAGAGAGCGAATTTTAATCTTCTTCTTTCATCGTTGGGCTAAAAATACTCTTTTATTATCTCAAGCCAACATGGCCGGCTTTACAACGTGTGTAGTACTTATGATGTTGGAAGCTCCAGGCACAGGCAGCTAAGTGCGCAGCCTTGTCTACGATAAATGAGACCAATATTAAACAAGACACCGGCTGTTTGTACTAGCAGGGCAGACTATTCGAGATGTTATACTACATATTGCTTTAATGGGTGAGCAGTATGTGTAGGAATTATGCTTCAAAGGCATTCAAATACCTGTATTTGAAATAGCTGCCTCTAAAGAGCGAAAATAATAATTGAATCAAGGCGAAAAACATATTTCGTTTTATTTCATAAATAAATCTGACACTGATCTCTGTAATTAAATCAACCTTTTTCAGCTTAAAAATGGAGAATATTTCGTGAGAACGTAACTTGGCTTCCCTTTCCATCCTAATTACTTTTTCATTTTTTTCACTTTCCACCTAAAACGAGCCGGTCGGCATAATGACGACGTCGGCAACCCAAACTGCCGCCCCAGTTCGTGATAATAATCAAGCAAATTTTAAGCCTCCAGGATATTATGTTGCAATAATGGTGCTATTCAAAATATCACGATAACAACTTCGAGCTCAATGAAAAACAAATGACTTTCAACATTAATTTCTGGCTTTCCTTATCTCACTTCACTGTGGACTGTTTCATGGTATTATTTATATCAAAGGACGTTTGTTTTAGGTACCAATTAAGTTGTTATTTTTAAAAGCAATACTATTAATTCTTGAATTGGTACACAATGTCCGTAATGTATCGATCGGCCCAGCCTAAGAGCCGTTAACTTGAACATTGAACTTACACGATTAAGCTGCTGCAAATTACCTATTTAATCACTCTAGTCAGTCATTAGGCACACTAGTACAGTTCTACTAGAGATGTTCTTAGTTTCTACACGGCCGAATTGGCAACTTTTAAGTCTCTATTTATGTAGATAGCAATAATTAATTGGTGACTAATCTGTTTTTACGAGAACAATTAGGTGTATAATTCTTTTGCCGTTGTATTAGGATTAAGTAGTTAAGACTTGCCTACGTTTTTGGTATTTGGATAACATTAGGTAAGTATGTATTTCACTATTTGAGATTCAAACCTCTCCCTTAAATCCCTGCCTGTATCAACGGAAATTACAGTCATTACGGTATGGTTGAAAACTACGTATATTCCAAAATAACTTTTGAAAGGGACGGATGGGACTGTTTGCTTGACATTTTACCCCTTCTCAAACTGAAATAACTAATAGCTGTCAAATTCGGCATATTACGTGACATTATAATAGTCAAGTTAAAATATACAGAAGCCCCTAAGGTGCTCCCAGAAAGTTGAAAGGTCGCGAAAATATAACAAGGCAATTCACACTCAGCCATATTTCCTATTGTGCGTAAACCAGGCTTCGGCCCTCCATTATCATGTATCTGCGTTTCAGATAATCCTCACAGAAAGGTAAATACCTGTCCCACTTACATATCAGTCCGGAAAAATTGCCCTCGCGTTTATAAATATGATGTGCTTAATAAAAAGGTTGGGGATCGAGGGAGTAAAATAGGTTATTTAATTAGTTCAGGTGTCATCGGCATGTAGGAGTGTTGTGTTCGGATTAGAGTATAAAATTCCCTATCTTCGAGAGCAATATAAAGAGTGCATAGATTATATTAGGAGGACACAAGGATGGGAAGCAACATCCTCACCACCTAAGGGTCACTAACTGTAAGAAAGCTTGAAATAATTGAAACATTAAGTCTGTGTAAGTATAAAAGTACAGTTTTCGTGGTGCTAAACCATTCGTGTCAGTCACAGCACCTGTTAATAGTTGCATCACTTTTGCGCTCTCGAAAATATGGTTTATTTCGCCTTTGATTTACCTAAAGATATAGTTTAATCATAAAATAAAATTTTGATTTTTTTCAAAGATAGCTGAAGACTAATGTGTGATTTTTAAATTTCTTGATATGGTTTGCTAAATTATAGGAAAAAATTACGTTACTGACAGGGTTAAAAAAAAAAATGGTTATTTAAACATTTTTTTTCTGCCACTTTTTGTATGGAAGTTGAAAAAAGTGTAGATACCATATAATAATGTAAATAATATTTTCTGATATTCAAAATCAAAAGTAGTTTCTTCTAACAAAACGAAACGTCAGTCGCGCACTCGCGCGTCAGTTGCGAATTTTAGTGATTTTCCACGAATCCTTAATTTATTTGCAAAATCCCTTTCCACTATATACAAGACAAAGAATTCGAATTTTCAAATGACAAATAATTTTGTTTAAATTCTGTTTCCCTTTCTCACAACTTATGAACAAAATTGATCAAAATCAGTCGATGGCTAATATTCAATTTGTGAATGGTCACATATTTAGTTTATTTAGGAAAGCAGAAAAACAGGAACACACTGTGATTTTAGGAACCTTTTTTATTCTAGTGGTCGCAAGCGCTACTGCTGAGCATGAGGTTCTGGGTTCGATTCCCGGGTCGGGCAAAGTGTTATTGGGTTTTTCTATCAGAAATTTCTCAGTAGCAGCTCGGAGTCTGGATTTGTGCCCGGTTGATGGCAATAGGCTCGCCCCCTATTACATGGGACTTAAACATAACTGGCGAAATGTGGGTGTACCTGCTACAGGGACACCTCTGCCCAACCCTTCGGGGAAACAAGGCGTGCTGTTATGTTATGTGTTTTTTATTTATATGGTATCTTTAGTTTGACACTTTTTTTCTGTAACGTTTTTATTTCCCGTACACGTATAAAAAAAAAATACAATTTAAAAAAATAATTCTCCGCCCGTAGCGAGAAGCATAATAAAGCTTAGGTTACGTTATCTTACCCGTGGGGTATATAATGATGGGCGTAGGCCTCTTGTTGTTGGCGCTGGGCTTGGGCACTGGTGGGCCAACATTGTTGGCAGTGGGGGTAGTGGCCGGCGCTGGCGTGCTGTTGGCGAAGCGCTCCAGCAGGCGCAGTGGCGGCGACGTCGATGCTCGCGTCATCCTCACACCTGCATGTGGAAAAGATAATTCAAGGAAGTTTACTCCGAATAAATAAAAAAAGACTTAATTCCTACAGTGAGTTATGAGTTAACAAAAAAACTCATCTGGAGACGGTGAAACGGGCCATTAGCTTTCTTATGCTACCTGCGTAAGTCATTTTCATGTTTATTATTGGTTATACAATTTTGGACTATCAAAAACAAACACGTAAGTCTTAGAGAATTCTTTGATAACAGTGAGATCGCGGGTCGGACGAAGCAGTACAAGTCGCGAACTATCATCGATATGGACTGGAATAAGGAAACCGTTAGAATCGGAATCTAGTCGAGTCATCCCAAAACAAACACGTGAGCAAAACCGTAAACGTTAACAAACAGCTCTAAGTTTAGTTGCTATGTTTATGCATATTTTACTGAGTACCAGCTGTTACACCGCGCAGGTTGTAAGACTCATTCGATGGAGACGAATCAGGTGTCGTTACTCTGGGGTCGGGTTAACCCCGCCGAGTTTTATGTAGGCTCTAAACATAAAGTAATTACTTTAACTTAATTCATCTTTGGCGTTCGAATAACGATGGCAAGGGGCGCTGTTGGTAAACTTAGGTTTTTTGAAATATCACTTAAAATTTATTCAAAAAAACAAAATGGCGGTGCGTTAGTTCCCATTTTGGCCACGCGCCAAAAGAAACTTGTAGCGTTATGGAGTCCTTAAATTTGGAATGTAGAGTAGATAAATAGCTATATGCTCGCAATATTCTTTCTTTAGTCGTTATAACATTGCTTCACTGATAAAAGAGGATGGAATTAAACGTAACAAAAAGGTTGAGTATCGCTGAACTTTTGAGGTGTTCGTAGCAATTCGTAGCTCGCGCTCGGAGCTACTTCAATTTTCGCTGGATTCTCGTGTTGCCAATTTGTTCTTTATCGTAACACGTACATAATTGTATTATATTGTGTTACAAAGGAAATATAATTCTCTATGTACCTGTTCGTTTGTATTGTACGGTTTTTAATAACGCGTAGGTCTTACTGTGCCTTAATTAAGTTATTGTTTAGTTTTCATAGGTTTGCAGTGTAGGCTAACCTTTATTTGACATTTTAATTCAAGTTAAATAAAGTTGTCTCATTAACATTTTATTAGTTTTTTAAGTGTCTTTTTAATTTTAGTAATGTTTAATTTATGACAATAATAAAGGCAAGGCATTGTTGTAATTTCAAATAAAATTTTCATCTTTGCAGCCCCAAGTTGTTTACCTTCGAGTTGACGAGCGTCAATTAATTCTATTTTAATATCAAATATTGAATCCGAATCGTCCATTTGATTTCGTTATTATTGTTGGGCGGCCGAATCCGATGAGTTGTTTGGTATTTGTTACTCGACGTTTGGGAATAATAATGACTCTTGATTTATTTATTTATTCTGAGTTAAATTTCAATGGCTGGTTGCCCCAATATTTGGTGGAAAACTCTGAAAATTTTCTACGTAAACGCCTTGAAATATATTGAATGCCTTGTTAGTCTTGAGGTCGTAAGCACTACTCATGAGCATGAGGTCCTGAGTTCCATTCCCGGGTCGGGCAAAGTGCTATTGAAAGATTCTAGATAGAAAAACTGAAATCTTTCAGTAGCAGCCCGGAGTCTGGATATGTGGCAATAGGTGATGGTTGATGGCAATAGGCTCACCTTTTGATACTTTATGGTACGCCTCTGCCAAACCCTTCGGCGCATACAGCCATGATATTATGTTACATAGATTAGGTTGTTGATCATTATAATAATTACCACAGACGATCCCAATGGCCTTTGGGAAGGCGTCGATGTTTTCCCTAAAAACTATGTACGGTAAATGCTACACAAAGTCGCAGGTTTTCACATTATGCTTGTTTTATTACCTAAATTATCTAAACCAGTTGAAACTTCACTCAAATGTAAAACAACAAATGTAAATCGACGTGCGAGTGTATAGTTTGTGAAACCTAGCAAAACGTAGTCACTGGACGTTTATTGAAAAAGTTTGTCAGTTGCCTCTGCACAAGATTAATTTGATTTCGAATGTAAAAGTTTGATGGTTCTGGTGGAATGTTATTTATAGTTGGTATTGATTGGTGATAGACTTTAATCTCATTACTATGTAAGGATAACATCAGTAGTGCTATTCTGTAAAAATCTCACCGTGATATCATAGGTGAAGTGAGCTGCCAATAGTGTCAATCCTTAGCAACTGACAGCTCACTCCACGCTCACTTCACCTAAGATAACACGGTGAGATGGTTACAGAATAGCACTACAGGTTGGTAAAATAGGAAATGGAAGTGAAAACTTCTTTGGGGCGATTTTTGGTAAGGGATAAATTAAGGTATTCGCATCACCGAAATGCTCACGCCATCGCGCGTCTTGCTGTTTTCGATAGGCGGGGCACTTATCAAAGCGCATATAAGTAGCAATGAGGAATGAGCGGCGAGACACCGTGAGCGTTGACGAATCAGCGGGCTAAACTACCCCCCGTCTCGCCACGCACGTACCTAAGGTACAACGATCTTGGTCAAACTATAGCAATAAGTTTGAAGGTCGCAAGTCGGGCTCAGTCGTGTTCCTGAGAATTTTATTGAAAACTAAGTGTTTTTGTGTATAATCGACAGTGAGTGGATGAATATTCATTTATAAGTAGTTATTACATCGTTGTATCTACAACGATGTAATAACGATCACGAAGTATTCGGAAGTAATGTTCGGATTTATTCGCCGAGAGAGTTCGACTATTAACCGCTAGATGGCGACGCAATTACCATTGAAAATTACATAAATGTTCCGCGTTGGTGACCGTGTATTCCCCCCGACCCTTGCTCAAAAACGAGTTGCCAGCAGTTGTTTCAGCTGAGCACGTAGCTTTAAATACCCCGTATAATAATCAAGATTAAAATCTAAGTTTGATCCAGCCTGTCCCTTCTTGCTGTCCTCCCCCCAGCGACGCCCTAAGCCGAGGTTCGTACCCCACAGGGGATGCCCTTAGCGAGCGCTCGCCTAGTTTTAATTTAGAACAGTTTTTGCCCCTGGCTTGAGGCTTTGAGTGTAGAAGTTTAAGGCAGCTACAGGAAAGCCCGGTTAAGCAGCCATGACCTCATAGGTCAACTGCGAGATGCCCTAGTTAAAATAAAATTAAATTAAAAAACGGTGTATTCATTCCCACGAATCTTCTACCATTCTTAACCTTATCAGCAAACTTTGGTTACTGCAGCAGCAGAAAGTGCATGCAGGCGAGCAGTGCCGACGAAAATTGTACAGTTACAGCTTTTACTTTTACCGAGTGTTTTTATAAGTACTTACGTAATAAAGTTTTTTAAGCAGTTAAGGTGTGAAAGTGGTAGAGGGTTTACATAGGTAAATACTAAGATGAGTTTATAAGATAGTTTACTCTATTATATTAGGATTTTGTACTGGGCTTGCGCAGCTTATGATGTTTTGATGAATAAATAAACTATGTACATTATGTTTACGAAAATGTTTATAATTATTGTTCGGATTGCCAATAGATGTGAAAACTAGACTAATGTTAGTAATTTAAATTTACAAATTAATTTATTTTATAATTATTCATACCTACTATAATTAATTTATAAATTTAAAAAGACAGTTATTCGAAAGTTTTAAGTTTTATCTTCTGTCAGAAGTCCCCATGACTGACTTTTTTTTAAATTAGAACTATAATACCTATAGTCTATTACATAATCTCCGTAAAGACTTTATTATCAAGTGCAGGTATTTAACAGAAATCTCTACATGACCGATAAACAAATCTTAGAGAAGTATGGTGGCCATTTACTTACCTAATGCATTGCTATAGGTCTTAATATCTACACTAATTAAAAAGAGAGAATATTTATATTTTTGTTTGTAATGAATAAATTCAAAAACTACAGGACCTATTTAAAAAATTGTTTCACCAATAGAATGCTAAATAGGTACATATTATTACTAAATAACATAGTAAATAATTTATAAAGATGTTACGTGGGCGAAGCCGCTGGCGAAAGCTAGTAAGTAGGTACATAATTTTACGTGTACAGTGTGAAAAGTAACATGAACTCCCGATGCGTAAAAGAAAAGCTACAAAATTACTTTACATTTTCGTTCCACACGTGTTCGCGTGTAGTCATGTAGATACGTTTATATTATTACATTTGAACGTGGAACGTAGGTTTAATCAAATGGAACGCAATAGGAACGCAATAGGAACGCAATAGGAACGCAATGAAAGAAAATCCGTTGCTTATCATCTCGAGACAGCAGACTGTAAACAAACAGTCTGTCAGTGCTACAATTATCTTATTTAGACACACGCGCATCTACTGAACGTCTTGCCTGAAGTTTTCAGCTAAAAGTTTTGTTAAATTTCAGCTAAATGAGATTTAGTTTAATAATATGCTGATAGAGCATAGAATTTGACACGACTTTGACTTGATGTTTTGTCCATGAAGGATTTTAATAACAATTATAAATAATTTAATCAGGGTTTGGATTTGCAAATATTAACGGCATCAATTTACCTTTACCTTACACTTAAAATACCTTATTTGCCTAAGTTGAACGTCAAAATAAGGTTGGATTAAAAGATGATGTAAAAAAAATCATTAAGAAGACCATGGGAAACATCGAGAACTTTCAACGTTTCCATTTGGTTTTAAAATATTCGCATTAATTACAGCACCAAGGTTTGATGTAGGCAATTAAATCTAACATTTATCCATTAAATCAATCAAATATTTGAATCAGTCAACAATAATTAATCTTAATCTAGAGGCGAGAAGCTTCATGTAGGTAATTAATAAAATACAACAAATTATAATTTCGGGGCTTGAAAATCCACAAACTAAATTAAAACCCAGAATAATTTACGAGGACGCAATCGGAGTTTTCAATTCTACGTGATTAGTTATTTTAGTCAGAAATGTAGATACAATCTAACTAATTATTTTACTAATTAAAAAATATTTGCTAGTGAAATTATGGTTCACCGTTGACCGGACCGACCGAAGCAAGGTCAATTGTGCCATTAGTGGAAATTAGCAGCATCGTAAATGTAAATCAAGTTCTCTTAATTTCAGCTGGTCCATTATTGCCCAGCCTGGCAACAGTTCCGGACCCTTTACTGTTCTACTTTCTTGATGAGGAGTAATGGACTCTTACTATTTAAGAGTCTTACTAGGGATACCGAAGGAGATTAACCATAAAATCGAAGAATAACCGCCGCCGCCGCGCCGTCAGTTGGGACTGGTCATCTCTTAGCTGCCAGGGCTTATTTTTATTTTATTTTTTTGAATTGTTCTTTGTTTTATCTTTTTATTACGGACGATTCTAACGTGCACGTCTTTCTACATTGTACTCACATGTATAATTTCAACATGAATGATGTAACCAATATTTTGTAACAATTTTTTATTTAAAAGAGTGTCCGTGGAGTTTCTTGCCCGTTCTTCTCCATAGGTACCTACTACGCTTTGGAATGGGCAACTAGCTTTATACCTATTTCTGACTGACCGATTCTTTGACAATTCAAAAGTGCCTGTAAATGGTTTAATTGAAATAAATGTTTTGAGTTTTTTTTTTTTTAAATTTTATTTATTCTGACTTTAGTCAGTCAGTATTGATCCGTGTCTTACGGCTAATTTCTAAAATAATTTGTCCAGATACAACTTATTTTTAATGTTATTAAGTAGTTAGAGCAATCAAAATAATTGAAAGGAAAGCTTCAAGGCAAGTTATTCCAAAGTTTTGCTTCAGAAGGAACTCTTAATTAGTTTTGCTTCCCTCAATATTCTCCTCATATAATTTTACCAAAATAGCGCCTGGCGCTGAACACGGTACGTAATTGAAATGTTTTAGTGTTCCGAAGCAAGTGTGCTGGAAGGTGGTACACATGTCGTTCTGCACTCACCGATGCAGCGCGCTGTTATGCACTAAACGAAGTCATCCTCGCTACATGCATCGCTGACACTTCAAAACTTGTTTCAGAAAACTTTTAAATCATATGTTCTAGAATTGTCTTGAACGGTTTTCGTATATGTTTCGTGCTGGTACGGTTTACGCGGAGTGGTTTGGGAGCGTGCGACAAGCGGCCGGCCCGGAGCTCTCCCGCCGTTATACTGGAAACCCGAGCCTGACTGAAACCGAAACATTAGGGAGTCGGTGCATTTCGTCCGACGACCCGGTTCGCGGCACTTCACTAACGCCGCCGATTCCAGACAATCCCTTTTGAATCAAATAGAACTTACCTAACGGAAACTCTCCCGGAAACTTTCCTAACGAAAAAGGATTGATAATTAATACGCTCGACGTAGTTGTGTACCTGCTGTACATTTTCAGGAGCTGAAAAATGGGCTTCCGGGAATTTATTACGTGCTTTGAAATAATAATTCATTGCTTTTGAGTGCCGGTTATAAAATAAATGTAGCGCATAATTTATCAGTCTACTTTTAGACATCATTCTATTTAATTGTCAAAGTTGAACATTTAATCATTGTTCGCGGTACAAGAGAGGATAATAATTTGCTTTAATAATTCAGTAGGGTTTCATTTTTAACGGCCATTATGGCCGTTTTTCTTCCTTGTCTCGAGACAAGATGAGCACAACAAACAATTCCGAACAGACAGTCACCGAACATAATGGATTTTTACCACAAGTCTAACTTTGTTTTATTTTTCTCTTCGCTGTCGCTAATGTTAGGGCTCACTAAGCCTTTTCATTTTCCTTATTTGCAATCCTAAGATTAACTAATTTGTATAAATGGCTCCTAATTTTGAGAATTCGTTTAATATAAGCAATTATGACTACTTACTCCTTAACTTTTTAACGGTACTACAGTTCACCAGCTGCACTTGGCTCAAAGGCGTTTACTTAATTACAGTAACATCGTTTTTTTTAATGTTAATTTTTGCTGAAAAATTTCGCTAACGAGTTTAATTTTCATTTACTTTCAAGTTTCTTGATCCTGAAAAAAAAAGTAAACAAGTAGAAGTCACTAATTTCTATTACTTCATTTTGAAAGTTACTGTTTGTGACTTTACTTCTATGTGATTCTAACAAGAAAGATATTCAGAAACTTCACTACTTATTAAGTTGGTGCAACATTTACAATCATTATTATTTAATGAGAAGTTGGCACACCTCATTGCTTTCGTAGTGGCGTAGACTGTCTCGTAGACTTACCACGTGTGACCACCAGTGTTCAGATGACCATAAATAAGCTTTTTAGGGTTCCGTAGTAAACAAGGAACCCTTATAGTTTCGTCATGTCCGTCTGTCTGTCTGTCTGTCCGCGGTCTAGCTCCGAGACCCTTAGTACTAGAAAGCTGTAATTTGGCTTAGGTATACATATTAATTACGCCGACAAAGTGGTAAAACAAAATTATGAAAAACATTTTTTTTTAGGGTACCTCTCCTACACGTAAATTGGTGATGTTTTTTTTTTTTAACCCACGGTGATGGGTTTCATTGGAAAGGTCCTTCAAAAACATTGTGAGTTTGTAAAACCGTTTTTGGATTCAGGGATCCGTTTGCGAAATATTAAACTTTAAAGTGCTAATTTTTGTTAGAGTCAAGTGTCCCTCCCCCTGCCAGCTAAATGGTTGGTTTTGGATGAGTGAAAAAAATCACAGCAGTAGTTTATATAACGAAATTAAAAGAAAAACTATCACAACTAAGTAGGCTCTACAAGTTAACGAGTAATAATCGACCAACTTAACTTTGTAGTTGCAATAACATGTTTTCCCATACATTCCGTATGGGAGAACATATTTTTCAACTACAAAATTAAGTTTGTTTTTGGGATAAATTCATCCTAACTACGGAACCCTTCATTGTGCGTGGTCCGACACGCAGTTGGCCGGTTTTTTGAACACAATATGAGCGTTGCAACCGCCGAATGATCCGTATCAAGGATACGGGTTCCTCGAGCTACAGGCCCCCCCGTCGGGGCCCAGGCAGGGCGTCGGGCGCGACATGACATGTGTTAGTAAAAATTCGCAAAAAATAATACTTAATGAAAATATGAAAATTAACGTAATTTGTTTATGGCTAACAAAGGCTTCAAACTACGTATATAGGTGCGTTCCAATTCTCAAGTACTGCATGCTCTGCTCTGCACATTCGAGTCAGGATGCTCAAATTTTATAGCTCGCTCCGCTCGCTCTTACATTCTCTTAGTAGGTAAGGTTACAATGACAATTTAACCTCCCGAAATAAAATAGAATTCTGAATGCTATTTTATGTGTTTTGTCAAAAAAATTCTCTTACTCCTTCTTTCCATCCTTTAAACTTCACAGCAGTTGGGAAAAAAGGGTCCCAACATATATTGATACAGATATACTCTTTAGGACTAGCTACGCCACTGAGGCATCAACATATTATTGCAATACAAAAGAACCAATCCTTAAAGGAATTCAGACATTATTGTGTTATCACCATACATCACACAAGTAATCCAAACAGAGCCTGTCATCTGCTTTGCCGTGAGATGAGCAGATATTTCGAAACACGCTCCTACACCCCCTGGGGATGAAAGTATAAGAAAGCTTTTACGCCGTGAATGATGCGAACAAACCGTCAAAGATATAGTAAATGTTATTCAGACAGAATGACAAAGTGTTTCTGTTACTCTTGATTTGGCATTATAACGATTTTGTTTTGAGGAATTCACTGAAAAGATGATAAAAGGATTCATTTAGTACTTTTACAGGATACAGTAACCGGCCATTTTGACATCGACTTTAGAGCGTTATCACACTGTGTAACATTACGTTTAGCTCGGTGAGGAGCTAAATGTAAGTCACAAGTAAAATAAAACAAGAACATAGGAAAAGGACAAGAATACAAGAAATATAGAAAAGTAGATAGGAGCGTCAGCATCGGAGTAGCGGTTCGAGATGCTCGGAGCCAGGAAAGTAGAAGCAGAGCAGTGACTTGGAGCCAGGAATGTGCAGTAGTGGAGCAGTGGCTTGGAGTCAGGAACGGGAAGCAGGAGCAACAGGCAGTAGTGGAGGAGTTTGGGAGACACGAGACATGCGGGAGGGGTGCCTTCCAGCGTCGGAGACTTCCCTGCCCTAGAGGGGACAGGGATTGAGGGCTGCGGCGCCTTACGCCGGAGTGCCCCGACGCCAGAGGCCTCCCACGGACGGAGTGCCAGAGGAGCTGGGTGAATGGGCTGGCCCCGGTGCCCATCTGCTAATAAATCTACTGTTGAAGACTGTAGATTACAGACTGTAGACTGATTTATTCAGAAGACGACGCCAGGTTATATACTAGTCTTGTGAAGTACATTTTTAAACATTTCAAATATTTCAAACTTGTCAATTTACTTCATAATTACATGTCGGCCAGTAACAATAATGGTGGATCCGGTCTTATTCGACGAGTGGCAGTGTAATTCCGCCTTTACAATGGAGACACCTAATCATGGCAGGCTAAAGAGAAAAACAAACATGACAGGTGACATTGGTGAAAACGTCAGAATGTAAAATATTCCAAGATTTTTTTAAATAGATGAAATTAATAGTTTAGAATACAGTTTTGGATGTTAGAATAGTATAAAGGCATGTTACAATAACTAAAGTTATGTTCAAAAATGTTTAGAAAGTGAGTAGGTATAATCATTTAATGTCTGGAGTATATTAAGAGAATATAAGTGTCATACGATTTATAAGGTAAATACGGTAAATAAACTAAAAAGTGTGGTTCATTATGCATGATTCCACATAAATGAACTAAAATATGTGGTTCCGTGTAGCGGAATACCACAACTGACGATTTACCAGTGTGTTTCTAGCGAGGCGATTTTTGAACGTGCTCGCCGCGGGTGCGAAGTAAGCTAGCTGCGACTACGCGTCGTGTAAATACGTGTTTTCATAATATTGTACATTCGCTTGTCTCATTCTGTCTTGTACCTAAACTGACGTCAATCACCCTCGTTACGCAAACGCGGCGAACATTTTGCGCATACGTGGCGTGCTCGCTACGCCCCGCAGCAAGCCCGTTGAAAAATCGCCCGCAATTCGCCAGTATGATATGACAAGGCCCTAGGAGTGTTCGGCTTTGTAGATCGTTGTTTCTGTCACTCTCGGTCACTGCATATCTACCTCTGTGACAGTCTATTTGGTCGATGTGTCATATAAATTCCGGTGTTCTGTGAGCCTAGCACGAATGCGCGCGGAGTAACATATCGTAAATTCTAACGATTTTGAAATGAAAATACTTGTTTCACTTTATAATCATCTATGTGTGATACTAATATTGTACTTGTCGCAAAAATTTAAACCAATTTGCTATAGCATGGTTGTATTTTTGATTCAAAAATCGTTAACGGTGGAGTTTCTTGCCCATTCTTCTCCATCCGAAAACTACCTTTTGGAAGGGGCGACTAGAATCAATTCTATTTTTTTTTTTGATGTTCAAATGTGCCTTTTTGTGCCTAATTGAAATAAATTATTTGACTTTGACTTTGTTCAAATGTACGTTACGATTATGTCGCGCCTTCACGCATGGGCTTCTGAATCAACGTTTTCCGTGGCGTAGTTTACGTTCACGTGTGGTTTACTATCTAAGAATAGATTACCTCATTACGATTTGTGTCGTAAGGTCGCAACTCATAAGCGTCGAACCGATCGATTGCAGTATAAATCATATCTGATAGCGCCACAAACCTATAGGTACATATCGACGGTGGAAATTTCAAATGTCGTAAGGGACATTGTATTCCCTGTCCCTTACGACATTTGAAAACTCCACCGTCGATATGGGTTCTAGTACCTAGCTACCTAATCACACGCTTCATTACGAATAGGACTTATGAATGTGGAAGGTATTAATAATGATTTATACGGATCTAAGGGCTTTGAAAACGATAACGAAGAGAAATAACTTCTTTGTTGCTTTTTCTTATGTTGACAATTTCTATTTCTATTTTTGGTGAAAGCAAGGGTCTTCAATGTTTTTCGACTTCTTATTTTTAAGACAACAACAAAAGATTTTATTATAGTTTATAAGTCTTTTATTATTTCTGAAAGCTTTCAATTTGAATATATCGTAGCTATAAACAAATGGAAGCACATAAATCCAGAGTTGTTTTTATTTGGAAATCGTTTTCAACGCCCGTAAATATTAGTGCTGTTTATAAGCAGTCTGCTTCTGCGATTAACTGCCAAAAATATTAGTCAGAATTTCTTAAGTAAATATGTTACATCTCATGGTGGGATGTTTATTACATGTGTACAGAAGAATTTTGCACACGGTACGTTGAATACCAACATGTACGTTGACGAGACGATTTGACGTGTATGAACGAGTGTGGTGATACTTTTACAGTCGAAACCAATCCGGGCGCCCACTGAATACCTTTACAAATTCCAAGAGAGAACACTAGCTTTAGGTTTTGTTACCATGCAGTCAAACCTTTAATAAAAATAAGGAATATAATTGTATTCATGTTACATGTTCGTACAAAAACTCGTTGAGAGGTGAAGTTTGTTTTGCATGAAAACATAATATTTACACACATTCTTTGAAAAATCCAACGTTTGTTATTTTTAGTTCCTTTTTTACTTTTTGAACCTGACGTCGCTTTTGTCAGTTTTAATTGGATTTTTATGTTTACAGTTTAAAAAGATCTATCTCGATAATAAATCAGCTTGGAGAGGGAGTAAATATTTTTAATAAATTCTGTGACCGACTGAAGTGGTGGTAGGTATTACAAAAGTTGAAGTTGACAAAGAACTGTTGGCGTGTGAATCGACCCTTTCACGTGACTAACTTCACCAGCTGTAAGCTGTAAGGTCACAGTCCCTGAAACTAAAAGCCAGGAGATTTTAACTTCAGCTGCGTATTAGCGGTAATATTATGCTAAAAACTATTTCACAGTTAATGCTTCAACATTGTTTTCAGTTATTGTGTCCTTGTACATATAATATTCAGGTAACTCCAAAAACTTTGCCCATTGATATAATATTTATAATTCAAAGTATTTTTTATCTTTTCAATTGTTTTTTGTAATTGAGTAGGAAAATTATTCATTAATAATAAGGAATTAGTAACATCAAAATACCAATAAACTTAATAATAATAATCGTATCCTATTATCGTTTATAGTACGTGTACTCGTTATAAAATTTCTTGTAGCGTAGCAGCCCTCCGGCTATTTTAGCTGGGGAAAATACACTGGGTTTCCTACATTATGATTTTCAAAAACAAATTATGTTTTTTTTTATTCGATGCTGTAGAATGGTAGTAGACCATGGTCTGAACAAAAAAGAAATATAGATGCTGTTCGGCTGAATGATGATAAGAATAAGAATAATTTTTATTGGTCCATTGTTACGAAATCTATTTCAGAAAATAATGATATTGTGTAACTAGAATATTTACCACACCTAGTATTAAAACAGTGGTCCCCAAACTAGGCCCAGATGTTGCGTAACTGATGATAATGATGATGCTGTTAAAGCAGTATTGACTTGTTTGAACAGTGTAGCGGTTCTCAAACTTATATCTGACGGAGTCCTAAAATAATTGAAACTTGGTTTTATGTGTAGGTATTCTTAATTAATAATCATAATACTTAACATTTGCATCTAATGGCCCCATGAAATAGATTTTTATTTTTCATCAATTGTTTGATGTCAAGCTTGGTCGTCAACAGGTTCGGCATTCACTCTATTGCGGTATTTTGTTTTTATAGCTGCATAGATTGAGCTGAAAATCCTGGTTCGTACAGTTTGTAACTCCGGTTAAAGTTCAAAATAGCCGTGTTAAAGATTTACGCCGCGATAAACATCTCACTTCTGTATGGAGCAGTAGTATTTTATGTTTGCAGCCATCACAATATAGAAAACAATCAGGATTGCAGTGGACAGGTTTGACGAAATTCATTATTTTTACCACTTCCTCAAGAACTAGTTTTAGATTTGGCGGCATTTGCTTAATCGCTGTTTTTTTCAGATGTTGCGTAACTTGTTCCACTGGATCCAAGGTTCAATTTTTTTTTTGACGTAGGAGCATTATCATGAATAAAAAGTAAAGCGCTTAGTTGTAGTTCTATTGTATCCTGCTTAGCCACTCGATTTAGCAAATGTCGTCAAATCTAAAATTAGTTCTTGAGGAAGCTGTGCTCCGCGGAACACACTTTGAGTAATACTGGTGTAATGTATCTATTTACGGCCGAACCTAATAACCATAACCATACTGGACATAGAAAGAGCTATCTATCTATGGTTTTAACGTCCCAATAATCTGTCAAAGAATCTTACGGAAATGTGGGACGACATTGAATGAATTATTCTGTCTACCATCAATAGCGATCTGTCTTTTACTGTAAATAGTCTAGGTTAATGGGTTCAGCCGTTAATACTTAATATATATGTAAACACTGTCTTATTTTAAACAAATAGAGTACGCGTCACGAAAGAAGGCCGACAGAAAATTGTGGAACTACATTTTCTTAATGCAATGTGATGTTTTGACATAGACACTGGCGCCGCGTCAAATGGACTACAGTGGTGGCGCGTGCTCTAGTGAGGTAGCTGCTGTCACTAATGTCATCTGTCAGTCACCACGAATAGTGGGAGAAGGTTGAAAGGAAGGTGGCCCTACACGAGAAGCTTGGTGTGGTAGTGAGCCAGAATAGTGATATAATGTAATCAACTTGAATACGGAATCAACAGGATTCTACAGATAAAAATAAAGTCTTTTTTGTAACCAGAATGATTGTATATCATTCGTAAGATGTGGTGTAACATACGACTGAAGGACTTGAAATACCCGTGGAAAAGTTTGGGACCCCTGACACGCGGGGACAAAGGGATTTATTGCATTAGTTCGGGGTCTCTCACCACACCAATGATTGACGCCCTACGGTTGTCCAATTGGGAGATACTTTGTGTGATATTTTTTATGTATATACTTATTGTTAACGATTGGTATACATATTAAGATACCTCTCAGAGAGAGGCCTATCCCAGTAGTGGGAACATTATAGGCTGATTATGCTTTACATATTAAGAAGAAACTTGTTTAGGTAGATGCTACACGATTTTGAGGAGCTTACTTAGCTGTGCAAAATGTTTTATATCTTAGCCTGTTTATGTTATTTATCGAAAGATAAGTTGGTACTATTGGATCAACCATATTTGTTAAATTTTATGAACGTAGGTAGATACATACGTTCCTTCATTCTGGTTAGATTTTCATCACTAGCACTATATTATTATCAATGTTTCATACCGTATCTACATTTGTAATCAATTTACAAAAAAATAGCTTCATTAATTTTATATTTTTTAATTAAAAGAGTTATCAATATGTTCCACTGTGCAGTTACATTTGAAATAATTAATTAAATGCAACGTGCTAGAAAGACTTTACTTTTTTTTTTTAATGTGCGGTCGGGGGCCCCCTTCAGGAACTAAGTTAATTTTCACGTACTATGATTTAAAACAAAAACAAAAATTTTGCAGCCGCCATCTTGGATTTACATTTCGACCCCACTATCGTTTTTAACACCCTCAAAAATTATGAAAACCACAATCATGACGAAAAATTTAAAAATTTTCAGAGACGCCATCTTGGATTTCCATTTTAACCAAATTCACACTTTCTCTCTCGGCATGCAGTGTACTCGGGCCGATGTGTACAATTTTATCCCACGATACTGTTATCACTTTATTCTTTTCTTTTATTTTTCTTTTGATTTTTTCTGCCGGCATTCTCCTCTCTCTCTTTCTTTCTTTCTCTTTGAATTAGAAGAAGACAGTCGCATGTGACGATTTCTGAAAGTTTACAAGCCGCGTTAAAGAACTTCGTTCCAAGAAAACTAAAGATGGACGTTGAGATTATCTAACCGAGCTAATTATGTAAAATAATTTTAAAATAAATAAGTTACGTTAAAAAAGAATGAATTCTTAAATAAAAGAATATTAAAAAAACTTTTTTACAAAAAATACAACCGAGTTCCAAACTACAAAGTGAAAAATAACTTTATTTTCGGAAGTCGGTGTCTTTGGATCAGTATTTTAGTTTTTTGACACCGACTTCCGAAATTAAAGTAATTTTTCATTTTGTAGTTTGGAAGTCGGTTGTGTTTTTTGTAAAAAAGATTTTTTTTCCCTTTTTGCGGGTTGGTTTGTAATTTATCTATGTTACAATAGCCTAGCCAATAGCCAACTGCTCATCAATAATATCCAAATCGCTATAGATGTGCCTATAATATTTGAAGAGTTCCCTCGATTTTTCCAAGATCCCATCATCAGATCGTGACCAAATAACAATGGGACCAACTTGAAAGTATACCCTTTTAAACAATGAAATAATTTTTCAAATCGGTCCAGCCGTCTTCGAGTAATCGGGGAACATAAATAAAAAATAAAAATAAATATCCCGACGAATTGAGAACCTCCTCCTTTTTTTTAAGTCGGTTAAAAATGAGTTAATTTCTATGAGTAATTATAAAAGTACAGGCCAATTTGCCTACAAAATCAATAAAATGTTATTAAATTTCGAAACGAACACGAACAAATAAGTTGATTGTATAAATATGTTTTACTATAAATAGTAATTATTAATTTAGGTATGTTGGGTTGATATGCCGACGGAAGAATGTTTTCTTATATTACACTAAATAAAAAATGGGAAACAAAATATCTTATTCTGAAATTATAAAAGTACAGACCAAAAAAATATTTACAGCCCTTAAATTCCGTAAAAAAAGTATTAAGTATAAAGAAAACACAAATGGCTTTTCTTATTTCTTTCACGGTTTATGGCCAGTCATTTTATTTTATCCTACTAATACACTACTAACTACTTAAGGCGAAAGTTTGTGAGTGTGTGTGACGGCTGAACGGATTTGGATGAAATTTGGTACACAGATAGTTTATAATCTGGATTAACACATAAGATAGGTACTTTTTATCCCGATATTCCCACGGGATCGAGACTTTTGCTGGTGAAACCGCGGGGCGCAGCTAGTTTTTTAATAAAATTACCAAATAAGTTGATTGTGTTCAAGTATAAAGATTTTAGAAGAAAAGGAAGTAAATTAAATTCTTTAATATGAACCAAGTTTATAAATCTTACGTGCTAAGAAAGATTAAATATATATGTTTCATAAGGCAGAGTGCTGGATAAACGACCACGTTTTAGGATTTTTGTTCCAGGATAAAACATTGCGAGTTGAAAGTGAATTGCTTTCAGGAAATAGTGCTTTCGTAACTTAGTCGAGTTTTATAGAATTACTAGCGACCTGCCCCGACTTCGCACAGTTTTTACGACCTGACAAAACATCCAGATTTCTTTATTATATGCAAGTTTAATATTAATGGTTTATACACTTAAAACTTCCGAAATAAATGTTCTAAATTATGGTGAAAACAGCATCAAAATCCGTTGCGTTGTTAAGAAGAACAACGCGGTTTCACAGAAATACTCGGAAAGCGAGTTTAATCTTAACTCATATTAAAAATACGACTGTACATAGGACATTTACATTACACATTTTACATAGGAAATTTTATCCCGATATTCCCACGGGATCAAGACTAAAGGTGGTCTTACACCGGCGGGGCGAGGTGTGGACGGGATGGGCGAGAATTGAAATATGTATGGCAAAAAATGTATCCACGCCCTGCCCATCTTTAGTGTAAAAGATCTAGATGCGCGAGGATGTGCGAGGCGAGAATTGAAATATTTGTAAGTAAAATATTGAACTTTAATGCTGTATGAATAGAGCATTTATTTACTTTGTAAAACGGATATACAAATCTCGCACCGGCCATTGAGAACCCGCACGGTCTCTCTCCATCAAGCGCTGACTCGGGATGTCTCGGGATATCTCGCGCTGGCACGCGACGGCTCGCTCCGACCATCGCGAGACATAACATAACATAACATCACGCCTTGTTTCCCCGAAGGGTTGGGCAGAGGTGTACCTATAGTAGGTACACCCGCATTTCGCCAGTTATGTTTAAGTCCCATGTAATAGGGGGCGAGCCTATTGCCATCAACCGGGCACAAATCCAGACTCCGGGCTGCTACTGAGAAATCCCAGATAGAAAAATCCAATAACACTTTGCCCGACCTGGGGATCGAACCCAGGACCTCATGCTCAGCAGTAGCGCTTGTGACCACTAGACCAACGAGGCAGTCACTATTAGACCAACGAGGCAGGCGTGACATCGCGAGCCGGCGCGAGGCAACGCTGGCCATCGCGAGACGGCGCGGTATAGCGCTGGACATCTTTCGGTGTAAAAGAGTAAGTGTGATTTCAATTCTCACCTATCCGATCCACGCCGGCATAAAACCACCTTTATGCGGTTGAAACCGCGGGGCGCAGCTAGTTTATGATAATGATGTATAGACTAAAAGGATTCAGGTAGTTGCAACACCCAGATACGACTAGAAGTGTAGAATACTGTGGCGTGAAACAAGTAATGTCCTCAAAAACCTTTACAAACAACTTCAATCGGCCTAGCCTTTTCCCGACTATATCGGGGTCGGCTTTCAGTCTAACCGGATGCAGCTGAATACCAGTATTTTACAAGGAGCGCTGCCTATCTGACCTATGAATATGGGAATATGATACCTCTTAGTAAGACTGGTTGTTAGGCTTTCGGGCTTCTGACGACCCGTAACGACTGTCCACGAATGACAGCCGGGACCAACGGCTTAACGTGCTTTCCGAGGCACGGAGGAGTTTCGGTATGTAAAGATGGTCACCCGTCCACGGACCAATCCTGGCAAGCGTAGCGCTGTTATTAAAACAAATTACAAACCTACAATTATTGAAATAAAATGTTTGTTGCAAAATCCTTTTACCATGAAACTTAGTCGGCGTTAAGAATCATATTTCCCGCGAATACCGACGAATACCTACAATAACCGTGAACCAGTTAATGAGTTTCCGTAATTTCACAAACGTTCAATTACCCAGTAACTGGGTAATAAAGGTTCAGTTTAACATATACATATTAGCTCCTTGGCGTTTAACATATTTATTAATTGCACACAGTAAGTAGGTCTTGTTCATGTCTTCAAGGCACGTGTTTCTGAAACATGTGCGGTTTTATTTATTTCACTCATGCGGGAAATCTTGAATGATAGCCGTTAATGTGTTTATCTGACGTAAGTACATAATTATCACCCATTTTTAACGGTTGACTTCTATAGAAAGATAAAATTGCTCGCCGACAGGATTAAAAGATTAAAGATTGGATTTTTACCAGCAAAATATCTATCAATGGAATCTATTTAAAAACGCTCCACATTTTTTTTCAAAATACGTCAAGTATAAAGTTTTTTCAAAGGATTTTTTACAAAAGAATAATCGGAAAGTTTCAAAGAAACAATTACGAGGAATTTCAGCAAAACAATGTTTCAAGGAGTTTATGAAGTGTTAACTCTCCAACATTCCTAATATTTTTCTTTCATAAATGTTACCAGGCATTTATATTAATTTGGCTCTTTTTAATTTTCACAAAGAAATTACTTTTAATTTATAAAGATTTTTTTTGTGCATACCTTTTTATCAAAGCATGAAAATTTTCAGTGTTCTGAAATGTTTATTGTAGCATTAATTGGAAAATCCTTAACATTCGTGGGCTGATATGTTGTATTATTTTACTAATATTTGTATTTTTCAAGAGAATCTTCCTCAAACTGATGCGGAGGTACTGCATACGTTTTCTTTCCCATTTTCACTTTCAAGCATTCTCTAAAAAAACACATTCTATAAGAGTCCGTATCCTTTTCATTGAGTTAAAGTAGTCTTGTTATCCCTCGGCCTTTCTTTCCCTTCATCTCCCATTGTATATATGTTTCACGTTCCTGGGTTTATCTCGACGTGATCACGTGGCTATTAGGAGTCTGTTCCCAATTTCTCGGACATGCGACGTATTTAAACACACGCGGTTTCATCTTGTTATTTCACGAGCGGCACACGAGCGTGACTGTACCTTTTCCAAATGCTCGCACTTCGACACGCTTTGTTCATCATCGAGAGACAAATTCGTCGTTGTTTAATAATACCCATTGTATACCAGTACCCTAATTGCGTAATGTACGATCAATCACAATTTGTTTCGATTTGAAACAGATTGCTAATCCATTGCTTTATAAGTTGGAAAAAAAATCAGCTTAACAACGTAAATAAGACAATGAATGTTGTTGAACTGTCAAAATGAAACAAATTTGTCATAATTGTTTACGAAAATAAGTTACGCAATTAAGGTATAGGATTATGCCTGTTCCATACATGAATTAGTTGCCAGGTGGATGTAAACTACTAGTTTGTTCCTCTACTACTTGGCGAGCATCTGCAACTGCCGGTTGATCACCGCAACCCTCAGGGAAATCAATCAGGCATTTCGCAGTTTGAAATCTAGTGAGATGGATGCAGCTCATCTGCCTGATATAATCCATTACCTATGTGCATTCATTCTTGTTAACTGAAGCCGTGGGTCATCACTGCATTGTACTTTCATGTCGTATTTACATAGTAACAGCCACATTTCCTCAACTCAGCTCAAACTTCTAACATTACATGACCTACTATTACATGCGCATTTATTCGTTACCCTCCAAACAAACTGTGCAGTATACATGCATACCGTGGCAAGATGGCGCGCGAAAAATGCTTTTAATGGCGCCGATTCACCCCCGCCTCTACACGGAGAGGGTGTGCCTCTTTTTCAATTAATTTCTTCGGCAATCCTATTCTTTGTATAAGGTAAGCGATTTACGAGATTAGTTAATCAGCGTAATCGTGTAGATTAAAATCACGGGCCCGTGGTATTAACTAGCAAGGGATATTAAAAATGATTTTGGTTCCTTATCAGTTAATTTTCATCGTCATCGCGTCGGCACGTGATCTACTGTTTATCGTGGATTTTACTTATACTATTTTGTAATTTATGCTCGAGGCGAACTCTAATGTTACGGTGCGGTGGTAATATACAGGGTTATTGGTTTATATTACCAATTCATCTATGAAAATATTATGTTTGTAAGGAAAAATCCACATCTCTTTAATAAAATAAGTGATAGACATAATTTTAATACTAGAAATAAAGATAAACTAGATCAACCATTTTACAGATTATCTAAAGTACATACATCTTTTATGGGGTACTGTGTTAAATGTTACAACAAAATACCTTGTGACATATTGCAATTAAATGAAAGAAAATTTAAAACTCATATCAAAAGTGCACTTTGTAAACAAGCATATTACAAATTAGAGGATTATATCCAGGATAAGAGTGCTTGGAAACATGCTGGTCCTGCTCCATAGGACAATTTAGAATCAAGACAAAATCAAACTGGTTGCTAATTTAATTGTAAAATTGATTATTTTGTGTTTTATGACATTGATTTAACATTCTGTGATTACTTTCTCACACACTGACTTATTAATTACAAAATTTTAGGAAAATCGTCTACTTTTACAATGTTTGTAAATATGTGAGCACCATGTATCTATCACATATTAAATTATCTGTCGTTGCTTCATTTTTAATTCTTTTTACCTATTGTGGTATAGTAATTTTATTCTAGGTGCATCGTCTTCACATATAATTATTTAACTAATGTACGTACCTATACAAACTATTGTAAAACATTTTAAAAGAGTAACGGTGGAGTTTCTTGCCCATTCTTCTCCATACGAAAACTACCTTTTGGAAGGGGCGACTAGAATCATTTTTAATATTTTGTAAATTTCGACGTTCAAAAGTGCCATACATGGGCCTATTTGAAATAAATGATTTGACTTTGACTTTGACTTTGACTATATGTCGGCAATCCGTTAAGGATATGTAGGAGAGGTCATTTGCAACCAAATTACTCCTGGTGACCCCTATGCCAATGTCAACCATTTTCGAGTCATTTGACGTGTTATATTTTAAAATGTATGAAATAAAAATATAAAATGTATCCAATAATCCTGATGTATAGGGTCGTCGGCAATCCATTATGTATAGGGTCGTCGGCAATCCGTAGGGAATCTAGGAGAAGTAATTTACAACCAAATGACGCCTTTTGACTCCTAAGCAAATTAAAAAAAAATCGGGTCATTTGATATTTTAAATTTTGATCTCATACATTTTAAAATATTAAATGTCAAATTACTTATTCGAAACTGGTTGACATTGGCATAGGGGTCATCAGGGGTAATTTGGTTGCAAATGACCTTTTCTACATCCCCTTAATGGATTGCCGACGTATAACCAATAACCCTGTATATGAAATGGTATGTCTCATAAACTCATCCAGTAATGCCTCTTCCCGCAATGCTTAAATAATTTAATTTAAAAAAGTCATCTGTCTACTTTATGGGTGCTAAAGTAGAGACAGCGCCACATTGCCGCTCTAAGCTCTATTTCAATTAAGAAGGTTCAATTAGAAGGTTTTCTTCGGGATAGTCTCTCGCGGTGTGGCAACCTTATTGATGGGTGTCGGGTATTGCGGTGCTCACGGTCTACAGACCTTATTGAGTTTTACTTGTTCAAGTGTTGTTAATTTAAAAGTGTTTTCTTACTGCTTACGGCAATAAAAGGTATGGTACGGTTGCTTCCTTGGACGAGCGCTATCATTGTTCTTGTTTGAAAGGTAAAAGGACCGGTCTAACTGCGGGCATATTATAAGATATAAGGATTGCCTCTAGGATGGCAACGCATGTGATGTCTCTGACATTACTTATAAAACAAATACCTACAGGGGTGGTAATTCGAAACAACATAGGCCTTTTATTGTTATTAGTCGCTGATGTGTGGTATTCAATTGTGTGTTCGCAACATTTTGGCAAGTCATGCACAGGTCAAAAGGTCAAGTTACCATTGACATTCAATTCCGTAATGTGTGTGTTTATTACTAGAATCAAGACTTTTGTCAATAAAAAGTCGTGTTGCAAAGGTTGAGATGAATTCTCTAAAACTATGTCTACTGTATGTAATTTTAGTTTTTACATAATTTTAGGTACGCAGATACGCAGTAAAGAACTTTAGGTACCAAAAGATTAACTGATTCTTGTAGGATAATGATTGCCTGTTTTCCTTTGAGGACATTGATTCAGTCAAGGTAATGATGCTCGTTGCTGTGGCCATGGTACGATGAGGCAAGAATAAATGATGAGCAGGTCGGCTATGGAGTGCAACACCGATGTGCAGCTGTACTACATCTAAAGGGGATATTTCTTAGATAAAAATCTGAAGTACTTTATAGAAACATTAAGTACTTATTAGCTTCAGTGTTAGTTGAATATAAATCTTATTCAAACTTTAAATTTTCAACTCGACATCTCAATAATTAATAAGTCATTGATCGACAGGTTCGACTTTTCCCGCTCTTTTAAGGCGTCATGTATTTCCTCGTAAACTTTTGTTCAACAAAGAAATTGTACAAACTCGTCTCCCTATGTAGGGCTATTGAAAAGAAGCTGTGACAATGGTTTTTTATATTCTGAAGATAAGTCCGTTAGAAGACCAAGTGCGACGCCTTGTGTTCCAAAATCGTCCATTAGGTACGATGCGATCGACATCTTGTTTGGGTGGATGTTTAAATGCACGGCAGTACATACATATATACAGATACCTCGTATGCCTGAAATTGGAGTGCCCATCGACATATTACGTTACAAAACGTAGATATCTATATTATAAGTTCTTCTACACGAAATTGGGAAAACTTTATTAAAAGCTAAAAGCAAATTCCTTGATAAAAGTGCTTTGAGATTTATTATATCGTATGCAGATGGAAGGAAAAGCCTTCATGAAAAATACGTACTGGTGCTTCCAGTCTGTTCATAATTTAGGTAGGTAGGGTACCAAGCTCTTTATTTTTTCAAACACTGGTTTTTATCTTTATATTCTTCAACATACCTTATTAATAGAGATGGGCCGAATGTGGTTTGAACCGAATCCGAACTCCGGCCGAACATTCGGTTAAAGTGAAAAGTTCGGCCGAATTTCGGCCGAACTTCGGTTCAATTTCGTGCGCTTTTTGGTGATTTGTTTACGCATTTACTTCAATTATTGCTAGATGTACCCCGCCCGCACACCGCGCTTCCACCGTGTGGCCTAGTAAGAAGAACAGATTTTCCAGACTTATAAGAAGAACTTATTTAATTTAAGGTTTACATTTACAATGTTCCTAACTAAAATAAATGACCATGATTGAGTAAAATACATAATTTTATTTTACAGTAATGCTATTCTAATTCAATAAAATTTCATTCAAAATAGTGCAAGTAGGTATTATTTTTCTTGTGCCGAATGTTGGGCATTTGAACCGAATTTCGGCCGAATGCCGAAGTTCGTTTCAAGCTGCCGAAATTCGGTTGAACCGAATATGAACCGAATTTCGGCCCATCCCTGCTTATTAAGGAACTGAACTTATAAACTTCAGTTTCAAGCCACTGAGATGCATCTATCTGCATGAAGACTACAGACGATTCGGATTACAGTGATTCGTTTTCACGAGAATTTCACAGCGGGTGACGTAATTCATCAATCCACTGTGTAATCAATCAATGTTTACATATCCTAAATGAACTCGCCACTCAATTAACACGGTTGCTACGGACGCGGCTAGGTGACTACCGCAAAAATAATAGTGAATTTAGGTAGTGTACCGTTTTAGTGGCTCTCTTAATACTTATTTGTGTTTGAATAGAAAGAAATTGGACTCGGTGTTCCAAATGGTTGTTCTTTGAGCTGTTCTTAGGACAAATTATTTAAAAAATAGAGATGGTGGACTTCTATGTGATTCTGGGAGCCATTGAGAACAAAAGAATTTGCTTTCTTTACGTTGTACGGTGTAAGATGAAAATTAAAAGGTGATTGAAAGAAAGGGGTCATTATTGAATACACCTACTTATTAAGTTAGGCTAGGCGACACATTATTCTAGAAGTTTAACAAATTCCTGGAAGATGTACCAAATTCATGAAAAAGCTTTTTATCTAAAAATAAAGTGACACCACAGTTTTCGGTATAACATGACATCATTAGGCTCGTTTAAAGTTGTACCGGGAATTTCTATATTAGTAGTTTCCATGAAAAAACCTTTAAAGTACTCAGGCAAAAAGCAAATTTTCGTTATATACAAGAATGTATGATATTAAAATTGTGTTCTATGCCAAGTCCTTTGTTCTATACAAAAGCTTTGTAATAAGTAGATACGTAGGACGTATGATAGGTGTTCAGGTGTGCGGATAACAACTGTTTGATGTATTAGAAACCTTCACCTGTGACCTGCGAATCGTTTGACAGTAAATCGATGTGCTCGAATAATGGTATTTATACCCAAAATTGACGTATTGTCGAACGTTCCCTAATACAATTTTAACGTCAGCATGATATTCTGATAAGATGATGTATAACTCCAACAATACAAAATACCACAATAACGTCCCTTTCATTTACCGTTGTTGTCAAAAATATCCTTTGAAGAAGCTATCAATACAAAATATACACTCTCGGCTGTGTTGTGAAGTTGACACTTATCGATGTCCAATTTTATTTCCCCTTTTCCTCTCGTGTTCGACTTGAAACGAATTTCGTGTATATTCAAACACTATTTATCGGATGTTTGTTGAAATGAAACATTCTAGCTGAATAAAAATGCCTTTTAGGTAAAATGTAACCGATTCTTTGGGTATGCTTTTTTCCTTTTTGTGAAAGGTTACCTACTAGGTATCTGCGTTTGAAGTTGTTAATTTGTAAATTTCCTAATGTGATCAAATCACTTGATTCCTCGAAGGTTTAACTCTGCGTTACCAATAAACTGTGTGTGTTGAAGTGAACTCCGCTGATGAAGTATACGGTTGATCATCTATATGACAGCTGTCATGACATGGGTTGCCTATATTTGGTTGTTTGTAGCTATCGAGCAATATTATAGCATCACATTTTCCTGTTCAAAATTCATACTCCCATGAAGCTGGTAGCCTCTCAGTGAGTACTTAGGTACTATAGCCCTACTCTTGGGTCGACTATCATTGACGAAGAAGGAAGAAATATAAATAGCATCTCATCTTCTATAACTTATAAATATTGCCAGTGCCAGAATTAGTCGCGTGCCGTCCGAAGAATTCATCT
This sequence comes from Agrochola litura, assembly GCA_949152395.1. Classification (NCBI taxonomy): domain Eukaryota; kingdom Metazoa; phylum Arthropoda; class Insecta; order Lepidoptera; family Noctuidae; genus Agrochola; species Agrochola litura. The sequence goes on from OX424493.1 coordinate 17,170,144, forward strand.
AGTATCTTTCTCTTAGTAACACTAGACTTGCAGGCAGACAGGAACTTGACAGTTGTTATTTGCGAGTATCAAAATATGACGCATAAATGGCCGTTTTTTTTAGAGCTCCAAGGGACCATAGACTTGCGTATTTTATATTAATTTCAACTTGATGTCTCCACGCGTTCCTGAGAAAGGGTCTTGACAAACTGACAGACAGACGGACGGATAACGAAGTGATCCTATAAGGGTTCCGTTTTTTCCTTTTGAGGTAAGGAACCCTTACAATAAATAAAGCGTGCTGAAAGAACCTACTGGCTGGCTAAATGGAGTAATGCCATTGAGATATACAAATAAAAAAATATCCCGCCAATTTTAGTGGTTCTTTTCTATCTGTTATCGTGGTTGTTTTATGTCATTGGAAATCTATTAACACAATTATAATAAAATGAGTTCTTCCAGTGACGAAAATGAGACATTGGCTCCGGAATCATTTCGTTCGAAAGCAGCAATTATAGTAGATAAACTGCTATTTATTTTCTCGCAGTCAATGTTAAAACGTAGAGTACTAACAAGTGAAAAATAAAAATGATCTCGATCCTTGTATCCCTTGCTCCGGTCAGGATTCTAATCTAGAATCCTTCGCTGCGCTCGGGATCCAACTTTGTCCCTCGAATTAAATTCCTTTTTTTCACTTGTTGCTACTTGTTTATCACATCCATTCAAAAAGAGCTACTTTATTCTTCATAAACAGGGAGCAAAATAGCGTTTTAATATCGAGGGACTAAAAGTGATTTGAATTTGGAAATTGTTAGTAAAAGCTCCATTATTCAAAGAGATAAATCACGAACATTGGATGAACAAGTAACAGGCTGTATGATATAGTAAAGCGCGCGCGAGCCAAATAAAAAAAAAGTTTGTGAAAAAATAAAAAACGCGCGAAAAGTATTCCGCCTTCGTTCGTAATTGTTTACCCAAATTCGGAAATTTCTTATTTTTATAAAAAAATAGTGTCTTCCAAGTAGTGAGAATGAAATAATTAAACGTAGGTACTATTTTTATTCATTAGTTGCACTTATTTATTTTGTCATAGAGGGTGATAAAAAGTAGAGTGTCCACCTCGAGAGCAACACTATTTTAAGCTCCAGTCCTTGTTGTAATCCTTTGTTTGCTCCCTCGGTAAAAATCTACTAAGTATTACAATTATCTCAGGTTCGAGGCACCGGTTTTTGTCAATCTATCAACTTCTGCTAAGAAAAAAATAGAAGGCGTTGAATTATACTAGACGCAGATAGGAAATTGTATTGGATATCTCTCCATGCATAGCAATCTTAATTGCTAAATTGAGGGGTATTTTTCGATAACCATCGAGTAGGAATATCGCAGAATTGGCTGAGGGCACTAACGCATTGATTAGTGCCTTGGAGAGACAAAAACAATGTTCATTTCTTTTTCTCTCAAATAGTGCGGTTTCATTTGTAGGGTAAGTAAAATGAAATGTTTGTAGTTTCTCAAAAATAACTACGTTTATCCATGGCGTTTAGTACAAAGAAGAACTTATCACTAAATAAAGTAATGTTAATACATGTTAGTTTTTAAGTTGTTCCTGGTTTGTTCTTTTGTTTTATGTACGAGGAATGAACTTGACTTTGCCACCATCCGCAGGCCCCAAAATGTAGCTGTAAGAATCAGTTTCCATATGCTTTGGCCCATCAGGTGCGAATCTGTACTTCATAATCATCTGAGCGATTGCTGTACGTATTTGCATCATTCCGTAGCGTTTACCTGAGATTAAAACAAAAATAAAACTCAGATTATGTGTACTTATTCAAGTCTAAAATAATCAGGTTCATAATAAGCAATTGATTTGACATTACAAAATCAATATTTTTGAAGCACGTTTCCTGATAAATTATTTATTTATTTATAATGGCCAAAGACCACATTAGTTTTTCACAATAATATTGTGGAATCACCGAACCTTTACAAGGGGCGAAAAAAATGGTTTCTCCATGACTACATACCGATACAGAACCTCGGTCCTTCCCCAAACGGTAAGAACGTGAAGTCACGGTTATCGCTGTCTGTGGCGTGGATGAACCTCTCGGGACGCCACTGTTCAGGCTCAGGGTACGACTCCTCGTTGTAGTGGATGGCTACCACGTTCACGAACACCGGCGTACCGGCTTCCACCTTCAGCTCGTCGGTCAGCTGGTATGCCTTGTTGCACATCCTGTCCAAGTTAGGTACTGGAGGATACTTCCTCAACGTCTCTGGAAAATTTATTTACATTGAAATTCCACTTTAAAATTCTAAAGCTAAATAAAATCTGTCTTAAGTTTCCGGTACGCACCATGCATACACGCAGTAATATATTTAACTTTCAACAAATCGTCGTACTCCAGAACGTCTTTCCCGCTTTCTTTTAACGCTTGGCTGACTTCCTTATAAAGTTTCTCCTGGAAGAAATAGGTCCCTTGTATTACACGGTAAATATTAGTAAGAAACTGTAGTAACGGTTTGTGGAGATAAGGAAACGTGACATTTTGTGTTTCACGAACTTTGGGGAGAGAGAGGGGATATTTAAAGTAATAGAATCGTGTCTGATAAATAAAAGCACAATGGGAGGTTGGGGATGGATGCGAGCCATTTTTTAAATGCATTGCTGTTTCCAAAATATGATATGTAAGGATTACATAGCCCAACACTATCTTTCTTAATGAATGTTTGTAACACGTGTTGTTGACCAAATAATTTAATGAACAATCATTTTAGCTAAAGATTTTTTGATACCTGTTCGTCAGGGTGGTGAGCCAGCTCGTGGAGCAAATAGGTTAGTGTTGTAGATGACGTTTCGATAGCTCCTAATATGAATACAGCCACCTGGGCCATCATTAGGTTATCAGCTAATTCTGCAAGATAAGAAGGTACAGCGATAACAGTGCAATTAAGAATTTACTATCCCATAGATGTAGGTACCCATTTGATTGGTCATTCATATTATTTGTTAGTGATACGATATTTTCATCTATCTCACGATTATCGTTGATTTGATTTTAGATTGTGTTTGAATAATTTTTTATCAGACACTTTTTGCCAACTGATATTAAAAATACGTTAGGTTTCAGTGTTTTTTGTCTGCTAATTTTTAGGGTTCCGTAGTAAACAAGGAACCCTTATAGTTTCGTCATGTCCATCTGTCTGTCTGTCCGTCCGTCCGCGGTCTAGCTCCAAAACTTTTAGTACTAGAAAGCTGTAATTTGGCATGGGTATACATATTAATTACGCCGACGAAGTGTTAAAAGAAAATTATGCAAAAAATTACACGTAAAGTGGTGAAGTTTTTTTTTCCTTCCCATGGTATGGGGAAATATTGGAAAGGTCCTTCAAATAAATTGTGAGTATGTAAAACCATTTTTGGATTCAGGGATCCGTTTGCGAAATATTAAGCTTTAAAGTGCTAATTTTTGTTAGAATCAAGTGTTTCCCCCCCCTGCCAGCTAAATGGTTGGTTGTGGATGTGTGAAAAAAATCACAGCAGTATTTTATATAACGAAATTAAAAGGAAAACTATCACAACTAAGTAGGCTCTACAAGTTAACGAGTAATAATCGACCAACTTATATTTGCAGTTGCAAAAACATGTTTTCCGATACATTTTGTATGGGAGAAAATGTTTTTCAACTACAAAGCTAAGTTTGTTTCTGGGATAAATTCATCCCAACTACCCCTTCATTGTGCGTGGTCCGACACGCACTTCGCCGGTTTTCATTTTTGAATTATCTTTAGTAGATACGTATCGTAGATTCCGAGAAGTGAACTTACGGGTGTCGGATCCAGCAGGTAGTTTCAAGTTTGCCTTTAACTTTAGCAAATGATTAACGAGATCCTTGTCGTTAGTCTGGCCAGTTTTCTGTCGTTCTGCTGTAACTTCCGTGAACATCTTTTTTATGTATTCTGTTGCAGGTTGCGAGAAGAACTTTAATCTGAAAATATTCGCCTGCTTTTAATACAAATGCTTCCTACAGCTATAATTTTGAACTAGATTTGAAGTTATCATTTTTAGTATAAGCATGTTATTTTGTTTTAGATCATTATTGATAAGTAGTCACTCAACAAACGTATCTTCGTTTATAATAATATTTCATCATTCAGTAGGTCGATGCGTTTCATCAATATACACACACTTCGTCTGTTCCCAGTTTAATCAGCAATCTTCGTTTTTAGCCCATTGAAAAGTAACGCAAAATATTAAAATACCTGAGAATTTCAGCGATAGCGGGGAGGAAGAAAATCATGGTGAACTCGAAGCCTCGCCAGAAGGTCCACTTGACCATGTGTTGAGTGATGAACCAGAGGGGCGAGGTCAGCTCCTTCAGGGCACTCACGCGAATGCCGAACACAGTGTACGCCACTGTGTCTGAGGCGTACATTGAGAACAGTTTCTGAAACCACAAATATCGAGCTAAATGCCAAACTTCATCTGGCTGGCGGAATTTACGTCGCTCAAAATGAGTCCAGAATACAATTTTGCACCGAGTGTTAATCAAACCGCAATATTGTATAAAACAGAATGCCACGGAAAGGACATGGATAAATTCTGGTCTAGCACAGACAGAGAGATAATTAACATTAAAAAAATAACTGATAATATTACATTTCAAATCGAACCACAGTTTTTGTTACTTGGCAAAACATTGGAAATATTTCAATTTAAAAGACTTTAAAACATTATTATTTTGATTCAAGTATTCGGGGAGGTATTTATGTTGCCAGTTTTGGAAATATGATGGTAATTGGGACAGGCTTATTGTAACAATTGATATGATTTCATTAGTATTTTTAGAATATACAATGTTAAAACTGTATATGAAGCGTATTGAATAACTAGACTGTAATGAACATGTTATTGAATACTTGAATTAAAGTGATGGACTGAATAAAATGTGCTTTTTCTTTATCGTGTACCTTTTTAAGTATATGGAATAGAGGTTTATCATTTTGATGTATGATTTTTGACGATATGACCTAGTATTCTGAGAAAGGAATACGACACAATTAAATTTTCTCGATACAAAAAAATTGCAAAGGTCTATCTATTTTTATGTTTTTTTGAGTATCTTGAGTTATTCAATGGAATTCACTTTAAAACGTAGAGAGTAAACGTACTTATCAAGTTTTAAGAAAGCAGTTTTCGTTTTAATAATACTTTTCATTTACAAAAGACGGCATTTCGTTTTGTAAGTATTGTCAGCACTCTCATTCATTCATAAATCAGTTGCCCAGTGGCGCTGATCGACTATGAATCTTTGTAATTTTTTTTTCAAATTGTTGCGATCAAATTTACGTGGTCTAAAGAATTTTGTTTACAGGGAAAGTTTGTTGGAAGACTGTGTATTTTTGTGAGTCCTGTGAACGATATAACATTATTTTTAACCGACTTCCAAAAGGAGGAGGTTCTCAATTCGTCTGTATGTTGTTTTTTTTTTTATTTTTATGTTTGTTACGCGATTACTCCGCCAATTATGAATTGATTTTGATGATTCTTTTTTTGTTTGGTAGATCATACTTCAGAGGTGGTCCCATATAAATTTTATTAATTTTGCTTGGGTAGTTTTTGAGTTGGCTTCAATAATACGTATTTTTTCCCACTTAGTATGTGGATGATATGATAACTTCCTGTCACTGTTATTTACATAGCAGGTAGTGGTATTCGAATTTGTTTGGGGTAGGTACCACAACACTAAAAAGTGAAAAATAAAAAATATTACAAAAAAAAACAACCGACTTCAAAAAAAAAAACACTACAAAGTGAAAAATAACTTTAATTTCGGAAGTCGGTGACAAAGAACGAAAATTCAAAACCAAGACACCGACTTCCGAAATTAAAGTTATTTTTCACTTTGTAGTGTTTTTTTTTTGAAGTCGGTTGTTTTTTATTTGTAAAAAGTTTTTTTCTATTATGATTTCGTGGTGACATTTAAATCATTTATAAAAATAGGAACAAATTTAAAACCAAAACTGAACAGTTAAGTAGCTGAAGTACCTGCAACGTTTGGAGTACACACGTTGCATGAAGAAAGGAATATTTATTTATTGATAAGCCTACTCGTACTCTCGATTATTATTGGGACTTAACTACTATAACTCGTTATCAGCTAGGCACATTATCTTATTTTAGTTCGTTTACAATATGCACATATCCCAAGTAAACTGAAACTTAAAGTGAACCTGCCATTTAAATACTGTCAGTTCAGTAGAAATTCAGAAATAGTCCACTTAGAGTACCCATCCGAATAGCACCTGCGCCTCAGCAGCCTACTGCTGGGATGTATTTGTTTTACAGGACATTATTGAATGAAAGATATTGATAAAAATCACTAGAATGTTTATTAATTACACATACTTACGTTCATACGAAATTTGTTCTATCGATATCTTTCATTTGATAAAGTTCTGTAAAACAAATACATCCCAGCAGTAGGCTGCTGAGTCGCTGGTGCTATTCGGACGGGTGCTCTAAGTGGACTACTTCGAAATTCATACTATAGTTAGTGATGATTCACTTCTTAGTTTGTTATATACAAATAAGTAGTAGTGGTTAGTCAGTACGTGATACGAAATGGCAAAGTCATTACTGCATAAGTTGTACATACCTACATAGGAATCATTAATGGTGACGGCTTATGTAATGATGACTACGTACGAGTTACCTACAAGGTTTGTCATAATTTAATTGGTTTATAATTAACTAGTGACCCGCCCCTGCTTTGCACGGTTATTACGACTTCGCAAAACATCGAGTTTTCTTTACTACATGTAAGTTTAATATGTATTATGCACATAATCCTTCCGGAATAAATTATCTAAATGATGCCTCCGTATCAAGACCCGTTGTGTAGTTTAGAAGATTTATTACGTTCTAATACGACAACTAATACCACTGGTATTTGTTTCAATTCATATTTATTTTCTATTCCGAACGGATACCACTCGAAAATTGCAAGACGATTCACTAAACTAAGAGTAGTTTAGTGAAACATTTTGCAAATTTTTTTTACCTATCAAAAATAATGGAATGAAGTGAATTTTGATAGCATTATATTACGATCATATACAAATTTTATTAGGTTTGACTGAGCTGACTGTACCAAATTCAAGTTGTTGGTATTCGTTCGCACATTAAATTTAATTATTTGAAGAGTGGTATCCTTTCGGAATAGAAAATAAATATGAGTTTAAACAAATACCAGTGATATTAGTTGTTGGTATTAGAGCGGAATAAATCGTTTAGAAGAATAACGCGGTCACACAGACAGACACGAAAAGCTTTAATTTATGATATGTACAGATATTTCCACATAAATAAACACATGTATTTAAAACTAGCCTAGGTTCCCTTACGAACAATAACCAGTTCTAAAAACAGGTAGGACTGGTGTTATCTTACACGTAGTACAGGCATGTGCAATTCAAATTATTATGTTCTATTAGAAGCGTCCTACAATATTTCCACTCAAAGCACCTCGTGAGGTGCTTAAAGTTTTATTCCACTTACACCAACAGTTTTTGTGAGCCTAGGGTCATCCCTATTTTAAAAACATATCGGTAGTAATTAGGTAAGGAAAATGTTTGATAATGATGATATTCATATTTTTTTCTGGCCGTACCAAAAGACTCTTTTTGAAGGTTTTCTCTAATTTAGGTACCTGAGAACTTCTATACTAATATTATAAAGAGGTAAAATTTGTTTGTTTGTAAGTTAATCTTTGGAACTATCAGTCAGATTTGAAAAATTCATTTTGTATTGGTTAGCCCAATTCTTGAGGAAGGTTATAGGCTCGCGGACGAAGTTGCGGGCAGAAGCTAGTTTAAAATAAAAAAAAAACTGGCCAAGTGCGTGTCGGACCACGCACAACGAAGGGTTCCGTAGTTGGGAAGAATTTTTTCCAAAACAAACTTAACATTTTAGTTGAAAAACATGTTCTTCCATTCATTATAACTGCAAATTTAAGTTTGTACGCACAAAATTGGGAGATTTACCATGTAATTTTATGACCATAGACTTCTTATAGGTTTTCCTGTAATCTGTTACTATAGAACTATTTTTTCAATTTTTTAGGCTCAGCAGTTTCGGAGATAAAGAATGGTCGGAATGGTCTTTTTTATTTATTTATTTAAACTTCTCACACACAAAAAGGTACAAAGGTGGACTTAATGACATAGGCATTCTCTACCAGTCAACCAAGGGTGGTGAAGAGATTAGATGGCAGGTGCTCTGTTTGAGAGGAACAAAGTAAAAATTATTAAAAATAACTTTAATTTCGGAAGTCGGTGTCTTTGGTTTTGTATTTTAGTTTTTAGCCACTCACTTCCGAAATTAAAGTTATTTTTCACTTTGTAGTGTTTTTTTGGAATTCGTTTGTTTTTTTTTTTGTAAAAAGTTTATATTTTTCACTTTTTCGTTGTGGTACCTATCCCACACACGTTCGAATACCGCTACCTGCTACCAGTGACAGGAACTTAACATATCATCTACATACTAAGTGAGAAAAAAGTACGTATTATTGTAGCTAACTCAAAAACCACCCAAGCAAAGTTAATAAATTTTAAATGGGACCAACTTCAGAGCATACCCTCTCAAACAAAAAAATAATTTTCAAAATCGGTCCACAAATGACGAACAAATCGGCGAACATACATAAAAAAAAAAACAAACATACGCTACGAACATGTAACCTCCTCCTTTTTGGAAGTCGGTTAAAAATGACTTTGAAGCGCGTCATATCGGTCACTTATAATTGTGTGACAATTAAGCTCGAGGTGCCGCGCCGTTTTGACACCTAGGCATTGTAATAAGGTATAAGGTGCAATTACCTTAAGATCAACAGGCTCTTTGTTATCAACGTAGTCCTTCTGTATCCTGCGCACGAGTTCGGTAGAGTTGATGTTCATCAGTTCAGTGATGCCTCTCAGCCGAATGCTGGTGAACATAGGTGAGATTTCGTTCCTCATCTGCATCCACATTGGACGCTGAAAACATATATATTTCGATAAAGGTACAACGTTACAAACAGATTATTTAAAGGAGGGTGGGGAATATTGACAGCATAATATAAAATCACTTTTGTATTCCTCAAATACCTCTCCATACCCCCAGGGGGAATACCCGGTTATCCGGAAAGTCACATTAAGGCGCAACTAGCCGATACTTTTCCATACAAATTTCGGGGGGGTTTTACTCCACTGTTACACATTGTACATCCAAAGTAAAACATGAAATCGTTATGTCTTATTATTAATTTTGTCTGTACAGAAGCAGAATAGTAAAAAAAAAGCAATTAAAAAGTTATGAGCCAACAAAGATTCGTTTTTCCTGCTAATTTTAACGCAACTTTGGGAGTAAATAAGTAATAAAAGAAGTATAAAATCTCCAAAACAAAGCTCGTTCCGACAAAGCTCAATCAAATCGTCGAAGATTATAATAAACTTTATTCGTAATTGATTTATGCAGTAGTTTTTTCATAAAACTCCACCTTCCAAAGGACTTTTCGTAATTTTTTACGCGCTCGTTTTACTAAAATCGTTCTGAACGGTGTTTGTGTGCGTGCGAACTAGAGTTCGTGCATGTAGACCAGCGTCAGCTCATCACTGATACTATCTCTGCCGGACACGATGCTAGGTGAGATAGCGTGCTTTTTGACCAAGCCCACCAATGAGTTCGAGCCCGCGACTAGTTCAACCTTAAGGGGAGGTTTTGCTATTACACGGGCACTAGTTTAATCTTTGACTAATACACTATGACATAAATTACTTATTATGTTAATAGAGACGCTAGACAGACAGAAAGCGACTCACGCGACGATCTTAAATAAATCTTACATACTTCCTAATAAAAATACTTTGCATGTAAAAATGGTGTGCATTCAAACCATGGACAATGTCCAAAGTAAAGGTAGATTTTTTTTTTCACATTTTTGGGATAATGGTTCCTCTGATATTTTCTAGATTTAGAATTCAATTATTTGAAATTAAGCACCGCAGCGTTGGAAAACATTTGGTTTTTTTACCAAGTGTAATTGTAAAAAATGATAAATGTGTTCTCCCAATTATACCTAGTTATAAAACAGATTATAATTTTAACATTTTCGACTCCACCCTCTTTTCATAGAGCGCATACGCCATGCGCCATATATACGGGAGGGTCACCGGCTTCAGGTTTGCGCTAAAGTTAACCCTCGCTGTTGGTCAATACGGCATTAGGTTTAAAACCGTATTATAAAACACTGCAAAACGAAGTAAAATAGTGTTTTCAAGGGTCTTGTTGTTGTACGTAGTATCTCTGGGGGTTTTTTCATGTAGGTAGTGGGATTGGGACGTGAATGGAAAAAAACATAAAAAAAAATAAGAAAAGTTTAATAACTTTCTCGGATTTAGAGTCTGGGGTGTCCAACATTACGGTGGCTTGGGCGGAGTATCGCCGTGTCCTCGTGGAGGCGATCGGCGGCGGTGATCTCTCACGTCCGGCCTTAGTCCAGGCCATGGGTACGGAGCGAGAGGGCATGGGAGGCCGTCATCTCATTCTGCGAAGCAGTAATGCTCGCAAAGGAGGAGGCGGAACGCGTGAGAGGGAGCCAAATTTCGCGCCCTCACGCCCCTAACCGCTGCAAGAGACACCCTGGCTGTCGGGAATCGCAGGTCGATTCCCGGCCACCGTAGGCGCGGCCTTGCGGATGGTGAGCAATGGGTAGCTCGCGTCCGATAAGGACCAGGCCAAAAGGGGTGTCCAACCTTAAATTTTTTTGTGAATTTAACCATGAAAACCGTTTTTCAAATTTGAAATAGGTAATGGCCTCCTGATACAAGAAAAATATATAAAAAAATGCTTGTATTTAAAACCAACGCATATACCAATAAATAGAGTTGCAACGGCCGTATACCAGATATCAGATAACCGGCGAATGCCGAAGCCGGATAGCCGGATATCCGGCGAAAGCGAACGTCATGCATGTTAAAATCTGCTCGCGTGCTTAACCACTTGCGGTTACGGCTAGTTTTCCTCAAAATACCAAGTGGCATCTGGAATCTTGGAGCCAATTGGTAAATTATCTTAATCTTAAGAAAAATGGAGTGGAACTCTTCAATAAATAGCAGAAAATATCCCTGTATAGCTGCAAATGATGTATGCATGCAAAATACTACTCAATTTGGGAGATGCTATGATAAAATTACTTAAATTAAAAGTACCGACATCCAAAACTGCTTTTATTTAACGTTTATATGTCACTACTGGGTTCCACTTGTCATCTATATGTCTTTAGACGGCCAATTTTTATCATAAACCATATTTTTTCTAGAAGGTGCAAATAAATATATTTTTTTTCTTAAACCGTTTCAATGGTTTATAGTAACTACAATATATCATGAAATACGAAATACAAGACGTTACACTTGACTTGAATTTATTAATACAGGATTAAGATTTGATAAACAATTTTATCGTAAAATTACTATCTCTATCAATCTCGTACATACCTTTACTGTAAATAAATTCAACGAGCCCAACGGGTCATCCTTCGCTCCTGAGTAAATGTATCTGTCTTGAAAACTGTCACTGTCTTTAACTAGGACTTTCTTTGCAAGTTCCTTCGAATTTAGTACAAGGGCTGGTTTCCATGACAAAAACATTCCAAAATAATCACTCGTCTTGTACTTCTTGCTTAAGTCATAGAAAACGTCCGAGAAACTTCTCCTCATCAGGAACGAAAGGCTCCCAAAGAATGGAGTCGGTTCCTCGTAAGGAACGCCTCGTTTCTTCCAATAACCATAGTTACTCCGGGATAGAAGGTAGAATATCGTTAAACAAGATATCACAAAAACAAGAAACAATTGAATGATAAGACCGAGCATGTTGACGTCCGGCCTGTTCGCGTGTTCGACTTACAATATTTACTTGGATTTAGCAAGATACTGAATGTTTTTAAACCAGTGTATTTGTTTAGGTATTTAAAACGCGGTATTTTATAGATAAAAAAATATCTGCCAATTACGTATGTGTACCCATCGGTGTGCAAAGGACCACTACATACGTCACGTCGAGTAGCGTTTAGATAGCGTTTCGAAAACGCGCGATTATTCTACTGACGTGTGTTCTTGTAGGTATTGATGAATAGGGACGATGTCTGGGTAAAAAAAAGAAATTCTATTTAGTCTGTCAGTCAGATAATAAAAATATTTTAGACACGTATTTTTTGCTTTATTATATTAATAAAAAATTACTTAGATAAAACGTATTAAAGTTGGGGAGTGGGGGCTACGTCAAAAGTCAGTATAAAATTTATATATTCTTGACGTCATGGCACATTTTAACTCAATGTATCGTCATAATCTTTTGATTACGTGAAGTTTTTTTTTAATAATCTACACGACGAATAAAACAAAATTTAGTTATCATCCCTATTGTTTAAGCGTTTTCTTTTAGACTCAAATTGCAACAGTAACTTTGCTAAATTGATAATACACAGGGTCAAATTAAATTGGTAGCATATCAAAACACGACAAAATAGAAATAAAAAAGATTTAGTAGACGAAGTAGAGTTGTTACTTGAAGTATGAGTTGAGAAATCTGTTCATTTGTTGTTTTATCGTGTTTAGATATCGATACCCATCACGTCTGTAAAGTTTACACAAAACAAAAACCGGTTTTTTAAACTGATATTTCAACTACACTGCGGTTGATGCGGTTGAATTAATTAAATTTTTGCTTTATTATGTTTAGATATCGATACCCTTGACGCCTGCGGAGTTTCGCTAGCTAATTTAATTTGACCCTGTATTTATTTATGTTTTCCTTTATTCCATGAAGAAGTGTGATTTTGGGTGACGACGCGGACGTCGTCACAGAGAGTGACTGTGCTGTATACAGGGTGGCAGGGACATTGACGCGAAAACGGTTACCGTGGATTCAGTACACGGTTCTGAACCCCCAAGCGTTGAAATTTTTCGTCGGTTATAAAAAAAATCTGCTGTTTCATTGAAAAGTGCACCTACGCGGTCAAAATGTATGGAACAGCAGATTTTTTTATAATAACCGACGGAAAATTTCAGAATCATGTACTGAATCCATGGTAACAGTTTTCGCGTCGATGTCCCGCAATCCTGTATGTATCGCAATAAGATGGTTATAGCCGTGATATAGTTATATCCCTAGGGATATAGCTATATACCGTAATGTAACTCTTACTAGGAATATAACTATGATACGAGCACGATCTAGTAATATAACTATTAGGCCACCTACCTAGGAGTTACCCACCTGCTCCATAAATCGGGTAGTACTGGAACCTAAAAATTATAGACCAATTAAGGCTTGTGCAGACCAGCGCGACACGCGACGCGACACAAAGACACCGCTCGTCGCGCGACGAACGGTGCCTTTGTGTCGCGTCGCGTGTCGCGCCTGTTTGAAAGAGCCTTTACATGTTTACCGACGGTCTATAAAGTTCTTACATCCATTCTTAGAGCAAAAATCTGGAGCAACTTAATTATGTCTGTGTCTCAGAATGGATGTAAGAATGGGTCCCGCGGTACTAAGGAGCTGCTCCTTATATACATGACCATCAGCCAACAGGTTTATAGATCCCGGAAGGGTTTGTGGACTTGTTGGATAGATTATAAGAAAGCCTATGCCTCGGTGCAACATACAAGGCTCATGAGGGTGCTGGAGTTGTACAAGATAGATGCAACTCTGCGCACCTTTCTGATGTCATGTATGGGGCAATGGAGGACGGTCCTTCTCTATCCAGGATGTCGACAGATTCGGGGAATCGATGAACCGATCAGGATTGAACGGGGAATATTTAAGGGCGATAGTTTGAGTCCGCTTTGGGTTTGCTTAGCCTTGAATCCTCTAAGCACACTGCTGGAGGATTCAGGTCTAAGCTATCGGTTGAGAAGAGGTGGTCAGGTGATATCTCACCTCCTTTACATGGATGACTTGAAACTCTTTGCTCCCAACAATTTGGGACTGACGGAGCTAACGACGGAGTAACAGAAACGTTCAGTAGCGCCATCAGGATGGAATTTGATGTGGACAAATGTGCAGTCATGCATGTAAAGCGAGGGGGGTTTATGGAATCCGTGGGAACCCTACTCTCGGATTCCATACACCTTAGATCCCTCTCCTCAACCGAAACCTACAAGTACTTGGGTATGTCGGAAGCATTAGGCGTCAATGTTGCCGACATGAAACAATCGTTGAGGGAACGCTATTTTGGCCGCCTAAATAAAGTGTTAAATAGTCTTCTATCAGGCGAAACCAAACCTCTGACTTTTCGGGTTCATGTGCGTAATGTGCGTATAATGTGTATAATTATCACTTGCTTCAAAAACGGTGAAGGAAAACATCGTGAGGAAACCGATATGCCTGAGATGATGCCGATATTTCACGACGGCATGTGAAGCCAAGTCAGAGGCCCCTGGGCGGCATAAAACTCCGACACCAGGTTAGTCACTCATGAAAAAGAAAGAAAAAAGACTGTAAACGTGTTTTAATGATCGAGTTTTTAAAACTTTCAGATTTAATTTTATTAGGTACGGTCAGCTTCAAAAGTCGATTAACACTTCAGTTTTTTCAATCTTATTTATTGAGCAAAATATCCATAAAAACTCTGAACAAATATGACATTTTAAGAGCATTAACTCATAGCGTATGAAATGTTGAAAAACAAAGTATCAAACCATGTAGGTATCTATTTAGTTGATAAACGTCAAAGTATCAGTGTTAATCGACTTTTGATGCTGACTGTACTTATCTCGATTCAAATCGAAATTCATCACTTTATCATCGCATCTAGAATGTAATTCACTTAAGTGCATCTTTATGTAAAGCTCTTCAATGTTCGCTAAAAACCGCTGTTTATAGCGAACATTGAAGAGCTAAACCTGTGTGGGAAAGGTCCGGAAGGTCAAATGATTGCGATATTACGTCATCAATATTTAAGTGCAGAACGTACTGATGCAGTAGCGCCCTCTCTGTCTGAACGGCAGGAACAAGAACCAGATATTATCACAACGACTCTCTAGGGACGATAACCTCGGGCTCCGGGCAATATTGCTTTGTTGGAATGGCTCGCTATCAAAGTCATGACACTGAGTGCAGTGCCTGGCTATCGGCTATGACACTTGTAAGCTGGTCGGTGAGGTCGCTGAAGTCGTAGCTGCACGCGGTGGTGCGTGTACTCACAGGTTGCGGTCGGTGAGGTCGTGACTATATCTCAGCTTATCCAAATAATGTATGAACATTTGCAAGCGATATTTTGCGTGATCGCGTATCGTCTTGCATAGGAAGTATAGGATCAGCCTTCGATTACACAGATGAATTTGAGTTTCTAGAATCTTTGTGCTACAAATTAGCATCAAATAAATTAAAGTAGCACCTGTATATTTATAACCCTAGTGAGTAAAGCGACGTCTACATGGCAACATCCCGAAAACGGCTTCCGATAATTTATGGAACTCATTATCTAAATGAATAGCCAAGCAAAGGACAGGTAATCCTAGCCGGTTAAATATTCAGCAATCATCTGTAATTCATGTTTGTATAGTTAATGTATAATATCTGGATGACCAAGCCTGCTCGGTTTTTTTTTTAGAACGACGTTTTCTGAAAACGAAACCGCCCCCGAATACTAAATTTCATGAAAATCGTTGGAGCCGTTTCTGAGATTCAGATTATATTTATATACAAGAATTGCTCGTTTAAAGGTATTATTACATTACCTTTGTAAAGGATGCTAATTTAAACGAAACGTTGTGTTACAAAATCCTCCATTAGGGTGCGATCGATGTCTTGTTTGGATGTATGGTGATATATTGTATATATTAAATGTACGGCAGTGCAAACATACATACAGAATTCGTATGCGCGAACTTGGAGTAGGTACGCATCGACATACTACGTTACAAAACGTAGGTATCTATATTATAGGTTCTTCTATACAAAATTGGGAAATTTTTATTACAAGCAAATGCCTTGATAGAAGTATTTTGAGCTTTATTCTATCGTATGCAGATGGAAGGAAAAGCCTTCACGAAAAAAATACGTACTCGGTCCTTCCAGTCTCTTCATAAATTAGGTAAGTAGGTACACACAGCGTCACTATCTACTAACCCCTCAAGTTTTAAAATGTTACACTTCTACAACATTGAATTCGATACAAATAATCTAAAGAATACTTCAAAAAGAGTTCATTGTTTCGACTTGGATTCGAACCATCGCTTCACCGAACGTCGTCATACTCATACCGGCAGTTTGACGAACTAGCCAGCGAGCCCATACGAATTGTGATGAAATTGTTATTTAATATCGTCCGAGTCACTTTATCTTTAGGTCTCTGTCTAATCGATAGATGTTATAATTTGAGGGTATCCATTAACGTTTTCTGTATAAAATTAATCCATACCCTCTTGTTATAACTACAACGTTTGATGTATAAGTTCACTTAAAACGTCGAAGAGTAAACAACTACGATTTACCCATTATTTTTTAAAATGATTTCAAATTTTATGAGAACCAAAATAGTTGTTCTGTAAGAACAAAATGTGAGCATTAAAGGAATTGCGAGACAGCTTGGCATAGCAGTAAGTTAATTATAATATTATTTGTGGTCTCCGATTTTTTTGTCGAGTTAGTTGCGGTATCTTGTGGTATTTTAATTAATTTAAAACCATTATTTTCTATACAGAGACAAACGGTGCGTTTATGGGTGCGCAGATTCCAAGAAACCGGCGATGTTAAGACAAGGTCCATGGGTAGGAGGACTACTGAGATCTATACGGACCAATCTGAACGTCATCGGGATATTGTTAAGGTTCACACTACATCGCCGTTTACATCCACTCGTTACAGTTTGCAACGCCATGGAATATCTCTGTCCACAGTTCGAAGACATTTACACGCAGCGAACATTCACAATTATCGACCAGCAAAGAAAATATTTCTAACGGAAGAACATCGAAGAGAACGAGTGCGATTTGCCCAGAAATACATTAATTTTGATTGGGAAAACAATATCGTTATCTTCAGTGACGAAAAAACCTTCAGGTCAGACTGTGACGGTCGAAAAATATTGTGGAGGAAACCCAATGAACGATACCAACCTCAAAATGTTTTACCTAACAGAGCCAGTGGTAGAATAACATTGGGTAGTTCTTTCATTAAGTAAATTTATATGTTTATTCCACCCCATTTAATTACCTAATATTGTATTTAACAAATAAAAATGTATCACTGCCTATGTAACTATTTTTATATTATAATTTTAATACAGTAGATAAGTATATTAAGTTTTTATTATAAATTATATACTTTATATAACTCAGTAGTATTATATATTTACTTATTATTAAGTTATTATATACTGTATTATATATTTTATTCTAGTTTGAACGTCATGACAATTGTTTGGAGACAAGTGTCTAAAAACAAAATTAAAGCTTTGTTGTTATTTTCAGGGTATTGGGGGTGGATGTCGTCCATGGGACCGGGCGAATTAGTAGAAGCAAGTGGGCGTATGAACGGCCAGACCTATCTGCAAATTTTACAAGATGTTATGGTGCCAACAGTGCGAGTTACTTATCCAGAAGGACGGATCTATTTTGTTCAAGATAACTGTTCGGTCCATCGTTCGCGTATAGTGATGGAATGGCTCACTACACAGACTGACATAACTGTCATCTCCTGGGCATCGAAAAGTCCGGATTTAAATCCAATAGAAAATATGTGGGGTCAAATGGTTTTAAACTGGGATCCAAGTGAAGTGAAGTCCAAAATTAAATTGCACAATGAAGTTTTGAGGAGTTGGGAGTTGATGCGAGGTAGTAATGCAGGTTGGACGATGGTTACTCAAATGAGAAGCATTATTAGATAATAGAACAGTAAAATTGTATCTGTAGTAAAAACATTTTGTTAACATTATAGTAATCTCACAGTTTTATGCGGTTATGTTAATTAAGTATGAGAAGGAAATAATCAACGAAGACATTATCTAAACTCATTTGATCCCACTATTTTACTTGGTATAGCGAAATATTCTAAGTAGATATCATGAGTTAATAAGAGATGTTAATTGACTATCTATTGATAACATGTTTATTCACTTATTATGCTCATGATTGTAATCCTGCCAAACTAATTTCTAGGTCCTAGACAAGTTGCAAACGCTTCAAAACTTGTCTCTTTCGATGTCGCTTGTCAGACTGTTAATATCATGTGTGACAGATCACGTGAACTTTCGTTAGCTTATGTCAATCTTAAATATTTCTAGCGCTTCCTATTTTATCGTTTGCGTTAATAGGATGTCACTTGTCTCGGAACCCGTTTGTGTCAGTTGGCAAAATATGAATATTATTATAACTGTAAATTATCAAATCAACTTGTAAAATATTATTCTTTCTAGTAAAATAAGATCAAAGTTTTGTTAAATAATATATGTTATTAAATGAATATTAAAATATTTTATTTTTCTTGATTTTTAATTCTTTATTTATTTATTTAACCATTTATGTACACACAAATAATACATAGACAAGACAAAAGGAACAGAAAAATACGTACAAAGGTGATGCTTATTTCTAATGAAATCTCTTCCAGCATACCTGCGATAGGACAGAGTATAAAAAGAGATGTAGACACCGTGTGTAAGAGTAAATATTACTAATAAAAACAAATAGAAAAAAACTACATATAAAAAAAATATAATGCATGATTAAAAGCGCGATCTGTGCCTAGGATTTGAACCTGCAACCTAATGCACGGCAGACGGTCTTGAAACCTCCGGTCTAATTAGACATTAAAGTATTCTGCGTAAATGTTATCCCTATTCACTAAAACAATACATTAATTAAAATAAAATGTTTTTGCAAAATACAAAAAGCAACTAGTGTCTATCACGGATTTGAACGCACATGTTTTTTGGGGGGTAACTACTTAATGGAGCCGTGTGTACAGTGCCGACCAAAAGTCCATGAGCAATCTCACAAAGCAATAGACTGACGCTTCGGTTTGACTTACGACCTTCTTCTATAAGTTGTTACAATACTGTAGACACGCACATTACACACACACACACTCACTTTGTCTGCAACCAATGACTAGTTCAATAATCATCATTCGTTTTTAGTTTCATTCGTCTTGTTCACATAAATATTAAAGTTTAGCAGGTAGACCACAAAAAACTAAGTAAATTATTTCGATTTCTGTGGGGTAGATGCAGTTTGTTACGAGTATTCAATTAATAGAACTTTTTTGGTTTGTGGATAATATTGGTGACGAGTATTTAGCGCAGTGTTGTGGTTATTATTATCAAAAAGCAGGCATAAAATATATTGAAGAGATCAGATCAGATCAGAGAATATTATTGCGCTGCGTAAAAGTGAAGTGAATATCTAATGAAACCGGACTAAGTGTGAGTGTTATCATTAATATATTTCATATTTTACTAAACATAAATCTTAATCAAGGGTATTGTTGATAGAACAGAGGTATTGTTGAGACAGAAGATGCCTTTAAAGTTTTAAATTCATTGTGAGGTTTAATTCGATTAGTGAATAATAAATAATAAGGTATTATGTGTAATAAAAACAATGTTTTTCTTTGTTCTAGAGAAATACTGTGAGGGTTAAGAGATATGAGGAAGGGGCTTATTATCGAGTAGCAGCGACGTCAAATGGTGAATGAAACAAATGGTTTCATACCAACGAGACATTTTGCTGAATTATTAAAAACACGTCATTATGAAGCGTTCGCCGTGCACTCTGAAGGCTTGCATCACTGAAGACCAGCTAGAAAACCGTTTTTGACCTTAAAATATTGACCGTACCAACTTAATAAACAACAGATTCGTTATTGCATGAATTTATGGTAACGAATTTTTTAAGCACGTTTCAATAGGGTGTTTGTCGTATTTCTTGCAGATATACCGAAATTGTTTAATATTATTTTAGTAATAGTATTATTTTATGATAAAAATTTGAGGTTTAGTTTCAATCTTCTTTTCGTAAAGAAAATGAATACTTAAGCTTTAACCTCAATAACAACCAATATTTACTAAAGTCAAATAAAATGTAAAATAATTAATACAAATAAAATATAAACAAACTGCCCATATTTAACCTTAAAATTACCTATTCTGTAAGTAGTTTTTTACATTTTAAGTAGTCTAATATTCTTATTTATTACTTAATTACTTCGACCATGATCAAAGCTTAATATTTATGGTGAAAAAATCCATTAAAAATTTAAAATATTTCATAATTTAAATATGTCTAAATAATACAAACTGCTTCTAAGTTTCTTGACATCTATTTCACATCTTATTCAGCTGAAGTAATGATAAATAATTGTAGCAGTTTATTAACTTATGTAAAATAAATATAACGAATAAACATATATTTTTAAATTTTGTTATCATATATCACGCATTTTTTATTCTAAAACCTTTATTGCAATAACAACATAAAAAAGCAGCAATATTTAAAAAATATTATTATCGAAAACAAAAATAATAATATTTGCAAAAAACCGCACTGTGTTTCACGAGATTAGAACCTGAGGCACATTGAATTCCATACCAACGCTTAACGCTTTCTGCTATCTGCACTTGTTAAGTTACCATCGAATTTTAGCAATGCCATTAACTGGTCAAGTTCACGCGCATAGTGCGTGTGTGCTAGCATGTTTAAAGCGACGGAAATATATTGTTGTTTCGTGTAACTGCGTTATCTGTGGTGTGTGTATCGTGTTGCTTACACATACAAATGTACGAGCTATACCGCGTGTTCACAGCAATACGACTCTTAGCGTGCTCATGCACTTTTGAGCGCTTACTGTACCAAGCTTATTTTTAAAGCTACCTATATATTATTAAACATGCCTTATATTGGAGCTGAAATTATCTTCAGCTTCATCTCAGTGGCTGCTGAGATGCATCCGCATGAGTACTGCAGACGATTCGGAATACAGTGATTCGTTTTCACGAGAATATCACAGCGGGTGACGTACCTACTTCATCAATCCACTGCAATCATTAACATGGTTGCTACGGACGCAGCTAGGAGGCTACCGCAAAAGAATAGTGAATATAGTGTAGGTACCGTTTTAGTGGCTCTCTTAAAACCTATTTGTGTTTGTAAGAAGAAATGGGGCTCGGAAAATGGCTGTTCTTTGAGTTATTCTCAGGAAAAATATAAAAAAATTAGATGGTAGACTTCTGTGTAATTCTGGGAGCCGTTGAGAACAATAGTAGATTGTTATACGAGGGGCTAAAATAACCCATTCTATCGAGGTAGTTTTACTCTTGAGCTTTAGCGAGGGAGTAAATAGAAACCGAGTTATAATGGGGTTTAGCGCCGTGTGTTACACTCTACTTTTCACTACGATTGCGAGAAAATAAAATAATCCAATACAATATTAAATAGTTAATTTTATTTAAAAAAATATACAATTTTCACCTCAGCACCTCAAACAAGCAGGTTTTGCTGTGTATAGACAGGGAGCAAAATTCGATTTTGCTGCGAGCGTGAGACAAAGTAGGTAACTTTATTTTTTTTTTTTATTCCAAGAACTGTGCTGCGTCTACTCACAAAATACAAAAGATATGAACTTCACTTTGTTCTGTCACATTCAATTCGATACGAAAAGAGCGAGAGATAGAAACAAGTCGAATCGAAGTACGATTTTTAAATTCCATAGCTAGTAGACCCAAAAAAGAAACAACAATAAAACGTTCAGATACACATAAAACCGTAAAATTGCAAATCATTTGTTTTATTTAATTGCTGTTTTATTATATTTTTTGGAACGAAGTTCTTTAACGCGGCTTGCAGTAGGAGTGCACTGGCAGAAATCGTCACGCGAAACGGCGCTTGCGACTGTCTTCTTCTAATTCAAAGAGAAACAAAGAGAGAGAGAGAGAGATAGATAGTGTGAATTTGGTCAATAAGCAAATCCAAAATGGCGAAATTTTTAACATTTTTCGTCATGGGTGTCGTTTTCATCGTTTTCGAAGGTGCTAAATCCGATCGTGAGGTCAAAAGTCAACAATTAAGTGCTCTTTTTTAACCGACTTCAAAAAAGGAGGTTACTCAATTCGATCATATATATACAGGGCGTCCCAAAGTTATGGGACATGAAGGGAAAGTACCTTAAATATCGTAGATAGGGTATTTTGCTGAAAGAAGACATTATGTTGTTTTTAAAAGTTAGTAATTCTGCATTCAAAGATTTTCTAAAAATTACTTGCCTCGTCTGGGAATCGAACCGACTTAAATGTAAAAAAAAACACCCCTACTTTTATGATGCCAATCGAAAGAATGGCCAAAAAATAATAACTCTTCTTAAGTAACATAGTATTTTAAAAGAAAGGAACAGCGTGAAATTAATCATTTTAATCAAATTAAAAACACACATGAAACTGCCGTAGTCAATTAAGTGGGTAGTTTTTTTTGTAAATTAATTAATGAAATGCTTAAAATGTGATCCCTCTTGTCTTACGCAAATCGCCAATCTTTTAATGAGTCCGCTGCCTGTTGATTTTCTTATCACAATTCTGTTTGTAACTCGCCCGTTCTCGTATCGTTTTTTATAAAGCATATCTTTCACTTGTGGCGCGCTTGCGATTCGTTTCATGTCTGTACTAATGACCGGATCCGACTGAAATATATTTTTTATCACATCTATTCAAAAAGAGCTAATTCGTTCTTCGTAAACAGGGACTAAAATAGCTTTTTAATCCCTAGGGATTAAAAGTGATTTGAATTTGGAATGTGGATATTGTTAGTAAAAGTTCCAATTACCAAAGAGATCAAACACGAACATTGTATGAACAAGTAACAGGCTGGCAAGAGAGAGAAAGTGTGAATTTGGTCAAAATGAAAATCCAAGATGGCGGCTTAGAAAATTTTCAATTTTTTTGTCTTTGGTGTCGTTTTCATAGTTTTCGAGGGTGCTAAAGCCGATAGTGAGGTAAATATGTAAATCCAAGATGGCGGCTCTGAAGATTTTCAAATTTATCATCATGGGTATCGTTTTCACGGTTTTTAAGGGTGCTAAAGCCGATGGTGAGGTCAAAATGAAAATCCAAGATGGCGGATGCAAAAATTTTAATATTTTTCGTCATGGGTATCGTTTTCATGGTTTTTAAGGGTGCTAAAGCCGATGGTGAGGTCAAAATGAAAATCCAAGATGGCGGATGCAAAAAATTTCAAATTTTTCGTCATGGGTATCGTTTTTATGGTTTTTAAGGGTGCTAAAGCCGATAGTGAGGTCAAAATGAAAATCCAAGATGGTGGCGGCGAAAAATTTAAAATTTTTCGTCATGGGTATCGTTTTCATGGTTTTACTCTAGAATCCTTCGCTCCGTTCTGGATTCAAAGAAACACTCTCGCCTTAAAAATAGTTCTTTGCTCCCTTGGTAAACAATCTACTATTTTTTATGTGTGTTCGTGGATAATTTCGTCGTTTATGAACCGATTTTGATGATTCTTTTTTTGTTGTTTTGATTATATCCAGGATAAGAGTGCTTGGAAACATGCTGGTCCTGCTCCATAGGACAATTTAGAATCAAGACAAAATCAAACTGGTTGCTAATTTAATTGTAAAATTGATTATTTTGTGTTTTATGACATTGATTTAACATTCTGTGATTACTTTCTCACACACTGACTTATTAATTACAAAATTTTAGGAAAATCGTCTACTTTTACAATGTTTGTAAATATGTGAGCACCATGTATCTATCACATATTAAATTATCTGTCGTTGCTTCATTTTTAATTCTTTTTACCTATTGTGGTATAGTAATTTTATTCTAGGTGCATCGTCTTCACATATAATTATTTAACTAATGTACGTACCTATACAAACTATTGTAAAACATTTTAAAAGAGTAACGGTGGAGTTTCTTGCCCATTCTTCTCCATACGAAAACTACCTTTTGGAAGGGGCGACTAGAATCATTTTTAATATTTTGTAAATTTCGACGTTCAAAAGTGCCATACATGGGCCTATTTGAAATAAATGATTTGACTTTGACTTTGACTTTGTTGGAAAGGAAATATTCCAAGAGTGGTACCATGATAAGGAAACCAGGATCTCATGATGGCATCCAAGAGAAATCGAGGGAACTCTTCAAATAATACAGGCAAACCTATAGCGATTTGGGTATTTTTTATAGTAACTCGTGCAGTTGCTCTTGGAAAGCACAATTTAGTTAAGTGGAACTGATGATGAAGACCACAAATAGCCACCGTAACTACTCAATAATAAGTATTTCACGGGTTGCGATTCGATTACTTTAATATGGATGCAATGCAATTTATGCTCGTCACAATGCATATGGAGAAGTGGAGCTGATGGTGAAGTACCAGGAAAACTCCTCAACGATGAACGTCCCTGAATCGGGAAAAGCAATATTTTGTAAAAGATGATGAGCAGTTGGCATTAGGCTAATGTAACTTAGATACATTACAAATTGATCCACTAAAAAGCGAGAAATAAAAACTTTTTTACAAAAAATACAACCGACTTGCAAACTACAAAGTGAAAAATAACTTTAATTTCAGAAGTCGGTGTCAAAAAACTAAAATACTGATCAAAAGACACCGACTTCTGAAATTAAAGTTATTTTTCACTTTGTAGTTTGGAAGTCAGTTGTATTTTTTGGAAAAAAGTTTTTATGTTCAACTTTTTTCAGCAGTCTCGGAAAAATATGAACAAGCTGTCATTCGATTCGGAATAGCACGTAGATGATTTTTGAAAAAAAAAAGTTCTGCTCGCAAAAATTGCAAAAGTTATAAATAATTTACTGAAAAAAGGGGGTTTGTTTTTTTTCCAAATATCTCAAAAACGAATAAAGATTTTTGAAATCTAAAAAAAATATTAAAAAATAAGAGGAAATTTCCTAAAAGATAGCCCCAACTCCCGGAACTGTAGGACCAATATTTATTCATTCGATTCGATTTGAAACGAATTTCGTGTACATTCAAACACTATTTAAAATGAAACATTCTAGCTAAATAAAATCGGTTACATTTTACCTAAATGCCAAGGTAACCGATTCTTTGGGTTTGCTTTTCTCCTTTTTGTGAAAGGACTTCGTTCCTGCGTTTGAAGTTTTTGTCACTTGACTCCTCGAAGGTCTAACTCTTACCAATAAACGGTGTTCGTTGAAGTGAACTACGCTATCAAAGTCTACGGTTGGTCGTCTATAGCTGTTATGACATGGGTTGTCTATGTTTGGTTGTTTCTGGTTATCGAGCAATATTATAGCATCACATTTTCCTGTTCAAAATTCATACTCCCTTAAAGCTGGTAGCCTCTCAGTGAGTACTTAGGTACTAATAGACCTACTCTTGGGTCTACTATCATTGATGAACAAGTAATAAATATAAATAGCATCTCATTTGCTATCATAAAAATATTGCTAGTGCCAGAATTAGTCGTGTGCCGTCCGAAGAATTCATCTAGTATCTTTCTCTTAGTAACACTAGACTTGTAGGTAGACATTTTATGGAACTTGGCAGTTGTTCTCATAATGGATTAGATAATAAAACTGCTCTCACAAAATGGCCTGTCTCATAATATATTTAGTTAGTGTTCAAAAATAACTTCATACTGTATTAATTCCGTAAATATTCTTTGCAATTCTCTCAGGTTCGAGGCACCGGTTTTTGTCTATCTATCAATTTCTGCTAAGAAAAAAATAGAAGGCGTTGAATTGCACGCAGATAGGAAATTATATTGGATATCTCTCCATGCATAGCAATTGAGGAGTATTTTTCGATAACCCATCGAGTAGGAATATCGCAGAATTGGCTGAGGGCACTAACGCATTGATTAGAGTGCCCTGGAGGGACAAAAACAATGTTCATTTGTTTTTGTCGTAAAAAGCGCGGTTTCA
This sequence comes from Agrochola litura, assembly GCA_949152395.1. Taxonomy (NCBI): domain Eukaryota; kingdom Metazoa; phylum Arthropoda; class Insecta; order Lepidoptera; family Noctuidae; genus Agrochola; species Agrochola litura. Next base: position 17,196,081 of record OX424493.1, read on the forward strand.
TTTGTAGGGTAAATAAAATAAAGTGTTTTTAGTTTTCTTAAAAAGGACTACGTTTATCCATGGTGTTTAGTACAAAGACGAACATATCACTAAATAAAGTAATGTTAATACATGTTAGTTTTTAAGTTGTTGCTGGTTTGTTTTTTATTTTATGTACGAGGAATGAACTTGACTTTGCCACTATTCATGTGCCCCAAAATATAGCTGTAAGAAGCAGTTTCCAGATCCTTTGGTCCATCAGGCGCGAATCTGTAGGAATCATCTGAGCGATTGCTGTACGTATTTACAATATAGCGTAGCGTTTGAATGAAGATTAAAATAATAAAAAATACTCAGATTATGCCTACTTATTCCAGTCTAAAATACGAGTAATAATAAGCGATTGACTTGACAATGCAAAATCAATCTTTTTGAAGCACATTTTCAGATAAATTATTTATTTATTTAAAATGGCCAAGGCCACATTAGTTTCACAATAATATTGCGCAATCACCCTCTTGTTTACCAGGGTCTAAAATGTTTTTTTCGGTGACTACATACCGATACAGACCCTCGGTCCTTCCCCAAACGGTAAGAACGTGAAGTCACGGTTATCGCTGTCGGTGGCGTGGATGAACCTCTCGGGACGCCACTGTTCAGGCTCAGGGTACGACTCCTCGTTCTACTATGTTCACGAACACCGGCGTGGCAGCTTCCACCGTCAGCTCATCGGTGAGCTGGTATGCCTGCCCATCCTGTCCAAGTTAGGCACTGGAGGATACTTCCTCAACGTCTCTGGAAATTTTTTAATTCTAAAGCTAAATAAAATCTGTCTAAGTTTCCGGTACGCACCATGCATACACGCAGTATATTTAATTTTCAACAAATCGTCGTACTCCAGAACGTCTTTCCCGCTTTCTTTTAACGCTTGGCTGACTTCCTTATAAAGTTTCTCCTGGAAGAAATAGGTCCCTTGTATTACACGGTAAATATTAGTAAGAAACTGTAGTAACGGTTTGTGGAGATAAGGAAACGTGACATTTTGTGTTTCACGAACTTTGGGGAGAGAGATATTTAAAGTAATAGAATCGTGTCTGATAAATAAAAGCACAATGGGAGGTTGGAGATGGATACGAGCCATTTTGTAAATGCATTGCTATGTTTGTAAATGACATGTAATCCTCGATGGCCCAACACTAATCCTCTATAATGAATGTTTGTAGCACGTATTGTTGATCAGATAATTATTTAATGAACATCAAGAAACCATTGAATCATTTAGCTAACGATGTTTTGATACCTGTTCGTCAGGGTGGTGAGCCAGGGCACGCCTCAATTGCGGCGATATGTCCCCACTTTGAGGAGTGGCTAGAGAGGCGCCACGGCATCCTCACCTTCCGACTGACGCAGGTCTTCACCGGACACGGTTGTTTCGGGAGGTTCCTGTTCCGGATAAGGCGGGAGGAACCGCCTGGGTGTCACCACTGTGTGGATCACCCGGAGGACACGGTGAAGGTCTGCCCAGCTTGGGCGGAGTATCGCCGTGTCCTCGTGGAGGCAATCAGCGGCGGTGATCTGCGAGAGGGCATGGGAGGCCGTCACCTCCTCCTGCGAAGCAGTAATGCTCGCGAAGGAGGAGGCGGAATGCGTGAGGGAGAGGTAAATTTCACGCCCTCACGCCCGCGCGCCCCTAACCGCCGCAGGAGACGGCGGAGGCGTCGGGAATCGCAGACCGATTCCCGGCCACCGTAGGCGCGGGCTTGCGGACGGTGAGCAATGGGTAGCTCGTCGTCCGATAAGGACCGGGCCCGGGTCGACGGCGCGTTGTGTTTTACGCGCGCCTTAAAGAAATTTCAGCAGAACTGACGGGGTCCGCTAGGGCTGATAACTGCCGGAGTCGCGGGAAAGTCCGAAAGAGTTACCGTGGCCCCTGGCAACATGGCAACTGAAGGAACACGGGTGGGTTTTAGTCAGTAAGAGTCTGACATACCCTCCTGCTCCGCCCAGCGCGGGAGTAGTTATTTGATAATTTCCCTATAACTAAGTAAAACATCACAATTGCTGAAAACTTGCATGATTAGGAATGCAATAAACACATTTTTCTTGTAATTCGTTGTAAATATTAAATAACATCGTGAAAGCGAAATGTTACTATGTATTTCACCACACGTTTTCAGGAAATTTTGCGGCGCGGGCTCTAACTGTGCCTAATTCAATTTTTTAATTCAAAAGTTATATTGTGTGTTATTTATAAGGAAAAATCGTGTATATTATTTGTTTGTTTATTTATTTTACCATTTATGTACACACAAATAATACACAGACAAGACAAAAGGAACAGAAAAATACTTATCTACAAAGGTGATGCTTATTTCTAATGAAATATCTTCCAGCATACCTGCGATAGGACAGAGGATAAAAAGAGATGTAGACACCGTGTGTAAGAGTAAAGAGAAAGTAAAATACATAAAATCAAAACAATTCACTTAATGAAATAAAACTAATAATATGAAAATATACTTACATACATACAAACATACATACTTCTAAAATAAATAACACTAATGTAATGTAACAAAAATATATACATATAATACAAAATAAATACCTACGCAACTATGACGAACTGGAAAGGTAGTATTCTTTCTCTGTGAATGACGACAGTGGTGACGTCGTTCGAAGCGCCAGTCAACCTGCCACATCACTGGATGTCCTAATGAGATGCCCTCACTGTCCTCAAGCGCGCTTTTTTAAGGGTGAACGAGGCTTGAAGGTACATTTGGGTAAGAAACACAAACCCCACAATGTACTTCTCCTGCTCAGGGCGGAGCAGGAGGGCGTGTCAGACTCTTCTAAAACCCACCCGTGTTCCTTCAGTGGCCTGTATTACCAGGGGCCACGGTATCCCTTTCGGACTTTCCCGCGACCTCGGCAGGCATCGGCCCTAGCGGACCCCGTCAGTTCTGCTGACATCTCTTTGAGGCGCGCGTGGAACACAACGCGCCGTCGACTCGGGCCTGGTCCTTATCGGTTTGCGAGCTACCCATTGCTTCCAATTTTTTTTTAAATATTTAATGTAGTTTATTATTATAAACGTTTATTAGTTATCTACTAGCTATTTGAGAAACTATGTGAAACGAAGAAAATATAAATTCGTGGAAACGCTTTTCGTAGACGAGCGATAGAGAGCTCTCGCTAAAATGTCCTTTATTTCTGTCTGGTTGAATAATCAGCATCCAGAACGCGTTGTGGCATTAATGATCACAATTCATTTAAGTTCAGTGTCTACAGTAACACTACTTTAGTGCACCTTTTGTCCACAATGCTTTCTATTATCTAAGCATACGAATTTTTTTGGTTGCTGGTCTCCTCCAACTCTAGAATTTTCTTCTCTATATGGTTCTCTTCACTTGGTATAACGCAGTAAGGTTCAGGCTCCTTGGGAAATGACATGGAGTTTTCATAATAGCTCGAAGCTATACTTTCCCACCATTTCTGTTAATGTTTTTGTATAATAGGTAAGTATAATTTCGTGGGCCAACTATGGTGCGTTACAATTATCTGAAGATTACTGAAGATTAATTATCAAGTTTTTAAAACTTTCAGATTTATTAGATGCTTCATCATCAGCCTAAAGCAGTCTACTGCTGGACATGGGCTTCTCTAATTGCACTCCATTCAGCTCTATTAACTCTCATGCAGCTGCTACCAGCCACCCTGCGAAAATCGTCACTCCTCGTCGCCTGAGGGCGTCCTTTCTTACGTTTGCCGATACTTAGATACTCATCTCGACTCAATCGACATTCATCACTTTATCATCGTCTTAGAATACAATGCATACAGTAATCGTTATGTAAAAAACACCGCTGATTATAGCGAGAACATTGTAGAGATAAACCAGTGTGGGAAAGGTCAAATGATTGCGATATTACATCGTCAATATTTAAGTACAGAACGTACTGATGCAGTATAGCGCCCTCCATGTCTGAACGGCAGGAAAGTGAACTAGAGATTATCACTACCGGACGTGGTGACGACTCTCTAGGGACCATATCCTCGGGCTCCGGGCAATATTGCTCGTTGGAATGGCTTGCTATCAAAGTCATGAACACTGAGTGCCGTGCCTGGCTATGTCACTTGTATACATATGTTATAGCTTATCCAAATAATGCATGAACATTCGCAAGCGATATTTTGATCGCGTATCGTCGACATATAGGAACAACCTTTGATTACACAAATTAATTTGAGTTTCTATAAATCTTTGTGCTACAAATTAGCATCAAATAAACTAAAGTCGCACCTGTCTATTTATAAGCCTAGTGAGTAGAACGACGTCTACATAGCAACATCAATTTTGAAACCGAAAACGGTTTCCAATTTGATAAATGGAACTCATTACCTAAATGAATAGCCAGGCAAAGGACAGGTATTCATATTTGTATCGTTAATGTGTTTTACAAATTATTGTTGTAAAGGATGATAATTTTAGGCACACGGGTCTTTTCAAAGTATTTCATGCTGACTTTTTGATTGCAAATGTCGGTATTGCATAACGTGGTTTCAAGTTATTTCCTACGTTTAGTGTGGCCCTGGCCCGGAATAGATCGTCAGCTGAAATAATATAAAAAACACTTTTACAAAAAAATAGTTTTCATTAGAAAACTATTTTTTTAATTAAATTAATGATAGTATTTTTTTTAAGGCGTACTTAGTCTTGATGGCTTTATTTGATTGATTATTCATAAATAAATCGATCAATTTCAAAGATTGTACTTACTGATATTTTACACGCATGAAAGTTTATGCATATTAAAGTCAAAACATTATTGGACCAATCAGAATTCTAGAAAGAAACAACTACTGGCCGCACATTCGCTTTGTCTGTTTCGTACTTTTCGGTCTGTATTCACTGCACAATTGAATACGGAACGCTCAGTCCATTCTCTATGTCTGTTGAATTTATGTCTATGGTCTGGACTTGCTTTGCTTTACGTCAGCAGTCAAAACTTTGCCTGTACTTTAATAATTACTGAGCCTTTTTTTTTTTTTTTTTTTTGGGTGGGAAATTATCAAATAACTTCTCCCGCTCTGGGTGGAGCGGGAGGGCGTGTCAGACTCTTACTGACTAAAACCCACCCGTGTTCCTTCCCATGCCATGTTGCCAGGGGCCACGATTTCCCCATCGGTTTTCTTCGAACCCCCGGCAGGCACCGGCCCTAGCGGACCCCGTCAATTCTGCTGACATCTCTTTGAGGCGCGCGTGGAACACAACGCGCCGTCGACCCGGGCTTGGTCCTTATCGGACGGCGAGCTACCCATTGCTCACCGTCCGCAAGCCCGCGCCTACGGTGGCCGGAAATCTTCCTGCGATTCCCGACGCCCAGGGCGTCTCCTGCTGCGGCGGTTAGGGGCGCGAGGGCGCGAAATTTGCCTCTCCCTCACGCGCTCCGTCTCCTCCTTCGCGAGCATTACTGCTTCGCAGAAAGAGGTGACGGCCTCCCATTTCCTCATAATTACTGACCCTGGATCACATATTTTTTTAATGTTCTTAAATTCAAGATCCCTCTTCCTATTAATTTCCCCTCCCTTTTAACATATTCCTCTCCAGAACTGCTTGTAGCACTGATGATTTTTATCCGCCACAATAATATAAAATAATGATTTGTTCCCCCAAACATTCTTTCTGTGTGGATGTGGTAAATGTATATTTAATGTTCTAATAATTATAATATTTATGTAATTTTATCTTTTTTTTTTTGTTTCAGTCCAGTTCTAACCCTACTAGATCTTTACTATAGTCAACTATATCATCGAAGATTTTTTTCATTCTATTTATTAATTTATCTCAGTACACACTTGCTTTTCAAACTCACTTTAAGAGACATTGTCGACATCGGCTTTGCTTGCCATTATAAAAAACTAGCTGCGCCCCGCGGTTTCACCCGCATAAGTCTTGATCCTGAGGAAATATCGGGATAAAAAGTATTTTATATGTTAATCCAAGTTATAAACTATCTGTGTGGCAAATTTCATCCAAATTGGTCCAGCCGTTTGAGCGTGAAGAAGAGACAAACATACACCCACACACACACAAACTTTCGCCTTTATAATATTAGTGTGATAGAATAGAATACTAATTACTGGCGCTTGTGAGACAGATTTTATTTTTGCAAAATCTTATTTGCCCCCTGGAAAGTGATAGAGGGACTTAAATAAAATAAGCATAACAATTCTTGGTAACAGAGATTACTTACGATAACAGAACAGACAGCTGTTTTTTTAAATAGGTAACATTACGTTATCGTGGAATACCCATCTAAAACATAGTAATCTTAGTAACTTACATAGTAACTTAAATAATTGGAATAATCAAGATATGCTAATATGAGGCTATACAAAAACGTGACATCAGTGTTATTCGAGATTTCGACAATTTTTGCATACAATAGGTATTCCAATTTTTTTTCCTATTATCTCGAAAATTAAACGTCTTAACAGTCTACAGAACACAAAATTTAAGTAAACTTGTACAAAATAATACTTTCTTTTAAATACACAGTTGAAAATATTAGATTCAACTGTGTATTTAAAAGCTAATTAATATGGAGCTCGTGGCTAAGTACTAACAGCCGCACAGGTCGATCTATCAGGTTAAGCTACGCTTGCCGGGGTTGGTCCATGGATTGGTGACCATTTCTACATACCGAGACTCCTCCGTGCCTCGGAAAGCACGTTGAGCCGTTGGTCCCGGCTGTCATTCATGGATCTTTGACAGTCGTTACGGGTTGTCAGAAGCCCGAAAGTCTGACAACCAGTAAACCAAGGGGTATCGTATTATTACCTAGTTACTGGGTTGTGGAGGTCAGATAGGCAGTCGCTCCATGTAAAATACTGGTATTCAGCTGCATCCGGCTAGACTGGAAGCCGACCCCAACATAGTTGGGAAAAGGCTAGGCAGATTGTTTTTTTTTTAATATAGATTGCGCCAGCAAAGCTAATTATTATGCGCGACTTGTATCGAGATATTTCAATAATAATAATGAAGATATTTTTGACAATTTAGAGATAAATATAAACTAGATTTCAGGTCGATGACTCGTTTTTAACAGTCTATTATCTAGCTGTAGGACTAAAACTAAATTTCGTCTGCATTCTGACATAATTATTCGATAACACTTAATAAACTTTTATCATGAAACAAATTAAAAATATAAACAGACTATAAAACTAAGAAAGTAGTTTAGAGACAGATTGGCAATTTCAGTAAACCAATTAACAATTTGCAGCTTTCTACAGCAGAGAATACTGCTGGAAAAATAAATAGTGTGTTGGAATGACCGCTTAGGAACACCTACAGTCGTAGTGCTGCACCTAATGGTCAGTTTTGCTGCATTTTCCAAGTAAGTACACATGTACAACGTATCATTAATAAAGTAGAGGGTAGGGTAGGTACATATTAGTGCACCTGCCAGAGGGACAAGATCGTTTAAAACCTTTCAGGATTCCTTTTACTTTTGTCATGTATTTATATCTCATGCTGACTTTTGTTAGTAGTTGACCCCAAAATAACAAAAACCTATCAATCTATCTGCCTTGCTTTTTCCCAACTATGTTGGGGTCGGCTTCCAGTCTAATACCAGTATTTTACATGGAGCGACTGCCTAACTGACCTCCATAATCCAGTTAAGTACTGGGTAACATCATACCCCTTGGTAAGACTAGTTGTCAGACTTTTGGGCTACTGACTATCAGTAACGATTGTCAAAGATTTACGAATGACAACAGAGCCCAACGATTTAAGGTGCTTTCCGAGCTTTTTCACGGAGGGTTCTCGATATGTAACGGATGGTCACCCATCCACGAACCGACCGCGGCAAGCGTAGCTTAGGCTGTTATTATTTAGCCACGAGCCAAATAACAAAAACCAAGCGTTAAAGACAAAATATTCAACTGTTCTATTTACAGAAAAAAACTAAGATTTCTTATGTCACATTTCCTGTCGTTTTGTCGTAAAATGCAGCATCCGTATGGGATTACAACGGCACGTACAAAACGTGACGACACGCTTGGAGGGTCCTGTCGTCATTTAATTAACATTGCCCTATAGCTGTGTAAAGATCGCTGCATAGGTACGTAATGTGTTTTAAACCGGACGGAACGGGAACTCAATTTTTGGAAACATCGTTTCATAGAAAATGTATACGAAAGATAATACGACGGGACGGCGAAGTGGCACCCAAGGGACGGGAAAAATATCATCAGTGACGATATTTAGCACGTCCCGCTCCACGCGCGTCCCGCCTCGTGTTCGTGATGTCCCTTCCGTGGCTCAGCTGCGTAGGTATACACAGTGGCTCTGCTCGCAATCCAGTCCACCTTTTCTTGTCCTCCACACAAGCACGTCAGTTTCGCGTCATTGTCGCATTAAACACAATCCGTGTTTTCATAACACCACATTCCGTCTCCGCTCCGTCCACGTTCAAACGCCCGCCACCCGTCCAGTATCCAGTGACCTTTAGTCGTTCACTGATGGACTTTGAAAACCTTCAAAGCATTAAATCATCTGTTTTATTTTTAGCGTCTATTTTTGTGCCTTATGAAAGAAAACAATATAATGAAAGCTGTATTATAATAAAACTGCTTCACTTACTTTGCGTTTACGTACCTACCTAATTTGAATATGCAATGAATTGTCAGTATTAAAATATTTAAGCTCTACATGAAATAATATTATCCTTGCCTGATATTTCAGGCAAATGCGTTACCTTTGTGAATACAACTTAACGTAAGTAGGTACATTGTTGAAATACATAGGTATGTATTGAGCAGAATTCATAAATTGGTGAATTGGATCAACAAGGCAGGAAATTAAAATTCCGAGTCTGACAACGTCGTCTGATTGAATTACAAGTGGCTGTGGCTGCTCGCCTGTCGATGCACCACACGGTGGATGCTCCGATGACATTCGTGAATGTGCACCGGTCGAAATTCACATGTTCCACACTACATGAATGAATTCGGGACATTCGAGATATTTTATGCGATGAATTTCAAGTCACTTGAGAAATGAAATTGCTTCTCGAATTCAACATGACACATTTAGTTTTCAGCTGGTTGAAAGATGACGTCGGATAGTTTTATTACAACTTGGGACAGGGACACTGCAGAAAATAGGTTTTATTGAATTCTATCAAATTAAAATGAAAAAGCATTCTGCAGCTTTATGCAAAGCAATTGCTTGAGTTATGTTCATAGTAAAACGTTTTATTCACGCTAATAAATGGGTGAGGTAGATAAAAGACTAACAAAAGGATTTTACTGAGGCACTGGTGCTCTATTTCACATCGGCTTCAATGAAACTGCAATTACTCACTGGGTGAGGCTCAGAAAGGCAGTTATGTCCTGAAGTGGCAAATTAAAAACAGACGGGGCAACCGAAGAACAGTTACATAAGTTAATCCTTTACAGTTGTGGATTCAGCTCAGCTAGACAATGAAATATCGGGGCTGTTTCGGCGGCGCGGTGGTACGCCCCATTTTACGGCTGAGGAGCCGCGAGCATGGCGGCCGCCGACGTCGCATCGTGTTTATCGTCGAACAAACTTCGTAACGTTTTATTTCTGTCTATTTTTAGATTGTCATTTTCTTTAACAACTGTTATAGTTTCATTTTACTTGTATTTTCAACGATATTACAGCAATCTTCTATTTCATATTTTCTCGCTCAATTTATTTACAGAACGACGCGGTATATTCACATTTATATGCAGCGCTCAATATCACATTTATCATAATATTCGTATCTACTGTGAAAATGAAGACTGCTTTCCTTTTCGACTGACTTTTAGAGACAGACGTGAAGCCAAACCAATTACGGAAGCCAATCAAATTGTTTGCGGTCAGTCTTTGTTCTCAGAGAAATAGAGAGGAAACTGTTGTCAATGAAGGAAGGACCGCAAATGTGGTGACATAGTCGGTATTATCTTATCAACTGAGCACTTTTCTTTCTAAGGTTTTTAGATTTAGTCATGTAAATTACCTAATTTTCACTACTCTAGAATTAACTTACAAAAAAAGAAAATAATTAACTTACACAATAGTAAGATAAAACAGAATGAAGCAAGTGCTTAACACGTTGAGTGCCGGGAGCCCTCCTGAAGGGTTCAGTCTAGTCGCATAAGGTTTATCTGAAATGTAGGTTCTTCTTAGCGAATACAGCAATGTAAACTGTCAAAATAAAATCTGTTGTATATTTAAACAAGATTTATTAGTTTAAGCATTGGTTTTAAAATACAAGCATTATTATATATTAAATAAAATGTGTCAGGACGCCAGTATTTCAGGTATGGAAAACCATTTTCACGGTTACAAATATTCACTAAAAATTTTAAAGGTTGAACAGCCCTGTCTCGGGATCAAAGCGAGTTATTATACTTTCTTAGTTTTTTTATTTTTTATAATTTTACGTGGACCTCACTAGTACATGAAAATACTACGAGATACTACGTATAGCGACAAGACCCCCTGAAAACACAATTTTACTTCGTTTTACAGTAACGGTTTCAAACCTAATGCCGTTGCCCGTCCGCGAGGATAAACTTTAGCGCAAACGTAATACCGGTGAACCGCCTGGAGGGTTCACTTCCAATATGTATGGCGGCATGCGTATGAGCTCTATGAAAAGTGGGTGGAGTCGAAAGCATTATACAATTTACAAACACCAATAATGGTCCGCAAAATGAAAGGTCAAAGTTGCTCCCCGCATAACGTTAAATTCTTGAATTATCACTAAACATTCTCAAACTGCATCTTGTATCTTCTTATTAGACAAATGCCCTTTCTATGCAAGTATAGTAGACCACACGACGGTGGTGACACTTGGGCCTTGAGCTGGCCTAACGCAGTACGGAGTTTCTATAGAATGCGAGACAAGCTTGTACTGGTTTTGTTACCACTGATGTGCGACTGTGGCCTACTGTACAATACGATTACAGCACAGAATAGTTATTCCGCTGAGCATCACTAAAAGCTCGTTTGCACAAGGAGATTTCCTCGACCCAAAATGGCGACAAAAGATAAGATCATGTGGTACTCACATAGGGTTGCCAACCTTTTTTTGTATCAATTATAGTATTTTCGAAGACATTGCCTGTAAAAAAAATACCTACATAATATGTATGTTTCAAAAAAAAAAATTATTAATTAAATGCATATTTTTTTGCCACTATGTACTATATACCTTTATTAACAGGTCTTTTTTGTCTCAAACTATTTTTGCACTCTAAATTAAGGTTACATAATACCATTAAGTTTTTATGAGATTAAAATACTGGCCCTATCGATCGGTGGATGGCGATCATCTCGCCATTTTGTATTGAAATAAAAATGTAGTAGTTTCGCCTACTACATTTTTCTTTAGGCCTGTAATATAGCAGGATAGTATATTTATTATATAGTAGGATTGGCAACCCTATTCTCACTGCTCAAATGTCTGTGCTCAAAGCCAATAAGCTCTTTTCAAACCAACGTTATGTAAATACAAATGGAATTTACACGTGATGCTCTCTTCCTTCAATAGTTGTACGATAGTTTTATTTGCCAAACTTTTCTAGTCAAGGGTCATTCCGCCCTCGTATATGCACGCTGAATATGCATTAACTTGGTAAGTGCTCTGTGAGTATGTGAATGGGTTAGTAGGTTGTTTTTTTACAAGTCACTCGGCAGGATAATGTCTGTATTGGTAAATAAAATATATAGAACTCTCAACAAACTCTCTATTTACTTATTGATCTAATCTGCCGTGTAATTCTAGTAATTACCGACTAACAGACTGCGGTGATTTCGGTGGAACTCTCGCTAATAATTTATTGTGTTTAGTTTTCTGATACGCCTGATACCTAAAGAGTGAGTTTCGTCACGTGCCTACGAAGTATGTTGTGTAGCAAATATCTCGTGAATTTGAATAGGATATAAAGGAAAAGCCTCAATCACTCCGCTCAAACTGGGGATCAAACGGAGAAGACTCTGCGAAGTCTTACGAAGCGAACTTTATTCAGTTTTAAAGCTACTGATTAAGATTGCAAAGATTATTTAAGTAATATAACTTTAACTAGATCTGAAGATACTTTTATTTACAGTTCAGTTAATCTACAAAGCTTAATTTTCAGAACTAAGTAATTATCCTGATCTGTAGCGGTAATTACTCTGGTTATTTGTCGAGCATTTAAGTTGTCGTATGAGATGAGCAATTGGCGACCACTGCTGTAACTACGTCATGCTCGCTAAATACGATGTACTTGTTTTAAAGTTTTTCTCGCTCCGTGTTAGCAGAGCTTGAGAGGAGATTGTCCTCTAGAATTTTAAACAGCTGTTAAAATGTGGTAGTTGTGGATGTTGTATATAATTAGTTATAGTATATATTGAGTTTTTTTGTATTTGTTTTTGAGATTATCTGGCTACAACATGCCATTTTAGTAGGGTTACTTTTACACCTATTTCATTAAGTAAAGGACAGAAGATAAATTTTAGTTTAGTCCTGTCAAATTAATCAGCGCTTGACGTAAATTGACGTAATTTTAGTAAGCAAGTTTTTAATCACGTCTAAACTTGTATGGAGTAGTGACAGGCGCTGATTAATTTGACAGGACTAAACTAAAATTTATCTTTTGTCCTTTTCTTAATGAAATAGAAAGAAAAAGATGCACTGAACTTAAATTTAGTTTAGTTTGTTAATAAGAGAATCGGCACCATTAAGTACCTACTTACAGAAGCTATTGAAGAGACGATTTCATTTCGAAGTTGTTATGTTACATAAGTATTCTTTAAATTCTTTGACTGTAAAATTGTGAAAAGTAAAAAAAAATTTGGATAAAGTTTTTCATATTCATGCTAATTTAAATACTTATGAAACTTATAAACGTACCTGTGTAGGTAATTAATTATATGTAGAATTGAATGAATGTCTTAAATGGATTTTGCTTTATTTGTTTAAGGTTGATTATACTATAATTCTGAGCATTTATAAGGAACTAATAAAACACAAATAAACAGTTTAAAGTTCCATCACTGGTGTTGTATCATTTATCTGCTAAAGAACGAATAAATAAAACACGTTAGAAACATTTCAGAAAGGCGAGCAGTTCAGTTAAAACTGCATATATCAACGTCACGAGATGAAAGAATCGCCGAATGGTTTAGCGAAGTAGGTCACGTTCGAGTGTGATGTGTATCTGACCGCGACTGTACAGTGGCAATTTCTCAGTAAACTGAACACTGTGCCTGCAGGGGCTGCCGGCTAGTGATAAAGAGCTCTGTTTGTCACTCATCGACGCGCAACACACTTAACTCGAGAGTTTGTTGCTACAATGTACAAATATTACACACTCTAATGCCTCCTAGCTTGCTAATTATTTCCCCCGAGGGAAATCTCGCGCGGTCACTACAACTTTGGTTATGTAAACAACTTTGTTCTAAGTGTACTTCCTAAAGGAAATTGAAAGTGTCCCTCCAGATTTGTAATAATATCTTCAATCCAGGCGTTTGCAATTTAAGATTCAGTTTAAAAAGAGGAAATTGGCAGTTTCTTGAACAAACGATTTTCATTGTCTTCGTTTGATCGTGTACTGCTTAAATGCTTTATCTTTTGATGGCATAGTCGACATTATCTTCTACTTATTAAAAATCTTACATTCCTTTACTGACAGACAACGCAAGGTATAAACCACTGGGTCTAAAAGCCTAACATTTTGCACACGAATTCCTTTCATATCGAAGGTTTACTAAGGTTACTAAGATTTTTTTATCCCCCCCCTAAAAGAGTTGAATAGGGATGTAAGCTTGTATGGAAGTTAGTAAATGATTACCGATGTGAAACCTCATCGGGCGCATGACTTGTATCCTCCGAGGCATAAGATAATGGCTCCTGACATACATCATAGAGGTAGACAGGTTCCAAGCAAGTGAAGAGATCGTTAGCGCGATGGTACGCACACAATATCCTTGAAGCTATACAGCGTGTCGTGTTCAATTCGTGCGGCTTACTACAGTTAATCCGTTCCGAATACTGTAGTGCATATATACGAGGTAGTACGTCTTACTCTGCTGTTGTCTATTCCATTTCATACTGTCATATAGGAGAGCTTCGCTGGAATCACGCCTAACTATTGTGTTTTGGCTATTGCTGACCGAGTTTTTGTTCTGAGGGCTACTATACATAGGTACAAACTGAATATTTTCTTAATGTCCCTCGGGAATCATCGCATTTCCGAATACAAACGAATGCTAATTTCCATGTCCATCAATCATTAGATTAATCGTGTATAATAATTTGAATTCAGAACTAAGACTTTATCGTTGTTTTGTTTTGATTTCCGTGTGAACTTTATAGAGCTGCAAAACTATTTTCGTGCCTGCGACTTTAACAGCTTTCCTCCTATTTTTAAAATAAATTACATTAAGTTAAAAGAGTATTAACAACTCTATATACTTGAAAATCGATTGAGAGCGTCCGGTCTGCACCAAGTGCAAAGCTTTGGCATCTGATAGAAATCCGACGACTGACGAAACACGAAGTTTGCCGAGGGACATTAAGAAAATTGTTATACTGTACGTGTTTTCGATTTCCACTTTGTTGCTTACTATCGAGCTGAATTTAAAATAGGAATATCAAGTTTCCAATCTTCCACAACGCTTATGTTGGGATATTAAAATACGAACAGCTTTTAATCTACTAAATAAAATTCTTAAATTCATTCATTTATTCGCTGACAGACAACGCATATCTTCTGCGTCGAGGGGTGAGAAAAGGGGACGTAATTTCCCCGAAATTGTTCTCTAGCGCATTGGAGGATGTGTTGTAAGACGCTGAACTGGGAAGGACGTGGTATTAACATCAACGGCGAGTACATCTTACACTTGAGTTTTACAGATAAATAATAATAATAAATTCTTTATTTCACCAAAAGCCATCACAGTACAGATGACATCGTCATACTGGCTGAATCGCTGCATGACTTGCAGCAGATGCTAGGCGGCCTTGTTGATTCTTCGGTACGCATTGGTCTCAAAAGTGAGCACTAAGGAAGGATTTTTGAAAATTCATTCCGAGAAGGAGTCAAAAATGCGAAAAGTTTCTATGGAAGTTCTTTTTTTCTGCCGATGGGAATTTATACCATCGGCTTGTTTTTCAAATTAATGTACATTAAAGTGTATGAGTGTGTTCTTAATGCTTAATGTAAATTAAAAAAGATGTGGTAAAACTCGATTTAAACCGATACTATTTGCATTCCCTTTTTTTTATAGGACTACATTTAATAACTATGTCACATCACACACACCAAAAGGCCTTCCACTACATCTATACATATACTTAATTATAAAAAATCATAGCAAAGTCAAAACTTTACATTGAATATTTTTGAAAATAAGTCATTGCTGCAAGGTCTGGGAATGATTCTAATGCCGAAAATATAGTTTGCCGTTGTTTTAATGCCGATAATTTAGTTTTAAATTATATTTTGGCTGCTTAGGACACAGATAAGCGTATTTTTCTGAAACCTTCACCATTTTAAATACAATTTAATCATTGATCTTTTATTATACGTGTTTTACTAACATACCTTTTGTTTTACGTATAATAAATTAATAATGTGTCTAATTTAGGACAGCGCTCCTTGATGGGCGAGTCCTATTACTGGCTGGACGTACAACGTGTTGCGTAAGTTCAGTACAGAACACGCAAACTAACCACTCAAGGTCACTGGCATATATCTGCGTCTTAAGTTAGTAATATTAGAGTTGAAATCTAAAGCAATATAGTTTGCTCTAAACGGTATCTAAGTACACTTCTTAGTTCTTGGCGAAACAATATGAACCGTTTCTCGCATGGGAAAGTGATTTAGATAAGGCCCGCCTATGGGAAATTTGATTTATAGGGTCCAATGGAGCGCTAAATATATACGGTATTGGCCCGGCAACGACCCCAGCGATGGATGGCGGGGGCGTACGCTCAAATAGCCCCCAGGGTGATTCCGATGACCCACTTCATTTTTCGTAAGACTTATTACAAAGAAACGTGTTGCATATTAGGCGAAAACTGTAGGTAAAGTCAGGGATTTACATTGTTTATCAAATTGACTACCAACGTAAATTGTCCGTGTATTCAAAATATATACAACTGTCTCAAATTGACATTTGTATCTTGTGTAATTTCACTGAATGTATACACAAACACGTAAAATGTGTTTAAAAAAGTGTTCTATACTTTTAAGTTAATCGCAGGCATTCACAGACTGGGCACGCCACAATTACGGCGATAAGACCCCTCTTTGAGGAGTGGCTTGAGAGGCGCCACGGCGTCCTCACCTTCCGCCTGACGCAGGTCCTCACCGGCTGCTTCGGGAGGTTCCTGTTCAGGATAAGGCGGTAGGAAACGCCCGGGTGTCACCATTGTGTGGATCGCCCGGAGGACACGGTGGAGCATACGGTGGAGGTCTGCCCGGCTTGGGCGGAGCATCGCCGTGTCCTCGTGGAGGCGATCGGCGGCGGTAATCTCTCGCGTCCGGCCTGGTTCAGGCCATGGTACGGAGGGAAAGGAAATGGCAGGCTGTCACCTCCTTCTGCGAAGCGGTAATGCTCGCGAAGAAGGAGGCGGAACGCGTGAAGGAGAGGCAAATTTCGCGCCCTCACGCCCCTAATCGCCGCAGGAGGAGATGCCCTGGGCGGGAATCGCGAGCCGATTTCCGGCCACCGTAGGCGCGGGCTTGCACACGGTGAGCAATGGGTAGCTCGACGTCCGATAAGGACCAGGCCCGGGTCGACGGCACGTTGTGTTCTACGCGCGCCTCAAAGAGATATCAGCAGAATTGATGGGGTCCGCTAGGGCCAATGCCTGCCGGGGCTGCGAATAAGGGCCGAAAGGGACATCGTGGCCCCCGGCAACAGGGCAACCGAAGGAACACGGGTGGGTTTTAGTCAGTAAGAGTCTGACACGCCCTCCCGCTCCACCCAGACCGGGAGAAGTTATTTGATAAAATCCCACACAAAAAAAAAAAAACTAACAAAAAAAAGGCATTCACAGACTTTTTCAATTTTTTTTAGTTATTTAAATTTTTTAAGGCCAAAAGTAGACGGTTTTTAATCACCCGTATGTTTTCTTTATAACCATGTTTTTTTTTATATGATGAACATCAGAATCAGTTGGATTTCAAACGCGCATGAGGGCGTTATCTTTAAAACTTGACTGCCTTTTGTTAAACGGCAAACGAGGCTCAAAGACGGGTCGGGTCAAAGAGCCGCGCAATTACATTGCTTTGACATTTACCTGTGTAAAATACGTAAACTAAGCTTAATGCCTAGGACGTACCTACTGCGAATTTTATTCTTGCGGTTTATATTCAGTGTACGGTATTGCAATGAGTGCGAATTTTAAATCCCCAGAGCTTATAAAAGACACCATGTGTTACAGAATTGCGATAAAGATTTCGCGCGATTTTTCATCGCAGTGCGGGCTAGGCCTTATAAACGGATTGTAGCATCCTTACGTCATACGTGGTGAAGTGATACGCTAAAGAAACGGTAGCCAGGAAAGGAAATATTATGCATCTATTTAAAGAATAAAGGGCTAATCTTTCAAATAAAGGCTATGTAATTTCTGCTTACCCACTCCGAAAGGTACGAAAACATAAATAAGGGTGTGTGTATATATAAGAAGTTGTGTACAAGGGTTCGTGAGTATGGCAATAAGTCAAACGTGGCGTGTGTGGAGGCCAGGGCTGTAGGGGCCGCCATACATCAGCCAGCATGTCCTCCAAGTCCTAAGCTAACAATCGATCGGTTCCCGAACAATTATCAAATACCTGCAGAGAACCTTCCATTAACCAAGTTTCGTCCAACATACCCCCTTGGGGAACAGTTAATTGTACTAACTTATACACTCCAGGGCATATATAAGGCGGGTATTACACTTCCTCCGCGAAACCATAGCAGCGAAACCACAATAGTTCCGCACAGGACTTGTCCGTTGCGACAAACGAAGCAGAAGCGAAACCTCCTGTTCTAACGTACATATTCGATTATGATTGTATCTCTTTTCCGCGTGATTTCGCAGATCGGCGCCCAAGTGCACTGTATGTTGGACGAAACTTAGTTAATGGAAGGCTCTCTGTAGGTATTAATTGTTCGGCTACTTTAGGTACCTATACCGACTCACCTAAATAGAACACATTCATTATTCCATAAATATGTTATTTTACCTATTCATTATTTAAAGTATACCTAAGTCGGCTGCTCTCTCTGCTCTGAAGCCAGTTACACCGCTGCGCTTAGCTCGCCATTTTATTGCGGTGCACACAGCGTTTGTTTCGTACCTATCTGTCGAAAAGTTTATAAAGCGACACTTCAATTATTTTTTTTTTTGTAAAATGGATTTTGATTTTATGGACAAACTAATCCAAGATAAAATAATGATATAATATAATAATTAATAAAAACACAACAACAACTTATACAACACGAACAACACACACACACACAACAACACATACAACTTAAACTGAACAACTTATAAGTTGTACCAAACAAAATTTTAATTCTTAATTAATGAATTCTTAATTATTTTATTCTTTAATAAGTTTACAATTTACAAAGGAATACGAAGATGGCGACAAAAGTCAAATACTGTGGCGCAGCTATCAACGCCCAACCCAAAAAAATATATACAGGGTGTAAGGGACAGCCCTCCGCAGACTGATATGATGGGGTGAATTCAGTATATCATACTAAGATGACTGGTACATGAAATTATTTCAGGAACGTTATGGGAACCTAATAAACCTGATTTGACTAAGCTATTATTACACAAATCGGAGCGTCTGTACTGGTTGGGTGGGGTAGTAGGTATGCGGTGCGGCGAGTTTTAAGAACTCTGTAGCTAGGCAGAAATTGAACAGCTGATTTCGCGCATCGTTCGTTAGAGAATTTCAACATGTTTTTTTATTTTAGTTATTTTATTTACATTAATGGAGTACTGCGTACAGAGAATATAATTTTACATTAAAATAAAGAAATAGTAACTGAAAAAACGATTAAAAAAAATGAAAAATTCCTGAGAATTTTTTTATAAGGTGATGATTTAAAATAAGGAGCTGAATGCACCCTGTTAGTTTGCGGAGGGCTGTCCCTTACACCCTGTATACAAAGACATTATTCTAGAATTCCCAAAGAAAGTTAATTAATAAATTACAAAATTAAAAAAAAGGAATAAAAAGAGAATATACTCTACGTGGAGGTTTCTATGTAGTATAAGTGTAGAGTAGAGGTGGGGTGAAGTGTGTATGTGTGTGTTTACCGTGTTTATGATGCCATACGTTGCTCAGTTTCTTCATAAGACAAGGATTTAAGCCAGTCAGTCACTTTTCTCTTCAGTAGACTTTTAGTCATAGGGTAAATGTTAAATCTTATATTTATGTCATAGTATAGTTTAGAGCTGATATGGTTGAAGTGACGACTAACCAACGCTAACCTGCAGCGCTCAGTCTTACAAACTTACGTCTACTACGTCGCTTCTTTGTTAGGGGCTGAGGGTTTTAAGGCAGAAGCAGGTGTTTCTTAAAAACTATTTGTAGGACGAACAACTGTCTCTCTGTGAGGACCTCCCAAAGTGAGTACATCTCAGAGGTTGGAAATCCAATAGGTTTTTTTGCCAGCACTTTTTAACCTGCTCTCTGAGCCCTCTCTAGCCGCAACATGGTTGTCTTGTGGGTTCCCTCCCCCCCATGTAGTTATACAGTAACTAGATGTCCGAAGTAGACCTATACTGTATTTACCAAGCCGAAAGCGACGACGTTTTGCTCCGATTGCTACAATTCAACTGACCCGCATGTTGTTCCGCTACTCGAATCGCGACATTATGTAGTAATGTTTCGCAGCGGAATTCGTTAAGAGGTTTCGCATAATTATTTTCGCGTCGGAGGTGTGCTAAGGCCCTAAACGTGTTCCTATAACTACAGGAACAGTCGGTGTTTCATGTAAAGATTTCACCGTGAAAACTTAGGTTAGTTGACGTGACTCGTGAGCTGTCATACCACCTGATGCTGGGGATTGACACTAGATATTTTGGTAGCTAGATATTGACTGGAGATTGATAGCTCACTGTAAGCTCACTTCACCTAAGTTTTCACGTTGTTATTTCTACAGAATAGATCGGTAAGTATAAAAGAGCCTTTACTATAGAGTCAACAATGAACTTCGTTAAGATTCCAAAGTAGACGATTGAAAAGGAAGAAAACTGTCTGTAACTAGCCGTAACATATTGAAGATTACCCAGTAGAAGTTCTATTGTAATTCCAAGTTGATTGTTCAGACTTTCCTTTGCTTTAAAAGTATATAAGATTTAAAAGTTTGTCGATGAAATTCAGGTTGTTCTTTCTCAGCTATAAAAGTTTAATCCTTTATTGGACAGTACATTAATTTTTTAAATAAAACGTTATTGACGACTATCGTATACTTTAAGTAATGAATAGGTAAAATGTAGATATTTATGGAATAATGTACGTGTTCTAAGTAATAGGGAGGTATCGCTACCTAAAGTAGAAAGCTTCTACGCTCATGAATTTTTGAAATAGGTAGCCTATATCTAAAGTGATATATATAAATGTTATGTACATATTTGTGTGTCTCGTTCTAAGAATCTCTAGAGACTTATGTTTTAGGAGTAAAAGAAGCTAAATGATGAAGATACGTAAATTTCTCTCCGAACACTGGAAAAATAATTATGTTCTTACCCACGGTAAATTCTTATAAAAATGCGTAACTGAAATAAAAAAAGCAAAGATTTACGAACGTGATTTTATCTCGACTTTCCCGGAATATAGACAGGTATCCCAAATTATTTCGTAATTTTAATCGCAGCTTCCTTCGATTCGTTTTACAGACGGTCGTGTTACCTGTCTGTAAATAATATTAACACGTAAAATTGTAATGTGAGAATATAATCGGAATAAATCCGATACGGATCTTATATTCGGAATTGGAAAATTCTGGAAAGTTCGATCGGCTCTCTGATTGCAACGATACTGGGTTGTGCTAGCCGTGATTTCTGTATTTAATTTATCTATGTATGTTGTTTGACTATCAGTGCCCTTCGGCTTGAGTAATTAATTAATCGTAAAAACGAAATGCTTTAATCAAACAATCCGACCAATTTTTTATTTACAATATGCTTTTATTTTAATTTCGTCATTCAAAGTTTCAATCTTACCTAATTGTTGAGGCCAGTTTAATTGATCATCATTTAAACTGGCCTCAACAACACACACTAGTGACAAGTAAGTTAATTAACAGTTGTTGCAGGATATTGCTGATAAGTTTTGAGATTGTTACACAGAGACCAAGTTTGTTGATCAAATTAACAGCGTGTTCGCGTACTACTCCAAATATTCGATACAGCTTCGAACACTGTTAAGTTTCAATTAAGTAGTTAACACGAACTAGGAAGTATTTACATTTTAAATAAAGCACAATTTGCAAGATTGTTGCAGCGGTACGACATTGATGTAGGTATGTAGAGCTAAAAGAAAAAATAAATATGAAAAGTATTATCGTCTCAAATGAAAAGAGCATTCATCTCGCCATGTTTTATTCAACCGGCCATCTAGTAGTTTTATAAGCCAAAATGTAGGCATTAAAACTATAAAACGACTTGGTTCTCGTTGTTTTAAACGTGGACTGAATAAAAATGATGTAGGTTGAGCGAAGGGTGCCGTCACGGTGGACCGGGTACGCAATGCGTCGGTTTCTTAGTATTGTTTCAGGCTTTATTAGCATATGATTAAAATGTATACTCATTTCCCAGGAGACTAGCAACACATTTTTTTAAGGATTCCCGTTGATTTAAGAAGGTAATGAAATCGTCACTTACTTTTTAGTCAAAATGATGTATTTCTTTTAATATAATTCATTTCGGTTTCATTCAATTTCATGATAATCGTTCCTAGATATAACTAACTACATGGAGAGTCATTTTTAACCGACTTCCAAAAAGGAGGAGGTTATATGTTCGTAGCGAATGTTTTTTTTTTTTGAATTTTTTGTGTCCACCGATTTCTCAGTCATTTGTGGACCGATTTTGAAAATTCTTTTTTTTTAAAGGGTATGCTCTAAGTCTAAGTCGGTTGTTTTTTTTTGAGTGAATTTTTAAAGCATTATTTATTACCATTTTTTTTTAATTCAATGTGAAAGGGCTTTGTCGCACATGCGATTAAGCCTGGTCTTGGTTTTACCTGACTTTAATTTTATAAAGTGGAAAACAATGAATTCATAAACTTAGCTCTACCGACTTGAGTTTTTTTCATAAAGATGGGGCGGCGCTCGTAGGTGCTTATGTAAATTCCACAGAAAATGGATGTAAGATCTAGTAAATTATCGTGTTTATTTTATTACTACTTAGAAAATAGTTTCTTATCTCATGAATATTTCATAGACGTTATTATCTTTTAGTGCTTTAAGCGCCTTTGCTGAAATTAAATCTGTACGTAGGTGCCTAAAACATAAATATTTAAGTCGAAGCTTTGTAAATTATGGCTGGATGCTCATTATATTAACACAGACGTTAAGATATAATGTTTCTCTCGTATTATAATATATTGCTTAAAGAAATATTATAACGATTTATTGCAGGTCTCTGCCTCTGCGTCGCCTTGTCGAGAAATATGATTTTCTTGCAAATTAGTAGAGAATCGCTGTCGTTTGGAGCCGACCTTTATACAGTGCTGTGGAGCGTCAAAGTGAGAAAAAATAATTCTATTGCCTAATGTATTTTTCATGGCTGGTTCAGTGCAAAGGCGAGGAAGAGCTTCGGTCTTCATTTTTCATTTTGAAGCTCTGCTTTGACGGCAGTTCTCGAATGTAAAGGTATGTTTTTGATAAAATGGAACATAAAAAAACAGTGGCACTCCGGGAGTGCCGATAGAAGTGAAAACTTGAACATTTCAAAAAATACTTCCAAAACCTTTAAAGTAAAAATACTTGCATAGAACATTGATCCGTAACGTAATTTAAATAAAGAGCACAATCGCGTTTACAAAAATGAGGTGTCGGTAACCGTATCGCGAGTTCAATTGTTTTTTTCCATCTCAAAAATACCCAACGCTTAAAGAAGTTTTCACTTCAAAAACATTAGACATTTGATTTGCTGAATTTTCCAGACACTTGATAATCAGTATCCCAACGAACGATCAAGTAAACAAGGTCATCGGTATTCACCCTAGGCTCATTCAACTAGGAATAGAACTAAGCATAGGTACGGTCAATTGTTAAGCGAATTGACCCCTTACGTCAATTTGCCGTGTTATTTCATTTTTTTTTTTAAATAACAGTTGTGATTTGAATACTATTCTACTTCCTATCCTACTTCCTACTAATATTATAAATGCGAAAGTTTGTGAGGATGGATGGATGTTTGTTACTCTTTCACGCAAAACCTACTGAACAGATTAGGATGAAATTTGGCACACAGATAGTTTATAACCTAGATTAACACATAGGATACTTTATATCCCGACATTCCCACGGGATCGAGACTTATGCGGGTGAAACCGCGGGACGCTGCTAGAATACTATAAACTACATATTATAAAACAAAATCCTCCCGCAGCGTCTGTCTATCTGATTGCGATAAACTCAAAAACTATCGATCAGATTTTCTTACGGTTTTCACCAATGGACGGAATGATTCATGAGGAAGGTTTAGGTGTATAACTCATTAAGGTTTTGTGTACGATGGTTTATCAAGCGCTAAAAACCGTGCGAAGCAGGACCGGTTCGTACTAATTTAATGTGGTAGTCAATTTGGTTAGCAATTGATTTCCCTCACTTTACCTACTCGATTAAAGACACAGCTGTAATTAAGCACGTACTCTTGGAAAAAAACATACCAAGGAAAAGTTTAGTAGGCTTATTGGAGCATAAATCTGATAACAAGCACATATGAGAGGCTGTGGTCCTCGACAGTGGTACCAAATGGTCTGGAAAGGCGTATTTATTACGTTACACAGTGCGAAGAGAGAAAGTTTGTATATGATAATACCACAATCTATAGATCCGATATAAAACTCTTTGTTGTTACTAGGTACTTATTACTTTATCAACATCGTTCATTGCTTTTGTTCTTCGACACTGGTGCCGATTCTCTTGTTCACCGAACTAAACTATCACTCAAATTCCTTACTTTTGGCTCTGAGAATCATAAAAAGATATTCTGTAAAATAAATATTCTCTAAATTTAAAAATAATTTTGACACAACTAAATCGAATTTGACAATCGCGACTTCACACGTGGTACTTGTTTGCCCTACCCCGTGATTTTTTTTTTAGAGCCAGAGGCGCCCAGAGGGGGCAGCCTCGACGTGTTTTGTATGGAAAATAAGAAAAATTATTACCTACACGTTGAATTTTAGAAGTTTATAGGTTTTATAAAGGGGGTCGAAATTTTTATTATTTTTTCGATAGGACTCACCATTTTCGAGATATAAATAAGCAAAAGAAAAAATAGATACAGTACTGTTTTTACACCTGAAGTCGAGGTGTTGGTGTGAATTTAAAGTTTATGACAACCAATTTAATTCCACACATTTTTAATCGCGATTAGAAATAGTCAGATTTAGTTAGACAATCAAAATTTTAGGTGATAAACGTTTAATTCAGAATATCAAAATTGACATTTTCACTAAATTAATATCTCAGTGCTATCTTAATGCTGTCTAACTAAAATATAGTTAAATTGTGTCACTTTAGTTTATTTCAGAATGGGAAACCTTCGTTTGACAGGAATAAACTAAATTTTGGTGATTTTTAGTCTAGTTTAGAGGCATTTGTGACAAGTGAATCGGCACCAACATCCGCCTTATTTATAAACGTTGCTAGTTATGAGACGTTTAAACGTCAAAAACAGATGTTAATAATTACTTAACTATTGTTAGGTTTGTAAGATAACGTGTATAATGTTGGTAGTTATTTAAGAACTTTTATTTTGTAACGTTTAGTTTTTTTATAGGAGGTACGCTGGGGCTGCATCGCAATGCTGTGATCACATCAGCAGAAAGCTTGAAAACCAATTTTTATCGCAAAGAAAGAAAAATGTTATATTTAGGACACGCACAGGTTATACAAACAGTAAAAAAACCAGCCAAGTGCGAGTCGGACTCGCACACGAATGGTTCCGTACCGTATTGATAGAGCAAAAACGCCGAAAACATGTTTCTTGTAACTTTATTTAATTTTTATCTGTTGATATAGTGGCAATAGAAATACACAATCTGTGAATATCTCAACTGTCTACCTATTACGGTTCATGAGATACAGCCCGCTGACAGACAGACGGACGGCGGAGGCTTAGTAATAGGGAACCCTTTTTTTTCGTGGTAAATTATCAAATAACTTCTCCCGCGCTGGGCGAAGCGGGAGGGTATGTCAGACTCTTACTGACTAAAACCCACCCGTGTTCCTTCAGTTGCCATGTTGCCGGGGGCCACGGTAACTCTTTCGGACTTTCCCGCGACCATGGCAGGCTTCGGCCCTAGCGGACCCCATCAGTTGTGCTGGCATCTCTTTGAGGCGCACGTGGAACACAACGCGCTGTCGACCCGGGCCTGGTCCTTATCGGACGGCGAGCTACCCATCACTCACCGTCCGCAAGCCCGCGCTTACGGTGGCCGGGAATCGGCCTGGGATTCCCGACGCCCAGGGCGTCTCCTGCGGCGACTAGGGGCTTAAGGGCACGAAATTTGCTTCTCCCTCACGCGTTCCGCCTCCTCCTTCGCGAGCATTACCGCTTCGCAGAAGGAGGTGGCAGCCTGCCATTTCCTTTCGCTCCGTACCATGGCCTGAACCTGGGCCGGACGCGAGAGATCACCGCTGCCGATCGCCTCCACGAGGACACGGCGGTGCTCTGCCCAAGCCAGGCAGACCTCTACCGTTTGCTCCACCGTGTCCTCCGGGCGATCCACACAATGGTGACACCCGGGCGTTTCCTCCCGCCTTATCCGGAACTGGAACCTCCCGAAGCAACCGTGTTCGGTGAGGACCTGTGTCAGGCGGAAGGTGAGGATACGCCGTGGCGCCTCTCTAGCCACTCCTCAAAGAGGGGACTTATCACCGCAATTGAGGCGTGCCCAAATTGAACCCTAAAAGGGAACATTTAAAAACTAACAAAATAATGAAAACAAAATATGAGATAAGAATAGCAGCCTTTTTGACCTCACACACTCAGCATTATGCTGTGATATTTAAAAACCGGCCAAGTGCGTGTCGGACTACGCACAATGAAGGGTTCCGTAGTTGAGATGAATTTATTTATCCCAAGAACAAACTTAACATTGTAGTTGAAAAACATGTTCTCCCATACATTCCAACTGCAAATCATCGCTCGGCATCCAATACCGCGACTGTGACATTTTTTTTTAATTGCAGGGTCACTTATTTGAACGTGTAGAATGAAATAAAACAAAAATCAGATTTTCGTAAAAAATTTCACATTCGCGGTATTAATATAATAATAATACCTTTAAACGAGCAATTCTTGTATATACCTATGTATAATTATAATTTGAATCTCGGAAACGGCTCCAAGAATTTTTATTAAATTTAGTATGCAGGGGGTTTCAGGAGCGATAAATCGATCTAGCTAGGTTTCATTTTTAGAAAACGTCGTTCAAAAAAAATTATAATCCAGATATTTTTCTTTATTCAAGTAACAAGGACTCATTGCGTTAGTAAACTTATGAACTATGTTAAAACTTATTTTACGAGGTCACTTAGAAAGTTTTGCGACTAACAGTTTTTGTCAATAGAATACTGGCTGGTTTTGATGTCAATTAAAACGATGACTATTTATTACAAAAAAACATGACATTCCAAATTCGAAATTCCCTCCACATTTTTTTACGAGCAAAATCAAAATAGTCTGTCTTACTGAAAACTGGATTTATAACGAGAACATTTTCGCGCGATGATTTTGTACGATTTCAAATGTCGACTAAAACCAGAAGAATCGTTTGAAAGACTTCAAATGGTGTTCATAGAAAAAAGCCCTTCTAAAAATACTGTTTTTCGCTGGTTCAACGAATTTATGGGTGGTCTAGTAATTTTGGCAGACAAAGAAAGAAGTGGCCGCCCTATGACGGTTGTTGAAAAAGTGCTGGCTGTGAAAAATTTAATTCAAGAGAATAGGCGAATTACATATGAAGAGGTTCAGCATACACCGTGAAATTTGAATCGCAGTTTTGCTAGAACAAACGTTGTTCAGACCATGGTCTATTACCATTCTACAGCATCCAATAAAAAAAAAACATAATTGGTTTTTGAAATAACACAAAAAAAGCAAAGTTTAAAATATCAAGATTATCGTTACTCCCGACAACACAGACACCACGTATACGTTTTTTCAAAAACCAATTTATGTTTTTTTTTTATTGGATTCTGTAGAATGGTAGTAGACCATGGTCTGAATAAAGTTTGTTCTAGCAAAACTGTGATTCAAATTTCACGGTGTATACTGCCGATTGGATCGGGAAGTGTGCATGAAATTCTACACAGGCCGTGTGGCTGTTTCAAAATGAACCAACGCCTACCAAAGTGAAGCGAGCCAGAAATGCAGGCAAAATGTTGATCGCAAGTTTTTTTTTTTTCTACCAGTTTATCTGGTGTCAATACCCTGACGAGATCAAAGAAGCGTCAATGCTGAATGGTATGTTACCAAATGTTTGCCAGAAGTTTTTATTACTGCAAGCAGCAAGCGACCGAACACTGGCCTCCGTGGGCTACTGCTTCACCACGACAACGCGCTGGCTCACTCGGCGCTCAAAACAAGGAACTTTCTGGACAGCACACCGGTCAAATTTATAGGTCATCCTCCTTACAGTCCCGATTTGGCTCCGTGCGACTTTTTCTTGTTCCCCAAAATAAAAAATCAACTCAAAGGAAAACAGTTTTCATCACCTGAAGATGCACTGGGTGCATTTGAGAAGGAGATTGGAGAGGTGTCTGATGCGGACTGGAAAATGTGTTATGAAAATTTGTTCAGACGTATAAAACTGTGTATGCCAATGGAGAGTTCTTTCAAAAGATTTAATAAAAAAAAATATAACCTGTAGTATATTTTTTTCTAGTATCACAAAACTTTCTGAGTGCCCCACGTAATCTAGTTTAAATTTATTTCACCCCATGGGAGACGGCACTGCAGTGATTGATGTACATGCAATCCAGACTGCTAACGATATTGTTGGAGCTGGCCCGTACTCTGCGTACCAGGGATGCACACCTCATTCGCATCGTTGCGTAAAAGCAATTAATATGTGCGTCCGCGAATATTCCCGATGCGCTACAAAAACGGGGCAGCACCGACCTATTGGAGTTATACATCAAACCATGTGTTTTGGCATACTGCTCACATTTGGCGACCAATTACTTTCTGAGACCACAGATTGACGCGCTCAGAAGCACCATATCATCTGCATAGCTAATATTATTTACACAAATACCATCTATATAGCAACCCACTCTGGTGCTGCTGAGCTCGCCAATCCTGCCTCACCCCGCATTCCAACCTGTATGGCTTGGAAAAAGTTCCAGCCCATCGTACACTATTGATCTGATTACCATACCACTATTGAAAGATGTTTATAAGCTCCGTTGGCAACCTATTCTTCTCCAACTTTCTCCACAATACGTCATAAGCAACCTGATCAGACCTTGAATAAATCGACCTAGCATAAATCGGCGTCCTACGCTGTGTATAGTAAGTATGTGATAGTATGCTTAAGGCACTGCATTTTCTGTTGACAAACCACGCCGAAACCCGAATTGGTTGTCATGAACATTTACAGTTTTATTTATTTGTGTATTAAGCAGACGGTCAAACACTTTTGATATTTTGATATTATAGTAGCTAGAGAGATGGGCCTTTTGGATGCCGAGCGACGAAATGTAAGTTTTTACGCACAATATTGAGAGATTTACCATGTTATTTCAAGACCATAGACTTCTTATAGGTTTTCCTGTAATCTATGAGTAAAGAGCCATACTATGTATTTTTTTCAAAATTTTTGGTCCAGTAGTTTCGGAGATAAGGGGGGGGGAATGGTCATTTTTCATTGAATTTATCAAATATCTTTAAAAGTATTTATTTTAAAATTATATAAAAAATATATTTAGGATCCTTGCAACAAGCCTTTTCATTTGATATGTCACACGGTACTGTTAGCAAAACTTTTTTTTTTAATTTTCTTGTTTGTGCCCCAAAAGTGACACCTATATTCAAAATTAAATTATTTACGTTACACATTCGTGTTTGGGTCACAGAAATACACATGTGTACCAAATTTCAACTTAATCGGTCCATTAGATTCGGAGTAAATTGGCTGTGACAGACGGACAGACAGACAGACAGACAGACAGACAGACAGACACACGAGTGATCCTATAAGGGTTCCGTTTTTTCCTTTTGAGGTACGGAACCCTAAAAATAAGTACGGGAGCAGTGGTATTCTGCTGCCGCGCTGTGATGCCACGGATTCACCTTTTTTTTTTTTGGGTGGGAAATTTTCAAATAACTTCTCCCGCTCTGGGTGGAGCGGGAGGGCGTGTCAGACTCTTACTGACTAAAACCCACCCGTGTTCCTTCCGTTGCCATGTTGTATCAAACCCACAAGCAGCTGCGATAAACATTACTTATTTACGTTTATATCATTATTTAAGAACACTTACTTCTTTTAACATAATTATTATTTAACAAAAGGTTTAATAAACCTTCGATTTTAACTTTAAATACTGAAATAACGTAGCCTCACTTTTTGCGGCATACTTATTACTTTGAACAGCGCTCACTTTGTCAAACTTTGCTGCTTTCGTTACGTTATTAATATTTTAAGCGAATAATGTCGAAGCTTCCGTGTTGTCTTTTTAACCGACTTCCAAAAAGGAGGAGGTTATATGTTCGACGCGTATGTTTGTTTTTTTTTTTTTTTTTTTTTTTTTTTTTATGTATGTCCACCGATTTCTCCGTTATTTGTGGACCGATTTTGAAAATTCTTTTTTTGTTTGAAAGGGTATGCTCCCAAATTGGTCCCATATCAATTTTATTAACTTTGCTTGGGCAGTTTTTGAGTTAGCTACAAAATACGTATTTTTTTCCCACTTAATATGTAGATGACATGATAAGTTCCTGTCACTGGTAGCAGGTAGTGGTATTCGAATGTGTGTGGGGTAGGTACCACAACTAAAAACTGAAAATGGACTTCGAGAGTGTTAAAGACGGAACGTTGTTTTCTTTGCTCCTCAGATTTTAAATGTAAAAAGTGGTAAAAAGTGAATATTGTGGCCATATGATGCTATTGACTCAAAGCCAGTGAAGTGACCTACTGAACGGTGTATTTTTTATAGTAATTGGCATATGCAATCTAAAGTTATAACAAAAATAAACCGTGGAAAAAAACTCAAAATTCAAAAATTGTGATAACGAACTATAACCGTGACCTACGACAACCCGCAGCGCGCTCGATACCTCCCGCACTAACCGCTACCGTCCCCGTCGTCGCCTGCGCAATACTCTTAACCAAGCGCATAGCGTTCAAATATTTCGACTCAACTGGTAAAGTCTCGTTGGCGGAGCGGTGTATATAGCTGCCGCACTACACGCGCAGTTACGGGTTCGCATCTTAGCGGAAATGACTTATGCGGATTTCTCTTTATAATTTTACTTTTTGCATTTTTTTAAGCATACATTTTTATATATTTTTATTTTTATATTTTTATACTACACAAAAATATAATGGATTTCAATAATATATCAATAATGGACTCAACACCTAATAATACAAGCAAGAATGTAACAATGCGACCTAAGCGATTACATAGAGCGAAATCAATAGAATCTCTATGTTCATCATCACTCAACTCGTCAGCAACGGAACCACACACACGAAGCTTAGATTTATCTACTGGTCAGGACGTAGATTTACTAGAAAAAATGAAGGCTGAAAATCAATTATTATCAGAGCAGTTACAGTTGGCTAATAATGAAATCGAAAACCTTCACTTAGAATTGAATCAATCAAAAAACCTTGTTAGTCAGCAAACTCGACAAATAAACTCCCTAAAAAACATATGTACTACACCCCCGACCCAAAATATTAAGAATCAGATACAGTCTAAAAGGCGAAAATCAAGACGAATGCTAATTGACAATTCAAGATTCATAGAAATTAAAAACGTCGAAACTCAAGATATGAACCAAGAGATGCATGATCCTGTACTGGATATTACTGAGATTTCAGCTGACCAAACATATACTCCAGAGGTATGTGACTATAATAATGACAGGAAGGGTACGAACAACTTAAATAAAATTCACATATTTGGAGGTGAACAATGCCGAGGACTATCTAGTCAGCTTATAAATTCACGACTAGGAAAAAAACACCGAAAATATTCTATTATTGGATTAATAAAACCTGGGGCTAGAGCCAAAGACATATTAAAACCAATTCAAGAACATCATTCTCAAATTCAAGAAGATGACCGAGTTATATTATCTATAGGAGAACACGATGTAAATCCCACACACGTGATGGCAGAAATCTCAGCTGCTTTAAAACTTCTTGAAGATCGACAGGTTTTTGTAACAAGTATTATAAGCAGTAAATATTTAATTGAAAAAACATTGAATAATATGCTAAAATTAGTTTGTAAAGAATTCAAAAACTGTCTATTTATAGACTTGAGTATAGGAAATGGGTACGATAGGGACAATATTATCACATACTTCGATTATTATGACAAGGATGAGCATAATGAACTTTGTAAACAAATAAATTTGGGAATTGACTTTATTGACTACAAGCAAAAATATTTGACATATAATAATAGAACTCCCAAAGATGTACATACTACGTGGCCAATAACTATCCCCACCGAGAGAATCAAAAACAAAATAAGCTTTCCAAGGAAAGGTACCATACCCTATTATTTTCAATTGCAAACCCAACATGATAAACACACCAGTACTGAAGTAAATTTGAGAATATCATCGGAAAACAAACCAAAAATTGGTACAATCCCGTATTATTTTGTAAAAAGTACTAAAACCGTGCCAGTAGAAAAATGCGAGTCAAATATTGATGACTTTTTTCGTTCACAAAAAAAATAATACATCGTTTTTTCATATTTTGCATCAGAATATAGCGGGATTAATGTGCAAAAAAGATATTCTTGAATTGACTCTCACAAATTTACAGGTAACAAAAATCATCCCACATGTACTATGTTTCAGTGAAACATTTTTAGGAAAAAATGATATAAAAAATGCCAAAATAACTGGATACAATTTAGCATCAACATACTGTAGGGAAAAAAGGCGAGGCGGTACTTGCGTATACATTCAGAAAGGTATATTGTACAAAGAAATAAATATTTTACAAAACTTTGCTCGTGAAATGATCTTCGAATGCTGTGGAATAGAGGTGCCAAGTTTAAAAATTGTGATAATATGTATTTATCGTACACCTCAATCAAATGTTGAGTTATTTTTAAAGCATCTTGATACGCTGTTATATAAATTATTGTTTAACAGCAAATACAACCAACATAAAATTGTTCTTGCAGGTGATATTAATATTAACACGCTCAAAGTATGTAAAGCTGTCAAAAATTTAAAGGACATCATACATAACTATAATCTGACAATGCATATTAATGAGCCAACAAGACTAAATACCTGCATAGATCATATAATTAGTAACGTTAAAAAAGCGTCTAGTAAAATATTGAAACTAGGACTTTCCGACCACGACACAGCACAGATGTTAGACGTGACAATAAAAACCAAAATTTTTCAGTCTTCGAAATATTATATAACAAAGAGAGACTTCTGTCAGGATAATATTCGAAAATTTCGGGAAAGTCTAGACAAGTTAACTTTTGACAATGTTTACAAACAGCCTAACCTGAACTCAGCCTTTAATATCTTTCATGACGATTTGTGCTTATTTTTTGAATTATGTTTCCCAAGAATTAGGAAAATGATTACCACAAAGTACAGGGATATAAAATGGATTACTAAGGGGCTACGACTCAGCTGTAAAACCAAGCGACATTTAAGATTTAAATTTTACGCTAAGCGAACAAAAGAAAATAAAGCTAAGTACCACAACTATTCAAACTTATTGCGTCGCTGTATATCAAAGTCGCAAAAAATCACTAATGACAATTTTATTGAAAAATCTAAGAATGTATGTAAAGCTGCGTGGAAAGTCATTAATGATGATATAGGATATAAAGCCACTCAAGAGTTCATAAATGAAATAAAAACTGACAATGGTATGGTAACCAATCCTTATGACATAGCAAATCATTTCAATAATTACCTAATACAACTATCGAACAGTGATAATAATAACATACAAAATACAAATAAAAACCGTACAAACAATACCATATTTTTTACACCGATAGAAGACATTGAAATTGTAAATATTATTATGTCCTTAAACAATACAAGTTCTGTCGGTTATGATGGTATTACAACCGATATTTTAAAAAAATGTGTCGTCAGTATTGTCCCCGTGCTCGGATACCTGATAAATTTATCCTTCCAGGAAGGAAATTTCCCTAGCCGGTTAAAGAAGTCAGTAGTCAAGCGATTGCATAAAAAAGGAGAGAAAACAGAAATGGGTAACTACAGACCCATAACTTTAATCCCTATCATGTCTAAAATATTTGAAAAGGCTATGCATAAAAAATTATCTTCGTATTTGAATAAGTACAAATTAATTAAGAATGAACAGTATGGCTTCCAAAAGGGAAAATCAACTACACTTGCTGCATTCGATTTAGTACACAATATCCTAGTAAACATTGACAAGAAAAAGCAGACAATAGTAATATTTTTTGACATGTCAAAAGCATTTGACTTCGTTTCTCATGATCTGCTTATACAAAAGCTGGAGAACTATGGTATCAGAGGCCCAGCGTTACAATGGTTAGAACAATACTTGAGTAATCGCGAACAATGTGTAGAAATACCTTGTGAACATAATACAGCGGTAAAGCAAGAGAGGTCTGAGTATCTTGTTAACAGTTACGGCGTTCCGCAGGGAAGTATCCTCGGACCCCTCCTTTTTCTTATATATATTAATGATTTACCTGACATTCTTACTAAAAAATGTATATTATTTGCAGATGACATCTCAATAATATTAGCATATGACAGTATAATTAATAATAACTTTGACATTGATATAAACAATACAATTGATTTAGTTATAGAGTGGTTAGTAAGGAACAATTTACAAGTAAATATCAATAAGACGACTTTTGTACAATTCCAAACCCGTGGATCAAAAATTGTTCCAAGGCGTATTTCATATGACGGTATAAAAATAAATGAATCTACCAGTGTAAGATTTCTAGGGTTCACCATGGACAAATACCTAGACTGGAAAGGACACGTTGACGGAGTCTGCAAGAGAGTTAACACTTTCGTATATGTCCTAAACAGACTAAGAACTACGTCTAACCAAAGTACGGTATTGTTGGCATACCATGGCCATGTAGCTTCCGTGCTACGATACGGGTTAATACTATGGGGAAACTCAACAGACTCCCAGCGGGCGTTTCTCTCCCAAAAACGATGCATAAGAGCAATTGTTGGTACTCCTCCTTATGAGTCATGTAAACCTCACTTTAATAAACTCAAGATATTACCCCTGCCGAGTATGTACATTTTTGAAGTTTGTGTGTTCGTAAAGTCCAATCCTAATCTATTTGTAAGAGCTCGTGATATTTATACACGGGATAATGTCTACCCTCGTAACTCCAGACATGGTCAGCGACTAGTATTGGATTTTGCACCAAAGACTGCGGTGTTCAAAAAAAATTGCTCAGCTATGTGCGTTAAAATTTATAATAGGTTACAAACAGACATTCAAAATCTCCCCCTACCAAAATTTAAGAAAAAGCTTAAAGAGCTACTGCTTAAAAAAATGATTTACTCGGTAAATGAATGGCTACAGGAATAAGGAAAATATACTATATATAAATATTTTAAATAATGTGTGTTGTATATTGTTAATTCACCGTAGAAATGACTGAGTTTTATTGGCATTTGACAATGTATTTTACCAGGCACATAATTGTTTTATTGACATTATATAAGACTATGAATTTCGGAGACACGTATTGGCTAAGACCACGGGCTAAGACTAACCATTATTTATATTTCTTTATTCCTTTTTACTTTTAAGAAAACGATTCACATGCCATACCACAGGCTAAATAGAATTATAAGACCAAATAATGTAACATGGAAACCACCGATTGTATTTACTCTATTTATACGTGAATAAATGAATTTGAATTTG
This sequence comes from Agrochola litura, assembly GCA_949152395.1. Classification (NCBI taxonomy): domain Eukaryota; kingdom Metazoa; phylum Arthropoda; class Insecta; order Lepidoptera; family Noctuidae; genus Agrochola; species Agrochola litura. The sequence goes on from OX424493.1 coordinate 17,231,469, forward strand.
AATTTGAATTTGAAAAATAAAAACTTTTTACAAAAAAAAACAACCGACTTCCAAAAAAAAAACACTACAAAGTGAAAAATAACTTTAATTTCGGAAGTCGGTGGCAAAAAACGAAAACACAAAACCCAAGACACCGACTTCCGAAATTAAAGTTATTTTTCACTTTGTGGTGTTTTTTGTTTGGAAGTCGGTTGTTTTTTTTTGTAAAAAGTTTTTTTAGGATATATTTCAATGTACCGGGAATTCTACTGCAGTTAAAACGTTTTAGTGCCGGGAGCCCTCCTGGAGGGTTCACCTAGTCGCATCTGGGATGCCGGAAGCCATCGCAGAGGGCAAATTTTAAATGTAGGTTTTCCTTAGCGAATACAGCATTATAAACCGTAAAAATAGAATCTGATGTATATTTTAACAAGATTGATTTAGTATATGCGTTGGTTTTAAAATCAAAGCAATTTTTTTTTACTTTTTTTCACCTTTACAAATAATCACAAAAAAGTTGGAAACTATGTATAGCGACAAGACCCCCCGAAAACACTATTTAACTTCGTTTTACAGTGTTTTATAACACGGTTTTAAACCTAATGACGTTAACCGTCCGCGACGATTAACTCTAGCGCAAACATAATGCCGGTAACCCCGGAGGGTTCACTTCCAATATGTATGGCGGCACATGGCGTATGAGTTCTATGAAAAGTGGGTGGAGTCGTAAGTGTTAAAGTAATGAAAATTGAGAGTACAGGCAATTTGTGAACTTGTTTGTTTAGGTGCGAAGGAAAATTAGGTACCCTTGGATCACGTATTTGTTTGTACTCCCCGAAGGCAGAGGTGTACCTATAGTACACCCACATTTCGCCAGATAAGTTTAGGTTCCATGTAATAGGGGGTGAGCCTATTGCCATCAACCAGGCACAAATCCAGACTCCGGCTATACTGAAAAATCCTCGATGGAAAAACCCACTAACACTGGCCGATCCGGGAATCGAACCCAGGACCTCATGCTCGACAGTAGCGCTGGCAACCTAAACCAAAGGTTTTTTAGGGTTCCGTAGTCAAATGGCAAAAAACGGAACCCTTATGGATTCGTCATGTCTGTCTGTCTGTCTGTCCGTCTGTATGTCACAGCCACTTTTTTCCGAAACTATAAGAGCTATGCTCTTAAAACTTGATTGTATTCTGTGAACCGCATTAAGATTTTCACTCAAAAATGGAAAAAAAACAAAAAAAAAATTGGGGTTTCCCCATACTTAGAACTGAAATTCAAAAATTTTTTTTGGATAGATTTTTAAAAATGATATGGAGGTTTTTAATATAATTTTTTTCACTTCCAAAGTGGTAAAATGTGTGTGTGTGTGTGTCCCCTGTAACTTCTAAAATAAGAGAATGATAAAACTAAAAAAGTATGATGTACATTACCATGTAAACTTCCACCGAAAATTGGTTTGAACGAGATCTAGCAAGTAGTTTTTTTTAATACGTCATAAATCGTAAACCGCAATTTACCTTTCATTCAATGTTACTTGCTGCTACGGAACCCTTCATGGGCGAGTCCGACTTGCACTTGGCCGCTTTTTTATATCCTACGTTATGTAGACTTTATAAAAACATGAGCACTTTTTGTACAGGGCCGTAAACTCATTGGTTACTTATTATTTATAGGACCAGCTTTAATGGTGCTACGATTGGTGCGCAAAGAATTTGTTCTATGTTATAATCGAAGCGTTTTGTGTGACGTAACTATAGATGTAAAACAACCGATTTAAAACGTTTTAAATAAAATGTTGCCGTTTTAACCCCAAATAAATCAGTTTTAAACGGTTGAAAACTCGCCTACAAAAATAAAAGTACATACGTGCCCGGCGCGGCGGCGCGGCCGTGCATGTGTGTGTAGGGTAGGTGAGCTGGCAACGTTGCGTCGAGTCCCGAGTGACGACGTCAACGAGAGTGCGAGAGTGTGAGTTTGGTTTTAAATCGAATCAAATTGATTATTTACATCGTTTGAAAACAATGAAAAAAAAATGGTTTACCAACACAGAGTTTCTCGGTAAAATCAAGAAACTGTAGTTATAATTAAGAAAAACATAGTCATCAACACCAACCGTTTTAAATCGAAAAAAAATGGTTTATTTCGTTTTTAAACGTTTTTTTTTTCGTTTTGAATGGGTTGGTTTAATTGGTTTTAAACCGGCCTTACATCTATAGACGTAACGTAGGTAATGTCTTACGACTGAAAAAGAAAAAACTCTATTAGTGGGTAATTCAGGCTGCTTAGCCTTCCTCCCGTGTTTTATATTAAGATAAATGGTTCTGTAATCTTGCGGGCAATGGGCACGTTCTTGTTCCTAGTAATTTGAAAACTTCGTAACAAGGTTCAATGGTTCGTAAGTAGATAATACACTAAGTACCTAACATGTACTGTACTATTTACAAAGGGCACGCGTCGGACCGTACCCGAGCGCATTTTACAATCTGTTAAAGGAAATTGAATCGTTTATGAAGTAGTTAAATGTCATAATATTATAGAATTTACAAAGCTTTGAACACGGTTGGATCCGAGCGCATGCGTCGGTATTCGGCCGGCGCCTCGCCGCTTACGCGGACGGTTGCATTCGACTGCCGTCGCGTTTGGTCGGCTCCGTTCGGCTACAAACGCGTGCGCTCGGTTGTCGTCGCCGGCCGGCAAGTTGGAAATGTTGAATGATAGCGTGTCGGCGACTGCGCGCACGCGCTCACGTTCCATTGGATTTTAGCAGACGGGCGGATGCAGTCGGCTCCCGTCGCGTGTGCACGCACCCGGCGCGCTTCGGCGCGGCGGAAAAAATCGTACTTTAAAATGTGTAGGCGCAAAATATTTTTCCATCATGCAAAAGTTGTGTCTGTAGTATTTTCAGAGACATCAAGGTGCTTTACCGCCATAATATCCATATTTTCCTGTGTATCGATTGTATAAAGGCCATCTAACAGAATATAATATGTAATTTTATAAACTTCCTATGATCAAAAACGTTTGAAAATAAAATATAACTGTTATGAAAACAACCTCAACTTCCAAAGTATTGGAAAATACTTATTTATGTACGGAAGCTGAAGCGGGTTGAAAGCGATCAGACACTGCATGAATAAAATATGTACTTACGTTGGCTTCTTATAAATCTTTAAAAATATAACGTTCGGTATGTTAGTAACAGCTGTTAGGTTCGCTCGAAAATAAGTGAGAAATATTAAATGAGGTAATTCCAAGTGTAGATAAACGATTACTCTTGCTAATTGCTCATAGAATTTCGGTCGTGAGAAGCGAGCATCCGCTTTTGAATCCCTTCTGTTCCCCCCTTCCCTTCCGGTCCAGTTTTCATTTTATTAAGGCACTGGTGGTCCAATTAAGGGGGAGTTATCGCAGCATCAGCCACGGGCCCACGGAGCCCCGAACAACAACAAGATTACTAAGTATTTCGTCTCGGTTCATGTTGCGACGCGTTTAATAATTTATTATTGTTTCTAAAATTATGACACTGAATTTATTAAGGAAATCAGTTTTCAGTAGGATATTGTTTGTGAGCTTGATTTTATTGTCTTATTGCGGTTTTGGACATAGATAGGTACAGAAATACGAGTCACTGAAATTTACTTAAGCTTTTGTACATTTCAGGTTTTCCAAGAGGCATAATAATTTATTATCAAAGTATTGTTTAATAATTAAGTAGAAATGCTGTAGGATGTAACTGTGAGGTCATCGGAAACATTGAAACAAGAGATGCCGATTCATTCCACCTTTATGACAAGTCTTTGGCAGTTCAAGCAGTACGGTTATGGAATGCCTTGCCTGTGTCGATAAGGCGTGCTCAATCTTTGTCCATTTTTAGAATTCTGGTAAAAAAACATTTCCTCTCTCTTTAAATACCATCATTTCACATACACACATCAAAAATGTCTAGAGAATAAGTTAATACAAATTAAATATAGTTATTTTATTGCTCTATTGAAATTAAATAAAAATGTCTGTTTAAATTGATTAAATAAAATGTTTTCGTATGTGTGGATCGACGAAGTAATCTATGCTTTTGCATTAATAGACTTTTCATGATGATATTTAGAGCACAAAAACGATGCATTCAAGCAATTTGCAATCTGAGAACAAGAGATAGCAATGTACCAATGTTTAAATCTTTGAAAATATTAACTTTTCCATCATTGTAGAAGTTGCAACATTTGTCAAAAATAATACAATGCTATTTACAAAACTGTCTCAAATACGTAGAGGTCCTATACGTGCTCAATATCAAAACGTTTTATGTGCCAGGAAATGTAAGACAGCTTTGATGCGCAAAAGCTTGCTGGGCACCTAGAATATATAATAAGTTACCTGACTCCTTGAAGCAACTAAAGATTACGAGCTTCAAGAAGAAATTATCAATTTTTCTAATCCATAAATGTTATTACACTGTAGATGAATTTCTTAGTGACTATAATATTAATATAATTTGACTAAGTAATGAATGTGTGTAATTTAGTTGTATTTGGTGTGATTTGTTTATTGAATTTAATGTTAAATAATATAATAAAAGTACTTTGAATTCGTAAATACTTAATTTAATAATTTATAACTATTCTGAATGTATTTTTAATATTATTATATCTACTGTAGCTATAAAATTTGTACGCCACTGGCAAAACATAGTGTCAACAGAATTTTTACTGAAGACCAAATGTTACCACCACCTGTGTTTAATAAATAAATATTCATTCATTCATTCATTTACGATTTCTGCTTAAGCTGGAGTTTTCATGTTAGTTACAGACATTTGTGTGTACGGCATCCATATTTGGCACTTTTTTCAAGCATATCCCATGCGTGCTCAATGGGATTCATTCTATGTGTCTATTTTTTAACAAATGTAACTGCTTTGTTTATTTATATAATATGCAAAAAAAAAACTTTACTTCCAAATTATTGCTGATATCTAAAAACATAAAGCCAAATAGAGCTTGCAGTAAATTAAATATAACCAAACCAGTTATTTTGTAATGTATACAATAATACAGGCCAATTTTAATGAAAAATCGCAATAACAACAATTTGTTAAAAACATAAAATAAAACGAAACTTTAATGGCTTCACATCAATTTGTTTTGGACGCAGTGGCCATTACTTTTCATTATTCCATTACATTCAAAAAGGTTACATATATTTTTAAATATATGTAATTATATATTTAAAAATATATTTAATTTATGTATACGAACTTTTTATTGGAACCCTTTTAAACTAAGGCCGAAATTGTTGTTTTTGTTTTTACTACTACACAGATTTTTAGGTTTCCCTTTGTTGTTGAAAGACTGAAAAAGTTAAATATTGTTTAGTACCTAAATGATATTTTTCTATACTTCGACTGCAGAATTAAATTTTAATTTCTATTCGCCCGAGAGCTTCATGCCGCTTGCCGGAGCTATGGAGCAAGGCATTTCGGATCTAATATTCGGCTCGAGTGGGGTTGGAGAACATATCCAGTGGCTGCCATTTGTGTGGGAAAATTATACATTTATTAATAAACTGACTTCAATTGCCTCGGTTCATACGTTCCATAAGAGTTTTCAATTGACGTGTATACACGGGGGATTATTGTTAACATCGGAATAAACAACGATAATCTGACTTGCCTGTTTTGGGTATCTACGTATGGATGTTTTTTGGGAGAAAGCTACACATAAAAAAAATGTCATACTCTAACTGTAACCCTGTGAATTGCTTGTGATGGAGACAAGGCACTGGAGTACATAGAGAAATCCTGAAGTCAGAGTTCCCCTGTATCCTCTTTTAAATTCTTTGTGTGGTCGAGATATCATCTTTGATCAACAATTAATATACCACTAAAGTTATTTAAAACGAGAAATTCTGTTTTTTTTGACGTGATAATGGATGAACGCCGGCTGCACGCACGAAAAAGTGTCACGTTCCGCCTGAGCCGAGCGTGCAAGCGAGAGCCCGGAACAAGCGATCGAGAGGCACGATCGGCCTAAGCGTTCGGCTTGTGACGTTATCACGTAAAATTATCGTCCGTAAACCGACTTTACAGACAACCAATTTTTTTTTCAGAATTTCCCGTTTCAAATTCTGAAAATTATTTTCAAAATTCTCTAGTTTTGTGATGTCAGGTGGTCCCAGCTGTTCCATCAATCCCTACCTAGTAGTTAAAGGGCCGATTTCACAAGTAGAAAACTAAAAGTGAGCCATTTACTGTATTTTGAGGAGCTATTCTGCTCATCACGCCGAAGATCGTCATCAGATATTCACCAAATTTTATGAAACCAACTTAAAATTACTACCTTTCAAATAAAAAAGAGGCATCGAAATCGGAGCTCATAAGGCGGAGATATCCAGTAGCCCACTTTTTGCCCCTTTTTGGAGGAAGTACCTCTCAAAAATAACCGACGACAAAAAAAATCTAAAGTCGAAAACGTGTATACCAAGTTTCGTCCAAATCGGTTGTAAAATACAATCTCTAGAGGGGAGGTACCAACAAACTGACACCACGAAAGCAAGTTTTGCCAGACTTGAAGCAGAGACCCTTCGCTCGCTCGGTCAAATAAATACCAGCGATACTCCTTTATCGTAAAAAAATGTTTATTGTCATCTGGATAATACTTACTCCATTTTCATCATTAACTGATCTAAACTTTCCCCAAAACATATTTAATTGGGCTCCGGAAAACTATCTGAAAATAAATACACTTAAGTAACGTTAAATCCCTATAAATCTATCTAGAAACAAATTCCCGTCGTTCAGTTTCCAGTTCATTTCTTTTTATTTTAGACGATACTGGCAGCTCGCGGACAGAAGTACTTACCTACTGACGAGTGACAATAAACGGCCCTTTGAAAGATGTCCTTCGTTAAGAATGTTTTTCAAAGGTGTCCGTTCAAACGAACCGACGTTGTTTGACATGAAACGCGTCAAGTCGTCAACTAATTTTAGCGGGTTTGAGTGTGGACGAAGGGTGCGGGGGGGGGGACGATGTGATGAGGGACCATCAGATAAACGCGTCGATGGCCAGGGCCTGTTCTGAGGCGCCTTCCTGCCTGTTTACATAGCATAGTGTTTGCACAGGGGGCGTGTATCGCGTTATCGTTAGTGTAAGCTTAAAGACGTTCATTATCGCGCCTATAATTCACCGAGAGGAAACAATGTTAGCTACTGTCTGTAATAAAGCTAAGCAGTAGCAGAAAATGAGATAAAATCCAATTTCCGTGAGGAAATTAATTAGATCCCAGAACAATTAAGTCGTTGAGATGATTAATGTAAATTAAATCCATGACTTTGATAGATATGATCCACTATAATGATGATTATCAGTGGGGGGAACCGATTTAAACACAAATATTAACATAATTAGGAAAAATGAAAATTTTATCAGCCTAATTTAGGAACAGTCAGGCGATGTTCACACGCGTAACGCGAAGTGCGCGGGACGGTCGTGTGAACGACGCTACGCCTTAAAATGAAGGTAGATCTATCATCAACCAATATGTTCAAAATAACCTGTTTTTTATAACTTATTGCCAATTTTTCACTAAAATAAAAATATGTTTAATCCTATAAACATCTCCAAACACTGCTTGGGTTCAACTCATGTTGGTTCTAATAACTTTACTGCATAAAAATATCACGAAAACGAAAGCTGATTTTATTGTTCTAATAATTTCGCGAAAGAGCGAACCACTTTTTCCCTCGCCCCAGTTCTGCGGAATATAGGGCTCTTGAACGGTCATAAAATAAAAAAGATATCCCTGATGAGAACCATAAAAGGGACACACCTTCGCTAAAGTAAATAACACGTACCTACCTACTATAATATGAATTACTTTTAGAAGACGTAGTCAGTTCATTCAAAGAAATTGGGTAGTGGTGAGGGATTCATATTGAAGACATGAAGTTAGTTGGGACATAAAAATATATTTTTTATAGCTGTGTCCCAAAATGTCCCGGTCGTAAAGTGCGCGAAGGTCGATGAGAGCAATGTCAACTTAAATATTTTTTTAATAATATATCTTTCATTATTTTAAACAGTTTCTGGTAGTAAGTAAATCATAGATAATCTCACTACATTATTTACATACGTACATGAAGTAAAACAACAATAATTACTTAAAGCCATCAATCTTTAAAATCCAATAACCTTCCGTCGCGATGAAAAATATCTTTATTATTGGAAGATGATCGTTTAAACGAAAAAATATACTGAGGAATTTTCTTTTTTACCTCGCAGTCACTTGTTCATCTCTGTAAAAATCTTAAAATATGTCACGGGCTGGATGAGATTTAGCAATTTTAAAACTTTTTCGCATTATCATTTCAGTATACCAAGGCGACGACGTGAAAATTTGAAAAGTTTAAAGTACCTGCGCATACAAACTGTCAGAAAACACACATCACTGCCTGATATGTTATAATGTAGTGAAAGCTCACAGAAAGCTAACTTCATGTATGAACTTCAGCCAAACGTTCCTAGTGCTCGAATAACGGACTTCATGGCCGGGTATAAAATTCTCCGGCGGAACTCGAAACTCGTTACATTTTGTATCGCTTCCCCATCTTCATTTTATTCGGTTATACAGCAACTTTTATTTTGTTTCCACTTTGAATTTGTCCGGTATCTTTAGCGTACGGTTCCGAAAATTTGAAAAGAGGGAAGGAATCTGTCGGTGTAATTTTTTTTTATTTTAACCATTTTGGCGAACCACCTTAGCCTGCATCTCATCTGATGGTAAGTGAAAGCGAGCTTTCCCCGAAATCCTCAACCACAGAGGAACTGGCTATCTTACCTCTAACTACCGAAACACAACAATGCTGTTAACATTGTTGTTATGGCGATAGACTTTTCTATTCTCTATTTTGTTAAGTAATTAGTACTTATTGAAAGACCTACACTGTCCTCCCATACCTAGTAACACTGTTATTTGAAAGTATTGTAAAAGCCAATTATTTTTAAAAGAGTAACCGTGGAGTTTCTTGCCGGCTCTTCTCCATAGGAAACGACCAATTGGAACCGTGCACCTAGCTTCTGACGTTTCATAAGTGCCCATGTAGGTTTATGTGAAATAAAATATTTTGAATTTTGAATTTTGACTTAGATAAAATTGTGGTAGCTAGCCAGGGGGACTTAGAACAAGCCCTACCACCAACCAAACCGAGCAGAAAATTTTGCCCCACTGGGAATCGAACCTGGGACCTCCGGGTCTGAGACAGGTGGTCTAACCACTAGACCACCCACTTGAATCAAGAACGTTCGTCGATTAACGGTTGAGGGAACTTTAGGCACTTGAAATGTTTTGGTAGCGCCGCCGCACGCCGTGTCGAGCCCTTGAAACCTCGTGAGGGTACGTGACTTCTCCTCTTGTTAATTGCCCTAGTTTGACACGTTCACACTAAGTTAGTTTCTGTGCGTATTAATGGTAATTGCAATTAATTACAATCCCTTTCTATTATGTAAGTACTCACAAAATTTCAGATAAACCTCATTATTGTTCGGTATAATAATTTCAAACTTGAATAACCAAATTTTTATTAATTTGGCCAGTATGGCACACGTGAAAGTGGAAGCAATTCCTTTGCTCGAGGCGAGGTTAATAATTGGGCGTCCGAATGTTACGCCAGTGGTCAGAGATGAATAGCGATGTGGGAGCTTTCTATGTGGATAATGTCTAAGTATAATATGGCCATTCGTTATATTTTGTTACTTTATTATTAATTTTTAATGGATTTTATTCGTTAACAAAATATAAGAGCTCGTGGTTAAGTAATAACAGCCACACGGGTCGATCCATAAGGTTAAGCAACACTTTCCGGGGTTGGTCTGTGGATGGATGACCATCTTTACATACCGAGACTCCTCTGTGACTCGGAAAGCACGTTAAGCCGTTGGTTCCTGCTGTCATTCGTAGAACTTTGACAGTCGTTACAGGTCGTCAGAAGCCCGAAAGTTTGACAACTAGTCTTACCAAGGGGTCGATACCCCTTGGTAAGACTGGTTATCAGACTTTATTACCCAGTTACTGAGTTGTGGAGGTCAGACAGATAGTCGCTCCATGTAAAATACTGGTATTCAGCTGCATCCGGTTAGACTGGAAGCCGACCCCAGTAAACTTGGGAAAAGGCTAGGCAGATTTTGATTCGTTAACAAAATATTCAACAAAGAATTTATTAATCGCGTTATTAAATATTTTGTTAACCCTAGTTCACTCGATCGGTTAATTATCTATTTACTACCACAGTTATAAAACTGTGCTGATATCTTCGCTAGGTATTTCATATCCAAAGTGGAAATTAAAGTTTCAAAGGAAAAAAAAACTTTTTTTACAAAAAATACAACCGACTTCCAAACTACAAAGTGAAAAATAACTTTAATTTCGGAAGTCGGTGTCTTTGGATCAGTACTTTAGTTTTTTGACACCGACTTCCGAAATTAAAGTTATTTTTCACTTTGTAGTTTGGAAGTCGGTTGTATTTTAGTAAAAAGTTTTTTTTTTCCCTTTTTAGTGATTTGGTTTGTAATTTATCTAAGTTACAATAGCCTTATGTCAACTGCTCATCAAAAATACCCAAATCGCTATAGATGTGCCTATAATATTTGAAGAGTTCCCTCGATTTCTCCAAGATCCCATCATCAGATCGTGACCAAATGACAATGAGACCAACTTGAAAGTATACCCTTTCAACCAAAAATATAATTTTTCAAATCGGTCCAGCGGTCTTTGAGTAATCGGGGATCATAAACAAAAAAAAATACCTCCTCCTTTTTTTTGAAGTCGGTTAATAATTCCTACACGCGTCTTCTAGCTGTTTATATTAGGGGTAAATTAATTTCACATCTTCCGTTAACACCAAATGTTTAGCTAACATGTTGCTATCGCTAAATAGTACACATAACATCGTCTGAACTGCGACCCGAATCTGAATAGCTAATAAATAGTTCAGATGACTTCGTTGTTCGCAATATTAAGTTCATTAAATACTTGAACCTGCTAAGTTATAAGGAGGTACCTAAATACACGACTTGATTAGGTACTTTTTTATTTCCCAAAGATAAAACGGAGAAACTTGTCGTGGATAAACAAGATATTGCCATTTATTAGGCGATGGAAGACGCCGGCAGTGGCCAGCTGGGTATATTAATCATAAGAAGTTTTATCGTAGAGCCAAATTTTCTAGTCACCTCAGTGTTAATTACAAAAATTAATTTATGAATTGTTAGGCAGTGTTGTGACCGTCGGACTGCCAAGTCATAGGTCATGAGTTCTAACCCAAGGCACGGTGAGCAATATGTAGCTCGCCGTCCGATAAGGACCAGGCCCGGGTCGACGGCGCGTTGTGTTCCACGCGCGCCTCAAAGAGATGTCAGCAGAATTGACGGGGTCCGCTAGGGCCAATGTCTGCCGGGGCTGCGAATACGGGCCGAAAGGGAAATCGTGGCCCGCCAGCAACATGGCAACTGAAGGAACACGGGTGGGTTTTAGTCAGTAAGAGTCTGACACGCCCTCCCGCTCCAACCAGAGCGGGAGAAGTTATTTGATAATTTCCCACCCAAAAAGACTTTTCGGATTCATGTGCGTATTGTATAATTTTCATTTGCTTAAAAAACGGTGAAAGAAAACACCCTGAGAAATATTACTCGACGGCATGTGAAGCCAAGTCAGAGGCTCATGGGCGTCTTTAAAACTCTGACATCAGATTAGTCACTAACCACACGAAACGACGCAGAATTTATGAATTTTAAATGTTGTCGAAGCAGTTCCACTGGCGTCATGCTAGTGGATGCAGCGAGTTCGTCCGTAATAAAACAATTTAGAGAACAAAAACAGGCCAAGTGCGTGTCGGATCACGCACAATGAAGGTTTCCGTAGTTGGTATTTAGAAGAAACTTAACATTGTAGTTGTAAAACATGTTCCCGTAAACTAGTTTGTACGCGCAATATTGAGAGATTTACCATGTTATTTTAAGACCATAAACTTCTTAAAGGGTTTCTTGTAATCTATAAATATAGAACTATTTTCAGTACATTATTCAAAATTGTTGGGCTCCTTAGTTTCGGAGATAAGGGAATGGTAAACTTTAAAACTTTTTATTTTGAAAATATATTTGAGACCAAAGTCAAAGTCAAAGTCAAATAATTTATTTCAATTAGGCACAAAAAGGCACTTTTGAACGTCAAAAACAAAAAATAGAATTGATTCTAGTCGCCCCTTCCAAAGGGTAGTTTTCGTATGGAGAAGAATGGGCAAGAAACTCCACCGTTACTCTTTTAAAATGTTTTACAATATTTTGTATACATTAATTTTATTATATAATTATATGTGAAAACGATGCACCTGGAATAAGATTTATATACCACAATAGGTAAAAATAAAAATGAAGCAATGATAGAAAAAATAATTATGTAATGGATACATGGTGTTCACATATTTACAAGCATTGTAAAACCTATACGATATTCCTAAAAAAATTACAAGTGATACTAATTCGTCAGTGTGTGAGTTCAAGTAATCACAGAATGTAAAAAAAAAAATGTTGTAATATTTAATTACACAATTAAATTAGCAACCAGTTTGATTTTGTCTAGACTCAAAATTATCCTATGGAGCTAGACCAGCATGTTTCCAAGCATTCTTATCTAGGATATAATCCTCTAATTTGTAATATGCTTGTTTACAAAGAGTACTTTTAATATGCGTTTTAAATTTTCTTTCAGTTAATTGTAATATATCACAAGGTATTTTGTTATAACATTTAACACGACCCTCACAGTAAGCCCTTTCATTTGATGTCACACCGAATCACACGGTACCTACAGTTTACAAAACTTTTTTTTTTTTGCTCCTAAACGTGAACCCTATATGCAAAATTCATAATTCGTAGCACGCCCGTGTTTGTGTAACAAAAATTTTGTGTGTTTTAATTATATACACTAAACGATCCCTGAAGTACCGCAGCCAAGCGCGGTGCTCACAGTACACATATATTGCAACTTAATCGGTCTATTCGATTCGGAGCAAATTGACTGTGACAGATGGACAGACAGACACGAGTCCTATAAGGGTTCTGTTTTATCATTCCGACGCACGAAACCCTAAAAATGTGTGCAGTTTTTTTTGCAGCGAAAGTAGCAATGCAATTACTCGTAGGATAATAGGGTAGGATCTTAAAGTGAACCAGAGTCCCAGAGTCGCACACCGTTTGGCCCGGCCGTTGTTAAATGCTCATTTCTCAAAAATATATTTTTAACCAATGATATTATAACTATCATTGTTTTTAACCCTTTCACGGCGACGGCGACGTCTTTGTCCTCTTGGACTTATTGTTACAATTGTGGTGTTCTGTAGACAAACAATAAGTTTTTCATAACAATGTAACAACTTGACAGTTTTACTTCAAGTTCCGATGGGAGAAGACATTTATTGTTTCAATTAAGCTGTGTTTTGAAATCAACACAGAGGTAAATGCTAATATGAAGTTATATGAAGGTTATTAACTGAATAAGTATACGTTACGTAGCCAAGTTTCATGTTAACAAGTTGTACGATGTCTAAAGGCAATGTTTAATGTAGGCACATACCTAAGTTGTGAGCTCGTAAAGTTAATCAGATAATGTATTCCCTTGTCGGCATTATGTATGTACTCGTTTACAAGTACAAAGGTACAGATTTGGGAAACGAATTACGGTATAACGAGCAAATTGGGCAATAATAATAACTTGGAATATTCCAATCCCTTAAGTTGATTGAATTCGAAGTACCTACTTGTTGAAGTCGACATGCACTTTCACGGTGCTTAGGCGTGCTGTGATCCGTGTTTTTATTTCACACTACATGCAATATAGGATTTGTCATTACAGTAACAACCTTTACCAATACAATTCACAAGAGAATAAAAGTTTTCAAACAATAAGATACAATTCTAAATAAATTCCTCGGTTAAGTTTGCCCCGTAACTACATGCCGCCACTTCATTATTAAGAGTGGGCAACTTTACCCAGATTGGGGGAAATTCAATATCGTAAATACCCACGGGGACTTATTAGGTAATTTCAACAAACTTGGAAATCAATTGAGATTAGGGCGGAGAACAAATCGTAGTTGGTACTTGATGAATAATATTTTAATTTATTTCGCTTTATTACTGTCGTAGTATGATGCCTTTCTTTATGATAATTTTATTGTAAAAGTTATTTTTTTATTTCGTTGTTGTTTGTGGACAAAGTAGATATTATGGTTATGCGTTATGGGACATAAAACGGACAATCGCGTGATACATTTGCATTGCATTTTTTTTATTAGGTCTTCTGTCAATCTGTGGGTGGACCATCATAATGGTGATTAATATTGATTGTTATGAATATTTTTTAAGCTTTACATAACTCTGGAGCATGGATTCCTGGCCTTTTGAAGACGTACGAGGGACCGAAGCCAACTCGCAGAGGCCCCTTATAGAACTTTGTGAAATGAAATGACACACTAACCGACGCTAATCCCTGAATGCATTATACAAGTATGCAAGGGTACCTACCCCATACCTAAGACAGTTTGTTTTCAGTAACATAAAATGAATACCATTTTTTACCATATTTTTAGTAAAGGGAAAACATTTTCGCAACGCATTGCCGAGTCCGCTCCTGAAGGCTTTAAGAATTAAAATATTCTTTCTTATTGCCTCCGCGTCGGGATCAGGGGGATCAGGATGCGTACACATACCAACACCTTGAGTAAATCTACCGAAATTACACCTATATTCGTGTTCACCTGACGTCTTCACATGATTCTCGTTTATTTGGAGGAAATCAAAATTCTTCATGGTGTTATCAATTTACTGGCGCTCGTCCCTCTTTGTAACCGATGGTAATCGCTGCCTAAGAGCCTGTGCACACGGACGTTGCGGTGCCGTGAAGTTGTGACGCCGCAAAGCACGTAAATTGTCATCTGTCAACATCTACGTTTTTGACAACGCACAACTGAGCGGTGGCGCGTGTCGCAACGCGTACACCCCTTCCCACCTCGTCTCAAGAGCTGCAAGTCCGGTGTACGTGTGGTGCGATGCCGGAACGCACCGTGTGGCATACCATGGATAGTTGCATGTAGGACGCCACAGCGACTCCGTTCCGGCGCCGCGCCGCCGCCGTAACGCATCGTGTGTAGAGGCTGTTACGCCCCAGGCAGGCAGCAGGCAGCAGGCACCGCGGATCGATCGCATGACTATTCTGTCACCGCACTCTACGGGTCCTGTGTCGCACAAAAGCTCACGTATCTAATCTCACCATGAACCACCCTATCCACTGATTTAATTTCAGGTGCTCAGTATTATTTTCCGTTTATTCTGATACGATTTGCTCTTACAGCCCATTACTTTTATTCGTTTCGCTGTGTAATAATGCTTTTGAAATAAATGCGGAGTTTAGAACCGACAGGGTTTTATTTTATTTTTCTGTTGAAATACAGGGTAATTTTATACCGGAATAAAATCCTTTATTTGGAATTGAATGAGTGGAGAATGGAATAGGGTAAATCATTCACGCTATTGGTTGCATTTATTGGAACTTCCACTAGTATGATACCTACATAAATACGTCCGGCGCACCCTAGGCCTGATAGCCCAGTTACTATCTACCACGCTGACAGACTAATCTATTAACCACGGCATGCGACATGAATTATTACTTTTATAGCTCGTTTCGACACAAGGGAATAGCAAAAATAAAAAAGTAAATTTAAAAAATCCAAGACGCGACTGCGTAAAAATTGAACTTTAAAAAGATGGAAACAAGATGACCTATTTATGTCTCTAAAACAATCTCATGCAGGCATCTTCATAAAAACAATCAAGACCTATTTAATTGCCTCTGACCGCATGAGATTGTTTTGGAAACAGAAATAGGTCATATTGTTTCCATCTTTTTTAAAGTTCACTTTTTATGCAGTCGGGTTTCCTTTTTATTTTACGCTTTTTAGTTAGGATATTTTTTTACCATTTCCCATTCCAAATTACATTACCCAGTGATACTCGCGCAATAAAGACGAATATAACGATATATCGTTCATCAAAATCAGATCAGCCGTTTAGTAGTTACGAGGGATTATATAGACACATACATACATACAGGTCAAACACATAACCCTTCTTTTTTGGCCTCGCCGCTGTCGGGTAAAAACAAAGCAAAAACTTACTACTTAGCCGTCTATATTAAGCCTGCGGTCTGTGCTTTAAATGCCTAGATCTTCGTCAGCAAAACGGTCCGGTCCTAATTGTTATTAACTTTAATAGGTACATAGGCATGTGGCTGTACCATGACTGTTGAATGCCGTTTGGTTGCTCAAAGTGAAAAAATCCTAGACGTTAATAAGCCTAAGTGCTTCAAAATCACTTAAATACTTATTTTTAACCGACTTCCAAAAAGGAGGAGGTTATATGTTCGTCGCGTATGTTTGTTTCTTTTTTTTTTTTTTTTCTTTTTTTTTTGTATGTCCACCGATTTCTCCGTCAATTGTGGACCGATTTTGAATTTTTTTTTTTGTTTGATAAGGTATGCTTTCGAAATGGTCCCATATAAATTTTATTAACTTTGCTTCGATAGTTTTTGAGTTAGCTTCAATAATACGTACTTTTTCCCACTTAGTATGTGGATGATATGACAAGTTCCTGTCACTGTTATTTACATAGCAGGTAGTGGTTTTCGAATTTGTGTGGGGTAGGTACCACATCTAAAAAGTAAAAAATAAAAACTTTTACAAAAAAAAAAAACAACCGACTTCCAAAAAACACTACAAAGTGAAAAATAACTTTAATTTCGGAAGTCTATGTCAAAAACGAAAATTCAAAACCAAAGAAAGACACCGACTTCCGAAATTAAAGTTATTTTTCACTTTTTAGTGTTTTTTGGAAGTCGGTTGTTTTTTTTTTTTTTGTAAAAAGTTGTTACTTTGTTGTTTAGATCTAAAGTGAACAATACTATACTTAGACAATAGATATTTGTATATCGACTGATGTAGTAGACAAATCCAAAGAATATTGCAGTAATTCTCTTTTAAAGTTGAGGAAACTGGCGAGGGATGACACAGTTAACACATGGCAGGGATTAGGAACGATATATGAATCACGTTCACAAAAGTTAACTACCCATTGTTAAGCAATTAATTATTTAAATCTGCAGCACATTCAAACAGGGATGAAATTAATAATACACAGGAGAGTAATTAAATAATGCTTTATTATAAAATCTATTTACAATATTACGTAACGTGGTTTCAGAGTATTTTAGTCGAATATTTATAATTTAATTTCAGTTGAGGTCGGTGAATTAGATAACATGGTATGATAACGTTAAAGTAATTGTCTTTTTACAAAACTAAATGATAATTATTATGCATTAAACTACTTGTATCAAATAATTTCCGAAACGTAACATAAAAATACATAACGAATTGTATGAAGTTATCAAGGACCTCTAAATATTCAATGAAATATCACATGTTAAAAATATCTTACCATAAAAATAACCTAAACGCTAAACTTTCCTTGCTAACTATTGATAAGAAATACATAAAATATAATCATTGTACTAGCTTACCAATGAAAGCAAAGTTTCTGTTGGACCTACTCCTAGACTACCGTCAAATAAGGACTAACTGAACATACATCACTAGGTACTTATTAGAGGTAGAAAATATTTAATAGGTCCTCGAAATTATATAAAACACAATATTATATTAACACTGTATAATCTCTGACCCTAATTTAATTAATTGTAATTTACTGGGTAATGTTTTATTTTTGCATGGACCTTTGATGAGTAAGCGAGGAAACATTTTATCTTACAGTGCAAGTTCAAATATTTAAAACAGTTCTTAAAAAAAAACAGTGGTACTCCGGGAGTACCGACAGAAGTGAAAACAGAAAAAAAAAATCGGCACCGCAGTAATCAATGCGTTTGATGTCTTTTACTCCACGCTCCGCGGTAATCAACTCGTTGATGTCTTTTACACCACGGTGTCGGTAACAAGTCGCGAAAAAGTCCCGTCTCAAAAATGCCCAACGCGCCTAAAGAAGTTTTCACTTCAAAAACATTGCTGGTATATATTCAACTACAGCGTCTGTCTGGTTGTTAGCAACAAAAACATTATCGGTGGAGACAAAGTACGTGCGGTTTGGGGACCTAACAAGAACCTAGTTATTATACAAGAGGATTTATGTATGTGGCGGAGAGATAACGTGCGGTGAGCCAGTGATTGATTCATTGCATGTAGCGCGGCTATGGAGTGTAATCATAATAAATTATCATATTCTGGAGCGACACGGTATTCGAGAATTAGAGAAAATCATTTTATTGATTTACGTCGACGTCAGTGCGAAGATGACGTGCTTTATAAAGGGCTATAAGATGTTATTATTCCAGCATGCAGTCTTGCTTCTTTGTATAATTTCTATAATTTTCGTATCAATTTATTATTTTATATATATTTTGTTTCTATTAAATTCCCGAGCAACCACAACATTTAATCTGATCCACGCACAAACACGATCATGAATGCAATACTCTGTGCACTGCGCTGGATATACTGCAGGTGAACAAAACTTCAACTGCGTCTCAATCAGTTGCCTAAATCTAAGTAAGTACTTAAACAAGCATGTGTTTAACTTCGCAACTGGGTCAGCGAGCTCGTGATGATTCGCTCTTGTGACAATGTGCCATTCTCATCTATAGATAAAACAGTAAAACATTACCCCTTTGAATCGATATCACATTCAACTGCCATACGACCAATGGGCCAACCATTTGGCCAACGTTATGTTAGAAACCGATAGATAAAAAGATATGAACTTGAATTGGTAACACGTAAAAAGTCTTTATTGGTAACTATCAAGTCCTTAACGTTTTGGATTTTTACAATTATAACCTAAATAAAGCTTCGATAGAGCGCACTTCATTGGGGTAGGTTTGATGAAAGTAGGCACAGGAAATTAAGTCTTCAAATATACCGGTTACCGGATTTTCGTACTAACATTTATGTAAGTAATATCTTAAAAGAGATAAACAATATATTTTATTTACAATTGTTGTAAATCAATGAGTGCGCGTTGAACAAATACCGCATGTAATCAACACGTTTATTTTGCACGTGTCAATGCTACGACCATGGAATCTTCTGTGTGGTTCAGGAGCTCTTCTTGCTCCGGGGCTCGCCGCTGATGATCTTGAGGAGACGGACGGCGGGCGCCTCGAACGCCAGTGAAATGGCGAACGACGCCAAGAATGCCATCACTGCATACCCGGAGTATATTGCGAGCTGTAAACAGAAATATAAATAAAATTGAAGACTCCTTTCAAAAAAGCAGTGTACTGTCTTGTTGTTTGTTTATTTTAAATACACCTGAATAACGAGACATCACAGTCTTTATAGAGACGAACTTTAAGTTGTCACGGTGGAATTTTCTCTAATTAAATCGAAAATCTTAGCATTAGCTGCTTCGTTGGTCTAGTGGTCGCAAGCGCTACTGCTGAGTACGAGGTCCTGGGTTTGATTCCTGGGGTTGGGCAAGTGTTATTGGGTTTTTCTATCTGGAATTTCTCAGTAGCAGCCCGGGGTCTGGATTTGTACCCGGTTGATGGCAATAGGCTCGCCCCCTATTACATGGGACTTAAACATAACTGGCGAAATGTAGTTGTACCTACTACAGGTACACCTCTGCCAAACCCTTCGGGGAAACAAGGCGTGATGTTATGTGTAAATCGAAAATCATCGAATGCGGAGTTAATCCCAATAGGCCATCGATCGTATTGAAAATCTTAACTAATATTGTAAATGTGAAAGTGAGTTTTCACGTTAAAACGGCTGAATGGATTTAAATGAAATTTGGCACACGGGTAGAACATCACTTGGGTTAGGCCATAAGATAATTTTTATCCCGATATTCCTACGGCATCGAGACTTATGCGGGTGAAACCGTGGGGCGCAGCTAGTTAGAAGAAAAAGCGAGATTCCTGTAAAAATACAAATACAAAAATATTCGGAATCCTACGAACTTTCTTTTGATAAAACGTTGGTGCTTTTTCTAAACAATTGGGAAAAGTTATAAACTTCGCCTTAAATAAAAGTAATGTGCAAAGAATATTATTATGTTTATTAATGGTAACCGAGGGTTTATTGCGTGAGGAAGAGCCTCCCGGGCGAGTCGTAGTTCCGCTCAAAGTCACTTTAATAAGTGCTCGTTAATTTAAGAGAACCAACATTAATTACCCTCTTAATTACTACCAAATTAGTGTTAATATAAACAGAGGAGTCCGTTTCTACAACCTTTGATACTACAAGGCTATAATAATAACTTAATTATGTGTTTAATGTATAATTTTGTTGTTATTATGTCTGACTTTAGTCGTCATGAAACAAGAATCAAATAAACGATAATGTACTTCATGTGATTTGAAAACTTTCAAGTCTTGTGTTTAGATGTGCTGAGTAATATTTGAGTTTACCTGCACAATGCAGTAGTGCACAGTAAACACAGGTTGGAGTGATTCCGACAAAACTTTGAATACCTTCCAACTTCATTCACCAAAATGTTATTTGCGGAAAACATTTCAGCTGATTGTATGTGGGAACGTAAAAGTTAAATTCAGGTTATGGTTTGAGTGCAATTTCATAACTCAACATTTATATGAGTCCGTACGAATTTTATGTTACTTGGGGGAGGAGGGGGCGCTAAATAAGAAGGGAGATTCCCCCTTATCCTTCAACTAGAACAGTAAAGTGCGTGAAACAACTAACTCCTTTCTGAGGTGACGACGTGATATAAATCTTTTGGCCGCAAACTGTCGGTTCCCCGGAGTATGCGCGGAACAAAGTTGATGGGATGACTTATCACCTCGACTTTTGGTTTTGGCTTAATTAGGTGACAGTTCACCCTTCGTGTTTCATTAACGGTGGCAGGTAAAAATATTTCATGGTCTGTACATGTTTGAGAGCAAGACATCCATAACCAAAGTTCACGGTTTGTGTTGACGTAAACAGTATACGGTAAGTTCCATTTTAGATTTTAGGGGAACAGTACCGTGCCATTACGTTCAGTACTAAGAACTTACTCTGAAACCATTTCAGTGCACTATGTAATGTGTAGTTGTTCTTATGTTTTGTGTTATGGCACAGCTGCTGTACGTCTCAGTGCATTACTATCAAACTTGCAGATGCCAAGTTTCATTTGAACCTGCCTGAAAATTTACCTGAAATGGTAAAATCTCGTGGAAAGCCTTTTATTCTAATTAGTGCTTAATGGAAATCTTTATGACACGAGATCTCGTGATCTTTATGAGACGTCATAAAATTCGAACATGATCATTATTTATAGGAACCTTTTATCGAGATAATATCATATCAGAATAAGGCATATGTGTTTACATTTCTGCGGCGATAAAACAGGGAAATGAAATTGGATTCCTGAATATAATTTTAAATTAAATGAATCTTTGTTATTGCTTTTATATGTCGGTTAATAAAGCCGAAAAGGCTTACGAAACACCCACAGAAATAAAAGGAGAGAACGTGGCAAATTATTATGTATGTATATACATTGGTATGTTTTTCTTTCAATAAGGCATTCTGAAGGTTATGGGAGGCCTCTATCCTCAGTCAACATCGTGCCCGCCCTATAGATATGTAATAATATATATTGTCATACGTCGATAATAAGAGGTACACCGACCCTATTCAATATAGCTGTCTGTAAGTACATATCAACACTCAACACCTACAGCCTACGGAAGATTTTCCGATAAGGGTGAAAATGTGTACATTTTGTATACGAACCCATTAAATATTAAGAAGGATCAAACACCCACTTTGTTGTAAAGCAGCATTTAATGGCAAACAACTCAACGCATAATTTTCTTTCAAACACTGTTGTTTTCTTGCGATATTTCCTTTGTTTATATAAGTTCATGTTCCATGTAGCATTTTACTGTACACGACAATAAGTGCGTAATGTAATTATCCTGAAAGGTTTATCTCGTTTCCAAGATATTCGATCCAAAATCGGTCTCGAGTGTCAATTAGGAGTGCCGAGCGACCAGTAACTAGTTAACAACTAAGTAGGTAAGGCAGTTACGTTGACATCAACTAATGAGTGCTGGTAGATAAAAAGTACAGTTACTTGGGAAAAATACTGACAAAAGAATGACCAGTGAATGCCTGTCGGTCCTGTGTCGTGAAAAAATTTTGTACTTTACGATGAATCAGAAATTTTTCACACAATTCAAGGGCCGCCTTTCATGCGCCAACGTTTGAATGGATGTCGAGAGCGTGGCATAAATCTGGGCCCGTCAAGTACCCTACACAAGCGTATTGTAGCTTTCAACCCGTACTTTATGACACAATTTACGTGAGGAGGTGACAGTAATGAAATGTTTATCTGTCATTTACTTATAGTTTTCGGTCGTGTATACTTTAGCGCTATCGTTGTCTCCCAAATGAGAGATTTATTTCGGCAATAAGATACGGCTGTTTTAATCTCACTGTCCCGAATTCCTTCGTGGGACCCTGTATTTATCTAACCCGTCGTCTCGAGTTGAAGACATTAAATAAATGAAAGGAAGTTCAGAAGTTCGAGTTTCGTAATGGTTTCAAGTTTTAGCATGTGGTCTTGAACTTAACATTAACGATGTTGTATATGTCACCGTAAGATTGTGAGAACCGTAAGTTAATAATCTATCGGTATTATTTTCGTTTGATTATAAACTGTCAAAAAATTGTGAACTGGGTGAAATGGGTTAGGTTAGGTTAGAACTGTGACCAACCGCTCCCGAGTCGAGCGAGCCGAGCGAGCTCTACTTCCAAGTTGCTCGCAGCCACGTAGGCTATTTAATATTAGCGCAAGGTGCATTACGTTGGAAACAAGTTGGTTACCAGTTCACAATTTGTCAGTTTTTCATGAATACATTATAAACTATCGAAAAATTATGCGTTAAATTGTAAATGATTTGTCACAGTTCACAGTTTATAATCTAACGGAAATAATACCGATCGATTATAAACTAACAAAGTTCATAATTATACGGTGACATACATAAACACAATCAGTATTTAACCTACATAAGGTTATATGGCTACTATGTAGGTTTCGCAACGTCCTAGCTAGCGAAACCAAAAAATAACGATATATATTTTATTTTTTTACCTCTTGGTATAAGCGATAGCAGTTGTCGGTTTCCTATTAGGTACACGCTGTTCCTAGGAAATGTCAATCTATTTGTGAGATAACTCGGGAACACAACAGTTTCCTATCTTTATGAGGCGGCAGCAAAACTACGCTTTGTGATCTTTGCAGGACGAATTTTCTTCAGGATTTTAGCCCGGCTAGATAAAACATCACTTTTAACAAAATCTTGTGATTCATTTATTTTATTCTATACTCACGTTACCAAAACAGCAAATAAAATACTCATAACTGTTTTACTGAAAAAATAACATATCTAATAAATTGTTTGTGTTCAATAAAATTCAATGCGGAATGAGAACTGAAGAGAATTCCTTGCCAATTGTGTATTGTTGGGTCCGTCCGGCTTGAACATTACAACATTGTGCGACATCAAACTGAATGTTTGAAAGTTAACAGCAAAACGAAATAAACATATTATGGAGACTATTGTAATAAAGTGGAACAATAAGTACAGTTACGAGCAAAAAAAATTCTTGATTGAAATAATGAGGTTCTTCAAACACAAACTATTATGGTTTGTAACATTTGAATCAAAGCCAACTCTCCTAGAAAATCGCTTTTGATTTTCTCAAAGGGTGTAAATATTTTTGCTCATAACTGTACCTACTACGAATATTTATGATACTGTGTAGGGCAGTAAATTAACGCCTATATTTGCTGAAAAGGGTGAAGTCAGGGAGTGGCTAATGAGTCACCCGCTTCCCTGGATAATGGGCAGGTATCACATTTTACTACCTTTTTATCTACTGTTGAATATAGACTGTTTTTGTGAATAATTTCGGGGAGTTTATGTTCTTATCACGCTGTGCAGGCGAGTAAGACCACCTAAGTTCACATAAATATATTGAGTACTAGCTTCCGCCAGCGGCTTCGGTCGCGTGAGATCTTTAGAAATTACTAAGCAGTGCCCCGCGGTTCTACCCGCATAAGTCTCAATCCCGTGAGAATATCGGAATAAAAAGTATTCTATATGTTAATCTAGATTATTAACTATATGTGCGCCAAATTACATCCAAATCTGTTTCGTAGTTTTTGCGTGAAAGAGTAATAAACATCCATCCATCCTCACAAACTTTCACATTTATAATATTAGTAGGATAGCCTATGTTACTCAGTATATACTGGTGAAAGAATTTTTTAAATCGATCCAGTTTTTTTTTGAGTTTATTCATTACAAACAAACAAAAAATCAAATCTTTTATCTTCATAATATTATTTTAGATTGAGTTCACGTTGTTAGCACTTGAGGATGTGAATGGAAACAATTATTTGAGTTTTAATGGTGTTCGTAATGTGGAATAGTTATGGATCCAACACTTAATCTAAGCGGTATAATATGTGATCTAAAATGTTTTCAGGTTGACCGTTGATGAACTGTATGTAGTATTTGAATGAAATGACAATCAACAATATGGATAACTGCAATCCTAGAGGCATCGCAGATTCTGCCAATCCATGGATTAATTATCTGCCTGGAATTACTTACACCGTACACAGCAACATTGTTTGGAGGCAGAAATAGGTATGGTCACAGAATAGTACAGAAGGCGCACTCCGCATTTTAGGTATGAAGCTACAAGTACGCGGCGGGCTCGACTTGTCGGGCCAATTCAGTGAGCGTAACGTAATCAGAAGATATAAGAGTTACGCAATAGAAAGAGAGGCAACTTCTAGGTGAATATAACTGTAGGTAATTAGCGCTGAGCGACCTGAATTGCACTTTATTGTGTTGTGGCAAGAGTCGCTTTTTATTTAAATGATTTAGCGTAGTGAACCATCTGTACTAATCTGTGGTATGGTAGCCAATTAACTACTCTATAGCTGTACAAGAATCTTGTTACGCGTGGCCAAAATCGGAAGTAACGCCGCCATCTTATTTTTTCAATACATTTCACTAAAGTTTAATATCAACAGCGCCTCTCTATTAACGTTATTCGAGCGCCATGACATCCTTGCAGTCTTTGTACTTACCACTGTGGAGTTCTGCATGTGGTAGGGTCCATCGAGCAGAAAGGAGGTGTACATCATGATGGTGGGGTGCACGAGGTATGCACAGTATGTTAGGCGGCTGAGCGGCAGCAACCCTCGGTACGAGAGCGCTGAGTTCACTAGCCCACCGTACCCGCTGCAGCAGGATATCGCCACCCACGCTACTGCTACACCCCAGGCTAAGGAGATATAACAATTGAATTAGTATAATGTAGCCTCTTAAAGGTGAATTGCACGGGATCAGCATCGCCTCAACTCGAGCCGTGTGGATTCTTTCTATGAAACTCTTCAAACTCAAACTCAAGCATTTATTTCAATTAAACCATTTACTTTTGAATTGTCAAAGAGTCGGTCAGTTAGTCAGAAAGTTGAAGCTAGTTGCCCATTCCAAAACGTAGATCTCTATGGAGAAGAACGGGCAAGAAACTCCAAGGACACTCTTTTAAATGCTGGGTACATTATTCTTGTTGCTTCTATATGTGAGAACAATGTACAAAAACTAAAGCAATTGAAAATATAAGATTAAAAATAAGTCCAGGCAGATAAGAGATGACCAGTCTCAACTGACGGCGCCCGTTCACGAACATGACGCGTGGATCAGCACCATCCAGTTCAACCATTTTGTAGGGAACCAAATGATCCAACACACTTGCCACCATCAGCGAGACATTTAAGTGAGCATAACATACTCTCAACTGCCGTGCTCTTTCAAGTCAACATAAATCTGCAACGCACACGTATGAGCATCCTAACGTCATCGCCCCTGCTCAGCATCAGCTAGCAGGTCCACCACCAATCCTGTGCAGGTTTAATACGCGTGCGTTGACCTTGAATCTATAAATAAACCTAAATTGGCATGGCCATTTTACGGGGCCAATTTAATAAGGACTTATGTTACTAAAGTTTCATACAAATTAAAATTAACGGTGACATTATGAACGTTACTTTTATAATAGGCCATCGCCACACTATAATTTAACTCACTTTGTTATTGTTTATGTATTTTTCGATATTAAAAAAAAATCCATACGATAAAACAACAGCTGTGCTGTACGTCAAATATTGTATATTTTAAGCGCTGCAGGAATAGTTCCTGCATTCCTTAGCATAGTAAGTCAGCCATTCTATCATTATTCAAATCTAGTTTGACCTGTTATCAGTCAAGAACAGACACTAAACATTTTGTAGGAACCGCTTAATCTTTTACGACACCCCCCGGTAAACAACTCAGGAAAACATAAAGTTTAATTGAAATAACAGAGCGATCATTAAAAGATTATGTTAAACACGTTTCCTAGTCTTTAATAATAAAAGTGTTAAATGCTCTGTGACAACAGTAAAAGAGCAAAGCTATTAGCGAAGTTTTAACTAGAGCTATTTAATACAGAACAAACTCAAGGGAGTAAACTAGATAGAAAGATAGAATATTCTACTAGTGATAAGAAACTAAAATCAATTCAATAAAAGCTTTTTTTTCAGGTTTTGTACGTGGTTTTCAACGCACTAGCGTCCTGCTACGCTTCGCTACGCACAGAGCTACGGCGTAGCAATGTGCTACGATCGTTTATTTCGGAACCGGCCTTTTGTATTTTGGTCCATTATTTGGTTTTGGGTAAAATATTTTTTTTTAACTGACTAAGTATATCCAATTGTATACAAATACGATTTTTTTAAAGTTTTCTATTGTTTTCTTTGCATTTTTTATAACGTAGATACGCGTGACTGTGTAAGTGTATATTCGATAATTCGGAAAATAGGCGAAGTTAACTTTATGGCGTAGTCTGGTCTTCGCAAAGCCTTATCATTGATTAAATTACATTTTAAAAGAGCCTCAACTTTTAGTGTGAGGTTAGGGAGCGGTTACTACGATTGTTATCAATTCGCTTTTTTAATGCCAATCGTAAATTAATAATAAATTCTAAAGTAATCATGCCAACAATCTTTTAAATTGGTCATTTAGATAGGACCAAAAATACCGTAGTAGTCCTTAGTGGGGTGGTAATGTTAGCAACTCAGCACTCCATTGTCCAACTAATCGGATTCGTGTACTTTGCACACGAATGGGTAAATCAAGGGGGGAATTTTAGCAATGTGGAAATATCCTTATTTTGCTAGAAGCTGTAGAGTATGATTAGGTTCTTTTATTCAACTGATAATAAACTTCAAGGTACCTTATCTGATTTTTTTTAGACTACTTAAATTGATGGCGATGATGGAACGGACAACAACAACAATTTTTTATACCTGGGGAATGAGCCAAAATAGAATAAGTAGGATGTTATTACCCGTATGCCCGATGCTAATATAGAAGGCGGTGGGCCACACTTCGAAGTAGCCGTCCACCATGCTGAAGATGAGACTGCCGATGATGGCCAGCGCCACAGGCCAGCCCAGCGCCACCACCCAGTACGGTAGCCTCAACTGGCACCTGGTCTTGTGTAAGTACCATCCCACCACCATACCTGGAATAAATACAAGGTTCATTACTTTCCTGAAAAAGGTTATCCTTATGTAAATTTTCTTTTCCGTTATAAGCAATATTTTTGGAGCTAAAATATAAGTCTTCGTTCTGTGAGCAATTATGTTGATTGAAATAACTTAGTCATTCGTTTTGAACATTGGAATATATGTTTTTATTCGTTAGAATACCAAATACAGCACTTCAAAGCTGCTACAGTATAATGTATGTAAATATTTGTAAATTGGCGAGCTATGAAGATTACAATCGGAAGCCATACAGAATTGGTTTGAACAGACATTCACGCATGTGTATATGTTATGATTATGTGCGGAATAAATCCGACTGATGAGACGGTTGAGGGTGTCAGACAGCCGCACTTCTTTCCGATAATAAAACTCTAATAAATTTTTCAACGACCTCGGCTCGCTCGCGTCAGGCTTACTCGTGCTGCGCTAGTTATTTTTACACCCACGATCTACTTTCAGACAACCTTCCAGACAGTGTTGTTCAAGGTATTTGTATGTCTATTTGAATCAGATCCGAGGAGCGTGCTCAAATAGAATATCAGCAGGAAATTGTAAGACAAAACACAATATACGTAATTGGATGTCCAAACGACAAAATACACACGAGAAGTTTGTTCTCATGCAAATTGCGCAAGAAAAGGGGTTCTATTGATAATAGTGAATGTTCATGTCGGATACGTCGAGTACGTATAGTGTGAAACGGGCTGAGCAGTGAGCGAAGTTATCGGGTTGTTCAGTCTACTATTTACGCTTTCTCGAACGCGTTTATGATACCCTCACTGACCAGCAAAAGGAAACCGAAATGTAGTGAGCGTATAGCTTTCCGGTAGAATCGATAAAATCTCAGTAAAAGGCCCATTTTCGGGGATTACGCGAGGAGGCGAGTTCGGAAGGGCTACACAATCAGTGGCGCGTCGAGCATTCCGCGCGATCTCGGTACGGGCTCGGCGCGGCCGGCTTGTATCGACCCAAATAATTTTTAACAGAGCTTTATTTTATTGCATACTAGCTGAGCCAGCCATTTCGACCTATTTAAATATGCGATTTTCAAATCCCCGACATTGCTTCCTGAGCTGAAACTGCATTCATACCTAACACAATGTAGGCTACTGAAGTTGAACAAATAAAGTCCAACAATGAACCTTCGCAACAGACCATGCCGTGAAATGAATGCATGTTTTAGAATTAGAATAATGTTAACAATAGGAAAACGAAAGTTGTTTAATATGTTGTTGATATTATGTTAAGTATGACATACATATTTATTGACAGTTTAAATACTTATAATATTATTTACTTTACGCAATGCGACCAAGGATGTTTTTCGCGAGTGACACCTACTTTCGTAATAATGCTTAACTGTATGTAACACGAAACAGGTTTATGATAAACAAGGACATGCAGAATTTGGTAAGTTAAGTATATTTTTTACCCGACTACTGCAATGCAAAAAAGAGGGTTATGATTTAGACCGGTATGTATGTACCTATGTATGTTCATATGTTCCCTCATAACTTCTAAATTCCTCATGATAATTTCACAAATGAGGTATCGTTGGAAGCGTCTTGATTGTCCGCTGGTTATAGGCTATT
The DNA here is from genome assembly GCA_949152395.1 of Agrochola litura. NCBI lineage: Eukaryota > Metazoa > Arthropoda > Insecta > Lepidoptera > Noctuidae > Agrochola > Agrochola litura. The sequence goes on from OX424493.1 coordinate 17,260,781, forward strand.
TGGCGTTACTTTAAATACTCAATACGGCGCCTGCTTGAGGACATAAAGTCATGGACAATACTTAAAAAAAAAAAAAAACCTTGTTGGCTATCAAATGAAAGAGCTTAATTAACACATTTCATATATATATATTATAACAGGAAAATAATTTTAATAAAAGTTATAAAAACTAAAACCCAACTACGACAAAAAGTCAATTAAAAAGGTATACACAAGACATCACAGACAGACAAATTAAAAATCCGGAGTTAAACGTGTTGTGGCATAAGTCGAACAGATTAAGTGTAACTCCGGATTTTAAAGATAAAGTAATCCTTGGAAAGACTAATGTTCTACGAAAATATTTCAAATTGGAGAACCTATGAATGTTTTAAAACACTAACATTAAAGAAAAATGACGTGCAAATCCATTTAAAAGAAGGTATAGTAGCCAGTCATCCAATTTCGCCCGCTCTTCATAATTTATCAAAGTTGAAATTGCTTCAGAGGGTGATTCGATTTAAGAAGCTGAGAGCTTCGCCGATACAGATATAATAAAAAACCTCACCTCAACCTCAATCTCAAAAAGTTGAGCGAGTACGGAACATGCGTAACTTTGCCAGGGTTTGGAATACTTAGTCAATTGGTAATTACTTCTTGCTACACATTCATCCATCACAGTCAATTCATAATTTGATACAAGTTTTACTAAGATCGACGAGCATTTTTTCCTAGATTCCCTGCTATAATTGGATTAGGATTTATGTTCGTGCTATTAAAAAGTTGGATCCTCTTACCGACTAGATAGGGTCCGATCCTCGACCAAGGCTTGTCGTACAGCGGGTCGAACATCTCGAAAGGCTCCTGTATCCGCGCTTTGTATTGATGCCACACTGATATGTAGATGGTAGTTACCCATGAGCTCACCAGTAGCAACCCTAGCGATATCATCGCGGACTTTGGGTGCCTGAAAATAGAAATATGGTGTATAATATACTACTCCCAAAAGAAACAAGACCAACAAATAAAACAACGATATGAAAATACGATACGCAAAGTTAGCCAAGAAAAGTAGGTAGCTCGTTGAATAAAGTGTATTCAAGTAGTTTCAAGATTTTACAAACGGATTCATAACATAAATCGGCTTAATAGTTCCTAAGACAACTTGTGAGAATTCAGTAAACAAACTTTTTTACTTTAGGAAAAGAGTGTCCACGAAAAAAAGGCTAAAAGAATTTGTACATTTACACTAGGAAATACGGAACTGAATCACTGAATTTTTTACATCGCTTTTTATTTTCATATTCACACTTACTTCACAGAAATGAGTAGCAGTATAATTCCAACGACGTAGAACTGCGTGTCGTTGGCCATGTACCACGACCAGACCATGCACATCTCCCGCTGAGGGTACAGGTTGTTGATGTACAGCAAGTTGCGCCACCAGTACTTGTCACACGTAATATGATCGAAAATCGCTGGCTCAAACACTGATCTATCGTGCGAATACCTAAGAGCAATCTCGTTTAAACCAATCACAAAACCGTAAGCTGGGGTAAGTCTCACTAATCGATAAGAGAATAAAATGAAGAAAGACTTGATCATAGCTACGAATTCTGCTATGGAGTAAGCGCTGCTTTTCGGCTTGTCCAATAAATCCTCCTTAAAAGATTGTTGGCTTATCACAGAGATGGAGAGTGCGGAATTACTGAAGCCATTAAGATTCTTGTTGATGTCCTGTTTCTCTTGCTGCTCAGCTTTTTTTGCAGCCTTTTTGTCTTCTGTCCGTAAAAATAAAATAGTGACGAGTATCCCACTGTAACAAATAAATAAATAAAATAAAAATTCACGATACTGCCAAGTATTATAAAAAATTTAATTGTGTAGTTCAGAATAAAATGCCAATGCAATTAAAATATCTAAATGAATGAGTAGAACAAATTAAAAAGGTCTCAAAATTAAATGTCAATGCAATTAAAATAAACGAAGATTAAAAGATACTTGAAATTGTCAGCGTCACAGAATTCAAAATTTCATATGCAAACGAGTCATTATAATTATATGTGCAGGTCACTAATGCGAGCAGGTTATTGAAGACTTATGTTACGAAGTTCAGTTTATTGAAAGATCGTTCGAGTTGCTCAGTTGATGTAACACAGGATATTGAGTGAGGCCGTATAAAGAAAATTCATAACTATTAAGCTAATGTTCGACCCTTTTAGGTCATTTACTGATAGCTATCGTGGAAGAGATTCTTTATAAAATATTGCCCTAAGATAGTGACGTTATAATAATTTTCTAATACATAATGTATGGAACATTAAGTATAAAGTTCCAACATCAATCAATAATAACTAATCATTTGTGTACTAACACGATAGATTTTACTCATGATCATAATAATTTTAGACACAGCTGAGCATCTATCATCCCTTTGTTCTCTTTAATCGGATCCACTTTTATAGCTAATAAAAATAACTTATCTACTTGATTACATCGCCCAAGTGAACCACATTAATTTGATTTACACCCGTCTTATAATACGTACGAAGTTACCCTTGTGCAGCCGGTCTTACCAGGGCTGTCAAACACAAAAGAAGGAAAAACAAACTACTCGAACTGCCCAAATAAATTGGACATTGTTATAACAATTGTATTATGGCTACGCGTGTTTTGATAAGTTTTTCTACAATAAATAGAGTCGGGTAACGATACACGGCACAATTTTGTTGTTCCTTTTGTTCTTTTACGTGTACCAAAAACAGTAATGAAAATTGTCATGCCCACGGCACATGTCAATTTGTACTGGACACGGCACAAAAAGGTCAACCATCTTCGCCAAAAATAGAATGAAAACCCTAATAGAGCTATCTAAAACGTAGGTATAGGTGCATGAAACAGTTTTATGAGAAACGGAATTGATGTCCGTGCCTTTTTACCACTCGAAAAATCTATAACTGTCCCTGTAACTATTCTAAATTGACAACGACGGGCGTTTGCAGTCCGTTTGGAGTTTCGGACGTAATTGGATGTGACGGTCAAACAATCTGATGGATATCAAAGCAGATAAGGGTTCTATTGTCGCTCCGATGGAAGCTCAGCTAATCGTTGATCAAATATTCATTTGTATTTAATCGTAATTAAATGTTTGTGAAGCAAAATTGTGTGGACAATCCCGTGGATATTCGTAATACCGGAATATAATGTGATTAGGTACACATTCAGCTTAAAAATGAATCATCAATGGGTTGGATTAATTTGATACAAAGATGAAATTTGGTATATTTACAAAGGTACACACGCCTTAAAATTAGGTCAAGTCGGCGGCATTCTTCTCACTTATAAGAAAGTTAACAAAAGTTTTTCTTACAACTGCGCAGCTAAACGTTTGAACCGATTTTAATGGAATGTTAGAGCGGTATTTCGGAACCCGAAAAGGTACAAAATGAGGTAAGTACTTTTCTTACAGGAAAACCAAACACCTTTTATGCGTGAGAAGCTGCGAGATAACATTTTAAATTGTATTTCTATATTATAAATAATAAAAATGAAATGCCGTTCGTTGGTATGCGCGTCATTTGAGAACGATTTGACCGTGTGGCTATTATTTATTTTAAAATATTAGTGACAGTCCGAATAATGTTTTAAAAGTTAAAAATTTCCTGGAAAATATTCAAATTCGGGAAAAACTGAAGATCAATTTTTATGTTTTTTTTTAATGAATTATTGAAAACACAGTACAACATTTGTCAGGTATGTCATTTGTATGTTTTTTTTAATGAATTATTGAAAACACAGTACAACATTTGTCAGGCAAATGTTGTACTGTGTTTTCAATAATTCATTAAAAAAAAACATAAAAATTGATCTTCAGTTTTCCCGAATTTGAATATTTTCCAGGAAATTTTTAACTTTTAAAACATTATTCGGACTGTCACTAATATTTTAAAATAAATAATAGCTAGTTGGTAATAAAAATGCCTTCGGAGCAAACTCCTTTCCGCATGTTACATAAGTATTTAAATGCGATTATATGAACTTTACAAGGATATGAATATTAATATTGTTTACTTTCTATTTCTACTCAAGGTCAATGTTTAGCAAGGTAATGCATTAAATAAACCTAGTTTACATTGTTATATAAATGTGTTTTAGAATCACGTAACCATGAAAAATTGGTTGGAACATCTTACGCATGGATTTAAATTATAATAATGATGATGATGATGAATGAGTGCATATCGCAATAAACATTATAAAATCGGTTTATTATTGCATTACACAGTAGAAACCACATTTTATGCCACACGGAACATCTCAACATCATCATTTTGGTCGGCTCGTTTGTTTGCTAAAGTGTCCCAAGAAGGTGAATAGAAGAAAAATATAGAAAACATATTTATTGACATCAAACAATTTTTATAGCCAAAGATAGAATTCTTTGACTCCTGCGCTAGTTATAAAACTGTGTTACAGGAGCACTTGTCCTCATAATAAAAAGACACACATTTTTGTATTTTTTAGGACAACAAAAAAAAAAAAATGAGTAGCTACCTACCCTACCTTATATTTTTAAATTTGTTGTCTAACAGTCATCTACAGAACGGAGATGCTCTATGTATAAGTACAGCACGTTTCTGAAATCATCTTAAGAGCAACCCCGCTCAGCAATTACAGAAACGGCACTGAATTCGCGACTCACTGGCCTCAAACAATATAAGGAAAATAAATTTAATAACTGACCTGATAACGAAGAAGGTGTCGACACAATAGGACGCATTCCCGACGGACTGGTACCAGAAGTTCCTCTCAGTGATAACGCGCATAGTCTTGTTGTCTGCCACGTAGAAGATGGTCAGGTACGTGTGCACCATTATCACCCAGATCACCGACATGAACCTGGAAACATTAATAGTGTAGGCTTCTTACAGTTCATGAGCTTGACAGGTCCAAACCTAGAATTTACTCAAGCGTGGTTTTCTGCCAGTCAATATTATTATAGACTAAAGAACAGTGACGAAAAGTACAATACTTAACACGTTCAGTGCCGGGAGCCCTCCTGGAGGGTTCACCTAGTCGCATATGAGATGCCGGGAGCCCTCGCGGAGGGCTCATTTTAAATGTAGGTTTTTCTTAGCGAATACAGCATTTATAAACTGTGAAAATAAAATCTGATGTATATTTTAACAAGATTTATTAGTATATGCATTGGTTTTATAATCCAAGCTTTTTTTTTTGTTCATGGTTACAAATATTCACATAAAAGTTTGAAAGGTTGGGAACTACGTATAGCGACAAGACCCCCTGAAAACACTATTTTACTTCGTTTTACAGTGTTTTTAACACGGTTTTAAACCTAATGCCGTTGACCGTCTGCGATGGTTAACTTTAGCGCAAACATAATGCCGGTAACTCTCCCGGAGGGTTCACTTCCAATATGTATGGCGGCAAGGCGTATGAGTTCTATGGAAAGTGGGTGGAGTCGAAAGTTGAGTACATACTAAAACCACCCTAATAATCACTGTACTAAACTACTGACCATTAAAGTGGAACTAATTTGTAAAGTTTAATTAACTTTGGTTACCCACGGCCGAATAGCGCTGAGAACCAACTCTATTAAATCTATCTATTGGATACCTACACAAATAACAATGCTTATATTTTAGATTTACTTAGGAAAACCAATCAAAAGTGCGTAAAACTAAACAACAGAACAGAAACACGCTCCAATCAGACTTTAGTACAAATACTTTAGATCAACGGGCTCTTTGTACAAGATTTGATTCAGAGCCGATTGAGATTGGACGCGGACACACTGATGTAAAACAAAATGATTGGGACCGTACATTTACATTCATATACTCACATAAGCTGATACAGGACGAAAAAAGTTCAGTAATAAAAGAAACGTACCTCATTCCGTGAAGACAAGTGAGGGCCCCGTCGTTGGGCGGGTCCGTGCTGAGGATCGTCCGCCCATTCGACAAGATGGAGAACGATAACAGCACCTCCGACCATACTCCTGAACACAGAAAAGAACAACTTGAATTGAAATATAGATAAGTTCCACTAAACGATCACAACTTCAAAGTTCTTTGAGAACGTTTTCCTAGAACAATGAAATTGCTTTGATTCTTGTTTCCGATTTATTGAGTCGACTATTTCACTTTACTATTTATTTTAAAGAGTTGCCACACAAACAATGGATCGCAACTCAATTTGATAACATTGTTTCTCAATGCAATATCCAGCGACGCAATTTTATAAAATAAATCTGGAAAAGGATTTGGCGGCTTGGAGAAATCATAAAACTCGAGGCGTAAGTCCAAGTAATTACTTCTGAGTTTTTACTACAGTAGGTAATATACTTCTTACTGGAATGACGGTGTAATATCTAACTACTAACGTGTCACATTAGCTTAAATTTTGTCTAATTCTCATTAAGTGGAAGGTTGTCTCAGGGGAAATGCCGTCACCGTCAGCTTAATGTCCGCAAGACTTGGATAACTTACTTAGCGCAGACATATAGCCACAACATTAGGGTTACTTAACATGCTATTAGCACCGTGGATAACAATTAATTATGTTTCATAGCATCGCTCGTATATTATGCTCTCCGTGTTAGTAACATAAATGTAGGTAATGCTGGTTTAATCGCAGAATGTAAACTCCCTTATTCCCAATCCGCTGAAATTATTACTGTTTAAATTATCAAACAAGCGATTATACGCCATTCTAATCCAAGAAAATTCATAACTCTGATTTCTACCTAGATGTGTTCAACGAAATATACTTACGAAAGCAATATTAAGGAAATTAAATTCTCACAAATCTCGTACGTACAAAACCCATTGTAGTAATTTGCGAGGTGGTCGTAAAGTTTTGCCTCTCAGCGATTGTGTTCCTTGACCTTACGACTTCAACTTATTCAAACTTCTTAATTGTCAGCTTATGAACAAACTTTATTTTCAGAGCTATGAAGAATTGGCAGGTTTTTTGTACCCGAACAAAGTGGAAAGTTTCGTCAGTTCTTTAAATATTTTCTTTGCATAATTCATTGAATAAGTAGTTTCATAATTTGATCATTATGTTTTGAGAACTTTCTTATAAAGCTTTGGGTTCATTATCTTTAATTATTCTCATTTAGTTGAAAGAAAATAAATAAATTTCGAAGCCCGTACATCATTTTAGTCTCATTGTCTGTGTTTTCTTTGTTCAGGGCCATTAAAAAGGTCGGTATATTTTTCATTATCTTCTTAATTACTATCAGAAATTACTTCGCGACCTCTTAGACTTAGAGAGTTCTTCAAACACAATTTATCAACTTCGTATACATCTGCATAGTATCTGTGTATGTAGTAGCTCTCTCCACATAATGCGCATTGGGTACTCACCACAAGTTTCCCGTCGAAGGTCCCTATCGCCATTGTCTGCGCTCACTGGCTTCCCATCGGCAGCCGGCACATTGTTGTTGGCCTGCAAATATTGTGACGTCAGAAGTGTTCATTGGCTACAAACAATGACATCCAACCCTTTTCACATAATTATTCATTTGGGAAAAATTATAACCGATTATAACGACAGTTAGACACCTTAATAATTGCTTACATCTGAGAAACTTCCGTCTCTATTTGCTTCTAAGTTGAAAATATATGCGTAAAAAAAGACTAACTAAAATAAATGAGATATTTATAAAATGTATTTTCTATTTAATGAAGCTGGGCAGTCCATTGAATTAAAAATGTTAAAAGATCTTAAGTCTTTGATAAATGTAAACAAAATCTAACTGTGACATTCAATTAACGCCTCTCCCGTTTTTATCAAGGTCGTTAATCGCGTGTCCACGATGTGCCCTCCGCGCCACATCCGTATCCTCCCGCGATGAGATACCTTGGTGATGAATTGATGATAATGGACCCATTAACACTGATAACGCATTTTTCGGCTTCATATATATTTTTTAAACCATCTTTTAACACTTAATTGAAAAGCAATTATAATTTTGAAGTAACCTTTGTTTTATCTTCTATAAGTATGAGACTGTGAGTAGGTATATGACCAGAATTGGTGCACATTGGTACGTAATTAATGTCTATTCTACTTCAATAATGGACAGTTTAAAATTTGCTTATTAATTGGAATATTAAAGGCGGCTCGTGTGAATATAGGAAAAATGTGGACAAAACATTGAATGGCACAAAAGATTCGCTCACCCAGTGAGTTGACGCGATGCCCTGGCTCAACGGGTCGATTATTTTCGAAGCTGCTAACATCCATACTCTTGTTATTGATATTAGGTGTGCTATTATGTGGTGATTTATTCAATATCATCTAGTTTTTAATGAATATAATATCAGGGTTTGCTTAGACTGCGTAGAAAAGCTTAAAAGAATATAAAAACTTCCGTTTTGATAAAACAGAAAAGTCATTGCAAAAAACGAAAGGTTAAAAAGGACTTAATAAAAATTTCAATAATTCCCGTTAAAAAGTTCGAGATTTTAATATTTGAGTGGGTACAGAACTCTTCGGTTTAATAATAAATGTCTCTTTACTGTTTCAGCGACCACACAATGCCGTTCGGTCACGTTTGTTTTTGGGCTTATTTCAAATTAATTTGTATGGAACCGCTGGCTGGAAAATACGGCGACCTTTCGACCTGGGACGGGCGTGACTGGTTGTTACACGCCATGCTCAATCACACGGTATGTTTAATGAGACACCTTTGCGAATCCGGGAAAACGTATTTTCCTTGTTGTTGGTACCACGTTGTTTGCAGGTCATCCTAATTTATTGCCGTCGGTACACAACATGACGCGTAAGAATATATGACACAACGAGTTTGAAAAAAATGTCGTGTTATCAGAGCGTTGTGTTTGCCACTTATAAAGGCCAGGTCACACTGGGAACGAAGCTAAATTCGTTTAAATTTGCTCATGTAGCTACCGCGTTTTTTCATACTTTGGTTCACAGTTCGCGGTGTGAACCGAAATATTAGTATTGGTAAGTAAACACGCGGTTGCTACATAAGTGAAGCTAAACGAACTTAGTTTCATTGTCGTTGTGACTGTCTCACTGTCTATTTCTAAAGCTAAATATCTCATACTATTTGCCTTGGTACAGAAGATCTCCTTGCTATAAAAAAAGGATATTATAAACGAAAGTACCAACAGGTTGCTTATGGTTGACGTCGGTTGCCACTTCGAGGTCATCGTTCTTCAACAGCCGGTACTTGCGCTCCAGGTAGCCCTCGTATAGAGATGCGAAGAACATCAGGATTCCCACCAGGATCACCACCGTTCTACAAGAAAACACAATTTTTACAAACAGAATTCATATCAACTCATAATTCAGTCCTTATCTCAGCGTATATTCAAAAAGCATTTTGTTTCTAGCAGTTTTGTATATAATTCAAGTTTACAGAATTTCTCACAAAATCTTTAATAACATTGTTAGCGGTGGAACTCTTAACATAATTTAAAATTGAACAGCTTCCAAACTCTTGTTATCATACAAGCATGGCGACGGCCAGGAGAGGCTTTAACGAGATTCTTGGCACTCGTTCAGAACCTTGTTTAACAACTGGTATTTTGGCAAACTCACACTTTAGCGCAAAACGGCCAACAACTTAGTATTTAAATACGGAATAAAAACTGTGAGACCAGTGTGTACACTGCACAAAAACAGTAATTGCTCGCAGTGTTGCCATTCCCAATCTGCTGAAATTATTTTTAAATCCGAAATGCTAATGATCTACGTGTTTTCATAGAATAGAATTAAAGTTAAGAGCCCATACTACCTCAGCTCAAATTCACTTTTTATCTCGCTCGCACCATACTGCTCGCGGACTGAGTGAGAGCGAGACGGAGTGGGGTGCTAGCGGCTCCGAGGCGCCAATAATTTAGGTAATTGCTTTTTACGGCGAATATAATGGTAATTTAAAAAAAATAAAAAGCATAGTCGCTGCTTTATAGTTAGTTCAGTTATTATGCAAAGTTTCATGATCTAATTTGAAGTATTTTTTGAATATCAGCGGTTTATTGTTCGGTTTAGAGGTAATTTTGGAATTTTTTTATATCGAGAAAATTTTATGGAATCGTGTTTTCGTCTAACATAGTACTTAACATTAATCCTTAACTTTAACATATATTTATTTCAAAATTAATGCTGCAGTATTTTCGACATAACGGAGGATCATGCTACGCCATTTGAGGTAGTATAGGCCCTTAAGTGACTTTGTTTCTCCTTGTGGAATATGTGCGTGACCGAATATACCTACGTGATCGTTGTAGCTGTTAGTACTGGAGTTGCATTGCTAACCGGCTCATGTTGATAATACATCTTCGTCTAAGACGTTTCAGCATCAGTCTTTGTAAACGGGTTGTCAGACAAAACGAGCAATACGTTAAAGTGTTAAAGTTTGGCAATGATAATTTTGACCTTAACAGAGACATTCGTGTTTAGTGCTTTGAGTGAAGTGAATGTGTGAAATTCAGTACATTCTAAACTTACTATGTACACGTAATGTCTGTGACTGTAGGTCAAGACTAAAATACGCAATCCCAGTTTCATTAGGATAACCTAGTCATCATGTCGTTATGCTATATATCTGACTTATTATTGCATAATACTAAAATTACAAAATACAATGAAATTATGAATTATGAAATTGCGTAGGTCACCAGTACAAAATAAACACGATTGTGAAAGGTTAAGTGTAGACAATCTTGAAAATTGCACTTTGTAATATTAGCGAAAGCCACACACTACTCACTAGGTTATTTTAGTTTAAAATAACTGTAGTTGTTGCCAAACGTACAGATTTTTGGAAACCGCGCCAAAAGAAAACTATAAACATATTGAAAACAGGAAGGCAAAGGTTTCCACGCATACTGCCTACTAGAGGATATTTTATTTAAAAAAAATAACATGTACTGCAGTTATAGTCGCGAAATACGTTTTACATACTTAATTATTTGTATTAAATAAATATTCTATACTCATTATCAGCTGTATTCAATTTAATAAGTCTATAATTTTATGCATGCGTTTGGTTGCATTCACAATTATTAAAATACGCCCGTGACATAATTATTGTATTTTTATTACGTGTGTTTTATTTATGCGTAAAAATAAAGCAAAACATAATAGTATTAATTTTTGTAATAAATTAAAATGTTAGCTAATTGTATTAGTTAAGGTTAAATGATATAGAGGCCTTTTTAAAAAACGAACTTATTCGTCTTAGTTTTGAATATGGAATCGTGCGACCTCTTTGCATTTAAACGTTTAAAGAAAAAAGAAAACAATATCTGTCCTCATCTATGGTCGATTTTCACTTTAATTTGGATATTAAATTATTAACATTACTTGTTATTACTTAATTATGTAAATGTTCTCGTAACTGTAAATCAACCTTGAATGGTGATGAGATAATATAGTCCAGTGATTTACATAATACGTTATATGCTTTGAGATGAATTAATTAATTAGTTCTACATAGTAAGTCTACCTGCCAAATTATTTGATAATGAACCTAGTTAACTAAGTTATGTATTAATGTAAATAGGTATTATTTTGTGAAAGTAATTTCAGTGCCCAAAACTGAGTACCTATTTTGTAAAGAATATAATATGTTGCGTCGTTTTAGGTTCATGCAGTCACAAATAAAAAATGACTGCTTTTAAGTGGTAATTACTGAACACGAATGTATTTGTACTAAAATAAATGCAGAATAAAAATAGGTCTTCCAAAATTCTGTGTTTCTAATTGAAAATTGGCCTTAAAAAATCTAAATTAATTAAATCTAAGTATTATCTAACGACTTACATTTAATTAATTTACATTCATGTTTACAAACACGATTATCAATATTGTAATTTAATGTCAAGTACATCAGCTTATTTAGGACACAGCTCACAGAATACAAATAGGTCTTGCAAAATTCTGCTTTTCTAAATGAAAATTGGCCTTAAAAAATGCTAAATTAATTAAATCTAAGTAGTAATTTAACTAATAACATTTAATTAATTTACATTCACGTGTACAAACACGATTATTATTATTCTAATGTAATTTCAAGTACATTAGCTAAATACTACCACAAGGCCAGCAACTTTTACATGTTTTAACTCCATCTTTTGTTTGGTCATCATTATCTAACGCACGAAGGTCCTTGCATAACCGTAGGTAGATACTCTGTCATTATAAATCGCCCTCGCACAACTCAGGTAAAAACAAGTTCAAAACTTACCCTAATACCCCTTCCCTTCACTTTTGACTTAATAACCAACAACATCTTACCCTAATATTTGCAGCTTAGGGTCAGCGAAGAGGTCGTAATCTCCAGGTACGGGTCGCACGTTGAGGGTGGCGAAGGATGCCAGCAAACCGGCAGTCGACGCCTGCGCAGCGGCGGCACCTTCAGCGGCGCCTAGCAGCAAGGTGATGGCGCTTTTGTCGCAGGATGCGGGCACGCACTCTCCAACCAACATCAGTCTGCTCTGCATTTGGAAAAGAAGGAAATTAGTGGAAGAAATAACAAGGTATATTTAAATATGTTGCTAGCTAGAAAAAATTGTGGCGATCATTAATTTTCCGTTGGAGGGCGAAAACTCATGAAGCGTTTTATTACTAAACCAACAGAAGCTGAGATTAATTATGTTCAAACCCTAAAGCCCCAACATCAGTCGGGTTAGTTTAAAAGTCAAGCAACAGAAGAATTATCTGAAACGACTTTGTTTTTCTACCAACACGCGGCATAAAACTTGTAAACAACATTAAAACCAGTCGATGAAACAGTTGCCCGGAGCACCAATTAAAAACAAAATGGGAGTTTTGAAAGGTTATCCTTTATAAGCTTGGGACCAATCAATTGCCCCAGCAAATAGAGCCAGTGTTGGCTCAATAAAGTTTATTTTTTATTATTAACGGTCTTATTTGGCGAAGTAAGGAGTTGTGGCTAAGTAATAACAGCCGCACGGGTCGATCGATCAGGTTAAGCTACGCTTGCCGTGGTTGGTGCGTGGATGGGTTACATACAAAGACTCCTCCGTGCCTCGGAGAGCACGTTAAGCCGTTGGTCCCGGCTGTCATTCATGGATCTTTGACAGTCGTTACGGGTCGTCAGAAGCCCGAAAATCTGACAACCAGTCTTACCAAACGGTAAGTATCGTATTACCCAGTATCTGGGTTGTGGAGGTCAGATAGGTAAAATACTGGGATGCAGCTGCAGCCGGTTAGACTGAAAGCCGAACCCAAAATAGTTGGGAAAAAGTTAGGCAGATGATGATGGTCTTATTTGGCAAACAAAAATGGCACTCAGCTGAGATTTTGGGCTTTGAGAAGATATTTAAAATTCGAAGTAGTTTTTGATGTTATCATTAGGTAACCTATCGGCTTTAAGACTTTCATTAATTCCGACTTAAAGTGACTAATGCGAAAACTTATGATTTTCGTATCAAGTTTGATAACAAATAAGATCTGAGGAAAAATACATTAGATTCGCACACTGTTTTGTGCACTAAACTTTTATTCAAATAATTGGGACCAATTTACGGCTAGAGTTGCTCAATGCACTCCATACGTTAGCCGAGCAGATATCACCGGGTGACCTTTGTGTAAGCTCGAGGCACGTAATTGAATGTCAGTCAACGTGACGAATGCTCTCACACGATGTATCGGTGTAGGACTGTCGGCTATACGGGAACACCCGACAGCTGGCGGTTCCCATCGCTTTCTTCGTCTTTAAGAGCCCGATCACACGTACCACCACCACACCAAAACCACACCACAATGGCAACACGTGGACGCCAATTTGCATGAAAATGAAAAGTTTATACACACGGACCACATTTGGCCGTCAAAATCAACCGTGTGGGCGATACCGACCACACCAAAGACACGTCGCAGCCACAACGCAACCACCAGCGAAACCGCGCACTAACGGCCGGCCATATCGCAAACACAACGATCTGTCTGTCTGCAAAAACTAGCCATAACGTAACCACATCGCAACTACTAGCGACAACGCAACCACATCGAATTTTTTTTAGTTACCACAACACAACTACAAGAAGCTGCAGCAACACTATTCACACGTAACCACTGCTTACCCACATTTTGCCGCTGCGATGTTGTGGTACGTGTGATCGGACCCTAAGGCATTAAGTAAACAAATGTTTAAGATTTTTCTTCTCTAGACTACGAGTTTTCCGTACAATGTTTTGTTTAAGAATTTGAGACAATCCAACGGTGTAAAAGGTCGTCTTCAACTTTGTTACTTTACACCTATGTTAAATAAGTTAAGCCGGTCGTAAAGTTAAGTTGTTTTAAGTAGGTAATGGGTTGGCAGATTTTCTTTTTAGTTTTTGAATGCAGGTGGTTGGAAATTGTGTGGTTCGGTTATGCAATTTAGATTAATTAACAAGTGAACAATTAATGGCTTATGGACTAACCATATATTTATCTGAGAACGTGCTAGAGTCAAAATGACACTGAGTGGACTTTAATATCTGCTTTTTAGGTATCGTAGCACTCATTAGCCATAACGTTTTGACAGGTTCTGACATCGTGTAATTATTAGAATTGTTGCCTGATGTTGCAACAACATTCATTTTACTGTCTGTTTTCACTGGTGTTGCCTAATAGATTGTGTAATGTTTAAAAATTAATGGAATAAATTGACACATGACAATGCTGCTATTTATTCGAAGTAAAATCTTCTTTAAACTTTCATGTACAGACAAACTATGTTCTTAATGTTGCTCGGCAAACCATGTGTTTCGTCAGTCGTCGGATTTCTATCAGTTGCCCTTTGCACTTGGTGCAGATCTGACGCTCTCAATCGACTTGTAAGTATATAGAGTTGTTAATACTCTTTTAACTTAATGTAATTTATTAAAATGGGAGGAAAGCCGCTAAAGTCGCAGGCACGACAGATAGGAAAATAGATTTACAGCTCTATATAGTTCACACAAAAATCAAAACAAAACAACAACAAAGTAATTAGTTCTGAATTCAAATTATTATACACGATAAATCTAATAATTGGTGGACATGGAAATTAGCATTCGTTTGTATTCGGAAATCCGATAATGCGCGAGGGACATTATGAAAATAGAAATACTGTATTTTAGTTTGTTTTATTAATATAATGTATCTCAGACACAAAGAATAATAAATAGACATACAAACTGCAATACCCACATAATATTAGTAAAGATACGTTACGTGTCCAAGTTCCATATCCCGTTAATAAATGTTGATTCATCCACGCTTCACGCCTCCCGGGGGATGAAAACTTTCTGACCATCATAATCTATAGATATAGAGTATTGCTATCTTATATACGTTGGTAATACTTTGGTTCATCTATACATATTATATTATACATATTACAAAACAAAGTCACTTTCACGTTTGTCTGTATGTCCGCGTTGTTCTTCTAAAATACGGAACGGATTTTGATGAGGTTTTCAACATAATTTAGAGAATGTATTCCGGAAGGTTTATATGTATTAAACATATAGATAATTAAGAAATTTCGATGTTTTGTCAAGTCGTAAAAACCATGCGAAGCAGGGGCGGGGTCGCTAGTTTGATTTTATGTTAAAAATAATTAATACTTCGGTACTGTACATAGAGTGGAAATTAGCAAAATAAAGAAGGTATTTCAATACTGCAAACTTATGGTTTCACTTGCTTAAACAGGCAATAAAAATACACTGACTGACAGTCTCAAATATGAAAAGGGTTCACGCACAGTTATATTTTAATAACATACGCCTGTAATCCCCGAAGGGTTAGGCAGAGGTGTAGGCTATTAATAGTACACCCACATTTCGCACCCACAATTCAAATTCATTTATTAAGCTTACACAAAGTTCTTAAATAAATATACAACCTAGCATGGTATGACATTCTCACTAACAGAAGGCTTAGAATATGTATTAGACAGCGGGTCCCAAACTAGACACACCTGTGTCTTGGTGACCCAAACACTACACGGAGGCTTATATCCAAGATAAGAGTGCTTGGAAACATGCTGGTACTGCTCCATAGGACAATTTAGAATCAAGACAAAATTAAATTGTTGCTAATTTAATTGTAAAATTTATTATTTTGTGTTTTATGACATTGATTTTACATTCTGTGATTACTTTCTCACACACTGACTTATTAATTGCAAAATTTTAGGAAAATCGTCTACTTTTACAATGTTTGTAAATATGTGAGCACCATGTATCTATCACATATTAAATTATCTGTCGTTGCTTCATTTTTAATTCTTTTTACCTATTGTGGTATAGTAATTTTATTCTAGGTGCATCGTCTTCACATATAGGTAATATTATTTAACTAATGTACGTGCATATACAAACAATTGTAAAACATTTTAAAAGAGTAACGGTGGAGTTTCTTGCCCATTCTTCTCCATACGAAAACTACCTTTTGGAAGGGGCGAATAGACTCAGTTTTAATATTTTGTAAATTTTGACGTTCAAAAGTGCCTATTTGAAATAAATGATTTGACTTTGACACAAAGTTAACAATTTAATGTGTTCTGCTAGCGCAATATTATTATTCAAATTCCGTATAAAATTGACAATAATTTAAGTACAAAGAAAATAAATAACATAGATTATATATACAAAAACAGTTAAGGTGAGTAAGTGTGTGGTGTAAGTGTGAGTGAGGGTATGCATTTTTTCAGAGAGAGGGGGTGTGTGTATGTGTGTGTTGCAAAGTAAACTTTCTGTTTCCTCATAAGTCGGGCCCAGCAACCATTCTTTTAGTTTAGTTTTGGCCTCAGAGTAGTTGTTCGGTACAGTGAACGTTTTGCTTATAGCATTTAACACCCGTATGGGTAAATACAACGATAACCGGGTCGCAAACAGGGTTTTTGTTTTTAGAAGGGGGAATCTTTCAGCTCTTTACCCGACTACGGCGAAGCAAAAAGGAGGGTTATGATTTTGACCGGTATGCATGTATGTTCATCTGTTACCTCATAACTTCTAAACCACCGATCATAATTTCCCAAATGAGGTATCATTGGAAGCATCTTAATCGTCCGCTGGTTATAGGCTGTGACGTCACATTAAATGCAATATGGCGCCCTCTAGAGGACATAAAGTCATAAACTAATGTATTTTTTATTTTTATTGTGCTATGTTGGGTATCAAATGAAAGAGCTTGACGAGCACATTAAAAATATGAACATATATCATATCGTCTAAGTAAATAAATATGTTTAAATTGTTAAAAACAAGCAAAAGTGAGACTGCGCTACGTACAGCGCGACTGTAAAATTAAATACCTATAAAACCCAAACAAAATAAAATTAAAGCTGCTCTGCAAATACTTTATCACGAAATTATAACCCCAAAATAAATTAAATTAAAAGTAAGTTCAGAAACTAAAACCCGACTACTGAAAAATCACGCTCTAAAAAGTATAAAACAATAAAATATTTCAGACAAAAACCACGGCTTTACCTTGACCATTTTTGTACCTATGTCTTGATTTCTGTCTGAAATATTTTCTTGTTATAGTTTTTAGAGCGTGATTTTTTCCCTATAGAAATATCATCATTATGTAGGTACAGTCAACCGCACATCAGTGGTAAGTGACACTTTGACCTTGAGCTGGTCTTGCTTAGTATGGAGTTTCAATAGAATACGAGGCCAGCTTACACTGGTTGTGTTAGCAGTGATAGCAGGTGTGACCGGTCGGACTGCCAAGTCATAGGTCCCGAGTTTGAACCCAAGACATGCACCTCGGACTTTTCGGATTCATGTCCATATTGTACAATTATCATTCGCTTCATAAACGGTGAAGGAAAACATCATGAGAAAACATGCCTGAGAGATATTTCCCGACGGCATGTGAAGCCAAGTCGGAGATCCAAGGGCGGCATAAAACTCACCAGGTGAGACACTAACCACACGAAAAAGAATAAAAGAAAGACTGGTTTTGTTCCCACTGATGTGCCGTTGATTGTGCAATACGCGCTACGAAAGATGAGACTTGACCGCACCTCCCGCGCTCTTTCACTAAAGAGACCCATAAATCGTCTACTGCGCAAGTCAAACCACGTGGTGCGTCAAATCTCATCTTTAATGGCACGAAATGTAACTACTACTACTTATACTCTTTAAATATTCGTAATCCAATCTCAATCGGACATCAGTTTTTATTAAAATGCGCGCCTTCCACCTAAGTACGTTATCCATCGGAAGTAGTCCAAGTTAACGTTTATTATGGTCATATAAATTCATATCATGGCTTTAAGGTTCGTTGCCTTCATTTACCGAAGGCGAAAATAGAGAGACCCGAATTTAGGAAAAGCGAAAACTCGGTTTTGGGAAAACCTACAATGCCTTACAGCTATCGTCAGAGTAGGTTATGGTGTTGCTCTATCTAATTTGAATAGAATAGAATATCTATTCTATTCTAATTTAAAATGGCTTTTGCATGGAAACTTGACGTTTCCCATTTAAATAGTAGTAAGTTAGTAGTCAATAGGGACGAAGATACGATAGTAAATGAAACACTGGCAATAGTAACGCATAGGAGTATTTTGTAATGACGCAAACCTAAATCGATCGAAATTAAATAATAATTAAATATAATATTTTTTACCGACCGGCCATAGTGACTATATAGATAGATATTATAGATTTGATTGATTTTTAGGGTTCCGTACCTCAAAAGGAAAAAACGGAACCCTTATAGGATCACTCGCGTGTCTGTCTGTCTGTCTGTCCGTCTGTCACAGCCAATTTTTTCCGAATCTAATAGACCGATTAAGTTGAAATTTGGCACATATATATGTACATATTTCTGTGACCCAAACACGGACGTGTAACGTAAATAAATAAGTTTTGCATATGGGGTTCAGTCAGTTTTGGGGGTCAGTTTTGGGGGGTAAATAAGAAAATTAAAAACAAAAGTTTTGCAAACAGTACCGTGTGACATTTCAAATGAAAGGGCTTGTTGCGAGGGACTCAATTTTTTATATATTTGAAAATAAATACTTTCAAAGTAATTTTTAAGAAAATATACGAAAATTGACCATTACCACCCCTCCCTTATCTCCGAAACAAATGAGCCAAAATTGAAATAAACAAAAATACAGAAAATAGTTCTTTACTTGTAGATTACAGTAAAAATAATAAGAAGTCTAAGGTTTTAAAATAACATGGTAAATCTCTCTATATTGTGCGTACAAACTTACATTTGCAGTTGGAATGTATGGGAGAACATGTTTTTAAACTACAATGTAAAGTTTGTATTTGAGATAAATTCATCCCAACTACGGAACCCTTCTTTTGTGCGCTTTTTTGTTTGTAGACTGGAGATGTTATTAGTCAGATAAACGAATTTTCATTTACTGTCGTCAACTTAAAAGTAAATTTTTCATCATGATTATATTCTCGAATTGTATTTCGATCAACATACGTCGTAATATAGAACTACAATTTACAGAATACGACTATGGTTTTCGTGGGCGCAAGAGCTCTTAGACTATACAAGAACTACGATATTATTTATTTGCCTTTTCATAGAAACTGGTGTGTTTTTCCACAACACTGCAGGGAATCGGAATGAAGCAAATTAAGTTGACTCTATAGACGCAGAAGGTTGGAACTTGCGCCGCGAGGTAGTAAAACTTTTATATTAAACTTGCCTGACGTACGGGTGAATTAGGCCCGCAGTCCCGCACTACAAGGCTATGGTGAGTTGTTCACTTGTTCTGTGTTTATCTTTTGTGCCCACACCATAATAACAGGCTCAAATGACGACGCGTTTACGATAAATACTTGAAGTTTATTTAATGTTGTTTGTTGGGCTTGGTTGTTATTGTGTTTTTGTCAATAATTTTTTTTATGATTACTGAGTTTTATGACTAAAGTTAATATACCTAATTTCTAAAATAAAATAATTGTATTTAAATAACATAAGCCACAAGTTAAGAGTTTATGAGCTTAGTAGTTGGTCATAGGTTCGAACCCTGACAAACGCTTTACTTCGTGAAAATTATTTCATCACCGCTCGCAAAACGGTGAAGGAAAACATCGTGAGGAAACCGGCATGTCCAAGAACCAAAAATTCGAAGACATGTCACATCTACCAACCCGCACTGGGCCCGCATGGTGGATTACGGCCCATTCCCCCTCACAGAGAGGAAGCCTGTGTCCCAGCAGTGGGAACATTATGGGCTGATTATGCTAAGCCACAGAACCTAATTGTGACAAAAAGTAAGTACAAAATAAATATTTGCTCTGTGCATGCGTTTGCATGATTAACCTCTAGAGGTCAAATCACGTAACTCAGATTGAATAGTCATTCAAAAGCCGGGTCATGGAGGGAAAGTATGAACTTCACGCAATCGTTCACATTTTCCATCAAATAGAAAGTAAACAGTGATAGCTGATGAAATATTCGAAATGTTGCAACTGCGTGATAGTTTAAACAAGTTTACATAAATAGGTACTTTATAAAAACTTCTACATAAAATGTTTCATTCAACATTGCAAAAGTGATACAAGAGCATTTAATTTTTTCCGTTAATATGCACAGGAAAAACAAGCTATGAAGTAAATTTTCATTCAATTTTCGTTTATTAGGGAAAAAATACGTTGGTCTTTACGTACACTCTACATTTAGAATCAGTTTCAAGATTTAAAAACGGTATCTAACCAAATATTTGCGGAACTTTTTAAAAAGGTTCAATTATAAATAAACTATTCATTTACCAAATAAGTAATATCCAAGAGCAAGAGAAGTAAGTAGGTAAGAACCGTTTTCTTGTCAGAAAAATAATATTATGAGCTTCTCATCATAAAGGTACAATTCCGTACGGACTTGTACCTTAATCGGTCAGTTAGATTTTATTTTAAATACAAATAAAATAATGTTACCTGTGGCAGATGATCGTTGTCCACCGTGAGGTTGATCTTGGCGACATAAAAGGTGGTGGGGAAGGGCGGCGTGTGCGCATAGTACTCGGTCAGCTGCAGGTCGCGGCAGGCGTTCTGCGAGCCCAGCCAGTACTCGTTCCCAAACAACACGTTGGGCGTGTAGTGGCCTGACGCGTCGAATACTGGATACAGAGAAAAGAATTCGTTAGGAAATCATTCACAATCCAGTGGGGCTTAATATACATAAAGTGGCAATCGATCGCAATGCCTTTTGACAGTTCAGCCACTTTAATTGCGTTATTTACGCAGACTTTAATTGCGTTATTTACGTTAGTTGAGTAGACGAACTTTTTAAACCTATAAAGCAATGGATTAGAAATTTACTTCAAAACCTTCGGATTGTGATTCAAAGTGTGTTACGCAATTAGGGTGCTGATTATCATAATATTGATAAACAGCGAGCTAGTACGGACGACATGACAAACACCCAGGGAATACAGTAGGAAACGAATTCTCTTTCCGAAACCTCGTCCGTGCCCCTGCACAAGTCGCTAAGGCATAATACACATATTATGTTTCGTTACTGTACCGAGATCATGCTCTGGGGGCCTACCACCAGCTCAAAAGCAGTATTATTTTAATATTACTTCAGTGGGAGAAAAAGATGGAGCTATACGTCCTGTAGAGCTTCATCTCTTTCACACTGAAGTAATATTAAAATAATACTGCTTTATGAGCTTGTGGTAGGCCCCCTGAAACTCGCCACCCAAAATAGTCTATACAAATAATACGCGGGAAAGGTTAAAACACATTTGAAGATCCGATTAAATTCCTGACTAAACTAAAAAAGGATCTTAATTTTCTTTAACATCGATCTCCATTTTATAAATGCATTTATACCACTTTGCCTTGAATCTCAAAAACTCACTATGATTAATGGTTGTTATTCTGTACATTTAAGATTGTCTGATATGTTGCTTCATTTGGTACAACTCCTACAGACTGACATTATTTCACACTGTGTGCAACATAATGTCGTCAACTATTTCCTGCGGTACGTTTTAATATAATTTAATGTACATGACGCTCTTAAGTGCCAGCTTTGACGTATTTCAGAATATAATTCGCTACAAAGTGTTTCATCATAATTCCCTACGGTCGCAAATTGCCTCAACACATTGTTAGATGTGGTATGGCAGGAAGGTTCAACTGAGTTAGTAAAAGAGTTTAATTTCTTCGGAAAAATCACTAAAACGCTTGTAAACGAAAGGCTATTAACATTTTACTTCGTCCTCTCGCCGAGGAAAAGTGAAACTATGTATTCATAAGTAACAAAATAGCAAGATATTAAATAAATGTACCTTGACGCGTTCAGTGCCGGGAGCCCTCCTGGAGGGTTCACCTAGTCGCATATGGGATGCCGGGAGCCCTCGCGGAGGACTAATTTTAAATGTCGGTTTTTATTAGCGAATACAGCATTATAAACCGTGAAAATAAAATCTGATGTATATTTCAACAAGATTTATTAATATAAGCGTTGATTTTAAAATATAAGCACCTTTTTTTTGGTTCACGTTTGTAAATACATATTCCCAAAAAAATTAAAAGGTTTGAAACTACGTATAGCGACAAGACCCCCTGAACACACTATTTTACTTCGTTTTACTGTGTTTTATAACACGGTTTTAAACCTAATGCCGTTGACCGTCCGCGATGGTTAACTTTAGCGCAAACGTACCTAATGCCAGCAACCCTCCCAGAGGGTTTACTTCCAATATGTATAGCGGCATGGCGTATGAGATCTATGAAAAGTGGGTGAAGTCGACAGTGATACGCTATAGGTACAAAAAATAACTACTAATTCCGTTCTACAGCAATCGACCGGCTACTTTTAGAATTCCCAGACAGTTTTCAACAAACTTTGTTAATTTTTCAACTATTTCCTCTATTCTGCTCACTGATTGATTTAGTTTTTCGGAATTGTGTGTGAACTTTAAAATACAAACTTCTGCATAATCAGTGGTACATAAAATCGTACAGTAGGATTGGATTACCTACAACAGCAAATATGTCAGAAGTGGGAAGAAGTAGATTGAGGCCTTGGCTCCAGCAGAGGGACAGTATGGGTTGATATAGTCACAAATACAGATTTTCCATTATTTCAAGATAAAATCAATTTACTAAACTTAGATTTAATAATTTACATAACATAACATAATATCACGCCGGTATTCCCCGAAGGGTTAGACAGAGGTGTATCTATAGTACACCCACATTTCGCCAGTTATGTCCAAGTCCCATGTAATAGGGGGCGAGGCTATTGCCATCAACCGGGCACAAATCCAGACTCCGAGCTGCTACCGAGAAATTCCAGATAGAAAAACCCGATATCACTTTGCCCGACCCGGGAATCTTTGACAGACAGAGGCAGACTTTGATTTGACGTGATTTATTAATTTAATATCCAATTAAAAAGAGTCGACGGCCACGACGTTGTAGCTCATTTAAAATTTCCATCTCAAAAACGAAATTCGTCTCTTTCGCTCTTATAATAAGACTTAAGACTCCGAAATCGTTTATGGTATGAGCTTACACCAAGGACAGGGTTAAAATTAAGCCAAATTAAAGAGAGTTAATTGTAATTTGATAATTTGAAACAGCCACGAACGTCGACGGCAATTAAATTGTCATAATAATAGGAGTTGTCTCTGAATGAAAATTCTCTTCATTTACATATTAACAAACAGGGGAAAGGGAAATTAATTCTTTAGACCACGCTTTTATTTTCTTACAATAAAAGCGTTGTTTGACTTTTATTTCCTGAACAGAATTTGACAAAATCACTATATAAATAATAACTATCAAAGAAAGTATTACTAAATTCTCCTGTCTCTTGGCTCTGCTGTGGAGACCCAGATAGAAAGAGCAAACTAAGATCTTGGATATGAAACTAGGCTTGTGAAATCTAGCCTAGAAAAATTTCCCATCACTGTAAATTGTTATAAAAATGCACGGACAAGAAATACGGCCGGAAGGCGGGCAAAATGTTAACAAATCAAATTCAATTTGCAATAAATTAAGCTCATCACTTTGGTTTCGTTTTCATTTCAACTTTGTGGTTTTTTGTTCTTGTATTAACAGATCTTGCCTAAACAAAGCAGGAAAAACGGGAAAATTACGATTTCTCAACAGGAAGCGAAGCGAACTCATCGAAGTTTTTATTTAAAGCGATGTAATGCGCTTAATCTCAGGTATTAGGGGAACAAGATCCTTTTATAAATTCTTAATTCTGCAATTAATGCACGCAGCTGACCTCAATAATAAAAATTATTACTTTTTTCTGTCCTACCCGTTTATTTATGTTCGATAGCAATGTAGTTTCATGCTCCCAGTTAAATAGCATTGACAATAATGGAGCTAAAAATACTTGAAGGCTTTATTTTCTCCAGAAAATTGACCTATAGATTCTAATCCTGTAGTCTATAAATGATATCAAAGGAACAAGTCAACAAATACTGATTCGTAAATAGAATAATGCTAGAGTCGCTCAGATAAACACGCTCGTTATAGTTGACAAATTCTGTTTACCGCCTCGATTAGATTAGTCGCAGCTTCCGACATAACAGTGCTACAGACGGCCGGAATTCGGATACCCGGCGCTCTGCAGCCCGACCCGGACTTAGATCCCGGCCATGTAAGGCGCTGCACAATTCCAATGATTTATAGCCTTCACACTTATTAATTCAGTGAAATATTACCCTCTCTAGATGAGGCTCCACAGGGGGTTCTATTATCTGCGCCTTAAGTGTATTATATAAGCTTCCGTGGTGAAGCGCCTTTTGTTAGAAGGCTTTCGTGATGCCCACACATTTACCGAGCAATATGATGTGTTATAAAGAAAACTTTAGAAACAGTTCGTTCGTGAAAACTATTACCGGTTCCGTTCAAGCTAGGCTACAAAAGCACATTATATTGTGTTATTTTATTAAACCGAAGTTATGATTTCTGCTTTATACTGGTTTACTTTGAGGGAACAGCAGCCGGCGCGACGCGACGGTCTAAAATTTCGATTCCATTACGGATACTTTTACGGCTACGGAAACTACAAATGTATCGCAGGTGCAGTAAAGGAGAACGTTAAATAAGATTCGTACGACGACTATAAAACAAGGCTGGGGATATTAAATCATGCAAAGCTTATTCCGACGAACATTTTTATCTGTGAATATGGTGGAGCATCACACATCTGGGTGAGATATTTGAATGAATGTAACCCTCTCTGCAATAAATTAACCTGGAGAGTCATTGTTATAATGTAGAGCAAAACTCGGAGCGACTCTTTTATGCAATAACCCTTGTTTTAGTTTCTCGTGCTATTTATGAAAAGTTTGTGATAATAAGGTACTTTTATTAGGTACTCTTAATATTGTGGTAAACTCTGTGTTCAGATTTGTTTTATTTATCGGAAATCTACCTACCTTAGGATGAAAATAATTAAATTAGATACATAATTATTTCCTTTATTTCATTTATATACATATCGTTTACATTTTCTAATATTTTTATTTAAAAAATTCAGCCCAGCGGCTTCAGGAACAGGGTCCAAGCTGCCGGTGGTGGTCAGAGCTATAGAGCCATAATAATAATTATTAGGTACATAATTATTAACTACTCTTACTATAAACGTCTACGAAAAAAAGTATAAGAAGTTGAAAAGATGTATTATCTAAGATAATACACTAGGTAGGTACTGATACCTTTTTTTTTCTGGGTGGGAAATTATTAAATAACTATTATTAATAAATGTTATTATTAAATAACTTCTCCCGCTCTCGTGTCAGACTCTTACTGACTAAAACCCACCCGTGTTCCTTTAGTTGCCATGTTCCCGGGGGCCACGGTATCCCTTTCGGACTTTTTCGCAACCCCGGCAAGGTACTGATATCTAATAGTCAAATGAATTACTTTTTGAACGCCTCGATAACGAAATATTTCGTGTTAGGGCCAACAATTTATTGCTTTCAATCGTGAATGTGGCGTCCGATTTATCAAAGTCACGCAAGAACCAAAATAAAACTCATGAAACTTCCTTTTTATTGACAGCTAGGAGCGAATAGTTTTCTAGGAGATTACGATATCGAGACTACTGTTTGTTATCAAAGTCGATTCCAGGAAAACATCCTTTATGTCCCATCCCAGGGGACATAAGTGTTATGTTCCATTAAGTAACAATCATGGCCACATGTCCACTTCAGTTGACACTAGCCACTCAAGTGATAACAAAACTTTCGGCTACCGAGCACCAGCTGCTATTTTAACTACAATAACTAAGTATAACTTAATTAATCAGAATCACACAAGGTTGTATATACTGTGAACATTACAACATATATATTCAATTAACTATCCCAATATTGATTACTTTGTAAATTGATATCAAAGTTTGAACTAAGATATCTGTGGGTTGACATAGATAACCACAGGAGTCGTAACAAGCTAGGCGTTCACTATATCCGGAATTAGACCTACAGGCTACAACAATGTTAGATCTTATGAATAGAGTAATGCAATATCTGGATCAACCTGCACACTGCCATCTATTAATGCTTTGTCGTTAGTTAATTAAGAATCCAACATAGCTAGATACGATATAAATAATGGGATTGTATCCAATTCACATTAAATCAAATGTTTCTCTCCTGGTATTTAAAAGAGTAAAAGGCTTGAATAATTTATATCATTTGAATTAGTTACTTCAGGCACGTTATCTCGTTTATTTTTAATCGAATTCGCGCAGCGATCATTACAATTCTACACCAGAGACAAAATAAATGGAAACTGTAACGAATACCAAAGAAAAGTGTTTTGGACTTTTTGGAATAGTCGAATAACAGAAACAAAGATGGCAGCGAGCCATCGAGACAAAGGGTTCCGTTAGAACCTTTTGTAGTAGGTAGGTTCAACACTCCAAATGGCATGAATTTTATGTTTGCATTGGAATCTCTTTTTGCGTGAATTCTTAAACGGTCGCAGGTCCCTTTTGCGGTCGACTTCTGTAAGGTCCACCTGGCAGGCAGGGGCAGGCCTTAAAAACGTGCATACATTTGTCTCATAAAAAGGTCGCATGTTACATATTTAAGGAACCCTTGTCAATGTCGGGTACATTCACATTAAGTGGGGAAACAAGAAAATCGGGGTATTTGATTTGAAGGCTTCGTTGTGTAGATTTGTTTCCCAAGCCTGTAATTAAAGCCTCGTGTGGATGCGTCGCCGACCGTCACCGTCACCGAGCCGCGACTGCGCGTCGTATGCACCTGCAGTCACGGTCGGACAACGACCCACTTTGCGGTCAATTCTGCACTTGCTTGAATATATTTCTTATACTGATTACGTAAGTAATGAAACATCTCGCGCGTCACTTGATATCTTCGTAAATTGCTCAAATTCCGTGCGTTGGCGACGACATCGCGCAAAGACGCTTTAATATAATATTTCGGCGTTGTGACTTCATAGACACATATTAATCATACTATGGATACAGAGATGTATATGGTAATATAAGATCCACTTCACTTCATGCATGACAATATTAAAACATAGTGGAGCTTTCTAAAAGCTTTTCAGTTTTCCAGGGGCAATCAAACAAAAAATACGGAAATGTAACTCCAATAGTAGCATACACGGAATAAACTAGGGGAATGGTTTTAAATTTTGCAACAGGGACACAGGATTAAAACACTTTGGTTCAACGCTATATTTCCTCTATTTGTTACCCTGTTTTCAGATCAGCACAAAAATATAATCGTTCATTGCGAAAAGGTTTTGTTACGTTATGCCTGAATACAATATAGTAATATTTCTGAAAACATTGCTGTTGCGGCAACAATTCAAAAATTACGTTTCGCGAACAACGGATAATTTGCGGCAACGTGAATGACACTTCAATTTGATATTTTGATTACGTTGTTATTTATTACTTGATAGCGTTTCCCTCTCTAGAAAATATCCGAGGGTTGACAAATCGGGACATAAAACAGTTTGCTCCTAAACAAATATTTTGAAGGACAAGTTATTATAAGTACAAGGTATTTGTAACGAGAAGAAAGTGAGTGTTTGAGTGGTAGAAGTATTTAAATCACACAGTACTATAGTGGTCTTAATTATGTAGAGTGGAACTTTGTTTTTAAACTTGACCTTAAAGTGTCTTCGCAGAAACCTACAACTTTCTAGTTATGATATTGAAACTGAGAAATATTCGTTCCGAAAGCATTGGCCACTCTCATTGCAAAAACAAGAATATTCACTGGAGGCCCAATAAATGTAGCCATGAAGTTAGCAAATAACTCGTTAATTCTTTCCAGGGACCTACAAACATCACTGTGTCCATACATCCGTTCCACTTGCCGCCATTAAATATTTCATTACAAAGGATTGACGTTAACGTGTTGTGAAATATTGGGCAAATTCCTGTTAATTGACCGATTGGCTTACACCATTCGGTCGCTGTGTGGTCGTGGTGAGGCAACCGCCGCGCCACCGGCACTACAGACAGGCAATGCGTGGTTGTACTCGTAGATGCACGGAGTCATTTCGTGTCAACATCTTCACAATAACGAGTGTTTGTTGACACAACTCAGGTTATTCCAGTTTGAGACACGAACCATAACTATTTATTTATGATTTCGTGGGTTTATTTACTGAGGTCTATTCGATATTTTCAGAATGTGTGTGAAGGCAGCTTGTAATGGTAGACTGGATGCGAGGGACGAAGTTTTAGGTTTGACTACCTCGTTGGTCTAGTGGTCGCAAGCGCTACTGCTGAGCGTGAAGTCCTGGGTTCGATTCTCGGGTCGGGCAATGAGTTATTGAATTTTTCCATCAGTAATTGCTCAGTCCCGCTCGGAGTCTGGATTTGTGCCCGGTTGATGGCAATAGGCTCGCCCCCTATTACATGGGACTTAAACATAACTGGCGAAATATGGGTGTACTTTCGGTACACCTCTGCCTAACCCTTCGGGGGATACATGTTATGTCATTAATCATAATCATGCTGTCTAGCAGTAAAAGAGACTTGAAGCAGTTTCACCTCATTTTCTCAAATCAGCTTTAATTACTTTATCTACACCCATGCTATAAATCCTCTATAAAAGTTTTTGAAACAGTTGCTTATTGCCAACATTAAAACAGCCAGTGTCATAGTAACCAGAATATTATTATGCAAATGAGTATTTTAGGCTATGCTCAGATGGCAAAATTTTGACGCGCATTTTCAAATCGCGCGTCTAAATATACAGATTTTTACCTAACAACCGATCACAGGCGCATGAGTTAACGCGCGTCAGCGAGCGTTAACGCAGCGCTCAGAGAAAAAGTCTCTAGTCGCAAGTGATCGCGCGTTGACGCACGCTTTGATATTAATGTATCGTCCGTTTGCTGTTCAGTTGAGCGCGCGCTTTCATCGCGATTGCAAGTTGTTTTCTGCAATTTTGTGAATTTTCGTACTCTCGCAACGCGCGTTAGTGCTCGTCATCTGAACTCTCTTTAAATTTGATCGTGCGTTGACACGCGTTAACGTGCGTTACATATGAACTTAGCCTTAATGTTGTACTAAATTTCATTATGCAACTCGAATTTCAAAAAAAGAACATTGTCATGCACGCGCGTTTCACTACCACAACGCCGTAATAAAAATAAAAAAACTTATAGTTTATTCGAATTCACGTCGTATCCATTTTTGTTCGATATTAGTATTGCAAACATTTTTTACTTTGTTGTTTACAAAAATGAGTGATACAAGCTTTGATAACACACCACCAGATATTTCTAATGCAGCTGTAGCGGTTACACCGCCACATACAAACTACTCATCAAAGACATGACGTCACACAAATCCTGCATCGCGCAGTTAGAGTTTACCGAGCGATCGACATACATACAAGATTTCAACTTCCAACCAGGGCAGTTGCCCGCCAGACACAACAGCCGTCTGGTCGGAGGATCCTCCCTTTTCTATGGTGGATGAGTGAACTTTACACCCTGTTCCTCATACCCCTAAACAGCAAAAGCCGTTTCTAACCAATTATTAGAAAAGTCGAGAAAACAATATTGTACAACACCCTATGGTTTCAGAACCTTTTAAAGAGGATTCATATCATGGGTCTTGTCATGGGTCAGTCTTGTATACAACTGTAAATAATTAGGTATTAAAACACTCATGTGATAAACCCACATTCGTGTTTTAATACCCCTTATTGTACAACAGTTGCATAAACAACTATTAATTTTACCTTTGAAACCAAGTTTCAAGACCAAGCTATTTATAACGAGAAGCATATTTTTAAAACAAAATATGCTTCTAAATCTTTTTTCGCAAGCCAATACAAAATCACTTATCCCAGCCTGTGTCGAAGTAGATAGAATGATGTTAGCCAGGCCGCACGCGATATTATCAGACTATGGATGCCTTGTAACGCTATTACATTGTACAATGTACCGCTATGTAAGTTATGGAGTCGATACCGCCATACTAATTATACATCGCGGTAGCTGGCGCTACCATTGATTGCTATCTATTAATACCTTAAAGAGATTCAATAAGGTAGCACTCAATGGATAGGTATTACTGTCGACCTTATTAGATCACGTTTTGATTAATTTTTAATTGGCACTCAGGATAAGGGCGCTCGACATAAGCCTCAACAAAAAGTTGCTAAATATAGAATATCGACTAAATGTTTCGTGCTTCGATTAGAGTGGAAAAGACGAAGTTGCATGTCAGTCAGATTACCTCATCATCATTAACTTTGACGGCTCTGTATGTTATGTTATACTTATGTATTACCTATATAAGTTTCATTTCAATTCCACGAAGAATAAATTTGTTAACCGGATCTTGCTTAAGATATTCGTCAGAAAATAACAGTGTCAGTTTTCCTCATGCAACAAGCAATTAATTTCATAACAAAACCGTCACGCTTACCTCGCTCGCAGTGGTAAGCAGAGCATAATCGCATAGCCATGTTAGCCGACAGGTAAAGCTACTGCAGCCGACATAGTAGGTACCTGATTATGTTCCTATTGCATGAGTTCTGTTCCAATCCTACAAATATTTTAGAAGGCGAAAAGCCAATCAAAATTTTGTTCGAACTTCGAACTGCAAAATGGACGTTGAACTATTAAGTTTTCCCAAAAAAAACGTAGAAAAAGACACGCGACGCGACACAAGGGCACCGTTCGTCGCGCGGCGAGCGGTGTCTTTGTGTCGCGTCGCGTGTCGCGCCTGTCTGAATAAGCCTTAACACGGAAACAGACTGCAATTATCAAAGAGAAATTCACTAGCACCTCATTTGAAACGCGAAAAGCAAATACAATAATCGTAACATTAACATAAAATACAGATATAGCCGTTAGCCAGTTGATGGAATGAGATTTACGTAGATTATGTCACCACAAGCGTGGCGTGTTTACCAAGAACCGTCGATACGCCCGCCGCAGCGGTGCGTGTGAGTGAAATGAATCGCTTACTTTCACGGGTTACTTATGAAATTTGCGATTTACACGTTATGAGGCGTATTTTGCGCAAGAGCTTGGCTTCGCGCGGCCGCAGCGCTGTCGGCTGCGCGCGCACCTTACGTCACAAACCAGTGCGCACACGTTTCTCAATAGCATCACTTGCTAAGGCTCGTCTCTATAATAAAGAATAATTCTTTGTCTTTTAATTAAACTATTACCTAATATTACTATGCCTACTACATAGAATATTACATATCTCTGAATTATGTGAGTAATTTCCTACGCTCTAGTTACGTATTCAAATCCATGCTTATAATTCGGTATTAATATTATACAATGGCCGCCTAACCTCATAATGACTAGATGAGAATCTGCAAATTAACTTTAGCCTATCTCTTTGACCTGGGTTTTAAGTTACCAGCTTACATCATTATAATTTATATGCTAAACCTCTATGTATATGCAATATTTGTTAATCTAGATTTATTCGTTTCGTGTTACAATTCCATCGATTGTTCGTGAACAGAACCGGTTACATTACAACATGCGACAGCTTGAACCAAAGCATTCGCCAACTTACCACTGAATGTTCAACCAGCTGTACCAGTAGGTACACTGGTACAGCTGGTTGAACATTCAGTGGTAAGTTACGTGTAGGTTACACGTACCCATAGCCTACTTACAACTACAGTCAATTGGAAAATCAAGAAGATTTTCAGGGGAGTAATTAATTACAAGTTTTTAATCAAGAGACAGACAAAGAATGTGACAGAGTGATATCTAAGGGATGGTAAAAGAAATCAGGTAAGACAGCTTTCCCGATGGGAGGATGAAATAAAGCTGACAGCAGGTTCATACTGGAGGAGAATACCTCGCGACAGACAACAATGGAAGTTGTTAGAGGAGGCCTATGCCATGAGGCACACCGACATTCGAGACATTCTGTGATTTTTGTTGTAACCATAATTGTAAATGATGTCTAGTTTCGGAATAAAAGGCTTTATTACTATAATCAAGAGATATGCCCAAAACAGTCTCATAGAATAATTATGGTGATGTTATGTTATACAAAAGAGCATTTATAATTAAACGAATGTTGCTGAAAATAACAGGTAAAGCGACTTAAACAGGGAATGAATGTATTACCGAACTATACGGTAAACAAAGAGGTGAGGCACGTGATGGAACAGTTTGCATTATTCAGGCATATAAACGGGCTGTTCCCTTTGTGTCTAGCATATAACTCCACGCGAGAGAAATGCCGGCATTCCAATAATACCTCTAATTAAACATGAGCGCTTTGTGGTCGCGCTATACACGAGTCGGTTTATCAATGTTCGTTACCTTACTTACTAACATTTCATGTATCTTTGCTAAATTACTTTAACTTGAATCGGTATTTTTAATATGACTGATAAGAACTTTTAATACGACTATGTAGGTAGGAGGAGTGGGCGTTACGTAACTAGTGACTTTAAAGGCGTCATCTGTTTTGAAATTTAACCAGTTAATTTACTTAATTTGACTCTGTACAGCACTCTCGTTGACAAAAAGAAAGCAGGATTACGGAATGTAGAAACTTATGCCTAGATCTATAAACGTTACTTAGCCCAAACTTTGGCTTAGACTATTTCCCGTCACTTTGACAGTTGTGCGACAGTGAACAGAATAGGTAACTCTAAGCCAAAGTAAGTAACGTTTTTAGATTTCTAGCCTTAGATCTTTTATCTTGTTTTGTAAATTATATTTGGGTAGTATTTAAACGCAAATCAAGAAATATCCTTTTTCTATGCAATAAGATTCCCATAAAAATTACTGATTGCACAGCAAAATATTCAACTCAAAATATCACTAAACACACTACAATTTATTTTCGCAGCGTACAGCGATTTTTCCTAAAGCAAAAGAATGATAAAAAAGTTCATCAATGCACAGCTAATAATCTTAATGCACATTATACATGTTAACACTTTTTCTTTTAAATATAGCTTCTATTTTTATATTATGTTCAGCAGTTTTCTAGTGAGACTGTTTGTTCCCAACCTTTGTTCCCACTAGTACTACCGAACTGAACCACCGGTGATACTAGCGATGGTAACTGCGATGTCCAACTGGTTGTACTACGGAGAAGTAAATTTACCCATGGTTCAACTGGTTGTTCTATGAGGAAATATCTTGGTAAACTGCACTCGAAAACACGGTGTTTGCACTGGCACTCGCCGGCCGCTGCCGCGGCACCGCTCGCTTCGCTCGCTCGGCTCGTGCGGTATATTATGTGGTCACAGTTCTAACCTAACCTAACCTACCATTCAGCCATAGAACAACCAGTTTTGTTTTTTTTATATTTTATATTATTAATTTGCTGTGCAGTCAGTATTTATGCTATGTATGTAGTATTTTTGTACAAAAATAAATTTAACTGTATTGCATTATGAGGAAAAAGTAATGTTATATTGATGTATAATTTCGAATTATCTGCAGTTTGAGTTTTGTTAAACATTTAGTCTATTTGTAGTGAAGTAAGTTATTTGATGTAAAAAAGAATATAAATGATGAGTATGTATTGATAGGCGATTATTTATTTGATATGCAATTTATAATATCCCATTATATTTTCAGTAGATTCAATATTCTGTATACACTATTGACTGCCGGTTTCACGTGGAAGAAACCCGGCGGCGCATCAAGTTGAAGCGCGGGGGAGATGCAGGGGCACGCCGCGCTACACCTCGCAAACATGATCATCTCGACGAAATATGCGCCAAGTGGGTCGCTCTTATAATTTCATTCATAACTGGATACCTACGTAAACTAGTTCGTGTATTATGTAAGTAATGTAACCCGTAGGTCCGCACTTGTGTGGAGAGTTAAGAAACTTATTTTCACTGTAACAAGTTTACCGTAGTTCGGTAAGTTTAAACGGATATACTAAAGCAGGTAAATGTGGTGTAAACGGATATCAACTTAATACAGGAAATGGCATGCCATATCAATGATTTTTTTATTTCTCAACATACAATACATGTTTATCGTAGACGTAACATAACAATTATTAAAATATGGAAGGAAGTCTTATGTTAATTGAAATCCAAACACATCTAAATGTGTAATATTTGTTCCGTAAATATACTTATTACTAATCGTGCGCCGTCTCTTATTGCAATATGTCTAAATATTGACGGATATTGTGTAGTAGATCTGTAGATTTATACCGAGTAGGCCAGCGTGAAATTAGAAAGGGCATAACGGATCTGTGTATTCGGACGTATTGAATCAATTTCAACGAAATAATGATGAAACTGACTGTTGCGAAATACAACAAACGCCTGGGAAAACGTAACTCGGAGAGGTATTGAAAGTATTTTCGGAAAATAGTTTTAGACCTTCGAACTTAGATGCTTGTCTTATTTTTTCTATATTTCCTACATCTTCAGGTAATGATGAAACTCGACTAAATCGATAAATTGCTAGTTGTAATTGTGTATAATTAATTGATTGTTTTTTTTTTACTTTTTCCTATGACTACTTACGAGGCTTTAGGCTACTTTGTAAGTGTATTTCTATATCTATTACTTCCTACATAAATAAATTATTATTTAGGTAACACATTTAAGGGGCAAACAGTGTAACATGGATAAAATATATAGAAAGCCCTCGGCCTGTGTAAGGAAATAATTATCAAATCGAAAATTATAAAGGAAAATCCACGTTACCTACATACTCAGGTGATTACGAATATTTGAACAAACTCGAACACAATGGCATCACATATTTTTGCAATCCTAATTTCTTGGTCCAGGACAGTCAGTAAAGGAATGTGGAGCTCGCACTGAACAAATTACTTTCGCTGTCCGAGCTCAGGTGAAGGTTGTTTATATTTGCCGGTGAATTTAACAACTTCTACCAATTCTACTTGAAGTCGTAGAAGTTGTAAAATTCGCCACCCTACCTACCTTAAGTTTAACTACTTACCGCAAATTGAAAACAGTTTTCAAGTTACGTAAAAAATTATCTAGATTGTAAATATTATTACATACAGACATACATAATCTCACGCCTTTTTCCCATGGGGGTAGGCAGAAACCACAGAACGCCACGTACTACGATCCATACATACTCCTTTTGCTTCGTTTACGTCTATACATCTGGTCATACACGCACGTCGATTGCGAGTTCTACGCACCTGACCTTTCTAAAGAACATCACCAAAATAAGGTCAGTATACCTACCAATGTCCTTCTACGGCGTCCCCTCTCGGCGTTTCCATTCACATCAGCCTTGTTTTGTTATTTGTTAATCGAATTTCTTTCATCTTCTTAACATGGTCAAACCATCTAAGCATACTCTTTAATTTTTTTGTCACTAACTACATCTTTTGTTTTGTCTCATTACATCATTCCTTAGCCATTCATAGTTATACCACACATCCTTCGCAAGGAATGCATTTCCATAGCATTTATCCTGCTTCCATGCCTCTTTTGCCACACCCAACATTCACTTCCATACATAAGAGTAAGCACCAGCACACACTTATGAACAGCCAGTCGAGCTTTTTTGGACATCGACTGGTTGGTCACAATCGCAATGTACAGCACCATTCATCATCATCATCATCAGCCTATAAATGTTCCCACTGCTGGGACACAGGCCTCCTCTCTGTCTGTGTGTTCTCTCACCATTCACCAAACCCATTTCAATATTATGACTAACTAATTATTATTTATATTTTTCGTTATGGGTTGTGATAACGATATGTTGTATAGTTGTCATTCCTTTAATACTAGTTCGTAATTCCTTTAGGCCTTAATTAAACCATAATAAGCATTTTATAAGAGCAGTGGTGGCCTAGTGGTAGCGGCCCCGATTTACAAGATGTAGCTCGTAGGTTCGAACCCTGACAGGCGCTTTACTTTGTGTAAGTTATTTCATCACCACTGCTATCAAAACGGTGAAGGAAAACATCGTGAGGAAACCGACATGTCCTAGAACCAAAAATTCAAAGACGTGTGACATCTACCAACCCGCACTGGGCCCGCTTGTTGGATTACGGCCCACTCCCCTCTCATAGAAAGGAGGCTTGTGTCCCAGCAGTGGGAACATTTATAGGTTGATTATGCTATTATGCTAAGCATTTTATAGCATTTTTACAAATTAAAACATTAATAAGTATCTACTGTTTGCAAAGTGCAAGAGAAAACAAAAGACAGAAAATTTAAGTTTCCAAAATAGCCTTCTATATAAATTTAAAAAAACAATGCAGATGTTCACCTGTTAAAATAAATGAATAATTAAATAAACTGTTTAAGTACCATGTTGTTTACGTTCAAAGTTTTCTCGTATCTTTCACAAAAAGGGGTAAATTAAAAAAGTAATCTTCTTTTAAAGCGAAGTGTCCTCTGGCGGAGTTCGTAGGTAAATAATTTCGAAATAAAGGTGAGTATAGGCCATGAACCGGCGAGAAGGGTTGCGTCACAAGCACCTACGTACCAAGTACGATACCTACGACAAAGGTTGGCGGTAAATAAATTACACATCGGGACGTTGCCGCCTGAAACCGCACAACTTCAAACAGAAAGCTACGTACGAGCATGGTTGGTAAACATGTACGATTGTACGTGCTTCGGAATCATTAATTGAACGGAGTAGAGAAAATCAACTGGCTATAGGATTTTATTACTTTACCAAGACACAGCACGCAGGATTTAACTAAGCGATCTGTCTGTAACTATAGAGTAAATATTTATCCAAAAACTGTCATCACCGTTATTGTGTTGTCGGGATCAGTTGAAACTTAAAACTTTCAGTGCCGTGAGCCCTCCTGGAGAGTTCACCTAATCGCATGTGGGATGCCGGGAGCCCTCACGGAGGGCTCATTTTAAATGTAAGTTTTTCTGAAATAAAATCTAATGTATATATTAACAAAATTGCA
Source organism: Agrochola litura (assembly GCA_949152395.1). Lineage (NCBI taxonomy): Eukaryota > Metazoa > Arthropoda > Insecta > Lepidoptera > Noctuidae > Agrochola > Agrochola litura. The sequence continues at coordinate 17,298,122 of OX424493.1, forward strand.
CGGTTATTAAAAGGTTGGAAACTACTTATAGCGACAAGACTCCCTGAAAACACTATTTCACTTCGTTTTACAGTGTTTTATAACACGGTTTTAAACCTAATGCCGTTGACCGTCCGCGATAGTTAACTTTAGCGCAAACGTAATACCGGTAACCCTCCCGGAGGGTTCACTTCCAATATGTATGGCGGATTGGCGTATGGGTTCTAACAAAAGTGGGTGAAGTCGAAAGTATTAACAAGAATCTAGGAACGTTTTTCTAAACCTTCAATTCCTTGAATTTAGTATTCCACTGATTATTCTCATAACTATGCCAAAGTAGAACTTCTGTATAATAAACTTTGTCATCCTACAAATTGTTAAGTCAAATGTCCACACAGACAATGTTGGCACATTATACAAACACTGAAACGAATCCACGAAAACTTATGCTACCTACCTACGTAACTTAAGTAAGTAACAAGATAGTTTAACTTTGCTCTCAACTGAGAATCAAAGCGTTGTTTACTAGACACTAAAACAAGAATAGATTCCCGTAGTATTTGTTTCTTACACTAAACATTTCTGATCGGTTTTATGTGGGTCTTATTCTGTTTGTAACGATTACCTATGTACTTACCTGGGTACATTATTTCTATTTTCTTAATGTCCTTTAGGAATCATCGCATTTCCGAATACAAACGAATGCTAATTTCCATGTCTATCAGTTATTAGATTTATCGTGTATAATAATTTGAATTCAGAACTAAGTACTTTATTGTTGTTTTGTTTTGATTTCCGTGTGAACTATATAGAGCTGTTAAACTATTTTCTTAACTGTCGTGCCTGCAACTTTAGCAGCTTTCCTCCCATTTTTAAATTAAATTATATTAAGTTAAAAGAGTATTAACAACTCTATATACTTCTAAGTCGATTGAGAGCGTCCAGACTGCACCAAATGCAAAGGGCAACTGATAGAAATCCGACGACTGATGAAACACGAAGTTTTCCGAGGGACATTAAGAAAATAGAAATACTGTACTGGGGTTGACAAAATGTACATCTCCTAAGAAAGGTTTCCTATTGATTTTCATAATCTGTTTAACTAAGAGCAACACTGATGCGGATTGCACCCTAGCTATTTCAAAAACCACCATAAACGATTATTGCTTGATCCACGAAATGTAGCTGTTTCTAAAACATCATTGAAATTACGAAGATGCGATAAGTCTGTCCATATTATCTTATTTACGCAAACAAATCAAAACTAAATTAAGTAAGAAGGACACCTTACACTACACACACATACACTTTTCACATCCCTGATCCCTGTAGTCCATTGTTTTACGACTCGCGACCTTGTTCCATAGCAGCCTGGGATGGTCCTTATATGAATATTTCAAGTGTTTGGGATACATTTCTGAAGTTGAGACATTCCCATGATAATCGTCTGTCAAGGTTCCAAAGAGTCCAAACACGGACTTGAGTAAGGTTAGACTAATATGAAACTATTGGTATTTTTTATATTCATTCCGTGCAGACCAGAAATTAAATATAATAATTTTGTAATCTTATTTTAATAATTATTTAATTAGATTAATAATAATACAAATATGTATTTTCACACCTCAATAGGTATATTTATTTGTAACATCTGTTTATACCTACCTGTGTTAAGCAAATAAATAATTTGATTGATTGATTTATTGATAAAGAATTTGGTTAAAACTACCACATTTTACAAACGATGGTTTACTCTAGCACTTTAATTGTGTAACACACTTTCTATCACAACCCGAGGGTTTTGAAGGAAATTCGTCATCCATTGCTGCATAGGTTTGAAAAATGCAACAACGTAAATAACGCAATGACACGTTCATTGCGTTATTTACGTTACTGAACAGTCAAAATGAAAGACGTTGTGATCGATTGCCATTTCGTATGTGTTTTGCAATTAGGGGCTCGTACCTCGTTCTCTTAACACAATCTATTATCCATTGCATACTACCGTATACATTACTAGTTATTGCTCGTAACCCCTGAAGGCTACGGTCCAAAATGTATGGGCTCCTGCAAACCCAGATTTATGCGCGGTTTTTACTGCATTTTCATTATTAGGATCATAAAATAACAACAAGTTATCTCGTTCCTTATTTAAGCTCAGATGTTAAATCCGTAACATAACAGCAAAAATGAGCAAAACGGGAAAGATCGGTGAGATGCATTAGTTCTACGCACATATTAACTTTTAAATAGTAGATTGTTATACGAGGGGCTAAAATGACCCATTGTAACGAGGTAGTTTTAGCGAGGGAGTAAATAGAAACCGAGTTATAATGGGTTTTAGCGCCGTGTGTTACACTCTAATTTTCACTACGATTGCGAGAAAATAAAATAATCCAATACAATATTAAATAGTTTATTTTATTTGTACAATTTGTACAATTCTGGATATTTAAGGAGATGTTCTTTCCGGTAACTTAATTTCAGTCATCTGTGAAGATGTTCTCACTAGATGATGACATTTTCACTGTTGTAAATTATATTACGGTCACCAATTCAATTCGTAATTAGAGAAAAATTCTAAAGATTTCGCGTCAATGCCTTTTTATTTCTTCTGTAGCTGCAACGCAATGCACGCATTCTACCGAAGAGATAGCCGCATTTAGTTCCATTTTCAAAAATAAAATGTTCTTCTTTTTTTTGTGAACCAGTAATAAGCCGAGTCCATAATCATGATTATTCTACATAAGAATAAAGACTTTTTCGTTTTTCAAGGCTCGTTGGAACAGACAAAAATTAAAAAGAAATTACTTTTTCCCCTAGAGCAAGAAATGATATTTTTTCCCCGCTCTGGTACTCTACAATGATAGCCTTTTTGAGCAAGAGGAGTGAAATAGTAGATTGTTATACGAGGGGCTAAAATAACCCATTGTAACGAGGTAGTTTTACTCCCGAGCTTTAGCGAGGGAGTAAATAGAAACCGAGTTATAATGGGTTTTAGCGCCGTGTGTTACACTCTACTTTTCACTACGATTGCGAGAAAATAAAATAATCCAATCCAACATTAAATAGTTCATTTAATTTAAATGTACAATTTGATATGTTTTTTCCGGCAACTTAATTTCAGTCCTCTGTGAAGATGTTCTCACTAGATCATGATATTTTCACTGTTATAAATTATATTACGGTCACCAATTCAGTTCGTAATTAGGGAAAAATTCCAAAGATTTCGCGCCAATACCTTTTTTAATTCTTCTGTAGCCGCAACGCAATGCACGTATTCTACCGAAGAGCATTTAGTTCCATTTTCAAAAATAAAATGTTCTTCTTTTTTTGTGAACCAGTAATAAGTCGAGTCCATAATCATGATTATTCTTCATATGAATGAAGACTTTTTCGTTTTTCAAGGCTCGTTGGAACAGACAAAAATTAAAAAGAAATTACTTTTTCCCCTAGAGCAAGAAATGCAATTTTTCCCCGCTCTTGTACTCTACAATGACGGCCTTTTTGAGCAAGAGGAGTGAAAATTTAATTGTAACATCTTGCATGCCATATGTGTGTATACTCATGTTTTGGACAAATAAATGATCTTTATCTTTATCTTTACGGGATTTAAAAGGCTTATCCACAAATTCAGAAGTATATTCCCTAAGTTTCAGTAGAGATTCGTTTCGTTGTCAATACAAGCTGTCTTCAACGAGCAAAGTTTCAGGTGGGTGCGAGTTAGTTTCACAGTTCACAATAAGTCAACTTTCCTGATTTATGGAACCTAATGTTTGGAAAACCGGTTTATGTTCAGCGAAAGTAATCACATTCGTGTCTTGCGAGTAAACAATACTCGAAAAGACTTATAAATCATTCAAATGCTCGTTTTTGTTTCCTTTTCTTTCATGTTTTTCTAATTGTGAAGAATTTGTTTGGGGTAATATGCCAAACTAATGGGGCCATTGCATTAATATTTATAGATCTCAAGGTATCGGCTTCTGTCTTCACAAGAAACGGCATTTTGGTGGAGTTCTTATCGTGATAGAAATAAATAAGAAAATTTATTAAATTACTAACTGCGACCCGCTGTTTCGACCGCATAAGTCTCGATACCTTGGGAATATAAAGTATCCTATGTCCTTCTCCGGGTCATGGTCTACCCTCCAAATCCGTTCAGCCGTTTTAGCGTGAAAGCGTAACAAACAAACAAACTCACTTTCGAATTTAAATACCTATTAGTTAGGATTCCTGTCTCATTGGAGCAGTGATCTAATTAAGGTTAGTGTGTAACTCATTAAGTTAATAAGTAAGTTTGCATTTATGAATATTAATGTAGTTTTGTTGCTGACTGTACAGCAATTCAGTAAGATGCAAATCACGTAATTTGTGCTGGCATCAGCCAAGAACTTAATTGCCCTGTGTTGCCCGATTTGCCGCCCTACCGATTGTGAAATAGGGTAATTTATAGGGACATGTTAATTTACCCAGATCCGTATTGCGCATTGTTCAACAGTAGGTACACAAACGAACAACCGTGTTAAATAAATGAGATATTCGCAGCGAAACCACACAATGAGCATTATTTCCAGATAGTTGTACATTTGTGCGGATGGGTACGCAGCATCACCTCGCCTATTCATTTGTCTGAGCACACTCATTTAGCTTCATTTACCACGGACTACTTCCCTGAAAAATCATTCCCCACTATATGTAATGTGACGTAATACATTCCCCGATTTCCCGCTTTTGTTGTACATTGTAAAGCCGGGTAAATTCGCTGAAGGGAGCAGATGGGGAACGCAGATTTAAATACGCGAGGATATGTTCTCTATTTAAATAAATTCGTTCTACGTCAGCCAGTCAATTTATAGTGGTGTACACTCATTGCTGCACTTTTATAAAAATAGTTTTTTTAAATCCGCAACATTTATCGCGATGGACAAAATAATGCTTTCAGAAATAATGTCAGCTGAGGCATGGTGCTTCAGAACAGAGATAACCCGAGTTTTACACGTTATTTACAACCCTCTTAACTGTAGTGTGGTAGCGATAGACGTAAATCTCAACTCTCTAGACATTGGCTTGTGCTGTCTTACGAAAGTACAGCGGGAGAACAGAATTTATTGGAATTAGTTACCGCAAAGAACTAGCAACGTCACGAATTGACCGAATGATTGGAATCCAAAGTTTCTCTGTGAATGATTGACAGTCGATTAACAGCCCTGGCTCTGAGTGACGTCTCTGTTTCCCTCAGGCGAGTTCCGTACTTTGACGCTTCAATGTTCCGTTACAATCACAGACACAATCAGAGTTACATCAATCTAATCGAGTTTTCAGAGATTGTATGTATGTTTGTCTTGATTACTTATAAATATAACTACCAATTAATTCCTTGCTAGTCTTCTAATAATGTAGGTGCCTTTATTGATTTATGTGTAGAACAAAAAGTTTTAAGATAAGCGCAAATTTTTAGTTTTCAAAGGTCCAACTCTAAACACACATTTGTCTCAAAACAGTGAATCATTTCATTTATAGGATAAACAAATGAAATTCTAATTTTGAATTTTCGCTTATCACTTTAATTGCCAAACAGCCAGCTATACAATCATGTGATTTTTTTCATGGAATGAAAACTCTTTTGTGTTAAATTAGGACAGAAACCATAAAAACGGAAGTGTTTCGATTTTTCTGATGAGAAGTGTATATGTACCTATTGTTTATCGTTTTAAAAACTGTTTTAGAACTGTGGTTCCATAAAAAAACCTACTGCAATTTTGTAAACGGATAAAATATTAAGCCATTCATATTGCTGTTGGCGTGAAAAACCTCAACAGCCCGTCTATTCACGTTTCTGCGGTTACAACAATTGAATTGAGAATTAAATCTACGAGCATTTGAACAGATGGCAACCAATAGCAATATTGCAAGCGTTTTGCTTCCATGGTGAATCTCCCTTGATCCCAAAATAACACGACAGAATATTGGCAAATATACTGAGAGACGGTTGTCGCAATAAATGTGTGTTTATTTACTTTGTTGTATTTTTCTACGGAGAATATTACGTTAAGATTCTGAAATATTCAGTTAAATAAAAACCAGTTTAAGAGGAGAAACAGATTAACTATATTATTCTCAATTCAATCACTGTTTTAGTTTCATACTTACTTTACTTTGCTTTCAACTAACTTTACCATACATATAATGTTATAAAAAGTTATTTAATTAACTGTAAAAATGGGAATGCTGTGGGGCAATGTTGAAATTAAAACGCCGTAAAAGTAGGTAAACTCTGGAATTAAATTATTCCACAGCTTGTGTCTGACAATACAATTAAAGTATACATCTGTTTGTTCTGTAATTGGTTTTCCATACTCATTACTTGAAAGCCTATTTGTAATTGTGTTAGCCTATAGGTATACTAAGTAAATACAAAATATAGATATATTTGAGTAAAGGAATATGAGAGATATATATATTTAGTGGTAACGAATTTCAGTAATATATAGGATATTACAAAAGCTTTATTAAAGTAATAAATTACAATAGAAAAAATAGCATTTCCGTTGTGATTATTAACGTTTAGAGACAGATGATGAATCATTCGGTACGAGCGAAAGTTCGCTTGCTCCATTACCTTCGGATGAGATACGAGATGAATGAGGCTAGTCAAGAATCTGATGTGAAACCATAGAGCAGTGATAAATGATATTCGAATCAAACAGTGACCGTGACGAAAAGATATGATTCTCATTTCGGTCACGTTCAGTGAAGATTCAAGAGGTCGGATATATTTACGACTTACGAAGGGTGGCTGGGAATGGCAGCGCGGGAAAATTATCTCACAGCGCAGGGTAATAATCTATTGAACACGAGGAAATGAAAAGTTCATTGCACTCGAGAGTACCTTTAAGTTCAACTTATTCAAGCTGTTGCATGTCATCGACGTGGGGTACACTTGGCGCCAAAAAATATTCCCATCAAAATTCCAATAAACATTCGTTGCCTGTTTAATATTAATACATTTCTAGAGTTATTCCAGAATACATTTATGCATGATTGGTGAGGATGAACGGACAGTAATGATCGAATGTGATGGGAATGAAAATATCGCGCCTGCGCCTCAATGGCGGGCCCGTTGTGATTCGTAATCATTTGAAGTACCTACCTACTTACTTATTATATAAACAGAACACCCCGACGATTCCTGAAATGTTCCGTCGGAGAAGTTCTTATCACGGAATTAAAACCGGCCTCAGTGAAAGAGATTATCCCCTATTACTTTCGGATTTAGCACTGCCATTAGCAAATTGTGGCTGCAATTAAGGGATTACAAGAAATTTGAAAATGGTCCTAAATCTTCTAATGATAATACACATAGGTTAATGAGAAAATACTCTGAAAAACCTCTTCTCTGAAATAACTTCCAGAGAGATTATTCAGTACATTTGCGAGAACAATGCATATATGTATATTTCACCTTTGCCAAAATATTTAAACGTAGTTATTATTTCGGCGCTGGCATTTCGTATGAAACTTGTAAGGTATGCAGCGACCTAGTTGGAGCATGATGGAGGCGCGGGCGGCGGGTGCCTGCGCACTTCCAGCTGCTTTCTTTACGACTCATAAAGCTGATGCTTATGCAACTCAAGTGAGGAGCCGCGATTGGCGAGAATACCGCATCCATTATAAATCAGGTGAACAGAAACTATTAACGTTGATAGTGCAATTTGTTTCCATCGTTTTAGTGTAGGATTAGATTAGTTGCAGTATAATGATTTACCATTATAATTACTATCTTATATCAACTGATAATTACAGTTTCGGAAACGTATAACCACAAGAAAATTTCAGGCATTGATGGAAAGAAATCCAACTTTGATTTTTTAAGTGAGAACTTTTTTAGGCGCGTTGGGCATTTTTGAGATGGGAAAAAACAATTGAACTCGAGACATCTTTACCGACACCTCATTGTTGTAAATGCGATTGTGTTTTTTATTTATATTACGTTACGGATCAATGTTCTATGCAAGTATTTTTAGTTTAAAGGTTTTGGATTTTTTTTTTTTTGTAAACTCGATTGTGCTCTTTATTTAGATAAGTTTACGGACCAATGTTCTATACAAGTATTTTTCTTCCACCAAGTTGATCGTGATCAAGTTTTCACTTCAGTCGGCATTCCAGGAACGCCAAAAAAAAAAATTAACTTACTTTTTGAGGCCCATAGTTGTCCGTCGTTCAGCGCTGTCAGGTATGTCCTTAGATCTCTCTCACAGTTCAGAGGCACGGCCAGGCTGCCGTTGTTGATGTACTGCATCCAGTTGTGGTGGTCCAGCAGGGACTTCATCCATGCCATGCGGGACGCCCCCGACACACTCGTAGTGTTCACATTCGCACCCACAACACTCACTAACACTAATATCGTCGCAACGAACATCGTTCTTGAATCAAATGTTTTTACGCACATCTTAGATTTATCACACAAGCATTCCTTTTAACACAGTGCTTGAATATTAATCACACATTCACCATACTGCAGTAATACCTGAAACCAAAAGAAATTCATATTAAAATAACGGATTCATCAATTATGTAAAATTTTCGCGATTCATTTTAGTGTTATGAAAATTAAGATTTTTTACACAGCATCATCCCAAGGCACTTTGCAGCACATTTAACATAGTTTAATTAAAAACTCGGGTCATTGTGTAATCTATTTTTATTCGTTTTTCGTTTATTCATTGCAATTTCCTCCTTCCTACCAATGTGACAATGTGTGTGTGTGCGTGTGTGTGTGTTCATGGATACAAATGATGCATGAATATGATAGAAATAATGAATATTATATGAAGATGATATATTATTATTACAGCTGTGATATTATTATATACCAGTGATATAGTAAAATATGGAACACCTTCTGATAAAAAATGTGCTAAAAATATGTTTGAAGAAGATGGGCTCTGAAGAGTTCGTTGATAATGTCGGTGATGGATCTAACACCAAAAAATGTTTGCAGGCGCAAGCTCTCAAAGAACGTTATGAATAGCACAAAGAAACTTCCGAGCCGGCGATAAGAAAAATGTATCTCACCTTTCGTACATTACGTTGATGCTACTTCACTAATATTTTTCACAATTTTTTCGCGCTGTCTAACAAAGTATAATTCAACAACAAACAAGACCTTTTTATTGGACAAATAAGAGGGCGGCCATAATTTTGTTTTCCGACTAAATTAAAATTTTGTCAACATTTTATAGCAAAATTGCGTTACCCGGACAACATTTCCTGAATATTTAATATTGGCTGTCGCTGTTATTAAAATTATTACGATCGAACTTGGATCGAATAAAGTTACGTTCATAGGCTTCTTTACATAACTAATTACAGATAATAAAGACTACCCGCAAGGTGGAATTTATAAAATACCTACCTTCTTGTATTTATGAAGAAAAAAAACTTATTTTATTTAAAAATCGGAATTTTCCTTCTTTAAAAGAAATCGTAGCAATCTTCGCGTGAACCTCGTAACGTAAAGCTAAATTTTCCGGGAAAAGCATTTGTATGGCAATTCGGTCTGACCTTGTATTCCTAACTGTAGCATTCTGAAGCACCTCGTATTGACGTGGAGTTCGAAGCTCCAGCATTTGCTCTAATTACATGTACTCCTAATACATGAAACCTCATACTCCTCTAATGGCAAGGGATTAGTGGCAATTAGCTAGGGCGACCGTCTCAGTAAAATAAATTCTTGAAACAAGCACATAATACGTAGTGTGTCAGTTACAAAGTGACATATATTTTATCACGTTTTGTTATTACAATATTTTCCTGACAGGGTTGTCTTCACAAAAATGTCGTAATAAAGCCAAGGGTCGACCAAACAAGAGGACAATGGGTTTTGAACAATCGCAGTGCGTTGATTAACAACACAAAAGCGAGCCAAACCGAAGGCAATTAGAGTCTATTGAAGATGCTTTTTTGAATAAACATGGAGTCTGCTGGTGAATACGTAATTTTGATTTGAGTGGTCTACGTGCGTCCACTTTGAGTGGACAAACAAACAATTTGGTTCGTTATAGTTTCCAAATTAACCGCTTGGCTAATTTCGTGGGTGAATTATTTGTTTTTTTTGTTTTCTTGTCATTACCAATTTAAAATATACTGTCATAACAATTTTCCAGAGTCCCAATTTTATTTTAAAACCATTAATTTGTTGGAACAATGCTTTCATATTCTTTTAGAACTTGTAGAGTTTTTCAGTGTGACTGGCTATGACTAATGAAGAGTTACGAGATGGTACTCTATAGAGTTGCCTGAGGAGGTACTTTTAGTGTTTATGGACTATCAACCTGCTAATGCTTGGCGGATATTTGGTTCAACACTTTGTAGTAAAGGAGTTTCATGCCACTGCGTATAGTTCAACTCAGCTACTAATTACAATTTGTGAGGAAAAATAGAGTTTACTACCACATTCACACTACTACGGTCGAAAAAAATTGGTTCTCCCATACGTTTGCGGTCAAAGATATCACTGCGAACATTTAGATTTTTACAGTGACTCGGTATAAAATTATAAATTACGCATCGATTTGAATTCAAACCTAGTGAAGCAATAGGTCACAAGTTGCTTACCGATCTAAATAGTTGCTGTAACAGTCCAGTGAGCATCGCCACACGCTCACCATTGTTGCTCGGGTTTTAACGCCGATTAGTTTATGCAATGAATTGTGCAACGCGCACAAACTGCTAATGTGACCAGCGATTGCATTTCTCCTAATTATTAACTATGTTAAATTTAATTTTAGTTGTAAATAATTAATTTCATGGATTTATGTGATATTCACGAAGCATTAGCTCACCGCCTACTCGATCGACTCATCGATCGATCCCAGATTCTACATCGATCCCAGATACATCAGTAATATAGTGAAAAATATTCATTGAAATCTGAACTAAAAACGAAAAAATTAAAATCCGTTTTCTTAGTATTTATAAGCAGCCTTCTATAAAATCATTCTGAATATCAGATGTAATATTATACGGCTCTTACGAGGAAAAGTTATGTGAACAAAGCGAGAGGTCTCTACAATAAGTAATAAAACATTTTGAACTGTTTCTTTTTACCCAACAATTATATTATAAGAGATCGTATATCTGACCATGGCCTAGTGCAGCAACACCTGTCAAACAGGTGTTCTTTTACTCCATCGCAATAACAAGTAGCACCGAGCCGCAGTAAGTAATACGTAACTACTTAGTTACATAAATTCATATAATAGAGGTGCGTAGTATCGCTAATTCATTTAAACTGTGGGAATAGAATAATTTTGTGGTCCTTCGCGTGATTGCGGCTTATCGCAAGTGCGTGTCTCTGATGCATGGATGACCTAGATAGCTGGATGGCGCGTTTTCCGCGTCAGGAGTAGGCTGTCTGCGGTCCGCAGCTGCCATCGCTGTCGGCGGTCGTCACCACAACGCATTCTCCACAATTGAATATTGTGCTGATTCGATAATGTTTGGAATTTAACCAACCGATTTTGAATTTTGATCGTTGCCGATTGGATTTCTACTTTTAATTTTTTTTAAGCTAAAATAATTTTTTTTTTTTTTTTATCGAAAATTTAGAAAATGAGAATGCGAAAGTAGCTCGACATCATTCACTAAGTCTGTACCTATTAGAGGAAGTTCCGGCAAGTTTACCAACATTTAGGCAATTCAAACTTTGAATTGGATGGCAAAAAGTGAGAAAGTTTCAACTATTCCCATACTAGCCCCGTTCAATATGAGAAGTTTTTAGGGAAATAAGCCTCTCACGCAATTTGTTACCACAGCAGGGCCACACCATTACCGAGTTGTAAAGTTACAAGTGATAATAGGCACATATAAGAGGAAAGTGTATCTGTGTCCATTACACAATACCCTTGAGCCGTGGTCACGCTGAGCCAAGTGGTACAAAAAGCCGGTGAAAATGGTCTACACTCAGCGGGGCCACTTACCAAATGACTGTAACAGATAACATATCCTCAAACGCACACACCTCCCTTTCTTACCGCAAAATAAAGTGTTGTAATTAAGCACTAACACTTTTAGGTGAACACCATTCAGTCTCTTATTGATTTAGGTGATTAGGTAGTTTATGGTCTAAACAAAAAAAACTATAAATGCAGGTTTGTTTAGTTACTTTGATTTCTTTATTGATTTATAAGATCTCATAATAGTTGGTAAATTGAGTCTTTTTGTTAGCTACTTATCGATTGACAATCGATATTGATTGACCATCGATTGTTGGTATTGTCGACGAAGTGGAAATAATTTCAAATATCGAACGTTACGTCACACTCGAAGCTCGTGTTTCGCATGACTTTCATTGTTGTTTGGAACAACGTTAATAAATCAATCGTACGCCCGCAGCGCTGTGCTACCGAGCTTGTGTTTAGATTCGAATAACTTAACTTTGTTTGAAGTAATCAATTGATTTTTTGATTAATGAAAATAAAACACTGTCGTATCCCTTTTCCCTTTTTCCCGGCTCGCGTTATTTGATACTGATCAATCAATATCATCAAGGCAGTCTTTTTGCCGAGCTTATTGGGGTCGGCTCCCTATGTAAACAGATGCGGCCGAATACCAATATTTTGATCTGATTGATCGAGGAATAAGTAAATATTGTATTGACGCGGACGTGGGACTAATACAGATATTACTAGAGGGGTTTTTATATTATCTTCTGAGTATTAGTTAAATCTTCTTTAACATTTTGATAGCGCATCTAGTTATACTTCTCATCAACCAATCACTAAACCAGTAATCAGTGTCTTCGTTCTTACCAAGGGGTATCGTCTTACCCAGAAACTGAGGTATGATTGAGGTCAGATAGGCAGTCGCTCCATGTAAAATATTGGTATTCAGCTGCATCCGCTTCGACTGGAAGCCGACCCCCATATAGTCGTCAAAAGTCTAGGCACATTGAAATAGGTACACTTATATCATGCACACTTAGTTCTTAGTTTTTATTGACTTCTAATCGTTTTACATAATTGCGTGTAACATTAAATATTCCATCGTCTATTAGCACTTATGAAATACCTAAGCTTCTCATTAAGACAAATATGACAGCTGCATCGCTAATGCAATAGTTAACTCACGTAATAAATGCTTTTACCTCAAGGGAACAAAGGAAGCACAATGATTAACTAGCTACTGAAGATAGAACAACAATAATAATACTGTCATACCAGAAAGGGTCCAAAAAGGTTTTGTACAACATCGAGGATCGACGTGACTGATTTCTCAAACAGAGGAAGGTCTCATCTCATTACAGTAGGTTGGTATTACTGACGGTATGGTATCAGCCAGTGAGGCGCTTAATCGACAGTCGACTACGGAACTACAAATGGATTAGATTACGCGTGTACTGTACCAAATATTTTTTTCGCATCACTATCGTGAGATTTACTGAGGTGGCATGACTGAGATCATGCTGTGTTCCGATTTGTAGAAACAATGTTAAATTGCTTTTGCAAGTGACTTGGTCGTTCAAAAGTTTAACATGTTATCCATAATATAGTAAAAAATATTATTAAGAATTTAGAATTTGAATTTAAGAATCCAAGAGGTACCTATATTGTGGAAAAATGAAATTGTGCTTTCTTTATCATTGTTTTCCTTTAGATTTCCCACGACGATACAGTGGGTGAGAGTATATTGTGATAATCAGTTTGTATTTCCACCTCGTTGAGTTAAAGATCGTAGATCGTGATCCTAGTCGGACATCGTTTTTTCTATACATCATGTCTTACCACAACATTGTACATTACTTGTCAGAAATATTTAGTTTTGTTATTTATGTAAGTGCCTACTGTTACCCGTGTTACCCTTTGCTTGCATTTACAACACGAAAGTTTAAGACCAGGCACTCCAAACACAATTTCCACGTAAACTCCGCCCCCATGCACCACACCACTCCACTATGTGCTAAACGCTAACACATCAGTAATAAAGTTGAATGTCGCGTGCGCTCTTTGGTCGTGTTCGAGCACGGAACTAAATGTCGTAAGTCTCAATTCTTATTTCGTTCATAACTAAAGTAATAATTAATCTAGAGAAAAAATATCTTTAATTTAGATAATAAACTATATTTTCTTACTGTCAATTTTAGACATATAGCCGAGTAGTATGTAGCCGATTATTTTAAACATAACTGGCGAAATGTGGGTGTACCTACTACAGGTACACTTCTGCTCAACCCTTCGGGGAAACAAGGCGTGATGTTATATTTATGTTATATAGCCGAGTAATCTTGTTTTTGTTTTAAATAATCTTTAAAAAGACATGATTATCGAATAAAAAATGAATCGAGCGAAAATATTCCAATTACGTAACTGTCTTATATTCAAAAACAAAAAATAAAAAGATCCAATAAATCACATATCCAATACTGCACATGTTCCATTTGATTGTATGCGTGCCTTTTTCAGAATATTAATGCAAATTAACAAACAATTTAGGGAGCCTCCTCTTAAGCCTTAAAAAAACAGTGCTTCTAAACTGGTCTAGAAGCATTATAGCAATACCGTAGCCGACAATACGGTTCTATACGAGTATATGTAGATCACAGACAGCGCATACAAAGGTGCCTAACTTTTGAATTTCAAAGGCTTTCAGGCCTTTGAAAGCGTTTGTTAGAACTTGACGAAGTACACCTCCAGTTCTGTCGAATTTAACAAAGCCTCTGTCAGATGTGACCGGGTATAGAAATGTAGGTTGATTGTGGTCGATTTTGCAATCTTTTATTTATAATGTACTGGCGAGCCACCCCTGCTTGCTTGGGTTTTACGACTTACAGAACATCGAGATTTCTTGATTAAGTATATGTAAGTTTAGTATTAATATATCATCCACATAAATTTTCCAGAATTCATTCTCAAAATGAAGGTAAAAACCGCATTAAAATCCGTTTTGTAGTTTAAATGAACAATGTCACACAGACAGATGAGATGAGCGACTTTAATCTATACAGACATACAAACAATTGAAGTATCTGTTCTTAATGTCAAAATAACAGCCTTTTACTAAATGCATATGAAAGTATATGTACGTAAAAAGTTTTTGTCTTTCTGTTTGTTCCGGCTTGTCTCCGAAACGGCTGGATTGTTTTTGACGGGAGTTTCACTGGAGATTGCTGATGTTATAAGGAGTAACTTAGGCTTTTATTTTAGGAAAAGAATAAGGGTACTCGCGGGCGAAGCCGCGAGCAGTAGCTAGTTTATAATAATATCTATATGTACCTGTGTAATATAAGATTGCAAAATAAATTTAGTTTTTACCTGAAGAATTTCCTAACAGAGCTGGCCCTGAAAGAAATCAGTTGAATAGAAAGGACTGTCTGACCTCTGATTATAAAACAATAAAAACGAAATAATAAAAAATGAATACTAAGATAACGGCTGATTCACATGTATTGGACGAAAATTACCCCAAATAATAGGACGATTGAATTGTCGCGAATCCGAACACGGCGTGTTGCCACACCGAACGCTGAACGCAGAGCAACTAACCAAACGCACTCGTCATCCTGAGGATGCCTCGTTGAGAGGTGAAACACGTGTCGATTTCTTTCAGGGGTTTCTTATGGCTCTTTAGAAATAGCTAAGCGGAACATGTTACTAAATACATATATCCACGTCTATTGTATTTTATAATGGATTTCCGCAAGGTCTCGCCTGAATACCCCCCAATAAACTATCTTGAAAAACATTTATGTGCAATAAATAAACACAGTTTGTGATAACAGTTAGTTATCGCTCAAACTAGTGCACTCAATTAAGTTGCACGACTATTTCAGGTGCTCCCTCGTAACTTGTTTGCCATCACGACGTACCGTGTTCTACGGAACTGCGACGTATGCAAATTGCGATTTGAATTCAACACGTTATTGTGGTGTATGGCTGCAGCTAAGCTGAAACTCATGTTCATATTACTTCGAATTCTATTCAACATCAGGGTCTGAGTACCAACAGAGTGTAGGTACGACGCGGCGTTACGTACGGACGTAACTTCAGTGTGTTTAACGGTTGGTTTAGCAAATTGTAAAATAACACCCGCAAGAGAGTAGGGATTATTTTTTTGTATAAAAGTTTTTCTAAAGATAAGTAGAGCATTTGCTCGAGCATTTTCATGTAACATAACGTTCTTACGAATGGTACAATACAAGCAAAAGGTCAATTTTCTAAAGCATGTCCATGTAATGTAACGTTCCTGTGAATGCTCGATACGGTGCTCGAAGTAAATAAATTGTTCACAAATAAATAAATTGGAAGTAATGCTCACGGTGAGTGAGCATTCCCCTGTTACATTCCTTTCTATTTTGCGTTTACTCTTCGTTGAAATATCAGATGTGCAGGTTCGATGAAATGTTACACAACAACGCGTTGAGCGTCGTGCTCATTGTTCGGTTCGTGAAGGAGTTACACATGAGCGGTTCGATATTTTGTTACACGAATTTTATTTTTTTGGGTATTATTCAAAAACAAAAGTTTACATGCATTTGATACACTTTGCACATACCACAAAAACCATCGCGGGTTTAACAACGGTATGGCCAGACACGGCAACTCGGTGCCACTACATATTAATTAATTAACAATTAGGTAGGTACATATATATCTGTCGGATCCGGTCATTAGTACGGACACGAAACGAATCGCAAGCGCGCCACTGGCGACATCAAGAGTGAGCTACCTACACCAAAAAAGGCGCGCTTCTACAGAGTCGTGATGTTTGAAGGCCACGGCGAGGAGGGCATTCAGCTTTTGGTCGCATTGGAATCAAGATGTCACGGAACTGTTCTCGAATCGTGGTGCTGTTATTGCGTTAGTTGTAATTTTGTGATCATTGTGTTAATTGGTGATTTTAATAAACGCCGTCGCACCCAGTGTGTGTATAATTTAGCTAGTGTGATTCATTTGATAGTAAATTATAATGTGATCTGAACTGCAAACTGTTTTTCTATTGCGCATTAACCAACACTACCCACACTACGCCCACAGTAGTTAAAATATCGCTGATAATAACGACAGTCACATACCCGTCTCCGACATATCTATATTTTTTTTTGTTTTAGATCTCACTGCAATCTAGAAAGTATTTTTTAATACTTTTGAGCAGTTCTTCGCATTTAAGACATTACAGATTTTCATAGGTAGATCATTCATATACAATGGTAGCATGCATTCCCACGTCCGCGCTCCATAAGCATTATTAGATTTAGGTTCGATAAAAGTGGGTAAGTAGGTCAAGCAACGCAACGACTTTTGTCTTACGTATTTACGAATATTACTTATGTTATGGTAATTCTCACAAATAACACGTAAACGTACCTTGTCAAAGACATTTACAATTTGACAGTGCTTATATAAACCGGTGTCATTATCTTGGAATTCCCGTTTTATTCTTGTGGGTACTATCGTTTTCAAAATGCGTAACTGTAACTTGTAAATGTCCTCGACGTAAGTCTTGTATGTACGCCCGTAGCTACTTAGGCCGTAATCAATTACGGAGTCGGCCAGTGCCAAATACAATGTTCTAAGTGTTCTATATGGTAGTTTATATTTAAGTACCGATAAGAAATGATCAGCTATACCTAATTAGCATTAAAACTTACTCATGAATATGAAAAATTGAGTTAGGCGCAGTTCGAGCCCGCGCCGCAGTTTCGTGAAAACGTGTGGTGAAATAATAACAAATTTCTTAAACGATGTTTTTAATATTTACAATGAATTACAAGAATTCATGTTCATTGCATTCCTAATGATGCAAGCTTTTATCGATTGTGATATTTTCAGTTCTGAGCAGATTTAGGTACGGCCGATATGAGACATCTTAATTTTGATACCTACTGCCGTTGCTATTCTGTTTGCTGGACACCACATTTTTTAGGTTCATTGCAATTTTTATGATGCAAGCTTTCTACAATTGAGATTTTTTAAATTTCTGTGCAGTTTTACGGCCGATATGAGTCTATTTAATTATTTTGCTATTGTCAACTTCATATGCATTTTTAACCCTGTTTTACGAAATATTTTTCTTATATCTCTTTAGCTCCTGGTAGTCCTTTGTCAACTCTTGGGAACGACACCAGATCACCGTTCTAGCTGAACACGTTTTTGCACTATACTAATTGGAATTTCGACATGTGAGGGTCGCGCGCATTCGCCTGCCCTCGCGATATGACGTCATAAGCAAATTATATCCTGCTTAATGTTTTTTTTTTATATGGCCTATCTTTTGCGAGCTCAACCATGACTCTATTAGCGATTAAAATCTTACATGTTTTCAAAGGACATAAATATTGAACCCGAGCGAAAAGATGTTTTCACGTTCAAAAAGACGACTATCGCCTATCGTTTTCTAAACTGAGTCATTTGTTTTATTTCTGTATATATCTCCTTAGCGGTTTGGCATGGCTTTGAGTGCGTAAAACGGGAATTAAGGACCGTGTTGTGGTAAAATCTGTGCCAAATCCGTTTGAGTGTACCCCGAGCTTAATGACTAATGTGGTTTTGAACTTTGTTTTGCAAATACAGGGTGGCGATTTAGTCACCCGTATCCGTCAAGGGGGTGATTTTACCCGTCATACTAAACAACTTTCGCTATGAAAGAAACTCATATAGGTACTTACGAACTTACATTTTACTTAAAAAACTTTTAATACATGCATCTAAGTAGTCTGTCTACGGTTGAATAGTACCTAATTGTTATTTATTTTAGAAATCGGGTGTGAGTGTCATAGCGAAAGTTGTTTAGTAAGGCAAGTAGGTATATAGAATCACCCCCTTGACGATTGTAGGTGACTAAATCGCCACCCTGTATAAGTATGTGATTTAAACTCTGTTGTCTGTTAGAGACTGCCTACTGACATGTATGGCTCAAGAGAATTATGGATGCTTCGTCAATATTACAGGTAAAGGTATGAAACCTAGTGTGCCCGTAATTTCAACAGCAACAATGACCTTCAAACTGAAATAGAGCAATAGTTTTGGCAATAGAAATAACTCATAGTAAGTATATTTGCCCAAATAATATACCACGGAGCCAAGAAACTTATCTACTAAATCCTAAATTCTGAGATTGTCTGCCTAAACTCCATAGATTATAGTTAATAATTTAATCAATCAGCGAGTACAACGAAGGGTTGTGTAATTGCGAACTAATACAATTTGATCGGATTCCAATATTGACGCTCATCTGTTCTCGGGCAGTTCACCCCTTGTCAACACTGCTGACTAATTGGACATTAATATTATTTATATCGGATGTAATATTGTGAAATATTGTTTATAGTCTCACCCCCTATTACATGAGGCTCAAACCTAACTGGCAAAATGTGGGTGTACTCTGTCTAACCCTTTGGGGAATACAGGCGTGATGTTATGTTATGTTTATTGTGAGACAAGACTTTCTTATAACATCTTACAAGGAAACGTGTTATAATTATGCCTAACGAAGGAATCCAGGGAGCTGCTCTTGTCCCATGTTACGTGGGGTTGGCGCACCACGTTTTCTTCTTCCACTCTCCCCTGTCAACCGTCACGCTATCATTCACTCCCTTTTCTTTCATATCATTCCTCACACAATCCATCAATCTTTTTGGCTTTCCTCTTCCTCTCCATCCGTTCTCAACATTTATATAAGGGCACATGTTACCTCATACCTAAAATAAAAAAGTATGAAAATGAGGCAGCATTACAGCTAAGACTTTTACAGCAAGTAAACATGTTGCGTTTGAGTCAGGATATAATAGTTCACTTAGGTGCTAACCGAAGCGAACATATACCTTTAGCAACTTCCTTTATTAAAAGTGATAAAACAAGCCGAAACCTCGAGCTTGAATAATAATATATTTGTCTTAATTATGGATATTAAACCAGTGTTAATCTACGGAACCCAGCCGGGTTTAAACTCGACTTAGCCAGATAAATTAATGTTTCATGAAGGTTCCTGAAACTGTAGGGTTGTTGTCGCCACCTCATCTTTTTTAATGGTACGAAAATAATCCATCAATTAATGGAAAAGATTATTGACAGTAAGTATTTAGTACTCCTCATTTTTTTTTTACTATTATGTATTAATGTTAAGAATTAAAAGTTAGGTAGGTATTTATACCCACTTCAACATTATTATTATCATTAAATTATTTGTCTACACTAATAATAATATTATAAAGGGAAAAGATTTGTATTTTTATTTGTAACTATCGGACGTCACGCGGTTTCACCCGCGTAGTTCCCGTTCCCGTGGGAGTACGGGGATAAAATATAGCCTATGTTACTTGCTGATAATGTAGCTATCCATTGCTGAAAGAATTTTTCAAATCGATCCAGTAGTTTTTAAATTTATTCGTTACATACAAAAATATAAAAATACAAATCTTTCCTCTTTATAATATTAGTATAGAAGTATAGATATAGATGAATAAACTCTAAAACGACTGGACTAATTTTAAAAATTCTTTCTCCAGTAGGATGCCATATTATCACTGAGTAATGCAGACTATAATTTATACAGATATAACACGCGAGCGAACCCGCTGGCGAAAGCTGTAAAATTATAAAAAAATATGTCATGTTACCATTAAGTTTCTTGTCTTCTTTCCTCTGAAGGAATGGGTTTTCTGATTAGATAATATGTATTTTCGTATAGGCAATTCAGTTTTATGTATTGTCGTATCGGAAGCGGTCATAAATGTCAGGCCTTAATCAACAAATTATTAATGAATTGTAATTATTTTCAGGACTCAGGTCCATTCGCCCCACGAATGGTCTGTAGAATACATTCACGACAGAGCTGATTCAAGCCACACCACAAAAAACAATGCCGTCACTCGGCCGTTGTTTGAGCCTGTCAAAATAAATTAGGAGCTGGTGTATAAGTATCTCTGAGACTTGTACCTTGCAAACAAAATCAATTGCAGGAGCATTAATAAGACTAAAGCCTCTAAGGCTTTCAGGGGCTCCGCTTTAATAAGATTTGAGACCTGTAGATACCTCAACCCACAGAGACTTTGTACTAGCATTCTACCTAATACCTGCTTGGCGTCTTTATTTATTTATGTTTGTCTTATCTTACACGTGCTATATTTCTTAACAACCAACTTAGCAATTTACTTAAGCGTTAACTCTTTCGACTCCACCCACTTTCACAGAACTCATACGCCATGTCGCCATACATATTAGAAGTGAACCCTCCGGGAAGGTTGCCGGAATTACGTTTGCGCTAAAGTTAACCATCGCAGACGGTACATAGGACGCACTGTAAAACGAAGTAAATAGTGTTTTCAGGGGATCTTGTCGCTATACGTAGTTTCCAACCTTTTAATTTTTTTGTGAATATTTGTAACCGTGAAATTTTTTTAATAAAAATTTAATTACTTATTGGATTTAAAAAACCAACGCATATACTAATAAATCTTAATAAAATATATATTAGATTTTATTTTCAAAGTTTATAATGCTGTATTCGCTAAGAAAAACCTACATTTAAAATGAGCCCCCCGCGAGGGCTCCCGGCATCCCATATACGACTAGGTGAACCCTCCAGGAGGGCTACCGGCACTGAACGTGTTAAACTTGATATTTCACGTCGGACATTGTAATATCTATCTTACTTTATGTTTTACTTACGCATCAGGGAATTTATTTGCGGAACATTTTTAAACGAAAGTACCCTTATTATCCTGTTGTCGCTTGAATTACGGCCTTACTGAATAAAGAAATGTATATGTCGGGTACATAAGCATAAGCATTTGTCCACGGCGAACCCTACTAATCCGTCTTAGTTTGCCCGACGTTCAACGGATAATTTCTTGTCCATTTCCGCCTTGTCAAGTTCAGGGATTTATTTTCGCGATAATTATGTACGTGTGTTTTGTTACATAAATCGAATTAGGAACTTTTTTAAATGTAGAATAGTAGTGTAGTAGCTAATAAATAATCGCTTAAAATACCGATATCTCGTCAAACTGTAGAGTTAATCCCAACTCAATTGTATTCAGGACTACTTGTCAAAATTCGAATTGCGATAATCGAATAGGCAGGATTAGGTTCCAATGAAATTTGATAATATGAATTCGACGTCCAAATAGTACTTATTTTTTATCAATTTTAATAATTCTACTATTATTTCATTTTCTCCTGTAGATACAGATCCATATTATGATTATTTGTGTAGAAACTCTCTCCTATTTAAGACGAGTATCATGATCGTCTTTGTGAATAATATATCATAAGGCTCACTGGAATACCTTATCTCATCTTCGTGAATGTCTAAACACTGTACGTTCCTTCACGGAATTTTAACGATGTTACTTATAATATAATAATTTTAACATAGGTAGGTATATTTTGTAATATGTATATTTCGGATCCGGTCATTAGTACGGACACGAAACGAATCGCAAGCGCGCCACTGGCGACATCAAGTGATCTACCGACACCAGAAAGCGCGCTTCTATAGAGTCGTGATGTTTTAAGGCCACGGCGAAGAGGGATTCAGCCTCTGATCGCATCGGAGTCAAGACGTCGTGGAACTGTTCTCGATTCGTGGTGCTCAGTTATTGTGTTAGTTTTAATTTGTGATCATTTTGTTAAAGATTTTAATAAACGCCGTCGCACCCATTGTGTGTATAATTTAGCTAGTGTGATTAATTTGATAGTACATTATAATGTGATCTGAACTGCAAACTGTTTTTCTATTACGCATTAACCAACACTACCCACACTACTCCCACAGTAGTTAAAATAACGCTGAAAATAACGAGAGTCACATACCCGTCTCCGACATATAATTATATCGCGAGGGGTACAGAGATGTTAAACCATGGTGACTTCTTGTTCGTCATAGTTCCCTAAAGCACAAATTCACCCTTCTCAAAGCCTATTTTTCGATGTCATTCTTCGAAACTGAAAGCTTCAAGTGTCTCTTGATGAGTATAATCAGGCTACGACTCTTCTTATACAAATATTTCTAATTTAATTAACAGGAGTCCGTTCTGTAAGGAGTATGTAAGGATCATAGCAGCACGCGTAGTATGATAACCATAGAAACGGGTTTTCTACGGGTTTTTTCGACGGAAGAATAGACAAAATGACAGATTGTGATTGTTTATCTGTCATTTTGTCTATTCTTCCGTCGACAAAACCCGTTACTATTGTGGTCATGCTTCTGCCTATCCATGGGAAGAAGGCGTGAGTTTATTATGAATGTATGAATCCATTCTCATTCGACTGCCTCGTTGATCTAGTGGTTGCAAACGCAACTGCTGAGCATGAGGTCCTGGGCTCGATTCCCAGGTCGGGCAAAATGTTATAGAGCTTTTCTATCAGGAATTTTTTGTTGCAGCACAGAGTCTGGATTTTTGACCTGTTGATGGCAATAGGGTCGCCCCTTACCTACCTTAAATGGGACTTAAAGATAACTGGCGAAATGTGAGTGTACTATAACAGGTACACCTCTGCCCAACCCTTTGGGGAAACAAGGCGTGATGTTATATAAGTTATATATATAAGTCCGTTCTCATTAATAGGGATGAACATAAAAAAACCGTCACGTAGATTATAAAATAATATTTGACACATATTTTTTCGTTTTTTACGTAATATAAAGATTACGGCGATGCATTGAGTTAAAATGTGCAATGACGTCACGAGTATGTAAATTTTATATTTACTTGTGACGTAGCCCCCACTCCCCAACTTTAATGCGTTTTATATATTAAATATTTTTTTATTAATATGATAAAGCAAAAAATACGTGTCTAAAATTTTTTTTTATTATCTGACTGACGGACTAAATAGAATTTCTTTTTTTTTACCCAGGCATCGTCCTCATTATACGAAGTTGCCATAGATGCATAGGAGTTGCAATTCATTCCACTCACAAACAACAGTTACTATTTTTAGACAAAGACAGTGACGCACTTAGCGAAAGCAAGGATTGTCACTTAAACACAGAGCCTCAGTAGGTTGAAATGCTTTACATCTACGTTCAGGGAAGGCAGCTTTTAATTAAAGCCACCTGTCACCTTAACACATGCTTACATAAGTTTTGATCCCTCAGGAGTAGGTAGTTACATAGGTTGACAAATGGAATTTGCGAGGACCACGTTGGTACTTGATAAATAAGAAGAACATTCGTATAGAGCCATCCTCACATCGACTTACGAAATATTTTTTTTTAAATATTTCAAGATATTTTTCCTCGAAAATATAGGTTACTGTATTTATTTATTTCCATTTTTATTTTTTTAGTTTAGTATAAATAATTAATTAGTTTGGTACAAATTTTGCAGAATTAGTAGAGCTGCAAAAAGTGCTGTCGTCATTGTCAGTGTTGCAACGCTTGTCCGCTTTCTATGACAACGCTGATGGCACCTTTTCCTTTGCACAAGGTCATGTGAAACTTATCTAACCATTCATAATCTTACTCAATTGCCTTTACAAAACAGAAAGGACTGCCTCTGAGGCTTTAAGTCAATAAGTAGAAAGTTAAAAATAATACGCTATTTATTATCATCTTTGTCAAGAATTTTGGGTAGACAAGTCAGTATAAAATCGTCGAGAGACGGCTCTCCGTTTACTGTTCAAACCGCAGACTGTGTGCTTTGTGATTTAGATGTAGGTCGGTTAGATCCGCCTGGATTAAGGCTCCATGCACGAAAAAAAACCCTTTTTCGTCAATAACTTATCTAATTTTTAGAAAGCTTGAAGTAATTGAAACATTAACTCTGTGTAAGTATAAAAGTACAATGTTTTCGTGGTGCTAAACTCTCCTGGCTGGAGGCTCTAAGTGTAGAAGCTTAAGGCCACCACAGGAAAAGTTCGGTTAAGCAGCCATGACCTTAGTGGTCAAAACTGCGAGAGGCCATTTCAAAAAAAAAAAAAAAAAAAAATGGTGCTAAACCATTCGTGTCAGTCACAGCATCTGTTAATAGTTGCATCACTTTTGCGCTCTCGAAAATATGGTTTATTTCGCCTTTGATTTACTTAATGAAGATATAGTATAATCATAAAATAAAATTTTGATTTTATTTCAAGGATAATGTGTGATTTTTAAATTTCTTGATATGGTTTGCTAAATAATAGGAAAAAATACATTACTCAAAGAGTTTAAAAAAAACGGGTATTTAAAAAAAAAACAAGAAAAAAGTGGTTCTTGTATGTACAAGTAGACCATAATAATGTTGATGATATTTTTTAATTTTCAAAATCAAATGTAGGTTCTTCTAACGAAACGATCAAACATCAGTCTCGCGTCAATTTTTGAAAAACTTGTTGCGAATTTTATTGATTGTCCACGAATCCTTCATTTATTTGAAAAATCCCTTTCCGCTATAACAAGACAAAGAATTCGACTTTTCAAATCACAAATAATTTTGTTTAAATTCTGTTTCTCTTTCTCACAACTAATGAACAAAATTGATCAAAATCAGTCGATTTCGTGCACGGCCCCTTAAACTCTTAGCTAATATACTCATCTAGGCAAAGAACCAAGATAGTCACTCTCAATTTAACTTGCACAAACGATAATTGTTGTACCAACCACCAAGAGATTGACTAAAGTTAACAATACCTAGTTGCCTACTTATTTCATGTACAAGTACTTGGTTACTTAATAATTTTGTACTGCACTGTACCTTAACATGTTCGTGTACCCACATTATATAAACAATATACGTATACATATTACCTGCTACAGTAATTACATACATAATTAATAATCCAGTTCGTTTACATCGAATACGGTGGAATAGATGGATGGATTTTAACTCAAAAACTATATCACATCGGATTAATATCAAAGCGTCTCGGCGGAGCTAGGTACTAATGGTATCATAATCTCATAAGCAAAGTATTACTGCGGCATTGAAAGAATAATGAGAAAACCGAGAGATAATTAAAATACGTGTTACTTTATGAACGGAATATTAAAAACAGACAACAAAGGTAAAAATGTTTTTCAATCTAATACTACTATTCTATATCTAAACTAATATTATCAAGAGAAAAGATTTGATTTTTTGTATGTTTGTTTGTAATGAATAAACTCAAAAACGACTGGACCGATTTTAAAAATTATTTCCCCATTAGAATGCTATAATTATCACTGAGTAAGCCGACGTACGCACGTACGTAATAAAATCGCGGCGATTTTTTTTTTCATGCACTTGATTTCCAGTGCGCGATAAAATCCCGCCGCGATTTTATTACGTCCGTGCGAACGCCGGCTTACAGGCTATCATTTAAAAAGATATCACGCGGGCGAAGCCGCTGGCAGAAGCTTGTAATCTTATAAAGAGGTCAAAGGTCTAATCTTCGGAACAACTCGTAAGATTCCGTAAATTGTGTCACTAATGGGAAGCTACAGTATTGCCGAGTATCTTATGATATATTTTATGTTAAAACAAGCAATTTTACGCAGACGAAGTCGCGGACAGAAGCTACAGCGAAATCGTTTATTCTGAAAGTGGGCAACGTCGCAAATAGATGTCAAATATTTCGCTCTTTTGATTAATTTGACAATATTACTGTATGGAAATAAGAAATGTGGCTAACTAGCGAACTAGAATATTCATAATGAATTACAATATTATAACACTGGATTTGATGTTGTAACCGATTTAGATGTAAAAAAGGCATTTGGAAAGTTTCCAAATACATTTTTACATCTAAAACGAAATATTCGGTGTTACGATATTAATTATTGCATTTCATAATCAATATTTTAGTTCCCTAGTTGGCCACATTTCTTAATTCTGTACAGTAATATTGCCAAATTAATCAAAACAGGTAAATATTTGACAGCTATTTACAACGTTGCCAACTTTTAGGATATGTAAACCCTCTTCAGTAATTTCAACTATTCCTAATTTTCTGAACAAGAAAATATGAATGGCTATTCCGTCACTGTTAGTTACTGCCTATACAGCTCCAAGTTTCACGAGTATTTCTGAAAGAATCATCGCCGGAAGGAAATATTTCCTCATTCTCTCTTTATGTACAATTTGGAGACACACATAAATGTCTCTGTTAATGTATCGTCCATCTTGTTTTGTTCATACGTTTTTATGTGTTTTGTGAACCTTTTAGCTATTTATTGTACTGATGAAAACGTTTTAGTTTTTCTTTAGACGAACTACAAAAAGGGATCAGTTTGAAAGTTTTATAAGTGGTATGAGAAGAGGAAATTGTTGGAGCACAGAACAGTTCAGGATGAGTCCGTTCAGTGGAAGTAGTTTTAAAGAGTTATATCTTTGTAGGGTTATGATTCAATTGCGATTTGCGGCGGTATCGATTTTAAAGTGTCGGCTAGGAAATTAGCGATAGCGTGTAATAATGCCATCATGGCCATCTGCAAGCAACCAAGCCGACTTATAAGCCGAAGTATTTGTTTCTTGTTCGAAATTACTATGTTGAAGTGTGACCTTATTTATATTACCTACTTTGTAAATGATTATCCAGTTCGTTAATATTAAGTAGTATTCAATTTATCCATTATTACCGTTTCCAATAACACCTCCTTTGCCTTACCAAATATAATTCCCAGTCATTCATAATTCAAGTCTTGCATTCACCTATGCAAGTGTTGTGTGATGTGTGTGACACTTTGCGAATCAGGTAATCTTTACGATTAACGTTTATATTTTAGTTCTAAGTTTAATGGTCATGTCAGTATGTCCGTCTTCATACCCGCCATTAAACATTTTAATTGATAAAATAGGTACTTACATAGAAATCAAGTTCCAAAACATAGAATAACAAGTCTTTTTACCTGAAATTTTCCTAGAAATTGTTTCAGAATGAAAGCTGTGTAATGTTCAAGGTTTAGCTCGCAGGTTATATTAATGAAGCCATAACTCAGGTGGCTTACAAAAATGAATAAATTGTGGACTCATGACAATTGAGTTCGCGCAATAAAGGCCAGGTGAGCGCGACGAGCGAAGCCGCGCGGTCTCACTTGTATGATACATAATATTATTACGATACGTAAGTACGGTGTGAACGAGGGGTGGTTATTAACCTAGTTGCGCGGTTATTACCAACTCTCTTACGTCACAAAAAATCACATCATTAACAATAAGTATAAAATTACACTGTTCCATATCCACTATTGTTGTACAAAGACGAAAATTGGTACGTTTGTCGATTTGTTTATCATTAGAGCAGTGAAAGTCTACTAAGCAGTTGCGGAACGCGATAACGAGCTATTTTGGAAATAAGACGATTACTCCGGAGCGTTTGCCTTCCTCGGCACGGCCATCCGACACGGATTATTAATCTGGCTAAGAAAACACTGTAAGAAAAAACTGAACGAACCATTATTTTATACAGTCTCGAGTTACAGTTGCGAAATAAAAGAATATTTGATAGACGCCCCTCTAATGGTTTACAGCGCAGCTCGTTTGCATTTTGATTAATTAGTTGATTGATATACCTACTCAACTAATATTATTTGCTTAGAATTTGTAGAACATGATCTTAGGTTAGACTTTTTTTTGTAAGAAAATTTCCAGTATCAATCAATTTTTTTTTTCAAAACTGTTATTTTCCAAGTAAATACAACTAACTATATACAGAGGAAAAAATAAAATAACATATAGGAACAAATCATTGGGCATCAAAAAATTCATCCGCATCGCTGTCAGTGGGAAAGGTGCCCAAAACTCTGTTTAAATCTTAATCCGGAACCCGAAGTTTTAATTTACCTTGTAATGTTTTTCAGATTAGTCCTTAATTAAATTGAGAACTTTGTAAACCAATTACTGAAACTTGAAGCCATGCTACTGATACTGCTTTTTAACTAAACTGTTATTTTTGTAACTTATAATAATAAATTGTAACCAATCTTTGGCAAATGACATGTCAAGGATATCTTACGAAAGTCGTGAGGTCTTTTACCGAAATGTTACAAAGAGAAAATAGCCGCAATTTTTCTTAGTAACGATTTTCTCATTTTCTTTGACAACTAATTATGCTTGAACTTAAAATAAATCATCCGTTTGAGCCATCCATTTCAGAAACTCCGAAACTCCGGGGTAAATCAATCTCGTAGTATTTTCAAAAGAACATGTCATGAATTCCGAATCAAACGAAGAAAAATACTTAGAGGAAATACGGGGAAAAATACAAGTCTGTAAAATAGAAGTTATACTCACAAAGGGTAAACGACTCTACTTAAATATTGCATAGGTTAAGCTCGAGTACTGGCTGTTCACGGGAAAAAAACGCTTGCTGTGGAGATTTCCCCAGGTAAGTATGAATTTATCATCGCCCCTAATGAAAAGTTAGAAGAAATTCAGACGTAAAATTGTAATGCTTCGGGTAAACCTTGACGTGCTTGTAGGTGTCAACTTTATGATATGAGCTCTTTCAATGTAATAACTAGGTCGAGATGAATAGCCCTAGGTCAAAGTCACATATGTATAGTCGGGCTATTCTCAACTCTATAACACTTTGAACTAGGGCTATTTAAAATAACATAAAAATAATTAAGAACACTACTTACGCAAAATATACAATCAGCACCGCGCTTTACTATAAGTAATGAATTAAGTACTTAAATAAAATACTAAGTTGCAAGCAGTACCGAGGTGTATAATTATTAAAGTTATTAACTTCTCTTTGTTTTGTAAACGATTTCCAAGAGAAAGAGTTAATAAATCCTGTTTTACTTTTGTTCCGACTTCCGCCTGGAGGTTCTACTTATAGGAAACTTTAAACTAGCTCGAATCATCATGGTCCTTGCGGGCGGAGTTGCTGAATAGTTTGTTAAGTTGCGATCAGTCGGCGACTAGCATAATGGACGTGATTCATTGCTGGGGCCCGGGATGGTCGCCACCAAATAGGGTCAATCGCTCACACAAAAGCCGATCCTCTCCCTCTCGATAGTAGATAAATGACCGCGGTCGTAGGAAACTTGAATTGCACAATTAACTGGTAAGGAGCTTTTACTGACGTCACTCGTCATACTATCTAGACTCACCGTGAAATATGTTATACACTTATATAAAGGTGCGCGCGCGCCTTGTTAGTGGCATAAATAAATGTTGTGACGCAACATGACATCTTTGTCGGTGGAGCAAAACTAACAAACGGTGAAAGTTCAGAGGCGAGCCTGCGACGGCGATCTCTTATTTACGGAGATGACTCCTGTTTCCGAAGTTTTATCGGTTGTTCAAACGTCGATATTTGCTCTAGCAGCGCAAAGCGCATTCGATATTGCGTAGGGTATAAGGTTTATAGCAAATGTTCGATGTTTTCCACTTTCATCGTGAGTGCGCATCGTATGAAATGGAGCGGCAACTTAGGACAGGTTCTTTTTGTTCCACTTTACGCAAGTGGTCGATGCAATAATATTGCCTGAATTCCGCGGCGATGATTAACTCGGTTATGATAAACACTGACCACTTTTTAATGACGTGTGCATCATAATGAATCGAATGCCGAAATGATTCGAATGTAATGTGAGTAAGCACTTATTGATTGTGAAACTCTTTTATAACTCTTTGTTTACAGCGAAGTTAATGTGGCGGGTCGCTTTGTTCACGGATGATGCTCTGGGGAGAATCATGGTTGTCATTTTATTCCCGAACTTCCTATCAGGATTTACCCTTACGTTTTTATTTAACTTGGAGGGATAACCGACATTCTGAGCCATAAACTTTATTTATTTTATGTCATTCTCTGGGAACATGGAGCATAATATACCTGTATCAATATTCCCAAGACGACGCACGATAATAAAATCAAAACTTGTAATAAAGTTGGTTGTCTGTAACCTCTAGATATAATGCTGACTATTACCGATATATTGTTAGCGAAACTTTCAGCTGTGGTTTTATTTCGGCCGTAATGTTTCACCGCCGAATTAAGATGGATCACTTTTTATGAACATTGATTAATTGGAATTGTGAATTAGTTTAAGAGATATTGGGTCTTAGCTTTTATTTTGTTACTCGAAGTACCTACACTTCGTTGGCTGAATAGCACGGACCCATCAGACGACGATAATTAAATTAAGTGATTGTTTTCTTTTGGATTGGAGAAAAGTGTTTGTTATCTAATTTATTAAAGCCACTTTGTTGTAAAGACGCGGGTAATAGTCACACCTAGAGTGTTTGTGGTACTTAACAGAGCACTAACTGCAACCATTACACTAACTTGCTCGGTTGTACTGAGCTTGTGGGGCAGCTTGCGCTTACGGCCATTGGACATTAAAGCTTAATGACTTCAGTGACAATCGCGATTACAACACGTCGATAAGATATTTAGCAATAGATACCTGCTAGACTTTTACGTTACTTTTCACTTTCTCAGTTGCAAAGTAGATTCGTTGGGTTGTTAGAGTTTTTTTTTCGCTATGAAAGCTTCGCGTTTCTTACCTGCCAGCATCTTATCACACTACAACCACAAACTTACGTCGGTGACCTCCGAGTCTGCGTAAGTTTGTAACGACACTTTCTTCCCTACCTACTTAAAACTGCAACTATTCACTCTATAGCTCTAAACTATTATTATTATATAATATTATTTAGGATATGTATATATCTGTGTATCTATTCTAGTATATTATATACTTATTATTTGCACCAACGACAGCCCCATTTTATGTCCAGGCAAATCACTGTCCATTCCAAGGTTGCCTGGAAGAGATCGCGGAAAGCGATAAGGCCGCCCATTGTATATTTTGTAGTGTTTGATTTATTTTTTGTTATGTATTTTTGTGGTGTGCAATAAATTATATATAAATAAATAAACTAGTAAGTAAAACATTACTAGTGATTATTATCGCTTCGAGCCGCTCCTTGTCCAGTCCCACTGCATTATACAACCTGCTCTACTTTTCACTTAAATGTAATGTTGACTTTTGGTGTTATAGTCCACAGTAAACCAAATAGACAAACTCATTTCTAGCATCAAAAGCAATAATATTATTTCCCCACATTTCCCAATAAAATAAAAGATACGAACCTTGAATTCGGTGGCTTTATATCCCGTTAAATATTTACCAGTTATTTTTAAATGGTCACAATACAATCAAATTCACTGTCTCTGCGTTACTTATGAGTTTTTTTTAAGAAGTTAGCCGATGCGGAGCGAACCGCGATGCTTGCTCAGCGGTGAGCGGAGAGGTCGAGCGCGTGCTGCGCAGGAGTCGACGGTCGTGCGGACACTGCGCTGCCGCAGACCAAAACCCGCCGACCGGTATGAAAGTGTGTTACATCAAATTAATATCACTTACAACGGATTGCCTTAACATTTGCCACCTATTATGTCAACGTGAGATTTTATGCGTAAACGGATGCCCATCTCTTCTATTAAAGGCTACACGGTCTTATTATTCAAGCCATTGCAGAATACTTAATTAATATCGTTGAAAATCATACTCTATTTACAAATAAATAAATTTAATGCTTTCAGTTTCATTAGGTGTAAGCGAGTGAGGCTGCAATAACGAAGAACCGTGATGATGACGCGAGCGACTAATATTTAGGGGCCTGACAAATTACGCGCCCTTAGTATTCACCGCCGCCGGGCGGAAAGTCGTATTACTACTCGTATATTACAAGAACATGCCACCGTCGTCCTTGGTGCCGCCCATCGCATAAATAGCAACCCTTCACTGATGTCATTCATTTCTCGAAGCGAACACAAGTTTTCTTTTCGAAATATCGTATTTAAGCAAGTAGGTAACCCCGATAACAGTTTGGATTACTCAATCAAAAGGATTTGAATTCTTTTACTGGGTCTTGAATTAATATCATGTCGAAAGACCCTAACCGTTGCCGGAATGTTTGCGGTTGTTGAGCAGCCGAATAGCAATTCAATTAAACCATAATAAGCATTTCATAAGAGCAGTGGTGGCCCAGTGGTAACGGCCGCGACTTACGAGTTGTAGGTCGTAGGTTCGAACCCAGACAGGCGCTTTACTTTGTGTAAATTATTTCATCACCACTGCTCTCAAAATGGTGAAGGAAAACATCGTGAGGAAACCGGCATGTCCTAGAACCGAAAATTCAAAGATCGTAAGATCTTAGGTAACGCTGTCGTTGAACCGTGACTTCAGATAAGAAATATCTTTTCAATGTGCTTCAGACATTGGAAACACCTAAACTGCTTATAATGAGACAGTTTAGGAAGAATCAACTTGCAGTTACATTAGTAGGTACCTAAGTATCATTATCATTATAAACGATCAATTGCAAGATTGATCAATTGCCATCAATTTATATTGTCAATCACTTCAATTGCATTTGGTAAACAATCAATTTGCGCATCAATCACGTAAAAATATACAAATTAATTGCTCGGTACTGATCGTTACGGGGACCCTTTATTTTGTTGTATATGAGTAGGTACATACTTAACAAAAGATGAATGCAATCTTATGATAAAACAGCTAAGATCGTCAATGATATCACATAAATCCGGGGTCGTCAATGAAATTGTACGTAAATCCTGTAGTTAAACTAGTTTGAAGACGGACGCGGTTTTGTTAACATTACTTAAATCTTGCTTCATCGTGTGCTGTGGCTATGTTTTGTAGATAATAGAGTAATTTCCCAAAAAAATGTGGGAACCTGAAGTATCGTTGGCTTAGGACGTATAATGTATGGCCGGGGTCGTGGGAAAGTCCGAAAGGGATACCGTGGCTCCTGGCAAAATACAGGCAACTGAAGGAACACGGGGGGTTTTAGTCAGTAAGAGTCTGACACGCCCTCCCGCTCCGCCCAGAGCGGGAGAAGTTATTTGATAATTTCCCACACAAAAAAAAAAGGACGGACATAATGTATAGTGTGTCATGAAACTGAAAAATCTGAGAGGTAGGTAAGCCTACTAAATCTACACGTTTGTAAAACATGTAGCACACAAGATAATACAAGTCAGAATGACATGAAGTATAATTTAACATCCATCAACATATCACGTCCTTTTGACGTCCATTTGTTTCAGATGAGCCTCACTTTTTCCTTCTACATCGGTACTAAAAGGTCGGTTCGGTACTAAAAGTCAAAACTCTTTTAAGCTGTTTTCATGCAGCATGATGGAAATATAAGTAGCAAGGTATAATATGCGGATCCTCGTATCTACTCGGATACTACCGCCGCCATACCATCCGCAATCCAAAGTTGAACAGCGCAGAATTTTATTCCAAAAGCTCTTAACCCTGTTCGCGATCTCGTCTTTTATTCGTATAATGTGGAGATGCGAGTACCTAGTTCACGAAGCGTAGTTCCACGAACTTCCCCGGTGGGTTGCGAACAGTGAGCAATTCTACAACTCTAGCTAACCGCAGCAAACGACTCATTGTCTGAACAATCGGTTGTTGGTCGCAGTCGGTCCGCGGATGCTGTGGCACGTTTACGACCAACATTTCACTTGTCTACGTAGCTGTAGAACTGCAATGAAAACCTGTTGGAGTGGTTTAACAGATGGAAGGGTTACATAATACGTTACTTCAACAAATACGCGCCCGCGGACCGTGTTAACTTTTTATTAATCAGTTATCGGTCAATCAGAATTAGATTAAATGATATTTTTTTCTTTAGCCCTGTGCTAAGGAAATCACATACGCAGAATCCCGGATGTTTTCCAGGAAAACTTTGGAATACACTTGTTAGGTAGGTATGTCTTGCCTACCCAATTCAAAAGAAATGTAGGTACCTTCCTATGCTCTGAATTCTATTTTTTTTATGGAAATCAGCTACGATAGGAAGTTCAGGCCATAATATTAGGTACCCCATTTAGGTATCTTCTAATGGAGTAATAATAGATATGGAAAAAAATATCACTGACATGCTACAGCTACCCTCCTAATAAAATATTTAAAAGCACGAAATGTTTTTCATTATCTACCACCGCCAGATCTCTTCAAAGAACAGTTATAATAAAAACTATAATTTTACACCATAATAGCTACTTTATTTTGTTTTTATAACTAAATCATAACCTGAGAGACAGTTTTTATTGAGCCATTATACAACGGTTGGTAATTTAAATATTATTTATT
The DNA here is from genome assembly GCA_949152395.1 of Agrochola litura. NCBI lineage: Eukaryota > Metazoa > Arthropoda > Insecta > Lepidoptera > Noctuidae > Agrochola > Agrochola litura. The sequence goes on from OX424493.1 coordinate 17,333,150, forward strand.
ATTAAGTAGGTAGGCTAGTGTTTGCTGGTAGCACTTAGTCTCTTCTCTGTAAGAATACAACTGTATTACTTATCTAGGTCGTACTTATGTGACTTAGCAGAATAAGGATTAAATGAGATCTTGTTCAGATTATATAACTTACTTGGCTTACTTGTATCACGTGACATTTTAGAATCCATCTAAAGGTTCCCATAATTTTATTGGAGTTCAACGATCTGTCTCAATAATGTTCACCGAAATTGCACATTCCAATGATAGCCGCAATTTTTCAATCCCAGGATAGCTATTATACAATATCCCCAGCTATTTCAGCCGTAGCAGGAAAACATTTAAATATTTGCACAATCCCCGACCTCGGGATGGTGTACCCGCAGTTCCCGCAAAACTCGTTTAGCTCGGGACTTCAAGTGGTCCAGTTTTGAAGTTAAACTCGCTGAAACTGTTGTACATCGGCTTGTAGACATGGATAATAGCTCAGGAAGGCGCTAACTAGTCTGCAATGGTTGTTAAATGCGTGTAAATGTCTGATGGTTAGCGAATTCAATTATGCAATGATTGCGTGGCGAGACACGGAAGGCGGTGCACTCGGCCAATGGAGCAGCGAACGCAATGTAAGCACCTTGCGTCTCATGCGAACATACACGATGAGGAAAGTTATTTTTTAATATAAATAAGTTAATTAATTTGGCGTAAACTATTACATCAGTTTATCAATCGATATTTATGCGGTACGTCATGTCAATAGACGCTCTGTCTGCAAATGTTTATAACAATAGTAAATATCGTGAAGCCAGATCCAGTGAAACTATTAATCATTTATCACGTTGTGCCGACTGTTCTCCAAAACGTGAGGATATTATGTCGACTGGTGACGATTGCATAAATATGTCTTTTGAAGTGAAAATGTAAAAGTTGACAGCCATCTAGGATTACGCTGCATAATTTTGCACTTTTGTGACGATTTTTGTCACGTTTTTTTTTTTATAAATAATCCAATTTTTCAGTCTCATAATTGGAAAAAAACGTGTCGTGTAGTCACGTAAGTTCAACTACATTATGGTCCTCGTCCAACGCTAGTTTAGGCGGGTAGTTCTCAATGGGCAACACGTAGCGCCATCTATAGTAAAAACGTTTAGTAACTGCATGCAATAGTCAAACTAGTTAATAAATTTCATAAAATTAAGCATGTAAAGCACGCCGAAATAAAAGGCAATAAAAAATATGTTTAATAAATTATCATTTTTTTATTTTATAAATTATCTTTACCTTTTTACCTTATTTACGCTAATAAATGATTTTAATTTTGATTTTTGACGTGGTTGGGGCTGGGACTCTGGCGCCCTCTCTGTGAGTGCCATCTATCATACTGAACACGAACTATAGAGCCGAAGTGAATATAACCATCTTGCATGGTTACAGGTTAGGTGTATTTTGCTGATAACTTCGATAGCCAAAAATTAATCAAGCACTTATGTACATGCCTACAGGCGTAAGCGTAGGCTTTTGCTGTAGGGTAGTATTATTTTATTTACTTACACGAAACAGACTAAGTTTATGGTTCTGTAGTTTCTGATCAACTCACGCCCATGGTTATCACCATGGGCGTGAGTTTGTGTAGGTACCTTTAAAAAATTGTGTAGGCAGGGGGGCTTAGGGGTTCTACCCCCTTCCGAAATGTTAGACACCAGAATCCCAATCCAGACTCGTATGTTCTTTGCTGCTCCCGGGAAACATCTAAATTACGAGTCCTCAATATCCCTCAATGGATGAGCGCTTAAAAGGGTCGCCCTATTTAAGGACTTGGGTGAGCGCAGGGCACTAGCAGCTAGGTGCAACGTTGTAGTAATGAGGTCAAAATAACTCTGTTTAATGCTTATTGTCAAGGGTTCTACACGGGCAGTTTGTGGGTCAACGGTACGCAGAGGGCTCTAGATGCTCTGCGTGTGCAATATACGAGGTGCATTCAATAAGTACCTAGCCTCATCGCCAGAGGGCGCTGTAGTTTCAAAAGAGTTTTACCACAGTGTAGCACATTCTTTTTTAATTCTTTTTTCAAATTTTCATTCCAATCCCTTCATTTGTTTTAATTTGACAACTTATGGAAGCGAACGTGTCGATCGGTTTTACAAAAATGGAAAAAGAGCAATATCGTTCGGTGATCCGATTCTTTTTTTTGGAAGGGAAAACGCGCATCGAAATCAAAGAGCGCTTGGATGCTGTGTACGGTGACTCTTCTCCATCGATGGCCACCGTCAAGAATTGGTTCAACGAGTTTGCACGTGGCCGTACGTCGGTTTTTGATGAACCACGTCCAGGTGCACCGAAAACAGCTGCTACGGAGGAAAACATTAAAAAAATCCATGATCTCGTATTGGCAGATCGCCGATTGAAGGTTCGGGAGCTAGCTGAGACTGTAGGCATTTCAGAAGGAACAGTGCATCATATTCTTCACGAGGAACTCGGCATGAGAAAGCTGTCGGCGCGATGGGTGCCGCGTTTACTCACACCAGAAAACAAGCGCAACCGTGAGACCACATCGGAGACGTGTTTGGCGCTGTTTAAGCGGAATCCAGCGGAGTTTTTGCGTCGTTTTGTGACCGTCGATGAAACCTGGATCCACTGGTACACACCAGAGACCAAGGAGCAATCAAAACAATGGATCCAGACCGGGGAACGTGCTCCAAAGAAGGCGAAAACTGTAAAATCGGCCGGAAAAGTTATGGCCACCGTTTTCTGGGATTCACAAGGTGTGATCTACATCGATTAGGTACCTCGAGAAGGGTAAAACAATTACAGGGCTTTACTAAGCCGATTTATTGGGCCGATAAGACGCCGAATTAAAGAAAAAACGACCCCATCTGGCGAAGAAAAAAGTGCTGTTTCACCACGACAACGCACCGGTTCACACGTCTGCCGTTGCCATGGCCAAATTGGTCGAATTACGCTACGAATTGCTGCCCCATCCACCGTATTCTCCAGATTTGGCCCCTTGTGACTTCTTTCTGTTTCCTAATCTGAAAAAATCACTCGCCGGGAATAGATAGGGATCGAATGAGGAGGTAATCGCCGCCACGGAGGCCTATTTTGCAGAGTTTGACAAAAACTATTTTTCGGACGGGTTAAAAAAGTTGGAGCATCGCTGGGCTAAGTGTATCGAACTAAAAGGAGACTATGTTGAAAAATAAATTGCCACTTTTCCAAAATTTTCGTTTACTTTTTGTAGGCTTAAGTATTTATTGAATGACCCTCGTAATAATGGCTTTAGGATGCTGTTGAGGTTGCCCCGGTTCTGCAGCGCGTCTAGCATGTTTGCTGTAGCACGAACTGACGACTTTTATGCCATTATGAGGAAGAAGGCCGCATCCTTAATAAGCAGAATGAGGGCGAACAGCAACAGTATTTTGAAAACCCTAGCTGAACAGCATGATGCACCAATACTAAGACACTGTCAGGTTGCTCGTGCTGCAGGGATGAATAATAATTATGTGTACCTACATTTAATAAATACTAACCCTTAGTAAGATTGATAAGTTTGTTCTATGTACTAACCACATTGGACCAATGTTGTCAAATGAAATAAATAAATAATAATATCAGTCAGCTGCCTTTTTATTGAATTTGTATAAATATGTATATTAAATTAAAATTATTATTGTTTGCTTGTTTTAAAATCAAGTTGTCTCTATACACTACCTAAAAATATGTTCTTGTTGTTAAAATTGTGTCCAGCATAATTTGCAGTTGTAATCAACTATAATTAGTAAAGCTTATTTGTTTACCTTTTATAAGCAGCTACGCCCGGACCTTGTAGCCTGTTTCACCAGGTCATATATTCTGGTTAACTTATCTGGCAGATAATTTCATACAAAAATAGAGTCCCATTTTTTATTTTATCTAGTAGATGTTGCCTTTCCGGTTACTGGTGCCGATTCTCTTGTACACCGAACTAAACTAACTAAACTATCACTAAAATTCCTTACTTTTGACTATGAGAATCTTAAAGCTATTCTGCAAAATAAATTCTCTAAATTTAAAAATAATTTTGACACATCTAAATCGAATTTGACAATCGCGACTCCACACGTGATACCTAACCACGTGATCTTTTTAGAGCCGGAGGCGCGCAGGGGGGGGCAGCCTCGTCGTGTTTTGTATGGAATTTTTCACTTTTTGTATGGAAAATAAGAAAAATTATTACCTACATGTAGAGTGTTAGGGGTTTAAGGGTTTTATAAAGGGAGTCGAAATTTTCATTATTTTTGCGATTGGACACACCGTTTTCGAGATATAAGCAAAAGAAAAAAAAATGATTCAGTACTGTTTTTGCATTTGAAGTCGAGGTGTTGGTGTGAATTTATAGTTCATGACAACCAATTTTATTCCACACGTTTTTAGTCGCGATTAAAAATAGTCAGATTTAGTTAGAAAATCTAAATTTTAGGTGAAAAACGTCAAATTCAGAATAGCAAAAATGTTATTTTCACTAAACTAATATCTCGTTGCCATCTTAGTGCTGTCAAACTAAAATATAGTTAAGTTGTGTCACTTTAGTCTATTTCAGAATGGGAAATCGTCGTTTGACAGGAATAAACTAAATTTTGGTGATTTTTAGTTTAGTTTAGAGGCATTTGTGACAAGAGAATCGGCACCAATGTCAAACAGGCCGCATGTCCAAAAAATACAAAAAGTCGTTGTCTTATCTGTGTACTCTTGTCTATACGTTCGTTGTTTATATTTGCGTAGTCATGCTCAAGTTGCATCAGTACTTTGAACCTATAAGCATTAAGGTCGTGTGGTGTAAGGCCACCGGCCACGCTAGGTCGGTGCCCCGATTAGAAAGGAACTTAGCACCGTACTTGCACAATCTTAATGACAAACCTTCATACACAGCGTTTGTATGGACTCGCTGTGGCGCGATAATTAGTTTTGTTTATTAGGTAACTGTTGTTTTTAGGGTTCCGTACATCCAAAGGAAAAATGGAACCCTTATAGGATCACTCGTGTGTCTGTCTGTCCGTCTGTCACAGCCAATTTGCTCCGATCGCATAGACCGATTAAGTTGACATATATTTTCGTGTACACAACGTAACACGAACGTGTAACGTTAATAAATGAATTTTGAACATAGGGGTCAGTTTTAGGGGGCAAACAAGAAAATGGAAAAAAAAAAGTAATGCTAACAGTACCATGTGACATATCAAATAAAAGGCTTATTCCACTATTCCCCCCTGAGAGAATCCCCCTCAGGGGGGAAAACTGGACTCTAATTTAAAAACAGTCCAGAAAGTCCCCTTGTCATTTTAAGTTATTCCACTATTCCCCCCTGAGAGAATCTTCGTCAGGGGGGAAAACTGAACCCTAATGTAAAAAAATCCAGAAATCCCCCTTTTCATTTTGGATTATTCCACTTTTCCCCCTTATTTTTATTTTTGATTTCTACCAGAAAGTAACAATGAAGTACAAAGAGATAAAGAGAAAATATAAAACCATCACTAGTAGACGACAACACGGTTGACTAGTAATTAGACAGTTTACGAATACTAAAAAAAAAATGTCATTACGTATACGTACAACAATAAAAAGAACTCATAAAATAAATCATAATAGGTAATGCACCGAGAATAAAACAATCATTATTATTTTTTAGGTTTGACTGAGCTGACTGTACCAAATTCAAGTTGTTAGTATTCGTTCGCAAATTAATTTCATTATTTAAAGAGAAGTATCCGTTCGGTGGACTGCCTCGTTGGTCTAGTGGTTGCAAGCGCTACTGCTGAGCATGAGGTCATGGGTTCTATTCCCAAGTCAGGCAAAGTGTTATTGGGTTTTTCCAGCAGGAATTTCTCAGTTGCAGCCTGGAGTCTGGATTTGTGCCCGGTTGATGGCAATAGGCTCGCCCCCTATTACACATACTAACTGACTGACATGACTTAAACATAACTGGCGAAATGTGGGTTTAGTTTACTATAGGTACACCTCTGCCTAACCCTTCGGGAATTACGTGATGTTATGTTATTATATTATCTGTGATTATGTGTTATCGGAATTCATTCGGAATTGAAACAAATACCAGTGGTATTATAACAGAATAAGTCAAAATGTTCCCAAGCTCGCTTCGCTCGCTCCTGCATTCTAGGTTATCTAAGGAAAATATCCGCCGGCGTCCGCGGTAAATATTTTGGCAACCAGCACCGGCGAACAAATCGACGCCCAGCTCAGGTAGCAGAGCACTCTTTAAATTTTAAGGACCTCAGTGGGGATTTCTGGACGTTGGTTTTTCAGATTCCAGTTTTCCCCCCTAAGGGGGATTATCAGGGGGGAATTCTAGACTTTTTTTTTTGTTGAGTCCAGTTTTCCCCCTCAGGGTGCACTTTCAGGGGGGATTTGTGGAATAAGTATTTTTTTCGATTCCAGTTTTCCCCCCCAAGGGGGATTTTCAGGGGGGATTTCTAGACTTTTTTTTATAAATTCCAGTTTTCCCCCTTAGGGGGGATTTCAGGGGGGATTTCGGGAATAAGCCAAATAAAAGGGCTTGTCGCAAGGATCTTAAACATATTTTTAAATAATTTTAAATACTTTTAAAGATATTTAAGAAATTTGATGAAAATTACCCACCCCCCCCCCCCCCCCCGTTATCTCCGAAACTACAGGACCTAAAGTTTTGAAAAATATACATAGTATGGCTATTCACTTATAGATTACAGGAAAACATATAAGAAGTCTATGGTCTTAAAATAACATGGTAAATCTCTCAATATTGTGCATACAAACAAAAATACTTTGTAGCAAACCCTTTGCATTTGTTCATAATCAACAAAATTCTAATATTCAGGTTACAACACGGATAAAACCCAGTGTTTCTCTCATAGTTCTCAGTTTTCGTTTCTCTACTGAATAGGCAGCTTATTCTATTGCAAGGCCAAGGTCGAACAGACCGTTTTTCAATCTTTTGTCGAAATTCGTGTCCAAACTTCAAAAGACATCTCTTAACTTCACACAATGGATGGTAAAGTTTGTCACCACAAGGCCAGCGACCTCGGTTTAACCTCTCGAATGCCGTAATTACAGACACAATTAAAAAACCATTGTGTCTCGTGTAGATCTACGTTCCGGCATACCAAGGGTTAATCGAGTCTTCGTGTTTAATGATTTGTATGGGCTTAGAGCAGAAAGAAATCAAAGATCATTGTGATTGTCGCATAACTTTATATTTGTAGAAAAATTGTATGCATCACTCTCATACATCATCTCACCTAAATATAAATACATGAACTATAATACGTTCCCGCAAACAGCGTATATTCAGAAAATAACATCGGCTAATCGTGACTTTTAGCTAGCTTTATTAGATATTATCCTATATAAAATTCAATTAAAGTAAGTATTATACAATACATCGCATGTGATAGTTGACACAGGAATCCATATTACATGTTATTCATAAATCATTATAATATGTCGATAGCATTTGAAGTTAAGTCTAAGTTTACATATTTTACACATTTCATAACACCTACACTTTATCTATTTTTGCTATAATTTCAAATACTCAATGGCAAATAACATAAAAGCAAGATTACAACTATCATAAGTACGAAATATAAACTTATTACGTAAACAGCTGGCACAATGAAGATCTAGATGAGTTACACCACATTACAATTAACATTACGCTATTACGGTATACTTCATACATGAAAATATGTATGCCATAAACCAACAATATACACAATAAATAAGATCATGGAATGTTTCCGTTTTTGTTCAATGGTGGCCTACGCCAGGATAACAATCGGAATAGAAAGAACACGATAAAAAAATAATGCGAACATTTTCGATACGATAAATTATAGCAAAAATACTTGTTACTATATAGGCCACAAAACATTTGAAGGTATGCGCGTGCGTGCGCGGCGCGACCTTCTCGCGGCTCCGCGCGCCTCCGTCCGTCAGCTTGTCGCCGCCGCCGCTAGCGAGCGTGTGGGACGTCACTTCTGAAACAAACCCAAACATTTTAAACAAATACTACAAATCACACAGGTGCGTGTACAGATAAGGCGATTTACTGCACAAGGCACCCCAAGTTTCGTAGCACGGCGACGAATGTGGACGGACCTACATTACATAGACTAAGCGCTGTACATAGCTTAAACCCTCTTTGTCCATATCTGAATTTTCAGTATATACAGAGTGACTTTGAAAACAAACGACAAAATTTAAGGGGGTGTTCTAGCTATCAAATATAAACAACTTTTACTATGGGAGCAATCGAATTCGCAAAAAGAAAACGAAATTTTCAGAGTCACCTGTATAGTCCTCCTTATCGAGTTCCATAACGGAGATCCATAATATTTTCCAGTGTGTGCCCTAATATGACTCGCCAGATCGAATTTAGTTCTAAATACCCGGTCACAACAGATTGTTGCAATAGAGTTGGTCGGCAGAGTGCGAAGACTATTTGAAACAAGTTTCGCCCAACCTAAGACCTTACATCGAAGCGCTTCTTGAACACATCCTTATAGCGGTTTCATCTTTTTCAGTATCCGATAATGCGACAAACCCTCTTTCCAGTATTTCGAAAGTAGTATTAAACTGATAACATAATATGCTAGTCACCCGCTAGTGCGCGTTGGCGTCGGCGTACAGCGTGGTGGCGATGTACGTGGTGGGCACGAAGCCCTCCTCGCGCGTGTGGTGGCGCCGCACGCGCGTCCAGCCGTCGCCCGCGTCCGTCTCCAGCACCAGCAGTCTCTCGCCGCACTCCATCTTCATGGTGGAACCGCTGCCGATTCCTGGGAGACGAAAATGTTGTGTTATTTAACTTGTTTTTTTTTTATATAAAATGGGCAGTAAGATTGTGTATATAGTCATTCGCAAGTGTAATTGAAACACGAAAACTGCCCTTACTGTTACGAAATAAAGAAATCAAATTGTTATCATGAACGTACTGTTAATAGACAAGGATTTTTAAGGATAAACGATGATTTTTCTGATGCCAATCGTCAAATGACGGAAGTGATTAAAAATTTGCGGTTAATTAAAAAACTTTACGGTTAATAATGTATCTCAATCCCAATCTTGAGTCCAATATTTGTGTGTAACTAATGAAGCTATTGAATGTCCATCACTAATAAATTTAACTCACCTTCAAAAGCATACAACGCCTTACAGTACCCCACAGGCTGCAAATCAGGCTCGCAGTAATAATAATCAAAGTCCGACTCATGGTCATTATCATGGTCGTTTTCGTCTTGGTCATGGTCGCCGTTGGCGTGGTCGTGGTCGTGGTGCACGGTGGCGAGCTCGCCGCCCAGGCCGGACTCGGGCGAGCCGCCCGCCGCGCGCGCGCCCGGCCCGGCCGTGCCCGTGCCCGTGCTCACCGACGACTCGGACGCCGACCGGGAGAGGGACTCGCTGTTTGAGCCGATGCTGAAAATTGAGGTTGGTTAGAAAGATACTCTTACTTTACTTATGGTTAAAGGTCCGACCAAGTGCAACAACTAGACAGCAAAATCTCCGGCGCAATACAACAAGCCAAAAATCGTCACAAAGGGAGGGAAATCGTAAAAAAAGTTTAGTCGAGCTCACAACGCTCAGTAATGAGCAAAACTAACTGAAGGAGGAGGAGAAAACAACTCTAGAGAAAAATTCATGGTAAATGATTGCTCAACATTTTTGCAGCATCATGTTTATTCGTTGACTATACGTAGCTGGCAACATAGCCTGTAGTATGATGTGCAACATGATTCCAGCAAAACAAAATCAACAATTAATTAATGGGCCTACCACACGCACAAGCTTCACCACAGTTTTACCTGCGCAGGCTTGTTTATACAGGAACACCGTGCGTGTGGTTGGTAAAATTCGCCGATTTATACACGGTGTTCCGTGTACAAACCGGCATGCGCAGGCAAAACTGTGGTGAAGTTTGCGCATCTGGTAGGCCAATAAGGCGCAGACTAATGCGTTTTGGACGATCTGCGTCTACACTAATATTTAAAATAATAATATTATAAAAGATTTCTGTTTTCGTTTGTAATGCATAACTCAGAACAACCGGACCATTTTTATTTTTTATTCTTGCATCAGTAGAATGCTATATTATCACTGACTAACATAGGCTATAATTTATAAAGATATCACGTGGGCGAAGCCGCTGGCGGAAGCTGGTACGAGATAATTTTCAGTCCTTAGCTTAAGCTTATAACTGAGAACTTGTTTTGTCCCTTTTCCATAGAAAGTGCAACATACACTCATAGCCTACTCTACTACACAGTTCATTAGTCAACAAGTCCCCGTCATACCTGGTGGCCTGCGTGGGCGCCTGGCCGTTGGTCCGCGCGGTGGGGTGTAGAGGCGGCGCGCCGACCTGACTGTTGGCCTCGGCTAGCAACTCTTCGAACTTGTTCAACTGAACGCGAAGCTTCTTTAACTTGTCACAGCACTCGTTTAGTTGACCTGGTAATACAAAAAAAAACTTTCATTTGTTTGTTGCACAAAAATGTGTTTAAAACAAGCCTCTTTTGTATGCAAATAAGGACTTTTGCTTTCCAAAATAGACATTGTTAAAAAATTTTTTTTTTTTTTTTGTATGCAAAATTAAGTGCTTTTGCTTTTGTTTTGAACGGTTTATGTAGGCTATACCTACAGTTGGGCCGTACCGCCAACATAATCTCTGAACAAGACCGAGGTTTGCCGAACCTTTAGCTATAGCCTACAGTTTATAAATTTAGTGTACTAAATAACGTAGAAAGCTAGACACCATCATTAATAACATAATAGCGAAAACATAATTTGCAAATTGCTTTCATATTTCAATAAAATAATAAGAGCGCGTGCATGTTTATAACTACATAACATGATGAACTATTATTAGTTCAATTAAAATTAATAATGTAATTATTGCTATATTAAACCAATAATTGTTTTAATTGGTTACTTGATTGAGCTGTTTTCACAATTTATTACTTCGCACCCGCCGTGTGCACACCTCCATCAAAATTAATCTATTAAAGTTTAATAATTGGAATAATAATTAGAGGAACAGTCCTTAGTAGCATAATTAATAATTGCATCATTTATTATAAATTAAAAAAAAATAAAAAAAAATAAAAAAAATAAATAAATAAATGTGCGGGGGAGTAGCAATAGTATCCTGAAAATGATAGCAGATAGGTTGGACGCGGCTGTTTTCAAACGATTCATCAATCTGCATGTGAGAGGTGCGGGTTGATGAATCGAAATTATATTTTAATTTTTACTTCTGTTACTACTAACATACTTTTTAAGCTTTTGTAACTAACACTATGGGCCTTGGTTGTCTGTGAATAAAATATTTTTATTTATTTATTTTTTTTTTTTTTTTAAAGGGGAAATTAAATAAATAACAAAGAAATTCTATTAAAGTTTAATCATTGGAATAATTAAAGGAACAGTCCTTAGTAGCATAATTAATAATTGCATCATTTATTTTAAATAAAAAAAATAAATGAAAAAAAAACATTTTATAAAAGGGGAAATTAAATAAATAACAAAGAACAAGTAGGCGTTTTGCGGTAGGAGCCCAACAAAACCTTTAGTTTTCCTCTAACGGAATACCTACCCTACGTAATATCAAAATTATTCGAATGAGGACTATTAAATATACATAACATCACGCCTGTATTCCTCGAAGGGATTGGCAGTGGTAACTATAGTACACTCACTTTTCGCCATTCAAGTCCCATGTAACAGGGGGCGGGCCATCAACCGGGCACAAATCCAGACTGCTGTTTTGCTACTTGCTGCTAAGAAATTCCATATTGAAAAACCCAATAAATAACACTTTGCCCGATCCGAGATTCGCACCCAGGCTATTAAATATGTACTATTTAAACCAAATTACCTTCTACAGTCATGGGATCTCCGAGCGCAGGGCTTGTTTCGTAAACTCCTTTCATTTTCATGAGACCTTCCATCGCTGCTTGCTCTTGAGCCACCTGTAACAAAATCGACTGTTTGAGCAAATGTACGAATATTAATCATTCATACTACGGCTCTTTTAGTTGGAAATCGGAGAACATGAAAATATGGATAAGGAATCGTCCATTAATCATGTAACACTTTTTTATTTAAGTTTACGTGGAGTTTCTTGCCCGTTCTTCTCAATAGGTACCTACTACGCTTTGGAATGGGCAATTAGCTTCATATTTCTAACTGACCGACTCCTTGCCAATTCAAAAGTGCCTGTAAATGATTTAATTGAAATAAATGCTTTGAGTTTCAGACGTAAGGCTCGAAAGGGAGGGGTGGGGATTCGGAAAAAATCACGAAATATCATCAGGGGGAAGGGGGATGTTAAAAAGTTGCTAAAAAAAACATCATGTGATTAATAGATGACCCCTAAGTAGACTAAATTTTGAAGCGATTTAAAAAAAGAAGGTTCATGTCCGCGATTCTCTCAAAAACTACAAAATTTTACTAAAAACTTCGTTGTCATTGTCACACAATAAATTTACAAATATGATATGCCATAAATAAACGACGCATGCCTGCTATTCTATGTAGTAATTCAAAAATAATATTATAAGTAGCAAAAAGCGACCTCTGCCAGACCTTAAAAATATAAAAAGCTAAGTTTTGATGAGATCACATCCTATGAAGGTCGTCTCAACTACTCAAGGAATAGTGGACCCTGTTAGACAAAATCATTTGTATTCGAAAGGCGTTTGCTCCAACCACAATGGCTTTATATCATGTAGGTACCTATGTATTTTATAAACTGTACAACTCTGACCGTTTATTAACGCATAAAAGGAAAACATAAATTGCAATCGACTAATGGAACCGGGGTTTTACGTTGCTGGTACCTATGTGTTCGTAACTAGCTAGCTATCACTATCACTAGGTACATACTCGTATTATAAAACAAAGTTCCGCCGCGACTGTCTATCTGAACGCGATAAACTCAAAAACTACCGAACGAATTTTCATACGGTTTTCACCAATGGACGAAGTGATTCATGCGGAAGGTTTAGGTGTATTAGTCATTAACTGAGACTGACTGGGAGCTTTACTGGCGTGTGCTTTACGATAGTACGCTTCCGTGAGATAATTACCGACCTCCACGCAGCCGAAGCCGCGGACAAAAGCTAGTATTAGCTGAAAAAGTGCCTCGCCGATCGTGTAACGACTGGCAAAGATATTTTTCTATACCGCACGTCAGTATTGACACTTGAACTGCGAAAACCGACCTTACGACTAAGTAATAAAGGTGCTGTCAACGTTGAATTTCTAGTACAAGTATTACTTTAGAAATCAAAACATTACATAATGCTATACGACGGCGTATGAGTCACCAATCAATTTTAAACGCATTTACTATACCATAGTATAAAGAGAGGTAGTAAGCTATCTTCATAGAAACGCACCGCGCGCGGCTTGTATGTGTGGGGCTATAGTATCTACGCGTCGCCGCACGCACTCTTAACAAAATCTCGACCCGTTTCTCGTGAGAAACCGCCGAAACCGGTCGAGATTTTGTTAAGTGTGCGTGCGGCGACGCATAGATACAAGCCGCGCACACATACAAGCCGCGCGCGGTGCGTTTCTATGAAGATAGCTTACTAACTCTCTTTATACTATGACTATACGACGGCGTATGAGTCACCAATCAATTTGAAACGCATTTGTTTATATTAATCGTTTGTTTGCATACAAACTATCCACGTTATTAAACTATAGTACATAATATTATGGTAAATTGTAGAACCATTTAAGTCTTTATGCAGTATATATAGGTGCTTAGCTACTTAAAACATTACCAGTTAGTCATTAGTCTGTCTAATGTTTAGAGGTCGCGTTTGACCGACAATAATCAGTTTGTCAGTGGCGAATCGACACAAGTCGGCGAAAATGAACATTATTAATATTATGATAGTTCTCTACTTCAAAGCAGACGTCTCAAGTATGAAAAATCTCGTCGGTACAAATTTTGTTGATACTCAGAGACAAGGGGGCAGTAAATACGAGTGAATACGCACAAACACAGGCGGCGAACAATAGTCGTCCGCTTTTTGTCTAACAACGGTAGACTGTATAAGTCGGTGACGTTATGCAATAGATTCGGCGTCATTTTATTTATTTATTTATTATTATTATAGTTTTACAAACAGCTTCTGTTCGTAAGTAAACTAAAAATAGTTGATAAGTTAAATATAGTTTTCCTTGTGTTATCAAATGAGTAATATGCCAGAGGCAAGTGAAACGACTTGGGTATTACAAAGAGCCTACACATTTACCAACTAGATATTGTCTTCTTCAGCAAAAGGTCGTAATATTTTTATTTTAAAAACAAAAAGTATAAATCAATAATTAAAGGAACATACTGACCTGCTTACTCAACTCTGCCACCTTTGCTTGAAGTTTCTTTTTCTTCTGGTTCGGTGGCAAATCTGAATAATCCTCCTTTCCATCCATAGACATGTTATTCTGTAACGCAAACACAACACTTTAATCTTCAGTCTTTACTCTTTGGTCAGTGCAAAATGCAACCATACACCACGAACTCTACTAACTCCACTAAAATACCACGCTGTATCAAAAACTTTCGAAATCATATCTAAATTCTGTATAATAATCCTTACTTTATGTTTAGCCTTGAAAAGGTTTTTCATAAACATGCTTAACAAATCTACGATCACTTAAAAATCACTAAAACTTCGTTCTGTTCTAAATGTTAAATTCAGAACTACATAACTCCATCAGACTTGGTAGCCAACTGTCCGACATTCCCGGTAAATGGTCATTATCCGGTTAATTGCATTCAAATAACTGTAGGTAAACTTGTTTAATTCATATAGCCGTAAATCTAAATATATATGACATATTAAATATTTGTATTGAATAATAAACGCTACACAAATACTTAGTCACAACATCTATTAACAAATATAAACATGAAAACAGAATGCGAGTGCGCTGAAACCAATGGAAGCCGTGCAGGCATGGTAAGTTAGAACAAGCGATACAAACCACCCAACTGTGTGTCGAAGAGAAAGTTTATTGGTCACCTCATGAAAGAATCACATTACTCATTATATTACTGTTTCATAAATAAATCAACATCATGCTATTGAGAGCAATTTGTGAGGAATTTCACGTAAACATTGAACAACAACGATTGATTTACTGTATTGTTCTTATTTATGAACTTCGAGTCGTGCTGCAATGGCAATTTAAAAATTCTTTGTCAGAGCTAGATAGACGGAAAATGCTGGCGTGAATTCTACCTGAGAATATCCACGTTAAATATACAGCCATGACAAGATACGTAGCAACCTTCGGCTACTACGACAAAACGACAGATATAGAACCACGAGCATGCTTCACATCTAATATTGTACACAGATGGTTACATACATTACATCACACAACAGTTCAATCAATACACAGACATTATCGTTGTTATAACAAACGACGACATAACTAATACTAGCAGATCAATAAACAATCTCATCACACATTACCGAATGCACCACAACACACGAGTCACACGTAGAGAATTCGATCCCGGCCCGTATTTCCAATCCTGGGATTTCGGGATTATATATAAGACAATCCCGGGATCCTGGGATAGTTCCAGGATTTTGCATTTTAAAGAAAAATATAAAAATCTTCATTTATATTTTGTTTTTAATTGATTAAGTACCTAATCAAGTTTCCTCGTTACATGGAATTATACAAAAAAGGAAGTGCTTCGACAAAAATTATTATAGTCAGACTTTAAATGTTTTCTAGTGTGTAAAAAAAGTGAAATTTTAATCTCGATTTTTTGGGGACTGGAATAGGGCCGGAATCCTGGGATTGAATCCTCTTGTCACACGGGACTGACCTTAATCGAGTTGCAGGCCTCGACAATCTTCTGTGGCAAGCGTTATCGGCGCGCGCGGGACGGGAGGCAAACAAACAACATTAACATGGGGTAGAAACACTCCGGACCGACCGGCCACAACAAGCGAGATTATGTCGATAGTAGCTGTAGACCACGCAACATAAAAGTGTTTACTGGCTAGTGTGTCGAAAATTTTGCTGTCAACGTTATTTTAGGAACTTCTCTAAATCTCTAGAGATATACCCTAATACGGTCAACCGAACGTCATTCATCAGCAGTTGGACTTCGAAAACCAGCCTTCATGTTACAAAATAAAGGCGTTGTCGCCGTCCCCCGGATGGACGTGAGGTTGACTCTAAATCACTAAAATGTTAAGCTTCTGTTGCTATCATGTCATGCCCAGTCATTTTACGTCTTAGGGCAGTAATTCCGAAAAATGCGTTCTAATCAAACACCGCACATTTTTCGAGTCATAAAATAACGTTTAAGTATAACATTGACAGATTGAGAAAAAAGGAAAGTGTAAGTATTGTATGAAACATTGTTTAAGACGGTGTTATTCATAATTGCTTGTTGTTTATCAACAGTAACAGAAGCTAGTGACTCATGCTTATGACTTATATCCCCACCACCGCGAGGCGACTTACTTTTTCCACATGATATGACACCAACGCCGACAGCCAAAATATCAATTGGTTGTTATTTGTACCCATGTTAGGTAGGGATCGAACAGGGGTTGAAAGATAAAAAAAAATTAGTACCTCCAACTTACACACAAAAAAATAAGAACCTCACTGGCGTTAAGTCATTGTGTTCAGTTTTCCTCGTTCAATTGATTTTATTATAATAATGTTTCATGACTATACACCAGCTGTGTAAATAATGAACCAATTTAATAACATAAAAATGATATAACATCAAATCGTATTGTACAAATTGAATAAATAAATTATAGTACCATACCATGCAAGTACGTTATAATTATTTAAAAATTCATTACAAATAAGCTGATATGAAGCCCATACATAATTTCAAGCACACAGCCCCATAACCTTATAATTTGCTCCGAAATAAAATTAAATTGAACGTATGTTTGAATACGATAAGCAGCTGTAACAAAATAATAATAATCCTAACTACGTTATGAAGTCAGCATTAGATCACACACATGCGGCACATTATTATTATAATAGAGGCAGATGAATAAACTTGATATAAAAATGTGCGAACCGTTATTGGAACAATGCTGTCTTCATAAAACACTGACTATATTCATATAGAACTATAGATTACAAGATACTTCTTCTATTGAATCTATCCACTGGTTACGTAGCACACACACATGATCGAGTAACCCAAAGCATCTGTCATTGTCACACATGTGGAGCATCAATATGTTCCTCTCACCTTATTGGAGCTGAAGATGGACAGCAGGCCTCCTCTCTTCTTGATCTTGTTGCCTGAGACGGTGCCGCGCGCCGCGGTGAGGTGGTTGTGTGGGTGGTGGTGGGTCGTCGCTAAGTCCGTGGTATCGGCCCCCGAAGCCGTCTCGAATGCGAAATCTTCGGGCGGCACGAAACCTGACTTATACCTGTCTATAACTAATTTTGTGTCCTGTAAACATAATAATAAACTTTTATTTCAGGCCACAGAGAATTCATACAGTAGTGTTAATAAAGAAAACTGTTAGTATCCAAAAACGGGGGTCGTGGCTAAGTAATAACAGCCGCACGGGTAGATCGATCAGGTTAAGCTACTCTTGCCACGGTCGGTCCGAGGATGGGTGACCAATTGACCATCTTTATATTCCGTGGCTCCTCCGTACTTCGGAAAGTACTTTACGCCGTTGGTCCCGGCAGTCATTCGTTGATCTTTGACAGTCGTCACGGGTCGCCAGAAGCCCGAAAGTCTGACAACCAGTTTTACCAAGGGGTATCGTGGTACCCAGTAACTGAGTTGTGGAGGTCAGATGGACAGTCGCTCCATGTAACATACTGGTATTCAGCTGTATCCAGTTAGACTGAGAGTCGATCCCAAATACTAACAACAATCGATTTGATCCCAGGCTAGGCAGATTTAATGATGTTAGTATCCTTAAAATTATATGAATGCGAGGTAAAGTGTGGAGCCAAACTTCAAGACTCTCTACGAAGTATGTAGTACATACTCCTAGACGTATGAAGTGCGATGTCATTACTTGTGGATTTTTATGTACAAAAATTCAAACGATGCCAAGAATTAATTGGCACTAGTTTTTAGGTCGCTCCAAGTCGTTAGATCTCGATAGGCTATAAAATTCGCCGTAACTATTATTGTAACCCATTTCTTAGTTTAACGATCCTTATAAAATGTTTAATAAGCTGCTAATAAACTATTTTCTTTGAATCATTAAATTGTAAACTTTGTATCATGAGAACATCACGACACCTAAGTTAAAAGCTATTATTAGTCAACGTTCGGTTGATCAACAAACCGTACAATATGTGAGACCAATTCTAATGTTATGTAAACTTGAAAGATGGCCACTACTCGTAAACAAAATATACAATATTCATTCCACGTGTAGTATAACATGAGTGGATAATTGCTATTAGAATAACAATACCAAAATGCGTCGCAATATGAAGAAGAATGTAATTAAATTATCTCGAGTTTCAGATTAAACAATTTCTATGAATCACTGTCTCATTTACTTAACTCATGACTATGCGTGTCTGAATTTTCGTGCTGTTTTAACAACTTGACACAAGTCTTAAATTAATCCGAGTTCTTTAGTTAATTAAATTAATTCCTAAAATGCAATTTTTTATGAGTTTTTTTCAATTTGATACTATTGCTTATTATACTCGTAAATCACAACACAAATTATCAAAAATGATCTTACCTCTTTTTCATTAATACTATTAGCTGCAGTCTCCATACCATCGAGACACTGCATAATTATCGGAAACACCTTCCTTTCCACGTCCACTGAACTCAACATGAAGTTCTTGATATTTTTTATCCTTTTCTCATCTAAGTCCTGCAAACATGAAAATTAGTTGTTAAAAGAATAAACACATTTCCGTATAAAATTATACGAAAATAGTGGACGTGTTTTATGTGTCTCCCATTTGACCTAGTTGGCGTGGCGCCAGAATGCACCATACAAAGTGGTTGCACTATTTGGCCCAACATTTTCCTGAATTTCTTCAAACTCACACAATGGCTCATGTTTACGACCAGAAGAAAGTTACGACTCTCAATTCATAAAAAAATCATAACAACAGACAATATCTTGTTATCAGCCCCATTTGCAAGCAACACGACAAATTTTTATTAATCAACGTGTTAAAGTGTCATTGAATTATAATTCAATGTTCTTGACAAATGTAATTAAATAAGACAAATAATGTTCTTGTATTATCGAAAGAAAATAGTGATACATTGTAAAGAAACTGGGCATATAATTTAAATATGTGGCAGTAAATCATTAGTGTTGTAATTTATTGGTTAGGTCGCCGTGTCGTGCGGGTTGAGTTTCCACAAGATTATTTTAGAATTATGTACACGTTAGATGTCGCAGATTGTGTCCCAACGGTATTTGTCACTCGAAACCAAAGAGAGAGATCCAAAATTCAAAGGAGCTCTTAGGTGTGAATTTATAGTTGCTCATTAAGTAAACCTAAAAGCGCTGTTGTCATTCGAAGCGTGTCTACTAAGAAATTAATATTTTTCTATTACTTTGTCTCTCGGATAAAACTGTATTGTGTCAATTAAAAAGATAGAGATATAGGCGTTTGATGAATGATTGAAATGAGACAAGATTCACACGTTATCCAAAAGCTGTGAAACGTAAAAAAGAAATACAAAATACAGAATAGTCCCGATTTTTTCTGATACACCGCTCGTGAGTAAAACCGTTATTGAGTCTTGAGAAAGTATAGTAAAATTAATTAATTACTTTGTCTTTGATTTTTGACTTCCGAGGAAAAGCAGAAAGCACAGGACCAACCGTTTTGCCAATGTTTGAGAGAGGCCTATGTCCTGCAGTGGACGGCTTTCGACTGGACGAAGACGATGACAAAGTAAAAGGTCATAACTCACCTGTAACTGCTTGAAGACATGCGGCAGTCGCTGCTCATAGTGCTGCCGTTGCGCCTCATTAGTTTTGCGCAGCTGATCCATATATTCCTGCTTCGCGTCTTCGCACGCTTGACTCCGAATTTTCATGTTCGCTTTCTGTTTTTCCACCTCCGCTCGACTGCAATTCGAATTATATATAGATTTTATTGAAAATGGAAGAAGTTTTTATACAATAATTGATACCAAGAACTATTCGAGACCAGCAATATTGGTCAGTGTGATTCCGTCGAAGAAGAGACCATCCCTTGTTATCTAGCAGGTATCGTAAATAGACGACTAAAATAGAGCCATGAGGACGAAGAGCAGTGTCCCCCGATACGAATTTTAATGGTTGCGCTCATTAACAGACCCATTAAAGTTAGTATATAGACGTTTAGTGGGCCGATAAAGTAAAGTTTTCCGTCTTTGGTCAGTAAAATATATCTCCTAAAAGGTGAACCATCTTACCGCAACGTTTACGCTCGCTCCATTTGGCTCATATCAAGTAAATCACGGATTACGGATTCGTTGGAGTCACATATTTCATGTTATTTATTTTAAAATCAAAAAGAAAAATTGGCATAGATACTTCAGACAGTGTGGCATCCTCAACCCCATACGGTTTACCCTTGCTATTGTACTGTATTAAGTATTGAACCTATGCCAACACGTCATTGTTTATGAGGTCAAGAATATATTTTCTTGCTGCCAACTTACGCCCACACTGATAAGATATGACTATTATTTATACTCTCTTTAAGGAAAAATGTAAAGAACCGCAGAACTAATTCGGTTAGCAGCGAAATCAATGTTAACATTGAAATAACACAGCATTAAAATTCGATTACCACGGCGTGTACAATTCGCTGTACACTTTACGCACTGTTTAATCAGCTGTACAATTTCTGGGTCAAGTCAGTATTATCGTTGGAGTGAAGTAAGTAGTATATTAGATAATCACCTCAGATTAAGGTCAGCATCTGCCTTTTGGAAGGTCTCCAGTGCTCGCTCCGATTCCCTGGCCGCTCGCTCGTAAGATCTCCTCGCTCGCTCCAAAGAACCTATCGATGAGTTCAACACTCCCATTTGTTTTGCACCTTCGTTCAAATGTTGCTGTAATTAAACACAACATTGGATAATCAAAAGAACAACAAAACATTTTTAAGGAAGATCAGAGTTATTTGAATCCCAAGATTCGATTTTGAATTATAAGCAAGTCGATGTAGTCATGTTTATTTTTAGAAGCCCTGCGTAAAGGTACCGGTCATGCCACACTGTATTGTGGCGTCTCAGAACTCAGAAGTATGTTCAATCAAGCGTACACGATTTAAAAATTAAGGCTGTTTTAAGATTAATCTTCAACAAACTAAAGTTTACTTCAACAAATAGAACCTCGGAACTGTGATAACATCAGGTGATAATTACAGCATAGACAGATGTCTACGTGACTATTTCCGTTGACATCCCGAATAAAAACAAACATGTGGTTGTTTTGTAAAGTTGCTGCAGTTTTTATCATCCTTGTAGTCGTCATACGTGTTAATTATATTTTTCCTTAATAAACATTAGGTATTTCTGCGAGACTTATGTAGGATACTTTGTTGTATTTAACGATGTGCCCATTTCGGCTATTGAAGAACATTACGAGAATGTGAAAACAACGTCAGATCTGTTTTCCCGGACGGGATTGGCAGGCAGAGGTGAATTATTTTAGCGTTACCCACTTTATTGCCAGAAATGTTTAAGTCCCATTTATTAGATAGTGAATGGCGAGCCTATTGCCAGTAGGCAATACCCGGACACAAATACAGATTTCTAGCTGCTACTTGCTTCTGAGAATTTCCTAATGAAAATACCCAATACCACCTCGCCTAACCTTTTTTTTTTTTGGTGGGAAATTATCAAATAAATTCTCCCGCTCTGGGCGGAGCGGTGCGTGTCAGACTCTTACTGACTAAAACCCACCCGTGTTCCTTCAGTTGCCATGTTGCCGGGGGCCACGATCTCCCTTTCGGACTTCTTCGCTACCTCGCCCAATCTGGGGATTGAACCCAGGCTCACGCTTAGCAGTCGCGGTTGCAACTACAAAACCCGTACCCTAATTGCGTAACTCATTTTCGTAAACAATATCGCGAAATTTGTTTCATTTTGACATTTCAACAACATTCATTGCGTTATTTACGTTGTTGAACAGATTTTTTTCCAACTTATGAACCAATGGATTAGAAATCTGTTTCAAATCGAAACAAATTATGATTGTGTTGTATTACGCAATTAGGGTGCCGTTTGAGGCAATCGAGAATGATCCTAAAGTTTATCTGCTAAAGTTTATTCATAATTATAATGATTTCTTCACCTTTCTTTCTTCTCGCAGCTCTTTGGCGAGTAGATGCAACTCTCGTACTACATTGGACTGTAGGTTTTCCGCGACCACTTCCCGCTGGCCCGCGAAATCGTTTAACTCTTGAAGTAAATGTTTAAATGCTTTACACGCCGTATACCTGGAAATTTTATGATTGTTACTCGTTGTTACAGCAGTAAACAAACGTGCAGTAAGTTTTATGAGGCTATGAAAGATTTTTGGTTGAATGTTCTATCACATATCGACTATCAAATACTAGTATTCAGCTGCATCCGGTTAGACTGGAAGCTGACCCCAACATAGTTGGGAAAAGGCTGGGCAGATAAAGGACCATTACATATCGGATTATGATAAAGTTAGCTGTCGAGTAAACAACCCTGACATTTTAGACTCATTGTGGATACTGTTAGAAAGTCTATATAAGATGGGAGATCGAAATCAATGTATCATCAGTTTACACATAATAAACAAAAATTCCTTCGTAATATCTGAATGCTGCAAGAACCGAAACCCGTTTCTGTAGTGCACTAAATGTGTGCAACCAACATTATTATAGTCACATAAATTAAGCGTCACCAAATTTACAATCGTAAAAATGCTTGGCTGTAAGATTGGCGTGCCAAATTCAGTTTTCCGATAAACTGCCTTAGGGTAACATGACATTACTCGTATATCATGCATGCTACACTAAAGATTTTACAGTTACATGTTGATTTTACTTTTGTTTTTATCGCTGGCGTTATAAAGTTAAGATTAGCAATGAATCAACGTCCTTGCAAAGGAAAAGTTCAGGTATTTGTGACGCTCGGGTAGGTAAATAAGACGTTCTTGGAAAAAACTGCATGATTCATATCTTACTCAGCACGAAGCTCAATAAAATTCAAATACTTACTGGTATTCATCTTCCTCTTTTCTTTTTGGTTGATAGTTTTTGACAAGCCTCCTGTAGAAAATAAAATAATTTTAATAAGAAAAATAAATGTTAGGTATACACTATTATTTAATAAACAAAAACACGCTGTTATAATTAGCGTAATAATCGCAATCGCAACAGTCATCGTTATTTATAAGATAATACTATTAATACCATCAAGATAAAAAAGTAAATCGTCTTATCGCAGACTTTATGGTAACATTGCATTTAAATCGCACAAAAAGCTGTTTTTGATCTAGCTTATATTACTTTTGGCCGTTAATAAAAAACGTTAAGTCATCTTTTGAAAATTTAAATTTAGCTGTAACTAATTTGCAAGCTTATTTAATGAGGTCATTCACCTGAGTTTTCCTGCATATTCTAATTCGATAGCACACCGCTCCTTTACGAAGTTTCCATATTTGTCTAAAAAATCAATTCCTTTATGTGTATGGGCGGCTAAGTTATCATACTGATCCTGTGAACAAAGAGAAATAATATTTTATAATTACGGTTCTGTTAGCTTATTGTTTAGTCATAGTTTTTATTAATTATGTTTTATTTTAAAAGTGTACATCAAAACAATGAAATACCTACCTAATGATTATAAAAAAACAGAGGAAACGGGTGGCGATAGCCGGCCATCCCAGCGGGAAACTGGCGAGTAATACCGATAACTGCTGTTGTTGAAATAAGGTTATTCATTCTCATTGTTAAATTTGAAATCCTAACTATAATATTGTATATCCTAATATTATATTTGCGAAAGTGAGTTTATTTATTTGTTACGCTTTCACACTAAAACGGCTGAACGGATTTCGATGAAATTTGGCACATGGGTAGACCATTACCTAGGTTACGATATAGGATATTTTTTATCCCGATATTCCCACGGGATCGAGACTAATGCGGGTAAAACCGCGGGGCGCAGCTAGTAATTAATACACCTTATAAAGCTATACTATAATTCTTTTCCTAACAATTTACGGCTGTGGGAAATGGATTCAGCAAAATCCCAGTTTCATAAATGAGTGTACTTAAAGGCCTTCTCATTCCCACCGAGGGTGATTGATGAGGGAGATGGGAATACAGTGATCGCGTGCCGTGATGCGCACGCGACTGTACTTCCCAGTCGCCCTTGACTCTTCAGCTACGTATACCGAGTGCAACGACACTGCTCTCACTTTAAACACCTCCAATTTAAAAGCTCATTCCTGCACACCTCATTAATATTACATTATCATGATTCGTGAACAACATAATATATTATTGCTCCAGTGGTGTACGCTCAAACAAATAACGGACGTGATAATATTTGGCGTCTAATAGCATTAATTGAATGCGTAGTGACACTACTCAGCTGCAATGAACGTTTTGTGAGCACGCATAATATGAAATGTGAATAGAATATTTTTAGACATGACAGAGTCTCGCAAACATTTATATTAAAAAAAGTTCCAAAACACTGGACTGGAGACGGTTATGTATCTCGATCCCGTCTGGAGAGAGCAAATCGTCTGAATAGTTGATGAAGAGAAGTGGGACAATAAAGAAATAATAGACGAGGAAGAATCTATTGTACGTTGCTTTGAACAGACTAAATTGACACAAATTAATGTGTTTATCTTAGTCTATCTTAGAAAAACTCCCGCCGTTTTATAAATTTTCTTGATTAGGACCAATTTTTTCCATAATGGCATATTTCATTCGACTATCTAGGATTCTAGAAGTGGAGTGGAATTTGATTAGTATTCAGTGACCGCTGGCATTTTTCGTGTGAGCAGTAAACTATTATGGCCAATTATCATTTTTGTCAAACAAAAACACACAACAGTCTTTATTTGTAGAGCATTGATCGACATTTAGTTTCTTCATCTTTGTTCATCAAAATTCAAATGTCTATTCTCATATCTATGTAACGGCATCAAACTTATATACTCTCTGAGGCAGTGAGACTAGAGTATCATGGCAGAGAGCATAGACAAAGGTGTTTCTTATGATAATATGCGGTCTATACATACCAAGAAATATACCGTTGCGTTGAAAAGCCTGTCATTAACGTTTTACCTTCGAAATATTAAATTAAACGTCAAATATGAATAGCCGATCATTGGCCACGAGTTACGTAGCAAATTAAAAAGATATCTTATCTGATACTTATGAACTTGACTTGCAGAATGGGGTACTTGACTGCTATTGAGTGAAAATGATTGTGTATTTTATCAATGATAAATTACCAATGTCTCTTTACAGTTAAGAAATGAATGTATGTCGCACTCGTAGGTACTATAATAATCGCGCAAAAAATACAATGGTTATGTGTTAGTGTGGTGGGTCGGTTCGTTAACCCTGATGCTGGAGCGACATCGCACAAGTCCGCACAGCAGTGCGAGAGTGGCTCGACTGGACGTGGGAGAACCTGATTTGTGACAACTGTGATACGTTTGACGTACGTTTTAGTGCGAAACATACTCGGCTCCGCACCTTGTACAATTACATTACAGATTATGCCTAAAGTAATTTACTTAATTAGAGGAGTTAGTACGTATTGTGTGGCGCAGTACAAGTTTGTGCATTACATGCTAATTCAGAAAACAGAGAGACAAGTTTGAGAACCGAAATGGTACCATGAATATTATTCAAAAATACATAAATTAGCCTCGTCGTTTGAGCTCTTAATGGACTTAGCCTAAAAGCAGTTCTTATATTTAAAAACAGGGTTACCTAGTCTTTTGAATTTTAGAAATGCGTGAACCAGATAGCACTTGCTATCTGGTTCACGCACTTGTGGTAACCCTGTTTTTAGGGTTCCGAACCAAAATGGTAAAAAGGAACCCTTATGGTGCGACTCAGTCTGCCTGTCCGTCTATTTGTCACAGCTGGATATCTCAAGAACTACTTATGCTATCAACTTGAAATTTGGAATAGTTTTAGATGACGTTTGCCCAACTATTTTGCAATTAAGAAAAAAATAAAAATATTACAACAGGGACTGAAAGTTGGTCTTAAAAATTCGAAGTGGGACCACTAGGGCATGTGGGGTATCATATGAAAGAGCGCTATTTGCACGTTCTCAAACATTTATTTTTTAGGCCGCATAATTTTCAACTTTTGACGAAAAATGTAAAAAAAATACCTTTCCCCTTATCTCCGAAGTTTGCATAGAGAAAAATCTGAAATTATTTATGTAAAGATTACAGGAAAAATAAAACGATGTCTCTAAATACCACACTTTTTTAGAAATGTTCAACTTAAATTACATTAGTTCCGTTTGTGCAGTGTTTAAATTCTCTGACGAATAAAGGCCTCGCCGATGAAAATTTAAAATGGTACGGAACCCTCGGTGCGCGAGTCCGACTCGCTCTTGACCGGCTTTTTTAAGTATAAGAACTACTTTTAGGCTAAGTCCATTAAGAGCTCAAACGACGAGGCTAATTTATGTATTTTTGGATAATATTCATGTGTTCCATTTCTGTTCTCAAACTTGTCTCTCTGTCTTCTGAATTAGCATGTAATGCACAAACTTGTACTGCGCCACACAATACGTACTTACTCCTCTAACGTAACGAAATTATCGAGAAACGTTGGATGAACTTGTGGTCCTACACATGAGTGTGGTTCAAAAAGGCGGTTGGTGGGCGGCGCCGGGACCGAGGAATGCGCACACGCAATGTTCAGACCATGATCGCAGTCATCAGTATGCGGAGCACACTCAGCGCGGTTACCGACACGTGTTCTACCGACTACCTTGGCTAATTACTACGATTCAAATTCATATTTGACAGTCGATACGTGACAATTTGCCATATATGCATTGAAACATTTTTATGACATTACTAGTCATTGTTATAAATTACTATTAGTACAAAATTAGAAGAACAAAGAGCCTATCGTACTATCAAGGATTATTCGAAATAAATACCGTATTCGTCCTTAAATTGCACTCATATGGGATAAATTATAGGTACCTACCTAGGTACAGTACCGACCAAAAGTCCATAAGCAATCTCACAAAGCAATAGACTGACGCTTCGGTTTGACTTACGACCTTCTTCTATAAGTTGTTACAATACTGTAGACACGCACATTACACACACACACTCACTTTGTCTGCAACCAATGACTAGTTCAATAATCATCATTCGTTTTTAGTTTCATTCGTCTTGTTCACATAAATATTAAAGTTTAGCAGGTAGACCACAAAAAACTAAGTAAATTATTTCGATTTCTGTGGGGTAGATGCAGTTTGTTACAAGTATTCAATTAATAGAACTTTGTTGGTTCGTGCCGTGATAATATTGGTGACGAGCATTTAGCGCAGTGTTGTGGTTATTATTATCAAAAAACAGGCATAAAATATATTGAAGAGATCAGATCAGATCAGAGAATATTATTGCGCTGCGTAAAAGTGAAGTGAATATCTAATAAAACCGGACTAAGTGTGAGTGTTATCATTTATATATTTCATATTTTACTAAACATAAATCCTAATCAAGGGTATTGTTGATAGAACAGAGGTATTGTTGAGACAGAAGATGCCTTTAAAGTTTTAAATTCATTGTGAGGTTTAATTCGATTAGTGAATAATAAATAATTAGGTATTATGTGTAATAAAAACAATGTTTTTCTTTGTTCTAGAGAAATACTGTGACGGTTAAGAGATATGAGGAAGGGGCTTATTATCGAGTAGCAGCGACGTCAAATGGTGAATGAAACAAATGGTTTCATACCAACGAGATATTTTGCTGAATTATTAAAAACACGTCATTATGAACCGTTCGCCGTGCACTCTGAAGGCTTGCATCACTGAAGACCAGCTAGAAAACCGTTTTTGACCTTAAAATATTGACCGTACCAACTTAATAAACAACAGATTCGTTATTGCATGAATTTATGGTAACGAATTTTTTAAGCACGTTTCAATAGGGTGTTTGTCGTATTTCTTGCAGATATACCGAAATTGTTTAATATTATTTTAGTAATAGTATTATTTTAGGATTAAAATTTGAGGTTTAGTTTCAATCTTCTTTTCGTAAAGAAAATGAATACTTAAGCTATAACCTCAATACCAACCAATATTTACTAAAGCCAAATAAAGTTTAAAATAATTAATATGAACAACTGCCTTTAACCTTAAAATCAACAATTTTGTCAGTAGATTTTTTTACATTTTAAGTAGTCTAATATTCTTATTTATTGCTTAATTACTTAGACCATGATCAAAGCTTTATATTTATGGTGCAAAAAAATCCATTTAAAATTTAAAACATTTCAAAATTTAAATATGTCAAAATAATACAAATTGCTTCTAAGTTTCTAGACATCTATTTCACATATTATTCAGGTGAAGTAATGATAAATAATTGTAGCAATTTGATAACTATACTTAAGTAAAATAAACATAACGAATAAATATTATTTATTTTTTATTATAACATATCACGCATTTTTTATTCTAAACCCTTTATTGCAATAACAACATTAATAAATAGGCAGGATATTTAAAAATATTATTATTGCAAACAAAAATAATAATATTTGCAAAAACAGCGCTGTGATTTACGAGATTAGAACCTTAGCCATCTTGAATCTAAGACCAACGCTTAACGCCTTCTGCTATCTGCACATATAATTTACTTTCGAATTTTAGCAATGCGATACACTGGCCAAGGTCACGCGTACGAGTATGATGCGTGCTAACAAAAGTTATGGAAATATAAGTGCGGCGCCCGCGAACCGTGACGATACGATAGTGTGTAGTTCAAAACTGCGTTCTCTGTGGTGTGTGTACGGCACTCACACCACAGACGTCTGACTGTTTACACATACAAATGTACGGACTATACCGCGTGTTCACAGCAATACGACTCTTAGCGTGCTCATGCACTTTTGAGCGCTTACTGTACATAGATCTTATAAGAAGAGTCCAAAAACGGGTCTTTTATTTTTAACCCGTCTTCTCAACAGTCAAGTCATACATACTTTTTACGTGGATATTTTAACTCGATGCGCGAACATAGCGAGCGACGAAGGGATTTAACGTCTTGGCTTATTTACTTAAACATGTATTTTACAGTAATTGTGTCTAATTCCCATACAATGTATGTCATATTTGGCAGCCGGAGCGGGTGTGTCAGTGAACCTGTCACGGCGTTCGTGCACAACTGCGACACGGTCGACGCCATCAATACTCTGTAATTGGCACGTCTCTTCACGCGATAGCCAAATATTGTCATAGCTAATACACAATATCAACAACGTCTGCCACACTAATCGAAGCCGAAATCATTACACAGTCCGTTATCTAGGCTGAGTCTAGGCATGTATAATTTAACGATCTTTGAGAGTTAGCAGATCTATTAATTTTAAATGCCTAACATGATTTTGTCATTCTAGAATTTTAAGAGCCTAGAGCCGGCCTGACTGTGGACTAGTTACTTTTCGACAACCGGCAGTAACAATTTCTCGAAATTAATATAATCATTTCAAAATAATCAAGCCATTCGGTTAATGTCAATAACTATATTGTTGAAATGTTAACAATACAAACTGTTAACGGGTATGGCAAATGACCTTGCGTTCTATGTACCTATCTGAACGTCTCACCTGAATGCCAATGTCACACACACCACGACAAGTGTATCGTATAACACGAATGGTTTACGAGATTATAATATCTGGTATATCTTATAGTTGAACAGACGTTAAAGAGCTAAACACTGATATGTATAGCTGCACGTATGATTTGATGCAGGGAGACGCTACTCGGTAAGTTCTCATGCATTTTGCACAATGTTCACGTCCGGTATATCTCGAACTCATCAACATTTATTGGAAGTGTGGACGGCGGAGTCATACCGGAACAGTCTGGGTCGGAAAACAGATTTGTTTGATCGAATGCTCGTCCGACGATGAGTCACAGTGGAGGAACGCCCTGTCCCTGTCCTTTGCTGATTGTGATTAGCACTCATTACTCATCGTTTGTTAATCAGACAACAATGGCCGCTTGACTAGATAAGATTATGAAAATTATGGAATCAACAATAAATGTACCTACGCATTTACACATTCTTCAAAACCAGTTTGAAAAATAAATACTTACTTAGGGCCGATTTTTCAATTGTCAGATAACTATGATCTGAAGAACAAATATGAAATTTTGACATATTTTCTATACAAAAACATAACCTGTATATGTGCGACATTTATAGCTCAGATAAAAGACTATTGGCAAAAACTTTATTTCTTTCTTTTCTTTATAAATTGAATTACCTACTAGCTTCTGCCCGCGACTTCGTTCGCGTGAAATGTTGACCCCCGACCCACCGCGTCGGATTCTATCGCCCATTCGCGCTATTACTTCATGTTCGCTTGGCTTTCTTTCTGACTTTTTTTCTTTTTGCTCGGTTCCTTAGGGTCGCAGCGTGATGTTAAACAGCCTATTTAATAACCTTCCTCAAGAATTGGGTTATCAAATAAAAAAAATCAAATCCTACTGGTACTTCCAGAGATTACTTAACCCTACATACAAACTTACATTATATTATTATTCCTTTTATTTCATTTTTAAATATTCATAAATATTATTATTTTTGTATATATTTAAATATCTCGGGATCATAGGGTCCCGGTCTTTTGGAAGGCGTACGAGGGTCCGAAGCCAACTCGCAGAGGCCCCTTAGACAATTTTATATGGAATGAGGCTCCAACCGACGATTATCCCAGTATGCACTATGCAAGTGCTGCACCCAAGGACAAATCGGTGTAGGACTATTGCAGAATATGGAAACAAATCTATCGGACTATGGGTTTGGGTGGCTTAAGTTGACTGGTGACCTGGAACTATGGAAAGACTATGGCCCCTGCCTAATCAAAGTTTTATATGTACATGGATTATTATTAGAATAGATCAGCCCTTAACCAATTTTTGCGTAAAAAAAAACTTTTGGTTTCCTAAGAATGACTTGGTTAATTCCATGTGCCGGTTATTCCCAATCATGAACCATAGTTACTTTTATTTTTAGTTAACCGCATAAATAATGCTTGATAGCCAAAAAATTATACATTTATAATGTATTATTTTGCCATGACTTCAATTCCCTGTACCTAATTTAATTCTCAATATCAGAATTCTATAATAATTATTATGCTTAAGAATTACTTGGAATTACTTGGGAATTACAGCTTTTATATGGCATTAAAAGTAACTAAATGTGGTAGAGTATTATTAATGTAACAAGTATCAGCTTGAACACACACACATAAAATGACAATAGATCGCAAGTTTTCCTTTTGACAGTTGAGCGTCCAGCCACGTTCATTGCGTTGTTTACGTTGCTTTGCTAAGCAGTTGAATTTTTCAAACAAAATTTTAGCAATGTATTAGGAATATCCTTCAAAATCTTCAGATTGTCACCGAAGCGTGTTACGTAATTAGGACACCGGCTAGTAAATGCATAATCCTAAAAAAAAATCTGCTTGAACAACGTAAATAACGCAATGAATGTTGTTGAACTGTCAAAATGAAACTAATTGTTTACGAAAATAGTACTGGTTAATTTTATTGCAGCATCAGCAGATATCATTAGTTCCTCAAAAGTGTAGGTGTATGGATCTTGGGATACTGCACAGCAAGTGGTCATTGTCTGTTTCAGCTTCACGCCAAAAGAACTGGAGAAGATTTCAACAAAATTTAGTACAGATCTCACGAGAGTGGATTAATAAGATAAGAAAGTTAATGAGAATAAGAATGTTGAGTCGACACAACATTTGCTTGGTTATGCTATATTTCGCATGATTCTAGAATTAATTCGTTTTTATCGTTATTGGAAATGAGGAATGTGGATTCCGTGTTTATTGCTTTTCTGTTCCGTCTTTCCATTGATTGATTGGACGAACACAAATTTTTCTTGGCGTACTTTTCATATTATTGATCCCGCCCAAAACAAAAAATATATATTTAAAAAAGCTAAATAGCTAAGGAATCTTATGTACAGCAGTGGACTGTCATTGCTTGATGCGTTTTGTGATAATTTTTGCCATTCTATGATTTCTCACATTTCGATTAGATAGGTAGTATTGATCGCGTCTGACCTGAGCCCGAATGATCTTGTTATAATTAGTATGTAATTCTAATTAGGTACAAATTTTGAACGCCATAAAAGCGTTAATACCCTCACCTCA
This sequence comes from Agrochola litura, assembly GCA_949152395.1. Classification (NCBI taxonomy): domain Eukaryota; kingdom Metazoa; phylum Arthropoda; class Insecta; order Lepidoptera; family Noctuidae; genus Agrochola; species Agrochola litura. The sequence goes on from OX424493.1 coordinate 17,365,583, forward strand.
TGGTCGTCCCATACCATATTGTCAACTAGAGCATTGTAAACTAGATGTCATAATATTTTTAGCCAAATAACAGATTATTTTCCTACTGATAACTCATAGTTTAGTTACTTTTTTTTTGTTTGTGATGTCATTATGGTCGATGTATTATAGTCGATCATGATCACAGTACGTCCTAATGTATACTAGAATAAAATAGAATTTAATTATGTAAGTACGAGTGACATACATAATAATGTAATTTTATTAGGTAGGTACGATACCTATTGATCGGAAATTAAAAAAAAAATCTTAACCCAAAAGGATTTTAATCAATAAAGCCCCGTGCAGACCGGCGCGACGGCGACGCCACGCCGCGCGCCGGTAATTGTTCAAACGTGAAGTTTTCTTAGAAATTGTTTTGTTAGAGTCGTATCGCGCTAGTCTGCACAAGGCTTAAGGATATGTCAACCCTATCGTACCTTATCAAATATTTAATTTTAATGAAAGTGACTACAACTATAAATATATCTACTGTAACAGAACTTGAATCATTGACTAGGTAACATTTTCACCCGGCCACACAACCTCTTTTCTTTGCAATCGCTGATCTTGGTCTTTACTTGATCTAGCTTAAACAAGTAATCTCTTTGTGATAATCCTCACTATCGACGTCATTCGTTACCAACGCTAAAACTAAAACCATTAGTACCACGACAGGCACGTGTCAAATTAAAAATACTGCTTTGTATACAGAAATGGAGCCCCCCAGTTACACAAGGAACCCGCGCCCTTTGGTACACCCACGGCATCAGGTTCTGCTCTTACTTTATGTAATTGAAGTAGACTTGCATAACGACCCACTACAGGTGACATAATTTATATCCATAATACGACAAATGCCAACCGACCCTACCTACTTACACTTTCCAATACCAGTTCCGAGTTTGGCTTTAATTAATCAAGATTGGAATTGTAAACAAATACGTCATATGTTGTAACATTAATTTCGGTGGTTTATGTAAAATATTTAATACGTTCTGGTCATTTATCTTCACGGTCTACTAACTAACAACATTCACTAAGCCGAATTAAACGTTTACATCTATAAGAGTTCAGTTCATAAACCTCTAACTATACACAATTTACTTTTAGATTAGAATGTCAACCTACATTAGTGATTGTTATTGTATCGCAATGATGTTCAAATTTAAAAAGTAATTAGTAAATGTGTTGAGAATCCTAATGACCGATGGCACAGTTCAAGTTTGTTTAACACTTTCGAGGGACTAAACGCCCATAGACGTAATAACAATAAAACTTGTATTATGTCTCGTTCAGTGTCATTCAACCAATTATTTATAAAAAAAAGTGACGTACTTTTGTCTGACCTAAGCAGTTACTTACGCTAAAGTGTGGTTTTTAATGAATACCTAATTATAATCAATTTTAAAGAAACCAACACGTAAATGAAACACCCAAACACATCAAAGCAATAATTTGATGATGAAGGTTTTTAGAAAGCTATGAGAATTAATTTTGGAATAGCTTACGACCATGATCTCAAATTGATATGATAATCTGACATTTCAAGAGTTTGAATGATAATATGATATGAAAACTTCGCCGCTTCATTCATAATATTGTAAGCCGTCATCGTCAGCAAGAATAAACTTAGAAGGGTGAAATTACAATAAAACCTGACGACTTCCTTTCAGAACGTTTCACATTTCATTTGCAGTCTAAACTCGGTTCGGTCCAAGCGTTGTCGAATCCTATATTGGTAGGTGTGAGTCACGATTGATGACGTCATGGGGTGTCGGGGCGCGCACCCCGCCTGCGTCACCCTGCGTGACTCAATGTCGCGCCCCCGACCATTCGCCTTGGGCCAGACAACCGCTCAGACACAAATAAATATAAATTGATACCAAAATAGTACGTGACATTTTACTTTGCCCAATATACTAATGTATGGATATATTGATATTTTACCCACCCAACCCAAAAGAAGTCTTTATCATTTTCTCTGTGGTCGTCGCCTTGTTTTACTATATAAATAATGTTATCTCAAACACTTTCGTCCGATTTCCGGCGTTATCAATCTAGGTTACGGAAGATCTTCATTCTATTTATTTATATTTTTACTCTCTGATAAGCATAAAAATACGAGGCATCGTAGTTTTATAATCATATGCACTTTTAATACAGGATTGAAATTAATTCGTACGGCATGAATCGTCTAAATCTTTGGTATGGTTTGCAAGTTTATGAATTAAACATAACTTATGTGCAGAGCTTTCTTTTTATGAAGGTACATTCTCCATAAATAAATGCAAGCCACGTCCCAAAATACTTCAATGCGTAGTAACAATTTCACTTTCATCTTCACTAACAAAATATAAATTAACTTGCACAATACTCGCTATTCAATATATACGACAAACTGTTGTCTCTTTCAATGAAGAATCCAGCCTAGGTTTTGTAGGAGGTTGTTCTGATCGTAAATTCATGGAACTCGAATGGCTCTTTCTATGTAATTTCCGATTTTCAACACATTTCGTCACTCAATTAGGTTAAGGTTTGCAGTTTGCACGCACCTACGTAAATGAATTACACTATATTAAATTTGAAAGTAGATATTTCACCACTATAGTCGTAAATACAAATATAAACATGTACAAACACACAGTTTAGGATGGTAATTTTATGAGCAAACTTTAAATGACACAAAAGGTCATGTGACTTTAAAAAAAATTGATGAAGCTAAAAAACAAATCAATCCCTGTTTCGAATAAAAACCACGACATTTAATGCTAAACCTTGCAAAAGACTAAACAAAACGTGCCATCATTACGGGCCAGCCAGAACCTTCATTATTTAATTCAAATCCAACGAGCACGTACGATCTTTTACGGCCGTAACTTTTGGTACTTTCTACACTCTGTTTTTGTTGTCTACACGTTTATGCAATGCACTAAGAAAATAAATTTGCTATCAAAATTCCGTACAACCTTGGGGAAAAGTTGAGTATTATGTCATTTGAATACATTATTGGTCATTTGTTCTATTGTTGTTACTCTTTCAATTCAATAACTTTAGTACCTACTCTTGCTAAACAAAAATGTTTCAGACATGGACTTAAGGTTCCAGTTAAGTGCTCTAGAGCTAAGTTTAAGTTATTTTAAATCTCATCTCTTAATCATTTGAATGACAATGAAGTCATACAGACTTCATATAATTTTTCAACTAAGTACTCGACGAACAATCAAAACTTGTCCATCAGTCAAAATTATAAAGACAAATGGGAAAATGTTAGTCAAACTTTCAACCACTTTTTGCATTGGCTTTAGTTAGGTAAGTAATGACACTGTGGCTGAAGAACATTTTGAACCAGAAACCCCTGTGAATGTTGACCATGCGTGTAAGGGACCCAGTGTTGATGGTAAAAGTGGTGGAAAGCAGCTCTCGCGCCGGTAGAAAGTAACGCGAGGACACCGTTTCTCATTAATAACGATGATACAAAAATTTAATATTTTCACACAGCACTGCACCAACTAAATAAGTAGAAATATATCGTATCAACCATAAGAACTAAATTTGGAAAACAAGAGAATTAACGTTTATTAGTAAATCGTTCACGGTGCATGCACGGACAAGGCCTTCATAACAAAACAGTTAAGTTGTGAAAGTCGCACACGAGATCTGCGAGGTGCAACGACTTGGGCCAAAACTGTGCCAAACAGCCGCTCCATTACATAAGGAGCGATCGATCTGTTACAAAATCAATACCCATAAAAACATAACTATAACCATATTATAAGTTGGTTAGCCAGACCATTACAAACAATAATTATTTTAAAAAAAACGCAGAAACTAATGGTTCCTTCAAAAGTCATGAAAGAACATTGTATGAAATCGTTTGACGGCCTTTTTTCAATGAATTCAGCCCTGCCAAGCAATAGGCTTCGAATAAGGAACCTCAGTATAAAGTTATTATATTGAAACAAAAACTCAACTATGTTTGAAATAATCTACACTTTACCGCATGTATTGTAAACAAATTGCTGCAATAGTAAAACAGTACTACCATTGTTAATGTAGTCTGAAAGTTAATAGACGGTTTTTGAATTCATGTCTACAACAGAGGCTAAATGTGTAATTAAAACGCAGTTTCAAAATAATCCTTGTCTGCAGTTTTATAGTCCGACCACAGGCGAGAAAAGTTAGTCAACTGTAGTTTGAGTCAGACCAAGCAAAAAACGATTGAAAATGTTTCTCGTCGCCTGAAAAACTCTTTCCCAGCCGCAATTCACATCAGTCTGTCGATAACATCCAATACTAGCGATCTGTTAAACTGCATCTTTATAAAATACATAGTTTGTCTACATTTTTGAGAAAAGACTTCGTCCAGCACGAAAGTGGTTCGAAATGGGAAACATATTTTAAATACCTCACTTTTCGCAAAACGTAGGAATAATTTTAGTCCTTTGATTACACGGTTGCAACGGTCTACGATCCTTCCAGTTACAGAAGAGGAGTACGTGGGAAGGCGGACGAAGACAGCCCGCGGGTGCATTGTGCAGGCCTGGATACTAAAAAAGTTTTTGTCATTCTATTGCTCATTGTTGAAACACAAAGGGCTTGTTTCCTGCTATTAAGTTTATTCTCCGCACTCTACAATAGGACGAACATTATTATAGTAGCTGTCGTTGACATTTTATTTTTAGGATAAACATAATTGTGGTGTATTCGGAAGGTACCTACTTCTATTATCCCGAATGATGGAATATATTATTTTAGCATCCTAGTGGATGCTAAAATAATATATTCCATCTACCTACATCATGAGTTCCGTAGTGTATTGTGAACTTTCTGACTAACCCTAGAAAAATGTACCTGCATCGAAATTAAGAAGTGTAGGCCAAAGGGGCCATAAATCATTCCACGAACCAACTATATGATGCCAAAATTCTACTAATCAAGTTTCGTTTTGAAAACTTATGGGTTTTTTTGTAGGTGTTTTCTTTTTTTCTTTTGTATTTAATTGGTTAGCTGATGATAACGGTACTATGATTCATTCAGAATAGTGTGGGAAGATTATATAGAATCAAGGTAGTTCTACAAGAAAGTATCGCAAATATGTAAACGACAACACGATCGCCCCAACAAGAGGGATGCGTTATTGGATTAGTGGCCCTAAGATTTCGTGCCCCTTCGTTTAAGGGAGAATGCGAACTTGAACGGAATCGAAATGCGTATGGTATCGATTATTTTGGAGAACACTTGTCGTAAGCACTCTTATATTTAGATTCCTACAATCATTTGGGTAAATTCCAACCACTTGAATGGTTAGCTAAATAACCCCAGGATTCTTAAGTTTGGCCCGTTGCGTTAGTTTATTTAGAATTCTCTGTTTTGTCAATAACAACGTTCCCGAAACGAGCCCCTTCGTCATTTGTAGTAACTTATCCGTAGTTCTTGGAATAATATACAGTACAGGTGTAGAATGTGGTTCAGCACGAGTCGAGCCATTGTTGAGACACGCGCGTTTCCGCTTTCTCGTGGAAAAATGCAAGCACGTTGTTGGAAAGTAAACGTAACCACTTGAGTTGATTTCAAGAACATAAAGAATAAACCATAGGTATAAATGTTCATTCCACTTATTATGTTGTATGGAATGCTTGTCGTTTCTTTGCTGTTGTTATAAGGTCTTGAAAACTTGATACGAGCAAGGAGACGGAGATGAAATGGTCTCGGGAATATGTGCCGTCGGTTGTAGTGCATACGGGTGTGCGTCAGATAGGCGCCAGCCAGCCGGTCGGCCACAAGAGCCTACTGTTCTTGACGTTTCAATATGAGTAGTGCAATTACACTAACGTATTTACCCGACCGCCGCCCGGTCGATCAACCACGGTCTCAGTTCCCAACGATACGCACTTTTATGTTTACAATACAACTAAATGACGTAATTCACTTGGGTACTTAAAACAGTTGGGAAAACACTAGTGAGTAATCCTCGAAATATTGATCAAATTGACTTACTAATAAAGCAATTATATAATTTATGCATATATTGACTTTTATATATTACTTCATAAAAAGCTAATTTACATTGATCCAGTATTTCAATCCAGCGGTGGAAGCCAGTGACACTAGATCGTTATTAGACCAATGTAAACACTTTTCAATCCAGCCCAGCATCTAGTATCTGGATTAGACTAGGGCTGCTGTTAATTGCGTTTCAATAATGTTACTGGTTTGGCCAAATCCAGCGCTAGATCGAAATGATCAAACATCACAGTGATGATGGACTGGATTGAAGTACGTTGGTCATCGATCCAGTGTTATGCTAGCCACACACGTAACGATTTACTTGCGCAAGTAAATCGTTACCATTACTGTTTTATGATAAAATTTTACTGATTAAAAATACTACATCAATTTGCATTTGCCAATGTTTTTTTTTTCAAATGTGTACTTTTTATTCTTCAGAATATCCAAAATTGCTTTCCAAGTCAAGAAACTCGAACAAATGGGTGCACGACCTTGAGATTTGTATCCAATCATGAGGTTGCGTACAAAACGCCACATATAAATGAAAATTAGATATTACAAAGGTTGTAAAGAGCAGATGTGCATAATTTCACAGTAGAGCGGACGCGGGACCGGTCAGAGGGGTCGGCTAACCGCAGCAGGTGTAATGGCATCGTCCGACCATGTTGCTAGGGATCGTCACTGCACACTGACATCAGTTTATCATTTATTTTATAATAATACGAAAACAAACCAACATCTCCTTAGGTAGGTCGGCTAAATCGATTCATTATTGTACATTTTACGTAGGTATACTTGGCTTGAAAAGCTTAAACCATTAAATCTTTTAAAAATGTTATGGTTGTGTCGAGCGAGACCTATAACTATGTGCCTATAAGACAACAGTTCTGTAACATTGTCCAAATGGCCCGTATGACGTCAGCTTTTGCCGAAAACTCGCCGGAGTAGCTATTTTGGTTTCAGCGGCGCCCGTATTATTATGATGACTGAACTGGCAAAAACGTTCGGCATTTCAAGTGGCCAGAATAGAGCGATTAATGAACAATCGAAGCTAAAATTAAACGCCACAGTCGTAAACATCGCATGCCTCATTAAAATACCTATATCAAAGCTGATGACGCTTCAAATAAGTGATTTATTGTTTCTTGAACCAAGTACTCACGTACGTACAAGTACTGAAAACTTCCCACGAGAAAACATTAAGCTGATTGTGTCATGTATTAAAGCAGACGCATTATCAGTGATCGAATGAAACAATGAGTCGTTGATAAAAATAAACGCCTGTTAGGAATAAACTTAGATACTTAGGTATATGAATCTGATGTTCCCATATTAATTCAGCGGTTTTTTATATGCCAAGAAAGTAAAAAAAATATACCTAATAAATTAAATCAACCCGGAAGAATATACAAGGAATCAGATGAGCAAGAGTGCGTTCACCCAAACGATGGACGCTGCTCACAATAATATGGACTAAATGTGTAACACGCAGGTTCCCACTGAAAGATACCGGAGTAAACAAACCAATTTAAAAAGCGTAAAATATATTTTAATTTCATCTGCAGCACATAATGAAATACATGGAATTACTAATGAAGTACTTATGTTTCGCGAAAAGGAGAACTGCTTCAGAAGAACCGCAGTGATAAAAAGATGATTTATATCAAATAGAAAAACCGTTATATCTACATAACATCAAGTGTAGCATGTGGCTTGTTAGAGGAAAGGACTTCCGATCGCAGTGCATTCATTTTAAGCACGTGACATGCGCCAACTGCACATGACAATATTATTAAAAACCGGCCAAGTGCATGTCGGACCACGCACAATGTAGGGTTCCGTAGTTGGGATGAATTTATCCCAAGAACAAACTTAACTTTGTAGTTGAAAAAAATAAATCTTTCATACAGAATGCTCAGATAAAAGACAGAATGTATCGGAGAACATGTTTTTACAACCGCAAATTTAAGTTGGTCGATTATTACTCGTTAACTTGTAAAGCCTACTTAGCTGTGATAGTTTTCCTTTTAAATTCGTTATATAAGCTATTGCCGTGAATTTTTTCACATACCTAAAAACCAACCATTTAGCTGGCAGGGGCGGGGGGACACTTGACTCTAACAAAAATTTGCACTTTAAAGCTTAACATTTCGCGAACGGATCTCTGAATTCAAAAATGGTTTTAACACATTCACAATGTTTTTGAAAGACCTTTCCAACGATACCCCAGATTAAGGGATAGAAAAAAAAAAAAACATCCCACTTTACATGTACCCCAAAAAAAATATTTTTCATAATTTTATCTTACCACTTTGTCAGCATGATTAATATGTATACCCATGCCAAATTACAACTTTCTAGTACTAACAGTCTTGGAGCTAGACCGCGGACAGACAGACAGACAGACGGACATGACGAAACTATAAGGGTTCCTTGTTTACTATGGAACCCTAAAAATGTCCCAAAGCAACCATATGTTCAAAGAAACATTTAATCGCGTTAAATATTTCTGTTCCAACGTGATTGATCATAATCATGAATCAAAAATAAACTATTGTAAAATTATACGCTAATTTCAATGAGGAATTTTTTTCAATGTAGGTATAGTACAATATGGCTACATCGATCGATGCAATACCCATTCATTCGGACGGTTGAATCACAAAACAGTACATGAGAGCATGTAACGAGCAAGTGACGCATTCAAACCTTTCAACCGGCCAGTAGGGAACAAGTGTTTTATGTTATACTGCTATGGTGTTGCATTGAAACTATGTTAACAACGAAGATAACATGGTACAAGTATTTAAACAAACAAATGCTGTTAGAAAAGCCAAAAATCTAGTAAAATCTGTTTCTTATATGACGTACGATTCCTTTCACAATTGAACCTTGAAAATATATATTGTTGGTAAGCAGCTGCACGGATAGACGTTGAGTTGAGCCGGCAACATCGTGCGAAGGCAAATTCTCACGCGGAATGCGCGCAATCATAACCTTACGGGGAATTCACATAGTCGTCAACACACAAGACTATTGTTCACAAGAGCAAGGGGAACTTTTCTATGATGCGTTCCACTAATGACATACATTTGCATGGAAATGGAAATATAATTTTCAGAATATATCCAGACTGTCATAGAGAATGAATTTATATTTCAATATTAGGATTAAAATGCTAACCAATTTTAACAAAGCGGCTTGACTAAAAATGTTCTAATTTTTTTGAGATTAAAAGATAATATAATTCTGCGTAGCTTCACTGAGCAAATCTAACATTAATCCTGCAGATCACTTCCTCAATCCCGCCTCGTACGATAACTGCCTACACGATATAATACAGTCCACTTTACCGTTTAACAAGCGCTATAGAGTGGATGGGTTCCAAGTAAGCGTGATGAGAACAACAACAAAGTTAAAAGCCACGTTCACCTGCACTATGGATGGAATGTGAATGCATGAACCTAACGCTATAGAGATACTATAGCCATTTTATTGACATAAACAGCAGCACAGTTGTCTTCAAGTCGACTTGGAACCTTTCACTGAAACATCAAGCGTGACGTAAGAGTATATTCGTATAACAAAACTTCGATTGTGGAAGGTAACGTTGAAAAAAAATTTTCAAGAAAAATCGTAGTTAACAATGCGTGGCCAGTAAATTAAGGTGTGTAGCTAATCTCAGTTTGATATCACGGCCGAGTTTGCAATCATAAATATGAGAATTTCTAGGAAAGCGAGTCAGGTGTGACGGCAGTTGTGGAGGTGGAGCGCGACACATCACCCACTTGCGCGAGGGAGGTCCGGTCCGCCGCACCTCCGCCTCGACACTTTCGCTCACCATCATCACTTGTTATATCAGAAGTTGATTAAACAACTCATAGATGGATGGATTATGCAAAATATTATATGGAAAACATTCGCTTTCTTCATGAACAGCTAAATGTTTTTAGTCCTCAAAGAGTCAAAGCAACCACTTAGAATAAGAAACTTAATCTAGACATAGACGTCGCCACATGACTACAACATGTAGTACGCAACATGACGCTGGTAAAGATCGACGCACTCAAAGGCATTCGTTATAACGATAATATCTTTATAGCAGCCGGTGTTGCGAATACGAATAAGAATGAACTGCCACAAGTATCATGCTTGTACGTACTCGGTATGTAGTAACGTGGCCTTGCTGCCGCGGAATATTCTGTTATGACCAGTACGTATCATGACCTATTTGCTAAGCATCAGGAAGTATGCAAATTAAACTGACGAGAGCATATGAACAAAACAACGATGATTACAATTACAAACGTTGACTCATACTCATAAAATTGAATAAATACAAGTGAAATCAATAACGATATCGGTGCGTTGATGCTCAACAAATGCATCGTGCTAGACTACGCCAAACCGGTCGTCTATCTTTAACCTCTTGCAGCACCGTAAATATGGAGAAATACTCGAACAAAATAGCACCCACATCAACGTATGATGAGCTAATACCTCAAAATCAAGAAAAAGTGTATACTAAAGCCACGTTGTCGCTTCATCAGATAACTTTTTATCTAATCAAACAAATGTGGTTTATCTAACGAAGATTCTCACGATCAACGAAATGATACTGAAATGTCGATCGTTTCCTTGAACGTGCTATATTTAGTATTCAAACATGCTGTGATACTAAACAGTTTGACTGATAGGAGATAAAAGATGTTTATTCTTCGGGTTGTTTCATCGTTTGAACTCGAGTTCATGCAATCATCATAATGTTTCTCCCTATAGTGCTGCGCCGGCTGAATTGAAGCAACAGGAAATCGATCTAATGCCAGAGGCTAATGGCTATGTAAACACCAGTAATGGGCGCAGGACCGGCCCTTCGCATCCAGTTACGATCGATAACGAACTTTATAGTAGTTCATGTAACTGTGATCTCGAAAATTTTGATTTCTGAACATAAATGGATTCATTGAAAGGCAGAAAGGAACAAGTAACGAATAAAGTTATCTGATACTGATACTAATCTAACATAATGAAATGTTCTCATTGTTATCAAACAAGATCAAAATATTTTTGTACATAACATTCAATTACATCAGACATCAACTAAATATTTGCCTATCAATGTTGATAGACATTGATAACTCGCTAATTACGTCAATTATGGTTTTAAGTGAATCGTTACCTGTTATGCAACAAATTGCGTAACAATTACCTATTCGCCTGAAACAAAAACAAACGCTAATTAGCAGGTTTATGCAGATTCTAATTGGTAACGGAAAACTAAGTCTGCAAATCTACATGGTTAGATCGTTTCCGCAGTTTTTCTTTGTGATCGCATTCGTCCTTCAGTGTAATTTAAGTTTTCGATGTAGGTACCTACCTACTACGTATAAATTGAATACGTTTATTGTTTTTATCGTAAAAATAACAAGAGCTCGTTGGTCACAGCACCTGCAAGTGAATAACCTCGAACTTGAATGTAGAAACAGTTGCCACATGTAAACAGAAGCGCGGTGTAGCAGATGAAACTCATAATGACGAAAGGTGCGGCAGCGGTCCGGAGCGTGCGTTGACTAGCACGTGCCAAGCGGAGAAATCCTGCTGTACGATTACGAACCACACTGACAAACACATGCTCATTGTGCCTATTTCTATTTTACACTACGTACAACCGACAACCATAGTTTGTACCCACTTTTTGAAACGCTTTTATTATGTCCGCTTACTCTCTGACTCCACAGCTACAGTTATTATTACGACTGTAGCACTAACTGCGTTAAATGTTGAAGGCATAATCTTCAGCAGAATCAAGTTTGAAATGCATAACTTTATGAATCAAAAGATAACCAGCGCATCGAAGCTAGGAAAGCAACACGATCTGTCTTACGAGATGTCGGGATTGCAACGTTGTGAGATAACCCGAAGTAATATTAACTAGTACGATTAACCCAGCTCGTTAGTTCACGTGTTTCAAACTTCCTGCTTCAAGCTTACCGTGCAATGCGTCACTAACGGTTTTGCAAGAACTGCTTTTCTTTAACTGCGCAACGGCAAAATTCCGTTAACATTAAAATAATGGGATAATTCCTTAGTATACAGTACGAATGTAAATGTAGTATTTTGAAAATTTTATGGTACTGAATCTTAGGGCATAAAATATAATTATACTGTGCTGTCCTCTGCCTATTCGTTCACTGTTGATTCATTTTAAATCATTCGATTGTCATTACAGTGAAGCAGACATTGACCTTCGAATTCTGCTCAAACATTGGCGTGAGAAATTAATTGGCTACCGATTCCTATTGAGGTATAAAATTACTTAATTTAAAGTGTTATAGATGGTAATCAAACAACAATATCTAATCGTCATACTTATTTAGTTTGTACAAACTTGAGAATAATCTAAATTGTATATCTATTTACAGTCGTAAATCCATATAAAGGTGATGGAACCAAGCCTTAGAGCGGTTTTGCACTACTCCGATCGGGATTCAATCCGAATTGGGAATGTTCTAAATACGGACGGACAAGGATCGGATCTAGTGCACAACCCCTCATACAAATACTTATTACTATGGCTACTTCGGACCGACATTTCTCGGATCGGACGTAGTGCGAAACCGCTCTTAGGAACAACCCCAGAAAACTGTACATTTTCAAGAAAAGCTGAAGTTGGAAAAATGTAATTTAGACAAAACTTGGTTCTTTTTGTGTCGAAGGCATCCATCCGCCAAGAATGGATTTTTGGAAATTGCTCTTAGGAACAACCCCAGAAAACTGTACATTTTCAAGAAACGCTGAAGTTGGAAAAATGTAATTTAGACAAAACTTGGTTCTTTTTGAGTCGAAGGCATCCATCCGCCAAGAATGGATTTTTGGAAATTCTACCCTAAGGGATGTAGTTGTATGAAAATGCGTAATTTTTCAAGTAAAACCAATATCAATTGGTATTTGTACGTTCGGTTTAAAACTATGGAACACAATGTTCCAGGATTTCTGGAAATTCTACCCCTAATAGAGTAAAATAGCTTCTGAAAATTGGTAAATCAATGAAAATGTGGTTTTGGTAAAAAAAAAAGCACGTGTTTCTGGATTTTTGAATATTCTAAGGCGTAGAATAGGGAATGGAAGTTGGTATGTGCACAGATGAATACAGATGGTTCACTTCGCATTTTAGGTATGAAGCTACAAATACGCGGCGAGCTCATCTTGTCGGGCCACAAATAGGCCAGTATTTGTTTTAGCAAAAAAAATGTGTCATTGAATCCAGCCAAGTTATGTTCTGCGCTCCAAGCTTAGATTTATCATACAAAACCACAGCGACTGACAAAATACGTCATTTAATAACTAACTACGTACATAGAGATTCCTTCAGAATGACAGTGTTAAAATCAAAACAAGAATGAAACAATTTAACTCATCAAATGAACGTAGACATACATGTAGTAGGTACCTATAGAATAAATTGTACAGTGCCGACCAAAAGTCCATGAGCAATCTCACAAAGCAATAGACTGACGCTTCGGTTTGACTTACGACCTTCTTCTATAAGTTGTTACAATACTGTAGACACGCACATTACACACACACACTCACTTTGTCTGCAACCAATGACTAGTTCAATAATCATCATTCGTTTTTAGTTTCATTCGTCTTGTTCACATAAATATTAAAGTTTAGCAGGTAGACCACAAAAAACTAAGTAAATTATTTCGATTTCTGTGGGGTAGATGCAGTTTGTTACGAGTATTTAATTAATAGAACTTTGTTGGTTCGTGGATTATATTGGTGACGAGTATTTAGCGCAGTGTTGTGGTTATTATTATCAAAAAGCAGGCATAAAATATATTGAAGAGATCAGATCAGATCAGAGAATATTATTGCGCTGCGTAAAAGTGAAGTGAATATCTAATGAAACCGGACTAAGTGTGAGTGTTATCATTTATATATTTCATATTTTACTAAACATAAATCTTAATCAAGGGTATTGTTGATAGAACAGAGGTATTGTTGAGACAGAAGATGCCTTTAAAATTTTAAATTCATTGTGAGGTTTAATTCGATTAGTGAATAATAAATAATAAGGTATTATGTGTAATAAAAACAATGTTTTTCTTTGTTCTAGAGAAATACTGTGAGGGTTAAGAGATATGAGGAAGGGGCTTATTATCGAGTAGCAGCGACGTCAAATGGTGAATGAAATAAATGGTTTCATACCAACGAGATATTTTGCTGAATTATTAAAAACACGTCATTATGAACCGTTCGCCGTGCACTCTGAAGGCTTGCATCACTGAAGACCAGCTAGAAAACCGTTTTTGACCTTAAAATATTGACCGTACCAACTTAATAAACAACAGATTCGTTATTGCATGAATTTATGGTAACGAATTTTTTAAGCACGTTTCAATAGGGTGTTTGTCGTATTTCTTGCAGATATACCGAAATTGTTTAATATTATTTTAGTAATAGGTAGTATTATTTTAGGATTAAAATTTGAGGTTTAGTTTCAATCTTCTTTTCGTAAAGAAAATGAATACTTAAGCTTTAACCTCAATAACAACCAATATTTACTAAAGTCAAATAAAATGTAAAATAATTAATACAAATAAAATATAAACAAACTGCCCATATTTAACCTTAAAATTACCTATTCTGTAAGTAGTTTTTTACATTTTAAGTAGTCTAATATTTTTATTTATTACTTAATTACTTCGACCATGATCAAAGCTTAATATTTATGGTGAAAAAATCATATTTCATCATTTAAATATGTCAAAATAATACAAACTGCTTCTAAGTTTCTTGACATCTATTTCACATCTTATTCAGCTGAAGTAATGATAAATAATTGTAGCACTTTATTAACTTATGTAAAATAAATATAACGAATAAACATATTTTTTTAATTTTGTTATCATATATCACGCATTTTTTATTCTAAAACCTTTATTGCAATAACAACATAAAAAAGCAGCAATATTTAAAAAATATTATTATCGAAAACAAAAATAATAATATTTGCAAAAAACCACACTGTGTTTTACGAGATTAGAACCTGAGGCAGTTTGAATTCCATACCAACGCTTAACGCTTTCTGCTATCTGCACTTGTTAAGTTACTATCGAATTTTAGCAATGCCATTAACTGGTCAAGTTCACGCGCATAGTGCGTGTGTGCTAGCATGTTTAAAGCGACGGAAATATATTGTTGTTTCGTGCTGTGGTGTGTGTATCGTGTTGCTTACTCATACAAATGTACGAGCTATACCGCGTGTTCACAGCAATACGACTCTTAGCGTGTTCATGCACTTTTGAGCGCTTACTGTACAATAAAATAAATTCGTGCATGATATCACGAGCCATTTGGTGAAAAGCAGAACTTTCGCGCTGCGTTTCGGAATATGTATCCGAGTTGACATTATGTAACCAATTTCATAATATTATTCGCTCAGTCTTGATATTTTAATTGTAAACGATAACCTCAATTATGTTTTTTTATGAAATCTAATAACACTTCTTCCTAATCCACTTTTTTATTGCGTGCGAGTGCACCCAAGTTTCGGAACCGAATTTAGCGAGCGAGCGCCCGCGCACCGGATCAACTATAATTGCTCCATCGCCTTCTAATTACTCCAGCCCCTCACCTCCATCAGACCTCATACGCGGCTTGCATTGTTCTTGGACTTGCTAACATGGTTTTAGATTCGTACGTTATTACTTCTCTTTCTGTGGGAAGATTGGTGATTTCTTGGACTTCGCGTGTTGTCCTTACGTAATGTACAAAACTTTCAATACATTCGTCAAGTATAGTCTTTACTTCTTCAGTTGCGCCACAAGTTATTGCTTTTTATCGTCGTCAACAACAACACAGCAATGCTATGTAATTTGATGTCTAAGTGTGTTATGGCAACTTGAATAGGTCGTGACATTTACGACTGACTTTGTGTCTGAGGATGATGCTTCAGGCTTGACACTATTCTCGTCCCGACTCAGCACGACATCGAAGATTATCAACCGATACATTTAGTTACACTTTCTCGTAATGTGCAAATTCCATGTGTTTTAACTTTCGCGAATGTAACGGCCTATGAACATCAGTTGGTTTCTATATAAAATGAATGGTATTATAATATTTGATGGGTTTTTAATTTAAAATAGCTCATTCAAATCGACACTGGACATTTCAAATGTCGTAAAGGACAGGGAATACATTGTCCTTTACGACAATTGAAATTTCCAGTATCGAAATGATTACGTCAACATTGAAAGAACCAGCTATTAATTGATAGTGATGTAAGTATATTGCGGTAATAACAGTGGATGTTTGATGAAGGGTGAGTTTTTTCACAGTAAGCTTACTATTGGGTGTCCTAAATTAATGAAATTGGAAATGCATAATCAATATGAAGAAAAGTATCCGTATTCACGCAAAAACGGGCAAAGTTAAGGAGCGGTAGTAACGAGGGAGGATACATTCGATTCGAACTTATGGGATCTCAAAAATAACACAGTTCGCAAGATGCTAAAACTACTTGACGTCCGCTGGGTCTGTCATAATTTAGTTATTTGAAACCTTATATTATCCTCAATAGAATTGTTTTTTGCTTGACTTTATTCACGTTATACTTAGCCATTATTTGGCGCGGTCCTGCTTATTCTGGTCGAACCGGTTCTACGCCTGGCTTTGCGACTGGACCTGCTACCACTCGCCAAATGAGTCGTGCGCGCGCCTACGTCGCAAATTTGTTATGGCAGCATGTATTCAACAGATCAGAAACTAAATAAATGCACTAAACATTTCACAAATTCTGGTAACTAACATCAACAAACGTCCAAAAGACCTTGAAATGTCACTATGAACTTAGTAAAATAGAACAGCGCAGGTGTGGCAGCCATCAAGATTATTGAGGGTAGTGTTTCTAAAGGTCACACCTAAATGTAATTCGAACCTGATCCAATTAAGTAGCACCGTTATACCGGCTCGCCCAGCTACAAAATGAAACTTGCATTTTTAAAACCTGGTAGGTACCGATTTAAAGTTAGCACAAATACAACGTAGCATTTTTTAATATTTTAGTCGATATTAAAACAGAGATAACTCCTATAAAATTTTATAGGTAGGTAGTAGTTTTCATCTCTTTGAACGAATCAAACAAATTGGTTTGAGTTTAACGGTTTCACTTTCAGCATTTTTTACGACGATCATTACTATTGGAGAATTTTAGGTTCTTTTACGAGAGATATAAGAATATAAAATCATATTTGTGATCACCAGACCAGTTTGACTGGTTTGACTTAAATTAAGAATGAATATTGTGTAGGAAAATATAATAATATTTTCTAATATTCAATCTTGCTCGTCTGTTTTTCCAATGGACTCATCACAATATTCTGATATTACTACACGAAATTTATATGCTTTTAGTCAGCGCCCAAATCCGCCCAATTCAATTCAATTCTATGTCGTAAAACAATCTACGTTGTGGCGTAGTAAACAATAAGAAACATTATGATGACATCATCGTCCAGCGAGGAACCCATAATAGGTAGGTAGGCTCCTTTTTCGTTTTGGCCAGCCCACAATCGGAAACTCGTTTAACTTTTGAGTTTGAAAATCGAGTTTTAACTTTGAGGAAAATGTTGTGTCAAGTATTGATAACGATTTAAATAAGTACTTTTACATGTTTAGAATCTTTTTAAGCCTAACTTAAATAGTACCTACTGCTCATCAAAGGGCAGCATAATGTAATAAGTAACTTGTGTTATTTAGTCATATCAAATTATGTACCTAATTAAGGAAAGTGTGTAACACATTCTCATTGTGTGGTACAAATGTTAAATGTGTTCCTGACTGATAAATATCGCGTAGTAATCGTATTTTAAGGAAAACATTGATGTTTTACATCAATATTAAAAAACTTACTGTAACAACATTTATGTTTCTAAATAGTCGTTTTTTCCTTTTCAACGGAAAAATATTGTAAGGAAAAACTTATCGTGCCAGCCAATGCAACTGCTCCGCCTGGCATTTGAAGTTTTTGTAAGTCTATCAAGTCTACAGATAACTTTAAACGATTTCCGGATGATTGACAATTTTGTATAGAGTCTGTAAGTTTGTACTGATAACCTGAACTAAGATCAGTTAAGGTTTCAGAACAAATATTACTGAACAACCTTCATTCAATACAATCTTTTAACCTATTTGTTAAATGTTTATTGAGCCTTAGTTTCTCATTACAACCCAGTGCCCTAGTAACTACGTGTCAATAGAAACCAATCAAGCGCAACGTCTCTTACCGAGGACGTAATGACATCTAATTATTGCTCGACAATCTACACGTAAGTATTAAAGAGATTTTCACTACTGAGCTTAAAACCTACATACTTTGGTTAATAATTAAATGGTATAGAGATACGTCCGCAATAAAAAAAGGCATTTGAAACTACAATTACAAAAAAAAAAATAACTGTACCTATTAGAATTATGAAGATTTGCTTCATCATCGGTCATAAAAGAAGTCAGTACTTCGTCGATAGATGATGGTAGACGTAATCAATGTAACTGTATACCAGCACGTCGTAATCGAAGGGTACCTATTTACCTACGTTCTGATTGATGCATGGCGTTTAATCAGATAAGTAATCGATGGAGATAACGAGGATACCGCTTGTAGTGCACCGAGGCAATGCATGTTAACGTGCATACTTGATGAAAACTCGACGCTTGCTGATGCCTAGTACTTAGTTAATAGGTTAATACTTACTACTAGTACCGGTATATTGAAACGCAATAACATTTAGCATTACGTTCTAATGCTACAAGTTTGGACCTCTTTAGAGGCACTGCGGTAAGTGCATACAAACGAGCAACTTGTGTTGCCAAAAGTCAGAAACATAATTGCAGCTTTTCTTAGAAAGCTTTTTCGTTTTGGATATTATGACATAACTAATATGAAAGAAAACGCATACATTATTGGTAAATATATATCCCAAAGGCGAAAGTTTCTGACATGCGCATGATTCGTAAGTAAATATGCAACAACAAACTAAAATATTGATTTTGTGCAGGATTCAAAGCCTCGTCTGTTGAACAGAGCCAAGCAGGGTTGTAAGATGACATAAGCAGAGAGTTCAATTATTGTTTAGGGGTCTTTCGGGTGCAAGCAAATTTAATTTTGATGGGCAATTTTTGGAAAAGAAAACTTCTTCACACTGACCGTGTACCCATAAAGAACAAAAGACATTGGCAAATTTTTATTCCAGTTTTTCAAAGCAATCTAACAGTCCTGGGCTAATACCGTGATTGTGTTCGTTGTGTCTGACTGTGGCCGCTATCCAGGTCGCGTTACAAAACGCTTACGAACTAGTTCAGGGACAGCACTGTAATTGAATTGTACATGATACTAGCTACTGACTGCTGAGTAATGTCAATTTATCGCTATTTCACTTTTTTATGCTCTACTACTGTTTCAAAAAACATTTAGCTTGGCGACTCGGCATTAAAGCAGCAAGCATAATGTTTAACATGCAAAACTTTCTCTCAAGTAAGAGCTACTAAAATGAATATTATTAAAGTCGTTACCACATAATTAGCACCAACCTTGCAAGGTGACCGGGTTTATGCTTGTTTCAAAATACGAGCCAAAATATTAAATTCTCACTTTCGTACTTATTGTGAAAAAATGCTAAGCTGATCTTTTTTGCATCAAGAGTCCATCTACATAATGATAGGTAGGTGCAACGAATGGACCATTTCACAACTAGGCAGCAAGTCGAGCGGAATGCGGGCCGCCACCGGCCTTGCAGCTTGCCAACACTGACCACTCTCGCACACTTATAGATCCAAATAGATACACTATCAGCGACACAGAGTGTTGCTGTACGCGTACAGAGTGCGATGACCCTAATGTCAATCTTCGCTATTTATTAGCGACTTAAACAATCGGTCGGTTGGGCCATTAAAAAGCTAGTCGACACCCTAGACCTATTAAAGCGAGATTCCAATGCGATTCACGGATGCTTTCGCAAAAAAAGTAGGTCTAAAAAAGGCGCGGTTTCCAAATCGCGTTAAACAAGAACCAAAAGTTTAAAATCCAAAACTTTTACATTTTTGACCTCGATACCTGATTACATTTACATATGAATAAGTAGCTGTATTTCTGTCATAAATGCCAGATAACGAATTTTCATCACTACTGCTACAAAGTTTAATGCCAGCATATTGAATGAAATCGATATCAATTATATGTGGATAGACATGTCAAGAGGACAAGTGTTTTTTAGGATTTGCTTTGCAAACATTTTAATGGATGACATGGAACCTTGTGAGTCTCTTTATGTATATGCAGTCAAGATAATTAGCACACAATACTGGGCAGACACATCGTGTTTCAACTTCAACCACTACCCATTGTTTGCTTCAAGAATTGAGAACAAACTGGCCAAGTATGAAAATTTTTGTCTTTGATAAGTTTTGGATATGGATATCGCATGGTGTATTGCGGGTCACTATCTCACAGAGAGGAGACCTGTATCCCAGCAGTGGGAATATAACTATAGGCTGATTATGCACCCAGGTCGACGGCGCGTTGTGTTCCACGCGCGCCTCAAAGAGATGTCAGCAGAATAGACGGGGTCCGCTAGGGCCAATGCCTGCCGGAGGTTCGAAGAAAACCGATAGGGACATCGTGGCCCCCGGCAACAGGGCAACCGAAGGAACACAGGTGGGTTTTAGTCAGTAAGAGTCGTAAGAGTCTGACACGCCCTCCTGCTCCGCCGAGAGCGGGAGAAGTTATTTGATAATATCCCACCCAAAAAAAAAAAAAGTTGCCTGATTATGCAAAGTATTTGTTTGTTTGTTACCTTTTTATTAGTAATCAAGTAGCATTTATTAGTATGAATATTAATTTCTGACTTTGTAGTTTGTAAAGCTACAGGGAATTGGTTTTGATAAACTGAATCATAAAAAGTGTAGTGATAATGTAATGCTTACTTACTATGGTCTAATATTTATCGGCATCAAATTAATATTGTGAGTATGAGGCACTACATGATAATATCATGTCACATCCGAACACTGACCCAGTTATCAAGATGGAATATTTAACTCAATAATGTGACACTGAAACTCAAGGCATTTGAATGTACTGAATGCATGATAACTTGTGACACAATAATCGTTAGTACCTGCCTATATTTTTTCTTTTAATAAATCAGCAGAATAATTTATACACAAAACTTAATGGAATCTAAGAATTATTGTATGTATGAATCACTAGGTAATTAAGCAAATACGTTAGAAAATTAAAAGGAACCATTCGCCCTAATGATTATTTACTTGGGAAAGATTAGACTTGGCTATAGAGAATGACTTGATGACTTAACTTTATTGACTTCACATGTCTCTAATTTTTTTTACCAAATTAGTTGATACTGAGTACCTAAGTTTTTAATAAACTTTATTTTATTGTTTAATGAAAGGTTGCAAAGGAAAATAATCTACCAATATTAGCAAATAGCAGTTAGAATTGAACAAGTTTTACTATTATAATTATTATTGAGAACAATATATTTAAAGGCAGTTTTGTATAAATAATCACTTACTTACTCGATATTAATGTTTAAAGAACATTGATTAGAATACATGTATGATGTAATACAGGTAGGTACTTACAAGTCTTACAATACAACACAACCCATTCATATAAATAAATTCCAAACTGTATTTAATTTATTCCAATTATTCTATTTTATTCTTAAAACATCCTCATTAATATTAAAAATGTGAAAGTGAGCCTGTCTGTATGCTGTTTTCACTACTTATCTACTACAATGACACAAATTATTTTTGGTAAAAAGTTAATTTGGAAACTAAATATGGATCTATCTATTTACTATTATAGTAAAAGAAATCAGTCAAAGGGTCTTCTTAGGGGCTGTAACTAAAGGCCTGAACTCACACAAATGACCACTCTGCTAAGTTATTGGTGAGTGGTTTAAAAAAATGGTTATGCTGCCATCATCTCAAAAATTATTTTGGTTGGTTTATGAAATCCCCATTTGTTACTAAGTATTTATTTCTTGGACAAATGTATATTATGCCTTTTAATCAGTGCTAAAAGATGTTATGTAGTAATGTGTTGTGAGTGATTTAAACAGCCTCTTACTTACTATTACAAAACATGAGAATGTATTTTGTACTGAATTTCATGTGCACTTGTTTAGAAAGTTTTTAGCAAACTATTGAACATCATCAAAACAGTAGCAACTACAATTTAAATAAAAGCCTTTAGATTTCGCAATATAGTTAAAAATTTAGCATTAAAATTCTTTAATTTTATTTGCGAACTCAACGAAACTATCATTAAACTTTCTACTTCCGATTATCTTCGAAGATATCCGAAAAAAAGTACTATGTGCAATGTATAACTATCTGAAGTCGTTAGATTAATAAATAACAGTGCGTTTCAGTATATGTTCTACGTACGTTTACTCCTAACAACAGCAGCTATACAAATTACAATTTGCTGGACAACCGACATGGAATTTAACGTCGTAGACACTTACCCAAAGCTCAATACCCCAATTCATTTTCACGGCAATAGAATCCACACTTACACAAAAAAACACATTGAAGATTCACTAAAACACTACAGTTGATAACAAGTAAAATTACGAAAATATTTCCACTAATATGTTGTTTTTTATCACTACCACCATTTCAAAACACATTCTATAGAAATAAACATGGCTGACTGACATGACATTTCGAAAGACTGGCTACATTGCACTGAGCACTGACGGACGGAAGTCCGAAAAATAGAAGTGTTTTGTACAGATTGTCTGTGGAATATGTTGCCAGCTTTTGAGGATTTCCAACAATTTGAGGTCAAATAAAACTCCAAGGTACTGAAAAATTGTTTTAATTTGTCAAAATTAAGAAACAAATATTTTGATATGTCTTTGCGAGTGTGCACTGCGTGGTTGCAATAATGAGCCGTCAGACCCTCGACGAACAAGTGCTGTCCGCCGAACTTCCTGAAACAATTTTTCTGGTTTTTGGCAAAGTTCTTATTGTTGATAGTTATTTTAGGCCCGAGCCCTACTACTTAATGTACTCGTAATCTACCTAAATGAAAATTGCCTTTACTTCGACAGCTTAAAAGAACATCCATTACTTACGTTGAGTTGTTTTTCAAAATATGTACACCATGGTTATTAAACCACCAGGTGTTAAATAATTACCAAAATGCAAGTGATTGTGATTGCCAGTACGTTAAGAGAAAAATGCTATGGATAATCCTTGAAAAACTAGATTTCAGTAAAGATTCACATGGAGTTTAACAGTGTCATACTGTTTTTGAAACAAGTCTGTTACCTAGGCTACGCACTCAAATAAAGCCTTAAATACGGACGGAATAATTACTTTGACTGGTTCCAAAATAGCGTGATGACTTGACCTTCGTGATGTAGGTGGACCTGTGATCGAGGAAGCCCGTGAAGATGGCAGCGGACTCTGTAAGAATGATAGTATTGTTATTAACCTTTACTATAATGTAAATTTTGTAATGTTTTAAACAAATCAACATAATGTTATATTCATCTACTAAGTATAATAATGTTGATCAAACCTATCGGTTTGTCTGAAACTTGGACAAAACGAAGATTTTTCCATTCATATTTTCTAAAACATTCCGCAGTCCCTCCATGTAAAATGCTAGGGTATTCAGCTACATCCGGTTAGACTGGAAGCCGACCCCAACATAGTTGGAAAAAAGGCTAGGTAGACGATGATTTTATAAAATATTATTTTTATTTAATTCACCTTCAATGCCGGTATAAAACCAAAATCTGATGGTAAAGGCTGAGTTTGTATGTTGTGCATTCCTTCTTCCGATGCCACGGAGACTATAGAAGGCCGAGCCGACAACTGCTGCGCCAACAAAAGTGGGTCCGTATCTAAGAAATATAAATAGTGCTTAGTTACCTACATATTCTTTTGATTCAATCATTTACACTAAATGTATATGATAATGTTAATGCCGATGAGATCATTTTATACAATTACCAATGTTCATTCCTTTTGCAACTCTACTTGCTTGCACAAGTTTTCCTGCACTTCTTCTGAATCTTATTCCTCTTTCAGCTTCTCTTCTTAATCTTTGAGCAGCAGCAGCTGACTCTGCTACTCCTTTAGCCATTGATCCCATGCCAGATCTTTTCAAATTTAAATCGACTATGTAGCTTAGACATATAGCATTTGACAAGATATCATCGCTTGGCTAAAATATAATAATATAAAATCAGAAAATGAGTAGATGAATTTTTGTAACATGACTGTGACAAGTTAATGGTTCTATGGTTATAAGTTGCAACGGTAAACTAATTACAAATGTAACAACCAAAATACGTACGGAACCAATATCATTTACACTTATATCAAGTGAACGTAAAGGAGTTTTCACTAAACCAATCGCTCGTGCTAGTAGATCACCACAAGTTGGAGGATTTTCTGCACTCGTAGTTGACCATACTCCTGCTGGCGGCGTCAATAAAGGACCAGGTGTTATTCCACAACCTGATATATTTAAACTGTAAAATACACAATTTAGAAATTATGCAAAAACACCGTCCTTTAAAAAGTTATAATAACTCCTCATTACCTGGTTAGATTGCATCCTCTTGCAATAGATACGGCTACATGGGCGATTCCTTCAGAACCAAGTTTTGTGTTAAGCCTTAAGTCTAGCGTGCGAACCCCGCACCACGTATGATTAAGTGCATGCGATATACTTTCAACACCAGAGGGACCTAAAAAGTTAAAATTCTTCATCACTTTATCAACCCAGTGATCCCAAACTCTGTTTTTACTTCAGCTGGTGTCATTTATCAAGATGATGGTGTCCTTTATCACTATAGTACTTTTTTACAGACGCCAGCACATCAAGCTACCCGAAACTGTCAAATTTTCCCAATCAACTTTGAACCTCAGACGCCAGCACATCAGGCTACTACAATCTGTCAAATTTATTTAATAGATTTCAACTTTATTGCTGAAACGTAAGGTTCAAAGTTGATTGGGAAAATTTGACAGTTTCGGGTAGCTTGATGTGCTGGCGTCTGTACATAAGATATTACCAAATATGTTATCCGCCAATGTGAGAGTTCGTAAAGCAGCACGTCTCATAATAAATTTTCCAATTGACAAAGCACCATCATCACCTATTTTGCAATGACTGAAATCCAATATTTCTAATTTAAAGTTGTCCGAAAGTCCCCGAAGTATGTATTTAACGCGTTGACAATTCATATCACTTCTTGTAATTCTAGAGGCAATAAATAAAATCTCAGTTATATACGTGAAAAATAGTCAAAAACAAAATGACCATCATAGGTTAGGATTGGAGGATGGAGAACAATACATAAACAATACCTTAAAATCTTCAGTTGCACACATTTTTCTAATCCAAGTGCCAAATTTTTTGCATCGTTATTTGTAAACTGAAATTGGTCTGTACGGTATTCTACTCCAATTGACCGCAGTTGGTATGTTACATGCAATTCGACTAAGTTTGTCAAACTGCCCAAAGCAGCATGAAGAGATATATGATCTGAAAAGTAAACGTGATGTGCCACGCATACATTTGAAACTATGACGATAGTAACAAATACGATCGCGTCGATCGGTACTATGAAATTTAATATGATAATAAATGTTAATACATAACATACACATCACGCCTGGATTCACCGAAGAGTTGGGCAGAGGTGTACCTATAGTACACCCACATTTCTCCAGTTATGCTTGAGTTCCATGTAATAGGGAGCGACCCTATTGACATCAACCGACCGACCGAACCGAATTGCTCATTATCATTCAGACTCCGGGTTGCTCCTGACAAATGCCAGATGGAAAACGCAATTACACTTTACCCGACCCGAGAGTCGAACCCAGGACCTTATGCTTAGTCTTAGCGCTTGCGACCATTTAGACGACCAATGAGGCAGAAATGTTAATAATATGTCTGAATAATCACTTTTAGTGTTCTTTCTTTCTTTTTCGTGAGCTCAGTGACTAACCTGGTGTCAGGGTTTTTTTGCCGCCCGTGGGCCTCTGACTTGGTTTCCATGCCGTCAAGAAATATCTCTCAGGCATCTTTACGATCAGGTTTCTTCACGATTTTTCCTTCACCGACTTGAAGCAAATGATAATTCTAAAATACGCACATGAACCCAAAAAGTCAGAGGTGCATGTCTTGTTCGAACTCGAGACCTATGACTTGGCAGCCCGATGGTCACAGAACTAGGCTATCACTGCTCTACTGTTGATGATTAAAAGTAATTGTTTCTAGTTATTTATAATGTATTAAACATTATCAACAATAAAAGGTATAATAAAGATTTTTTTTAAATTCATTTATCGCAGCGTCATATTTCTCATTTCTGAATGTCAATTTAGCTTACCTCTAGAGATTACTTCTTTATCTTTTGCTTGCTGTTTATTCCCATTTTGGCGCTGACTTGTAACTAAGTGAGCCAGTTCTGGTGATGCCGTTCTCTGTACTGGAATATCAGTAGGTACCAAGCTACGGATTGATAACTTTTGAATGTATGGCCCACAAAGCTTCACTAAGGTATTCACCTAAACATTAAAATAAAACATTTCATCTATTTCATGTAATGGTTTTGGTCAACTTTTTTATTAGAAGCATTCGGCATCTTTTTTTTTTTAGTTTGTTAAATTATCAAATAACTTCTCCCACTCTGGGTGGAGCGGGAGGGCGTGTTAGACTCTTACTGACTAAAACCCACCCGTGTTCCTTCGGTAGCCATGTTGCCGGGGGCCACGATTTCCCTTTCGGCCTTATTCGCAACCCCGGCAGGCATCGGCCCTAGCGGACCCCATCGGAACTTGGCTGCTTATTATAACTGAAAATTATTGACTCACACACGCACATGGATTCAGAAGCACTTTCAACTGACCTTTTCAGGATCGTATTGCCTTGGATTCATGTTTTCTAAAATATCAGCAAAATGCCGTTCCATAAAAACATTAATCCATTTTTTATCATCCGCCAAAAGAGGTGAATCCGAGAATTTTGAGTGGTAGCATCTTTTCCAGAATATGTCACTTTTGATATTATCCACTAAAATCTGAAGTGGTACATCAGTATCCAAGATTTGCAGAAATAGTTCACGATCTTTAGCAATCAAATGTTGTAGTTTGGGGTACCCTGCAATACACAACATAATTATGCGAATTCGTTCAAGCACGCACGTTTTTATCCAATCATGTTAATGTTACAAGATTGATTGATTGAAACACTAAATATTCATGTGCGGAAAGTACTTACTGCCCAGTCTATATTCTGCAGGCATCTAATGTAAGTAAATTGTGTTTCAAAAATTATGAAAGACAAGAAAGGTTACCTAATGAATCCTAATGGAATTAAAAAAAAAAGTACCTACAAAAGTAATAATTTGTACATTTTGAATACTAACCCATCCAATTTTCAGTCAATTTCTCAATGCATAAAGAAACAAGAGGTTTTGGAATATTTGAATCCCATTCAAAGTTTTCTGACTGAATTTTTCTTCTAGGTTCTATATTTTTTGCAGGCTTATAAGCTAAATAAGTAGTGAATTTTATACTTTCTGGAAACTTCATGGTTCATCAATCGAGGTTCAAATCTTTTACAAAAATTATTCACTTACACATGAAAGAAAAGTACTGAATAAATTTTTACCAAATAAGTTATAAGTCTGTAATATCTTTACTTCATATGTTGTTGTATCTTTATGTAATATCCACATTCAACAACAACGAAGATCGCAACCATAGAAACAAAAGTTTTGTTTGTTCAATTATTCATATTGATAAACGCGCGCTTTTGAAGGCCGGAAATGCTGTTTTATTCATAGACAAATAAAAATTTGGGGAAATATAGGTGTTATTTTTGCAACACTGTGCACCGTCACCGATTCTCCTCCTCCTCTACACTACTTCATACTCCTTCCTTGTAGATTTTGACTCATTTTAGAATTCAATTGTTTTTGTCAGTAAAGATAAAATACATTTTGCAAATCTCATCTGTTGGTTTCATTTTCATTCAACTTACAAAACCTTGCGCACATCTGAATCTGACATTAACATCATTCATTCATTTCACTCAAATCAAATTGACGTTTGTGGAACTTCTGGAGGGAGGAAATTCTGTATTTCTGTCAATAATTTGATATTTTCATGTTTTGAAAAGGAAAGGCGTAGGATTCTAATAGTTTTCTTTCCGTATTCAAGACATAAAATTCGCTGACGATGGATAAACACAACAGTTCTGAATTATTAAATTCAGACTTTTCGCTATCAAAGAATGCCAGTTCCGACTCATTGGACTCGGACTCAAAATCGAGTTCATTGAATTCTAAACACGGACAAGACTCCGTAAGTTTCCTAAAAGGATTAATTTATTCTTATTGAATTTTATAACAGCCGCTTCCCTGCTTCCTGTAACTTAGTATAAGCTCGCGATTAGTCACTGCTGTGCGTTACTGTTTATTTGTAGAACGAATTGTTTATAAGTGTTTCCCTGTTGCAATGAGCAGAAACAGATCTATTCATATTTGCCTATTTATTAACTGCATCCACAATCATAGGCAACAAGAGCTGTCCAAGGCTGGTATCATGTTACGTTGCTGTATGATTGCTAACTAATTAATTTCCATGCCTTCAAGTTTACCTTTCTTTTCAGCCTCATGTTCTGGGGGACATCCAACTCCTGGATGGTGAGAAAGTGATGAGTTTAGCCCGAGATGTGACATACTTGTGCCCATACAGTGGACCTTCTCGGGGAGTTCTTAAAGTGACCAACTATCAGCTGCATTTCAGACCAACGGATACGGCTGCATTACAAAGTACTCTCAGTGTGCCCCTAGGTGTTGTAAGTTGTATTTAATTTTTTCTATACCTATTATTTACATCTCTATAAACAGGAGGACAAATTTATTATACTCTACTCCTGTCCTGTGGTCTTGTATTACTGTAGATGTGAGTTTATTTTATGCTGTATGCTATTTTGGAAACTACCAAACCAATATTGATGATTTTGGGTGGACAGTTATTCGGAGTTATCACTCAGTTCCTGGAATAGGGTCTGTAATGTAAACACTGTTTAAGGACATACTTTGCTTAGCCCAAGTAATAATGGGATGGGACGGGAGGATGGTAGACATAAAAATTATATAACATTATGATGTCCAAACATATTTCAGGTATCTCGAATTGAAAAGGTTGGTGGAGCTTCATCAAAAGGAGAAAACTCATATGGTATTGAAATATTTTGCAAGGTAACAATCTATTATCAAATTACAAACATTACACATATTTTATTGTATTCTATGATTAATCAATAATACATATTTCATTGCAGGACATGAGAAACTTGAGGTTTGCACACAAACAAGAGAATCATTCTCGACGCGGAATATTTGAGAAATTGCAGCAGTTAGCATTCCCGCTATCACATAGACTTCCTTTATTTGCATTTAGTTATTCAGAGAGCTTTCCTGAAGATGGATGGCATGTGTATGAACCTATTGCAGAGCTGAGGCGTATGGTAAAATAATATTAATTACTGGTTCAAATTGATAAACCGTATTAAAATTAGTTACAGACACCTTAATTTTCTATAAAAGGCTGGTTATAAACAAATTCTTCCTCTACAAAACTTCCAAAATACAGTCAGTTCCTGGAACACCTATTAATTGTTCTGGCATTTTTTATGGACAATGTTCTGAAATTTGTGAAGTTCCTTCCTTGAATAACATTTATTTTTTGTGTACAGAGCTACATTTATTTAAATACTGATCATGCATTAGATTACTATAGAAAAGTACTTAAGTAGCTATCTGTACATGATAAACCATATAGTCCATATACAATCCTCCACATTAAAAGTCCTCTATGGTCACCAGGGCGTAAACAACGACATGTGGCGTATCGCCCGGATCAATGACAAGTACGAAGTTTGCGACAGCTACCCATCAGTATGGGCCGTGCCGGCAGCCGCGGGCGAAGACCTGCTACGCGCTGTGGCCACTTTCAGGTCGAGAGGAAGGATACCGGTGTTGGCGTGGATACACCCCAGCTCTCAGGCCACTATCACTCGGTGTAGCCAGCCATTGGTTGGGGTGAGTTAACCCCTTTTTCTTTTATGAGGAACAAGCTATGTGAGAAATCTCACTGTCTGTGTGTGTCTGTCTGCAAGAATGATAGCATGACTAACTCTCCGGTTTAAGGATAAACTTACGTATTGTCATGCAGGATAATGATTTCTGAACATACATAACATAGACATATAATAAGACAACCAAGTTAATGTGCAAATAGAAAGGCTGGGGTAACATATAATAATAAGTAAAAGTGTCATGTTCTTGCAAGCCAGAACATTCACATAATATTATACAAATATTCCAATAGGTCGCATGCAATTCGGCCGCAGCCGAGTTTGCCTCATATAATAATTATTATAGGTGTTATAAGTTATTGTTCGCGCATCTAAAACAATGTTGGATCTCAGACAGAAAGTCTATTGTAAGTGCAATATTTTGAGAGAATCTCTTTGAATACCTGGATTGATTTCCACACTCACATTACAAAGGATTTTCTACATTAATCCCAATCCCATTAATCTTTGAACCTGAACACATGTTTAATTTATTTCACCTAGAATCAAGGCTGTCTTAGGGAAAGCCTGGCCACACAAGAATTAGACAAAAAATTAACATTTTTCAATTTTATATTTACTATAATTAGTACAAATCAAATATTAATTTAATTAGCATAGTTGAATAACCCCTGGCTGGAGGTTTTAAGTGTAGTAGCTTAAGGCACCCACAGGAAAGCCCGGTTAAGTACCGTCATGATCTCAGAGGTCAACTACGAGATGCAAAATCTAAAAAAAAAATAAAGAAATTTTGGTAAATACGTTATAAATAAAATCTGCAGGTTTGAGTTGGTTTCGAATTTACTATAGTGGTTTCTTTCGGGATTTCTGATCTGCAAAATCTTCTATTATATCCTCAGTCTATTATTTTATTAACCGACTTCCAAAAAGGAGGAGGTTATATGTTCGACGCGTATGTTTTTTTTTTTATGTTTAGTGGTATTCGAATGTGTGTGGGGTAGGTACCACAACTAAAAAGTGAAAAATAAAAACTTTTTACAAAAAAAAAAAACACGATTTATGCACATAACTGACAAATTAGTTAGTCGTTCTTGTAGCAAATGTCGTTCGTAATTCATTTTTTATTCTCTTTTGAGTGTAAGCGTTCCATCGGGCTTCCGGGGCCCCCGTGAGGTCGGGGGCCCTGGTCACGGGCCCCCTGTGCCCTTATGGTAAAGACGGCATTGCCTACAATAATTACCTATTTGCATGTTTGTTTGTATTTGCACCATACCTACACTGTGTATGCTAAGCTCCCAAAGTTTCAAAAATATTTCCTACAAAAGACCAACAAAACAAAAAAAAAACAACATCACGCTTTGTTTCCCCGAAGGGTTGGGCAGAGGTGTACCTGTAGTAGGTACACCCACATTTTACCAGTTATGTTTAAGTCCCATGTAATAGGGGGCGAGCCTAAAAGACCAATTTTTTCTAATTTGGTTTTATTAGTTAAACACTCATACATTGATAAATATTGTACCTACTGTGACTAAGCTCTGCAGATTGGGAACAAACTTGGTCATCCATCATGTGTTTCAAAATTTGATTGAAATATGACGTAATTCAGTGGTTTATGATGTTCTAGCCCACCAGTCATTTAGCACTTAAAGGGAATTTACTCAAGATCTTAATGGGTCAGTGGGTAATCCTTGGAGAAGTCATTCAATTGTTCATTATTATACAGTGAATTTTAAGTGTCATTCTAGTCTTAGAAAGTTGATAATGGGTTTAACCACATTATGACTGAATGACTAAAACCAGGTCACGGTGTTTTGTTCCTAAAGGTGTTTCTACACCAACTCGAAAGGTGAAGTCGGCTAGTCCGATCGTTGAAAATATTAAAAAGCCAATTGCTCAGGAGTATCGTGGCCGATCGAGTTGGTGAAAGAACAGCTTGGGCCGACGCTCACATGGCGAGGCGCAGCGCAGCGCGGTTGTCATTGCCAAACAAATATCTACATTGCGTTCCTTATAATAAAGTCAAGAATAAATAACATGTGACCATGTGACGCGCGAATCTTTCAGCTTAAATGCGCTCTCGAGCTAATAAAAGTTTATTTATTCTCAACTTTATTTCAACTATTGCAAGGTCGATATTTGTTTGGCAGTGAAAACCGCGCTGTGCTACGCCTCGCCAAGTGTACCCTAAAAGTTGATCGCTGATTGAGGCTACTGTAATAATTATCATATCACTCATTGATTTATAATTCTGACTTCACCGCCAAATTCGCTTCCGGCTGCGCTTCTATTCTTACTAATTACAGGATTTCTGTGTAGGTGTAAATGAGAATACCACGGAATTATAATTGTTGACGTTCATTATTGATTTTTTTCTCAGTATTCTTGTTATGAAGCGTTAACTTACGTCATTGGACTGCAATAATCATTAGAGTTATTAACACACTTCTCGTCTGCTTGAGAATATGTATATATGATTATTCGAATTTCTTTTTGGTATAATTTTTTTGTAAACTATGAAATTCATAAAATTACCTAGTACCAAGTAACACCCAACTGTACAAAGCTTAATCCAAAACACTGTAGTCATATTCTAAGGAATAAAAACACCAATGATTAACTTTTAGAAGGGAAAGCAGTCGTAATTAGTTTTTAATCAAAATAACAGTTCCACAAAATATTAATTTATTGAACACTTACGGAAATTACTACTGAGGAACTGCTATTTTGAATTGATTCCACCATACTTGAGTTGTTCATATTCATACTTGCTTAATCAATAATATAATGTTTCCGCGCTGGTAGGGACACGAAAAAAGTATCGATACTTTTTGGTATCGAGTACATTTCTATTTGATACTTTTACTCAATGGGTACTTTTTGGCAGGTATCGTATCGAATAAGAAATTAAGTTTTAAATGGGTAATCTTAGAAATTACCCATTTAAAACTTGCGACCTTATGGCTTATGTTTATGATAATGGCAACGCCATCTAGTTCACTCGTTCTGAACCTTCTAAAACATTACATCGATTTTTGGTCGAAATTGTTCCTTCCGTTCACAGTTAAATTCCTAACCTTTCCTTCATTCATTTACTACATTAATCAATCGCTCATTCGCTCACTCGTTCACCGTTGTCATTTGTTTTTCATGTCCTGCCCAGCCTGCCCTACTGAAGTTAAACTGACGTTATTTACTGACTGATATTGACCATGCGCATTAGGCCCTAAGAAAAGTACTCGATACCTTGAAGTATCGATACTTTTATGAGTACGATATTTTTTTTTCGATACTACTCATGAGTACAGTATCGATACTTTCTATTCGATACCGTCTCCCTACGCGCTGGGACACAGGCCTTGTATCGAATGTTCGGCATTTGGACCAAAGTTCAACCGAATGCGAA
Organism: Agrochola litura; assembly: GCA_949152395.1. Lineage (NCBI taxonomy): Eukaryota > Metazoa > Arthropoda > Insecta > Lepidoptera > Noctuidae > Agrochola > Agrochola litura. The sequence continues at coordinate 17,399,197 of OX424493.1, forward strand.
ACGAAGTTTCGACCCATCCCTAGTATTTAATCCACTTGGTGTATGTTGATGATGTTATAAATCTTCCTGTCGTTGTTGTTTACATAGCAAGTAAGTAGAGGGCAACGACCATCGGGCTGAATGGTCAATGGTAGTGGGACCCGAATTTGTGAGGGGTAGGGTAGGTAACTAAAAAGTTAACAATAAAAACGTTTTTAGTTATTTTTCACTTTGTAGTCTTTCTTTTGGGAGTCGGTAGTTTTTTTTTTTTTGTTAAAAAGTTTTTGTAGTGAAACTTTCTTTAGGCGCGTTGGGCATTTTTGAGATGGGAAAAAACAATTGAATTCGCGACACCGTTACCGACACCTCATTTTTGTAAACGTGATTGTGCTCTTTATTTATATAACGTTACGGATCAATGTTCTATGCAAGTATTTTTACTTTAAAGGTTTTGGAAGTATTTTTTTATAAACGCGATTGTGCTCTTTATTTAGATAAGGTTACGGACCAATGTTCTATACAAGTATTTTTCTTCCACTCTTGTTCAAGTTTCCACTTCTCTCGGCACTCCCGGAGTGCCACTGTTTTTTTATTACGTCATCATCTGCCTAAGTACTTAGTCTTTTCTCACAACCAAGTTCCTGGAACGATACCCCTTGGCAAGACTGATTTTTAAATAAATAAATAAAATCTTTGCAGGTAAGTGGTAAACGCAGCCGCGAAGACGAGCGTTACATACAACTCATAATGGATGCCAACGCTCAAGCACACAAGCTGTTCATCATGGATGCTCGACCTACTGCCAATGCTGTCGCGAATAAAGCTAAAGGGGGAGGGTGAGTTACTGACTTCTCTTCTTATATTCTATCGTATCGATAACACGTATCATATTTTTTTGGGCATCACTTTCGTCAGCGTTCATCAATTCTTCCTAGGTGCAGGTGTTAGGACATGCAAGACAAGATGCGAAATGGGCTATCGTTTTTAATACAGTAACACATTAATAATTTCATGCAAAAAAAATTTTGAAAAGAGGAGCTTGTGGCTAAGTAATAACAGCCGCGCGGATCAATCCATCATGTTAAGGACGCGTTTACAAATCTGACCAAAATAAGCAGTTTTTCGGTACATTTTACGGCAGAACTGAACCAAACTAAATGCAAATAATAATTACCACAGATAGATTACGCCTTCATCTTTAAATTTTGGCAATTTTTTTTTTGAAAATTTTGTTTTATAATATTGTAAAAAATCATTTCCGGTGCCTCTTCACACAAAATTGACAATATCGTATTGAGTTTAGGAACATTTTTCTTCTATTTAATAACAGAAATGTATTTATTTAAAAATATTTAATGTAAGCAGACATGATCAAATCAAAAATGTGGTAGAAAAAACTACCAAAATGTTCTAAATAGTCTCCAAAAAAAAATCAAATCTATTTTAGTTTTTTAACAAATTTAGCTTTATCGCAGGCATCTTAACTGCTTGAATATAAGGGTTATTTTACTGGTCATTGTCGTGATTTATTGCACAAAAATTTGTAACGAAATATTAGTCTGCGCTCGGCCGCCGTCGTGAGTGGACACTGTGTCGCTTGTAACCACCAGCTCGTGTTGAAAAAGATCGCTGTACGAATACAAAATATTTGACATACCAAACTTGATACTTCACGTGTTTTGTGCGGACTACGGACAATCAAGGTTAGTTTTTTATATTTTTTCTTGAATTACCTACGGATTATAAATTTACATTTCGTTTCGGACTTGATGGAGTGACCTGAAGGTATACTTCGAAGACTGGAACTGGAATCAATAAACGAGTGGAGCTAGGTGTGCCGAGTTTGGGCTCGTTGTGTTAGTTATGATGAGACCTTACCTTAGGTCTTGATGGAGTGACCTGAAGGTGTACTTCGAAGACTGCTACTGGAACCAATAAATGAGTGGAGCTAGGAGTACTGAGTTTGGGCTCGTTGTGTTAGTTATGATGAGACCTTACCTAAGGTTTTGATGGAGTGACCTGAAGGTGTACTTCGAAGACTGCTACTGGAACCAATAAACGAGTAGAGCTAGGTGTACCGGGTTTGGGCTCGTTGTGTTAGTTATGATGAGACCTTACCTTAGGTCTTAATGGAGTAACCTGAAGGTGTACTTCGAAGACTGCTACTGGAACCAATAAACGAGTGGAGCTAGGTGTACCGAGTTTGGGCTCGTTGTGTTAGTTATGATGAGACCTTACCTCAGGACTTGATGGAGTGACCTGAAGGTGTACTTCAGTCACTACTAATGGATCTCCTCGACTACTAGAACTAGGTGTGCCGAGTTTGGGCTCGTTTTGTTAGTTATGATGAGACCTTACCTCCGGACTCGATGGAGTGACCTGAAGGTGTACTTCGGTGACTGCTAGTGGAACTCCCCGACGAGTAGAACTAGGTGTGCCGAGTTTGGGCTCGTTTTGTTGGTTATGATGAGACCTTACCTCCGGACCTGATGAAGTGACCTGAAGGTGTACTTCGGTGATTACTAATGGATCTCCTCGACGAGTAGAACTAGGTGTGCCGAGTTTGGGCTCGTTTTTTTAACTTATGATGAGACCTTACCTCCGGACCTGATGAAGTGACCTGAAAGTGTACTTCGGTGACTGCTACTGGATCTCTTAGACTACTAGAACAAGGTGTGCCGAGTTTGGGCTCGTTTTGTTAGTTATGATGAGACTTTACCTCCGGACTCGATGGAAGGACCTGAAGGTGTACTTCGGTGACTGCTAGTGGAACTCCCCGACGATTAGAACTATGTGTGCCGAGTTTGAGTTCTTTTTGTTAGTCATGATGAGACCTTACCTCCGGACCTGATGAAGTGACCTGAAAGTGTACTTTGGTGACTGCTACTGGATCTCCTAGACTGCTAGAACTAGGTGTGCCGAGTTTGGGCTCGTTTTGTTAGTTATGATGAGACCTTACCTCCGTACCTGATGAAGTGACCTGAAGGTGTACTTCGGTGACTACTAATGGATCTCCTCGACGAGTAGAACTAGGTGTGCCGAGTTTGGGCTCGTTTTGTTAGTTATAATGAGACCTTACCTCCGGACCTGATGAAGTGACCTGAAGGTGTACTTCGGTCACTACTAATGGATCTCCTCGACTACTAGAACAAGGTGTGCCGAGTTTGGGCTCGTTTTGTTAGTTATGATGAGACCTTACCTCCGGACTCGATGGAGTGACCTGAAGGTGTACTTCGGTGACTGCTAGTGGAACTCCCCGACGAGTAAAACTAGGTGTGCCGAGTTTGGGCTCGTTTTGTTAGTTATGATGAGACCTTACCTCTGGACCTGATGAAGTGACCTGAAGGTGTACTTCGGTGACTACTAATTCATCAGGTCCGGAGGTAAGGTCTCATCATAAATAACAAAATGAGCCTAAACTCGGCACACCTAGTTCTAGTAGTCTAGGAGATCCAGTAGCAGTCACCGAAGTACACTTTCAGGTCACTTCATCAGGTCCGGAGGTAAGGTCTCATCATGACTAACAAAAAGAACCCAAACTCGGCACACCTAGTTCTAATCGTCGGGGAGTTCCACTAGCAGTCACCGAAGTACACCTTCAGGTCCTTCCATCGAGTCCAGAGGTAAGGACTCATCATAACTAACAAAACGAGCCCAAACTCGGCACACCTAGTTCTAGTAGTCTAAGAGATCCAGTAGCAGTCACCGAAGTACACTTTCAGGTCACTTCATCAGGTTCGGAGGTAAGGTCTCATTATAAGTAACAAAACGAGCCCAAACTCGGCACACCTAGTTCTACTCGTCGAGGAGATCCATTAGTAGTGACCGAAGTACACCTTCAGGTCACTTCATCAGGTCCGGAGGTAAGGTCTCATTATAAATAACAAAACGAGCCCAAACTCGGCACACCTAGTTCTAGTCGTTGGGGAGTTCCACTAGCAGTCACCGAAGTACACCTTCAGGTCACTCCATCAAGTCCGGAGGTAAGGTCTCATCATAACTAACAAAACGAGCCCAAACTCGGCACACCTAGTTCTAATCGTCGGGGAGTTCCACTAGCAGTCACCGAAGTACACCTTCAGGTCACTCTATCAGGTCCAGAGGTAAGGTCTCATCATAACTAACAAAACGAGCCCAAACTCGGCACACCTAGTTCTAGTAGTCTATGAGATCCAGTAGCAGTCACCGAAGTACACCTTCAGGTCACTCCACCAGGTCCGGAGGTAAGGTCTCATCATAACTAACAAAACGAGCCCAAACTCGGCAGACCTAGTTCTAGTAGTCTAGGAGATCCAGTAGCAGTCACCGAAGTACACCTTCAGGTCACTCCACCAGGTCCGGAGGTAAGGTCTCATCATAACTAACAAAACGAGCCCAAACTCGGCAGACCTAGTTCTAGTAGTCTAGGAGATCCAGTAGCAGTCACCGAAGTACACCTTCAGGTCACTCCATCAAGTCCGGAGGTAAGGTCTCATCATAACTAACAAAACGAGCCCAAACTCGGCACACCTAGTTCTAATCGTCGGGGAGTTCCACTAGCAGTCACCGAAGTACACCTTCAGGTCACTCTATCAAGTCCGGAGGTAAGGTCTCATCATAACTAACAAAACGAGCCCAAACTCGGCACACCTAGTTCTAGTAGTCTATGAGATCCAGTAGCAGTCACCGAAGTACACCTTCAGGTCACTCCACCAGGTCCGGAGGTAAGGTCTCATCATAACTAACAAAACGAGCCCAAACTCGGCAGACCTAGTTCTAGTAGTCTAGGAGATCCAGTAGCAGTCACCGAAGTACACCTTCAGGTCACTCTACCAGGTCCGGAGGTAAGGTCTCATCATAACTAACAAAACGAGCCCAAACTCGGCAGACCTAGTTCTAGTAGTCTAGGAGATCCAGTAGCAGTCACCGAAGTACACCTTCAGGTCACTCTATCAGGTCCGGAGGTAAGGTCTCATCATAACTAACAAAACGAGCCCAAACTCGGCACACCTAGTTCTAGTAGTCTATGAGATCCAGTAGCAGTCACCGAAGTACACCTTCAGGTCACTCCATCAAGTCCGGAGGTAAGGTCTCATCATAACTAACAAAACGAGCCCAAACTCGGCACACCTAGTTCTAATCGTCGGGGAGTTCCACTAGCAGTCACCGAAGTACACCTTCAGGTCACTCTATCAGGTCCGGAGGTAAGGTCTCATCATAACTAACAAAACGAGCCCAAACTCGGCACACCTAGTTCTAGTAGTCTATGAGATCCAGTAGCAGTCACCGAAGTACACCTTCAGGTCACTCCACCAGGTCCGGAGGTAAGGTCTCATCATAACTAACAAAACGAGCCCAAACTCGGCAGACCTAGTTCTAGTAGTCTAGGAGATCCAGTAGCAGTCACCGAAGTACACCTTCAGGTCACTCTACCAGGTCCGGAGGTAAGGTCTCATCATAACTAACAAAACGAGCCCAAACTCGGCAGACCTAGTTCTAGTAGTCTAGGAGATCCAGTAGCAGTCACCGAAGTACACCTTCAGATCACTCCATCAGGTCCGGAGGTAAGGTCTCATCATAACTTACAAAACGAGCCCAAATATAATATAAACAGCAATACGGAATGTTTTTTGTAGGTTCTCATGTATTATAACATAAACAAATAAAAAATAAACTTTCAAATATCAAAATTTGTTCACTTGACTACTATTCCCGCAATTTACCGTGCTTACACTTGTATGTGTGACCTGTGTCAATGTAGTAGCTCGATTCTTTACCTATCAATTTTGTAAACGCGTCCTTAAGCTACGCTTGCCGGGCTTGGTCCGTGGATCTTTACATACCGAGACTCCTCCGTGCCTCGGAAAGCACGTTAAGCCGTTGATCCCGGCTGTCATTCGTGAATTTTTGACAGTCGTTACGGGTCGTCAGAAGCCCGAAAGTCGAACAACCCGTCTTACCAAGGGGTATCGTATTACCCAGTTACTGAGTTGTGGAGGTCAGATAGGCAGTCGCTCCATGTGAAATACTAGTATTTAGTTGCACCCGGTTAGACTGGAAGCCGACCCCAACATAGTTAGGAAAAGGCTACGCAGATTGAACACATTAATAACTTCAGTCTGTGAAACCTAATACACTGAAAGTTATGAAAAAGTTTATCCATTGTTTGTACTGATTCATCTATTGATGTATGTGCAGAACGCCCACTCGCACCATAATGAACTCAAAGAAAATATGTAAATAGTGTGTTAAATACTGAGTGAATAGTGATACATACCAATAAGTGATTATCTAGCTATAAGTTTGTCTTATATGAAACATTTGTTATGGTCGGACGCAACCCCAGGTCAAGTCGATACAGGTTTGAACATGTCGAAACCTGTCCGTTTCCGAGACACCTCTGCCTCTCTCTGATTGGTGGACCTGGAGTTGAGTCCGACCGCCAATTCATGAAAACTGATTTTATTGGAAAATGTAATTTAACATGCGGGACGTCACCGCCGCTACTTGCGCTTATGTAATTTACTAGGTACAACTATAAGGTGTATTAAGTAAATTGTACTGGCTGTAATTTTCGAACAATTGGTGAAACAAGTAAAACAACGTTCTTTAAGTTAATGAGTTTTATTCAAGAATCCACGCAGCAGTATCCTCCAATCCAGCACACTGAGTGTGAGCCTCACAACGCTCACATTTTCTGGTCCTTCGCCAGCCGGATCCGAGGAAAAACCATCAAGAAAACTCTACTGAACCCCTTTAAAGAATATTTAGAAGAATTCATCAAGAACAATGCCAGTCACAAGATCCACAGGAAAAAGAGGCAGACAAGCATCGACCACGACCACCGAAACGGCCGCCGAAACGGCCACCGAAGCCACTACAGAAACTACCACCGAAACAACCAGTACGGAGGCCACAAAAACGACAGCTGAAACGTCAGAAGCACCCACTGCAACCGAACCTACAGTAAAAGCCGCCGCCCCGCAACAAGAAAATGAACCCGAAAATAAAAAATGTGGCCGCCGCAGCAAACCTACCTCACCAAAAAGTGGAAAAGTACCAAAAGCGCGCCGCATAGCCCAGGCCAAAGCAGAGCTGGCACAAAGACTAGTGGAATTAGCGACCGCGCGCCTCGCCGAGGTCGAAGCCGAATCCACTGACGAAGACGCATCCTCAGTCGCCTCGGAAACTGGAAATGATCAACGAGTAACTACGTGGCTACAATCAACACAAGTACTCGCCATCACCGACCGACCGCATCAGCCCGAACAAAAATCGCCGGTTGAACCTGCAGTTCCAGCAACCGCCGCCGCGCCCTGGAATGCCCCGGCGACCTTACCGGTGGGAGTCAACACCACGCACCCACCACCTGAAGACCCGAACACCGAACTCGAGAACACGCTGCCAGTGAACACCGCCGTGCCCTGGCAACCGAAACCTGCGACTGAACAGCCGCACCTGAACCCGCCGCCAGTAATCGCCGCCTGGCAGGCAAACACTGCGACTGAACAGCCGCACCTGAACCCACCGCCAGTAATCGCCGCCTGGCAGGCAAACACTGCGACTGAACAGCCGCACCTGAACCCACCGCCAGTAATCGCCGCCTGGCAACAAAACACCGCACCCCCGCAGCCACACCCGAACATGCAGCCAGTGGCCACATCCGCATACTGGCAACCGAACTACCTACCTGCGCAGCTGCAACCAACGCCAGCACCGACGGAGCCCGTCGCGCCCTGGCCACAGAACCCTACGAACACAACAACGAACGCAGCATGGCAACCGATCTACACTATGGCACCGCATCACAGCCACATTCCGAGGCACGCCACCGAGACCCATGCACCACAGCCCATGCCATCAGCACGCGTCGCACACCAACCCACAACGATGGCCGTCCAAGAACCAAGGACGGACGTAAAAGAACTCGCTGCTGCAATCACACACGCCGTACAAGCCACCCAGTACCAGCAGCCAACAAGAACCACCGAACTACCATACTTCAACGGAGCCTATCAAGATTGGCTCACCTTCCGCGCCGCCTACTGTGAGACGGCACACCGACTGACAGCAGTGGAGAACATGTCCAGACTTAGAAGAAGCCTTCGAGGACTAGCCAAGGAAGCTGTACAGGGCCTATTAATAGTGAACGCCGACCCGAACGAAGTTATGAAATCACTCGAGCTACGTTTTGGACGCCCGGACTCGATCGCAATAGCCGAAATAGAGCGTCTACGAGCTCTGCCGCGCCTCACTGAATCCCCGCGTGAAGTTTGCACATTCGCCACCAAAATAGAAAGTATAGTCGGGACCCTACAAGCACTCAACTGCGGACACTACCTTTTCAACCCAGAAGTAACAAAAGCCATCATCGAAAAACTCACTCCGACCCTGAAGAGACAGTGGTACCAGTTCTCAGCAACGCAACCCAGAACAGAACCCGATCTCTTGAAGTTCACCCGATTCATCAAGATTGAAGCAGAAATATGCAGCCCGTACGCACTACCCGAAAACATCGCTGCAACAACACAGATCTCTCAGAACACACAACGACGCCAGCAACGAGTACATACCACGCAAGAAACGAACAAACCAAAGTGCGTTTTATGTGAACACCAAGGGCACAACATCGTGGAATGTGAACAATTCAAGAAAGCAACCACTGACGCCAGATGGGATATTGCCAAGAAACATCGCTTGTGTTTCCGCTGCCTCAGACTCAGAACAAAGCAACACAGCTGTAAACCAAAGAAATGCGAAATAAACGACTGCGCACACTTACACCACAAGATGCTACACGCCAACAGCGCAGCGAACAAAAAGAAGGAAGAACCCGAATGTTTTAAACAAGAACAAGAGAAGGTCCACTCAGCATGGACACCCAAAGTATCGTTCCTGAAAATAATACCGGTTCGCCTGTCTGGACCGGCGGGAGCTGTAGACACCTACGCACTCCTAGACGATGGCTCTACGACAACCCTAATCAACGAGAACCTAGCCAACCAAATAGGAGCAGAAGGATTCCGTGAACCACTACGCATAGCAGCCTTCGACGGCGAATCCACGATCGACATGACATCACGACGAGTAAACCTCTTTATCAGAGGACTTCACACAACCGAACGCAAGATACAAGCACGAACAGTCAAACAGCTAGAGTTGGCTGCGCAAAAGATACCTGAAGAAGCAATCAGGAACTGCGAACACCTCCGAGACATAGTCAAAGACATAGTAACTGAAGACGCAAGACCCAGACTCCTAATCGGCCAAGACAACTGGGACCTCCTCATCACAACAGAGACCAAAACAGGAAAGAAGAACCAACCAGTGGCATCACTAACACCACTCGGTTGGGTCCTGCACGGCAGCCACGCACGAACACTTGGCCACAGAGTAAACTTCATAAGACACGTCAATACAGACGACGACCTCCATGAACTGGTGAAGGAACACATAACAATGGACAACATACAAATCAACCCAAAGAAACCCATCAATGATCCCGATGAAAAGGCACTTCGTATCCTACAACAGCACACGAAGAGAACCCCAGAAGGACGATACCAAACCGCGCTACTATGGCAAGACGAAAACTCAAAAATGCCCGACAACTACGACAGCGCTCTGAACAGACTCATCAGCGTGGAAAAGAAAATCGACAAAGACCCAGACCTCAAGAAGAGGTACTCCGAACAAATGGAAGCACTAGTATCAAAGGGATATGCTGAACCAGCTCCAACAATCACTTCAGAACACAGAACCTGGTACTTACCTCACTTTGCGGTCTACAACCCAATGAAACCGGACAAATTAAGAATCGTCTGCGACGCTGCAGCCAAGACCAAGGGAATCTCCTTGAATGACCAGCTACTCACGGGCCCAGACCTCCTACAATCGTTACCAGGAGTGATCATGCGCTTCCGCCAACACCCGATCGCCGTGACCGCCGACATCACTGAAATGTTCTTACAAATAGAACTCCGACCCGAAGACAGAGACGCTCTCCGCTACTTGTGGCGAGGGAACCGAAGAGACGACCAGCCCCCTGAACAGTACCGTATGAAGTCATTGATCTTCGGGGCTTCCTGCTCACCAACCATAGCCATATACGTGAAGAACACGAATGCTGAAAGATTTCAGAAACAACACCCCGAGGCAGTCGAAGCTATCAAAAGAAAACACTACATGGACGACTACTTAAACAGCTTTGACACGCTAGAAGAAGCAGTAAGAGTCTCACAAGCAGTACGCGACATTCACATAGAAGCACATTTCAAACTCAAGAAATGGTCGTCAAACTCTGTCGCCCTACTTGAAGCCCTAGGGGAAGTAACCAAAACCAAAGACACGATCAAGCTGAAAGACGACGGGCAGACAGAGCGAGTCCTCGGCCTAATATGGAAACCGACAGAAGACTCACTCGCCTTCAACCTGAGCCTGATACGCATACCACAGAACATCCTGCAAAATGAAACACCCACCAAGAGAGAAGCCCTTCGAATAGTCATGTCCCTATTTGACCCATTGGGACTAGTATCACCAGTGACCATCAGAGCCAAACAAATATTACAAGAAGTCTGGCGTCGCGGAACAACCTGGGATGAAGCCCTAGATGATGACCTAGCAGCAGGCTGGAGGAAATGGTTCGTCAACCTCAGAGCACTAGAACACATCTCGATCCCACGAACCTACCCAGGTTTCAGCGCCACGAAATCACTACAGCTGCACGTATTCACCGACGCGAGTGAATCCGCATACGCAGCAGCTTTATACTGGCGAACAGTCACCAGGGACGGAAAAGTCCACGTCTGCCTGATCACAGCCAAAGCCAAGGTGACCCCATTGAAACTAACGTCAATCCCACGATTAGAGCTGCAAGCAGCAGTGCTTGGTGCACGCATGGCAACAGCGGTCAAGGAAGAACATGAACAAACGCCAGAGTCTACCACATTCTGGACCGACAGCAGAACTACACTGTCATGGATCAGAACTGGATCCAGATCCTACAAACCATACGTCGCCCATCGCATCGCAGCAATTGAAGAACATAGCTCCACTAATGAATGGCGCTGGGTACCGACCAGACTGAACCCAGCAGACGACGCCACGAGAGACGTACCCGAACACTATGATCAAGATCATCGCTGGTTCAACGGCCCGGAATTCCTATACGGCCCCCCAGAAACATGGCCAGCCGACGAAAAGAACCCCATTGTAATCACTGGGGAAGAGAAAACCTGCGGCATCAGAGACAAAAACGAACAGATCAGCGAAGCCATACCAGACGTCAATAGATTCTCACGCTGGGAAAGATACCTACGTGCCACAGCACGAGTTCTCCAATTTCTGCAGCTCTGCCGCCGACCAGGACAGAGTGTTAACTATAAAAGGACCAAAAGAAACAACAACAAAGATCCTGATTGGAAAAAGAACAAACGAACAGTGCAAGTCAAAACGAAAGAAAGACAAGAGACCACCAACGATCACCTACTCGTACCTCTCGCCGCTGAAATCCTTCGCCGCGCCGAGAACCTGATCCTACGAGCCTCGCAAGAACAGTCCTTCCCAGAAGAGATAGGAGCCTTAAAAAACAAAAGGCCCATATCACGAAACAGCCGTTTGCACGCACTGTGCATAGAACTCACAGAAGGAGAAATTCGCCTAAAAAGCCGAATAATCGCTATGACAGACATTGCAGAACATCTGAAAAAGCCAATGATACTAGATGGAAACCACACTACGACACGATTGTGGATCGAACACGTCCACCGCAAATTACACCACGCGGGCACTGAAACCATTGTCAACGAGTGTCGCCAAGAACATTGGGTACTCCGCCTACGACCTACTGTCAAGAACATCATAAGCCGGTGCCTACCGTGCCGTATGAGAGCGGCCTCGCCACCGCAGCCGATGACAGGGAACCTCCCATCCTGTCGCCTAGCACACCACCAGAGACCGTTTACTTACGCTGGTCTAGACTATTTCGGACCACTGACCATTACAGCTGGACGGAGTCATCAAAAAATGTACGTCGCCTTATTCACATGCCTCACGACGCGAGCCATTCACCTCGAACTTGTGGCATCGCTCAATACAGACTCGGCAATAATGGCACTACGACGCATGATAGCGCGCCGAGGGTGCCCAAAGCAGCTGTGGTCCGACAACGGAACGAACTTCCACGGTGCTGAAAAGGAACTACGAGTAGCCATTTTTGCAGCCACAGCCGAAGAAGCCTCAAAGAAAATGATCGATTGGCGATTCATCCCTCCCGGAGCACCATTTATGGGAGGCGCCTGGGAGCGCATGGTAAAGTCCGTAAAGACGGGCTGTCTTTACGTACACTTCTTCGCGCACTTCTTCGCTCGGGAACCGCTCGTTCAGTGTGGCGGCTAGGGCTAGCCGCCACACTGAACGAGCGGTTCCCGAGCGAAGAAGTGCTCCACACGCTGCTCATCGAAGCCGAACACACTGTAAACAGCCGACCACTCACACACGTATCCGCAGACCCCGAGGATCCTGAGGCCCTGACGCCCAATCACTTCATCCTGGGCGGCCCCGGTCGCATAGCGGCACCCGGGAAATTTGACGACAGTGACATACGCCTACGAGCCAGCTGGCGCGCAGCCCAGAGGCTCGCTGACATGTTCTGGGCCAGATGGCTGAAAGAATACCTCCCAGAACTACGAAATCGCAGAGAACCACATACAAAAGGCGCGATTCCCAAGGTCGGTGACCTGGTGTTCATCGTAGACGGCAACCTCCCAAGGAACATGTGGGTCAAAGGGCGCATCTGTGCTACATTCCCCGGCCCAGACGGAGTGGTACGCACAGTGGATGTGGCCACGAAAGGAGGCATCTTGCGACGCCCAGTGAAAAAGATAGTGGTGCTACCAATCAACCACGGCGACTCTGCACCGACACCTACGACTGCGACGTCAGCAGCGGACGACGCACGGCGGGAGAAATGTGCAGAACGCCCACTCGCACCATAATGAACTCAAAGAAAATATGTAAATAGTGTGTTAAATACTGAGTGAATAGTGATACATACCAATAAGTGATTATCTAGCTATAAGTTTGTCTTATATGAAACATTTGTTATGGTCGGACGCAACCCCAGGTCAAGTCGATACAGGTTTGAACATGTCGAAACCTGTCCGTTTCCGAGACACCTCTGCCTCTCTCTGATTGGTGGACCTGGAGTTGAGTCCGACCGCCAATTCATGAAAACTGATTTTATTGGAAAATGTAATTTAACATGCGGGACGTCACCGCCGCTACTTGCGCTTATGTAATTTACTACAACTATAAGGTGTATTAAGTAAATTGTACTGGCTGTAATTTTCGAACAATTGGTGAAACAAGTAAAACAACGTTCTTTAAGTTAATGAGTTTTATTCAAGAATCCACGCAGCAGTATCCTCCAATCCAGCACACTGAGTGTGAGCCTCACAACGCTCACAATGTATGATAGTCAGCGGTGACCACTTACCACCAAATGATCTTTCGGCTTGTTTATCATAAAACAATACTGAAAAATATTAATTGTTTGCAGATATGAGTCAGAGGACGCGTATCAGAACGCCGACCTTGTGTTCCTAGATATACACAACATTCACGTGATGAGGGAGAGTCTACGCAAACTGAAGGAGCTCTGCTTCCCGCAAATAGACCAGACGAGGTGAGTGACCGCAATGTTTAAGATATTTTTTAAGCGAATATTATACATAAACATTAAAATGTATTGTTACTATTAGAGAGGTTAACGTTGAATATTATGAACTCATTCATTACAGCCGCTTAAAGCCAATTCGCTATCCGAACTCATCATCATTTCACCCCGGAATTGCCCACTGCTGGCCTTCCCTTTTTTTTTTTGCTATACTTCCCGGTTCCGTGCGTCCCTCATCTAGGTGTTTCCCTCGACTTTGACGATAACATCAACCCAACGCGCTTTTGGACGGTCCTGGTTTCTTTGGGCTAACCTTGGTCATCATCTGGTCACAGCTTGCTTCTATCTAATTAGAAGCAAGTGCTGCTCAATTCCACTTGAGCCGCATCGCCCTGTCATCGTAGACTTTCGACCGACGTCGGATTTCGGCGTTACGCACTTGGTCTAGTAGGGTTATGCCAAGCATGGCTCGTTCCATGGCCCTTTGTGCTACTTGTATGCGAGGGACAGTCTCCTTTGTGAGTGTCCATGTCTCGGCACCGTAGGTCATTGTCGGCAGGACACATTGGTTGAATAGGCGGGTTTTTAGGCACTGGGGGATCTTTTTAGGCCGAATAATATGGTCTAGCTTACTAAATGCCCAAGCTGTATTCTCCCTGAAATGTTTGTCAAAAGATAGAACATGCCCAAATAAACATAATGGTCAACCACCTCCAGACGCTCGTTTCCAACCATAACAGCTGAAACAGAGTCACCCGGCCGACGCCTAACATCACCTTTGTCTTAGAGATGTTCTTCCTCAAGCCAACTTATAAGGAAGGATCATAAAGTTCTTTTAACATGCGTTGGAGGTCGTCCTGGGATTCTGTAAATAAAATTAGGTTATCCGCAAACCGACGGTGCTATCCGAACTAATAATACTTTGACGCCTAACTGTCCTTCCTTTTGTTTTTGTATTTATTTGTATAGTTTTTAATTTAGTAAGTACCTAGTGTAAATAGTTGTATAATAATATAATTCAAAAGTACTTGGTTAGTCACGTGAAGTCACGTCGTCGTAACGGCCGAACTTAAATGGACATAGGCGTGTAAAGGATACAAAAGTCTGCGCAGACTCTGGAGTCAAAAGCTACGACATAACATTTTCAAAGACCTAAAATATTCCGTGTCTTTGTTAACTACTAGCGGACGTCACGTAGTTTTACCCGCGTAGTTCCCGTTCCCGTGAGAGTACGGGGATAAAATATAGCCTATGTTACTCGCTGAAAATGTAGCTATCCATTGTAGAAAGAATTTTTCAAATCGGTCCAGTAGTTTTTAAGTTTATTCGTTACATACAAAAATACAAATCTTTCCTCTTTATAATATTAGTATAGAAGTATAGATATACCTGATAAATATTTGTCTAACAGTTTTGATAATTTCCAGATGGTTTAGTGGCATTGAAGCCAGCCAGTGGCTTAAACACATCAAATGTATATTGGCTGGAGCTGTTCGTATAGTAGACAAGGTAATCCCATAAATGTTTTATTTTACAATTAAATTAAGTTATTAATATTGATTAAATAGGTTTTTTTTGGCACACAAGTTATACAATAGTTAGGGTAGGTATTGTATTTATTACATTAAATAGTAATTAATTGATTCAGGCGTGACTTTGCGGAAATCCATTATAAAATTCAATAGACGTGGATATATTTAGTAACTTGTTCCGCTTAGCTATTTCTAAAGAGCCATAAAAAACTCCTGAAAGAAATCGACACGTGTTTCACCTCTCAACGAGGCATCCTCAGGATGACGATGGATTTGTTGCGAACTCGAACACGGCGTGTTGCCACACCAAGCGCTGAGTGCACAGTCTGCACTCAGCGCTTGGTGCTCCTCTTTCTTTTATGGCTCTTTAGAAATAGCTAAGCGGAACAAGTTACTAAATATATCCACGTCTATTGTATTTTACATTACCATTACATAGTGTTTATCTTGATCAATAGGGTTGTATTGTTCTTTACTTTGTGTAAATTATTTCTTCACCACTGCTCTCAATACGGTGAAGGAAAACAGCGTGAGGAAACCGGCATGTCCTAGAAAAAATCGAAGACATGTGACATCTACCAACCCACACTGGACCTGCGTGGTGGATAACAGCCCACTTCCTCTCACACAGAGGAGGCCTTTGTCCCAGCAGTGGGAACATTATAGGCTGATTATAATAATGACACCACTTCGCCGCGGTCGAACTCGGTGGCGATATCTTTCAGCAGGCGTCCAGAGTGTGACGATATTTGCCCATATTATCATTGACACTGTCATTAAAACTTGTGTATGAAACAGGTGGAGAATCACAAGACTTCAGTGCTAGTCCACTGTTCGGACGGATGGGACCGCACGGCTCAACTCACAGCGTTAGCGATGCTGATGTTAGACCCTTATTACCGCACGCTTAGAGGATTCGAAGTGCTCATCGAAAAGGAATGGCTGTCCTTTGGACATAAGTTCCAGCTGGTATGTTTTTAATATTATTTGTAGCTTAGTAGGTTGAAGCTCGCAGAACGGATGGCCGATGGGGTCGAAAGGTTCTGGAATGGCGACCACGTACCGGAAGACGTAGCGTTGGAAGGCCTCCCACAAGACGCAGGAATCCGCTGGATGCGGAAAGCACAGAATCGGTCGAAGTGGCGGTGCTTGGGGGAGGCCTATGTCCAGCAGTGGACGTCTTTCGGCTGAAATGATGAGGTTGAAGCTGGAATGTTTGTTTTTCAGTAGTTTTAGGGATTCTTCAGTAGCCCTGGACGTGAGCGCATAGTGACGGCTACTATGCCCGTGATTGAGTACCAAATATCAAAATTAACTTTTAAATTTATAATATGACTAGGATTATTTCAGTATCATCATACATGACACGCTATCCTTTATCGACATTTTTCCCCTCATTGTATCCGTATTTAAGAACGGAAATGATCAAATGGGTACATTTATTTGGCATTACAATTGAAAAATTTAATCATTTACTGTTATCAAAGGATGTTTTGACGGCGATGAAATTATTAGCGTAGTCACTGAGCAAATATTCATTCTTATTAGAATCAGGATTTTTACTTATTTAGGGTTAATTCTGGCAGAATATTATAAAGCCAGATTGTTGCCCGCGGTTGCAATCGCATCGTAGGTGAACTACTTGATATATTCTACATAAAAATTATGATACATGTATTCATATGTATTCATCCGGGACAAGATGTATCTGTGTGTCTCACTTTTTTTTTTGGTTGGGAAATTATTAAATAACTTCTCCCGCTCTGGGCGGAGTGGGAGGGCGTGTCAGACTCTTACTGACTAAAACCCACCCGTGTTCCTTCGGTTGCCCTGTTGCCGGGGGCCACGATCTCCCTTTCGGTTTTCTTCGCACCCTCGGCTGGCATCGGACCTAGCGGACCCAGTCAACATGCTATTGTGACCTAAGACAACACTGACTAACGGGGAAGGAAAAACTCGTGACCCTCGACTTCTTTTTTTTTTTCACTTACGTTGTCCATGCGATAAAACTTTGACCTTGCCGTTCCCGAAAGTAAGGTTGCCTATACACACGAGCGGAGCGAGGCAGCGGAGCGGAGAAATGTTCCAATATTAACCAATAGGAGCGGAGTTCTGACGCGGAGTTTAGATTCTATTGGTTAATATTGGCACATTTCTCCGCTCCGCTGCCTCGCTCCGCTCCAGTGGATAGACAGCCTAAGCGGGTGAATTATATTTACTTTTTGTTATTTTGCTTTTCCAATAGTAATTTGTTAGTAACAAACTACTCTCTACGTCTATTACATGGGACTTAAACCTAACTGGCGAAATATTTCTGAACTATACAATACACCTCTGCTTTGAACTTTCGGGAAAATTTAGGCGTGATAGTGTTAGGTATGTTGATATTTGTTTTACTTCGCAGCGTATAGGTCACGGCGATGAGCGGCATTCGGATGCAGATCGGTCCCCGGTTTTTGTCCAGTGGGTGGACTGCGTGTGGCAACTACAACAACAGTTCCCGACTGCGTTCGAGTTCACAGAGAGACTGCTCATCACGATCGTGGATCATCTGTACTCTTGCAGATTTGGAACCTTCCTGTTTAATACTGAGAGGGAAAGGGCGAAGGAAGGTGGGTGGTGAAGACCATGTATTTTATTTCTATCAAAATATAAAATACATGGTTTGTCGCAAAGATAATGTTGCACAAAAGTAATTTATTGTATTTTTCAAAGATTTTGGTTTTATCCCGCTAAGACTCTCTAATTGTAACTTAAAAAATTGATGTAAAACCTTAACACAATTGTAACTTAAAAAAATTATGTAAAACCTTAACACAATTTTCGCTTAGTATTCTATTTCCACACATTAAATGTTGAGTGAAACATGAAAAACGTAACATGAAATGTGACACACGTTAAAACAATTGCGCCTTGTAGTAGTTGCATTGCATATATGTGGACGGCATGTTCATTTCAACAATTTTAGAGAAATTGTTGAAATGAACATGCCGTCCACATATATGCATGTATTCATATGTATTCATCCGGGACAAGATGTATCTGTGTGTCTCACTTTTTTTTTGGTTGGGAAATTATTAAATAACTTCTCCCGCTCTGGGCGGAGTGGGATCTCTAAATCAACCCTTAAAAACATGACCTTTAAAAAATACATTCCTTTACAGAAGTAAAAACCAAGACAGTATCTCTCTGGTCGTACATCAACAGTCGCCAGGACTTGTACCTAAACCCTCTGTACTGGGGTCCTCCATCATTCGGCGCAAACTCCCCTCCCTCGCCGTACTCGCGCCCGCAAGTCGTGCTCGTGCCTGTCGCGTCGTTAAGAGTCATTAAGCTGTGGAAGGCGTTGTACTGTCGGTGGAACCCTACTATGAGGCAGCAGGTTAGTGTCACGTATAGGGAGCTTACCATACTCTTAAAGCAGGTAGATATTAGTCGAAAAGTGAAGGTGATCCTGTCCTATGCATGTTAATTAAATGATTATTTTATTTGTACACCACAAGTGGAAAAGTTTATGACGGCATATTTTTTTTACAAAACAGGAAATTAGGGATTATTTTTAGCTTTACTTTTACCTATACTTATTGTGTATTACCTAAAAATATATTTTGAATAAGCTTATCCTGCTTTAATTCCACCGATAAGGACATTTTTAAAATAATTTTCACACTATAAAAATCCCCAAGTTTGTCCTGACATCTGTTGACCTATTACTGTTCGAACAATTTTGGTCTAACAACAACCGTAACCATATTTTGTCCCCTCAGGACCCTATCTACCAGCGCACCCGCGAGCTGGTGGCCATCCGGGCGCAGCTGGAGGCGGCGGCGGCGGCGGCGGCGGGCGACCACCTGGCGCGCCAGCACCGACTCGGCCTCACGCCGCCGCGGGTCGCCAGCCCACACCACGTATGAAACGAGGACTTGTACTTCTACGACAGCCATCTGTCTGTCTGAGAAGTCATTATCACGTCTCGAAAATGGACTCTATTGACTATACATTACAGTTGCATTTTTAACTAAAATTTCGTGTTTTGGTGGTATCAACATATTCGGTACGCCACCCTAATTTCGTGTTTTATGGTACTTAGGTAAGCCACTGTGACCGTATTGAACAAGGACTTTTTTTTTTTTAGTTTACAACGCACAATAATAAACTCTGTAAGCATTACCGAAGGACGGAAGGAATTGATAGTCCTGCGAGTGCGCACTTAGTTTTTCTATCGCTAATGGCCTGTATTTATAATTCGCTCACATTTAAATAAAAAACTGTCAATGTAAAAGACGATTATTATATTCCGTATTCAAATCCGTTTCGAATTGATGTAAAATATCAATTTTATGCTGGTGTTAATTAAGTTGATTTCAGAATGACTATCAAAAAAGCACTATTGAAAGTCATAAAACATGCTAAAGTTGTAGCGCAAACAGAACTTTATGTGTTGGTAGTAAAGTTTTTTTTCCAAAAACATATTTGTTTACATTTGTATGGAAACTAGATTGTAAACGCAGGTTTAGTCTATCTGTTTGCTGTAAAGTGCGTGGTGCAATCTTTTGTTTTTTCTCTGTTATGTGTTCCATTATCTCCAATGAACTCTGGCATCTAAATCCAAATACTTTTTGAATAGTAAGTTTTGTTTAGTGTAAATATTGTTCTAAAAACGTAATACGGTCTCAAGATATGACTTTGTGACAATGACCAATATCTATGGTATTCTATTATATCTGTATTTTTTAAAGCGTTAATAATGCCAAAAGTCAGCGCTCCTTATAAGTTCCGATAAATGTATTTTACAGAATTTCAAACATTTTCTGTACTTTTTTTTTGCTATGAATGTATGGTAACTGCCGATCAGGATGGCACAGAACTGTCCCAAGCAGAAAGTTGGATTTAGAACATTTGAAATTATTCGATGATACAACTTTAGGTTGAGTCGGGAAGGAATTTGATAAAGAACATGCTAAAAACTATAACCACGTATTATTTTTTCATTTTACATTTAGTACAGTAGGCAGCACGTCAGTGCTAACCGCACATCAGTAGAACACTGATGTGCGGTCTAACGTACATACGCCATTTGAAAATTATTTTATTAAATCTTAATTAAGTACTATTTAAGTATTTTATTTTAATAAGTATTAATGTTTTAAATATTTACCTAGTTTCATCTTTTATATCAATGACGACTTTTAAAATGTTGTTCTTTGGTTGCGATTGCTTATCTACAACCTTTTTTTTTTTGTCGATGTTACAAATCAAGGGTGCTTGCGAGCGCTGGGATTTTTAAACCATGGACGTTGGATGCCACCTCATTTTAAAACGAATGGTATGTCATAATTCCTTGAATGTATAAGCGGCTGACTGGATTTAGAACATTTTATAGTATGATGGTTTGATAGGAAAACGTATTCCATTTTATTAATGTATGTATGTGTCGCATAAAATATGTAGCTAGCTGGTATATTATATTACGAGTAATGTGTAATTATGTAAATGTACTATTAGTTATTATTATAAAGCATTTAAGATATATATTTCGTACACTGGTTCGCAAAATATAAATATACAATGATTATCGTGTAAAAGTTTATATAGTCCAATTTTAACAATAATTAGTTATAAGAAAATATAAATATTGACATACTTTCTAGTGTTTACAAAGAGGCTGTATGTTGATAGTTCATTCAGCACAGATTGATGTCTTCTAACTACATACATACATAACATCACGCCTTGTTTCCCCGAAGGGTTGGGCAGAGGTGTACCTGTAGCAGGTACACCCACATTTCGCCAGTTATGTTTAAGTCCCATGTAATAGGGGGCGAGCCTAGCGGGGGGGGTCTTCTAACTGGGCTTTTAAATTGATATTTCTGCGATGTAAACAAGTATTAATGCAAAATTAGTTTTTTTTATATAAATAGTTATATTGTAAACATTATTGAACTATATCTACACGTTATTAATTAGTCAATGTAATAAGTTGTAAAAATAAATGTAAATATTCAAAAATAAATGTTGTTTACAGCAATTTTTTTTAATCATTGAAATTGTTTACGCTCGCAAGTTTAAAATGACGAACGAAGCAATCATCTTGATAAACCAAAAATAATAGCTTGAACTTTGATAACTTGAGAAGATAGGATGCGCGGCGGTTATCAACTTTATTGTGAAGCATTCTTATATGAACAGTGTTCTAGTCAACATTTCCCATTTTATTTAGTAGTTTAAAAAATGTTTAAATTAGTTAGAGATGGAGCCATTAGGACCCAAGCGGTGAATTATTTAAAAACGTTTAGAAATGAAAAAAGGTTGCTCGCTACGAATCACGAGGTTGTGTCTTGGGCTGATGTTGTGATCATCGGTAAGTTTTTTTAAATGGATAATGTTTATTTTTTGAGTCTCGCTTGTTTGTTCTTTGTCGAATAATAATCGGATAATGATTTCTTATTACTACAATTTATTAATTATTATAAATTTCGCTAGTCTTGTTGCAGTAATGTTGTTGAATTGACGTCACGTTAACTCTAATCTCAAGGTATTGTTTTCACCTGAAAAAGTTTTAAAATAATTATTATGTAAAAATGAAAGTTAGATTAAAATTGCTTATAAGACCGCCTATTGTGTTACCCCTTGTAAAAATTTCTAGCCTCCTGAACAAGCCGGATTCCGTAAAGTATTTACCTTTACGGAATTCGGCTTGTTCGGGAGGTTGGACATCGTCAAACCTGCGCACGAAACGGTTCGTGATGACTCTTAACAGCTTGTAGACATGGTTCAGAAGTGTGATGGGTCTATAGTCCTTAAGCAGGGCATGTCGCCCTTTTTAGGGTTCTGTAGCCAAATGGCAAAAAATGGAACACTTATGGATTCGTCATGTCTGTCTGTCTGTCTGTCCGTATGTCACAGCCACTTTTTCCGAAACTATAAGAACTATGCTGTTGAAACTTGATAAGTAGATAAATTCTGTGAACCGCATTAAGATTTTCACACAAAAATAGAAAAAAAAAACTATATTTTGGGGGTTCCCCATACTTAGAACTGAAACTCAATATTTTTTTCATCAAACCCATACGTGTAGGGTATCTATGGATAGGTCTTCAAAAATGATATTGAGGTTTCTAAAAATAAAAAAAATCTAAACTGAATAGTTTGCGCGAGAGACACTTCCAAAGTGGTAAAATGAATGCAATTTCTTAAATAAGAGAATGATTAAACTTAAAAAATATATGATGTACATTACCATGTAAACTTCCACCGAAAATTGGTTTGAACGAGATCTAGTAAGTAGTTTTTTTTTTACAATAACAATATTACAATAAAGGAAAAAAAAAACTAGTCCGTCCTATTGTAGTAAATTATTAATGTTGTTGTGCTGACGCCGCGGTAACTAGAAAGATCTCAAGCTATTGTTTTTCCTACCTACATTTCAAAATTGATTGTTATAAGAAGAAGTAAGTTACATGGTTATTGTTTCGATATTTTTAGGAGGAGGTATAGCAGGATGCAACACACTGTACCAACTTACTAAGAGAGGGGTGAATGCTGTTTTGCTGGAGAGAGCCAAGTTGACCAGTGGGACGACATGGCACACTGCTGGTAAAGTACTCGCTCAGTCTTTAAATAATATATCATAGGATTTCTTATGTTTAAAGATCCTTACCATTGTTTTTATTTACGTCACTAGCTTCTGCCCGCAACTTCGTCCGTGAGTCTATAACCTTCCTCAAGAATTGGGCTATCCAATGCAAAAATATTTTTTCAAATCCGACTGGTGGACACTTAAACTTACAAACATATTTACATTATATTAGAACTAGCTGACCCGGCAAACGTTGTTTTGCCATATAAACTATTTATGTTTGGGGTGGACCACCCTTATCACTAAGGGGTATGAAAAATAGATTACGACCGATTCTCAGACCTACCGAATATACATATAAAATTTCATAAAAATCAACCAAGCCGTTTCGGAGGAGTATGGCAACTAACATTGTGACACGAGAATTTTATATATAGATAGATAACACTGTAAATCTTATTCCCTACATACAAGCAAGCCGAAATGTGCGTACACACACGGGCGTTGCCCAAATATTAGCTAACACGGCAGCTCATTTCTTTCACATGTACTTACGCGTTTAAGGCGCGTAACATGCATGAATCCAGATACTCGCGTTGCCTTATTGTATCCTGTATACGCGCTTGTCGATAAGCGCATAAAACGCCTTATTTTGATCGTATCTTATTTATCGATAACCCGTATAAATAAGTAAATACTATAATTTTAACATTTTATAGGACTAGTATGGTCGCTGAGACCCTGCGACTTGGAAGTGAAACTGTTGCGAGATTCGAGGAAAGTGTACAGTACCCTAGAGGAAGAAACTGGCGACTATGCGGGCTGGACCAACAACGGAGGCATGTTCATATCACGGAGCAAAGTGAGTATCAATACCTACTCCCATTTAACTTGATAAATTGCTTTTCATTGATGTATACAATCGTCGATGGCAATCGACGAGTTGGCCCGAAATAAGGTTACGAGTTTGCTACCTTCAGTAGCGTCCATCAGTTCCTGTAACGTGCAGAGGACAGGACACGCTAGACACGATGTTATCTGTCAAATTGTTTAATGAAATTAGCTGAAGAAATTTCACAGACTTCTGTGAAGTTACAACTAATTTAATTTGCAAAAAAAAACTTTTGTTTTATAATGACTCAACGGTCTGTTACAGAGGTCAATCAATTAATATAGCCTGTACATTTGTGACAATAATATTTAAAATGTATTTTCTTCTAGGTCCGAACACAAGAATACATGAGGCTTCACACATTAGGAAAAGCTTTGAATATCCCCAGCGAAGTTCTGGACCCACATGAGGCTCAAAAAAAGTTCCCTCTCCTAGACCCATCAGTATTTGAAATGGCGTTGTATGCGCCTGAAGACGGCACTATTGACCCTTCTATGGCGTGTAATGCACTTGTTAAAGTGGCTACAAAAAATGGAGGAAAAGTAAGTCTTGGTTTTATTCGAGCTTTTCGAGTATATTTTGTTTTATTCATATGCTTAGCTACATTGCTATAGTTTGACCGACACCGCTGTACCGTGACTTAGGTATGTGCGCGGCGAGAAAGAGAAGTATGCTTGCCATTGAACCATAACAACTTCTGATTGGTGAAAGTCACGATGGCATGCAAGCTACTTGCTTATTTTTTTGCCAGTTACAGGCATGTTTATTACGGGATTTAATATAGCACATCTAGTTCAGCAAAAGCTCAGTATTATAGAGTGTCGTCTCGGTCTCTCATAACTGTGTCTTGTAAAGCCTGATGTGCCATATTAAAGGTGGTCGCTTAAGGCTGCTTGTCCACTGGAGCGGAGCGAGGCAGCGGAGCGGAGAAATGTGCCAATATTAACCAATAGGAGCGGAGCTCTGAAGCGGAGTTTAGATTCCATTGGTTAATATTGACACATTTCTCCGCTCCGCTGCCTCGCTCCGCTCCAGTGGACAGGCGCCTTAGTCTGGTTAGTAAGCGAAAGTTTTGCATCAGTCCGAATTACCCTGTTTTTTTTTTTCACGAAGAAATTTACAAAACTTAGCAAACAACACACATACCAAAACGCCTGTTCTCCCAGAAAGATTAGGCAGAGGTGAAGTAATCAAATAATGTTTTTCATTACATAAATACTTAATTAATATAACAAAAGATAATTTTCATAGGTGTACGAGGACTGCCCAGTGCTCGACATCCATTACACTCACAATCAACTTGGCAACAAGGAAGTTACAGCGGTGCACACTGACAAGGGAGTCATCAAGACTAAGTGTGTTGTCAACTGTGGAGGTAATTATATGCTTTTATTTTGCAATTCACCCATCGGATACCCTTTTGTCGTTTGTTTATTTTTTGTTTGAATGCTTTGGAATCGGACAAAAATTTACGTTATAATGAGGGTTGGAATAAAAACAGTTTCTTTTTAATTTTATAAAACATACAGTTCAAAATGTTGTAAACATGAGTATTTTTTTTTTCAGAATTTTGTTTTACCTCTTTGTCGGCTATTTTCGAGCTATTTCAATTCCTAAAAATTTATGTTTTTTTATAATGTTTAAAACATTATTTTAAACTTGTTTTATACTGTGATTATATTTAATAAAAAACATTGTTTTATGTCAAACTGCTTAAAATACGTGTTTTAAAACAACTTGTTTGTTTTATGCCAACCCTGGTTATAATGTTAAATTGCCACCAGACCATATATAATCAATATTGCTACAACCAATTAAGTGCGTATCTTTATGGACGAACGTCGGATCATAATTTTGATGTAAGAAGTTCGATGTAGGAAGTTCAAAGATTTCAGGAAAAATGGTTTACATGTTTACTGGGCGCGTGGATAGGCGCCGCGACTCCTATCGAGTTGGTGTAAATAGATTGATGTGTATCAGATGCGCCCTCTGTATCCTACTATTTAAACTAGGCGGCATTGAGTCCTTATTGAGTCTTTAACCATGCTTTTATTCATAGGTGCATGGGGTCCTCGCGTTGCCAGATTTGCAGGGGTTCCCAACCTTCCATTACTTCCGTTCAAGCATTCGTACGT
Organism: Agrochola litura; assembly: GCA_949152395.1. Lineage (NCBI taxonomy): Eukaryota > Metazoa > Arthropoda > Insecta > Lepidoptera > Noctuidae > Agrochola > Agrochola litura. The sequence continues at coordinate 17,424,971 of OX424493.1, forward strand.
AGTCTGTGATGCTACGCCCGAAGTCCGGGGCTGTCCCAATATTCGAGACCATGACGTCGACTTGTATATCAAGGTGCAGGGAGAGTCGTGCCATGTCGGAGGATATGAAAGCAACCCGCATATGCTTGATCAGGTAATTTTTTATAATCTTCTATTTGAGATAAAAATCGTAAATTCATTCACTGATAGACAATGCCCCGCCTAAGGCTGCCTGTCCACTGGAGCGGAAAAATGTGCCAATATTAACCAATAGAATCTAGACTCTGTTTCAGAGCTCCGCTCCTATTCATATTGGCACATTTCTCCGGTCTGCTGTCTCACTCCGCTCCAGTGAACAGGCAGCCTTAATCTCTGGGTCTGTGAGCAAGGAATTTTGTACAAGAGTTCCTTAAGAGAAGGAAGGATTTTAGAAAATTTCTCCCCTAAAGGGGATGACAGTTAATATGGTTTTTTGTCTTTATGGCCGATAAGAAATCCCACCGTTGGGCGCAATGAAGTATCGATGTCGATTTTAATTTCTAACACAAAATTGTGAGACCAACAGAATCTTACACTTATTTTTGTTTGAACCAATTTACGAGGAACCCAATCTTTTGTTATCAACACCGGTTATTGACCTAGTAGCGGGTGCATTATTTATTTATTATTTTTAATGTTCTCACATGTATAATTTTAGCATGAATGATGTAACCAATATTTTTGTAACAAAAGAGTGTCCATGGAGTTTCTTGTCCGTTCTTCTCCATAGGTACCTACTACACTACGCTTTGGAATGGGCAACTAGCTTCATCTTTCTGAATGATCGACCCCTTGACAATTCAAAAGTGCCTGTAATTGGTTTATTTGAAATAAATGCTTTGAGTTTAAATGTATGTTTGGAGTCACCACAACTAGGCTTCCATCTTAACATTTTTACTATGCACTGCTCCAAGGATCTTTTGCACTTGAATTAGGTTGACAGGGTGGCCCTGTTTGTAAAACTTTGTGCAATTGTTTTGTGAAATGTATTGAAAAAACAAGATGGCGGTATTCTGATGTTAGCCGCGCGCCAAAAGAACCTTGTAGGCCTTTAGTTCGTAATTCAAGTACTGACCTGTTAACCCTTCTTCACCCCCAGGTACCAGACCACCTTCAGTTCCACTTATACGAGCTCGACTGGGACGTCTTCGGGATCCACATGACCAGTGCCGCGTCACTATGTCCCAAGCTCAGTACAGTTGGCATCAAGAGTACAGTGTGTGGGCCCGAGTCGTTCACGCCCGATCACAAGCCGCTACTCGGAGAGGACCCGAATGTTTTCGGTAAGCTTCGGCATTTTGATGACTGTAAAGTCGACTAAGGCCCGCTTGCACCACAAATCACTAAACATGTTTTCGAAACGGAGGCATGTGACCAAGGCTATGTCTATTTCTACTAGAAATAGTTTATTTTTTCATGTTTTTCAGTTATTTTTCCGTAGTCGAGTTTTAGTTTTTTTTCGTCATTGTTGCACGCGATATAACAGTTGAGTATTCGGAAAACAATTTAAAAAGTTTGTGAAAAAAAATCGCCACTTAATAAACACAGATAATAAATTAACGTCTAAACAGGGTAATGTTATGTAGGTCAGCTGGTCAACGTACTCAGATACACTTGTGTGTTTATATACGTCAAATTGTAGATATGTTATTGATCTGATGCAACGCTTATGAACTGATTATAATACTTTGCTCACGACTTCTATGTTCTATACCTACCTCGCCACTTCGCTAGCCAATATAAACACCGAAATTATTGATACGGGTGAACTTGGGAACTACATAGTTCAGTCTGATCTATGGGCAATATGCCCCAAAAATCTCACCCTTACTTACCCTTCCCAAATGGGGTCTATCTAAGTTTTCATCAACATCGACGGATTACCTAAGAAATAAACCCAATAGATTAAGGATAGATATTCCTTACATATTATTATTTAAAGTCCGCTTTTCATATTTGTTTGTAGGACTGCGTTTTTCTTTTTAACTACGCAACGGACGCAGCATTTATTCCGGAAGATTTATCTAAGTGTCCTTGCTGATTTGAAAAAGTATTTAATAATAATTTAATTCTATCCTCTACATTAATTTATACCCTTCTTAAATTGTGTATGGACGTGGCAGTAGTAAGTCACTAGAATATTTGATTTAGGTCTGTACCACAACTGCGGGTACAACTCAGCCGGCATGATGTTCTCCGCGGGATGTGGCATACAAATGGCAGAGTGGATCGTGTCTGGAAGGTGAATACTTTATTTATGTAATCTTATCTCCTCTCAAGTCGGCACGAGCTACGCTTAAATAACCCGATTTTTATAACTGTGCGCCTGTTAACGTCAAAAATGTACAGTGTATGCGGGTAAATAATAAAAATAACAAATTAATGAATAATAAGAGAGAACTGTGGAGACAACACGAGTTGTGTAGACCGTATTAAGAGGCGTCGGGGCACTGAGGAGGCGTATAGTCCCAGTCGCCCCCACATGGATTGCCACCAGGTGGCAATTGGGAGAAAAAAATCCCAGTTGCCACCGGGTGGCGACTGGGACCTTATTGCCCCCACTTCAAATCGCGTAGCGCGGGGCAGCAGATTTATCATAGTACCAGTTTGTATAGAAAACAAAATATGCGCGCGCGACGCACTCCCGCACGCAGATTGTTTTCTATGGCCGCCCCGCACCACGCTGCGTGATGCGGTGCAGTGTGCGAATCGCCTTATCTACTAATAAAACCACATTGGAAATGTGACCGCCAACCCCGTCATCGCGGCCGTAAGAAATATAGTGATGAGGTCGCCAAGTCGCCACCCGGTGGCAACTGGGATTTTTTTCTCCCAATTGCCACCTGGTGGCAATCCATGTGGGGGCGACTGGGACTATACGTGAGGAGGTAACCGGGCGGGTGAATTCAATACTAGCAACCTACGATTTTGACAGCTCCAAGCGCACAGTTATAAAATCGAGTTATACAAGCATTCGTGGAGGCCCATATTTATGTCTAAAAAGCGGCGAACCTACCTATTAGGTATGATTGCGACTGGTTACTGAACTATTTTGATTGGTGCTTCCTCTCAGAACAAGTTAAAAGTCTAGCTAGCATTTTCGCTGTATTTTGTAAATAGTTTCTTCAGCTTTTGGGATGTGACCTCATCATAACATGAGGTTATCACCGTTATCGCTTTTGCACTGAACTCCGCATCATTACAATAGATTTATTGTTTACCTATTTTATATCAGTATATATAAGTGTAATTAACAATGATATGCAGTTGTTTACTTAACTACTATCAATTTTTTTCTTTAATAATATTGGTTATACAGTATGTTTTATCTAAGAACTAGCGGACGTCACGCGGTTTTACCCGCGTAGATCCCGTTCCCGTGGGAGTACGGGGATAAAATATAGCCTATGTTACTAGCTGATAATGTAGCTATCCATTGCTGAAAGAAAGTTTATTTGTTACATACAAAAATACAAATCTTTCCTCTTTATAGTATTAGTATAGATAGACGTGGCTGTATAGTCATTGCGTAGATCAATGCAATAGACCGTTTAGAAATGATATTACTTTAGTATCTAGGCCTAAATTTCACCATAATTATTATTGTATCGAGAAAAATTATGCCCGTTTCTGAAAGGATGATGACTGCAGAAGCTCTGCTACGGGACCTATAAGGGGCCAATTTACGATGCATGGAAACATCCTGAAAATTTACTAGTTACGTAGGTTGCACATTCACAGTATACATTTAATTATAGATAGCATTCTGGTTGAACGCACCCTTATCATTTTGACTGCGTTAAAATCAGACCTTCTGCTTAATCTGCTTCGTGGCGTTCTATGATACACCCCGTGTCACTTCAACAAAATGCAACTTTTTTCTCTTAGAGCTTACGTAGACTAACAACACCTTCACAAATACCCACAGGCCAAACTACAACATGTTCACATTCGACATCCGTCGCTTCACTCTCGGTCAGATGTCCCGCGCGCACTGGATGCGCGAGAGCAGCCACGAAGCTTACGCGCGGAACTACAACATAGTGTTCCCGAACGACGAACACCTGGCGGGACGGGACGTGAGCCACGACGCCTTGCATCAGGAGCTGGTGGATGATGGAGCGGTCATGCAGTCCAGGGCTGGCTGGGAAAGACCGGCCTTCTACGTCCCTGGAGAGAGGGTGGGTTGTTCTTGTCATAGTTTTACCGGCCGTACATTGGCTATACTGTCGCGCCAAATATACTAGATGCCAACGTTCGTGGTAGCCGCGGTCATAAAACTTGGGCGCGAGGTAACATTACGCAACACCTAAATGTAACGCGTGACGCCTAAAAAGCGCTTTGTTGGATTTGACTGCTGAGACGAACGTTGAAAATCCAAGAGTGCGTTGGATTTTCAACTTTCGTTTCAGCGCCGAGAGTTGAATGTAACAGTGCAATAATATTGCATATATTGTGTTATTTTTATTTATTTTATGTGTTATTTTTTCGAAAATGCTTCGGGCATTAGGTCCGCCGCTGTACAGTATTTTTCACTTATACATAAAGTTTTAATAAATATTTAGGCTTTTAGAAAACGGGCTTGTAAATAAGCTGCTGCATTTCTTACATCATTCCTGCGACCAAAAACTAAAGAAAATGAGTTGATCTTACTGAGAACATTTTAATCATATGAAGGAAGGTAATTACTTAGTTTCACGGTGCTCTATGTTTCGTTGCAGATAAGAGTACAGCAGTATGACTGGGGTGGCGCTGACACAGACTATCCTAGGAACAACGACCGGCGCTACGAAGAGATCCTCAAGGGAGACTACTCGTTTGATTTCTCTAAACACCATGACTTGGTAAGTCTATGATTTGAAGCTATTTTACAACAATTTTTTTTTTGTTTTCTTACTTTTCGTATGTTTTGGGGCAAAGCATGCCTAATAAGCTTTATATGTTTAAAAGACGCAAGATTAAGGAAATCCTGGAATTCTCCAGTAATATGAAAGGAAAATAAAAGTATAATAATGCAACTCTTTTAAAAAAAAAAAAATCTCAACTCAACTTTACAACATTCAAAGGCAATGATTGAAAAAATAAATGCAAAATACAGGGTGTTAGGCAGACGGTTGAACATACGAACGATACTACAATTTTTCTAGATGAAAATGAAAATAAAATGCTACCAGTTTTGTTATTTTTAAATGAAATTATTGTCGTTTGAGTTTGAGCAATGACGAATTTCGAATAAAATTTAAAAAGTCATTAATAAAAATCCGTGTGGCCTGGATCTTGTTATTGGACCTAAACACGTAGCAGACGGCCCTACGAATCCGCCATTTTCGTATGTTCTGCCTAACACCCTATATTTAGAAGTCTTGCCTTTGTCACATATTATATAAATATTTTACTATTTTTTCGTGTTCATGTATTTTTTTAAATTTTTGTTTATTCTTTAAAATACATATAAACATATCTTACTTATGTATGTATGTAACATAGTTTGTAAATTTCACTATACATACAACGCCTTGTGTTCTATAATCTGTAATTTTGTGCAGGTACACATAAATAATTAAATAGTTTTTTCATCAACCCGTAGTATTCGCACTATAAACTTGAACCCGGCTTACCCTCCAGATCGGTCAAGAAGCTCTTCAAAGTCGTAACGCAGCGGCCCTGTTTAACATGTCTTACTACGGCAAGTTCTACCTCACCGGGCCTGACGCACAACGCACTGCCGACCTCGCCTTCACTGCTGACCTCTCCAAACTTAATGATAGGTATGTATCAATATAACATTACGACTGGAAACTCCGAAAGGGAAGGCAGAAGTGAAGAGAGTCTAGAACTGAGAAATTCGTCATAATAGAAAAACAAACCATAAATCACTTTGTCAGACCAGGTCAGTTGGATAAAAATCTTCTGCGAATATTCTTGTGTGTGTGTTCATTCTGAAACATCCCTTGTATCATTGGGATAAAGTTAAATTTCTGTTCTTAATAGTCTGTTAATCACTATTTTTGGTGCTGACTGTACACTTACATCTTTCTATCTGTATGGTGCAAATAAAACCATTTTCTTCATTACTTATCGGTGAATGGTACAAAAAGTAAGTAATCTTTTCATATTTCCAGGGTGGTGTATTCTCTCATGTTGAACAAAAAAGGCGGAGTGGAAGCGGACGTGACAGTCACTATACTAGACAGCGGCACTGGGCAGTTACATGAGCCCATCTTTAAGGTATGCGCCTGAGTTGATAACGATGGTTTTTATTCTTTTAAACGGTAACAGTGTCGGAACATTGATGTCGATTCGGATTTCTAATACAACTTTAACTTTTAAATTCAGTAAAAACCGTAAATGCCGACAGAAGTGAAAACTTGAACAAGATCGCCTTGGTGGAAGAAAAATACTTGTATAGAACATTGGTTCGTAACCTTATCTAAATAAAGAGCACGATCGCGTTTACAAAACCTTTATACTTGCATAGAACATTGATCCGTAACGCAATATAAATAAAGAGCACAATCGCGTTTACAAAAATGAGGTTTCGTTACAGTGTCGCGAAATCAATAGTTAGTCCCATCTCAAAAATGCCCAACGCGCCTAAAGAAGTTATCACTTCAAAAATATGATTACAGCACCAAAAAAGAATTTTGTTTTTCAAAAATATTTTTTACAGTTTTAGTACCTCGTTTGAAAAACGATGAATTTGTTTATTGAAATCTGTCAAAAGTTTGAACCACGTTGAATAGCAATGCTGATTCTTTGGCCTAAAAATAGGCCAGCTATCTGGACCTGGTCACGTGAAGAGTCGACTAACCACTTTGCTATGTCCCGAAAATCACGATAAGCACACGAAATGCGATGAGGTGCGCATCGTGTTACAACCTCAAATGGCTCAAACTTAGAACTCCCAATATGGTTGTTATATTTGCACCGTTTGACTTAATAATTAATAGTTAATAATTTTAAGTAAGTATCGCCAACTCGATCCCTGTTCAAAAACTCACTTTTTTATAATTGTTTCTGTCACCAGGGTCGCGGCTACTACGTAGTGACAAGCGGCTTCAGTGCGAACCACACTCTGGCGCACATGCGCCGGATCATCCAGACTCACAAGTTGAGGGCCACCATCACTGACGTCACCAAACAGCTTTGCATCCTTAGCGTACAGGGACCTGACAGGTCAGTAACAAACCTCAGACAACCAATTCGTTTTATCTTTAGAACTTTCCAGGTTAAAACCAATTTAAAGTTCTATTCATGTTCCAAATTGCATCCAAATAAATGTTCAGTCGTTTTAGAGTGAAAGCGTAACAAACAAACAAACTCACTTTCGCATTAATAATATTTGTTAGGTTGGTTTGTAAACTTTATAAATTATAACCTATGTTACTCAGTGATAATATAGCATTTTACCGGTGATTTTTTTTAAAATCGGTCTAGGAGTTTTTTGGTTACAAACAAATAAACAAACATACAAAAAATCAAATATTTTCTCTTTATAAAATTAGTTTAGATAACGAGCTCGAAGGTTTGAGCTTTGACTAAAGTTAGTACCTACTCGTTTGTTGATATTGATGATATCGATAATTTTAATCGATCTATACACCACCCCATAGCAGCCGAATTACGGTCGATAAACACTGGCTGTTGTTATTTGACATCGATCAATTTTGTAATATTTACCAAACCATGCATTTTTATATAAAAGTGTATACACATACATAAAGTGATCAGTTGTTCATCGATCTATATGGACAATCGATTATATTTGAAGATTTCAATAGCGACATGTCGGCGCCGATCGACCGCAATTCAGTTGCATCTTCATATAAATTAATTTTTGAAAAATTAAAGTTGATTATAACGAAGTTTCGAACGACTGGATACCCGTTACTACTTACTGTCGAGATGAAAAAAAAAACTCCTAAGGTACCATCAAATTTTTATCCCATTAATGTGTAACTCTAAATAAATAAATCTGACTAGCCATTTACCAACTATGTTGGGGTAAGCGTCCAGTCTAACCGGATGCAGGTGATTACCAGTATTTTACAAGGAGCGAGAGCCCACCGGCATGTCCTAGAACCAATCATTCGAAGAAATGTGACATTAATGTAAAATGAGGTTGACTAAAACAACCAATGCAATGGATAAAAATCACCAACAATTAAGAGTGTAATTGTATTTATTATTTTTAACATAGCCAATAATATTGACATACATTATAATAATATATATATATATATATATATATATTGTACACCCCATGGGTATGTTAGTGATACAATAATATTAAGAGGGCCCTTCCCGGTCCGTCTATCGTCATCGCGAGCATGGTCGAAAGCTTGTTGTTTCATCCAGCGCAAGTGAGAATTGCTAACAAGCAAGTGAGAACGCGATAACATTGCGCGAAAAATAACTTGTTTCAGGAAATACGTGTTTTTGAATACGCCTTACAAGTTTGTGAAATAAATGTTTGTCATTTAGAATCTCCATTACATGTGCGAGGTTTCTATGAAGATGTTTTCTTTAATTTTGCAATTTATGAGTACATTATGAACGGTCAAAATTCAGGTAAAATTTGTGCAAAAAAGCATATTTTTGGAGGCTTATATTGAATTTGTTTCGCAAAATTATTATTTTTTGATTTCATAGAAACCTAGATATAGTGCACAAGATACCTATTAGTTTAAAAGAATTAAAGAAATATGTGTTACAACGCCATAATCACGTACGAGCGTTTGTATGAAAAGTATGACGGGTTGGCCGCTCTTAACGGTAACAACTGTCTTTTCACCTGTGACAAACAATGAATAAATAATATGAACATCTATCAACCCGCACTGGGCCCGCGTGGATTACAGCCCACTCCGTCTCGAAGAGAGGTGGCCTGTCACCCTGCAGTGGAAACATTATAGGCTGATTATGACTGCCTATCTGCCCTCCACCACTCAGTTACTGGGTAATGCGGATAATTTTCTGTGTTATTTAATCATATAATTGGTTGTAAAGTAGCATTATATTCTAAGTACTATTTGTTTTATTTTATTTTGTTTGAAAAATTACTTTGAAATCTATCTTTATTTTTCATGTTATTCAATTTTTTATGCTTTGAGTAGCATATCTATTTGTATTTAATTCATTAAACCTAACTTGGTTTCCGTACGACTTTTTCGGGTGACCACTGAAAATCAGCGCTGTGCTGTGGGTCCCCATAGCACAGCATCATGCTGAGTGGAAGCCTTCTTGTCACAGTCATGACGTGCCAGCAGCTGCCGCATATTCCTGTTTTGTGCTCGTGATTATATTTAAATCTATTGTTTTATTTTATTGTTCTTTTCTTTTATGCACGTGTTTCTGTGACAATTAAACTTATTTTTCTTTCTTTCTTTCTAATATGATACCCCTTGGTAAGACTAACCTACTCTAAATAAATAATTACCTAATAATATTTTTCACAGCCAACGCATCCTCGAACGCTACACAGAAGCAGGTCTCGATAACGACGCATTCCCAGTGAACACGCACCGTAGCATCCACGTAACTCGGTCCCCGAATGCTCCCGAAGATAAACGATACCGCTGCCGAGCACTTCGGGTCACATGGTCCGGTGAACTGGGATGGGAGCTCCATGTACCGTCCGCTCATGCAATACCGGTGTACAAGGCTTTGAGCCGCGCTAAGGGACTGAAAAATGCTGGCTGGAGAGCTTTGACCTCGTTGAGTGCTGAAAAAGGTAGAGATTCAAACTCAAAGCATATATTTCAATAAAAACCAATTACAGGCACTTTTGAATGGTCAAGGAGTCGAATAGCTATTTGCCCATTCCAAAGTGTAGTACAATACGTGCCACTAAAGATGAGACTTTACACACCACGTGGTTTGACTTGCGCAGTACGCTGACGTCGTATGAGGTCTGCGCCGGGGTGTCATCGGGGCGGCGAAAGGGCACGGGAGGCGCGGTCAAGGCTCATCTTTCGTGGCGCGTGTAATACTTTAGCTTCCTATGGCTTATGGAGAAGAACGGGCAAGAAACGGTCTTTTAAATCAAAATAGTTTTTACATCATTCATGTTAAATTTATACATGTGAGAACGATGTAGAAACACGTGCACGTTAAAACCATCCGTAGAACACAATACAAAATTAAAATAAGCTGTGGTAGCGAGTATTTTGTATGCATGATTTGTCGGTACGAGGTGGACCGACGACCTGTTGCAGGACGCGGGCATCCGTTGGCTGGATGTGAGTCGCGCTGTGGGCCTGTACCACAGGACAGGAGGGTCGTAGTGGCGATGTTTTGCAAAAGCCTATAATATGTTGCCAGCTGTGGATATCTTTTGACTGACTGATGATCATGAATCTGTTTATGGTACTATATCACTTGAAAGAGTCAAATTGTCAAGCAATACGGATATGTTATACAGGGTGGCGATTTAGACATCTGCATCCGTCAAGGGGGTGATTCTACCCGTCATACTAAACAACTTTCACCATGAAACTCATAACAGATTCGTGAAAAAAAAAACCCATACAACAGTAGACAGACTATTTCGATACACGTATGAATAGTTTTTTTTTATTTTACGAACCTTATACAGTCTGACTGTTTTCTTAATGTCCTTCGGGAATCATGGAATCATCGCATTTCCGAATACAAACGAATGCTAATTTCCATGTCCATCAATTATTAGATTTATCGTGTATAATAATTTGAATTCAGAACTAAGTACCTTAACCTTTATTGTTGTTTTGTTTTGATTTCCGTGTGGACTATATAGAGCTGTAAAACTATTTTCGTGCCTGCGACTTTAGCAGATTTCATCCCATTTAAAAAAAAAAAAACTAATTAGGTACATCAACTTAAAAGAGATAAACAACTCTTTATAATTCCAAGTCGATTGAGAGCGTCCGGTCTGCACCAAGTGCAAAGGGCAACTGATAGAAATCCAACGACTGACGAAACACGAAGTTTGCCGAGGAAAATTAAGAAAATAGTTATACTGGACATGTATGGTGTTTCATGACAGATAGAATCACCCCCTTAACGGATGCAGGTCACTATATTGCCACCCTGTATATTTAAGGTCCATATTCTTTCAACTCTTTCTTGTTTTCTTATCAAACAAGAAGTAATGCTGGTCGAAATTATTATCTTCTTTTATTTGTATGAAACATTTTCTAATTTAATTTCAGGATATCACTTATGGAACTCCGATTTGAGAGCCGATGACAATCCGATAGAAGCTGGTTTGGGTTTCACGTGCAGAAAAGACGGCGATTACATCGGTAATGAACATGTCACTAGTGCGAGAACTAATGGAGTCACCAAGAAATACGCGTACTTCACACTTGATAATAAGGTTTGTATTGTACAAATAAGAAATTTGATAGATGGTTGGATTCTTTAAAAGACTATACGGATGGGAAGGGAGTGAACAATGAGATGACTGAAAGAGGTGTATCGTCGCGGGACAAGATCAAAATTTGATGTGGGCGAGGTACATTTCGCGAGGTCCTCTGGTGCCGCAAGACGAAAAAAAATACAGTTGAACAGTTTTAAAATTTTTAGGTATGTATATAGGTCGAGTTATAGGATAGGCCATTCAAAAGTATTGCGGCTATGTGAAACCATTTTTCTATTCAGGGATCCGTTTGCGTAATATTAAGCTTTAATACGTTCAGTGCCGGAAACTCTCCTGGAGGGCTCATGTCAATATATTTATCGTTTTAGGGCCAGTAAAATTTTTTCGACGCGTTCACGGCTTTTATATAATGCATAAACCTACAAGGTGCGAGGCCCCTCGGACCGCGAGGCCGTAGGCCCACGTCGCCCACGCCTTACGCCGCCTCTGTATCGAAGTAACAGACGTACTGCTGCGCCGATCCTAACAAAATTACGATAAGGGCAAGAATGATGAATAGAAATAGTATCCTAATTCCGTAACTTATTTTCGTAAACGATTAAGACTAATTTGTTTCATTTTGACAGTTCAACAACATTCATTGCGTTATTTTGTTGTTGAGTTGATTTTTTCTTCAAACTTATGAAGCAGTGAATTAGTAATCCGTTTCATATCGAAACGGATTGTGATTGATCGTGTATTAGGGTTAGGGTACTGGTTACAATTTTTTTCTGGCGTAAAAACATAACTTCACGCCTTCACCCCGTGGAGATTGTAAGAAGCACAAGCAACAGCACTTACAACTTACCTAACCCTTTGGCTTGATCAATGATCAACATTCATGATACTTTGCACCAGCGCGCTCGCTATTTTTATAAATTATTAATTGGTAATTTTATTAATTTTTGCAGGTTGCAATCTTCGGACAAGAAGCTATATTTAGAAATGGTGAACCCGTAGGCTACCTAAGAAGAGGAGATTATGCATTCTACCTAGACAAACCCATAGGTATCGGCTACGTCACTAACAAAGGCTCAGAAGTTACCAAGGAGTTTTTGAAAGAAGGCGATTACGAGATCGAAGTCTTGGGACAGAAACACAAGGCGACTTTACACTTTAAATCTCCCTTCGACCCTAACGGCCAGAGGTTACTGGGCAACTATGCAAATCAAGGCATTGGTGGAAACACTCATGAGCAAAATGAAAGAGAAGGTGGTTGTGAATAAGTTTTTCGTTAGTGTAGTTATGATCCCAATAAATCCTTTTTGTATCTAATTGAATGGTTTTATTAGCAAAGGTATTGAAATGGCGAAACATTATCATTAAAAAAAAAAAACACTTTCTGTCAATGTATACTCTTTGTAACTTGTTGACGTGAAGCATGTTTGACGTTTCAAATCACTTCATCACTTGACATGTTTTACAGACAAATTGCTTAAACCAGCATAAAAAAATGTTTCTATATGAATCTTGCAACATGTTGTCCACTAAATATTTCGATGTTTACCGTCTCATTTGGATATCGCGCACTGGATTTTCAATTCTCGGTGTTGAGCCGAGCGTTGATAATTCGACAGAGTGTAATCCAGCACGTCGAAAAAACACACTGTTGGATTTTCAACTTTTAGCGCTAAGAAGAGCGTTAAAAATCCAGAGTGCGAAAAAATCGCCTGTGCGAACCAGTACCCTAATTGCGTAATACAACACAATCACAATCTGTTTCGATTTGAAATAGATTGCTACTCCATTGCTTCATAACTTGGAAAAAAAATCTGTTCGACAACGTAAATAACGCAATGAATGTTTTGAACTGTCAAAATGAAACAAATTAGGCATAATTGTTCACGAAAATATGTTACGCAATTATGGTACTGGGCTACAATAGGCTAGTAAAATAAAAATAAATTGGTTAGGATTAACACAACACCATCTCTATTGCCAAATAGCGGTTAACAAAAATGTACCTTACTTCCATAGTCCATACTGTTTTGATACAAATCATATACAATGTGGCGATTAGGTTATCACATTATTTCAAACCACGTATTCTACATTACGTATTTGAAGCATACACAATTAAAATAATTAATAAAAATTGTCATTCTAGCCGTGGGACCTTTTTATTCGTTTTAGTATTTAACATCATGTATGGCATAAAGAAAATCAGCTGACCAATAATAGTAGGTCAAAGACCCGTGGCCGGCGAAGATAGGTAGTTTAAACGATGCCATTCCGAATTACTAACAATTACAAAAAACGTAAACAAATCAAGCGAAAAATGTCCTTACGGCTAATAGTTTAAGGCGTACTCTATGCGCAAAGTTAAATAATAAGGGAATGCGGGAATCGCTCAGCGGGGGAATGAAAAAAATTTGCGATAAATGTTCTTACTGCTAACGATTTAACGCATAAATCTCTACGCGCGAAATGGACGGGGTAACGGGGGTGCGTGTCGTCAAAATTCGTATTTTTCGGCGGCGTGTGCTTTTGTGACTCAGTCCCCGCGCACTCCTTGAGGATAGTTCACGACTAAGGGCCGGTTGTTTCAAACGGTTGGTTAACGTAATATACGTACGTCAAATAATAACGATTACGTAAGATGTTTAACGTTCGTTAAATACAAAGCGTTGTTTCACTGTTTATAAAACCGATTGTCAAAGTTATTCGGGCTGCCAGTAAAAAGTAATACTTTTCCCATTAAAAATGGTTGGGAGATTGTTATATTAAGGCAACATTTCGAAGTTCACGTAAAATTTTCAAGTGACAACTAATTAATTTGGTTATGAGTACAATCAATTGCTCCCAATACTTTTGGAAATCTAGATATTTTGTAAAAGTCAGCTAATTTTGTTAATTCCACAGTAATTTTTTTTTATCATACTATATAATTTAACAAAGTCACGATTATTGATGTAAAACACCCTAACGTGAGTTTTTAAAAAAAAAAACATCTTAATTCACTTAATTTACTCTTTCATCTTAATTTACTTTCACCAAAAAAATAAAATATGACAACGTGGCATTTTCAATACCAATAGAGCTACTTCCTTTGAAACACGGAATCTTGCAATAAATTCCTGCTCGTCGATTTAGGTTATTAACACGAGTTATAAATACTTTTTTCTTTCTTTCTACATTATTTGTTTCATTGTCGAATAAACTATTGTCGAACAAAGACGAATATAACAAAAGAGAGTCCATATTTGACTGTTTGGTGCAGATGTTTGAGAATAAAATGACGTTAACTAGTGGGTATGGCACCGGTTACTGTAATCGTTAGTTTGTAACGGACGTTAAGGCCATCATTTTGTGAAACAACGCTTTTTTTGGTTTGACGATAGTTAACGCCATTTTTGACGTATACCCGTGCGTTAAGTGGACGTGAAACAACCGGCCCTAAGAGTTGCCTATTCGCAATTTCGCAAACGCGCCCTGCGTATTTTTATTGTTATTGTTTTGAGAACATTTTGTTTCTTGTTTTGTTTGTAATAGGAATAGGATACGTATTATTTATTAGTTGTAGATTAGTTAAGTATTGTGACAGTTCGTGGGAGATTAAGACACGTTATTACAGCAGTAAAATTAGTTGTAGGTTGTGATAGTTCATGCGAAATCAGACGCTTTTATTGTTCCTTTTTGTGTTGTCTTCACAGATATGGTCCGTAATCATATCGTACGACGGTGTCGATTATGCATTCGGAAGCACGGCGGACATTTCGAAAACTAAAAAATTTAAAATGAATAAATTGAACATTTAAGTGGAGGTTTTTAAACTTAATTTGTGACTATTTGGTAACAATACTAGAAAGTTTGTGTTGAATTGTTGATACCAATGCCCCGTGCTTATTTAGAGCTTACATGCGCAAGTACAATACCTACCTCCCACTAGTCCCACTGTTGCTTGGAGTGTGTGTGTGCCGCCGAGCCGCCTGCGCCACGGCTTTACAGGTCAGTAAACTTAATAGTATCAAGGGTAGTTTATTTCTTGCCAAATTTTACGCTATTTAGTTTGTTTGAAAAATTCAGTTTTCAATTTTTAGGTTTTTTTTTAGTTTATTATTTTAACAGACTGATAACAACTTGTAATAACCTAACAAACTATTTAATGTGATAACCTAATCGCCACTCTGTATATTACTTTCTTCTATGCACTTAATAGAATATCCTTTGTGGGAAATGATGTCATGTACATGACAAACATTTCGCTGTTTTGATTTTTATCCAAAACAATAAATAATAATAATGCTATAATTAGAACAAAAATGCAAGCAAGACTTCATAACTTTTTATGCCTACTGAGTAAATAAATAAAATATGCCGACCCATCGCTACTGACCACCAAGAACTCTGTCCAGTGACTAAATATGAAACCGAATTTACAATCGATGTTCGGGCGACCACAACAACACTTTGTCCGCGATGTGTTGTAATTGTTATTAATTTTCACCAAATACCAAGGCAAGTCGATATTTTCGAAAAATCATCAAGACAACGACGAAGACGCGACGCCTGCAGCCTAGGCAACGGATGCGAAGGCTGCGCCCTGCATGCGCAGCGCCCCAGACTTAGAGCACGACTGCGCCGCAGTCGTCAAAAAAGAATAATAATGACAATTTCATATCTACGTGACATTCTGTAAATATAGGAAAAGTGGGTGCTTAGTTTATTTTTGTGGTATGTGCGTGTATATACAGTTTGTTATTATATTTTTTTAAGTAAGTTTAATTGTTTTTAATATTACATGTTCAATGCCGGCTGTAGCGACGCCGGGACCTATGCCAGTCAACCTGCAACATCGCTTGATGTCCAGCTGGTAAGATGTCCACATTGCTCACAGACACGTTTTTTTAAAGGCGAACGGGGGCCGAGTATACAGTATGGCAAGATCCACAAACCACATAGTGTACCATTGTGCCCCCCAGCCACATCCCCAACATCAACACCTTTACAGAAAACCTTGTGGAAAACGAATGCAAAATTAAAAAATTCTACCCCAGTGTTAGAGTTCCCCGGGGCGCGAGACGGTCTGTCGCACTGAATCTGGCGCAATGTCTCCGTCTTGCGACCCAGGAGAACTCACAAAGTGCCTAGGAGCAATTACTTATCTTCCCTTATAGGATAATTCTGCATGTGCAAAAAAATTTGGCAACTAAAAAAACCTTAACAAACCAAATTAAAGAAAATTGTAACAATTCGACCCTAATTTTAGATCCAAAATTACCAGCATTCAATAACCAACCCCAAAAATGTTTATGTGCACATGTGGAATCCAAATTAAGTGAAGGTGACATCAGGGGAGCGGCCAGGATACTGTTCAGCAGCGCCATGTGGTGGCGCCTTACTCTCCAGAAACGCTAACAGCCCTAGAGAGTAAACACCCAGCGCCTGCGGATAGTCTCACGTTTCCCGATCCCCCGACCCTCCTGTCCTAAATTCAACGTTTCTAAACATTTCGGCGCCCCAGCTGATTGCAGCCGTGAGCTCCTTCCGGAGCGGTTCCGCTGGCGGCCTCGACGGCCTGACTCCACAACATCTAAAGGACCTATTGAGTTCAGGCGCCGGGGACGCTAGTGAGTCGCTTCTGAAGAAGTTTGCGACCCTGATTAACCTCATGCTCACCGGCGGTGTGAACGAGGCCGTCGTTGATGTCTTATACGGGGCAAACCTATGTGCCCTGCGCAAGAAGGATGGCGGCATTCGTCCCATCGCCGTTGGGTGCACCTATAGGCGTACGGCAGCCAAAATATGCTGTAAGCTATACAGCGAATCCCTTACAGCTAAGTTTCAGCCCCTGCAGCTTGGTTTCGGCTCAAGAGGGGGCTGTGAGGCTGCCGTGCATGCCCTTTCCACCTTTTTGAACTCCAATAAATGTGAAGCTATCCTTAAGGTTGATGTTAAGAATGCTTTTAGCTCTGTCAACAGGGACACTTTGTTGGCTGAAGTCAAAAAGGAGCTACCCGAAATTTATGGTTGTATGTGGAAGTGTTACAGGTACCCCTCTAAATTACTATACAAGGACAATGTTTTGGAATCTGCAGTAGGATGCCAACAAGGTGACCCTCTCGGGCCATCAGGCCAGTCATTTTCAGCTTGGCTATCCATCCAATTATCCAGAAACTAAATTCAAAATTTAACGTGTGGTATTTAGATGATGGAACGCTAGGTGACGTAGACACCGTTTTGAAAGACCTACAACTCCTCAAACAACAATTTTAATCTATTGGCTTGGACCTTAACCCACCAAAATGCGAAATTTTCCTTTCTGACATTACCGACAGACAATTGACCCTTGAGAAATTTAATGCAATAACCCTACAAATCAAAATTTTAGGAAAAAGTTCACTTTAGCTCCTAGGTTCCCCAATTTTAGAAGACAGTTTTTCTCCTTTCATCAACGAAAAAATCAAAAACTTCAACGACGTTTCGAATAGACTCTCCAAAATTTCGGCGTTCACCCTGATCCCATCTTCCTAGCACGGCGGGCTGTGCTGAGGCTGCTGCTGCAGGTTCGGAAAACCTCAAACGGCGCAAATACTCCAATCTTATTGGGACTTATATGTTTGAGCCGTTTGGGGTTGAAACACTAGGGCCATGGGGTCCGAGTGCCTACCTAGTTTTTCAAGACATCGCCAAGCGGATTCCCTGTAATTATTCCCCCCCCCCCCTTTATATACTTGTACATATTATTATTTTAAGTCTGATAAGTTTTTAAATAATGTAAATACGTGTGTGTAAATAAACATAATAGAATATAGATTATGAATTTAAGATAAAACTTAAAATAAATTAATAATAAAAATGAAGGTCTTTGTTTTGAAATCACAAACAAATACTGCAATTTTATTTATTTAATAGCTGTGTATAAATAATTAATCATCTTACATAGGTACATAGGTTAGCTAAATAACTTTGAGTTAACAGCTAACTCAGGGTTAATTCAATAATTTTGTTTGCATTAACCCTGAGTTAGCTGTTAACTCCACAAATGTAGCTAACCCATGAACGCGCAAGTGGGCCTTATTGCATTAAATTAACAAACACAGAACAGTTCAACAGACAAACAACAAACCTAGAAAGCGTTTGAATATTTGCTTTGCCACCTAGCATGACATGTTTTAAAATAAAACTTGTCACTAAAATGTAAAAAATCTGAAACATTAATAATAAAACACGACTGAACAGATAAATAAAATTGTCATTGCTGTCGGGGGGACCGTTCTGTGGAGGTCCCCGACAACAATGACTATTTTATTTAGGTATCTGTTTAGTCAGCGACTGCATAATTATTTTTTGAATTTTTACATACATGGATAAAATGAAAATTTATCAATTTTTAAGACATCTGCCTTATGTAAAAAAAATCGTGAGTAACTAAATTATAAAAATAAAGTAAACTAATGTACATTTTTATTTCGCGAGCCTGACTCATAATTCTGTTTTTCTTCTCTATCTATAAATTTATGAAAAATTTATAAATAGAGAAGAAAAACAAAATTGACAATAGAGCAAACAGTTAGGCCGTGGACTCGAAACCAGCGGGCAGCGTGGCGGCGGCAGCAGCGGCGCGTTCAAATGCATAGATTTATATGTAACCGGCCTCGAAGGCAGCGGCGCGGGGAGCGAGCGGTTCGATATAAAACTATGCGATGCCGCGCCGCTGCTGCCGCCGCCCCGCTGCACGCTGTCCGCTGACTTCGAGTCCGAGGCCTTATTACAAAATGTAAGTAACTAAATAAAATAGTAGTAGTTTTATTCTGAAAGTCAGACTCGTTATCTAACCTGACACAAAAATTGCGTAACACTGTGACATTCATAATTCGAAGGGTTTTGAAAGCGATAAAATGTATATTCCATATTGAATTGTTGCTTCATATAATGTTTGAAAAATTCGTCTGCTCGACAGAGTAAATAAAAAAATAAACGTGGTTGCATTTGCATAGTCAAAGTGAAAGAGATTGGGCATTGTGTGTTACGCAATTAGGCTACTGCTGAGCCCCAATGGACACGCACTCAATCTACACATACATGACGTTTAGACAGTAAAGAATGGTATGACCGAGAAAAGGAGTGTGACTACTATTTGTCTGTCTGTGTCAGTTGAGACTTTGTGGAAATTACAAAAGGTACACTCTTTTGGTATGTCTGTCGCTGTATGTCTGTGAAGCTAGAAATATAAAATGTGTGAAATGTTAAATAAACTAAAACAAAAGTGAAAAATGTCAGTCTATATCGCTGTCCCCGGCGAATAAAATGGTAATCGTAAAAACCAAATTTTACACGAAAAAATAAAAAACTGTTTTTTGTGAAAATCTTATTAACTAATATACATAGCAAAATTGTTCAAATATCAAAAGAAAAGTGATTTTTACACTCATTACAATACACCTTAAAATCTTGTAACTTCTGAAATAACTGTAGGAAATGAACGAAAAAAAAATTACAGAGTGTAATCGGACCTCTTAATATCGAATATGCAATAACCTTAAAACTATCGTAGTAGCATAATACCATTTTATTCGCCGGGGACAGCGATATGATGTCTGTCTGTCAAGCTAGAAATAAAAATCACTATAAATGGAGAAAAATTAGGAATTGGCCATATGGTAAAGCTTGAAGCAGGGCTCTATGCAAAGTGGAACATTACATTTAGTGCACACGTAAATTGAAGTTCTACGGACACCGAGCTGGCTGCACCGCCAGCACCGACGACGAGCACGGCGGCCATTGGGTAATAAGTCGTTTTGGCAAGGAAAGTGATCTGAAGAGGACTTTGGCTGAGCCAGAAAGCTCTTGCTCGCTCGTGCGGTGATAGGACGGCGTGTGGGTTTTGGAATGTGGTCGTGGTGGTTTTGAAGTATCTGTTCCACTAACTCTAACCGGAAAATTAAATGATTTTTGGATTTACGGTTCGAAGCCTCGTAGATAATGCGTGAATTTAAAATAGAGCAATTGAGAAGGCGTTTGAAGACCTTCATATTCCATTTAGAGCATTTTTTTCTTTCTAGCAGGTATGGTTCCAGCATTTGATCTTTACGATCAACGCCTCCCATACTCTTATTGTAATCCAAAATTAATTTAGGTTTGTATTGAGCCTCACGATATTGTCTCGGCTTCATCAGGTCTTGTTTAATGCCGTGGTAGGTAGAGATGGTGCCGAGCTTTCGATTCTTGTCCTGATAGGCCATGACGACAACATCGCCGGAATGACGGGCTACGAACTGACCACTTTTCAGCTGGCACAGCGATATGAGTGGAGGCACATGGCTACGGTTGGTGCGCAATGTCCCTACACAATCAGTTTTATGTGCCTTCAGAAATCTGGCCAGCAGGGGGCTATTGTACCAATTGTCCATGAAAAGAGTATACCCTTTGTCAAGGAGAGGACGGACAAGTGTTAGGGCTGTCAACGTGCTTTTCAGCAACGTCGGGGGGTAAGTGGGATCATAGGTGGTGGTACCACCGAGGTACACAAAGAAAGACCAAAGGTAGCCGGTCGAAGACTCGCACAGTTCGAAGGTCTTCACTCCGAACTTGGATGCCTTTGTCTTTATGTACTGGCGGAAGGAAAGGTTTCCTTTCCACAAAGTCAGGGATTCGTCAATGCAAATATTTTGGGATGGGACATAGACTTCCTTGAAGCGAGAATTTAAATGTTGCACAACGGGACCAAGAGAAAATAAACGGTCAGTATTAATGTCAGTCGGTCTATTGCGGTTGTCATTGAAGCTGAGAGCGCGACAAAGAAGTTCGTAACGACGGCGGCTCATCATTTTCCTAAAAATGTTCGTCTGAAGGAGTGGGTTAACAGCGAAGCAAGATTTTGTGGTGGGCATCCTGATGATTCCGAGCATCATCCAGAAGGAAAATAGGATTAAAATTTCATGAACGTTCGTGTCATACCAATCCTGGGCAAAAGAAGTGGATGAGCTTATTATCCCCTGAGCGTACCGGTTGGTCTCAGTCACAATATGTGACAAGATGCCGTCATCCCAGAACTGCCTAAACGCGTCATACGCATTCTCAGCAGCGACAGTAGGCCCTGTTTGCTGAGGCAGAAATTCTTCCCGGTCGCCTGCATAATCGTGCATGGACGACCATTCAAAACGACTAGAAACGCCCATCCCGGTAAGCAGGGCCTCGTCCGGGCCGTCCTCTGCATATAAAAACTCCTCATTCTCATCATGCACTTCAGGAACTGGCGGCATGTGCCTCCTCGCTCTCGCTATCGCCCGTTCTCTCAATGCCTCCCTATTTCTCACTACTTTCAATATAGCTGCTCTCAAGTCCTCGGGCACATCGTCGTCATCCACATGCACCTGCACACATCTATCACCCTTTTTCCATTGGGGCTCACCTGTCGCCCTGTATGTGCGGCATGCTCGCGACCCGCGTGGGCGCCCCACTCGCGCGCCACGCTGCGTACGACCACTCGTCGTCGACGTCGACGGTCGCTCTACCACTTGCTGGAACGTGTGGTGTTCGTCAGCTAAATGAAAGTCATCGCCATCGTAAGGAATACAGTCTTCTTCCTCCACGATGATGCAGACTTCCACCCTAAAAAAGAGAAATATAATTTTACATGCATGATAATCTGTGTGTATTCTTCCCATCCTCACTTATGATTCTCAAACATGGTTTTTGACAAATCAGCAGAGATCAACGCTCGAGGTTTGCAGGAGCTATGGAACGGAGTATTCTGGGTATTAAGCTTGAAGACCGGGTTAAGAATACTACCATCCCTTCCATCACAAAAAATAGCTGATGTCACTCGGAAAGCTGCCACTCTAAAATGGAACTGGGCTAGACACATCTGGATGATCAATGGGCCGAAACTCCTTCAAAAAAGACCGGTCCTAAATAGCCCTGGATAGAGAGAAGTGGAAACCGAGTAGAGAGGCCTGTGCCCATCAGTGAGAAAATCCAGGCTGATGATGATAATAATATTAATAATAACCCCACCGCCGTATCTCTACGTTGACGTCGTGGTGGGGCTTGCGCGCTCTGAACTCTCGGCCTGTGCCAGTAGAGTTTACTTTGCTGGAACAGGTCGGGATGAGGAGCCAGACCAAGAGAGATACAAAAACCCGCAGGGCAGCATGTGGCGAGCTGTTGGGCAGTAGCGACTCTACGGACCCTATCTCCCGGGAGAAGTCTTGTTCCTCACCTCTGGCTTGCCTTTTTTGGCCGACTGGAGTGAACACTGACGAGGAACGGAGCTCCCACCTCATTCTTGCCTTAATTGGCCGGCTTGAGTGGAGATTCGCAAGAGCAAACGTGCTCGGAGGAAGGAAGTATTCCAGTAAGATGCTGGTAGGGATCTTGACCGTACTTCCGGGATTGTCCTGATAGCCGTGGAATACCTCTCCACTCCTCATAAGCACCGCAGGACATGTTGCCCCCTTGTCGCTACGACACTTTGTGCTAGCGACCGTTTTCGGGGGCAAGTCACCCCCTGCCATTTTACCTATGTATTTTATATAAAATATTGGTCAGGTAGGGGCCATAGTCTTTCCATAGCTCTAGATAACCAGTTCACTTAGCCACCCAAACCCATAATTCAATATCTTTGTTTCCATATCCTACAATAGTCCTGCACCAACCGGGGGTTTTCCTTGGGTGCACTTACATAGCGCGAACAGGGACAATCGTCGGTTGGTGCCTCATTTCATTCAAAACATCTAACGGGCCTCTGCGAGTTGGCTTCGGCCCCTCGTACGCCTTCCAAAGGTCCGGGACCCCAGGGTCCCGAGATGTGTCAAAGACGTTTAAAAAATTAATAATAAATGCAAATCACAAAAAAAAAGGTAAAAGTGCAAATATGAAAAAACTTACAGCTGACTAGAATCCTCCGCGTCCTCAGCAAGGGTAGGCGACACCGGAGCGTGCGGTGGGCATGGCCTATCAAATAAAAGGCTTTCGTTACTAGAAATATACAATTACTTCAATCAAAACATGTTTTATAACTTACGGCTGCATCACACGTGGCCCACTTGTATCCACCTCCATGGGGACAGAGGAAGTCGACGGTGACGTTCGTGGCGGCGAACTGAAGTAATTAGTTTTCGTTATTACAAATATTATTAACTCAATGTAATTATTTCGATCAAAACATGTTTTTTTACTTACATAACGGCAGGCGAGGATTGAGCCATCGGATGACTTTGAGGAAGACCCAAAGGGATCTCCTCTCCCTCCTGGGTATATAACCCGAGGAGCGTCGATGGCGACTCAACATACTGAAGAATCAAAGAATTAAAATGAAATCACTACTATTGAACCTAATGGCTCACACAAAATAAAAGCATTCACACAAGATAAGATTCCTGGCCATCCCCTCTAAGATAAAAAAAAACCTGCCAAGTGCATCGGACCACGCACAAAGACGGATTCCGTAGCTGGATGAATTTATCCCAAATACAAACTTAACATTGTCGTTGCAAATGTAAGTTTGTATGCACAATATTGAGAGATTTACCATGATATTTTAGTCTATTTCTTATGGGTTTTCTTGTAATCTATGAGTAAAGAACCATTCTTCCGAATTTTAGGCTCAGCAGTTTCGGAGATACGGGGGAAAGGTCAATTTTAGTATATTTTAAACGTAAAATTATTTTTAAAAATCGAGATCCTGGCAATAAGGCCTTTTATTTGATATGTCACACGGTACAGTTCGCAAAACTTTTTTTTAAATTTTTCTCCAGAAGTGATCCCCATATCGTCGCCGTGCAGTGAAAACCTCGTGATTGCAATAAACGTTATTTTACAAGAGAAGATAAAAACTGTCTGAAAAATGGCCGCCATTGACGTTCTCCGAGGTTCTCATTATCATAAATAGAAGGCATTAAAACCATCTTAGAGCTGTGCACGTTCGTTCTAAACTAAATTATGCATTACGAGGTTTTCTACCCAACAAATAAATTAAAAGAAAATACAACAAAAAAAAACTTTACAAGGTTTTCACTGCACATTATTTAAAATTCATTTATTTATGTTACATGTCCCATGTTGGGTCACAGTAATACATATGTGTATAAAATTTCAACCTAATCGGTCCATTAGATTCGGAGCAAATTGTCTGTTACAGTGTGTGTTTGTTGACAGACATGAGTGATCCTATAAGGGTTCCGTTTTTTGTTTTTGAGATACGAAACCCTAAAAAAAGGATTTACCTCCAGAGCCGGTTCGACGTATTCGAAGTCGATGTATGCAACGTCCACCTCCTCCTGCTCTTCGGGCTCCAAAACTTCGAGGGACTCCTCTGGGTCTTCGTCCTCCGACTCACTGTCCAAGAAAAGCGACCCAAAGTCCTCCGGTACGTCCTCGGCCTGCCCAAAGTTCCAGCTCGCCATTACGTCTAAAAATAAATTTCCTCAAAATTAGAATTACATTACACAACCAAAACTTTACAAAATATAAAATAAAGTAAATATAGGTACAGACGCCAGCTCTTCAAGCTACTACAATCTGTCAAATTTATTGAATAGATTTTCAACTTTATTTCTGAAAATTAAAGGTTCAAAGTTGATTGGGAAAATTTGACAGTTTCGGGTAGCTTGATGTGCTGGCGTCTGTACACATAGCGTAAGCATGTGCTAGCCCCTCAAATTTTAAAATGTTTCACTGCTACAACATTGAATTCGTTACGAATAATCTAAAGAATACTTCAAAAAGAGTTCATTGTTTCGACTTAGATTCGAACCATCGCATCACCGAACGTTGTCATACTCATACCGGCAGTTTGACGAACTAGCCAGCAAGCCCATGTGAAATGTGATGAAATTGTTATGTACTATCGTCCGAGTAACTTTATTTTTAGGTCTCTGTAACGTTTTCTTAATAAAATTAATCCATAGGTACCCTCGAGTTATAACTACAACGTTTGATGTATACGTTCACTTTAAATCTATTGCTTATTTCACACATGTTTTTAGGGGAGTAACTACTTAATGGAGCTGTGTGTAGGTACTATTATTTTATGAAACAAAATATTCAGAACTCTATTACAAAAAAAAAAACATTCGATGTTATCGACAACTTTTATCGATATGACCTACGGCCTAGCGGTTATATGTATAAATCTGAATGAATACGCCTCGAATATAGGTATATGTATATGCAATTAAGAATTAAAATAGTTTTATTTTATTTATTTGGCTATCTACAATTGTTACACTGTTCAACCAATTAAGACAAGTCAACATTCTACCAGTGGCGGAATAACAGGGGGGCGGAAGGGGCGGCCCGTCCCGGGCCTCCGGTCTTGGGGGGCCCCCAAATGCCTGCGCGTTCCCCTGATCAAATCCTAAACAAGACTTTAAAAATGTGCTTAGTACCTACATAATTTCATCAAGATAGGATCCACGGAAACACATATAACAACGCTATAAAAAATAAAAATAAACTATCTTTGATTTATTTTATGTAATAATTTTTCTTTTTGACGATCGAATCGTATTTTATTTTCCTCACCCATATCCATTCCATATTATAGGTATGTATGTTTATTTAGCCTAAATAATTTAATTCCAATTTAAATTTCACTTGCCAGATTTTAACGAAGTAAACATAAACACTTATATATACATACAAATGTGAACTGAATAAAAAGCTTGTAAAACTACGTTTTTTTTAAAACGAAAAAGTCTTTAACATAACATAACATCACGCCTTGTTTCCCCGAAGGGTTGGGCAGAGGTGTCCCTGTAGCAGGTACACCCACATTTCGCCAGTTATGTTTAAGTCCCATGTAATAGGGGGCGAGCCTATTGCCATCAACCGGGCACAAATCCAGACTCCGAGCTGCTACTGAGAAATTACAGATCGAAAAACCCAATAACACTTTGCCCGACCCGGGAATCGAACCCAGGACCTCATGCTCAGCAGTCAGAAAAAGTCTTTATTCTTACGTAAAACTAGCTTTTTGTTACTGCATACCGGGATAAAAAGTTTCCTTATAAATTCAGATTGAATAAATTGTATATTTTTTAAAATAAAATATACCTACTTTAATATTGTATTCGATTATTTTATTTTCTCGCAATCGTAGTGAAAAGTAAGAGTATAACACACGGCGCTAAAACCCATTCGTGTAACAATCTACTATTTTGGCGTTTTTTGCTAACCTTGCTGTCTTCTTTTTGACGTTTTTTGCTAACACAAATTTACAAATTACTACTACTGACATACTTACATCATTGGCCGGCGCACACTGGGGCCCGTTCATAGAAAGTAATGCTCAAAAGTCCAAACTTAAATAAAATGCTTTAAAATGTTTTTTTTTTTTTGTTTATTTAATTGAAATATCAGTCAGAAATGAAAAATTGATACAATACAACATTATATTTCGACTTCTAAAAGTATATCTGTACCTCAGTGCTTTTTATTCCATCAGACAGATATTGTTTTTTCGCAGTACGAACATTTTTAGGGTTCCGTAGTAAACAAGGAACCCTTATAGTTTCGTCAATGTCCGTCTGTCTGTCTGTCTGTCCGCGGTCTAGCTCCAAGACTGTTAGTACTAGAAAGTTGTAATTTGGCATGGGGATACATATTAATCATGCCGACAAAGTGATAAAATAAAATTATGAAAAACATTTTTTTTAGGGTACCCTCCCCTACACGTAAAGTGGGGATGTTTTTTTTTTTCTATCCCTTGTCCGTCTGTCTGTCTGTCTGTCCGCGGTCTAGCTCCAAGACTGTTAGTACTAGAAAGTTGTAATTTGGCATGGGGATACATATTAATCATGCCGACAAAGTGATAAAATAAAATTATAAAAAACATTTTTTTTAGGGTACCCTCCCCTACACGTAAAGTGGGGATGTTTTTTTTTTTTCTATCCCTTGTTGTGGCGTATCGTTGGAAAGGTCTTTTAAAAACATTGTGAGTGTGTTAAAACCATTTTTGAATTCAGAGATCCGTTTGCGAAATATTAAGCTTTAAAGTGCAAATTGTTGTTGGAGTCAAGTGTCCCCCCCCCCTGCCAGCTAAATGGTTGGTTTTAGATATGTGAAAAAATTCACGGCAGTAGCTTATTTATCGAATTTAAAAGGAAAACTATCACAGCTGAGTAGGCTTTACAAGTTTACGAGTAATAATAGACCAACTTAAATTTGCGGTTGTAAAAACATGTTCACCCATACATTCTGTATGAAAGATTTTTTTTTTCAACTACAAAGTTAAGTTTGTTCTTGGGATGAATTCATCCCAACTACGGAACCCTACATTGTGCGTGGTCCGACATGCACTTGGCCGGTTTTTTATAGGAAGGAAATACATCCTTGGCGTAATTTCTTGTAATATTATATTGCCTCCTACTTTGGGTTACCATTTTGAAATTTGAAAAGTCCTGACAAAAAGCCTGATATTTGCAAAAGTCCGGATATTTCAGTTTTTAATCTTATTTTTTTCAGTAATCATTTATCTTTTTTATAGAGAATCCCCTTAAATCGTAAAGTCCGGACAAATAAGAAGGCCGGACATAGTCCGGACGGGGCCGCGGGGGGCCAAAAAGCCGGACATGTCCGGACAAATCCGGACAGATGGTAACCCTACTCCTACTTAACTGTGCCTCTATCATTAAAGATAGTGCTTGTTCGTTAGTTAACTTGTGACATTCAGGTACAATTCTTTCGAAAAAAGTATTTGGACTAACAAGTTCTTGTACTTTTTTGGCTTCCTTGCGTTTTCCACTAGTTCGCAAACTCATTTGTGCTGCGTATCATGTTAACTCTTCAGTAGAATGGCTATGATGAAGTTCTGTTTGCCTGCGTCTTGACCGGTCACTGCATTCATCAAAAGATTTCGTCGGCCGTCTTCCTGCAGGCCTCGGATATAGTTTGAACTGGGAAACATTCTCGAACCAAGTTTTTTCAGCTTCAAATAACCTGTTTTTGTGTCTACCACATCTATCCCACTTATACAGTATGGAAACCACATATATGCAATAAATGAAACCACAAGTAATACTAGTCCACAGAAGTATAGTAAAATTAAATATTAAATAAAACACCGTAAATTAAAAAAGTGAAATTTTCAAACAAAATAAATATCAAAATAAATTCTATAAAAGTAAACACTCTGTTTAGAAAACGTACCTTGATCCCAGGAAGAGCGGCAACTTCGCACACGGGTGACATCCAATGGCGGTTTTTTGTCGGCGCTTTCGTTTGATCGTTTGTCAATGTTCGTTAAAATCAAAATTCACTTAGTTCATTTTTACCGCCACGTTTTTATTTCGCGATAACTGAACTGAACTAACTAAATTAACTATTGCACATTAGTAAAAAAAGAAAACTTAAATTTTCAAAATGTCCACCACGTTTCTGAATGCACAAGTTACATCGCCGCACAATGGTATCCTGAAGCCTGCTCAACAAATTTCGTTCAGGATCCAGAGCCATGGCTTTTAATTTGTCAAAGGCGGCGACAATACGATTGCGCAGTTCATCTTCGGTTTCGGAGACCCGCGAGTAAACTTCATTTTTAATAAAGCCCCATAAAAAGAAGTCTAGAGGAGTGAAGTCGGGCGACCGAGCTGGCCACCTGTGGGGGCCATAGCGCCCAATCCATTGTTCGTCGAACATGGTGTTAAGCCGCTCTCTCGCGACGAGTACGGAGTGTGGAGGAGCTCCGTCTAACTGGAACCATACCCGCCTGAAAGCTACAGCAGGCAATCTTTCTAAATATCGTGCTATCGGGCCGTTAAGAAGATCTAGAAACTTCTGTGCAGTCAGGTTTCCGTTGATAAAAACAGGGCCGATTATTTGATCTCCGTGAATGCCTGCCCGGTCATTAGTACCTAGGTCAGACACGAGTTGCGCCGTATCTCTCACGATAAGTACGTAAAGTTAAGGCTGAATTTTGGCGGCATTCGCCATACATAAAACCATGTCTGTATGGGGCAGCACTGTAAAAATGCAGTCGTCTTGGCATTTTGTTAAAAAAACACACGCGTACACACACACATAAGTCAAGTAGTGTCAATTTCACCGTAAAAATAAATACAAATAAACTTAAAAACACAATTTATACACACACAAAGTCAAGTAGCAAATAAGTGTCAATTTCACATTAAAAAGTACCTATTTATTAGTTTAATTTGCCAAAATCACTTGAAGCAATGCGCGTAAGTGGCTTTGAAATCTCTGCGATTCACGATACACTATCCCGGAAGACAGCGGTGAACTGACAAAGCGAGACTTCTCAAAAATGGCGAAAATAATAGGTAAAAGTCATAATTTAGGGTAAGCGGCGCAATTATCGTTTATCGATACTTTTTTACACTTACTTACCTACTACCAAAACAAGTCATTAAAATACAAGCATTTTGTGTTATTCGATTGTTTTAATATTTTTAACGATTAACAAATTATTGATTGGATTAAGTATTAAAAAAGTTTTACTAATTTTGTACGATTGGACTTACGAAACTACCGTTTTGTGAGTGACTTCCTGACTAGCAAACGTGTAAGTAGGTACGATTTTTTTAATAGGTTGCTTCTACGTAACTTGTAAAATTGTTATTGTTTACTTCTACTTCATTAATTTTATCTCTAAATCTACTGAATATTTAACAAGAACTTACACAACACACTTAAACAAAGAAGCTGTACAGCTAGCTATACATACTTAGGGCATAGTGTATTTAGAATTATCACAAGAGCACGATAATTCTAATAAAAACACTGCGCCCTAAGTATTTAAAGCTAAACAGTTTTTTTTGTTTATCGATCATTAATCATTATTCCCTAATAGTCAATAACAGGTGTCCTTACCTACACGCACCCCTCCTTCCCTGCCGCCCGCAAAATTCGTGACCGCCGCCTTTGAAAAACGCCGCATGTCTCGAGCCGTCTGTTACAAAATACCGCCAAAGAAACCGCTGCCTACGTACACCCGCAGGAAATGTTAGCGCGTGCGAGTAATAGGTTATCTTTGTGTAAATAATTGCAAAACAAAATTTCGGCCGTGACAGGTCAAAAGGAAATTCCAAATTTCCAAGTACTAATCAGCTTCCAGTCTGACCGGATGCAGCTGAATGCCAGTATTTTATAACAGTAATTTCAAGTATTCAATTATAGAAAAAATACAACATAGACATTAAATTTAATAATCAGCCTATAATGTTCTCTGCACACATTGACTGCACAGGTTTCCTGTCTGTAAGAGGGAGTGGGCAGTACCATCACAGTATTAAATTCCATACATTTGCGAAACGAATGTACTTATTTGCGTAGAGCAATGGCGGCGGCGGCGGAGATCACGCGGGGAGTCGGATGATGCTGTCCGCGGCCTCCATACACACTTAGTTTGCGCACTCGAACGTTGAAATAAAATGTATTACATTTTCATTTTTTTTCCTTTGTAATTGAAATAAACATATTTTTTTTAAATTCCAGCTTGTCGTTTAGGTGTACCGATTTTACATTTTAGGCAAATAGGTAAGTAGAATACGTAACAGCGTCGTGATAGTTTGCACTGCATGGCAACGTCGCTTTTCAATGTTCAAGGATTCTAATCATTGACCTAGTGATCCAATTCTACAGAGTGTTCAAATTTGATCAAAATTAGAACTCTAGTTTTTTACCTAATTACTGGACCGATTTCGTCCATTTTTTGTGTATCGTCAGAAAAGGCGATAACAAGTATGTGGTTTCATTTATTGCATATATGTGGTTTCCATACTGTATGTAAAAGACTTCTTAAAATTTCGCGATGCTCACTTTTTCTTAGAATCCGGACAGTTAGTATGATGTCTGAGATAGGTTTCTAGGTCCATAAACTTCTTTTCCACAGATTTAAAACTACTTTGGAATATAATCTCACATAAGTTTGCATTTTTCAAGTTGAAATATGATGATGAACTTTCTTCTGAAACGTAATGAAATAAAGTTCTCTACAACAAAATAATATCAAAATTAGGTGCGACACACATTATTTATAACTGTTTTCTTCAAAATATATCTTATTTATTAAAATTAGTTGCTAGGAACTAAATACTTTGATTTTATAGTAACATCATAACGCTTAACAAAATTTGTGAGCAAGAAAACTTTTTTTATCTCGAAAATGCGCAAAGTTCTATTGCTAATCTCTTCTTCATTACTAATCAACACCTCGTAGATATTGTAAAAAATATTTCAAAAATAGAACTTTGCGCAGAAAGGAAAAAATATTTTTTTTTTGATTCAGTATTAAAAAAAACATACTGACATATAATTAGCCATAAATCCAAAAGTACTAATCGTTACGGTTCATAAAAAACAATATTAGAATAACCATACCTTGCCTAGTTGCAGCCATGATGCACTTCAATTAAATATGATGATTACTTGTAGAAATAAATGTTTTAATATGCACTACAAACTCACGAAAGTTATCGGAGAATTAATGATGTGGGTATAAAATAAACTTTGAGCTGATGCACTGGACAGCAGATTGCAGTTACTGATTCAGTATTTGTAGAAATGATGTGATACATTCTTAAGTCTACGCTTACATCGTTTTTTTTTTAACCCTCTTTTTGAAAATCGAGTTTCGAGCATTACGTTGTATGAACGGGTCCCAGTGTGCGGCGCCGGCATTGCGTACTTAACATAGAGGAAAGTAATATACAGGGTGACTGGTAATTTGACGTATTCCTTCCAGGGCGTGATAGTGTGACCCATTTGCAACAATTAAGCATCCCATAAAGCCTAGGCGAAAATTCATGGGAATCGAGAAAACCCAATTCTTACGTTATTTTGAAAAATTTCCAGAATTCGTCACTAAATACCACTTTTCTCTAAATTCTCAAATTGAATGGCCTTCATTGCTTTTCCATGGATACCTAATACTTTAATAAATCTTTCGATTTAACCAAATTTTCTAAAACATCAAACAGGTAAAAGTTAAAGGACAAGGAACAGATGGCAGGCAATCAGGTCGTCATGACCAGATTACAAGTCGCGGAACGACTTTTGAGTTTTTAACGTAACTCACCGTCACGGTACTAAGGCAAAGAATAATACATGCAGCGGAACACATTAGAATTAATTTCACTTTATAAGTTACCAACACAGAAGCTAGAAAAATAATAAGGTACAGAAGTGTCCATTTTAAATAAGACTTTTGAATAACAACCAGCAATCAGGTTCAGGTTTGAAATTATTTCAATAATTGCCAATTCTATCTTTTTCCGCATTATCGACTATGGGCCCAATTTTTTTTTTTTTGTTTACCTGTTTAACGTTTTCGAATGTTGTTTCAAATAAATTAGCAATGAAGGCTTTTCAATTTCATATTTTCAAGAATTCATAATTTATGTGACATTCTGGGATTGTTTTCTAAAATTAAGGCTAAGTCATGATAAATAAAGGATTTTTTAAAGCATAAAAAATTGGCGTATGTCAAACTATTAGAGTATGTACAGTAAGCACTCAAAAGTGCATAAGCACGCTAAGAGTCGTATTGCTGTGAACACGCGGTGTAGTCCGTACATTTGTATGTGTAAACAGTCAGACGTCTGTGGTGTGAGTGCCGTATACACACTACAGAGAACGCAGTTTTGCACTACACACTGTCGTATCGTCACGGTTCGCGGGCGCCGCACTTATATTTCCATCACTTTTGTTAGCACGCATCATACGCGTGACCTTGGCCAGTGTATCGCATTGCTAAAATTCGAAAGTAAATTATATGTGCAGATAGCAGAAGTCGTTAAGCGTTGGTCTTAGATTCAAGATGGCTAAGGTTCTAATCTCGTAAATCACAGCGCTGTTTATGCAAATATTATTATTTTTGTTTGCAATAATAATATTTTTAAATATTCCTGCCTATTTATTAATGTTGTTATTGCAAATAAAGGGTTTAGAATAAAAAATGCGTGATATGTTTTAATAAAAAATAAATCATATTTATTCGTTATATTTATTTTACTTAAGTATAGTTAACAAACTGCTACAATAATTTATCATTACTTCACCTGAATAATATGTGAAATAGATGTCTAGAAACTTAGAAGCAATTTGTATTATTTTGACATATTTAAATTTTGAAATGTTTAAAATTTTAAATGGATTTTTTTCACCATAAATATAAAGCTTTGATCATGGTCGAAGTAATTAAGCAATAAATAAGAATATTAGACTACTTAAAATGTAAAAAAATCTACTGACAAATTTGTTGATTTTAAGGTTAAGTATAGACAGTTTGTTCATATTAATTATTTTAAATTTTATTTGGCTTTAGTAAATATTGGTTGGTATTGAGGTTATAGCTTAAATATTCATTTTCTTTACGAAAAGAAGATTGAAACTAAACCTCAGATTTTAATCCTAAAATTATAATATTACTAAAATAATAATATTACTAAAATAATAA
This sequence comes from Agrochola litura, assembly GCA_949152395.1. Classification (NCBI taxonomy): domain Eukaryota; kingdom Metazoa; phylum Arthropoda; class Insecta; order Lepidoptera; family Noctuidae; genus Agrochola; species Agrochola litura. Next base: position 17,458,750 of record OX424493.1, read on the forward strand.
TATTACTAAAATAATATTAAACAATTTCGGTCTATCTGCAAGAAATACGACAAACACCCTATTGAAACGTGCTTAAAAAATTCGTTACCATAAATTCATGCAATAACGAATCTGTTGTTTATTAAGTTGCTACGGTCAATATTTTAAGGTCAAAAACGGTTTTCTAGCTGGTCTTCAGTGATGCAAGCCTTCAGAGTGCACGGCGAACGGTTCATAATGTCTTGTTTAATAATTCAGCAAAATATCTCGTTGGTATGAAACCATTTGTTTCATATTCATTCACCATTTGACGTCGCTGCACCTCGATAATAAGCCCCTTCCTCATATCTCTTAACCCTCACAGTATTTCTCTAGAACAAAGAAAAACATTGTTTTTATTACACATAATACCTAATTATTTATTATTCACTAATCGAATTAAACCTCATAATGAATTTAAAACTTTAAAGGCATCTTCTGTCTCAACAATACCTCTGTTCTATCAACAATACTCTTGATTAAGATTTATGTTTAGTAAAATATGAAATAAATAAATGATAACACTCACACTTAGTCCGGTTTCATTAGATATTCACTTCACTTTTACGCAGCGCAATAATATTCTCTGATCTGATCTGATCTCTTCAATATATTTTAAGCCTGCTTTTTGAAAATAATAACCACAACACTGCTCTAAATACTCGTCACCAATATTATCCACAAACCAACAAAGTTCTATAATTGAATACTCGTAACAAACTGCATCTACCCCACAGGAATCGAAATAATTTACTTGGTTTTCTGTGGTCTACCTGCTAAACTTTAATATTTATGTGAACAAGACGAATGAAACAAAAAACGAATGATGATTATCGAACTAGTCATTGGTTGCAGACAAAGTGAGTGTGTGTGTGTAATGTGCGTGTCTACAGTATTGTAACAACTTATAGAAGAAGGTCGTAAGTCAAACCGAAGCGTCAGTCTATTGCATTGTGAGATTGCTTATGGACTTTTGGTCGGTACTGTACGTCCGCATGTTTAAACAAAAATTATTAATAGTTTTGTTTATGTGTACATGCAAACTAAGCGACAAGTGAACCGTGACCAGCAGGTAGACCGTGAGTCATGTTAAAAACCCAAAAACCACTCCGCGACTTGTTATCTGGTCACGACGATCTGATTGCCTGCCGTGTGTTGGATTGCTGGGAGGTTAGGAAGTAGTGGGATGGCATAAACCAGTTAATTACTTCGATTTTCTCACAATTTTTAATTATTTCTACAATTAGCAAATTCGACCTTTGCCAGCACTATCGATTGTTTCATTGGCACCTCTAAATATTTTTTTAACATTTATACCTCGTTAGGTAGCTGATTAAATGAAGATGCCTTCTCCGTAATTTGTACGCATAATGCTCTAGTAAAATTTCGAGATAACTGGTGTCAAAGTTCATGTACTTAAATGATTTTTGAAAATGGTTAGTAAACTTCTTCCTATAACTTTTAAATGTTTGATGTTTTAGAAAATTTGATTACATTGAAAGGTTTATTAAAGTATTAGGTATCTTAAGGAAAAGCAATGAAGGCCATTCAATTGGAGAGTTTAGAGAAAAGTGGTATTTAATGACGAATTCTGGAAAATTTTCAAAATAATATAAAAATTGGGTTTTCTCGATTCCCATGACTTTTCGCCTAGGCTTTATGGGGTGCTTAATTGTTGCAAATGGGTCACACTATCACGTCCTGAAAGGAATACTTCAAATTACCAGTCACCCTGTAATGTAAACATAAGTACGCAATGCCGGCGCCGGCCAATGATGTATGTCAGTATGTATTACCTTACGTCATAGGAATACGCCTCGAATGCATACAATAATTAATTATAACTTTTTTGTGCATTGTTATTCACCGTATAAAGACACAAATTCATTGAAAAACAGTCAACATTCAGATAGAAAATGAAGTGGCGAAATAGAAAAGTTTATTGGCCCGAAAATAATCACAAACGATAATCTACAAGGTTGCACTATACAAATAAATGATTATTCCTGTACTTACCAAAGTTTTACTCGTTAAATCCGTCGAAATAAATTAACCCCCGCACTGATACAAACACAGGATGCAAAATGCAAAACACAAAACAAAATACACACAATACAAGCACAGACTAAAATACAACACAATCATACAAGCATGGTTTGTTTAATATGTCCATGCATATTAATATGTCATATACCTATTAACGGAAATTTTAAATAAAGTGATACAGCTTCCTTTTGTAAATAAAGATACCAAAAGATACTGCTCAAGTGCTCACTTAATTTCCTAGAGTGCTCAATGTGCTCATACTGCTCTAGTAATAGTAGTCTTTGTGCTGCTCATTTAAAGTCTACTATGCTTGATTGACTATGCTCAAGTCCACAGGCTCAAGTCAGATTTCTTTCCTCTATGGCTCAAGTCAAAGTTAAGGCTCAATCTATGGGCTCAAGTCATAGACATATATTTCTATTTCAATGGCTCTATGGCTCACTCAAGTGAATACAAGCCACAGGCCACAGACTAATAATAATACACAATGGTGCCGATTCCCTTGTTCACAAACTAAACTAAATTTAAGTTCAGTGCATCTTTTTCTTTCTATTTCATTAAGAAAAGGACACAAGATAAATTTTAGTTTAGTCCTGTCAAATTAATCAGCGCCTGTCACTACTCCATACGAGTTTAGACGTGATTAAAAACTTGCCTACTAAAATTACGTCAATTTACGTCAAGCGTTGATTAATTTGACAGGACTAAACTAAAATTTATCTTCTGTCCTTTTCTTAATGAAATAGAAAGAAAAAGATGCACTGAACTTAAATTTAGTTTAGTTTGTGAACAAGGGAATCGACACCATTGTATGTCTATGATAATACAGCGCCATATTTTTTTTTATTTAGTTATATTCTATTACAGAGGTGTTACTTAATTCTAAACTCGCCAAACTTTTATGTTTGATGGCGAGAGTATGCACGTGTTTTTTTATCCGATAGTTTACATCGCCAAACAATTGTAAAAAAAATCAACGCCAAAAAAGCAATTTATTTAATAGATTTTCAACTTTATCGCTGAAGCATAAGGTTCAAAGTTGATTGGGAAAATTTGACAGATTGTAGTAGCTTGAAGTGCTGGCGTCTGTAGGTACTTAAATTTTGTGAATTCTTTTGGGTCGGATTCGCGATATTATCACTTTTAACGTAACTCGGAATGTGGCTCTAGTCAGACAGGATGTCTGACTGACACTGACAGAACAAAAAAAATCCTTAAAATAAAACGTCAAGCAGTAGGAAAGTACTATGCACATGATTTTTAATGCTACGCACGATACATTTTAGATTGGGAAAATATTAAAGTAAGTACTATATAAATTCTAAGGCAAAATGTCTGTTTCATTGCATACTGACGTTGGGGATATAAAAGTAGAATTATATTGTGAGCAATGCCCAAAAGCTTGTGAGAACTTCTTAGCATTATGTGCTAGCAATTATTACAACGGTAACTTATTTCATAGGAATATTAAGGTAAGCCCTGGTGCTTTTTTATTACACGTATACCTATAAATTTGAATAGAAATATGAGTTGTGTACTTCTTGTGTTGTTATTTGTTTTAGGGCTTCATAGTACAAACAGGCGACCCCACTGGCACTGGAAAAGGAGGCACATCTATATGGGGACGAAAGTTTGAAGATGAATTTAAGGAAGAGTTGAAGGTATATTTAGATGATATTTAAATAACTCTGAATAAAATAAATTTCTGCTCCTAAAACGACCCACTGACCAAAGTTTTAATTAAATAGTGTAAATCATAGATCTATGGTGTGAAGAGTCAATAGACTTTCTTAGCTTGATATTATAAGCATATGTATTGATAATATATGTTTTATTTTTACAGCATAATGCAAGAGGTATGGTGAGCATGGCCAATAATGGGCCTAACTCGAATGGTAGCCAATTTTTCTTCACCTATGGAGAACAACCTCATTTAGATTTGAAGTATACGCTATTTGGCAGGTAAGACAAGAAGCTTTAAAAGCTACTTTAATTTAGTTAAAAAATCCAAATATATGCCAATGTAAAGTTAGAGGCAATCTGGTTGCTTATGATTGAGGAACTGGATAGACTAGAGCCATACTTCAGTGAAACGTCATGGCGATGTCGCCAGGTCACGCTGCCAAGTAAATGTATAGTTATGTGGTGGATGGTTCATCTGGTGTCTACTTGGTTACTCAGCCAACAATACATTTTGTTGGCGACGCGACCTGGCTACGCCGCCATGCGTCCCAGTGAGGTATTTATGACTAATGTGACTATTTTTTTGAATTGAAAACTTCTTTAGGCGCGTTGGGCATATTTGAGATGGGACTAAATCATTGATTTAGTGACACTGTAACGGAATTTACCAACACCGTGGACATCAACGCGTTGATTACTGCAGTGCGTGGAGTAAAAGACATCAACGCGTTGATTACCGCAGTGCCGTTTCTGAAAATGGGTCAATTTTGCATCTCCAGGCATTTTTCGGGGACACTGGGACGAAGAACCGAAAAAAGGGACGGTCCTGTTCAAAACTCGATGTATGGTCACGTTAGAATGGCTCTTATGTCTAGCCAAGCATTGACTGATTTGTACAATTGAATGACTACACCTTAGTGCATAAGATCATCATGAATGGTATTTGTTTACTGATGGACTCCATTGACTTGCTGCCCTAGGTCTAAGTCCTATTGGTACTTTTAACCATCAAACCTGAAAATGTTGTATCATTTGTTCCAGAATCATAGACGGATTTGAAGCACTTGATGATTTAGAAAAAATGGCAGTTAACCCAAAAACATACCGGCCACTTACAGAAGCGAAAATAACTTCGGTTACAATACATGCTAATCCATTAGCTGGATAACAATAAATATAATATGAAAATAATTTTGTTTCATTGACTCGAGAAGACTAATCATCATACTGACCTTAGCCTAAGAATATCCTATCTTTTAGATTTTATTTACTAGTTCTTGTCAATATGTAATAACAATTTAACAAGGTTCTAGGTAAATATATAAGTAAAAGAGAGTGATCATTTAGTGGACAACATTTATTGCAGATACAATAATTTACATATAGACCTATATAATTATTTGCACATCACTGAATAGTTTGCATTTAGTACCTATGTACAAAAAATTTTAAGTTATAGAAAATTAAAACCCAAATACGCCAAAAACACCAACTAAAAAAACTTTTTTACAAATAATACAACTGACTTCCAAACTACAAAGTGAAAAATAACTTAAATTTCAGAAATTGATGTCAAAAAACTAAAACACTGATCTAAAGACACCAACTTCTGAAATTAAAGTTATTTTTCACTTTGTAGTTTGGAAGTCTTTTGTATTTTTCACTTGTTAGTGGGTTGGTTTGCAATTTATCTAAGTTACAATAGCCTAATGTCAACTGCTCATCAAAAATACCCAAATCGCTATAGATGTGCCTTTAATATTTGAAGAGTTCCCTCGATTTCTCCAAGATCCCATCATTAGATCGTGACCAAATGACAATCGGACCAACTTAGAAGAATACCCTTTCAAAATAAAAAAAACCCGACGAACCGAGAACTTCCTCCTTTTTTTGAAGTCGGTTAAAAAAGGTATAAAAAAGGACATCACAAACAGACAAATAAAAAAATCAAAAGTCACACGGCGTGTTAGGGCATTAATCGAACGAATAGATTACGCGACTCCGGATTGTTTCATTTGTCGATTTGTCTTGGTTACACCTTTTTAGTTAGCGTTTTTGTCGTAGTAGTTTGGTTTTAGTCTCAATGACTTTTATTAAATTTACATATATTTTATTTTATGTGCTAATTTAGAAAGCGCTTACCTTTCATTTAATACCCAGGATGGCATCATTAAAAAAGATTTAGTTCATGACTGTCCTCTAGAAAGAGCGCCATATTAAATTGTGAAGTCACATATCCTATAACCAGCGGACGTCAAGATGCTTCCAACGAGTCCTCATTAATTGTCAAATTATAATAAGTAGTTTAGAAGTTATGAGGGAAAAGATGAACACATACCATAATGGTCAAAATCATAACCCTCCTTTTTGCTTCGCCATAGTCGGGTAATAATAATAAAACAATGTTTATTCTGATGTGTGATTCAAGTATCATCATGATTCAAATATTATTTGAAATACTTAAGTTTACTTATGTTTGTTTTTGTGCAATACTGAAACCAATATTAAATTGACTGCTGCTAAAGACTAGCTTCTCATAAGTAGACACAATTAACAGGACTTTTTTTAACAACAATGTTTTCGAATATTTTAAAATTCTAAAATATTTATTATGTAACTACATTTGTAAAGTACAGAGTTCTAGTTACTTGCATATTAGTATGTATTCGTAAATGCATGGATTTGTTACTTTGCAATAATATAACATCCATAGGACCTTGTACTAAACTTAAAGCAAATACATCAGGGGCCTACCACAATCTCATAAAGCAGTATTATTTTAATACTACTTCAGTGTGGGAAAGAGATGAAGCTCTACAGGACGTATAGCTCCATCTCTTTCTCCCACTGAAGTAATATTAAAATAATACTGCTTTTAAGCTGGTGGTAGGCCCACAGGACAGAACTCAATGCAGTATAATATTATATATACTAACTAATTAAACAGTCACCATAAGTATATTATTATCTAATGTATCTACAGTTATCACTTGATAGGGACAGTTTTTGTGCATTCTTACCTACTACATAAATATGTAGGTAAGTCGCAATTTTAATACAGGCATACCTACATGGATAAAAAAAAAAAAAAAACTGGATTTAACATAGGTACAGTTATCTTTGGATAGACTAAAAGTATTTTGCCCAACAGTATGGCAGTTTTACGAGACAGCTATAGCTTTCATAATTTCAGATCTAATTACTACACACGATAAAATGTTGTTAATAATTTTTACTACTTGTTCAAGTCCATTTGAGAGTTATTGATCTCTAAAACCTAGGTAAATGGTTGTGTGATACACCATTTTATTATGTTTGTGTAACATGAATGAACAATAATCTTGTTAAACATACTTTATTTATTGCTAATACCTATCTATTCAATACAAGGTTTTCTAATAATAACAATGATACGCAACAAAATATTAACATAATTTTTGGTTAAATTATTCCTCAATATGAGAAGGTCAAAAACATTTAATGCTAGAAATGGTTTAAAGTCATTCTTAAGGTTAAAAATGTTCAGATTTTATTTTAATAATCCACATACGGTGGGTTTATAGAATGGGGATTCAGACTTCACATAATCCCAAATCAAACAAATATTTTACATACATTCAATCACCAATGTAAGAAAATCACCACCATAACCCTCTATTATACAGGGTGTCCGGAAATCAATGGATAACCTTGAAATAGCATATTATGGCCATTATAAAAATAAAGACTAAATTTATATATGTCACCGTATAATTATGAACTTTGTTAGTTTATAATCTATCGGTATTATTTCCGTTAGATTATAAACTGTCTAAAAATTGTGAACTGTGACAAATCATTTACAATTTAACGCATATTTTTTCGATAGTTTATAATGTATCCATGAAAAACTGACAAATTGTGAACTGGTATCAAACTTACTTGCGACGTAACGCACCTTGCGCCAATATTAAATAGCCTGCCTGGCTGCGAGCAACTTGGAAGTAGCGTTCGCCGGCCGCTACCGCGGCACCGCTCGCTTCGCTCGCTCGGCTCGCGCGCTGTTGGTCACAGTTCTAACCTAACCTAACCCATTTCACCCAGCTCACAATTTTTCGACAGTTTATAATCTAACGGAAATAATACTGATAGATTATAAACTTACGGTTCTCACAATCTTACGGTGACATATATATTCCAAGTGCTTCATCGTCAGCCTATAATGTTCCCACTGCTGGGACACAAGCCTCCTCTCTGTGAGAGGGAGTGGGCCGTAATCCACCACGGGCGTGGCGCGCGTTATCCCAAGTGCTTACCTAAGATTATTAAGAAAAAAACTTTTTTTTTTTACCTTATTTTACATTCTTCACCACAACCACAAATAATGAATTCCATGAGAATTATGTTTTTATAATATTGTACGTTGACTATGACAACAGAGAGGCAGTAAATAGTGTGACTAGAAATTGAACAATATTTTTTTCAAAAAAATGGTTTCTTAGGTACTACTTGAGATATTAGTTTATTTTTTTAGCAAGGCCGTAAATTTCAAGGTTACCCATTCTTTACTGAACATCCTGTATACTTATCTATTAAGTACTAAGCAAGTGAACATTAAGTTACACTGTGGTGCAAAGAATTATTCTGACATAAGTTTGACAACAAGTTCAAAATCTCAAGTTTCTAGGTCATAGAAATTGTCATCCAAATTAAATTCAGGGTCTTCTTCTTTCTTAATTTCAGCTTCAGTTAACTTATCATCAAAATTTTCAGTAAAATGTGATTTTATATGTGCAACTAAATCAGGTTTCTTTTCAAAGGTTGCACCACATTCTATGCAAGGCATATTCACAACCAGGCATTCATGAGTTTGCTCATGTTTATCAAGTTTGTCTTTTTTAGTAAACTTTTTATCACATTGACTGCATGAAAATGGTTTCATACCAGAATGAAGAGCTGCATGTCGGTCTAACTCTCTTTTGCGAGGGAACTTCTTGAAACATATTTTGCACTGGAAGACCCTGGATCCAATATGTGCAATAGACACATGTGTTTTGTAGGAATCTAGAGAGCTAAACCTCTTAGGGCACTGATGACATTTAATATTTTTAGGCCTGTTTTTATTTGCGGCAGCTTTCTGTTTTGGAGGGGAATGATGGGTGGGCTTATTTGCAGAAGTATTTTTCTGTACTTTCATAAAACTGCTCTCTCCTGATATATGATCTGGTACTCTTGGTAGATCATAATCAGTATTTGATGAATCTGGATGTAGCTGAGTAGGAGAAGTCATAAGATTGCTAAAAGGGTTGACATTCACTACCATATCATGAGTATCTTGTTCATGGTCGGGCAAAATAAATGAATTCGTATTTTTCCCGGGGCTTAAAGGTGTATGACGCATTTCATGCTTGATCAGTTTATCTCGTCGACCAAATGTTAAGTGACATTTCCTACAAGCAAAAGGCTTCATCCCTGAATGAACAAGCACATGACGTTGTAAATCTCCTTTTGCCACAAAGCTCCTTGGACAAAGAGGGCACACATGTGGTTTGTGTCCAGCATGAATACGCAGATGTTTGCTAAGATTAGTATTGCGGGAGAAGCTTTTCAAGCAATATTGACATTGATATGGCCTTATGCCAGTGTGAACAATGGAGTGCTTTCTCAAATCAGAGCGTCTCCCAAAACACTTGTCACATTCTGGACAGTGGTAGGGTTTATCATTGCCATGAATTTGTTTAGTGTGCTGCACATATTGACTTCGCTCAGCAAAGACTAGACTACACTCAACACATTTATATGGTAAATTGGGGTCATGGTAAGCATGTTCATGTTCCTTACATTTTTCTTGTGAAACAAAAGCTTGATCGCAGAATTGACACATGAATACATTTTTGAAAAAAGATTCAGTTATTGGCTCTCCATCTGGAGTGTTGTTTCTTTCAATAACTTCTGGTTCAACAGGGTCCATATTTTCAGACTCCTCTGAGGAGTCATAGTCAAGGCTTGGATCAACAACCATCACAACACTATCTTCAACAATGTAATCTTCAGGTTTTGGTTTCACTCCATCCTGAGAATGTGAACCATAGTTGTAGCTGCTAAGTTCTGATGAATTAGAGTTGTCCATTTCATTAGCTCTTGTAGTGATTTGTCTCAACCTGGTTTCATTTTGAATGCACTGTAGCTTGAATTTTGAACATTTATCAACTTTGAACAAGCATTTGTAGCAGATCCTATTAGGCAGCCCATCATTAGGATCAATCTGAAAGAACATGTTTTATTATACCAGGATCTGAATAATATTGTAACCAATAAAAAAATCAGCAGAAATTATCATTATTTTACCTGCAACTCGAGACATTCTGCTAGTTTGGAGGTTAAAGCAACATTTGTTTCGTCGTCCGGCGCAGCTGCGAATATCGATGTCGAGAATGTGCTTTTGTGCAGACACAGTCGACAAAGCGTGTGGAAATTAGCGATAATGTAGGAATCTTCCATTTTGTGTACAGCTAGACATCGAACTATAGTAATGCTTGAGATAACACAAATGACAGGATATCGACTTTACATTGTTTTTTTACATTTAAATTCACTTTAGGAACACACTGACTGTAAAAAAATAAATAGGGCTCAGAGGCTACGGCCGTGAGTCGCGACTACGCAACCGCTCGATCCGAAGGGGCAACTGGGGCGATGTCCGTCAGGGCTGCGCTAGCGGAATGTCTCGCGGTATTTGCCGTTTGCTCCGTCATCAATTCATCATACACCTATCATACGGCACTCCACCGTTCAAAATATCAAAATGAATGCAAAATTATACATCTGCACTTAATGTCATCATTCTTGATTCTTGTAAATAAAAATTCAAATTCAAAATATTGTAGGCTACAGAAACCGCGCTTCTTTGGCGGAAATATGAAATTGTTTTCTGTTGAAGATTGTACACAAAATAAAAATATGATTGGTCGTCGTTCTTCTGAAATGGGTATCCACCAATCACATTCGTGGTTTTTGAATATTTATGTGTCGAAAACAGAACTTCTTGTAAATATTGCTAGTTAAAAAAAACGCACGTTTTAGTTTGCGAACGATTTTTTTAAAATATAATTTATTTGTATGGTAATATTAGAGCTTAGAACTTTTATCAGCTTTTGATTTTTATTTATTGATTTCAATCTTACACATTTTGTTCATCAGAAAATAAGTGAGGACTGGCGGCCCTGGGACCTTGCTCTATTATCTTGGCTCAGGAGGGTATCAAAGTAACTGCGAGTACGTCATAGTTACAGAGCTGGTTCCAATCGACTTGTACCACATTCCTTTAGATATTGCGATTACCATCACAACGCGTAAGGATAGGGAAAAATTGGACAACAGCAGCTTTGATCGTAGTATGGATTGGAACTTTGTCAAAGGGGACTACTAGCAAGGGCGGATCCAGCCTTCGAGTCAGAGGGGGGTCACATAGTCGGGGTCAGTCAGGACAGGTTCCAATCAGTGGCGGACTAAGCCTGTCGGGGGCCTAGGGGAGTAAAACAAAATAAGGCCGGCGGCGGTCTTCTCAGTTTATGTAGATATTTATAGTAACACTTTGCAAAAAAAATATAATGACGCAAAAAAAAAACAAGTATTACGTGTCTAATTATAATCTAACTACACCATGGACCTCCCAACAGGCAGGAGATTTTTTTTCAGGGAGGTGCATTTTCGTCTCCTCATCAGTAGGATACGAAAAGCAAAAATGTAGGGGAGCGCGAGCAAGGCGAGCTCAAATTTTTTGCACCTGGCCTCGTCTCGAAATTCTCGGTTAGGTTTCTATAAAACATCCTTACGGAAATAGGAGTTGCTTTATCGACTTATGCAGAAAAGTTTGAGAGTTACAAAAATATAGAATTCAAGAACGAGCGAAGCGAGCTCGAAAATTTTAGCACACCGCCTTGTGTAGGAGATAAGGTTTTTTTTAAGTCGTTCATAAATAGGAGTTCCTTTGTCGACTTATGCAGAAAGTTTGAGAATGTAGATTGTAGCGAGCGGAGCGAGCTCGAAAATTTTCATCCTCAGCCTCCAACTTACTGCTTCTTACTGAATATTTATGTTGACCGTGTTTGGGATATCATTAAAAACTAGGTACTTCTTAATTAAGATTTAGGGGGCCGCCAGGACCGGGGCCGGGGCGGTTTGTCTTGACACTATTCTGGGGTATTTAATTTCTACGTCTAGTTGCTAGCTTCAGATAAACCTACATGGACACTTATGAAACGTCAGAAGCTAGGAATCGTTTCACTTGGTCGTTTTTATGGAAAAGAGCCGGCAGAAAACTCCACAGTCAATCATCATAATTATAATAACATCACATAGTCGTATTTTGCATGTCGTTCGCATGTGTGGCAATGGCAAACATCCTACGTAGCAAACTGGTAACATCATACAAAGAATTTATTTGATTAAATTTATCAATGAGATTAGAAAAAATACCAGTGGTCGACCTAAACGCAGCCCAGGGGGGGGTACATGACCCCCTGGATCCGCCCTTGACTACTAGATCAAATTCGTTCTGCTCCAGGGCACGACGTTTTTTTTATTACCTATTTGATTCTTCCATTCCAAAGAAGAAGAGAATGATTGCTGGAAATAGGCGGTATCCAGTTTGGTTTGAATGGAAACTTTCGCAATGTCATCTTACATACCTATGTTTAGTGTTCTACGATCGGATCTAAAACCAAGAACCCAGGACGCCTGCAGATTGTACTGTAATAGCAAGACCTTAGAAGATAACTTGAGCAAAAATCCGCGACAGTTGGCAGCATGTTTCTTCTAGCCTGTGATCAAAGGGCGGTTTCGAGCCAAACGTCATACTCAATGGTGATACTTTTTCGGGTGGCAAAGTGGCAGAGGCGTTTGCTCAATATTGCTAGCGTATTTCTACCCGATACACCTAAATTGGACCCAAGAAACTTAAGTTTACCAGTGAGGCAGATAACATTCCTCTTCCCGTTTTAACCCCACCGGATGTAGTTAAGGGGATTGCTAAACTCAAACCCTGTAGCTCGGTTGGCCCTGACAACATTCCTACCTTTATCCTTAAGGGGTGTCATGATAACTTGATATCATGATAATGATATCTTGCTTCAGAAACTTAGCGCCATTGGTGTCTGTCCAAACTTACTTCAACTTTTAGCTGACTATCTCCATGACCGCCAGCAGTTTGTAAGGCTGGGTATCTACGTATCTCGTCCCTACCATACACGCTCTGGTGTAAGTCAAGGGTCAATACTCGGGCCTCTGCTATTTCTACTCATGGTAAATGACTTACCAGCTGTTGCAAAATTTGCAGAGTGGTTAGTCTTACTTAGACATACCATCTCCTTTACGCAGATGACCTCAAACTTAGTACTGCTGTCAACACCGTATCGGATTGCGAAGCTATGCAAAACGATATAAACGCCATACATGAATGGGGAGTTCAAAATAAAATGAAGTTCAATTCTTCCAAATGTTATGTAATGACCTTTGGTCGAATGCGACACCCGATTGATTTTGAATACAAAATGAATGGTACTAAAATAACTAGATCAACGAACATGAAGGACTTGGGTGTCACATTTGACCAGAAGATTACTTTTCATGATCACATTTCTACAGTTGCCAAAGTATCTTTTAAAAGGCTAGGGTTTGTTCTCCGAAATGCCCGCGATTTTCGCAACGAGCATGTAATAAGGCTCTTATACGGCACACTTATCCGAATCAAGCTAGAAGCTAGTTCTTCTGTATGGAATCCGCACGAAGCAAAGTATGCACTTCTTCTAGAAAAAGTGCAAAAAGAATAGAATAGAATAGAATAGAATAATTATTTATTTGCATAGAAAGTAGGTACAAAAAATGCAGATGTTTTATAATTAGAGATCCTTATACTTTCTACCTTAAATTAGGCATGCAAACATTTAGTACAAGTGCTTAATAGTCTAGATATACTGTCAATATGAAAATTCTTATAATAATATGGTCAATAAAATAAAATAAAGATATTAGAATTCATTTGGTAACTATAAAGTTTTATCATTTAGAAATTCACAAATGGAGTAATAACATTTATCAATTAATAAGACTGACAATTTCTTTTTAAACAGCGGAATTGACTCGTTTTTTATTCCATCGGGTATTTTGTTAAAGATAACCGGGCACATACATATAACACTTTTCCTTAATAATGCAGTGTTATGACCACTAACACACAGCATGTTTGTATACTGCTTTCTAACTGGACGTGTTCTATTGTCAGACAATTTATTAAAAAGATGCATATTTGATTTTACAAAAGCAGCTATTTCGAAAATGTAAAGCGATGGGAATGTTAGCAAATTTAGGGACTTGAATACAGGTACGCAACTATCTGTTATTTTCATGTTACACATTGCCCTTATGCATCGTTTTTGAGCCTTGAATACCTGTTCCCTCAGACTACAATTTCCCCAGAATATTATCCCGAATCTGAGTATTGATGCCACTAAACCATGGTAAGCAACTAATCGGGTGGGCATATTCACTTTCCTGGATAGATTAAAAATCACATACGCTGCTGTACTTAATTTTTTGCATACTTCTTCTGCATGTGGCTTCCAGGTAAGTTGGCTATCTATCATTATACCTAAAAATTTTGCAACTTGCACTTGGTCTATGTTTTGTCCATTGTAATTTATATTTAAAGTTTGCGGTGGTATCCGTTGATAAAAATGCATAACATTAGTCTTAAGTATATTAATGGTTAAATTATTTTGATCAAGCCAGTGTATAATGTCAGTTAAAGTATTATTTATGTCATGTTCATACGTTTTTGGGTCTATACATTTAATCAAAGCAGTACTATCGTCAGCGAATAAGACCATGGGATGTTTTATGCGTCGTGGCAAGTCGTTAATATAAATTAAAAATAACAAAGGGCCCACCACAGTACCTTGTACTCTCGGTAACTCGGTAACTCTCGGTTACTATCTCTACCTCTATCCTACCAAATTCCTCTTAGGATGTCTGGGATATTTTACGCTGGAGACCAGAAGGGCATGTGGCCAGGTAGGCGTTATGCTCAAAGTGTGGAATAGTATGACGGATGCGCCTGATATCCATAATGAGCTGATTCGACTATACACACCGAATAATTATCTCCATGGCAGAAAACATCGACTGCTAGGCGTGCCTTCGTGTCGGACAGCAGCCCATGCTGCGTCTCCCCTACCACGCGTGTTGACCGCACTAAATAAGCTCGTGAAAGCCAACCCGGACTGCGATCTGTTCGATGATAAATTCGACAATTTAATGGTTATGTGCCTACATTTTTGTGATAATAATTGTATTTAACTGGTCTTATTCGTTTATGTGTTATGTTTGTATAAATTTACTTTGATTTAGGTATGTAATTGGTATTTTAAGCCGTGTAAATCAAATAAATAAATGTTTTCTTGGCAGGTCCTCTATGTCATGTCTATAACCTAGCCCTCTAGTCCGGCGTATACCCTCAGTAATTAAAAACTTCCCGAGTCACTCCCATCCCAGTGACAAAACATCTCTTGAGGAACTCAGGCCCATCGCTATCCTGCCTATCATTGCCAAAGTTTTCGAGCATATACTCCACTCCTTCATTTACAAGCGCCTAAATATCGCACCCTTAGAAATATAAGGGCACAACTCGAAATATTGAGGTTTTGAGTTTTTGTGTTAGATGGGCTCAATATCAACTGTTCTACCACGGAGAGGGTGGTGTGAAAGAGACACTAGACAATATTTCGAGTTGTGCCCTTATATTTCTAAGGGTGCGATATGTCTCTGTCTGATGCTCAACACGGTTTTCGGCCGGGTCGCTCTGTAAATTCGAATCTACTGATTCATGTAGACTACATAATCTAGTGGCTTGGACATCGGTAGGCAGGTTGACGCTCTGTATTTCGATTTCAAGAAAGCATTCGATAGAGTTGACAACGATGTGCTCTTGACAAAGCTTGGGGCCATCGGTTTCTCGTCGGGTCTTCTTCACTTCTTTTCCGATCGCAAGCAGTTTGTCAGACATGGCTGCTTCGAGTCCAAGCCTTATGAAACACACTCAGGCGTAAGTCAGGGATCGGTACTGGGGCTACTTCTGTTCCTGATCATGATCAATTATCTCATAGCAAATGTTAAGTTCGCCAAATGCCTTCTTCATGCCGATGATCTAAAGCTTGTCGTACACATCAGAACAGACGAAGATTGCAAACTCCTACAAAGGATATTGACGCCATTTTTGAGTGGTAAATAAGCTATTTTTTCAATCCTAGCAAGTGTTACGTCATGACTTACGGTAGAAGGCTGCGACCAATTCATTATGACTATTGTTTGGGTGGTGAAGTAATTACTCGTATCACCAACATAAAGGGAGTGACTTTCGACCGCTGTCTTACTTTTAGAGATCACATTTCTACCCTTGCGAAGGAATCTTTCAGGCGACTGGGATTTATTTTGCGAAATGCTCGTGACTTTCGCAGCCCAAATATTATTAGGCTGTTGTACACCACTCTGGTTCGAAGCAAACTCGAGTACAGTGCCTGTGTTTGGCACCCCTATACCGCGACTCAAACACTGATGCTTGAAACGGTAGTATAGAAAACCTTCTTAAGAGGAGGCTCCCTAAATTGTATGTTAATTTGCATTAATATTCTAAAAAAGTCACGCATACAATCAAAATGGAACTTTAGTAGGTATATGATTTATTTGATCTTTTTCTTTCCAAATATAAGACAGTTATCTATTGGAACATTTTCGCTCGTATCACTTTTTATTCGAAAATCATATCTTTTTAAAGATTTTATTTGACACAAAAACAAGATTACTCACTCGACTTTTATGTCTAAAATAATTATTGACAGTAAGAAAATGTAGTTTAATATCCAAATATAAGATATTCTTTCTCTTGATCAGTTATTACTTTAGTTATAAACGAAATAAGAATTGAGACTTACGACATTTAGTTCCGTGCTCGAACACGACCAAAGAGCGCACGCGATATTCATCTTTATTACTGATGTATTAGCGTTTAGCACATAGTGGAGTGGTAGGGTGCATGGGGGCGGAGTTTGTATAGAAATTGTCTTTGGAGTGCCTGGTCTTAAGATGCCTCTTCCAGAGTCTATACTATTTCTTTCCCTATATGTACTTACAGACGCCAGCACATCAAGCTACTACAATCTGTCAAATTTACAATCTGTCAAATTTAAATTTAGATTTTCAACTTTATCGCAGAACACTAAGGTTCAAAGTTGATTGGTAAAATTTGACAGTTTCGGATAGCTTGATGTGCTGGCGTCTGTACCCTACCAACTATCTTTTAGGGATGTTGGGTTTCAATTCATTGGAGGTGAGAAGAGGCTTTGATCAGCTCACGGTAGCCTGTAAAACCTTACGGGTACATATAGACTGCCCAGACCTCTATGGCCTTTTCTGCCGACTATTTGTACCCGACAAATACATCGGACACCGTACGAGCCGCCGCGCCGCGCCGCCGCCGCCGCGCCGGCACAATTTGTTTGCGCAATCGTCATCCAAAACTGTCGCCAGAGCTAAATCTCCAGTGTGTCGTACTTTGAAGATGCTCAACGCCCTTCTGACTGCCAACTATGAATGTGATGTGTTTGTGGATGAATGGAATAAAATTATGCGTATATGTCTGGCGTTCTGTGAGAAAAAGTATGCAAGGAAGTCCACTGTCCTATGTTAGTTTTAATTACCTATTTAAATTAAACACAACCAAATTGTCAATAATCGTTTAGTTTCTATATTAATAAATGTAATTGGTGTCGTACCGTTTTAATTAACTATAAATAAATAAATAAATCTTTTATCAGAAAACCTCACTCAGAGCAGAACCTCCAGTCAGTCAGTGTGGCGTATTTTAAGATTTGGCGCCCCGGACCATTATGGTTTGCCGCCGCGTAGTTTAACTAGAAAAACCGGTCAAGAGCGAGTCGGACTCAAAAAAATTTACAGACGGACAGACAGCTGTCTGTCTGTCCGTCTGTAAATTTTTTTGAGTCCACTAATTTTACAATTATTGTTGAAGAAGTCGGAAAAAATCATGCCGACTGGGAGCTTAATAGGCGTGCGCCGCGGAAATCGTACAAGTTACGTAAAATTTATGTTCTACAGTTTGTTCATCCTAAAAAAGTTCAAGAAAAAAGTTCGCGATGGCATATGTCTATCTTCTAAGGATGACCCACAGTAACCATTAATATGATTCAGAATTTTATAAAAATTTAATTGTTATTTCCGAAGCTCCTTCCTCTTCGAAGATCCTTATCCAATAAAATGTATGTTATTTAAAAATTGGGCATTTAATTTAGATTAAAATATGCCTTGACATCATATTATTTAAAATAATAGTTTAAAAGATATCACAGATTCAAAATTACGCGTAACAAAATCATTATGGTTGATGGCACAGCGGTCACTTCCATCCATCGCGAACTTTTTTCTTGAACTTTTTAAGATGAACAAACTGTAGAACATAAATTTTACGTAACTTGTACGATTTCCGCGGCGCACGCCAATTAAGCTCCCAGTCGGCATGATTTTTTCTGACTTCTTCAACAATAATTGTAAAATTAGTGGCGTGCGTTGCGTTAACCGAAAAAGATACATGAAATTTACGTTCTACTGTATTGCTCATCTTAAAAAGTTCAACAAAAAATTCCACGATGGCATATGTCTATCTTCTAAGGATGACCTACAATAACCATTTTTATCTTTCAGAATTTGATATAAATTTAATTGTTATTTCCAAAGCTTTTTTGACCGGTATTGTATTAATCCTTATCCAAAAAAATATGTTATTAATATTGGGCATTTAATTTAGATTAAAATATGCCTGTTAATCATACAATTTAAACGAATAGTTTAAAAGATATCACACTTTCAAAATTACGCGGAGCAACGCGGGCGCAACGGTAGGAGTAAATGACGTTTTCCTCGGCTATTATGTATGTAATCCCGGTAGTTTGTTCCCGTGGGATATTTTTGACATTCACGCGGGCGAAGCCGCGGGCAAAAGCTAGTACTAACATAATAAAAATATCCAATTTAAACTTCTGTGAACTTAAGTAACCACTTTCGTAAGTTTGCACGGCTATGATTAAATATCTATTAACTTCTTTTATTTAAATTTACTCCGCTAAAACAAATTTCGTAAATTTACTATGCGTGAAACGCAGGCTAAACGAACAATTTGAATTCGGTAACCGTCAGAGATAAAAATTCGTAAATTTTCCACGGTTTGTAGTACCACATTAGGTACCTACAGTTTTTCATCAAAGTATCAATTTCACTAAAACTACAGATTCGTAAGCTTAGTTAAGTGGATGTGAGTATGTGACTATACCTATAACGTGAAGAATAAAACGTGTGTTTTCTCATGTTTTGTATGTTTATGTTTAATAAAATTAGATATTTCTAATTTATAACAATTATTATTCTAAATGTTCAAGAGAGGGAAATGAACAATCTGTCACATAGTCTTCATCGATACAGGCCTGGGACGCGTCATCGAAGGAAAGCCCACGTTCGCAGCTCAGGAGCCGAGGATACCCGAGTTGACAGGCTAAGTAAAGTTTACATTGTCCTTCGTACCTAGAGAAACATTAAAAGGATTAGTTTTAAATTAGATTACATTCATGGTTTTTTGTTTTACGTTTTATACAAAAATTGTGCATGTTGTACTAAGTAGGTACCTATATTTGTAGATGATATCAGAAACCTGCCCATCCTCGTCTTCAGGGGGGTTTGGACAAGTGAAGTCCTTGAATACTGAAAATAAAGAAAGTCGAATGATTAGTAATTTTGCTTCAGAATTTAAATCATGTTTTTCGTCGTGTCCGCTTTCAATTTGAAGTCTGCATGCATGTTGGGCAAAAAACCTACTTTAGTGGAATTAGGTACATATCGTTTTCAACTTACCATTAGGGTTACATTGCGGGACATTAGCGGGCCAATCACAGCTGCTCGTTTGTGGGTTGAAAGCCAGACCCATAGGGCAGTTCATTATAGTGGCTAAGCCTTCTTGACACACAATGAATTTGCTGCAGTCGCCGTCATTCATCGAGTAGAATCCGTATTGATTTGGGCATTTGTCTGTAGGATTAGGATTCTCTAAAAATAAAAATATGTAATGAGATTAGAAACGGCACTTTGTAGGAATTCTAATGAAGACAAAGAGAAGAACCCAAAGATAATAAATATTTGTCTAAATACGTACGTTCTTGGTCACCTGCCATGCATTTTACTTCTGAGGGATAAGAACATGGGTATTCGTAGTGTTTGGCAGCAGGATTGAAGTGAAGACCATCTGGGCACGCATATTTCATAGCTTTGTTTTCCTGAAAAGAGGAAGAGGAATGGTGTGCAATTTACGAAAAATAAGCATCGTAATCTTTTGAGTTATTCCTGGCAAGCAAAAAATCTTTAATCAAATAATTATCAGGTTTATATCGTACCTTGCATTTAATATAGGTGTCGCATTCGTGTTCAACGGAGTAATATCCATTTCCTTCTTTGCATTGGAAGTCAAACTTTAATTGCATCATTGCTTGAGTCACCGCTGGATGTGATTGTGTGGTGACTACCACCAGGGGTGCCTGAGTAGCTACCGTCCGTGGTGATGTAGGGGGATATGAATATGAGGCAGTTTGTGTAGGATATGTAACAGTTGGATAGTAAATCATTGGTGAAATTGAGGGTTGTTGGTGCCGACCAAAAGCAGTTTCCCGAACAGGCTGAGGTTTAGGAAGAAGGGGTGGTAATGCCACTGGCGTAGGTGATTGGGGTACGTTGATGGAACGAGTTAAGCTGGTAAGTTGGGGAGCTGATACTGGCTTCGGTGCTGGTTCTGGGAGTGGCACGGCATCTCGTTCTGAAAGAACTGCTGGAACTTGGGCCTGCACAATTTCCTGGGTGGGCTTGGGTTGCGGTATGTACTCGGGTTGCAAGGCGGGCTTAGGTTGTTTGATGGGTTCCGGTTCTGGGATGGGTTCAGATTGTAGGGTGGGTTCAGGTTGAAAGATGGGTTCGGGTTGCACGACGGGTTCGGTTTGTAAGATGGGTTCCGATTGTGGGATGGCCTCAGGTTGTAGAACAGGCTCAGGTTGGACAGGCTCGGGTTGTCGAATGGGCTCGGGTTGTGGGATAGGCTCGGGTTGTGGCTCAGGCCCAGGTTGTTGAATAGGCTCGGGATGCCGAATGGGCTCGGGTTGCGGGATAGATTCAGATGATTGTTGAATTGGTTCTGACGCAGGAGATTGTTCGGAAATCGGAGCTGGCTCTTCTATTGGTACTGCTTCAGGTAAGGGTTCAACTACGACCGGCTCTCCTGGTTGACCAGCTAGATCAGGAATTGGTGCGGGTTCTGGCTGTTCGACTGCCGGTTCTGGCAGAATGGGTGCTTCAGGAGTGTTTGCTTCTACGGGTTGCAGGGGAGGTGCAGCTTCTGTTACTGGTGGTTGGGGCTCACCAATAACAGAAGGTTGAGAAGGAGATGTACTCGACGGCACTGGCCTAATGGGGCGCGAGGAAAGAAGTGGTCTGTAAACGGGGATGTAGAGTGGACGAGGGTGGAGAACTGGAGCACCTGACGGAGCTGCTAGTGCGGGTGGTGCAGCGGGAGCTGAGGGTCCATCGAGTACGGGTGCTGGTGCTGCCGGGGCCGTAGGGGCAGCAGTTATCGGCATTTGTCTCCCAGGCAAAAGTGCCGGCCTCTGTCCATAAATCGGCTGTGGCCGCTGAACCCGCACGTTTGACGTTCCATAGTACGAGTATCCTATGTTCGCCTGACCAACCGTCACTGCAAGATGAACATAATTCACAGACGCTTGTAACCAGAAGAATATCAAGCTTATCACAACCATATACAATAGCAATGCTGACATTGTAACTTACCAGCCACTACCAATGGTAGTATTAATAATAATTCTGTCCGTACCATGTTTGTGGTTCGCCAGAGATGCTCCAGGTGTGACAGTGCGCACCTCACTGTAAATAATGCCCTATTTTCTTTTGTTTATAAATGGAACACGCTAATGTTACCGTTATTAAATTAATTGGAATTAAATCATTTTTAAATATAGTCACTGATTATATTATTAAATTAATTTTTAATGATGAACTTTGATAGTTGCGGTCGATGCTGCTAAGAATGTTCGTTTTTAATAATAGATAGATATTATACCTACTGTTATTTTTGTAAGTTGATCTGATGCTTAAATTGCTATATATATACATTAAGTAAGTACCTTTGATTAAAACAATTAATTAAGTATAATATTCTACGAATCATAAATTTTCTTGTCACAAACTCGATTCGTGCATTAGTTCCTTCATAGAGTTTTCCATCTTTGGGCATTTAAAGCATTCTACTGTGGCCATCGCAGTTAGGTACGGCAGATAACAGACGGAATGGTTCTTAATGAAAGTACCTACGTGCTTGAGTCGTGTACGAAGGATGCTCTTCTCATTATCATGACGTTAATTGACGTTATCTTGGCTGCCTTTTACGACTTAAGGCTGTAAAAAGGAATAGTTATTGATTGTCAACTTTTAGGATCCACCTACGATCCCGGGAGCAAAGCCGTTCGCTATTTGATTTCTGTCTTGAGCAGAAATTTCTGCCTAGCATTTTCAATTACTACGTGAACAGAAGGCACTTTAAGTACCTAGTTTCATTATTATTCACAGATATTGTATCTGTTTTACGACTCTTGACATAACTAAGCCTCCTCCTTCGCGAGCATTACTGCTTCGGAGAAGGAGGTGACGGTCTCCCATGCCTTCTCGCTCCGTACCTGACCTGCACCAGGGCCGGACACGAGAGATCACCACCGCGCCGCCGATCGCCTCCACGAGGACACGGCGATGCTCCGCTCAAGCCGGGCAGACCTCCACCGTATGCTCCACCGTGTCCTCCGGGCGATCCACACAATGGTGACACCCGGGCGTTTCCTCCCGCCTAATCCTGAACAGGAACCTCCCGAAATAACCGTCTCCGGTGAGGACCTGCGTCAGGCGGAAGGTGAGGACGCCGTGGCACCTCTCTATCCACTCCTCAAAGACTTATCGCCGCAATTGTGGCGTGCCTAGCACTGGGTTGCAAACAATCGCTCTCTCCATGACGCCATGAGATCCCGCCGGAGCTCTGTCCGCTGTGCCGTGATTTCTCCCGGCAGCGGAGTTAAGCCCCGGCGTTTCGCCTCCTCGCGCCACTGCCAAATGTGCGTGAAGACAGCACCGGCATGCCTGAGAATTGTTTTTCGATGGCATGTAAAGCCAAGTCAGAGGCCTATGGGCGGTTTTAAAACTCTAACATCAGGTTAGCCTCTAATCACATGTAAAGAAGAAGAACACAACACAACATATACAATAAAAATAAAACCTGAATGCGATGAAAATTTAACGGTATTACACCAATTATGGCCGATCTTGTAATTTCCTGCTCGATGGCAGAAGCTGCTCATGCGCGTGAGGGAGAGGCAAATGTCGCGCCCTCACGCCCCTAACTGCCGCAGAAGACGCCCTGGGCGTAGGGAATCGCAGGCCGATTCCCGGCCACCGTAGGCGCGGGCTTGCGGACGGTGAGCAATGGGTAGCTCGCCGTCCGATAAGGACCAAGCCCGGGTCGACGGCGCGTTGTGTTCCACGCGCGCCTCAAAGAGATGTCAATACAACTGAAGGGGTCCGCTAGGGCCGATGCCTGCCGGGGTTGCGGGTTGGTCCGAAAGGGTTACCGTGGCCCCTGGCAATATACAGGCAACTGAAGGAACACGGGCGGGTTTTAGTCAGAGTAGTAAGTAGTAGTAAGTTTAGTAGTAAGAGTCTGACACACCCTCTCGCTCCGCCCAGAGCGGGAGAAGTTATTTGATAATTTAACACCAAAAAAAAAATGCATGCCGGTGCCGGTATGTTGTGTTGAGGGGTTGAGGGATAGTGTAGGTAGGTACAGTTAGAAGATATACCTACTTCGGAAAATAAAGTTGTAGTGGTAATTTTTAATTAATTCAGGATTGATATATTGCAGCTTACTAGACACCTCTATCCGCAGATTAAAAACTAGCGGGTGTGACATGTGCCAGACAGATAAGACAGAACTTATTTTATTCACAAGGCATTATACAACGGGTAACAACCACGGTATTTACCTATATCACCAGGTTCACATTGTAGGTTTCGACCTAATTATCACCCAAAGCGTAATCGCAACATGGCAAGCAACAACTGCAATAAAAAACCGGCCAAGTGCGTGTCGGACTACGCACAATGAAGGGTTCCGTTGTTGGGATGAATTTATACCAAAAACAAACTTACCTTTGTCGTTGAAAAACATGTTCTTCCTTACGGAATGTATGGGAAAACATGTTTAATTTGCAACTGCAAATATTGAATAATTATCATGTCCTTTGTGGACATGTCCAGTGGACATGATAATAATTATTCAGATTTGTTACAGTTAAAGTAGGTTTTTATTTTTATTAATTTATTTATCTTTTGTATAGATCCTTTCTATTTTGTGAATGTGAGAATGCTGTAGGCTTAGTGGACTAGATTGTATAATTATAGTACCTGGTATTTGTTGAAAAACCTACATTGTCCTCCCATACTTATTAACACTGTTATTTGAAAATTTTGTAAAAGCCAATTATTTTCAAAAGAGAAACCGTGGAGTTTCTTGCCGGTTCTTCTACATAGGAAACGACCAATTGGAACCGTGCACCTAGCTTCTGACTTTTCATAAGTGCCCATGTAGGTTTATGTGAAATAAAATATTTTGTGCACGATTGAAATTCGTTGCAGCTGCGGGGGCCGCAACTTTAGAAGGCACTGAATGTGGCTATGTAAACTAGGAAAATTATACCTAAGAGTTGTAGGTCTAGATCATAAAAAAACTAGCTTTTGTACGTGGCTTCGTCCGCGTGGACGTCGGAAATTATCCCACGGGAACGTACTACCGGGATAAAGAGTATCCTATGTTCTAACCTAGATCATGGTCTACCCACTGTGTCAAATTTCATCCAAATCCGTTCAGCCGTTTTAGCGTGAAAGCGTACAAGCAAACATAGAAAAAATCAAGTGTTCATAAACATGTCTAGGATCACAGTATAAATAAGTTACAGTATCATATATTGGCAATGTCCTTGAAATAATTACCTACGGCCGCTCGGTAGATAAACCTACTACCGCGTCCGTGCGCACTTGATACTGTTGCGTTCCTGTATACACTGAGATTTCGAATCGCGACGTTTCGGCCGTTTTCTATGAAGATATAATACCTACTGTTACTTATTTATACAGTGCTAGAGTCTGCTGTAGTTTGTTAAAATCTTTTCCTATATCTACCACACAATCTTAGGTCAAATGGTCAATTATATTCCGATTAACTTAATTATTGCTTTAATTATTTGAAAAAATTGGTAGGTGGTAGGAAAATATTACTACAGGTAATATAGCTACTTACTTGTTATTTTTATAACAAACAAGAGATGACAATGGCAATTTGTTACTTTTATAAAGTATGGTGATTTGTATTGCAATTCGTAGGATTTAATTATGTAGTAGCTACTTATTATTGAAGTTGTTGATCGTCCAGGCAGTATTTATTTTAATCATGTTAATATTTAAGTATCTACTGTTATAAGTCAAGATGGCCCTACTGACCAATCTGCTTTCATGCTAATATTTGAAAACTAAGCTGTCATTAGGGATATAAAACACAATATATTTATTTTTTAAACATTTATGAAATAGTGAAAAATACATAGGAATCGAAGCGTATGATGAGTCCACATGTAACACTAGATTATTGAGGTTGAGCAATGGCCAATGGGGTGACTTCGCAGTTGACGTAATCGGCATCTACGCATCGACCCGAAGCTGGGTCGAATGCAAGGCCGGAGTCGCACGAGAGCAGCCGAGCGCGGCCCTTTTCGCAAGAAAAGAAGTAGTAGCAGTTGTCCTGGTATCTACAAAGAGAGAGAAAGATAAATGTTACAGAAGATAAGGAGACTTTGGTGTAATGAACAATTTCTTGTTTTTTTGGGTTAATGCAGTCTGATCCCCAAATCGGTTCCACTGGCAATTAAAGAACCAGTCTCTTCCACAAGTGGATCAGAATTAGGGATCGCGGCGGATCGTAATAAACCTTGGTTTTGAATTTGAGACAAATGAACCAACTAGAAAAGAGATCTAAATTGAGTAAAATTAAGAAAATTACTTGTAGTTGATGACGATATCCAGAAGCGTGCCGTCGGCATCAGTGGGGGCAGCTGGGCAAGAAAATCCGAGGAACTCTGAAACGTTCAAGAATAATAATTATAAATGTTACTTTAAAGAGAAAAATACCTCGTTAAAAAGATCGTTCTACTTAAAAGCATGAGATGTAGACATGATAAAAGAGTTGCCTACTGCTTCTCACACGGCAGGAGTAAAAATTCACAATTACACAGATCATGAAGATGAGAAACATTCATACTAGATTATTACCCGTAACCCGTCAACAGTTTTTCGACTTGCACGGGATGATAAAGAGTTTTACGTATCCTTCTGGAAGATAACAAAGTAAAAAGATATACATACGGTCAACTTTGCAAGAGGCGACGAGATCGGGCCAGTCACAGCGGCCGGTGTCGGGGCTGAAGGCCAGGCCAGGGGCGCAGACCATCTCGAAGGCCTTGCCGGCCACACACACGCGGTACTGGCCGCAGTTGTCAGAGGTGGCGACAGGTGACGTGAAGTAACCGTACTGGTGGCGACATTCAGCTGTTGGCTGGGCTGGCTCTGGAAAGAAATTGGTTGTTTAGATTAGATCCGAGTAGTTCACGGCAATTTAATATTTTGGGATGGAATAGCTGCTAGATTCTATTGTTACGCCCTGTGCAAGTCAATTTGTTTTTAATCCACCCCGACGTTTCCCTTTTAAATTGTAGGCGAAATAGTAACGTGTGTGTCTAAAAGAAAATTTAAAAAAATCGTGTCAAAGTGTGAGTGTGTATTGCAATGAACTAGCAATATAACCGTTCAAGCTTCTGATATTTTAAAGGCGAATTTCACCAATGAAACTGAATGCGATTGGCACATTTAAAACTACGTTCAAGAGCTGTCCCTGACATCATTGTTGTGAGCTTGACAGGTCTTGAACGCAGTTTAGATGTACTGATCGTGTTCAGTTTCATTAGTGAAATTCACCTAATGGTTATTCTCGTATTTCTTTATCTATATGGCTTTATTTTGTCAACAGTCAACTTAATAAGCAAGGTGCATCTTTATGTACCTACATTATCTGTTAGTTTTCTAAGAAGTATCTTTGGCCTGGTCATGAATACATTAATCGCATAGTTTAAATGAAACACATCCACTGGGATGTTGATCCTGTATTACTTACGAGAAGCACCACGGCCTATACAAGGCACGTCCATGGGGTATCCGCAAGGGTAGCCGGGCCACTTGGCGTCCGGGTTGAAGTGGAGGCCGTCTGGGCAGGACATTTCTTTTGCGACGAATTCCTGTGAGAATAACGAATTTGTGATTTATCCCACCGCATACCTACTTAGAATAAACAAGGACCTAGAACTGAGCTCTGGGGATGCCCACTTACTTTCAGTTATCTTGTAAGATAGCTACTAACTTAAATTTTGAATCATCATCATCTTCCTGCCCTTGTCCCATGTTACGTGGGGTTGGCGCACCACGTTTTCTTCCCCCATTTTCCCCTGTCAACCGTCACGCTATCATTCACTCCCTTCTCTTTCATTCTTCACACAGTCCATCCATCAACATTTATATTTATCACTCTTTTAGTCACATGTGTTTCTTCCCTCCTCATCACATGCCCATACCAAGCCAAACGATTTCCTTTCAACTTAACTTTTGAATATTAGATAGAAATCATAAGCGGTCTTCCACAGGCACTGTCTAAATCACAGCCTGACAGTTTCGCTGGGGCTTATTTCTCTTCTTGTGGTGGCATTTAGGACTGTCAATATTCTCCCTTCTCCCGACTCCTTCGTGGAATACAGTCATAATGTAGTGTTATCTAGGAATACTTACAGTGCACTCAACGTAGGAGTCGCAGCTAGTGTCCATCTTGTAGTAAGCATTTCTCTGTTTGCAGATAGCGCTCTGAGGGTCAAGTTTGTTGGTGGATATCCGAACCTGAGCGGTGCCTGTTTGGTAGAAAAAAAATCTGAGTTCATTGGACTCTCCTTGATCTGACCTATTCTATACATATTTTCTTTGTTAATAAAAAATATAGTAAAGCCAAATGTTCAAATACTTACTTTTTATTGTTTTTCAACCTGACAATCGATTTAGCACTTAGAAGATGTTATAAAATACAGCACCCTAAATGCGTAACACGCGATCAATCACAATCTGTTCCATTTTGACAGTTCAATAACATTCACTGTGCTATTTAGGGTTGTTGAGCCAACAAATTTTTCGAACATATGAATCAATGGATTAGCAATATCCTTCAAAATGATTCAGATTGTGCTGGTTGGGCAATATGGAAATGTTACAGTTATTAATTATATAACGTACCTAGTCAACTATCAATGTATGATTTGTAGTTAGGTATATACCTACAACACGATGTAAGGATAATATTTTGCAACAAATGATTAGGTAGTTTTTTTTTTCTTGAAACTAATGCAATGCAAGTAGTATAATTATGTTGATTAATTAAATAATCATTGAAATGTTACTTACAGGCAGCTACGAACACCAGGGCGGCACACAGGTGAGATAACATTTTACTTTTTCACGTTGCTCTCCTGATGCGGAACTCCCGAATGGTGACCTAACATCGTTCCAATTACTTTTTATACCAAAATATGTCATCAGATTAGATACATAATTGACTTTCATTAATTTTTGTTTGGCCGTAATATAACAATTAAAAACACGTTTCAAGTTTGAGATATTTTATTGTAATATTGTACACGACATTCAACTTTCTTATTTTATTGATACCATAATTTTTGGTATCGGAACACTACGTCCTATGACACAAATGTCGTCCTACAAGACGTATAAGTGGTTAAATACAAAATGGTGATGCAGGTTGATGTTAAGATTTTAACATTAAATTATAAAAAGTTGTAGCTTATCAGTTATGCTTATGACAAATCTTACACTAGATCCTTATATTTTTACTTGCGGCGAAATCGCCTGGTAGGTACGAAACGGATACAGGATACATTAAAAATAAAAAACATGGTACAATATTCTATGACTTCATAACACAGACGCTGTGGTAACTCAATTGTTAGTTTTAGACTAGAACTACTTTTGGGGCAAACTAGGTCATGTCCCAAAAGCTGAGCATCAAAGATCAAATGTGATGCAGAAGGTGCGAGGTTATTTGTAAAGCTGGCTATCCACTGTCAATGTTCGTGCACTACAGAACTAGGCTACGTGCATATCCATTGTGTTAGCATACGACGAGCAGCTGCGCACAGCACAGTTGTTGCGCGGTTGTCGTGGATACCCAGTTTTACGCTGGTTTGAATTAGTATCGCCTCTTGTTAGTGGTTTTGGCGCTGAACTCCACTTCTTTGGCGAGGAGTTCGGTGGCTTCCTCCCTGGCGCGAGCAGCCTCGGCCCTGATTTCTACAGGGCAGGCGTCCACCTCATCAGCCGATAAGCAGGTGTTGGTCAGCTCATCGTAGCCAGTATTCTTTCCACAGAACAGCACGCGTGGCTTCGTGCCTAAGCAGAGGAAGTACTTCTGGCAGTCGTTTTCGGCCCTGTAATATTTAAATGACGTTAGTTAGATTAAGACTTCAAAGTGATTCTAACAAAGAGGATGTTATGTTATGAAACTTGATACAAAACTGACAGATTTTAAACTAATCTTAATTCAAGTAAATTTCTAAATCGATATTCATGGCATCGTGCTAGAATACGAATCCTAGTTCTGAATTGAATGCTGAAGTTCGTTTTGATAATGTTGAAGAGTATCTTAATTCTATCAACTCGTCATTCAACATTATCAAAACGAACTTGTTATCAAGCGATACTACCCTCCACGTAGAGGGGAGAATCACTTTGATGAAAAGAATAGGTACAGTTAAAAAAAAAAGAAAAATTTAAATAATATAAAAGATATTAAAATAGTAAGTAATAAAATATTAATCCGGTCTATGAATTTATATGCAAAGTAGTTAATTTATTACTCACAAGAAATTAATGCTAGAATTGTACTAAATTGGAACAACACTTTTATCTTTTTATTAATTAACCTTGTGCAAGTCTTGTTTCTTTTATTCACACGGTTTGAACTTTAATTCAGTTGACGGAAGAAGCTCATTTCATTTTTGCATCCAATCTAAATTATTATCATGGTCAAGGAATACATTAAAGCTATTCAATAAAATTTTACAGTCCAACCCCGAGGTCGGATTCTGAGAAAAATCTACACAACCAGAAATAAAGAAAATTTCGTAGAGTCTTATAAAAAGCGGCACGACAGGAATGTGTAATGTAGGCAACTAGGCACTATTTTATCATACATCATAAGAGGATGTGAGCAAACCGCTGGTATTTCTAATAACGAGGTTATATAAGCAAGGTCACCGCTCATCTGCTGACATTTAAGCATGCGCTGACACCGACTGACCGGTCGCCTATTAGGTAACCAGTTCTTGGCATTTCAATCTCTATCACTTTAATAATGGTTGGGCTTTTGTAAATACATTAAGTATTGCACGTATTTATGTAATGTATTACATACCTGTAGAATCTGAAGCCGGCAGGGGGTCCAAGCTCCCTTGATACTGGAACCTCTGGGCAGCGGAAGCCGAGGAAAGCTGTAAATAGAGTCATTAATTATTAGTTGAAAGAATTTGGGTCTAATTTAGAATAAGAAAGTCAATATAATATACATTTATTTATAAGATTCTCAGTACCTTCTCTTTGTTATTATCGAATTTTACGACATAACTTCCAAGTGGTAAATACTTTCACAATCCGGTGTGTGCTCATAATATGCTAACTTGAGTTATCATGTCGGTTGTGACACCGGGTGCCAGTAAATTAGATAAATCAGCACAAAAAAAATAATAGATGAAATTAATATTTATTATGTAAATTGTCAAAAACGACCTTCGAAAATAACATCGAAATTTTTGTTGCCACGGACAAGGATGTTGATTAAAATTTTAAATGAGCAAATTAGCAATAATATTGCACGTACAGATTTAAACTTGTTTCTGAGGGGAGAAAAGTCAGAGGTGAGTATATGGGATGTAATAATTTAGCCTCAACGAGTGGCGATTCTATAATATAGACTATCCTACGTACGGAGCATCCTGAGCCTACCATCTTGCTAAAGTTTGACTGAGACCGCTGTACCGTGCCTTAGGAATGCGCGGCGAGGGAAGGCGGCGTTGCTGAATGAGCGGGCTGCACTGCCCCCCGTCTCGCCGCGCACATGCCTAAGGCGCGATACAGCGGTGTCGGTCAAACTATAACTGGCAAAAGCCTCGTGTAGACCGGCGCGACACGACTCTAACAAAACGATTTCTAAGAAAACTTCACAGTAGAACAATTACCGGTGTCGCGTCGTGCCGTCGCGTCGCGCCTGTCTGCACGAACCTTAATATTTTGGCAATGCCATAAACTATTCTTCTATAAAGATCGAGCCGGGTATAAGAGAAGAAGAGGAACTACATTCTTACCTTCAGCGTCGCAGTCTTCAACCTCATCGGGCCAATCGCAGCGGTAGGAGGCGGAGCTCCAGGCCAGACCCTCGGGGCATTGGAAGTCGTAAGCTACTCCGCCGACGCAGTTCCTGAAGAAGCTGCAATTGCTCCTATCTCCAAGCTTGTAGTATCCGAACTGGTGCTCGCACAGCTCAGTTGGCTGAGCGGGCTCTGGAGTAATAAAAATATATATTTGACACGTGCGTATGTTAGGTGGTTTACCTCTGGTTTTAGAATCTAGTTACTATTAAAACTTTAATTAAAGAGTTAGGTTAAATAATGACGTGATAAGAGGAGACGGGAATGCCCTCCTTGAGAGTCTTCTTGATTGATAAGTAAGAGACAGATTCTTAATGGTGCGATTTGGAAAAATAAATGTCTATATTGAATTATTTGCCTATTAGATACACGTGTCTCACTGAATGAATAAAAATCAAGCTGTCAAGTTGTTGTGCACGTGAGGTCACATATTTTATTACCTACTTGTTTAATGTGTTACCGGTTGAAAATGTCAAAAGTTAAGCTAGAAATGTTTTATAAATCTTGAGAAACAACTCAAAAGCCCAGTACACGTTGGGCGAGCCCGTTGGCAGAGCACGCTCAGCCAACGCAAAATACACGCAATCGATGGGCTCGCCCAACGTCTACAGCCCCCAGCACACGTTGGCCGCGTTCGTCACTCGCCCAACGTGTGCGGGCTTCATACAAGCAAACTGAAGAAATACAGCCACCACTCGACTTTAAAAAATCATGTATTTATTGAAGTAAGCCTTAAATTTTCGCGATAAAACCTTCACCTACCGCGGTTACCTTCAAAAGTTCACTTAATTTATGTAATTCACAATAAATATTCCAGCTCACTACGCAGCCGGAATATTTATTGTGTGTATCAGAAATAGAATTGAATGTAATACATTTCTGAGTATATCTATGATACAAGGCGGTAAGAAGAATAAGATCAATTGTCGGATTAAGAAGTCTGCGATCCTCAACATTTAAGTATTTCTGATTCTCGGCACACATTATGAATTTTCATTAGTTCACTAGTAATTAAACCCTAATGCTTGTTTTCGCCTAATTTTAGTGAAAACGGGCATTGCAACAACTTAACATTTTGCTCCAAAATTAGTATGTAGTAGCCCATCGGAAACAATGCAAAAAGCCACAATGGCATGTATTTCTTCCGACTTCAACTAGGACCATTTTTTCAATCGTCAGTTAAGATCGATCGGAATTAATAGTGGCGATTGACGTATTATACAAAATCATTGAGAAAAATAAATATCAAATATTCCGGTCCACGCATTGGGGCCACTTTTTTAGCGACTTGCAGACATCACTTTGACCACCTTTGACTACCGCTGGTTAATAAAATACAAACTCGTATTTTACTCACGTAGAGAGGCGGATCTTTCGAGACAATCGTATTCGTTGGGGTACTGGCACGGGTAAGCGGTGAATTTCAAGTTGGGGTTGAAACGAAGACCATCAGGGCACAGCTTTTCTTCCGAAGTTCCATTCTGTAACAAATACAGACATTTATTATCTTGTCATCGGGGTACGGCTTTTCCTCCGAAGTTCTATGAATTAATACAGATAAATCATCACATCTGAAAAAAAAGGTGATGACTACTGCGATGACGGCTATTAGAGATGTAAAGAATGTTGATGGAGATGGTGATCTAGCTGTTTTCTGGAGTGTTACAATAACATATTTCCATAATGATGACGCTTGGCAAAGATATTGGTGACCGCAGTAATGCACAAGAGGATTCTGTTGGCCATTCTCTTGACCTAATAATGGACAAACTATATACTCGAAGCTGTTGTGACCTGATGTGTAATGTCATGGGTCAATCCCACTTTAGTCGAAGTGACTTATTAATTGCTTGAGCATTCCTAAGTATGTCACAATTTCCGTAAAACAGAATTAAATATATTATTATATCATTAAAATTTTACTGATTATTAATATTAATCTGTACTCATTTCGTGTTTGCAGATGAATGGGTTCCATTATTCCGTGTTTCTACAACTAAGGTGTAATATAGACTACAGACAACCAGACAACAGAGTTAAGGATATTCAAGGGAATATTTACGGGAATATTTAATCACTCTTCGGAGCTGATGACATTGAAAATTATTTTAAGAATAGAGTTTTAATAATAAAAGTCACAATATCCGTTTAGTAACACCAAATAATAATCAAAGATAAGACTCATCTCAAATCTCACATTCGTATCACGTTTATCAAATTATGCGAACTTTATTACCAGAATCTGTGATTATTAAGTGAATTATTCATGAGAGGAGTCGCATGATTACACACAAAAGAATGGAGCTTATGTCAGTGCCTTTGTAGTACGCAGATTTTAATGTAGTCACGACCTATTTTAAAAGTAAGATCCCAGTCTGTGTCAACACTTTCCCACATACATGACCAGGGGGTGAATAATTTAGTACAGAGGTTCATGTAAATGAAAATGGTTGTGTCTGGGATCAAAAAGTAACTTGGAGTGCAATGTAACCTGTGGTTACCGAGAAACGGTAGACGATGTATTTGTAGACCATTAGCCAGACGAGCATTCGGCCTGTAAGAATTGCAGGAAATACCTTTATACAATTGACATAAACCAGGGAAGGAAGGAGGTTAATACTGCAGCAAACGTGGAATAAGCCAACAAGTTGATTCTGCTCTTCCAGAATATACCTGGACATTGTTGACTTGCTTGGTTATTATTCTGTCTACAACTAAAACTACCATGAATGATCGAAATATTCAAAGCTGATACATATACCTACGTATGCATATCCATATCCACTAATTCAAAGTTACTAATATGAGAACGGTACTTACAACGCATTCAATGTATTTGTCACAGCTGCCAGGAACAGGGTATCTTTCGTTCAGCTCATTGCACGCTCCAGCAGAATTAAATGCTTTGGGAGCTTCTTGGAACTGTTGTCTGCTCTGCTGGTTCTGGTTCCTAGAGTAGGCACCAGGGCTGAGACTGGCGCCGAAGCCACCAAACTGAGCGACCGCTGTTGAGGCATGAAGTAAATTAGCATATGGTTCAGAAAAATGGAGACAGCTGATGAATGATGTCTACAATAGAACTATTTGTTGTAGTTTGTATGCAATAAGACAATACACGTCTTCGAATTTCAATGGAAACACAGAAGCTAAGAAACTAGGTTGGTGATAATTTTGAGAATGACTCATCGGCCGACATTATTATGTTAATTGTAAAAATAAGTAAATTAGAAATTGAATGTACTCTACGGAATTGTTAGTCTTTGTAGAACAAAACACAGTTTGTCCATTTATTTTTGCAAAGACCTAACGGCTTTTTAAGCCTGGAAAGAAATGTATGAAGAATATAAAACAGTTTTTAAACTAGGCTGGTACAAAAACGTGGAAAACGCCCATTATTAAGATTCTGACTATTGTTTCTTAGTTGGACAGGTACAGATTGGCTACACAGATTAAAACTGTGAAAGCGGAACGCCTGCAGCTGACACATCATGTATGTAATATGTCACGAATTGCATCATTTGGTTATTCACAATACTTATAATGTGCGAAATTCTTAAGAGTCCCTACAGCATCCTACAATATTAGTCACTGTACCAAATCTTGGTATGAGTAGTAAGAATTTCGGAAATTTCTTCATCTGTCGCTTTATCACCTCTAAGGCTTTGGTATTTCCCGAATCTCAGCTTTTTGACTCAGATCCTTAACCGTGTGGCACTGGTAATATAGGTCTACGTACGTGTTGTTCACTCTCAAAGTATTCGTCAGCGTCCGCAGCTGCAGCATCATATTATGATTTAATCTAATCGCGATACCTAATCATAAATAACTTTAAATGTTTAATGATGTGCCACATTATTAACGCATTAGTGCCCTTTTGCTAGTTATTACGTTACTACCAGCGCCCCGCGGTTTCACCCGCATAAGTCTCGATCCCGTGGGAATATTGCAATAAAAAGTTTATTATGTGGTAATCCAGGTTATAAACTATCTGTGTGCCAAATTTCATCCATATCCGTTCAGTAGTTTTTGCGTGAAAGAGTAACAAACATCCATCCATCGATCCTCACACACTTTCGCGTTTATAATATTATTTAAGTACGATTTAAATGTTATATTAACCTCAAGCTTCTCAATTTGGCGAGCAGGTAAACAAAATGTTACTTAAATAATAAATTAAGGATGTCAAAGCGAATTCTTGAGTGAGTTAATTATAATTATGTAGATTCCTCATCCTCCTCTGACCTTGAAGGTCATAATTTATTCGAATACCCACTGATGCATTCTATTTTAAATGAATCAAGTTCACGATGATGTTATAATAATTGGCCGTTTTACAACATAGGTAGGTTCTGTGAAGAAATACCTACAAAATTTTCCATGGAATGTTAAACTGAGCAAAATATTTCAAAATACTACGACTGCATAAACAAGCTATTAGTTTTACAAACAAGACGTCTTAGGTTCTGTGCTAAGACCTGCTAAAGTTAGCGAAGGCTTACGTGACGATCACTGCTTTGGCCACGTGAACTATTGACTCAACTAGGACAATATTTAATAGTTATATTTTCCAGTTAGAAATATGTAAGTTTAGGGAAATAAATCATGCAAGCTTCTTTCGTTTTCTAGAACGATACTCAAGCATTCATTATTTATTATCGATCAATTCGGACTGACAGTTACCTGAGTATGAAATATGAGATGAGTAGTTCTAGAATCCATGCTAATCATGGAAATAATAAGTATTATCTACCATACGCATAATTACAACAAAATGTCATTTATCATCAATCCGTTTTTTGATCCGTTTCTTTTGTGACATTTAATTACGACTCTCTAACCTTTGGTTCAGCAGAGGAAGTTTTTATGACAAATGACATCGCTGATGGTATCAAATTATAAATGACATTTTTAACTCAGTTATGTTGACAAAAACGTGTAAATTTACCTATATTTCTGTACCGAAATAGGGCTAGGTTATCTTGACCGAATTTCGTAAATTTTGGATGAATCAAACTCGATTACTTCAATTAAGTAAACCATTTACAGGTACTTTTGAATTATTAAGGAGTCGGCCAAGTAGTCGAAAAGTTGAAGCTAGTTGCCCATTCCAAAACGTAAGTAGATCACTATGGAGAAGAACGGGCTAGAAACTCCAAGGACATTCTTTTAAATCAAGATATTAGGTACGAACGTAATATGAGAACAACGTAAAAAACAAAACAATATTTAAAATAAGATACAAAAATTTTACGAATGCAGGGATTTATTATTACGTACGTAGATTAGTACCTACCTAATATTTTGTAGGTGTGGGTGTTAATATTTAGGTAGATACGAGGTAAAAAATGGGTACCTGACCAGCAATTAATACTGCAAAAATTTATTGAGGTAACGGAATTTGTATAAACATAGTCAACCAATACAAAAGAATTAAAATAAAACGTCTTCCTTATAAGACATCGTAAGTACAAACATTATTTAATTCAAACAGTTGTTTAATTGACCAATTAAGTAATTAAAAGCATGAAACAATTGTTTACCACTTTAATTTGATCTATTGTTAACCGGTAACTAGCCGTTAAAACAATTCCGTCTTTAATTAGTTGTTAAAACCCGTTTAATTAATTACAGGTAGCAGGCAATATATTTACCCCTAATTAAATATTTATACGACACGTGTCGATGTAATTAATTAATTAATTAATGGGAAAACGAGCTCGTTTGACTTTATGATAGTGAGATTATATTGCACAGAGCTTGCATTGAAACGTGCGTAAGTATCACGGTCTATTAATATGTAAGATTTACACTTTTCCTGAGAAGAAAAAATTTTATAAAGTAATTTTCTCTTAAAAAGCACTGGATTTTTTTAAAATTCATTTCATATTGCGATCGTTTCGTTTCTTTTTGGTATATTGAAAATGAAAGAGACATAAAAAAAGGTACAAAGGTAGGTACTTACCGAAGCCGAAGAGGCACGCAAACACTATCAAAGTCTTGTCCATGCTGTATGCTACCCCGTACTGATGTGCGCACGAGTGTCGCTCAGGTATTGAATGGGCGATCGCTGCCGACCTTGGGGACGCACCGGCCAGTGTTGAAACCTGCTCATCTCCGTGTTACATCAGCACAGAACTCGAGACGGTGCTAGAAGTTTGACAGGTTCCCACCTGTGATTGGAGTTAATTGATGTTTCTGCCATTATTCTATTGGGTTAACGAATTTAGCAATTAAGGATAATAAAATACCTATTCCTTTTTCGGAAAATGTACGCTTCCTAAGTAGCACACGATTTTTACTCAAAGCAGACTCGCTATAACAACTCACAGGAAAAACGCTTGAAGAGTTATTACTTATATTGACTTCCTTTGAACAATGATTAAGTTGGTATGCGATATTTTTATACAGGGACCGCAGAAGTACTCCATGAAGGGGGTTGCAAACTTCTTTGGTCATTCCCTTCCAAAAATGAAGTACAGTAAGCGCTCAAAAGTGCATAAGCACGCTAAGAGTCGTATTGCTGTGAACACGCGGTGTAGTATAACATTTGTGTGTATAAACAGTCAGACGTCTGTGGTGTGAGTGCCGTACACACACCACAGAGAACACACACTGTCGTATCGTCACGGTTCGCGGGCGCCGCACTTATATTTCCATCACTTTTGTTAGTACGCTGCGCATCATACGCGTGACCTTGGCCAGTGTATCGCATTGCTAAAATTCGAACGTAGATTATAAGTGCAGATAGCAGAAGGCGTTAAGCGTTGGTCTTAGATTCAAGATGGCTAAGGTTCTAATCTCGTAAATCACAGCGCTGTTTTCGCAAATTATTATTTTTGTTTGCAATAATAATATTTTTAAATATTCCTGCCTATTTATTAATGTTGTTATTGCAATAAAGGGTTTAGAATAAAAAATGCGTGATATGTTGTAATAAAAAATAAATAATATTTATTCGTTATATTTATTTTACTTAAGTATAGTTAGCAAACTGCTAAAATTATTTATCATTACTTCACCTGAATAATATGTGAAGTAGATGTCTAGAAACTTAGAAGCAATTTGTATTATTTTGACATATTTAAATTTTGAAATGTTTTAAATTTTAAATGGATTTTTTTCACCATAAATATAAAGCTTTGACCATGGTCGAAGTAATTAAGCAATAAATAAGAATGTTACTACATAAAATGTAAAAAAATCTACTGACAAAATTGTTGATTTTGTTTGTTGTTGTTTTGTTGTTCATATTAATTATTTTAAACTTTATTTGGCTTTAGTAAATATTGGTTGGTATTGAGGTTATAGCTTAAGTATTCATTTTCTTTACTAAAAGAAGATTGAAACTAAACCTCAAATTTTAATCCTACAATAATAATATTACTAAAATAATAGTAAACAATTTCGGTCTATCTGCAAGAAATACGACAAACACCCTATTGAAAGGTGCTTAAAAAATTCGTTACCATAAATTCATGCAATAACGAATCTGTTGTTTATTAAGTTGGTACGGTCAATATTTTAAGGTCAAAAACGGTTTTCTAGCTGGTCTTCAGTGATGCAAGCCTTCAGAGTGCACGGCGAACGGTTCATAATGACGTGTTTTTAATAATTCAGAAAAATATCTCGTTGGTATGAAACCATTTGTTTCATTCACCATTTGACGTCGCTGCTACTCGATAATAAGCCCCTTCCTCATATCTCTTAACCCTCACAGTATTTCTCTAGAACAAAGAAAAACATTGTTTTTATTACACATAATACCTAATTATTTATTATTCACTAATCGAATTAAACCTCACAATGAATTTAAAACTTTAAAGGCATCTTCTGTCTCAACAATACCTCTGTTCTATCAACAATACCCTTGATTAAGATTTATGTTTAGTAAAATATGAAATATATAAATGAAAACACTCACACTTAGTCCGGTTTCATTAGATATTCACTTCACTTTTACGCAGCGCAATAATATTCTCTGATCTGATCTGATCTCTTCAATATATTTTATGCCTGCTTTTTGATAATAATAACCACAACACTGCGCTAAATACTCGTCACCAATATTATCACAGAACATATATACCTACCAATATTATCCACGAACCAACAAAGTTCTATTAATTGAATACTCGTAACAAACTGCATCTACCCCACAGAAATCGAAATAATTTACTAAGTTTTTTGTGGTCTACCTGCTAAACTTTAATATTTATGTGAACAAGACTAATGAAACTAAAAACGAATGATGATTATCGAACTAGTCATTGGTTGCAGACAAAGTGAGTGTGTGTGTGTAATGTGCGTGTCTACAGTATTGTAACAACTTATAGAAGAAGGTCGTAAGTCAAACCGAAGCATCAGTCTATTGCTTTGTGAGATTGCTTATGGACTTTTGGTCGGTACTGTACCTATGGGGGCAAACTTCTTTGGTCACCCTCTTCCAAAAACGAAGTACTCCATGACGAGGGGGGGGGGACTTCTTTGGTCAGAACGTTCCAACAAAAAAAAAACAACCGACTTCCAAAAAACACTACAAAGTGAAAAATAACTTTAATTTCGGAAGTCGGTGTCTTTGGTTTTGAATTTTCGTTTTTTGTCACCGACTTCCGAAATTAAAGTTATTTTTTACTTTGTAGTGTTTTTTGGAAGCCGGTTGTGTTTTTTTTTGGAAAAAGTTTTTATTTTCCAGTTTTTAGTTGTGGTACCTACCCTACACAAATTCGAAAACCACTACCTGCTATGTAAATAACAGTGACAGGAACTTATCATATCATCCACATACTAAGTGGAACACAGAAAAAGTACGTATTACTCGTATTGAAGCTAACTCAAAAACTATCGAAGCATATGGGACCACCTCGAGAGCATACCATTTCAAACAAAAAAAAAAATTCTAAATCGGTCCACCATTGACGGAGAAATCGGTGGACATACATAAAAAAAAAAAAAAACTTACGCGACGAACATATAACCTCCTCCTTTTTGGAAGTCGGTTGAAAATTATTTAATGTATAAGTCACCGTATAATTATGAACTTCGTTAGTTTATAATCTATCGATATTATTTCCGTTAAATTATAAACTGTCGAAAAGTTGTGAACTAACTGCAACGAACCATTTACAATTTAACGCATTATTTTTCGCTAGTTTATAATATTTCCATGGGAAACCGACAAATTGTGAACTGGTATCAAACTTGCTTCCGACGTAACGCTCTGCGCTAATATTATATAGCCTGCCTGACTGCGAGCAACTTGGAAGTAACGCTCGCCGGTCGCTACCGCGGCACCGCTCGCTTCGCTCGCTCGGCTCGCTTCGTTCGCTCGGCTCGCTTCGCTCGCTCGGCTCGCGCACGGTTGGTCACAGTTCTAACCTAACCTAACCCATTTCACCCAGTTTACAATTTTTCGACAGTTTATAATCTAACGGAAATAATTCCGACAGATT
The DNA here is from genome assembly GCA_949152395.1 of Agrochola litura. Taxonomy (NCBI): domain Eukaryota; kingdom Metazoa; phylum Arthropoda; class Insecta; order Lepidoptera; family Noctuidae; genus Agrochola; species Agrochola litura. The sequence continues at coordinate 17,499,719 of OX424493.1, forward strand.
ATAAACTAATGGTTCTCACAATCTTACGGTGACATATATAATGCATATAATTTAAAATCCGACAAAACAAAAGGAAATCACGGTCCAAAATAGTAGGTACAGACGGCTACACATCAAGCTAAGTATATACATTTCCAGTATAAGCTGACCTCGCATTGTACGAAATCCTATACAATGCGAAATCAGTATAAATTGGAAATGTATAGCTCGATGTGTAGCCGTGTGTCCGACCCCGTTGCGCCATCGTAGGTCACTCGTAGAATAGCACAACGGGGCCACAAGTAAACAAACAAGGCGACAGGAAACTTATCTACACCTTTTCTTTCTAAACCTTCTTTGCCCCCACCGTTTGATTTTAGGGGGGCCATTTTCCCCTCTCCCCCATTTCCGCGGTCCCTGTTAATATACCGTTATTTCAGAGCATATTGGTATATTGGCATTGGCTAATGTTTCAATTGTTTTAGCTTTTGTTGTCATTTGTTTACCGCGGGATTACAGAGGCTTGTTTCAATAATTAATTAATTTTTAATCAATATTTTAGTTCGCTAGTTAGCCACATTTCATATTGCCAAATTAATAAAAAAAGGTGAATATTTGACAGCTGTTTGCGGCGTTGACTACTTTTAGGATAAACGCTTTTATCATCACGCGAAAAATACATAGGTACATAAACTCACGCCTTCTTCCACGGGGGTAGGCAGAAATTACAGAACTACGCGAAATACGTAAAAACTAAACTGATGTTAGAATGTTGTTCCAAGAAGGTGAATGTTAAAATTATTTTTAGATACGTTACATAATTGGTATGTATGTATTAGGACCACCAAACCTTTCACAATACGGTGCCCTTTTATCAACTGTTACGTATGCGTGGAGAGTTGACCGAATCTTATGATAATATCTATAGACCGAATGACATCAATATATGTGGAGGTTCTATTGAAAGACCAGTACCCTAATTGCGTAAGGTGAGTGGGGGCAAGATTGAACGGTTTTTTGATGAGATGAGCAGTGTTGTATTTGAAGTCTTGTAGAAAAGTACATATTAGTTTATGCAAAAAAAATCTTTGTAGTGAGTAAAGAGCAAAGAGTGTATTTTTCTATAACATTGACCACATCCTGGTAAATCTGTACCAAAGCAGAAAAAAAAATTTAATAAAATGTTTTTATCACGAAAATGAAAAAGGGGGAAGATGAAAGGGTGATGGGGAAAGATCGAAATAGTTTCTAAAAGCGTTCAAATGATTATCAGACGTTGTTGGTGTTCACTAGTCTAAAGTTTGAAGTACCCTTAAAACTCTCAACTGTCTGTAGTGTCTGAATACCTTTAGTTAACGAAGATAAAACAATTTAAAAATATATATATATCAATCTTACCCCACCGGGGGAACATTGAAAGTAGAGGTTCTCAAACTTTCCACTTTAATCGCATAAGGTTATACTGACAATAAAACATCAGTATCAATCAAATAAACATTTTACCCTTTACTTTATCCTACTATCAAGATATTACAAAACAAAATTTTGCATCTTTCTTTCATCTTAGTCTTTTAAATGTTCATCTTACCCCGTCAAATATTGATGGGTAAAGACGGAAAATTGTAATAAATCCTAAAATACGAAAAATAGCCATATTTAGATGTAATAACACAGCTAAGAATTACAAATAATAAGTAGATATTCCAATAAAACACTCGTACCTACCACGTAATTAAAGTTACAGGACACGGGGTAAGATTAAAAAACTCGATTAACTTGCGTAAAAGTCGATGTGCAGACATTTGCATTTTTCACACAAACCACTCGCTGAGGTGTGTGTGTGTGACCATAGACTAATATTTATAAATGAGATAGACTGGCAACTCAACGTCTGACAGATTATGAATACGATCAGCGCCATTCCAAGCCATGGAACTAAAATATCTATAGATATACGTAGGTATAGATGTACCTATCTATATTGATATGTAGATGTATAGATATGCATATCTACGTATGAGATACTTTCAAATATGTTTTTGAAAGTATAGCTTATCTAAATCTGAAAATGAAAGAAATAAATAAAACACGAAATATAATAAGGACGTAACAACAAATTTACTAACATTAATTCTACAAATTTATTAACACTAATTCAGTTTGCCTTGTTCGTTTCTTGCATTTCGTTTTAATATAATGTTCTCGAGTCTGTATGAAGATGCGGTCAGTTTCATCGGTTGAGCGTCCAGGAACACCGCAAACGTATTCGGGCGTTGTGTAGAATAGAATGTAAAACAACACTACATTATGATATTATTATAGTCCAAACTCCTTACGAAGGGCACAACTACATGTGTATGTCACAAACACTTTCACAAAACCACAGTCAATGCTAGAATTTTAGTGTTTCTTGATTTAAGGAAGAACCAAAGCTCAAATCGACGTAAATAACACAAAAACACTGAAATTACAAAAAAATTGGCATGTACCCGCACCGGTAAAAAAGCTCTTGTGACTTTTATATACAGCTTACAGGGTTGCTAGCATTTGGTGTCAACTGTAAACCAAACCAACGTTACATATTTTAGTTTTTTAATAGTTTTAATTAAGTTAGAAAATATATTGATATTTAGGTTTAGGTAGTTATTTATGTACATAAAATTTTACGTCACATTAAATCACGTAAAAAAGTGGCAACATCAACCAAAGTTTCTTTGGCTTGGCGTATAGATGGATCTACATTCAGAAAAAGTTCATGATCATATTTTGTTCGTGAGTTACCAGGGCATGTGTGTGACTGAGGTGTGCGACGTAACAAAATAGCGGTCTCAACAATGTTGCCATCACTGCAAAAACTGCACTGAATCTGGCACTATGGACGACTTTTTGTGTTACCCCGTTTTTCGTCTTGCGCCCACTCACCTTAATACAACTTCCATTGCTTCATAAGTTGGATAAAAATCTGCTCAACAACGTAAAAAACGCAATGAATGTTGTTGAACTGTCAAAATGAAACAAATTAGGCATAATTGTATACGAAAATAAGTTACGCAATTAGGGTACTGTTACTATTATTTATCAATTTCCTACGTTTAAACGGGTTATTGTACATTCGCCACAAAGCAAGGTCCGCCACGGAAAAAAGTATGTGTAAATTAATTTACCACAGCTTTATTATCATGAAGTAAATTCGTCATAAATAAATTTTGATCGTAAATTTGTATTTTCCGCACAGACCAGAAAAATCGAACAATAAGTAGAATAAAAACGTTATTTATTTATTTTTCATGATTACAGAAATTATAAGAAGTTAACCTTACGTCTACATAAAAAACCGGCCAAGTGCGAGTCGGACTCGCGCACGAAGGGTTTTGTACCATTATCTATAAAAACGGCAAAAAAATCTTGTCTGTTGTATGAGCCCCCTTCAATATTTATTTTATTCTGTTTTTTAGTAGTTGTTGTTATAGCGGCAATAGAAATACATTATCTGTGAAAATTTCAACTGTCTAACTATCACGGTTCATGAGATACAGCCTGGTGACAGACGGACAGACAGACAGACGGACGGACATCGGAGATATCGGAGTCTTAGTAATAGGGTCCCGTTTTACCCTTTGGATACGGAATCCTAAAAATCACAGTTCTACTTACAACTAAAATATACGTTGATATTGGTGTCGATTCTCTTGTCATAAATGCCTCTAAACTAGACTAAAAATCACCAAAATTTAGTTTAATCCTGTCAAACGACGATTTCCCATTCTGAAATAGACTAAAATGACACAACTTAACTATATTTTAGTTTGGCAGCACTAAGATGGTACTGAGATATTAGTTTAGTGAAAATGGCAATTTTGCTATTCTGAATTTGACGTTTTTCACCTAAAATTTAGATTAACTAAATCTGACTATTTTTAATCGCGACTAAAAACGTGTGGAATAAAATTGGTTGTCATGAACTTTAAATTCACACCAACAACGCCTCGACTTCAGATGCAAAAACAGTAGGTACTGAATATTTTTTTTTCTTTTGCTTATATCTTGAAAACGGTGTGTCCAATCGCAAAAATAATGAAAATTTCGACACCCTTTATAAAACCCTTAGGCCCCTAACACTCTACATGTAGGTAATATTTTTTCTTATTTTTCATACAAAAAGTAAAAAAATCCATATAAAACACGTCGCGGCTGCCCCCCCTGCGCGCCTCCGGCTCTAAAAAGATTCACGTGGTTATAGGTATCACGTGTGGAGTTGCGATTGTCAAATTCGATTTAGATGTGTCAAAATTATTTTTAAATTTAGAGAATTTATTTTGCAGAATAGCTTTTAGATTCTCATAGTCCAAAGTAAGGAATTTTAGTGATAGTTTAGTTAGTTTAGTTCGGTGTACAAGAGAATCGGCACCATTGTCTGGTTTTGTTCGTTTTTAAGGCCGCGTTGTCAGGAACAGCGTGACACGCCTAATCCTTATTAACCATATATTGCAAGTGGCTGATTTTCTTCATCATCATCATCATTTGAGCCGAAAGACGTCCACTGCTGGACATAGGCCTCCCCCAAGCACCGCCACTTCGACCGATTCTGTGCTTTCCGCATCCAGCGGATTCCTACATTATTTGCTTACAACATTACAATTAACGTTTACATTATTTGCTTACAACGTAATATTCACGTTTTTCTTTAAATTTTAATTTACGTCTACATAAAAAATCGCAGTAAGTTATCCTACACCCTTTTTTTTTTTTTTTTTTTTTTGGGTGGGAAATTATCAAATAACTTCTCCCGCTCTGGGTGGAGCGGGAGGGCGTGTCAGACTCTTACTGACTAAAACCCACCCGTGTTCCTTCGGTTGCCCTGTTGCTGGGGGCCACGATGTCCCCATCGGTTTTCTTCGAACCCCCGGCAGGCATTGGCCCTAACGGACCCCGTCAATTCTGCTGACATCTCTTTGAGGCGCGCGTGGAACACAACGCGCCGTCGACCCGGGCTTGGTCCTTACCGGACGGCGAGCTACCCATTGCTCACCGTCCGCAAGCCCGCGCCTACGGTGGCCGGAAATCGGCTCGCGATTCCCGCCCCGGGTGTCTCCTCCTGCGGCGGTTAGGGGCGTGAGGGCGCGAAATTTGCCTCTCCCTCACGCGTTTCGCCTCCTCCTTTGCGAGCATTACCGCTTCGCAGAAGGAGGTGACGGCCTGCCATTTCCTCTCGCTCCGTACCATGGCCTGAACCAGGGCCGGACGCGAGAGATCACCGCCGCCGATCGCCTCCACGAGGACACGGCGTTGCTCCGCCCAAGCCGGGCAGACCTCCACCGTATGCTCCACCGTGTCCTCAGGCCGATCCACACAATGGTGACACCCGGGTGTTTCCTCCCGCCTTATCCTAAACAGAAACCTCCCGAAGCAGCCGTGTCCGGTGAGGACCTGCGTCAGGCGGAAGGTGAGGACGCCGTGGCGTCTCTCAAGCCACTCCTCAAAGAGGGGTCTTATCGCCGCAATTGTGGCGTGCCCAGCACGGGGTTGCGACAATCGCACTCTCCATGACGCCATGAGATCCCGCCGGAGCTCTGTCCGCTGTGCCGCGATTTCTTGCGGCATCGGAGTTAAGCCCCGGCGTTTCGCCTCCTCGCGCCACTCCCAGATGTGCGCGAGGACCTTTGCCTCCAGATCCCATGGCGGTAATCCGGCAAGGAGGCTCGCCGCCTCGCAGGAGACCGTGCGGTATCCTCGGGCCAGCCGGATGGCCATGACCCTCTGGGACGCGTTCAACCGGCGGGCTGGCCGCAGCCTCAATGAACGCGCCCACGACCATGGACCGCACGATCCCCGCGTAGAGCCTCCGGCAGGAGGCGTTTGGATCCCCTAGATTGGGCAGGAGCCGCTTCAAGGCAGCCCCGGCCCGCTCCAGTCTGGGAGCCAAACGTCGGAAATGTTCAACGAAATTCCACCGGCTGTCGAGGACGAGTCCCAGATACTTCATCGTCGACTCGACACCGATGTGAACCCCTCCCGCCATTACCTGGGAACCCGACGGTGGCGCATTCCGAGGACCATGAAAACCCATGGCCTCAGACTTTTGCAGGGCCACCTCGAGTCCCAGCTGCCGGATCCTATTTACGATTGTCGCAACCCCGCGTGTCGCTAAGTCGGCCGCCGCCTGGTACGACCCCCCCTGCGCCAGGACCAGCGTGTCGTCAGCGTAACAAACGACGCTGACGCCGCTAAGTTATCTTACACCCTGTACTTTCATAACTTTAGAAATCGATCATTATCTATCTTTCATTTTGAGCGCTAAAATCCAACAACTTTGCTTGCTACCAGTATTTTATGCAAAAATGATGTACCTGTACCTATAATGAAGACCTGAGACGAATTTACACTTCATTTTAATGCAAAGTCAAATCATTTATTTCAAATAGGCCCATGTGGCACTCTGAACGTCAAAATTTACAAAATAATAGAATTGATTCTAGTCGCCCCTTCCAAAAGGTAGTTTTCGTATGGAGAAGAATGGGCAAGAAGCACCACCGTTACTCTTTTAAAATATTTTACAATAGTTTGTATAAGTACGTACATTTGTTAAATAATTATATATGAAGACGATGCACCTAGAATAAAATTACTATACCACAATAGGTAAAAAGAATTCAAAATGAAGCAACGACAGATAATTTAATTATGTGATAGATACATGGTGCCCACATTTTAACATTGTAAAAGTAGACGATTTTTCTAAAATTTTACAATTAATAAGTCAGTGTGTGAGGAAGTAATCGCAGCATATTACCAACCAGTTTGATTTTGTCTTGATTCTATATTGTCCTATGGAGCAGGAGTGGAGTGGAGTGGAGTGTACTTTTAAATGAGTTTTAAATTTTCTTTCATTTAATTGCAATATGTCACAAGGTATTTTGTTGTAACATTTAACACAGTACTCCATAAAAGATGTATGTAGGTACTTTAGATAATCTGAAAAATGGTTGATCTAGTTTATCTTTATTTTTAGTATTAAAATTATGTCTATCACTTATTTTATTAAAAAGATATGGATTTTTCCTTACATACATAATATTTTCTTAAATGAATTGGCAGGGTACCGTCGCAAGAAATCGCGGCACAGCGGACAGAGCTCCGGCGGGATCTCATGGCGTCATGGAGAGTGCGATTGTCGCAACCCCGTGCTGGGCACGCCACAATTGCGGCGATAAGACCCCTCTTTGAGGAGTGGCTTGAGAGACGCCACGGCGTCCTCACCTTCCGCCTGACGCAGGTCCTCACCGGACACGGCTGCTTCGGGAGGTTTCTGTTTAGGATAAGGCGGGAGGAAACACCCGGGTGTCACCATTGTGTGGATCGGCCTGAGGACACGGTGGAGCATACGGTGGAGGTCTGCCCGGCTTGGGCGGAGCAACGCCGTGTCCTCGTGGAGGCGATCGGCGGCGGTGATCTCTCGCGTCCGGCCCTGGTTCAGGCCATGGTACGGAGTGAGAGGAAATGGCAGGCCGTCACCTCCTTCTGCGAAGCGGTAATGCTCGCAAAGGAGGAGGCGGAACGCGTGAGGGAGAGGCAAATTTCGCGCCCTCACGCCCCTAACCGCCGCAGGAGGAGACGCCCGGGGCGGGAATCGCGAGCCGATTTCCGGCCACCGTAGGCGCGGGCTTGCGGACGGTGAGTAATGGGTAGCTCGCCGTCCGGTAAGGACCAAGCCCGGGTCGACGGCGCGTTGTGTTCCACGCGCGCCTCAAAGAGATGTCAGTAGAATTGACGGGGTCCGTTAGGGCCAATGCCTGCCGGGGGTTCGAAGAAAACCGATGGGGACATCGTGGCCCCCGGCAACAGGGCAACCGAAGGAACACGGGTGGGTTTTAGTCAGTAAGAGTCTGACACGCCCTCCCGCTCCACCCAGAGCGGGAGAAGTTATTTGATAATTTCACACCCAAAAAAAAAAAAAAAAAAAGGGTACCGTCATAATATTAATCCTTTGAAATAGTTCACTGAGAGATTTGCGGCGACGTAGATTATAAATGGCTCTGACAGCTCTTTTTTTGCAAAATAAAGATGGATTCAATGTCAGCAGCCTGACCCCATAGTAAAATGCCATACGACATAATGCTGTGGAATGCAAGTGGCGAATACACTTTCAATGTATGGAGTTTACAAAAATGTGACGAATTTACTTTGTGACGAATGTACCTGTTCAAGCTAACTTCGAATATTTTATAAACCTAACACTTGATTATTTTATACCTATAGCATCACGCCTGTGTACCCCGAGGAGTTAGACAGATTCACTTCTGCCAACAAAATTGTCAATAATACGAACAAAAGATGCAAGGATTGTGTGAGGAATTATATGAAAGAGAGGGGAGTGAATGATTGCGTTTGATTTACCCATCACCAATTGAATACCCCATTGCACCCATCCGGAGTTGTTTTTAGGGGACGCCGTTTAGGGGATGAAGTCATCGATCGTCGTCGATTGACTGCAATCGACCACAATTAAGTTGCACCTAAATAAAGGCTCGTGCAGACCAGCGCGACACAAAGGCACCACTCGTCGCGCGACGAGCGGTGTCTTTGTGTCGCGCGACAAGTCGCGCTGGTCTGCACAAGCCTTAACAAGAAACTTATGCGTGATGAGTGATAACAAAGAAGTAGAGCTCGCATTAGAATGTCATCCACCATCGTTAATGGTCATTCTATATCGATCGTCGTCGATTGACTGCAATCGACCACAATCAAATTGCACCTAAATAACAAGAAACTTATGCGTGATGAGTGATAACAAAGAAGTAGAGCTCGCATTAGAATGTCATCCACCATCGTTAATGGTCATTCTATGAATTGTAATGTTACACACGTTATTTACAAAAAATGTCTTATTACGTCACTACTAAAGGTCACGGATGAGCTGTACTCAGTGAAGGTCCTGGGAACTAAGGATACATTATGAATTTATAGTTCGATTTGATATAAATTATGGAGTGTGCTGGCATTTAGACCGTTTGTAAATATGTGAGCACCATGTATCTATCACATAATTAATTTATCTGTCGTTGCTTCATTTTTAATTCTTTTCACCTATTGTGGTAGAGTAGTTTTATTCCAGGTGTATCGTCGTCACATATAATTATTTAACTAATGTACCTATACAAAATATTGTAAAACATTTTAAAAGAGTAACGGTGGAGTTTCTTGCCCATTCTTCTCCATACGAAAACTACCTTTGGGAAGGGGCGACTAGAGTCAATTCTATTTTTTTGTAAATTTTGATGTTCAAAAGTGCCATATAGGTATACTATTTACCTAAAGACTGTTTTCTTAACATCTGTCCTGAGAAGTGGTTAATGTAATGCATCTATATCGACCAAGAAGATATATTGCACATTAATTAGCCATAGTGACATCATCATAACTGAAGAATGTTTGGAATCAATAATGACAGTCGTATTAGTATACTATATAGAAATTAGAGACACTTAGATCATAAAATGACGCTTGTATGCCTCGAAGGACTACGCAGAGGTCACGTAAAGGGTATACTCACCCTTAGCAAATTACTTACCAGTCTTGGGACTGGTACTTAACTCAGGAGGCGAGCCTAATGCCATTTATCGGGTCCAATCATATACCTGTAGGTACCTATAAAATATTACATACCAGCCGGTAAGGTACCTGAGCCAGCCACCTTTTAAACCCGAACGTTGAAGACAAGGAAGTTTGATAATAGTTCCTTCTGCACATATGGCTTCCCTGGTACCTCATTAACGGCATAAATAAGTAAGAGTCTATTAACTGCTCCCAAATTACCATGTTTATTTTAATCTTTAATTTTTATTTTTTACATTCGTCCTTGACTTTTTTTGTTCTATTATTTGACATTATATACCTACGATTTAATTTCAACTCTTTATTAGTAATTATTCAGATTGATTACAGTTGTAATAGCAATTTGAAAGTATTGTAAAAGCCAATCATTTTTAAAAGAGTAACCGTGGAGTTTCTTGCCAGCTCTTCTCCATAGGAAACGACCAAGTGAAACCGTGCACCTAGCTTCTGACGTTTCATAAGTGCCCATGTAGGTTTATGTGAAATAAAATATTTTGAATTTTGTTTGTTTTTTTGAATTTTGTATTTTGAACATGCTTGGTGACAACAGTAGCGGAGGAATGAGGAAAATGTCGTGAGGAAAGTTTTGAGTATGAATGTGAATGGCTATATGAGTAGGAGTAGGAAAACAAAGAAACGATGGATGCGATGTGTGAATGATAATATAGCTAGAAAGGGAGTGACTCCCGAGATGACGACTAAAGGCCTATTCGCTGCTGTCGCGCTCGGTAGCGATATCGCTTATATCTGAATAGGCCTTCAGTCGTCAAAAAAATTGGAATAAAGGCAGGAGAATGATGACAATAACAGCCTTAATATGTAGAATTTATTTTAATTATTAATTTCTAATACTAGGTCCTACTATTCTAGACACGAGGCTCGGAAACGTTAAGAACGGAACTTTATCTTGACCTAAAATAACCGGTTTATTCAACAAGCGACGTATACATGCGCGGCGTGCGGCGGTAGACGCGTTACAACTTATGACTACTTGTGAGGTTACCGCGGCAAAACGTTTAATCACAAAACACTATGTAGAGTCCTCCAAAACCGGTTAAAAAATCGCTTTATTCGAATGAAACCGAATGTAAAGGTTTTTGCGTCAAGTACATAATGGTTTGAAAATTTAACCGGTATCCGAGCCTTGGCACGAGTACCTACTAGTTACTAGGCAAATTATACGAGTAGGTTTGTATAAATATTCTCAGGCGTTAATTAATAGACTCGTTCTATTCTAGGAGGCTACTTTAATTACATGTCATTATTCGATATTTCGATAACCTTTAAACTTGAGAGAACTTTTGTCTTATTTTTTAATGTCAAGGACGCTATTGGAATCTAATTAATATTTCATATATTAATATTAAAACTGTGCAAGACTTTATTTTTTATAAAATTTGTTCCATAATTTAAACTGTTATTTTGTGTGGGCACTTTGGAAGGACTTAAATAGGTACCTTAATATACCAACATTAAAATATTTATAAATCGTCATTATTAAGCGAATTGAATTTCTGTGTTACTTATTAAGTAGCACCTGCACAGAAAATTAAAACTGTTTTCATTTTAGAAGGAAGACAGAAATGAAAGCTTTTCATAGCATGCTAATTGTGAAAATCGATTAACCGAATGAAATAGGTTACTGGGTCGGTACGAAAACGCAGACGAACGGACTTGTGATTACCTACGTATTCAAAATCATTAGATTTAAATAAAAATGACTAGTGTCAAATATTTAAAGGGTTATTCGTGAATATAGTTATTCCGTCGTAAAAGTTGTGCATCTTAACGACGGGATCAACTATCAACACCTATAACTTCATTTGAAATAAGATTAGACATTTAAACAAACCTTTTTTACAGTCCATTCAACCGATTCTGACTTCTATATCATAGGCATAAGGACGGCATTAAAAGCAAAAAAGTGGTTACAATACCAACTGTTTACTGCAGCTGCCATTTGTCATGCCACAAACGCAATAGAAGTCAAAATCGGTTGAACGGACTGTAAAAAAGGTTTTAGTTAAATGTCTAATCTTATTTCAAATGGAGTATAGGTATCTACTTTACCTACATAAGTACATAATATAGGTATAGGTGTACAGTTACGAGCAAAAGTATTCATACACTTAGCAAAATTCAAAATTATTTTCTCGTGGAATAACGATTGCAACTTGACATTAAGCCCTATGTAGTGTGGGACTGTGGGTTCCAAAATACTATATTCCTAACAACATACAATTACAATCAATATAGTAGGAGAAAATAACTTTAAAAAGTTGATAATTGTATACATATAGTGCTCGTGACTGTACAGGGTTAAATTAAATTAACTAGCATAACTCCGCAGACGTGATGGGTATCGATTTCTAAACAAGATAAAACAAAAAAAATAGATATTTATTTTTGGGGTGTAGATATTGTGATAGATATTGTGTAGATATTGTAGTTACTAAAAAAATATCAGTTTAAGAATCAAGTTTCTTTGTGTAAACTTCACAAACGTGATCGGTATCGATATCTAAACACGATAAAACAAAAAGAAAAACAGATTTTCTCAACTCCTACTTCAAAATGGCGAGGAGTGGTGACCCAATGGTAACGGCTGCAACTTACGAGTTGTAGGTCGTAGGTTCAAACCCTGACAGGCTCTTTACTTTGTGTAAATAATTTAATCACTACCTGCTCTCAAAACGGTGAAGGAAAGTATTGTGAGGAAACCGGCATGTCCTAGAACCAAAAATTCGAAGACATGTGACATTTACCAACCCACACTGGGCCCGCGTGGTAAATTATGGCCCACTCCCTCTCAGAGGAGGCCTGTGTCCCAGCAGTGGGAACATTATAAGCTGATTATGCTATATTTCAAATAATTTGGGGCCTACCACCAGCTCATGAAGCAGTATTATTGTAATATTACTTCAGAGTCGGAAAAAGATGAAGCTCTACAGGACGTATAGCTCCATCTCTTTCTCCCACTGAAGTAATATTAAAATAATACTGCTTTTGAGCTGGTGGTAGGCCCCCTGAACTATCAGCGATCGTTGACCCCAAAAAAATTCGTTGTTTTATCGCGTTTAAAGCTCGTCGTTAATTAATTTAATTTAACCTTGTATAGCATTTTATTTTGAGCAACATACCTACCTACCTTACTTGAATTGTGATGAATATTAAACTAGAAACAAAAAGTTTTTAAAGGAATCCCGCGTTTTGATTTACTACAGTGGAATCTCGAGTGTAAAACGTTTATTGTAAAGTCGTATTTTTATCATCCTTCTCTTGTCACATTCATCATAATTTCATCACATTCCTCATCAGTGCTGTCATGTGGGCCCTTATTTTTTGTTTGAGCAAAGCGAGGGACATATAATTTTGCGCCAAATGCGGGAAAACCGGAGTATAGTGTCTGCAATGCTGGGCACGTGCCGTCTACCTGGATCAACTTCCTTATCTGACTCGTGTCTGGTGTAGGGTGACCAACTGAACTATTTGTACAGTTCGTACTCCTTATATAGCTTCAATTTAAATGAAGCAAAAGTTTCTTTATTCTGTAAAAAAAATGTAAGTTGATTAAAAAATGCATTTGATTTGATTACATTTGAGCTACCTTCAGACTGATAAAAAAAATTATCAAAATAAGTACACCAAGGAAGACTATTTTGAGGAGACTATAGTAACTATAAGCTACAGAATGACAGTTTTAGTTTTGTATCATCAAAATCGGCCGCGACTATAGAGTTGTAGGTTGTAGGTTTGAATCCAGACGTGCGCTTTACTTTGTGTAAATTATTTCATCACTACTGCTGTCAAAATGGTGAAGGAAAACATCGTGAGGCATCCGGCATGTTCTAGAACCAAAAATTCGAAGACATGTGACATCTACCAACCCGCATTGGGCCCGCGTGGTGGATACGGTCCACTCCCTCTCACCGAGAGCAGGTTCTTCCGACGACCTCCACATGAAACAGATGCTAAAAGATTTACGTTACATTTAGCACATCGATACCTACTCTTTTTCAGATTGACATTTAAGTTTTGTAATTTCCCGCTGCAACAGTCATAATTTGGTACTAAACGGATTTTCATGTTAGGTACTCTTGAGTGTTTTTTTTAATTATAAATTATGTTCTTTTTCATTTTATTTGCTGCCTTAGCCGAACGGTCTGCTAGGTCTCTATGTATTGGGCACGCCACAATTGCGGCGATAAGACCCCTCTTTGAGGAGTGGCTTGAGAGGCGATACGGCGCCCTCACCTTCCGCCTGACGCAGGTCCTCACCGGACACGGCTGCTTCGGGAGGTTCCTGTTCAGGATAAGGCGGGACGAAACGCCCGGGTGTCACCATTGTGTGGATCGCCCAGAGGACATGGTGGAGCATACGGTGGAGGTCTGCCCGGCTTGGGCGGAGCATCGCCGTGTCCTCGTGGAGGCGATCATCGGCGGTGATCTCTCGCGTCCTGCCCTAGTTCAGGCCATAGTACGGAGCGAGAGGAAATGGCAGGCCGTCACCTCCTTCTTCGAAGCGGTAATGGTCGCGAAGGAGGAGGCGGAACGAGTGAGGGAGAGGCAAATTTCGCGCCCTCACGCCCCTAACCGCCGCAGGAGGAGATGCCCGGGGCGGGAATTGCGAGCCGATTTCCGGCCACCGTAGGCGCGGGGTTGCGGACGGTGAGCAATGGGTAGCTCGCCGTCCGATAAGGACCAAGCCCGGGTCGACGGCGCGTTGTGTTCCACGCACGCCTCAAAGAGATGTTAGCAGAATTGACGGGGTCCGCTAGGGCCAATGCCTGCCGGGGCTGCGAATATGGGCCGAAAGGGACATCGTGGCCCCCGGCAACAGGGCAACCGAAGGAACACGGGTGGGTTTTAGTCAGTAAGAGTCTGACACGCCCTCCCACTCCACCCAGAGCGGGAGAAGTTATTTGATAATTTCCCACCCAAAAAAAAAAGGTCTCTATGTATGGTCCCCCTACTTCTGTCCGCTACCCAATTTGTATTCACCGCGACACACGTCTGGAATGTTAGTGTAATTTGAGATTTCACAGTTGTTGGTTGATTTATTCAAAATAACATTTTTGGTATTTAATACTTGCTATTTGTAAGTATTTTAAATATTTCAGTACTTAAAATACATAGATGGAGACAGAAACGGATACAGGGTCAGACTATTGTTTTGCTGAATTTTGTAATGTTTTATTTTTCAAGAATTTCGAAAAGAAGAATCTGCACCCTAGGTAATAGGTAATACGGGCTGGTATCCGCAACACCACGTCAGAGCGCGTATTTTGCGTACGGGTAGGAAAATCGGTTATTCGATCCATCCCAGCTCCTCAAAGAAAGCCAGCAACGCCTTGGTGTCACTGACAATCTCACGTAGGGTACCTGGATTACCGAAGTACTGTGCCCTGTATGTGGCGACCACCGGGCAGTTTAACAGCATAAGACCTGCTGTCTCGTCGTCCTCCATGCAGTGACAAAGAGGTGTTTATTAAATGACCCATGGCCAGTTACAGCTGCTGTAACTGTACGCAGCTGTTGTTTCGTTAGTCGGAGAACCTGGTACCTAATTGCGTAATACAACACAACCACAATCTGTTTCGATTTGAAACTGATTGCTAATCCATTGCTTCATAAGTTGGAAAAAAAAATCTGCTCGACAACGTAAATAACGCAATGAATGTTGTTGAACTGTCAAAATGAAACAAATTAGGCAAAATTGTTTACGAAAATAAGTTACGCAATTAGGGTACTGTTTCGTGAGGCGGCCATCGATTATAAGGAGTGCCTCCTTGGCCTGCCTGCACTCACCGTGGTCAAACTATAGTTTGTGATGTTGGTCCCTAGTTCGTTTCCTTACCAGAGTGCGTAGGGACCCGAAGGGGTGTGGCGCGATGGGTTTAGGCCCCACTGGTGCCATGCTCGACTCCCTTCTGAAAAGTTCGTCGGCTGCGTCGTTGCCCCGTAAACCACTGTGTCCTTTGATCCATTGAATAATTATATTATTGAGGCTACCCACCTGGTTAAGGCGCTGGTGGCACTCGTATATCAGCCTAGAGTCAACAGTGTGACTGTTTAGCACTTGCAGAACAGCCATGCTGTCTGAGAGTATTCATATCGTGTGGTCCTTAACTTCCCTGGCCATGATGGCTGAAGCGGCAAGAGATATACCCATGCATTCGGCCTGGAACACTGTGTTATGGACTCGCAATGGTGTGGCTATGTGTATGTTGAAATCCTCCGAGAAGATTTCAGTACCTGTACCACTACCTGTTTTGGATCCGTCGGTGAATATTCCTGAAAGAAAACTTATTTTGCAGAATCTGCACCCTAATTGCATAATCATAATCTGAATAATTTTGAAGGATATTGAAAGAAAGAAAAATATTTTATTTGGGACACGCACAGGAAATACAAAACAGTAACAAAAAAATATATATTAACAAAAATAAAAAAGGAGCATTTTAAACTAACAAACGAAAATAATAACGACCTGTGCGAGGCCAAAGAGGCTCGTATTTCAGCATGATACTGCAATATTTAAAAATAAATAAATACCGCAGCTATCCATTGCTTTATATGTTCGAAAAATTTGTCTGCTCAACAACGTAAATAACGCAATGAATGTTGTTGAACTGTCAACAGATTGTGATTGATCGTGTGTTACGCAGTTAGGGTGCTGGTTCTGTAAAATATGTTTTTAAAAGATTCCCATCGAATGTAATGTAGAGGATGAACCTGGGGGACTGCCGAAAATCAAGACCTTGGCGATATGATTTGATTTGCTCAGAGTACTTACCTTGCTTATTATAATATAAACTTCTTGTTATTATAACTCTATAGTATTAGGTACAATAAATTATTAATCTATGAGCGCATGGAATAATTTTTCATCAAAATGACAGCTCACACGGTGCCGCTTTCCCTCGCGATTATCATAATAATTTTCTTCCGAAACTCCTACCATTGGTTGAACATGCGACTTCGAATAAATCTCCACGGTACGGCGTATCTACCAGGTGTCTCTAATATACCTGTAAGTTGTACCTTTCACCCGGAGACGATGATACTACCTCATATTCAGGCGATGAGCTTAGAAGACGCAAGAATGCATTATCCTGTATGTCTGGTGGGTGAAAACGATAGTGGAGGTGGCGATGACTCAAGTGATGATGGTCCAGAAGAGCAAGAAGAAGAAGATGATACTTCCTCTTCATTGTCTTCAAGTCACACTGGGCAGGGAAGACGTGGACTATTTGGCAGTTCATGCCGTAGAACCAGTGATTTTAGTTTATTAAGTTTGGTGTGTAGCACGTTTTTGGTGATTGTAATTAATAATACTAACTAGTGATCCCACGGTATTGGTTTTATTACTTCTTTTGTTATTAATTTTATTATATTAATATTATCGGACTCAACATCAACATTGAACTGTATCGTAAAGAAATAATATAAGAAATGTTCACCAAATTGTTGTAGGAAATTTCTTGTTTGATTAGGTGCCATTAATCAGAATATGAAAAAAATTAAAAAGAAGGAGATCAAAGTAAGGCCTCCTGTGTAAATCCAGCATAGCGTTGTAGCTACGAAGACACCGCGTAGGCGATAAAGCTATAGAAACGCCGCCACTGCTTAGCCGATGATGCTACATAGACGTCGCGTAGCGTTGAAGCTACGCAGACACCGCGCGTAGGCGATAAAGCTATGGAAACGCCGCCACCGCTTAGCCGATGATACTACATAGATGTCGCGTAGTGTTGAAGCTACGCAGACACCGCGTAGGCGATAAAGCTATGGAAACGCCGCTACCGCTTAGCCGATGATGCTACATAGATGTCGCGTAGTGTTGAAGCTACGCAGACACCGCGTAGGCGATAAAGCTATGGAAACGCTGCCACCGCTTAGCCGATGATGCTACATAGACGTCGCGTAGCGTTGAAGCTACGCAGACACCGCGCGTAGGCGATAAAGCTATAGAAACGCCGCCACTGCTTAGCCGATGATGCTACATAGACGTCGCGTAGTGTTGAAGCTACGCAGACGCCGCGTAGGCGATAAAGCTATGGAAACGCCGCCACCGCTTAGCCGATGATGCTACATAGACGTCGCGTAGCGTTGAAGCTACGCAGACACCGCGTAGGCGATAAAGCTATGGAAACGCCGCGCCGCCACCGCTTAGCCGATGATGCTACATAGACGTCGCGTAGCGTTGAAGCTACGCAGACGCCGCGTAGCGTTGGTGCTACGTAGAAGCCGCGTAGACGCGAAGCTACGCAGACACCACATAGAGTTGAAACGACGCAGACGCCGCATAGGAATTGAAGCTGCGGAGACGTGTAGGTAACCTTTAGACATATTTTGAGAATTAGGTACCTTTGTAGTTTAAAAATGCAGAGTAATTAAAAATTCCCGTGTAGGGCATAAACGGGCATAAATAAATATTGACCATAGATAATACACTTAGATCTTTAGTTA
Organism: Agrochola litura; assembly: GCA_949152395.1. NCBI lineage: Eukaryota > Metazoa > Arthropoda > Insecta > Lepidoptera > Noctuidae > Agrochola > Agrochola litura. The sequence goes on from OX424493.1 coordinate 17,517,782, forward strand.
TTATTCTAAGACTTAGATACATATCATAGAGGAAAGTAATATATAATACATATTGACACCAAAATGTCATCGGGTCGCCATGCGTTATCGCTTTCCCTCGCAGTTATTGTAATTATTTTATACCGCAACTCATTTCACTGGATTAGACTTTGGTCAAACTTCAACAGAACTGTATATCTTAATGATTTCCCTACAAATTCTACTTTTAACCTGGACAACACTCTTAAACCACCTCAAATGATTATGTTACAAGACATGAGCATGCATTGTCCGGTATACTTGTCGTCTACGAGTGACGAGGAGACGCCACCCCCTGCCGAGGAGCCGCCACCTCCTGTCGAACAGCCTCCAGAAAGTCGTATACCTACGTACGATGAGTCCGAGAGGTTCAAAGACTCAAGTAGACCTCCTGATAGTCACTACGGGCCTGGTCCCCGACGCTCATGCTGTAAGATCCCCATACTAAATTGTTTTGTCATGGTATGGAGTTTGGTTCTAATGTTAGTTATTTAACATAAGTTTACGTAGATTTTCATTATTTACTTCTTTAAGTTTTAGTCTTTGTGGTATGTACCTGGTTCTTCTGTTGTAGTTGCGATTTTATGCTGAACGTTTTGTGATGTAGTTTGGTACAATCATGATTAATAGAAAAATACGTAAGCACTATTAGTGCTTGTTTCAACTTTAACATAATAAAACACAGTTTATAATGTAAGAATTTTATTGTTTTAGTTCGATTTTCGGTTTGATTACATTATTGTAGATTCTTACGAAAACATTACAAAACGTAGTATTTTGATTATACATTGATAAATATTTTATAAATGATCACATTTAAAAGACTTTAGGTTTATATTGCACTTACTAGCTAAGAGGCACTTTGAAGCCTTTGAGCGAAAGCTCACCACATGCGTTTACCAAAACCAAGACCCATTGAATAAAACTAATAAGTTTAATACTAAAACAATACTTAATCAGCTAGCCTTACTTCCTTACTAACAATATGTGGGAGTTTGTAAGATCTTTGTTACTCACTCTCGCATAAACGGCTGAGCAGATTCGGATGAAATTTGGCACAAAGACAGACCGTGTCTTGGATAGTCACAAAAAATACTTTTTATCCTGGTACATGTTGCAGTTTCACTAGAATGTTTGTGGAACCTTGGGCAACAGTTATATGTATAAGTATAAAAACAAAAGTTGCAATGTTTTGAAAACATCGTTGTTCTTATCTATACTATATAATATTATGAAGAGGTAAAATTTGTTTGTTTGTAAGTTTGTATGTGGGGGGTAATCTCCGGAACTACCAGTTTTGAAAAATTCATTAATGCCTAGTTTCGATATGGTTCTGCCATCTGCGCTTGATCAACGAGTTTTATCTTCTCTTTAAAAGCTGTTTCACATTCTCTTCAGTTTAACAAATAGTTCAATTCCTATGGACACAGATTTAAAATTAAAGAGCATAACATTGGACCAGTTGCCATACTTCCAAAATGAAAATAGTCTTCATAACTTTTCCTGCGGTCGCAGCGCAAAAAAATATTTCTATACAAAATACTACAAGGAATTCTACGAAATTAAATTATCTACTTATTACCATAATTCTAGATATAAATATCGAACGTGGTGAGCTTAACACTTCTGTTTTCTATTTTATTTATTTTATTAATTAAAATAGGTTCTACTACTAGTTACCACAATAAGGCTAACACACATCAGTGTCTCATATTATATTAGGTATATTTTACATAATAATATATACTACGTAGGCTGTATTTTATTGACTTTTATTTAAAACTAATTTCGTAATAATAAAGCCGAGCATCATTCATTTATTATATATACATAGTAACATTATTAGGTACCTAAGCAATTTCTAGAAGAAAAAAAATTATGTCAAAATATTTCAATTACTTTTGTATCTAATAATGTTAGATCTTCGTATGACTAGCTGTGACCACGAAAACGACTTGGCCATTCAGAAAGCCAGATTCCGGAAAGTCACATCTAGCTTTTTCGAAGTGGAGGGTAAATAAACTAAGCGGAAAAATGAATTGATAAACGCTTATACAGGGTGGCAGGGACATCGACGCGAAAACTGAAACCATGGATTCAGTACATGATTCTGAAAACCCCCCCCTGCGTTGAAATTTTTCGTCGGTTATTAAAAAAAAATCTGCTGTTCCATACATTTTGACCGCGTAAGTTGCACTTTTCTATGAAACATCAGATTTTTTTTAAAATAACCGACGAAAAATTTATACGCAGGGGCGTTCAGAATCATGTACTGAATCCATGGTTTCAGTTTTCGCGTCGATGTCCCTGACACCCTGTATACAAGAGTAATTAAAAACTACTCCCTTTTTCTAAAATGATCTGTATCGGTTGTACCTAGAGTTCTATCGAATAGTAGGTACTGTTTGAGATTTATTGCAGGATTTAAATTTCCAATAGTTTCCTTAATTTTCTTAATTTGCGTGATATTAAACGTTACGTGTGCCATATTGATTCATTTTTTTTTTACCTAATGACTTAACCAAAAATGCCCTGTATTTGGTTAGGATTTTATTAAACTTTTTTATTCAACTGATACAGATTTCATTCTATAATTAACCGACTGTTTTACGTAGTGTTTATTTTGGTCTTGTATGCGGTGAATTACCTACGGTGAGCAAAACGATTAGTTAGTACATAAATATAGGAACCAGTCAAAGCAATATAGGTATAACTAACACGATTATCTCGTGAACACAACAGTTTAGCTTTATAAAATATGATTTAGATTAGCGCAATTTGTAATGAAAATTATTGCCCATAAACAAAACATTTGTTGCCTGACTTCTCATTGTAATAAAAATTACTGCCTATAAAAATAAAATACACTACAGCTATAATATCGTCAGCATAGTTCACTATCAGATAATTCAGTACCTAATACGTTTTTGTGGTTTAACAGCAGTTATCAAAATTATACATGGGTACATTACAATACAATTTAAGTCAAATCGTAGATGCATTTCCACATGTCACGAGGAATTTCTCTGTGATTTTATCATTTAATACTAGAATTAAAAAATAAATTCGAATAAAATCACAGAAAAAATAAACTAAAGAAACTTTACAAATACATTTTCTTACACCCATAATGTACATAGACAATTGTTATAAAATTCTACCTACAAGTATTTTTACCTCTAGCGCATATCCTACTACTGAAGTACAGACTAAAAATGCATTTCAGAATGAGTAAAATAAATACAAACATCAAAAGACTTACGTGCATTACGTACAGTATAAATATGAGCGACGATGTGTATAAACAATTTTAAACTTTGTAGATGAAGTATTCAAATTGGACTAACATGCTGAAGATCTGTTTTTATAATATAAACGATATCTTTAAAGATATCTCTTGACATGCTTGTTTTCATTAAGCCAGGTCTCCTACGCATGTTTTTTCGAAACATTACACAAAAACGTTACACATAAACTTTTGTTTTCATCCAAAACATTGTTTGTTTACACAAATTTGTTTGGCCACGCCTCTTTGTTGCGATGTTTTTGTGCATTGTTTCGAAAAAAACACGCGCGGGAGACCCGGCTTTAGCTTGACTTCAATTTTATGTGATGTTCGACCCTTAAAATTGCGGCATTATTGAATATCTCAACAATACGATATATATTTTAATAATTTAAGCTTAAAAGCACATGAAATATAAAATCTATACAAAATAAAAACGGCTGCTTGTAAAAAAGCACTTAAATATCAGGAGTCAAGTACTCTCTTACACTATACACGCGCACCACTGCTACTGTTCTCTCTCAAGCTAAATATTTACACTTTAAAACTAATAAAAGATAGCTAAAGCATGTCTTTAAAACTACATTGTTTTGAGCCTTCCATGTAGCGAGTACAAAGGCTAGATTGCATTTTATACAGTACATCCTTCTCAAGTTAGTCACAACTGATATTTGGTATTTCAAATAGTAAGTGGCATACTTCCCAAACCAAAGCCAATAACTTGGAAATATAAACAAAATTTCCTTCTGTGTTGGGGGAACATCCTCTGGTTCCTCCGTTACCATACATTGACTTAGAAATTACGGACGTGTACATGTTTCTAACATTAGAGCATAATATCCCTAGTATTAGTGGTTAAGGCCTCTGAAGCGTGACTTTTTAAATGCATCCTATGCATTGTAAATAGCCTGGGATAGTACGTTACTAGCTTTGTTATACATATTCACATTATTCACAGGTAAATGTGCGTATAAATCTTATCAACGTTACTTTGCATTTCTAGTTTAATCGTAGTGATATGTTTTATTAGGACACAATTCCATCGTAACATTTTCCAAAATCAGGCGGAAAATTGAACCCTGTAAGCTTATAAAATTCGCCTGCATAGGTATCTATTTTGTACCTCTAAGGTTTACTAGGTCTGATCACTTTCAAGATCCTGATTCTTAAGTGTCGTCACAGCACGCACCCATGTTTGACCCCGAATAGTTTCTTTAATTCTGGAAGGATGACATTTCTGACATAGGAAGACTGCTTCGAGCCAATCTTATCCCTCTTAACGTTTTTCCTGTAATATTTGATGCCTGGCTTGTGGACCGCGAATGCATTGTTGAGGATCATGAATTCATAGTCTTTAACGCACAGGATGTAGCCCTGAAATAAAAATTAAAAGTTCAATTACCAACTTAATTTATGTTAATTATCTTCAAAGTTATGAAGGTTGTTTAGACCCTAAATGCGGGTGATAAACTTTTAAATGAGGCTTTTTGTTACCTGTGTCATTTTGTCTTGCTTGCCTTCCCAGCTCAGTCTTTCATCGTAATAAGGTTCTTCATTAGTTCCGATGAAGATTGGCTCCCAATGCGAGTGCTTTCCTTGCCGCTTGCCCACGTGAAACACTCCCATATCTGCAATTGTCCATCAAAAATGATTACCGTGGGTTCATAGAAGAGAAAATCGTTATCAATAATGAGTTATCGGATTACAACGAGGTTGATATAATTTACGATTATTGATATTGACGCATTGTTGAATCAGAAAGTTAGTGATTTTGCAAATTGGCGTAAGAAGTTGAAGCCGGTCGTCTGGGAACGGCGGGTAAGCCGCGGTCGTTGAACCATAATACGCAATTAGAATGCCCCATACGACGACCACGCCATGCTACAGACAGCATAAATAGCTCACGACACTAACAGCACTTAGATTAATTGCCGCTGCATCACTGATCGTCTCGCGGTACCCACAGTTTTGGCAATGAATAGTTGGGTATGCGAGATTACATTCCAAATGATGTGAAAACCGTTACGCACACTGTACGGTCAGCAACGAAAGTCGATTAACACTGTGACTTTTACATTTATCATCTTAAATGACACAAAATCATTCGATACACTGGTTTCCAGCTATGTATATAGATTCTAGAGTACACCTACGTACTGAATAAGGGTTTGCATGTTCTAAATGTACGTTAATGCTCGGATTATATTTGAAATAAAGAGCTTAATAATTATGATTGAAATAACTCGGGTAGAAGGTTTAATCCACTTTCGTCGCTGTCTGTTACTTTGATCTTGAAGTTAAATCAATAGATGGGTTCTTACATTGTCCTTCCGGAGCAGCCATCCACTCTTTTCCATTGGGGATGTTGTGGCATGTAGGACACACGTATTTGTGGAAAGGTATGGCAGTTTTATTTTTCAACATTATTTGTAGTTCTGTTTTTGTCGTGGGTGCCTGAAAAAGGACATAGAGTTTGATCAAAACATGATTTAAATAATCAAAATAAGAGGAAGACGTCAAGCCACCACTTAAAAGTAATTATTACAACATCTGTAACTGTAGTTAAATATTACATTTTTAAGGATCTGTTTCTCAATTTTTGGATAGGCTAAAGTGATGTTAAAAACGGAACAGAATTTTATAAAATTATCAGCCACATAAGTTAACCGGAACTAATACAGAATTTATCAGGTGGTGAATGATGTAGTTAGGACATAAGTGCGAAGTTAAGCTGAGGCTTATTCTTCTGAAAATATCCACCGGGAAGAGGAACTGGTCCGTGGTCTAGTATTAGGTTACAAATGAACATATGAATATCCTAGTATTCTATACTTACAGAATAGTTTTTAGCTACTTCAAATAAACTTATTGGGAAGACTCTTGGTTTATTGGAAGTACTTAGTGGTTCTTCGTTTCTTGCGATCATATTCAGGAACTTGGGTGCCAAATCTGGACTGGGGTACAGTTCGATGTCTGATGGCAGGACGAAGTGAGTGAGAGCTGCGCTTCTGGCTATGTTTCTACCCACATTTATTGGATACAACAGATTTTTTTGTTGTTTGTACGTCGTGGAGGAGTTGACGACGTAAGGTGGTGTGTCCGTGCAGTTGAAAGGCGTCTTCAGAAATATATCAGGGTTGGGTATCTGAAAAGAAAAATAGGAATATTATATTGTTGCAGTTGACATGCAAAATTGAGATTTAGTGATTCAAATGGGGTTTTTTAGTAAAACGAAAGAATTTTATATACAGCTCCTAAGCTAAAAGTGAACAAACAAGGAACAGAAGTTTCCTACCTGGCTCATTGCCAGACAGTAGTATTGTTATGTTCCGGAATTGTGCCAGGAGCGGTCGACGACTTTGTCTACCTATCTATATAGTCATGAAATTACTGTGACTAGAGGTGATCGTGTGTATGTACATAACATTCGCGATCAATTTGTCTGCGAAGTTCAGGCGCACTGGCGCCGTCCAGTTCGTTAGGACACATAAAGAAAGAAAGAAAAAGAAGGTAAGAAAAAGAAAGAAAGAAAAAGAAATAAAGAAAAAGAAAAGAAAGAAAGGATGAAAAAGTATTTATTGAGACACACACACAACTAGTTTTAACTAAGTAGGATGTGTCCATGGCTTAGCCCGAAAGTCTGCCGACCAATCTTACCAAGGGGTATGGTGTTACCCAGTAACTGGGTTGTGGGGGTCAGATAGGCAGTCGATGAGTACACCAGCTTAGTATACCAACTGCTAACAGTGTAAAAACTATCATTTCATCGAGGATAATGAGTGTGGATAGTGATAAATTAGTTCTTCTAAGAAATAACTAACATTGAATCTAGCGTCATCATGGAACCACATTAAGGACAATGCTGGCACTGAGTGTGATCTAAATCTCTCCATTGACATGGCAGTAATTTCTGGTTCTACAATTCATTTCGTAATTGCGAATACATAAAGCTTTGGGGTGTATCCCACTATTTCTATTAGGTATTTCTATTGATAGAAATACTGGGCCTGATTCAGACTGATTGTCCCACCATTTCTATTGCTGTCGGCTGCGACAAAAAATGCTGCATCACCTCTTATGACGGCGTGCACTATTTATTTATTTCCTATTTAGATAAAACCTCTTGATCATAGTTGTAATTGACTGTTATTGATAGACAGCTGCCATTATAATTGCTTTTAGTGTTTTACGAGATAGGTGTTGGTTCTGAATTAAATAAATATTGTTAATAATGGAGTTTATAAAAAGGGGGAAGGGTGTTATACCTACTGTTGTACGAGGGTTATGAATACACTAGGCAGATAGTTTACAAGAATTAAATACGTTGTGGAAATGCAACAAGCGCCACAAAACAAAATGCAAAGGGTCGATAACAGTATCTCCGGTAAGTTTCCATCACTTTACCAGAGGCTGTAGGTCGGTAGTTGGCGTAAGTACATTTATTTCGTCTACTGTATTTTTGATACTTATTTGAAATTTCTCCTTAGGATAACACCATAGCGAGAACAATTGAACTGTATTTCCGACAGTACCCAATCCGCGATTGAAGTTGCAATGAGTTGTAGTTTTGATCAAGCTGCAATGGGCAAAATAACAATACCTAAAGCTTTCAATAACGCAATAAATTCGTTTAATTGACCAAGGAATTCCATTACTTGGTAAACCATTGCCACAATACACCTCTAAAAAGTCTTCCATGTACAGACGTCGTAACAAAGCTCTAAATGTGTGTTACAAGACCGTTCAAGAAGTACAAATTCCAGTAACATTTGAAGACTTTGTGCTTGCTGCTTATATTGACTCCGATTTAAGAATAATAATATTTTGTTGTGAAGAAACTAGAGACGAATTAAAAAGCGGCAATTATTTTATTGACGGGATATTTTTTGCGTGTCTAGCGCCATTTGCACAATTATTGTCAATCCACGCTGATTTTGGAAGTGACTAGAATCATAGCAAAGTGGAGCCAGTGATTTATGCGCTTTTATCGAGTAAATCACGGAAAGCGTATTGCATTTTATTTGATCTTATTAAAAAAAGGTTACCTGAATGGAGCCCTACTAAATTGACAGTTGATTTTGAAAGGGCTTTGATTTCTGCATAACAGCAAGTTTTCCTGCAGCTAAAATAAACGGCTGCTATTTTCATTTTGTGAAATCATTGACTAAGAAAGCCAAATCTCTTGGCATGAATAAATCCATCCGCATGACATTGATAATACAACTTCCCTGCAGACTGCCGCTTTTGCCCAAAAATAAAATACAAGATGGTTGGAATTACATTTTAGCAGAGATGGGTGACAGTGAAGCCGAAAATACATTTTAGAACTACATAGAGAACTACTGGATGAAAAATATTTTTTCAAGGGTGTGGTGTGTGTGTTTGGAGAACGTCACCGCACTAATAATGCGGTGGAATTTTGGAATAGAAAATTAAATAGACTGGTGCCAAAAAATTTAAACATTGTTAAATTTTTGCACATAATAAAAGACGGTGATAAATTAAACGAATACTCAATAACAAATAATTCCCGAAAACGAGTAATAGCCCAATTGAAAAAAGATGAGATGATCTTAGATGAACAAATGAAATTACTCCAAGGCGATGAAGCACCTGGACAATTCTTATTAAAGATGGCCCTTATATTTAAGCTAAGCATTCGAAATTCGAAGTTCACCGGGTCATCTAGTTTTAAATAAAATCTTCATGCTGAAATTTTGTTACTGCTTGGTGGAAAACAAAAAAAAGAACGCTTCTAGTTCTTCGTTTAAAAATATTATAAAATGGATGAAATTCTGCAAAAAAAAATTTCAAAGTGTCCAAAGACACTTTATGATATAGCTTTATCGAATGTGTTAAACATTTTACATTCACAAATAGATGAACACTTACAAAGTTATGAAAACTTGGTGCTGGAAAATGTAACAAGTCATACGACCCAGTGTTTTTGTGGTATGTTGAAATTATTCTATATTTCTAACAATTATACGTTTTGTTAACATACTTCTTAACATTCAATTAATGTTTTATAATCTTAAACTACCGACAACGATAAGGGTTGATTTATTTTTTAAAGTAATACCAGACGGAATAATATCGTTAAGCGATGAAGGAATGATGTCAATGGAAACATGTGAGGAGTACAGTCACAAACAATCATCCATACATCTGCGTAGTGACGAGGTGGCTTTGTGTGATTTGTACTGTAGAGTACATTGTGTGGTGGAGAATTATTTTAAAAAAATGCAGATTATTCATTTGTTCTCCATTTTATTTTTTTTGAATACCGAGAAGTCGTGTTTTAATTTTAATCTATTCGTTAAAAGTGGTAAACTTTTCAAATAACATAACTGCGTTTTTTTGTCGCAATAGGATATAATTTGTGTAAAACGCTGGTCCCACTTTTTCTATTTTGTATTTCCATGGAAATTGTGGGATACACCCAAGCTTTGGAGTAAACAACAAAACTGTGTGGGTAGCCAATTATATGTAACATTTAATAGCAATTTCGTAATGTTATGGTTTAATTTCCATCTTGTTTTCTTATATTTATGACGTCATAACTGTGTTCTCATTTAAACCTGGTTTACACGGTGCGATTTAATAGCATGTGGCATACCATAAAGGCTGCCACGGACAGGCGCAAATGGACGGTGCGATGCGATTCTGGTAGAACAATTTCCATGAAGTTTTCATAGAACCTGTTCGACTAGAGTCGCGTCGCGCCAGTCTGCGACAGCCTTTAGTTGAAGCAACAGTAAAAGTTGTGTTTAGACGATGCTATTTTATTTGTTGCTTTAATTTTATTGTTGTAAGAAACTTGAGTCGAATAAATGGGGTATCGAAGTGTTTCTTGGTTGTTACGCTCACGCTGGTGTTAAAAAAAAACTTAGTGATTATGAGCAGCTCGTGGCTAAGTAATAACAGACGCACGGGTCGATCTATCAGGTTAAGCTACGCTTGCTGGTTGATCCGTGGATGGGTGACCATCTTTACATACCAAGACTCCTCCGTGCTTCGGATAGCTCCTTAAGCCATTGGTCCCGGCTGTCATGCGTAGTTCTTTGACAGTCGTTACGGGTCGTCAGAAGCCCGAAAGTCTGACAACCAGTCTTTCCAAGGGTACCCAGTTACTGGATAGGCAGTCGCTCCATGTAAAATACTGATATTCAGCTGCAAGCCGACCCCTATATAGTTGAGAAAAGGCTAGGTAGATTGATTTAGTGATTATAAAATCATTCTTACATTGCTAGGTATATGTTTGTTGGAGAAGAAGATGTGGAAGGTGGCGTATTGCAGCACGAGATCGTTGCCCACACAGTCACGAAGGTATCTGATACTGTTCACGGTTGGCATAATGTCTGAACCCGGCGCGTGGATCGCCAAGCTCACTGGTGCCATCCATCTGGGGATAAGGAAACAGATCTCATTAGTTTATAAACACTAACTAACTATATACTACCATCGGGGTAACGCATATCTAACCAATTTGAAAACAAAATCCCGTGTACACGACCCTTTTTTTTCGCAGGTTAGCGTTACTATAGCGACCGAGCGCTGCAAGCAAGAATAGTCCTTATAGTGTACAGATATGCGTTTCTTCGTTAGTACATCTCCATTTTGCTAGTTCTGACTGACGCATGTTGTCCGGGCGTCTGCGAGATAGGTAAAATTCTATGATAGGGGTGAGTATTTTGCGATGTAGGCCATCAAAGGGCCTCGAATCTAGTCTTCACCCCGCTACTACGAAATTGCAGGTAAAACCCAATGACATCGGAGATCGAACAGTACAATATCACAAAGCGAGTAAGGACTTTAATATTCTTTGTAAAGAGTTCTCATTTGACCCACTTACCACCAAAACCTATTCTTCATGCGCTCGGCTGAATGCTGACTTTTTTAAAAGTGCATAGTGCTTATTGTACCTTATATATAATATGTATACTTAATCTTTTTTATAGTGCTTGTTAGTGATCCTAAGATTTCTACAACTTTTTCTGTTTTTACCAGTGAGAACCTGTAATTGGCTCTATGTTTCTTAAACAACTGTTTTCCATTTGTTACTGTTGGTTATCCTATAAATAAATATTGAAAAGTGATACTCAGCCACTTATCAATTAGATTTTCCAATTGATGCAATTTGGTACCAATTTTATCACTGTAATTAAAAGTACCGTTCATTTGCTATCGACTGTCTATTAGTACTCCAATAAATTTACCAGCTCCCTAATTGCGTAATACACGATCAATCACCATCTGAATAATTTTGAAACAGATTGCTAATCCATTGTTTCATAGGTTCGAAAAAAAAATCTGCTCTACAACGTAAATAACGCAATGAATGTTGTTGAACTGTCAAAATTAAATAGATTAGTCTAAGGGCCTATTTCAAGATGTCCGAATAGCCACTACTTGCTGAATAAATTAAAAAATGGAACAGAATTTCTAGGATATTATCTGCCAAGTGAGTTAACGAGAACCTACTCGTGTGGTGAAACAGGCCCTTAATCATTTACGAAAATGTGTTACGTAATTAGATAGCAGAGCTGTCGAGGATTTACCGAATCGAAGGGAAGAACGCTTGAAAGCGCGTAGTAATAGTAATTATATTTAATCAATAAACTGTCGGAGCCGCCTAGTTCGCGTGACCGAGGACATTTGCGCCTCCACAGGTTGCTCGCAAACCGACACTTCCAGCTGAAATGTTGTGCCGTTCGTGTAGACGAGGATGCCATGAGTTCATTTTTATTTACTCGAATTTTTAATTCCATTTTATCTGTAGATAAATCGTTGGAGCTCCGGTCCAGATTAAGTCAAGAATAAATTGAGAAATTGTTTATTCTAGAAGTGTTGCCAATGAGGCGTGCTTCTATTTTATGCAGTCAGTCGCTTAGAATTACATGTATTAAAAGCTGTGTCTGAAACTTTGTAATGTTATCTATTCGACATTGGTTATCACTGGAAAGTCACGACTCGTTCAGAAAATAATCAGTTCATACACTCAGCGTTTGATTCGTTCGCGGACAAGCGCGAAAACTAAAAACGCAGCCACAATGTAAATCGATTGCTCGCTGTTAATGAAAAACGTTTGCTATAGCCAACAAAAGACATTATTAATGGAATACCTGCTATAAAAAGAGACTAAGGTGCCTGCCACCGCCTTTTTAGGTCACGATGCTACAGTGCTGCCACCGCCACGTGACATTTTACTTAAGGGGCGTTGTCACGCTCGGCTTTTTACCATCTTCACTTTTTATATAAAAACATTGTATATGTAATTGAATATGAACCGTGATGTAACGGAAAGGTTGTGATTTACACAATAAGTTCTTAAATGTCAGTGGGACTGTCGCGTCTGAAGAAATCCGAGATGAAATGATAAGTGGGGTGCGCGGCTTAGATAACTGTGGTGTTGAACGCAACGATGCTGCACAATGGTATGTATATCTATTTATATAAAAGGAGAAACTGACTGACTGACTGACATATCAACGCAGAGCCGTGAAATTTTGCACACAGCTTCCTTTTATAATGTAGGGGAGTAAAAAGAAGGGGCTTTTGAAAATTTCACCTTTAAGGGGGCGAAAAGGGGGGATTTCGTTTGTATGAAAAATCTTATTCCTTGAGGAAATTATAATTATTGTGTTTTATTTATTTTGACTGTAATGTGATTTTATAATACCTATTTAATTTAATTATGAAATTTATTTATAATATTATTGAAATTTGACATCTTAGTGAATATAATATTTTAATTAATTTATTGTTGATTTTATAGTATTTTCAATGATTATTATGTGAATAGTTTTTAAATTTATATTACATGTACATACTACAAACACCTACTGTGGACCAATAAGTTGTCTTTTAAAATAAATAAATTTGAATTTTTGAATTTTTTTTGAGTAATTATTTAAGATATCACGCGGGCGAAGCCACCGGCGGAAGCTAGTTTTGTATAAGTAAGTAAATGAGGAGGTTATTGAATAACACTCGCTTTAAATTACATAGTTTACATAGTGGTCGGTGCACGTGTATGCAAATGATCCCAGCGGTGAAGTACTTAAAACAGTTTCAAGTGATATCAGACAATCTAATCGGTGACTCACTATCTGCGAGCATTGTTCAGATTACAGGAAGTCTCACTCCACTTACTCGAACCGTAAGAAGTGCAGCTAAATGTTAAGTCAGCATCGGAACATTACGATGTTAATTGTTGCTAATATCGAATTTCACACATCGCGATGTTTCTTAATACAAGCAAGTATGCAAGCACATTCTCTTTTAAAACAATCGACGTTGCACAACTTACACTGTGTTTAGTCACGAATACTGCGTCTGTTTTTGACTCAAACCCTTTTGTGTGCCGTTTAGTTCATAATTTGAAAGGGGTTGGTCACAATTCAATAAGCGCGCTGGGTACATGGTGACTGTACATTTTAGTTATGTAGTACAGGCTAGCCTCATTTTGTGAAAAATTCGAATTGGAATGGGGAGCTTAATCGGGAGGGTGCGACAGTCTGGTAACCTCGCGTCTATGCTCCGTTTACACCTCAATTTGTTTGGCATTAGCGTGTTAGTGTTATTTTATTACATCGCACGTTAATTTCAACGCAAAGAATTTTGGTACTTATTGTAAGTATTTTCTTATAATAAGAATACTGTACATGCAAGTAGTGTTGCCAACCCTACTATTTAGTATTGTCCTGTCCTATCCCAGTATCCTGCTTTATTAGTGGCCTAAATACTATATTTAAAAAAAATATGTACGGGAAACTACAATATTTTCGATGATAAATTAAATAAAATGTTCGCAAAATCAGTTTAAAAAAATCTGGATATTGCTCTTTGAGCTCTTTCTGACCTAAAACTTGTTAAATCTACTGCTAAAAACGGCAGCAAGTGTTGCTCAGTGATACTGATTTGTATAATTAAAAAAATATATACAATTTCTTCTTTATATTATACCAGCAACTTCAGCTTTGATGAATACAAAATGGTGCGATGAGCGCAGTAGGGTCAGTAGGTATTCATCTCATAAAAGCTGAGTTTAATGTGTAATAATAGATAAGACACATTTTTTTAAATATAAACCTGTCAGTAAAGGCTCAAAGTAGCAAAAACGAAAAAAAAAAATACATCTACCTACTACTCGACCTACTGTAAGTATTTTTATTCCATCTACCTACTATATTTTTACAGGCATTGGCTTCGATTGTATCTTTGATATAAAAAAAGTTGGGAACCCTATGCAAGTAACAAATTGTGAGAAGTTTTCATAATCAATATTAATTAGTAGGTATTAACCTACTACCTATCTAGATAATATAAACTCGAACATTGTTTAGTCCTTTGTTTAACTACCGTAAGTTACGCGAGACAACGTAGGTATAAAATACTTTAATATCCTGGATCTACATAATTTAACATCATTACTAAACTGTCTAGACTCAATAAATTTCAGACCACTATCAAACGAAGACTTGTGAAAATATTAAAAGAAAAACAGAATTAGAAGAAAAGTTTATTTGTTTAAAGTCTTAGGTGAAGTTTACGATGAATCGTGGTTTAGCAACTCGCCTTGAACGCTAGTCGGTTTTTACTGGCTCTATGTAAACAAGGCTGGCGGGTACTAAGTGTGTTTGGTGTTCCGGCGCCGGGGAAGTAATACTGGCACACGCAGCTGTTAAATCAATAATTGCATTCATAATTTTCACCTGGTGATGAGAAAATGTTTAGCTATTTTAAAACAAGAGTGGTTTAAAAGATCACGCGTAGTTAAGTACAACGTGCATATTGAAGAACGTCAAACGACCTAAGATCACTTATTAAATCATTTTGATTTTTTTATCGGACCGGACCCTATCAGGCTATGAGGAGTTTGTTAAACTATTGCCAATTTTAACTGAAGTTCATAGGTAGGTAAGTTATCGTGCTATAAAATTGATACAGTTTTAACACTTTTTATAAATAACCAGTCTCCAATTAAATATTTGAAATCTCTCACGGGAAACTGAATATATATCGACGTAGATTGCTCAATGCTCGTACACGCAATTTTCATTACCGGCATGCAATAAAAGTGAAATAAAATGTAATAGTTTTACGACAGTACAATCGGGTACAGATAGAGCTGTGTAAGAAAGAAAAGGGAAGTAATATCAAGTTCACACGACGACACGCGACGTGGTGTTCGCGACGATACCTTGCCATCGCGTGGTAACCGAACGTGAGATCGATTTTAAACACGGTAGTCTACGCATTAAGGGGGATGCGCTAGGGTAAAATTCAAATATTCTTACGTTTTTTGGAATTTACAGGTCAGTGTCAGGTTGTATCTTGATTAATATGTTATTCGCTACCGTAAAAAAAAATGACTTTACAGAATTATAATCATTAGAATCAGCAATACAACTCCTCCTTAAGTTAGAATAATCCTCAAATGTCATGATTGAATGAAATAGTCATTCAATAGGATTATATGAACTTAGAGAGTTGTATTCATGATTTTTATGATTATAATTCTATAAATATATATTTGATATTACCGCGAATTATATTTAGATCAACATACAACCTGATACTGACCTGCAAATTGCAAAAAACGTAAGTTTTTATTTTATTTCGCGGGCTTCCCTTTTTTTTTTTGGTTGGGAATTTATCAAATAACTTCTTCCGCTCTGGGTGGAGCGGGAGGGCGTGTCAGCCTCCTAAAACCCACCCGTGTTCCTTCGGTTGTCCTGTTGCCGGGGGCCACGATTTCCCTATCGGTTTTCTTCGCACCCCGGCAGGCATCTTGTCGCTACGAGGAGTTTCCAACCTTTTAGATTTTTTGTGAATATTTGTAAACGTAAACAAAAAAAAATGCATGGATATTAAAACCAATGAACATACTAATAAATCTTGTTAAAATATACATCAGATTTGATTTTCACGGTTTATAATGCTGTATTCGCTAAGAAAAACCTACATTTAAAATGGTACCCTCCGCGAGGGCTCCCGGCATTCCATATGCGACTAGGTGAACCCTCCAGGAGGGCTCCCGGTACTGGACGTGTTAAGGGGCGTCTTGTTTGGCATACGAATTACTAACCGATCACCTTTTCTTCCTACATACGAAAGGACAGTGATAATTTGATCCTTTACAAGTCTAGACGGGGGTGGTAACGTGGGGAACTCCAGACATGTCTGTTGTTGTTTACTGCAAACTCTCGAGTCAGATCGATTTCTCAGATTCTTTGAGTGTGAAAATTACTTTATGATTCGATGAGAAATTTTCTTCCTTATTATTGTCTCCAGCAAAAAAATCATAATATCATTCAAGAACGCCAGTTCTGAAAGCGGAAATTATCTCGTGAACATTTTGTTAACCGTCAATCAGTCACAACACTTATAACAAATTGCATGAGTTTTGAGAACGTCGAGGACATTAGCGAATGTTTATATTTTACTCAATAACACGACACGATACAACGAAAGAGATTACTTACAAAACTTTTGAAATAAGAGAATCATTCATGACATGAGCCGTAAATACAGAATGTATCAGAAAGTTATGGTCAAATTTAAGGGCTTGGCTACAGACCATCAAACTGAACAAACTTTCTCTATGGGACCAACATCGTAATTGCGAAAAAAATATCAACTTTCCCATACAAAACTTCAATACCTACTCGACTCGAATGTGGACGGCCGATTATTTTTTCGATTACGATGTAGGTCCCGAAAATTGTTCACTTTGATGGTCCATAATTTGGCCTCACCTTTCTGATACACGCTGTATACAGTCTCCGGTAAATAATGGATAACCAAGAAATAGCATTTAAAATTACGGCAGATCAAAAAAAAAAAAATACTTATATATATCCCAAGTTGTACACACAGCTACACATCAAGCTATACATTTCCAGTTTATGCTGATCTCGCATCGTATAAGATTTCCGTACAATGAGAGGTCAGTTTATACTGGAAATGTATAGCTTGATGTGTAGCCAGATATACAGATATACAGAACCAGATAGTACATAAGATACGATTTAAAAAAATATAAAAGTATACTGGGTTATTTCTAATCACATTATTTACTGCTTCTCTGTCGGCATAGTCAATATATAATATTACAACAACATCAATGGAATTCATTAATTTATGGTCGTGGTGAAGAAAAATGTAAAATAATGTAAAAAAAGTTCAAAAAGTTCTTTTTTTGTATTTTTTTTTACAACGGCCATGGGGTCTATTATATGCTATTTCAATGTTATCCATTATTTACCGGACACCCTGTATATGTTTCTGCACATCACGTTATGATGACAGCGCTAATGCCTATGTACTTAGGCACTTATTTAGTTATTTACCTAACGCAAGGTCGACGGATATCATCTGCCAAATTATGTTGCTCATGAACATAATTTATGCAAACATTTTTGTCGTGTGCGCTGAAGCCTCGACAACTACCTAACCTATACAGAATTTATTACCAAAGTAAATAGTTTTGGTTTCAATGTTTTGACGTACGGTACGTACATATTTCTGTTTAGGTACTGAACTAGCTAAACACTCCGGGAGTGCCGACAGAAGTGAAAACTAGAACAAGATCGCCTTGGTGGAAGAAAAATACTTGTATAGAACATTGGTCCGTAACCTTATCTAAATAAAGAGCACAATCGCGTTTACAAAAAAAAACTTCCATAACCTTTAAAGTAAATACTTGCATAGAACATTGATCCGTAACTTTATCTAAATAAAGAGTACATTCGCGTTTACAAAAATGAGGTGTCGGTAACGGTGTCGCGAGTTCAATTGTTTTTCCCATCTCAAAAATGCCCAAAGCGCCTAAAGAAGTTTTCACTTCAAAAACAGACATCTCTAAATATTTCTTTAATTTCATTAAAATTCAACCATTTCCCATTATTTATTCGTTTGCCAAGTACCTATTCATTGAATCCCGTGAAAGAAAAAATCAAAATATGAAAGGAACAAATGTTTACTCTACATATCAATAATACACTCATAAAAAGCTTGATTTACGTATCAAAATATTGTTCGTTATCCTGAAGGTCGTGTACCTACGTATTTGTGTAAGCAGGTAGATATTATGACGTTTGTTTACTCTGTAACTTTGTAAGTGTGTAAACATCTTTCGGTGTTTACTGACATACATATGAGCACAAATACAGGCCAGTATTGTACGGTGGCTTTGTCTGCCCAGATAAGGGTTTTAAGGCGACGACAACCGAGCTAATATATTCTCATTTCAATTACGGCCTAACAGGTACGTAAGTAATTGTGCTGTAAGTAATTAAAAAGTTTTATTTCATAGAATAATTAACAAACCAGTCGTCTACCTCGTATCAACGGCTTCGTTTGTAACATCAATTTGTTAATGATTTTATACTGAAGATCACGTCTAAACGAGTAGTGTTAATGATTGAAAAAAAACACATATTAAATTAAAGCATTTTCTTAATAACAATATGAATATTTTAGATTATGTTTATATTACATAGTGAAATTAATTGTAAAGTTATGTCTAACGCGGATAAAAAACAGAATCACGCAAAATCTATCAAGCGTATTTTTCTGAAACATTTCACCATTTTAAAGGTAATTTAATTATTAATCTTTTAGTATACGTGTTTTATTAAAATACTTTTTCCTTTATGTATAATAAATTAATAATGCGTCTAATTTGGGACGGCGCTCCTTGATGGGCGAGTCCTATTACTGGCTGGACGTACGACGTGTACATGCACGCTAACCACTCATGGTCACTGGTATATATCTGTGTCTTAAACTAAAACCTTTGTCAAGTGAAACTTCTTAGGCGGCGATTCGATAATTGGACACAAATTTAGAGTGAAATTTCAAGGACGCGTCACGTTTGGGCACATTTGGTTACATGAGAGGAGAAGAAAGATATAACTCTCTCTCTCTCTCTCACACTAAATCTCTCTTATTCTTTATTATTTAAGACGTTTCACGCGCAATTTTTATCTCTAAGTCCGTTTTAATACGAGAGCAAGAGTTCACCATAATCTTATCACAATTTATTTGGAGAGAGCGAGAACAAGAGCAAACAAACAAAAAAAAAACCCTATGGTAGGCAAATGCATATACTGGAAAAACAAAGGGAAATTCTCATACCTACCTACCGTAGAAAGAAATATGTACAACAATATTTCAACCCTCGGTTTCCATTCGACCTCCTAAAAATTTCATTTTCAAAATGCCTTCGTAGTTCCCTACCCTTTTATTACTGCAGACGCCCCTCAAGTTTACCCAAAAAGTAATTTAGGTAGACGTCATACAAATAGCTGTGTCAGTTTTCAAAAGGTTTGTGCAGTGGCCTTCACTTTTCTCGCTATCTCCAGACAAATAAAGCTGTTCATGAAACGCACTGTAAAAAGTGTTGTCGCATACTGCAGTAATAACACTCTGACGAGGTAATCAACTTTTTACTCTGAATCTAATCGTCGATTAAGTAATTCTTCAGAATCTTCACGTTAACAAGTCTTGTAGCGTAATGTGTCAATGCGGGTACTTCGCCTTGACTGACCGACACCTTCATTGTGTTTTTAGGTCAATAAATACTTTTACTAGTGTTCAGCCTGTTTGATATGCTACACGTGTTAAGCCGATTCCTCACTATGAGATATAGTATTTCCGAGAGATAACAAAAGAGAGATGTAATATAATATATTTAAAAGTACGATGAGCGATTTGAATTTGTATCCTGAGATGTAATATTATGTATCGCCGCCCCCGCAGAATAAACGCGCAAGTGTAAAAAGTCAACTTTATAGGAAAAATAAAAACCTAAATTGATCCATAATTTATGAATACATCGAACAGAAGTTTGTTTTTCATGTCGTTTAGTAGTTTTTTTTTTTGTAGGCTGTTTAATTAATATTGAGTGATAAACAGGTACCGTTATCGAGTTATTGATAAAAAATATTTTACAGAAATATTTTAGTTTCATTTTATCGTTAATGTTACATTGAGTTTTTTTCTTGTCAACTATTGTTTTTTTTTGTGTTTGTAATGTTATATAACTTGAATAGAAAGGCCAGGTGCGTAGTACTCGCAACCGGCGTACGTGTATGACCAGATGTATGAACGTAAACGAGGCAAAAGGAGTATGTAAGGATCGTAGCAGGTGGCGTTCTGTAATTTGTGCCTACCCACATGGGAAGAAGGCGTGAGTTTATGTATGTATAACTTGAATTTTCTTTGCGTTTTTCGCAGTACAGTTAATAGGTTCATTTATTCTGGTGCAGTCGAAAAGTTTCTCATAATGTAATAGGTGATTATTTTTTGTTCTGGTTATTATATCATCAACGTCGGAATTATAACATTATGTTATGGTATATCGGTAGGAATATAACTATAAACGAATAAAGCAATAAAAAATCCGTAAAAAAAGAAATCACCAGAACAAACGCGCAATGGACAACGCCGTCTCAGTTGCATCTGATAAGTATGGTAATATACTGTACATTATATATTGCAGATTTTTTATTTAAGTTTTAAATAAAGAATAAAGTAATAACTTTTCGTATTCGAAAATAATATTTTTACCATCAAAACCGCCGCAATAGCACTTATGCGTTTATTCTGCGAGGGCGGCGTATCTCATTGTGAGGAGTCAGCTTTATGATTAGGAGATCAGACTATACACACTCCTAAAGCAAGTAAACCATTCCCGTTACAAACCGATCCACGGGTTATTAAACGTTTTTAAGAAAATGTCATAATAAACGTAAGATTTATAGCTTTTCATTCATAAGTTTAGCAACACCAACATAATTATGTCGTGAAATGCGCACGTTGAATGCCACATAACACAGCTAGTCAGCTAAGTACCTCTGCCTATTCAGAATGCGCTGTGATCCTACATTTCTATGAGGTTAAGGGCTGACTTCACAGTTATGCTCTTGCACACATCGTAAAAGTTAACGGAGGAAAAGTTTGCTCACATGAACATGTATCATTCTTCTTGGCTATTCAATGTGTTACTGGCAGGGCTGTCAACCCTGCGGAAGCATCAGGATTCTCTTCAAATTGTATTATTATGATAACAGTCTATATATTTTTTGGCGTTATTGGCTTTCAAAATGTATTCAGTAATTTATAGATTTCCGCTAAATGCTGTCTTGTAAACGAGGTCGTCAAAGCTTTTGCTTTTTTCTGATAAAATGGCAACCTTAGATACAGTTAAACATTGAGTATCAATTCGCTCCGTGTTTTGCTCCGAGTTCGACTTACCTTGTAAGGGAGGAAAGCGGGATTTATGTACATCTATACATACATTCGTAATAATGTATGAACAACAGCATATTTTATCGTTTATGGAGGTCAATGCGTTCTGCAAAAAGTCACGAGTGTTTCTTCTGTCGGTGTCATTATCACCATGATCCATCCATCGCAGCTCATGATAATGTGTTGTAGGCCATTCCTTAATGGAGATCTAGCCCACCTACCTACTAACATGAAAGTTGACCTTTTATCAAAATAATCACGAAAGGCAAGTTGGCGATTCGATCCAATGAAAAGCACGATACACGAGTTTTAACAGTTTCAAAATGTTTTACATGCATGTACCTACTTAATTAGTGTTATTAAAGGAAAAGCTTATCAAAATGGCTATTAAAATTTACATAAAAGTCATATGCGTACATAACTTCATGGAGCAGGAAACTGTTATCAATATTAGAGTAGGTCCTATTTTATTATCAACGACATTTAATCAATTAATCTCGCCGACTGGTTCTGGCATTAAAATATGTGCATACAATTCAGTAGCATGTGTATTTATTACCTAACATTAGCATGTAATTTACTGTCCCAAAACGATGCTACTAATCTTCACATTCAGGGAGAGAAGGAACAAGTATTCATCACACCACACGATTAAAAAAAAAAATCGCTGTATGTCGTAAATCAGCGGTTAATTATTGTATTTGTATCAGTGCACAAATTCGGTCTTCTGTTAAAATTAGATAACATGACTGACCAATATTTGAATGCAAACTTTGTTATCAAGCATCATACAGTTCAGTCATTCGTTCCGATTATACGAACATACGCTTCGTTGTAAATTCATAATATCGTAGGTACTTATTGCAATGTAATCAGAGGCGATGTAGCATAACACATGAGTATTGTGTAGTAACTGGTAATTATTATGATATTAGCTGGTCATGTATTTGTGTGACACACTTCGGACTAACTACGCCATTGACCTCTGTCAGAGGATGTCGATAGCAAATGTTCCTAACTCCGCTTTGTCTTCCTTATTTAGAAACGCTTCAACCGCTGATGAAGTTCCTAGTTGGGCGTTCTATTAGGTGTGTTTAAACTATGGGAAGTTTCTTACGATCGCTGTAGTCAACAAATTCGAGAGTCCTATAATTAAGGCAGATCTGAACGAACGAAAAGTGTGAAAAAAATAGTCGAAAGATGTCTTAAAAACGGACGGCTGCTAATGGTGCTCTGAAAAGTTTGGCGGAAAGACTGAACATAGGTTTTCCACTGACTAATATTGAATGTTAAATATATAAATCACCACGCTTGTCAGACGCAGACAGATGCTGATCGCAGCCCAGCCTAATTTGATTTATTACCAGGAAGACGCCGCTGGCCAAAGAGTGAAAAGTGCCAAGTTATCATTGCTGGGAACCAAATGAACTTGGGTGGTTTTCCAGATAGAACGTGCGGAAGATAACCGTGAGTGTATAAGGTGAAGTATTCTTTCGAATTTGAATTTTATTTGAATTATATTAAAAACGTATATCAGTTTGAAAGAATACGTTTTTTTGACAGTCATTTTTAGAAAATAAATCATCGCAGTGTTTAACATTGAGTTACATACACAATATGGGTTCACGCATGTAGAGCACAGTGGTATCGGCAATAAATAACATTTACCCGCTTAAGATTGTGTGCAAGTTTGATGCACACGTGTATTATAGCTGAGCTGTTACAATGAGTTACGATTCGTGTGAAGACAAGACGATAGTACATTGTTTTGTTTTTAGCCGACTACGGCGAAGCAAAAAGGAGGGTTATGATTTTGACTGGTATGTACGTTTATCTGTTACCTCATAACTTCTAAACTGCCGATCATAATAATGTGACAAATGAGGTATCATTGGAAGCGTTTTGATTGTCCGCTGGTTATAGGCTATGTGACGTCACATTAAATGCAATATGGCGCCCTCTAGAGGCCATAAAGTAATGAAATAAAAATTATTGAATTGTGGCATGTTGGGTATCAAATGAAAGGGCTTGACGAGCACATTACAAATATGTATACATATATATCATATTGTCCAAGTAAACAAATACGTTTAAATTGTTAAAAACAAGCAAAAGTGAGACTGTGCTACGTACGGCGCGGCTGTAAAATTAATACCTATTTTACCATAAATGCCATGATGGTCCAGTGGTTAAGGCCTCGCCTCTCATGCACGAGGTTGTGGATTCAAATCCGGGCAGGTACCAATGTGACTTTTTCAATTCAAATGTACTTTCTGAGTTTATCTTGGACATTACTAAAATCGGTGAAAGAAAAACATCGTGAGGAAACCTGTACCCCAATTGCGTAATACAACACAACCACAATCTGTTTCGATTTGAAACAGATTGCTAATCCATTGCTTCATAAGTTGGAAAAAAAAATCTGCTTAACAACGTAATTAACGCAATGAATGTTGTTGAACTGTCAAAATGAAACAAATTAGGCAAAATTGTTTACGAAAATAAGTTACGCAATTAGGGTAGGTACTGGACTTATAATTAATAATATCAGTCTGAAATCGCCAACACGTCTTGAGCGCGCGTTGTGATCAATGCTCGTGGCTTCTCTGTATGAGAAGAGGCCTTTTCCCAGCAGAGGGACAATAATAGGCTGGTATTATTATACCATATAACCCAAAAAATTATAATTAAGCTGCTCTGCAAATACTTTATCACGAAACTATAACCCCAAAATAATTTAAATAAAAGTAAGTTCAAAAACTAAAACCCGACTAAAAGGTATGAAACAAGAAAATATTTCAGACAGAAGTCAAGACATAGGTACAAAAAATGATCAAGGTAAAGCCGTGGTTAATTTTGTAGGTGTACAAGCATGCGACCACGGCTTTACCTTGATCATTTTTGTACCTATGTCTTGACTTCTGTCTGAAATATTTTCTTACTTTTATATACTTTCATAATCAGAGCCACCGTTACAAAAAAATACACACTATCATTCGTTTCTTTCGCTTAAAGTTTTATTTCATTCAGCGCATCAAATTATTTTGAGGTAATAATAATATTTTGAGTGTCTTTAAAAGCATGAAATTATACCTGTGTTTGTAGAACCAATAAAAATGAGCTTTAAAGCATCCGAATCCGGCCAATGGTCTTGGTGTTGTATAATTTCCCAGCTCCATAATCTGCATTTATACTAAAATTGTAAATAGCTTATCTATGTTTTAAAATTTAAACTACTTTTTTTCTTCTCCGTTCTTGGCAATTGAGCCGGTGTCGACTATTCTGCCAGTGTCACGTTGAGTTTAAACTTCTTGAAACATGGTCTGATATTCAGATCTTTTCTGCCATTGTTTACCACCATTATTATCTCAATAAAGCTAAAAGTCAACAAAAACAAAAAGTCAAGTCACAAAGTCAATGAAGTGGGTACTTCATTATATGCTATCGTCATTATATAGCAGCATCAGCCACTGACGTAACAGTGGGGTGACGTGATCGATAGTCAAAAACGGATTACAAGTGATTGATGGGGTTCTATCCCCTTCCCCAAACTGTACCGCTTTTCACGTTAATGGCGGCTATAACTAAATTGTCTGGAGTTTTCTCCATCCTTTCGATATCGTTAGAGGCCTATTGTAGTATCCACAGAATTTAATTTTTGTTGAAATGTATGCATGCATGTCTTGTTCGAGAGGCTGATTTTGTAAGCTGAAAACGTCATTCAACCTTTTACACTGTTTACCAACTATTATCTAACATTCCATTCATTGTTATGGCTCCTTTACAGGCACATCGGTAAAAGCACAATGCACGTCGTGCAGCTTCGATATCTATGGGCGGGTTACAAAAGAAAATATGAGCAGTAAATTAAGATTACGCTTAAATCGACTCTATTACGAAACCCCTGCTGATCATATCGTAAAATGAAATAGAGAATTTCAAAGTGTCGATTAAACCATATATATGGACGACTTTTTACAGTTTTGACGTTTATACAAAATACCGTCGATCGATCATCGCTAACTTGGCACGTACTCACATGGTCGCAATTAACGTTGGAATTCTTACAAACCATAAATTTAATTTAATGTTCAAGTGTTCGACCTACATGTGTGACCGCAGTCGCTATGCGGATAACAGTACAGAGATGGTGATGCCGTAATGGGAGACGGTGCACTTGGCTCATCTGGGTTGACCGCAAGCGTCACGCGAGCACTTCACCGCGCCCGCGGCCGCGCTCCCGCCGACCAAGTACACCTGTTTCTTAATGTGCTTGCCCCCAATGTATGCATGGACGCCCCAGATGCACTATACCTCAATAGTCATGCTCCAATATTCGATAAAAGTGATCCACATTTTTGAAATGTTACAGTGATTAAAACTGTAACCTGCGCTTGCGCTTACTGTCCGTTTCGTGCTGCAGTCGCCTGAGATAAGTTTACGGCTACAAGCTACACCCAGCACTATAAATCGCATTTGTCTGCAATGAAACAGCTTAATGGTTGGCTTTATGACGCATGCGTTCGACGGTAATCTAAATTACAGTTACCGGTCATTTTCTAGACGCGAGTTGGTTCGTACATAAATTCAGTTGTACAAATAGGATTCGATAAGACACCGGGTTTAAACATCTCTAGCCACTAATGGCTTCCTACATTCTAAATCAATCAAGATTGCTTCCAGGTAAGTTGCATCATTAGTAAAACAGCGGTTGTGTACAACGGCTGACCCACATCGGCTTCATTAAAATAAAACACACTTCAATTTCGTGGCATCTCTCGGGCTTCTCATTATTCAATGTCGGTGCTCACGCGACCTCCTCTTTAGTTTCGCGTTGTTTGCGGTTACCATTAGAATCCTGTTTGTGCAACTAACAAACAACAAGTTTATTATAACCGTGCAACCGGTAACCAAACTAAGGGATTGGTTTATGTTGCCTGTGTTTGAGATAATGGATGTAACATTGTCTTTACAAATACCTACCTTCAAGGGCTGTTACATTACTATTTATAATTTTAGTTCCACGATACGTATATATCGTTTATTGTATATATATATAATATATACGTATATATCGTGTTTCAATTCTAGCTAAAGTAACTACTTCAAATAATATCTTTGGACGTTGATAATGATAATAGATTCGATTTGGATTGGACATTCTAATATTAGTTTGACGTTGAAACTGTTCAACCAGAGGCTTTGTATGTATATTTGAGTCTATTACAATATAATTTGAACGAACACTTAAACAGGCTAACACGTGGTCGTTTTGCTCCAACTGGTTTAAGTCCCTCGACACTCGCGTGCCACCTACGCCATGACAACATTACTGTAATTACCACCTTATTACGTTGTGTTACAATTGGTATTACAACGAGAGCTATCCTTATGAAATGATCGATTATACCAATGTGAAAATTGTAACAACTTTATAAAGCAGGGCTTTATAGGGAAAGTGTTTGTCAGCAATTGTGTTGACCTAATCATTTTCTGTACCTATCTCTTGTGTAGAGTTGATGTAAGTCGTAGTTTCTCAAACTTTGTAACGAGTTTTATCGACGAAAGAATATAGGTACAAAATGACAGATAAACAAACACAATCACAATCTGTCATTTTGTATATTCTTTCGAAAATCCGTTTCTATGGTGGTCATGCTTCGTGTGCTGGAAATATATATTTTGCATGTTGCTTATTGAG
Organism: Agrochola litura; assembly: GCA_949152395.1. Taxonomy (NCBI): domain Eukaryota; kingdom Metazoa; phylum Arthropoda; class Insecta; order Lepidoptera; family Noctuidae; genus Agrochola; species Agrochola litura. The sequence goes on from OX424493.1 coordinate 17,545,048, forward strand.
CCAATAAATAAGGTCTTTTTGCGCTTTATTGTAAACCATAGTGAACAGACGAAACGTTTTTGCTTCTCCCTACTAACAACTAAAATACCATGAAATTAGATATTCCGTGGCCGGTACAACTAGAAAAGGAGTAAAACAACTGTTTATTAAGATTGACTCGATTTATTTTAATCATGTACAGACGCCAGCACATCAAGCTACCCGAAACTGTCAAATATTCCCAATTAACTTTGAACTTTACACTTCAGCGATAAAGTTAAAAATCTATTAAATAAATTTGACAGATTGTAGTAACTTGATGAGCTGGCGTCTATACACGGTGTTTACGATGCAATAAAGTGTAAGTACCTACGTTTTCATTATCTAAGAACTAGGCCGTTATGTTATGCCTTTAGGTAAAGGCAGACAGGCGCGCGCCACGCGACTCTTGTAGAACAATTTCTATGATAACTTCATGGAAATTGTTCTACTAGTTGTGTCGCGCCTGTCTGCGCGAGGCTTAAGTAGGTACCTACAGTGCACGTCATACGTATGCTTTAAATATTTCTATAAATTAAATAATACGAATGCATAAAAATTTGTATTTATTAGTCGTGATGTGTTTTCGAGAGAAAAGTAAATTTAAATTATCGTATGTGAGAGAAAATAGCTGGAGATGTTCAAATAAAGCGCACTGTAATTTCCTCGATATCAGAAAACTAATAAACGCTATCCTAATGGAATTTTTAATCAGCACTTAAAATGACCGTACGACGCCATGATTTCACTATAAATTTAACTACAAACTAAAAAGTAAAATGGCAATTTTTTTAAATTCAACAACAATTTTGACGTTTTGTTTACTGCTTGTGCTGATGGCGCCCTCTATGCACTTCGTTTCGCGCAGTGTCCCATTTATCTTTACAAAGATCCGTAAACAATTCTAAAAGAATATTTGTTCTAGTCACCATTACCAACCAATTACCACATGACCCAAGTGAATACTTCAGCTTCTTTACTCTCTATTAGTTAAGTAAAGAAAAAGTAAGTATTGGGTAAAAGTGAGGGTCCATCCATGCTCTTACGCAATTGTTTTCATTTTCTGCTAAACCGGTTATGTTGTCAACCGAAGAAAGTAAAGTCAACCGTTCTTTACGAATTAATTACTTTTTAAAGTCTAAAGTTGATTCATAGTTTCATGCTTTACTTTAAAAATACCAACCAAAAAAGGTTCCTTTTTAGGGTTCCTTAGTAAACAAGGAACCCTTATAGTTTCGTCATGTCCGTCTGTCTGTCTGTCTGTCTGTCCGCGGTCTAGCTCCGAGACCCTTAGTACTAGAAATTTGGCATAGGTATACATATTAATTACGCCGACAAAGTGGTAAAATAAAATTATGAGAAACATTTTTTTTTTGAGTACCTCTCCTACACGTAAAGTGGTGATGTTTTTTTATTTTTAACCCATGGTATGGGGTATCATTGGAAAGGTCCTTTAAAAACATTGTGAGTTTGTAAAACCATTTTTGGATTCAAGGATCCGTTGGCGAAATAATGAGCTTTAAAGTGCTAATTTTTGTTAGAGTCAAGTGTCCCCCCCCTGCCAGCTAAATGGTTGGTTTTGGATGTGTGAAAAAAATCACAGCAGTAGTTTATATAACGAAATTAAAAGGAAAACTATCACAGCTAAGTAGGCTCTACAAGTTAATGAGTAATAATTGACCACCTTAACTTTGCAGTTGCAAAAACATGTTTTCCCATACATTCCGTATGGGAGAACATATTTTTCAACTACAAAGTTAAGTTTGTTTTTGGGATAAATTCATCCCAACTACGGAACCCTTCATTGTGCGTGGTCCGACACGCACTTGGCCGGTTTTTTAAGTGAAAACTTCTTTAGGCGCGTTGGGCATTTTTGAGACGGGAAAAAACGATTGGACTCGCGACACTGTTACCGTTACCGACACCTCATTAAAAGTATTTCCTGCACAATAAAATTTGTTTAAGTTTTCACTTTTTTGCCTTTATAAAACTACCGCACTCATAATTATCAAAATTTACTCTAATATTATTAAGAGAAAAGATTAGTATTTTTGTTTGTAATGAATAAACCCAAAAACTTCTGGACTTATTAAAAAAAATCTATCTCCAGTATAATGCGATTTTATCACTGAGTAACCTAAGGCTGTAATTTATAAAGATATCACGCGGGCGAAGCCATTGGCGGAAGCTAGTAAAACAAATACAAATTTTGTAACTATGATGTTTACTATTTTGTGGCTTTGCTAGAAACTTCGTATGATAAATATGTGGAGTAGATAATGATAACATTTGTAAATGGTACAGCAGAAACATTCTTGATACAAAAAAATGATTCATGTTCTAAACGCTTACAATTTTGAATGAACTGACGTAGTAGGTTAGTACGACTACAAATATTTTACGCGTGCTCCGTCATCACAAGGCACGTTGCCAAAAGTTGTTACAATCTAGTCTAGTTCTACAAATCTACATCGTCAAGTTTCGCATGTGTGTGGGCAGATACTGTTAGAGCTACTTCGGCTAGTTTTTGAGCCGATCGAGATAATTTGGTTTAGTCATGGCTTGAGTAGGTTGAATGGCGAAATGCCTTGACCCGGTTGTTTTCGGAGGAAGACATTGACTGGAACACAGTGGATTGTACCTCAGTATTAAGGGAGACTGAGAGGCTTATCAACGCCCGAATGTTAAAAACTCATGTCTAATTTTTGTCAGTCCATTACAGGACTGACAAAAATTTGTCAATGTACCTACATAACAACAACATTACGCCTGTAATCACCGAAGGGTTAGATTTAATTAGGTTATTTCGCCAGTTATGTTTAAGTCCCATGTAATAGGGGGCGAGCCTATTGCCATCAACCGGGCACAAATCCAGACTTCGGGCTGCTACTGAGAAATTCCTGATGGAAAAACCCAATAACACTTTGCCCGACCCGGGAATGGAACCCAGGACCTCATGTTCGGCAGTAGTGCTTGCGACCTTTAGACCAACGAGCAATTTACCTACTTATTTATAGAAATGGTTCACTGAAATATTAAGTTACAGAATAGGCCTTAGCACAATATTAAGTCACAGAATAAGCCTAGCATAATATTAAGTCACAGAATAGGCCTTAGCACGATATTCAGACACATACATAAGTGTTATGTGGGAGTGATACACGCGGGAGATACACAATGTTTACTTTACTTCACTCAGTCGATGTCAACACAACACACCTCGATGCGCGCATTTTCACTTTTCGTCGTGGAAACTAGAGATGAACGCGAACCGGTTCCGTATCATACTTATTAACATACTAAGTTATTCGACAACTCAGATATTTGGACTCTGCATGACGTTTCACTGTTCTCATCCGCGAATTAGATCCATGAATTAATTAAGAACATTCGGCTATCGCACTTTTTACTAACGCTTTCGGGGTCATTCGAGTTAGTGAAGAAAATATTTAGAAGGATGAACTCACTCGTTTCAATTAGGTAAAGTTGAAGATATTAAATTAAAACATTGTCATCGCTTGATGAAATTCTTAATCAGCTTCTTTGGTTTCTATCTAACTACTCATTAAGGAAACCGAGTTTCGAATAATGAAATTCACACCGAAGCGCATGTGCACTTAATTTAATTATAGTTTTATTTTCAAATAACATAAGTAAAAGCGTGCATAAGTTCAGTAACTTAAACGTCGAAATAAATGCATAATTAATTAGCATTCATTTATAAATATGAAAGTGCATATTGACGAGTATTCATCCGTAAATCCGGTAATGTGCGAGCCGTGAGCACCGAAACGGGGCCAGCAGCGTGTGTGCATGTGGATGTAGCGGGCCAGTGGAAGCTGGCGTATGGCTGTGCGGGCGCTGGCGGCCGGTGCGATATCGCCGTATCCGCCGATACGCGACGTGTTCGCAAATTGTACCACTTATCTCTTGTGCATTGTTGGATCCAGAGCTCTATGTGTGAACGATTGACGGGCCACAACCTTGATAACAGTTTTTAAAGGTCGTCATGCGGTCCAGTCCAAATACAAATCATATCCGACTTCAAGGTGATAATTAATATTTTATTGGACGCTAACTGTTGCAAGGTTTTTGCCAAAAAGTTAAAAATGTACGTCATGAAAGTTAAAACATTAATTTTACCTGGAAAGAGGTTAAAGTTTAACTAAGCATAGTTAACATTAAACCAAACTTTACCACATTTTTCTTTTAAAACGGTAAAGTTGCATGTTTAATAACCTTTTAACTTTGCCTAACAGAGCGATGCAGTAAATTAATGATCTACCATTTAACATTTCTTGCAACTTTGTATTACTAAGTTGCGGGAACTAAATTGATTGCGCAACGTAATAATTTGGAGGGGTAAAGGCTTACGCAGGCAGGCGCGACTTGACACCGGTAGAACAATTTCCGTGAAGTTTTCACAGAAATTGTTCCACCAGAGTCGCATTGCGCTTGTCTGCGGAAGCCTTAACGTCAAAATAGAGTAAGGACAAACGACTTTACTAAACGTTTTCATGTGTTTAGTCAAAGTAATTAGTGGCCATACGTAGGTCAGGAATACAACTGGAGTGACAATGACATGGTCACTCGTTGGTAATGATAGTTTGCCCTCTGTCCTCGCTCGAGGACAGCGCTGGTTATGGACCGAGCACGTTGAGGATACCTGTTTTCGGATTTAATGGGTTTATAAATATTGTAAACGTAATCTTGCGGACCTCAACGTAGTTTATAATGTTTAGTATGCATGCCAAAGTTGTTCTTGTTGCATTACGACAATGAATTATTAATAAACTATTGTGTTCTTACACCTACTTCAGTACACAGATCACAAATGTTTTGTCATATTTAACAGCGCCTTTTTCATAGTCTGGGTTATCGTGATTCAAGTGAGCTCTGCTCGGGTGAAAATAGATAAACATAACATTGTTCAGGGATACCAACGTGGCTGTGAAAATAGATAAAACGAATTTTCCCAGATATGAGACCTAGCTAGATCGATTTTTCACTCCCGTAACCCCATATTGCAACTTTCATCGAAATCGTTAGAGCCGTTTTCGAGAAAGTGATTTAAAAAAAATAAAAAAAAAACACAAATATTGCTCATTCAATAGTATAGGATTTACTAACATGACGTGTGGTTCACCGTACACACTTGAATTAAGATTATTTACATTATAAAAATTGCTCAACGTCAGAGTTCATAAGTTGTTAATAAAAAATAACCAGTTTGGAACTGATAGGATACCTCATCTTTCAGAGTTCAAACCGTGAGTTATACTTTGGCTTGAAAATATATTATGTAACATCGTGATTTACATAAGTTAGCACACATAGATTTACTATTTACCAATATAAGCGCACATAGGTACAGATATGTAACATTTTGTGCCAATTAAATGTTCCTAAGCGTTTGCGTACTGATTTCTTAATTTTCAATTGTAGTTATTTAATCAGCGCAATACTAATTAAGACAAAGCGATTGTGATCATTTTGCAATACAAAACAAAGGTAGAATGGACTGCTATCTTAGTGATACAGATGTTTTATTTGCAACATTTGTGTGAGTGGTACTTTTGCTTAGTACACATTTCAATAAGTGATTTAATCACATAACTTAGTACTCAGTTCGTAGGTCAGTACCTGGGCGACCGAGCTCTGCTCTGGTCAAAATAGAGAATGCTCATTTAATAGTATAATATAAAATCCATGTATAGTACCTACTTATTCCATGTTGCCATGTCATTATTCATTGTCTTGTTCTAAACTTTGGTCGACCGAGCTCTGCTCGGGTGAAAATACGGAGAAAACGAATTTTCCCAGATATGAGTCCTATCTAGCTAGATCAATTTTTCGCCCCCGTAAACCTCTATATTGCAATTTTCATCGAAATCGTTACAGCCGTTTTCGAGAATGTGAGTACAAATATATTGTCGTTTTTAATAGTATAGGATATAATCGCGCCTGCCTAGATTTTAACCAATGTCCTACACGACTTGTATGTCATCATCCCTCTGAAATATGAAAGCTTTAAAAAACCATTAATCGAATAAACAAAGGTTAACATAACATTCACGTGACCTAATAAAAAAAATTACTAACGAGGCATCAATTTCAATTACGAAATGGCTTTAACATTTCATTAGTACATTATAAAGGTCAATTCATTACAAAAGATGAAATATTTAAATGTTTCATGTCCATTCTGCTTGTAAAAGTGCATTTAAAACGCATTACAACATTATTCTTATACCACTCGACATCAATAAAATATTATTAGCAATCTTGTCAAATCTATACAAATAAATAAAATTGAAGTGTCTGTTTGTAATGTTAAAATAATAGCTTTTTACTAAATGCATGTTTTTATTTTTTACATTTTTGTCTTTTTGTTCCAGCTAATCTCCGAAATGGCTGGACTGATTTTGACAGGACTTTCACTGGCAGATAGTCGGTGTTGCTCACCGTCCGCAAGCCCGCGCCTACGGTGGCCGGAAATCTGCCTGTGATTCCCGACGCCCAGGGTGTCTCCTCCTGCGGAGCAATGGGTAGCTCGCCACCGATAAGGACCAAGCCCGGGTCGACGGCGCGTTGTGTTCCACGCGCGCCTCAAAGAGATGTCAGCAGAATTGACGGGGTCCGCTAGGGCCGATGCCTGCCGGGGTTGCGAATAAGGCCGAAAGGGAAATCGTGGCCCCCGGGCAACATGGCAACTGAAGGAACACGGGTGGGTTTTAGTCAGTAAGAGTCTGACACGCCCTCCCGCTCCACCCAGAGCGGGAGAAGTTATTTGATAATTTCCCACACAAAAAAAAAAAAAAGGAAAAGATAGTCGGTGTTATAAGGAGTTACTGAGGCTACTTTTATTTTAGAAAAAGAATTAGTGTCTACGCGGGCGAAACCGCGGGCAGAGCTAGTATATTATAATAAATGTTACTTATATATTATAATAAATGTCACATTTCTGAATATTTTCTTTAATTCATTGAACATAAAGTTTAATAAAATGTCATGATATTTTTATGTTGGAGTAGGTACATACTTATTCAGTATTATGACATTTTGATAAACTGCCATTTTAACAGTAATTATACAAGATTGTATTCTATAAACAGTTAAAAAATTGTATTCTATAAACAGTTATTTATAAACATAAATCAATTGTTAAGTAATGGATTAGCAAAATTATAATTTATAAACGCTATTTAGCGCTAAGAGTTTGCTAAGCAGTTGATTCATAACAGCTGTCAAAATTTAACGCCACCGGGAGCACTGTTGGCATTAGAAAAATATTTTTTCGAAATATACTTACATTTTTAATTGTGTGTTCTAACCATCTCGTTAAAGCCAAGATTGATTGATTTATGTGCCTCTAAAATTCAATTATTAACTCAGTTTTCTTTTACCAATCGCTCACGCTTCAAGCTTCATCAAGAAAATTATTTTTTCTATGGATGCCAGTCACAGAAATTATACTTAGTTAGTTGCGCTCTACATCGAAGTATGAGGGGACAGTCTGCTTCCAAAAATATGGTGCTGGGCTTCTTCTTTAAAAACTGTGCTACTTAATTAATTACATTATTTACCGTTTCATGTTAATGCAATGTCAATTAGTCGCCAATAATATCAGCATTGCAACTTAATCAGAATTTCATGGGAGACTTATATTTTTGTAGTAAAAGATCAGTTATATCGATTAGATGCATCCAAGTGGATGAGAAAGTAATTAACACAATTTCTTAATTATACCTTACAGGGATGAGGAGGATACAATTAATTAATTAATTTTATTTAAGGCCACCAGGGAACCTGTCAAGGTTCATATTCCTGTAAATATTTTCCGCTTGGTCAGTGTTGGTGGGGAAAAAAGCTATAATGGTAATACAATAAGTACACAAGACACTGAACTAAACCTACTTTTATGTCAGTAAATAGTTCAAAATTCCAATTTTAAAATGCATAGAAGCATTTAGAGAAACATTGCTATAAAACTGTTTGAATAGTTTCGTTGTGGCGCGTCGTAGAGCCCATTGTGTCGGTCAACGCAGCTTCGTGTGAGGTGACGATGACGATCGACCCTAGGGCTGTCAAAACCTATTTTAGAGTCAGGGTCAGCAGTTCGAATTTTAAAAACGTTTTAACTATGTCTAGTTTAATACCCGGTTTCTGAAAGGCCAATCAAAATCAAAAACAAAAGTGATTTATTCAAATCAGCACTTTTTGAACGTCAAAATTACATAAGACAGTCAGTCGCCCAAAACGCCCGAAATTCACCACTTTGTAGTGCTTTAGCTGGGAAGAAGAAGGGGCGCAACAAACTCCACAGCAGCACAGCTGTCTGTTAAGTTAGAAGAATTTGATTCTGTTCATGAATGAAGACAAAATATTAGATGACAGATTGTCAAAACCATAAAACTGCTGTGGTTTCCTGACTGAAAGAACAACAGGCAATCAAATCACTGGACATGAGTTTGACAATCTGTCAGCTATTATTTTTGCTTTGCCTTCCGAAAACGAGTGTAGGTAGGCAATTGTAGGCACTTACTTATTTCTAAATAACACGCCACGCAAAATGTTTTTTAATTCGACATAAGTAGTTATGTTTCTTTAAAGATATTTTTTAAAGTGGTCGTTAGCGCTACTGCTGAGCATGAGGTCCTGGGTTCGATTCCCGGGTCGGGCAAAGTGTTATTGGGTTTTTCTATCTGGAATTTCTCAGTAGCAGCCCGGAGTCTGGATTTGTGCCCGGTTGATGGCAATAGGCTCGCCCCCTATTACATGGGACTTAAACATAACTGGCGAAATGTGGGTGTACCTGCTACAGGTACACCTCTGCCCAACCCTTCGGGGAAACAAGGCGTGATGTTATGTATGTATGAAAATAACGCTTGTATATCGGACATAACTACAACACAGATGACGTACAAATAAAATAAGTATAAATGGCAACCCTAGCGATTATTACTTACAATAAGCACAGGGCTGTCAAAAAAGTAATAATGACATTATATCGGCGGTATTGTGCGTATATGAGCACAACTAATTTGTTTTAGACACGACATCAATTTTAAATACTCAATTCCTTCGTATTCAAATTTAGCTTTAGTTTTTACGAATACTTGTAATTCAAGTAGGTACTTATCATCTTTTGTCGTCATCTTGGCATGGTACCTAATTCACGTAGGTAATTCAACTTTCACTTTTGACAGCAAAATATTACAACTCAATAATGCATTCAAATGGTACCCTACATAAAAGGCACTCAGTCAAATTATTGTATCAGTACTGGATAATTATAGAGCATTATGAATGTGCTTTTGATCGACTCATTTCATTGTGTAGTTCATATAAATTACGAAATAGTCGGCAATAATGAGTTTCGAATAACTAAATTGGGACAATAATTCATGAAATACAGTACAGTACCTAATAATATTACTTATATTTCGCAAACATGATTACCCTGTAAGTAGACTGTAGATGGCCTGTTGTTTTTCCTTTCATTTTGTTATTTCCAGTTAAAGTGCTACAAGGATCTTTTGTCGTCTGACTGACATTCACAGGAGGGCGCTGTTGGTAAACATTTGTGAAATTGTCATAGAAATTGTATTGAAATAGTAAGATGTTCCGCGTTAGTACCGATTTTGGCCGCGCGTCAAAAAATCCTTGTACAAATATGCTTATATTTTTAAATTAGTGTCAGGTAGGTGTTCTTTATTTGTAAAAACCGGCCAAGTGCGTGTGGGGACCACGCACAATGAAGGGAGGAGGGAGGCAATTGAGATGAATTTATAACAAGAACAAACTTAACATTGTGTAGTTGAAACTTGTTCTTCCATTCATTCCAACTGCAAATGTAAGTTCGTCGACTATTACTTGTTAAATTGTAAAGCCTACTTAGCTGTGATAGTTTTCCTTTTAACTTCCTTATAGGTATACAGGGTAGCAGGGACATCGACGCGAAAACTGTTACCATGGATTCAGTACATGATTCTGAATCTATTCTATTTTTTTTTAAATAACCGACGAAATATTTTGGTGTTTTTATGGTTCATTTGAATACTATACTTACTACTACATACTATACTTTATTTGAATATTGACGCACTAAACTTATTTTTTTTTGACATGTATTTTTTTCTTATCATTTATTTTTGAGAAAGTCAATTAATATCGTTTGATTAATGTAATTATGCTATCAATTTTTTGTATCAGTGACATCCATGAATATTTGTACGCCTTCTGGTATAACAAAGCGCGCTTGTAATTTTTTTTTATAACAACTATTTTATTGTACCTATGTTAACAAATGATTAAATGATTATGATGTCCCTGCCACCCTGTATAATATATATAGGTACTAACTACTGCCGTGAATTTTTTCACATATGCAAAAACAACCATTTAGCTGGCAGGGAGGAGGGGGAGGTACAGACGCCAGCACATCAAGCTACCCGAAACTGTAAAATTTTCCCAATCAACTTTGAACCTTACATTTCAGCAATAAAGTTGAAAATCTATTTAATAAATTTGACAGATTGTAGTAGCTTGATGTGCTGGCGTCTGTACTTGATTCTAACAAAGAATCCAAAAACGGTTTTCACACATCCACAACATTTTTGAACGGCCTATCCTATCCAACCACACCACACAACATGGGGTGACGAGGAAAACAAATCGGTGGCGTGATCAATATGTTTACCCATGCCAAATTACAGCTAATTCATTAGGTAAGCGAAAAAAAAAAGAAAAGGATCTTTATTAATTCCATTAAAAATTAATTGATTTGATTGGCAGTTTTACGTAAGCCAATTTCAGCAGTTTTTAATGTTGATTAGAGTTTCACAAAGTGGCTGTTTCTAGAATCTTTAGTACTAGTTTTATGGTTGGTTTACGACACCATAATGCCTCCGTTTCTTGGGAACCTCATGAACGAGAATCACCATTATTTTAATTTGTGATAATCCATGATATCAGAGTTTATTCTAGTGTTATAGTAGTGCAGTCTGGCAAGACATAAAAACCTAGTAATCTGCATAACATAAAGCATAAAACTTTTTATTTTCCTTCAGGCGACACGCTGAGTAATAGCTGCAAATAGTACACGCCATTTTCCACGCTATTTTCTAGTGGATAGACATGAATTTCGCGTGTAATTTTTCTGTTAGTCTAGCAAGTAGATACTGCATCTATAAGCCGTACATATACTGACATTAAATGTCCACTGTATTAAAACCGTGAGAAAGAGCTCTAACACACTTTATTGAGGTTTTGACTATGGACACATTTTTCTGTTTCTAGTGACCATAAATAAACCTGTCAGTGAGTAAAGTTGTAAATGTGTATAAATTCTACCTCATGGAAACACTTTATCAAAAACTAGCTTCTGCCCGCGACTTCGTCCGCGAGCCTATATATGTATAACCTTCCTCAAGAATTGGGCTACCCGAAAAAGAATTTTTCAAATCTGACTCGTAGTTCCGGAGATTACGCCCTACATACAAACTTACAAACAAACTTTACCTCTTTATAATATTAGTATAGATATTTTTTATCGACTCTTTCGGAAAATTAAGTCGAAAACTCGTATATCGCATAAGTAGACAAAGGGAACAAAAATCCTCATTGGAATATCAATCTGCCTAACCATTTCCCAACTATGTTGGGGTCGGCTTCCAGTCTAACCGGATGCAGCTAAATACCAGTGTTTACATGGAGCGACTGCCTATTTGACTTCCACAACCCAGTAACTGAAAACCCCTTGGTAAGACTGGTTATCAGACTTTCGGGCTTCTGACGACCCGTAACGACTGTCAAAGATCCACGAATGACAGCCGGGGCCAACGGCTTAACGTGCTTTCTGAGGCACGGAGGAGTCTCGGTTTGTAAAGATGGTCACCCATTCACGGACCAACCCCGGCAAGCGTAGCTTAACCTGATGGATCGACCCATGCGGCTGTTATTACTTAGCCACGAGCTCCTCCCCTTATTGGAATATCGTATGGTAAAATAAAGTATCTTCACCTACTACGAGTTATCCTATACTATTAAACGAGCAATATTTGTATATTTATTTGTATGTATGAAATCGTCTCTAACAATTTCGATGAAAGTTGCAATATAGAGGTTTACGTGGCGAAAAATTGATCTAGCTAGGTCTCATATTTGGGAAAATTCGTTTTCTCTATTTTCACAGATCGTTGGTATACCTGGACGATATGTTTATTTCTATTTTCACCCGAGCAGAGCTCGGTCGACCAGGTACTAATGGTTATAAACGATAACCTTACATACTCCTGATACTCCTTTTACTAAGTAAACGAAGTAAATGGAGTGTGTGAGGAACGTAGCAGGAGGCGTTCTGTAGCTACTGCCTACGCCCCATGGGAAGGTGTGAATATATATATACGTACGTATAATTAACGATAATTATGATATTTTATCTATTACACCTGCACATAGAGTATAATGTGAAGTACAGACGCCAGCACATAAAGCTACCCGAAACTGTCAAATTTTTTCAATCAACTTTGAATCTTATTTTTCAAGCAAATTGTCAAATTAATCAGCGCCTGTCATACTCCATACAAGTTTAGACGTGATTAAAAACTTGCCAACTAAAATTACGTCAATTTACGTCAAGCGGATTTATTTGACAGGACTAAACTAAAATGTATCTTCTGTCCTTTTCATAATGAAATAGAAAGAAAAAGATGCACTGAACTTAAATTTAGTTAAGTTTGTAAAAAGGGAATATTTAATCGGCACCAATATTTACATAACTTACAACTCTTTTATGCGAACAGTCTTAAAATAATAAGATTAACATGAATAAGTAAATATAATAAAAGGAGGAGAAAGAATCATGGGCATTAACAATTCGTTCGCATCGCTAACAACAGGAAAAGTGCCAAACTTTATAACTAAATACATATCGTTCAACATCTTGATAGCAGGATGGTCAATGCACCGGAAAACAAACAAAAAACGAATAGAGTATTGTTGTACTAATTTAATTCGGGTATTGTTTATGCTATTATGGCTCCACACGACGCCGACACCGACGCTCAGACGATAACTGTTGCCAAAGAAGTCGTGAGTGAGTGTCAACACTGTGACGAAACGCCAACGCAAAATAAGACGCTATAATTTCAACTGCAATCTTGGAATTAATTAAATAAAGCAAAACTTACCGTTCTATAAGAGGAACCAGGTTGTCGAGGAACTCGAAGCCGCCGTGCGTCGTATACGTGATGGTCTCATGACATGCAATGGGACCATGATTGGCACGTACGTAGTTCTTCATCACCCAGAACTCTCCACGTTGCATCGTCTCGGGGAGATAGTCTTTATCGTTACACGCGAGTAATGTCCGAAGCACCGTCAGCGCAGATTCAGATAAAACATTCTCATCATACACTTCGAGAGTCTCATTTATAATGTTAGCTTCAGATGGCACTGCACTTAGTTTCTTTTCTACGTCGGACGCGGTGCTAGATACAGTCTTTTTAACTGTGGACATCGTCGACGGAACCACCTTCTGGGAAGTGTATTCCCCAAGAATGCGCGCACTAGGTTCTACTACTTTCAGAAAAGTATCGTTTCGCACAGGTTCTTTGAGGTACCTGAGCTCAGCAACCCTCTCCGAGCCATCGCTGGTGATGGGCATCCACTCGACCCCCTGTGCGCTGTTCCCGGAGTAATGCACCGCCGCGTATAAAAAAACTGCGATGTTAAACACGATGCTCATTCTAAATATAACGTTACGGCGATTACCCAACATTATTATAAAATTAGGCACTTGCATTTTTAGAACTAGTGTTAACTATAAGGTTTTAACTACAACGTCCTTCTTCGTCCTCTAGGACGTAGGTTTCTATAGGCTTCTGTTCGTGTCAGCATCACAATTTATTGTGTCATCAGCACGGATCTGTGGGGCGCCACGATGGTGCCGCGCCTGCCCCTGGAACAAAACAAAATACCAATTTAAAATATATACATCTTCTCTTTCTCATTTCGTTAATCTTATGTTCATTTGAATACCTATTATAAATGTTTACCGAAGATTGGTTCAGGAAATGAACGAGACTGATTGCACCCGCCGAGGGAAATGGTTATAATTTTCTTCCATAGAACACTAATCGAATCTAATGATACTACCTGTACGTATAAGAAAAGAAAGAAAACTCATTTATTCTGCACAAACAAAACGCATATTTAAAAAAACTAGACAAAATACACAACAAAACAAAAGTAGCCAGAAGCCTCGTATTCAATCAGTAAAATAGTTTGACAATATTGTTCATAGTATACACTACCATATAAACTTTAGGTAGGTACTTTGGACTTTATGTTATTACGTTATGTTATCGAGTTCAAAGAACGTTTTAAAATTTTTATATAAAGGACGTAAATTTTTGGGAATGGGTTTATTTTCAAACCTGAAAAACAACACGCTTGTACGAAAAGGGTGCTTTCATTTCAATTTATCACATGACAGAATTTGTTTAAGTTCGTGATGCATTTTAAATAGCAATCTGTTAAAGTACTCATAAATAAAATGTGCATTTTATTTCTGCATAAAACTTGGCGAACATTCAAGTCTATATTATAAAGTTTCGTCTTCGCTAATTGGGCGACGGTAATGGCGACTTGCGAGCATTTTAATCTTTAATTAGCAAGGTGAGTTCTGATTAGTCTCTATCTGCTCACGATCCTCGTTATTTAGATGGCTATCTTTCGACTTGGGATAGATTAATCCATGCGTTTTATCTGTGTTCCCGGTGCGCTGGACATGCGAGCCCGGACCAAAGAACGACGATTTATCTCAAATGCGTATCCAGTCTAGTTATGAGGCGCCTTCATGGCGGCTTTAAGATGTTAGCCGTCTTTTGAGTTTCTTATTACCTAAGACTAATTAGTATTTTATAGCAGAGAACTGATTTTATCTTTACTCTTCGTGACATTTGAAGAGATTAATTAAATTGCAACATGATTTCCATTGCCATGCAAAATATAGTAGGCAGCGAAAATAATTATGCATTTTAAAACAACATTTTATGTTTAAATTCAAAATGTAAACCTAATGTGAATTAAAAACACCTTGACAGAGTGAAAATCTCTCTCTGCCTATGTTTAGTTTAATCAGAATTGCGTAACTTATTTTCGTAAACGATAGTGACTAATTTGTTTCATTTTGACAGTTCAACAAAATTCATTGCGTAATGTTTAGTCTAATCAGTACACTAATTGCGTAACTTATTTTCGTAAACTATAATGACTAATTTGTTTTTGACAGTTCAACAACATTCATTGCGTTATTTACGTTGTTGAGCAGATTTTTTTTCCAACTTATGAAGCAATGGATTAGCAATCTGTTTCAAATTGAAACAAATGGTGATCAATCGTGTGTTACGCAATTAGGGTACTGATCGATTATTACGTTTAATATTACCACTACAATAAGTGTAAGGTATTCAATTAAAATTTCCCACGTTCACTAAATGGGTACATTCGCTACAATCTCACATGCATTTCTAATTATCTCATGAGAATGAACTTGTCATAATAATTTAATTGATAAATAATGATATCATTTCCTTGACATTGTCTTAAGTAACTGCTCAATTACGTTTTTGTTTGAAACGATCGATTCATAATAAAAACAACCGCCATTGACGTAGCTTCGAATAAAGAATTACTGTGTCCTACCTTTTCTGGCCTTGATACTCCTCTGAATTATAAAAGCGAGCCCCAATATACAGCATGTATCAGAAAGGTGTGGCCATATTTAGGGGTGTGGTACAGACCATAAAACTGAACAACTTTCTCAATGGGACCAATATTGTAAGCGCGAAAAAATAATCAGCCATTCCATACATTTGGGTCGAGAAATTGAGTACTGTAGTTGAAGTTTTGTCACAGATGAATACAGATGGGACACTCCACAGTTTAGGTATGAAGGTACAAGTACGCGGCGCGCCCGTCTTGCTGGACCAATTCAGTGAGTGCAACGTAGTCAGAAGATCTAGAGTCACGCGATAGAGAGAGGCAACTTATAGGTGAATATAAAAGAAAAAGAAAAGAAAGAAAACTTGTTTATTCTGCACAAACAAAACGCACATTTTAAAAACTAGACATAAAATACACACAATACAAAAGTAGCCAAAAGCCTCGTATTTAATCCAGAAAAAGTTTGACATTGTTGTTCATGGCTTAAATATCACTGGTTCATTGGTTGATGTCAAGCCCACAGACCAAAGACAATATTGCGTAATTACTAATTACCTACTGCCAAGGTTGCATCTTGGCAAATGACAACAAAACAAAAACATAACAAACACAAGATGCCTATTGCAGAGTTAACTACTTTTGTAACAAATAACCAGAAAAATTTGGCTGTGCGTCGTATCTGTGCAAGAACAGGTCCTTGCTCAGCGAAAAGCTGTGAAATAAAATATAATATAAGGTCATTAGCACTGTGCGACCTGAATTGCACGTTATTGTGTCGTAACAAGAGTCGCTTTTTATTTAAATGATTTTGCGAAGTGTCCCATCTGTATTAATCTGTGGTTTTGTATGGGACACTTGATAATTGTTCGCAATTACGATGTTGGTACCATGGAGAAAGTTGTTCAGTTTGATGGTCTGTACCGCACCCTTAAATATGACCAATATTATATTGAAAAAAGGTCATGTTGGCAATATGACCTTTTTTTCTAATACATGCTGTATAGGGCTTTAACTTCGTAAGTGGTCAGTATTAGTTAGGGCTTTTTATCGACTTTCAAAGGACACGCGAACGACCTATGAATAATGAAAATGCGTCATGACTTCGTGAGGCCGTTTATCGTAATATTGTTTATTGAAGATATCAAACATCATTACTTTTAAGTACGTACTTCGTTATGATTAATAACATTACTATAGACTTAGATCGGTGAAGGACGGATGTTCTGTGACGTCATTCTAATTAGTCCCTCTGAAAAAATAAAAAGGGGAACACGGGGTTTTCAACATCTACACCAAAATAAACAGTAATTGTTGAGAGAAAAAAATAAAGTAATAAAAAAATAGGTGCGTCTGTCGTCATTTGTTATAGTTCGTTGACTTACCTAACTTAACTGTGACTTGAAGTTAACTGTGACTTCACTACCTATCTCATTATTATTTTATTTTATGTTTAAATTGACATAGCCTTTTGCAGCTATAATAGTACCTAACTTTAAGCATTCAAAAAACTTTGTGATCACTAATAAATAATCGTCATACAAAAAGTAACAGTAAAAAAACCGGCCAAGTGCGTGTCGGCCCACGCACTTGGCTGGACAAGAACAAAGTTAACTTAGTAGTTGAGAAACATGTTCTCCCATACATCGGTATACGTCACGGTCAATTCTCCAACTGTAAATGTAAGTTTGTAATCGCATTTTTTTTATGTCATAGTGATAAAACTACAAATTATCAATTTTCGGACTGTTTCCTTTACTTGTGCTGTGAAACCTTGCTTTCTGCCAAATTTCATGATTCTAGGTCAACGGGAAGTACCCTGTAGGTTTTAATTTATTTGCGAGTACAAAAATATGTCACTTAAATGGTTGTATTTTTTTTTGTTGCGTTGACTTAGAAGCTTAATTTTTTTGAGCTCCAAGGGATAGATTAACGTATTTGGTATTAATTTCAATTTGATACCTCCTGAGAAAATGAGTCTTGAGAGACAGACGGGCGGACAACGAAGTGATCCTATAAGGGTTATTTTTTTCTTTTGAAGTATGGAACCCTAAAAATATATTTTCAATGTATGATTTGCTTGTGCAAAAAAACCACGATATTTGCGATGAAAATCAATTATTTTGATGGTTAACCGGAATCCGACCTTGGCTGCGGTCGTAATAGCATCCGACCGTAAAACTACTGTGAACGATGTACCTAATAGTTATTAGATGACCACCAGTCCACTTTACCCGCTATTACTCTTTCAATGGCTCCTTTTGTGGTTTTATTTCTTACGCCAGTAATGGCTGACTTTTATATCTATCATCAGCTTGTGGGAAAAACGCAAAATTTAATTAGTAGATTGCGTTTTTGTTTGGAAAATTACTTTAACTAGATACCTACGTTGATTCTGTGTCTTGTGTATTTTATTTAAATAAATTTTTTTTATTGGCTTTGCACGTGGTTTTGAATTTGATATAGCTACCTTTTTAATAATTTTTCGTTGCGAAGCTAAATAGTTCATATTATTATGGACTGACCAAGATTATGACTGGACTTTAAAAGAGACTGCGACCTCTGAGTTTGTTTCGGCCTTTCTTCTCAGCGTAGTCAGATATGAAGCGCCGAACTTATCTAGTAATTTTTTTTTTTTAATATGACGTGTAAAAGTGATTTCGATATTACAGAATCAACAATTTCATTTCATACCTTAAGCTGCTGAAATTCTGGGGAACATACATGAGAACCTCCTCCTTTTTTTGAAGTCGGTTAAAAAATGATCTACAAGTAACAACAAAAAATATTTTCCTAAGTTTGAAATAGTACCAACTGCGGTTCAGGTGCGAAAATAGTTCGTGTCCATTCCATCTGTTACATTGTCACGACGGCCAGTACAATAGATCGTAAGTTCTTGTGCCAACCAGGAATTCGCCTCCAGTGATTTTAACTATTCAGTTTCCCTCAACTATGCAAATATTTAAGCTTTTGCGGTTCGTCGTGTGGCAAAGTGCGGCCATCGATCACCTATGAAATATTATGTGTGTGGGTCAGCCCCAGACCATGTAAACTGTATTACATTGTAGTTCAGAAATACCTGTCAGTCTCACCGTGAAAACTTAGGTGTACAGTTCGTTTTTTAATCCCAGAGACTAATTTGACAGGTGCAAATGTCAAACTCCAAATTGAAAAAACAAACAACAATCACTTGAAATGTCAAATTAGTCTCTGGGATTAAAAAACGAACTTTGAGCTGTCATTCCAACTGATGCTAGGGACACTGTCGACAGCTCACTTCAATCTCAAGTTCACCTAAGTTTTACACATCGGCTGATGTAGGTTACTTCATTTCAAATAAGATTTAAACAAAGCTTTTTTACAGTCCATTGAACCGATTCTGACTTCTATACCGTAGGCATAAGGATGGCATTAAAAGCAAAAAAGTGGTTACAATACCAACTGTTTACTGCAGCTGCCATTTGTCATGCCACCAACGCAATATAAGTCAAAATTGGTTGAACAGACTGTAAAAAGGTTAAATGTCTAATCTTGTTTCAAATGGAGTATAGTTACATTCGATGTTCCTTGTAGGTACAGACGCCAGCACATCAAGCTACCCGAAACTGTCAAATTTTCCCAATCAACTTTGAACCTTATGCTTTAGCGATAAAGTTGAAAATCTATTAAATAAATTTGACAGATTGTAGTAGCCTGATGTGCTGGTGTCTGTACCTACTACTTTTGAGATAAATCTTAATGATCACAAGCATGAAGTTGTATTACCGTTAGTGAACCACTTAGTGTCACCTCACTACTTAAAACACTAAATAAACCTTGAAAAATGTTACAAGGCGAGTCACTTGAAAATATCTAAAAGTTGTAATCTTGGGGCTACACGTACGAATGTACTGGTCATATTTTTTTTGACACCACTGTTGTCTCAAATAGGAGCACGAGTGTGCTTTTAGCATAAATCAGATCTTCTTAGTCAATGAAACGAAAAAAATTGGTTGCATCATTCTTCGATGTATAAAAAGAAGCCATATTTTATGATGCTGACGGGGTACTTTACGTAACATGCATAAAATGACAATTGATCGCAATATCTTCATTCATTTCATTCATTTTGACAGTTTAGTCACGTTCATTGCGCTATTTACTTTGTTGAGTTACGTTGTTGGCAACTGACAGATGGTGGACAGTCTCTCAGGTATTTTTGGTCTTGATTGGCTTTTCAGAGACCTAGAGTAAATTAGTTAATTAAATGAAGACAAAACTATTAAACTAAGAGCGAGAGCAGAAGGCTGTACATCGCAAATAACAGATTAATGAGAACGTACGCGTCCGGCGCAATAGATGGCAGCACCTGAGCTAAGTGGCCCATCGTAATTAAATAGTACAGCGGTGCGATAAAGTGAACGAAATACTGCTGACGTATAGAAAACGCATCAATACTGTGTCTATGCTCGATAAGATAGTAATTGCCATTTTATTAACAAATGTGCTAATGTGGTACTTAAATTCTAGTTTATGGCTGAGAAATTCAATGTTTTATTTTATTTATTTGCTAGCTTTAGCCCGCGGCTTCCCCCGCGTGGATATCGGAAAATATCTCACGGGAACGTACTACAAGGATTAAATGAACCCTATGTGTTAAATCCTGGATATAAACTATCTGTGTCCCAAATTTAAACCAAATCCGTTCAGCCGTTTTTGCGCCAATCCAGAACATACATCCAGACAAACGGACAAAATATTAAAAAAAAACTATATTTTCAGCATCACAGTTTACACACTCGTAGCAATTACTTTTTTCAGAAATATTCAATGTACAGTTTTGACTTCGTTACTATTTTTATATATGTATAGATGATCGTAAGTTGAGCTAATATATTTTCATTTCCATTACGGTCTAACAGGTACGTAAGTAATTGTGCTGTAAGTAATTAAAAACCAGTCGTATAACTCGTATCAACTTCCTCCGTAACATCAATTTGTTAGTTTTAAGGCGACGATAAACGACTTTTAATGATTTTATACTGAAGATCACGTCTAAACGAGTAGTGTTAATGATTTGGAAAAAATATAATTATTATGTTAAATTAGAGCATTTTCTTAATAACTTATTATAGGAATATTTTAGATTATGTAAAATTTATTTGTGAAATTAATTTGTAAAGTTATGTCTAACGCGGATAAAAACTGAGAATCACGCAAAATCTATCAAGCGTATTTTTCTGAAACCTTTACCATTTTAAAGATAATTTAATTATTGATCTTTTAGTTTACGTGTTTTATTAAAATACCTTTTGTTTTATGTATACCAAATTAATAATGCATCTCATATGGGACAGCGCTCCTTGATGGGCGAGTCCTATTACTGGCTGGACGTACAGAACACGCAAGCTAACCACTCAAGGTCACTGGCATATATCTGCGTCTTAATATGCATTTGCAAGAGCATATACTTACCTCTGTTATGTATAGGTAAGTAGGTATGGTCAAGTTCTGCCAAGTGTCGTTTATATATAATTATCATTATCAGTCTTATAAATCATTATGGCTATTAGAAGATATTTAGCTTATCTATAGGTTGATATTTCAAATCATTTACCTGTGTATATACAACCGATAGTCAAGTCACAGTGACAGTGTTCTTAATATTACACAAATTACAAAAATATGAATGTAACAAAATGGAATGTTCAAGGTCATACAAGTAATAAACTTAAACGAACACAGAATTTCTATGTATGCTCATCTCATTATGTAAAATGTAAGCAATAGTTTATTCATAGCGGACAGTTGCGCGGGCGCAAGGCGTAACATTCAAAGCACAGAGCGACCTTCACAGGGGAAAGTGTTTTACTTAAACGGATTATAATGCCACTTAAAGCTAGTCTGTAGACGTGGAAAGCATGACAAATGTTTATTTTACAACAGAAATGCATACACACTCATGTTTTGTTTTGGAATTTTGTTACTATAAGGAAGTGTGTCACAAAAAGGAATAATGCTTTTGATATATTTATATATATATATTTTTGTTACTCAATCAAGCCACAACAGATACCTAATCTACATATTACACACAGTTACAGGATAAGCTTCAGAATAAAGATTGAAAGAATATAATGTTGGGATTAGCGATTTTGCGTACATGATCAGCTAAAGCCTTTTTATTTAACATAACATAACATCACCCTTGTAATCCCCGAAGGGTTAGGCAGAGGTGCCCACATTTCCCATTAGGGGTGACCTGGCGAGGCTATTGCCACTAACTGGGCACACATCCAGACTCCAGGCTGCTACTGAGAAATTCCAGATCGAAAAACCCGATAACCATAGAAATATACGAACCCAGGATCTCATGCTCAGCAGTAGCACTTGCGACTACTAGACTAACGAGGCAGTATTTTTTATTTAAACGGGAGTTTTCCGAAAAGAGGTAATTTATTTAGAGTCCTCGAGTTATTTTAATCGGTCTAGATAATTCAATAGAAAATAAACTAGTTAGCTACTTGACTCTCAAATTATGTGTGGCATTTGACCAGAAAAAATGGGGCACGCAATGCGAGTAACAGCTAAAATGTTTACTTTTAAAACATTTTCATTTCGACCGTATAATTTTCATGGACGCTAGATATGAATTTGCTAATGGGTTGATTGTTATGTATTTATGTGTTATGTGTAATGTAATTAAAACAATGAATTTCATTTATGCCCTTGAAAGAAACCTTTACAAAAGTGAATACTTAAATGAAAATAAATAATTGGAGACAATTTTACTAGACAATTCTATTTACCGGGGTAATTGCGTACCATACATAAAAAATATATTATAAAGAGGTAAAATTTGTTTGTTTGTATGTAGGGGGTAATCTCTGGAACTACCTACCTGTCGGAATTGAAAAAATATTTTTCCTTTGGATAATTTAATTATATTCAGCAGGGTAATTGCCTAACATACATAAAATGTCAATTGATCGCAATGGGTTTCACTCTGACAGTTCACCCACGTTCATTGCGTTATTTACGTTACTGAGCAGACGAATTTTTCAAACCTATGAAGCAATGGATTAACAATACAAACATACATACATAAACTCACGCCTTCTTCCCATGGGGGTAAAAAGAAACTACAGAACGCCACCTGCTACGGTCCTTACATACTCCTTTTGCCTCATTTACGTTCATACATCTGGTCGGTCATACACGCACGCCGGTTGCAATATCAATATCTTTCAAAATTCTCGGATTGTGATTGAAAGTGCGTTACGAAATTAGGGCAATAGTGCCCAGTCGTCTTACAAAGGGCCACTCAATGTATCCGACATAAAATACTTCTAGGAGCAATTAAAAAATTGTTACATTATTTATATATGTTTAGTAGGCACATGAAGTGGGCCGCTTTTGTAAGACGACTAAAATGTCACGGTGTATATATATAGTGTTACGTATAAGATGGCAGAGGGAAGCTCTGTCCTCCAGCCTCCTGAGATATAATATAGGGTGATTTTTCATTGTAAGTACCAGGAAGAGGTTTATTTTCAGAAGTGGATGTTCTCCGTTTGTTTTAAATATTTGTGAACATTTTCCTATAACACGTTCAGTGCCGGGAGCCCTCCTGGAGGGTTCACTTTAGCGCAAACGTAATGCCGGTGACCTCCCTGGAGGGTCCACTATATATGGCGTGTATGTTTGGCATATGAGCTCTATGAAAAGTGGGTGGACTAAACCGACGTTTACGAATGCAGAAAGGAAGAAGATATACTTTAGAAGTAATAAAACGAGTCATTAAAATGCCACGCTTTAATTAAGGGAATTAACAAATAAATAAGTAAAAATTACTGTATAAAGCATGCAGGAGCGAAGAGCAGCTAATAAATATAAACCACATCCTCTGCGGGTTTTATTACTAGGATATGCGTTGTAAAATGTTAATTGCAGTTTATAAATCCCTTTTGTAATAGTGGAAGTAGTTTTTGTTGCGTAATTGTCGTAAACACTCTTGTACAACAATTTCCATAAAGTTTACATAGAAATTGTTCTACTAGAGTCGCGTCGCGCCTGCCTGAGCCTTTATTAGAGCCTAAAGGTGGGTACTGACCGGTGTTACGGGCCGTAATGCACCTACCATTCGTAGCGAGCATGTTACGTTACGCCATGCCCTAAAATCCGTGTAACTTGTTCGTTTCGAACTCATTGGTTGCCCGCGCTCCAGATTCTAAACACAATAGCCAAGAATCGACGCGTGTGGCACGTGCGCTCGTGACGACTTGTCGCGGGCGTACTGACTGAACCGCGTAACAATCAAAGGGATTCGCCAAAAACCGACAGAGGGCGGAGCACGCGTGTTCGTGCTCGTTTCCACGTACTGACTGCACGAATGCTCGCTTTGTAACATGTTACATTACGCCCCGTAATACCGGTCAGTAGGTACCTTTACATTTTCTTGTTCTTGTGGAAATATAGGCGGAATATTTTTTTTTTTCTTTCTTTCAAATATCTGTTATATAAAATATGTGAGGATGTTTTTCTCCATAAAGTCTTGAGGTCTTGACCACAATAGTCTTGCATTTGACTAGATAGTTTATAAAGCTTTGTTTTGGCATTGTTTACACGTAGGTAGGTAATGAGAGAAGCACAGAATCGGTTGAAGTGGAAGTGCTTGGGGGAGGCCTATGTCCAGTAGTGGACGTCTTTCGGCTGAAATGATGATGATGATGAGGTAGGTAATCATGAAGGTATTTCTATTTTGCAGTGTGTACCTTTAAACTGAAAAATTTAAATTGAAATACCTACAACTACATGATTGTGTATTTTCCTGAAAATTGATTAGGTATATATCTATCTGGGTAGAATTGTTCTTTTTGTTCAATTAGGTGTTTCGGTATCATATCCTTCTTCATGAAATTAGTCTAAGTAAAAAATATCACTAGGTATTATTGCTATTTTGAAGATGTTTTGAAGGAAAACATTTATCTGAAGAAAAGAACAGTCCTTCAGATAAATGTTTTCCTTCAAAATAACAATAATATTGATATTTTACTCAAGATGATGTTCAAATAAGTTACATAAGATGACTCAATTTCGGTTTATTTGCAGAAGCAATTCGCTCCATTTGGCGTTCCTCCACGTAACATAACGTTTTCGTGTGAAAGTGATAATTTTCACAAGATATATGAACCTGTCAACAAAGATGGTAAGACTCAGTCGAACATCGGGAGAAAATTGTGCTAATGATAATAATCAAAGACTTCCGTTTCTTCTACAACACTTTCTTGACACTTTCTTATGTCATGTTTTGAGGGAATCAGACTGCGACTAATAGAGGTAATTGATAGAAAAATGATAAAAAAAAGAAGTTCATTTTATTGTCATTTGAATTGGCATTACAGCAAAAAAAAACAGCTTAATAACAGTTTCGACTCCACCCATTCTTCATAGAGCTCATACGCCATGCCGCCATACATATTGCAAGTTGACTCCAGGAGGGTCACCGGCATTACGTTTGCGCTAAAGTTAACCCTCGAGAAGAGTCACCGGCATTAGGTTTGAAATCTTGTTAAAATATACATATAACAGATTTTATTTTCAGTTTATAATGCCGAATTCGCTAAGAAAAACCTACCTTTTAAAAGGAGCCCTTTGCGAGGGCTCCCGGCATCCCATATGCGACTTCAGTGAACCCTCCAGGAGGGCTCCCGGCACTTTCAATTAAATTTTTCAACAACAGAAAACAATGCTTTCAATGCCGAAAGGGCCTCAGCTCAGAATACATAATATAATGTCAGATGACAACACAAGGTGCCTGGTGCCTGGTGGGGTACCTGACGCAGATTTTCAGGTGTAGCCTGATTACATGTCTCTGCGAGAGAAACTAAATAAATAGCAGATTTTCTTAAAATATATATTCAAATTGATATAAGAGATTTATTATATGCCATAAAATAATCGACACCCAATGACACAACGTACCCGTAGGTTCAACAGCCCTGCATATTATACTTGATATTTTTAACTTGTTGTTTTTAAAAATACCTAGGCTCATTTCACACCACAGTCTATTTTAGGAAGAGCAGATAGGAATCGATAATAATTTATAATACAAACCTGTATAGGAGCATTCAACCATGGATCCTAATCAACCGGTTTGAAAACGTATAGTTCATCAATATTGAATGAGTTATCATCCGCATTTTAATTCAAATAATTTATGGGTGGATAACAACATGACAACATTAATTGTGCATCCATGTGTTGTTAATATGGGCACGCCACAATTGCGGCGATAAGACCCCTCTTTGAGGAGTGGCTAGAGAGGCGCCACGGCGTCCTCACCTTCCGCCTGACGCAGGTACTCACCGGACACGGCTGTTTCGGGAGGTACCTGTTCAGGATAAAGCGGGAGGAAACGCCCGGGTGTCGTCACTGTGTGGATCGCCCGGAGGACACGGTGGAGCATACGGTGGAGGTCTGCCCGGCTTGGGCAGGGCATCGCCGTGTCCTCGTGGATGCGATCGGCGGCGGTGATCTCTCGCGTCCGGCCCTGATTCGGGCCATGCTACGGAGCGAGAGGAAATGGGAGGCCGTCACCTCTTTCTGCGAAGCAGTAATGCTCGCGAAGGAGGAGACGGAGCGCGTGAGGGAGAGGCAAATTTCGCGCCCTCGCGCCCCTAACCGCCGCAGCAGGAGACGCCCTGGGCGTCGGGAATCGCAGGAAGATTTCCGGCCACCGTAGGCGCGGGCTTGCGGACGGTGAGCAATGGGTAGCTCGCCGTCAGATAAGGACCAAGCCCGGGTCGACGGCGCGTTGTGTTCCACGCGCGCCTCAAAGAGATGTCAGCAGAATTGACGGGGTCCGCTAGGGCCAATGCCTGCCGGGGGTTCGAAGAAAACCGATGGGGAAATCGTGGCCCCCGGCAACATGGCATAGGAAGGAACACGGGTGGGTTTTAGTCAGTAAGAGTCTGACACGCCCTCCCGCTCCACCCAGAGCGGGAGAAGTTATTTGATAATTTCCCACCCAAAAAAAAAAAAAAAAATGTGTTGTTAATAAGCTTAAGAAAAATAAAATGTTCGTGACGTAAACATGGACGACAATTGCAACAAATTTTATTTGTCGACTAAGTGAATGATATTATCCACTT
Source organism: Agrochola litura (assembly GCA_949152395.1). NCBI lineage: Eukaryota > Metazoa > Arthropoda > Insecta > Lepidoptera > Noctuidae > Agrochola > Agrochola litura. The sequence continues at coordinate 17,571,930 of OX424493.1, forward strand.
TAAAAGCACATGATGTTTTGTTTATCTACAATGTACTCATGCATGTGGGTAATGTATAATAATAGTAATATATACCTATGTATAATCTACCTACCATCAAATTTAATGTTCGTAAATCCGCCTATTAGTTTATTTTTATAATGATTTGTTCAAAAAATAATTTCACTTTCTGGTTTTAGAAATCCTTTAAAAGCGTGACAGTTTTTTTCTTATTTCGTATCTTTATTGCAGTCCTCTTTTTACATTACAGCGTTACTTAAAAGATCATAGTCTTAATCATTTAGATTTAGGTACGGCGTCATTGCTAATGCCGCCTTATCCGGTCACTTAATATCAATGACTGGCAGCAGTTGTAATGCTTATACAGTCTCATACTGCTTGGCACATCGACTCAGGAAGCCGCGGCCATGGTGCGCATACACAACGAACTGTACCCCGAACTGGAAGCGACGACTCACGATATGCAAATAAAATTGCTAGATTTCAAAAGCAGTGTGAAAGAAGCAGACGAATGTCATTAATAGTCTAGTAGGCTAATGAAATGTGTTCGCGGAAATTAGAGGTATCTTCGAAGCAGTGAAATGTAAAATAGGGTAAACGGTTTTTCTTGTGAAGAACAGACTGATATAAACGCGTAACGGCAATACTTTTAAATCAATTGCTAGCACTAGCATTACGCCTGTATTCCTCGAAGGGTTAGGCAGAGGTGTACTCATAGTACAACCACACGTTTCCTCATAATAATTCAGAAATACTACAGAACAAAGTCTAGAAAACGATCGTGATTATGAAGCTCAAATTGCATAAACTTTTTTAGTAATTTTTTTCCCAGGCAAATTCGGAGCACTTAAAACTCCAGTAGATAATAGGATTGTCGGAAGTAGACAAGGAGCTTTTTTTCTGCTTCGTCTTCGCGGTTACAACAATTAACCTTTCCATTGGCGATATGGTTCCATGAACTCAAAACAATACGAAAAAAAACGAGCATTTGCATTTAGCTAGCGCTGTTTCTGTAAATGATGTAATTTGCAAATTGGATTGGAGGTCTTTGTTTAAAAAGCACCGTTACTTATTAAAATACGAATGTTAGGTTTAGGTTAATAATAATATTATAACTGATGTTTTTGATGACGCTAATAGAGGATGTGTGGACGATGATGATGTAGCTAATAGTAGAAATAAAGAACTGACGATTGCACTGACATCATTCAAAACCATCAATGATTATAAGAATTGAGATAGACAACACTGTCTATTTAAATCACATTGTAGGAATAAGAAACCTGAGTCGCGTCACAAGGACAATTCTATTGTGGATAGGATGTGTTCAGTTGACGAGTAATGCGGCTCTTTTTATGTAAATATGCTAAGAGGAATTTGCTAGCAACTCCGCAACTGTTTTAAATTAAAATTACTTTTCAAATGAAGCCATCAATGAATGTGTAGGCTGTAATCGTTGATCATGCACAAGCATGATGTCACTTTTGATAATATTTATAGCTCATAAATTATAGAGAAAATGTCTCCCATAAAAATACTCTCCATTGTCATTTGTTATATCAATATTATTTTGAGATCTTTCATAGTAGCTCCAATGTAAACTTGTGCAAGGGATCAATGGTAATGTTTTAGAAACAATTTTATAATTTTCCACACAATAATTACTTTTTTATGCTCTAGCATAAATCATAGTTCTCAAATATTGTTATATTTAAACAAAAAGAAACAGACAGAGAGAAGAAGCCAGAGATTCAAGTTTTCAGTACAAACCAATCAGTTCAGTAACAAAAATACATTTTGATGTAGATGTAGACATCATCCTTGTACAGTCGAAATAATTTTAAATTGTAATTTGTTGAGTACTTATCGTTGTTAAGCCAAGCCTAATAACAGTACCGACAGTACTGGTTTTATGATGTATGTTGATCCTACTGTTGCATAGATCACGTCAGATGGCAAAGTTCAAAGACCTAGAACTGTCATTTTGTGAGACAAACGGTTTATTTTCTGAATCGAATTCTGTACGAGATCACGTATTTGCGCGGTCAGATGTAAGGAAAGACAACATCAGTCTTGTCTCCCTGGCTATGTTCTATTATAAGCTACTGATTTTATAATAGCGTAATGTACCTACACTTCCAAAACTAATTTTGTTTTGATTTGGAGTTTCGTCTTCCTTATTATGTTCGTAACTTTTGTGGTAAAGCTTTTTATCTTAAGAATTTGGTGTTTCAAATTTCAATCAGATTGTTTCTTCGAATGCGGTATTTTTCTTTTACATGCTTAAACAATGAATATAAGTATTTGCTTTATGTTCAGGCGGCGGGTACTAAAGCCCACCAGTTCTTGTTTGTACAGCCAGGCAAAGTAATTCTTTACAAATTTTACTAACAACAACCTAAACTTTTCCGTGGTGGTAGCCCAGTGGTAACGGCCGCGACTTACGAGTTGTCTTTGTGTAAATTATTTCATCACCACTGCTCTCAAAACGGTGAAGGAAAACATCGTGAGGAAACCGGCATGTCCTAGAACCAAAAATTCGAAGACATTATGACATCCACCAACCCGCACTGGGCCCGCGTGGTGGATTACGGCCTACTGCCTCTGGGAGGAGGCCTGTGTCCCAGCAGTGGGAACATTATATAGCTGATTATTGAAAATTATCGTAGTGTGCCAATCCGCTAAACAATACATTTTCCTCATTGTACAAGGTATGAAGTGAGAGTTAATAAATAAAGCTGTGGCACATCATCACAACAGAAGCCAAGGTTCTAACCACGAGCATCGTGAACCAGCCTTGTCATTTAATTTGCGAAACACACAATTTATAAAACTAATTCGAAACAAATTGTTGTCTTTCACCGCAACCGCGGGGAACCTGTAACTTAGCTTAGAAGGTTGGTGAACAACTGTATAGTGCGCGTAGGGTTGCCAGGCATCAAACTGAATAAATTTGTTGTCAACCAAACCGAATGTTGAAACAAAATAATTATAATAGCTATTCACAACCACTCGACAGACTATCGGGTCGAAAATGACACAGTTTTGATTACCTGTTTTGTCTTGCCCCTGACAGCAAGTAGCTGTCGGAAGTCGTCTATTTGAGTGACAAAATTTTCAAGTTCTGATTTGGAAACAGCGTTTAGAGGACTTCTTCAATACCATTGATTGATGTTCGATTCGGCACGGAAGCGTATCGAATGGTTGTGAATAGCTATGCAGACTAGATTTACGAATTTTATAAAGTGCGTGATTAAACAATATGCTCCGATTTTTTAAATGTTGGAGCTTTTCCAAGTCATGCTCGTGAGTTACATACTCAGTTTCTGAAAAGCTAATCAATCAACACAAAAAATTTGCTATAGTTTGACCGAGATCGCTGTACTGCGCCTTAGTTATGTGCGCGGCGAGACGGGAGGCAGTGCAGGCCGTTCATTTGGCGTCCAACCCCTCGCCTCGCCGCGCATTCCTAAGGCGCTGGCGGTCGATCAAACTACATCAGACTACCAAACTAATGTAAACTGCTGTGATTCGGTTATTGAAATAACATCAACATATCAAATCACTTGTAGTGGGAAAGCTTTGGTTTCCTAAGAAAGCGGACAACGGTCACACAATAACGGCTGACCACATACAGAGCGTTATTTGGCATCATAATGCCAAATACTGGTGAAAATTACAGATTTTCATGACGCCCGTTATAATATGACGGAAAAACTTTCCTAAAAAACCTATGCTTTGTTTGCAGTCACCAGTAGACTTGTGGGTTGCTTTATCTGGGATATCTGTCAAGTGTCAGCCCTATGCTCGCTGCACACAAGGTACTTACAGCACGGGTACCCTTTGTTTGAAGTTACTAGTAGACTTGTAGGTTGCTTTATCTCGGATATCTGTCAAATGTAAACCCTATGCTCGCTGCACACAAGATACTTACAGCACGGTTACCCTTTGTTTGAAGTCACCAGTAGACTTGTAAGATATCTGTCAAGTGTAAACCCTATGCTCGCTGCACACAAGATACTTACAGCACGGGTACCCTTTGTTTGAAGTTACCAGTAGACTTGTAGGTTGCTTTATCTCGGATATCTGTCAAATGTAAACCCTATGCTCGCTGCACACAAGATACTTACAGCACGGTTACCCTTTGTTTGAAGTCACCAGTAGACTTGTAAGATATTTGTCAAGTGTCGACCCTATGCTCGCTGCACACAAGATACTTACAGCACGGTTACCCTTTGTTTGCAGTCACCAGTAGAATTGTGGGTTGCGGCTTACTTCCGACTTGGGTAACTTGAATAACGTTTATGCGGGTGTTCTAAATGGATGAAATGAAATGAAATTGTTTATTCCGTAAATAGGATATCGGAATCACTTTTACAGGTAATATATAAAAAAAAAAAAAAAAAAACATACAGACGAATTGAGAACCTCCTCCTTTTGGAAGTCGGTTAAAAATAAAAATAAGCTAGATGAGTTCGGCGTTTCCTATCTGACTACTCTGAGAAGAAAGGCCGAAACAAACTCAGAGGTCGCAGTCTCTTTTAAAGTCCAGACATCATCTTAGTCAGGCCATATGAGGACTATGTAGATTAGTGTCTGAAAAGGTCTTTTGAGGAAAGAACCACACAGATTTGAGTGGACCTGTCCAGTCAGTGCAAGCATTTGTCAGTAATCGTGGAGCACAACTCGACGAACAATACCAAAGAAAGGACATTTGGGTAGGCCGCATAAACTACTGAAACTGCCAGACCATCACTAAAACTAGCAGAGAAATAAAAACAATATCCACATAGTCCTCACATAGTCCTCACATTCACAATAGTTAAAATAATATAATACTTTACAAAGTAATCATGTCATTTTGAATATAATTTTCAACAAGTCAGTGGGGAGTTTGTTGTAAAAGCGTATGAATGAGTTGCCTACTTTGTGGAGACGTGTGCGATGTACAGCAAGGTTGTGATTATTCCTGGTATTTAAAACTATGAATATCGGACATTTTCTTAAAATTTTATATATTTTTGTGCACATTTTCAAAAATATATTGTAAGGCTACAGTCAGAATATTTATTTTTTTGAATTTTTCTCTAAGGGAATCTCTTGGACCTTAGTTGTAAATGGCTCGAACAGCCCTTTTCTGTAGAACAAAGATAGTATTAATGTCCGCACAGGTTACCCATAGAAGAATCCCATATGACATAAGATTATGAAAATAACTAAAATAAACAATTCTGGCTGTGTCTACGTCAGATAACTGTCTAATTTTTTTAACAGCGTGGGCGGCCGATCTTAACCTTCCTGACAATTTTTCTATGTGTGGGCCCCATTGTAATTTACCGTCAATAGTGATTCCAAGAAAAACTGTCAACTCAACAGGGTCCAACTCTGTTCCATTAACCTGAACATTGGCAGATAGCTGCCTGACATTTGGCATTGAAAATTTAATGACTTTAGTCTTTTTTTCGTTCAGGAGAAGATTATTTACATTAAACCAATGCACAACTTTAGAGAGTGCATCATTAACTTATTCAAAGTTGACTAACTGACGTTTGATTTTAAAAATGAGGGAAGTATCATCTGCGAATAATACGATCAAAACGTACGGATATAAAAGTTTTCAACGAAACTAGCACAAGGATTTGTTTTGCATAGTTTCGTTATTATGACCAGCATTATTATTGTGGCAGCGATTAGGATCTACATTAAAAAATAACGACTGTTTTCCCTTAATTTTTTGTTTTAGCTGGTAAATATATATTGTCATAACTCGTTAGGTAAACCTACAAGGTATTTTTTTAAACAAAGAGATTTCAAGCGATGTGATTTTTATATGATTTACGAGAGAAATACTGGAGTCACACCGATTGGGCTCATAAATTAAATACTTCAGATCTAATAGGTGTAAGGAACTCTAGTTTAGAGTTGGTTCTGTTAAAGAAAATCGATTGTTTGCTTGATTAACTTCAAAGCCAGCGTGTAATATTGGTTTAATTTTATGGGCACTGGCCACGATTAACGAAAAGAATGATTCAAGATCAAACGAAGCTAAAGATGAACAAGATGACCTCAAAATAACCATCGCTCTATAATTCATACATCCTTACAATATTATAAATATGAAAGTAACTCTGTTTGTGTGTTACCTTTTCACTCCTGACCCACTGAAACGATCAATACGAGCGAGCTTTACAGTAGTCGCTTATGATGTGTAACATCTGACATCTTGGCTGACAGTACCAACCTTTCGGAAAATGTTATGACGGCCAACTCTAGCACCGCGCGCGCTCATTGGTCAAATCAAATAGCGCGCGCTTCCCCGGCTGTCTGTTACACACTTCCGTCCCTTTTCACGAAATCACTCCCACAGATTGCAGGAAAGCGAGACGAAAAGTGTTACACATGAAAAATACATGCAGACGAAGTCGCGAACAACTAACTGTTTTAAATCTTATAATTGAAACGTAACATGCTTGATAAATCGTATCAGGTGCAGACTGTCAAGATAGTTCTGAAACAGCCAGTTTTATATTAGGCTCACGTACAGATAAATGAGAATATTGAGGAAAAAGACGCGCAGGCACAGACGATTGGGCCATAAACACTTGATGATCAGCTACCAGAGGGGATAAAGATCGTTTGTATTATTATTTATGGGCACATAAATAAGTTTATAGGCTGTAGTTGTGTCTATTAAAGCCTTGCGGGCATTATGTAAGATGCCCGGAAAATTGAGTCAAAATTCAGGAGTAGTTACGACATTGCAAGAAAGCCTGTCGTGTTAAGGCTCGTACAGACCAGCGCGATATCACGGGCGCGACATGGGTCGCGCTGCCTGTCGCGCCCGCAATATCGCACTGGTCTGCACGAGCCTTTATCCGGGTAGAGTTGTATTTTTTATGATTTCACGAATCTTTACTTTTCGTGTTACTAACGATACCAAGTTCTGAATGCAGTGTATAGGTTAGTATTCCATGAAACATTTAGCCTTAATGCAAAATATTATGAATCTGCTGATAATTGTTGAGTGTAAGGTGATAAGTAGATATCTGGATAATTTAATACATTAACACGACAATACAGTCATAACGGCGCGCGCGCGTGTCACTTAAAAGGTCGCAACTTGTAATTTGCGCACGCGCTCTCAATTGCCGCTTATCTCGCGGTTTGTTTTTTATTATGCTGGTAATGTGTTTATCTCAATTAAATAAACATTACTATATTGAAGGGACTGGGCTTTTAGTCGTTGTTGTCGCTGAGATTTATAAAACAACTTTGCCTAAAGAGGTTTAAGTAATGCAAGATAACCAATGTTATCACTGGGTTGTTTAAATTTATGAAATAAATCAGATATAATACGGGTACGGTGACCACCCACTCAATTAAAAACCGAGTTAAAAACTTAGGTACCTTCTTAAAATACGACTGTTGTAATTAAAAATAATAAACAGTACAAGGGCTTCACAGAAGTAGTATTATATTATCTGTGACAGAAGTAATGGCAAAAAATTCAATGATTTTTGGAATCAAAATTAAGACAAGTATAAGAAATATACGAACGACTTTGTTTATAAACCTTCAAGCTAATCATAATATTGTAATTGGTTCCCTGTATCGTTTATTATAAGTCATCATTTCCATGAATTGCAAATGATTATTTTATGGGAATTCCAAAATGCTTGTTGTGAATGTAAGTAGAGTACTTGAATAAAACTTCAGGAGCAGAGCAGGCTAAAGGAAAAGACATGTTATTTGGCATTGGAACCCGTTATGCAAAAGAACGCCAAAAACTGTACCCGTACGGATACTCATGATTCATTCTGGTTTGCATTGCACTCGAAACGAAATGCTTTTACATTTTATTTAAGTAGTTGACATTTTCTATTTATTACGCCTGCATTTTTTCGGTAATTCAGACGGGTTTATATGGATTTTAAGCTTCCACTTTTGGGGAACGGTCGTGAATTTGAGCGTTGGATACTTTAAAAGCGTTATCGTTGCTTTTCTAGTCTTTGATAACATTTCGCTTAATTAAACAGCTTCGCCTGTTTTCCTCAATGAATAACCGTGACGTGCTAATGTTTTACGGTACCTAATAGTGTAAAGAAGTGACTGTTAAAGTTGATGTGCGAAGGCTATGCCAGTAACGAAACAAGCATACGCCAAAAAGGTACGCTCTTCTTGATAAAAAGTATTTTTTTTGTGATACTATCGTAAATTCGAAGAGATATTCCACCAAAAAGACTTATGAGTGTAGGTAAATACTTACGACGTTTCGCCGATGAGGGTGTGATGGACCTGTTAGCAGTTAAGCAAGGAATTAATTCATGTAATTCCCTCCATGTGGTCGTTGTCCAACAATCTCGTTTCCTTAACTTAATCACTGTATAAATGACTCACTATAGCGAAGGTCGTCGGCCCGACGACGTTGAAGCCGTGCCGCGGCAAATTGATGCTTCTTTAAGGAAGTTCCGAGAACCACAAGTTACAAAAAAGGCCCTCCCGACCACTGCCAGAATCACGATCTTAATCATGCTAAAGTGCAATGGACCCCCATACTCTTTTGCATTTTCCATCGTAAATATTTTATGATACTCTTAACTTATTTGAATGTTCAAACTTTGGAGCATATTATTTTGCGTAATTTAAGACAATATTTTGTTGCGAACTGAATTTTCGGTAATTGGAATTTGGAATCCCGTATATTTACATAACATAATAAAAGATGGCATTACAATTTATAAGAGATACAATTTGTTTATTCGTATTGTAACCAAATCCGATTTTATACTGTTTACAATCTCCGAAACATGTAGGTATGACACTTGGCTTGCAGTGCCAAATAAATAAAATAATGAAGTGTTGTATAATTTTATAACGACCAACATTGACACTATCTAAAATTTCTAAAAGTATAATCAAGATAAATGATTCGTATATATACATACGTTGTACGTTACACTTCACAGACATAATTTTCTACATAAACTTCTACCGTACTTATACTATAATCATCCGAATCGTTTTACTGTGCTGTTTTCTGATATTATTAGCTCACTGCCCGTTAAATACGCAGAATTTCAGGTGGTAACTAAAAAATGTTAGTATCCTATGGCAAAATCTTTTGATAAAAGGCCTGTGTCACGAGGTCTTTGTGACATAAAAGTTATTTGAGATTAAATTGACGATAAATACAAACTGTCCAGTTAATTTTGGATATAAGCTTGTGTTGGTGAAGAAAAACGTTTGGCTTTTTTCATTTTGATCAGTTGTACTGCATTTTAAATATTATTATATTATTTCTCCATTGACTGGAAATATACACTTAATATATATATTATATAATATATAAAATGTATAAATGATGAATATGATTATGTATTTAATATTCAGGGTTCAGTTCTCGTCAATTAAGGCTGACTGGTACTCGGCAATAATGTTTCAAAACAAACAAAAAGATCTTGAGTCGTGACGGTAGCTCTATGGGGCGCTACGATGAAGTAGCTAGATCATTTTCCTGAATAATCAACAACTTACAATCTCGTTTTAAATTATGTGTAAACAACGTGAATAAAATGTAGACAAATATCAATATGGCATAATTAAAGCGGCAATTACCACAATTGAAATGCAGCACGATTAAATGTAACACAAACGCATTCAAGGACGGCACTTATACGAAAGCGCAGTGCGCAACAATTGTGCCTGCCTACACGGTCAAACTTATTGGCTATTCAATGAGCCTAGATACACTGTCTATAAAACAGATTGCTCACACGACGTAATTGCGCGGGTCAAGGCGATTTTGTGAGATACATTTTGTAGTTCTTACTTGTGACTCAGAATCGTTCACATTCTTCCTTAATCAGCCATTTTACGTTCGAATGGAGAAGTCGTTCTCCTAAGTATCCTTTTAGAATGGTAAATGTGGTCATGTTTATTTCCCAGCATTGTTTAAACTGTTATCTGGTCTGGAAACAGATTTAAATAGTTTAGAAGTCGGTGAACTATGGCGAAATCTGTTCAAATATACCTTCTAAATTGTTACTGATAAAACATGCTTCATATAAAGACAAATTATTAAGATTCTAAAATTGGATTACACCTACGAGTTAAGGTAATACCTTCTTCTATTGAGGAGTTACATTAATCGCTACTGCGTCATCGGGCCATAAATCTTTCACTCCGAGAGGTAAATTCAAAAGTACTTAAAACCATTCGTTCCACTAGTTTCGTAAACACAAAATTTGGAACACTTCCAAGTATTTTACCTGTTCGCCATGGTTTCCTTTGACATTTGCACGGATGCATTCAAAGCGATCTTCTGAGTAATATCTGCAATTTGACCTATTGCAGAGTCTGGAATCCATTGCTGTTTTACATTAAGCTGCATTACATTATTTCTGGATTCCAAGCCAAGTTATTTTAACACAAGGATAATACAATATGTTGATTATCAGTTATAGCAAAACGGCGTAGATAGATATATAAACGATTGAAGTGTCCACAACGATTTGTAGTCTAATCATGAACTTGTGATCGTTGATGTTGAGCATGAATATCAACAGCTATTGTTGATTCATGATTAATCTATCTGGGATCTTTGTTATTGTTCGTTGTAAAATTAAACGATTTCCTTTTCACCTGGATTTGGCAACTAAGGTTTTTCTGTTATCTATCTTAACACTTACAGTCCCTTCATTGTATTAAGGTTATCTTAGGCAGCGACTTTATTTTTAGAATTTAATAATCAGATCGGAGTCTGGTTTTGTGCCCGGTTGGTGGCAATATGCTCGCCCCCTATTACATGGGACTTAAAACATAACTGGCGAAATGTGGCTGTACCTGCTACAGGGACACCTCTGCCCAACCCTTCGGGGAAACAAGGCGTGATGTTATGTGTTGTGTAATAATTTCATAATATCCAGTATTCATGTATATCTGACCATAGTAACAGGTTCGTAACATGACAGACAACTAGTACTGTCGTTATTCATTGAGGTATGGCTAAGTGGGTCTCAACTCAAGCGTTTCAACGCCCTTGCCGTTCCACTCTCCGTATTGAATGTCATTGTCTATTCAATTGTATCTATTGTATTTCAATCAGCAACTTTGTTACTCGGATTATCTACAGGTAATCAGATTTGGAGGATTATTTTTACCTGTTTTCGTTGGCGAGAGTACAAAAATATTCGATTGTGACAATAAGGCCAGTCATTGTCAGGTCAAGGCACCCGATTTAACGCTACTTTGGTAACATACTAACAGAACCTGGCTCTAACAGCTTCCTTTATTTCTTCTGCCAAGTCACGTTCCAGACTAAGCAAAACGAAAAAGATAAGGAAAGTCAAATCGAAACGAAACTAGCGCTGCAAATTATTTTAAGATACAAAAAACTTCAATAAAGGTGGCTTTATTAGCTTTAGGCATTGAGCTAAATGTACTAAGTACATTTAACTCAATGGCTTTAGGTGGGTTTATTTCTTTAATCTGAATTTGTACCCGGTTGTCATCTGCTGACGGTACTTTTAAGCTAAACTGACTTATCATTGAGTTTAATATAATAATTAATAATATAATATAGCCTTTTATTCCTAAACGTAGGGTTACAAGAGGTCCCTAAGTTCGGTGTGCCTTTTGGCATAGGCCTCCTCCAATTCCTTCCAATGGATCCTGTCCCTTGCTACTCTCAACCAGAATGGTCCCGCTGTCTGTTTCAAGTCATCTTCCCATCTCCTGACTTGACGACCCCTACCTCTTTTGCCGTCTCTTGGTTGCCAGAGGGTGACTTGCTTGCTCCATTTGTTAATGGGGTGGCGTAGCAAATGTCCAGCCCATCTCCATTTTTGTACGTCTATCCGGGTAAGAATGTCTGTGAGTTTTGTTCTTGTTCTCATGTCTACGTTCCTGACTTTGTCTTTGATTCTTACCCCAGCATGCTTCTTTCCATGGCACGTTGGCATTTTGTTAGCCTTTCCCTGTGGTGAACTGTTGTTGACCGAGTTTCACAGCCATAAGTAAGAACTGGTAGAATATAGGTCTCGAATGTTTTCTTTTTTATGTGGTTGCCTAGATCCTTACTTTTCACTATTTCTTTCAGTGACCAGTATTTTCTCCATCCGTGGGCTATTCGCCTGTTTATTTCTTTTGTCATTTCATCTAAAGGGGATATTATTTGTCCTAAGTAAAATTATTCTTTGACATATTCGATCTTGTTACCATCTACCATAACGTCTATTTCCCTTGAGTTTGACATCAATTTTGTTTTACTGGCATTGATTTCCAAACCAACTTCTCTACTTATATTTGCTAGGTTCTGCATCATTTGTTTTATTGCTGCTGGATTCTCTTCAAGAATTGAAGAATTTAATTGAGTTTATCAAGATAAAAATAAATCGGAGTCCTCTGGGACGAGGCCTGGGGGAACGGGGTACTCAGGACCCGATGGCAATAGGCTCACCCCATTAAATGGCACTTACACGTAAGAGGCAAAATGTGGGTATACATTAAGTACACCTCTGTCTAACCCGTCGGGGACTATACGCGCGATGTTATGTTTATGTGTGTTATTATTGTTAACAACAACATTTATTTTTTCGTTAGATGAAAATATACCTGGGACTCACTCAGTATACCTAAGATTTCAATCAATTATTTCACTGTAAAAACAATGTATGAACATAAATTTACTTTCTTCAACGGCTTGCATTCAATACAGCAGCCATTATCAAGGATATCAGGTATCGGCTAGGGCTTCCTGGTGGCAAAACTTGCCTGTTTTGTGTAAACCTGTCTTATTGTTCAATTAATCGGTTTTCGTTTACGGTAAGACAATTTTGGGGGATTTAATTGTTATAAACAACTTCCTTATTGGATTGCACACTTTCAACCGACGTTAACTAGCTCCGAGAAGTTTTTAAATAATATAGATTCACTATATATGTCACGCAAGTATCAACATGGCAATGCCCCTCACCTTCGTTCACCATAAAGTATTCGTTCCTTCCGTTCATTCTAACTTGTGCGAGACAACCAATGAATGGATACTCAATCAATTATTTCAACGTATCTCCATTGAGAACAGTGGAATTCTACGTCACTTCCACTTAGTTTTTGTGCCAGTATAATCATACGTAATCTCTCAAATGCTTGTACATTTCTTCGTATTTCGTATTATACTCTTGATCAATGACGTACGCAAACTGCGCGTAAAGGTATGTATGAATCATAACCCTTTTTTATTCCTTTCAACCTGAGCTGGAAATTCCCACGACTTTATAGCTTCAGGCTTCGATTTCAAGTTCATAGTAAAGCTTATTTAATGACCGCAACAGTTTATTTTTATTTAGATTTGTGGAATAGATTTTTTTTTAAGATTCATCGTAGCAATTTCGAGAATTATGGCCGTTATCCGCAAGATTTTTTCTTCTTAATGTTATTTGAATGCTTCAAGAGGCTCTATCCAAGAGTTAAGTGGTTTGTGCCATAAGGGTGTGACTTTTGTTACTTTGTGCGGGACATTGGCTAGTCGTAAAAGGCTTTCATTAAATCATGGTGGGTGGTCGAGGTTGATTGTCGGTGGAAAACGGTTTTGCAGTAAAATATCCTATGCTTTGGCGTAAAGCCAGCACTGTATTGAGCTGTTGCTTTTACAGTATAACTGTAAGCGACTAATTAAATAGGAACATATAAAATAACCAAATGGCATCTCTTCACACTTTTGATGGATTCTATTGTTTCTCTATTCCGTAATAATATGACTCGCGATTCCAGACATTGTGGCATGCATTCTGTGAGACTTTGAAAATAGCTATGCATGAGTTTCATTTAAGTATCTATTGTTAGTTAATGCTTATTCAAGCAGTTATTTGGCGCCATCTTGTGTAAATCAAACTAAAATGTGGTTATGACGAACTAACAAAAACCATAAAATGTCAAATGCAGTATTGTTAGGCATTGTTTAATTTGAATATTGGTTTTCTTTGTGTAAAACTTGGTTTGGCAAGACGTCAAGACAATGCTATGAAGAAGCTAAGAATGTATTTATATCCGAAATAATTATGAATCATACCTTATTTAGAATGAATTGCCAACTAAATGTTTAGTTGGCAATGAATTCTAAATAAGGTTTTGAATTCTAAACTAGGAAAAAGCTTTCATAATTATTTAGGGTAAGAGCTTACATCATTGACATGTAATGAGCAAGTTCGCGCTATTTATAGATACAACTCGTTTTATTGTGTGGTTTTAGTAAAAATAGCGTGCAGCAGTGCAACGGGCGCGAATCTGTAAGTCGATCACGGTGGCATGGCGCCGCGCACGCACGCTGCACGGTGCTCATAGGAATGCCACTTGCCTAGCGTCCAGTCCTCGGTACCGTTGGGTACATACAGTTTTGAACATTAAAATAAATGATTATTGATTACACTTCCATTATGTTAACTAGCTCAACAAGTTGATTTGTCGGCCATATTACGAAACGTTCGGAAACAAGGATCGTTTATTAATCTCATGTTGAACTTGAAACACTTTACTGGAACAAATAGTGCCCAATAAAAAAAACGACTAGGATTTTACGAAAAAAAGTGTTAAGGCGCTCCCTCACCGGGAGCATTTGCCTGTTATGTAACAATCCAAGATTCGATTTGGAACATTACTATATTACCATTACCTCGGTTCTCCCCACACACTTGTAATGCTCGAATCTGAACTGTTACATTACAGATGAATGCTCTCAGTGAAGGAGCGCCTTTAGATCAATAACAGGAGACAAACCAATAGAAATTGGGCGTAGGTGTGTGTTTTGTGTTATTACTACTGAAGACCTTTAATATTTGGCAACCTAAAAGCGATAGAAACAGTCATAAAAGGCATTGACCTTTTAATAAATTTATTCGTTGACTAAGCTTATAAAAAACGTTGCAAACTCATTAAAAGTCGAAGCATCGATTGCATTAGCCAAAGCTTACTAAAAAGTAAACACAGCTAGGTATCTAATTACACTTGATACTGAACACGGTTTATGTTTGTTTATCGCACAGAAGCGGCTATAAGTAGACAGAGAGTAATTATTAGGAGTGTCTACGTTAGGAAGTAAGTCGACCCGGGCGCGTAAATAGGAATGCTACTTCAATAGTTTGAACTCTAGTGGAGATTGGAGGCGAAATGAGGTAGCATGCTTAAACGGTAAACACTTGGCTATTAAACGTCTCAGACGGTGACAAGCTTGGGTTAACTTGGGTATGGGATTTTTTAGTTCCTTATCTTTTTATTCCCTTGGGGAAATCCTCAATGTGCCCGAACCGTGACTTCTTATCGTTTTCTGTTCGATGTTCTTTTGCTAATGTCTCTGTGGCTTGATGGAGTGCTACGTTAATTTCCAGTTCCTTACACACCCTAAACATCTCTTTGGGCTACGTCATATTGGTTGTCTGTCTTTAATTTTGTTTATTCGTTAAGCTCGACGCATGTTTACCGTCTAGAAATTTAAAACTCGGTTCGTCTCCACTTGAGGGAACGATTGAAGTAGCATTCCTATTAACGCAGCCGGAGCGCAAGTACATAGCTTATATCTCTTAAATCTCAGGTTACAGCATCAACACTAGCACGTGGATCTATCATATGAAGTGGGTTTAGTTTCATAGTTGCATATTGCATAGCATTGTTGTCGTGTCCATCACATAGGACAGGTTTGAGTGACAGAGACAACAAGAGGGCTCATAAAGTTAAAGAAAAAGTTCGATATTGTAAGTAGGTACATACCGGAACTTTTTCTGAAACTCGATGTGCCGTATTTACAGCCGGGTACCGTTGACATATACATGTATTCCTTTTTCCAATCGTCTTGCAATACCGTCTTCGCAGTCGTTTATCCCCGAGGGCCGAGATTGCTATTGGGATTTGGGACTTACGCGCAAAAAAGAGCTAGGTCAGCCATTGAAATACTCGAAAGAGGACTGCGGAATATCTTGTGATTAGATTTTTTTTATTTTCTTTAAGATTTTACCTACTCTGCATTCCGACGCACAAAAACTAGATGGGACCGTTGATGCCATTAAATTAAAAAGAAGTGGAAAAAAACGGAAGCAATTGCATGTACAAAGAGTACAACGGCACATCAGTAGACGTAGGTCAAGATTCGCTGCGGATTCCAGGTTAGATGTTTTAGATCTTCGGTATAACAAAGACAATACCAAATGTATTATATAATTGTATATAACTCGTTTTAAGATTTGATAGCCAATTTGAACTGACTTGTATTCTATTATATTTGTTTTATTTTTTTATATAATAACACGCAATTACCCACACCAGCCGTTATTTTCTTAACGGCTTACTGGTTGATTCGCACGAATTCACTCGCCCAAAACGGGAGAATCGACACTTTGAAATAATAAAAAATAATCTTGAGGCGATTCGCACAAAGATAGTTTATTTGTAGGTGAATTGACAACTCCAGAAATACGTATTGGGCAATTGGCACATTTTGAATTTTTATGTAGTAAAGTTAGTGTAGGTACTTTTTTTAACTTTATTGCATAAAACTCAAAATGTGCGAGTAAATTTGTGCGAATCAACCAATAAACCTTCTTAACTCTAATTTGGTACAAAATTAAGATACGTATCTAATCTAAGTTTTCTTAAGTTTCTCAAGAGTCAAGACTATTAATTATTAATTACTGAAATGGCCGATGGTGTGAATGCCACATACCACGACTTTTATTGCTAACCAGGAATTTATTTACAACGTCGGTCGTAACCGAGCTTTTGTTATACAAATGTAATGTAACAGTACCGCTGATAGATTCTGATTAGCGTCCGACCATTGCACCCGGCCCTGTAGATGCACTACCACGCTGATATTATGGTAGGTTGGCCAAAAAATTGCGAAAATGGCAAACGTTTAGGTTGGTAAGTAATTAACTTTAGTCATGCGTCGAAATACTGTTTATCGAAATCAGATTGCTAGTTTTGCACTTTCCAGATCGAATGTGTACTGTAAAGGCAGCATTTTCCTTTGAACTTATTTGCCATCTTCCTCAGCTTACCAATCTGCAAATTTTAAAGACATTCTCTTTAAAATTTCTACCAGAGTCAACGCATAAAACTTCGGCGTGGGCAAAAACAATACCGCACATGCCATAAAGGTCCCAAGGCTAGTGCGCCCGCGCTTGTGTGAAACGAAGCTTGTTGTCGAGCTGACGGTGCGAAAGGCTCTAAAATAAGTTATGGCTAATTCCTTACTTCAGTCGGTGGCGTGGAATGCAGCACGGCGCATTGTACTCACTTATCTAAACACTCGAACCTGGCTTGCCAGTTGCCACTAAATGTTGAACCACTATTGGCTGGCACGCACGCGGCTTGGGATCATTCGTTATCATCATAGTTTTGTTTTCTAAGAGGTTTTAACTTATCAGGTACTTTATTGTAGACGTAGTACAGCACAACATAGACAGGGCACTCAGCGCAAGGCAAAACAGTTTTGTCTGCCGATAGAGGCATAGACACAACAGTTTTATCTTTTGAGAAAACGGATTTGTTAATCATGTTTGACAATGAGGTAGTTTCACGTGGTCAACTGGTCATGCTCTAGGCTCGCTTATGGATTGTGGAGCTCAGCGACAAAACTGCCGATATTTACGTTTGGAAAGTTTGCGAGTAGTTTCTTCTGACTTCTGACTAGAACTGTCGAAATTCTGGTACAAAGTATATGTGTGAGATACTACGACAGAAGCAAACAAATGATGTTAATGTTATTGTCGTGTAAAGTTTTTAGCGTGTAACTGGTGTAGTTTTAAACTAATTACCTACATATTGTAGTAATAATTATTCCTACTTAGAAGCCATAGAAAACCGAATAATACCTGACATGGCTTAAATTTTCGTCACACTTGAGATTATCTTTACATTTTTCACAGTTTCTTTACTAACATATTAGTTGAAGGTTTGACAGAAGAAGTATCTACTATCTACAGCTTTTCTGTTTCAGTTTCTTTGAGATAAAATTATATTTGGAATATTTTTTTCCTTAAAAAGAGGCAGACATTTCCACGCAGAAAACACATTCCAAAATGCTATCCTCTCTGAGTAGGACGTATCGTCAACAGACCATGTTGGATATTGGTTGGATGTTACGTCCCACGATGAAACAATCCTATTTTTTCTAACAATAGGTTTTTTAACTACTAAAGCATTACTTTCATCAATATTTGAAGAGGTAAACAATCAACATGATAAAATATTGCTTTCCATTCCCTTTGTACGAGCTATAAATTCATCAAGTTGATGCTCTAGCAGTCACTAAAGTGCTTTTCGTTGAAAGCAAAGGGTGGGAGCCTAACCACCAGCGTAAGATGGCCCCCAAAACCAATTACAATTTCGTTCAGCCGTAAAGGTTTGCTGTATTTTGAGCGGACACGTTTACCTGGTCGTGTCAGTTGGATGAGCTTATGAATAGACCCAGTTCTTTGTCAGACTAATAAGAATACTGCCAACAGACAATTGTGCGAATTGTTACGCTTGGATGTGCGCTCTTAAATGACAAGCGCGTAAAAACCTTTTGGGTGTCTGTGTATAACCAATTTAATGCAGAAAATATTTTTTCTTCGGACACGTACGTCATTCGAGTCACTTTGAATACGAGAGGCCATTGACGATTTTAACGCTGATAAATATTCAATTTAACGATTTAAGTACCTAGTTGCTTCAAGCTTCAAGTGGTTTATAGGATATGAATCATAGATTTCGATTCAATTGCAGAAGCGTTTGATACAAAATCACTTTCAAAAATTTTCTCACATGTGTGAGAAAAATTTCCAGAGGATTAAATTTGATACTGCAAACAGGCTTGAATCTAACTAGCCTCTTATTGTATATTGTCCCAAAATCTTTTGTGTCACAACTACAATAATATATCATAACTTTCTATATGGCACGCTTCATTGACCGAATCTGTTTAACTTTTAGTTATTCACCTTTCATCTATTTAGTCCGTCTGGTCCATTGTGTGTCCTGCGTGCCGTATGTGCTGTCGGTCTATCGGTCTGTCGCCGTATATATGTGCCGGGTCTATTGATTTAGTGAGGCCAACGACAGAGGGGCGTGATTCAAGCGTGACGCTAGGTATGGCAGCGTATTCATTAGGGAATACTGCTATATTCAAGGGCATGTTTTATGTATGGAGATAGTTGAAGGGTGGCCGCTGAGTCATGCCCGTTGCAAAAAGTGCAGTCACGTACCCTTTCGAGCGTGTTAATATTGATGAATTTTGTTACAGCACTTGTAGTTAATGTAATTATTCAACATCTGAGCGCTTTTGCGTGCCTCATTGATATGCTTTCTGTTAATTTTGTTCATTACTTCCTGTTCAAATATGTCTAAGCTAATTTTTATTGAATTGAGCTCTTCAAAGGAGAGTCTGATATACCAATCTGATATGCACATAAGATCCATCGCTGGCTAAGGAACGAGTCTTTTCCACCGGTGGTAGTCTATCCACTTTTAGGAATCGGATATGAATAAAATGATACGAGGACAAATTGAAAACTGTTGACCGGTAAGGATCAGATCAAGAATGATATTATCAGATTGATCGATGAAGCACTCGTGCACTGGTCAAATTTTGATTCTCTTTACGTTGACCTTAGATTTCCAGAAGTTGATGTTCTATGTTCAAAGGTCAATTTTGAATTCCAGGAAAAAAACATATAAGTAGTATTAATTACAATAGTGTTTAGTAATGACTATAATATATGTATACAGGTTGACATCTATGCATAAAACTGGTAGCCTGCTGTTGACAAAGGTTAGCATGAAGAAGCTTTCACTTATCTTGATTTATATTAATGCTGTGGAATACATTTATAAAGCAACGTAAGCGGATTTAATATGGTACTCATTTTGTGCTTTTAACCTTTATACATTAGCTGCTCCAACTTTAGATATTTCTTAAAGTTTTTTTAAAACTGTATGGGTACCCACTAATGTGGCAACGTCTACCTCAAAGGGTAGTGGGTGCTTTACGTAATAATTGAGTAAGAAATATTACTTGTTCGTATCTGAATAGACCGCATAGATGAATGTTCCTTTTCCTAAAGTCTTTCGTAAGCTCAGTGGAGCAACTTTGTACCATCATTATTAATGTCTTAGATGATCCAAAGATATCGTTGTGTAATAAAACCAGATTGCCAGTTGAATTCATGCAGCTTCTTTTTTTGTCATTTTTCGACCTTCTCAAAGACTTGTTTCTAAATTTAACTTAAGTGTGTTTTGTAAGTTCAACAGTCTCCATTAATTTTTACTGTGTTCAAAACTGAAATTGCAAAAGTTTATTGGAGTAGGTACCCATTTAGACCTATTGTTGGCGAAAAGTTTAAACGCATATTATTATACTTTTACATATGAAAAATATATAGTTTTTGCTATTTTCCTGTTTTATATCAGCCAGTGTTGCACGGAAGTATGAATGATGTTATGACGATAAGCTGCAGACATGTTCCGCATGTGAACATATACCTACATCATTATTACCGTTTTAATGAACAGTACATATCGGTCGAGAAATGAGTCGATTGCTAAAAAAAGATACGTTTTCACTTTCGCTGAGAATTTAATTAAACAATCGCGAGATTTAAAGTGTCACGAACACCACCTCTTGACGACACATTCGAATTTAATTCATTGGGAACTTGGGGAGTTGGGTTGACACTTTTTTGCAAAATGAGGACCCCAGCCTCCCGGGAGCATCCCTTCTCATGAGATAGAAAGTAAAGATAAGCCATTTAAAACATTAATAAACTTACCGGAGTGTTCTGTTTATTTTTCCACCCACTGATGTACAAAACCCGCATTTGCGTGGCCAGGATGCACGCAATCGTGCCGTTACACGGCTTATATGAGCACTGTCCAAAAATACATGGGATATCAGTCGGTTTTTATGCACTTATATGTTTAAACTTGCGATGAAGCAAGTTTTTGTAATGCACATGTACCGATACGACACAGGCAACCCGGGTGGCGGCGCGCGGCGGACTGCTGGTCGGGCCACACTCGTGCAGCCGCGCGGCGCGGCTCGGAAGCAACCGGCGACGACGCGCGACGAGGGACCGTGAAAGAAGGGCCACAACCCGACTGCGTTTTTTGTCCCGTCTAAGATTAGCAACAAACAACGTCTGGCTGGGACCATTCAAAGGGGTTCGAATTGGGCATAAGTGATGACACGCTGTTTTAGCACTGCACTGTAACCGCCGAGCTCTTGCAATGTTGAGGGTTTAGTAACTGGGTTTGGATAAAATTTATGGATATCTGATCTTCTTATATTTACATTTAACACGTTAAGTGCGAAGCGAGGCCTAAATCACCCCTGATGCAACTTCCCTGTGGTGCGGCAAGCAAAAAAGTGAATTTCTCTGTCGTGCGAATGGCATAGCTTTGGTTTGGTCCAGTGTAGGAAAGAGATAAATATATATTTGAGATCACTAATGGTTCCGGACTCGGTGGTGTACCTACCTTGGTACCGGATGTCTTAGGCCTCGTGCCGCACTGAATTAATATAATTTTAATGCAGTGCGGAACGAGGCTAAAACGTCCCATATCCCCCCTGACCTCGTACCGCACTCAACGCGAGCTTCCCGCGACCAGTGTTGTGCATCACGTCGATTGGAGAGCACGTCCTTTTACAGCGCCGAACATGTCTAAACGATGTCGGAAGAAGTTAATGTTGTTTCAATGAAAAACACTCATAAATAAGTACAACATATATATTGAGATTTTTATAAAAAAAGTATATTGATACTGATTTTTTAATGTTAATTCAAGTTCTAATAATTGTATTTTTAAAGCCCGAGGCAGAATAAATAGGACAGTTTCTTTTCTACTTCTGGTTGCCTTTTTTTTCTATTCTGTGAACCGCATTAAGATTTTCATATACAAATAGAAAGATAAACCTTATGCATAAACCGTAATCCATTATTTTCCAATAATAAGTCTGTAATAGGTGCCTCTTAATGGTATAGAATGGAACGCTTCGTGCGCGAGTCCGACTCGCACTTGGCCGGTTTTTTTTTCTTTATGGCGCCTTCAAGCACAATTTAGATTATTTGAAAAAAAATGTATCCTTTGATAGCTTTGTGTTGTTTTGCCAGGTTTTGCCCTTAAAACGATCTAATGAGATATAATTGATCAAAATCGGTCAAGTCGTTGCGTAGTTAAGACAGTTTAAAAACGTCGATATTATTTTTCCCATCACTAATCGCAGCGAAAATTTGCCCTATTTCAGTGCGTTACGAGGTGTATAAGATCCCATATTTTGTTTTGCTAATAATTCCTAAACTAGCCATCAGATCCCGGGGCGACGGTGGATTCGGGTTCATCAATTCACTGTCTATATCAATAAGGACCAAAATTCTCATTTATCTTTGATTTCGCGCCAGAAAATGGATTTTAGTCTGTAAAAGGAGGTGGGGTCTAATAGACCGCGTGTCGCCCTAACGTCTGGTCACGGTACGGGCCGATTATACCTCGTGCCGCAGGAACGGAAAGTATGCAAAAATTGGTGCCGCAGCTAACGTGTTACCGTGCCAGGTTCAAAGATTTATGAGATTTTCACCAGATTTCGAACGGTTTAGGGTTATTTATGTAAAGTGTAAACCAGCCGTCCGGTTCGGAAGATTTGAGTTAGATATTGAGTTTGATTAAAAAGTAATTTTTTGCGAATATCCTGGATGTAGAGGGGTCAGCCGGGATTATAACATTGAGATACAAATGTGCTATTGAGTCAGACTTCCGGGATTGCCGGCATGGAAGCCACGACGTAATGTAATAGAAAACGTATTGCACAATTTCCTGATCTGTTGGAATAGTACTAGACTGAATCGTATTGGAACTACCTAAGTATATTTAACATAGATACACTTTAGTTACTTAATATTAAATTTGAAAGAATATTTTTTAAGTGCAATTTCGCAAAGTACCTAGGTACACATTGGTAGGTATGTTATACATAATTAGGCAGGTATAGTCGCCGGCACCAATTTTTTGAGCACCTATGCATTGAGCACCAAAGGTATTCCCATTAGAGCACCAATCAATATTTTAACGCGGTGCTCAAAGGAGAACAAAAAATTAAATTCAACTTTATTCTCCTTTGGGCACCTACGGTGCGGTAGCTTCTAGTGATGGGGTGTATAATAAATCCTGTCGATAAAAATAAGCAGTTTTATTGCAGAATGTTTGAAGCGTGGGAGTTGTTTGTAACGAAATCAAACTAACCGACACCTTCAACAAATTTATTTTACGTGGTCGCGGTTTACTTCGGCCCTTCACTTAATTTTCTGTGTTGTGTAGGTAGGCGCGCTAAGTACAATTTTTTTTTTTTTGGTAACGGTTTGGAAATGCTCATGGATGTCCTCCGTCCTGGGGCAGACGTAGGGGTCTGTCAGACTTCTACTGACTAAAACCACCCCGTGTTCCTACGCACACTAGCACCGGGGGCTATGGGGGCACTTAAGCACTCTTCAATGCAGCCCCCGACTGGTGCCAGCCCGCCTCTGCGGGCTCCGTCTGGTCAAGCGGGGGAGTGAGGTGTTTGATTCCCCTCGCGACGTGTAAGAGGGCGCGCTTGCGTTAGCAGGTTTGGTGAGGCCCGCTAGATGACGCTTATGCTGTGAGGTCACCGTCTATGGAGGGTTGCAGAGGTCTCATCATTTACTCGCTGGACATCAATTTCAGGGTTCAAGTTTCGGAGTGGAAGATCTGGACTCGTTTAGTTTAGCATTCCGGAACATTCAAGGACGGCTGCCGCGTCATCTAGCGGCCCTCACCAAACCTACCACCGCATTTGAACATCTCAACCTTGCGGGACTTTCTATCTCGGGGTCAACTCCTCGGCTGCCGCGACGTCACCACCTTCGCGTTAAGCCAGGATAGTACTTAGCGCGCTTACCTACACAAGACAGAAAATTAAGTGACGTGCCGTTGTAACCCGCGACCACGTAAAATAAATTTGTTGAAGGTGTCGGTGAGTTTGATTTCGTTACAAAACAACTACCACGCTTCAAAAATTCTGTGATAAAACTGATTATTTTTATCGATATGATTTAATAGACACCCCATCACTTGAAGCTACCGCAGCGTAGGTGCTCAAAGGGGAATGAGGATGAATTTTATTTTTTGATCCCCTTTAAGCACCACGGTAAATTATTGATTGGTGCTCAAATGGGAATACCTTTGGTGCTCAATGCATAGGTGCTCAAACGGGAATACTTCCGTAATTTGGAAAAAATCGTAGATGCGCAAAATTCGTTTTTGCTTGTTTTTCTTAACAGACATTGGCAATAACCATAGAATAAAGACATACAATAAAACTGTTTTTTTTTGTTGCACTAAGTGTTCATGCGCAAACTTACTCACAATACGCCTAAACCTTGCCAAGTTACGTGCGGCGACTGTATCTATGATGATAACAGTAGTGATGATGAGAGATAATGTATAATCCGAGTACCTAGGTAGGTACAGTGGGCTGCATCAATTGGGTCCCCAATTGTATTAAACTTCTAATGCGACTGGGGTACCTACCCAATTGATGCAGCTCACTGTACATAACGTAACTGTAACAATTATCGGTATTAAAAATGAAACCGATGCTAAAACGAGCGAGCCTTACTGTAGTCGCAAATGTTATGTAGCATCTGACATCTTGGCTGACTTATATATGATACTAGCGGACCTTACAGATGATGTCCTGTCCGAACAGCGCCACCTACCGGGTCCAATTGTATTTTCAAACCATCCAGGTACCCACTCAAATATACACACAACATTTCATCCAAATCGGTCCAGTCTAGGAGGAGTTAGGTGACAAACACACGTACAGGAGAATTATATTTATATATATATTTATATATATATTTATATATTAAAATATAAAGCCGAAGAGTTTGTTTGTTTGTTTGTTTGTTTGTTTGCTTGAACGCGCTAATCTCAGGAACAACTGGTCCGATTTGAAAAATTCGTTTAGTGTGTAATAGGAGCGGAGCACCAATGAAGAATGTTTCAAAATCTTTTTTTTTTCCTTTTGAGAGCTTCGGCTGCGTACGCTGCGTAAACGGTTAAAGTTTCGTAAAAATCATATATGTATTTAAAAAATATATTTTCACCTTCTACGTAAACGAAGTCTTGGGTTAAAGTTAGCGCTAGCCCAAAGTAACTATTCTACGCGGACGAAGTCGCGGGCAGAAGCTAGTATCCACACAAAGAAGATAAACAATATTCATCATCATCATCATTTTGTTTACAACCTCTCAGATAGTGGGTTGATAGTGATACCTACCCTAAGACGGCCAACTCTAGCATCGCGCGCGCTCATTGGTCAAACCAAATAGCGCGCGCTTCCCCGGCTTCCTGTTACACACTTCCGTCCCTTTTCACGAAAACACTCCCACAGATTGCAGGAAAGCGAGAGAAAAGATGTTACACATAAAAAATGTCACGTCATTAGCACGAAGACAAACAACAGTTGAGGGCGATTGGCAATGATTCAGAAAATAAATTGTAGTAGGTATATACCTACCTACCTATGTATGATCTCCCAAATGTGTATGACAATAGTATTTATTGTGTATCGCGCGCACGCAATGTATTGCGAGAATTGATACCACATGCCAGCATTTTACGTAAGTATTCGGTATTAGATATGCGGTGACCGCAACTGATTCGCTTCCCGCTGGATCTATCTCTCCTAATAAGTATAACTAGTAGACGCCGTGTTAGGTAAACGTGGAACATATTTTAAGGGAGATTACTCTTAGATATAAACAACTCTTACTATGGGACAAAACCTGTCAATCTGCCTAGCCTTTTCCCAGCTATGTTGGGGTCGGCTTCCAATCTAACCGGATGCAGCTGAATACCAGTATTTTACATGGAGCGATTGCCTATCTGACCTCTACAACCCAGTAACTGGGTAATACTATACTCCTTGGTAAGACTGGTTGTCAGACTCTCTGGCTTCTGACGACCCGTAACGACTGTCAAAGATCCACGAATGACAGCTTAACCAACGGCTTAACGTGCTTTCCGAGGCACGGAGGAGTCTCGGTATGGAAAGATGGTCACCCATCCACGGACCAACCCCGGCAAGCATAGCTTAACCTGATGGATCGACCCGTGCGGCTGTTATTACTTAGTCACGAGCTGAAAACATGTATTATATAAAAATGTTATTCCCTACAAAGTGCAATACCTACGCGATAAAGCTGTAGGGAGCAGCTGTTTTTTTTCATGTTTCAGTGTTGGTCCAGTAGTGAACTGTGAAAGTAGTTCAGTTTCATGAGTACGACACTCCCATAAAGTATATCCCTCGTTTAACACCCTGTATAAGTTACACCACACGTTATTATGAAAAAAAACCAGAGGCACTCCGGGAGTGCCGACAGAAGTGATGAAAACTTGACCAATTTTAAGGCTCGTGCAGACCAGCGTGATACGCGACGCGACACAAAGGCACCGCTCGTCCCGCGACGAGCGGTGCCTGCGCTGGTCTGCACAAGCCTTTACTGTGCAGGAAATACTTTTAATGAGGTGTCAGTAACGGTGTCGCGAGTTCAATTGTGTTTTCCCCATCTCAAAAATACCCAACGCGCCTAAAGAAATTATCACTTCAATAATTTAAACACTGCAAAATAATCCATGTAAAAATACTGGTATTCGGGTGTCCTTCACCACACAATCCTCACCTTTGAAAACTTCATGAAAATCTATTTTGTGAACGCAAAAAATAGTCATAAATAGGCACCAAGGTTAAAAAATAGTCGCATTATGATTCCGAAGTTATAGCTATAAGTTGGTGAGGATTGTGGGGTGAACGTCTCTACACAATCCTCACCTCAGTGCTAGCAAACGGCTGGGAGTATCGACTTGGTTTCAATTTAAAAAATAGTCAAGAACTAGTCGTAACGCTATGCCGAATCTCGAAAATAGTCATTAAGGGATTCCAGAGATATAAATGTATCTTGGTGAAGATTATGCAGTGAACCTTTCTCGCCACAATCCTCACCTGACTACCGTGGAACATTTACGTTTTTAAATTTGAATTTGGTGTCAAAAAATTGTCGTCTTCAACCATGATAATTTCGACCTGTACCCTAATTGCGTAATACAATACAATCACAATTTGTTTCGATTTGAAACAGATTGCTATTCCATTGCTTAAAAGGTTGAAAAAAAAATATGCTCAACAACGTAAATAACGCAATGAATGTTGCTGAACTGTCAAAATGAAACAAATTGGGCAAAATAGTTTACGAAAATAAGTTACGCAATTAGGGTACTGGTTTACTATGAAGTATGTTAAACTGCCATGTAAACTTCTACATACATTTTGTCTTGGTACAGTCGCAAACACTAAAATTGCAAATCTATTATAATATTGCTATACCTACCTATATTAATTTAAAATATAGTTGTTTCTTGCGTATTTATTTTTTCTGTCAACGTTTAATAAATACCTACCTGTTCATAATATTCCTCCAATTTTAAATGTTTCCTGCTTTTCGATTTCTAGACTTTTCCTTCCGGTTGGCTTTATGAGTTAACTGATAAAATATTTCAGATAAATTTTATTTAGTATGAGTAAGAACTAGAATCGTCTAAGACTAAGATCTACGTACTTATCTATTACTAAAATACTAATAGAGATTGATAATTTACCCCTTATAATATATATTTTTTACGTTGTTTAAATAAGTAGGTTGTGGGCCCAAATAGTACAGAACTGGTGCCCTGAGACAGTGAGGTGGGGTCGCGGCAGACCACGTAGAAGATGGCGGGATGAGCTGGACAGGTTCCGTCAAAACTGAAAGGAGGACGCGCGGGCTCGCGAAAGGTGGAAGGAGTGGGATAGCGTAGGCTAGTAAATAATAAAAATGTAATTTACTTTATTTTATGAAAACAAGCAAGTGATTATAGTATTAACTCTGTACTAAGTGCCTACTAGTTAAGGAAACTGTGCTTGATACAGGTTTTATTTAGCTTAAAGGAGGCTTCCGCCACATAATAATAATAAAATCTTGTTTTTATTTATCTCTACTTTAATTAATCTGTTACGCTTACGACCGAGTTTTGCAAGGAAAATTCAACGTTTTATTTATGTAGGTACTTGGTCACAGAAATCATGATATTCTGTAAATTCATATACAACCGACCCGGCTTCGCACGGGTAGCATAATTCTATACACCTAAACCAGGCCTCATAAATCACTCCGTCAAATGGTGAAAACCGCATGAAAATCCGTTCGGTAGTTTTTGAGTTTATTGCGGTCAGACAGATCCGGCGGGACACTTTGTTTTAATGTTATGATTATGAAATAGATTGTATATAACATATAGGTATTTAAAATACCTACCTAAAATAGCTACATAACTTAAAATTATATCCTTTTTAATACAACCAAAAAAATAAGGTGATCACTAATTATACGTACTTAATAATTTTGTGCTCAAATGTACTCGATTCTAAAATGTATGAAGAAGAGGATTGTGGCGAGAAAGGCTCACCACGTAATCTTAACCAAGACACCTTTATATCCCTTTTTTTATTGGGTGGGAAATTATCAAATAACTTGTCCCGCTCTGGGCGGAGCGGGAGGGCGTGTCAGACTCTTTCTGACCAAAACCCACCCGTGTTCCTTCAGTTGCCATGTTGCCGGGGTCACGATTTCCCTTTCGGTTTTATTCGCAACCCCGGCAGGCATCGGCTTAGTGGACTGTAGATTTGATGACCATTTTCTATTTTGTTAAGTACCTGGTACTTGTTGAAAGACCTACACTGTCCTCCCATACCTATTAACACTGTTATTTAAAAATATTGAAAGCTAATTATTTTTATTTTAGAAGAGTCACTGTGGATTTTCTTGTCGGCTCTTCTCCATAGGAAACTACCAATTGGAACCGTGCACCTAGCTTCTGACGTTTCATAAGTGTCCATGTAGGTTTATGTGTTTTATATTTTTTTGTGGTGCTTTTGTTTTTTTAACCATGGCGTCTATTTATGACTATTTCTTGACAATTTTTTGGCGTTATCCAAATTGATTTTCATGAAGTTTTCAAAGGTGAGGATTGTGTGGTGAACGACACGTATTCGGCAGCATCCGCATAGACTGGCTGGCTTATGTGCCAAATAAACATATTTTTCCTTCTTTCCTGAATTCTTTTTGTCTTTACAGAACGTTGCGAAAAAGTTAAGCAGCAGAAGATGTTAGGGTTTCCTTTGGACCGGTGTTGGAAATTCCACAGCGAAAAGTACATGATGACATGTCTTATTTACCCATCTTGTCAACATAAACGGCCAATCTCTTTGTTATCGTTAGCGTAATGATAGGAAACTAACCGATTAACTGTATCTCTAAAAGTCTGGACTGCATTCTTCCGAATGGGCATGTCTTGTAATAAAGTGGCATTTTGGTCTTACAATAACTAAATAAATACATCAAAAATATACATAATCAGCCTAAGTATAATGTTCTCACTGCTGGGGCTGAGGCCTCCTCTCGCTGAGAGGGAGTGGGCCGTAATCCACCACGCGGACCCAAAAATTCGAAGACATGTGACATCTACCAACCCGCACTGGTTGGTAGATGTCACATGTCTTAGAATTTTTGGTAAGGACATGCCGGTTTCCTCACGATGTTTTCCTTCACCGTTTTGAGAGCAGTGGTGATGAAATAATTTACGCAAAGTAAAGCGCCTGTCGGGGTTCGAACCTACGACCTACAACTCGTAAGTCGCAGCCGTTACCACTGGGCCAAGACTGCTAATAAATAAGTAGCTACTGGTAATCACGATGATTTAGTAATGAGCAAATTACCTATGCTTATGCTATGTAAGGATCGTCGTAGCAGGTGGCGTTCTGTACTTACTGCCTACCCCTTGGGAAGATGGCATGCCTTTATGTTTGTATGTTACCTTTGTATTTTTTTTTTCCTAATATTTTCTTGTAGCTTTGGATCCGTATCAGCAGCACTATCGCTGATCAGTGCAACAATACAGGTGATATAATAATAAAAACTTAACATAATAACATGCAGTTTAACTTTTCTGAAAATCGAGGTTATATCTCCCTCGAGTACTTCGTTTAAATAATTATATTTTAAGGCCCCTCTCAAAATATTCAGTGCATATCTCTACAGGGTTTTATTGGTTTTAGGTCGGCAATCCATTAGGGGATGTAGGAGAGGTCATTTACAACCAAATAACCCCTTTTGACTCCTATGCAAATGTCAACAATTTTGGAGTCATTTGACATTTTATTCTTTTTCACTCCTCTTGCTCAAAAAGGCCGTCATTGTAGAGTACCAGAGCGGGGAAAAAGTTGCATTTCTTGCTCTAGGGGAAAAAGTATTTTTTTTTTAATTTTTGTCTTTTCCAACGAGCCTTGAAAAATGAAAAAGTCTTTATTCTTTTGTAGAATAATCATGAGTATGAACTCGACTTATTACTTGTTCACAAAAAAAAGAAGAACATTTTATTTTTGAAAATGGAACTAAATGCGGCTATCTCTTCGGTAGAATGCGAGCATTGCGTTGCGGCTACAGAAGAAATAAAAAAGGAATTGGCGCGAAATCTTTAAAAAAAAAATCTCTAATTTAATGCTTAAAAACAATTTAATTTAATTTTTCGATTTCTGATATTCGACATATTTATTAATCGAGTCGATCAAAATGGGGTTAAAAACTGAAAGCTCATAGCAGATGGCAGCACGGTTGTGCGTCTTTAGTCCGCCATTGTTGTTTATGTTTTCACTGTTGTGTCGATATCGTTTATACGAAAACTAGACAAAAATGTATGCGATTTGGAGTGTAGTACAACTAAAAGCGGAGTTATGGAAAAGAGATGCGTCTACCACGGGTAAAAAAGCAGCTTTAGTGGAAAGGTAAATAAATAATGACCATTTTATATTTGATAGATTGTTTTGTTTATATTATTTAAAACTCCTTTTTTTGTTGAAGACTGGAGGCATACGACAGGAATAACTTGATCGGAGTTGAAGAAGAGCTTGAGGATGATAACCCTAACATTCCTGCCCTGGAAAAGTTCAGGGATGTCAATTCTAGCACTGATCTTCCAGCGCTATCTAAAACCCACATTCAAACGTTTGCTGAAAAGTAAGTTTTCATACAGTGATCAACTTATGATGCATTCACTACTTCCTTTGTGAGTTCAACTATAAAAAAACGTGTAATATAGGTGCTTAATTAATGTTAATATTATTTCAGGTTTCAAATATCTCCTAAAGTGAAAATCCTCTATGAAAATAGGAGCTTGATCAAGCTAATGATCGTAACCATGCTTATTTTTATGCACAATGCAGGCACAAATGAAAAGATTAATGAATAAGACTGGTATGATATGTGAAAGTCATTGTGAATGTGCAACTGGAAGTGGCTTGGAAGCACACTATAAACATATCTTCACAGTCCTCCATGGTATAGAGGATATAGTATGTACAAAGATTACAATTACCTATGCATAAAGTATGAACAGAAAAATTAATGATGTTCAAACAACCAAAAACAACATCCATTTTATACTGAGTATCTCCAACCAGCAATTTACGATAAATACTATGATACTGTAATAAAACCAAATTAATATTATATACCTACAATGTTTTATTTATCTCCTTATACACAATGCATATTACATAATACATTCCCTAAAGTTACAGCACATAAGACAAACAAAAAATATCTTTGATGCGAGGGGCACAAAATTATGATGTTTTGTCAGACATAACAAACGTTCAATGTGAACGCGTTGACTTATTTATTTATTTATTAATTAATAGGTTAGCCTACAATTGTTTACACATTAAGTACATTTCTTTTAAAACTACACGATATACATTTATAAGTGCAACAATTACTTAAAGCTAACACCACATGCACTATATTTGAATTTAACATTTTTATGACTGCAATTAATTTCTAATAATGCCTGATTTAGAATTATGTAAAAACAAAGCAATAATGCAATAAACTAGGATCAAATATTTGGTTTACATTAAATAATAAATTAAAAATTAAATTACATTGAAATAAATAACATTTTCAATAGTAATATTCTTCACAAGACTTCCATAATACTTTATTTTGTGAGCCATTACACTTAAGTCGAACACACAAAATAGAACTTTTGATAGGTTTCAAAACCTGTGTAGAAAGCAATGATACTGTCATTGTTTCTACAGTTCTTTATAGATCCATAAATGTACACACAATTCACTTAGTATGTCTTGATGATACAGTATGTTGGTCCCGCTCTGGCCCATCATCTGGCTCCAATGGTGTGCTAGGAAAAATTTCTATTTCGTTAAACATTGTAAATTCCTCGTCTTTATATGGCTCTTCATAACTATCACGGGTTTGAACATGGCTAGGTCCAGCAATTTGATCACTATATGTATCAAAACATTGTTTTTTCTCATTTCTCTGTAACAGTCTATTTGCTCTGTCTTCAGCTAAGGGGTGGACTGGTTTGACTTTAGTAAAAGAAAAAATAGAGGGTACAGCAGTCTTCCTGAGCCTTTTGTATATATTTTCATCTCCTAGAACAGACAAAAAGGATTTATGATCTACTTGTGCGAAACATTAAATACAAATGTGATGAGTGGAAGATATATTTATCTATTTAGCCCATAAAGTCCCACAGCTACGCAAAGGACTCCCATTTCCTTTTCCACACAGGTTTGTCCACAGTCGCTGCGGGCCAGTCCTTTCGGTAGGATTCAGTGCAGGATATGTGTTAATATTAGGCAGTAGGTAGTTTGGTATGAAGATATTAAATACAATGCAATAAAGCGAATGCTGCATAGATGCTTGCTACTTAGACATACGAGTATTTTGGTCGATTAAAAGATAATCTTAACAACACAACCTTAGTATAATGTATATAAATAAATATCCACAAATGTCTATAATGAAAACACACTTAAGTTCACTGTATTATGAAAAAGAGCATCACCTGTATACGCATTCGTCTAATAGAAGTCTTCAGGTTTAAAATGTAATGTAAAGTACATAACCTCGACGAATTATTTGGTTTCCAATTTTTTCTTCGGAAAGCTCTCTCTCACACTTTTCTTCTTTTAAGATCTTTGGGGAATACATGGGTCCCCGGATTTTTACAGTCAACAGCTGCGCAAGGGGGCATATTATTTAATTAGGCGTAAAATAAGTTGATTGTTTACAAAAAATGTATGGATATTGACAGCTAGCTGTCAAATTTAAAGACGGACAATGATAGCGACATCTGAAGTGAGCAAATGGCAGTTTTTATCCCCATTGAAAAAAAAAATCGTTTGGCATAATCGTTTTCGCACATCATTACAATAAAAAAAAAAATGGTAGCCGACCATTTTAACACAAATTGAGTAGTGGTAATGAATATTACGTGTTATTGGACCTGTGTTCGTATATTACGTTAAGATCTGGGCATTTTCTAGTTGTGTATAATATTTTTAATAATATTTGTCACATTTTAAATCGTATTTACATGTGTATGTGTGATATTTGTGAAAAGTTAAAATGTAAACTCGCACGATTGGCGCGAAACTTCGACTTTGGATATCAAAAACTTAATTACCACTACTTATTTAACTTGAACAATGGATGAACTCGTCAAATAATTAAATGATGTAGTATTCACTGCCCCTGTGGTGGAGTTTGGATGTTCGAAATCCCCAATTTTATGTTTTTAGCCTCGACCTCGACTGTCATCAAAATGGCGATAATCGCATTTACAGATTTGAATTTTATAAAGGTAAATTAATATTGTATTGGATTATTTTATTTTCTCGCAATCGTAGTGAAAAGTAGAGTGTAACACACGGCGCTAAACCCCATTATAACTCGGTTTCTATTTACTCCCTCGCTAAAGCTCGGGAGTAAAACTACCTCGTTACAATGGGTTATTTTAGCCCCTCGTATAACAATCTACTATTATTTTAAAATATAAAATACTCGAAAATGGTTGACGTTAGCATAGGGGTCACTAAAGGTCATTTGGTTGCAAATGACCTCTCCTACATCCCTTTAACGGATTGCCGACATATAACCAATAACCATGTATATTATAAAGAGGTTCAGTTCATTGGGTTCAGTATGTTTATTATTTTTTATTTCACTAAGTGACACGCTCTTTACTTGTAGTTACCAAATTAACAAAAACGCTGTGAATGAAATATAGAAATGTGGGTGTATTTATAATAATTAACACGCTTTTATTAGGTCGCCCTGTATGTAACTAACTATGTAATGGAATCTAAGGTAACTAATTTAACCATCTTCCAAGGGTCGTAGCGTAATAAAAATTGGCAGCTGTATGTAGTTCTGATGACAATACAATAATATGGTACTGTCGAACTGATCTGATGATGGAGCCGGAAGATATGAACCTTCATGATGGAAAATCGTGTCATAGCTGTTTTGGATTTCTTAAAAAAGTCTTGTAATGAACTTTGACCACGATTAGGTTTCAAGGTCTGATGATGAAGCCGGAAGATAGGCACTGGCATTCTATGATGGAATATCGTATCAAAGTCGTGTTTGCACTTGTGAGAAAGACCACGAAAGTGCATTTATAAAAGCGTGTTTTTCTAGTGTTTTGAAATTATTAACGTCGGCCTTTTCATCGTAAAGAGTCAATCGCACCCTTATGCGTAACACACTAGGAATGTCAATCCCCTTAATTTTGACAACAGAACAATATTCATCGCGATAAATGCATACCTAAAGCAAATTATTTATTTGTTATTCTCAAAACAGACTAATATCTACATAATAGGTAAATAATGTACGATTAGCTCTTACAAGTGCTTAAATAGTTGTCGTTTACAAGTTTCCACACATTAAAGATTGTATTTACTTAAAGTTAACAGTTTAACGTTCAATTTTCAATCACTGTATCCATCAATCAGCCTAGCCTTGTCCCGAATATGTTGGGGTCAGCTTCCAATCTAACCGGATGCAGCTGAATGCCGGTATTTTACATGAAGCGACTGCCTATCCGACTTCCACAACCAATAACTGGGTAATACGATACCCCTTCGTAAGACTGGCTGTCAGACTTTGTGGCTTCTGACGACCCGTAACGACTGTCAAATATCCACGAATGACAGCCGGGACCAACGGCTTAACGTACTTTCCGAGGCACGGAGGAGTCTCAGTATAATAAAGATGGTCACCCATCCACGCACCAACCCCGGCAAGCGTAGCTTAACCTGATGGATCGACCCATGCGGCTGTTATTACTTGGCCACCCTGTATAACAATCTTAGTTCATAAAGCTGCTGTTATCGCGATTTACTCATAAAATCCCAAAGATTATTATCTACATGTACTTAACCATGGATTATAAATTATTCTCCATCTTGTCCCAGTTCTGTCCATTAATACCATGTTATACTCTAACTAAGTATGTCATCTAACTTGCGCAGGCGCAGGCTTGCTCTCCATCTCAATTACGTAAGTACAAGTACAGAGTACAACTTACAAGGTCAATAGAATGCGGAACTGTTCAATTATTTTCGACTTACTCCACCCATCCATTAAATTCATCTCTCTCATTTGATAAGCTGTTATTAGTTATAAAACTTGGCGTTGGCTCGTGTAAGATGTTTTGGAGCAATTAATTATTGGTAGATAGTAGATACCGTTTCGGCTTGCTTATTGTGGTAACTTGAAATTTTGATTCAGTATTGATATTTTATACATTGACCGTAGAACTTCTCAGTTACGATTGTAATCCGATGTGATAGGAAAATTTGCGTAAATGGGTACAAATATCATCATTATCGTATAAACAGTCCTACACCCTAGTTGCGTGGCACTTCACACACAAGTCTTTTTTATAACTGTTTGTAAGAAACCAGTTTTTGAGTAGCTACCTTAAGTATCCCTTTTTGAAACCGTGAATGAGACCTTTTATGAATGGAAGTAGTATTTATGAAAGAGTAGTGTGCCGTGTGCGTCGTTTGATGTGTCTGTGATGATGTTTGTTTGTCACTGAAGCGTCAACAACTGAATATTTAGTCGGTGATGAGCAAACATTGACGAGAAAATCACAAACATACAACTCTTCATTATAAAGGATATAGTACCTTCATACATAATTTCCGATTCGTTCGCACAGCGGGCAATGAAATATTATATTCATAAATATAAAAAACGAACATAGAAGCAAAGAGCCTCAATCAGCAAACAAAACTAGGAGTCCACAATTTATGTTATTGTTCAGGGAGCCCTATAAGGAATATTATAATCTTCATGGTCCATGGTACTTCTCCTGAGTTACTGTGGCGTCTCCTATTTGTCGCCCGACTACCCACGTGGCGAAATATGATTATATCTCAACGTCCAGACTATTTGTTAGCAATATTATTACACGTAAATTCTGTCAAGAGGCGCCACTTGGAACTATTAATAGACCCTAATAAATAACACAAAAAGAAAACTATTATTGTGCAACTTAGTTTACGGTGCATCCCAACGGTATTAAATTAGAATCTAGTGAACATGTAATAAATATTCATGTACAGTGGTACGGTGGGTATTCGTACATGTCATCTTAGTATTTATGGGATATATTGTTGATTTATATAGCTGGCGAATGAACTCCTTAACATATGTACCATCGAAGAAACGGTTATATACCTAAGCAGTTTTAAAACAAAATCCCGTGCACACGACCTTTTTTTTTCGTAGATAAGCGTTACTATATCGGCCGAGCGCTGCAAGCAGAAATAGTCCTTACGGTGTATAGTTATGCGTTTCTTCGATGGTACCTACCATTAATCATATAACGCCAATCAATCCTGCCAATCTGCCCAGTCTTTTTCCCACTATGTTGGCGTCGGCTTCCAGTCTAACCATTTCGAAATTTCACATGCAGCGACTGCCTATCCGACCTCCACAACCCAGTTACTGGCTAACACGATACCCCTTGTTAAGACTAGTTGTCAGACTTTCGGGCT
Organism: Agrochola litura; assembly: GCA_949152395.1. Taxonomy (NCBI): domain Eukaryota; kingdom Metazoa; phylum Arthropoda; class Insecta; order Lepidoptera; family Noctuidae; genus Agrochola; species Agrochola litura. The sequence goes on from OX424493.1 coordinate 17,608,951, forward strand.
TCTGACGACCCGTAACAACTGTCAAAGATCTACGAATGACAGCCGGGACCAACGGCTTATCGTACTTTCCGAGGCACGGAGGAGTCTCGGCATGTAAGAGGGTCAACCATCCACGCACCAACTCCAGCAAGCTTAGCTTGAATAATTAATTTAATTAATCATAATAACAATTATGATTAAATAATGCGTTTTTGTGAGAGTTCTTTTTTACTGCGTCGTTGTTCCAGTCTTGCGGCGGCAGAGCATGAAGTGTGTTTGATCATGGGTGTTCGATAATGGTGAAGCAATTTGGCGTCCATTATATCCACTTATATATCCAACCCACTTTGTAATAAGGATGGTTGGTTACTATAAGTTGGAGGTAAGGCGCAATTTTGCACTGGTTAAGTATGTTTTTATGGTTTTTCGTGGTATATGCTGAATAATCCTCAAAACCTAAAATCTTTGGGATTGCTCGTTCCAAACAGTAGGCTGTGGCAAGGACAGAGAGAGAGGCTGTTTAAAGTCCCGGTGGCCAGTACAAACTTGTTAAAGTTTGCACCAGTGGGGCGGGCAATAAAGATATTCAACAGCGTCTCTCTGCAAGTGGATATCTTTACATGCTCATTGGCGGAATTCCAGAGGGTATGACTTGTGCCACACAGTGGATATTGTGATAACATTGCTGTATTGGGTTGAACCTGTTAAAACAAGTGTAAGTGTAAATAATTTTTACGATCAAAAGTTCCTTTTATGTGCTTAATTGAAATAAATAATTAGCCTTTGACTTTGACTCCCCACCACAAATGTAACTTGGTTTTTCCATTGACGTCCATGTATTTCCCGGTTAATATCAAGCTAATAAGCTTCCTCTCCACTCCCATTTCATGGACTTTATCATAGCTAGAGAAATGTGGGTGTCCTTTATACTTGTCTTATAATGACAAAATAACTTCCATCATGTTATCTAACAAGTTATTTCGATAGTTATTGACTGCATGCACAGTGACATTAGCTATTGTATACATAGTAACGTGTTAGATAACAAATAATAGTTTTGGCTGCAATTATTGTAATGGAGCTATATTGAAATAATTGAGAGATCACGAATGAGCCAGTACGAGGAAGAACATTGATGAATTAAGTAAACTCCGTGGCGAGGCTATGCAGATTTGACGCGGCTTATATCACGATAGGGAAAAGTCTTTGGAACGTCAGTAGGTGATCTGTGGAACTGACATTGATTTTGAATCTTGGTGAATCTTTACACTCTTCTTTTGCGTCAAAACATATACTTTTTCTACCACAGATCAAAAGCTGCTCATGTGTTTGGTTATCTAAGCATACATAGCTCATATAAGCATCAAGCTTCTTGCTTTTGAGACTAATTGTATTAGTCTCAAAAGCAAGAAGCTTTTGAGACTAACAGCAGCACTTTTGAGCACAACACCCGTGCAAAAGAGTTGGCATGAAGAAGCATTTGTAAACATGTTTACGTACAAACAGAACGCATTCACTTCTTCGCCTCAACCCAGCTCATGTGTTGGGTTGAAGAAGCATACGTAGCTCGTATTTAATTCGTCTGCACGAAAGCTTCTTTAGCCCAACTCCATACAAGTGTTGGCACGAAGAAGCATTTGTAAACACGCAAAAAGGTGATGGCCTTGGCCACATTGAGATTTTTCCTTGTGTTGTTTGGGCTCCCACAGTGGAAAAACCAGTAAGTGTGATATCGACTGGTGTTCGTCACTGGAGTTACATTCGGTGCGACCGGTACAAAAAGCTTGACAAAAATATGAAAATTTTGAAAAAGAGACTACGTTGTGATGACTGCAACTCGTGACGGCCTTCAGGGATGGCCATGACTCCAATTGACCTCACGCATAGATTCGCCACTTCTTACACTGCAAACTGACCTTACATAAGTACGGTACTTATGACAAGGCTAATGTTCAAAAGCAGGGCCGGATTTAAGGGCGTCGAGGCCCTGGGGCAATCAAGAAGTGGAGGCCCCGATTTTTCATCAAAATTCTATCGTACCGACGAAGTAGGTACTCGCAAAAAAACTTTTCACTTACATTTGGTAGGAAATGAGACTCAATCACTTTTTCACGATAGACTGACGCTGGGCGTTGACATCGAAAAATCTATTTAATTCGGTTTTTGGGACTACAGTAATTCAACGTTTTTAATCACCAACAACGTAGGACATAAAAGAAAATAAAAAGGTGAAACTTTATGAATGTAATTTTTTTTCTCTTTGTTTGACACAAAGGATGTATTTATTTCTTATCTAAAAAATACAAATTGTGGAGGTCCCTTCCTTGTGGAGGCCCGCGGCCAGCGTCCCTGTTGCCCTGCCCTAAATCTGGCCCTGTTCAAAAGGCCAGGAAATTCCATACTGCGACTAAATGCCAATGATACCTACAATAAAGTCCAAAGGACAATAAAAATAAAGCAAACATAACGCAATGGATATTATTGAACTGTCAAAATGAAAGGGAGAATGAAGAGGGAGGGGGAGGGAGTGTGTTACGTAAGCTAGGTGTGAACTTCGGGTCTATCGAGAATATTGGAAGATTGTTATACAAACCTAGGTACCTACTTAATGCCTAACAGACTGCTTATTAAAGGAATGACGTTTTAATGGTTCCAGAGCCCCGTCATCCTGCCGGGGTCGCGGGAAAGTAAGAAAGGGATACTGTGGCCCCTGGCAACATGGCAACTGATGGAACACGGATGGGTTTTAGTCAGTAACAGTCTGACATGCAGTGAAGTTATTTGATAATTTCTCACATAAAAAAAAAGGATTCATAACCATTAGGAATATCTTTGAATTTCAAAGACACTCTGCTTTTAAAAGATGTGTGAATTTTGTCAATTAAAAAAAGCGACCATGTGCGAGTCGGACTCGCCCATGAAGGGCTCCGTAGCAGCAAGTAACATTGAATGAATTACGATTTATGACGTATTAAAAAAAAACTACTTGCTAGATCTCGTTCAAACCAATTTTCGGTGGAAGTTTACATGGTAATGTACATCATATATTTTTTTTAGTTAGGACACACATTTTACTACTTTGGAAGTGTCTCTCGCGCAAACTATTCAGTTTAGAAAAAAAAGATATTAGAAATCTCAATATCATTTTTAAAGACCTATCCATAGATACCCGACACGTATGGGTTTGATGAAAAAATGTTTTTTGAGTTTCAGTTCTAAGTATGGGGAACCCCAAAATTATTTGTTTTTTTTTCTATTTTTGTGTGAAAATCTTAATGCGGTTCACAGAATACATCTACTTACCAAGTTTCAACAGCATAGCTCTTATAGTTTCGGAAAAAAGTGGCTGTGACATACGGACGGACAGACAGACAGACGGACAGACAGACAGACAGACATGACGAATCTATAAGGGTTCCGTTTTTTGCCATTTGGCAACGGAACCCTAAAAATGGATTATACTTGTCGATTTGCCCCTGATTTTCTTTCACCTCCGTTGAAAACTTCACAGATGAAAACGTAAGTAGTAAGTCCCTACCTAATTTATGGCCAATATTGTGAAGTACAAACAATTTTAACAATTAAAATTTAAAAACCTCCTCCACAAACATTTCTTCATTTCTCTTTCCTACTCCATCACCAGACCCTGTTCACCATCTATCTATAACTATTGAGACTAGAAAAGAGCTGATAATCTTCAAACGGCTTTCAAATAAAAAAACCGCACTCAAATCACCCGTTTTTAAGAGCTACGGTGCCACAGACAGACACAGACAAACACACATAGCGGTCAAACTTATAACACCCCTCTTTTTGAGTCGGTGGTTAATAAAAATGAAGTTACTCTGATTAGTCATCTGGAATATGCGTCACAAATCTGGAACCCGTGTTATGGCAAGTACATTGATCGTATTGAGAATATACAAAAAAGATTTATTCGTTTTCTATGTTTCCGGCTGCGTATACCATACCATTCTGATAATTACACAAATATTTGCAAGAAATTTCATTTACAGCCAGTCATAAATCGTCGTCGACTGCACTTTCCTTTTAAAAATTATATCTAATGAGATTGACTGCCCTGATCTCCTACATAAACTACGTTTCAATGTTCCTCAGAGATCAGTTAGATTTAATCCGCCTAGCTCCATTCCTTTTACCTCTTCTAACAACAGGCAAAACTCAAACATGGTGCGAACGAGTAAGGACTTTAATATTCTTTGTAAAGAGTTCTCATTTGACCCATTTACAACCAAAACCTATTCTGCACGCGCTCGGCTGAACGCTGACTTTTTCAAAAGTGCATAGTGCTTATTGTACCTTAAACTCGTATACAATAATATGTATTCTTAATCTTTTTATCGTGCTTGTTAGTGATCCTACGATTTCTACTACTTTTTCTGTTTTTACCCGTGAGAACCTATAATTGGCTCTATGTTTCTTAAACAACTGTTATCTATTTGTTATAGCTGTTGGTTCTCCTATTAATAAATAAATAAATAAATAAAAATTAAAAAGTAGTAACCTAAATTAGCAACAAGACATTAATGGCACCACCTTTTGAAGAACAGTAAAACGTTTGAGAGTTTTATGTCATTTCTCAAACATTTGATTAAGATAGTGATTGTTTATTGGAGTAATTTATTACAATTTTGAAGAATTGTTTAAATCACGTTTGATAAATATTAGAATTAAAACATTATGGATATTGTTTTTTTTACTTGATCACTAAAACGTTTACATTACTTACGATTGTGAAGACACATTGTTTTAAACAAGGCATATACAGTCAAACCTGGATAAGCGAGAGTTCAAGGGACCGCGATCTCTTTTTCGCATATATAAGTTTCTCACTAACTCGAGTTTCTAGCTCACTTATAGAGGTTGAGGTTGGTTGGGAAAGGTTGTGAGGAACAAAAACAATGTCAGTTCCACGAAATTTAAGAATGAGTCATAAATAACAGATGTTAAATTATGCTCGACTATCGCTTGTAGAGGTACAAGCAAGTAGCAGTCTCAGTTATAGAGGTCCAAGAGGGCAAAATGACTTTCTCTTATAAAGCTTAGGTTTCTGCACGGAGCAAAGTGAGACACAGAAACCCTTTGTATTTGCTCTGTGGGTTTCTGTGTCTCACTTATCGAGGCTTAAGAGGGTTAAAATGACGGGACCTAACAATCACTCTCATTTTTAGAGTTTTCTCGCTTACCCAGTTCTCACTTACCCAGGTTTGACTGTATTAACATAATTATTATTATTAGGCATACATTACCATTACAGTAATTCCTTCCAATATTGACGTAAAACTATTAAAATATTTAGATCACATCATCATTCCAACCACCACACTGTCGGTAGTAATGACAATACTTGAATGTAATGTTATTATTACTGATAGTGTCTGAACCGTTTATAAGTTATTTTTAATTATCATCGTATTAAAATTTATAAAGTGATATATGCAATATACAACACACTTCATGTAATATTGACCAACTTTTGGGTAAATTTCACCTATGTGCAGCGGGGTAATGGGGATAAAAACTGCCACTTGCTCACTTTAGATGGCGCTGATATCCAGCGACTAATAATTTGACGGCTAGCCATACATTTTTAATAAACAAACGACTGTTTTCAAATCAAATCAAATCAAATCATTTATTTGCATAACACAGGTTTAGAGGATGTTACAGAATGGTTCTTAAGGCTCACTGTATTATAACCATGTCAGGTGTGCAAATACATTAGGAACATTATGACATAATAAAATTATTCTTAATCAGTTTTCTTATTAAATTACATTGTCATTAAAAATATACATAGAAAGTCAATTTCATTTCACATTATATTATATCTGAACTAATAAATTATAACAGTAATGTCAAGCAAATTAATGTCATAGTAATTGGAATTATTATTATATTAAAATTGAACAAATATTTGCTACCTATAGGTTTTATGCATAATTAATCATTGAGCCTAGTTGCGCAGCTGTTTACTGTAAAAATACGGGGACCCATGTATTTGCCAAAGATGTTATAAGAAGAAAACAGTGGGAGACAGCTCTCCGAAAAATCTTTCAATATTTTTTAAATCTGAAGACTTTTATGGGAGAAAGTGGTATAAAGGTGATGTTCCTTTAGCGACTTTGGCGACAGTTGGGATAGCAATAAAACAATGTCTTAAGAAGGAAGGAAGGAATGAACAAGAGAACTAAGTCTGTTTTCATTACATACAGGCACTTGTGATGTGATGTTATGTAAATTTTGTAAAGTATGTGTGTGTTTATAGTATCATATTAGATCAGTGCTAGTGTTATCTCTGACTGAAGTTTTTCAGTCAGGAAGATCATGCCCGAGCTGGTTTTCGACCTGATCATGTTATTTCTATCGTACACCTCCAGTCTTTAACAAAAAATGAACTTAAAGTCTACAAACACAAAATAACCTATAAATTATAAAACTTTCATATTATAGATTGTACAATCTGTACTGTAAGCTGTACTCTAGTACGGAGCGGAGGGGGTGTCTTCGTGGATTGCACAATCTGTAATTGACTTTTCCACTAAAGCTGATTTTTTACCAGTGGTAGACGCTTCCCCTGTCCTTAGCTCGTCTTTTAATAGTGCCACCACGACTCAGCGCAATACGTCGCCGACCCAACTTACTCGTAGTAACTAGATTTTATAGAGACTCTAAGTCTCATACATATTTTGTTTATCTAATTTTCGTATAATTTGTGATCGACACAAAAGTAAACACGAACACAACAATGGTGGATTAAAGACGTACTACTGTGCTGTCACCTATACCTAGCTTTCAGTTTTAACCTCATTGCGTAACACACTAACAGTAGCAAGCATGGCTTTCATTTTGACAGTTCAACAACATTCATTGCGTTATTTACGTTGTTGAACGGACACATTTTTCGAACATATCAAGCAATAGATCAGCAAAATCCTTCAAAAATCGTTCTGTTTGAGATTGAAAGTGTGTTACACAATTAGGGTGTAGTTCAGTAAATCTAAAAATGGTAGCAAGTGAACACGCAAGAGTCAAAGTGACTGTGGTATTTACATTTATTTCAACCTTATCACAATATTAGGTATATAAATCAGACCGGTCAGTTATTAAAACTACCGATCTAGCATTTAGTTAAATATTATGGGGTTACTAAAGTTAGTTTGTTTAAACCAGAGAGGTTATTTTTAAATATTGATAATGTATGGGCACCTGTACCTTTGCCCAGCAGTAGGATATAAAAGGTTAGCAAAAAAAAATTGTGTAGGTACACGTAGTACTTACGGACTATTTGAAATAAGTTCTTGAAAACTCTTAATGACCCCTCATTGTAAAAATAATGAGCATTATTTTTAACCAATCTGCACACTCAATAATTACATAGTGGTTTTCGTTTTTCATTGTCGTTACTAAAAGTGCACCTTCTCGCAATGAGTGAATGAAAAAATGGTCTGCTACAATAACAGAAACTATTGGAAAAAACAAAAGAAGACATAATATGTACAAAGAATTTGGTTTAAATAATAGATAAACCTAAGCAAGGTACTGGTAACAGCAATGACGGTAAAACAGCTAGACGATTTTTCAACATTATCAGTGCAGTGCATAAATTACTGGTGTGGATGAGGAATTGATAAAACGCTTTTATGTTTCACTTCAAGTTATGTCAAGCGGAAAAGTAGGTAATTAATGCTACGAAATTCGTACAGCACGCTTTCGATACAGCACAACGATGTGTTAATAAATATATGTGGAATAAGTATTTGCCATCATCTGTCGATAAAGTCCTAATTCGCGAGGAAAGCGTCATTCGGCATTATTCAGTGTTACCTCATGGACAGCTCTCCGAAGATGCCTGGGAATCAAGGAACAAATACTATAAACGATTCAGACTCCATCATGCTAGAAAATGTTCTAGAGTGGCCACAAATGAACATGTTCTACTATATACTTTTGTAAACTTCTTCTTCTTCTTTTCTTCTTCTTTAAGATCTTCCAATAAAAAGTCTATGGAACTTACAGATGAAGCTTTGGAGCTGTTAGAATGTTTGCAGTTAAATGGTTTTTTGTGAGTGAGAATGAGTTTATTTTGTATTAATTATAACATTTTAGGTCACATTATTTAACAAAGATAGTCGGAAATTTCTGATAATTTTTCAATGTTCAATATTTTGTATTTTTTATGACTATTAAATTATATTTATATCATTAAACTGTATATCATTTTAAAGTTTATTTATAAAATCTGCAGTACATCTATAAAAACATGGAAGTTATAGGTTTATGACCCGAAACCGACTCAATCTTCACATAGTGCGTCGGAACCACCGGGGTCACCTACTGGCCAGTTTTATGGAGAAGGAAGGCCTCTTTATGTTGAATTCCTTCTTCAGAAAACGTGAGCACAGAAAGTGGACCTGGCAGAGCCCTGATGGTGCAACAAAAAATGAGATTGACTTCATTATGTCGACGAAGAAGCAAGTATTCAATGATGTCTGAGCTGTGATCAACGCGGTGAAAACCGGAAATGATCACCGCATGGTAAGAGGCACATTGAACTTGAATATCAAGCTGGAAAGATCTCGACTGATAAAGTCTACGCTCCGCCCAGCACCGATCCAAGCCCAAAACCCCGAGAAATTTCAGCTCGAACTTCAGAATCGTTTCGAGTGCCTAGGGAGCTCCGTGGACGATTATAACGATGGGTTCGTGGAAAATATCCATACGGATTATAATTATAATTTACAATCAAATTTATCACAAAGTGGAAATAATAATCATCAATGCTTTAACCAATTTACAGCCGTGTTTATTCGTTCAAACACAGGTTATAAAACACCCATTTTTAACCGACTTCCAAAAAGGAGGAGGTTATATGTTCGTCGCGTATGTATTTTTTTTTTTTTTCTTTTTTTTTTTTATGAATGTCCCCCGATTTCTCCGTCAATTGTGGACCGATTTTGAAAATTCTTTTTTGTTTGAAAGGGTATGCTCTCGAGGTGGTCCCATATAAATTTTATTACCTTGGCTTCGATATTTTTTGAGTTAGCTTCAATAATACGTACTTTTTTCCCACTTAGTATGTGGCTGATATGATAAGTTCCTGTCACTGTTATCTATAGATAACAGTGACAGGACAAAATCGAAAACAAACAATGGACAAATTCGAAAACCACTACCTGCTATATATAGCAGGTAGTGGTTTTCGAATTTGTGTGGGGTAGGTACCACAACTAAAAAGTGAAAAATAAAAACTTTTTACAAAAAAAAACAACCGACTTCCAAAAAACACTACAAAGTGAAAAATAACTTTAATTTCGGAAGTCGGTGACAAAAAACGAAAATTCAAAACCGAAGACACCGACTTCCGAAATTAAAGTTATTTTTCACTTTGTAGTGTTTTTTGGAAGTCGGTTGTTTTTTTTTTGTAAAAAGTTTTAATAGAAAAAAAATCATTACACCACAACTAAGTTCCATGTTAATTTGACCTGTCTTGTCTACATGAATTAATTAATAATAAGTTATTAGTCATACACACCGAATTTCGGTCATGAAGGCTAATCTTTTTGCACGTTTTTAATGATATTAATTTTTTTTTTTACGATCTCCTACAATATTTATTAAATCCTCAATCCGATTTTTTCACTGACTGGTGAAACTCTTGAGCTAGCCAGACGTTTTTTTCGTGGCTACTACCCTAAGTTTTTATATATAAACTTATCAAAACCCATAACACGATTTCCTGGTGAAGACCGCCAATTTCCAGATTCCGGGTTGCTACTGAGAAATTCGTAATGGTAAAACCCAATATGAATAAAACAGTTACTTAACTTCGGATATAATACACACGATTAAGAAGAATAGGCTCTGATCCGTGTGAGATCATCACGGTATCATCCCAAGGATGTTTGATGATAACACACGACGTACTGACGCCATGGAAGCCTTTTGAATATTTGCCGTCACGATTTCTGCATATTTCAAAGATTCTCAACCGGTCTTGAATGGTAGTCAAGTTTCTGTAATTATCGTATTTTTTCTACTTCCTTTATAAATTCTATGAATGCACGAATGAGTAGAGGGCAGGGTCTTATATTACAGTCAGATTATGATTCAGCATAACCTATACCTTGATTTGCTCAAGATACTTTGCCATGATATTGCAACAACTGGAAATCCTCATAGATCCCTTGAGGATGGAGGTTTATGTTTAAGGAAAATAGAGGATTATGTCGGACTTTTATCGACTAAAACCCCACAGTCTCGACAAAATCACGTGCTTGTCAAACACGTCACGTGTGTCTAGGGACGCCAGTCCGGTCCTATAGCGATCGCTATCTATGTTCTCTTCTGTTATACCATGAGTCGGAAGAGCTGGATATATGCATCGCACACCATGGTTCACCCGGCTCCCCTATAATGTGCAGTCTGGCTTAAGACCCCAATCTCCGGTAACAACGGGCGCTTGTTCCCATGCTTGCACATTGGTATGGAGCTAGAAGCTCTGAGTTCATTCTGTGAAACCAACCTATTACTGCTGCAAAGCAGAATTGCTGTGTTTCGGGTGGAGCTCAATGCTTCACATTGTTTTCAATCTAAAAAGAGGTTAACGAACATAAGTTGCATCATGTGCCAGATCCGCCAGTAACCAGAAAAAAAAGTTTTTGTTATCAATGACGAAATCATGAACTACCCATGTGTGAGACGTATTATTTCTGAGTCATGTCTATCCACAAGATCGTTTTAAAACGAGTCTAGTTTACAACATTGTTATTTTTAATACTAATAGGTAAAGCTTAGGCACTCTCGCGCAGTCGTGGTGTATCGTAGAGCATCCTTGCACGCAATGGAATATACAATGTAACTTGATACTAATGTTTATTTAAGTAAATGGCTGTTTTGTTTTTACAGTAACTGCACTTTAGTGCTAGAAAAGCCACAGTCCTACGGTCAACGACAAAAGTTGATTAAAACTACTAAGTAAATTAACACTACAATATTCGATACATTATATTTCAGTATTTTTTTAAACAGATAATGGTTATAATTCTTTTAATTTTACTTCTGTTCTGATTTTAATTAAATATTCAGCTCAATATTTTAGTAAAAAAAAACTAAAGTCTTTAGATTCTTGTCGCTGACCGTATCTATTTAGACTAATTCAATTTCAATTTCAATTTCAATTTATTTATTTAAGTAACTATGACTCCCTTGTTAGTAAACTTATCCTATGTTAGTAATTATGACAAACTACATCCTAAACCAATCACTGTACACTATACAGCAGCGGCAGTACTATCCGACGCTTCACCGCGGCTGCACCATTCCATGGGAAATGGCGCAGCAGCGATTCACGTACGGACAGTCCAGCCTGCTCGAAATTAGAGACAGGATACTGTTGTTGCCGCCCCACACCCCACGCACCAGGGACGCACAGCGCTTACGCATTGTGGCAAAGAAACAAGGTACATGTGCGTCCGCGAACATCCCTGATGCGCTGCAGTAGCGGGCAGCCTCAACAGTACCCTGAACGCGTTGTTGTATTGCACGCGGAGGGCACTATACGATTTTTGAGTACCTATATCTAGCCCACAGGCTGCTCGTGTAAAACGTAGTACAGTACGCTCTGAATAGAGTAATTTTAACGTTTACTGAACAACGAGCAAACCTACGAGCCAGCTCTAACCGACAGGGCCCTCCGCGCCCGTTCTATATCGTCATCGTCCCTGAGATCAGGAGTAAGTAAATGGCCAAGATATTTAATCTTGTATTCCCTCTCTAATGGCATACCATTAAGGTGAACTGGTGGTACATAAACAGGATACCTACCCCTGGCCCCAAAGACCATGTATTCACTTTTTTTCAAGTTGTATAATAAGCCATGTGAGTCTGCATACTCCTCACATATGGCCACAAGCTTTCTGAGGCCACAGACTGACGTACTCAGCAGCACCTTGTCGTCTGCGTAGCTGATATTATTAACGCAGACTCCATCTATATGACAACCGATCTTGATGCTGCTGAGCCTACCAATCAACCCGTCGACATATAGGTTAAAGAGCAGCAAATTATTTTCGACTTCATTTACGATATACCTACTATGATTCTGTTATTAATAAACTGTTTAGCAAAGTACGAAAAAGCACTGAATCCTCGTATGAGCGTCAAAACATCAATCATGTGTTGACAATAAATTAAGTGTTATGTCTAACTAGCTTTTGCCCGCGGCCCGCGTGGATTTAGGAAAATATCCCATGGGCCACGGGTACGTACCTAATACCGGGATTAAAAGTACCGTATGTATGTATCCAGGTTATAAACTATTTTTGAGCCAAATCCGTTCAGCAATTTTTGCGCCAATTCAGAACATACATCCAGACAAACGGACAAAAATGCTTCGTTCCTACTTTGTTACAAGTATATGTGTGTGTGTATAGATGGATGGATGGAGCAGTGGTGGCCCAGTGGTAACGGCCGCGACTTATGAGTTGTAGGTCGTAGGTTCGAACCCAGACAAGCGCTTTACTTTGTGTAAATTATTTCATCACCACTGCTCTCAAAACGGTGAAGGAAAACATCGTGAGGAAACCGGCATGTCCTAGAACCGAAAATTCGAAAACATGTGACATCTACCAATCCGCACTGGGCCCGCGTGGTGGATTACGGCTCACTCCCTCTCAAAGAGAGGAGGTCTGTGTCCCAGCAGTGGGAACATTATAGGCTGATGATTATAGATGGATATGTAACTTACCTACACACGAGTAAGTATATAGTCTGTAAGTTTAGGCTTTAGTTTAATTGTACTCAAAACACATGTATTAACATTGAATCCAGATGGAACCATTAATCCAGAATGAATACGATGCGATGCGATTCCCGGAACACATAAGACGAAGATGAACACAAGGCTTCACCTTGTTGTTTAATTACATGACATTTACCAATATGAGTTTTAGCTTTGGTTTCCTCATTCATAAATGTTTCCTTAATTTTTCTAAAGACTTATAATTAAACATAGGAATGATGGTGAATGAGAAATCTAAAAAAATATTTGAATACCGTGACTGTCTTATAAATACGTAAGTATTCGTGGGGCCCATCTCGTCACGACACGATTAATGGCGTCATGCACGATTGATAGACATACACACAGTTCTAATAAGCAAATATGTAGTTGTGTAATTATACTGTAATGTCTGTAATCTAGCCTTTTAACCTGGCTTTACTAGAGTTTTTTTTGTGCCTACTGACGCCACTGACATTGACGTTTAACAAGCAATTTATGCTTTTGAAATTCTGAAACTATAGAAAGGTTTAGTAGACCTTGCCGCGGTAAATCATTATCAGGCGACTGACAATTCATAATAATATTGAGATCTCTCCATATCGTAAGAAAAAGTACATACTTGACTTTGCTGAATTCGGTACAGGCTGATGTAGTTAGTCCAAACTATAAATAAATAAATAAATAATCAATTGTTTTAAACTCTTGTCACTTTAATATTAATTGCATAATAGTATGGATGTTGAAGACGGGAGGGAGTAAATTTGAGAAAATTGCATGTCTTTAACAAAGCCTTAGGGCGTTAATATTAAACTCTTGTCAGTTTAATATTAATTGCATAATAGTATGGATTACAGGCCTTGATTATAGGCTCAGTTAATTTTCTACTATAACAGGCAGTTCCTTGCAGATTGCTGCCCTTTTAATGACAGTATTCTTCTAATAAGAGGAAACGGGCCGTTCGCTCTGATTTCCCGTGGGAATGTCTGGAAGTACGAGATTTGCTGTCTGTGTATAAGGCGTCACATGTATACTTATGATTTAGAATAGAATAGTCTTTATTTTGTACACCATATAAATTACAGATTACAGATACAGCAATCATGAATTACAGTTTTAATAAAATTATGGTTAAAAAATCACACAGCTAGAGCTCAAAAACTCAATCTTTTGTAACTTTAGTACACACGGCTACACATCAAGCTATACATTTCCAGTTTATGCTGATCTCGCATTGTATAGGATTTCCGTACAATGCGAGGTCAGCTTATACTGGAAATGTATAGCCGTGTGTACAATACGGCCGATATAACTTGGCAGTTCCGAACTTCGCGCAGAAGACTGCGCATAACATTTTTTAGGAACGATATGGTGACGTGAGGCGAGTGTGAGTGAGAGAACATGCGCGAAAGTCAATAGTGCCTATGTTCAGAACTGCCAAGTAAGCCGACGTTCGCACGGACGTAATACAAAAAACACACTGTTGGATTTTCAACTCTCGGTGCTAAGCAGAGCGTTGAAAATCCAGTGCACGAAAAAAAAATCGCCGTGATTATATTACGTCCGTGCCAAACGTCGGCTTATATCGGTCGTATTGTATCCAGTTCATTTATTTAAACTTCTCACTCACAAAAAAGGTACAAAGGCGGACTTAATGCCTTGGGCATTCATTTGGGTAATAACCCTGTAGGTATACCTTACCTTAGGAAATTCTATCTTAGCTATATCATAATAGGGGTTTTACAAGATCTACTTTGCAAATACCCATTACTTAGGATCCAAAGTGGGTTTTTAAATAGTTCCTTAAACAAGTTTAGTTTTTTATATAACTGGTAGTTTTTGAACCATAATGAACAATCCACTTTCGTCTACAATACGGTATAACGCTTTAACTTATTAGAGCGTAGAAAATTACCACTAATGTTGTGTACAAATTGCAAATTTTATAACTGATTAATTACAGACTACAGTTAGGGACTTAACACAAAAAATGGACACCAATAGGTAAGTAGGTAGGTAGGCTTAGTTGCTTTTTTGTTGAAAAGTGTCTATAAATATTCTACCAATAATTTAAATTGGTATCTACCTAAATACCTTGACATTGACTTTGATAGAAATTACCACTTCCGTAATAATTCGATAGGTTTGTGCTGAGAACAGAATCTAATGCAAACTTGGAAAACATGTCGTTAATATTACTATACCAACCAACACCTACACTTAAATTGAGATTTAAAAAAACTCCAAACGTTCGTTGCTGGGTTCCGTTCACGGATATTCATAGAGAAGGGGCTTTTGAAGTGGTTATAAAATTAAACATATTATGGTACATCGGGCTTAGAAATTGTTTGGTTTTGTAGAGCGTTGTCTTTGTCACTCATTACTTCGTAATAGTCTTTTACAAATGCTCGATGTGTCATATTTTTATTGATTGAGTTTGTGTGTACTTATTTACTTAGTTAAGTTAAGGTAGTTCACAACTTTAAAGTCATACAAGTTTTTAAGTGAGCTTGTTACAAATTGATTATAATCATTTCAAGATTTTTTTTTTCAGTCTATTTAACATGTTTTGAAATAAATAGGTACAATGTTTGGAGAATGTAGATATTCTTGACACTAAAAAACTAACTCACTCGCGCTATTATACTTTTACGAAATTTCGAATCCAAAATGCAACTGCATCGGCTTGTAAATCATCCACATTTGTAAGATAAGTAACGCTACACGCTTTGTAGAGAATGCAAAAGTATACGTAACCTAAAACACAGGAAATGTAGCCAATACATTGTTTCTAAAATAATTAATTGTTTAGGTACTGTAACTAGGTAGTGTAATCTAAATTTATGTGTGTAATGGACAATGGTTATCTAAACTGATCAATCTATATCTGCCTAGCTTTTTCCCAACTATGTTGGGGTCGGCTTCCAGTCTAACCGGATGCATCTGAATACCATCATTTTACATGGATCGACTGGTTCAAGTTCAAGTTATTTATTTCATAACAAAAATACATTTGTGTTGAAATGTCTGCACAGTAAGTACACAAAAGAAACAACATAAACATTACAATTATTTACAGTACAAGCATCCTCGTCCACAACCCAGTAACTGGGTAATACGATACCCCTTGGTAAGACTGGTTGTCAGACTCTCGGGCTTCTGACGACCCGTAACGACTATCAAAGATCCACGAATGACAGCCGGGACCAACGGCTTAACGTGCTTTCCCAGGCACGAAGGAGTCTCGGTATGTAAAGATGTTCACCCATCCACAGACCAACCCCGGCAAGCGTAGCTTAACCGGATGAATCGACCCGTGCGGCTGTTATTGCTTAGCCACGAGCTTCTCTTTATCTAAATTGATAATAAGTCATAAGTCATTTATTTCGTGTTGAAAGTATTACTGTGATGATAAACAAAATAATAACAAGTAAAGAAACATTACATTAATATTTATCTTTTATCTTTTATCTTTATCTTTATTGCAATCCATAATGTACACATACAGGTGGTAGGGAAAAATAAATTGAAACAATTATGGACCCTGTCGGGCACAGCAACATTTTAAATAAGTAGGAGAGAGGAAGCTTATTACTAAATATTTAAATTATGTCTTATCCGTCTATTATTGTAAGTCTATTATTATTATTATTTTTAGTTTTTAACTTATTATTATTATTTTTTAATTATGTCTTTTTGTCAATGAAATTATCCGTTAGATATTCGTTAATTATCCGTTAGATATTTAAAATTCATTACGCATTTAAAATGTATCAATATCACTAATATATAATTTTATGTCAATAATTCAGTACCAATAAATTAAATAATCACCAACATTGCATTTCAATTTCAAATTCATAATCCAGTATAAAAAAAAAAAAACATTATAAACACAAAAATAATAATTCACAAATAATTAAGGTTGGCTGTCGTTTGTTATTTAAGAACTCATCGATACTGTAATAGCCCTTCCTCAATAAATATGTCTTTAATTTGTTTTTGAATAAGTTTATGCTGTATTTGCTTTTGAATTCTATCGGCAACTTATTCTATAAAAAGATCGATTGAACTCTGGGACTGTGATTCGGTTGGATTGTGGAAGGTAAGTAAGTCTTTCCTACGAATACTATCTCTAGTTTGTCTTTCTTCATCGGTCTCGTGCAAATTCTTAACAAAGTTGTTTAGCAACACTAGAATATACAGACATGGCACTGTTAAAATGTTAAGTCTGATGAAGTAGTCCCTACACGATTCTGTTTCACGCGGAGCATCGTCCTTAAGGCTCTTTTTTGAATAATAATAATTAAAGTGTTGAACTCTAAAACTATGACATCGCACGCTATTCATATCAAGAGTCAATCGAGATTGTCTGGTAACTACTTAACTGGGCAGCAAAAAACCGTCCAGTTAGACGCCGAAGGCAACGAACCTGTGAACGAAGCACAAAAACATTCTGGAGGCAGGAAAAAGTGTAACGTATTGGGGTAACTGCGCACAGCAGCCGAATGAAGTAACACAATCACTATTCACAATCCTTTAATTAATCAATTTAACAATTTTCATTCTGCTGTTTACGGTATAGATGAATTTTTCAAACATAAATTAATCAATGGAATTATGTATCCACTTCTTTAAATGGGGGACATTGTGATTATGAGTGACCTGATGACTTAAACAATTGGCGTGCAGAGCTAGAAAATATGATTGAGTGTTTTTCATTAGGATTAATGTCAGTAGCAGCAGTTCATGGATTTCTGCCCGGTTGATGGCAATAGGCCATCGCACGCACCCTATCACGTCATGGAACTGAAACAAAACAAGAAAAAATCAAGAAAAGTAGAATAAAGTGGGAAGAAAATGCATTACGAATAGACTCGGGAGAAGAAATCGTCAGATCGCCATACTTGAGGAAACTGGGTATTGCTTTGGACTTAGATTGCTGATTCACAAAGCTCCAAAAGCGTTTAGGATTATTTTCGATGGAGGCTTCTGTATCAGCTAAGAAGTTAGTGGAACAATCCGCTTCAAGTTTATTAACCCGCTCACGTAAGGTCGCCTCGTCTGAAAGTCTGCCATACGTCTTAAATTTACGGAGATATTTAGCCTTCTCTTTAATCAAGCGTTTAAGTACCGGGGAGTACCAAATAAATGCCCATGAGCTGTGAGAAACTGTCTTAGTTCGCACATACTTATTTTGAATATCGGTTACAGTAGCATAAAAGTATTTTACGACGTCACTATGCGAAATGTCAAAAAATACGTTCGTCCAGTCTATAGCTGCTATTTCGCCGTTAATGGCAGCAAAGTCAGCTTTACCATAAAGGTAACGAGTAAGGAGTAAGTCGAGTTAGCTGGGCTAAAGGATCACCCTTAGCCCAGCTGATCACACACGTATTGAAGTGTGAGTATTCCTCTATAATTATGTCTTTGTTCTGCCTACCAGGTCCGTCCTCGTTCGACTGATATGATACTCGATCAGTTGGTAATTTATTGCAACATTTGTGATAATGTCGAGTAGCAGCTGTATAACTACATATAACTTATGCATATAAATGAAGCCCTTTTCAATATTTAATGATTTTCTCCGTACCACGAATAATACCAGTTTTAACGCACACTGCAAGTGTATCAAATAAGATAAAATTTAATATTGCTTATTTTCCGGGGTGGGCGAGTTGAAGACTCCCCTGAACACTTAATTTTTTGTTGGACCTTCAAAAAAGAAGTTTATTGGTCGATACTATAAGACTTAAATTCGCCTGAAACAATTCAACTTCTTAAACTTTCTCTTTCCCTACTCACAACTGAATACTTATCCAGCAAACTAATTGCATTACATTGACACATCTCTAAATAACTAGTGTTATTCTGTTAGCACATCGGCAGATGCGTTACAACAGCATTCGCAAGAACACATGAAGAAAAGAACGGGTTCAAATGTTTTGAAATAGTGAGCGGCGGTGCATTGTCGTGGCTTCCTTCATATTTGATATTAATCGTTACGATTACCTACAGCCTGTAATGTTGCCACAGATTATAGTAGGTAACTCGCTCAGCAAGCTATGAAGCGAGCTATGCTCAGAGATACCGTGTATTGGCAAGCGTAGCATTCTGGGATCTAAAGTGTCTCAGTTAGATGGACTAGAGACCTCAAAAGGTCCTGGAATGGATGCGAAAGAAGGAGAACTGGGTCAGACTGGGTGTTCAGCGCACCTTAGGTGCCCATGTCCAGCAGTGGGCTGCAATAGTCTGAGTCGATTAATTGATTCAGCAGGCAAGTGGAGTTTGTGGGAAGTTTCGAGACAATTTAATGTTACCACTTATTATGAGTGGTAATATATCACACGTGTACAATACAACAATCAGAAATACATCGAACGTGTGGGACACAACGTCCCCGATTGAAAATAAGAAGAAATGTTTTTTTGCGTATAACTTTTTTTGCTTCCTTGTTTTCATAATATCCGTTTACGTTCACAGCGAAACTTATGACAGTAAAGCGCAGGCCACATTGCGAGCTAAGCTAAATTAGCTCAGCTTATACGTAGCTTCGCTTGTTTGTTTCTGACGCCATAGTTAGCCTCAGTTCAGTTATGTTAGCTTAGCTCGTGATGTGACATCGCATCGCTTGTTAGAACCAATTTGTGATACAACATCAAACAAAATTGGAGCTTACGACAACGGAACCAGACAGTACGTGGTTTGATGTCAAAGGTAATTGAATGAATGAGATTTATGAGTTGTTTGTATTAACTTTGCTGTGCAGAGTTTTGGTCTTCTGATTTGTTTGATTTTGATTACAGAAACGGATTTTGTTTACAGTAAGTAAATTGAAATCTTATGAAGTCGATTACAGTCCCAGATGAATACAATAATAAATAAATAAAAAAACAGTGGTATTCCGGGAGTGCCGACAGAAGTGAAAACTTGAAAAAAAAAATCGACACCGCGGTAATTGACGCGTTGATGTCTTTTACTCCACGGTGTCGGTAAATTGCGTTACAGTGTCGCGAAATCAGTGGTTTAGTCCCATCTCAAAAATTCCCAACGCGCCTAAAGAAGTTTTCACTTCAATAAATCATTTATTTTGGACTAAACAATTGAAAATATTTTATAACATTAACATTTTAAAATTGATCGTTGGTCAATCAATCTGGCCAAATGAGGTAACACGAACCTTTCAAACACAAGAGCGTCACAGTACATGTCACACCACCTAACCTAACCTAACCAGATGCAGCTGAATATCGTATTTTACATGGAGCGACTGCCTATCTGACCTCCACAAACCCTTTAGGTACTGGGTAACACGATAACCCTTGGTAAGACAGATTGTCAGAATTTCGGCCTTCTGACGACCCGTAACGACCGTCAAAGATCCACGAATGACAGCCAGGATCAAGAAGCACGGAGGAATCTCGGTATGTTAAGCTGGTCACCAATCCACAGACCAACCTCGGCAAGCGTAGCTTAACCTGATGGATCGAACCGTGCGGCTGTTATTACTTAGCTACGAGCTCCTCTTTTTTCGATATTTTACAAACGTAATATCAAGTAATTGATTAGCAATTTTCTTCAAAATCGTTCGGATTGTGTTTGGCAGTGTTTTAGGCAATAAGAATGCTGGTCGGAAAATATTTGAGTTGGTCTATTGAAAGGAAAACAAGTAGAAGAAGGATTTATGTAGGCCTTGTGTTACAGGAACTAAATGATATAGGTAAACGAAGTTAGATATATACATACATACATAAACTCACGCCTTCTTCCCATGTGGGTAGGCAGAAACTACAGAACGCCACCTGCTACGATCCTTACATACTCCTTTTGCCTCGTTTACGGTCATACATCTGGTCATACACGCACGCCGGTTGCGAGTACTACGCACCTGGCCTTTCTGAAGAACATCACCAATAAGGTCAGTATATGTCCTCCTAGGGCGTCCCCGCCCGGCATTTCCCTTCACATCAGCCTCGTAAATACATTTTGTTAGTCGTCTTTCATTCATCCTCTCAACATGCCCAAACCATCTCAGCATACCCTTTTAAATTTTTGTCACTACATCTTCTTTTAAATCACACCGCTGTCTTATCACATCATTCCTCAGCCTATCATTCATAGTCAGACCACACATGCTTCGCAAGGAACGCATTTCCACAGCATTTATTCTACTTTCATGTTGTTACAGTCAGGTATTAATCTAAAGTCCACATGTTAGCTATACAGGATATGTATCAATTGCATGCAAAATTGTAATTATTAGTTAATTGTTGTTCAATGTCACACATATAAAGTCAATACAATAATATAATAGTTTTAGTATCCATAATGACAAATGTCCAGAAATTTATAATTTATTGTTAAAAAATCTTTAATACTATAAAACATATGTTTCAGCCATTTCAATAAAAATAAATTAAAATGAGTTAATATTATATACCAATTATTAATTTATATACCAAAGGAGTTGTATGATGTATTTCGCAATAACCGTTACAAACATGCGTGACGCTACATTACGTTCGAACATAAAACAACATAACGTAGTAGGTAGGTATGAAATTATTAAATGTTAACGCTAATTGTTACAGCAGTTTGAATAATATTTCCATTTAATCGTGTAATTCGTAATTTTGTAGTAACACGTAACGTTATATTGTTATTAGTGATGTGCCGGATCGTTAAAAATGTGATCCGCGGATACGGATACGGATCATAAGGGTCTA
Source organism: Agrochola litura (assembly GCA_949152395.1). Lineage (NCBI taxonomy): Eukaryota > Metazoa > Arthropoda > Insecta > Lepidoptera > Noctuidae > Agrochola > Agrochola litura. Next base: position 17,630,458 of record OX424493.1, read on the forward strand.
GATCCGCGAATACGGATACGGATACGGATCTCAACTTTCTTCAGGTTCAGCAGGAATTATTTATGATCCTCATCGCAACTGACTTTTGGGGGACAGAGCTGCCAAGTTAAATTATGACGTATACTTTTTTTAAGTTCTTGTAAACAACATAAATGTAGTTTTAATTGATGTGTTAACTCACATAATTATTTCAATTAGCATAGCACAAATATTAGAGGTTTGATCTCACTACAAAGATAGTTTAATAACTACCTTATAGCTTAATTTACTGGTACTTACTCTACTTGAATTATAATAAATATATATTTTTTTTACTAATTTGGATTGAAGTTAACAGTATTTCATTGCTATATATCTTTAAAATTTCATATACGTAATGAAATGTATTAATATAAAAGATCCGTTCAAGATCCGCCAAAAAGTAACGGATTCGGATACGAATACAGATCTTTTTTCTCCCTCGGACGGATTCGGATACGGATATCCGGCACATCACTAATAGTCATCATTCATTTCCTAATTGCGTATCGATAGAACAAATATTTTGTAATTTTCGTGTTTGTTTCGAAACCAAATATCTGTTCTGAAATAACTGAATATTGTTATGATTGTAGCTAAGAATAGAGGTATTTGTACAGATAACTTATGTCTTAATATCAACATTACGAAGAACTGACTTATTTATTAATCAATCACGATATTTGCACATCTGATTTATATTTGAGTTACCTATATATTGATATGTTGTAATACGTACGTACACACGGCTACACATCAAGCTATATATTTCCAGTATAAGATAACCTCGCATTGTAAGGAAATCCTTTATACAATGTGAGATCAGCATAAACTGGAAATGTATGGCTTGATGTGTAGCCGTGTTTACCTACTTAATATCTGACATTCTATTTCAGGCCGATACTTAATGTATATTAATAATAAAACCGGCCAAGTGCGAGTAGAACTCGCGCACGAAGGTTTCCGTACCATTATATTTATAAAAACGGCAAAAAAATCATGTCTGTTGTATGAGAGCCCCCTTATAGGTATATTTATTCTCTTTTTTAGTATTTGTTGTTATAGCGGCAACAGAAATATATCATCTGTAAAAATTTCAACTGTTTAACTATTACGGATCATGAGATACAGCCTGGTGACAGACGGACGGACAGACGAACGAACAGCGGAATCTTAGTAATAGGGTCCCGTTTCACCCTTTGGGTAACCTTAAAAACGAAATGCTGTTAGTTGTAATCGCATTACTTGAGAACGACTGGACCGATTTGGCTATTTTTTGTTTTAAAATGTTTGTAATAGTCCAAGTTAGGTAATGGAAAAAAAAACTGGGAAAGATTCGCGGTTGTTTTTTTTCAAATTGAATGTGTTTTTTTCTATGGGATATTTATATGAATTATTGGACACGAGAACGTCTGCCGCGTCTGCTAGTTTTCTTATAAAAACAACATCAAAATAAATCTGCCTATCCTTTTTCCAACTATGTTGGGTCGGCTTCCAGTCTAACCGGATGCATCTGAATACCAGTATTTTACATGGAGCGACTGCCTATCTGACCTCTACAATCTAGTAATTGGGTAATACGAAACCCCTTGGTTATGACTAGTTGTCAGACTTTCGGGCTTCTGACGACCTGTAACGACTGTCAAAGATCCTCGAATGACAGCCGGGACCAACGGCTTAACGTGCTTTCCGAGGCACGGAGGGGTCTCTATATGTAAAGATGGTCACCCGTCCTAGCACCAGCCTCGGCAAGCGTAGCTTAACCTGATGGATTGACCCGTGCGGCTGTTATTACTTAGCCACAAGCTCATAAAAAACAACGTTAATATAGCATAAAATATTTCCAGTATTTCGTCAAAAACGTTGTGCAAAGCCAACCAAAAGTGTTCAATGTCAGCAACGCAGAACCTTACTATCACAATGATGTGAACAACTGTAACCGACACACTTAAACATTACCAAGTATTTGATAATGATGAGGTTTCGTTACATAACTGATTAACCTCAAATATCTTCAGTCACGGCTGAATCACACTCACCTTCGCTTACAATGCTGCGTCTATTGTTTACGAGATACACACACTGTTTCATTCACACTTTGTATTGTTTGTACAGTGAGTAACGAAAGTCAGTTGACACTTTAGTTTTTTTGGAACGAAGTTCTTTTACGCGGCTTGAAAACTTTCAGAAATCGTCACGCTAAAAAGTGTTAATACTTGCGACTGTCTTCTTCTAATTCATAGAGAAAGAAAGAGAGAGAAAATGCCGGCAGAAAAACAGAAAAGAAAAGAGTAAAGTGATTACAGTGTCGTGGGATAAAATTGTACACATCGGCTCGAGTACACTGCATGAGAGTGAGAGAAAGTGTGAATTTGGTTAAAATGAAAATTCAAGATGGCGGCTCTGAAAATTTTCAATTTTTTTAGTCATGGTTTTCAGGGATGCAAAAGCCGATAGTGAGGTCAAAATAAAAATCCAAGATAGCGGCTGCGAAAATTTTCAAATTTTCATGTGTGTCGTTTTCATAGTTTTCGAGGGTGCTAAAGCACACGAGTTCCTGTCAAGGGTCCCCCGACCTATACACATTTTTTTTTTTATATTAAAACTAGCTTCGCCCCGCGGTTTTACTGTAATCATAATTCGATCCCGTGGGAATATCGGGATAAAAAATCCTAAGTCCTACCTGTGTCCTAATCCAGGTCATGGTCTACCTATGTGCCAAATTTCATCCAAATCTGTTCAGCCGTTTTAGCGTGAAAGCGTAACAAACAAACAAACTTACTTTCCCATTAAAATATTAGTTCTCACGCCTTCTTCCCATGGGGGTAGGCAGAAACTACAGAACGCCACCTGCTACGATCCTTACTTACTCCTTTTGCCTCGTTTACGTTCATACATCTGGTCATACACGCACGCCGGTTGTGAGTACTACGCACCTGGCCTTTCTGAAGAACATCACCAATAAGGACAGTATATGTCCACCTAGGGCGTCCCCGCCCGGCCTTTCCCTTCACATCAGCCTCGTAAATACATTTTGTTAGTCGCCTTTCATTCATCCTCTCAACATGCCCAAACCATCTCAGCATACCCTTTTAAATTTTTGTCACTACATCTTCTTTTAAATCACACCGCTGTCTTATCACATCATTCCTCAGCCTATCATTCATAGTCAGACCACACATGCTTCGCAAGGAACGCATTTCCACAGCATTTATTCTACTTTCATGTTGTTTATGCCACACCCAACATTCACTTCCATACATAAGCGTGGGCACCAGCACACCATTGTGAACAGCCAGTCGAGCCTTTTTAGACATCGACTGGCTGGTCACAATCGCATGTATAGCACCATTCACTTTGTTTCCTGCGTTTACTCTCCTTTCCACATCTCCATCAATCTTCCCATCCCTTGTGAACGTCTGTTCCCCAAATATATAAACTCACTTACTTGCTCCACACTCTTATCATTTATTTTCACATCACACACCGATACATCCTCTCCTCTTTCAAACACCATGACCTTCGTCTTATTCACATTTATATTCATCCCTTTCATCTTATATGCTTCATTCATCACAGTCACCATGTCTTCCCCGTGTGGTCTCCGGGTAGTTCCCCGTGTGGTCTCCGGGCAGTAGAATAGAACCACCCCATCTCATCCCGTGGGTGTCGTAAAAAGCGACTAAGGGAACAGCTGAGGAATTTTATTGTTTTCCTCTGTGTGGTACGAACAACACACACCCAAGCTAAGGTTGCCGTGCCGAGAGCTGCATGGCTAGGGGGGAGTCTAGTCGCGAGCGTGCCTGTTGTCTGGGATCGGGCGCCCCCAGGCACTAACAAGCCTTACTTCTACATGCGGGGCTCTGTAGAGTGTTGACAGATTTTTTCCTCTGCTATTCGTGGGAACTAAATGAGTAATTCAAATATTAATAATCAAAAATTCAAAAATATGATCATAATTTAATAAAAAATAAAAAATTACTGCCTCTCAGTGTCAGGTCCTGGATTCGACTGCCAGGCCGGGCAAAGTGTGATTGAGTTTTTCTATCTGGAATTTCTCAGGGATTTGTGTCCGATTGATGGCAATACGCTCGCCCCCTGTAACATGGGACGTTAACATAACTGGCGGCGCAATGAGAGTGCTGTATAATAAGTATAGCTCTGTCTGACCTTTCTAGGAATACAAGCTTGAGGGTTTTATCTTATATATTGCTCATGAACCAACTACCAACCAATATAGGGTAAGTACGTAATTCGCATTTTCATGTTTTCATAAAAAAGAAAAAAATGAAAAAAAAAGTCATTTTTAGGCACTCACGTATTTATATCCTATTTGATTCATAATGTGTTAGTAAAATAACAAGAATACACACTATATAGGTCCTACTATATACTATATAGGTACTATAGTACCTACACATAATTATAAACTACAGTAAAATTAGGAATGTAATTTGAAAAAAAAAATGCTTTTCAGTTTTCAGCGCCTGCAGTTTATGTTCTGCTTATTAATACCTGTCTAGGTATTTGCTATTACCTGAAACTTGTCCAATATCGCCAATCCAATATCGAAATAAAGTCAGGTGTCAAAAGGATGTTGGATACCAGAATATTTTAATTGTTACCCTAATTAATGTACGGTGGGCTGCATCAATTGGGTACCCCAGTTGTGTTAAAATTTTGATACAACTAGGGTACCCCGTACCTGAGGCCAGTGGTCTAGAGGCTAGCGGCCCGCAAGTTATGTCCAAAAGCAGGCTAGAGTGAATTTTGTACTTTATGAGTAGGTATCCAACTTTTGCTGGCGACTGTACACCAATCCCGCATTAGGTCACTGTCTGACCGTCTGGTGGGACTATATGTGCTAATTGTCTAAACCGGTAAGATGTAACGTGATTTGCAACGTCTTGGGGACAATTTGGTGTTGCAACAACATTGATCGCGGCGAAAGTGTACGTAGCACGCGACTGTCGTGCGTTGCGCGTTGTGACAGAACAATTAGAGCTTGTTATGTGACTTATGACGTATTACTAACCGATGGATGACGAGTTCACAATGTTACGTAGTCTTGCAATATTACGTTGGGGACTTAAGGGCAGGTATACTAGTCGGTCATTCTTCAAACGTAGTATGGTGATTACTCGTTTGTTTGACAGTGAACGTTCAAAACTACTTAATAAAAATTATATCAATTTGTCTTGTCATTATTAGCTCTGTATGGAAGCAGAATTGGGAAAAAGTATCGGTTTGGAAGTTATGAGCGTCGAAACTTCCATATTTCAACACAAATTTTGACTCATCTTTGGGCTTAAATAAATAACTTAAGTAGTATGAAAATGGCAAAATAGAAACCGTACAGGGATAGATAATTTATTGAAAAATTCAAATAATTTTATTTTGAGTAAGTAGATACATCCAGTAGTTTTTCAATAATATCTATACGCCCATACGCGTTCGTTTTCTTTATTAATCATCGTCTATTTCACTAAAGAAATAAAAATTAGATAAATAAATACAAAATAAATAAAACTAAATAAATAAATAACTTTACTAAATAGCATGCATATTAGCCACGCCACCAATGAGTTCGAGCCGTCGACTAGTGGAACCTTAATACAAAAGGTAGGAGATACAATCAACTCAGTCAATCGTAGTCCGCCATTAAACATAAACCTCTCCGAAGTTGCGCTTCGAATCCCGGTTTTCCGCCTTCCGTATCCAATTGTCCCAACCACATTTTCAAGGTCTGTCAGTCCATTTAGCTGAGGGTCAATGTCGCGGTAACGGTTGCTGCTTCACGATCGCAACTTAAAATGACTGGTCTGCTCTGCCGGCCATCGGTCCCTTCAAGACACCTCGACGTGCCACTGGACTCACTTCTGAAGCAGATTTCAACACAATAGGTGCGACTGTGACAATTTTTATTTAACGACCAATAATTTGACGGCCACTGCTAACGTCAACGTGGCGCGTTACCTGTAGAAATACCTACTGTGAAACACGTTCAGACCCGCATGGCGCTCCTCTCTCGGGGTTACACCCTCGCCGGTGTTCCTTATAGTTTCGCTAATAATGCGATTGTCACAACCGTAACCTGTCACAACCGTACCCAGTGTACCCTACTTCTCCCCCATTTATGTCTTCGACCAATCAATCTGCCTAGCCTTTTCACAACTATGTTGAGGTTGTCTTCCAGCCTAGTCTAACCGGATGCAGCTGAATACCAGTATTTTACATGGAGCGACTGCCTATCTGACCTCCACAAACCAGTTACTGGGTAACAAATACCCCTTGGTAAGACTGGTTGTCAGACTTTTTAGTCTTCTGACTACCCGTAATGACTGTCAAGGATCTACAACAGACAGCCGAGACCAACGGTTTAACGTGCTTTCTGAGGCACGTAATGGATGGTCACCCATCCACGGACCGACCTCGACCGACTTGACCTCGGCAAGCGTTATTGATGTCTACAACAATAAATAATAATTGTTCGATATATAACCAATCAATCCAAAAGTGTAGCCCAAAATTATAGTATGACAATCTTTCTGTTTCACTTTAGTTAACTTTAAGTACTACATACTCGTAATAACATAGCACAGCGTCGATAAAAGAGTGAGTTTGTGACAGGTACAAATAACTATTAATTTTTGTAATTATGGGCCATCCTTGTCCCCGTTTACCATAAATTATGGATAAAGTGTACATGGAATCATAGTAATTTAGTAATATTAACTCATGACTCATGACGAGTGGCAGTTACGTGGAATACTGTAGCCTCCAAGACGTACTTAGGCGGTATTAACAAGACGCCGCTCACCGCCGCGGAGGGCGGAGACGGCGAAGCGGATTTTGTGGCGGTGCGGTGCCCTGCGCGGAGAGGCGCCTGTCCGTGCAGATGGGCTTCTGGCGGTGCGCCGCGCGGACCTCGAAATCCATTTGCAAAAAAGTGCAACATACCCTTAACCCACAGTGATCCGCGCTGCAATACGGTGTCTCGTGTGGCAGCGCGAGCGCCGCTCGTCCGTACGGTCAGGCGGTGTACAGGCATCTACGGATTGCTTGTTGTATGGTGAGATCCGCTTCACCGCCTGCCGCGTCAGTGCGCGACGTCGTGTGCGTATCGCCTTACTTATTATAACTTCCTTTCAACTTTAGATTTTATGTGACAGTACGTAATTATTGACAAAACCTTGATTCAAATGATGACTAGTACTTACTTAAAATTTTATTATTCGTCGTCGCAGGTCTACGACGTTTCATCATCGTCATAGTATTGTTTTATACCTGTAAACTGTCAACGTTAACGGCTCAAGGTAAATCTATCAATGAAGGAATAGCCTGGCAAGTTGCAGACAAAATGCTACTGCCCAGTGCCCATGCCTTTGATGTAGGTACCTAATTCCTTACGACCAATTCAAATAACCTATCTAAGTATCTATGGATTTGACATAATTTTGCTTAAGTGTTCATCTTTCAATATTACGATCTTTAACATCTCAATAACACTTTTTATCTATCGGGGGAATCGATCTTCTGTGAGAGGGAACGGAGATTTAGCTCTTAGAAGTTTAAAAAAAAAACCTCCCGACCGATTTCGATGACGCTGGCGTCAATCTTAAACGGAGATTAAGCCAAGTACGCAGGAGATATTATAGTGCACAATCTTGTGCGCAAACACAGGTGCACTCTATGTTCCTTTAGGGATGATTAATGCTAGACTTTCACGGTCGCGAACCGCGGCCGTGTCTGCTGTCCAAGATTCGGACGCGACACGGACGCAGCACGGTGTGCATAGAATCTTCGTGAAGTTTGGCTCGGCTCGTGCCCGGTACGGTATAGTAGAAATCATTCTTTACTCTCATAATCCGATGGGACGGCAATCCGACACGACTGGAATGAGATCAAGCGCAGAACTATCGGCTTTACGTGCTTTCCGAGGCACGGGGATATCATACCACCAACTTCCGAACTCGGGGCTGCTGCTGAGAAATTCCTAATGGAGAAACCTAATAATACTTTGCCCGACCTGGGAACCGAACCCCCACACTCAACAGTCGACCAACGGGGCTGAAAAAAAAAACGAGTGACCCTTACAGTAGTTGCATATTATGTGTAACATCTGACATCTCACCTTGGTAATAAGCAACATTAAGGTAATAAGCGACATTAAAGGGGCGGGGGCCTCGTTAAGGTCGTTTCTGACGGCCAACTCTAGCATCGCGTGCGCTCATTGGTCAAATCAAATAGCGCGCGCTTCCCTGGCTGCCTGTTACACATTTCCGTCCCTTTTCACTCCCACAGATTGCAGGAAAGCGAGAGAAAAATTTTCAAAAGAGGTTTTGTTATTGGGACATCAGTAGGTATCTAAGTGTAACATAAAACGATAACGATATTTGTTTATGAAGTAGTATTCTCATATGGAAGATCCTGCTGATCTCCCTAAACCTAGCCGACAGTTAGAAATAGTTGCGTCATTTTAAACATAGCGGTCGGCTTCGACGGCGATGTCCCTCTAAAAGGTTCCAAGTGAAGTAGGCATAAAGCGGCTTATGGTCGGTCATTTCTGTTAACAGTTTACTAGCCCCCTATAGGCGGGAATTAATAATTACTTCATGGCATTCGTAGATATTTGACAGTCGTTACTGATAGGCAGAAGCCAAAAAGTCTTATCAAGGGGTATCGTGTTACTCAGTCACTGGCCTGTGGAGGTTAGATAGGCTCCAGGCAAAATACTGATATTCAATTGCATCGTTCAGACTTGAAGCCGAACTCAACATGGTTGGGCTGCGAAGGTTAGGCAGATGATCGATTATCTCACGGAGTTCAGCTGGACTTTTAACAGCCGATGACCGCAGCTGAGGCGAGGAGGATACAGGGTGTTGCGTGCAAAGGTATCCATGAGCACGTTATGCCGTTGGCCCTGCGCGTGATCTCTCTCCGGTCGTGTCGGATTGTCGTCCCATCGGACTATGAGAGTGAGGGAAGAGAGAGTGCACCTGTGTCTGCGCACACACTTGTGCACTGTAATATCTCTCGCGCCAAAGGCTAGTTTACAGATTTCTAAAATCTAGAAACCCGAACAAGAAATCGGGCAGATCTGACAGTTGCGCTCATCCTTTTATTCACCTTCAACGAGTATTATGTAGACCAACTGCGGTATTTTTTAATTAGGTTAATTAGTTTACGGTTCACAAACAAAACACCCATCCATATTTGTATGTCAAGGAAATCTTGTTCTGCTTAACGGAAAAGTAAAGTAAATGCAATCATTATTAAATGAAAGTCAAATATTTGGGATTCTTAATTGTTCAAATTACGAAATATTTTTACCATTTATTATTTACCTAAGCATAAAGCTCATGCGTTTTTACTTTTGGACTTGTGAATGTTTTGGCTCCTAGTATATACCTAACTAGACTAATTTTGATTTAAAAGTGTCTGTGGAATTTCTTGCCCGTTCTTCTATTGGAAATGACTACGCTTTGACCGTTTAAATGTGCCTGTAATTGGTTTAATTGAAATAAGCTTTGAGTTTGAGTCAACCGTACATTAGTAATTCGTAGCAAATTCCGGTGCTACCACGGTTGACTGGACAGTGCTCAGCGCAAACGCGCGTATTATGTACTGCTATTTACTGCTCAAGTGCTCACACAATACCGTCTACATAGAGACTGGCCACGCTAAGTCTGCAATGGAATAAAAGCAAAATTAAACTTTTTGAAAAAACCCACGACGGACGGTTAAAAAGTAATTGTAAAAGGATAAAATTTAAATGTATTTAATATGTAGCAGCTAATATAAAATATATTACTGCAGCGCCCTCTAGTTCTTAAATAGATGTTACTACCGTAACATCTATTTAAGAACCCTCACTAATCAACCACAAACTGCATCAAAACCGGACTAGTAGTTTTGGTTTTGCACAAACAAATGTTTGCTGCAGCGCCCCCTGGTGAGTTGTCACCGTAACACCTATCTAAGAACATGCACCAATTAAACCTGAATCCATAACTGAAAACTGCATCAAAATCGGACTAGTAGTTTTGGAAAAAAATGGCAACATGGATTTGCACAAACATCCTCTCACCCCAAACGCATATACCGTCTCCGTTCCGTCGTGGGTAAATAAATGGGCAACCCCAATTTTTTTTTTAAATGTTAATGGTGGTGGTATCGTAGACAAATTATCTCTTTAGCTAATACTCTGAGTCCTCTCTCAGAGTAATAAGAGGATTTTCTGTCTACGGGTGGTATGGTTACGTCAGTCAGTTATGTCAGTTTCGGGGTTGTTAATAGATCTAATGATTTTGATATTTTGACTTCTGATTTTTGCATAATAGATTATGTGTAATAGACTATGTCGTACCTATGCTCTACCTCCATACGATGACAAATCTGTATCAAATCCATACTGCATCGTACTAAAGTGTCTATTCTTTACCAGGAATAAATCACAATTTATACAAAATAACCTATCAAAAACAAAATATCAAATTCTTTTTCGTAGGACAGGATGGTGTTGCCATCTATAGATTTCAAATTCCATCGTTTTTTTTACTTATACAGGCTTAGCGTGGCCAGACTCTTCATTTATGTTTCCAAGCATAATTCGCCAATGATATTATAAACTATAATTCGCACTGCGATTTAGATTAAATTTATTTCGGTCAATGATTCAGTATTAGAGAGATTGCTCAATAAAGGCCCTCGCAAACAGGCGCGCCGCGACTCTAATCAATCAAACAATTTCTAAGAAAACTTCACGGTAGAACAATTACCGGTGTCGTGTCGCGCCTGTTTGCGGGAGCCTTAACTCTGTGTTGTGTACCTGTACCACTTGAGTAGATAATACAACAGAGACCAAGCTATATTAATAGATTTATAGAGCTGGGTGATTCTGATACCCTGCATTTGCATTTCTACGATGTGTGCCTTGTCCGTGTGGAAAGCACGATAATACGTGAGGCCCTATGACCGGTATCCACCTAAGCGGAGTTGGGTGGAGTGGAGAGATGTGTGGTAAATAACCAATAGGATTCTGTTTTTTACTCATCTCTTCTCCGCTTAGCTTCAGTGGGCAAAGGTCAAGCGGAAAGGAGAGGAGATGTCTCATATTTGTTTGAAAGAAATAAAGAAAGTAAATTTATTTGACGCAGGCCACGGGTGGGTTTTAGTCAGTAAGAGTCTGACACGCCCTCCCACTCCACCCAGAGCGGGAGAAGTTATTTGATAATTAGCGACCCAAAAAAAAAAAAGGCACACAAAGGAACAGCGGATTGCAGCGATCAAAGCGAAGATGAGAACAGTAACTCGGAAGAAGGCAGTGGCGCGCAGCGGCAATGACAGGAGATGCTAACCGCTTTAGCCAGCACACATTTCACTCAGCTTAGGTGCATATGTCACCGTATAATTATGAACTTCGTTAGTTTATAATCTATCGATATTATTTCCGTTAAATTATAAACTGTCGAAAAATTGTGAACTGCAACGAACCATTTACAATTTAACGCATTATTTTTCGCTAGTTTATAATCTTTCCATGGGAAACCGACAAATTGTGAACTGGTATCAAACTTACTTGCGACGTAACGCACTTTGCGCTAATACTAAATAGCCAGCCTAGCTGCGAGCAACTTGGAAGTATCGCTCGCCGGCCGCTGCCGGGGCACCGCTCGCTCCGCTCGCTCGGCTCGCGTGCGTTTGGTCACAGTTCTAACCTAACCCATTTCACCCAGTTCACAATTTTTTGACAGCTAATAATCTAACGGAAATAATACCGATAGATTATAAACTAACGGTTCTCACAATCTTACGGTGATAATACACCCTCGCAGCCAATCCTGTCTTCTCCCTTCCTTTCTATACACCTCTGTTTTGGTGGACGCCGGGCCAGCCCCCCCGTGTGTGTGACTACTTACATGTCATCATAAGAAAGTAGGTAGGTAAGTACATACAGATACTGTGGTACCTACAAGCAGAGCTGGGCAAAATACATGCTTTGCTTTAATTAAAATACAAATTACAAAATACTATCTTGCACGTATTTAAAATACGAAATACAAAGTATTTTTAAGTCGTGTATTTGAAATATGAAATACTAAATACAGTATTTTAACTATTTTTATTTAAAATACAAATTACAAAATACAGTCAGGTGTTAGGTTATGTAAATAGAATAGAACTAATACAGCCCAGTGTTGCCAACTTTAAAGATTGACATATTTAGCGGTCGCCAATTTGCTTACGAAAGCTATCGAGGGCAATTTTTTGCAGAACGCACCCATTAATAAGATCGCTAAATGTATTTATATTCAAATGTATTTTGAACCCTAAGTACTTATTTGAAATACTAACTACAAAATACCTCAGCGTCAGGTATTTGAAATACCAATTACAAATTACATTTTTAAGAAGTAATTGAATTACAAATACTAAATACGTATTTGTATTTAAATTACGTATTTTAATTACAAGTAATTCAAATACTGCCCAACCCAGGCAGGGTTGGGCAGTTTTTGAATTACTACAAGCCGGTAGGACAACCCTCTCACCACAAGACAGGACTGATGTAATACGTCACGTATGTCTGTTACTATACCAACGTCATAATAATGAAGTACTGTCTCAGTTGATTATTCTACTCACAGACTAAGTAGTACTATTCTACTCTGGTGTCATGAACACGCCGCATTAGTAGTGCTATTCTGTAAAAATCTCACCGTGATAACGAGTAATTTGATCTTCGAGGTCATTCCGTGCATTGCAAATTTATTTGCATACATGTACAGTAAGCGCTCAAAAGTGCATGAGCACGCTAAGAGTCATATTGCTGTGAACACGCGGTATAGCTCGTACATTTGTATGTGTAAGCAACACGATACACACACCACAGATAACGCAGTTTTGTTCTACACGAAACAACAATATATTTCCGTCGCTTTAAACATGCTAGCACACACGCACTATGCGCGTGAACTTGACCAGTGAATGGCATTGCTAAAATTCGATAGTAACTTAACAAGTGCAGATAGCAGAAAGCGTTAAGCGTTGGTATGGAATTCAAACTGCCTCAGGTTCTAATCTCGTAAAACACAGTGCGGTTTTTTGCAAATATTATTATTTTTGTTTTCAATAATATTTTTAAAATATTGCTGCTTTTTTATGTTGTTATTGCAATAAAGGTTTTAGAATAAAAAATGCGTGATATATGATAACAAAATTAAAAAAATATGTTTATTCGTTATATTTATTTTACATAAGTTAACACACTGCTACAATTATTTATTATTACTACTTCAGCTGAATAAGATGTGAAATAGATGTCAAGAAACTAGAAGCAGTTTGTATTATTTTGACATATTTAAATTATGAAATATTTTAAATTTTTAATGGATTTTTTCACCATAAACATTAAGCTTTGATCATGGTCGAAGTAATTAAGTAATAAATAAGAATATTAGACTACTTAAAATGTAAAAAACTACTTACAGAATAGGTAATTTTAAGGTTAAATATGGGCAGTTTGTTTATATTTTATTTGTATTAATTATTTTACATTTTATTTGACTTTAGTAAATATTGGTTGTTATTGAGGTTAAAGCTTAAGTATTCATTTTCTTTACGAAAAGAAGATTGAAACAAAACCTCAAATTTTAATCCTAAAATAATACTATTACTAAAATAATATTAAACAATTTCGGTATATCTGCAAGAAATACGACAAACACCCTATTGAAACGTGCTTAAAAAATTCGTTACCATAAATTCATGCAATAACGAATCTGTTGTTTATTAAGTTGGTACGGTCAATATTTTAAGGTCAAAAACGGTTTTCTAGCTGGTCTTCAGTGATGCAAGCCTTCAGAGTGCACGGCGAACGGTTCATAATGACGTGTTTTTAATAATTCAGCAAAATATCTCGTTGGTATGAAACCATTTGTTTCATTCACCATTTGACGTCGCTGCTACTCGATAATAAGCCCCTTCCTTATATCTCTTAACCCTCACAGTATTTCTCTAGAACAAAGAAAAACATTGTTTTTATTACACATAATACCTTATTATTTATTATTCACTAATCGAATTAAACCTCACAGTGAATTTAAAACTTTAAAGGCATCTTCTGTCTCAACAATACCTCTGTTCTATCAACAATACCCTTGATTAAGATTTATGTTTAGTAAAATATGAAATATATAAATGATAACACTCACACTTAGTCCGGTTTCATTAGATATTCACTTCACTTTTACGCAGCGCAATAATATTCTCTGATCTGATCTGATCTCTTCAATATATTTTATGCCTGCTTTTTGATAATAATAACCACAACACTGCGCTAAATACTCGTCACCAATATTATCCACGAACCAAAAAAGTTCTATTAATTAAATACTCGTAACAAACTGCATCTACCCCACAGAAATCGAAATAATTTACTTAGTTTTTTGTGGTCTACCTGCTAAACTTTAATATTTATGTGAACAAGACGAATGAAACTAAAAACGAATGATGATTATTGAACTAGTCATTGGTTGCAGAGAAAGTGAGTGTGTGTGTGTAATGTGCGTGTCTACAGTATTGTAACAACTTATAGAAGAAGGTCGTAAGTCAAACCGAAGCGTCAGTCTATTGCTTTGTGAGATTGCTCATGGACTTTTGGTCGGTACTGTACCTATGGGTTTCTAATTACTGAAGGTGCATCTACCACGCGATTGATGATAATGTAGTTTAAAAGTTTGTTCGTCGACTTATGAGGAACTAAGCACCCACTTGGCTGCGGAATAATAAAAATCATGTGACTGACACTGGCATGGAAACTAGGGGGGGGGGGGGGCAAACCGGGGCACGTGCCCCGGGTGCCAACTTCAGGGGGCGACAAATTCAAGTGTAGCAGACAAGTGCACCAACCACCCAGCACACCGCAACTTTGCAATAAATGAGACGCGCAGCACATATAATCTTACTATTTTTTCTTTTTTACAACAGTTTTGGCGCATTATCGATCGATATTATTTTTGTTTTTCATTTTGAGAAAATTTTAATTTCGCGGGCTATCTTAACGCATCCCCATAAAATAAAGGCAGGGGGCGGCCGACGGCAGTACATGCCCCGCCTCAAAAAAAAATCTAGATCCGGGGCTGATGGCCACCATCAGGGATTTTAATTTTCATATCACAAAAAAATTGTCGCTAATTAGTCGAAATTACAGATTACGAAAAATATTCGATCTTGCTCTTGGACATTTAACTTATTATATCTTCTAAACTAAGACCTGACAAAATCTGTGACTTGGCGAAAAAGTGCGACTAATTAGCGACAAAATTTGGAAGAAAACAGATCTTCGCCAGGTGCCCTAGCTTTTGAGATTCAAATGGGCCAAGCTGGGGAGATGCTCCCCGGATCGGCCACCTATAAACTCTTATAACTTTTGAACTAGTGACCTAAAAATTCTGATAAATGGCTAAAAATTACGACTAATTAGCGACAATTTTTTCGCGTTATCAAAATTAAAATCCGTGATGGTGGCCGTACCAGTTGTCAGTCACACATAAAACCTCGAAATATATATGTCGGAGACGGGTATGTGACTTTCGTTATTATCAGCGATATTTCAACTACTGTGGGCGTAGTGTGGGTAGTGTTGGTTGATCCGCAATAGAAAAACAGTTTGCAGTTCAGATCACATTTTAATTTACTATCAAATGAATCACACTAGCTAAATTATACACACACTGGGTGCGACGGCGTTTATTAAAATCACCAATTAACACAATGATCACAAATTACAACTAACACAATTACTGAGCATAACGAATCGAGAACAGTTCCGTGACATCTTGATTCCAATGCGACCCGAGGCTGAATGTCCTCCTCGCCGTGGCCTTCAAACATCACGACTCTGTAGAAGCGCGCCTTTTTTGGTGTAGGTAGCTCACTCTTGATGTCGCCAGTGGCGCGCTTGCGATTCGTTTCGTGACCGTACTAATGACCGGATCCGACATATAATACTTTTGTACAAGACTTAGTTTGGTATATAGTTTATGACCGTCCATTGCTGGGCGGACGTCTGCGAAAGAGGTTATATTAATCCTTTATTCCTCACACTTTGTACAGACACGTTGTCTGTTTAAGTAATGTCAAATAATAAAGTAAATTAGACAGCGTCAACAAACTGACAATTAAGATAGGAAGATAGGTCCACGAGTTTCTCATTATATTGTGGGCCAGCTAAGTTTTAGCACATTCATTTTATAGAAATCTGCAATCAAATTATTGGTATTTTTACTAAAGCAATTTTCAAAAGCCTCGATATTATTACATGTCGGCGAGGATGTTCAGGAAGGCCCTTGACATAACACTAGGTTTGTTATATAATATATATTTTAAAGAAACTGTTGCAAAACAAAAGTGGGTTATGCAATATCAAGTGCAATATAACTAAATGTATTGAGCTTTATTGTTTTAAAAATATTTAAGGAAATTTAATACCTGATAGAAATAAGTCCGCATTTGTTTTGTTCGCAGTTTCTATGGAAACAATTCAATATGTTGTAGAAAAAGGTTGGGGTTCATCTAAGTTATATATTATGAAGACTCGTGCAAAACCACTTGTGGACAATAGATGTCTAGATATATTAGAAACGAGTGCTGAGAACTTAATGAGAACAATGAAACTCAAAACGCAAACATATCGAGACCAACAGCTACGTAGTGAAATCAAATATCTTGAAAAAGAAATAGAAAACGCTAAAAATAAAATAAAAGCGAAAAATTGATTTGAAACCTTCTCTACAGGTAGCCATTAAATAGTTTAGACAAAAACAGATGGTGTAAAGTGATAATTTACTTTATACCAATTATTATACGTACATTTTAGGTGCTGCGAAATCCGCACAGAGTTTTGGAGCTACTTCATGGAAGTATGCAAAAGTTGAAGTGGTACCGCCACTTACAGTAAACATCTTTAATGGACCAATTGGTAAGAAAATGGAAAATGTTGCTGAAAAAATATCAAACGGTTTTATTCAAGCTATAGCTGGCAGAATAAGAGAAATGGATGCTGAAAAGGAAAGAAAAAGGCTTGAAATCTTAGCTGCAATACAAGCACATGAGAATAAAGTAAAGGCTGAAGCGAAAGCGAAAGAAGCGGAACGTATTAAAGCGAGAGCAAAGGAGGCAGCCGAAGCTGTTAAAAAAGCCCAAATTTTAGCAGAAAAAGCGAAAGCTGCGGAGGCAGCTAAGAAACCAAAAGAAGATCCAAAAGCCAAAGCAAAAGAAGCTAAGCCTAAGAAGAAGCCGCCAAAAAGAAAATCGCCAAAAAAAAAATAAGTGAAACTAGTTTTCAATCAGACCCACGGCAGCGGTTCAGGCAAAATTAAAAAAAAAACAACTGTCTGCGAGTTTCACTATCTCGTTGGTCTAGTGGTCGCAAGAGCTACCGCTCAGGCTAAACCAAGGACCCCATGTCCTTGATTTAGCCAAGGTCGAGCAGTGTTTTTAGATTTTCCACTAGGAATTTCCCAGTAGCAGCCCGGAGTATGGATTTGTGCCCGGTTGCTGACAAGGGACTAAATTACACAGTGACAAATTACAACAAGCCAAAAATTTTTACTTTTACCTTCAATAAATCTCGTTAACCATTATCCAGCCGGTTCTCATGGTTCTCAAGAATGACCCCATACAAAATAATAATGAATCACGGGAATATGTGACTCTCGGCTTGATGATGGATCTTTTCATCCAACATTAGTTTCCTTTATTCTACTTACCTAAATGCACCTTAATAAAACTATTGTAGATTGTTATACAAGGGTCGAAAGTAATCAATTCCCATACAAGGTATTTAGACGCCTGAGCGCAGCGAGGGCGGCTATAGTCAGAGTAGGAATTAATGACTTTCACCCGTGTTAATTAAACACTCTACTTTTTATTTAGAATTTAAGGAAACTCACCCGTGTTAATTAAACACTTTACTTTTTTTTTAAGGGAATTTAAGGAAATTTTTTCAAAATATTTATTGATAATAATAACATTCTAGTACTAATTAGTCTTTTAAAAATTTTAAGTATGGAACACACCGCGTCACTGCTGCGGGTCGTCCCGCTTATAGGTATTTTTTTTAATTCACACTGGCTGTTTATGCACTAACAAGGCTGCAGCATTTTTTTATCGATATTTTTCTACATCTATGATCATGGATAATGATAGTGTATCATTATCCATGATCATAGATCTATGATCAAAGATAAATACTTAATTAAATTGTATAAAAGACATACCTATTATGGGTAATTTGTTAGCTTCGTAGATAGGTATATGATATATATATGACGGCGTCAGCGATGGCTGAGCTATGGAGCCGTCATCATGTCGATTCGGTGGTACGGAATCCATAGTTCAGGTTTACAATAAAATACGATGATACACCAACTCAGTTTAGTATTTCACTTTCACAATAATTAACATAGTCGGTACAACACTAATAACGGTCACGTACTATTTTCAAAGTCTGGGCAAACTGACAGTTTTGCGTGAGAGAAGTGTAGGTCTGTCTTCGTTCGAGCACTTCACAAGACTGACCCGTCGTTCGGTAACTTCCCTTACCACGACTCTGTCCACGTGCTGCCCCCTCTAGCGAGCGCGTCACGTGGTTTACCCTCACCTTAGTACTACAATAATCAATTGAGAGACTATTATAGCTCAAATTTCATAATCTACGACATATAGATATAATATGATAGTTTATGTATGGTGTGTACGGTAGTGTAATATTTGTTTATTTTACAATTTCATTATATCTTTGATCATAGATATGATAGTGTACTCGTAATAGCCCCCTTAGTAAAAAATTTCGTAGCCGACTACCTAACCAAATTTAGTTCTATTTTTATTTTAAAATTCATTCCCGCCCTAGAGACGGAAGCAATTACTATGAGGCTTTCCCGCCCAAGGGTGCGGAGCAGCGTCTTCCACCCGCTACTTGGATCAAACAAACACTACTTTCAGAGTATGAGAAATGAAATAGTAGATTGTTATACAAGGATCGAAAGGAATCAATTCCCATACGAGGTATTTAGACGCCCGAGCGCAGCGAGGGCGCCTATAGTCCGCGTAGGAATTGATGACTTTCACCCGTGTTAAATACTCTACTTTTCATTTCGAATTTAAAGAAAGTAAAAAGTTGTAGTTTTTCTAAAATATTAATAGATAATATTAACATGAGTATTCTAGTAACTATTAGAATTTTTTAAAATTTTAGATTTAGAACACACCGCGTCACCGCCGCGGGTCATCCCGCTTAGGGTCAACTGACCCTAAGCGGGTGTGAACTCACACCAAGACGCGACGCGACGCGACGCTGCGCGCACTTTTAAACAAGTATCGAATTTATTTTCCTCATAAAAAGATATATTTCAGTGCGAGCATGAACGCGTGTCAAAGTACGCTAAGATGCGCGGTGCTGCGCAGCGCGTGTACCTTATTGCGTAGTAAATAAATTCGATATTGTTTCGGATCTTAAAAAAGTGCGCGTCGCGTCGCGTCTCGGTGTGAGCTGACCCTTAGGTATTTTTTTAATTCACACTGGCTGTATAAACAATGACAAGACTGCAGCGTTTTTTTAAATCAATATTTTTCTATAAGGGGTATTACACCATCATATTTACGATCACAGATCCATGATCAAAGACATAACTAAATTGTAAAATAGACATAACATTGGTAATATGTGACCTTCGTAGATAGGTATATGACATAATTATGATAGTTTAATATTCCTCAAGGGGGATATACCCATTACAAATGTCTATTTTACAATTCCATTATATCTTCGATCACAGATCCTTGACCACAGACTCGACAGTGTAATACCCCCTTAGTAAAAATTTTCGTAGCCGACTACCTAACCAAAAGTTCTATTTTTAAAATTACTATGAGTCTTTCCCACCCAAGGATGGGGATCAGCGTCTTCCACCCGCTACTTGGATCAAACAAACACTACTTTCCGAGTATGAGAAATGAAAAATATTTTGCTATTGGTTTTTATGATGTGAATTTAAAATTTGTTTATAACAATTCCCACAGGAATCCGCTAGATGCGGGAAGCACACAACCGGTCGAAGTGGCAGTGCTTGGGGGAGGCCTATGTCCAGCAGTGGATGTCTTTGCTGAAATGAATGATGAATGAATGAAAACAGTTTTAATAAAAAAAATGTTTTTATTTGTACGGTCGAGCTCGTACTTGCTTTACCACTTTTAAGAAACCGATTAATAATTCCTTGTCGTAGTTCCTTGAGGTCTATAAATATGAATATTTTAGGAAAAAAGCAAAATAGCCAGACTAACTTTGAATTTTTCTCTAATAAAATAAAAAAGCCTCTTTATTTCATGCAAACAATACAGGGTTATTTAAAAAAAAAAAGTACATTTTGTTGTGTTAAAACGTCCACCTGAATATTGATCAGAAATAACTAAATAACACATTGAAGCGATCAAATTAGTATTATTATCCTTGAACAACATTTTTTCTAGATGGGTTTCAATTTTTCAGTACAAAATAACCTATAGGTAATTAAGAAAAAAAAAACTTGTTAACTTCTTTAGTGTCATATTTCCATACATCAACCCCGTGTCCCTAAGCATGAGAACATGCTCTCATTGCGCAATATCTTTGTGACTCTAATTACGATGTTGAGGATATAAAATTAAAATAAATAACCTAATGCTGATACTAATAATATCCTTTTAATATATGTCCATTTCGTTTCTTTTTTGTTGTTCTTTATTGTAACACCAATATTAGTAAATATTTGCACTAGTTTCCAACTGGCAATCTCTATTTAAAACCATCTAATCAGATGACAACAAAACGTCTTGCCGTCATTTTAATATCGGGTGCCACCGACAAAAAAAGTGTGTTTGTTTCTGTGCAGTCTTTTTTCAACAATAAAAATTTCATTTTGGTTATTCAGCTGTAAAAAACAACGGCGAGGCTCTCTTTTATTATTATCGCGTAAAAGAATATTTTTTACCAACTTCGAAAAACAAGGTGGATAAATCCAATAAGATTTTTTCTAATCTTCAAATGTTTTAGGATGTAATTCAACTCGAATGGTTGTTTTCATTTTGTTACGTTTTTTTGTATAGTAACAAAAATGAAGTAAAGCTAATTTCACACAGTTAAAAAAATATAAAAAAAATTAGTGTTGTATTATTTTTAAGGTGTACATTTAAAAATTAAACTTATATGTATGTACAATGAACAAATACGCAATTTTGAGACTGATTAATGACTCTAATTCAACACGCCGATTATATATTATGAAAAAATTAAAAACTTTTTCCAAAAAAAAAACAACCGACTTCCAAAAAACAAAAGTGAAAAATAACTTTAATTTCGGAAGTCGGTGTCTTTCTTTGGTTTTAAATTTTCGTTTTTTGTCACCGACTTCCGAAATTAAAGTTATTTTTCAATTTGTAGTGTTTTTTGGAAGTCGGTTGTTTTTTTTTTGGAAAAAGTTTTTATTTTTCACTTTTAGTTGTGGTACCTACCCCACACAAATTCGAAAACCACTACCTGCTATGTAAATAACAGTGACAGGAACTTATCATGTCATCCACATACTAAGTGGGAAAAAGTACGTATTATTGAAGCTAACTCAAAAACTATCGAAGCAAAGTTAATAAAATTTATATGGGACCACCTCGAAAGCATATCCTTTCAAACAAAAAAATAATTTTCAAAATCGGTCCACAATTGACGGAGAAATCGGTGGACATACATAAAAAAAAAGAAAAAAAAAAAAAAAACAGACATACGCGACGAACATATAACCTCCTCCTTTTTGGAAGTCGGTTAATTAAAATGCGAATTTGTTGTTTTAAATTATCTTCTGTGAAATAGCCCTAAATTTTCTTTTTGTTATTTTTTGTTACGTTTTCCATTTTTGTAACGGTGTTCGTTATTGTTTCATTTTTGTAACTGTACAAAAAAAATTAAAATTACCCTACAGTGAAATCTTGTATATACCATTATTAAAGCTGAAACTCGAGTTTGTTTGTTTGAACTTTGAACGCTCTAATCTCTGGAACTACCGTCGGATTTAAACAATCTTGTTGCATTTGATAGTCCCTTTCCTGAGGAAGGTTATAGGCTATTGAACATCACGCTATGACCCTTAGGAGCCGTGCAGAAAGAAAAGTCTGAAAGAACGCTACGCGAAAAATAGATATAAGTAGCGCAGGCGGACGATGCAATGCGACGCGGTGGGGTCGCGGACCGAAGTTAGTGATTTTATGAAGTTACTAGCTGACCCGGCAAACGTTATTTTGCTTGCGTGCTGCAAAGCCGAATACACCGGTGTACATTTCCCGCCTACACTACACCACTAAGGTGGAGGACATCGTGGAGTATGTGCGCTGAAAGAGGAGGTACACGCCGAGGGTGCAGTTACTGGAGTCGCACCGCAACGTCAACTTCAAGGCGTTTGTGGTGCGAGTACCGAATTGTTTTCTGTCCGTCGTCATGGAGAAAGACTTACGTGGTGTTCCGTCGCTTCGCGGACAAGTACCACAGGAAGGAAAACATCGTGAGGAAACGAACCAAAAATGATGATGATGTTCTACAACCAAAAATTCGAAGGCATGTGATACCCACCAACCCGCACCTGGACCCGCGTGGTGGATTACGGCCCACTCCTCGCAGAGAGAAGGCCTGTTACCCTAGGCTGATAAAATTTTCGTTTTTCCTCATTAAGTTAATATTTGTGTTTAAGTCGGTTCCTCCTCTGTGTCACAGCAGTGCCAACATTATAGGCTGATTATGATGCTAGCTTAAGCCTATATTAGCCATTAATAATTCAATAAGTAAATCATTTCATAAAAAACTTTTTACAAAAAAAAACAACCGACTTCAAAAAAAAAACACTACAAAGTGAATTTCGGAAGTCGGTGTCTTTGGTTTTGAATTTTCGTTCTTTGTCACCGACTTCCGAAATTAAAGTTATTTTTCACTTTGTAGTGTTTTTTTTTTTAAGTCGGCTGTTTTTTTTTTGTAAAAAGTTTTTATTTTTCACTTTTTAGTTGTGGTACCTACCCCACACAAATTCGAATACCACTACCTGCTATGTAAATAACAGTGACAGGAAGTTATCATATCATCTACATACTAAGTGGGAAAAAATACGTATAATTGAAGCTAACTCAAAAACTACCCAAGCAAAGTTAATACAATTTATATGGGACCACCTCTGAAGTATGATCTACCAAACAAAAAAAGAATCATCAAAATCTATTCATAATTAGCGGAGTAATCGCGTAGCAAAAATACAAAAAAAAAAAAAACGAATTGAGAACCTCCTCCTTTTGGAAGTCCGTTAAAAATAAACGTAACTCTAAATATAATGACTTAAAGTTAATAATTAAACAAATATAAAGATTACAATTAAAACAGGTTGCATGAACCCTTCTATAGGTAAAGGCCTCCTCCAGAGCCTTTCAATCGTCTCTATTTGATGCGGTAAAAAAACTGTTTTTGCCGGCCACTGCTTCTATCTCGTCTTTCAATCGTGTTTGCCTCTGTGCTTGTAACCGGTGGGTCCTCTCCAAGCTGCAGGTGGACTGCTTTAGTCCACCGATCGTCAGTGTATCTGGAAAAATGTCCGGCCCATTTCCACTTTAGGCTTTGTGCGAAGGAGACAGCGTCGATTACGTCTTTTTCTTATAGCAGAATGTTTAGGCGTACTTCTTTCTAGCGCTCTTTGAGATGAGGTAAGTTTCTTTGTGGGACAGGGTCGAAAATCTATGTTTTGCAACCGTACGCAAGTAGTAGGCAGAAATCCAAAATTTTCCTTTTTCATTGGAGATACTTCATGATTTCTTTATGACCAGTGCTTTTTCCACGTTTTCGCGATTCGCCTGTCTTATTTCTTCAATGTTGTGGTTCTTGCTAAACGATACAAATTTTCCCAGGTAAATATTATAATCCAGGTAGACTACGTACCCGGGGCTGCGAATACGGGCCTAAAAGGGAAATCGTGGCCCCCCGGCAACATGGCAACTGAAGGAACACGGGTGGGTTTTAGTCAGTAAGAGTCTGACACGCCCTCCCGCTCGACCCAGAGCGGGAGAAGTTATTTGATAATTTCCCAACCAAAAAAAAAAAAAAAGGTAGAATACGTACGTAGTCTACCGGAGAGTGGTTGACTGATATAGGTTAGTTGGCTGTATATTATTTTTGAGAGGCTTATTTCAAACCAATGTTTTCACTTCATGAAGATCTGCCAACAAGCAGCTCTACAGCATACTCAGAAAATATTACAATGTCATCGGCAAACCGTAGGTGGGACAGGCGCTTTTCATCAATTTTGAAGCTTTTTTTAGTCCATGGTAGATTATTCATAATGCTTTGCAGTACCGCTGTGAAGTTTAAATCTTTACATTTAGGCGAATATTATAATGATGAATTCTCGAACTGACTGGGTCCGCTAGGGCCGATGCCTGCCGGGGTCGCGGGAAAGTCCGAAAGGGATATCGTGGCCCCTGGCAACATACAGGCAACTGAAGGAACACGGGTGGGTTTAAATCAGTAGGAGTCTGACACGCCCTCCCGCGATCCCGCTCCGCTCAGAGCGGGAGAAGTTTTTGATAATTTTCCACCCAAAAAAGAAAAAGTACCTAAGTACTTACAAAGAGTTTGAATTATGTACCTACCTACTTAATCAATAACAATACAGTAAAAAGTTTAAAAAAGTGACGTTAAAATGTATTTTGACAGTTACAGAATTACGGAATTCACACATTAGCAACATAAAGAATTAATAAAAAATAGACCTGAATAGGTACATATTTGGAAACACGTCTAACAAAGATTAATTACTTAATCTTTACTTAGCCAAATAAAACTCAAAATGTCTACAAGTGTGAATGTAGCAAAACTAGCGAATATCTTCCGTAAGTACTTATTTCAATTTCAGCGGTGCAGTGCAGTATTACAGCCTCGCATTATTAAATAACAATAAAACAACAATAAAAAATAATGTAAAGTTAGTTTTCGTAATTCGGAATTTTTGAATTCATAGAAACCAGTCGTGTTTCGGCGACACGTCACCCGCAGTTGCCGCCTACGGTCGGCTACGGAATGGTTATTTTGATCTATCCACACTTCCACAGGTGGCAGATGGACGATGATGCAGCATGAGTTGTCTGAAATATACAAACCAGCTATAACCAGGAACAAAGAGAAACTGATGGACGCGATAAGAGGTTAATTTGATTGTTCAGAAAGGATCGATGTCCCATCAGGCATCCTCGATGAGTCCAGCCAGCGTGGCCGTGGTCCGTGGCCGCCCTGTTCGTATGCCGCCCTGTTCGTATGCCGCTTTGCCCTGTGGGTGAGGGTAAACGAAACAAGAAGTTAGGACATTAATACGGTGGCATGCGAGTCCGAACTAAAAATTCGCAGACATGTGACATCCGCCAACCCAGCACTGGCCCCGCGTTATGAATTATGGCCCACTCCCTCACACAGAGAGGAGGCCTGTGTCCCAGTAGTGGGAACATTATAGGCTGATTAAGTATGCATACGACCACGGCTCTGATCTCAAACAGGAACATTTTCTCGTTTTCATTATATTCAATGTTCAAATTTTTTCGTAGTCGGGTTTCGGTTTTAGTTGCACTTTACTCGTTATCATTCGCTCAAATCATATGATTACCTTCGTTTTATATAATTAGGGTATCGAGGTAAGTATCAGCCAGAATAAAATCTTAACAAAACCTTTACAGATCACTAGTACCTACCTATCCTCATCACTATAGCACATCCCTGCTACATTTTGATAAATAATTTATCTTCTTCTATACTTACATCATTACAATAAACTTCTGTGTTGGTTTAGAAAAAGCAGAGGCTGCGACCAAGTCCGAGCTTGCAAAGAAAATAAAAGTTATAAAAGGATTTTACACCGTAGAGATGGCGGTACCAAGCTCGGGTGAAATGCAGGTACCTAAAAAGAAGTACTCAATTAATTTTTTTTATCTCATTATCAACTAAACCCATCTCACTAATTCAATTCCAACCCAACGAAGGAGTTCTGGTCAAAAATATAATTGGCATGTCCTTTGATCAACTTGATCGAAGGACATGACAGAAGTTTACAGAGTCTGTAAAAGTGCACATTACAGTTTAAACGTTCAAGTAGGGGAAGGTAAGACAATAGTTCCCTAATAAGACCTTAAGATGCTGCAGGTAGAGGATTAGGTATAGCACCTAGGTACACCCACATTACGCCAGTATCAGTTATGTTTATGTCCCATGTTCCTAATAGAGAAGAAAAAAGCTGTCATTACCCAGGCTAAAATACAGACTCCGGCTGCTCCTACTGGGAAAATTCATAACACTTGCTCAACCTTGAAATCGTACCCAGGACGTCAATTTCAGCAGTTGCGCTTGCGACCACTGCAAGATCAACGAGGCTGGATTACATAGGTAATTGACACATTAATGTATTTTAAACAACATAGAAGTAACTACGAAATTGGGAAGCAGCCAATTGATTTCAGTACTCTCCATTCCAACATTAGGTTGTTTATGGGATCGCTCAGCTCTCAGCAAAATACCAGCATGTTGCACTTCATTCGGTGAAGCACAGCAAAATGGCTTAGACTGGTGGCCAAACTTAAAATAGTATTCCACTTTACATCCTTAATTATTTATTTGTTGCTTGTAGATATTTCTTGCCAAATTAAGGATTGAATTTGTTTTTTTTTTTCTTGAAATTAAACCTTCTTTAGACGCGTTGGGCATTTTTTAGATGGGATTAAACCATTGATTTCGCGACACTGTGACGTCACCAGCTTTTGACCATTAAAGAGACATCAACGCGTTGATTACCGCGGTGGCGATTTTTTTTCAAGTTTTCATTTGCCTCTGTTTTTTTTGTATAAATTAAGTGAAATAGAATTCTTTCTTAAATTGTATTTAATCAAGGAATTTGAAAGGGGTTAAATATTATTTCAACTTTATGAAAGCGACGGGCAATATGTATACCTATATTTAAATTTTTTAATCATTTTATTAAATTAAATTAAATTACATTTAAATCCACTTTTAATTAATTATTACAAATTAATATCCATTTAAATAAATTTATTTTAATAAGTAAATATCTCGAATATCTAAATAGCTTTTGTGAATGCACCACAAGTATGCAAATCCTGCACTCAAAGAACATTGTCACCTCTGTAGTTGTCTTGGTATCAAAGTGCATCATATCCCCGGGAAAGGAACAAAGGACAATAACAAACTCACTCATAACGACCTAACAAATGATAGAGAATGGCATGTAGTCATGTTCCGCCCGTAATCTACCGACCATTACAATAAGTTTCTTATAAGTATATATGCCATTACCCACACAAATAACGTACGTTATATTCTACTTTAGCTACTATACCAGTGATACTCAAAGTGTGTGTGTGTGTGTGTGTGTCACAATGAAAGAAAATACTAAAAGGTTATTAAACAGATAGATTGATAGAAGAGAGTTGAAGTCGCATGTCAGGTTCTGCACCCAGTCTATTGCCGTATTTTGTTTTTATCTTTACATATATATAATTCTGCTGTAAATGTGTTTGTCACCTAACTCCTCCTAAACGGCTGGACCGATTTGGATGAAATTTTATGTGTATATTTAAGTGGGTCCCTGGATGGTTTGAAAATACAATTGGACCCGGTAGGTGGCGGTGTTCGGACAGGACAACGTCTGTCGGGACCGCTAGTAGCTGTTGATTTGAGAATCCTGTTTCGCACTGCTTGTAACTCCGCTCTAAGTTCAAATGGCCTTGTTAAAATTTTACCCCGACATTACCATCTCACTTCTGTATGGAGCAGGAGTATTTTATTAAGTTTGCTGCCATAATCTTCACACAATATTGAAAACCATATTTTAATCAATTTCGACGTGAAAACGTGTTTCCGCTCGGTGTACTGATGGTAAGTTCAATATTTCTGACCATCAAAAACATGTAAGATTTGAGCCACTAATAACTACGAGAGTTTGAATACGTAATGGTTGAGCATTTAAAAGGTAGGTTATATATTTGTACTAATTTTGAAGTAGGATATAATTTGCCTATGGCGTTACATCGCGAACACACGTGCATACGCGCTACCGTCTATTTTTCACTATGTGTCGCAATTCCAATTTGAGTAGCGCAAAAACATGTTTAGTTAGAACGATGATTCTAGTGCCATTGTCAATATTTGACAAAGCTCTACCACTTTGATCACGATCACAATTTTTGTGCTTATCCTGAACTTTATGTTCAAGACCCGAGAGTTCAAATTAATATGACGAGTTTAGAAGCAACTATTAAGCGTGTCCCAGTAATCGTCACAATAGTACTTAAAATGACGAGTTCTGGGTCAAGTAGGAATTTTAAGGTACCAATAAATGTCACATTCGAAAAAAATACTTATTTAAAGATAAAAAAAAGTGTTCCAAATTTTAAGTTATATCGTTTGCTAATTAACTAAATTAATTCATCAAACAATCGGACTTACCATAGACCCCACTGAAACTTCACAAATCAAAACATAAAACTACGTGCAGAGTTTCACATTGAGTAGCTAAACTTGCAAAAAAAAAAAATTTTTGTGAGACACCTTTCAAGTAAAATATTTCAGACCCCATTACAGTTAAAACTTAGGGTTGTTATTTTAATTGTACAATATGTTATCTTAAATATGTTGCTATAAAAATTGGCCAGTTTTATGTTGAGTAGAAAAAGATATTGATGTTTTTAGATAATTTGACGACTTCTGGGTCACTGTCGACTTCACCCGCGTTTACCTTATATAAGTATTAATTAATTAAAATTAATATTATTAAAGTAGGATAGTCTATAGGATTACTCAGGTTTTAACTGGACTGCATCGTTGGTTTACGCGACAACTGAGCGTGAGCGTTTTTTGGGTGGGAATTTATAAAGTAACTTCTCCCGCTCAGGGCGGAGCGGGAGGGCGTGTCAGACTCTTACTGACTAAAACCCAGCCGTGTTTCTTCAGTTGCCTGTATGTTGCCAGGGGCACGGTAGCCCCTTCGGACAAAGAGCGTGAAACCCTGCGGGTTAAATTCCCAGGTCAGGTGTTTTATTGGGGTTGTCCATTACAAATTACTTGTAGCAGGCCGCAGGCCGGAGTCTGGATTAGTGCCTGGTTGATGGCAATAGGCTCACCCCTTATTTTTTTTTTATTTTTTTTTTCTTATCCATTGTTGTCCCACTGCTGGGCAAAGGCCTCCCTACTCTCTTTCCACCTCTCTCTATCCAGAGCTTCCAAGGACCAATCTTTTTTAAAGTAAGGAGTACCCCTTATTACATGGGACTTCAAAAAATTATAACAAAATGCGGGGTGTTATAGTGTTTCCCTCTGCCTAATATTATGAATAGGTACTTCAATCGTTTTTTGTGTCTGGATAAGTATATTTCTATGTCTATAGTTTTCCAGTAAGTAATAAATAAAACCAGGACTCTGAAAACAGTTAATATTTCAAACCAGTTTCGACCGTTAACCCCAAACCGGAATTAATTTATTCTAGTTACGTTTATCAACACTAAACAGGTTTGTACAAATCTGTACCTACATACTTTAACAAAATTGGGTTATTAGTGCAAATAGATTCACCGGTTACCTAAGTTATGAACTTATGGTTTTTGGAAGAACATCCCTCGAATGTACAGTCCCTTCCTCCATCGCCATAATGTGCAGTTGATATATTTTAGGAATTTACGTGATAACTACCTATATAAAACTTTTGTCCGCAGAAACTTGCTGCTGACATAGCTTTAATGAAGGAATTCATAAAAAAGAAATGCTTCCTTTACATAACGGTGAAGCAAGCCTGGCTGCTCTTCCTGGTCGGGTTGGAAATAAGCTTGTGGTTCTTCCTTGGAGAAACGATTGGAAAGTTCCATATAGTTGGTTACGCAGTGTAGTAGAGTATTATAATATTACTAATAAAACTTACTGGTAACCGCACGTCTATGGTAATAATTAATTATATAGTACTAGCTTTTGCCCGCGGCTTCGCCCGCGTGGATGTCTAAAAATATCCCACAGGAACGTACTACCGGGATTACATACCTATAGCCGAAGAAATGTCATTGACTAATACCGCTGCGCCCGCGTTGTCGTCAACCATAATAATGTATGTAGTTACGCGTAATTTTGAAACTGTGATATCTTTTAAACCATTCATTTAAATGATTATGACGTTCAGGCATATTAAATCTAAAATAAATGCCCAATTTAAATAACATATTTTATTGGATGAGGATTAATATGATACCGGTTAATAAAGCTTCGGAAATAACAATGGATTTTTTATCAAATTCTGAAAGATAATAATGGTTACTGTGGGTCATCCTTAGAAGATAGACATAATCGGACTTTTTTGTTGAACTTTTTAAGATCTTCAATCCTTAGGAACATCAATTTGATGTATCTCTAAAGGTTTACGCGGCGCACGCCAGTAAAGCTCCCAGTCGGCATGATTTTTTCCGACATCTTCGAGAATAATCGTCATATTTCAGCCAATTTACACAAAACCTTAATGAATTATACACTAAAACCTTCCGCAAGAATCACTCCGTCCATTGGTGAAAACCGTTTGAACCCCTGCACGTAAAGTGGGAATGTTTTTTTTTTTTTCGTCTGTCCCATTGTATGCCCTGGCGGCTGAGAGTATGTCATGCTCACTCAAATGTCTCGCTGATGGTGGCGTATGTGTTGGATCATTAAGTTCCCTTCAAAATGGTTGAGCTAAATGGTGCTGATCCATGCGTCATGTTCGTGAACGCCACGGTTTATTTTAATTTATTTAAATTTTTGAATTGATATTATATTTTTATTACGGACGCTTTTAACGTGCATGTCTTTCTACATTGTTCTCACATGTATAAGTTCAACACGAATGATGTAACCAATATTTTGTAACAATACTTATTTTGATTTAAAAGAGTGTCCGTGGAGTTTCTTGCCCGTTCTTCTCCATAGGTACTGTGAGCACCGCGCTTGGCTGCGGTACTTCAAGGATCGTTTGTGTAATTAATTAAAACTCTTATACGGAACAGAGACTATATTTTAAATCAATGTTACATGGACACACGCGGGCGGAAGACTCTAACTGACTCCCATATATTTTCTTCAAACAAAACCTTCACGAATCCTATTTTAAATATATTTGACAGATTATTCGGACGGAGAAAGATTTCATGCCAGCCTGTGACATATGAGGTTCCCTCTCATATTAAAGCCTCTACACCAGCTACGCCCCTAGATAAATGTATCCAGCAGATACCTTTATTCAGAGCATCCGAATAATCTTCAACCCTTCCTACCTATACCTAAACGAAACATTACCTAACGATGGAAATTAAAATACATAGTGAGGTCTTTCTCTTACAAGAGAAGGCTTAAGTCAGGACGAACGAATCACAAAGTCTTGATACCAGACTAGATCTCAGCTAAGTTAACTGACAATATGTGCTAACATGCACTCACAAGGTTAACGTCGTCATGCTTAAACCTTACTGCACCAAAACCATCGAAAAAGGCGCAGCAAGCCTCGGAGAAACAAACAAACTGATGTGACAGTTCACATCTACCCAGAGGGGGTTTAAAAAAAACAAAGAACTTTACATCCTAAGCCTTAACTCCATCGGACATAATCAAGCCAGAGGGAACAAAGGTTCAAGAAGCCAGCGCCCAAAATTAATAATTTACGACCATACTCCAGAGGGAAAATCACAAAACCTCCTCACAAGACAATCTTTATCAAATGTCAGTTAATTCTGACTAAACTGTGAGACCTCAGCCTTAAGTTGAACCAATTGTGTCAACTAGACACACCTAGCAAGGATTATATCCATAAGCAAGGTTGGTCAACCTAGACAGAGTACCTCCCCTCTCCAAATGGGATCACAGTTTCTCAAAAAATAAATGCCTCTTAACTTGTATTAATAAATTCTGGAGTACGTTCATGCTAATTTAGACGAGACGACACATAATATTGAAGACGCAGACAATGGTTCGTTCCCTCAGACTTCGTAGCGATGTGAGGAGTGACACCTCACTCGCTCCCGGCAGCGTCCGATGTTTGCTCCCCATCATATGAAACGAGAAATAAACAAACATGCATCAACATAATAATACATGTTCCTCACTAAAATAATGTGATAAAATCAAATGATGTTTACATCTAAATGATATTGACAATATGACAGTAAAATAAATGACATAAAAAATAATAACTAAATTCTACACTATGGCAAAGGTTTTATTCTCTTGATATGGGCAAACTCTAAACTTTATATTATTTAACTTTAAAAATTCGTATTCTAAAATATAAAACTTCTTTATAAAATGATTATATGCTTTCGACCTTCTTTTAAATTTACTGATTTTCTGTATAAAGCTTTTAATTTTATAAACTTTCGACCTTCTTTTAAATTTATTGATTTTCGGAACGAAGCTTTTAATTTTATAAACTTTCGACCTTCTTTTAAATTTGTTGTTTTTCGGTACGAAGTTTTTGATTATTCTCAAATACGACCGCTTACTTTTATTTGGTGCTCTTCTTGAATTTTTCTTAGCACGATGTTGTTGTAATGGGGCTTTAAAAACTTTTGTATATTTATGTTCCTTATGGGTAACATGAATTTGAATGTTATCGTTTGTGGTTTCATCTGTTTGGAGACTTTCCACATGTTCGATCAGATTAACAACCACTCCATTATCTGTGACTGAATCTAATTCCACGTCATCCTTACTATTAAAATAAACTTGATCAACGACGAGGTTATTTATAAGAATTTCCTCATTGTGACCAATGATTTTCTCTGAAAAGGACACATTCTGACCTTCTGAAACATAAATAGATGGTTTAATACATAATGGACTGGACTGACCCGATTCAATAATTTCTTCCACGTGTTCATTCTCGAACACTTGGGTGGACTCCTCTTCATCATCATCATCGTCATCTCTTCTTCTGTCTTGGCAGCTTTCTATCTTTTCTGGTGGGTCATCCTGTCTTCCACTAGAAAATAAACTGGTGTGATTATCAACATTCACAACATTTTCTTGTATGTCTTCCTCAGACATTGCTTGTGCAATCTCCTCTTCTTGCACTCTATATATTTCCTTGTGACATTTGCACGGGAACTCCGCCCTCAGCTTGTCACACAACGACTCAAAGGATATACCATCGTGGTATATATAATTATGAAAGTACATCGCTGGACCTTCAAGAAATGCGCGTACTATGAGCGCTAAATCATTATTTCGCCATTCATTGCTCGTGGCTATCAGCTTGAATGCTGTTATAAAATTCTCAAGGCATACGCCGTTTATGCCGGAGAACGCATGCATTTGCAGAGCCATCTCACTCTTTACATATTAACAATAATAATAAAAAAACCACTCAGCTTTGTTTTCCGGCGTGAATCTCCTGTTTCTTCTCAGTTCGGCGCTCTGCCACGTATAACTCTTCTCAGTTCGGCGCCTCCACCATGTGTGAGCACCGCGCTTGGCTGCGGTACTTCAAGGATCGTTTGTGTAATTAATTAAAACTCTTATACGGAACAGAGACTATATTTTAAATCAATGTTACATGGACACACGCGGGCGGAAGACTCTAACTGACTCCCATATATTTTCTTCAAACAAAACCTTCACGAATCCTATTTTAAATATATTTGACAGATTATTCGGACGGAGAAAGATTTCATGCCAGCCTGTGACATATGAGGTTCCCTCTCATATTAAAGCCTCTACAGTACCTACTACGCTTTGGAATGGGCAACTAGCTTCGAGTTTGAGTTTGAGTTTATGGGATGTCGTTGGAAAGGTCGTTTAAAAATATTGGGAGTTTGTGAAAACCATTTTTGGATTCAGATAGTGCAAATATTTGTTAGAGTCAAGTATGGGACCCCTGCCATCTAAATGGTTGGTTCTGGATATTTGGAAAAATTCACAGCAGTAGTACACACCGCTACACATCAAGCTATACAATTCCAGTTTATACTGATCTCACATCGTATCGGATTTCCGTACAATGCGAGGTCAGCTTATACTGGAAATGCATAGCTTGATGTGTAGCCGTGTGTACCTATATAACGAAAAAGGAAATCTATCACAGCTAAGTAGGCTCTATAAGTTAACGAGTAATAATAATCGACCAACTTACATTTGCAGTTGAAAAAATGCATGTTCTCCCATACATTCCGTAGGGAGAACATGTTTTTCAACTACACTGTTAAGTTTGATCTTGGGATAATTCATCCCATCTGCGGAACCGGAACCCTTCATTGTGCGTGGTCCAACATGCCTTGGCCGGTTTTTCATATTTTTACTTCATACATTTTAAAATATAAAATGTCAAATTACACGCCTATTGACGCTTATTGTTGTTATTTTATTTTTTTAAATGATGGTATTATTATGTCAATGTAAACAAATAAAATAAAAAACCAAAAAAAAAAAAAAAAAATTGCCTTTTGTTGACATGTACCTACTTACTAAGACTTTGTCAATAAAATGAATGATTGATTGAATAAAGGTTACGACTAATGAGTGCGGCAGTACACTTTTGGGTTTTATTGTGATTTGGTTACGACTGTAGTTTTGTCATCAAAAATTCATGGTATAAATTGGTCACACCTACACACGGCTTCACATCGAGCTATACATTTCCAGTATAAGCTGACCTCGCATTGTACGGAAATCCTATACAATGCGAGATGAGCATAAACTGGAAATCGTCCGCGAGCTCTAACCTTCCTCAAGAATTGGGCTATCCAATGCAAAAAGAATTTTTCAAATCCGACTGGTAGTTTCGGAGATTACCCCCCTACATACAAACTTACAAACAAATTTTACCTCTTCATAATATTATTATAGATATAGGTAATAAAGCTGAAGAGTTTGTTTGTTTTTAGAACGCGCTAATCTCTGAAAATACTAGTTGGATTCGATTTTTTTTTTTCATTTTATGGCCCATTTCTTGAGGAAGGAATACACTATTTAACATTACGCTAGTAGAGGCCAAGCAAACAGAAAAATGTCTGAAAGAACGCTACGCCAAAACGAAGCAATGCTGCGGGCGGGCGATGCGATGCGACACGATTGATGGTCGGGGCTTAAAATTTTACGCAGACGTAGTCGCGGGCAGAAGCTAGTATTGACAATAAGTCCTTCCTATTAGGCTGCTTCTCCACTGGAGCGGAGCGAGGATGCGGAGCGGAGAAATGTGCCAAGATTAACCAATAGGACCGGAGCTCTGAAGCGGAGTTTAGATTCTATTGGTTTGGTAATATTGACACATTTCTCCGTTCCGTTGCCTCGCTCCGCTCCAGTGGACAAGCAGCCTTAAGTAAGTAAATAAAAATAAGTACCTGGTGTCATCTAACTAATGAAGGTATGGAATTTTTTAAACTGAACAAAATTAGGTAGGTACAGTAAGCGCTCAAAAGTGCATGAGCACGCTAAGAGTCGTATTGCTGTGAACACGCGGTATAGCTCGTACATTTGTATGTGTAAGCAACACGATACACACACCACAGATAACGCAGTTACACGAAACAACAATATATTTCCGTCGCTTTAAACATGCTAGCACACACGCACTATGCGCGTGAACTTGACCAGTTAATGGCATTGCTAAAATTCGATAGTAACTTAACAAGTGCAGATAGCAGAAAGCGTTAAGCGTTGGTATGGAATTCAAACTGCCTCAGGTTCTAATCTCGTGAAACACAGTGCGGTTTTTTGCAAATATTATTATTTTTGTTTTCGATAATAATATTTTTTAAATATTGCTGCTTTTTTATGTTGTTATTGCAATAAAGGTTTTAGAATAAAAAATGCGTGATATATGATAACAAAATTAAAAAAATATGTTTATTCGTTATATTTATTTTACATAAGTTAACACACTGCTACAATTATTTATCATTACTTCAGCTGAATAAGATGTGAAATAGATGTCAAGAAACTAGAAGCAGTTTGTATTATTTTGACATATTTAAATTATGAAATATTTTAAATTTTTAATGGATTTTTTCACCATAAATATTAAGCTTTGATCATGGTCGAAGTAATTAAGTAATAAATAAGAATATTAGACTACTTAAAATGTAAAAAACTACTTACAGAATAGGTAATTTTAAGGTTAAATATGGGCAGTTTGTTTATATTTTATTTGTATTAATTGTTTTACATTTTATTTGACTTTAGTAAATATTGGTTGTTATTGAGGTTAAAGCTTAAGTATTCATTTTCTTTACGAAAAGAAGATTGAAACTAAACCTCAAATTTTAATCCTAAAATAATACTATTACTAAAATAATACTATTACTAAAATAATATTAAACAATTTCGGTATATCTGCAAGAAATACGACAAACACCCTATTGAAAAGTGCTTAAAAAATTCGTTACCATAAATTCATGCAATAACGAATCTGTTGTTTATTAAGTTGGTACGGTCAATATTTTAAGGTCAAAAACGGTTTTCTAGCTGGTCTTTAGTGATGCAAGCCTTCAGAGTGCACGGCGAACGGTTCATAATGACGTGTTTTTAATAATTCAGCAAAATATCTCGTTGGTATGAAACCATTTGTTTCATTCACCATTTGACGTCACTGCTACTCGATAATAAGCCCCTTCCTCATATCTCTTAACCCTCACAGTATTTCTCTAGAACAAAGAAAAACATTGTTTTTATTACACATAATACCTAATTATTTATTATTCACTAATCGAATTAAACCTCATAATGAATTTAAAACTTTAAAGGCATCTTCTGTCTTAACAATACCTCTGTTCTATCAACAATACCCTTGATTAAGATTTATGTTTAGTAAAATATGAAATATATTAATGATAACACTCACACTTAGTCCGGTTTCATTAGATATTCACTTCACTTTTACGCAGCGCAATAATATTCTCTGATCTGATCTGATCTCTTCAATATATTTTATGCCTGCTTTTTGATAATAATAACCACAACACTGCGCTAAATACTCGTCACCAATATTATCCACGAACCAAAAAAGTTCTATTAATTAAATACTCGTAACAAACTGCATCTACCCCACAGAAATCGAAATAATTTACTTAGTTTTTTGTGGTCTACCTGCTAAACTTTAATATTTATGTGAACAAGACGAATGAAACTAAAAACGAATGATGATTATTGAACTAGTCATTGGTTGCAGACAAAGTGAGTGTGTGTGTGTAATGTGCGTGTCTACAGTATTGTAACAACTTATAGAAGAAGGTCGTAAGTCAAACCGAAGCGTCAGTCTATTGCTTTGTGAGATTGCTCATGGACTTTTGGTCGGTACTGTACACACGGCTACACATGTCATATAGCTATACATTTCCAATATAAACTGACCTCGCATTGTACGGAAATCCTATACAATATGAGATCAGCATAAACTGGAAATGTATAGCTTGATGTGTAGCCGTGTGTACAACACTGTGTTCACATGACAATAACCCAAACTTTGATACTTAGGTAGGTAATTGCCATTCAATGATTATAAATAAATAAAATATTTTTTTTTGTAAAGTTGGTGTTTTTATTGTAGCCATTAAAATATTACGCTTTGTTAGACATTGACAATGAGTTTCCGTTATTTACTTGAATATATTTTCATTAAAATTACAGTCGGAGTGAGAACTTAGATTTACCATACGATATTGTAATTGTAACACAGTATTTCATAGTGTAGGCAACACTATACAAACCTAGCAGTGTTACAATAGGTAGGTATATTTAAATTAGGTACATAGTAAAAAAAAAAAACACTATTAAGCTGACCTAGTATTCTATTGAAACTCTTTACCTTTTGATGCAGCGCTAGTGTCGAATGTCATTTCATCACATTATATTTAATAAAATGTAGTTCCACAATTTTCCGCCGGCCTTCTTTCATGGCGCGCATTCTACGCTAGGCCTGCTCAAGGTCTTAACACTGACGTGCGGGCGACTGTCCTACTTATACCCAGTGATAGTTACGGGTGGTCTGTGGTAGTCAGAGATATAAGAAGGTGGTAGTGGTGCTGACGCTGACTGTCCATCCTACTAATCGCCACTCGAGAATAAGTATTGCGTAAATTGAGTACAGACGCCAGCACATCAAGCTACCCGAAACTGTCAAATTTTCCCAATCAACTTTGAACCTTATATTTCAGCGATAAAGTTGAAAATCTATTAAATAAATTTGACAGATTGTAGTAGCTTGAAGTGCTGGCGTCTGTACCTACCTTGGTAAATTCTTTGAACAGAAATGCGAGTTAGTGGGCTGCCTGGGCTGCCGACCTTCTGTTAACCTTCTATTACCTACATATCAAACCTATTTAAAAATCAATTGCCGTGCGTTAGTCTCGCAAAAACTTGAAAATGGCTCGACCGATTGTGATGAAACTTTGGTATGTTGTTGTATGCGCGCCGCAGAAGGAAAAAAAAAGTGCATTGCAATGCCGGGGCATTAGCTAGTAAATAGATATAAATTACATAATTGTTCCCATAAAATACCTATAGCACTAAATAATACCTAACCTACTCCTACTAAACTCTATAGAGGAATCAATAAAATCATAATAAGTACTATTATTATTTGAAGTTACAGACGAAGCTGGGGGTCTACTAGTCCCTCAACGAAGATACGTGCCCGTCCGAAAGTATAGT
This sequence comes from Agrochola litura, assembly GCA_949152395.1. NCBI lineage: Eukaryota > Metazoa > Arthropoda > Insecta > Lepidoptera > Noctuidae > Agrochola > Agrochola litura. Next base: position 17,669,243 of record OX424493.1, read on the forward strand.
TGATCTGTCAAAACAAGAGTGTCAAACAAAGTGTCAAATTATATTTCAAATCGGACGGGCAAATTAATTCATATTTCGGGAGGGAGAACTGTCAATCAATTCTATTTATTCATAGTTCGGGCTCCGAACTAAACATAATAGGGCTTATTTATAAATGTTGTGACGTTCAAACGTCAAAAATGTATGGATAAACAGTCGCTAATCATTACTTACGGAGCAGTGGTGGCCCAGTGGTAACGGCCGCGACTTACGAGTTGTACGTCGTAAGTTCGAACCCAGACAGGCGCTTTACTTTGTGTAAATTATCTCATCACCACTGCTCTCAAAATGGTGAAGGAAAACATCGTGAGGAAACCAGCATGTCCTAGAACCGAAAATTCGAAGACATGTGACATCTACCAACCCGCACTGGGCCCGCGTGGTGGATTACGGCCCACTCCCTCTCACAGAGAGGAGGCCTGTGTCCCAGCAGTGGGAACATTATAGGCTGATGATGAATCATTACATAACTTTAAGCAACGTTTATTTATATAAACCTCAATGTCCGTAAGTGATACCTACGGAGTAGGAAACGCCCGTAACTTCGGCCGAAACGGAGAATAGGTATAGTGCTTATGGAGTAGACCCCCTGTTCCAATCGGTCTGACTGGATCCACACCTACGCATCACGGAAACATCGGACTGTTTAGTTTCAACAAGATTTGCTTCTCTACCTAACTGGTATAGTTTTATTACTATTCTAGTCGTTCAAACACACACAGAACAGCCACACAAAGTACGGATTTTTGTCAGATCAGACACATGATTAACCATGAGACGCCAGCACATCAGGCTACTACAATCTGTCAAATGTATTTAGTAGATTTTCAACTTCATCGCTGAAGTATAAGGTTCAAAGTTGTTGCAATTAAAAATCTTAGTTCTTCATCCTATTATACATGGCATATATGGACGCAAAAACGCAGTGTGCAGTGTTAAAATTCTGTGACTGTGATGAATATAGGCCTCGGCGATGAAAATTTAAAATTATACGGAACCCTCGGTGTGCGAGTCCGACTCGCTGCTGACCGGTTTTTTTTAATAACCGACGAAAAATTTCAGGGGCGTTCAGAATCATGTAGGTACTGAATCCATGGTAACAGTTTTCGCGTCGATGTCCCTGCCACTCTGTATAATACTTTTTGATGTGTAACATTTTTCTTTTCACTTTCCTGCAATCTGGTGGAACATTTGTAGGACTGATTTCGTGAAAAAGGACGGAACTGTACCTACTTATTACAGGCAGGCGGGAAGCTCGCGCTATTTGATTTACCTACACCAATGAGCGCGCGCGGTGCTAGAGTTGGCCGTCAGAAACGACCTCGACGAGGCCCCCCGCCCCTTTTCGGACCACTTGTTCATAATAAAAAACTGATAACTTGTAACTGTTTCGTGATCTGTTTAATTTTCCTATTGTTTCATAAAAGACTGAAAAGAATTTGGTTTACAATAAAACGAGTAGGTACCTATGTTTACACTAAAAACAAGTTTTGTTATTTTCACGCATTTTTTCAACGATTTTTAAATACTTTTAAATCACAAGTTTAATTAAGTCTCTTATTTTAGATTATCTTATGTCTATTAAGTATCTCCGCTCTCCCCCAAATTGAAAATAAAATAACTGTCTTCAATAAAAAAGTGCATTTGGTATCTAGGTACTCCTAGTGTTAATAAATAAAATACAATTCTCAATTACATTTTTTTTTTTCGTTACGAAATATCATTTCCTCAGGAAACCACTTACCTGAATACATTTTTTCAGGATAAATGTATATATTGCCAAGGTGAGATATCAAATTGTTACACATAGTTATAAGGAAGAGATAAATAAATAAACATGGTGACTTGTAATTTGACGTATTCCTTCCAGGACGTGGTAGTGTAACCCAATTGCAACAATTAATAAAGTCTAAGCGAAAATTCATGGGATTCGAGCAATGGCGTAACTATACCATCTGAGGCACGTGTCAAATTTTTTGGATGGGGGGGCCCAGTAAAAATAGCCACGTTAGAATTTAATTTGAATAAACCACTGATGTAAGTAAGTTACCCAAAACTATGAATAATATTATGTGCATTTTAGTTAAATATCTAATAAGTTTTATTTTCAAGAGCATAGGTAAATATTTATAATTCAAAAAATTCAAAATATTTTATTTCATATAAACCTACATGAGCACTTATGAAACGTCAGAAGCTAGGTGCACGGTTCCAATTGGTCGTTTCTAATGTCGTCGTTCTTAATGAAATAACAATTTACTTTCAACAATACTTTTTTATTAATAAAATTCTTTTCTCCGAGCTTTCTGTTCCGCAAAAGTATCTTATAACATCATCAAAGTTTAAAGATCGGGCCATAGTTTTTTTCAATAGACAGAATAGCCAAGTTACGTAGCCTGTCTTGTGCCATAGAGTTTCTTAAAATAGGTTTTTATTCATTTTAGTTTCGAAAATGATCGTTCAGCAGTAGCTGTAGTTACAGGAATTGTAACAAATAACATTAATGCAGTAAGTACATATTTCAGGAAAGCTGCACGATATAAAACGATTCTTTATTATTAATAAATCAGCAAATTCTCTAATACACGAAGACTTTTTTATTTCATCTCTGAAAGTGGACCGAAAACTGAGAATTTCCCTGGCAAATTATTCAGATAGGTATGTCTTTTTTATATATAAGAGCATTTTTTAAATAAATCAGTGTCATTTAAAATTTGCAAAGTGGAAGGTTGCAAAACACTGAAATTGGAAACAATTTCATTCATTGGAAGGAAACGCGATTTCAGTTGATTAAGGGGACGATAACTGACTTTTAATGATTTTATACTGAAGATGATGTCTAAACGAGTAGTGTTAATGATTTGAATTTTTTTTTTAAATTAGAGCATTTTTTAATATTTTAATATAGGCATATTTTTGATTATGTTTATATTACATAGTGAAATTAATTTGTAAAGTTATGTCTAACGCGGATAAAAAACTGAGAATGACGCAAAATCTATCAAGCGTATTTTACTGAAAACTTCACCATTTTAAAGATAATTAAATTATCAATCTTTTAGTATACGTGTTTTATTAAAATACCTTTTGTTTTACGTGTAATAAATTAATAATGCGTCTAATTTGGGACAACGCTCCTTGATGGGGGAGTCCTATTACTGGCTGGACGTACGACGCGTTGCGTGAGCTCAGTACAGAACACGCAAGCTAACCATTCAAGGTCACTGTCATATATCTGCGTCTTAATAATTATGTCTTATACTCGATAAAATACGTTCACTTTAAATGAACTTTCTGGATCTTGAAGACGCTCATCTTCGCAAAGTTCGTCAAAATGGCGTTTTATCTTCCTTTGACGAGTTTTGGAAAATTGGTTGATGGACCATTTTTCTGCTACACTATTTGCTTCCATTTTTAAATTTACCAATTCATGTCGATACCTTTCCAATTCTTCTAGTCATTTTTAAGTACTTAGGTACCTACAAAATTTTGTTAAAAATGTTAGGTTATTTCTGAACTCGTGGCCTCTTGGGTTGGGGGCTCGTAGCATTTTGCCAACCCTGCCACCCTATAGTTACGCCACTGGATTCGAGAAAACCCAATTTTTATGTATTTTTGAAAATTTCCCAGAATTATATCACTTGTCTCCAAACTCTCAAATTGAATGGCCTTCATTGCTATTCCATTGGATACCTAATACTTTAACAAACGTTGAAAGGTTTGTTAAAGTAACCAAATCGTCTAAAACATCAATCAGTTAAAAGTTACAGGAAGTAGTTTATTAATCATTTTCAAATAATAATAAAATATCATCTACCTACGTACAACATGAAGTTATCTCAAAATATTATTAGGGCTTTAATCGTACAAATTACGGTAAAGACATCTTCATAATCAGCTATCTAACGAGGTACACAAGTTAAAAAAGTATCAAGAGGTGCTGATAAAACAGTCGATAATGCTGGTTTGGGGACATAGGTGGAAGGTATTCCACCTGTCTCCTTTTACGCGTATTGGAGGTGAAACAGAGTCAAGGAGCGGAAGAGAAACTTCAACTTGCAGAAATACCTAATCATATAATGGTCACACGTATGAAGGTCTAACGTTAGGTACACTATAATATTATACGTGACGCCACACTGGCAAAGGTCGAATTTGCAAATTGTGGAAATATTTAAAAATTGTGTGGGTTTATGCCATCCCACTACTTTCTAACCTCCTAGCAATCCATCAGGCGTTAGGCACCCAGGTCGAAATTACCTAGGTAGGTACTCTAATTGCGTAACTTATTTTTGTAAACAATTTTGCCTAATTTGTTTCATTTTGATAGTTCAACAACATTCTTTGCGTTATTTACGTTATTGAAATATTTTTTTCCAACTTATGAAGCAATGGATTAGCAATCTGTTTCAAATCGAAACAGATTGTGATTGTGTCTGGTCACAAGTCGAGGAGCGACTTTTGAGTTTTTAACATGACTCACGGTCTACTCGCTGGTCACTTGTCGCTTAGTTTGCATGTATTGAAACCTTAGAGCATTTATAGGTAAATGCTCTAACATTGAAACATACAACGCATGTATACATACTCTAATAGTTTGCCGACGTCGACTGTCTTTACTCCTCTAGATTTTTATGTTTGGGATCATATGACAAGCCGTGTATACTCGACACCGGTATCTTCAATAGTACCTACGAGTAGATACCTACTAAGGTAAAGAATAATACATGCAGCGGAACACATAGGAACTATCTTCACTTCAAGAGTTACCAAGACAGAAGTTAAAGGAAGAGTACCTAAGGGCTTGTATGTTTAAGCCACAGAGCTGCCCATTTTGAACAACAATCCACCTCCTAGCAATCCATCACGCGTTAGGCACCCAGGTCGAAATTGAATGAAAGCCATTCAATTTGAGAGTTTGGAGTGAAATGAAATTTAGTGTCGAATTCTGGGAAATTTTCAAAAATATTAAAAAATTGAGTTTTCTCGAATCCCATGAATTTTCGCCTAGGCTATATGGGGTTTTAATTGTTGCAAATGGGTTGCACTATCACGTCCTGGAAGGAATACGTCAAATTACAAGTCACTCGGTATACGCGACCACTGTAGGTAAGGCTCGCTCGTTTTTTTTTCTACAGGCAGTTACTGCCTGTAACGGTGTAGGTACCTAAAAGTCTCTCTCGGAGTTTATGTATTAATTATTGTCCGTTTTGTATTTACTGCATTAGCCAATCAGTGAATCTGAACAGTTAAAAATACCTAAACAAACGCTACGTACGTTCACAGCTTACTTTATGAATATCAGCGGTACAAGTTGGTCACGTAAACAGTTTCGGCAGTGCTATCGTGCTGTATTTATAAAATATTTCTATCTAGATTTATTTTGTAATATTTTAATCTGAATAGATAGTTCAGTTTTAGTATTTTCTTCAAGTGAACGTATAAGTGAGCTTTTTTAAGCTGGCGCAGAGTGAAGTAACTTTCTGTTGTCATTGTCATACAAAGAAAAATTAAAAAGTTATTTTTGACAAACTGTACGTCATTCGTTCAAAATGGCGGTGAAGGTGCAATGCGGTGTTTCCGCGGAAACGAAAAATAAGGAATTATAATTTAAATGCCATCAAATCCAATAAAAAAATGACAGTGAGTGTGTATTGGTAGAACGCAAATTGTATAATAAATTATCTTCATCCTTACAAATTCTACGATATTGTTTTGTTCGTTTTTATAACGTGATGTTGCGGCGAGTTAACTTTTACTCAATATGTTTCGCATTTGGTCTCAGTGTTCTTCTAATTCTTGCTGGAAGTCGATATGCAGATAACACATATTATCGTCCGTCCATTGAAAGCCGGAGAAATGTTAGAAACTTTTTAAAAGTTGAATATGGAGAGGAAACCTATACGCAACATATACCCACAGTCCCGTATGACGGTTCTCCAGATATCAAGAAGTTACTGGAAAAAACACGATCAAAAATCAAACATCAACTCACTAAATACAATTTTTCTGAAACTGGTGCTCATGTATTGGAAGATTTAGTTATGGAATCAGGGGGCCGGCCCCTGCAAAGTTTAATTATATCAACATGGAGATCAGGAACCACATTTCTTGGAGAAGTATTAAATGCAATCCCAGGTACTTATTATCATTATGAACCACTACTTAAGTATGGAATTATACAAATAAGGGGGCCACCAGAATCTGATCAAGCCTTGAGCACCATCAAGACTATGTTAAAATGTAATTATAAAGGCTTAGAAGATTACTTTAAGTACGGCAGTAAGCATTGGAATCAGTTTAGCCATAACACCAGACTTTGGGACCATTGTAAATATAAGAAAGAACTGTGTTATGATGCTGAGTTCACATCACGGTTATGTAAGCTCTTTCCTTTCCAAACCATGAAGGTTGTACGTTTAAGATTGCGGCTCATCCAGGAAATATTGGATGACAAAGAGTGAGTTTATTGCAATTAAAATTAATATTTATGCTTAAAATAATAACAGCATTCAATAGATATCTGTTACTCTACTAATTTATTATTAATCACCACATTATTTACTGTAGACAAAATAATAAGTATACTGTTTGGGTTTACTAGTTTAAAATTAAAACTCATGTTTGTTTCAATTTCAAACTATGCAAGTAAATTGATAATAGTTATTAAAAAACTATTTGTTAACCATTATTTAAGTTCAATTAAATTAGAAGGGTTTCAGACATTGTTATTGAGCTACCTGTTTCAAATTTTAGGCTAAATGTGAAAGTGATACTATTGATCCGTGACCCTCGTGGTGTGATGCAGTCCAGGCAGCACCGTGATTTCTGCCAACCTGCTCGGGATTGCTGGGAGCCATCCCTTGTTTGTGCGGACATGATCAGTGACTATGTGGCGGCAGGCCGAATACAGCAGCAATATCCTGATAGACTTATGTAAGTGATTTTGTAATGATACCTTTTTCAAAATTCAGTTTTATAATATTTCCCAGTCAACAGTTTGTGTGCCGCGCAAGTCTTTTAAATTAATTTATATCATGCTTGTTGTATAGTCTTACACTTTCTCACAAATTATTTTCTTTGAAACATTAGAATACAAAATTTTGTTTGATAAAAATAAACCTTATCAATAGAGTTAATCTGCAAAGGTAGAATAGTTTTAACTAAATATTGATTTAGTTCCACATTAGTCATTATTTTTCCACATTATAAGAAAGACATGCTGGATATAATGAGCAAAATTTTTTTCCTTTAAAAATGTAAAGATTCTTTCTTTACATTTTTAAAGGAAAAAAATAGGCACTTATAAAAAATAATATTTGATAACAAATTCAAATAGTCACGTGCTTGTCGTTTTAGAATATACAGGGAAACTTCTGAAACATTGGACATATTGTAGGAAATTAAGTATGGTTTACACCATGTCTTCATTTTATTTATATTTTAATGCATAAAATGAGTGCATACATTATTTTGCCCTTCAGTATGACCTTCAAGTTTTACTTGCTATATCTAGTATTTGTTTTGGAAGTTCAATATATATTTTTATTTCCATAAAATCTATGTACTGAATATGGCTAATCTATCTTTATGTTTTCAGGGTGTTGCGATACGAAGAATTAGCACTGAAGCCTAATATTACTACTCATCGAATTCTAAAGTTCCTAAGGCTTAGTGCCACACAATCAATTGATGAGTTCCTGCAGTCGCATACAAATGTGGAGGTGGCCGGTGTGAGTTCCACCTTCAGAATCTCCCGAGATGTGCCTTTCAGATGGAAGAACGCACTGGACTTTGATTATGTAGATGAGATACAGGTATGTTATAATTATAATGATACTACTACTCCAGCAGGTACCTTTTCCCTACATTATCTAAAAATGAATATGTGTTATCACTGTTATCAGGAAGATCACAACAATTGTCAAAGATGTGTGTCAGGCTGTGTATAATTATGACCAGATAACCGAAATTAGCTTAAAAGCTAATTTCGCTGACTTCAGTTGAGGCATTTTATTACGTATTTTTCCACTGTCTATTGTATAAAATTACTTTGTTGAAAGCTTCCCTAGTTTTTTTTTTTAAATAAGTGACTTTTTACAGTGAAAAAATGTCTTCCAATGAAAAACTAAACCAAGTTCATGAAGCCATGGACGTCGCGCGTCGTCTAGAGCTGGAAAAGATCAGTTAGTTCTAAATAAAAAAAAACACATGTTAAAAACTAACTCTTTGCCTTTACATTAGTAAGAAATGTTTTACTATAGGTGTATAACTTATGACTAAACTTATTTTAAGGGCCCGGCGTACACCTGGCTAAGCGTAGTAAGTGCTACGCGGCTTTTCGTTGCCAAACAAATATTAACATTGCGTCTCTTAAAATAAAGAAGAGCGAGAGTGCGGAGCTCGTAGCTAAGTACTAACAGCCGCACGGGTCGATCCATCAGGTTAAGCTACGCTTGCCGGGGTTGGTCCGTGGATGGGTGACCATTTCTACATACCGAGACTCCTTCGTGCCTTGGAAAGCACGTTAAGCCGTTGGTCCCGGCTGTCATTCGTGATTCTTTGACAGGCGTTACGGGTCGTCAGAAGCCCGATAGTCTGACAACCAGTCTTACCAAGGGGTATCGTATTATCTAGTAAGGTAGTAGGTTGTGGAGGAAAAGGCTAGGCAGATGATGATGTCCCTTAAAATAAAGTGTAAAATAAATTACCCACTCAACGCTTACTTCTGTACGCGTTGATGCTCTCTCTGACTAATAGAAGTATGTATATTTATCCCTTCAAGCAGTCGATTACCAACTAATACTGAAAAAAACTATTAGACAGCAACGGTTGTATCGGTTTTTTTTGCTTGCCCCCCTTTTTTTTATAAATCAGGTACGATAAAGCGAGTTAAAATGACGGTAATTAATTCTATGGTTTCTAACGTCAAGTATTTCTGTTACATCGCGGAAGCTATCGCCCAACTATTTTTTTAACGTTGACAAGTGGTGGAATATATCGCCAGAAGGTTTATTTTATATTTTTATTCTACTAGCACAAAGTTGATATTGGTTTGGTAGTGAAAACCGCGCTTCGCCAGGTTCTGCGTCGGCCCTTAACACTTTTTTCCTGTGGTTATAATTTAAAGTAGTTTTGTGTGTAGATAGAAATATTTAAATCTTTATGGAAGAAGAGATCGTGTTGTGCCGACCCCAAGTAAGGGATTGTCCATTAATCACGTGAGGGTCGTAGGGGGGGGGAGGGTTCGGAAAAAATCACGACCGAAAAGCGGCGTGTGACTTTGTCTCGTCGTTGCCAGGCAACGACTATGATGATAAAATATTGTTATTTGTTTCTTTAGATACTCTGTACCAAAAAAATACTCGTGATATTGGGTAGGGGGTTAGTCTAAAACCTCACCACATATCACCAGGGGGGGGGGGGGGGGGGGGTAAAAATTACAAAAACATCACTTGATTAATAGACGGCCCCAAACATGGGACAAGGGCAAGAAGATGATCATAGAAATGTTTATAAAAAAAACATTGATTTTGTTGTCATTTCCATAGAGGGTAGTATTATTATTAGAGGCTTTAAACGATTCTGCTTTGTTCTATGGGTTGTAATGTTCTATTGTTGTGTTGTAATGTAGATAGATATCTTAGGAAGTTTTAAATTAATAAACATTTTAAGGTCTTCAAACTTATGATATACCGCTCCTCGTCAATTCAAGTCATTTATTCAAAGTAGGCTGAGAATCAGCACTTTTCGAACGTTAAAATTACATAAGACAGTCCCTCAAAAACGCTTGCTCTTCACCACTTCCTAGTGCTTTAGCTGGGAAGAAGTGGCGCAACAAACTCTCCTGTAATTCTAAACTCTTCATATTTTATTTAGATGAACGAACGACGTGCTTGCCTTAAGGATGGAATCTCGTCTCTGTTACATGCACTGCAAAATATTATTTAGAAATAGATATAAATCCTCCTGTGTCCTCTGACAATCGGTCCGTGTCATCAGTAATCGAGAAAAAAGGATAGTGCAAATGGTTTTTTTTTTTTTAAATATGCATCTGCTATTTTCAGTTAATCAACCGTTCGTTTACACGCAATTGTAATTCAATTCAATAAAATGTTTAATTTTGCAATCATTTTCAATTATTTTCAATTTGCAATAACATACATACATTATAAATGCCTACTTAAAAATCCTTATCATTGTACCTATTTACGTAAGAGCCTGTGCACACGATGCGTTGCGGAGCCGCACCGCAAAGATTTCGCCGCATTGGCGGTCACACGGCCGTTGATTGCAGCGCCGTAACGTTGTTACGCCGCAGCGGCGCGGGGCCGCGCCTCAAAGATTTAATCTGTTTTTTTGACAGCTTTCCACTACAATATACCTTTATCGTTCGTTGTCATGGGGACGTCATTTTTAGGGTTCCGTAGTCAACAAGAAACCCTTACAGTTTCGCCATGTCTGTCCGTCTGTCTGTCCGCGGTTTAGCTCAGAGACTCTTAGTACTAGAAAGCTGTTATTTGGCATGGGTTGGGTATACATATTAATCTTGCCGATAAAGTGATTAAATAAAATCTTGAAAAAGAAACGTTTTTGCCTTGCACGTAAAGTGTGGATCATATTTTCTTTCTCGTCTATCTCATGGTGTGGGGTATCGTTGGACAGGTCGTTCAACAATATTGCGGGTCTGTTAAAACCATTTTTAGATTCATCCGTTTGCGTAATATAAAGCTTTAAAGTGCTAATTTTTGTAAGAGGCTGTTCACGCGATGAGTTGGCGGTGAAATTTTTGCGGTTCGGCGCCGCCGTCGTAACGCATCGTGTGAACACGCTCTTAGATTCAAGTTTCGTCGTACCTGCCAGAAAAATTGTCGTTTTTAAATATGTGAAAAAATTCACTGCATTAGTATAGGTAGGTAGGTACCAATATAATGAAGTTAAAAGGAGAATTATCACAGCTAAGTAGGCTTTGCAAGTTAAAAAGTAATAGACGACCAACTTACATTTGCAGTTGGAATGTATGGGAGAACATATTTTTCAAATACAATGTGTTTGTTCTTGGAATAAATTCATCCCAACTACGGAACTCTTCAATGTGCGTGGTCCGACTCCCACTTGGCCGTTTTTGTTATATGTTATCATCCGTCAAAATATTTACAAAAAATTCTAAACGCGTGTACCGTTCTGCCGCACAAACAACTGAGCGGTGCCGCTTCGACGGCGTCGCAACGCGTACACCCCTCCCCGCCTCGTCTCGGGTTGCAAGTTCGGTGTACATGCGGTGCGACACCGGAACGCATCGTGTGGCATTACCATGGGTATTTGTATGTATGACGCCGCAGCGATACCGCTCCGGCGCCGCGCCGCCGCCACATCGCGTACACATGCTCTAACTGTTGCTGAATAGGTACCTATATTATACAGAATCATTCTGGTTGCATCAAAGAATGGTTTCGATACCTTGCTAAACTAAGAGAATCTGCAAAAAACTAACAGAGGAACCTTAAATTATCTCCAAAATGTTTATGGTTCTTTGGTCCACGCGGCTCATAATTTTGCACCGTCAAATATCGCAAAGATTCACTTTGTATAATAGGCGACTGACTACGGAATCCTAAATAAAGCGTAGCTGGACACGCTTTTATAAATTGCGGTGAATGAAAAAAAGGCGAAATGATTGCCTGTAAACTAGACGGAGATCTTCTACACATGAGTGGGTCAAATGTTGCACACGAACTGTCTATGATTGTGTCTGCACTTTCAGCTTTGACCGAAACTAGTTTGGAGGTTTTAATAAATTAACCAAGTATATCTCTATTCAAACTAACAATCTAGTGCACGTTCGCTTTCACGTCTGACTTTCGGACAACCATTGCCGGTAACAAGTTTTCTCACGGCCAGTGCAGTCTAAATGTCACCGTCATTCTCATAATGTTATTCGCATAATTTGATATTCTCGAAATATGCTTTTCTCAAAATATGAGCGCTATGCTTCCTTGGTCGCAGACCTAACATTTTCTTACCAAGGTTGTTGAACACACTGCCCGGAAATTAATTGTTAACGATCGCGTCGAAGGTCTTTGATGTGATGATATTAGGAAGATTCTATCAAAGATATTACTTTATTATTTACTCTTCTAGTTTGTATCCCGTCGGATTTATTGTGATTTCGCCGCAGAGGTGCATGCAGTGTGCGGAAGCATGACGTCAAATATTATAAGTCTGTGTAACGAAGCAAAAAATACCTTATAAAAGTAAATAAAGAACCACATGTTATTATCTGAAGACGTTTACACGACCGAAATCATACTGCACGCGCTGTGAGGTAAACAACCTCAGTGGGAGATGAAATGTTAAGTAATCGACCAATAATAATGTTTCAGATGGCGTGCAAAGAAGCTATGCTTTTGTGGGGTTACAAGATGGCGCACAACGAGACCCACATGAAAAGTAAAGATTTTAACCCAATAGAGGATTATACAATCTCACAGTGAACATACCAAACTTTTAACTACTACAGTCATTCACTATAATGGAACATTTCACTGCGACTTTTTACATAATATACACATGAGGAGTAAATAGATTCATATCTTGTAAGTATATTTTTTGTTTCCATACAACTTGCTTCTTCTAATTAATATTGAAAAATACTTGATGGGTTATGTTTGAGGCTGCCCCCGCTCCTGCAGTGCCGAAAACAGTCCCTGGGCGCACCAAATATTTTCAAAAAAAAAATCGGTTTGACTGCGCAGGACGCGGGCCAACTCCAATACTGTATCTGCGATGATCGCTGGGCGACTTGACTGACCCCTTCATCAAGATTTTTTACCTGAAATTCTAATCTTAATGATATTTGGCACATGGGTAGACCATGACCTAGGTTAGGACATAGGATACTTTTTATCCCGATATTCCCACGGGATCTAGACTTATGCCGGTGAAACCGGCGGGGAGCAGCTAAAGTCCGGTCGCGAAGCAGAAAGAATTTCGTACAATGACCCCTCATTACTTATCTCTATCGCTCGCGCACAAATATATTGCCGTCGCGCTCGCGATAAGGGCGGTCCTCCTAATGTGTGAGCGCGCCAGCAATACATTTGTGCGCGAGCGATAGAGATAAGTAATGAGGGGTCATTGTACGAAATTCTTTCTGCTTCGCGACCGGACTTTAGTAATAAATTAATAAATTTATGATCATAAATCCCACAAATTAATACAATATTCTCTGGCGAAGCCACTAAAATGATGAGAACCACTAGTTTGCCTTCTTCGTGGATAGAAGAAATTTAATTGTTTTTTCTTGTTTTTCAGAAAGTGTTCCATTACTTTTGCTCCAGAAAAAAGAATTGGCTGTTTCCTAATATTTAGAGTGGCGTTGCTATTGCAAGACTTAAGGTATTTATTTGAGGCCTAGGTGTTGGCTTTTCTCATTATTTCAATAAGCCCGAAAGCTAAAAGAATGTGATTAATAAGTTTAAATTATTTTATATTTTTTTTAATGTTGAAAATGTTTAGTTGTCTACACATTATTGTAATCTGTGTTATGCGTGAAAAACCCTTAACGAAACCTCTCGAATCTACGCATTATGCACGATCACGAACAAACATTGTAATTATAAGAAAAATGTTTTTCGTTAAGGGTATTTGTACACCCGCAGGTGACGCTAACGTTACGACAGTAATAATTATACTACGTACTTACTATGGTGTGTTCTACGAATGTCCACAAAGAATTACCAATCAACATTCAATTATTGTTTACACATATCAAATCCTGTGCGCGAAGTTAAGTTATTGACCAGTTAAACGTAAAATAATCTTTGTTTAGGCCCACTTCCACCACAAATCATAAAATGCTTTTATAAAAATTACAGCCCATGACTAAATCATTTTTAAATGCTGATATTAATAGTGTATCTATGGTAAAAGGGCAATTTAGATCTGTACGTTTCCTGAACGTCTCCTTTATGCGCAAAAATTAAATTATAAACATATAACAGTAATTATGTGCTAAAAGAAAGACAGTGTTCGTCAAAAGGTGTTGTCTATGATTCTAGCTTCTAGGAGCATAAATAATTATAAACATACCTGTTCTTCTATGAGCGCCAGCACTTGTTCCGGCGACCGACTGTTGAGAGTATCACAGTGTCTTCACTCACCAGCAAGGTCTTTGTCCTAACGCTGTTCTTTCTTTGAAGTATTTTTTAAATATTTTTATATTTCAAGCATAATAAGTAGAAGTAGCAGGGCTGTTTTTTGTTCAATCTTGACTGAAGGCTTCGCAAGAAATTGCTGACCCATCTGCCGAGTCCCAGGTTTCGTACTGTGGGACAACTGCGGTTTCTTTTGGCGCGAACAAGCTTACGTCTGGTACGCCCCATTTTCTGAATATGTCGTTCTTGGCTGGGGGTTGTAGTTGCCATTAGGGAACAGGTTTAACCTTCCCGTTGCCGACAGCTTTAAGTTGTGCTGCTTGGTTAGGTGAAGGAGTTAGTTTGTTATGCCCAACACAACAGGGCTAAGGAGCGAGTGGCTCTGTCGTTCCTGATATAAGTTATAAGGGTCCGATTGTTGGACTGCACTAGAACGTGTGCATGTGCATCCCTCATGTATGCTCCTTGTTAGAGTAAGGCTACATGCACATCAAACATCTCCTTCACATTTTAATGCCATTTTTGTTGGTGGCAATTCCATTTGCCTGATAACATGCTGTTGTTTTTGGCGCGTACCCAGCCCGCGTCTGCTATGTCTGTGGTGAGAAAGTGAGTATCTGTATACTCACTTTTTTTTGCACTTTTGCATTCGTTTTTACTCACCATTGCAACTCCTGAGTCACTAGAGGTGGTAACATTCTTGCACTCGCTTGATATGCATCCGCTGAACAATTTTAGAGCAATCTGTACTCTTCGAGAATGAAGTTAAACAAGAAAGATCGCGAAATTCGAATTAAACCTAGTAATTTCAGCGCTACACTTTTTAAAGAAGTGAAATTAGTTTTGTTTTTGTATTCCATGATAAGCTCAAATATTCTAGTTCGTGAGTTGTGGTGAGAAGTGATTTTTGAAGGTCGATTGACTGCGAGTAGACCAAAAAATTCAAAAAAAGTGGAAATAGTTAATAGTGGTCGGATTTACATAGGACTTTCTTGTTGAGTTCCTAGAGGCGAGGAGAACAAAATGTAAAAACATTTTGACGCTGATGGCTTTTTTTTGGTCCCTTCCGGAATTAATCGGTAACTTCATAACACCCATAGATTTTTAGGGTTCCGTACCTCAAAAGGAAAAAACGGAACCCTTATAGGATCACTCGTGTGTCTGTCTGTCTGTCCGTCTGTCACAGCCAATTTGCTCCGAATCTAATAGACCCATTAAGTTGAAATTTGGTACACATATGTATTATTGTGACCCAAACCGTGTAACGTAAATAAATGAATTTTGAAATAGAGGTCACTTTTGGGGAAAGCAAGAAAAAAAAAAAAAGTTTTGTTAATAGTAGGTACCGTGTGACATATCAAACGAAAGGGCTTGTTACGAGGATCTTAAACATATTTTTTTATATATAATTTAAAAATAAATACTTTTAAAGATATTTAAGAAAATAGATGAAAATTGACAATTCCCCCTTATTTCCGAAACTACTGGACCTAAAATTTTGAAAAAAATGCTTAGTATTGCTCTTTACTCATAGATTATAGGAAAACCTAAGATATCTATGGTCTTAAAATAACATGGTAAATCTCTCAATATTGTGCGTACCAACTTACATTTGCAGTTGGAATGTAAGGGAGAACATGTATTTCAACTACAATGTTAAGTTGTATTTGGGATAAATTCATCCCAACTACGGAACCCTTCATTATGCGTAGTCCGACACGCACTTGGCCGGTTTTTTTTTAATTATTTATGCTCATAGAAGACAATTATAAGCAAGTACCTTCACACTAAGACTGTGTCTTTCTGCTAGGCATAACTGTTTTGTGTCTAGTTCTAGTATAGAACTCACCATAAAATTATTTCATGTCGTATTGTTAACGTTACCTGGGAAGTACATAATTGATATTATTGTATCCTCATTATATAAATTAAACATCGAATTGAATATTCGTGAATAGCATGCAATATAGGATATTATTAATTTATTTACTTACGTAAGACCGATGCTAGTTGATTTTCTTACTGTTTATTTATATTTAAGACTGACCATGTTTCTATCGATCCTAATCTTCCATACATTTTACACGACTAAAGTTTGCGCTTTAACATTATATTCCAATGGGGAAAAAATACTTGGTAGTTAAAATTAGTGAACTCTGGTTGTGTATAGCACTGCGGGTGTGTCATTATATCAAAATGTAAAAGATGGACCATAAAGATGTAGGAGTCAAAATTGTTTGAACAAAATTGTTTGAACAAAATTGTTTTTACTCATTGATGAATAAGGTTATGTTCAAGCAATTTTACTTCTCATTCTTTACGCATTTAATTATTAAGCTTAGGCAACTTCGCACTCACGGAATTGACCGATTGTTAATGCTTCCATTAAAGACACGTATAGTTTAGAGATGCATTATTTTTTACTAAGTATTAACGTGTAAGGGTTCAAACAGTGCTCTTCTATTTAGTCGTAGTTAAAAGCCCTCTTAGTTTTAGCACAGTCTACCTACCTACTTTCAGTAGGTCAACACAGGTGTTATCACAAAGCAATCCAGGGTTGTAGCGTTCGTGGGCGCATATAAATAATACATATGATTTGTGGGGGTAATTCTGAAAAGAATCAGTACTATGATTTAATATGAATATAAATCATGATGCCCGTCATTCACAGTTTGGATGCTCTTTAATGCTGAATATGAATATATTTACCAACTGCAATAAGGCTATTTAAAATTGCTAATTGCTATAGGTAGTGATTTTGTATGCAGTCTTGCCGGAGTAATTCCTCATTAATTACGTAAGAGTAGTTTTTCACATTTCTCGTGTGATGACCCTGTGCACATGCACATTTGGTCACTGCAAGTAGTGTAGGTACACTGTGGCATTAGTTGGGCTTCTATAAATATTTATACATCAAAATTCCCTTTTGCAAAGGTTTATGCTTATCAGTTTGAGAATAAATATTATTAAGAGTAGAATCGTCCATTACCAATTGTAACTGAAATAATACTCGGTAAGACGTGACCCTTTTAAGTTACAACTTAAACGTAATCAAGAAAATGACAAACTACGTAATTTATACAGAATCCATTTCATGAATCTTGATTAGAAGTATATCAAATAATGGTTACATAATTATATTAGGCACTAAATAAAACTAATAATTAGTTGTATGAGTAGTGAAGAGATCGAGGATCAGAGGCTTTCAGTCAGTGAGCCTATCGTGATATAAATTGGTGGTGTTGTCCAACAACAGCACTATCCCAAACACAAATTAATAAGTACATACTTACATAATATTAAGCATATCGCGTGTGATATTGCCCTATACCCACACATGTAGTTATGTAAACAATATGGAACAATGTTAGTAAGTGAACGTAATCTCCGTCCATGAGATATAAAACGATCCACGATTTTGAACGGCCCCGAAACCATCGCCGTCGAGTTCCTCAAGTGAATTATTCGTAACGAATGACAAACTTACGACAGTAACAATAAGATAAACAGGCTGAATTTTTACATGAGACTTCAAGGTGTAAACCTAAGTTACAAGAAATAAAGAAAAGTAGTCATAAACCATACAACGTGTAACGTTAAATGCGCAAAACCTAAAAATTGTTTGATCTGAATAACGAGCAGAATCAATTGAACCACTTTTTAATAAAGGTCACATTTTTTTCAAAAATCTTCATTAAAAACGTTGCCGTGTCTATTTATTAAGGTCAAGCCATCATATGCGCAAACCCGCCAAAATAGGTAAACAAACACAAATTGTTGACGACCAAGTTACATTTTTTCATAAGCGGGATAATAATAGCTTTTATTTCAATGCAAATACGAATCTTACGAACTACAACAGCACATAAAACCTTTACAATTTTTTTAATGATTTTTTTTTCTCTGAAATAGTTCAATAATTGTATTAATAATCAGTTGGGGTGTCTGAGGTTTTGCGCATTTAACGTTACACGTTGTATATCTAAGAAAAGTAAAACGTTAACCAGACAGATTAATCAGAAATTGTACCTGGTCAGAGCGATCATAGTGTTGCTGATACGATCAATTTTTGCCCTGATGTCGCATTACAAAAACTCATACTATTCATTATGATTTCTATAATACAAACGGAATTTCATTAAGGTCTAGTCATTTGCTTTTAGAAAAATATTGGGGAGAAGAATTTTGGGATTTCAATGCTTTGCATACAATAAGTACATGAATTAATTCAAAAGTCAAATTATCATGCTCAGTTGTTATATCAAACGACAGACATAAATGCCTACAAGCGTATACGTCATTTGCGAGGTAGGTACTTAGTGACCCATGTAGAGTTGGATCCTAGGATTCTAGATGTTCAACTTGGGCGATACTATTCTAGTAGGCATCGTAGGGAACAAAATATTTGAAGAGTGCTTATGCTCAGATATAACTATAAGGAGACGACGTTCTCTTTATGACTGTACTTTCAGTTACTGTGGACCATTTACATGGGACATTTAGTATTTCTGTAGGTATAAGTACGCTAATAATAACTCAAACAAATGGAACTATTAATGTAGTGAGAATTCATTAAGTGCACTTGATTATAAAGTAGTAACAATTAGGATTAAAATATTTGATTAAATCAACAACGTTGTATTTGGATTTATTCAGTTTTAATAAAATTTCTCAGACATTTTGTTGTTGCAGCGGTTGTTTCAACACTTTAAATACAGGCTCATTTACATAGAGTTTCTAGCCTCGGAAAGAAGCGGTTATCGAAAAAAAGTCATGCAAACTTTATTGTACTTTTGTCGCATGTGAAAAGTAGGCGATTACTGCTTAAGGAGTCTCTCATGAAGTTATGACATAATCAGGGCAAATTTTTGTTTTTTGCTGGACGAGTATCACTTACGAGACTCGCATGCACTTTCTCGCCACAAAACGGACGAGAAGCTCTTCGTGTAAATGAGCCTTTATGGTTTGAAACCCATACTTGCAAATTCTATGTAACGAAAATATTGTATGAATTTTTCTTGAAGTACCTACCTATTACTTTTTTGTTCGTATTTAAGCTATAGCTTTTAAAACATTACTGTACTTGCCTACTCAAAGCATTAGTAGGTATGTATTTTATAAAAATAATTTTCTTTACGTGTTATAATTTTGACATTGTCTCTCTAAACTAGTTAGGTATACAATAATAGCTGGTGTACACGAGTGTATACAGGCATGTTTAATTACTGTTACACTCATGTACCTCAGGACTAAGAAATGAAGCTTACAAAATATCTAATGTCAATAAAATGCCATCAATTACTAATTAAGATAACATGCTTCCTGATAGATTGGACAATATAAATATTCAGTTATGCCTTAACGAAATACTGGTAGCTATATAGGTAAGGTTTATTATTGAATTGCATGTTAGTTATATTATAAATAATAATGATTTATAAAATAAAAGTCCTGGTGGCTGGCTGGACCCAGTGTAGATTTTTTATCATATCATTACCATATCATAAGATATACACTTATTGTAAAATGTTTATTCATTACAAGTTTGCTTTTCAAACATTATATTATTAATGCTCTGTTTTTATTGGATCGTGTGATAATTCGGTTGTATTTTGTTTGATGGGTGTATCGATCAATTGTTTTGGTTGGTTGTAGATTCTTATATTTATTAGAGTGCACAGGTTTAGGTGCGTGCATTTTAGCATTGTACTGGGTGTGGAATTGTAATAAAAAATAGTTGATTTTTGTAAGGATGCTAGCGAATTTATATCAATGCATAATATAAGGAATTCTACTTAGATTCAGAATTCCCAATAATTATATATACTTTTTTTTATATCGTGCGGTTACTAAATTATGCAAGCAATAATAAAAATAAACTGCATTAATTGGCCCTTACTTAAGAGTGAAAGTGGTAGAATTTAAGGGTAGCCTTATTAGAATAAGAGTTACGATTGAATGACTAAGAATGTTGAAGTTTTAATCTATAGATTGTAATAGCACAGCCGGCGTTATAATTGCAAACATTGTATTATCTTTTTATTTAAAGTTAATAAAGTTACAATAAATATTTTGGTTTTATTTTAAACTAGCTGACCCGACAGACGATGTCCTGTGCAAATTTCAATAATTCATACAAAAATCCCATAGAAAATGCACTTTTAGTTTTCCCGAATTTTCCTATTTTCCCGGCAACTTTTTAGTAGGTAGGTAAGTACCTAAATAGTAAAATAAGGTTACGACTAACCAACCTATAAATAGAAAGGTTAGTTTATGACTAAATTGTAATTCCTTTTGACCAAGTGTGCCGAATAATTAAATAAAGACTAAATGTTAATTCAAGATACGGACTATGACTATATTTCCAATCCCTTAAATCTCTTAATGCGACAGCCGCGCTAGACTAACTAGAGAAATGTGTTGCAAACATAAGCGTCTAGGCATGGTAACTAACGTGAAATGTTATCATAATACAAAGATCCTGAGGGATATTTTTCTTATGAAAAACAAGGAAAAAAAGAATTCATAACACAAGGCAATATGTTAAATAAACTTTATTTCGTATGACACTGTTTATTTTATGCTGAATGATGCATTATACCTGGTTATTTAACTATTTGTTATTTAGTTTTTAAAATGCGCATTGCATTGTATCCAATCCCTATGGTCATATATATGCGACACGCGCGATGCACACCGAAGAAAAGTCCAAGCTTCCAATTACTTATTTTTGTTTAAGCTTTTTCAAAGCTTAGAGCAACGAGACATAATTTTAAGTAATTGTTTTATATAATATCTCTATTTAGTAATGGTTTTAGTTGTACCACGCAGTTAATAGGACGAAAATTGAACGAAAAAATCATACATGTTCTCTGTCGCAGAAATACGACACGAGCGGTAGGGGCACAGAAATATTTGTCGCATAAATGCGACACAAGCGGTCAAAAGGTTAATTACTCATTTTTACCTACAATTTGAGTTACATTTGGTTTGCGCCGGGCCTGGGTTTTTTTCCCATACATTAGTCCACTTAGCATTGTCCTTTGACCACACTTTTCTGGTACACCTGTATAGTATAGATAGAAAACCTTTATTCGTATTTTTCTGATCTTTTTGTCTTGTCTGTTTCTATATGTGTGTACATATATGGTTAAATAAATAAATAGAAGATAGATACAGGTAAATAAATGAAGCAGTCACACTACATCAATGTATCTCTTAAAACATTAACATGTCTAAATAATACAAGTAAGTGTCTTCACTCCGACGAAATGGGGTATCAGAAGTTTTCCTAGGTGTTATATGTTGTAGTGTAGCATAGTTTGTAACGTGATCTTGTATCACATCAGTAACGTCAGGTTCTTTGAAAATCACATCTGAAAAAGATTTAGTTATGAATTAATAATATAATTTACTAGCGACCCGCCCCTGCTTTGCACAGTTTTTACGGCTTGAAAAAACATGGAGTTTTCTTATTATATGTAGGTAAGTTTAATAAAATGTATCACTAAACACATAAACCTTCCTGAAATAAATTATATAGGTAAATAGTGGTGAAAACCGCATCAATATCCGTTGCGTTGTTTAGATGAACAACGCGGTCACACAGACGCACAGAAAGCCACTTCAAAATATGTACCTACATAATCTATAGATATTCCTAAGGTTTTTTGGTCCACCCTCCCTGCAGTGCGGCTACTGCTATGACATAAAGGCGCTGGCAACATCAAATTGTCACCAGAACGTGCGGTTGACCACTGGCGAACTAAGGATACTAAGGTCGGCAGGTGCGGTCCTGGAAGACCGCATAAATAAAAAAACGAATCCCAAAGAATGCCAAAATATGATCAGTAAGTTAAAGACAGTCTTTGTTGGGGGCCCCCAACGTATGCTAAATACCTAGAGTGCAAAAATTTTAGAGAGAAGACTCGACAAAATAACTCCTATTTTATATGAATAGTCAAAAGAAAACCTTACTTATCTGGGGCGGGGTGCTAACATGTTTGAGCTCACTTCGCTCGCTCTTGCATCTTTTGTTCTCAAACTATTCTGAATGCGTCGACAAAGTAATTCCTTTTTCTATAAAGAAAAAGGAATTACTTTGTCGGCCTACCTAGATTAAATCGTTTGAACATTTATCGATTTAATCTAGGTATTCATAATGTAAAAATTTTCGAGCTCGCTGCGCTCGCTCTAGCATCATGTTTTTTTTTATATTTTATTTAGGTCATCTCTTAGTTGACCTCTGAGATCATGACTACTTAACCGGGCTTTCCTGTGGGTACCTTAATCTACTACACTTAAAACGTCCAGCCAGGGGTTATTTAACTACGCTAATTAAAACTAGGTGAACGCTCGCTAAGGGCACCCCCTGTGGGGTACGAATCTCGGCTTAGGGCGTCAACCGGAGGGAGGACATCAATGATGGACGGGCTGGATCAAAGTTTTGATCATGATTATTAGTCGGGGAATTTAAAGCTACGTGTTCAGCTGCAACAACTGCTGGCACCTCGTTATCGAGCTAGGGTCGGGGGAGAGAATTATTTACTCGGGGACGCGGTCGCGATTGCAAAGGACCTCGGCGGCGAGGTAGGAATGACGGGAGGCGTCTGTTTGTTTTTGTACACTGTGCTGGTTTCCCTACTGCTCTCCTGGAGGAGGGTAAGGGTCGTCAGGGTCGTTAAGGTCTAGCATCCTGTATTCGTTTAATAGGTACTCCAACTTTACCGTATAAATCGACAAAGAATCTCCTATTTCTGTATGAATGGTCAAAACAAAAAACCTAACCTTTTCGAGGCAGTGTGCAAACGAGCTCGCTTCGCACGCTTGTTATATTTTACATTCTTCTAGTTCTCCAAATTTGCTGTATAGGTACCTGGGCGGGATGCCACCATTTCGTTTGCCCCGGTACCCGATTTTTACGGTACCCGATAGGCTTAGTCCGCCACTGCGGTTGACTGTACCTTACGATATCAAGCCTTTTGTACACACACGTTTTTCTTGCCGTGAAAAACTACGGTTTATTCGCCATGTGTAGGCACGGGCGTCAGTGTTGCATGGATGAATATAGAAGCTTGTTGACAGACACGTTTTTTCTACGGCGCGGTGTATACGCCGTATCGTAAAGAAACCGTGCCGTTAAGTTAATTCACAACACTTACTGAGAGCTGTTAGCACAAGCAGAACATAGGTGCTTATGCAAGCGATGACGCCGGCTATGTTCAACATTATTAGTATGCTGTGCCTCGATGGTGCGTCACTGGAATTTTATTATCATCAATATAATATAAACCAGGAAGTGTATCAAATGTTACTGGAAAATTGAAATACACCTGTGTCTGACCCTTTGGGGAATAACTACAGCTAGCCGTGTAGTTATGCTGCTGACAACAACATGCAGGGAGGCAGTTGCGGCAGCGAGGCTACACCCAGGCCCAGGCTACTGAATATGAAAAATAGGCTACAAGAAGTAAGAGGTACTTTCGGAACCTGTAGACCGAAGCTGAAATATGTGCGTATAATACTTTGTATCAAAATGGATTAACCATTTTGATACAAAGTATTTAAAAATAACCGAAATATTCACCTTGTAATTATAGCTAGTGGCATTTTTGTTAAAATTAAGTTACAATTATTGCTTGAGAACCATTGAGCTTGCTAAAATAGCAGAGACTTTTGAAACTTCTGACATTGACAATTGAAGTCAATTGAAACTTTTAAAGAAGTTTGTAGTCACTTTTACGACAGATTTGTGTCCCATGTAGGTCGTTTTTAAAATGAATGTACATATTTTGTGTTAAGGTCATAGCAGACATATCAACTCGAAAAGGGATCGTCACCGTATCAACTCGAGCCATTCAGTATTCGTTACCGTGACATATACCTTGACTGCCTCGTTGGTCTAGTGGTCGCAAGCGCTACTGCTGAGTATGAGGTCCTGGGTTCGATCCCCAGGTCGGGCAAAGTTTATCGGGTTTTTCCATCTGGAATTTCTCAGTAGCAGCCCGGAGTCTGGATTTGTGCCCGGTTGATGGCAATAGGCTCGCCCCCTATTACATGGGACTTAAACATAACTGGCGAAATGTGGGTGTACTATAGGTACACCTCTGCCTAACCCTTCGGGAATTACAGGCATAATACAAATGTGAAAACCGTTTGAAAATCCGTTCGGTAATTTTCGAATTTATCGCGTTCAGACAGACAGACGCGGCGGGAGACTTTGTTTTGTATTATGTAAGGATGTAAGGATTTGGAACTGTATTTTATTTTACCAATAAGTTTCATGGACACATGATTACATACAATTAAATGTAGGTACTTACATTAATTTTGAAAACGACCTATATAGGTACTTGACTGGGGAGCCTTTTTTCATTTAAGTTTTTTTACTTCTGAGAGCTTCCGCTGCGTGCGCTGCGTAAATGGTTAAAGTTTCGCAAAAATAATGTTTGACAGAATTGTTCCCCTTTAAAAGTTAAAAAAAACTCCGCGACAGCATAAGGTTGGCTCAAGTTTTGTACTTATTAATTATTTGACATTATCCAATATTACTTTATTTTATTTTTGTACTTTCTTAGATTTTAGTGTTGGCATTCTAAAAACATTAATTTTATTGATTAATCACTTATTTTGACACTCTTGTATTAATTTGATTAGTTGACATTATCCTATTTTATTTTTGAAATTTCTGTTTTATCTTAAATTTTTATTGTTGACATTTTATTTAAATATTTTATTAATTTGGTAGTTGTTTTGACATTGTAGTTTTTAATTAATTGTCAGGTTACTTGTACTAGGTATATTGATTTAGCCAACACTCTAGCTCATTCTATAATTTTTATTTGATATTGTGAAGTGAATAATGATTTAATTAAAATTGATACTAACATTTGTACGCCCAATGGCATAGCATAGAGGACTTACAAAAAATGTAACATCTCACACACCTGTGTATCTGTTACCTATGTTTGCAAATAAATAATCTAATCCAATCTAATCTCACTATAACCTTTTTTATGCAAACCAAATTTGTTCTAAAATAGTGCATTATTTGCGAAGGTGTTTTTATAAACATGATATTAATCCTTATCCAAATAAATACGCCCAAAGTAACTATTCCATGCTGACGAAGTCGCGGGCAGAAGCTAGTTCAAAGATATACTTAGCTATTAAATTTTCCAATCTATTTATTACCTACTTATACCTAGAGCAAAAGCTTTTTGCCTTTGGCATGCAGAGGAAGATTTTATTTATTTAAATTGGCTATTTGTAAACGAAGTAACAATGATTGTATAGGTATTGGTATTGTTTGGCAATCATTAAGGCGTTACTAATATTCTTTGATCAGTTGGCTCGCAATTAGCTTATCAGGCTTTATTTCGCTGCCCTAAGACTTCACAATAACGTAAACGAAGCGTAAATAACATCGTTATCGGTAGAACTTCGAGCCGGCTCTTACTCGATTTATAATTAGACGGGTTTTGTAGTCGCGGCCAGTCGTTGCGCGGGCGTGGTGCGATCGGGCGAATCGACGACGCTCAATTCGATTCTAAATTCGAACACGGGTGCGCGCGCGTTCCACGTCGTCTTTGTTTACAAACAAGCGGACGTTACTAAAACTTGTGATATTTTGACATTTGTCTAAAAGGTAGGTAGTTCATTTTACTTTTAGAGGTGCTGAGTAGAATAATGTGCGCCTGATTATAAGTATTGTGTCATGCGTGGCTGATTCGGGTTTTGGTGCTAAAAGTAAGCCGGTATTAAACGATTTCTCAAACAATGTGTACACAACACGTTAGATATAGGACCTATGGCTATGTATGATCATGACTGTTTATACACTCTCGCCTACATGCAGTCACTAGACAGCGTCGCTTCTAGGGCTATAAAATGTATTTATTTTGCTTGCGGTATTAATAGCTTACATTATCTTAACTACTTTATTTATTGACCTTCGGTGATCAATAATGAGTAATAAAAATCTAAATAATAAGGTACATAAACATGTTTTTTTTGTTTTAAAAATCAAAGCGTGAAGCGTGTTTGTGTCCTGTTTACGCTTTCCTTAAGTTGGATTCTCAATGTCATTGACGAATTTTAATGTGGAATAGAAGTTGAAATTCTAAAAATAACAATTAATGTCATTTTAAATACCTACTTACTTATCAAAAAAACACGCACAATGAAGGGTTCCGTAGTTGGAATGAATTTATCCCAAAAACAAACTTAACTTTGTAGTTGAAACACATGTTCTCCCACACGGAATGTATGGGAAAACATGTTTTTATAACTGCAAAGTTAAATTGGTCGATTATTACTCGTTAACTTGTAGAGCCTACCTAGCTGTGATAGTTTTCCTTTTAATTTCGATACATAAACTACTGCTGTGATTTTTTTCACACATTCAAAACCAACCATTTAGCTGGCAGGGGGGGGGGAGGACACTTGACTCTAATAAAAATTAGCACTTTAAAGCTTAATATTTCGCAAACGGATCCTTGTATCCAAGAATGGTTTTCCTCCCAATGTTTTTTAAGGACCTTTCTAATGATACCCCACATAATGGGCTAAAAAAAATAACATCACCACTTTACGTGTATGAGAGGTACCCTAAAAAAAATGTTTTTCATAATTTTGTTCTACCACTTTGTCGGCGTAATTAATATGTATACCTATGCCAAATTACAGTTTTCTACTACTAAGGGTCTCAGAGCTAGACCGCGGACAGACAGACAGACAGACAAACGGACATGACGAAACTATAAACTGTTCCTTGTTTACTACGGAACCCTAAAAAGCTGTTTGTCAGCAGTGAAGTTTATTAGTAGGTACATAACTAAATGTCAAGTGGCAGATAACAAATTCGCTTTTATTAGTGTTAGATACCACATAGGTTACGGAATTGTTTTCACAAAGTTATTTAATACAAGTTTCATCAGTTCATTGACTTTTTAATTGTTTTAAAAGGGATTATTTCGGTGTTCACAGGGAAGTATTGCATTACTGTATCTTTCCTTACTACATCTACCTAGGTACCTACATGATTAAGTTAGTACCTAGGAACCTTAGTAATACCTATCCTACTTAGATATATGGTTTCAGTTACTGTTCGAATAAGTGCCTACGTGATAATTCCAAATTTCCAAGAATAATGAATATTATTAAAGAATTTTAATCAGAGATGCGCCGAATAGTGGTTTCACCAAATAACCGAATAGGTACCTACTGAATAATATTCGGTTAAGTTCAAACCGAACCGAATATACTGCCGGATAATTCGGTTCCCCATTCTATAGTTTTGGAGTGAGTGGTACCCTGCTTCCCGCTACCTGCTGCACCCCGCCACTGTCATTGCGTATGAAAACACAATACGGGTGCCAGTGCAGTTCTTGACTATTTGATATTTAATAAAAAATATTGGTGTTTTGAAAGAGTCGACGGAAAAAGTCGCGTGTGGGAGATCTTCAAAGAAATCGAAGATGATAATAAAAAAGTGCAATGTACAGACGCCAGCACATCAAGCTACCCGAAACTGTCAAATTTTCCCAATCAACTTTGAACCTTAAACTTCAGCGATAAAGTTGAAAATCTATTAAATAAATTTGACAGATTGTAGTAGCTTGAAGTGCTGGCGTCTGTACGTTGTGCAATGCAGTGCTTTTTTGCGGGGGCACTGGGCGGAATGTTTCTACAAGCTCTATGAATAATCATATTATGCTAAAGCTTAAAAGTCATTTTCAACAAGTTGCTTCGACATTGTCTAGTAGCAACAGCGCAGCGGATATGGTTCCGGCACCAGTGGCTGGGCTATCATTGATTGCCGGGTCATCATCGGTTTCGACTGTGCAACAAACATTGCAGGATTCATTTCTTACAAAGTGGGATATTTATAGACCCGAGAGTAAAACAAATTCATGGAACCATCGCTGAAATGATTGCCATCGATATGAATCTAGGCCTCATATTGCCATAATACGATTGTTAGATTATGGAATTCCTTTAATTTATTTTGCCCTAAAGGCTGATTTATAATGATCGATTCGGCCGAATAAGAATATTTCATAATTTGCCGAATACGCCGAATACCGAATATAAAACGAATATTCGGCGCATCTCTAATTTTAATGAGATTTCAAATAAATTACTGAACGATTCGTAACAAATCAACAAAGAGTAGGTAATTATTAAATTGTAAGCAGATAGGTATGCCTCTTAAATAAATGTAGAGTTGGTAGAGTCGTAGACTGGTTTGAAATGAAATGAAATGAAATTGTTTACTCTGTAAATAGGATATCGGAATCACTTTAACTCGTCATATTATTTAAAAAAATGTTAAAAATAAGCTAGATGAGTACGGCGTTTCCTATCTGACTACTCTGAGAAGAAAGGCCGAAACAAACTCAGAGGTCGCAGTCTCTTTTAAAGTCCAGACATAATCTTGGTCAGGCCATATGAGGACCATGTAGATTAGTGTCTGAAATGGTCTTTTGAGGAAAGAACCACACAGATTCGAGTGGACCTATCCAGTCAGTGCAAGCATTTGTCAGTAATCGTTTGGAGGTACCTACTCTGAAAAGTACATAGGTACCTAAGTAGAACGTATACAAAAGCTTGTAATTTCAACGCCGATTGATTAAATATATGGCTGAAGGTGTAGTCTTTTTCTCAACAACTAAGTACCTACCTAGTAACAAACAAAACTTTGCGAATAGTAACTAGGTACCTACTTACCTACAGGTAGGTATAGACGTATCATAACTATATTTAGTTCACCCACGTTGTCTATTTGAACTAATTTCAAAAATAGATTCAAAGAACAACGGCCTATTTAAATGCACTAGGATACCGAGATAAAAATAAATGGTGGGTTCGTGAAATTCAAAATTCGCTGAACTATTGAATGGGAACCAGTAGGTTTGTGACGAATAAGAAAAACTTATCAGACTATCGTTGTTTCACGTTTAAATAAAATGATGCAAATCTGTACCCTAATTGCGTACGATTAATCACAATTTGTTTCGATTTGAAACATATTGCCAATCCATTGCTTCATAAGTTGGAAAAAGTTTGCCGTGTTAATACAGAGCCATCTAGTGTAGTCTCAAGATTTAAGTGACAATTTTTTTTGTTTTTGTTCTGTAATACAGAGTAGTCTCTTTCTGTATTAATGTTTTAATTAATACAAAGCCATCTAGTTTAAGTTTTCAGCAAGCTAAAAGCTTATAGTAGATGGCTCTGTATTAAAAAAAAAAACTTTTGACACTAGAAACTGAAGTTTTCGAGCATAGGTACCTAACGCTTTTACGTGACGAAGAACTTAGTTTCAAATAAAAAATAAAGTTAAGTAAAAAACTGTAACCCGCAAAGCAAATATTTCAGACAGATATCAAGACATTGGTACAAAAATGGTCAAGGTAAAGCCAAAAAAGTGGTCACATGCCTGTATGCCATGTGGGTGCCAGGAACACCTACAAAATTATAATGGCATGCGACGACGGCTTTACCTTGACCATTTTTGTACCTATGTCTTGATTTCTGTCTGGAATATTTGCTTGTTTCGTACTTTTTACATCATTTTCATTATCATTTTCCCGTAGTCGGGTTACAGTTTTTTATTAAACTTTATGTTATACTTTTCCGTTTTTACGCTTACTAAACGTTACGACAACGTAAATAAGAGTAATGCAATAGGTCAATAATTAACCTATTTAATTCCAATAGCAGTGCATAGTGCTTTAGACGAAACTATAGCGTGATTTATTTCGACGCCAACACCATACCTACTCAGAAAGTTTTGCAACTAACAGTTTTTGTCTATGGGATACTGGCTAGTTTTGATGTCGATTAAAACTATGACTGTTTATTTAAAAAACAACACAACATTCCAAATTTGAAATTCCCTCCACATTTTTTACGAGTAAAATCAAAATACTCTGTCTCACTGAAAATTGAATTTAGGTACAACGAGAACATTTTAGCGCAATGATTTTGTACGATTTCAAATGTCGACTAAAACCAGAAGAATCATTTGAAAGACTTCGAATGGTGTTCAAAGACAAAAGCCCTTCTAAAGCGACTGTTTTCCGCTGGTTCAACGAATTTAAGCGTGGTCAAACTGGTCAAGTAACTTTGGCGGACGAAGAAAGAAGTGGCCGTCATAGGGCTATGACGGCTGTTACATAAGAAAACGTGCTGGCTGTGAAAAATTAAATTTAAGAGAATAGGCGAATTACATATGAAGAGATTCAGCATATACTGCAGATTGGATCGGGAAGTGTGCATGAAATTCTACACGGGCATCTTCGGGTAAGGAAGATAGTTTCACGCTGGGTACCGCACCATCTAACGCAGGCTCAGAAGGAGGTTCGGGTAGAATGGTGCCGAGACATGATAGCAAAATTTGAAGCGTAAACGCGCCGAGACGAACCTGTCTCGGCGCGTTTACGATTTCATTACGGGTGATGAATTTTATAATTTTTGTTTCCCAAAATAAAAAATCAACTCAAGGGAAAACAGTTTGCATCACCGGAAGATGCACTGGCTGCATTTGAGAAGGGCTTAAAGAGGTGTCTGATGCGGACTGGAAAATGTGTAATGAAAATTGGTTTAGACGCATGAAACTGCCAATGGAGAGTTATTTGAAAAGATTTAAAAAAATATATAACCTGTTGTATATTTTTTTTAGTACCTATCGCAAAATTTTCTGAATACCTAGTAGTTTTTCATGTACTTATATCGATATCGAGCTTCGAAGAAATCCAAAATACAAATATTTCGTTTTACTTGTTTTTCTTCATAAAAGTGGAATTTAAATCGTTACTATTTATTAAGATTTGATTAACTGCACGTTGGTATCATCTTGCGATACTACGTAGCGCAGTCTCACTTTTGCTTGTTTTTAACAATTTAAACATATTTATTTACTTTGAAAGTATAACATTATATACATATTTGTCATGTGCTCGTCAAGACCTTTCTTTTGATACCAAACATGTCATGATTATCTCATTTTTATTTTTTTCGAGGTTAGAAATTTTTGTGTAAAGTCCACCATATTAAATTTTGGGAAAATTTATATAGCCTACCTATGTCACCCGGACCATTATTACAAATCTATTGATACATCATTCATCAAAATCGGTTCAGTAGTTTAGATGCTACGGTGGAACACACGTAAAAGCAAACATACAATACAAACATATAAACACACATATATACATAGACTGCTAAAATCATAACCCTTCCTTTTGGCTTTGCCGTAGTCGGGTAAAAAAGCTTAAGTACATAGTTAGCAATACCTACCTACTTAGTAAACCTTCAAAAGTTTTAACTAAGTTTATTTACTCATAATAGGCCTGTGTTGTCTTTAAGGAAGTGACATGACAAAATGCCTGCGTTGGATTTGATTATACCGGAAGAACAAAATCATTATTTTACAAGCACGTCGATCTGTTGGCCTTGCTTGGCAATTGAAACAGAAATTGTAATTTGACATAGAAACGGTGCAGTAGGCATTTTATTTACATTGGGACTCCATTCTGTTGGTATGTCCAAAGTGTCCATACACCTGTACTTCTGAGGATCTAAAAACGCTAGATTCATTTAACAAATTAACTTCGACTCGAAAAAAAGAAGAAGATTGCAACCTTACAGCGGGCATTTGTAATTCTTATTAGCGAAACTTAAAACGAACGGGATGAGTAGGTATCTACTTAATAGAAAAAAAAACACGAGGGCGTTGACCCCAGGCTTAGTTGTTAGGTAAGTAATTAAAATTATTTTCTTAGGAAGTCTTTTTTGTTTTATTTGACCCATCATCATGTCAGTGAAGTTTTGCCAATTATTTATTTAATTAGTCTATGCAACAGCAGATTTTTTTTTATAACCGACCGACGATAAATTGCTTCTCGAGGTGCTCTAGAATCATAATGTGCTGAATTCATGGTTAAAGTTTGCGAGTCGATGTCCCTCTGCCACCCTGTAGGTATAAGCAGAGACAACAATTTTTTTTTTTCGATATTTCTGACTGGCACCAAGTCAATGCAATTTATTGTGTATGTGTCATAATAGCAAAGTTTGAACATTTTCATTTGATTACGAACTATACTAAAACATGTTATAGTTGCACAAGTAGTAGTAGTTGTAGTAGTAGTGTCTCAGTAGCAGCCCGGAGTCTGGATTTGTGCCCGGTTGATGGCAATAGGCTCGCCCCCTATTACATGGGAATTAAACATAACTGGCGAAATGCGGGTGTACCTACTACAGGTACACCTCTGCCCAACCCTTCGGGGAAACAAGGCGTGATGTTATGTTATGTAGTTGTACAAGTTTCTAAAGGCGCGTGGCAAAAATCTAAACTAACGCCGCCATCTTCTTTTTTAACACTATTTCTCAAAACCTTTGCATTAATGTTTAACCTACAACGCCCCCTTGTCAATGTCATTCAGGTGCCAAAATATCCTTGAAGCACTGTAGTTAAGGCTCCGTGCACGAAAAAAACCCTTTTTCGTCAATAACATATCTAATTGGAAGAAAGCTAGAAATAATTGAAACATTAAGTACCTATGTGTAAGTATAAAAGTACAGTTTTCGTGGTGTTAAACCATTCGTGTCAGTCATAGCACCTGTTAATAGTTGCATCACTTTTGCGCTCTCGAAAATATGATTTATTTCGCCTTTGATATACTTAACGACAATACTGTATAATTATAAAATCACATTTTGATTTTATTTCAAGGATAGTTGTGATATGGTTTACTAAATATTATGAAAAAATACATTACAAAAAAAAAAAGTTTTTTTCAACATTAATTTTCTGCTATATTGTGTATGGAAGTTAAAAAAGTGGTTCAGCCACATGCAAGTAGACCATGTAACGATGTTGATGACATTTTTAAATGTTCAAAATCAAAAGTTTCTTGTAAAAAAGTGATCAAACGTCAGTCTCGCGTCATTTTTAACCGACTTCTTTAGAAAACTTGTTGTAAATATTTTGTGATTTTCCATGAATACTTAATTTATTTGAAAAATCCCTTTCAGCTACATGCAAAACACAGAACTCGACTTACTTTTCAAATCACAAATAGTTTTGTTAGAAAGGGGGTATCTTATTATGGAGTGTGGTCAGCAACAAAAGTCGATAAATACTTTAAAATTATTTATTAAATTCTTTTTCCCTATCTCACAACTAATGAACAAAATTTATCAAAATCAGTTGATTTCGTGCACGGCCTCTTAAGGTACTACGCCATTTTAGTTCGAATTTAAAAATAATAATAGAATTATCTCAGATTAAAGCATAATTACAACCTTGATAGGTAGTAACTATTAAATATAGTTTCGTAACAAAAGTCTCTACTCGGTAGATAAGCTCGTACCTACCTATCGAGAAGCAAGCCTGTTGGTGCGACCTAATTGATTCGACAATACCTCTGGCTTTATTAAATAATCGTAATGGCCGTCGCCCTCGTCGTTCATTGTAATCGCTATGATAACAATAAAAGTAACACCTTGATGGAATCAGCAAGGACGAAAATAATAGATAACAATCTACCTAGATTTAGCCTAGAATATAGCGTCATTACGCTAATTAGATCATTATTTTGTTCTAGATTGAATTGTGAAAATAATTAGGAAGATTTCTTACCTATATATTTGATTACCTAGACATTAAGTTATTATTGTGCAACTATATCTATTGAATATTTTTTATTGGTGGGTTGCTACCAACAACTGCTAGCTATTTTACAAAACAGTTTGTTATAAAAAACAGCATAACGACGTTTATCGAATTGCAGGAACGTTTTGTATTCATTAATGCAGCGGCTCAACGATTAGAGGTTATGTAAAACCGCGGAAAAAAATTAAACGTCAGAATATAGATTTTAATTCTATGTGTCATTGTCATAACAACAATAATGGCGTCCGAAAAATAAAAATAAATAAAACGAGTAATATGAGTGAAAATTAAAACAGTGATTTTAAAAGGACAATTTCAATATAAAGTTATCAGAGTTTTATGATAGTCAGTCCTAAAAATACTAAAATAATATGTAAATAGCCAAGTAACTGCGAACAACTGGGAAGTAGCGCTTGCCCGCCTCTGCTGCGGCACTGCTCGCTTCGCTTGCTCGGCTCGCACACCGTTGGTCACAGTTCTAAACTAACCTAAAGCAATTTTATTGGTCAGGGTGCCCTAGCTCCGTTACTGCGACCGATTTGGTTTTAGAAGCCATAAGTATCAAATGCTTATTGTGACTACAGATAGCTTTTCTGCATTACGTCTAAACATGGGTAGAAGTTTTGATAACTGTAACGCAATGGCAATCCAGCTGAACTTACGCTGTTATGTGGCTCCGTTATGTAAAACAGCGGATTCGACAAACCATCTGCGACATATATACCAACTCATAACTGGTCAGTTGCCGTGAAAATTGAACAAATTACCCGGGTCAACCAAGTTTAAATGAGCCTTAAAGCTTAAAATGATCCTTATTAAGCCCCCTTCAGTTGCAGTAGAGTAAAAACGTCCTCTTTATGAAGTATCCGCGCTCTTTGTACGGAAAACTCTTCACGACGCTCTTTAAAGGCTTAAAAAGGATCGATGGACGGTTTGTTGTGGTTAATTTGTTTGTTCAGTTTGTAGGAAGAGCAACTGTTTTGAGCTTAGTTAAAGGCTTTGAGGTTCCGCAACCACTGCCAGAGATGTCGGTTGTTTTTTTAAAATATTTTTCAGCCTTGGCTACCACAGAGCATGATCCACATTATCCAGTTTGGATACGCATATATCCAACTCTCTTAACCTAATTAGGAGTTCGACGCACAAAACAGCGATCGAATCTGTTACTTACATCAATATTACCTATAGAAAGAAAGAAAGAAAGAAAAATAAGTTTAATTGTCACAGAAACACGTGCATAAAAGAAAAGAATAATAAAATAAAATAAAACAATAGATTTAAATATAATCACGAGCACAAAACAGAAAAATATGCGGCAGCTGCTGGCACGTCATGACTGTGACAAGAAGGCTTCCACTCAGCATAATGCTGTGCTATGGGGATCCACAGCACAGCGCTGGTTTTCAGTGGTCACCCGAAAAAGTCGTACGGAAACCAAGTTAGGTATAATGAATTAAATAAAAATAGATAACAAAATAAAAATAAAAACAAATAGTACTTAGAATATAATGCTACTTTACAACCAATTATAGCGAGTTCAATGACCTGGGGGCCTACCACCAGCTCATAAAGCACTATTATTTTAATATACCTGTAGAGCTTCATCTCTTTCCCACACTGAAGTATCAGTGTGGGAAAGCGATGAAGCTCTACAGGTCGTATAGCTCCATCTCTTTCTCCCACTGAAGTAGTATTAAAATAATACTGTTTATGAGCTGGTGGTAGGCCCCCAGACCCTAACACTGCTCAATGATTTTTTCGATTTATTTAAAACTGTCGAGCTGTAGCGGAAGAACGCTGTAGAAACGATGATAATAAACAAAAAATAAAAGTATGAAAACACTGATTGGCGCACTTGTGCTCTAGAGATTTAAATTAACTCAATTGCTCCTGACACATCTCTGAACCCAATAGACTAGATTCGATTACGGTACGGTACAACTTGAGTACCTAATACAAGCTTACGGATACTCGATACTGCGCTTGTGTCATATCGATACTTCCCTGATATCCGCGTTGGGTATCAATTGATTTGTTGCGGTCAACCGTCCCTATAAAGGTACGGAATGTGGTTTAGAGTTTCTAGAGTATTTTGTTGCGTTCCGTGATTGTAGCATTCAATCGATATTTTCGGGTTTGCATGCTTAGGTACTTCTGGGGTAGAACACATTACATAATAGGTAGGCCTGAGTCCAAAAGTTTTTTTTTGTTCGTCTTGTAGATTATTCAAAAATATTGAACACGTATTTTTTTCTTTTTTGACGTAATCAAAAGATTACGGCGATACATTCAGTTAAAATGTGGCATGACGTCACGCCTTGCTAGATTAAATACTGCGTTGTGACGTAGCGAGCACCCACTCCCAAACTTTAATGCGTGTTTTATAGGTGATTTTTGATTAATACGATTCCCGGGTCGGGCAGTGTTATTGGGTTTTTCTATCTGGAATTTCTCAGTAGCAGCCCGGAGTCTGTATTTGTGCCCGGTTGATGGCAATAGGCTCGCCCCCTATTACATGGGACTTAAACATAACTGGCGAAATGTGGGTGTACCTACTACAGGTAGGTACCTACACCTCTGCCCAACCCTTCGGGGAAGCAAGGCGTGATGTTATGTTATGTTTTGATAAAGCAAAAAATAATTCTAATATTTTTTTATTATCTGAAAGACGGACTAAATAGAATTTCTTTTTTACCTAGGAAACTGGGTAGTTTCCTAGGTAAAAAAAGAAATTCTATTTAGGTCAGTATTTGGATTGACTCAATAGGGTTATTGAGTCAATCCAAATACTGACCTACATAAGGGTGCAGGGCTCGTTTCTAAATGATAACAGCAGGACGAGTCGATCGAAGGTTAAGCTACGCTTGCCACGGTCAGTTTTTGGATGGGTGTCCATTCATTACATATCGAGACCCCGCCGGGCCTCGGCGTTGGTCCCAGCTGTCATTCGTAGATCTTTGATAGTCTTAACGGTTAGTCAGAAACACAAAAGTCTGACAACCAGCCTTACCAAGGAGTATCGTGTTACCCAGTAACTGGGTTGTAGAGGTCAGATAGGCAGTCGCTCCATATAAAATACTAATATTCAACTGCATCCGGTTAGACTAGAAGACAACCCCAAAATTGTTGGGAAAAGGCTAGGTAGATTGGTAAGAGTGCAGGGCGAGACCTATTGTTCTTTGACCAGAGGTAAGTAGTTGAAAGAATACCGTGTGGTTTAGAGTCTGATAGAGATACCTCGGACCAATTAGGATCCATACATAAAAAGAGGTATTTAGGTCTAGGTATGTAGGAGACACTAAGCGAGATGTTACTCTAACCAAACACACCGCACATGCACTGAAATACTGAAACTGCAATGCATTTGATGTGAAATCTCAAAATAAAGTTTCACACATTCGCACGTGGCACACTCAGCACATTGCATTTGCATTCGGTGTGGCTTGGCCTTAAGGATACAGATGGAGATAATTATATTATCGAACTATGAAAGTATTTATGTAATTTTATAGATATACAGTGTGAGTCTTCATAATGTGCACATATCGAAATGATGGAATCTATGCTTAATTTTATCGACGGAAAAAATTGACAAATTTTTTTTTTGTTTTTTTTTTTAAATTTACAATTATTGTAAAAATTGATGAAAAAAATACAGATTTTTACTAAAAAAACATGTTAATTTTCAATTGAGGGTAGCTTTTTTTCTCAATTTTAATTTTATGTGGACGCCTACTTATTTCCAATCATTATGGAGTTCGTTTCATCGCGATAGCTGATTCAGTTTAAAAGTTACACAGTTTTGTTACAATTTTTTTTTAATTCCATAAAAAGTATAAAAAAATATATTTAGATTCTTTTAAATATTTTTTCTGTCGTTAAAATTAAGCATAGATTCCCTCATTTCGATATGTGCACATTATGAAGACTCACACTGTATAATCTATGCGTCGAACTGGAATCTATCTGCTTATTATAATATACTGGTTTTGCTAAATTGTTATGTAAATAAATTCGTAGGTACAAGGTAAATGCGCCACGTTATATTGATTCAATAATGGAACAGTGATGCCCTGCTTTAGGATTTCGTAAATAAGGTATGTAGTTAAATATTCATAGAGTGAAAAAAAGTGTGTGTGTGTGTGTCAGCTCCGGCACTCGACTGGAGTTTACTCCATGTATTTGAATATGCTATTGCATTTAATTATCCTCTTTGCCTATTACAAGTATACACATACAACCCCCTGCCACCCTAATATGACTCAAATGAAACAATAATTAGATCATAATTTAGACTTGTCTTTGCGATTTAATTTAATGCAGTAAAGTGCAAGTAATCGTACCTATATCGCACGCACGGCCGAAATAATAGATCGAAGTGTGAAATATGTAATTAACTTGTTTTTTTCAAAAAAAAAATATCCGTGTTATTTACGAATAAAACACAATACAAAAAGTTAACGCTTATATAAATTCCACTCCTCATGAAATTTCGATACCGGGGGCCTTTTAGGTAAATCGATTCTTAAGGAGTAAACTCCAAAAAAAACAAGTCCTTGGTGACTATTCGTTTGTTAAAAAGTTATCGAACTGTATCCTAATTCCGCAAGAATGCGAGCAGCAGTACCGAAAAATTTATCGATAAAACTAATTAACCATATGAATCTAATGAAGGTTATTAGAAAATGACTATTCTTTTTTCATACATAAACTCACGCCTTCTTCCCATGGGGGTAGGCAGAAACTACAGAACGCCACCTGCTGCGACCTTCTAGGTACTTATAGTAAGACAGTATTTTGTTTAGATGTAATCCAACCTTTTTAGGGTTCCGTAGCCAAATGGCAAAAAACGGAACCCTTATGGATTCGTCATGTCTGTCTGTCCGTCCGTATGTCACAGCCACTTTTTTCCGAAACTATAAGAGCTATGCTGTTGAAACTTGGTAAGTAGATGTATTCTGTGAACTGCATTAAGATTTTCACATAAAAATAGAAAAAAAACCAAAAAGTTTGGGGGTTCCCCATACCTACTTAGAACTGAAATTAAAAAAAAAATTTTTTTTCTTCACACCCATACTTGTGGGGTATCTATGGATAGGTCTTTAAAAATGGTATTGAGGTTTCTAATATCATTTTTTTCTAAACTGAATAGTTTGCGCGAGCGACACTTCCAATGTGGTAAAATGTGTGTCCCCCCCCTGTAACTTCTAAAATAAGAGAATGATAAAACTAAAAAAAATATATGACGTACATTAAACTTCCACCAAAAATTGGTTTGAACGAGATCTAGCAAGTACTTTTTTTTTAATACGTCATAAATCGTCAAACGCAATTTACCTTTCATTCAATGTTACTTGCTGCTACGGAACCCATCATGGGCGAGTCCGACTCGCACTTGGTCGCTTTTTTTTTTCGTTCCGCGGTTGAAAATCCTCATGGATGTCATCTGGCCTAGGGCGAGCGAAGGGGTCTGTCTCCTACTGACTTAAAACCACCCCGGTGTTCCCTTCCCACACTTGGACCGGGGATCATGAGATCTTGTGCGTCCTCCATGATCCCCGAAGGGTGCCGTGCCCGCGGGGGAGTGAGGTGTGAGACTCCCCCCGCGACGTCAAATAGGGGCGCGTGTGAAACACTACGCGCCGCCACCCCGGGTCTTGTTGGAAGGGGGGCGGCGGACCTCCTTCTGCAAAATGAAGGTTTCACAGAAGGAGATCCATGTCCCACGACTCGGCGTTCCCGACCATGGAACGAGCGACAGTCGGCAACTCGGCAGCGA
This sequence comes from Agrochola litura, assembly GCA_949152395.1. Classification (NCBI taxonomy): domain Eukaryota; kingdom Metazoa; phylum Arthropoda; class Insecta; order Lepidoptera; family Noctuidae; genus Agrochola; species Agrochola litura. The sequence continues at coordinate 17,708,895 of OX424493.1, forward strand.
CAGGTCGGCTCCGACTTCTAACACGAGGGCATGGCGCGGCTTCTTCCAGGCGGTAGGTACCCATGCGGTATCTAACCGAACCCAACCTAACCTGAACGGCCCAAATCGAATGGCACGCGGGCCATTCGACCGTAAACAAAAATTGTCTACGTTCGAATGGCCCGGTGGTCAAATGAATTTTAAAGATAATTCAAAAGTACAGTCGCAAACATTCTATTAATCACATAGTTTATGAATTTTAACTAAATAAATATTTAATTATTTGAAATCGTCTAAATAAACGGAATACATCTTCATAACCGGTCGGCACGATTTCAGGTAGCTAGATAAACAATGACCCTTCTTGTCATCCAATCACAAGTAGGATGCTTATCTGTGACGTCAGAGGACTATGGAGAAATATGTTTAATAGTATGCAACTTAGTAACACCACTGTTAATTTTGCAATTGTCCATTAATGTTGTGCATTGAACTTTTACTTTCGAGAGTTTTGTGTTTTGTTTACTGTTGGATCCTGGTAAGTTTTTTTTTTATATATTACTAGCTGACCCAGCAAACTGCGTTCCGCCTAACAGTCAATGAATGTGCATGTTTAGGATTTTAAAATTTCTACCCTACCTACCCTACCTACCCTACCTACCCTACCTACCCTACCTACCCTACCTACCCTACCTACCCTACCTACCCTACCTACCCTACCTACCCTACCTACCCTACCTACCCTACCTACCCTACCTACCCTACCTACCCTACCTACCCTACCTACCCTACCTACCCTACCTACCCTACCTACCCTACCTACCCTACCTACCCTACCTACCTACCGATATATTAAAAAAGCCGATCCACACAAAATGTATGAGAACGTGAATTTTCTTCATATTTTTTTTTACGTGAGTTTTCCAGTTTTTCTCACCGTTTAAACCTTCCCTGGACTACGACAAACATTTCAAAACCAAAATCAGCTAAATCGGCCCAGCCGTTCTCGAGTTTTAGTGAGACTAACGAACAGCAATTGATTTTTATATATATAGATAAAGCCAATTGCATATATTTACTGCAATATTTTTCTCAAAATGTTTCTTCAGTTAAAGGCGTTTCATATGTATTCTATCTTTTTGGGTCCAAGAACATAATATGATCGAATTTAATATAAGTACTTACATCTCTTTCAACTCGTATGTAAACAACATCAATATTCGGGCTAAAGACTAAGCTACCATATTTTATTTAGAACATAAATAATATATGACAGGGACTAGATTTTAGACCATACACATACAAATCTGTATTATATACTTTCACACTTCTAAGGCAAATTAACACCGCTACTCGCGTCGGCAAACATATTTCTCCATAGTCCTCTGACGTCACAGATAAGCATCCTACTTGTGATTGGATGACAAGAAGGGTCATTGTTTATCTAGCTACCTGAAATCGTGCCGACCGGTTATGAAGATGTATTCCGTTTATTTAGACGATTTCAAATAATTAAATATTTATTTAGTTAAAATTCATAAACTATGTGATTAATAGAATGTTTGCGACTGTACTTTTGAATTATCTTTAAAATTCATTTGACCACCGGGCCATTCGAACGTAGACAATTTCTGTTTACGGTCGAATGGCCCGCGTGCCATTCGATTTGGGCCGTTCAGACTAAGTACCCACGAAAATGTATTCCGGTTTTTTTTTCGACTTATTTCTTTTTTAAATCTAACCTGTATTTTTGTACCTACTTTCTATGCAAATAAATACTTAATTATTCTATTCTATTCTAAACCGACGAATAAACGGAGGAAGTTCTCAAGGCGACGAGCATTTTTGTTTATTTTTTTTTAATATGGCTACGCATAACTTTTTACAGAGTGCAGATTTTGAAGATTCAAATTTTTTTGTCTTTTTATGTCTTTAATTATGATTGCCTTTATCCAGCACATTGGTATTTTGGCATCGATTAAAGTCATCACACGCCTATTGCATCTGGATGTGTCTGAAAAAATATAGGGGTCGTTGGCTCATTTATCGCGGGCGACATGTTGGCAACGGCATAATATCGCTCGCGTTACTTCACCTTGAACGCTTTTCACCGAGTTATCGCTATGCATTTACAAGCAAACCACACATGAAGCCGTCGTGATGTATTTATAAATTATTTCATTCATCATTAATTCATCAGCCGAAAGACGTCCACTGCTGGTCACTGGGGCCTCATAACTATCAGTTTCTTTTCTATCTTTTTCTAATATGTCTTTATCTCTCTCAATTTAGAATACTCACAACTCGGCTGTCAATCTATTCTGTAAAAAGTTCAGCGTGAAAACTTAAGTGAAGTCAGGTTGAAGTGAGTTGTCAGCCCCGGATCTAGGGGGGGGGTAACTTCAGGAGGCGACAAATTCAAGAGTAGCAGACAAGTGCACCACCCAGTACACAGCAACTTTGCAATAAATTACTTCGTATTGAAATGTATGACAGTTAACTCACTTAGCAGCGGTCTGGCGACGCCGTCAATTTAGAAGCGTAGCCACGACCTACGTGGAGACTGGATACCCTGGCGACCGGGCGACGCGTAGCCAAGTCGTCAGTATTTTGTATACAAGTAAGTTACGCCTCCCTAAGCAGTGGTGGCCCAGTAGTAACGGCCCCGACTTACGAGTTGTAGGTCGTGGGTTCCCAGGCAGGCGCTTTACTTTGTATATTTAATTTCATCACCACTGCTCTCAAAACGGTGAAGGAAAACATCGTGAGGAAACCGGTATGTTCTAGAACCAAAAATTCGAAGACATGTGACATCTACCAACCCGCACTGGGCCCGTGTAGTAGATTATAGCCCACTCCCTCTCACTGAGCGGAGGCATGTGTCCCAGCAGTGGGAACATTATAAGCTGATTATGATGACGTGTCCCTAACTCAGTGGTCAACTGATCGCTTGGACGGACGCCCGTGTGTTACTGGCTACTTATTTAGAAAACTAGGCTACGGTAGGTAGCCAGCGACGTTGCCATGGCGTCCCAATGTTTTAGCGCTCTAACATCTAGTAGAATGACAGCTCACTTCACCTTAGTTTTCAAAGTGAGATTTTTTGTAGAATAGACCGTCAATTTCGCCCAGGGACTACAGGCGGCTGAGTTGTTGTAATTCTGTTTTTATTTATTTCTATGTCCAATTATTGAAGGCTGGCCTGGAATGCTGGGTTCTTTAATGATTCTATGGTTTCGGTCTTTGAGATCTAACAGCTACTTAGCTCTATCTGTCTTTCTTTACCGTATTATTATCTTACTCCGTGTTATTTCTTAGTATAACAGCCTGGAGTTGTCAGTGTGATACCCCCGTGCCTCGGAAAGCACGTTAAGCCGTTGGCCCTGCGCCTGATCTCCCCCGGTCGTGTCGAATTGCCATCCCATCGGACTATGAGAGTGAGGGAAGACAGAGTGCACCTGTGGCTGCACACATACTTGTGCACTATGATATTTCCCGCGCCGAAGGCTGGTCTCTGCTGCGATTGTTCGCCATGGCCGAAATGCGGTCTGGAGAACTATCATTATTATTAAAATAGTAGATTGTTATACGAGGGGCTAAAATAATCCATTGTAACGAGGTAGTTTTACTCCCGAGCTTTAGCGAGGGAGTAAATAGAAACCGAGTTATAATGGGTTTTAGCGCCGTGTGTTACACTCTAATTTTCACTACGATTGCGAGAAAATAAATTAATCCAATACAATATTAAATAGTTTATTTTATTTAAATGTACAATTTGTACAATTCTGGATATTTAACGAGATGTTTTTCCGGCAATTTAATTTCAGTCCTCTGTGAAGATGTTCTCACTAGATGATGACATTTTCACTGTTGTAAATTATATTACGGTCACCAATTCAATTCGTAATTAGAGAAACATTCTAAAGATTTCGCGCCAATGTCTTTTTTATTTCTTCTGTAGACGCAACGCAATGCACGAATTCTACCGAAGAGATAGCCGCATTTAGTTCCATTTTCAAAAATAAAATGTTCTTTTTTTTGTGAACCAGTAATAAGTCGAGTTCATAAACATGATTATTCTACATAAGAATACTTTTTCGTTTTTCAAGGCTCGTTGGAACAGACAAAAATTAAAAAGAAATGACTTTTTCCCCTAGAGCAAGAAATGCTATTTTTTACTCTACAATGAGAATGACGGCCTTTTTGAGCAAGAGGAGTGAAAAAAATTTTTTTCACTCCTCTTGCTCAAAAAGGCCGTCATTGTAGAGTACCAGAGCGGGGAAAAAGTTGCATTTCTTGCTCTAGGGGAAAAAGTAATTTTTTTTAAATTTTTGTGTTTTCCAACGAGCCTTGAAAAATTAAAAAGTCTTTATTCTTTTGTAGAATAATCATGAGTATGGACTCGACTTATTACTTGTTCACAAAAAAAAAAGAACATTTTATTTTTGAAAATGGAACTAGATGCGGCTATCTCTTCGGTAGAATGCGAGCATTGCGTTGCGGCTCAGAAGAAATAAAAAAGGCATTGGCGCGAAATCTTTAAAAAAAATCTCTAATTTAATGCTTAAAACAATTCTATTTAATTTTTCGATTTCTGATATTCGACATATTAATTAATCGAGTCGATCAAAATTGAAAAAAAAATCGCTTGGCATAATCGTTTTCGCACACCATCACAATAAAAAAAAAAAATGATCGGCGATTTTTAACACAAATTGAGTAGTGGTAATGAATATTATGTGTTATTGGACCTGTGTTCGTATATTACGTTAAGATCTGGGCATTTTCTAGTTGTGTATAATATTTTTAATAATATTTGTCACATTTTAAATCGTATCTACATGTGTATTTGTGATATTTGTGAAAAGTTAAAATGTAAACTCGCTCGATTGGCGCGAAACTTCGACTTTGGATATAAAAACTTAATTACCACTACTCATTTAACTTGAACAATGGATGAACTCGTCAAATAACTATATGATGTAAGTATTCACTGCCCCTGTGGTGGAGTTTGGATGTTCGAAATCCCCAATTTTTATGTTTTTAGCCTCGACCTCGACTGTCATCAAAATGGCGATAATCGCATTTACAGATTTGAATTTTATAAAGGTAAATTAATATTGTATTGGATTATTTTATTTTCTCGCAATCGTAGTGAAAAGTAGAGTGTAACACACGGCGCTAAAACCCATTATAACTCGGTTTCTATTTACTCCCTCGCTAAAGCTCGGGAGTAAAACTACCTCGTTACAATGGGTTATTTTAGCCCCTCGTATAACAATCTACTATTTGACATATCTCAGAACCTGGGGTTCCAGAACTTTGGAAGGCATACGAGGGTCTGAAGCGAACTAGTAGAGGACCGTAAGACGTTTTTAATGAAATGAGGCACCAACTGACGATTATCCCTGTTAGGTATCTAATACCTTTAAACGAGCAATTCTTGTATATATATATATATTTATATAATCTGAATCTCGGAAACGGCTCCAACGATTTTCATAAAATTTAATATGCAGCAGCTTTCGGGGGCGATAAATTGATCTAGCTAGGTTTCATTTTTAGAATACGTCGTTTAAAAAAAACCGAGCAAAGCTCGGTAATGCAGATATTTGTTATTATATCATATTATGCATATGCCACGAATAGTGAGCAGTGATAGCCTACTGGTGTGACCGTCAGACTGCCAAGTCATAGGTCTCGAGTTCGAACCCATGGCATGCACCTCTGACTTTTCGGATTCATGTGCGTATTTGTATAATTATCACTTGCTTCAAAAACGGTGAAGGAAAACTTCGTGAGAAAACCTGAGAGATATTTCCCGACGACGGCATGTGAAATCAAGTCAGAGGCCCATGGGCGGCTATAAAACTCTGACACCAGGTTAGTCACTAACCACACGAAAAGAAGAAGATTTGCCATAAAGATTTTCCGTAGACATATAAAAGTTGATAGGTAGGTATCTATATACATACCTAATATTATGTTAATGCCAACAGTCGTTAGTGGGCCGAGTTTATGAAACAAGTTTGTTAAAGATAAGTAAGTACCGCAGCGCTCGTAAAACGTATAGTGTAGTAAAGTAGTCTGGTTGTTTGTTATTTTTGTGTGGACTGTGAAGTGTTTCTGGAGGTTTTGTCGTGATTGAAAGTAACAGATTGTCTTCCTCATTGTGTTATAAAGTGTGACCATTTGTCTCATGCCCATTTGTCGAGAACACCACGCTTATTCTACAGATGGTGCTTTGCCATTTACTACCATTTTTATTACCTGAGTCACCGTAAACAGTTCAACTTGAGATTTGGGAATTTTAAAAATATTTTGGATTGGAACCCTCAAAATTTTTGCCCTGTACCTACTTATATTCTGGAAATGAGATTGAATCTTGTGTCCGTTTCGACCGCGCGGCCACGGCGAAATTTAAAAAAAAAAACCACGCCAAGATTTTGTAAAAATTTGTAGAAGTTGATTCCCAAAACCATAAATTTGTCAAAGTTATGGTTAAAAAGTTATAAGGGTTTGAACGTGGCCGCGCCATTGAAACGCGGCGAACCGCGCGGCCACGGAGATCTTTAAAACTAAGCGTTGCAGAGATCTGAAATTCAGGTAAATAACAGATTGAATTTGTAAAAAAATTGTAAAAATATAGAAAAAAATCCTAGGTTTATATTTTGGGAGCTATAAGACTAAAACTCCATGGCCGCGCCATTGAAACGGTCAAAAAACACGTTATCGCCGATATCTCGCTGAAAAAGCATCGTAGGGGTCTGAAGTTTTTTTAAAACCTAGATTTGAATTTGTCGAAACTTGTAAAAATACTACAAAAAATCCTAGGCTAATATTTCAGGAGCTGTAGTACGGTATCGCGTAGAAATAAGTCGTGATTATTTATCGAAGAAAGTAATTGTAAAGCGAGTTTTTTTTTGTAAACAACACCAATTAATATGTAAAACTACCGATACTAGGCAAAAAACATGTATTTTTCGGTATTTATAACTTTCAATACGTTTTGAATATTTCGATAGGGTGACCATAGCTTTTTGTTTACAGAAAACTTTCCACCTATCGTTTTAGAAATTGTATCTCAAGGATTCTAAATTCAATTAAAATGAGACGGATAAAATACAAAATCATATGTTTATTTCTTTTAAATTCACTTAAATCATTGCTTGATTTGACAATACTGTGGTTTTGAGTACACGTGCCAGAACCATAACAAATAACTTTGCACAACATTCGTAATTCCTGTAAGATAGCATTATTTGATGAATAATTGTGGAATCAAACACATAACTTATGTCTAAGACTAAATTCTGCCAGAAATAACCCCCTGTAATTAACAGTATTATGTCATAAGTAACGTGTGATTAACTCATGCATTCCAACATTGAATTGCACTAAAGGAATTAACCATAAGGCCACACACACTACAGTACACAGGAGCGAACAGAACGCGGGTGCAGCGCGGGAGACGAAGGCTGTATAACCAATCACAGCAGTCCAATATGTGAGAGATATCCCGGCCGCTGCACCCCGTCTTCCCGCCAAAGGCTTTTTGTTGATCAGTCGTCGTTTTACTTTCAGTTAATTCGCACGGATTGCTCGTTGGTGTTTTAAATTTTGACATTCCTACGGAATTTTATTTGTGCACTGTTTCGGACATTTGTTATCTTTGGAAAACTACGTTCTGCTGTTACAACTTCGAAAGCGTAAGGCGTAAGCCTTAGGATTTGATTTCAAATTAATACTTCTTATCAAGGTAAGTAATTCATACTAATTACTCTCTTCTCTTACCACTTAATACTTTTCCTATTTTTTTATCAACCTAGTTGACCTAGTCTTGTAATGATAATGTGTACCTACTTAGGTACCTATTTTAATACTGGTTGCTCTATCGTGATTTGTGACTTTGAAAGAAATATATATAGTAAAGTAAGTAAGTGTAAGCAAATAATCTGTGATTTGTGACTGAAAGAAATATATATAGGGTGACTGGTAATTAGTGACCGATACTTAAACACGTGAATTAGCTCATCATTATGAACATGGCAACAATGGGACCAAACCTGAAATCGCGAAAAAAATATCAGCTGTTCCATACATGTTGACGAGTTATGCGATCGTAAATGTATGGAACAGCTGATATTTTTTTCGCGATTTCAGGTTTGGTCCCATAGTAAAAGTTGTTCATAATGATGAGCTAATTCACGTGTTTAAGTATCGATCACTGCTTACCAGTCACCCTATATAGTAGTGTAAGTAAGTGTAAGCAAATAATCTGTGATTTGTGACTTTGAAAGAAAGTATAAGTAAATAATCTGTGATTTGTGACTTTGAAAGAAATATATGTGTTAGGGTAAGTAAATAATCTGTGATTTATATGATTATAAAAGAAATATAAATATGTTTTTTGTATCTTGTCGTTTCATTTTAATTTAATTTAGAATCCTTGAGATACAATTTCCAAAACGATAGGTGGAAAGTTTTCTGTAAACAAAAAGCCATGGTCACCCTATCGAAATATTCAAAACGTATTGAAAGTTATAAATACCGAAAAAATACATGTTTTTTGCCTAGTATCGGTAGTTTTACATATTAATTGGTGTTGTTTACAAAAAACTCGCTTTACAATTACTTTCTTCGATAAATATAATCGCGACTTATTTCTACGCGATACCGTACTACAGCTCCTGAAATATTAGCCTAGGATTTTTTGTAGTATTTTTACAAGTTTTGACAAATTCAAATCTAGGTTTTACAAAAAACTTCAGACCCCTACGATGCTTTTTCAGCGAGATATCGGCAATAACGTGTTTTTTGACCGTTTCAATGGCGCGGCCATGAGGTTTTAGTCTTACAGCTCCTGAAACATAAACCTAGGATTTTTTGTAGTATTTTTACAAGTTTCGACAAATTCAAATCTACGTTTTACAAAAAACTTCAGACCCCTGCGATGCTTTTTCAGCGAGATATCGGCGACAACGTATTTTTCATCGTTTCGATGGCGCGGCCATGGAGTTTTAGTCTTATAGCTCCCAAAATATAAACCTAGGATTTTTTTCTATATTTTTACAAATTTTTTACAAATTCAATCTGTTATTTACCTGAATTTCAGATCTCTGCAACGCTTAGTTTTAAAGATCTCCGTGGCCGCGCGGTTCGCCGCGTTTCAATGGCGCGGCCACGTTCAAACCCTTATAACTTTTTAACCATAACTTTGACAAATTTATGGTTTTGGGAATCAACTTCTACAAATTTTTACAAAATCTTGGCGTAGTTTTTTTTTTTAAATTTCGCCGTGGCCGCGCGGTCGAAACGGACACTGAATCTTTATAGGCATGAGGAACAGGGTGTAAACTTCACTCATCCTCTATAGAAAAGGGAGGATCCTCCGACCAGACGAGTGTCGTGTCTGGCGGGCACCTGCCCAACGATTGACGTCGGAACGTTATACACCGTGAAATTGGAATCACAGTTATATGTATCGATCGCGCGGTAAACTCTAATTGCGCGATGCAGGATTTGTGTGACGTCAGCTCTTTCATGTGTAGTTCGCATGTGGCGATGTAGATTCCGCCACAAATCTGTTCACAGTAGCTTGTTCTTAGGAATCGTGTCTAAGGAAACAGTGCCCAACACACAGTATCATAATTGCTTTATAACGCGCTCTTTTGAGGGAAAGTCACAGTCAATTGATAATGAACCGAAGATTGGGTGTGAATAAATGCCACGTCTGCAATCCGTGTAGATTTTCTTCTGTTACCAACCGTTCATACATACAAGTGGCGATGGCAAAAATCACTTACCGTCAGGGTTGCTGTTGGCTTGTCGGCCATCCAATTACCTACATAAAAAGGCAGCTGTCGCCAATATTAACTCTTGCCTGCACTTACATAGCTCCTTGTTGACACCAGCGTATCGTCAGTGTAGCAGTTGATGCTGATATCGTAAAAGAGCGCACCGCGCAACACTCAGTCGTACCCGGTATCCCACCGTAGTGGCCCCAGTATTGACCCTTGTGGGATACTGCATGACATCTCTAGCTGACCGCAACGATCCCAGTTCAGGTGGATGACGGCACTTTCCCTCAAACAGTCACGAAAACCTACTCCTGTCAAAGGCATATGAAGTTCACTTCAAATGCAGGAGTACAAGCCATGACAAGCCATATTAAAAAAACGATGTAGGTAGGTACAACTTAATTGAAAAGTAGTTAGGTACTTGGTACACGGAAAATAATGCAAATTAATGTAATTAATTCACAAATTAGTGTCGATATCATGTTACGCAAACCTTGGATTTCACATTTCGCAGAAGCAGTTCAATTTTATTGTTATTATCATTAAACTCTTAAAGTCAATCTGGTATATTATATTGATTGTTTGCAACTCCTTTCTGTCGATGACGATAAATAAATCAATCATCTTCATGCAATAGCACAGACGTGTTTTCTAATGTACCTACCTATTTTAGAAGGAGAATAGGCTGGAGGAGGAGGGTCTCGTGGCTAAATAATAACAGCCGCACTGGTCAATCGAATGTTATCCTATGCTTGCTGCGGTCGGTTATGGATGGGAGACCATCCATTACTTATCGAGACCTCTCCGTGCCTCTGAATAAGCAAGTTTCAAACTTTTGGTCCCGGCTGTCATTCGTCGATCTTAGACAGTCGTTAAGAGTAGTCAGAAGCCCAAAAGTCTGACAATCAGTCCTACAGAGGGGTGTTACCCAGTACCTGGGTTGTGGAGGTCAGATAGGCAGTTGCTCCATGTAAAATACTGGTATTCAGCTGCATCCGGTTAGACTGGGAGTCGACCCCAACAGAAGGCTAGGCAGATTGGCAGATTGATTGATAAGCTGGAGGACTTATTTTGCTTCCTTCAATTAATTTTCTCTCGCTCCTTATAACTGCATGTGTTTGGTTTTCTCACTGCATGTCCCACACCACCACCACTACCATTGGATCTTCTGCACCTAGTACCTACCTCTGGCACCTTCCTATTCGAAGGTATTTTAATGAAGCGTGCTCAATGTTCAATCAAACCTTTTGAAGGTTCAGTAAAGCAGACTTACATAATGCGATGAGTGAATTTATAACAACAACACACTTTAGATAACCCCGCTGAAAATATTATGTATACGATGCACGTGACGCAATTTTATAACTTAACTAACTGTACAAACAGCTTTATTGTATCATATCGAGGTAAATATTTAGGCTTGTGCTTCTTATCTTGATCATTATAGTAATCTGCCTAGTCTTTTCCTTACTATGTAAGGGTCGGCTCCCAGTCTAACCAGATGCAGCTGAATACCAGTATTTGTTCTGATCTTGATATTAGAATAGGTCTCCTCTTTTTTATGTACGTAGAAATTTTAAATAGGGTAGCACAATAGGCGGCCATATCGCTAAAGGTGATCTTTTAAAGACCTTTGGATGGATTTAAAGGGAGGTGAGACAATACTATATTAAATGGTATAATTTTATTCTTTGGCTATTTTTACACCGTTTCTGGGAATTCAAAACAGGTTTTGGAGTAAGTCTTAATTACTTCTTAAAATTAAAACCTAACGGCGTGATAAAGACGCTGTTTATAAGTTTAAATTTAAAAAAAAACCGGCCATGTGCGTGTTGGACACAATGAAGCGTTCCGTAGTTGAGATTAATAATTTATCCTAAGAACAAACTTAACATTGTAGTTGCAACACATGTTCTCCCATACATTCCAACTGCAAATGTAAGTTTGTACGCACAATATTAAGAGATTTGCCATGTAATTTTAAATTTAATAATATATTAATTATAAAATAATAATAATATTAATTGTAATTTTTTTTTTTGTATGTTTTCCTGTAAGCTAAAAGTATAGAACTATTGTCGGTTTTTTTAAGCTATTTAAGAAATTCCGTAACGAAAATAAAACCTAACACCCCCCACTCCGCCTACCATGTAATGACGAATGATGATATAAAACAAAAATTACGTTCCCATGACAACATCCTGTTGTCATGGGAACGTCCGTCATCATCCCAAGTGTAGCGTTGACAAATAGGAAGTATGGAGGTTACAAATGCTATGCAATAGCTTTACCGCGGCAGTCGCCGAGTGCCACACGTTTTTTTTTTTAGTTTTCGTCGCTGTATTTTCGGAGATAAGGGAGAATGGTCGATTTTCATATTTTCTTAAATATATTTAAAAGAATCTAAAATATAAAAAAAGTGTGATCCTCACAACTGTACCGTGTGAAATATCAAATGAAAGAAGGCTTTCCTTTTATTTGATATGTCAAACGGTACAGATTGCAAAACTTTTTTTTAAAATTTTCCAATTTGCCTCCGATAAGTGACTCACATAGGTATTCAAAATTCATTTATTTACGTTACACATCCGTGTTTGGGTCACAGAAACTCATATTTGTATCAAATTTCAACTAAATTGGTCCAGTAGATTCGTAGCAAATTGGCAGTGACAGACGGACAGAAAACTAGCCAGCCAGATAGACACACGAGTGATCCTATAAGGGTTACGTTTTTTCATTCGGACGTACGGAACCCTGAAAATATAATCAAACTAGAATAAATAGTAATGATTTCATATCACGCTAGATATTCTTATCACGCAAGCTGACGTCGAAATAAACGGATATCAGTTGAGACGAATGAAAGTGTCACAAAATGTTTCTATCTTATTCTTCCTCTTAGTAGGGGCCTGTAGTGCACTAAGCGCAGTATTATTCAGTTTAGTGTGCAATTACGAACAGATCAGTGTCTATTTAAAAAATAATAGTACGTGCATTGAAAAGTTGTATCATTTTTATTTGTTTTATTTTACCGATTTTATCTATACAAGTTTGGTGTGAATTGACATATTTCTTATACGTGTTAAACAGTAACATAATGTCAAAATGACAATAACTCGCGTACTAAATAAAAAATGTCCACAAAAAATTACAGCAAAGGAATGGGTACCTAGTGTTTACATTTTTTTTTATAAATAAATCAATGCCTGTGTTCTATTTCCGTACCTCCAAGTGGTACAAAAAAACTGGTTGGCTTTGTACTTGCAAGGACAAAAGAGTATCGGATAAAATCACATATCTATTTTAAGTAACAGACAAACTTTGATCTGTGTGGGAAAATGTGACGGCTTTTCGCGCCGTTTTCCGCATTTTCCCGCTCAAAGTCCTTACTTTCCGTAAAGGTTACTTAGAGAATGAGTACCTACAACATCTATTGTGAACAGTTCATATTCTGACTAAACCAATAAACCAACATTATTTAGAACAAAGATTAGATAGCAGTTAGGTGTTCACATAAAACATCTGTGCAATGATGTAATTATTTGATAAACACTGTTGGTACGCTTATCGCGAACTTTGTTGATGTTTTAGATTCACATTCGCTCTATTTACTCAAAATAGCCGCGATAACGATCGCTGCGGAGTAAAGTTAGTGACTTGCTGACATGAAATGTTATATGGTTCAACTGATAGACTTGTTCAGGTCAGTATTGAAAGTGATTCGACGGAATCGAACATTTACGAAGATCAAGGAAGGGAAAAAGGTAAAGTACAATGATATGAGTTTATGATTTGAAGTTATCTACATACCTACCTATGTACCAACAATACAGGTTTTTTTTAACCAGTGTGCAAACTTAAACACTCGACTTTACTCATCATTCGAATCGCGAAAAAAAATCAGCTGTTCCCTACATTTATGTTCGCATAACTCGTCAAAATGTAGGGAACAGCTGATATTTTTTTCGCGATGTCAGGTTTTTGTCCCATTGTAAAAGTTGTTCATAATGATGAGTAAAGTCACGTGTTAAAGTTTGCACACTGGATAAAAACTTACCCTGTATAAGAAGTACAACTGTTGCCAAAATGTGTGACGTTTATAGATGAGTATAAAGTAAAAAACTGACGGTCGCTTCAGCCACCGATAAACAGTATCTACGAGCTTGACGATGACTAGAAGCGATAATACCTAGCCCATGTGTGGTCTGCTTTTTAAGCCAAAGACGACAGAAAAATTTCTCACCCGCACACCCTTCCCTACCCCTGTTTATGAAATAAAAATAAGCTAGAAGTTCCCTTAACATGCGACTGAAGATGACATGTGCGGCAATTTATACTTACTAAGTTAATATGCATTGCCTCTCTTTACAATAAATGTTGGTGTTATGTCACCAAAAAGGAGAAACGTATCGAACCTACTGAGACGGATTAAAGATATTCTTGAAATGCGGTCACCGGTTTCGGCATGATTAAGTAACTACAAAACATAATATGGACGCTTGAAAGGCAACATTGACTAAGCGCCATGTAGTCCCATGTCGCTTAGTCAATGTTGCCTTTCAAGCGTCGATATGGATCCAACATTTAGTATTTATATTCCGAAACTAATACCTACCTATGTCCTATTCTTGGTTTGAATTAAGCCCGGTCCAAACGTCATATTTACATTATTTAGCAGCGGATAAGTGCGGATATACCTACCAACCAAAACAGTAGATTTCTACATAAGACTTCCTATCCTAAGAACGAATTACTTACTATTCTATTAATGGGTGCCATGTCGGAGTAGTGAAAAAGCGTCCCCCCATAATAATTTGCAGGGCAGGCAATCAAAATCGCATGACAATAATTAAATTTTTATGTACAATTTAATTGCATTGGTAACCCCTGACAAGAATAGTAAACTGTTTATTATGATGCAAGTGTTCAATGACAAATGCTCACGTTTATCAAACGACGATTTTCAACACACTTGCAAAGGAAAAGTAAATAATGTCTCTTATACATAATATTTTGTCGCAAAACTGCACATCTCTTACTAGTATAGGTACAGCGTTGCAGCGTGTATCAGAAATGTGTGATCATATTTATGGGACAGTACAGACCATCAAACTAAACAACTTTCTCCATGAAAAATATCAGGTGTCCCATACAAAACTTCAATACCTACTCGAATCAAATGTATGGGACAGCAGTTAATTTCGAAAATTGTTCAGTTTTTTCTGATACACGCTGTATAGTCAGTTATCAGTGGCGTACTTTCCCGCACTAGTGTAGGAATGCAAAGGAAAAAGCACGGCTGTTCAATGCACTGCATTGTGAACATGTGAAGTTGTGAACCTAAAAGCAATGCAATAAGAAGGAACCACTTTTAGACCAAGTGTGTAAGTATGTGTGTAGAAAAAATTACAGTAGCCCTGCTACTTTATCTGAGTATTTTATACAAAAAATTGGTCAGGCAGGGGCTATAGTCTTTCCATAGTCCCAGATAACCAGTTCACTTTAGCCACCCAAACCCATTATCCAATATCTTTGTATCCATATCTTGCAAATCAATAGTCCTACACCAACTGGGGGTTGTCCTTGGGTGCACTTGCAAAGTGCGAACAGGGATAATCGTCGGTTAATGCCTCATTTAACAAAAACGTCTAACGGGCCTCTGCGAGTTGACTTCGGCCCCTCGTTCCGCGTTCCAAAGGTCCGGGACCCCAGAGTCCCGAGAAATGTCAAGAGACGTAAAAATAATAATATACTTAACCATAGCAATAATTATTCTTCCAGGCAGAACAGCAGAGCACAATGTCGGTGATTCTGGACGCCATCGATCTTGAGCGGGAGTACTCCCCCAGTCGGTGGTCGCAGAGGTTCGCCACGCCGATTGAAGTGCTTCAGCACCACGTGAAGCACGTCACAGCAGGTAAGGAGGGGGATCAGGGATCAGGTTGCTTGCAGCTAACAAGTGGAACTCCCTGCTAGGGCTGAGTTTCCCGTTAGCTATAACCTAAGATTCTTCAAGTCAAAAGTTGAAAATGAGGTTACTCATGTACGTCCAGACGAGCGTGCTCCATCATCTACCACATCATCTACCATAAGGTTTAAAGGCACAATATAAACAGGCCGTAGATAGAGCTATGGAACTGCTTTCATAGTGTTACATAGAAACCTGTAGTATCACTTCACTGCGGTCTGTCTGTATTGGTTGGGCGGCTTTGCTGCTGCGGTCTGCGTTCGTCTTCCAAATTGTACTTACCAAGAGAGCTTATTATGACATAGTACATTACTGTCGCGGCCAGCAATTAGGGCATTGACGGACGATCGTGAAAATGTGGGCTGAGGCGAAGCCGAGCACACATACGTGCCACGTGCACGTACGAGCATAATGCCTGATTGCGGCCAAGGCTTGTACGGTACTTTACTCAAACAATGCGAGGAAATCCAAACTAAGTACTTAAATTAATTAAAAGTACCAGAAGCAATGACGAACAAAGAAATTTTTTCACACGCCAATAAGGTTGTTTGTTTCTTCTTTACTTTAAAAAGTTTTATATGCTAAGCCAGTTCGAAACATAAATAAAATCTTTGATAAGTTACCTCCTTGCTTGCCATGCGTGTTGAAGTAAAAAGTTAGTTCCATTTTTAAATAACACGACAAATATGAGTTTTCATAGTAATTTATTTGACCGCTAAACACGACAGATATGGATTTCCTATTAACATTGCCGGCCGGGCCGTATTATCTATGGGCCGGGCGCTCGCTGGTTTTTGACCAGTACAGCAATTTCAATTTATCTCGAAGAAGGTTGTCAAAATAATGATCGAATTTCCAAGCATGTTTGAGAAAAAAGATTTTACTTCTGCAAGTAGCTAATAGACAAACAAAAAAAACAATAGACGATCAATATCGTCGATCGACTAGTCTTAGTTACACCCTATCAGATTTTTCAGTCTTTTACCTCTAAGGCTTATTATTTGACTTGTCTACTATCCACTTCATCGTTTGTTTTTTTTAAGTCTGGCCCTTATTAACCCCAGTTTATTTTCTTACAGCAAGCGATGAAGCAACAAACAACATCCCACATAAACTGGAGATCGAGTATGGATCAACACCTGGACAGAAACTTGACATTCTTGGAACAGATTTACCAAACGGTACCAACTTTTTCTTTTCGATAAACGAAAATTATGTTAACACTCGGGGTCGATTCTTAGTTATGTTTTTGCCAAATACCTAACTCGGCTTGTAAATCGGCAATGCGCTTGCTAGCACTAATAATACGTCTTGAAATTAATAAGAAACACCTCCACTTACAGAACATAATAATAATAACAATTTTGTACCAAAACGTTTTACGTTTTTAACAAATAATGTAAGATAAAAAAAACTGGTCAAGAGCAAGTCAGATTCGCGCACTGAGGGTTCTGTACCATCATATAAAATTTTCATAGGCGAGGCCAATATTCGACAGAAAATTTTAACACTGTGGTGTGGAATATTGCAGTTTTAGGTCAGCGCCATCTCTTGACCGATAGTGGAACTAATGTAATTTTTGTTGATGATTTCTGAAAAGTGTGCTATTTAGAGACACATATAATCATATATAATGATTAGATATATAATAATTAGACATATATAATAATTAGATATAGATCACATAGAATAATTTCAGATTTTTCTGTATGAAAACTTCGGAGATAAAGGGGTATATTTTTTACATTTTTCGTCAAACGTCGAAAACTATGCGGCCAAAAACAAAAGGGAAATATTTGAGAATGTGCAAATAGCGCTCTTTCATATGATACCCCACATGACCTAGTAGCCCCACTTTGAATTTTTAAGAACCTCGTTCAGTACCTAACTGTTGCAAAAAAAAAATCTTCTTATTTGCATAATAGTTAGGCTAACGTCATCTAAAACCATCCAAATTTCAAGTTGATAGCATTAGTAGTTCTTGAGATATCCAGCCGTGACAGACAGACGGACAGACAGACTGAGTCGCACCAAAAGGGTTCCTCTTTACCATTTTGGTATGGAACCCTAAAAACAGCAACATTTTTAAGAGTCAGTAATGTTCTGATTTGAATTATCACTTACGAAGTACATATTACCTAGGTACTTGCATACATTTTGTTTAATAAAATACTAGAGTTATATTTTTATTTTATATTTTGCACGAAAAGTGACAAAATTACTCTAAAACATTTGAAACATTCATGAATCTGATATTATAATTAATATATTCTTCTAAAAATAACAAAACAGGTAGGTAGTATTATGACGCCGTGTTCACTATGCAGCTACCTATGTTTTAAACCGGTCAATAACATTAAAATCAACTCATCTGTTTTATTTTTATACTGGTAAGAACCTTCGTATATTTCCGAGTCTCTGCATTACAAAATAACTGTTGAAATACCAATAACTTACCTCAATTCAATAGTTTAATTACTTACAGGACAAAGCCGTTTCACCATGGTTCCTTTTTAGGGTTCCGTATCCAAAGAGTAAAACGGGACCCTATTACTAAGACTCCGCTGTCCGTCCGTCTGTCTGTCTGTCTGTCCGTCTGTCACCAGGCTGTATCTCATGAACCGTGATAGTTACACAGTTGAAATTTTCACAGACGATGTATTTCTGTTGCCGCTATAACAAAAAATACAAAAAAACAGAATAAAATAAATATTTAAGGGGCTCTCATACAACAGACATGATTTTTTTGCCGTTTTTATAGATAATGGTACGGAACCCTTCGTGCGCGAGTCCGACTCGCACTTGGCCGGTTTTTGTTTTCCTTACATCCTTACATATTATGAAACAAAGTCCCCCGCCGTATCTGTCTGTCTGAACGCGATAAACTCAAAAACTACTGAACGGATTTTCAAACAGTTTTCACCAATGGATGGAGTGATTTATGCGGAAGGTTTTAGTGTATAATTTATAAAGGTTTTGTGTAAATTGGCTGAAATTTAACGATTATTGTTGAAATTGTCAGAAAAAATCATGCTGACTGGGAGCTCTATTTGCGTGCGCCGCGGAAATCGTAAAAGTTACATAAAATTTATGTGCTACACTATTGTTCATCTTAAAAAGTTCAACAAAAAAGTCCGCGATGGCATAGTAAATATGTCTATCTTCTAAGGATGACCCACAGTAACCATTATCATCTATCAGAATTTGATAAAAATTTAATTGTTATTTCCGAAGCTATTTTGACCGATATTATATTAATTCTTATCCAATAAAATATGTTATTTAAATTGGGCATTTTATTTATTTTAGATTAAAATATGCCTTAACATCGTATCCCGCTCAAGGACCGCGGACGCTCCGGTGCGTTCAAGATATATAGTTTAAAAGATATCACAGATTCAAAATTACGCGTAACACCATACAATTATGGTTGACAGCAACGCGGGCGCATTGACCTTTTCTCGGCTATTAGGTACCTATGTAATCCTGGTAGTACGTTCCCGTGGGATATTTTTCTAAATCCACGCGGGCGAGCTGCAGGCAAAAGCTAGTAAAATATAAATATACTTGATACCTACCTATTTGAATCATGTGGACCAAATATTACCGAGGTCGGTTAGCACACATTATGGTAAAGCAATAAAGATATTGAGTATTGAGTATTGGATGGGTGAACATCCATTACATATCGAGACCGCTCCGTGCCTCGAAAAGCACGTTAAGCTGTTGGTCCCGGCTGTCATTTGTAGATATTTGACAGTCGTTACGGGTAGTCAAAAGCTCGAAAGTCTGACAACCTGTCTTTCCAAGGGATATCATGTTACCCAGTAACTGGGTTGTGTGGAGGTCAGTATGGTCAGTGTATGCAACTGAGGAATTACTAACTCATCCAAAATAGTCCATCCCTCTAACTTCCCGACACATAATAATAAGTTCAAGCATTTTTATTAATTTTTTGCACTTAATTCTCTTATTTTTTTGTTTTGTTTTATATTGTTTAAAACTCTGAGTCTATATGTTATGTTATGCCCTATACTTTAACTTTTAATAACTAATAATTCTTATTATATCTAAGTATTTACATTATTTAAAAACGATCAGACTTAAAATAAAAATATGTACAAGCATATAAAAAGGGCGGGGAAATGATCATAGGGCATCAAAAAACTCGTCCATATCGCTGTCAATAGGAAAAGTGCCCAAAAGGCTGGCAGCATTGCCACGTTGTATGGCAATGCTGATTCTTTGACCAAAGAATAGGCCAGCCCTCTGGTCACGTGAAGAGTCGACCAGCCGCTTGGCGATGTCTTGAAAAACAAGGTGGGCACTCGGACCCCATGGCCCTAGTGTTTCAACCCCAAACGGCTCAAACATATAAGTCCCAATAAGATTGGAGTATTTGCGCCGTTTGAGGTTTTCCGCACCTGCAGCAGCAGCCCCAGCACAGCTCGCCGTGCTAGGAAGATGGGATGGCGCAAGGGTGTCGACACACGTTGCATCCCACACCAAAGGCCTACCTACCTTCCAAGGCATTATGGTCATTCCGTCTGGTCTCTTCCCATCGTCGCGTGCCAAGCCATTGGGTTCTAAAACAGCTGGCACTCCGGCGGTGACAAGAGCACGACGGATGATGTCATTGATGCTGGCGTGCCGTGCTATCCGGCCTGCGCTCTTACTGCAGGATAGGCCATGGTGTCCGAGAGAGTCGACACAAGGAGCACCCAGACGCAGACAGGTAGCGAGCCGGAAGGTGGTATCACCCAGCATAGTGCCTATGTTGGGTGACGGTAGCGCCTGAAGCCAGAGGCCCGACTCCCACTCACCTACAGCCAGCAGGCGGGCACGCTCAGCAGTATTGGTGGACGTATTAATAAGATTGTTCCGTACCAACCTGCAGAGCGGCTCATCCCACTGCCTCTGGGAAGATGGGTTCACGGGCCGATCTGTATTCGGGCAAGTCGCTTTCCAGGCGTTCTCCGCAACGGTCAAGCACGACACTTCAGAGTTAACCAGGCAGGGGGCTAAAATTTTCCCGGTCAACTTTTCAGTGCTGTGGACAGAGGACAGGAACGCGGGTAAGCTAATACTGGTAATTTTGCGGACGCCGAGGCCACCAAAACGGATGGGTAGTGTAGCTTGCAGCCACGCTCGGTCGTCCAGGGCCACATTTAAAATGGATGTTAATGTGCTGCGAATAATTTGGTCAATTTTGTCCAAGAGGTGTGACTGCTTCCATAAGGGGGAAGAGCGTAGACAATATATAAAATTTGGACCAAAACAACAGTATCTAATCAGGGTGAATGCCGAATGTAAATTAATTTTGGAGAGTCTGTCCGAGACGTCGTTAAAGTTTTTGATTTTTTCGTCGATGAAAGGAGAAAAACTGTCTTCTAAAATTGGGGAACCTAGGAGCTGAAGTGAACTTTTTTCCAAAATTTTGATTTGTGGGGCTATTGCATTAAATTTATCAAGGGTCGATTGTCTGTCAGTTATGTCAGAAAGGAAAATTTCGCATTTTGATGGGTTAAGGTCCAAGCCAATGGATTTAAATTGTTGTTTGAGGAGTTGTAAGTCTTTCAAAACGGTGTCTACATCACCTCCTAGCGTTCCATCATCTAAATACCACACGTTAAATTTTGAATTTAGTTTCTGGATAATTGGATGGATAGCCAAGCTGAAAATGACTGGCCCGAGAGGGTCACCTTGTTGGCATCCTACTGCAGATTCCAAAACATTGTCCTTGTATAGTAATTTAGAGGGGTACCTGTAACACTGCCACATAAAACCATAAATTTCGGGTAATTCCTTTTTGACTTCAGCCAACAAAGTGTCCCTGTTAACAGAGTTAAAGGCATTCTTAACATCAACCTTGAGGATAACCTCACATTTGTTGGAGGGAACTAATTGATTATGTTTACATACCGTGTGGTGGGACCCTGGTGATCTGCAATACAAGTATTCCTAGTGTAGACACCAGTCTCTCACAAACTATTGTCACTGTTTTTCAAGTCTGTCTAAATTATAATATGCCATTGTTTGTGAAGAGAAAATAAATTATTTGAATTTGAATTTGAGTATAGGCAGTCGCTCCAGGTAAAATACTGGTATTCAGCCGCATCCGGTTAGACTGAAAACCGACCCCAACATAATTGGGAAAAGGCTAGGCAGATGCTGACCTAATTGTATCATCTCTAGGTTTCGTTTCATTCCCAATAAGACAACGCAAGTTTATTTCCTGTGGCATGCAACAAAATTGAAGCAAGAATTGACTTGCATCGTCTAAACACTATTCAGACGTTGCAACTTTTATTGTTGCTTCAACTTATTGCCTTTTTTTTTGGGTTATTATCAAATAACTTCTCCCGCTCTAGGCGGAGCGGGAGGGCGTGTCAGTCTCTTAGCTGACGTTCGCACGGACGTAATAAAATCGCAGCGGGATTTCTTCGTACATTGGATTTTCAACGCTCTGCTTAACACCGAGAGTTGACAATCCAACAGTGTGTTTTTTCGACGGGGATTTTTGGGATGCACTCTGTTAAATTCTCAACGCTCGGTTTAACACCGAGAATTCAAAGTCCGGTACGCGATAAATCCCGCCGCGATTTTATTACGTCCGTGCGAACGTCGGCTTACTGACTAAAACCCACCCGTGTTCCTTCAGTTGCCTATGAGTTGCAAGGGGTCACGGTATCCCTTTCGGACTTTCCCGCGACCCCGGCAAGTATCGACCCTAGCGGACCCCGTCAGCCAACTAATTGCCTGCCACTGGCAATTAAATAGCATCGTGCATATCTGTTTGCTGTTGAGCGAAATACTCACCAACAAAAACACATAACACTTATTATACCTTTTTATGATGAAAGCCACGTAGCACAGCATTCAGAGTTAATATTGTTTTAATTAACAAACATTCATTGGTATGAAATGTTTATTGAACAAATATTAATAAGCACTTATAATTATTATTGATAATTTTGGGTCGACGCCAAGTCGAAAATGCATTTCCCAATAGGTAAGTTATGTTAAAAATTCATGGAAAGCAAATATGGTATAATAAACTAATTTTTAGGAACCACACGTTTCTCTAGCCTGTAAGCAAATTGCTCATCGATGTCATCACAATTATTATTCTATATTGTTATGCACTTGTGCCTAGTCTATGCACTAGTTGCACACACGGTGAAATTCAATACCTAGGTATGTTTTTAAAGACTAGCCTAACTACTTTTCGAAAAAAATGCCATGCAGCATTTATCAAAAAGTAAACAATTTCCATGACTCACTTTTTCTTTCTAATCTGTCAAGCTTACCTACTACTTTCTTACTGTTAAAGATATTTATTTCTCAAAAGAATTACAAATTATGTGCCATTAAGCGTAGCATAAAATAAAATATTGGTACTCGTAATTTAAGAAAGTCACCAAATTTAGTTCTATTTTTAAAATTCATTTCCGCCCTAGAGAGGGAAGTAATTACTATGAGTCTTTCCCACCCAAGGGTGGGGATCAGCGTCTTCCACCCGCTACTTGGATTAAACAAACACTACTTTCCGATTATGAGAAATGAAAAGTCTTTTCTACAGTACGTAAAAGACTTTCTTAATTGGTGCAATCTGCAAAAAAACATCTCTGTTCTAGGTATTTTATCGATATCTTTCAAAACTT
This sequence comes from Agrochola litura, assembly GCA_949152395.1. NCBI lineage: Eukaryota > Metazoa > Arthropoda > Insecta > Lepidoptera > Noctuidae > Agrochola > Agrochola litura. The sequence goes on from OX424493.1 coordinate 17,732,306, forward strand.
CCAACTCTTGCCCACGTTCGCCTCGATGAATTCAACACAGTGCACACTGTTGGATTTTCAACTCTCGGTGCTAAGCAGAGCGTAGAAAATCCAGTTTGCGAAAAAATCCCGCCGCGATATTTTTACGTCCGTGCGAACGTAGGCTTAAACGTTACGCGTAAAAACGTAAATGCATTAGTGGTTCATATTTCCCTGTATAAAGGTTTGTAGCAGTAAAGGGTTTGTGGCACATTACAAAACCCGGAGCTATAGGTGCAACAGATGTGGTACATTACGAGCGAAACCATAAAAATAAACAATAAGAATACCGAATGTCAGTCGTAAGTATATCTCCCGATGTGAAGTCCAATGTAACTTATTCATACCAAATAAATTGAGAAAACACGTATCTTTTCTTTGAGATACGTCTTTTCTCAATTTATTTGAGAAATGAAGGGCATGAGATGAAGGGAAGGTTATTATTACATAGCTTAGGATTAGGATATTATGTTTCAATTTTATAAATACTTACACAATGAGTTTTAAAGGTGGGACTTCAGGGTGAAATCCGTGACTGTTAGAATTAAGTTAGTAGTTCTATCAAATCAATCTACCTAGCCTTTTCCCAACAATTTTGGGGTTGGCTTCTAGTCTAACCGGATGCAGTTGAATACTAGTATTTTACATGGAGCGACTGCCTATGCCTATCTGACCTCTACAACCCAGTTACTGGGTAACACGATACTCCTTGGTAAGGCTGGTTGTCAGACTTTTGGGTTTCTGACTAACCGTAACGACTGTCAAAGATCTACGAATGACAGCCGGAACGAGCCACGGAGGAGTCTCGGTATGAAAAGATCACAAGGAGATCACAGAGAATGGGCACCCATCCACGGACTAACCCAGCAAGCGTAGTTTAACCTGATCGATCTACCCGTGCGGCTGTTATTACTTAGGCCCCGAGCCCTTGAGTTAGTAGCTCTATCAATCGAACGCATAAACACAAACACTAACTGCTAGAACTGTAGTATTTCTTTTTTTAAAGGTAACCTGATAGAGGAACCACTTAAGTACAATCCTTGCGACTGCCTAGACTCAAGACCTCGCAATTTTATCCGCAAACAACCTAGTGAGCCAATCATCTTGTACAGTCAGCCTTAAAAATATGGGCACATCGACAAAGTTCGTTTGATTGTCTACAGCAGTCCGAAACAGCGGTCCGTAGGAGCCAAAATATGGTCCGCGAACGATTTATGTGAACAAGGGTTTTCTACCTTGTTCATAATTAAAAACAACGCCATGAATCGATTGAAAGTAAATGATGATTTGCGTGTAGTTTGAGCAATAACATTGTTCCTAGGATTACTGAACTTGTGCAGAAAATGCAAGCTCAAAAATCACATTGATTCAAAATTGATTTAACTTTAAAAAAAATGTACCTATGTTTTCTTTTAAAATAATATTGATAATGCAAAATAAATTTTAATCAAAAACTCAATAGTGACTATTGATTTTTGATTAATGTTTATTGTCGGATTGATTCAGATTATTTTTGTTGTACATCGTGGTTCCTGCTAACAACAAAGAAATCAAAGTGGGGTCAAGAAGAGATTAGGAACCACTAGTCTAGAGTTTACGTTCCGAAACGTTTTATCAATGTGTAGCTATAGACTCGTACTCAATGTGTAATATCTTTTTCACTCCTCTTGCTCAAAAAGGCCGTCATTGTAGAGTACCAGAGTAAAAAGTTGCATTTCTTGCTCTAGGGGAAAAAGTATTTTTTTTTTAATTTTTGTGTTTTCCAACTAGCCTTGAAAAATTAAAAAGTCTTTATTCTTTTGTAGAATAATCATGAGTATGGACTCGACTTATTACTTGTTCACAAAACGAAGAAGAACATTTTATTTTTGAAAATGGAACTAAATGCGGCTATCTCTTCGGTAGAATGCGAGCATTGCGTTGCGGCTACAGAAGAAATAAAAAGGCATTGGCGCGAAATCTTTAAAAAAAATCTCTAATTTAATGCTTAAAACAATTCTATTTAATTTTTCGATTTCTGAAATTCGACATATTAATTAATCGAGTCTAACAAAATTGAAAAAAAAAATCGTTTGGCGTGATCGTTTTCGCACATCATCACAATAAAAAAAAAAAAATGGTCGGCGATTTTTAACACAAATTGAGTAGTGGTAATGAATATTACGTGTTATTGGACCTGTGTTCGTATATTACGTTAAGATCTGGGCATTTTCTAGTTGTGTATAATATTTTTAATAATATTTGTCACATTTTAAATCGTATCTACATGTGTATGTGTGACATTTGTGAAAAGTTAAAATGTAAACTCGAACGATTGGCGCGAAACTTCGACTTTGGATATCAAAAACTTAATTACCACTACTTATTTAAGTTAAACAATGGATGAACTCGTCAAATAATTAAATGATGTAGTATTCACTGCCCCGGTGGTGGAGTTTGGATGTTCGAAATCCCCAATTTTTATGTTTTTAGGCTCGACCTCGACTGTCATCAAAATGGCGATAATCGCATTTACAGATTTGAATTTTATAAAGGTAAATTAATATTGTATTGGATTATTTTATTTTCTCGCAATCGTAGTGAAAATTAGAGTGTAACACACGGCGCTAAAACCCATTATAACTCGGTTTCTATTTACTCCCTCGCTAAAGCTCGGGAGTAAAACTACCTCGTTACAATGGGTTATTTTAGCCCCTCGTATAACAATCTACTATTTGAGGCTGGCTGGACTAATATTTTGTGCGTACTTAATTTTTACTGACAGCCAAATTAAGAGCACATTTTAATTACATAGAATTATGTGTAATAGAGAATGAAATTTGAATTAATTGATGTATGTCATTGACAATCCTATTAGCGCGAATGTCCCATCAATGATATTGAAATGCTGCAGTTTTATTTTCATTAAAGATTCAAATTATTGCAAATGTACAGTGCCGACCAAAAGTCCATGAGCAATCTCACAAAGCAATAGACTGACGCTTCGGTTTGACTTACGACCTTCTTCTATAAGTTGTTACAATACTGTAGACACGCACATTACACACACACACTCACTTTGTCTGCAACCAATGACTAGTTCAATAATCATCATTCGTTTTTAGTTTCATTCGTCTTGTTCACATAAATATTAAAGTTTAGCAGGTAGACCACAAAAAACTAAGTAAATTATTTCGATTTCTGTGGGGTAGATGCAGTTTGTTACAAGTAATCAATTAATAGAACTTTTTTGGTTCGTGGATAATATTGGTGACGAGTATTTAGCGCAGTGTTGTGGTTATTATTATCAAAAAGCAGGCATAAAATATATTGAAGAGATCAGATCAGATCAGAGAATATTATTGCGCTGCGTAAAAGTGAAGTGAATATCTAATGAAACCGGACTAAGTGTGAGTGTTATCATTAATATATTTCATATTTTACTAAACATAAATCTTAATCAAGGGTATTGTTGATAGAACAGAGGTATTGTTGAGACAGAAGATGCCTTTAAAGTTTTAAATTCATTGTGAGGTTTAATTCGATTAGTGAATAATAAATAATAAGGTATTATGTGTAATAAAAACAATGTTTTTCTTTGTTCTAGAGAAATACTGTGAGGGTTAAGAGATATGAGGAAGGGGCTTATTATCGAGTAGCAGCGACGTCAAATGGTGAATGAAACAAATGGTTTCATACCAACGAGACATTTTGCTGAATTATTAAAAACACGTCATTATGAACCGTTCGCCGTGCACTCTGAAGGCTTGCATCACTGAAGACCAGCTAGAAAACCGTTTTTGACCTTAAAATATTGACCGTACCAACTTAATAAACAACAGATTCGTTATTGCATGAATTTATGGTAACGAATTTTTTAAGCACGTTTCAATAGAGTGTTTGTCGTATTTCTTGCAGATATACCGAAATTGTTTAATATTATTTTAGTAATAGTATTATTTTAGGATAAAAATTTGAGGTTTAGTTTCAATCTTCTTTTCGTAAAGAAAATGAATACTTAAGCTTTAACCTCAATAACAACCAATATTTACTAAAGTCAAATAAAATGTAAAATAATTAATACAAATAAAATATAAACAAACTGCCCATATTTAACCTTAAAATTACCTATTCTGTAAGTAGTTTTTACATTTTAAGTAGTCTAATATTCTTATTTATTACTTAATTACTTCGACCATGATCAAAGCTTAATATTTATGGTGAAAAAATCCATTAAAAATTTAAAATATTTCATAATTTAAATATGTCTAAATAATACAAACTGCTTCTAAGTTTCTTGACATCTATTTCACATCTTATTCAGCTGAAGTAATGATAAATAATTGTAGCAGTTTATTAACTTATGTAAAATAAATATAACGAATAAACATATATTTTTTAATTTTGTTATCATATATCACGCATTTTTTATTCTAAAACCTTTATTGCAATAACAACATAAAAAAGCAGCAATATTTAAAAAATATTATTATCGAAAACAAAAATAATAATATTTGCAAAAAACCGCACTGTGTTTCACGAGATTAGAACCTGAGGCAGATTGAATTCCATACCAACGCTTAACGCTTTCTGCTATCTGCGCTTGTTAAGTAACTATCGAATTTTAGCAATGCCATTAACTGGTCAAGTTCACGCGCATAGTGCGTGTGTGCTAGCATGTTTAAAGCGACGGAAATATATTGTTGTTTCGTGTAACTGCGTTATCTGTGGTGTGTGTATCGTGTTGCTTACACATACAAATGTACGAGCTATACCGCGTGTTCACAGCAATACGACTCTTAGCGTGCTCATGAACTTTTGAGCGCTTACTGTACGTACGCAGAATTGCTGATAGTATTTTAATTGTGTAAGTAATATGTACCAAATAAATGATTTCTGAACTTAGCAATAACAATGAACTTTGCCTTTGTTCTGGGGACACGACCATAATCGCTTGATTGGCAGATATACTAATCTTGACTGATTAGTATATGAATTTGTTACTATGGAGTTATGGATATCTATCTATCAATGACGATAAAGTTTCTTGCCCATTCTTCTCCACACGAAACTAACTTTTGGAAGGGGGGCGCCTAGAGTCAGTGAATATATTGCTGTTTGAGTAGTAGATTCATAATTTACAATTATTTTGTTGTAATAAATCTGATATAAATAATATTAGGTAATAAAAGTTGATAGCCACACAATCGAATTAGGTCAAATATTTGTAATGATAGTTGCTTCGATCAACAATACCAACTAGATAACGGGTCACGTACAAAATGAAAGCTAAATACTGTCTTCGTGAATATATACTTATACATCTTCATTTGTGTACTAACGAACTGAGATAAAAGTTTTAAAACAGTTTTAAGTTCAACCTAATCACAACCATGGGACCTAGTAATAAAGTCACAAATCATCAAAATATTATTTTATACTTACGATCACTCGTCACAAAAAACGAGCAAAGTAATATTATTACTCCTGTTACTTAAAATAACATTTAGTGTGAAATCAACCTTAAGCCGCAAGCCCGCAACAAATAAAGTACTTTTTCCAGTTATTGCCTTGCGAGTTACATCGTTTTGTCTTTGCTGGAAGAAGCATTTCATTTTACTACAGGAGGTACCATGGAGTCGCATTGAACACTTAAATAATTTATAAAATGAACGTGAAAGTTTAGTTGGTTAGTTTTTTTTTATGTTTTGGGCATCTATGTTTGTTAGTATACATACTTATTACTTTATTAGCGTTATGTTGTTGTGTATAATATGTTTATTTACTTTAACAGTTGTTGTATGTGTTGTACACAAAATGTAAGAATCCCTGTTGTTTTTAGGGTTCCGTACCTCAAAAGGAAAAAACGGAACCCTTATAGGATCACTCGTGTGTCTGTCTGTCCGTCTGTCACAGCCAATTTGCTCCAAATCGAATGAACCGATTAAGTTGAAATTTGGTACACACATGTATTTCTGTGATCCAAACACGGACGTGTAACGTAAATAATAGAATTTTGAATATGGGGGTCACTTTCGGGGCAAATAAGAAAAAAAAAACTGTATCGTGTAACATATCAAATTTTAAAGATATTTAAGAAATTCGATGAAAATGTACCCCCCCCCCCCATCTCCGAAACTACAGGACCTAAAATTTTAAAAAAATACATAGTATGGCTTTTTACTCTTAGATTACAGGAAAACCTATAAGAAGCCTATAGTCTTAAAACAATATGGTAAATCTCTCAATATTGTGCATTTGGGATAAGAACCCTTCATTGTGCGTGGTCCGACACGCACTTGGCCAGTTTTTCATAAATATGTAATGTCTGGCCAAGGTCGCTGGATGTCACAAATAAAAATATCACTAAATTCCACATTTTTATAATCATCTTTACAATCTTAATAATACAAATACAGTACAGTGCAATTAATAAATCAAATTGTTTAACGATTAAACACCGACAGAAGTGAAAACGTGAACAATTTTATTGTGCAGGAAACACTTTTAATGAGGTGTCGGTAACGGTAACAGTGTCGCGAGTTCAATTGTTTTTCGCATCTCAAAAATGTCCAACGCGCCTAAAGAAGATTTCACTATTTTAAAATTACAATACAAATCTACTCCGTACATCTACTGTTCCGTTACACAAAAGTTTGCGTGTGTATTGGCCAACCTTGGCCAAACATTTGTAGCGGTGGTTTAAAATTGGTAATTTTGTTCAAAATTTGATATTATTCGTTAGTTAAAGCTTAAAATGTAACATAGAATAGATGTACTTACCGAAAGTAAGAAACTCCAGCCGCGGCATGTGAAACGTGGTTATATTGGCTGTGTTTCAAGCGAACTAAACAAAAATAGGGGCTCAACTTTCAAGTGAGGTGTTATTTGCCGAGACGTTTTTTTCGCGCCGACCATCTAGATGGTATTGTTGATCGAAGGATAGTTGTAAGACGTAAAAAATATAAAAAAATAGAAACACTATTTTCTTTAAAAAGTAAAGCAAATTTTCACTTCTTTTAATTGCTGTTTCTTAATTATTTGACTTTGTTATCCCATTCCAAACTGAACGGATTCAGATTACATTTAGCTAACAGATACACCATGTCTTGAGACCTAAAGATAACCGCACGTCGTCGGTGGTAACATTTGCCTAAAGCTGGACTTTTCTATCTACGGAGTTTATTTTTATTAGAAGGCCAGCTTAAACTGATTTCCTTATTATTTCCCCTAGAATGCGAGTAAAACCGGGGACGACAGATCTATAAATCCCTTCCGCTGGTATGAGCCGTGCAACGGAAATATCAAAATTAGAAACTTTTGTGCAAGGGCAACCCTACCGTGATCCCACACTATTGCGATTATCCGTAAAAGTAAGCCTTCCATCTCTCTCATTCTTATGGTATAGTGAAACGAAAAGACAGAGCTAGCAACAAAACACGCCATGCTACTAGCGTTAGGGATATCTACCTACATAAAAGAGAAAACCCTAAATATTGTCATTATTACCACACAAGTTTCTCAATTGTCCTAGATATAACGTCATGATTAATAAAACCCATATGTATTCCTCCGCATCAGATGCACCGATCCTCGTGTATATTCACGGCGGCTACTGGCAGGAGCTCTCCCGCGAGATTTCGAGGTACCCAGCAGGTCCTCTCCACAAGTTCAGGGTGAAGACCATCGTTGTCGGCTATGACCTCTGCCCGACTGTCACCCTCGCTGAAATCATCGGCCAAATAAGAAACGCTGCGAGATTCGTGTTCGAGTACGCAGAAAAAATGGCCACCAAGTAAGATAACCCTTCACCTAGATAAATAATTGTGATGTAATGAACCGAAAACATAGATAAGCTCGACGGACAAGAATATTCACAATTTATGTAGAGAATTTTATATTCAGTTCGAATTGGCAAGCAGACATACTTTATCAAATGATCAATTCAATATTCACTGGCTTGATTTGAAAGTATTCAGAATATGTTCGAGTACCTACTAATAATTTTTCGAAGGTATGCGTTTCTAATAACTAAGTATTTCCATTTGTGGAAACTAGTAAGAGTCTGAAAGGAAAAGCACAATTTTTTTAAATTATTTATTTTGAAACGAAATACTTAGCTTCTTTTCCCAAGCATAAACGAAATCCGTACCTACCTAAGTCCTTAATAACTTGTCAGCAGAAAATGTTCACTCCATCTTTGTAATTTCCAGAGGCGTGTACTTCGCGGGTCACTCGGCGGGTGCGCACCTCGTCGCCAAACTCCTCGCGAGTGCAGATTTCTTCGAGAACACGCCAGGAGCGTCCCGCCTTCAAGGAGCTTTCCTCGTCTCAGGAGTATACGACCTCAGGGAGATTGTTCACACGTCTGTAAACGACGCTGTCCAGCTACCGCACGAGTGGGCAGTACCCCTGTCGCCACAGTTTGACGATTTCACTCACCTGCAAGGAAGGAGGATACGTTTATACATTTTAGCAGGACAACATGACAGCCCTACCTTCAAAAAACAATCAAGAGAGTTCTTTGAGATCCTACACAACACTTGCCTAATGCAGAATATGTATTTAGAGATCAAAGACGGCATGGATCATTTTGACATCGTCGAATGTTTCGCGAATGATGACAACTATCTGAAGAATCTGTTGATTCACGATATTCGTAAACATTTATTGTAAATGATTTTGTAGAGGTCCGGTACATAAGGTTGTAGAAGGTACCTGTATTTTAGTCTCTAGTACATACGGCTACACATCAAGCTATACAATTCCAGTTTATGCTGATCTCACATTGAATATGATTTCCGTACTATGCGAGGTCAGCTTATACTGGAAATTTAAAGCTTGGTGTGTAGCCGTGAGTACCTAGAGTAAAATGCATTTTATTGTGATTTTTAAAATACCAAATGAAAATGTACCGACGCATAATTTCTCTACAATTTGGGAACAAATACTATTATTTCAAATCTAATCTGTTATTAATGCTGCTAAGATCATCTGCATCTTTCATCTGCTGTTATCTTATTCTAAATAATAATTAAATATAATTAAAATATGCATAATTAAGATGAAATACGGTCCGTTGACAGCTAATTAATTTGACTCAATTTAATTGCATTTGGTAACAAAATGAAATTAATGATAAGAATAACTGAAAAGTTTATTGGTCTGACAAAAATATATGTTTATTTTTAAGCTACAAACCTGTTGTATGTTAAGTTTAAGTTAAAAATTAAGATCTATACATATAGTCGTATGTTCTATGCATCAAGGCATTGTATTCGCCTTGAATAGTCTATGTCAAATATTTCTCGCACGAACAGCACTCGTAAATGTTAGGAATGTTTTATAACTAGTCGTTAAAAATAATTTTCGAAGTAATATTATGTATGTTTGTAAAGATGGCAGAACACATTTTGTGTGTGGACACAGGTAGTGAATATCCAGCTTAAGGCACCTGTCCCACTGCCTACGAGGAAGCGACATGCCATCAACGATTTTCTCGCTCAAGAAACGTACAAAAGATTTTAAGTCATTTTAAGTAAAAGAGATATTAACGAGCAATATAAAAAAACCGGTCCAGAGCGAGTCGGACTCGCGCACCGAGGGTTCCGTATCATTTCAAATTTTCATCGGCGAGGCCTTTATTCGTCAGAGAATTTTAACAGTGCACACTGCCGTGTAGAATATTGCAGTTTTAGGTCAGCGCTATCTCTTCACTGATAGTGGAACTAATGTAATTTAAGTTGATGATTTCTGAAAAAGTGTGCTATTTAGAGACATTGTTTTATTTTTCTTATAATCCTTACATACATTTCTATCACATAGAATAATTTCAGATTTTTTTCTATGCAAACTTCGGAGATAAGGGGGGAACGGTATTTTTTCAAACATTTTTCGTCAAAAGTAAAAAAATACGCAGTCTAAAAAAAAAGAAAAAATGTTTGAGAATGTGCTAATAGCGCTCTTTCATATAATACCCCACATGCCCCAGTAGTCCCACTTCGAATTTTTAAGACCGTTCAGTCCCTGTTGTAAAAAAAATATTTCTTTCTTAATTGCAAAATAGTTGGGCAAACGTCATAAAAAACTATTCCAAATTTCAAGTTGATAGCATTAGTAGTTCTTGCGATATCTAGCTGTGACAGATAGACGGACAGACAGACTGAATCGCACCTTAAGGGTTCCTTTTTACCATTTTGGTACGGAACCCTAAAAAGCCACTAACTTATCATGAAATATTTCCGAAACCACACACGATAGCTCCATGAAGTAAAAAGCAACATTCAAGCGTATTTAATAGCGCATAAAAACACCTATGAAACTGTAAACAAGATTTTTTTTACTTCATGTGGTTAACTTGTGTGGTGTAGGAGATATTTAGATATTTTTGGCACTTTGAAAGTGGCTTTTTTATATTGCTCTTCAGTGTAGTTGAGTGCTGACTGTTCAAATCGCTGACTGATTGAATAGGTACTCGATTGTCGTAAGAGCTATCTTGACGGGGTCCACTAGGGCCGATGCCTGTCGGGGTTGCGAAGAATACCGAAAGGGAAATCGTGGCCCCCGGCAACATGGCAACTGAAGGAACACGGGTGCGTTTTAGTCAGTAAAAGTCAGACACGCCTCCCGCTCCGCCCAGAGCGGGAGAAGTTATTTGATAATATATCACCCAAAAAAAAAAAAGATTTATCAAAGGGAGTATTCGCTTAGCTACGCTCGCATGGCGGGCAGAATACTCACTGAGAGACTCGCTTGTTACATACGCATTCCAGCGAGTAATCGCTCGTCGATGTCGCACCCTTGCTACTCGTTGCTCGCCAACTCGTTTTTAGTTGCTAGCTGTACTCGCTTGTCGTTAATTGCCGACTGTGGGCCAGGTGCCTTAGAAGAAAAGCATTTGTTTTGAAACTTTACCCATTATCTTAATGATTATATTAATCGAAATAATTAGTTGTTAAGTTTTGCAATGTCATTTAGACTTGTTACTGATTGTGAGTAGTTTTTAAGTCTTAGGTTATAATGCTCATTTTAAAACATTAAATGATAAATTTTTATACACACTTTCAGTTTTCTTTTCATTTTTTAATAAGGCACGGTTGATCCCAGAAACAAAGCTGAAATGTGTCATTTGCGTGGACAAATGTGGCAAAGACAGCTTAATCAGCCTATAAGGGACGCTGCATGCCTACAAGACAGTAACGCTGCTGGAATATACAATGTGGAGACAATAAATGAAGACTAGTGCATAGAAGAATTTTGAAACTAGGTATCAAATAAAACTTAACCTCGAATTAAAAAATAGTATATTATGCAATTACTGAATAAAGGACGGATTTAAAGCGAGGGCCATAGATGAATCACGAGCAAGTGAAGGATTCTAACGACTGAATCACGACCGCAGGGAGTGATTCATGATGATTAGAATCCTGAGCGACGCGAGTGATTCTTGGCCTTCGATATAAATCCGTTTTATTCAAGAGTTGCACACTATACTTTATACCATAAACTACTACTACGAGAAAAATAAACATTTAAGCGAAAATAGACGTTTAATGAAGAAAAAAGGAAGGTTAATTTAATTAAAACGCACATTAAAATTGGAACAATTACTAAAATTAAACGTAATTTTCTTATTATTATTAAAATTTTAGCAAAGAACACAAAATAGTATTTATTCTAATGCTAAACTCCTTGTCGAAAATGTCGACCAATCAAATCTCGAGGAGTTATTTGCACAAGGAGTTTGTATCGAGTATTTTTTCGCTAGGAGGTTGCATGGCATTGAGATGGAGGTCGAATATATTGGTGTGTTCTAAATTCAAACTCCAAAATACTGGTTAAAAGTGCTTTTTATTCAGTGAATAGTAGAAACTGTTTTCAGTGAATAAAATAAGCTTTTTAGAGGGGAAATGCTATAAAAAAGTTTTTTCAATTAAACTAAATAGTAGTGGATGGGCCGACTATGGATTTTGCCGATCTTTGACTAGCGATAGTCTATCTACGAGTATAGTGATTAAACTAATAGATCCGATCCGATATTTGACTGAATTTTTGGCATATTGGGAACGTCAATAAATATAGGAAGTTTAAATTAATGTCATATTATCATCCCCACATTGTATACCTAAGGTAGTGGTGACTACTTCCCTGGACGTCCTCCTTCACAAAGAGTTTAGCTACTATAAACAGCTGTCTGTTAGCGTCCCTTAAGCGCGTCACCAAAACAGATGTGAAACATCGAAACTATTTTCTAATGTGAAGGGAAAGGCCGGGCGGGGACGCCCTAGGAGGACATACACTGACCTTATTGGTGAAGTTCTTCAGAAAGGCCAGGTGCGTAGTACTCGCAACCGGCGTGCGTGTATGACCAGATGTATGAACGTAAACGAGGCAAAAGAAGTATGTAAGGATCGTAGCAGGTGGCGTTCTGTAGTTTCTGCCTACCCCCATGGGAAGAAGGCGTGAGTTTATGTATGTATGTATGTATGTATTTTGTATAGAAAATATGCATGAAAGGATGGTTTATTATTACAGAAATAAATATGACATAATAAAAAAATATTACATTTTTTTTATCTGACTATAAAACAAAAAAAAAACTTTATTTTTTCGTTTGGATGTTGGCTGTTGGCCGCGTCGCCACGCCAACAGCCGATCTGACCCGCCGCATTAGATGTTTCACATCAAAAAGAAAGGTCCTGGGGGCCTACCACCAGCTTAAAAGCAGTATTATTTTAATATTACTTCAGTGGGAGAAAGAGATGGAGCTATACGTCCTGTAGAGTTTCATTTCTTTCCCACAGTGAAGTAATATTAAAATAATACTGCTTAATGAGCTTGTGGTAGGCCCCCTGAGCCCGTATTATCTGTAGGTCCTATCTACTCGACTTTGAACCAAAGCCGCGTCTCTGAATAACCGAATTAGGCAATATCCAAAACATACACAGATGTGTATTATCTGGGTTCCAATTCGCCTTCCAAACATCGTTACTGGTAATAAATAACCCCTGCGATAGAATTTCGGCTGTCAATGTTGACTTCCAATAACAAATTGAAATTCAATTTTCCTAACTTCTTCATTTGGGATTTATTTTATCCAAAAATCCATATCTAATCTTCTTTACTCGTAGCACATACTTATTAGCATAATTTTGTAATATTTTATTTTTAACTTTATTAAGTAGATACCTTTAGAAAACTTTATTTTATTTAAGTTGTGCTTATTTTGCACTGACTTGTTTTAAACAATATTTTAAGTACTTTATCATTTCATCATTTTATGAATATTTTTGACGACGAGGTTAAGTTGCGTTTGATTTACAACTTTAAAAAACGTCGAAGCGTTTCATCGTATTTTCTAACCCTCATAAGTTTCGGCCTGGATAATTCTAGAGAACTGACATTCTCAGGATAAGATGAGGTTAGCAGACTTATAAATAAGTTTCATTTGTCTAGCTTTTACTTTGGATTTTATTAATACCTGAAATGCGCCGATTTCGTCACTGATTCACTGAAGCCATACATTTTGTTGAAGATGTTAGGTTTCTAAAGTCAGGCCTTTTAGAATTACGAACTTGGCTCTATATTTGATCTGAAAACTTTTTAACATTGAAAGCGTTATGTGAGTCTTGGCAACCTACTTTACATTAAATATTTTTGGTGGGTCCTAGTTTTCCTTGTATCGAATCATTAAAATTCTAATTTTATTTTAGGCATGCGAAAGAATTAACGAAAAAAAAATAAAGAGCTCTCGCACGATATTCAGTTTAATGAATCCATGATGAGACCTACCTGTCTTATCTTCCTTTAATTACCAACATCAACTGGAAAACTCGTCTCAATTACATTAAAAAATGTTTGACATTTAAAATGTCCGCCGGCTACAAAGTTCGTTCTCACTTCGTTATGTTCGCTTGATGTCCCTTACATCTTATTTACGTCTCGTCGGAAATTACTCCGTTCCTAATTCAAGGGACGAAACGACCGCTTCTTGACGCGCGAATTAATTCCTCTGCGCCGTTTGTTCCTTTTGATCTAAAGTTTAATTGAAACGCACCGAACATCCCATAGTTATTGACTATGCCATGATGCTAATTAAAGGTTAGTTTGAAGTTCTCTTCTCTTCTCCTCGTGTGACACAAAGAGAATAGTTTATGCCGTGGTGGAAAGGTCAGCCAGTAGGTATAGCCCGTCAGCAAGTTTGGTAGTGTGGTTAACTGGTTAGCTCGCGACAGAAGAGATTAACCACATTGACAGGACAGGAGGACTGCTAGTAGTTGCGAAAATTCATACATGCATTATATTATATATAGGTACATAAACTCGCGCCTTTTTCCCAGGGGGTAGGCCAGAAACTATAGAAATGCCGCCTCCTACGATCCTTATATACTCCTTTTGCTTCGTTTACGTTCATAAATCTGGTCATACACGCATGCCGCGCCCGGTTGCGTGCGAGTACTACGCACCTGACCTTTCCAAAGAACATTAACAATAAGAAGAAAAAACTGATTTGGAGAAATTGATTAAATGCTGAAACGGCAGGTAGTTCCCTAGTTACTCGGGCGTTAACACATCAATTATTTAGAAAAGGTATGAGTGTCGGGGACGACGCTCTACAAAACCTAACTTTGCCCAATACTCTATATGCCATAAGTATTGGCCGCTTACTTCTGTAAGTTCCTTACATTCTTAGACCACTCATATCTTAGCCAACCTACTTAATCAAAGAAATATGTCGAGTAAAAGTTTCAAAACTTTATTTTCTGTGCCCTGTAGTCAAACAAAATAAGAAGTGGCAAGATTTTAAAAGTTAAAAGGTCTTAATGGAAATCTGTTGGGATATAAATAGAAAGGTAAGTGAGAGAATTCACTTTTCTAGTTTCGTCATTTATTAGAGTACCCAGTTTTATGTAACTTCAGCTTAGGTTAATTATATTATCGAACAGTGTTTTGTATGGCTCCTGGATTTTTGAATAGACTAGTCTCCTAACTCCGTTGTTGTTTGATACCGCTAAAGGCCCGGCGTCTCTCATGAGAGACGGCTCACACACGCGACTTACATCTCTATTTGTACTAGCTGTAATGGCTATTATCGTCTGTGGATTTTTCAGTCTGTTGATCTTAAAACACTGAAAAACAGTTTACTTTGCGCTTGCCCAATCTTTGCTGGGCTACTGTATCTCTGTCTGGGGTGGAACCTTTGCTGTTAGTATGTTACGTCTTGAAGGAGCACAAAGATCGGTCCTTAAAGTCATGTGCAGGAAACCCTTCAGGTACTCTTTGTGCTCCAAATAACAATGCGCAAACATGCCACTATACCACACTCCCTACTGTTACGAGAAGGCAAGCGCAAAAGAACGAGACTGTGTAGTACGGAGAGACATAGAACTGCTCTCGTTCAGCGGTATTATTGAATACTGGGTTCATGGGTTTACAGTAAACTTAATGCTGTTCTAAATATTTGCTTACTTACCCGACAGCAATGCAGAAATGCTGTAACTCGCTGAAAGGTCTCACATACGAAGAATCTGAGAGACTTATACAATTAGTGGGTTAACTTACTTCTGGACACACACTACCAAACACCCACACACACACTCTACAATACACCCTTTGTGTATATATTATTGCATTTTTGTTTAGAGTTTATTCAAAATTTTATTGTAAGTATAAAGAACTATCCTAGTTGGTCCGGAGGAAGGCGATGGCATTCGTGATACAAGGTAATCCTAATACGAGAGCCAAAGAACTCCTTTGACACCTAAGTGCACATTATATAAGACCTTTGTGCATAACGAGATTTACTGTACCCGTTCTTCTAGTAATAAAGATTTTTTAAATTTAGGTATACTAGCTGACCCGGCAAACGTTGTTTTGCCATATAAATTGTTTATGCTTGGGGTGGACCAACCTTATCACTTAGGGGTATGAAAAATAGATTACGACCGATTCTCAAACCTACCAAATATACATATAAAATTTCATAAAAATCGATCAAGCCGTTTCGGAGGAGTATGGCAACTAACATTGTGACACGAGAATTTTATATATATAGATAAGATATTCACACTGACCTTATTAATAAAAATAAAAAAAAATTGAGGAATATAAACGACATTTTATAAATAAGATTTTACTACAGATCACCCCTACTGATTGCTCTGTAACCAAAAATGTTGATGAAATAGCACTATATTATTAATAGGCGACCTTTAACATATACCCAATAACTAAGAGAAACACAAAAACAAAGGACTTACGTGCTTCATTGTTAAAAGTCAGAGCAAAAAGCTTGGTATTCTCGCCATTTAAGATCCTACAAAGGCTGCGCGGACCTCCTTATTTTGTTCCAATAATAATATGAAAACATTTTGCGATCCAGTAAAAACAAATATTTCCGTAGAGAGGAATTTGTCTAAGGGCCCGATCACACGTACTACAACCACAGCACAACGATAACACCTGAAGGGGTGTTAATGAAAATGA
This sequence comes from Agrochola litura, assembly GCA_949152395.1. Lineage (NCBI taxonomy): Eukaryota > Metazoa > Arthropoda > Insecta > Lepidoptera > Noctuidae > Agrochola > Agrochola litura. The sequence continues at coordinate 17,748,788 of OX424493.1, forward strand.
ATAGTTTATTCACACGGACCTCATTTGGCCGTCAACATCAACCGTGTGGGCGATACCGACCACATCAAGGCGTCGTCGCAGCCACAACGCAACTACCAGGAGACCGCGCATTAGCGGCCGGCCACATCGCAAACACAACGATCTGTCTGACTGCAAACACTAGCCATAACGTAACCACATAACCACTGCTGTCCTGGCGATGATTAATCAGCGACTAGAGTGCTGGGGCTTGATTTGTCATTTTACTTAATGTTATTAATAATTTTAATTTTTGCTTCTGACATAACTTCACTCGCTTAATTTATTTCGTTGTCCTATTTCATTTAATTTTTTTATTTTGCTGTGTGATTTTGACATTTATTGATTTGATCTGACATTTATCTGTGACTCAAATAGGGATATTTTTATATTTAATATGGGTCTAGGACCTGAAATAATTTTTTTTTTTTTTTTTCCCTTGTCCTAGGTTTCAACAATAAGATGAAACCTAATCTTATTACAATCTAGCCTTATAAATAGACTAATAAGTAATTTAATTATAACCTAAACTATTAAATTGTCTTTACTAAGAATGTGTCCAATAGCACTTTTCTTATTGTCTCTATTAAGGCGAATACACTTCGTTCTTGTGTTTGTCACCTGAAATAAATGATTTTTATTTATTACTTCTGACCCAGATTTTGTCGCAGCTATGTGGTGTGGTTGTGGTAAGTGTGTACGGCCCCTAATCTTCAAAGCTAAATAGTGTTTCGGTCCTTTCTTGTTTTCTACAGAGTAAAAGTAACTTATTAACTACTACCCACGCGACAAATATGAGTGACATAGTTATCCCCAAAAGGGGTGGGTAGGTATATAGGTCACCCTTTTCTTTCCGTAGGTGGTATAATAGGCAACTGAAGGATTAATAATAAAATAAAAGGGTGCGGGAAACCAATGGATTTTCCTTCTATGTTATGAATGTGGGTGTAAGGTTCAACTACCAAAGTGACGTTTTTATTCAATTGGATGGTAAACAAGGCAAGCTTACCAACAAAAAGGTAAGTGAACAGTTGAACACCGCCGCCAGGGACATGATCTGCAACAGGTCCCAGAGACAAAGCTGCGGGGTAATTGCGTAACATATCAATCAATCAATCAGTTTATTTGTGAAACATAGGTGTTTACATAAATAGGGGTGCGCTATGTTTTGTCATAATTAAGACATACAAATTGATAAGTGACCCGTTAGGTGTCATTAGATTATGTCATTAGAAAAAACGGTATTTTAAATTAATTAAATACATGAAAAAAGAAGGATAAAAAAGAAACATCAACTACAATAAAATCAATATAGTCGTAGTACTTATTATCAAAAGGTAAAAAAAATAAAAAAAATGCATCATTAAAATAATTGGTCTTTCAAAAATTCGTTTACAGTATAATAACATTACACACATAGATATAATAACACTAGCTTTTGCCCGCGGCTTCGTCCGCGGCTTCGCCCGCGTGGATCTCGGAAAATATCCCACAGGAATATGCTACCGGAATTCAGAGTATCCTATATCCTAACCCAGTTTATGGCCTATCCGTATGCCTTTCATCTAAATACGTTCAGCCGTTACGGCATGAAAAGGTAACAGGCAGATAATAAATCTGTTTTAGGGTTCCGTACTCAAAATTAAAAATTGTAACCGTTAAAGGTTGACTTCGGTGTCTGTCAAGACACTTTTTCTCAGAAACGCGTGGAGGCATCAGGTTGAAATAGATATCAAAAACTTAGATCTACGGTCTCTTGGAGCTGTAAAGAAAATCAAACTTCCAAGTCAACGCAATAAAAAAATACGGCCATTTAATTATACCGCATATTTATGTTGACATTCGCAAATAAAACAAATCCTACTCCTACATGGTACTTCCCGTTGACCTAGCAGCATGAAGTTTGGCGAGAAAACTTGTTTCGAGTTAATCAGACCGCGCGTTAAAATTATTCCATACAAACTTTGACACCCCCCAATCCTCGTTTAGAAAAACTAAAAATTGCTAACTGTTTAATCAAGGAATACAATTTTTCATACAAACAATATCCCCTCTTTTTACCCCCTTATAGGTCGAATATCCAGAAGTAGTTAGTAGACATCCGCTAAGAAAGGGTTTCTTAGCGGATGTCTACTAACTACAAACTGCCAAATTTCATCTTTATACGTTAAGCGGTTTTCGATATTTCGTGATGAGTGAGTGAGTGACCTTTCGCTTTTATATATTTAGATAACACATACTAACAGTAGCAATGGCTTTCATTTTGACAGTTCAACAACATTCATTGCGTTATTTACGTTGTAGAACAGACAATTTTTTCGAACATATGAAGCAATGGATTAGCAATATCCTTCAAAATCAGTCAGATTTTTGATTGAAAGTGTTTTACGCAATTAGGGTGCTGGAATGTCGCATTTGCATATAATTACACCGGCTTTGACTGCTTTTCAAACAGGATAACAGCAACGCTGCTTAGCGGCAGAAAAAGTCTCGTGGTAAAGAAAAGAAAGAAAGAATAACTTGGACACAGACTGACACAGTGCGTGAAACATAAAATACAAATAAAATAGTGTAAATAATGTTATGTAAAACTGGATCACAGTAACGCTGCTTAGCGACAGAAAAGGTCTCGTGGTATAGAAAAGAAAGAAAGAATAACTTGGACACAGTGCGTGAAACATAAAATACAAATAAAATTGTGTAAGTAATGTTATACAGTCAAACCTGGATAAGTGAGAACTGGGTAACTGGGTAAGCTCTATAAATGAGAGTAATTGCCTGGTCCCGTCAAATTTCAAATTCAAATTCAAAATTCAAATTCAAAAGTCATTTATTCAAACTAGGCTGAGAATCAACACTTTTCGAACGTCAAAATTACATAAGACGTCATTTTAACCGTCAAGTGAAAAACAGAAACCTCTATAAGAGAAAGTCGTTACTAAATTACAAACATTTGTACGCCCTCTGGTATAACATAGCGACCTCAATATTATCTTTATAATACCATTATTTTGTACACCTATGTTAAACAAATGAATAAATGACTTATGACCTCTATAACTGAGACTGCTAATTGCCTGTACCTCTATAAGCGACAGTCGAGACTAATTTAACATCTGCTATTTATGACGCATTCTTAAATTTCGTGGAAATAATATAGTTGTTTTTTTTTCTCTACCTTTTCCAACCAGCCTCAACCTCTATAGGTGAGAAAGGCCACTCCTGTACCTCTATAAGCGACAGTCGAGTGTAATTTAACATCTGCGATTTATGTCTCATTCTTAAATTTAGTGGAATTAACATTGTTTTTTTTTTCCTCTACCTTTCGCAACCACCCTCAACCTCTATAAGTGAGAAAAGGCGCTCCTGTACCTCTATAAGCTAGATACTCGAGTTACTGAGAAACCTCCATAAGCGAAAGAGAGGTCGTGGTCCCTTAAACTCTCGCTTATCCAGGTTCGACAGTACAGTCTAGTGTAGTGTGTGTAGTATAGTTTTTCGTGTGAGCTACTTCACAACGAGTTCTAGACTATCTACAGCAGACTCTTTAGTATCAAGAAAGGGTAAATAAATTAATAAGGGCAAAATAGAGCGCATATTGAAGTATTTTTCATCGCCTCGGTTTGTATGAAGAAACTCCAAAAAATCTTATTTCTATCCAGAAATTAAACTCTTATAAACAAGATAAAAATAAAGTATAAGAGTTGAATTTACAAGTTACTTGGTAAACCCAGTTAAGGCTGCGTTTCCACCAGAGATGTGCGAGGATGTGTAGCGAGGGATGTGTTTGTTAAGAACCAATAGAATCGCTTCATTTACCTAGCCTCGCTCAGCGCAGCTCCGGTGGAGACGGCCTAGCAGAGCGAGGTTTTCGTACGTACAAAACAAGCGAGGGATAGGTGCGAGGGATGTGTGTTAGAGATGGACGCAAGTGAGAAATCGTATCTGAAAAGAGCCCGCTACACATCCTCGCAGCGCTCATCTGCGCACTGTTTCACAGCATCGCTACACATCCTCGCACCGCTCAGCGGCCTAGCACATCTCTGGTGGAAACACTCACATTGTTTCACAGCTTCGTTATGCATCCTCGCACCGCTCAGCTACCTCGCACATCTCTGGTGGAAACGCAGCCTTATGGTAGGTACCTAAGTAATTACTCGTGCATCAAAGTGAAATGAAACCGTAGGTACCTATCACAACATACCTCCATTTCATTTTGTCTCAAGCAAAGCTTTTAATACGGGACGTTATTTAAAAAGACAAATATTTACAAAATTATCTCAGTTGTGTACAGAGCTTAGAAATAAATTACTTATTTAGGGACGAATCTCTTGGAAAATTGTGATCTCTATCAAAGGATGTAATGATTAGAAGACGTTTTTGATGAGTTAGGTAAATACCTAGCCTTCGTAGTACGAGACAGCGTATTAACCATGGATTTTCATGGCTTTGTCTTTCTGGCTTATAGCCAAACTCACTTTTCTTCTCGTCATATTTATTATTCATAATGTAAGGTACTTAGGTATGTATCTGTTGGCATACTTGGCATGATGTACAAAACACAATTAGAACATAATGTTGTGTAGAACATAATTATTTAAAATTGTTTTTTAATTTTATTTTTATTTAGCTTTAAATCATTGTAAAACATTTATACCTAACCTAGTTCTCAATGCCAAGAAAACGAAATGTGTAAAATTCGCTCTACCAAATGTTAGAAATCTAGGACCCAACATCGTCTTAGATAAAGAGGTGCTTGAAACTGTGAACTCGGCAGTTTTTCTGGGCATAACAGTAGATGCCAAACTTCAGTGGGGCCCACATATATCAAGCCTAGCGGGAAGGCTCAGTTCGGCAGCCTATGCTGTCAGGAAAGTAAGATAATACACTGACGTTGATACAGCTCGGTTAGTCTATTTTAGTTATTTTCATAGCGTTATGTCCTATGGTATTCTGCTGTGGGGTAAAGCCGCTGACATTCAAAATATATTTGTTCTTCAAAAACGAGCAGTTCGGGCAATTTACCAGCTAGGTGCCAGAGTTTCTCTTAGAGATTTTTTTAAAGATGTTGGTATTCTCACGGTGGCATCACAATTCATTTTCGCCAACATCTTATATATTAGGCAAAACATACACTTATACATTAAAAACAGTGATATTCACAATGTTAACACTCGAAATAAGGACAAACTACGAGCTCCCTTTCACCGGCTTCATGAGGTTCATAACTCATTTGTTGGGCTTGGTATAACCTTTTATAACAAGCTACCCTCTTCTTTGCTAGATTTGCCTTTTAATGCGTTTAAAACTAAAGTAAAATCCAACCTTTGTTCAAAGGCATACTATTGTATCAATGACTACTTAAATGATAAGAATAGTTGGTCGCTGTGGTTAACTCAAGACCATGTTTATGTTCTTTCTCCAGAATTAGCTTACCTACTGACAGTTTATATGAGTTTATATAATTGTTTATTTTATTTGAATTTATGATTCAATTTTTTAAATATTTTTTACGAGTCAATTCATTTTTATTTTATTTTATTGTTGACATAATCTACTCATTACAATGTTTTTGTTATGAGTTGTATTGCAATTTGTGGTTAGCTAGCGACCTCGACAATTGATCATATTATTTTTTGCCTGAGCAACCGGCAGCAAGTTCGTCATGCTCCCTTAGATGTCACTGCTTGCGGTAGCGTCGGGGGTCGGGTTGCCTCCTTCCCTCAAATATGGCGAGGGGGGTAATGGGTGATCTTTGCGTTAGGCTCGTGAACGGGTGCTGCTTGTGGTGACTGGTCGTCTTGCTGATCATGGTTTTGTTATTGTTACTAGTAATTAACTGTTTATTTATTTTATCTCGATGGTCCTAGTTTATCATTTATAACTGCCAATTACAGCTTTATGTAAGCGGGCACGCCCTTTATGACTGGAGGCTTTTATTAAGATACCTATTTAGTTCTGTTTACGTTTAGTTTTATTTTATTTTTTAAATAATGCTTGAGTATAGTTCTCGATATTTTTGGTTGGTATATTGGCGTGTGCTAGCTGACATATGGCCTATAACTTATCATTTGAATTATGTTTTGTGTTGCATAATGTAAGTTATTTTGTATACTATTGTATAGAATCATTCTCTAACTTGAACAGACAGCTGTGCTGCTGGGGAGTTTGTTGCGCCACTTCTTCTTCCCAGCTAAAGGCACTAGGAAGTGGTGAAGGGTGGGCGTTTTTGGGGGACTGTCTTATGTAATTTTGACGTTCAAAAAGTGCTGATTCTCAGCCTAGTTTGAATAAATGACTTTTGAATTTTGAATTTTGAATACCTATATTATGGAATGCATATAAAGATATAAATATGTTGTGGCCATTTCGCAAAATAAAGAGTTATTTTTGTATGCTATATTTTATCCAAGTAGTCTGTTACTTAGCTGCAATTCAATGTCATTTTAAATTCAATACATTGACAGCTGTACTTTAATATTTATGAACCTATTGCTACTTTATTATTTTATTATAATTTCCCATGCGAAAACAGAGTTTTTGAGAATGTATATAGACATCCATGAGAGATGAAGAGTACGTCGCTTCTTCAAATATCGATAAAAACATATAAAATAATTTTAACGATTTAACACAGAAGTAATCAACAACGTGACTAAAACAGAAAGTACCTAATCAACCACGTGTAACTTAACTGAATAACAGGCCAACCAGTAATAAAGAAGTGGACAAACGATGTTCAAATAAAACCAACATAATAGCATTATACAGTTAGAAAAAGCTTCAAAAAGTTCGTCCACGTTTACAACTCCAAGCTTAGCCCTTTGGGTGAGTTTGATGAGCCTTTATAAGACGCCCATTGTAAAGATTCACGTTTCAGTGCCATCACTGGCAACACACTAGAAGATATTTATATCTACTGAAATGATACACCATATCAGTACTAATATTTCTGTATTTATAATCTTGCACACATACAAACTTGGTACACTTTTAGCATTATTTAACAAACTATTTAATTAGGTAGAATATAATAACGTTACAGGCTTTAGACTTCATGAAGACACCTTCTGGTTTCGAGGCTCCAAACGAACTGAACTAGAAGCTAAGCGACGCTCCAAACATCATGTTTCCAATTCTGTTTCGTTAAAAAACCAGTACTTTTACGGAACTGTCAAATGAGATACTTTTAAACTTCATAATTATTACACTGATACAAAATCATTTGAGGCAAATCACATACTTTTATTTTTATATTTAGTATTTAAAATCAGTAAATCTTATTAATATTTGGAAATCATGACATTACTAGGTAAAAAACTACCGCCGGGACTGCCTTGTTGGTCTCGTGGTCGCAAGGGCAGTAGCCCTTAACCCGGGAATCGAGTTCGATTCCCGGGTCGCGACGGTCGGTGAGAATGTTACTGGGTTCTTCCATCTGGAATTTCTCAGTTGCAGCCCGGGGTCTAGATCTGTGCCCGGTTGATGGCAAGAGGCTCGCCCCCTATTACCTACATGGGACTTAAAGAAAAAAAAGGAAAAAAAGAACATAACTGGTTAACCCTTCGGGGAATTCAGGTGTGATGTTATGTTATGTTAGGTAGAAATCTTTTTACTTCAAACTGTAGGCAGACTGGGAGATAATGTCTAATAAATAAGGCAATGCTAATCTCATATTTGCACGCAAGTTCCACGGAGACCGGAGGCAGACGGAGTAGAAAAGATATGTCTCTGAGAAAGCTCAGAGACATATCTTTTCTACTAGAGAGTCGTGGTAAGAAGCACGTTAGGATAAACGCAAATCTAGTTGAGGAATCAAATATAAACACACTGAGGTGTAGAGGAAATCTCGGCTTAACTCGTGCGGCTCTCGGCATATGGATATAAAGGAAACTTTGTGGTTGTTTTTTGTTTAGTAACAGTTCTAGGTGGCGCATAAGGTTTCACCTCTTCTAAAGAAGAGATGAAAACTTGACCAAAAATGAGACCATCTTCTAAAGATGGTCTCATTTTTGAAAATGGAATGTTTAGTTATTGCGACTTTGACATTTGTGAAGTATATAGTAAAATCATGGTGCATTATACAAGAAGAGAACATCGTAGAACAAGTCGCTTATCTATTACTGTAGTATTGCGAGAAGTGATGCATAATGCTCTAAAACGCGCCTAAATGTGCGTCAATTCTGGCGGCGCGGCGGTGACATAACGTATACAATTTTTTCGATTAACAGAACAATAACTTTAAGTCCGAATCAACAACATAACAATAACCCAGAGGCATTAAATAATCTCTTTGCAATAACAGAACGGAATCCAATAGTTGCGCGAAGCACAGGACTGCGGCGTCTATTCTGAAAAAAACTCACTGTGAAATCATAGATCTATAGAAAAATAACGATAAAAAATGCTGCAGTCTTGTCAGTGTATAAACAGCCAGTGTGAATCTATAATATAAAAATGAATCGCAAAATGTGTTGGTAAGCGCATAACTCAACAACGCCTAGACCAATTTGGCCAATTCTTTTTTTAAAATGTTCGTTATTTTTAGGACAAGGTTTTAGGGTAGGTAGGGTAGGTAGGGTAGGTAGGGTAGGTAGGGTAGGTAGGGTAGGTAGGGTAGGTAGGGTAGGTAGGGTAGGTAGGGTAGGTAGGGTAGGTAGGGTAGGTAGGGTAGGTAGGGTAGGTAGGGTAGGTAGGGTAGGTAGGGTAGGTAGGGTAGGTAGGGTAGGTAGGGTAGGTAGGGTAGGTAGGGTAGGTAGGGTAGGTAGGGTAGGTAGGGTAGGTAGGGTAGGTAGGGTAGGTAGGGTAGGTAGGGTAGGTAGGGTAGGTAGGGTAGGTAGGGTAGGTAGGGTAGGTAGGGTAGGTAGGGTAGGTAGGGTAGGTAGGGTAGGTAGGGTAGGTAGGGTAGGTAGGGTAGGTAGGGTAGGTAGGGTAGGTAGGGTAGGTAGGGTAGGTAGGGTAGGTAGGGTAGGTAGGGTAGGTAGGGTAGGTAGGGTAGGTAGGGTAGGTAGGATAGGTAGGGTAGGTAGGGTAGGTAGGGTAGGTAGGGTAGGTAGGGTAGGTAGGGTAGGTAGGGTAGGTAGGGTAGTTAGGGTAGGTAGGTAGGGTAGGTAGGGTAGGTAGGGTAAGTAGGGTAGGTAGGTAGGGTAGGTAGTAAGTGATACCCCAAACATTTATATGGCAAAACAACGTTTGCAGGGTCAGCTAGTTTAAAATAAAAACCTATATGCGGGACGACCCACGGCGGTGACACGGTGCGTTCTATATTTAAACATTTTAAAAGACTATACTGGAATAGTCATGTTATTATTATCAATAAATACTTTAGAAAAACTAAAAACAAATAGTTTCCTTAAATTCGAAATGAAAAGCAGGTTTAACACGGGTGAAAGTCATCAATTCCTACTCGTATGGGAATTGATTGCTTTCGACCCTTGCATAACAATCTACTATTCCTCTGGCATTCCTAGAGGAATCTAGCTGTGAACTCTCTTTCCTCCCTTGTAATTTTTCTTGAAATATAACATAACATCACGCCTGTACTCCCGAAGGGTGAGATAGAGGTGTACTTATAGTACAGTTGTAATATAAGTACACCTCCACCACATAACTGGCGAAATTTAGGTAAATGTATTTCATCAGTATGTTGCAGTCCCATGAGGGGTGAGCCTATTGCCTTCAAAGGGGCACGAATACAGACATTTTTTTTTCTAAAATTATGATTTCAAAAACTGGAGTGTTAACCGATATTCCTTTTGGCCGCACATGTAAGCCATATTACCTACGTAAATATTGTTATTCCTTGTAAGAACAATTTCGTGTCTGCAGACGAGATGTGAGTTATCCTGAAATAAGATTTCTACACTGTACACGAAATTGCTGGTGTTTGTATTAGAATCACTCGAATGTTGAGCGAATGCCACCTTCTATTTGTTCACAAAATTCACGTTCATAACCTTTATTCCAGACATGAATACTTCTATGGATGATAAACTAAATCTATTTCTGTGAATTCATTAACGAACACTTTTACAAGTCTATGACAAAAGTTATGCTATAAATAGTTTAATCAAAACTGCGGAATATCCACCAAACAAAAAAAAAATTATAAGCAAACCTGTAAATATATGGAAATATAACCCTTTGATGAATTTCTATAACTTTGACCACGTCAGACATATCAAAACAAATTACTTATATGTTTTACAAAAATGCAATAATTAGGACTTAGCTGATCAAAATCTAAATAAAACATATGACGAAAGTCCATTCCATGCCTCGGAAAGCACGTAATCAGGAGCCCAAAAGTCTGACAACCGGTCTTACCAAGGAGTATCGTATTACCCAGTAACTGGATTGTGGAGTTCAGTACCCTAATTGCTTAATACACGATCAACCACAATTTTTTTCGATTTGAAACAGATTTCTAATCCATTGCTACATAAGTTGGAAAAAAAAACTGCTCAACAGCGTAAATAACGCAATGAATGTTGTTGAACTGTCAAAATCACAGATTACGTATACGTCAAAATTAAACAAATTAGTCATAATCGTTTACGAAAATAAGCTACGCAATTAGGGTACTAGTAGGCAGTCGCCCCATGTAAAATACTAATATTTCTACTGCATCCCGTTGGACTGGAAGCCAACCCCAACATGGTTGGAAAAAGGCTAGGCAGATTGAGATGGCGAAAGCGAATCAGATATCAATTTAAAAAAAATACATGACAATTTTTAGACATATGTATTTATGTATGATTGTATATACGTCACATTTCAGCACTGACGTCCCACACTTGAATAATTTCCGAGTAGGTTTGGCCAAACATTTGAGCACACTTCTTGAACAGAATCTCGATGCGGTGTAATCAAACCATTTGAGCAGAAAATTATGTCTTCTCTCGTAAAACACGTTAATCTCAAGTTGATCGATTATGCATGAAATAAATTGGGACCTACCTACATTTATTTATTCACTATTTGGTTACCATTTTTTTTTGTATTTATTTATTAGATAGAACTCCGTATTAGAAAAACAGAATTTAAAAAAAAACATGTGTAGAAGTGAAAATTTCAACATAAAAAAAAAAGAATTGTACGCGCACAGACACGTATTAACACACGTACAACGATGAGGCCCAAGCAAACTCCCACTATGCCTTGGTAAACACGAGTGGAGGGGGTACGAAGCAGAGCACAAAGAGAACCACGAACATAAGAAAGACTGTATAATGCTTCCTATCTCATTTTCTCCCACGTTAAATCTTATGTATTTATGTGTCTGTCTCTTTTTACTGTCGCTTTTTCGTTTCATCGACTTTCAAATCACAACGATGCTAAAGAAGTTTTCACTTCAAAAACTGCCTGCCTGGATTACCTTGTTAGTACAGTGGTCGCAAGCGCGACTGCTGAGCAATAAGGTCCTAGTTCGGGCAAAATGTCTTTGGTTTTTCCGCCAGGAATTTCTTAGTAGCAGCCCGGAGTTTGGATTTGTGCCCGGTTGATTGCAATAGGCTCCCTGGCAATGGGCCTAAAACATAACTGGCGAAATGTGGGTGTACTATAGGTACCATCGGGGTAACGTATATCTTATCTAAGCATTTTGAAAACAAAATCCCGTGCACATGACCCTTTTTTTCGTAGGTAAGCGATACTATAGCGGCCGAGCGCTGCAAGCAAAAATAGTCCTTACAGTGTACAGATATGCATTTCTTCGAAAGTACACCTCTGCCTAACCCTTCGGAGATTACAGGCGTAATGTTGTTATAATTAAAAAAAACGCGTTTTTAACTTCACTTATTAAAGTTCTTACGAACAGCGGGTGCAAAATAAGTTTATACTGCTTAGATTATAGCTACAAAAAATAGTAACGAATACTTACCTAAATAATTATCTTGTAATTGTCCCTTATTTATTACTAATAACAACTCTATAAGCAATCAAATCCTCGTAGCTAAGCACATCGCTACAGAAAACTAAGTAGTTTCATAAGAAATTGCTTCTAATGTACAAATAATTTATGATGCTGAATTTGCACTTTTCTCCGAGTTTGTCTAAGTATATCGTCTATTTGCAGAATATTTCGGAAAATGCTGAATATTTTTGACTCGAAAGCAAACCCGGGTTACGTAGGACAAGGTAGATATGTGGTGTAAGTAAGTACATTGTTATTTATTGATAAACTATCTGTTTCCCGCGGCTTAGCTCGCGTGGAAGTCGGAAATTATCCCATGGAACCGTACTCCCAGAACAAAAAGTATCCTTTGTGTTAATCCAGATTATAAACTATCTGTCTATCTCATCTAAATCCAATTAGTAGCATAACATAATGATTGAATACTATCGTGAATTCAAGCCAATACTACTTTTTGTTGGGTTACATAAACATACATAACATCACGCCTTGTTTCCCCGAAGGGTTGGGCAGAGGTGTCCCTGTAGCAGGTACACCCACATTTCGCTAGTTATATTTAAGTCCCATGTAATATCGGGCGAGCCTATTGCCATCAACTAGGCACCGGGTCTGCTCAGAAATTGTGCACAATGTCTTATGATTGAAATACTATCTTGAATTCATGCAAGCCAGTTTTTGTGCCAAGTTTCAAGTTTATTACTCAAGGAATAAGATTTTTCATACAAACGAAATCCCCCCTTTTCGCCCCCTTAAAGGTAGAATCTTCAAAAACCCCTTCTTAGTGCTCCCATACTTTATAAAAGGAAGCTGTCTGCAAAATTTCACGTTCCTAGTCCCAGTTGTTTCGACTCGTTACTATGTCAGTCAGTCAGTCAGTCAGTTTCTCCTTTTATATACAGGGTGGCAGGGACACCGACGCGAAAACTGTTACTATGGATTCAGTACATTATTCTGAACCTTTTTTTACTATTTTTTTTACGGTTATTTAAAAAAAATCGGCTGTTCCTAACATTTTGACCGCTTTACTATGAAAAAGCAGATTTATTGCTGGTTCAGAATCATGTACTGAATCCATGGTAACAGTTTATATATGTTACGGTTAAAACCCGAAGTGCGGCTACACCTAGTTTTAGCCGGCTACAATTAGGTGCGGCCGGTAGCATTTGGTTAAACTTGCCTAAATGGACCCTGGCACTCGCCGGCCGCTGCCGCGGCACCGCTCGCTTCGCTCGCTCGGCTCGTGCAGTGTGTTATGTGGTCACAGTTCTAACCTAACCTAACCTACCTTTCAGCCATTTTCATTTGCTACAACTAAATTTAACCAACTGCTACCGGCCGCACCTAGTTGTAGCCGGCTAAAACTAAGTGTAGCCGCACTTCGGGTTTTAGCCGTGACATATACATTAGAAAAAAAAACATAACTGGCGATATGTGGGTGTACTATATGTCACCGATGCCTAACCCTTCGGGAATTTCAGGCGCGATGTTGTGTGTTATGTAGAAAAACATTATGACTAACTACATATTTAGGGGTTTTGGGAAATCGTTCCCAAAGTCTCAGAATGGTTAGTCATATGCCTACCGTGCTAAGTACGCTACATCAAACAAATAAACTGTGAACAATAGCTAAAGCCATGCACGAGAATCTAATCTGAACACGCGAACCTGCATCAGTTGGGCAGAAACAGAGCACCCGCATCTGCTTTATACTACTGTAAACACAGTGGAAATTGTTTCTACTTACTTCGATTTCGCTTACCGATTTTACGGACTTTTTTCTTTTGCTCGGCTCCTAAAGGTCCTAGCGTGATGTTAATATAAAGCCTAAATAGCCTTCCTCAAGAATTGTGTTATCGAATGCAAATCCATCCATCATAAAAAAAAAAACAATATTGGAGTCTCATTGCCTACGAAATGTATGGGAAAAGTGTTTTGCGATTTATGGCTGTTTTAGTACTCAAACCTCAGTTTGTCCATTAGAGGTTTTTGATCTTTACAAGAAACATGATTATATTTTAAAAAAAAAAGTTTTTGTGAAAATTGCCCATTTGCCTGCGGACTGTAAATTTTTTTCTAAATCTGTGAATGCAGATCAAAATTTCTCAAAAAGTTAAGAATAGTCTCCTAAGACTGCTTTCCCGTAGCTACAACGGTTAAGGTAGCTGCCCTTACTGCCCCTTCTCAAAAATCCAACCTGTATAGGTATTGTAGATATACTAGCGGAGAATGTAACTAAACCTAAGATTCAAGGTCAAATTAATTTAATTTGAAAAACTTCACAGACTTGATGGGTATCGATGCTTAGACACGATAAAAAAAAAACAGTGGCACTACGTGAGTGCCGACAGAAGTGAAAACTTAAAAAAAAAATTGGCATCGCGGTAATCAACGCGTTGATGTCTATTACTCCACGCACCGCGGTAATCAACCTTGTTGATATCTTTTACTCTATGGTGTCGGTAACAGGTCGTGAAATCGATGGTTTAGTCCCATCTCAAAAATGCCCAACGCGCCTAAAGAAGTTTTCACTATAATAAAAAAATTGGATGTTTTTTTGGGCGACGACCGCGTTAAGGCTCCTGCAGACCAGCGCGATATCGCGGGCGCGACACGGGTCGCGCTGCCTGTCGCGCCCGCGATATCGCGCTGGTCTGCACGAGCCTTTAACCGTAGTTACTTGAAGTAGGTATGAGTTTAGAAAATCAGTTTTTTTTTCTTTGATCATGTTAGTATATCTGTCGTGGCCAGATCTTAGAATTGATCATTTCATGAACATCGACCGCTAGTCTCATCATGCTGTGGTCTGGCCAGACCATTGAATACTCAACGTTTGACGATATGAACAGTTAAACGCACGACTACTTCATGATGTGGTTAAACATTTAGTGATCATATCATAAATAGATTATCCACCGGTAGAGGCGTTGATGTCGCTTTGTTTTTGTTGTGCATCATGGCGGCGGCATACAACAAATCCAACAAAGTAGGGTGACCACGCAAAATAAGTCGTTGGACTTTTATTGGGTTTCCAAATATGATATTATGGAAAGCGATCAACTCGGAAATAGCGCTCGCCGGCCGCTGCAGCGGCATAAAATGCAACATAGCAATTAAAGGTAGTTTAAATAAAAATGTACGCCGCTTATGTGGCACCCCGACTAAATGGGTTAGGTTGGGTTAGAACTATGACCAACAGTGCACGAGCCGAACGAACGAAGAGAACGGTACCGCGGCAGCGGTCGGCGAGTGCTACTCCCAAGTTGGTCGCAGTTACTTGGCAATTTTTGGCCAACGAGAGCCCCATTTTATGTCCAAGCAAATCAATGTCCATTCCAAGGTTGCCTGGAAGAGATCGCGGAAAGCAATATATTTATTATAGTAGTGTTAGATTTATTATTTGTTACGTATTTTTGTGGTATACAATAAAATATAAATAAGTAAATAAAATAAATAAATTTTTACTACACCATAAACCGGATAACCCTACATTAATGATATGGCCAAACATTAAACGTTGACGTTTAAACGATATGGTCAATTTTAACTGGCCATTTCATGAAATGGTCAATTCTAAGATCTGGCTACGACATTTCAATATCCATTACGTCTGTATAGTTTCGCTAATTAATTGAATTTGACCGCATAAAAATGTACACTAAACAAGCAGCAAATGTATCGCTCAGGAATCAAGCTGAAGTCCGGGCATTCCGAAAACCAGCTCCTAAATTTAATTAACTCCAAGTTACCCGCTAAAACTAGAAACTGCGTACAAAGTTACTGTGCAAGTTAGCGTTGGGCGGGCTTTGGGCGGGCGGCAGAGAGTCGCGAACCGCCGCCCAGGCTACACCGTGCCCGCGCCATGTGATCCAACCATGCGATCGTACAAAATTTCCAACTAACTAAAACAATATAAAACTAATAATATAAACGACAATATAATAATTGTTCTTAAAAACGTGAGGCTGCGAAGCAATACCACTCTTATTCTCTCCAAAAATAAAGTTTAAAGTTGTTTTAAAGTTTAAACACCAGTATTATTTATTACCTGTTAGTAAATGTCGAAATAGTTTTTGTTGCTGTGCTTTTTGTCGACTTTAAAGGTAAGTTTGTTTTGTTCTAACTTTTAATAACTTTAAATATTTTTTTAGCCACGGATTTGTATCTGACTCAAGTTGAGAAGTTATTTTAAGCGCGTAAAGTTTTAAAGAATTTCTTTAATATTTCACGAATTCCTTTTGAATAACCGAATGAATAAATTAAAAATACATTAGTTGATAGTTACAACTTCTAAATTAATTTTAGGTTTCTGCAAATACGTATAACTTTGGTGCAACGGTCTGCTACAGGAAAATAAAAAACTTAATTTATGCTTAAAAAGTAATATACTATAATCGTGGCTAAATAATTACAGCTGCACGGGTCGATCCATCAGGTTAAGCTACGCTTGCCGGGGTTGTTCCGTAGATGGGTGACCATCATTACATACCGAGACTCCTCCGTCCCGGCTGCCATTCGTGGATCTTTGATAGTCGTTATGGGTCGTCAGAAGCCCGAAAGTCTGACAACCAGTCTTACCAAGGGGTATCGTATTACCCAGTTATTGGGTTGTGGAGGTCAGATAGGCAGCCGACCCTAACATAGTTGGGAAAAGACTAGGCAGATTGATTGAGCCCCTCGGGATACTGCGCAATTCACCACAAACTGCAAGCCAACCCCAAAACTTTTTAGATTATAATTAATTCTACTCACTGACAATGATAAAGCAAGAAATAGATTCAATACATATATTTATATTAATACAGAGTATGAGGTAAAACTTTAGATTTTTTGTTAGTAATCAGGCTTGTATTAGAATTAATGAGGACTTCAATTTACAAACATTTGTGCACGGTTTGATGAAAGTTACATTTTACCAAAACAGTTTTATCTTTTTGTAAATGATAATTGCACACGGAATTTTAGGTCTCATCAAAAAATCCGTTTGTGCGTGTGTTTTTTTTCTTTCTTTGCGTCATGTTTACCGCAAATAAACGTACCTATTTTCTTTCTTATTTCTTTTCTTTATCCAATCCCTATCCAAATTTATTTAGCATCGGTGCAATCTTCATCGATTCCCTTTTATTTATTTATTTAGGTTAACCAACAATTGCTTACACCTATACATTTCTAATTACTAGCCATATCATCTTTAACAGAGTCCATTCGTCGTTTCTTTAGTCTTTCCCTACTCCAATAGCCGTACACCATTCATACTCAAAACATTCCATACATGATGCTCATTCCTCCGCATAACATGCCCATACCATGACAATGAAGATTTCTACATAGCTTCCCAACCACCGGCCTCTTTCTGACGGAATTTTCGGCCCGTCCTAAAATATGGAATAGGGACGCTCATTGAACATAACATAACATCACACCTCCTGTATTCCATATAAATAGTAAATATACATATATTATACGAATAGGCAGAGGGGTGTACTGACAAGTGAGCCAGCTTTGGCACCAAAATAGCTAAAATTACATATTAAACTATGTACTAAATTCCGATTTTGAGAATTTAGAACATTGTTTTGTGATTGAGTCTTAAAACACTATTTAGCCGTGTTTGGTATTGAAACATAACAAAATCTCGTGCCGTATGTAAGCTTGTAAGTTACCAAAGCAGTTTAAAAGCAAAAAAAAAAAAAATGTCCTCGAAGTTTGTTCTAAGGAGTTACTTCTACCATGTTTGGAGCAACTATTGTTAGAACTTTAGAAAAAAAAAACAAACTCCACCGTCAGCAAATTTTTGGTTAGGTACCTACCCTCATAGTTTATATTCGTGAAAAATTGATAGCCAAGGGTTTATTTACAGTATATCCAATTTTAACTCGTCATACAGGGTTACAAGCAGCTGTCACCTACGTATACTGTACGTCAAACTATGGTGCAAAAATAATTGCTAGGAAATCAATTTTATTTTTGATAAGTAAATTCGATGTTTACGGTAGTGCTCAATGTAACGCTCGCAAAACATTGTGTTTATGGGTGCATACAACGCTACAGGGTCGTGGGAGTATTTAAAGTTTTGTCATTTATTACTTGTTTTTGTAAAAAACTACATAAAACGACGAACTTTGACCTGCAATATCTCCGTCATGACCGGTTTTGATTGGATTTGTTTTTTTTTTGTACTACGGACCATACCTGAGAGGTTCCAGTACAAAATTATTATCAAAATAGCGTAAAGAATCTTTCGGCTTCGTTAAAGGTATTTCCACGCCTGTTATAAAAGTTCAGATTAGTTTAGTGTTCATTGTGCTGCTCTAATAAAAAACCGGCCAAGTGCATATCCGACCACGCACAATGAAGGGGTCCGTAGTTGATATGAATTTATCCCAAAAACAAACTTAAACATTGTAGTTGAAACACATGTTCGCCCATACATCGATATACGTCACGGTCAATTCTCCAACTGCACATTTTAGTTTGTAAGGGCAAAAAAAAGAAAAACACTTTTAAAACTTTTGTGATATACTTAACTACAAATTAATGATTTTCGGTCTTCTTCCTTTACTTGTGCTGTGAGAACTTGCTTCTTGCCAAATTTCATGATTGAAGGTCAACGGGAAGTACCCTATAGGTTTTGATTTATTTGCGAATAAATCAATATATATCAATAAAAAAATAGGGCCATATATGCGAATATATGGCTCTATTTTTCTACTGCATTCACTCTCAGAAGCTTGATTTTTTTAGAGCTCCAAGAGACCGTAAACCCACGTATTTGATATTAATTTCAACTTGATACCTCTACGCGTTCCAGAGAAAAAAGGTATTGTCAGACTGACAGACAGACAGACGACGAAGTCAACGTCAACGAAGTGATCCTATTAGGGTTCCGTTTTTCCTTATGAGGTACGGAACCCTAAAAATCTTAAAATAAGAAAGAAAGAAAGAAAAACATTTGTTTGGACACAACCCGTGAAACACAAAATACAAATAACAAAATAAACAACAAAAAAAACCGCCCAAGTGCGTGTCGGACCACGCACAATGAAGGGTTCTGTAGTTGGGATGAATTTATCCCAAAAACAAACTTAACTTTGGAGTTGAAAAACATTTTCTCCCATACGGAATGTATGGGAAAACATATTTTTGCAACTGCAAATATAAGCGATTATTACTCTTTAACTTGTAGAGCCTATATACTTAGCTGTGATAGTTTTCCTTTTAATTTCGTTATAAATTACTGCTGTGATTTTTTTCACACATCCAAAACTAACCATTTAGCTGGCAGGGGGGGGGACACTTGACTCTAACAAAAATTAGGACCTTAAAGCTTAATTTTTCGCAAACGGATCCCTGAATCCAAAAATGGTTTTCACATACTCACGACAATGTTTTTAAAGGACCTTTCCAATGATACCCCACACCAAGGGATAGAAAAAAAAAACATCGCCACTTTACGTGTAGGGGAGGTACCCTAAAAAATGTTTTTTTTTCATAATTTTGTTTCACCACTTTGTCGGCGTAATTAATATGTATGCCCATGTCAAATTACAGCTTTCTAGTACTAAGAGTCTCGGAGCTAGACCGCGGACAGACATACAGACAGACGGACATGACGAAACTACAAGGGTTCCTTGTTTACTACGGAACCCTAAAAAAAACGGTTGCAAATACAAACTGAATGCAATAAATCACATCATCGAGATGTCTACTTCTTAGTCCAATGTGTGGAACTGTCTGCAGCTAATGGGTTGAGCCTTGGATTTGATACATTTGAATTAAATCGTGTCAAGGCTCATGTAACATTCAGTCGGCGCCAACGCCGCAAAAAAACGTTCAAATTTATTACCGTGGAAAATGGAGTTCTTAACATGAAAGTTCTTAGTAAATCAGTAAGAATCGCAAGTACAATACTTTCGCTATTCGTGAAGCAAACCTGAGTACCTACTAAAATAATATAGCTGTGATCCAATCATGTGGGCCCTGACTGGAAAAGGGTTATTGTTTATTTACAGCAGAATTACCCATTTGTAAAAATTGAACGTGTGGTAACTCTTGAAGGAATACCCGTTCTAATTTAAGGAACATTGTATTTGTAGCCAACCCTAGAAATATTTCTCGTATTAAGAGGCTGCATTTTCAGAGTTGTCAAGTCTGACAACCAGTCTTACCAAGGGGTGGGTATCGTATTACCCAGTTACTTGCATGTGGAGGTCACACAGGCAGTCGCTCCATGTAAAATACTGGTATTCAGCTGCATCTGGTTAGACTGGAAGCCGACCCCAACATACTTGAGAAAAGGCTAGGCAGATTGATTCTCAAAGTTGTCAAGTTTAGTCAATATTTCCAAATGAAATTATGACATATCGCTCAGTAGTGCACTAAAATATTGATTACTAGCTTCCGTCAGCGGCTTCGCCGGAGTGAACACTTTATAAATTATAACATAAGTTACTCAGTGATAATATATATAGCATTCTACTGGTGAAAGAATTTTTATAAATCTTTCCAGTAGTTTTTAAGTTTATTCATTACGAACAAATAAATAACCATAGGGACAAACATTTAAAAAATCAAATCTTTTCTCTTCATAACATTAATTCAGATGATTCCAATAACAGAACATAGGTACTTAATTCAATAAGATATAGTTACAGAAAATTACTATTCTATTAGGTAAAATTAATAAAATTATGTAAAATTAATTTGCATGCCCTAAACAGGCAAAATATGGACTGTACAATCTGTCAAATTTCTTTAATAGATTTTCAACTTTATCGCTGAAGTTTAAGGTTTAACATTGATTGGGAAAATTTGACAGTTTCGGGTAGCTTGATGTGTTGGCGTCTGTACATTAAACCACCAACTTTTTACAACTGGTAACACCTGTATTTTCTGCAAATAAATGATTCATTATTCATAATTAATATCGTATACTACTACAACTACTACTACTACTATCGTATTTTACTGTTTTATATTTCCTGTGCGTGTCCCAAAATAAAATATTTTTCTTTCTTTCTTTCTAAATATGGAACGCGTTTCCAAATATACACCTACACATTTCTATCGCCAAAAAACATAAAAAAATTGTTTAATGTGGATGAAAATACGAAGGATGAGTAAATATTGAGCGCAGAGTTGTATGCAAATCCGTCAAATAAAAAAAATAGCTAAACAATCCGCTGCCACCATATTTCAGTCACCATTAATCATTTCGCGAAATAGGAAGTTTCATAAAAATAATGCTCTAGTTTGGATATAACGGATGCCATTCACAATTTGCCTCAACATAAATCAATGTCTTCGTAGTGAAACATAGTAACGGAGCTGTAAAGATATAATTATATGGACGGAGTATCCCGCCCCTCTGAGGTCATGTCTTATTATAAACTCTGCAGCTTGTTTTTTTTTTCAGATTGCGAAACAATCTGTCTGTGGTTTCAGTAACAAATAAAAAAAAACCAGCCAAGTGCGAGTCGGACTCGCGCACGAAGGGTTCCGTACCATTATCTAAAAAATTGCGGTTTACGATTTATGACGTATTCAAAAAAAAACTACTTACTAGATCTCGTTCAAACCAATTTTCGGTGGAATTTTACATGGTAATGTGTTTTTTAGTTTTATCATTCTCTTATTTTAGAAGTTACAGGGAGGACACACATTTTACCACTTTGGAAGTGTCTCTCGCGCAAACCATTCAGTTTAGAAAAAAATGATATTAGAAACCTCAATATCATTTTTGAAGACCTATTTATAGATACCCCACACGTATGGGTTTGATGAAAAAAAATGTTTGAGTTTCAGTTCTAAGTATGGGGAACCCCCAAAATTTTTGTTTTTTTTTCTATTTTTGTGTGAAAATCTTAATGCAGTTCACAGAATACATCTACTTACCAAGTTTCAACAGCATAGTTCTTATAGTTTCGGAAAAAAGTGGCTGTGACATACAGACGGATAGACAGACAGACAGACATGACGAATCCATAGCTACGGAACCCTAAAAAGCGGCCTGGTGCGAGTTGGACTTGCACTCGAAGGGTTTCGTACCACTGTATACCAATATTTTCCATTATAAAAACAACCCTAAAAACACCGTACCCTCGGTTGTTTTTAATTTTTTTTGATGCGTAACATCTTTTCCTCTCGCTTTCCTGCAATCAAAACATGATTGAAAAAAATCTAAATAATTCAATCTGTGGGAGTGATTTTGTGAAAAAGGACGGAAGTGTGTCACAGGAAGCCGGGGAAGCGAGCGCTATTTGATTTGACCAATGAGTGCACGCGGTGCTAGAGTTGGCCGTCAGAAACGACCTTGACGAGGCCCCCGCCCTTTTAATGTTGCTTATTACCTTAATTTTGCTTATCACCAAGGTAAGATGTCAGATGTTACAGATCATATGCGACTACTTTTTTTTTGTTTAGTACGTATCCATCTATTTTGAGATTTATGGAGGCCTAACTAAGCAAACAAAATTCAATTTTTGTATTAGAAAAACCACAACGTTCCGCTTCTTCAGTGAAACTATCTACTTACCCTGTCTATATAGGATTAAGAAAGATAAACCCACAACGAAGAAAACAAAAAAAAAAACCCCAGACCTTTAAAATCAATCAATCAAGCTTGCGACCATTGAGCAAAATTCGGCTAAAAATCCAATTTTTTCACCGAAAAATAGTCGTTATTGGAGTCTGACTGGCGTATCTTTTCAATTTAAAACGGTATGCTCTTAAACTTTGGCAGCACCATTACGATCTGAACACATGAGTGTCGCTACGTGCCCCACTTGCTTGTCAAAATGAAATTGGGAATCGTAATGTTGAATTCGAAGCAAAATCAAGTTTGGAATCGAATTAGCTCGGATTGGCGGGATGGGTCGGATTTAGTCAATCTCTCTATGTTTGTTGAAACTGTCGAGTACTTAGGTAGTTAACTTTGTTATTTGTGGCAACCTTACGAGATTGCTCACTGCGGTCAGGTTATTTGAACGCGCCGAAGACATGATTGTTGTTTATAAAGGTTTTTAAATGGATTTATGTTCTGACGGGGACTGGTTTATTTAAGCCGTTTTCATACTTTAATTTAAAAGTACTGGTTGTTTAACAAAGGCTAAGCTGGCTTTAATCAGTGCTAATTCACTGCGGTCTAGTTTATGTACATGTGCAGGCAAAGTAAGTAACAAATTCAAAGGAAAAAATTGTTTTAATATTTCAAATCCACCGAACACAAAAACTATCACTTAGGTAGGAAATGGATCTGTGTTAGCTCCTTTTTGTGGTCATTAAAAGGTCGTTTATCTACATCTTGCAATATCTAGTTTAGCGACAAAACCACAACTGGTACGAAACAAAAATATTTCTATCTACTTTTATTTTAACTTTTGATATACTTTACGGGAGATAAAACAACGTTCAGTCATAAAACTGATTCAAATAGTGACTTAAGAGGGTTTATCCTAAAAGTTGGCAACATCGTAAATAGCTGTCAAATAATTACCTGTTTTGATTAATTTTGAAAGAAAGAAAGAAAGAAAGAAAAAGTATTTATTGCGACTCGCACAAGGAATAAAAAATTTCAAGGAAATATCAAGGAATTTTGCAATATTTACTGTATGGAATTAAGAAATGTGGCTAACTAGGGAACTAAAATATCGATGATGAAATGCAATAATTAATATCGTAATACCGAATATTTAGTTTTAGATGTAAAAAAAGTATATGTAAACTTTCCAAATACTTTATTACACCTAAAATTAATCAAAACAGCAAAATATTTGACATCTCATTTGCGACGTTGCCCACTTTCAGAATAAACGCTCTTAATAGAATCGTAATTAAAACTATCCTTTAATCCTACACCCACTTTCCATAAAAATAAAACGCAAATCTTTCTATCAACATACTCCGCTTAATAAACTCAGATAAACCGGGCGGTAATGGTGTTACTTATAATTTGAAGTGGCTATATAGCAGTTCGTTAAGAGTGGAATTACCTGTAACTGTAAAGGGCGCATCAGACGAATGCCGACGCCTCCGTGGCCGTCCATCAGCGACTAAATGAGAAGAGCGTAAGGAATCTTGAGGAAATTCCAACAGCAGTCATTAGTGATGGCTGAGCCTTAATGACCGTCTGATAATTGATACCACTTTTATTCATTAGCACTTAATAGACATTATTGGTGTTTATGAAGGCAAGTATGCTTGAAAGCTTTTTTTATTATTTGGTGGTACATGGCACTAGCAGCTTCCAAGAAAAACAGTTAATAATCATTTTCAAAAATAACTCAAATTTAAATCGTTGTAGTTGATGCTGTTCCTACGTCTTTCTACGAATGCTACGCGAAACCATTTCGTAATCTCGTAGCGTGCGTAGTGTCGTAGCACGCGTAGCCGCGTAGCATGCGTAGCCGCGCAGTACGCGAAGTTGTGTCGCTTGGAGACTGGGTTGCATGATTTAATTAAATCAAAATAGGTACCCGGAACAAAATAAATTAAAATAAAACATCTTTCCCAGTGGTTTTCTTTTAATAAAAAATTTTTGCAACAATAACATTAGCGTATAATTTGGTATTTATTATTTTGTTAGATGCTTAAATCAAAATAAAAAGTTTGTTCGGCACAAGTAACGCTGAACCAGGGTGGACTTTAACTTATTTTTAATTCATAAAGAGAAAATTACCATTCAACAAGAAACAACAAACGTAACATAAAGTTCAAAGTTTTAGACGAACTTAATATAACATGAACTTAGACCGAACCGCACAGGCCGGTCAAATAATCGCATTGACGCAAATTGACCGAAGTACTAAGACATTTTTCTTTACAAGAATAACTTTCCTCGACTCTTGACTACTTAAGCTGTAAGAACGTAAGTACTGTTACAAACACTCCCCCTCTAAACTTTGGTGTGTCTGGAATTTGCATAATTCCAGTAATATAGCATTTTATTAAAAAGATTTTTCTCGTGACTTTCAAACTTTAATGATCCTTTTATAAAACTTTGTGACCCATTCAAGAGCCTTTTAGTGCAATTCTAATAAAATTTAATTAAAAGAAGTCTGCACCTTTGTTTCTCATAATCCACGTTGGTGATATAAATAACACAAACAATAAATTATCTACTAAGACGAGAACTAAGACTGCCTCGTTGGTCTAGTGGTCGCAAGCACTACTGCTGAATGTGAGGTCCTGGGTTCGATTCCCGGGTCGGGCAAAGTGTTATTGGGTTTTTAAATCACGAATTTCTGAGTAGCATCCCGGAGTCTGGATTTGTGCCCGATTGATGGCTATTGCTCACCCCCTATCACATGGGACTTCAACATAACTTGCGGAATGTGGATGTAACTACCTATAGATACACCTCTACGTTACCCTTCGGGGATACACCGTATGACATATTTATTGTAAGTACGTACATGTACTTATATGACTTTGTTACAACCGTTTCAGAGAAATTGAACTTATTTAATTACACTTGACGCCTTTCATTGCCAGCCTTTGACTTCGCTCTAAATATAGCATCGACTCCAAAAATGTGAGTGAAACATTTGCTTGAGTATGTAATTTTATTGCTTTATTAGATATTCAATGAAGAGGGATGAATGGAAATGGAAGGGGTGAAGATGAGGAGCGATCAAACCCATATGACTAGGAGAGTGAAGGACGTAAATGTTGTTGGATGGAGACCGTAGATATAGAATAATAGATGGATTTTTTTATGAAAGAAAAAACTTTTATTTGCGGTAAACATGACGCAAAAAATAGTTTAAAATACAAAAATGAGAAAAAGTTGGGGGAAGCATACGTCACGTCACATCCACGCAAATCGGCTATCGCTCAGCATTATGCTACAACCCTATGCAAGACAGAGCCCCAGCGCTGGTTTTCAGCGACAGCCGGCGCCGACGTTAATGACGTTGACCGGTGCAGCAAACAAATATTAGGACGCTGTACCAGTACAGCGTACTTAAAGAAAAAGAATTTATTAAAATTAAAATGTGATGCAATATACTAAATACATATAAAAATATTATGGATGATAATACTCGTATACAGCATGTATTAGAAAGGTGTGGTCATATTTAAAGATGTGGTGACCATGAAACTGAAAAACTTTATCCATGGGACCAACATCATAATAGCGATTGGCTCTGTACTTTGGAGATAAGGGCACAATAGTCAATTTTCATCTATTTTCTTAAATATCTTTAAAATTATTTGTTATCAAATTATAAAAAAAATATTTGAGATCCTTATAATAAGCTCTTTCATTTGATATGTCACACGGTACAGTTTACAAAACTTTATTTTATTTTTGGTTTTTGTCCCCCAAAAGTGGCCACCATATTCAAAATTCATTTATTTACGTTCCACGCCCGTATTTAGATCACAGAAATACATGTGTACCAAATTTTAACTTAATCGGTCCATTAGATTCGGAACAAATTGGCTGTGACACACGGACAGACAGACACACGAGTGATCCTATAAGGGTTCCGTTTTTTTGCTTCTGAAGTACGGAACCCTAAAAAGCAGCAAACAGTAATGCTCTGTGCTCTTGTTCTAGCTCTAACTCTATATTCGTTTGGTCTAAACTCACCTATACCTACTCACGGTCTGACGACGGATAAACTAGTTGATGCGTTTGCTAATGAGGCAAAGCATGGCTCACGGCTCGTTAGGCAAAGCCAACCAAAATTATCGTAGATACATACATCTATATTTAGATCCTTTGTACCTAGATAGATTATAAGTGCAAAAACTATGAGAAAATCTCAAAAATTGCCAACACAATTTTGAGGTTAAGGCGACGTTAACCGACTTTTAATGATTTTATACCGAAGACTTTTAATGATTTGGAAAAAAAATATGTAAAATTAGAGCATTTTTTAATAAATTAATATATGAATATTTTAGATTATGTTTACATAAAAAAAAACTTTATTTCAGACCGAAATTAGTCCATAAGTTGTGAGTGTACATAGTGAAATTAATTTGTATATATAAACGCGAATAAAAAACTGAGAATCACGCTAAATCTATCAAGTGTATTTTTGTGAAACCATCAACATTTTAAAGATAATTTAATTATTGATCTTTTAGTATACGTGTTTTATTAAAATACCATTTGTTTAATGTATAATAAATAATAATGCGTCTAATTTGGGACTGCACTCCTTGATGGGCGAGTCCTATTACTGGCTGGAAGTGCGTACGACGCGTTGTGTCAGCTCAGCGGGTCTAAAATGGCCAAATTAGCAATTCTTGTAAAAGCAATTCATTTTCTGAATTCCCAGCAATTCGTCTATGGTGACACAAATATTTTAGAATCATATTCAATTCATATCAGAATCATATTTAGTGTAAATATTGCCGCATGAAAAAATTAAGACTGTAATTTACCGGATAATTTATCTTTACAGTTTTTATTAATCAAATGAGATTTTTATTTCTACAGTTTAAATGTTATTTCATTATATTACAAAACTGTTAAACAGATGAATTGCGGAATATGAATTAAACGCAAATAATATTATGAATTGTCAGTTTGTGACAGTTTGTGTGATTCATAATAATATCATATTTCTGCCAAAGCGGCACTGTCGGACTGCCAAGTCTCGAGTTCGAACCTAAGGCACGGACCTCTGACTTTTCGGATTCATGTGCGTATTGTATAATTATCACTTGCTTCAAAAACGGTGAAGGATAACATCGTGAGGAAACCAACATGCCTGAGAGATATTTCTCGACGCATGTGAAGCCAAGTCAGAGGCCCACGGGCGGCTTTAAAACTCTGACACCAGGTTAGTCACTAACCACACGAAAAGAAGAAGAAGACCCACATTTCGCCAGTTGTTTTAAAATTCAAATTCATTTATTGGTGTGATTTTAGGTACATTTTACATGAGCTCTTTAATAAATAATTTGCTCCTCAAAAATCTACCTTAAAGGTGTACACACTTTCACATAATAATTAGTTATTTATATCAAAAAGGATAATCAACATATTAAAATAAAATAATTACAACGAAACACAACATAACTTAAGACAGAAAAAACAAGCAAAATATTAACAATTGAGTATTTACATAAATAATGAATGGAAATAAAGATAATAATACAATGTCAAAATTAAATAAATATCAATGTCAAATAACTTACAATTTATCATTAAGGAATTCGTCAATAGTATAATAACATTTTTCCAATAATAGATGTGTTAGTCGCATGTAATAGGGGACGAGCCTATTACGATTGCTTTCGTCACCCTTTAGTGAACTAGGTAGCCATAACGCCAAAGTATATCGTTACTGCCTGATCTATCCGGAACATGCTGTCTATTTAATTAAATAAGTGTACCAAATTATCCACGTATTTTACCTCCAATCTCCTGCATGGCAATCGACTCAAAGACGAGCCAAACCCTTCAAAAGGCCTTCGGCATTAAAGACAATACCTACACTTGCCTATATCTCGGCAAATTGCGCCATCTTTATGAAACCATTAACTTGACATCAGTCAAAGCTTTTACGTATCGCCATACAGGTTTTTTGTGGCATAATAATGCTCGACATGCTCGTATTCTTTGGAAGTGTTCGATAAAAAGGATATCTAAAGGTTTTCTTATTTTATTTGTAATTGGTAACACATTAGACAGAAACGATGGCTTTATTTTCCACTGGCGGCGCGGCGGCGGTCCGCCCCTTTTTCGCACGGTTTGCAAGTACGACTTGACAAAAACATGGAGATTTATTGTAATAAATAATGTAAGTTTTATAATTAATTTAAAACTGTGTTATCCACATAAACCTTGAGGAATTTTGCTTAATTTAGAAGAACAACTTTTTTTCCACTAGTTGCGCGGTTTCACCTGCATAAGTTTCGATCCCGTGGGAATATCGAGATAAACAGTAATCTATGTCGTAATCCAGGTCATGGTCTACACATGTGCCAAATTTAATCCAAATCCGTTCAGCCGTTTTAACGTGAAAGAGTAACATACAAACATATAAAAATTCTAATCTTTTCTCTTTATTTATACTATTAGTTTAGATAGATAAATATAGAAGATACTACGACAGAATGAATTAAACCATTCTTGAGGACAAGGAATTTGCATCACAGAACCTCTAAAAATAAACGTTTCTCTGTATAATTAGAAATTTTTTGCTAAAAAAGGTTTTCTTATAATTACTTGCATTCCGACCTAACGTGCCAACGTGAAAGGCGCGCAATCCCAGGATCCTACGCATATTTCAGTGAACAGCGTAATTCTAATGCAAATAAAATTCTTAAAAAGTTGTCTACAATGTTAAACTTCATTCCTATTGAGCACTTATTAATTAATCTGTAGTACCTGGTCGACCGAGCTCTGTTTGGGTGAAAATACATATTAAACATATCGTCCAGGTATACCAACGTTGTATCACATTCCCGAGGCTGTGAAAATAGAGAAAACAAATTTTCCCAGATACGAGACCTAGCTAGATCGATTTTCGCCCCGTAAACCCCTATATTGCAACTTTCATCGAAATCGTTAGAGCTGATTTCGAGAACGTGAGTACAAATATATACACAAACAAATATACAAATATTGCTCGTTTAATAGTATGGGATATAAATAACTGTAACTAAAACATAACGCCTATATTTCTCCGAAGGGAATAGCCAGGAGTGTATCTATACAGTGTACACTACATTTCGTGTTTCAAATTTCGAGATTAGCAGTCAGTGTCATAAACGATAAATATCTCATGTTGCTTTTAACCTAACACGGGGACATGCAACAGCTACTATGTCGATCAATTTTCTATAATTGTTGCGGGGTATTTTTATTACGTTTGCTATGCCATCAAAATTTATTGTTTGATTTATTTTCCTTTTATTGATAGCAATTTTATAGCCGTACGGGTCGATCGAAGGTCTGTGGATGGGTGACCATTCATAACATATCGAGACCCCACCGTCCCAGCTGTCATTTGTAGATCTTTGACAGTCGTTAAGGGTAGTCTGAAGCCCAAAAGTCTGACAACCAGTCTTACCAAGTCAAGTCATTACCCGGTAACTGGGTTGTGGAGGTCAAATAAGCAGTCGCTTCATGTAAAATACTGGGATTCAACTGCATCCTGTTACTCTGGAAGTCGACCCCAACACAGTTGGTAAAAGACTAGGCAGATTGATTTTTTATTGAAAACTATTTTGGTTCCGAAACCACACTGTTGTTAATTCCTTCCTATCCTATCCTTCCTACTTGTATACTTATATATCCTACTAATATTATAAATGTGAAAGTTTGTGACGTTTGTTACTCTTTCACGCAAAAACGACTGAACGGATTTTGGATGAAATTTGGCAAACAGATAGCTTATAACCAGGATTAACACATAGGATACTTTTTATCCCGATATTACTAGGGCATCGAGACTTATGCGGGTAAAATCGCGGGGCGCTGCTTGTTTCTTTATATCTGAAGAAATGAAGGAGAAGTTATAATAAAAAAAAACACTTCCATAAAACATTTGACGTCCCAAGGAGGGCTATAATTGATTTCAGTAATTTTTATTGTTATTTCGTTGGCCATTAACCGACCCTTTGTGCGATATTGAACAAGAAACCTATAAAATGCGAAGCTAAGAACGGGAAGAGAAGAGAACATACCTTAAAACTATAACTAAAACACGCGGAAGGTTTTGCAGGCGTAAAATAACATAGGTACCGAACAGTAAATATTATATGTATCATCATCATCATCATCAGCCTATAAATGTTCCCACTGCTGGGACACAGGCCTCGTCTCTGTGAGAGGGAGTGGGCCGTAATCCACCACGCGGGCCCAGTGCGGGTTGGTAGATGTCACATGTCTTCGAATTTTCGGTTCTAGGACATTTCGGTTTCCTCACGATGTTTTCCTTCACCGTTTTGAGAGCAGTTAGTATAAGTTACTTATAATATCATTGACGCTGAAGTTTTCTTTAGAGACTTTGCCTAAGTTGAAAGTCATCCCACATTAGGGATTTATACTGTATCATGGGTGTGTCAACAAAACAATCCCGCATGAACAAGCATCCAGGTCAAGAACAACTCCTTCTTTTCGAACCTAGTGTCAGAGTTTAAAAGCCGGCTCCATGGGCCTCTAACTTGGCTTCACATGCCGTCGAGAAATATCTCTCAGGCATGGTTTCCTCACGATGTTTTCCTTCGCCGTTTTTGAAGCAAGTGATTATTATACAATACGCACATGAATCCGAAAAGTCAGAGGTGAGTGCCTTGGGTTCGAACTCGGGACATATGACTTGGCAGTCTAACGGCCAACAATAGGCTATCACTGCTGCAAGAACAACTAATACTTAAACGTTGAATCGACCTTGTCAGATGCCTAGTATAATAAAACTGTCGTATCTCTAAAATAACTAACCGAGTATAATTATTAGTATTATTAGTATTTAGTATTATTATTTTAGCATGAGGTCCTGGGTTCGATTCCCGGGTCGGGCAAAGTGTTATTGGGTTTTTCTATCTGAAATTTCTCAGTAGCAGCTCGGAGTCTGGATTTGTGCCCGGTTGATGGCAATAGGCTCGCCCCCTATTACATGGGACTTAAACATAACTGGCGAAATGTGGGTGTACCTGCTACAGGGACACCTCTGCCCAACCCTTCGGGGAAACAAGGCGTGACTAATCCCCAATTGAATCTTAAAGTCGTTACCCAATATCATAATCTAAAACTGTTTAATAAAACTACATATTTACAGTATTTCAGGGATAAGGAAGTAATATGAAACACCAAGATATTTGTCAGTCATTTATATTTCTTTGCCAACATCAAATTCAATATTCTACACCATACCATCACATCTCCTATTTCCCACATAATATCACAATTCATTTCACTATCAAATCAGTATTCTTATATTTACCATAAAACTAATAGGTTACCTTAATTTACAGTAGATATCCAACCAATTCTATGCCAATCTGTATTTTTACCGACACCGCCACTAAGCACGTCCTACCGTCACGAGCGCCCAACCCAGAAGGACACATCGAATCTTTCGGTGCTGCCAGTATAATAAATTGAAACCTAACACTAGGTACTTATAGCTGTACCTACATGGACCTCGTGACGCGTGGCCAAAATCGGAACTAACGCTGCCATCTTGTTTTTACCCCCGATCCCTGCTTCCCTGATCCCTGGTCTTTGGGAGCCTCATTACAGATTCTAAAATCCAGCCTGTTATTTCGGGATGAGTCTGACTAAGCGTCAGGCTATTAGGCACGGCAGCCGCTTTATTGAATAACCATTAAAATACTTTGAGAAATTAAAAACACCTGCTGTAACCTATGTAGGTAGGTACCCACGTGTTTTCGGCGTATTACAACCTGTTCAACTTCTTACGCAATTCAAGTAAAGCTTTTAAAACTTTATTCAGAAGAATAAGCAGCCTAATTTGGTAAAACACTCGTTATGATAATCGCGTTCATTTTAACAAAATAGTAAGTGTAACAAACATAAGTTACTTATTTAGAGCTTGTATAAAAGACTAAAGAATGTAGAAACTTATTAACATATTAACCGTAAACAGGGCGACCTTGCCCCAAATTCTCGTGACGATAACCGTATTCTAATGAAAACACTTCCCTACATAGTTAAAGTGAAAACATACGTCATAATATTTACCTTTCGTCACGACAGTCTATTTTTATTATGAGACATTTCGGCTTTGACTCTGGGATAGCTCATACCCGATCAAAATGTATTAAACAGCAGATTTATAGATATTTCAGACTTGGATTAGTTCATCTTCGTTAGTTTTTAAGGTTCCGTAGTAAACAAGGAACCCTTAAAGTTTCATCATGTTCGTCTGTCTGTCTGTCTGCGGTCTAACTCCGAGGCCCTTAGTACTAGAAAGCTGTAATTTGGCATAGGTATACATATTAATTACGTCGACAAAGTGGTGAAACAAAATTATGAAAAACATTTTTTTTAGGTTACCTCTCCTACACGTAAAGTGGTGATGTTTTTTTTTTTAACCCTTGGTTTGGGGTATCATTGGAAAGGTCCTTTAAAAACATTGTGAGTTTGCTAAAACCATTTTTGGATTCAAGGATTCGTTTGCGAAATATTAAGCTTTAAAGTGCTAATTTTTGTTAGAGTCAAGTGTCCCCCCCTGCCAGCTAAATAGTTGGTTTTGAATGTGTGAAAAAAATCACAGCAGCAGTTTATTTAACGAAATTAAAAGGAAAACGTATCATCACAGCTAAGTAGGCTCTACAAGTTAACGAGTAATAAAGAAAGAAAGAAAATACATTTATTTAGCACAGACAAAAAGGCACACAACACAACAATTGTAACACAAGTAAAAAATAAAAATAAAACAGGGAACAAAAACAAAGTGTAAAATAATCATTTAACAGGCAAGTGTGCCTCGCGGCTGCGCCAAATAGGCCCAGTTCAGCAAAAATGCCAGACAGCTAGTGCCTGACGCTGGTTTTCAACTGAACCTGAAGGGTGAGGTGACGGATGTAAATCAGCTATAAACCTACTGCAATACGTGTATGTATACTTAAATAAAATTAATTCATGTAAGATAATAATAATAATAACAAATAATTCGTTTTATACTGCAATGTGTGTATGTATCTATACTTAATAATAATCGACCAACTTAACTTTGCAGTTGCAAAAACATGTTTTCCCATACATTCCGTATGGGCGAACATATTTTTCAACTACAAAGTTAAGTTTGGTTTTGGGATAAATTCATCCCAACTACGGAACCCTTCATTGTGCGTGGTCCGACACGCACTTGGCCGGTTTTTACCTAAAGAAGTAGATAGACAACATATGAACCAGATCTTTAAAAATATTTTACAATATTTTTTATCGATGACAAACCTAAGTAAATACATACTTAGTTTTGTTGTCTCGGTCAAAAGTTTTGCAAAATATTTCACTCCGAAAGTCCGAACTTCGGCAAAATTTTATAGATAAACCTAAAATGCAATCCGATACAGATAAAAAGTGCAGGAACAATTTATTCCAAGTTCCAGATCATGAGACTCGCCATCTCTCATAATTCTTCTACGCTATAATTGTTCTCAACTCTGCCTACATGACATCTCTCACAATTTACGGAGGACCCTAATTCGGCATTCATTTGTCGCAGTCACAAGCAGCCGTGGCTTCATTACGCTGAAGTTTGCCCCACCTGAACATGCCATAACTTGTTTTACGGGTTTAATTTATTGTTATTAAATCTTTTAGTAGTTTTACCGCTTGGCCTGGCTAAGTACAGATTATTTTAAAATACTTGAGGACTAAGTTGATCTAGTATATACAGTAAAAGTAGTTTTTGAGTATCATCGAATGTTATCACCTATGTAAGTATGTCCAGTGTGGACTACGTTAGGATGGATTTATTGATTTATTAAATACTAGTTTTCACCCGCGGCTTCGCCCGCGCGGGCGTTGGTAATTACCCCACAGGAACGTACTAGCATCCAATAAGTTATCCAGGTTATAAACTATCTGTGTGCCAAATTTTATTTAAATCCGTTCAGCCGTTTTTGCGTGATTGAGTAACAAATATCCAAACACACAAACTTTCACTCTTTTTACGGTTCCGTGCCCGAATGGTGTCAAATGGAACCCTATTACTAAGCCTCCGCTGTCCGTCCGTCCCTCTGTCTATCAGCGGGCTGTATCTCATGAACCGCAATAAGTAGACAGTTGATTTCTATAGCCGCTATAACAACAAAATAATAAAATTAAATAAAGTTAAAAATTAAAGGGCGAGAAACGTGTTTTTTCGGCGTTTTTTGCTAAATATTGTACGGTGGTACGGAAACTTCCGTGTGCGAGTCCGACTCGCACTTGGCCGGTTTTTAAAGCTCGATGTGTCATATAAAAGCCTGGGTACTGTGCTTAAAACGACAAAGTGTGAAAATTCAAACTCGGCTCACTACAGCTCGAAGATCTATCCTATGGTACTACAGAGATGTGACTTATCTTAGATACAAATATTTGAAATACAGATAAAAGATACAAAATAGTATCTATATCTATTTTATTTTTTTATAAATTTTAATTTTGTGTCTTATATTTGGATACATTCTTTTGGTATCTTAGTATTTTGTAAATACTAAGTTTGGTAAAATACTTTTAGTAATTCGTATACATTTTTTTACATATCAACTTATCTAAAGGCTGTATGATCTAGTTACTTTTGCCTTGCCGTCGTCGCCGCGCCATATTTTACCGTGTTGAAATGTTTTAAGTCGTGTCGTGTGTGTGAAACTGTCAAAATTAAATAAATCATTGCATTAAATATGGTAATCTGAAAAATGGTTTTTATAACCTTAAAATTAATAATGTGTTTTCTTTCAAAAAGTATTTTATGCGTTAAAAAGTATTTAGCAAATACGTATTTTGTATCTTGTATTTCAAATACTATTTCCAAAACATCTTGTATCTGTTATTTTAAATACCTACTACATTACTTAAAGGTATCTTGCATCTTGTATTCCATATACTTTTTTTGAGGTATCTTGTACATCTCTGCATACTAAGTACTATCTTCATGTGCAACGTGTGTAGGTACTACGGTCTTTAGCCTTTAGTGTCTGACTAACAATCAGGGCACCTCATCATAGACAACGACCGTCACAAAGAATTACTAGAAGTGAGATGAACATGCGACGACCTAAAAAACAGCCTAACTTTACACAAAGCCAAGAAAATGCAAGGTGGTTTATGAAAACGACTTTTGTGAAGTTTTCACTTTATTTATATCAAAGAATAATATCCAAAGAGAAATTGAGCGAATCTAAACAAAAACATCAACGAGAACAATAATAATTTTCCACGACTGACTTGTGTCGTTGGAACAACACAGCTTGTTGATACAATCTATATTTATCTATGATTCTTTCTACTTTTGCGTCGTCTATTAATTGCAATTAATTCCCTATTATTGGAATTCCAATAATAGGGAATTAATTGCAATATTAGGGATTATGACAAGAGTGACTTTCTGCGCTATTTTTGTTGATACGAAATAATACCGATTAGGTCCAAATTTTCCTAATGCAAATTAATTCTATAAAATGATTAAACTAATATACATTGATATATTCTAAAGATTATACAGGGTGGCAGGGACATTGACGCGAAAACTGTTACGGATTACATGATTCTGAACCCCCCTGCGTTGAAATTTAAATTTAAATTTTAACACTAGGGGGTTTAGAATCATGTACTGAATCCGTGGTAACAGTTTTCGCATCGATGTCCCTGCCACCCTGTATATTAACTTATTTTATTTTTTTACAATTACCACAAATGTTTAGAAAATTTCCAAGTTAATCCAAAAATATAATTAATTTAGTAACCAATTAAATAGCACCTGTGTCTGTACTTTTCACAATACCTTTTATAAAGTTCTTAGGGTTTATAAAATTCTCAGAAATGCTTCAGACAAAGAAAAATCGTATAATCCAATTATTAAATTAAGTCTGTCCAAGACTAATGAACTAAAGCGATACGAGACTTTCGCGATAGCTTCAATGATTTTACTTTGATCAGAAGATTTTTATTTATGGCACTGATTGCTAATTTACTTTTCATTGTCTAATTTATAAATCATCCCTAATTTACATAGGTACAGACGCCAGCACATCAGGCTACTACAATCTGTCAAATTTATTTAATAGATTACCAACTTTATCCCTGAATTTTTAAGGTTCAAAGTTGATTGGGAAAATTTGACAGTTTCGGGTAGCTTGATGTGCTGGCGTCTGTACTTCTACATAATAGTATATATTTTAGTGTTAGCTTGTACTTTGTTTTTAAAAAAACCTGGATGGCTGACTTTTTCTAAAAATGTTACCTAGCTAGATCGATTTATCGCCCCCGAAACCCCCTGCATACTAAATTTCATGAAAATTGTTGAGCCGTTTACAAGATTCAGATTATAATATACAAGAATTGCTCGTTTAAAGGTATTATATTTCACTGTAAATAAGTCTCCCTCCGTCCTTAGTTGGATTATTTTAATTAATTAATTAAAGTCTTTACTTATATACCTATAAATTTCCCGAAAATCTATACTTAACAAAAGCCTATTGCAAATTATCATAGTAACAGTACCTACTTACATCCTTAAAAAATTTTACAACCACAATTCACAATAGTTAAGTATTCTTCTACGGAATGCATAATGAACTCGCTGTCGTAACGAACACTACTCAAAACTGGGAACACTTGGTGTAAAAAAGATAGGTTTACAGTTTTACAAGCAATAAAACTTCAATATTGAGGAGTAACACCTACTCACCACTACCAAGGGTTAGTACGTCGTTGACAGTCGTAGTCATTCGTCGACGACATTTACGACCGAATGATAAGGAGCTAATAAATTATTGATTCTCCACATAATATTTTCTACCAGACACTGGCAGGCTTGAAAGATAATAAGTGTTAGACTTACAACGTAGGTATACCAAACGCTTTTATCGCTTTTAAATAGCGTTTTGCTCGCACCTTCTTCCACGTCAATTTCTGATTTTTCCATAAAATTCAAAATTCAGAAGTCATTTATTCAAACTAGGCTGAGAATCAGCACTTTTCGTTCGTCAAAATTACATAAGACAGTCCCCCAAAACGCCCACCCTTCACCACTTCCTAGTGGCTTATCAAAAATATCCTAGTGCATTTACAAACTTCAACACCCTGAAAATCAGTTCAGCGGTTTATTTAACCATTAAAACTTAACAAACAAACAGACACACGAACAGAGACATATTCGTATTCATAATACTTATATTAGGATAGGTACGGATGGTATTCAAATAAATATCTACGCCTAGAATTGTAGGTCTGTACGAGACATTTCCAATTGTCGATTCAAAATGAAAATAAACTTGGGAGAATTGACACCACCCGATATATAAGTTATGTATTGCAAGTTCTTTATATTTTATGAAGATTAGGTGGATATATTATATTGGTTTTTTCATTTACTCCACCACTGTTCACATACGCCTTATTTCACTTCAATATGAACGCTCTATCATTGTTTGATTGACGGTCAAAAGAATATTTCCGAATAATGCCCTTTATTGGATGGCCTTTTGACTGTCGTGACGGTATTCTAGTATATATAAATCACATAATATATATAGAAACTAGGTCATCCAGCAACCCAAATTCATTTTTTAACAAATCAGTATATGTATATTCAGCTGTATCCAGTTAGACTGGAAGCCGACGCCAACATAGTTAGGAAAAGGCTAGACGGATTACTCATCAAATAAAAACAGTATATAGCAGTTGAAAATACCTTTAAAAGGTAATAAAGAAATGAAAAACTGACACAGTTTACTTTTCGAGATGGGAACGCAGCGCGAAACAGAAACGTATCAAAAGAGAGAAATATTAATAAAAACTGATCAAACGAACATTTCTAGGAAAAATTCTGTGTTGAGAATAAAACCCGTTGAATGAAATATTAGCTTAGCGTTGGTACAAAACCTGTGTCTTCAAAATTGCATTATTTTCAACATCGTATTTCCAAGTCAACAGTAAATGACAAACTACATCGTTTAGAAATTGGTAGATAGAATCGATAAGCTAGTTCAATTGATCCAAATAATATAAATTTAGATAAATATAAACCTACCTACAAATTTGATGGCACAGCTGCCGAATGAAATGAAACACTGCAGAGAATGCGCCATTTAACGGAGTTCCTATAAAGAGATAAGAGCCCAGATATTGCTAAGCCAAGATATTGTTTTAAAGGACGGCTTGCAGAGCACGGTCGGCCACAAATAGGCTAGATTGTGCGATGAGATTTGCGAGCGACTGAATTAGGAGAAGATTGCGCTTAACTGCATTTGTTGAGATGATGCCATGCCCGATGCCGCTCTAGTAATATTTTTACCTTTGGAACGTTTTTATACAGTACGTAATATTGGTAGGAAGTAGAGATGCCGCGAATACTCGCTATTATTCAGTTTTTTTTGTTTTTCGTCGAATACTGAATAACAGTGTCCATCATTCGACATTCGGCGATTAGTTGTCTCTTAAATAAA
Source organism: Agrochola litura (assembly GCA_949152395.1). Lineage (NCBI taxonomy): Eukaryota > Metazoa > Arthropoda > Insecta > Lepidoptera > Noctuidae > Agrochola > Agrochola litura. Next base: position 17,787,807 of record OX424493.1, read on the forward strand.
AATAAACTTTTAATGAACAGAAAAACTATAAACTTAAAAATAATTAAACTTTTATTAATCTTTAAAAACAAAACACATTTGATATTAATAACATTAATATAAAGTTAGCCAAAAATCAGTCACGTTGAAGTTAATTAGTCAGGCTTTTTAAATAATAATTTAATATTTAAAGTTCAAAACGGGCAGATTGTGATGCAGAAAAACTAGTTTTTCTGCACGTTTGGGATCAAGTTGGTTGCGCTTTTTTTCATAAATCAAAACCTGCCTCAGAAAATAAATAAAATGTATGTCGAGTAATTTATTTATTTCAATAATAGCGAGTATTCGACTATTCGCCATACGGAATGGCGATTAATCGGTATTTGACTATTAACTATAACCATCAATTCGCGGCATCTCTATTAGGAAGTATTCGATGTAGTAGAACGTAGGTGTGGCTTTTATTGATGATTCAATTGGAACAGTGGAGAAAAATAAATCAATTACTTTTATTTTTAATTCATATCCATTCAATTTCTTACGATATACATACTTACAAACACAATACTAAACATATAACATCACGCCTTGTTTCCCCGAAGAGTTGGGCAGAGGTGTTGGGTACACTGGATACAATTAAATTAATTTTTCTCAATGTAAATATTTGAGTATAGTTTGAACTGAGACTCATAAATAACACAGATTTGTATTTAGATCGATACATTTAAACTTCTTCTTCCCAGCTAAAGCACTAGGAAGTAATTTTGACGTTCAAAAAGTGTTAATTCTCAGCCTAGTATAGTTCGTTTTTTAATCCCAGGGACAAATTTGACAGGTGCAAATGTCAAACTACAAATTTAAAAACAAACAACTATCACTTGAATGTCAAATTAGTCTATGGGATTAAAAAACGAACTTTAGGAATAAATTACTGTTTATTTTTATTTTGATCTGCAGACGAGGTCCTGTTGGTCAAACGAATGACAGACGTTAATCGTTTTCATTATGACAATTCAACAACATCGAAACAACAGAGAACCAATCTGAAATATAAAATATTTTTACTCTAATTTTATACGCAACCATAGACAAATGATCGCCCTAAAAACCAAACAATGAAAGCCAGCAGTTGTTTTAAAACAAAACAAACTGTATGACACGAACGTTGCGGGCTGCGGCCACAAAAACTGTGTAAAAAGTCATTGGCGTCTTTCGGTAAAAGGTTATCGACTGAACATGTCGTTCCATTGAATAATAGATTAAACAGCGGTTGTCCCTTCACTTCCATTACACATTTTGTGTAACATAAAGCTATTTTCTATGTCCCACTGGCACAGTTTGTGTCTTTAGCAAAATTATTTGTGGACGGGGCCGGGTCGAGCCTCGATCAGTTCCGATAGATACACTATCCAATCAGAGCCTTTTATAGCAAAATTTTGAGGCATGAGTCAATTTCGATACTAGATCTATGCAGTGATTGGATACTTTAAATGAAGAACACACTGTAGTAAGTAATTTAAAAGAAAATTTATTAATTGATGGTTTGATCTGTTGTTTCGTCAGCTGGGACCACCGATTGTTAAAGTTTGGGGTGAGCTTTCAAAACAATTGTTACCCAGTGGTAGCGGCCCCGACTTACGAGTTGTAGGTCGTGGGTTCGAACCCAGGCAGGCGCTTTACTTTGTGTATTTAATTTCATCACCACTGCTCTTAAAACGGAGGGGCTTGTGGCTAAGTAATAACAGCCGCACGGGTCGATCAATCCGGTTAAGCTCCGCTTGCTGCGGTTGGTCCGTGGATGGGTGACCATCTTTACACATCAACACCCCTCCGTGCCTCGGAAAGCAAGTTAAGCGTTGGTCCCGGCTGTCATTTGTAGATATTTGACAGTCGTTACGGGTAGTTAGAAGCCCAAAAAGTCTGACAACCAGTCTTACCAAGGCGTAGGTATCGTGTTACCTAGTAACTAGGTTGTAGAGGTCAGATAGGCAGTCGCTCCATGTAAAATACTGGGATTCAGCTGCATCTGTTGGGGTCGGCTGCCAGTCTCGGTTAGACTGGCAGCCGACCCCAACAGATGCAGCCTTCCAACATAGTTGGGAAAAGGCTAGGTAGATGATGATGCTCTCAAAACGGTGAAGGAAAACATCGTGAGGAAACCGGCATGTCCTAGAATCAAAAACTCAAAGACATGTGACATCTACCAACCCGCACTAGGCCTGCGTAGTAGATTGCAGCCCACGCCCTCGCACCGAGAGGAGGCATGTGTCCCAGCAGTGGGAACATTATGCTGATTATGAACCTATGTATGATACGTCTGTATTGATTAATTCGACTGGGTGTATACCTAACGTTATAAACTTTTCAAATTAACTTTTTGAGTTCCCATTTGGCAAGCGATTCAAGTCTAACACCCAGATTCTAAAAAAATTACACAAAACTTTTGCTAGCAGACTCATCACCGTGCTCATGTTAAATAACTGCTAAATTAGCTGACTAAAATAATAACAGCCAATCAAATCACTTGACAAGAGTTTAACCGTCTGTCGGTAGCTAATTTCTTTGCTGGGCCTTTCGTAGAGTCTCTTTCTATAAAAAACGATTGGACATCATGCTGTACAAAAACACTAGTCTCATAGCCATAACTTGTTGACGTGCACTCTGACTCATATGGCAAATTCCACAGAATAACAGAACTGTTAGCAATGTTTAAATATTTATTTCCTTTTATTTGTGTTTAGTTAAATATCCGTATCTTTATGTTTTATGTAGGTATAAGGCTTGGTTTAGAAGACATACATAACATCACGCCTTGTTTCCCCGAAGGGTTGGGCAGAGGTGTACCTGTAGCAGGCACCCACATTTCGCCAGTTATGTTTAAGTCCCATGTAATAGGGGGCGAGCCTATTGCTTTAGAAGAGTATTTTTAAAATCTCAATATTCACGTAATTTTTTAAATTGGTGGTGATTTTTGCATATTATGACGTTTATGGGACATACAGACTATTTGCTACTCGCCTTTGTAAAACCAACGCTGGCTCGCGTTCGCCACTTCATCGTTTAGTTGAGACATATAACAATGAGTTTAATTCAATGGACATTCTTTTTCTTAGTAAAAATGAATTTAAGAAGCAAATCCAAGCAACCCTAAAGGATCAGCAAAGTATTGTATAATGACGTAACGTTTGATATTAGTACGCACACAAACTTACTTTTTTTTTGTGTTTCTGTTATAAATTAAAAAATCCAGATATGAGTTCCAGGATAGTGCCAGTCGTGTAGGTATTGTATTGTATCTGTGTTACTAGCTAGTTTTTAAATATTTCATATTGTTATCTGTGGAAAACGTAGTGGGTAGCATAATTGTTTAAAATGTTACATTTAAGATATTATGACTGTTTTTTATTGTGCTACTGTTTGTTTTTCCTTAAATAAATAAATACAGTGGTAACCAATAAGAAATTATTACACTAACCTTAGATTTTAGTAAAACATCCTAACTAATATTAAAAATGCGCAAGTGAGTTTGTTTGTTCTGCCGTCCTTTAACTAGAACGCCGTTAAGCCCAAAAAGATATTTCCGAGAAAATGTCAAGAAACAAAAAACGCGGGAATCGTTGTTTCTTAAAAACTATGATTGTTGGACACATCAATTGATATTCTTTTCTGTTTTTATCCTAAAGCATATAAGGGCAACAACCGGCCCACCTTGGCTTTTAACCCGACCAGCGAGACATTTTAAAATTTCGCGCAAAAACAGGGTACGCGCGCTGTAACTATAGAGAACTAAAATTAAATAACATGAAAATAACGAACACTGCCAACATAAATGATAACCATTGCTTGTTTTGCTCACTTGAGTATGTAAAATTGCAGCGTGCGTGAGCAATGAATAGGTAACAGTCATATCGAAAGACGCAATGCCATCGCAATATCGTGGTGCAGCCGCTTGTGGGCTCACAAGATTTGTCATCCCTTTCACACTTATCGAAATTCACTACGTAAGAAGTTGTAGAAACACGTGCTCAATTAGGCAGCCAATCAAATTAAATCTGTCAAATGAGCAGGCGTGCATTTTGTTGGTTCGATGTTTGAATTTGAAGTCATGTTATTCTTTATTACTTACTAGTCACACTGCGTTATTTTGCTAATTTCAAAAGTGTAGTAACCTAATAAATAGATAAATAAAACAACCTTTTTTATTTCCTGTTATGGCCCGCGACTGCATTAATATTGTAAGTTTGGCACGCAATTTGCCAAAGGTTGCCCATATCTGTCCTAAAGAATCCTTTCTGTCCAGAAACTCTTAAAGAAGAAGCCTGGGTTAAATACTTTCTAGTGATGGAATCATCATAAATTGTGTTACTTAACGGCCTAAAAAATTTTCATATCTCTGGAACTATTTATATTGCAAAAATGTTTCTTAGACAGAAAGATAGAGAATTTTGAACTCTATCACTTTCAATTAAAAAGTAAAAATTGGCCATTTGAGGGTTAATGGCTTTCTAGTTAAAGGACGGCAGTGTTGGTTTGTTGACCATTAAAGCAAAAAAAGAAACAACAGTGGCACTCCGGGAGTGCCGACAGAAGTGAAAACTTGAACAAGATCTGGAAGAAGACTTAGTGGAAGAGAAATACTTGTTAAGAACATTGGTCCGTAACCTTATCTAAATAAAGAGCACAATCGCGTTAGAAAAAAAATACTTCCAAAACCTTTAAAGTAAAAATACCTGCGTAGAATATTGATCCGTAACGTAATATAAATAAAGAGCACAATCGCGTTTACAAAAATGAGGTGTCGGTTACGGTGTCGCTACTTCAATTGTTTTTTCCCATCTCAAAAATGCCCAACGAGCCTAAAAAAATAACAACCGATCTATTATGTAAAAATCTCACCGTAAAAACTTAGGTGAAGTGAGCTTGAAGTGAGCTGTCATTCCACCTAAGCTCACTTCACCTAAGTTTTCATGTTTTTACAGAATAGACCGGCTGATATTTAGACGTCTATCAATGGATAAGTGTATTGGTAGCTAAATCTTAGGCACATGCTTACAATTAAGTAGATAGATTTCATGCATGGCGAAGCACGACTTTGATCACATAGAATATCAATCGAATCTAAATACACAAGTATCTAGCATAAGGTAAGTTAGTGTCTAGTGTGCCTATTTTTGCCGAGATTCTACAACCATACCTCGTACAAGATTACACATGAGCTCGCGTCACGCTTCGTTGGATCTTCGTAAAATATATTTTTCGTAGGATTGTGTGTCCATTCTTGAAAGCAGATTCAATGGAAAGATAAGATTTTTTACAGACTTCAAAAATGAATGAGGTTATGCATTCGGCGAGTTTTTTGAACTGAAAACTTCTTTAGGCACGTTGGGCATTTTTGAGATGGGAAAAAAAATTGAACTCGCGACACCGTTACCGACACCTCGTTTTTGTAAACGCAATTGTGCTCTTTATTTATATTACGTTACGGATCAATGTTCTATGAAAGTATTTTTACTTTAAAGGTTTTAAAAGTATTTTTTTTGTAAACGCGTTTGTGCTCTTTATTTAGATAAGGTTACGGACCAATGTTCTATACAAGTATTTTTCTGCCACCAAGGCAATCTTGTTCAAGTTTTTACTTCTATCGGCACTCCCGGAGTGCCACTGTTTTTTTTTTCATGTACACCGATTATTCCGTGATTCATGGGCCGATTTACGTGATCCTTTTTAATTTGATAGAGGAATAAGTTCGTTCGTTCCTTAAAATTATAATAAAAAAGTGTTTTTTTTGTGTCTATAAGCACAATTTTTTCCAAAATTGGTGCGCAGTGAATGTTTCTGACCTCGTGCGGTCTAATGAATAAAGCAAATGAGTGCTAACTAGCGTAGGACGTGGAAAGTGTGAAATTCTCGTACACTGGCGGATCGATAGTGTACAGGGGCATTAAATTTTTACAGTTGGCCGAGCCGCTGTCCATCGGCGCCCGAGTTTTATTGATTTGACATTAGATGCCTCATGAATGAACTATTTTACTAAGATAATCTTCTGTGAATGGTTTGTCTCATCAAGGTCTTAATTTTGTATAAATTCTCATTATCAATCAAGTACTTAACTGCCTCCACGCAAGACGATCATTTATTTAATCGTATTGACTTCTTGCGCAACATTCTTAAAAATCTACCTTCCAAGGAATTTGTAACTACTCAAGTTAAAAGTTAAAAATAAAACGTGTAAAATAAAATAGTATTCAAAATCAAACCATGAATTGATCGAATTGTTTCATGAATGAGACACAAGTGTAGAAACAGGTAACAGACAGATGATTCCGAGCTCACTTATTGAAACTTACGTTATTTACTTACACTAATTAAGTAGTTGGTACACCCACCGGATGTCAAATAGCCACTTTACGACATCGACACAACACATAGCCTTAGGTTCGATTTTCACCAAAGCGGAGAGCAGCGCAAATAACCCTTAAGTTAGTCTAGCATTGAAACTAATCCGACAAATGCCAAAAGAAGACAAGTTTATTTGTTCATCTCCTCTCCTCTCCGCTTAGGTGGAAACTGGGCCTGAAGCTACGATTTCCTAAAAGAGCAGTGGCCGCCACTTAACAGTGACGGCCGTCATATAAAAATGATGGCACGGGATTGACTTTACAAAAAACGCTCTCTAGGCAAACACACCCAAGTTACTTTCATAAATTATAAATTATGTTTTAGTGACGTCATTCGACGGTAAATTGCAAACGCTATGTGGCGACCACTGCAATCTCAGAAAAATCTAGCTTAAGGCTCCGCCCAAAGTAGGAGAAGTTATTTGATAATTTCCCACCAAAAAAAAAACAAAAAGTTAATCTGACAGATGTCAAAAGAACGCAAGTCTAATGGTTAATCCTGCTTTCGTGGAAACTGGCCCTTAGGCTGAAGCAACAAGTCCAGCAAGTGTAATTTTTGTGACTTAGAGTCGCGTATTTGCTCCACTAGCTCACCGTTAGGTGTGGACACTGTAGGAATTACAACTAGGCTACTGCAAATACTACATAATCTCAAATGTGTTCTAAGCAAAACGGTTCGATGATGAAGCAACTTAAACTGGGGGCCTAAAACGGCCACTTAAGTTTCTGAATTCCCAGCAATTCCTCTATGGTGACACATATTTTAGCTGAATCATATTCAATTAAATTCATATTAGAATCATATTTTTTGTAAATATTTCCGTATGAAAAAAATTAAGACAGTAATTTTACCGGATAATTTTTCTTTACAGTTTTTATTAATCAAATGAGATTTTATTTTTTATTACTACAGTTTCTAAGTTATTTCATTAAAATACAAAACTAAAACAGATGAATTGCATAATTTGAATTGAACGCAGATAATATTATGAGTTGTCAGTTTGTGTGATTTATAATATTATCATAACCATATATTTTTTTTTGTATCTATTTGTGATTAGGACAGGAAATAATATTATCATATTATGATTCTGCCAAAGTGGCTGTTTTAAGCCTTTTAAGTTTTAGTCTGTTCTGCTCCTAAAGTCACGATACTTTTGTCACGCACATGTAGCTATGAACAAATCTAAACAAATCCGTTTTCGTAGGTATCTGTTTGTGTGACCGCGTTCTTATAAACTACGCAACGGATTTTGATGCGGTTTTCATTATAATTCTGAAAATTTATTCCGGAAGACGTTAAACATGAATATTTAACTTATATAAATTAAAAAAGTTCCGATGTTTTGACAAATCATTGCAACCGAAGCAGTTGCACGGTGCTATTAAAAAAATCGTAGTTCAAGTTTCGCCGGATCACGCCATTATCACGCTCGCACGCTCGTCCGGCGTGGCGGGTTTTATCCCTAACAGTTTGAATATTGCCTCTAATACCTTGTACAGATTTTACTTGATATTGAACTTAGAGACCAGTCCCCTTCGTGACTACTGCTCGCTGCATAACCGTGAAATAATAATGTCAGAACTTATTATCAGTACCCTAATTGCGTAATACAACACAATCACGATCTGTTTCGATTTGAAACAGATTGCTAATCCATCGCTTCATAAGTTGGAAAAAAAAATCTGCTCAACAACGTAATTAACGCAATGAATGTTGTTGAACTGTCAAAATGAAACAAATTAGGCATAATTGTTTACGAAAATAAGTTACGCAATTAGGGTACTGGTTAAACTCAATAGTCGCTACCTACACACTATGAAAACATTATGTATTTACATAAACAAATATCCAGTAAACTTTTTTGGGGCAGCTGTATGCTGTCCTACGTCAATGTCAACCCTGCGTTTACTGCGACCCTATGACATTGTTTCATAAATTACACTAATTATTCAAAAACCTCCCTACGTATTTGCATTATTAAACCCCTTCATGAAATAAAAGACAATAGGATAAACAATAAGATTATAATTTTTTGTCATTAATAAAAAACAGATTTTGAAAGACGTGTTGCTTGGTGTACCTACTGAGCAAATCAATGAAATATTGATTGATTAGAGTCTGGTCGAGACGATGGCGACGTTGAATTTAATTTTGTGACGAATTGACTCCAGCTCCTCCCGTAGTTAAATACATACTGGCCAAGAAACCGCTTTAACCTTTTGAGTAATCATAAACATAAATCTCTATTCATCTCAACCTGGACTTCCTTATTAAATTTCGTTGGTCTAGTGGTCGAAAGCGCTATTGCAAAACATGAGTTCATGTGTTCGATTCCTGTGTGTTTTTGGGCTTTTCCGTCAAAAATTTCTCAGTAGTGCCCAGTCTGGATTTGTGCCCGGTTGATGGCAATAGGCTCGCCCCCTGTTACATGGGACTTAAACATAACCGGCGACATGTGGGTGTAATACCTAAGTACCTACGACTCTGCCTACCTAACCCTTCGGAATACATGTGTGATGTTATGGTATTTATTTAGATACCCCACCCAAAAGTAAACAGCAATAGTCCCCATGTTACGAGTGGAAATGTTATGTTTCTCATAGTCATTAACCATGCCCTTTCTAGTTCATTTTTAATTACTAAAACCTTGTAAGTAACCCGTTGTTAATTATTTTTTTAGTAAAAATGTTCCGCGAAACAACTAGGGGTACGTAACTTGTGCCTTCTTGAGACTCGACGACACGATGAAGCTGTTTAATAACTCCTGTTATTTCCATCCGAGATAGGTAAACAAATAAATAAAGCGAAATAACACATGTATTTTAGTTCTTTAAAATCTTTGTCTATCAAGCTACTACTATCTAAGGTGCATCTTTTTCTTTCTATTTCATTAAGAAAAGGACAGAAGATAAATTTTAGTTTAGTCCAGTCAAATTAATCAGCGCTTGACGTAAATTGACGTAATTTTAGTAGGCAAGTTTTTAATCACGTCTAAACTTGTATGGAGTAGTGACAGGCGCTGATTAATTTGACAGGACTAAACTAAAATGTATCTTCTGTCCTTTTCTTAATGAAATAGAAAGAAAAGGATGCACTGAACTTAAATTTAGTTTAGTTTGTGAACAAGGGAATCGGCACCATTATCAATCTGCTTAGCCTTTTCGACTGTCGACTTTCCGGTCCCGGCTGAAATTTGTAAATTTTCGACAGTTGTTACGGGTCTAAGAAGTCCAAAAATCTGACAACCAATCTTACCAAGGGGTATCGTGTTACCCAGTTACTGGGTTGTGGAGGTCAAATAGGCAGTCACTCCATGTAAAATACTGGTATTCATCTGCATCCGGTTAGACTGGAAGCCTACCCCAAGATAGTTGGAAAAAGGCTAGGCTGATTGATTGAATTTATTTCTCTCATTTCATTGCTGTATTTTAGTAAATCTCCAAATGCAATATTGGTCAGTGTTGATGACGATGACGTCATTATGTTGGACGATGTCCTGTAAAATAAAGTTTCATGGACATGCGTGATTTGAATAGGGTCCGTCGAAACCAATTATGATTTAAGCCTCATGTAGACTAGCGTGACCCGACCCCGTCATTTGCTCTTTGTATTTGGTCCACGTTAACTGCAAATTGCAATAGGCTTGAGTTATTGAATTAGTATAGTACATTTAACGCTCCAATTCAGAACTTAAACAGGTGTGACATCACACTGACGACTCACTGGAAACTAGGTCGCAAACATTATTATTATGTCCCCAACATAATGCAGTCCAAATCCGCTATAATGGATTTGAGAATCTGGGTTACAGTAGCTAATGACTTGATTAGCAGATAAATAACTACCCTAATTAACACTCGTACCGCTCTGATGGATATCGTAATTTATTGCCTTCTGTATGTTTAATTTTGTAGCTTCTGTCTTATCTATGCTCGAGCTCGTTCATCTCTGAAAAAAAACCGGCCAAGTGTGTGTCGGACCACGCACAACTGTTTTTAGGTACTCCCCATCACTTGTCCATTAGAAAAAGAAGTTCATTAGAAAACCAGCGTCAGACAGCATTTGTCTGACATTAATGCTGAAATGTACCTTTTTGGCGCAGGCGTGTGGAACACACTATTATTGTTAAAAGAATATTTTCACTTTTTTACTTTGTTATTTTGCATTTTGTGTTTCACGTAAATATGTATTATTCTCTCTTTCTTTCACAATGAAGTATTCTGAAGTACCTATTACTACCACCTTCATATTCTTACAAGACAGCCTTAGACAGCCTTTTTGTTCTTAGAACTAAAAGAAACGTGATAGAAAGCACATTAGAGATAACGATGTTAATATCGCCTGAAATGCGAGACGTTCAGATTTTAGCTATTCAAATGTTTTTTTCTGTACAATTTGTAGTGAAGAAAAAATTCGAAAATTTCAAAGCCTCAGTAATGAAATCATAACTTAATTAACATTACTTTGTTCACGGTTGCATACCTACTTAGTAGCTAGTAACACTCCTATAATATTATTTAGTATGCGAGTGAATTCTTCAGCTAGATAAAACCAATCGAATAAATCAGATCGCAAAACAATTTAGCTACATACGATTATCCATATGTATAAAAAAGCACTCTCCATGACCTGTAACAAACGTAAATTAGGGTTAATGACCCGCAACCTAACCCTTCAGCGAGCGAGATTCACAAGACCGCACACCGATGCGAAAAACATTTTCAGTGGTTTCCATTTCACAATAACACATCTTTACTGTTTCCTTTTTCAATAAAATGCATGACATGTGTTATTTCGCTTTCTGCTCTTATGAGTTTTCCTTTCCACGAATACCTATTTAATTGCATTTTTACGTCTACCGCTGGTGTTTTTAAACTTACGAGCTTCGAAGATTGTCGGTATATAACGTAGTTTAATTTTTATTAAATAATATATTTTATTGGGCGACATTGTTGACATCGCAGGCAAAACCTGGATGAGACTGGCAAAGGAGCGTGTGGATTGGCAAAAGAGAAGAAAGGCCTATGCCCAGCAGTGGCCGAAATTATGATGAACATCTTTTAATGTATATTTCAATGTAGTTTAATGTCCACAAATCTGTTTTGTAGATTTCATAAAATGACCAGTTTTAAGTCCCAAGTTTGCACAACAGCGTTATAAACATTGCCAAATCACCTGTCAAGTAATTCAATTGGCTTTTACTATTTATATCAATTAATCACAAAAGCCGTTATTTTGATGATCAAAGGCTTGGATGAGCCTTTCAGAAAACGAGGGTAGGTCCCGTGATGGTACTCCAACTGATCCATAATTATTATAATGACTCCATCGCTTTGTCAACGTGTATTACTACAGAACCAGCGAGTAGTGATAATTTCGCTAATTAATTTCAGCCCCCGCTGTTCGGATCAGGGACTCAGGGGTAGCTTCGACGAATCCTTTCATAATTACCTCTACACTACACCCCATCTTCAGTCATGAAAAGTACTGTTAGGATCGGAGGATACTAACGGCACAGGAATAAATAAAACGCGGGTTTATAGTATAACGCGTAGTTAAATAAATCTTTAAATTCATTTATAATATTCATTTATTCTGCAAAATTCAGTGCAACCAATAGTATCATGCGTCAAGTTAACGCACTGTAAACAGACCCATAATGTTTTTCTTCTATTCTCAATACCGATCTATGTTTGTCTCGTAATTATGCCATCAACTTACTTATAACAGACCCACGGAGGTTGAATGCTAAAACCATGTCAGATTAAAGTCTCTACAGTACCAATTTATTAACCCAGGTCAAGGAACTAACTTTGTTACAACGACGATTATTAAGGCGACAATGGTGCCGATTCCCTTGTTCACAAACTAAACTAAATTTAAGTACAGTGCATCTTTTTCTTTCTATTTAATTAAGAAAAGGACAGAAGATAAATTTTAGTTTAGTCCTGTCAAATTAATCAGCGCTTGACGTAAATTGACGTAATTTTAGTAGGCAAGTTTTTAATCACGTCTAAACTTGTATGGAGTAGTGACAGGCGCAGATTAATTTGACAGGACTAAACTAAAATTTATCTTCTGTCCTTTTCTTAATGAAATAGAAAGAAAAAGATGCACTGAACTTAAATTTAGTTTAGTTTGTGAACAAGGGAATCGGCACCATTAACCGGCTTATAATGCTTTTATACTGAAGATCACGTCTGATCGACTAGTGTTAATAATTTGCAAAATATATATGTTAAATTAGAGTATTTTTTTAATAATAATAATAATAATATGTTAGATTATGTTTATATTACATGGTAAAATTAATTTGTAAAGTTATGTCTAACGCGGATAAAAAACTGAGAATCACGCAAAATCTATCAAGCGTATTTTTCTGAAACCCACACCATGTTAAAGATAATTTAATTATTGATCTTTTAATATACGTGTCTTATTAAAATACCTTTTTTATAATAAATTATAATTAAATTAAATAAATTATTATTATAAATTAATAATGCGTCTAATTTGGGACAGCGCTCCTTGATGGGTGAGTCCTATAAATTACTGGCTGGACGTACGACGCGTTGCGTGAGCTCAGTACAGAACACGCAAGCTAACCACTGAAGGTTACTGACATAATTATATCTGCGTCTTAAGGTGTATGAACAGCCTAGTAGAAGTTAGTATTGCAGATTAGGGGGAAATTGAACTGCTTCCAATAAACCCGTACTACATATTGTAGTTTCAAGAAATCTACGACAAAGATAAAATAGAATGAAACATTGAAACTTTGAAAGTCACCGTTAATATTTAATCGTATATTTGGATTGCTGCAGCCAATAATTGAATTACATATTTCATATTGACTGGCCCGACCGGCCAATTATAATAACATTGACGTTTCAATGATTAAATTAGATACTCATAAATAATTATTTGTGTGTGCATAATAAAATATTAAATTGAGTTCACTGAACGTGTATTAAAGGTATAACAGCTTACAAGTTTTAGCTTGATAAGAAAGACCTGCGGGATAAAGATGTTTAATTGATTATCAAAAGATAATTTTCACTTTTTATTTTTTGTTTGTATTTTGTGTTTCACGAACTGTGTCTAACTAAACAAACGTTTTCTTTCTTTCTTTTCTTTTTCTTATTATTCTTTGTCAAATTGTAGCTTGAATTTTTTACCTTCCACGCCAATCAGATCAGTTTATCCAGATTTTTTTTACAATAAAACGAATTTCCCGAACTAGTATCTATTGTAAGAAAGTAAATACAGCCATATCGAATTTTCGAATAAAGATAACATTATCATATTTTTATCCAATTGTCCAGTATCCTATCGGTGACCTACGACCTACATTTACGATATCCCGAAGCCCGAACCTTTCCGAACAATATCATTTCTGAAGCCTTAGGCTCAACGCCCACTGGCGGGACTGCACGGCACGGCAAGGGATTTTTTAGCCCACGAATCACAGTTGTTTCAAAGACGCGTTTATGCAAAATTCGAAAGCGTAATAAGTATTATGTTTTTGTAGCTACGCTACGACCATTATTATAATTAATTTGATAGGCTTGCATTTCACCACTAGCAGGACTTTCTGTTTTTATTATATATTTTTTTAAATACTTTTGTTTTTTGTTTGTATGATTGTATTTGAAATACAATAGACGTTGATATATTTAGTAACCAGCTCCACTTAACTATTCCTAAAGAGCCATAAAAACCCTGTAAAAAATCAAAATTGAATTGAATCAAAGATTGTATTTAGTTTAGTTTCTGATGTTCTTGTGCTAGTCTCAATAAATACTCGTTTTTCCTTTCCTTTTTTTTTAAATCACTTGCTGTGCAGTCCTATGGGCGCCGAACTTTATAGCAAATGGTCTTGATTGAATAATGTCGGGTAAGTCGATTTTAAACACTATTGAGTTACGTTACCTAAAAGGATTCCGGTCGGGGCGACCTTTACGAGGCAATGAAGGGGTATATCTCACCAAGTAATTACTTGGAAGACGTTACATAGGTTCTCGGGTTCAATGGGTCGTAGGAATCGTACGACAGCGGCTAGTCGGTAGTTACTCTTACAATACCTACTACCTATTGTCTACTCAATGTAGTATTTTTATTCGATCAGGTTTAATACTGTAAATTCTGTGTTTTCAACCGACTTCCAGAAAGGAAAAGGTTCAATATTTGTAGGGTATGTTTTTAAAAATGTATGTCCACCAATTTCTCCGTCAATTGAAAAAAACATTTTTTGTTTGAAAGGATATGCTCTCGAGGTAGTCCCATTTAAATTTTATTAACTTTGCTTGGACAGTTTATGAGTTAGCTTCAATAATACGTATTTTTTCCCACTTAGTATGTGGATGATATGATAAGTTCCTGTCACTGTTATTTACATATCAGGTAGTAGTGGTATTCCAATTTGTGTGTGGTAGGTACCACAACTATAAAAGTGAATTTTGTTTTTTTGCCAAATAACAAAAAATCATAACCAAAGACACCGACTTCCGAAATTAAAGTTATTTTTTTGGAAGTCGGTTGTTGTTTTTTAACCAACTTCCAAAAGGAGGAGGTTATATGTTCGTCGCGTATGTTTTTTTTATTTTTTTTTTATGTATGTCCTCCGATTTCTCCGTCAATTATGGACCGATTTTGAAAATTATTTTTTTGTTTTAAAGGGTATGCTCTCGAGGCATAAACTATCGAAGCAAAGTTAATAAAATTTATATGAGACCACCATATAAATTTTATTAACTTTGCTTCGATAGTTTTTGAGTTAGCTTCAATAATACGTACTTTTTCCTACTTAGTATGTGGATGATATGATATGTTCCTGTCACTGTTATTTACATAGCAGGTAGTGGTTTTCGAATTTGTGTGGGGTAGGTACCACAGCTAAAAAGTGAAAAATAAAAACTTTTTACAAAAAAAAAACAACCGACTTCCTAAAAACACTACAAAGTGAAAAATAACTTTAATTTCGGAAGTCGGTAACAAAAAACGAAAATTCAAAACCAGCGACACCGAAATTCCGAAATTAAAGTAATTTTTCACTTTGTAGTGTTTTTACCCGACTGAAAAGTTTTTATTGAAAAAAATTTTTTTATGATTTTGACGAATATATTTTAAGTTTTCGAATCGAACTTTAAGTTCATTTTAGACCTTACGCTATAGCTGCATCCGTACAAAACCCTCTTTATTGCCACACAAAAGACCAAATTACACAAAAGAATAATACAATCGGATAAACGTTTTATGCAAGGATTAGGAAAATCGAAGGATTACAAATTCCATTGTAAAGAGAAAAAGAATTAATCCTTTGAGAAAATTCAATAGATTATGATAATAAGAATTACGAATTCTACAATGGACTTGGCGGAAAAAGGCAAGACGACGCGATTTGCTTAAATTCCATCAAAATGGCTCAAAATCTTAAAATTAATCCGTGCCAACAAGGTTCCAGCGCATTCTCAACAATTTTGTAATTCACGCATTTCTATCATTCTCATCGTAATCAAAGGCAGTTGGAAAGTTCAGGAGTTAAATACGAACATGCTTAGTAAATACCTTGAATTCGTCTGTCTAAGATTAACTTTGGAACCTCAATATCTTTCGATTAAGTTGTCGAATTGTGAATCTGCAAAAGTCACGCCTGAAACATTACTATAGACTTCAGTAATTAAACTAGAAAGTAATTTAACGCTAGAGCTTAACAAATATCAACAACCCATCTAGATGGAAAACTATTAATTTCACTCACAAATGCGAATCACCTTTCAACATCGTAAGATCTTTCATAAATCTTCGATATTTCTAAAATAATAGGTATCTCTTCCATTCCAATTTATTTTTGAGATAAAAGGCGTATACATTGCTAGTATACAACATAGGGCGAAACAATTGTATATCTAATATTAAAGAGACAAATCTTTTTCTTTACGAATTAATAGTTTATAGTCCATTGAACTCTTAATTTGAACATTGGGATTTGATCAAACCAAAACAAATGTGATAGACATAATTTTAATACTAGAAATAAAGATAAAATAGATCAACCATTTTTCAGATTATTTAAAGTAGGTACATAAATGTCTTATGGTACTGTGTTAAATGTTACAACAAAATACCTTGTGATATATTGCTATTAAATAAAAGATTTAAAACTATTAAAAGTACACTTTGTCAAAGTCAAAGTCAAATCATTTATTTCAAATAGGCCCATGTATGGCACTTTTGAACGTCAAAATTTACAAAATATTAAAATTGATTCTAGTCGCCCCTTCCAAAAGGTAGTTTTCGTGTGGAGAAGAATGGGCAAGAAACTCCACCGTTACTCTTTTAAAATGTTTTACAATTGTTTGTATATGCACGTACATTAGTTAAATAATATTACCTATATGTGAAGACGATGCACCTAGAATAAAATTACTATACCACAATAGGTAAAAAGAATTAAAAATGAAGTAACGACAGATAATTGAATATGTGATAGATACATGGTGCTCACATTTTTACAAACATTGTAAAAATAGACGATTTTCCTAAAATTTTGTAATTAATAAGTGTGTGAGAAAGTAATCACAGAATGTAAAAATGTCATAAAACACAAAATAATCAATTTTACAATTAAATTAGCAACCAGTTTGATTTTGTCTTGATTCTAAATTGTCCTATGGAGCAGGACCAGCATGTTTCCAAGCACTTTTATCTTGGATATAATCCTCTAATTTATAATATGCTTGTTTACAAAGTGTACTTTTAATATGAGTTTTAAATTTTCTTTCATTTAATTGCAATATGTCACAAGGTATTTTGTTGTAACATTTAACACAGTACCCCATAAAATATGTATGTACTTTAGATAATCTGAAAAATGGTTGATCTAGTTTATCTTTATTTCTAGTATTAAAATTATGTCTATCACTAATTTTTTTAAAGAGATGTGGATTTTTCCTTACATACATAATATTTTCATAAATGAATTGGCAAGGTACCGTCATAATATTAATCCTTTTAAAAAGTTCCCTGAGAGATTCGCGACGACGTAGATTATAAATGGCTCTGACAGCTCTCTTTTGCAAAATAAAGATGGATTCAATGTCAGCAGCCCGACCCCACAGTAAAATGCCATACGTCATAATGCTGTGGAAGTAGCTAAAATAGACCAAACGCGCGGTTTCCACATCTGTTAACTGTCTTATCTTTCTAACAGCATAAGCGGCCGAGCTTAACCGCCCCGCAAGAGATGTTATATGAGGTCCCCATTGTAATTTCTCGTCTAGCGTGATTCCTAGGAAAACTGTTTGATTAATAAATTCCAGTTTTTCTCCATTCAATATGATGTCACATTCGCTACTTTTAACATTAGGTAATTTAAATCTAATGCATTTGGTTTTTTTTTTTTTTTTAAAGTAAACAAGTATATACTTATTACAAATTAGAGGATTATATCTAAGATAAGAATGCTTGGAAACATGCTGGTCCTGCTCCATAGGATAATCTAGAATCTCTGGTTGCTAATTTAACTGTATATTTTATTTTATTTTGATAAATTACATTGATTTTACATTCTGTGATTACTTCCTCACACACTGACTAAGTTTTTTTTTTATCGTCTCCTTTTACAATGTTTGTAAATATGTCAGCGTCACGCCATCTATCTATCACATAATTATCTGTCGTTGCTTCATTTTTAATTATTTTTACCTATTGTGGTATAGTAATTTTATTCTAGGTGCATCGTCTTCACATATAATTATTTACCTAATGTACCTATTCTTAATTATTTTTTTACATTTTAAAATGAAGTGATGAAGTGAATGGTGCTACTCGTATATACATGCGATTGTGACCAACCAGTCGATGTCTAAAAAGGCTCGACTGACTGTTCACAATGGTGTGCTGGTGGCCACGGTTATGTATGGAAGTGAATGTTGTGTGTAGCAAAAACTACGTGTTCCTTGCGAAGCATGTGTGGTCTGACTATGAATGATAGGCTGAGGAATGATGTGATAAGACAGCGGTGTGATTTAAAAGAAGATGTAGTGACAAAAATTGAAAAGGGTATGCTGAGATGGTTTGGGCATGTTGAGAGGATGAATGAAAGGTGACTAACAAAATGTATTTACAAGGCTGATGTAAAGGGAAAGGCCGGTCGGGGACGCCCTAGGAGGACATATGCTGACCTTATTGGTCATGTTCTTCAGAAAGGCCAGGTGCGTAGTACTCGCAACCGGCGTACGTGTATGACCAGATGTATGAACGTAAACGAGGCAAAAGGAGTATGTAAGGATCGTAGCAGGTGGCGTTCTGTAGTTTCTGCCTACCCCCATGGCAAGAAGGCGTGAGTTTATGTATGTATGTATGTTTCAAATAATAACGGTGGAGTTTCTTACCCGTTCTTCTCCATACGAAAACTACCTTTTGGAAGGGGCGACTAGAATCAATTCACCTTTTTGTAAATATTGTCGTTCAAAAGTGACAATGATCATATGCCTAGCCTTTTCCCATCTATGCTGGGGTCGGCTTCCAATCAAACCGGATGCAGCTAAATATCAGAAGTATACATGAAGTGACTGCCTATCTGACCTCCACAACCCAGTTACTGGATGACACGATACTTGGTAAGACTGGTTGTCAGACTTTTAGGCTTCTGACTACCCATAACGACTGTCAAAGATCTTCAATACACCACAATAAAGTACACCTAAGGCCAGAAATAGACACAAAAAAAAAACAACCGACTTCCAAAAAAAAACACTCCTACAAAGTGAAAAATAACTTTAATTTCGGAAGTCGGTGTCTTGGGTTTTGTGTTTTCGTTTTTTGCCACCGACTTCCGAAATTAAAGTTATTTTTCACTTTGTAGTGTTTTTTTTAGAAGTCGGTTGTTTTATTTGTAAAAAGTTTTTATTTTTCACTTTTTAGTTGTGGTACCTACCCCACACACATTCAAATACCACTACCTGCTACCAGTGACAGGAATTTATCACCATACTAAGTGGGAAAAAAATACGTATTTTGTAGCTAACTCAAAAACTACCCAAGCAAAGTTAATAAAATTTATATGGGACCAATTTGGGAGCATACCCTTTCAAACAAAAAAAGAATTTTCAAAATCGGTCCACAAATGACGGAGAAATCGGTGGACACACATAAAAAAAAAAACAAACAAACATACGCGTCGAACATATAACCTCCT
This sequence comes from Agrochola litura, assembly GCA_949152395.1. Taxonomy (NCBI): domain Eukaryota; kingdom Metazoa; phylum Arthropoda; class Insecta; order Lepidoptera; family Noctuidae; genus Agrochola; species Agrochola litura. The sequence goes on from OX424493.1 coordinate 17,807,389, forward strand.
CCTTTTTGGAAGTCGGTTAAAAACAGACAGACACGCAATCAGTTAATGAAGACATCTAGATAAAACGAAAAACATCAAAGTTAGAATGATTGATGAGTATACACCGACACAAGTGTGAGTTGTGACGGCTCGATGCCGCGACGTACTCCTATGTAGATTGAACGGAAATCGTTTTTAGTATAATCTCGGATTTCCATCACCATATCCAGTAAAGCCAACCCTCACGTGCTTTTGTGACTTGTGACCCGAATTCAGAACCGAAATGCGTAGAGGACGGAAATTATTCCAATAATATCAAAAATGAGTTTATCTATAAGTTTTTTGTGGGTATGTTTGAATTGCCCCATAGACATGGCACTTAACCATAACTGGCGAAATGTGCGTGTACTATATAGATACACCTGTGCCTAACCCTTCGGGAAAACACGGCGTGATGTTATGTTATGTTTTAATTATTTAACATGAAATATAACACATGTTATATTATGTTATCTATCTAGGTAACATAACATCACACTCGTATTCCCCGAAGGGTAGGTAACATAGGTAGGTACATTTCGCAAGGTATCTATATATATATATTTTTCAAAATTGAAGCCTTAATAAGTAGAATAGTTAGTCAGTTGAGGATCTAACTTTGCTCAATTTACTTCTACAAATTAATTCGATGAGTAACTTTTGGCAAAAATGACTGACTTATTTTATTTTATAATAATTAATTTGATGAGTAGAATTTAATTTGGCGGCAGAAAGTACCTATTACTACTTTGTTCAGGTCCGTCTCCTTTAATTGAAACAAATGAAAAATAACAAATTGCCTTATCTAGTCCCCAACGAGGTAGGCAAAGGTGCATAACTGCATATTATAGGTTTTCACATTTCGACAGTTTTTCGTCATTTGCGCCAGTTTCTCGATCGAAAATTATCTCAAAATTATCGGAGCAGTTTACGCGCGTTTGACAATTTGCCACATTAATTTTGCATTTCGGCATTAAAGAACTAAATAATTTTAAAGCCCGGACTCCACCAAAGCGGAGATGTGCGGAGACGATAAGAGATGTTTTTGCAGCTAGGGTACCGAAGCTGTGCGGAGATGCGTACTGGCTGGACTGGAGCGGAGATGTCTGCTGGCTAGAGCGGAACTGAGCTGCGTGCGGCGAGCGTTGGCTATTGACCGCTCACTGCACGTCGCTCACATCTCTTCTCGTCTCCGCTGCGCGCCGCCGTCGTAGCGTCGCCAGCTTGCGAGGCACAGCTCACATCTCCGCTTTGTACCGCTGCCCAGCTCAATCTCGGCGAGGCACAGCTCACATGTTCACTTCGATCGCGCCATTTAAATATGATACATCTCGTCTCCACTTTAGCTGAGTGGAGACGAGATGTGTGAATTACGAAATTCTTTTCGTTGTTTAAAACACATCTCTCCTCTCGTCTCGTCTCGTCTCCGCTTTGGTGGAGTCCGGGCCTGATGAAAACTAAACATTTCCCCATAATGGTTCTAATTATTTTCAAGTAGAGACACATTTAATAAAGCGAGGACTTCCATTTAATATATTACAGCCTAAAACTCTACAGCGAAGTGTTTACTGAATAAGGTTCACGAAATTATTCGGCTGAATTACATGTTTTTAAAGGTTCTAAATTTTCTGATGTAATTATGCCATTTATTACAATAATAAACTTTAATTTAATGTTAAGTAAAGTTATTAAATCAAGAAGCTCATTACCATGTTCGGTTTTGCTTACCTACGGGTTTGTTTCGGGTTTCCCGACTAATTACGGACTCAAGTAGAGCCCATAATTTGTACATAATAATAATACTGATAATTATGTCTCGCATACCTACCTATTTATAACTTAAATATATGGAAATTACTAAAGTTCCTACCCCTTTTAAAAGATTGATCAAGGCACAGTCGTCAGATGAAATGTACATTGGAATATCGAGAAGGTTGCAATGAAAAAAAATTGAGTTTAAAAAAGTTAGTAAAGGTCGTCATTGACTCACTCATACGCAGCTCAGGGTCTGCTCGACGTGACATCTTTACGTCCGGGTCAGTCACGTGCATACAATCACACATACACATCATCTACCTAGCCTTTTCCCAACTATGTTGGGGTCGGCTTCCAGTCTAACTATTTTACATGGAGCGACTGCCTATCTGACCTCCTGGTAAGACTATGGTTGTCAGACTTTTGGGCTTCTAACTACCCGTAACGACTGTTAATGATCTACAAATGTCAGCCTGGACCAACGGATTAACGTGCTTTCCAAGGCACGGAGGGGTCTTGGTATGTAAAGATGGTCACCCATCCACGGACCAACCGCGGCAAGCGTAGCTTAACGTGATTGATCGACCCATGCGGCGGTTTTAACTTAGCCCCTCCACAAAACCATACATACACGCTATATTTTCTCGATTGCGACTTTGAGAAAAACCTATTTCATAATAGTAGATAAGGTTTCGAAAAGACTGTTAAATAATAAATAACACCATAGAATTTATATGAATACTTTTGGTGAAAATCGCTTTTGAATCTTGCGTAATTGTAAGGTTATGCTCGTGACTGCACCGACACAAAAATAGAAGACATCCACGCTTCGTAAACGAATTCATTTACAGTAGACGCTGCCAAGCTACCCTAGATATAATCCCTGAGTCGGTCGAGCTGGTATTAATTTCCGCCAACCACACAGTCCACTTTATTAAATATTGAAGTGCGCAATTTTATATCACGAAAAGTATTTAAGAAAATTTTCTACTGTATTTATATATTATACACAGAAATCTTCCGGAATAAATTCTCTAAATGATGCTGAAAACCGTTGCGCAGTTTAAGAGAACAACGTGTTGACACAGACAGACTCGAAAAGCGAGTTTAATTAATAATATGTATAAGTTGCAGTAAGATGGTTATAACCGTGATATAGTTAACTTATTTATATCCCTAGGGATATAGCTATATGAAAGCGGTTCATAACTGTCGGAGTGCCCTAATTTTGTTACTGCGACCAATTTCGACGTAGTAGAATTGGTCACAGTTCTAACCTAACCTAACCTATTTGGTCGGAGTGCTCTCATAGTTATATTACTAGATCGTGCTCGTATCATAGTTATATTCCTTTAAGACAGTTATGAACCGGTTTCATATAACCATATTAGGGTATATAGCTATATCCCTAGGGATATAACCATATCACGGCTATAACCATCTTACTGCGACTTATATAATAGACAGTTATTTTGAGACTGAGACAGGGATAATACGATTTTTAACCAACTTCCAAAAAGTTTCTATGTTCGTCTGTATGTATGTTTTATTTTTAATGTATGTTCATCAATATTTTCGTCAATTGAGGACCGATTTTGAAAATTCTATTTCCTTTGATAGAGGAGCTTGCGCGGTGGTCCCATAAATAAAATTGTATTAACTTTACTTGGGTAGTTTTTGAGTTAGCTTCAATAATACGTATCTTTCCCACTTAGTCTATCATATGTTATCATGGTGATAATAGTACTAATACAAGGGTCAGTAGTAGTAATACAAGGGTCGAAAGGAATCAATTCTCAGACAAGGTATTTAGAATCAATTCCCATACGGCTATAGTCCGAGTAGGAATTGATGACTTTCACCTTTGTTAAACACTCTACTTTTCATTTCGAATTTAAGGAAAGTATTTTTTTTAGTTTTCCTAAAATATATATTAATAATAATTACATGAGTATTCTAGTACCTATAGTCTTTAAAATAATAATAATATGGAACACACCGCGTCACCGCGTCGCGGGTCGTCCCGCTTATAGGTATTTTTTGTGCCACAAGTAAAAAGTGAAAGTTAACTTTAATTTCGCAAATCGGTGGCAAAAAACGAAAATTCAAAACCGACTATATCGACTTCCAAAATTAAAGTGTTTTTCACTTTGTTTTTTTTGGAAGTTGGTTGTTTTTTTTTTTTTGTAAAATGTTCTTATCATCAATATTTTTAACAAACCTATTTATTATCTTTATGACTGAAATCGATCCTATTTATTAGATCATGAAAAAAACTGCTGTAAGGTGTTACTCAAAGTAAAAGATAATTCGCAAACAAACAACATTGAATTTAATTGTATCGTTTGACAGTGGTTCAGAATCAAATAAGTTTACTGAACTTTAAACTAAGTAAATGAAACTTTGTCTGAAACAATGCCTCAAACCGCGAGACACCAAGGCGAGGCTCACGAAGCCACAAGCCAAGCCTTCGAGGGGTAATAATAATGTTTTGTGCTGTTTATTACACTTAACACGTTCAGTGCCGGGAGCCCTCCTGGAGGGTTCACCTAGTCGCATATGGGATGTCGGGAGCCCTCGTGGAAGGCTAATTTTAAATGTTGTTTTTTTAGCGAATACAGCTTTACAAACTGTGAAAATATAATTTGATGTATATTTTAACAAGATTTATTAGTATTTGCGTTGGTTTTAAAATATAAGCATTTTTTTTGCTATTTTTTGTTCACGGTTACAAATATTCACAAAAAAATTAATAGGTTGGAAACTACGTTGAGCGACAAGACCCCATGAAAACACTATTTTACGGTTTTTAACCTAATGTCGTTGACCTTCTGCGACGGTTAACTTGAGCGCAAACGTAATGCCGGCAACCCTCCCAGAGGGTTCACTTCCAATATGTATGGCGGCATGGCGTATGAGTTCTATGAAAAGTGGGTGGAGTCGAAATTGTTAAATCATGGCTATTGTATAAAATCAACTAGATTTTTTTTAACGTGGTGTTCAAATTCTTAACTTGTGTTCATTGAAAGTTTACAGACACAAAACTTGCATTCAAAAACTTTCAAACAAGAATATTCTGGGTTCAAGTAAAACAAGAAATTATTGTTTGCCGCTATAGTAACGCTTACCTACGAAAAAAAGGTTCGTGTACACGGGATTTTGTTTTCAAATTGGTTAAATATGCGTTACCCCGATAGTACCTATACATAAACAATACTTCAGTATTTTTTTTTTATTATTATTATTTTGTTTAAGTAGAAAAGCTTCAAAGAATTGTAACTGTAGCTAAACGCCGAAATCTTCACAATTAATCTTCAAAGTAACAACGATATAGAAATTATAGAAGCATTAAAGTACCTTGAATATCACCGCACAAAATCAAGTCCCTACTTTAGCAAAGCCCCCAGTCTGACATAAGTTCGCAACTTAATAAATAGCTCCGAACGGAGCTAAGCTCAGTAAGCACACATGATTAATCAAAAGTTCAACTTTACCCATTTTAGACGTAATTTAATGGTTCGTAGCAAAAACTCATTGTGCCACACATGAAGCGCATTGAGCATAAAAGTAAGAAAGTTTCTGTTTTAAGACTTGGTCGTACTGTTGTGAAAATTGGGAATTCGTCAGTCACGCCAGCTGTTTCGTTCTGTACCTAAGTAATTGGTCCAACTTTTGATTGCATTTCATCCTCCATTTCAGACGTTATTTTAGGCTCTTAGTATTGATGAATTTAATCGTTTATGAGTGTCTAAGTAAGCCATTTTTTATTTTTTTTGTGGGAAATTATCAAATAACTTCTCCCGCTCTGGGTGAAGTGGGAGGGCGTGTCAGACTCTTACTGACTAAAACCCACCCGTGTTCCTTCGGTTGCCCTGTTGCCGGGGGCCACGAATATGGGCCGAAAGGGACACCTTTCGGCCCATATTCGCAGCCCCGGCAGGTCTAAGTAAGCATGTGATTCATTTAATATATCTTATACGTTGCCATGAATCGGAATAAAAATTATGTAGGGGAGACCGAGGGGAGTTGAAACAATTTTGACATTATTCGTCGTACACAAAAATCTATTAGCTAGAATTATACGACATTAGTACCAATCGATAGCACATTTCGTTCACTATTATATGAGACCAACAAAAAAAGCGTAAGTATGAATGCTACCGCGAAAATTTAACTTAAACGTGACAAGTCATTCTGTTTCAAATCCCCTAATACCGAGGTAAGTTGAAACAAGGGTCGAGGGGAGTTGAAACAGGTATTAGTTTTGGAGAACTAGGGTTATATATTAGAAAAAAACGATGAAATTTAAAGGGTTTTATTAAAAAATAAAAATCTAAAATGAACATACATATTTTTAAGTAATTTCTACTCAATTTAAACGAAAAAACCAACCCTATTTTAATTTACATTAAAATAGGGTATTAATAGATATTCGCAGAGTATCTTTTCCTCTGAAGATGTAAAAACGGTCTTTTCTGGGTATCCTACAGTCGGAAGAACAGTCGTTTCATGAGCGTCATAAGCCTTTTTTTCTTAATTTACCTGTACAGACGCCAGCACTTCAAGCTACTACAATCTGTCAAATTTGTTAAATAGATTTTCAACTTTATAGCTGAAGTGTAAGGTTCAAATTTGATTGGGAAAATTTTACAGTTTCGGGTTGCTTGATGTGCTGGCGTCTGTACAATGACGTATGGTTGAAGTTATAGCTGGAGGCAGCATCCAGAAGACTTTTTTGGCGCAATATCACCTCATCTGCCGCGAGATCATACATTTCTCGGCTCGCTGTACCTCTGTCAGTTTTTCTTTCGTAGTCCGTAAGCATGCTAAAACAAGAAAAAGCGAAACAAAAAGTTAACTACCTACACCATATTAGCAAATCAGTCATACAAAAGAGCACCGAGGAGAGTTGAAACAAGGTGTTTCAAATCCCCTCAGTAACAAAAATCGTTCCACTCGTTAGAAAATTACAACCTAAAAGCAAACCACAAAACAATGACTTGCACCATCACTAATAATTCAATTCTTAGTTAATGAGCTTTCGAAACATACATAACACAAGCCAAAACACTAAGACATTATCAAACTATAGGTGGCTAAAAAAAACGAACAAAACTTACTTTTCGTGTTTTTTTTTGACATGGGTGTCAGATCTCCACAACCGCGCGCCTTGAGGCGTGGACGCATACTGAGGGGCCCGAGGGCGGTGGGGCACGGCTAAACAGCGCTGTTGCCAACTCGATAACGGTTATAGATTCCGCGCAATTGACGTTGTTTCAACTCCCCTCTGTTTCGGGGCTGCGAATATGGGCCGAAAGGTGTCCCTTTCGGCCCATATTCGTGGCCCCCGGCAAAAAAGCTTCAAAGAATTGTAACTGTAGCTAAACGCCGAAATCTTCACAATTAATCTTCAAAGTAACAACGATATAGAAATTATAGAAGCATTAAAGTACCTTGAATATCACCGCACAAAATCAAGTCCCTACTTTAGCAAAGCCCCCAGTCTGACATAAGTTCGCAACTTAATAAATAGCTCCGAACGGAGCTAAGCTCAGTAAGCACACATGATTAATCAAAAGTTCAACTTTACCCATTTTAGACGTAATTTAATGGTTCGTAGCAAAAACTCATTGTGCCACACATGAAGCGCATTGAGCATAAAAGTAAGAAAGTTTCTGTTTTAAGACTTGGTCGTACTGTTGTGAAAATTGGGAATTCGTCAGTCACGCCAGCTGTTTCGTTCTGTACCTAAGTAATTGGTCCAACTTTTGATTGCATTTCATCCTCCATTTCAGACGTTATTTTAGGCTCTTAGTATTGATGAATTTAATCGTTTATGAGTGTCTAAGTAAGCCATTTTTTATTTTTTTTGTGGGAAATTATCAAATAACTTCTCCCGCTCTGGGTGAAGTGGGAGGGCGTGTCAGACTCTTACTGACTAAAACCCACCCGTGTTCCTTCGGTTGCCCTGTTGCCGGGGGCCACGAATATGGGCCGAAAGGGACACCTTTCGGCCCATATTCGCAGCCCCGGCAGGTCTAAGTAAGCATGTGATTCATTTAATATATCTTATACGTTGCCATGAATCGGAATAAAAATTATGTATGTATTTAATAAAATTAAAACCACTTACTTGCTCTTGCTATGGTATAAATGCTAAAATGGTAGATTTATGATAAGTACTCGCAAAATCCTGTTTACAGTATTGTGCAGGGTGACTTGTAATTTGACGTATTCCTTCCAGAACATGACAGTGTGACCCATTTGTAACTATTAAGTACTTAAAACCTAGGCCAAAATTAATGAGATTCGAGTACACCCCATTTTTAATACATTTTCACCCAGAATTTGTCACTAATATCACTTTTCTCTAAACTCTCAAATTGAATGGTCATCGTTGGGTTTTCTCGAGTCCCATGCATTTTCGCCTAGGCTTCATGGGATGCTTAATTGTTGCAAATGTGTCACACTATCATGTCCTGAAAGGAATCAGGTCAAATTATAAGTCACCCTACCACCATCAAAACCATCACCACCACCATCATCCATCCGTGCCGCAACTCGACAGAGATACAGACGCCAGCACTTCAAGCTACTACAATCTGTCAAACTTATTTAATGGATTTTCAACTTTATCGCTGATACATAAGGTTCAAAGTTGATTGGGAAAATTTGACAGTTTCGGGTAGCTTGATGTGCTGGCGTCTGTACAACAAACCGCCTCTAAAGTTGCGGCAATAATTGCACCCTTCGATACGATCCCGGCTCTACTTAAAAGCTTGTGAACGATAAGTCATAAAGGCTTTTATCGGTTTTTGCTTCCGAAGTGTAGGTCGCCCTCAGGCTATGTCGAATGACGATCTACGCAAGTTCACTGGTAATAAATAGGTTTATACAGGGTGTTAGGCCACCGGTTGAACATACGAAAATGGAGAATCAATAGAAAGACTCATTCCACACGGTTTTTTTAATGACTTTTTTAAATTTTATTCGAAATTCGTCGTTGCTCAAACTTCAACCGTCAATAATTTCTTTTAAAAATATGTAACAAAACTGGAATTGTTTTTTTAGCTTTTCCATCTAGATTATTTGTAGAATGATTATTTTGTTTTTCCATCTAGATTATTTGTACATGTAATAAAAATGTTTGCTTGTACCTACTTAATTAATTAATTTCATTTGGCCAATCTAAACAAGCGAAGATCGGTCAGATCGATCTAAATATGGTCTGACCGGATATATACCTCAACGTAGTCATAAAACCTATATACCTCAACCTAATCTAACTCCTCTATGCTTCCGGTCACGGCGGATTTCGGTAATAAACCTAAATTAAATCATTCAATTTAAGTTCTTACTGTTTAACCGCTCAGGCGCCGTGGGTGGTCCGCGCCATGACAGTTTTACGACCGCACTTAAATAAACAAACACTCGGATTTCTTTACAACGTCTCAAGTAGTATTGTTAATGTTTTTTGCTACTCGAATAGATTAGGAATACGTTTCAAATGGTTGCAGTCTTTGTAAACAACGTTCACTTATCTTTATTACCCGCTTTTGTTATTATTTCTTTTGTTCTTTGTGATAACGATTTCTGATAAAACTACCGTACCAATTCACACGAAATTTTGCAGGATACATTATGGATAGATAAGTTATCTAACAAAAGCGTTTTTAGAGACAAACATTCAAAACAAAAAATTCAAAAAATCTAGATTTTAGATAATCTAGAATTTCTAATGCTTACGTAACTTTCTCCGTCCCAAAAAAATATTTTTTTGTATTATTTTGTTCTAAATGTTGTCTAATACGATGATACATGTAATATAGAAAAGAAATAAAACACTTACGGATCAGATCCATACAGAAAAACCACAAAATATCACAACTTTCACTTTGACGGGAACTTTCTCTTATCTGTTTGTTTACACTTTTTTGGTTGGGTCAAAATAGGTATAATATGATGTTATTTAGTGCGGATATTATCTAAAACGATGTAATATTTACTTCAAAATGAAAATATCACCACTTTCCGACGATTTACACACAAAAACCATTAAAAAACGAATTATTACAGCGAACGCGCGCGTCCCGGGAGTGACGTTTGACTGACATTTTACCGCGCGGGAATGTCATTTTCAAATTTTTTTTAAAATGTTGCCTATTCATATTTTTGCTTTTAGTCGATTTATTTGATAAGAATATTTATCCGACCATAGACAGAAAAATCCACAGACGATAATAGCCATTACAGCAAGTACAAATAGAGATGTAAGTCGCGTGGGTGTGCCGTCTCTCATGAGAGACGCCGGTCCTTTACCGGATCAACAATACCTGGGGGCCTACCACCAGCTCAAAATCAGTATTATTTTAATATTACTTCAGTGGGAGAAAGAGATGTAGCTATACGTCCTGTAGAGCTTCATCTCTTTCCCACACTGAAGTAATATTAAAATAATACTGATTTTGAGCTGGTGGTAGGCCCCCAGGTCGGATAAACAGTACCTACTGTAGCTAATATTACGGTCGGCGTCGCGTCGACTCATGGTCACAATTAATGCACTGGATACGGTAAAGTAATTTTAAATTCACCATATTATATCCTCAGACCAAACAAAAAACCAAGACATAGCACTGCCAACAGTGACGTGAGGCCGGTTTCGTAAACATGTGTGCACTTAGTAAGGTGTAGTTTGATTGTAGTGTCATTATAAAATGTGTGCATGTGAGCGTGTATGCCCAGAGCGGAGGAGTAGTTTTGGCATGCTTCACTGTATTGTTCGCAGCGCTCTGTCTTGATTTTTTATTTGGTTTGAGATTATATCAGCATCATCATCTTCTTGCCCTTGTCCCATGTTACGTGGGGTTGGCGCACCACATTTTTTCTCTCCATTCTCCCCTGTCAACCGTCACGCTATCATTCACTTCCTTCTCTTTCTTAACATTCCTCACACAATCCATCTATCTTTTCTTTGACCTTCCTCTCCCTCTCTATCAATAAATGTTCACCACTCTTTTAGTCACATGCATTTCCTCCCTCCTCATCACGCGCCAACGCCATGCCATCATTGCCAAGCCAAACGATTTCCTTTCAACTTTTCTGTTACTGGCCCCACTTTCAAACTTCCCCTTATACAGGGTAGCAGGGACATCGACGCGAAAACGGTTACCATGAATTCAATACATGGTTTTTAACCCCGAAACACCGAAATTTTTCGTCGTTTATTAAAAAAAAAAATCTGCTGTTCCATATATTTGACCGCGTAGGTATTGTACTTTTCTATGAAACAGCAGATTTTTTTACTCGTACTCAACATACAATACTCATTTCTTAATACTTTATCCATTTTCGTCACTCCACACATCCAGCTCAACATTCTCATCTCCGCTGCATGCAATCAAATCAAATCTCATCGAAATAAACAATATTTAAATACAGACGAACTCCATTGGTTAAAAGACAATTATGACCTGTGTTTAGTTCTTTCTGGAGGGAAACGTGCTTATTTCTATACATTTAATCCTTAAATAGGTCTAAGACAAATATGTATAAGCCCCACATTTAAGGAAGGAAATGCATAGAAATAAACTACATGTTTACCTCCAGAGGGTTCAATTCTCCGGAGGGTTTAATTCAACACAGGATTTTGCTTTGATGAAGATGAGCTGAAACTAATAAAATAAATTGTTCAAAACGAATACGTCCCCTGGTTGACGGGCCATTTTTATACTAGCTGTTGCCCGCGACTTCTTCTACGATCTAGAATAAAAATTAGCCTATATCCTTCCCCAGGTCATGGTTTACCCATATACCAAATTTTGTCCAAATCCGTTCAGCCGTTTTAGCGTGAAACCTCTTTTTTTTCTTCCTCAATCATTGCAAAAATAGGAATGAAGAATTTCATTTGATAGATTTCAATTTTGTCAGAGCCGTTGTATACTCCGGATAGTCAAAAGCAACCAGAATTTCATCATGAATTCAGTACTAGCAGAAGTTCACCGTTTTTTAATAGAACAGACTCCTGCGGCCAAGGATTTATTAATAGTAGCTAAAGCAAATGAAAGATTTTTTTTCCAAACACAAGTTGTATGGTACGTCATATAATACAGAGTGACATAATGTGTCAGGGTAGGGTTGCCAACCCTACTATATATAATATAGTATCCTGCTATATTATAGGCCTAAATATTTCTTAAGTTTCTTTGTATTTTCGTTATTTGCCACCGACTTCCGAAAAAGTAATTTTTCACTTTGTAGTGGTTTTTTGGAAGTCGGTTTGTATTTTATTTAAGTTACATTAGCCTAATACCAACTGCTCATCACCTTTTACAAAATATTGCTTTTCCCGATGCAGGGACGTTCATCGTTGAGGAGTTCTCCTGGTACTTCACCGTCAGCTCCACTTCTCCATATGCATTGTGACAAGCATAAATTGCATTGCAACCATATTAAAGTAATCGAATCGCAACCCGTGAAATACTTATTATTGAGTAGTTCCGGTAACTATTTGTGGTCTTCATCATCAGTTCCACTTAACCAAATGGTGCTTTGCAAGAGCAACTGCACGAGTTACTATAAATACCCAAATCGCTATAGGTTTGCCTATAATATTTCAAGAGTTCTCTCGATTTCTCTGGAATGCCATCATCAGATCCTAGTTTCCTTATCATGGTGCCACCTTTGGGATATCTCCTTTCCAACAAAAAAGAATCATCAAAATCAGTTCATAAACGACGAAGTTATCCGCAACCTCCTTTTTTTGAAGTTGGTTAAAAAATGTAGTAGGCGAAACTACAATTTTTTTTTTTGCAATACAAAATGGATTTTGTAACCTTAATTTAAAGTGTAAAAATAAATACGACATAAAAAAAAATCTGTTAATAAAGGTACTTACTTACTTACTCTTAGTAGCAAAAAGTTTGCGCTCAAATAAAGATTTATTTTTATTTTAAATACCTAGGTACTTACTACATTCTTCGCCATCTACTATATTTTTACAGGCAATGGCTTCGAAAATACTATATTTGATTTAAAAAAAGTTGACAACCCTTGTATATATAGCACTCTATGCAAGGGTTTGGGCTATATAAGTATCTCACTATAGACGGGCGGATTTAGGCGTGATGACATACACAAACTCACGCCTTCGTAGGCAGAAACTACAGAACGCCACCAGCTACGATCCTTACATACTTCTTTTACCTCGTTTATGTTCATACACGCACATAGCACATCTATATATATCGCACATCTGGCCATACACGCACGCCGGTTGCGAGTAAGTACTACGCACCTGACCTTTCTGAAGAACATCACCAATAAAGTCACTATACTATATGTCTTCCTAGGGCGTCCCCTCTCGGCGTTTCCATTCACATCAGCCTTGTAAATAAATACCTTTTGTTAGTCGCCTTTCATTCATCATCCTCTCAACATGACCAAACCATCCAGCGCACTCTTTTAAATTTTTGTCACTACATCTTCTTTTAAACCACACCGTTGCCTTTTCTCATCATTCCTCAGCCTATCATTCATAGTCACACACACATGCTTCGCAAGGAACGCATTTCCACAGCATTTATTCTACTTGCATGCTTCTTCTGCCTCACCCAACATTCACTTCCATACATAAGCGTAGGCACACGCACACCATTATGAACAGCCAGTCGAGCCTTTTTGGAGATCAACTGGTCTGTCACAATCGTATGTATAGCACCATGACCTAATAATTTGTGCTTAGTCTTTAGTTTTCGAGTATTTGCATTTTCGCAAAATTCAATTCTGTTATAAAATGCAAAACGTCAGATGGTCTGAAGGTTTATCAACTTATTCATACGTTTTGACCTTTAGTTAAAAAAAATACTTAGTTTAGTTACCTTTTAAATCTATTGCGACAAGCTTACGTTTCGTAGCCGAGTCTACGAAGCTACGAATGAGCTACGAATTTTATATTTGATTGATGAACTAAAAAAATATCGCTGGTCGCCTGCTTTAATCGTAGTACTAAGGGGCTATATGTAACATTAAACACTATGTACAACAAGATAGAGTTCAACAAAACTAATTTAAATAAATTACTGAGGTGTTTGAAAATGATAGCAATAGTGGTTCAGTTGTTATCAATATGTGTCCAGCTTTTCCAGAGTCTGTAATCGCGTGCCATCTTTGAGGTACTTTTCCACTACATTTTTGCGACGTCGTGGTTAAAAGACGTCCATTTATGTTAGGCTTAAGTAGGTGGGTACGAGTATGTTTAGATATGTGTATTTTTACACCCATCTTTAGATTCATGAACGCCCACTTTTAATCAGGATACAATCGGTCAACTGTGAGGGCCAGTCTAAGACCTCGATGATTTACTGGACATTATATTTTTTGAGTATTTTTAATGTGTCTCGTCGAAGAACGGTTTATTTAATGATACCTACTTCTACATTTGAGATCGGCTTCCATTAACCGTCTCCTGTTAGTATCTTGAGACATATTACGACCCTTTTTCAACAAGTTCCTGACAATAACGAATAGATAACTGTGTTTACTTTTTAAAGTTGTACGTCGATCTTTTTCTCCGGAGGGACACATCCTATTTAATTTACTGCGGTCTGGTCGGTTATTGACGTTTTTAGTTGCTATCGCTTTATCTACTTCGTAATTAATGGTCTTTTACCTTCGAATACTTTGCAGCTTGATCACGCGATATTTTAAGTCCTTTTGGATGCGGACACAGGCAGCTCGTGGCTAAGTAATAACAGCCGCACGGGTCGATTCATCAGATTAAGCTACGCTTGCTTGGTCCATAGATGGGTGACCATCTTTACATATCGAGACTCCTCCGTGCCTCGGAAAGCACGTTAAATTGTTGGTCCCGGCTGTCATTCGTGGATCTTTGACAGTCGTAACGGGTCATCAGAAGCCCTGGGTTGTGCAGGTCAGGTAGGCAGTCGCTCCATGTAACATACTGTATTCAGCTGCATCCGTTAGGTTAGACTGGAAGCTGACCCAACGCTCTTGGCGGGAGAAGTGCTTTTTCTGAAAACCTATGTACGAACGGACTCTGTTGTCAGGAAGCCTGCTAGACAAAGAGTCCCTCTACAATAATTCCTTATATAATTCACTGTTGTCAGTTACATGTGTCACCGTATTGTGTTGTTTATTAACACGTAGTTTTAAGGATATTGTTACTAACCCTCTATGAGTCTTGGCTCGAAATTAAGTTTTTAATTTAATTTAAAACATAACATCTCGCCGTGTTTCCCCGAAGGGTTGGGTAGAGGTGTATCTATAGTACACCCAAATTTCGCCAGTTATGTTTAAGGGCTTCTTCACACGTACCACAACCACACCACGACCACAACCACACCTCAACTACACCACGTGGCCGGGCGTATATTTCGTATTGAAAATGAATACGACACCGACCACCGCCGTGTGTGTGATACCGACCACATCGCAACTACAACGCAACCACCAGCAACACTGCGAACTAGTGGCCGACCACATCGCAAACACAACATTGCACTGTTGCCACACGTTAAACTGTGTCTGCACACCACGTAACCGCATCACAACTACTGGCGACAACGCAACCACATCGACATTTTGTCGGTACCACAACGCAACTACAAAAAACTGCAGCGACACTATTCACACGTAACCACTGCTTGACAGCATTTTGTCGTTGCGACGTGGTGTGGTTGTGATACGTGTGAAGAAGCCCTTAGTCCCATGTAATCCCCTGTCTGCCAGTGTGTCCCTCTACTTGCTACAATAATTTATTTAACGAAATACTTATTAGTCGCAAATGAAAATTATGCCGAACACTCTCTTGTCGCAACACGCTGTATTCTACATATCAAAATTGTGATGATCGCTTCATTTGGTTTTCCACAAAACAATTATTTGTTTAGCACAATTTATTCTATTCTAGACCAATTATCTATACTAATATTATAAAGAAGTATTTTTTTTGTTTGTATGTTAGTTTGTATGTAGTCTCTGGAACCAGTCGGATTTGAAAAAATCTTTTTCATTGGATAGCCTAATTCTTGAGGAAGGTTGTTTGTTAATAAAACAGCACTGAAAGGGTTTCAGGGCTTGTAACGTAATAAACCCTTCATAATAGAATAATTATACTTCAACGGCCTTTCAAAATCGGTTCAACATTGGTGATATATATTCGTAGATTACATTATCCCTTTCAGCTTTTCTGAAAAAGGTGAGAAAATGGGAGAAAACGTGCGGCAGTTTCGTAATTATCCGGTATACCCTTATTAGTGGAAACTAAAAAGGAAGTCGTAATGGAACCGACTTCAAAACATTAGTGTGTCGGCGTGAAGCAATAGGTATTTACGGACAAGAGGCCAAATTACCTGTCGAACACAGAATAAATGAAATTAATTAACCTTTCAGTGACGTTTATTCCGTTTTTATCGGTACTTATGTACTTACAAATTACTAGTTCAATTTATAAGTTGAATTATTTATGAAACACACATTTATTACATGGGACTTAAACATAACTGGCGAAATGTGGGTGTACCTGCTACAGGGACACCTCTGCCCAACCCTTCGGGGAAACAAGGCGTGATGTTATGTTATGCTATTTAAGAAAATAGTAGGTAATGTTCTAAATTATCAAAGCTCTAAATTATTCTTATGAGAAGTCAATATTTTAATCAGTTGGGAATCATAAACAACAAATTAATTTATGGGTATTGTTTATTTGTAGAGCATTTACATGAAACCTTTTGTGTTAATGATTCTATCAGTTTTCTAGTTACATTTATTGTCTTTTTGAACTAGCATACCTTTCACACAGAAAATTATACTTTACAGTCCTCTCATAACTTTTATTGATTTTTTCCTTATCGGAATACATTCTTTTAGGTTAAATATTTTTTTAGCAATGTGTTAGTAGGTACTGTACTTTTGTATGGAACAGCTGTTTTTTTTTTAAATTCACTTTTGGACCAATAGTAAAAGTTGTTCTTCATTTTCACAAGTACTACACTCCCTGAAAGTATTTCCCTCGTTTTATCAAACATCCTGTACAATGATAACATTTTGGAAAATTGTATCATCATTCTATCTCACATTTGCCTAATATTCTTTCTCGCTGGCGACGCCTGCCGAGCACTGACCGAATACACTCGAATCCAGATGATACGGAGTGACGTGCAGTTGCAGAGCTTGTAGGCGTCCAACTACTGCAGTACTGCCTTTAGTAATAACAGCAGCTAAGGCCGATCTATCATACTATTATAAATAGGTACAGTATTTCTATTTTCTTAATGTCCCTCGGGAATCATCGCATTTCCGAATACAAACGAATGCTAATTTCCATGTCCATCAATTATTAGATTAATCTTGTATAATAATTTGAATTCAGAACTAAGTATTTTATTGTTGTTTTGTTTTGATTTTCGTGTGAACTATATAGAACTGTAAAACCATTTTCCTATCTGTCGTGCCTGCAACTTTAGCAACTTTCCTACCATTTTTAAAATAAATTACATAAGTTAAAAAAGTTTTAACAACTCTTTATACTTCCAAGTCGATTGAGAGCGTCCGGTCTGCACCAAGTGCAAAGGGCGACTGATTGAAATCCGACGACTGCCGAAACACGAGGTTTGCCGAGGGACATTAAGAACATATTTGTACTGTACATGCGACGAAATGTAGCCTACTATACATAGATACACCTCTGCCAAACCTGTCGAGAAATGCAGCATGCATATGTTATTATGTTACATGTGTGTATGTATAAGAGGTAAAATTGGTGAGTTTTTATGCAGGGGGCAATCTTCGGAACTACTGATCCGATTGCGAAAATTCTTTCAGTAATGTGAAGCAACAGTATTACCGAGTGTCATAGGATAAATTTTATGTTAAAAAAAGAAATTCTACGCGGACAAAGTCGCGGGCAAGAGCTAGTTAACAATAAATAGGTACTTCAATTAACCGTATCCTCGGATGTCTTAGGAAGTGTGGGTATTAATTAAGGGACCAAACTATTTGCATATAAACAAACCGATTTAATTTATTTTGATTGAATTGTAATGAAGTACGGCTTCTTCCTTTAGAGTTCGCAAGATTTGGCCGGAGACACGGCCAGAGACAACGAATTCCGACATTGCTCTAGGTATTTTGTAATGGGCAATAAAGCATAAATATGTGACGAGAAAAAATCGTTGAGAGATAGGTAAGCTCAAACCAATTTTGTTTACAAACATAAATCATTTAAGTAACCACAATTCCACAATCATAATTTTTTATTTAATTAAATTAAATATTTTACAAAAATAGCAATAATCATAGATAGCACGAATCGAAGTTTAGACATTATATGCATGTACATAATAATATTACTTTATAAAACTTAAAAACTGCCGCCAGGCTGACTCCTATCTCTCAGTACTGAAAGTTCCACATCACTGACCACGGTACACACCTTCATGCGTACTTCTGCAATCTTCTCTGGCGGGAAATTACAAACAATGTCAGCCATGCTGGAGAAAAAATTATGGACAGGGGATTTTCCTGTGGGACAAGTAGCTTTAGTAACCAATTGTTGTAAAATTACATTCCGTTCTTCTCTATCCTTTTTCAGTTCATCTATGATTGAGTCTATCTTTCGTTTAATTGGTCTTTTTGGCGGTGGAATTATATTTTGCTCTAGAACAGTGAAATTTTGTGGTGCAGCCAGTGACTGACTGGCTTCACAAGTAGTACTAACAATTGTTGGAGTATATGTAGCAGGCTGCTCTGCATTGCTGCTAATTGATGTTCCCATTACGAATGGAGACTCTGATAATGGAACGTCTTCAGATGAATCGTATTCTTCCTTCACACACTCGAAAGAAATCTCAATAGGATCCTGCGTAGCGTTGTCCACGATGCTGTTGTTTGAGGTTTCTCCTTCATCATGTGATTCTGACAAGAAGTTCAGTCTCTCGTCATCGTACTTGGAATATGAAGTGGCGTTTCCAGTAATCTTTTTCTTTTTATTTTTCATATAATTATCTCGTATATTTCGCCATTTTGATTTGCATTCTTCAGCTGTAACAAACAACCTTTCATTATGTTTCAAGTAATAACGATATTATGATAGTTCAGGTTTCTTCATGAAAATAAATGCCGGATATGCTCACAGCATGACGTCATGACGTCATCAGACAAATGGGTCAAACATAAAATATGTAATTTATAATTTTCAAAAAATAATACTTCGCATATGATTTTGAAAATCAGCCTTTATTTGTGTATATAAATAATTCTTAATAATATCGACATAGATCAGTCTTACATATTATCTCTAAAAATAACAATTTTTATTTTTTTTAACGCCACAGAAAAGACCACACAAAATTATGACTTAATTGGAAAACCTAATTTAAAATGCTCAAAATAGTATTCACTCCCCATAGTAAGCAAATAATGTTCGAAAATTACAGTAGGTGTCTTCAAATATAAAAAAAAAAACAAAATGTCCACAGACGACGTCCTTTTTGTATAAAAAAATCTATTAAAATATATTTTCATCGTCATAATCGTCCATTATAAAAGGCATTTGACGTTTCTTTGGCGTCATTTCTACGGAAGACTTGAAGTCGTATAAAACGAAACGACCGCGATGTGCGCTTTTCATAGGTCTATGACTTTGTAAAGATACGTTTTAAATTGGATTATCAGGTGTCAATCTCTCAGAAAAACCGGGTGATATTGGTTCAGTTGTAGCATTAATAGTTCCTGTACTTGCAGGTGAGTAAGCTTCAAACAAAGAATTGCGATTATTGAAAGGCCTTGCTTGAGAAGAAGCTAGCGACATATTGAAAAAGTGATGATCAGATAATACGGAATTAGTGGAAGAATTTAGAGCTTTAAACTGTATTTGAATCTGTCCAATTTCATAATGCGGACTTCTTTCATGGGTTGCGCAATCCAAACAGCTTAATCGCCTGGCATGGATAATATGAGGATTTTGGAAATGCCATGTAATTTGATATATTTCGAGCGTACCTTTGAAAGGACGTATAGCACTGTCCTTCAAAAGTAGATCGATTTCAGGAAACCTCGAATCGTCGATTTTAAAAACCTCTATACCTTTACAATTTACAGATAAGCATGCTATTAAATCATCTAAATTAGACACGTCAGTACCCTTTGCAACATGACTGTCGCAAATGCGTTTGTTGCATCCTCCAACACCATCGGGTGCACCTTTCCCATGTCCTCGTTCACTAAAATGCCAAATAATGGATGTAATAGAAAATTCTTTGCTTAGTAACGTTCCGATAAAAAAAACCATAGCCTTTTTGCGGTACTGAGTTAGAAGACCATCGCTTAAAATGTGTAAGACCATCGCTTATTTTTATTATAGCAATTAAGTGGACGCATATAGCAGCTGGGTTATGTCGCAGGTTCTCCGATGCGCTACAGAAAGATGAATTAGTTACATAATTGTTGGGGGACTCTAAATCTGTATTATAATATACGCTTGTAAGTACATAACGAGATTTGCGATTTTGATCCACCAAAATGCGCCGACTGGACCTCTTGTCCATACTTACAATAATAATTTTCTGAAAAGTCTATGTGCAGTAACCCTTCAACGGTAGACAAATTTTGTTTAACATGTTGCATAGATTTAATTTGATGAATCATGTTTCCCACATGTTTTCTAAAACTAGGTTTTAAGATAACTTTTTCAAAGAGTATTTTCTTTGTGGTTTGTACCTTTTCCTTAACCGTTTTGCGACACTGCTCTGTAGTATTTTTTTAAAACCACAGGGATACTTTTTGTGACCCACCTTTCAAATGACAGAAATCTTCTAGGTACTGCTTTTTTCTCTCTTGCACTTTCTCTCAGGAACTTTATTTTCTTTGTATTCTCTATTATAAACTCGATTAGCTCACGGTACTTTGCCATTACAGCTCAAGTATTTTTTTTTTAATACTTAGTTATTTTCGATTCTTAATCTTCGCGCGTTGCGTTTTGCAATAGCATTCCCAACATTAATACGCGAAAATGAGGGACTAGACGGTGGCGTGTTCTGTCCAACGAAT
The DNA here is from genome assembly GCA_949152395.1 of Agrochola litura. Lineage (NCBI taxonomy): Eukaryota > Metazoa > Arthropoda > Insecta > Lepidoptera > Noctuidae > Agrochola > Agrochola litura. Next base: position 17,828,227 of record OX424493.1, read on the forward strand.
CGCAAAGAAAACTAATAAAAATGTTATTAGTTTTCCTTCTGACCTCTTAATTTGGCCTTTTCTCTCCATATTTTTCTGATTTGTCGTTGTTCTCTAGGGGTGTAGTCTCTAATAGTTTTAATTTTACCTTGTTCTTTTTTTGCTTATTTATTTCTTGTGTAGCTTTTCAAATCAAATTTTTTTCACCAACGCAGACGCCATTTATCAAATTCACGAACAAATAAACGATGAACGAAGCAATAAAAATATTGGGTGCGTTCGAAATATTTAAAATTGTGCGAGTTTTACGTGTCTACAGTAGAAGACTACAAATATCGGAACAACATGTGTAGGAAAGTTCTTCTCAGGGTATGTGTTGGGTCTTTAAATGAGTTATATGTATAATGTAAATGTAACTAAGTTATATGTATAATAAAAGATACAGAAACACAGTGTAAAGGGCACAAACAGATAAAACAATCTTTTAACTGAAATGAACACGAGCGTTTCGCGAGTCGTGACGTACGCTCTCGAGTTCTTTCGTCCACTGTCCGTTGGCGCGGCTTGGAGGGGCGCGAGGGTGCCGGCGCGGCGTCTCCCGTCCGTCGCTGCGCTTAAGGGCTAGTCCGTAACCAAACGTTAAAGCTCTGTTAGACATGTTTATTTGCTTTTATTCGTAAATATGGATTGCTGATTTTTTATCTACGCTAATATGAAAAGTTGTTTAATTGTTACTTGTTTATATAATTACTAGCTTTTGCCCGCGGCTTCGCCCGCGTGGATGTCGGAAAATATCCCACGGGAAAGTAGTACCGAGATTTTATACCTAATAACATAGGAAAAGGTCATTGACTCCTACCGCTGCGCCCGCGTTGCTCCGCGTAATTTTGAAACTGTGATATCTTTTAAATTATATGATTAAAAGGCATATTTTAATCTAAATTAAATGCCCAATTTAAATAACATATTTTTTTGGATAAGGATTAATACTATGCCGGTCAAAAAAGCTTCGGAAATAACAATTAAATTTTTATCAAATTCTGAAAGATAAAAATGGTTATTATGGGTCATCCTTCGAAGATATACATATGCCATCGCGCACTTTTTGTTGAACTTTTTAAGATGAACAATACCGTAGAACATAAATTTGATGTATCTTTTTCGGTTAACGCAGCGCACGCCAGTAAAGCTCCCAGTCATTTTGTGTAAATTGGCTGAAATATGACGATTATTGTTGAAGAAGTCGGAAAAAATCATGCCGACTGGCTGAAATATAACGATTATTGTTGAAGAAGTCGGAAAAAAGGCTGGCCCAGTCGGCATGATTTTTTCCGACTTCTTCAACAATAATCGTCATATTTCAGCCAATTTACACAAAACCGTAATGTATTATACACTAAAACCTTCCGCATGAATCACTCCGTCCATTGGTGAAAACCATTAGTTAGTAGTTTTTGAGTTTATCGCGTTCAGACAGACAGACAGACAGACGCGGCGGGGGACTTTGTTTTAAATAATAGGGCAATACACAGAATGCTATAAGTCGACTTTGGACACATTACCGCATCACTGACAGCGTGGCAGAGCGACATGGAGGACGAGCTCCCATCACCACCCGCTGACAAGATCGTTACATACAAATTACTGCTCGATGAAACTGTACAATCACCGCGATGATGTTGGTTACGAGGCTCTTCAGTGATGTTAATAAGCGATCAAACCATAAGAAATCGCTTGCATAAAGTCAATCTCCGTTCCTGAAGGCTGCTACGTGTACCACCTATTGAGCCCAGCAATCGCCGAGCCCGTTTACAATGGGTTCGTGAACACAGAAATTGGGCAGAAGAAGAGTGGCGTTTTGTATGTTTTTCTGACGAATCTCGGTTTGGTATGAGGCCATATACCAGATGTACACGGTATTGGAGGACCCCTGGACGCCAAGAACGTTTAAAATCATGCCAGGAAGTCCATGCATGCAGTGGTATAATCATGATATGGAAATGAAATATAAGCATGAATAAAGCATCATGTGACCGTCTGTCAATGTTCTGTTTCATAAAAAACTTTTTACAAAAAAAAATAACAACCGACTTCCAAAAAACACTACAGAGTGAAAAATAACTTTAATTTCGGAAGTCGGTGTCTTTCTTTGGTTTTGAATTTTCGTTTTTTGTCACCGACTTCCGAAATTAAAGTTATTTTGCACTTTGTAATGTTTTTTGGAAGTCGGTTGTTATTTTTTTTGTAAAAAGTTTTTATTTTTCACTTTTTCGTTGTGGTACCTACCCCACACAAATTCGAAAATCACTACCTGCTATGTAAATAACAGTGTCAAGAACTTATCATATCATCCACATACTAAGCGGGAAAAAGTACGTATTATTGAAGCTAACTCAAAAAATGTCGAAGCAAAGTGAATAAAATTTATATGGGACCACCTCGAGAGCAAACTCTTTCAAACAAAAAAAAATTACCTATTCAAAATCGATCCACAATTGACGGTGAAATCGGTGGACATACATAAAAAAAAAAAAACAAACATACGCGACGAACATATAACCTCCTCCTTTTTGGAAGTCGGTTAAAAATACAACTATTTCATGAATTAATTATCAATTCTAACAATTAGCCGTCAGGGACCGAGAATTACGGTACAGGTATCAAAGAAATTTTGGTTACTACGACCGACTAAGGTTACCGCTGTCTGGGTAGCCAAGAAGAAGTTAATACCGGTTACCTAAAAATGACCTTGATTACGAGAAAGAAACAGAATATCCTATGCCGGCAATTTGTTGCCATTATAAAATACTTTAAAATTACCAGGGAGATCGAAAAGTCCGGTTAAGCAGCCATGATCTTAGTGGTCAAAACTGCGAGTTGCCCTAGTAAAAAAAAAAACCGGTGATCGTCGTACTTGTACACACGGCTACACCTCAAGCTATACATTTCCCGTATAAGCTGACTTCTCATTGTAAGGAAATCCTATGCAATGCGAGATCAGCTTATACTGGAAATGTATAGCTTGATGTGTAGCCGTGTGTACTGTTTACGTTTAAGTATTTGGTTCGCCTTTTTGCGGAGTATTTGAGTTAAAGTAAAAAAAAGGAAATGAGCATAGTTACTATATTACTATATTACATAGTAAATTAGTAAAATTTATTTATTTATAGCAGAACAACAATTTTTTTTAAATTAAGACGGCTTTCCAACATATCAACGGTTGAGTGCCACCGGATGCTGCAGTCTAAAACAGGTTTTCTTTTAACTGTGCCTTATGAAGAATGTTCAGGAACGTTGGAGTTCGAACGTGTATAACACGTGCATCTCTGATATACCTAAAGAGTTACTCTTGTTATTTAAAGCATCATTGATGGCTAATTGTAAAATGTCAGTGTGACATCTAACAAGTAATACTGAGTATGGTAGACCCTCTTCGTAGTTAAAAATAAAATTAGTGGAGTCAAATCTGTCCAATTGACTTCATCATCACTGTCAGTTTCATCTTGTACACACGGCTACACATCAAGCTTTACATTTCCAGTTTATGCTGATCTCGCATTGTATAGGATTTCCGTACAATGCCAGGTCAGCTTATACTGGAAATGTCAAGCTATACATTTCCAATATAAGCTGACCTCGCATTGTGTAGCCGTGTGTACTCATAAATTTTCTTCACTTGGTTGTAATAAATTATCGTTTATAAGCCTAACTAACTTTATCATGTTCGATCCATTGTCAGTTGTGATACTAAACAATTGTTTTGTTACGATATGGTATTTGCGAAGTACCTACCCATAACAGTTTTTATTTCAAAAATTCAGCGGTGCTGCGAGTGTGAATTTCTCGACGAGCGTACCTTTCTGTCGCGTCACGTGTCGCGCCTCTTTGAAGGAGCCTTAATAATTTTGGCAAGTCTAACAAATTGTATGTAGATTCCAAAAAAAAGGACCTGTCATGACGTGTCGCACAATCTACTTTCAAAGAAATCAGTTGGTTTTTAGCTCTTGACGTATAGAGGAACGAACAGCATCGGCTTTCTCTTGCACCAACGATTTTATGCTGTGTGAATTTAAAATATTGATACTTTCCAGTCTTAGGAATTACTTTTATGATGTTGCGAAATGCGGTGGCGTCTAATAATTTCAATGGGCGACCATGCACTGTCACGAGGTTTAGGCTGGATTTAGTGTTCCGACTGTCAGCGCTGACATCGGTCGCGTACCGTTTTATATGGATTCGCGCTCGCTGACCCTCGGTGCTACGTCCATTTATCGTCGAAGTCTTGGTACACGCAACCGACGCCGACGGTACGCGACCGACGCCGACGTCAGCATAACACTAAATCCAGCCTAAGACACTCTTGCAATGCACACAGTTTTGTAGACTTCATACCTGAGGTTCCTTCACCACAGTTTTCCTTATGTGCAGCATCGTTGGCTAGGTCATTGTATTTTATAACCATATTATATTCTGCAATGTGTTTCGAAGCAAGATGGTGGAGCAAATTTGTTCCATGGTTACCCTGTAAAAATATGTGTATTAGATTTTTTTGCCCGACTACGGCAAAGCTAAAGGAGGGTTAGGATTGGGACAGGCTATGTAGGTATGTATGTTCATCTGTTCGCTCATAAATCCTAAACTGCTCGTCGTATTTTGAGAAACGATGTGTCATTGGAAGCTCTTTCAATGACACCTCGTTTGTCAAAAAAATTCCGTAGGGTGTATGATGACATCACATAAAATCCAACATGGCGGCTTATATCGATGTAAAGTGCAAAGCCTCATGCAGACAGGCGCGACGCGACAGCGCGACGCAACTCTAACAAAACAATTTCTAAGAAAACTTTACGGTAGAACAATGACCGATGTCGCGTACGAGGCTTAAAGAAAACAATTTTTTTTAAATTAATTTATCATGTTTTCATTTCTTCAATTTATTATGTGTCCAATTTATATTTTTTTTTTAAATAATTTATCATGTCTTGACTTTTTTTGAGTGGTCACTCTACTCTGTTCGATTTGTTGTATGCCGCCGCCATGATGCGCAGTAAAAAACAAAGCGACATCAACGCCTCTACCGGTGAATAATCTAACTATTTTACGATATGATCACTAATGTTTGGCTACATCATGAAGTAGTCGTGTCTTAAACTGTTCATATAGTCAAACGTAGAGTATTCAATGATCTGGCCAAACCACATCATGATGTAACCAGCGTTCGATGTTCTATTTCATAAAATACAACCATTTTATGAAATGTTCGAACACTTAATGAAATAATCAATTCTAAGATATGGCCAGGCGAGACAGATGCACAATTGTTAGCCACGTTTTGTGTGCTGTTTGACTACCCTCATTCGCTCGAAATCATAAATTAGGTAGGTACTTACAAAAAAAACATGTTAGCCACAGTAATGACGACATACAAGTGATAAGCTGATTTAGACATAGATGTCACCTGGGACATTATTTGATAAGGAAAATCTTCGCCCAGAGTCCTAGATATTTTATTTTACTTAAATACCAACGAAAAAATATAAATTTACTTACCTTCATAACTTTATTGCAATCTTCTATATCACATTTAGATGTATTTGTTTCCTTTTCGTAGGTAAAATATCCATAAACATGATTTTTTCGCTTTCGTCCCATTTCTAAGTATAATAATATATGTTTTATCTATAATTTACCAAGCCAACTAAACAATCCAACACTCACTAGCAAACTGAAAGACGCGTCGTTGCCGTGCCGTGCCAGCTCGGGCCGTGATTGGTCGGGGCTCGCCGGCGCGCGGGACGCGGGAGACTCGACTCTTTGAACACACACACAGGCGATGTACGCCTTTTAACTAATGCCGACGGCACGTGTAAGATAGAGGTCATTGCTATTTCGGTAACCGGTATTAATACTGGTTGTATTCAATTTAAGTTAAGTACCTATAAAATAAAAAGATAAATGTTGTAACCGAAAACATACCCGTACCGAAACCGGTATGTGATCATACCGGTTTCGGTCCCTGCTGGCCATGACATAATTATGTACTCACCTAAATGCCATTGGAGCTTTAGTTACGATTGAATTGCATTTGTTAAAACTAAAACACAACCACCTTTATTATTAAATGTTACAGTTAAGTTATGTATGATAAAATTGATAAACGTCTGCTATAAATTTTTTGACGTTTAGACGTCTATCATATCTTTAAGCAAAGTCAATTCAATGCAATTTATTTATTCACAAATAAATTACATTGTGTTTGAAATCGTTCTATAAGATTAAAATAAAAAGAGTCAAATGTAAGGAGACTAATAATTAAATTATGATGTACAATAGGTATACAAAACACAAAACATGTTGCAAGGGGCAGCAATATAAATTCATACAATCACTGCTATAATTTCCAAGATTTAAATAACTCAATAACTTAACGCATGACGCATTGTAAATGGGTACCTAAGTAATAAGTAATATTAAACATCCTGTGCACGTAGCAACCGCCAAGTAAACACCACAAGTCCATAATGAAATGAAATTGTTTATTCTGTAAATAGGATATCGAAATCACTTTTACACGTCATGTAAAAAAATTTATTAAAAATAAGCTAGATGAGTTCGGCGTTTCCTATCTGACTACTCTGAGAAGAAAGGTCGAAACAAACTCAGAGGACGCAGTCTCTTTTAAAGTCCAGACATAATCTTGGTCAGGCCATATGAGAACCATGTAGATAAGTGTCTGAAAAGGTCTTTTGAAGAAAGAACCACACAAATTTGAGTGGACCTGTCCAGTCAGTGCAAGCATTTGTCAGTAATCGTGAAGCTCAACTCAGAACTTAAGGAGCTCAACTCGACGAACAATACCAAAGAAAGGACATTTGGGTAGGCCGCATAAACTACTCAAACTGCTAGACCATCACTAAAACTAGCAGAGAAATAAAAACAATATCCACATAACAATACAAGAAACGTTTACTCCATTCCATAGCCCAGAAAAAAAAACTGCCGGCCGACCGAACGCGACGCACGGTAGCACAGAATAAAAAGTTGCAGTACTATATCTCGGCAGTGACCTTGAAATAATTTCCTATAGCCGGCCGCTCGGTAGATAAAGGCTCTTTCAAACAGGCGCGACACGCGACGCGACACAAAGGCACCGCTCGTCGCGCGACGAGCGGTGTCTTTGTGTCGCGTCGCGTGTCGCGCTGGTCTGCACAAGCCTTAAACCTTCCGCGTCGTGCGTAAGCCGACATACGCACGGACGTAATAAAATCGCGGCGATTTTTTTTCGTGCACTGGATTTTCAACGCTCTGCTTAGCGCCAAGAGTTGAAAATCCAACATTATGTTTTTTATTATGAAATGGAGTAAGCCGACGTACGCACGGACGTAATGAAATCGCGGCGGGATTTTATCGCGCACTGGATTTTCAACTCTCGGTGTTAAGCCGAGCGTTGAAAATCCAGTGCTGGGACGCACTATCGTCCCAGCGCGTTGGATTTTCAAAGTACAGTATTCTATCTTCATAGAAAACGGCCGAAACGATGCGCTTCGAAATCTCAGTGTAGGTATATCTAAGTTTGCAATACGCACGGACGCGAAAGGTTTATCTACCGAGGCCGGCCGGCCGGCCGTAGGTAATTATTTCAAGGTCACTACCGAGATATAGTACTGCTACTTTTTATTCTGTGGTACCGTCGCGTTCGGTCGGCCAGCAGTATTTTTTTCTTATGAAATGGAGTAAGCCGACGTTCGCACGGACGTAATAAAATCATGGCGATTTTTTTTCGTGCACTGCTTCGGTGCACTGGATTTACGCTCTGCTTAGCGCCGAGAGTTGAAAATCCAACGGTGTGTTTTTTCAACGCGCTGGGACGAGAGTGCGTCACAACGCGTTGGATTCTCAACGCTCGGCTTAACTCCGAGAGTTGAAAATTCAGTGCGCGTAAAAATCCGGCCGCGATTTTATTACGTCGTCGGTGCCAACGTGTCGGCTCACTCAGGTACTCGCAATGAGCGCGCACACCGAACTCCCAGCTATCGGCTAATCTTGCTAGCGCCCTACCGGGACTAGGGTTACCAACTTTTTGTACAAGAAATAAAGTATATTATGGTCAAAATGGAAAAATAAACAGTATTTCGGAAAAATAAACAGTAGCTCGGAAAAACTAAACAGTAGCTCGGAAAAAAACTTTTTAAAAGACAACCGTCTTCCAAAAAAACACTACAAAGTGAAAAATAGGTAACTTTATTTCGGAAGTCTATTTATTAGTTTTTTTTTTAGTCTATTTATTGTTTATTTCGAGTGTCTTTGGTTTTGTATACCTAATTAATTTTTTGCCACCGACTTATTTTTGTTGAACAGTAAACAGTATTTTAGAGTGGAAAACAGTATAATACTGTTTTTAACAGTATGGTTGGCAACCCTAACCGGGACGGCTGCAAAACGTCATACTCTGTGTCGGCTACGCGTTGTGCCATAAACTTGTCGGTTATTCTAGCTAACCCGTAACCTATAGCTAGTTATCGTGTTGACAGATATCGTAGCCGTTGCTATTTTTTGAATAGCCGCTATTTGGCTAGTTATTAGAATAGCTACCCATCTCCGAGCGGGATACTCATTGGCTACCTACTGCAGCGAGCCAGCGACACGTTCATTATAACCTTTGATCAACGATCGAAGGTTATAAATAACATAATAATTATATTGGACGATAACTGTAATCACGTAATTAGTAAGAATCATGCAAAACATTAAAGTTATGTGACGTTCAAACGTCAAAAACGTATAGTTATAAAGTAGCTAATCATTACTTATAACGGAATGTGCTAAAGTAGCTCGCGAAATTCAAAAGAGATGGAAAATGTTCGGCCCAAGTGTAATAAGTTGAGATATGATCTAAAAATTAGTCAAATTTTTTATCCTTGAATATCAAAAATCAGCTCAATTCTTTGTCTGGAAGCGGAGAAATATGATAAAGATAGTTTTCGTGAGATCATCGATAATAGTAATCGATTACACAACTACAAAAAGAAAACCTACCCACTAGGTAGCACTAGGTAATATAGTTAACTCAAAGTAATTAAATGCACTAAATATACTTTTACACAATATAGTGCATTTAATTTAAATAAAACATCATTAATTACTGAAAAACCAAAATAATGATTATCAATTTCATATCGATTAAAATCAGTTTTATTTTTTGTCTGTGACTGGCAGTACATATTCTGCACTGGCAGACTGACATTGACAATTTGACACTAGACCGAAACCGTTTTCCCGACGACGAAAACGGTTGCAGAAAACGGTTAAAGGACGAAACTTATCCAACATGGAATAGAATTGCGTTTTCGTCGAACGCAGTTTCTTAAAACTTTTTTCGCATCACGAACGACAGCATTGACTGTATTTCATTTCAAAGAGTTCACTTTTTATTGGAAGGACTGTTTTACGAGTGTGATAAATAGTTGAATCATTGTACCCGACTGTATTTTCTTAGATGTAAAAATCGCACCGAGTAATTCGAAGACTGGTTTTTGCAATGAAGACTGTTTGAAGTTGAACTCAGGACGTAAAACGGTTTTATCATCACAAAACGGTCTTTGTAAACGGTTCGTTGTCGCAACGCTCATCCCTACTAGAACTAGACAGCTGTCACTTATTTCGTGTTTTCGGATGTGTTTTGAGTGCTTTCCCAATTATTTTTAATTTTCAACGATCACTGCTTTGATTTTCACGGATTCTGACCCTGCCTACTTTGTACGAAGGGTCGTACAAAGTAGGCAGGGCAACTTTCACACTGGACACCGAAAATCGCTCACACGATTGACTTGGAATTGTAATTTTAGATTTAAACAGCCGCTTTGTGGATTGGATATTGTTGAAACTATGGATCGCTATGTGAGCAACTAGTCACTACAATACACTAATGTATGTATGAATCTATAAATTTACACCATTTACAACTCGTTACTATTCAGGCCCAAGAGTGTATGTAATCGTTTCAGTCTCCTTTCAGGTTGTATTCAAATTTTATGATTAAAATACATATGATTCGCGACCGTAACAAATATGGCTTAACAGAATTATAATCATTAGAATCAGCAATAAGTACAACTCCTTATGTTACAATAATCCTAAAATGTCATGATTTCATGAAATAGTCATTCAAAGGCTTGTGCAGACCAGCGCGACACGCGACGCGACTCAAAGGCACCGCTCGTCGCGCGACGCCTCAATAGGATTACATTTATTATGAACTAAGAGAGTTGTATTGATGATTTTTTTAAGCACTATACTAGCTGTTACCCGCGACTTCGTCCGCGTGGAATTCTAAAATACTTACATCAATTTTATTTATTTGTGATCCCTAAAACAAGTAGCCTAAGTTACTCCTTACAACATCAACTATCTGCCAGTGAAAGTCCGGTCAAAATCGGTCCAGCCGTTCCGCATAATAGCCGGAACAAACAGACAGACAGACAAATAAAAAAAATGTGTTTTTGTTGTATCTACCGTATATACTTTCTTGTGCATTTAGTAAAAAGCTGTTATTTTGACATTACAAACAGACACTAATATTTAGATCAACATACAATTGCAAAAACGTCAGAAAATTTTAATTTCGCGGGCTACCCTGACGCTTTCGCTTTTTTATATAGGTACCCCAAAGTGATCAACAGTCGCAAATAAAATTTAATAAAAATTTAAATAAAAGAAATTAGGTACTCACGTGTTTTATTTAGTAGCTCACCGATTTTGATCCAACAGTTGCCTTTAGTGATCATGTTCTTATAGTTCTTTCCTTTATTGCGGTATAAAACTGGGTACTTCTTAACATTTTCAATCAAATCATCGTCAAACATACTCATTTTGTATGTAGATTAAATGAAATAGGACGCTGCGCTCGCCGTCACGTTGCGCGAAGGTTACAACGACGCCACGGTATGCGGCATGGCGGCGGGCGGTGGCATGTGCGGCGGCCATGACGCCCCCCGCTTCGTACCTCAGTCGCCCTCTCGCCCTGACCGCAGACAGACGCTCCATGTGTGCGGCGCCAGTCAGACGGAGCAGCAAGCAACCGACCGTTGTAACACACAATATTTCACATCGCTTGAGCATTATGACAATTTGCAGGCCGTGCGCCGCACGCGTTGCGCAGCGGTAGACAGGAAGATCAGAGTTTACGTTTTGTCAACACACGACTAATGCTGTTGCTGAACTTAAAACTTAAACTCATAAACATAACACAACATCTCGCCGTATAGGCAGAGGTATGAATTCACTTCCATTTTGCTATAAGTATAAACATATTGTAAAAGTCATAGGGGCGAGTCTATAGGAGAGCAGTGGTAACGGCGGCCCCGACTTACGAATTGTTAGTTGTGGGTTCGAAGTTCGAACCCAGGCTAGCGCTTTACTTTGTGTAGATAATTTCATCACCACTGCTCTCAAAAAGGAAGAAGTAAAATATCGTGAGGAAACCGGCATGTCCTAGAACCGAAAATTCGAAGATCCTGCACTGGGCCCGCGTGGAGATTACAGCCCACTCCCTCTTGAAGATAGGAAGCCTGTGCTGTGTCCCAGCTGTGGGAAAATTATAGGCTGATTATGCTATAGCAGAATTTATAGTAGATATCATTGATAGTAGAAAATAGTTCATCTTCGTAAAGATGCCCTTGAAAGATTTCAGAGGTTGGCAACTTCTGAAGCACCATGTTACTTGATGAGACAGTGTTGATACCGCTATCGGTTCCCAGGCAACACGAATAAAAAATATCAATAAAGAGAACGCGTAATATAATATTCTGGGAAAACGGACTCAGTTTTCCAGAAAGTTAAGGGTAACCTGACTTACGTGTCCGTTAAAGGGCGAAACCTACAAAAAAAATCGATTTACCGAAATATTTTTGTAGGCGGTAACAAATTGTTCATTTTCTATGAAAAAAATATGAACGATTCTTCGTAATACATTCATAATCATGAATATGCAAGTTAACTACTTTCCAAATTGATTTGTAAGCTTGTGAATGATAGTGGGTATCGTTTTTGTGTGTCATTCATTAATTAGTAATTACAATTTTGTTTCGTAGTGTAGTTCATTTTAATTTTTAGTACTTATACATTAAATAAAATGCTTGGATACAATATTCAACACAACTAAGTGTTTGCCCTTGGTACTAAATTAAATGACTAACCAACTAATTAATAATTGTACAAACAAATACAAAATCAAAAGAACACTTAGGCGTCCGAATTACTGCTTCCTAAATGCGTAATATACAGTAAATCACAATCTGAATCATTTTGAAATAGATTGCTAAGCCATTGCTTCAAATAATTTATCGCTTGAATAAATTTGAATTTCGTGGGCTATCACTGCAGATCCACCTTAAACAGGAGACGCACTCGGGCCCTGTGACCCGAGAGTCGTAAGTAATCAGGTAATCACTGAAGTGTATAATTATTGTAGTCTGTGCACTGAAGCTACGGTAGTGAGTAAGCCAATTCTTCTCGAAACGCGAAACCTTGAAAAGTGATTCCTTGTGAAGTGAGAAGTGATTGAAGTTATTGGTGATTCGCACGAATTTACTCGGCCGAAACGGGCGACGCGTCACTTTTAAATAATAAAAAAAAATCTCGAGGCGATTCGCACGAAGATAATTTAGACAACTGCAGAAATCGATTCGCCTAGGTCTAAGTAATGTTATCTTTACGAATCCATTATAAAATAAAATACGAACTATTTCTAAAGAGCCATAAAAACCCTGAAAGAAATCAGATTCGATTTTGATTTGTAGATTTATTTCAGGGTTTTTATGGCTCTTTAGAAATAGCTAAACAGAACAGGTTACTAAATATATCCACGACTATCGTATTTTTTTAAGTTAGGTTTTTATAATCAAAGATAGCATAGTAGACGTGGTGACCACTGAAAATCAGCGCTGTGCTGTGAGTCCCCCATAGCACAGCATCATGCTGAGTGGAAGCCTTCTTGTCACAGTCATGTCGTGCAGCTGCCGCCTAAGTCAATTCGGTTCTATGCTCGTGATTTGTTATGTACTTAGTGTTGTTCTCTGATTACTCTTGTCTTTTATGTATGCACGTGTTTCTGTGACAAATAAACCTATTTTTCTTTCTTTCTTTCTCTCTGGTGATGGGCCAAAATATTGTATTTTTTTTTTCAAATTCGAAGTTTTGAAGAAAATATTGTTAGTGAAGAAATAATGGACTTTCAGTAGTTTGAATAAGTACTATATTAAGAATAAAAAATATAAAGGCTATGTTGTCCAAAAGCTAACTATGAAAAGACACCCATGACACATTATATTAAACGGTTATTGACGCCTGAAATATTTAACAGGCAAACACGTGCTATGTAGATTCCATAATGCAATTGCGTTATTACTATTTTATGTCAGTGAAACCTAACTCAATCCTCCCAAGTCGATCAGCACTATTTATTATCATAAAAGCGACTACAATTTACAATAGTGATCGTTAAAAAATCTGATCCGCGGATACGGATACGGATACGGATCTTATGGGTCTAGATCCGCGAATACGGATACGGATACGGATCTCAACTTTCTTCAGGTTCAGCAGGAATTATTTATGATCCTCATCGTAACTGTCTTTTGGGGGACAAAGCTGCCAAATTACTCTTTTTGAAATATAATTTACCATTACTCAATATTAAGTACCTATGACGTAAATTTTTTTAAGTTCTAGAAAACAACGTAGCTTTAATTGATGTGTTAACTTACATAATTATTTCAATTAGCATAGCACAAATATTAGAGGTTTGATCTCACTACAAAGATAGTTTAATTACTACCTTATAACTTAATTTACTGATACTTACTCTACTTGAATTATAATAAAAATGAATAAATATTTTTTTTACTAATTTGGATTGAAGTTAACAGTATTTCATTGCTACATATCTTTAAAATTTCATATACGTAATGAAATGTATTAATATAGATCCGTTCAAGATCCGCCAAAAAGTAACGGATACGGATACAGATCTTTTTTCGATTTATTCCCTTTATGTCGAGTCCCGTTATGTCGAGCCTGGAAGTCTATTGTTCTCCAAAGTATTGATATTTTACGCTTTCTATTACCTTTATGTCGAGTTTGGTGAACAGGTACAGTCAGGGATGTAAATTAAAAGCCAATGGCATAAAAACATTGTTTTATTATTTGTTCTATTACTTATTTTCATATATATATCTAATCTTTCTTAATCTAAACATCTAATATATAAAATTCTCGTGTCACAGTTTTCGTTGCCATACTCCTCCGAAACGGCTTGACCGATTTTGATGAAATTTTTTGTGCTTATCCGGTATCTATGAGAATCGGCCAACATCAATTTTTTTTTTTTTTTTTTTTCTATTTTAAGTGTTGTGTATAATTGATTCTAAATTATGTGCATGTGCATTTCATTGGACGTGACTGTACTTCTAAAATATGATATTATTAAACTCGACATAAAGGTAATAAAAGCGTGGTAAATAAACTCGACATAAAGGGAATAGAAACGGGACAGAAAACTAAGCTCGACATAAGGGTAATAGAAGCGAGACAAGGTTTTCGGCTCGACATAACGGGACTCGACATAAAGGGAATAAATCCTTTTTTCTCCCTCGGATATCCGCGGATACGGATACGGATATCCGGCACATCACTAATTTATAATCACAAAATTCCTTGCCATTTCGTCTAAAAAAGACATTTCGTTTTCAGTCATCCGCAGATGCATTTTATGAAATGAAAGTTCAAATATCACGCAGGCTTAGCGCCTCGGGATAAGTAATAAACTTTTACGACTCTTTAAAATTTCCAAATCATCTATTTTTATGATTATTCCAGAAGTCATTTGCGGTTGAGTCACAGGAGAGAAAATTATATGAATGTAGGTACGATGAAATAAATTTTTCAACACACTTGCTCGTAAAGTGGCTCTTATTGAACGGCTTTTAGGTTCATAATGCAGTGTATTAAACACGTGTGCTTTTTATTTTATAATTAACACACTAGTACGGTAATGTGCGCCATAGATAAGTATTTTACTAGTCGGATTTGTGCGCTTTTTTAAATCTCATCAAAGAGACTTCATGCCTTTTTATGCCTACTGTGTAATAAATAAAATATGACAAATTAACATAATATTTCATCAAATTATATCTACATATTACACTACATAACTTTAATTTGCGTATTCAAAACATTATTTTGTGTTTATTATACATATATTTTTATACAGACTGTTTAGCGGTTTTGTCAGTGCCTTTAATTGCAACTGCGCGCGCAACATTGGCGCGGTGCGCGGAAAAAACAAAATCAGCGCGCCATTTTCCATAAATATTTGTTAATGTTTTCGTTGTGTGGTTAATTATTATAAAAATATGAAATCTAAGGTATTGCCACCAACCGACGTTGAAAAGTTCTTAAAAGAACCTCCGGATATTCAGTACCTGGCAACAAAAGTCAGTTGAACTTTATAAATCTAAATGTATCGTCTCTATAATTACGTTACTGTAGCATAAGTTCTTACAACAAGAATGTTTTTTTCCTCGCAAGTGTTTTGAAAAAGGCCGTGTGAAACGCATGTGCATTGATCATTTTCATTACACACTTGTATCATACATAGTGTACTATATAGTACCGTGCCATTTTTATTGGTTTACCACGGTAACGAAGTTAAAAATGACTATTTAATTATTATTATTTTCTTGTAAGTAATTTTTTTGTGTTAAAAATTAAGGTAATAATATTTTAATTATTTTTATATAAACGGATTGACCCCAAAAACCAACATGGCTAAAACTACAATACAAATGAGGGATTTTTCCTTGTTCCAAAACATAATTTTAATTTTTTGTCACTAAGTATGGTACCTACTTAGTACAAAGTAATAAGAACATAGGTACTTTTCATTGACCCTAGAATTAGGCCACCGTTGTAAGACGATTAAAATTGCGTTCTATCAAAAAGATATTAGGCTGTAGAGGAAAGCATTACAACCAATCAGATTGTTTACTTAAGTAAATGATATACTTACGTTTTAACCGCGTGTCGCCAGGCTGCTGAACGAAGATTAGTAGGGGCTCAAGAACAGATTAAAGTCAACAAAACAGTTGTTATCTCTGTGGCTTTACTTAAAAGGTATTTTAAGGCTTGCTAACTTTTACAATTAACGTTACCTTCGTATCTTTGTTGGGCTTGAAAACCTCATTTATGTTTCAGTACAGAAATAAGGGAATGTAAGCTAGTCTTTGTTTTAAATTTTTTAGGGTTCCGTAGTAAACAAGGAACCCTTATAGTTTCGTCATGTCCGACTGTCCGTCCGCGGTCTAGCTCCGAGACTCTTAGTACTAGAAAACTGTAATTTGGGTATACATATTAATTACGCCGACAAAGTAGTAAAACAAAATTATGAAAAATATTTTTTGTAGGGTACCTTCCCTACGCGTAAAGTAGTAATGTTTTTTTTTTCTATCCAATGGTGTGGGGTATCATTGGAAAGGTCCTTCAAAAACATTGTAAGTGCGTGAAAACCATTTTTGGATTCAGGGATCCGTTTGCGAAATATTAAGCTTTAAAGTGCAAATTTTTGTTAGAGTGCACCCAGGTGCTCTATTACATTGATTGCAAAAACAGCCTTAATTAAATCTTACCTAATAATAACACTTCTTATTTTTAATATATCACAATCAGTCTCCACATATCACTTTTATTGCGAAATCAGCCTTAATTAAATCTTACCTAATAATAACATAGGTAAAACAGGAGTACAAATTAAAGAAGAGTTATTAGTTTTTGGCCATTCTTTGTATTGGCATCATAAAAGTAGGGGTGTTTTTTTTTACATTTAAGTCGGTTCGATTCCCAGACGAGGCAAGTAATTTTTAGAAAATCTTTGAATGCAGAATTACTAACTTTTAAAAATAACATAAAGTCTTCTTTCAGCAAAATACCCTATCTACGATATTTAAGGTACTTTCCCTTCATGTCCCATAATTTTGGGACGCCCTGTATATCTAACTACATGTATAGCTAGAAGGTGCAAAAATACTGATGGTAAGAAAAGTGCTATGATTTTGATTTATTTTTATTCAGTCATAAATAATACGCGGTATAAAATTAACAGTCAACATCTATAAAATATAATCAACATAAATAAACAACGTAGGTATTATACGCTCGTTTAAGGACCATTCGTTTAAGTAACATAAAGATTAAAAAAGGAATTCGAAGCATAGAAAACTATTTATAAGCTAATACCTACTCAATATTGTATGCCAGAAAACTTCTTACTTCCAATCCAATACCCCGAAACTTCGATTTAGTTTCTCATCGGACTTTTCCTAAGAATCACCCTTTCCATTCATATAAAGTTCACGAAAATCGAATGCTTAGTAGATATCTACTCAATTTATTATAATATTAGACAAAACTGGCCCAGACACGAATATCTTTTGAACCATTCTTAAAAAAATACAGTTTCAACTTCAACTTATCTTTATTGATCGTCCAGTTTCAGAAAAGCATCAACAAGTATTTCTACACACTAATAATTTAGAAAGTATTATAAATGGATACAATAACACTATAAAAGAACATAAAAGTAAAAGGAACAAGATTCTGAAAGTATTGCAAACCGATAGTTAAGTATTAGGTCACTTCTGTTCAATATTCTTCTGTAACGTCCGGAAATGTCAGGACTTTGTTAATTGCGAACATTTCTGCCATCCATTAATAACCTTTATTGCTTTTTAATACCGACGCCAACTGTCTGGTCGACGGAAACGAATGTAAATAACGTTGGGTGACTCGTGACTTCCCAAGTTTCTTGTTTAACGTTACACGACACAATATCGTGATGGCCCAGGGGATAAGGCCTCTTCCTACGAGGGATCTGCTAAATATCAATGTGGAAAAAATCATATTTCACAAGTCCTTCTTAAGTTAAGCTTCACACGTACCAACCTAGATAAACTTCATGGCTTCACATCACAAGGTGATGGGGAAAAAACCTGAACAAGTGTGATGATTTGCTCGTTCCTTAACCTACGTTTAAAATTAGCCCTCCTAGAGGGTTCATCTAGTCGCATACGGGATGCCGGGACCGTCGAAATATTCACTAAAAGTTTAAAAGGTTAGATTTAGAAACTACTTATAGCGACAAGACCCTCTGAAAACACTACTCTACTTCGTTTTACAGTGTTTTATAACACGGTTTTAAACCTAATGCCGTTGACCGTCCGCGATGGTTAACTTTAGCGCAAACGTAATGCCGGTAACCCTCCCGAAGAATTCACTCCCAATGTGTATGGCGGCATGGCATATGAATTCTATGAAAAGTGGGTGGAGCCGAAAGTGTTAAAGACTGCAATGGTGTGTGGTCCTCATTACCTAAGTAAGACACGCTACCCACAGCTATAGATACTTTAAGTTGCAATTCCTTAATTCATATCATAACAAGTGTTAGTCTGTGTAAGTCCTTAGTGTTGTCTTGCTGAAGCTTCGTTTCAAATTTATTTTCCAACCCATTGATCGGTAGCTATTTTACCACTCTCAAGAGTATTGACTAATTTGTCGGGAACCGACCCCAGGGCAATGTTTTATTGTCTAGGTAAAATAAATACCCTCGATAAATGAAAAAAACAAAACTGAAAGTGAAAAAACTTTGTACGTAGGCATATTTCGTGTACCTTGGGGACTTAATATAAAATATTAACAGTTTCAGTAAATAAACTTTACACATTTTAACGAAACAACCTAAAAGTTAGGATTCGTGTCGCGGCAAGATAAATAAACGTGAATTGATTTTCTCTTAGCAAGGCTGTTTGCCGAAACCTTATTAATGTTGAGAGGTTTGCACGCAACTTCTCCATGTGCCGTATTATCTCGAGAACGCGACCAAAAGATATGCAAATCACCTCTGTTGAACGATGCTACGTCCCTTACTCACTCTATCTACAAGCGCCTAATCTTTGAATATTCTCAACTAGTCAGACGCAAATCAGGTGAATTAGAATTTTAATTAATAATGCAGACGAACGATGCCGTCGTCGTCGCGAGACGTTTACTTAAACCAATTAACTGAGATTTAGTTTACATCTCAGTTCTTATTGTCACGACACACTCATCTTAAATCATAATGTTTTCTTGTTACAGATGCGGCAACACATCGTCCCCGTACTGCTCCTTGCCATGGTGGCACTCTCCTCGAGTAATGTTCTTCCAATGTCTGTCAATGACTTCAACAGAGAACAACTCAGCTTTGGTACTCAACATATTAATGACAATACATTTAGTGATAGATATCAATCAAAAAATATTCTTGATGAAATATACAAAACGTACATCGCACGCGAGAATAAACCACGATCTATTAATAAATTACAACTCAAATATGCAGATGCGGACAATAATCAAAATGATGATACTTTCAATATTATAAGTAAAGATGACAACTACAATGGAGAAGGTTTTCGTAAAGAGCAATGGCATAACTATCCGAGACAACTGGATCGCCTCCACCATACGTGTGAACAAAATACGAATAAAAGGAATTTCGGCGCCGACCCTAATAAGGTATACACTGATGAAGTTGCACCTGATAATCAAGATGCAAATGATAAAACCAACGAAATCTACTTAGGCAGTAACCCTGATACGAATAATGTCTACGATGCAGGGATAGCTGCGACTAACCCCTTGTTAATACTTAAAATGCTTTTAGCAAGCTTGAATAAAGATATTTACAATGCAAATGCCCAATATGCTGATCTTATAAATTCTGAACTAAAATCTAATAATCTGAGAGAGGATGAAAAGAATGAATTCATTAATGAAAACCCCGAAGTGAACGTCATAAAAGTTAAACGGGAAGGTGTAGCTAGTACGCAAAGTAATGAGTTAACAGGTGAGTTCAAACTTATAATAATTTTTAACCGACCAGAACCCTAATTGCGTAACTTATTTTCGTAAACAATTTTGATGTTTCATTTTGACAGTTCAACAACATTCATTGCGTTATTTACGTTGTTGAGCAGATTTTTTTTTCCAACTTAGGTATGAAGCAATGGATTAGCAATCTGTTTCAAATCAAAACAGATTGTGGTTGTATTGTATTACGCAATTAGAGTACCGGTTATATAGTTTGCAGACACGTAATTTCTTTACATTTTCTTGAAATTTAATCGATTCCACAAAATCCTACCAGTTATTCGTTTTATATTTGATAATGTTTTATGTAGAAAGTTATACTTTTTGTGTACTATTCCTAATATTATTTACATTACTAGAATTGGTTCCAAAACACAAATCCGTGCCGCATATTATACCAAAGAATATTATTAAGCAGTTTCTATTGATGGATTCACCTACTTTCCAGTTATTCAATGAATATTTTTGTGTATTCTAGACAACCCAACCCAGACCAGAGCTGTAAGCAAGAGGATTTTCTCACTGTGGAGCCGTCTTCAGAGCCTCAACCACAAGGGACACGAACTACAGCATCGACAACACCTACCCACGTTCTACGGTCTACCGGACTCTGAAGAAGGAGGTGCCCTCACGGCGGAGACCAGAGCGACACTCATGCGACCACCTGGCTCACCACTACGATGGGGATGAATATACTAGAACAGTTGAAGCTTTTTTAAGTTCCAATTCATTTGCAGTTACGTGTTAGATAAACAAATGAGGAATAAGATAAGAAAACATTGGATGACAGTAGCAACAGTGTAGGTCAACTCCAAAAATTTTACCATTAGGAAATATGTCACTAGCTGATATTATCCTGTTCAGTGGAGATTTATTTCTGTTCAACGCGCTTTTGTGAAATAAACGTATCTCAGGCCAGTTTATCTTTGTCTTAGCGATAGATGTTTCATCATGTTTATGAAGAAAATGAGTATTTGAAGCAATAAAATTTGAAATTTGCTCAGTTTTATACTTTTAATCGACGATTTTGGAACTTGTTCACGAAGCATGCATGGAAAAAAGCAGCACTATTTACTTTTATACAGCACCTTCATGAAAACTTTATCTCTGAGAGCCTCTCCTGAGAGCTAAGTATTTTCTTGACAAATATTTCCATATGTGGTTGACTGAATGATTTAATAGATTTCTTTAAAATGCTGAATAGTACAATAAAATGACCAAATTGTTACTATCATTTTTGATGGTTGTCTGGTAGTAATTAATAATTTATAACAAATATTTGTAATGACTGTTTACACATTCAAAAATAATATTATAACAGTAAGGTATGTATGTTTAACAAATAAATATTTAAAATTATTGACTGTGAACGATTTTTTTTTATTCTTGTGCGCAAAATCAATGCTTATTGTCTTCTGAAATATAACTATTTGTTAATAATCCATAGAATGTAATAGGTATCTATATAACTTCCACTTCTATTGTGTCTATAAGGTTTAAAAAAACAAAAAGTATTTGAATAGTATAATAGTGATAATAAAAGAATTACGTATATGTCATTATATATGTAAATAAATGAAATGTATATCAGCTTTAATGTTTTATTTATAACCCGAAAAGTTTTGAATTTACCGCTTAAGAAGTTTTATTGGTAACAGTGACATCTAGGTTTTATATAGGGAACTACGTCAAAGAGAATCGCATGCCACAGATATAAGAAAACAGGGTTAAGCTTATTTTCACAACATTAAATATTTGGTAGATAATCGACTTGAATAAAAGGCACCTTAAAAACGTTTATTACGCACGAAATCACTGGCAAAGGTAAAGGTATTCTTGAACAAAATCAACAATCAGTCGAGCTGTCACACTCACAAGTCACAACAATCAATGTTTTGATAAGTGTTATCTCGAGGCACTTCATAAATAAAAGATCAAGTCCAAGTCATTTAGACACCTAGATCAAAATAAGCAGACACCTGACATGGTAAGTACCTACCTCACCATTTTCATTCATTACTTATAGGCTAAATTGTTAATAGTCTAATTACCTACCAACTTAACAATGCATACCTACATCAATTAATGTCAGTCAAACAAACAGTAGGTAATGATTGATGGTCCAGTATGTACCCAGACTGTTTTTGTTAAGATTACGTCAGATAACGTCAGACTAGGCTCTTTAGACTTAGATATATTCATTCAACAACGGGACACGATTCTTAGAAACGGGATCTGAGTTTTTTTAATTGAATTGTAGTTTCAAGACAATTATTTTTTTCGTTCTTTATTCGATTTAAAAATTAAATTGATAAGAAACAGTAATATCATAAGTTATCGAATACTTACTAAGTATCATAACTTTTTAGGAAAATAATGAACTCTCGTAAAAACATTACATATAAATGTATAACCTCAAAATCACGGAGATTCTAAAGATCTTGACTCTAAAGCTAAAAGTGAGTTTGTTTGTTACGCTTTCATACCAAAAACGGCTTAACGGATTTGGATAAAATTTGGCTCATAGGTAGATCATGACCTGGGTTAGGACATAGGATACTTTTTATCCCGATATTCCCACAGGATTGAGACTTATGCGGGTGAAACCGCGGGGCGCAGCTAGTTAACCATAAAGATCTCAAATCATCAATTTTCAAAAGCATTCGAATTTAAAGCATTCTGGTTTTATTATTTAATTTAAAAACAGCCTTAATGATGGCAGAAATAGAACATCTTTGACTGCAATTAAAGACAACCGGTGTATTTTACTTGTGAATTAACTTATGTGAAACTAGTGTAGGTACCCACAGTTTTGTGAAAGTCTCTTTCCCTAAATCAGGAAGGTGTAAGAGAAAGGGAGACAGAATCCCTATTAAAAAAACGCATCCCCTAAATATCGTATAGTGTTATACTTAGGGGTTTTACTAACAAGGAGTTTAATCAATCTCAAGGAAAATAAATTCTCAGGTTGTCTGGACGGGTTTTATTTGTTATTGAGTCGGTAAACTAACGGTCACATTACCACTTTCTAAACAAGACGATTGGAAATCCTAGTTGGGCTACTTGGAAATGTAGGA
This sequence comes from Agrochola litura, assembly GCA_949152395.1. Lineage (NCBI taxonomy): Eukaryota > Metazoa > Arthropoda > Insecta > Lepidoptera > Noctuidae > Agrochola > Agrochola litura. Next base: position 17,851,242 of record OX424493.1, read on the forward strand.
ATGTTGACTCTACGACAGTCCGTCTTGTTTTGACCTTATGAATCTATAAATTCTGTAGGTATACTTTAAGCAATTATAGATAGCTAGATTATGAACTTTATACCCCGCGGTTTCACCCGCATTAAGTCTCAATCCCGTGGGAATATCGGGATTAAAAATATTCTGTATTATGTCTACAAACAAACAAACTCACTTTCGCATTTATATATAATATCGCTCAAATCAAATCAAATCAAATCATTTATTTCTTTGCAAAAATGGGTATAGTACATAGGTGTTTTTATAATAAAGTTCTCCATATTTTACCGTCACATGGGCATGCAAAGGTTTACAATTCCAAATAAAAAAAAACCAATACCGCGAATGTGACATTTTTGACGAAAATCAGATTTTTGTTTTATTTCATTCTACACATTCAAATACCTAAGTGATCCTGCATTTAAAAATGATTTTCGTCAAAAATGTCACATTCGCGGTATTGGATGCCGAGCGACGATATTAAGTCAAGGATTCTTAAAACTTTTGTCAGAATACGACTGGCTTGACGATTTCCGTAAACAAAGTAGGTAAATAGATAGGTACTAATCTTAGTATCATCAATATCAATCATCACTTATATAAAGACAAAAAAAAAATTGCCTTTAAAGAAGAAAAAAGGTTGAACCACAAACTTTGACCTACTTTCGAAGGCTGAAAACCGCGCGATCCTCTACGCCTATTGGCTGTCCTCGTGTTCGTGGCGGGTGCGAGCTGCTCTACATTTGAAGCGGATCCCTTTCGAGGAGAGACCCGTGGACATCGTGAAGGAAGGCCAGCAGAATACCGAGGAATACCGAGCTATCAACCCTAACCAGAAGGTGCCCGCTTTGCTTATAGGTAAGCAATTAACAGATTGAAGTAAGTAAGAAAACAATATTTGTATTTTGCATTCGGCATTAATTTATGAAAGTAAGATGAGGTCATTAACATTGTATTATATTGTTCCTAAACTTCTATAAGGACATGTCTGAAAACGCAAAAAATAAGGCGATCCAAAAGCTAAAAAAAAAAACTTGAAGAAGAATCAAACCATGTATTGGTCGTTTTCAATTCAAAAAAACTTAATTTATTGACCTGCACTCTAATTGCATAAAACACGATCAATCACAATCTGTTCCATTTTGACAGTTCAACAACATTCATTGCGTTATTTACGATGCTAAGCAGACAAATGTTTCGAACATATGAAGCAATGGATTAGCAATATCCTTCAAAATTATTAATCGTGTGTTACGCAAATATGATGCTGCTTATTAACTGGTCGAAAACAGCATAAGTGCACGATGTCTTCATCTTCATTTACACAATGATTTCTTAAACTAACTTGCTTCAGTATCTACACTCTTGGGAGAATGCTCGTTTATGACATCAGCAATTCAGCATATCAATTCAAGTAGGTACAGGCAAGAGCCTAAATACCTTACACTTACGCAAAATTCAAAAGCGATTTTCTCGTAAAATAAAGATTGCAACTTTTAAAAAAAAACCCATTTCATGCTATGGTAACACTTTACAATTTCTATCAATAGGTAATGTAAGAGATAATCGCTGTTGAATCCCCCGTAATTGTAAGGTATCTATGCTCGTGACTGTACTTGACAGTAACCATGTAGTCACACCAGAGTCGCTTAAGTCATCCCATATTAAATATGTTGGTACCTAGGTGTTGCCTGTTCTTTTGTTTTGTGCTTATTTTAAACTCCTAACCCCAATTAGTTTAGTGCTTATACTTAGTGGTTGAGTTTTTAAAAAGTCCTTACTGAGTGCCAACAGCCTCTATGGAAATATTTTCTAAGTTTCATGTGACGCAAGACCCAACAGTATTTTAGGCTAACCGATGTTTGAAAATAAGCAAGTCACCGAATCGTTTGTATAAATCCATAGTCAGAAGGTATCAATATAGATATGAAAAAGACAAATCATTATGTAGTAGAACTGATGTGATCATGACAAGTAATTTTTTCTGTTCAATGTCATCGTTACAGCAAAGAGTTTTAAAATTCCGACAAAATTCGCCACTAAATCAAAAAATGTCTTGTCGAACTATGGAAACATTCTTCTTCGTCTTCATAAAAATAAAACTATAGATGTAAGTAGCATTTCAAAGTAAGCAACTTCCTACATTTTTACAAAACAGCTTTTCAATTGATATTAAATTAATATCGCGAGGTCGAGGTGAGGGATGAAAATAAATATTACGTCACCATTGTGACGAACACAATATATGTATCATTCGTTTTCGCTGTAAATATATGTGGGTTGATTGTGCCCACAATATCCCAAAAGGACCAAAAAGTAATTTCCCCTAGGCAAAAGAAATAATAAGTCATTCTTGTAAAAGATTCCGCTACGGAATATGATTATGTACTTAAATGACACGGACATTGAAATGCGACTGTATGTGATATAATAATATGAGGATGAAATATCGGTTAAGTCAGATTACGGAAAATTTTGGCTGGACACACATTCAGTTTTTTTTTTTATAATACCAGACTGTCCCCCTAGGGGCAAAGCTAAGGCCACTTCTCACACAGGCAAGCCACGAGCATGAATCACCACACTTGCTCAGTCCGGATTGGCGATTTCGGACTTACCCATACTTAGGGCTTGTCCACATCACCACGTCACGACGTCGTTATCGTGAAACGCAAGTTTCACTCTCTCTAGTTTCACGTTAACGACGTCGTGACGTGGTGATATGGACAAGCTCTTAGTGCGATTGATAAGGAACGTCTTTTTATTATCTACTACGCGAATACTATTATATCTAGTGACAGATATGTTACTGAGTTCGAAACTCAAGAATATACACATTTTTTAGAAGACTTCACGATGACACGATGACGATGATCACGATGTTTTCCTTCATTGTAGGGCAGTGATAGCTACATAAAATACTCTTGGTAATTAAATACCTATATGATAATATTAAATTGATAATCACTTTTGTACTTCCCTGGTTTCGAACCCACACCCTCGTATTTGAGAAGCAGGTGCCTTAACCTCGGGGCCATTGTGACATTGTGAATTGTGAGAAACAAAATTCTGAAAGTATGTCACAAATTCAGGAAAGAGTGAACATTTTCTGCGTTCACTTTGAGCTGTTTTCGTAATTTAATTTGTGAACGTTTTATTTCCTTCATCACTTATGCAAGTGGGTGTGACGTACGTAGGAGTACGTCATAGAGACGTATGATACGAGGTTATTATATCCACACCTTCGCCCGTCGATAAAACCGCCTAATACACCAATATCCGCTCGATTTGACGAAAAGGAAATGAGTAGAAATATTCGGATCTTCGATATCACCGCTTTGCTGGTGGTGAAGGATTTTAATTTCACGAAATGCGATAACTCATTCCAATATTCTATTGAGTTATCAAAATACAGTAAATATATGTAAGTATTTTTTCCGTTAGTGTTTTATTTATTTATTCCCACTGTATATTGAAACTTGGTTCCAGCTAGCTGACCTCGCGTAGGTTTTTATCATGAAGTAGTTTTTATTTTCGGGGTGACTATTTTCCATTTCATTCAATTCTGTCAGCCATTGAAACAGACTAATTGAGTACATACTCGTAATAAACATTCGTCCAAAGTTAAATTTCCAATTATCCAACACGAATTGACTGAACCAAATGGGTAGTATAGGATATCTCAGTAATAACACCATTAACCTTCAAAACTTATTTATTGTTCTCACAACTAATTATTACCAAAACTTATTTTTTTAAATTAATCATCACGGTACAACAATACCACGACTGCTCGCTATCAACTCCCATAAAAATTGCCTGATCTCTGCCAAGTCACCGCAACCGTCGCCACCAGTTTGGCCAGTGCAAATCCATTCAATCTCCCGATTTTATTCCAATACGCATTTCCGCCATCAGTATTGCCAGTACAAAATTTTTAACCGTAGATCGACTCGATTTGTAGATTTTAAACAGTGTAGAATTAATAAAACCTTACACTAGGTAGGAACAGCAAATATTTTCATTTGAGTAAAAATATAACCTGCAACAATAATAAGAATTGACGTAAGGCATAAGTAAACTTGACAAATCTAAATAAATTAACACCATGAGTCGTACTAAGCCTTTTATTGAAATATTTAAGCGGTACGTACACAACGTAACCAATGACAAATTTATAAAAGAAAGAAGGAATAATCACAAATAAAACGAAAGAGGAAATACCATTTACAACAACATACATACACAAACACACATACCACCACACCCCCATTCACACACACACACACACACACATTCACACACATTTTTAACAACAATAGTTTAGTTACTTAGTAGGTAAGTCGCGTCGTATGCGGACCGCCATCGCCTTTCAAATAGGTACTAGTGCGCATCATGTCTACTCATTGGTGATTTCAGTTTGGAACTGATTACTTTTGACTAGCGTCGTGTACGAGTGGCCTAAGTATCACGAAGTGTAATCAATTACCAACTTTCGAATAACACATTCCTAAAACTGCTGCTACCACGTTTGGTAGATACAATCATGCTTGAAGTCGTTAACAGATAGTTTTAACCCTCTGCCTATGGTTGTTAAACCCTTTTTATTCAGATTAAGTGGCGGAAATGGCCGGACGACCATTTTCCACATGACTTCATTTCCAAATACACTTTCTGTGTTTCGATCGTATTGACATAGTTTTGAGAACTCGATTGTTCCTTTATTACAGAAACTAAAGGGACATCGGCAGAAGGTAGGTACATACCTACATTGTACATAAAAATAAAAACATTACATTTATTGGAAATAACACTTGTGAGGACTCGGTCTCGAAGTCAGCGATTGCGGGGTGGGGGCGGCGGTGGCGCGAGAGTGGCGCTTTTTTTTTTTTTTTACTTTGGCTTCTCGCAGTTTTGACCACTAAGGTCTTGGCTACTTAACCGGACTTCCCTATGGTTGCCTTAAATTTCTACACTTAAAGCCTCCAGCCAGGGGCATAAACTATTCAAAATTAAAACTAGGCGAACGGTCGCTAAGGGCACCCACTGTGGGGTACGAACCTCGGCTTAGGGCGTCGCTGGGGGAAGGACAGCAAAGAGGGACAGGCTGGATCAAACTTAGATTTTCATCTTGATTATTATTCTGGGTATTTAAAGCTACGTGCGCAGCTGCAACAACTGCTGGCACCTCGTTTTCGTGCAAGGGTCGGGGGGGGTTCAAATGCATAGTTTTATATGGAACTGTTCTCGCTCCCCGCGCCGCTGCCATCGAGGCCAGTTCCATATAAATCTATGCATTGAAACGCGCCGCTGTCCGCACCGCCGCACATTGGAAAAAAAAAACTTTTTGTTAAAAAATCTGCCTACACCACAATTTTTGACGTATCGCTACCATTTTTTTTAAGACACTCCTGAGATAACACACTTTGGTGTATCACTGCCACTTTTCCTTAAAAGTCAATTTTTTTTGGGCCCCCATCTTGTATCTTCCATTTTGATTTTTATAAACGACAATAAATTGAATAATTAAACCTGAAAACCCCTGGAAACAGATTTTTGTAAAAAAAATTTTTTTTTTAATTGTTTTTGCTTCATTTCCCGATCTTTTGATGTTATGGTATTGACTTTTAAGGAAAAGTGGCAGTGGCACACCAAAGTGTGTTATCTCAGAAGTGTATAAAAAAAATGGCAGCGATACGTCAAAAATTGTGGTGTAGGCAGATTTTTTTACAAAAATAGTCATTTTATTTTACCACTGTGCGCCGCCGCTGCCGCCGCTGCCTCCGCGCGCCCGCTTTCTTCGTGTCCGTAGCCTAAGTGTTAGTCATGTGTCAGTTCAGCAACAAAATTATGGTAGGTAGTGGAGGTACGTTGTTATAAACACCCCGTAAACGGAGATGACACATTGTTAATGTTTAATGTAAATCAAATTCCGGATGAAAAAAACAAATGATTAGTTATTAGCCCCATAAATAATCATCAACATAAACCGTTTAATAACCGGCGGATTCCTCTTAATAAATCAGCATAATCACGACCGCAAGCATCTATTCATCATAATATTAGGTCGATGAATATTTGAACATGCATTCGGTTCTATATTCGCTGATGTCATCGTCAATCGTCACAATAGCCTCTTGGCCCGATGAAGTGCGCTTTGGGGCTTCACTAATAACCAAACCGTTAATTAACACGTAGGCACACTTCAATCGCAAATATACGTCACAAGGTACTCTTGTGTCTAAAACTTGATTTCCGAATTCGATTCGGATTGATAAGCTGTCTATCAAATTCGACGCTTGTAGCAAATTAACTGTACCTAGTTAAGTAGGTGTAGCACATACATTATATCTCAGCCCAAGTTGATAGATAGAAACTACAGTGTATTTTTCCTTGCTTTACTAATTTGGTCAACAACACGTTATGAAAATCACGAGTGTACACAGGTAGGACTAAAGTTCTTGATCTTTGTAAGAAACACATAAGGAAGAGTTACCTACTTCAAAAATTGCTTCGAATAAGGCTTTGTATCTACGCCATGTTTGTTTACCAAATTGGACAAGTAAATAAAAATACACTATAGTTCCTAATTGTTATGGTGCCTTTGTTTTGTAGGTGTAAGTAAATTAGTAAACAGCAGCCATCAATTCTAGATGTTACAAAGTATTGGCACAACGTGGCATGGGTCAAATAAAAGTCTCTTTATGAAAACCAGAGAAAATTACAGACGTAAGTAATTTTCCAAAATTAATATCGACAGCTCAAATATTGCACGACTCGATATTAAATTGAAATGAATGGTATCGTACCTAGAGAATATCGGAGTACTCGAAATACTAGAAATTAGGTTTATCATCTGTGTCGCGAGACAATCTGTGACTAAAGAGTCACAGATATAAATAGGAATAAGAATAGCACCCGCATAGATTACGTTTAATTCTTAGAACACTAGGCCCAGGCTGATTGGAAGGACAATATTGAAAGAGTGCAAACAGATTTTTTTTTTTTGTTTTAACTATGGCCTTTCGCAGTTTTGACCACTAAGGTCTTGGCTGCTTAACCGGACTTTTCCTGTGGTGGCCTTAAGCTTCTACACTTACACTTAGAGCCTCCAGCCAGGAGCTTTTAAACTATTCTAAATTAAAATTAAGCAAGTGCTCGCTAAGGGCACCCCCTGTGGGGTACGAACCTCGGCTTAGGGCATCGCTGAGGGGAGGACAGCAAGAGGGGACAGGCTGGATCAAACTTAGATTTTCATCATGATTATTATGCGGGGTATTTAAAGCTACGTGCTCAGCTGCAACAACTGCTGGCACCTCGTTTTCGAGCAAGGGTCGGGGAGGAGTTTCATTGACTCGGGGACGCGGTCGCGATCGCAAAGGACCTCGGCGGCGAGGTCGGAATGACGGGAGGCGTCTGTTCTTGTAAACTGTACTGGTGGCCCTATTCTGCTCCTGAAGGAGTGTAATGGGGTCATCTGGGTCGGAAAGATGCAAACAGATCATACCTCCCAGCCTTATCACAAGTCGTCAGCCAGGTGCAATCGCCGGCGCAAATGTGAGGCACACTTTACAATATTTTGATCTACGAATGACAGCTGGGACCAACGGCTTAACGCTGTGTCCACATCACCACGTCACGACGACGTTACCGTGAAACTCTACAAGTGTCACTCTCTCAAGTTTCGCGTTAACGACGTTGTGACGTGGTGAGTGGACAAGAGTGCTTTCCGAGGCACAGAGGCGTCTCGGTATGTAATGGATGGTCAGTTGGTCACCCATCCACGAACCGACTGCGGCAAGACCGACCCGTGCGGCTGATCATTTGACCACGAGCCCCCACATATTTTTAAGATCATGACATAAAAATTCGACAAAAACTTGCTAAGATTACATTGATCTACGTGACCAATGTAATCTTAGCAAGTTTATTTGAAAACATTCGGAGTTTTCGCAATAAAATACAGACATAAAGCCGAAAGTACGCTCTATCGTAAACAAAATACATTGTGTACAAAATAGAAATGTAAATCTATCACAGTATCTCAAGTTTATTGCCCTATCACTATTTACAACTTCAGATTGATAAGTGCAATACCATTCATTATAAACGTAGACCCCTAAGCCCCCAACAGAAACACGTTAGAGCTGCTTATGTGCTCACCCCTATAATTTGCTATCTCTGGTATTAAAGATCCGTTAGTCGCTGTGAAACGGTTTAGCAAAGATTACAGACGATGATAAAAGTTCAAATCCTCGTATCTGGTAAACTGTTTTGTATGATCACAGTGCAAATAAATTGAGGGCTTATTGAAAGTGATTTTAATTTGAAAGAAGTTGTTCTTTGATAAGAATTTGTATGACACAACCAACACCATTTTATTATGCAGTATTTATTTATTTAGTCTTTATTAAATAACTGTAAAAAAAAAACAAATTTAGAAATAAATCTATGCTGGTCACGTAAATAAATGGACCCATTAGAATGCACTCAAACTGCGAACCTAAAATATTTTTATTTTCTTTGCTAAGTGGTTGGGCTCGCTCTGGTAAGGTCTAAAGCTGCAATATTAAAAATTCAAGCAGTGTCGTCGGTCTGCGGTCCGCTACAATCAGACACAATTTGCGTGCTCGAGGCGAGCGACCGTTTGTTTAAGTGGACCGGTCAATAACTCCGCAAATAGTATTTAATGAATGTGTCGCCACCTAATAACCTCACACATAGAAAAACTCTGAATAAACTGGTAACTATTTGGGTCATTGAATCTTGCAAAGTGCGACGGCTCATATATTTATCTCAGCAGTTTGTTCAACTTTACGACTGCAAGACAATAGGCAATTGCGATGGACTGTATTTTGATGATCTGAGACGCAATTATTGTAACAGCTTTATTAGACGAAACAAATTAGAATCAATTTTAGACTTGATTTAATTGAACTTATTTAATTGTGTTCATTCTGATGCTTGGTTGCTTCTGAATTTTGACGCTCCACTGGATGTTGCCTAAAGACAAAAGATATATTTTTGCATGACAAGCTTTATTTTGGTTTTTATAATACTTATAAACTGTATTTTTTTCTTTTTTCAACAGTTTCGGTGTGTATTCGCTACAAGATTTGAATAGCTGTTAACATTGCAGTTACCATGCAATGATTAGATATGATAATGCCCGGGCAATCCAATTCACTTCGAATACTCATCCACTAGAAACATTTCAATAAATATGAGACGGAATAGTTATAACAAAAGGTGTGGACAGACCTCACACCTACGCAGAATATGTTGATTAATTTTCAGAGAACCAAGTAAACAATGGACAATACCTACAATCAGAAAGCAGACGATATAACGTTTGAATGAAAAAATACGCGTCAAACGATAAGTATGTGGAAAACTAGTGTGGAAACAAATATTGACAGAAATTATGTATATTGTGCTCTCGGGACAACGATCAAAGCTGCTACAGAAAACAAGAGCTAATGGCCACAGCATAAATACATTTATCTCCGGGGCAGAAGGTTCAAATTGAATCACACCCTGTGTTACTTACGAAAATAATTTACGACTCGGCAAGCTTATTTGCTCAAACTTTCCGCCTCGAGGAATTTGTAAAGTTCGCTTAATTTACCTGCAAATCAAATAGGAGACGAATTAAGTGAATTATTTGGCAATTCGAGGGACAGCTTCGTTATAGGAGGATCAATGAGTAGTGAGACCTTTTAATAAATTAAATGGTTCTGTAGTCACAACAGCATCACCGAGACAGGATCAAATTAGAATCTATTGAATCAAATAATTATTTTGATTTACTAAACACTTCTATTGAAATATTATCTCTAGGTATTCTTTAGGTGCCTACAACTTTTGATTGCTTCAATTCAAGTCACACCATTTGACAACGATTGATTGTTCAGTCAATAGTCAATCAATCGATAACAATTATTTGCGTCATATTCGTATTGGAATATCGTGTCTCTTGTCACAGAATAAATAATGATACTAGTGCTGTTCAACGTTTTAGTTGGTCGGTTTCCAATGGGCACCGACAGACTGAAATGTCACACATTCCAAAACTCGGGCTCTTGCGGTCATGAAACGTGCGAGTAGGATAGGGATATTTAGTACGAGATTTCTGAAAATTTGACTCTTGTCATCTCGCTTCCCCGTTTTATAACCGCGACTGTGTCAAACCTACTTAAGTGTTAATAAGTTTATTGTTATATTTTGTGTTTAGATAATGAGACACTGGTGGAGTCCATGGCTATCATGCAGTATCTGGAAGATACTCACCCCGAGCCAGCCCTGACTCCGAAATCCCCGCTACTGAAGGCCAGGATGAGGGAACTCTGTGAGGTTTGTATAAGAGAAACTCAAACTCAAAGCATTTATCTTCACACTAATATTATCAAGGCGAAAGTTTGTGAGTGAGTGTGTGTGTGCATGTTTGTCTCTTCTTCACGCTCAAACGGCTCAAAGTCAAAAGTCAAAGTCAAATCATTTATTTCAAATAGGCCCATGTATGGCACTTTTGAACGTCAAAATTTACAAAATAGTAAAATTGATTCTAGTTGCCCCTTCCAAAAGGTAGTTTTCGTATGTAGAAGAACGGGCAAGAAACTCCACCGATACTCTTTTAAAATGTTTACCAATTGTTTGTATAGGTACGTACATTAGTTAAATAATTATATTATGTGAAGACGATGCACCTAGAATAAAATTACTATACCACAATAGGTAAAAAGAATTAAAAATGAAGCAACGACAGATAATTTAATATGTGATAGATACATGGTGGTGCTCACATATTTACAAACATTGTAAAAGTAGACGATTTTCCAAACATTTTGTAATTATTAAGTCAGTGTGTGAGAAAGTAATCACAAAATGTAAAATCAATGTCATAAAACACAAAATAATAAATTTTACAATTAAATTAGCAACCAGTTTGATTTTGTCTTGATTCTAAATTGTCCTATGGAGCAGGACCAGCATGTTTCCAAGCACTCTTATCTTGGATATAATCCTCTAATTTTTAACCGACTTCCAAAAGGAGGAGGTTCTCAATTCGTCTGTATGTCTTTTTTTTTTTTTGTATGTTTTTTACGCGATTACTCCGCCAATTATGAATAGATTTTGATGATTCTTTTTTTGTTTGGTAGATCATACTTCAGAGTTAATAAAATTTATATGGGACCACCATATAAATTTTATTAACTTTGCTTGGGTAGTTTTTGAGTTAGCTTCATTTATACGTATTTTTTCCCACTTAGTATGTAGATGATATGATTTTGAACTTCTTGTCACTGTTATTTACATAGCAGGTAGTGGTATTCGAATTTGTGTGGGGTAGGTACCACAACTAAAAAGTGAAAAATAAAAACTTTTTACAAAAAAAAACAACCGACTTCAAAAAAAACACAAAAATAACTTTAATTTCGGAAGTCGGTGACAAAGAACGAAAATTCAAAACCAAAGACACCGACTTCCGAAATTAAAGTTATTTTTCACTTTGTAGTTTTTTTTTTTAAGTCGGTTGTTTTTTTTTTTTTGTAAAAAGTTTTTTTTCACTTTGTAGTGTTTTTTTTTTGAAGTCGGTTGTTTTTTTTTTTTAATATGCTTATTTACAAAGTGTACTTTTAATATGAGTTTTAAATTGCAATATGTCACAAGGTATTTTGTTGTAACATTTAACACAGTACCCCATAAAAGATGTATGTACTTTAGATAATCTGAAAAATGGATGATCTAGTTTATCTTTATTTCTAGTATTAAAATTATGTTTATGACTTATTTTATTAAAGAGATTTGAATTGAACTGGCTGAACGAATTTGGATGAAATTTGGTACACAGATAGTTTATAACCTGAATAACACATAGGATACTTTTTAACCCGATATTCCCACGGGATCGAGACTTCTGCGGGTGAAACCACGGGGCGCAGCATTCCAATAAAATCATTTGCATTTACTTTTGCATAGTCAGAGTCTGTCAGGTTCATAATTTATTATACTTCACATCAAGTATCAGAATTGTGTGGTCATATTTAAGGGTATGGCAGACCATCAAATTAAACAACAAAATAATCAGCTGTCTCATGCAAAACTTGAATCCTACTCGACCCAAATGTATGGGACAGCTGATAAATTTTTCGCGATTACGAGAAACTTGTTCAGTTTCATGGTCTGTACTACACCCATAACACTTTCGACTCCACCCACTTTTCATAGAACTCATACGCCATGCCGTCATACATATATTGGAAGTGAATCCTCCGGGAGGGTTGCCTGCAACGCTTACTAATAAATATTGCTAAAATATACATCAGATTTTATTTTCACGGTTTATAATGCTAACCTAACCTAACCTACATTTAAAATGAGCCCTCCGCGAGGGCTCCTGGCATCCCAAATGCGATTAGGTGAACCCTCCAGGAGGGCTCCCGGCACTGAACGTACTATAAGGGCCGGCGCCCAGTGGCGGCACGGCATGGCAAGGGATTTTTAAGCGACGAATAGAAATATAATTTAATAGCATGACAGTAAAATTTAAATTCCAACGGCAACGATGCCGCGGTATCCTTAAGCATGCCGCGATGTCCTTAGGCATCATCATTGAAATTTCAATTTGACTGTCATACATATAAGTTTTATTTCTATTCGTTGCATAAAAATCCGGGCGCCGGCCCTAACCATGCACACATTCCTGATGCACGCTGTATAAACATATACTTAGTACGTAGCTACTCATATCGCATTATTTAGTCTCTACGTTACGTAGGGTCATTAATTCTAACTTAATTACGATGCTGACAAAACATAACTCAATAATAAAAACGGTTTATGGCTCAACTTTCGCTAACAGTTCTCCGAATTATATAATTAATTGAATTTGCCATTTAACCTGTCCGCATTTAAAGGGTATTCGAGGTGTTAATTCTCCAACGGCACCCCTTTCGCGTTGGAGCGGCAATTATCATGAAACTCTAAATTATCTAAAATTCCTCAATTAAAGTCAGCGAAAAAAAAATATTCTTGCCTTCTGTTTTCTGCGGTTTGATAATAATTACATAACATAACATCACGCCTTGTTTCCCCGAAGGGTTGGGCAGAGGTATACCTGTAGTAGGTATAGGTACACCCACATTTCGCCAGTTATGTTTAAGTCCCATGTAATAGGGGGCGAGCCTATTGCCATCAATCAACCGGGCACAAATCCAGACTCCGGGCTGCTACTGAGAAATTCCAGATAGTAATTACTTCAGTAGATTTCAGAGAATGAGAAAAAAATTCAAGTAAATATGTAACTGTAACTTTTAGGACAGAATTCATGTCGGCGCCGGTCTTCCGTCTTGACTTGCTTTGGTTTTAACGTATCTTCGGTCAATGTGTACGGTATGTGACGATTAGGACGTGACATGTGTCACAGCGGCCGTTCTGTACAGGATGTCCGGTAAATAATGGATAAGCTAGAAATAGCATTTAAAAGACAATATGGCCGTTCTAAAAAAAAAATACAATAAAAAATATATCCCAAGTAGTACTTTTTTTTTAACTGGGCAATTTCTAGTCACATTGTTAACTGCTTCTCTATCGGCATAGTCAATGTAGAATATTACAACAACAAATAACCGATGGAATTCATTAATTTGTGGTCGTGGTGAAGAAAAATGTAAAAAAAGAAAGAAAGAAAATTCGTTTATTTGTGGTAAACATGACGCAAAGAAAGATGAAAAAAAACACGTAAATAACAAATTGGGGGAAAATATGCTTCACATCCACGCAAAACGGCCATCGCTCAGCATAAAGCTGCGACCCCATGCGAGACAGAGCCCCAGCGCTGGTTTTCAGCGATAGCCGGCGCTGACGTGATGACGTCAACCGGTGCAGCATATAGTGAAATAACAAATCAAAAATACAAAACTAGTCCTAAATGTTTATACAAATATAATATTTAAAATGGCAAAATTTCTTGCCGAAAATAAGTTAGTTAAAAATCTTAGGTAAGTTGGGATATATTTATTTTTGTATTTTTTTTAGAAAGGCCATAGGGTCTATAATATGCTATTTCATGGTTATCCTTTCTTTACCGAACGGCTGATTGTCGTTAGTCGGTCAGTCTATCGGAATCAACTGAATCCTTGGTCGTGATCTGAATTCCTGGTTTCACAAGACGTATAAGGGACAAACCTCAACAATCTTCTTTTGCAGATAGTAGTCTCAGGCATCCAGCCGTTACAAAACATCGGTCTAAGGCCCCAGTTCGAGACGACGGAGCAATACACGAAGTTCACGAGATATTGGACTGACCGTGGTCTTCAAACCTTGGAAGAACTGTTGCAGAAGACAGCTGGGAAATATTGCGTCGGAGACCAGATCACCATTGCTGATTTATGCCTTGTGCCTCAGCTGTACAATGCCGTAACCAGGTGGGCTTGTAAACGAAAGATTGCTAGTATTTTTAATTAAACAGTTGCTTTTCTAAGGCCTAGAAAATAAAGCGTGTAACCCATGACAAGTGAATTGTCATGGTTTACAGTTCATTCGACATAACAAGTAAATACATCCCAAAATATACAGGCAAATATTTACTAATTATTTACAAAAACAGGCCAAACGTTGACCGCTAAACAAGAAAAGCCCTTCAATTACGATAATAGGGCTTTACTGATGATAGACCTAATTAGTAATTAACGTGTTAATTGAACAATCTTTCAAGCTATACGCATAATTATAATTTAGGCCGTAATAGGATGGAGAATATTACAATGTAAGCTTTACAACCACTCCCCGCTCGACTTCCACAAATTGCTAGTGAAACGCAAAGCTAACAATCCATGTTTTTCTTCCATTATTCACTTTTTACCATAGACAATATTTTAACAAGTGAACGTATAATCGTGTGGGCCCAATAAAAAACTAAAACACTTCACTTTATCACGAAGGTTTGACAGATCTGTTTATTTTCCATTTCTTTTCTCTTTATCTGAAAATTGAGATCTGAAATCTAAAGCACAGTTTGCATCAAACAATAAAAGTTTTGATTGAAAGCACACGAAAGAGTTCAAGAGTTTTTTTTTCTTTTTCAGACATAAACTGGACATCAGCAAGTACCCAACAGTTACGAAACTGTACCAGACATTGTTAAAAGAATCAGTTTTTCAAGAAACTCATCCTGAAAACGTGAAATCAAAAATATAAAACTACATAATGTACAGTCTGACTATTTTCTTAATGTCCCTCGGGAATCATCGCATTTCTGAATACAAACGAATGCTAATTTCCATGCCCATCAATTATTAGATTTATCGTGTATAATAATTTGAATTCAGAAGTAAGTAAGTACTTTATTGTTGTTTTGTTTTGATTTCCGTGTGAACTATACAAAACTAGTTTCGTGCCTGCGACATTACCAGCTTTCCTCTTTTTAAAATATATTACATTAAGTTAAAAGAGTATTAATAACTATATACTTCCAACTATACTATATACTTCCAAGTCGATCGAGAGCGTCTGGTCTGCACCAAGTGCAAAGGGCAACTGATAGAAATCTGACGACTGACGAGAAACACGAAGTTTGTCGAGGGACATAAGAAAATAGTTATAGTGTACGTTATTCATGAAACCTAGAGGCGCACTATTATATTTCGTTCTAGGAAATCATCTGGTTCATATTTAAAGTTAAATATTCTGCTTAATTACCTAAAACGTGCATTTAATAGTATAATAAATCTACTTTCTAATAATGAATCGGACTGCCTTCGGGAACAAAAATTAATTGGTGCGTTTGTAGGCTCAGATGGGGATTTTAGATTAATGTTTTATTAATTAAACTAAAACCCTCTAATTTCTTGAATTGCTTCGTCGTCGAGAGCTTTGGCTAAAGAATCGATATGTTTTGTAACAGTTGGATGTCTGAGACCTGAAATAAATCGTACCTATATCACCTTCCTGTTTTCTTTCCTCTTATCCGACTTCAAAGAAGACGCTAATACACAGCCTGAGGCTTTCGTATAAGGCTATCAAAGGCTATATATAATAGCCACGTTACAAAAAAGTTTACTTCCATATGTAGTGAAGAGATCTA
Source organism: Agrochola litura (assembly GCA_949152395.1). Lineage (NCBI taxonomy): Eukaryota > Metazoa > Arthropoda > Insecta > Lepidoptera > Noctuidae > Agrochola > Agrochola litura. The sequence continues at coordinate 17,867,344 of OX424493.1, forward strand.
CAATTTTCTTTAGAGCCCTTAAGAATGCGGCGACGCATGAATTGTCCATACAAACGTAATACATAAATCATTTGCAATTTGAGCATATTTCCACCATATTATGTTGATATTCGGATTGAGACAGTATTTATCTAGGCTCCTACGTCTTTTTATTTCCAAAAACATACCTTTAAATGAAGTGTGAGCGAATTGCATTTCGTACATTTGTACAGCGTAAATGACATGTTTTTATATTGTTTTTTCTGTATTATAAACATTAATATTTGTAATATTGTTTCCGCAGAAGCATAGTTTATGTTATCAAGTTACAAATTATCGAAAAAACAATGTAAATACATTAAGTTTTCATTCATAATTTTTTGTATTACGGAATACATCCAAATTTATCATTTATCTATATCTATCGCGTCAAGCAATAATTGTCAATGTGTGCGTGGTAGTATTGCTCACTGTAGGTGTATACCGCTCCGACAGGCACTCACACTAGCGCAACGTGCTTGGAATTGAATTTTGCAAACATCTCGATTTGTAGTTGCGAGCCGTGTTGCCGGCCTCTTAAACGTTTACCATCAGTTTGTAATTAAGTGTAATCTATGAAAAATGTAGTGGGTAGTATACTTGTTAAGTTATTTCTGTTTATTTTTAATATACTACTGTTTTTTTTCCCTTAAAAAATAAACTAAAACAAACATTTGCTCGCCTTGCATTCATAAAATTACACTTATCTGTCACACAGTCAAAGGCTGCCCGACTTTTGGAAAACAATGAAGTTTTAAGGGTTAAAGCCGTCCCTAACACATTAGTTGAATCAAAGGCGCATAGAAGGGGTTAAATGCGGAAGGCATTAGATAACATTCCACATTCGAAATGACAAAAGTCTAGAACAGGTTTCAATGTTTGATTCAGGTTTTAGAGGTTACAAGCATGGGCCCACATTTTAGTAAGCAAACAATAAAAATATCCTATAGGTGCACCCCAGGGAATTGAATTGTTAAGTAAATTGACACCCTACGTAAATTTTCCGTGTTACAGCCATTTCATACAAACATGAAAGAATAACAATTGTGATTTGAATATACGGACAATTTAAGTTGGTATTCAGTAGTCAATTTGCCTGATTGCCATTAGTTATGTTCAGGACTCTAATGTGTTGTCAAGTGCTGCACTTATGCCTTATGTCTTATTTACTTTCGTCATTAGCATAACTACGCCGAATGTGCTTTCTTACAGAACTTCCCAACATAGTTTAGTGGACTGTTTTATTAAGCCAATGTTACACAGATCGCGGGGCATTTGTCTTTCGACAGAATGATACACAACTACAATGTACATGACAATGTAGGTAAGTATCGGATCGGATAGTAATTATTACATATCAGTGACGTCACTTTCGAAAAATAGCATCGCGTCTACAGTGCGCTCATTATATCTTGTCCCGTGACGCGATTGGTAGCACTGTTCTGTCAGTCGCCATTTTGAACTCTATCTGTATTGAAACTAAGCTTGACAAGCAATGATGCCGATTGCCAACATGACGGCAAGGGACAAAGTTATAGTGAAAGGTCTGTAGGCAAGGCATACGTCACTATCCAAAAAAAGCCAACGGTCCATCAAAGTTTTATTACAACTACTGAGAAGTCTTTGCCACATTTTATTTCATTTTTAGGGACGAAAATCTAGTACGAAATTTGCCGAACAAAGTGTTTTTTTCATTTCTCACACTCGGAAAGTAGTGTTTGTTTGATCCGAGTAGCGGACGCTGCTCCCCATCTTCGGGCGGGAAAGAGTCATAGTAATTGCATCCCTCTCTAGGGCGGGAATGAATTTTAAAAATAGAACATAGTGGGCTTCGAAAAATTGGAAAAAAAAATAAAAAAAAATGCTGAGGTCTTGTGAGTGTTACAGCCAGTGTGAATTTAAAAAAAAAACCTACTTATTCCTCATGTAAAATTTTAAAAAGACTAAATAATTTGGCGGGATGCCAATTCTGTATTTATTATCAATAAATATTTTAGAAAAACTACACATATACTTTCCTTATATTCGAAATGAAAAAGTGTTTTTAAAATAGGAAAAAAAAAGGAACTCGAAGAAACAAAAAGTATTTTTCAAATTTGTTTTTGGGTGCTTTTAGCAAACGCTAACAATTTTTTGGTGTAGGTATTTAAAAGTTTCATTGCTAGTTTTACAACCAAAAATTTTGATTTTTTAAATTAAGTGTATGGATAGTCTGTTACTCTCTTCTCGCCACTTCAGATTCATTACCGAAAAAACGATGTGAAAGCTGAAGTGGCGGGAACAGAGAGTAAATAAATCAGATCCATTTTTAAGATTGTCATTTGTCAAAACTATTTTTTCTGAAAATTTATAATAAGATTTTTTGACACATAAATATCGACAAAAAGTTCAGTAAAATAATTAAGTAGGTATGGTTAACACTCATCATTGTGTGTTTCGTTTTACGCATCACAGTAAAAATTAGAAATAAAGTATTTTTAACATACGTTATTTTTATGCAAAAGTTTAAAGTAGGTATACTTATCGAAAATAAAGTAGGATACGTTATTATAAAGTATGGTTGGCAACCCTAGTCTGGGGTAAACGGAGGATTATGTCGGCCTACAACTGAGCACATTTAGAGCTTCGAGATCTCCACGCGCACCTGAGCTACGGGCTTGCACATACTTGGGTAAACATACCCAGTCTAGTCATGATACTATTTAGCCTATATGTATAGCATATAGATACGTTTCGAGTTACCTCACAGCCGGAGTCACACCGCTACCGACCGCCAGCCCCGGATCTAGGGAGGAGGGGCAAGCCGGCGCCCGTGTCCCGGGCGCCAACTTCAGGGAGTGACAAATTCAAGCGTAGCAGACAAGTGCACCACCCAGCTCACAGCAACTTTGCAATAAATGAGACGCGCAGCACATTTATAATCTTCCTTTTTTTTTTCTTTTTTACAACAGCTTTGGCGCCCCTGTTGAATTGGCGCATTATCGATCGATACATTTTGATTAATATGTTGCTGCCAAAATTTTAATTTTGAGAAAATTTTAATTTCGCGGGTCTAACTAAGCGCATCCTCATAAAAGATTAGCGGGGGGCGGCAGATGGCAGTTTTTGCCCCGCCTCAAAAAAATCTAGATCCGGGGCTGCCGACTGCCGCCTCGCTTTCAATACGACAAAGACTTTAAACGTCGCACTGTCATAAATCGTTGAATTACGACATGCTCTGCATATTTAGGTCACAGCTGCAATAAGAAATATTACTCCTTGTGAATACTAACATGATTGACTACCACGTACTACTTAGCTAAACACGAATTTATTCGCAATTATTCTCGTTGTACTCGCTAAATAATGGCTACCATAAAATGTTTCTGAACATTAACATCAATAGATAGGTAATGCTAGTAAAATATTGAATAGATTCTTGGCTAATGTACTACTTAGTTTGTAGTATGAACAGACGATTTCGCTATACAACAACGATTCAAATTGTCTTCCTTGATCCGTCGTTACACGTAACGGACAGCCAAATCGCGTTATCCATCCCTCGTAAAAGGTAGCATTATATCTTAACCGTCAGCTTTAACTGCACGCAAATGCTTCATAGGTATACTTAAAAAATCCCATATACATTTTGACCGCGTAGGTATTGCACTTTTCTATGAAACAGCAATTTTTTTTTAATAACCGAAGAAAAATTTCAACGCTGTGGGGTTTCAGAATCATGTACTGAATCCATGGTAACAGTTTTCGCGTCGATGTCCTCCTGTATACTTTAAATCTATCTTAAAATTCACTTCGAATCTCCTAACTCCTCGCACTAACGTGAATTTCGAAGTGATGAAAAACACTACAGACTCGACCTTACGACCAATTGATGAGTTCGAAACATTTCATAACTCGTACCTACTTATAGGCGCCATACTATGTTAAACATATTTTCAGTAATGGGTATTGTAAATTCCTTCCGTTCATTACATCGAACAATTGATCCAAGGTTTCTTCGGTAAAAAGCAATTACATACACTGATGCGTAATGTTTTCTGTTGAGCTCTGTAACTACGCCAGCTATTGACATCATTTTTGTTGAATGCCTATTCGTAGTTATAGCTAAAACTACGTTCACATGGCAATCCATGTACTCTTAAGGCGAGTCCACACCTGCGCACGCGCACGAACTGTCCGATACGCGTGTATTTTAGGAACATAGTATGAACTACTTTGGATATGTTCGCAAGCGGTTAGCGAGCAGTTCGCATGCAAGTTAAATGTCCTCAGTTGTATTGATATTCGCAAGCCATTCGAGGCGCCTAGCATGCACGGTTCGTGTGCGTGCTCTGGTGTGAAGACGCCTTTAATCGTATCAGCAGGATGTTGCCGTGTGAATCCAGCCTTTTTACTACAAAAAAACGTGCAGTCCGTTGCCGTGTGAACGTAGTCTTATCTGGGTGTTACAATTACTTAAGAAGTGTGGTCGTAAATCAGATCGCTAAAGCTGAGTCATATTATGTTATTCTTGAATGCCAAGCAGGTTTCCATACCTTCTACGGAGTGACATTTATAAATGAACAAAACCTTTTACAACTCAAGTGAGTGCACGAAACGAAAATATTTATTTTCTCAATAAAATGGTTTCGTTCCAGGCTGTTGGTGTATAAAATTCGAATGGTGTGAAATTCTCTGCAGTCACATGTACAGACGCCAGCACATCAAGCTACCCGAATCTGTCAAATTTTCCCAATCAACTTTGAACCTTAAGCTTCAATGATAAAGTTGAAAATCTATTAAATAAATTTGACAGATTGTAGTAGCTTCATGTGCTGGCGTCTGTACTTGAACTCAATACAAAACCTATCAATTAATTATCTAAAATTCTATTTTTAACAATGTATGAAAAACTGAGAAGCTTTTTCTTCAAGAAATACACACTCCCAGCTGTTGCTTCCCCACTTCAAAAAATTAGATAGTAATAAAAAATTACAGAGTTAAAGATTATTGAACTCTGTAATTTTTTATTACTATCAAATAAACCATTGATTTCGCGACACTGTAACGACACAAGCTTTTGACCACTAAAAACACATCAACGCGTCCCGGAGTACCACTGTTTTTTTTTAATCACGACTTAAAGCACTCCATAATATGCTTTCGACTAATCAGTGGCGTTCCTGACCAACAGAACACTAAGCTGGTTCCGCCACGCCGATTCACAGCAGCGAATACTCCTGGGAGGCTCTACCATTTTCGTGGATTGAATTAAAAATATCTGTTTCGAAGTTGGTTATAAAAGATTTGTAAAAATCACTACGATTATAATAAAGCGAAGTGGCCACGCACGGTCAACCACGATCATATTTGTAAAAGTCGGGGCACGCTTCAACAATCTGGGGACCCCCGCAAATGGTGTTTCGCAGTCGACTATGCAGTAGGTACAGGTTTGTAAGTACATATATGCATCATCTCACCCCAACTCTGACTTGTGAGTAGAGTACCTACGTACTTACGGTATAAAATTACTCACTCGTGTCGTGAAATTCTAATTGAAGCTAACGTAGGTTTAAGTCAAACATGCCTGTTTCTGTAAATAGATCTTTCGTGAGAAGTTAAATCAGCTCTGAAACCTGCATGGTGTTGATTATTTCAGTTCCAGGGATAAAGAAACGACCGAGGCAATGTAAGTTTGTAGCAGATCTTACTTTGATTTGCTTTTCATTGCCAACAAGAGACTGTTAACTTTTATGTGTTGAACCATCGGCGATGTTCTGTTAACGTTATTATTATGTGAAAAGCTTTATTTTCTAAGCCTTTATTTTCTCAAAGCCACACATGTCCTGAGCTGGTATTTTGCCACCACATGGGACCTAAGTAGTTTGTTGTTTTTTTTTTCAAACTTGTTTAAGCTGCTTGCCAAACTACGCTAATAACACCATACTATACGATCATCAATTTGATACATTTTCGTCAAACACAACTCGTGGCTTTTCGTAGCAGTCACAATACTTGCAAAATACATCGGAAATGTCGTATGGCCTATCTTTAGCAGTAGGTAGGTACTACCAGTCCCCAAGACAAACTGCGTATCAGGAAGGAACTATATGAAATATCGATAATGCTCTACACTACCGTCCAACACTCCAACTGTTCGTCCAACCTTCCACGAGTAGAGATATAGTTCGTGCATGTTTGACGATGTTGGACAGTGTGTTTTCATCGATCAAGTTGGGACAGACTGGAGTCATGTTGGAGTGTTGGACTGCTGGACGATAGTATGGAACCGGCAATAGTTCGTGCAGGTTTGACGATTTTGGACAGTCTGTTTTGATCAATCGTGAGTTGGGACAGACTGGAGTCATGTTGGAGTGTTGGACTGTTGTACCATAGTGTGGTGCCATAGGACCGAGTTCCGTGACAAATAAATATCTCACAAACCACAAGTACGTCGCACCTAGTGTGCAATGAGGCAAACTTTGCTGCTTTATTCTGTTGTTTCATGCATCGAGGTTATTTATATCGCATAGGCCAAGTGCCTTGGAGATACGGAGCAGCTCTTGGTGTTCCCAACTTAGAAGTGAAGACCCGCGAATCCATTGAAGAACTATCTAAAAAACACCCCGTAAATTATTCAAAAACTTTAATGTTTGTAACTTAGGTACTAGTTACAAACGGTAAAAAAATATCGATGCGTAATAAATCAATTACGAATTCAACGCAAATATTTACAAAGACTTAAAAGTAATGACAATAATGTGTACCTACTTAAAGTTGTATCAATCTAAGAAGCCCGATTTGACACCAATCAAAATACTTTGTGTAGTGATGGGAAAAAAAATCGGTTGCTTTAAAAACCGATTCTCGGGACATCGATTTATCATACTTAAGAGTTTATTATCGATAATTTATCTACATTGTTTAAAACTGATTCTCGAGGCGTATCGTTTTATTACACGGCATCATCATCATCATCAGGTAAATAAATAAATTCACAAAATTTTAAACAGTTTTATTCACTTTCGTCATTGAACCAGAAAAATTATCATCAATTGAATAAATTGTCGTCGTCGGTTACCCTTATAATAAATTAATTTTCAATCATAAAGTCAAAATGTACGTCTCTTCTAAAGTCTTCCGTTATAATTTTTTTTCGATCGTTTTTTCTTTTTATATGTTTAAACATTTAATAATACAGCAATTATACGTTTGTCTCTTTTCTAAATGTAAAGTATCGATTTTTCAGAACATCGATTTCATTCGGTCAAAAAACGGCTCACAACATACGGCAAGGGCCCTTACGACATAACATTGTAATAACGTCCTGTCGCAATATTAATAAACGATTATTTCGTGTTTTTGAGCGCTTTTTTCCAATATAAAGTGAAACTTGGTGCTTACGAATGATACTCATTGTTATAGTGTATGGATAATATAGTAATTAATTAGGATCATGAATTAAATTTTTCAAATTCTTACGTAGACGTTCATACAAAGTTATCGCTGCATGTAAAATGTGAAACGTCAAATCGGGCTTCTTAGATTGTCGCGAGTTTACTACGTTTTTAGAAAAAAGTACATTGACTTGGGTATTTTAGTGCTATAAAATGTTGTGCCTAGTCGCAAAACAAATGAATCTCTATTAGAGAGTTGATGGATTTGATCAATATACGCATGCCAGGTGACAACAACATTTTACAAAAGCAAACACACAATATTTGTTATCATTGTTTACTAAACTTACATATGGAGTTTGTTTTCGACTTACTATTTCAACACGTGATTAATCTGTGCCTTTCCCCAAACTTTTTGACTTAGCCCAAACTTTTAAATCATGATAAACTACGGCCACCCTTTGCAAATACATATCAACTGTCCCATTAATAATTGTTTCAAATGACATTCAATGAACGCAGTTTACGATCTCTGTCGTTTCATTAGCGTTCATTATTTTGACACCAATGCAATAAAGATGGCTGGCGATGTGATGTGGTGCCAGCGGCTCGGAGGCTCAGTATCGTGCCTGCCGCCGCTGGCTAGCCGACATGTGCCGCCGCTCCCGCGAGGAAGGCAAGAGGCTGCGACACCCCACGGCCTCTGACTAATACCCCCAGCGCGCCCACCGGGATGGGACCAAATATAAATATAAACCACCTCACATATTTATTCGGGCCGCAATGGCTCCACAGACAAAAGGACTATTTCTCCTTTTATTATTGTTTTGCGCACTCAACGCGAGCAACGGGGATGGTGAGTAAATATTATTAGTTCAAACGCTTTTATTTCGATATCGAGACGCATGCCTACGCATACAATTTTGATAAAGAAAGTTGAGGCACCTTCTAAGAAAAACAGTAGCTCTAAAAATAAATGGTAAAAGTTGCAAGACCAAATAATGGTTGGATCAGGCGTACGCCTCCACTGGGAATCGAAGTTAGAGTAAGAGGTCAACAGGATTAGGTTAGAGATATCGACATCGTATTTGTTGCAGACCTGGACCTCATGTCACCGAATAAACTGTTGGATCCTATGGGACTATGTTCGTAGATAAGTTAATCTACTATAAATTCTGATGTAACTTTATATTTCAGATGAAAATGAGACCGAGTTTTTCGACGTTTTGTCTGTGGTTCGGGACAATGAGGAGCTCCCTGACGGGGTCACTCGGGCCCCGGGGCGGTGTCAGTCACCCCTAGAGAACTACTCCGACTACACAGCTATCGCCCTGAATGAGAACGCCACCCTGCACCGACTGGCTGCTGGAATGTTCTTCAACAGTTTTCCAGAAGATTTCTCAATTTTAGCTGTGGTTCGACTGCCAGGTAAAAATTTATTTATAAAAAATGTAATATAATAATATTAAAGCTGAAGAGTTTGTTTGTTTGAACGCGCTAATCTCTGGAACTGCCAGTCTGATTTGAAAATATATTTTTGCATTTGATAGCCCAATTCTTGAGGAAGGTTATAGGCATTAACATCACGCTACGAGCCTTAGGAGCCGAGCTAAAAGAAAAAAGTCGGAAAGGATACTAAGCGAAAACGAAGTACAAGCGCGGGCGGGCGATGCGATACGACGCGGTGGATCGGGAACCAAGAAATTTCACGAGTACGAAGTCGCGGGCAGAAGCTAGTAAATAATATAATACCAGCTTATTATTGTCCTACTACAGGGCAAAGGCCTCTTCTCATACAGAGAAGGCACGAGCATTGACCACCACGCTTGCTCAAGACGGGTGGTTTTCAGACTTATATTAACTACAAGTCCAGGTTTCCTAACAATGTTTTTCCTTCAGCGATGTCAGTAATGTCTACGATAAACTCAGAAAGTACATATGAATTAAAAAAAGTCACATTAGTACTTGCCCGGATTTGAACCCATAACCTGACAGGTGAGGTTTTAACAACAGGGCTACCGCGTAAAAAAAACCTATACTTAGTACTTAATCGCAAAAAAGACCTGAGCACTTAACACCTTCCCCTTTACTTGTAGCACCTATCTAAACGCGTCTCGGGTATAACCTAAACAACATAATCACTTTTCTCTCAGGGGTTTTCCGGCTTTCCGAATATAAAGAGGGTTCAAACGGCCCCATTACAAAGGTACTTCAATGTGACAATACAAAACAACGTAATAACGACAGGAAATTGCGTTACCAAGTATTCGTGTCATCATTATCCAATGTGAAATATATTTTTAAATGTGTCTTGTACAGGCAAACTCAAGAAACTAAGCAAGTGATTTCAGTCTTAACTTAAAATACGATACAATTTAAAATAAACAATTATTTAGTTAACTAAAACGCGTTTTTTACAAAAGGTCACAGAAGACCGTGCTACGCGCCTAGCTACGGCGTAGCGCGCAGTGTGCTACAATGCTACGGTGGTGAAAATTTTAGGACGCTTTCTTAGCACAAATCCTAATCTTCTTATTTTTTATGCATCTACCCAAATCTGTTTGGAAATCCAAGCAACGCGAGCGCCTTGAATTTATAATTAATATCCCCTAAAAACAAAAATGTGTTTTTAAACAGGAACGGATCAATATCCGATATTCATCTTGTATTCGGACGCTGGTGACGAACAGTTGCAACTGGTGGTGGGCAACCTGATAGAACTGTACTATGAGGACACACGGGGAGATCCTGTCGATCATGAGCTCCTCACGTACCGGGTGGATATCGCTGATGGAAAGTAAGTGCATTTTTCCTTTTTTTTTTAAACACGCCTGCCTCGTAGGTGCACATAGAATAGTATATACCCGGGCGTAAAAACGAAGAGTTTTAGTAAAGAAACATGGAGTACAGGAGACAATGCTCTACAAAGCCTCTTCTAAAACTCAATGTGCCATGAACGGCACGTTAGCCCACCGCCAATGTGCCGTTTATGGCACATTTAATTTGATTGCTTCAGTCGGACTTCACATAGACTAAATTCTTCGATAACATTTCTAATTGTTTAGTTTGAAACAGTTTAGATACAAGCTACAGAATACTTTGTATTTCTTTATCTAATAATAAAAACTTTCAGCATCACTAACTTTTGGTGAAATTACCGAATGTTTGAACAAAAAGTATTTGAAGAATGTCGCTCGCCCAAATACTTATACGATGTTTGAAAATAATAATGATTAAAACACCTACCTATGTTTTCTTTTAGTTTCCGATATTGTATCGGTTCTACTTTTGCTCGCATTGTTTTGAATAAACCGTTTTTTTTTGCTAGCCAGTAAGATTGTAACCTGGGGTGTATTCACGTAGGAAGCTGGTAACCGAAGCCGATATACCAGCGTTTATCAGCGCTGCCATGCGCTGGTTGTCAACGCTGGTCGGCGCCCGTTACCAGATTTCTACGTAAATACACCCTTACACCCCACTCATGTAAGCTTATTGATGCAACAATATCTAATTTGTAAAGGCAAATTATCTTACATTGTATTGTCTGTATGTAGTTTTGTTATACTCAATGTATAATACTCTTTAAATATCTACACTTTACTTTAATGTATGTGAGGGTGAAATTCAAAATTCAAAAGTCATTTATTCAAACTAGGCTGAGAATCAGCACTTTTCGAACGTCAAAATTACATAAGACAGTCCCCCAAAAACGCCCACCCTTCACCACTTCCTAGTGCCTTTAGCTGGGAAGAAGAAGTGGCGCAACAAACTCCCCAGCAGCACAGCTGTCTGTTCAAGTTAGAGAATGATTCTATACAATAGTATACAAAATAACCTACATTATGCAACACAAAACATAATTCAAATGATAAATTATAGGCCATATGTCAGCTAGCACACGCCAATATACCAACCAAAAACATCGAGGACTATACTCAAGCATTATTTAAAAAAATAAAAAGAAAATAAAACTAAACGTAAACAGAACTAAATATCTAAATAAAAGCCTCCAGACATAAAGGGCGTGCCCGCTTACATAAAGCTGTAATTGGCAGTTATAAATGATAAACTAGGACCATTGAGATAAAAAAAAATAACAGTTAATTACTAGTAACAATAACAAAACCATGATCAGCAAGACGACCAGTCACCACAAGTAGCACCCGTTCACGAGCATAATGCAAAGATCAGCCATTACCCCCCTCGCCATATTTGAGGGAAGGAGGCAACCCCCGACGCTACCGCAAGCAGTGGCATCTAAGGGAGCATGACGAACTTGCTGCCGGTTGCTCAGGCAAAAACTAATATGATCAATTGTCGAGGTCGCTAGCTAACCACAAATTGCAATACAACTCATAACAAAAACATTGTAATGAGTAGATTATGTCAACAATAAAATAAAATAAAAATAAATTGACTCGTAAAAAATAAATAAAAAATTGAATCATAAATTCAAATAAAATAAACAATTATATAAACTCATATAAACTGTCAGTAGGTAAGCTAATTCTGGAGAAAGAACATAAACATTGTCTTGAGTTAATCATAGCGACCAACTATTCTTATCATTTAAGTAGTCGTTGATACAATAGTATGCCTTTGAACAGAGGTTGGATTTTACTTTAGTTTTAAACGCATTAAAAGGCAAATCTAGCAAAGAAGAGGGTAGCTTGTTATAAAAGGTTATACCAAGCCCAACAAATGAGTTACGAACCTTATGAAGCCGGTGAAAGGGAGCTCATAGTTCGTCCTTATTTCGAGCGTTAAGATTGTGAATATCACTGTTTTTAGTGTATAAGTGTATATTTTACCTAATATATAAGATGTTGGCGAAAATGAACTATGAAGCCACCGTGAGAATACCAACATCTTTAAAAAAATCTCTTAGAGAAACTCTGGCACCTAGCTGGTAAATTGCTCGAACTGCACGTTTTTGAAGAACAAATATATTTTGAATGTCAGCGGCTTTACCCCACAGCAGAATACCATAGGACATAACGCTATGAAAATAACTAAAATAGACTAACCGAGCTGTATCAACGTCAGTGTATTGTCTTACTTTCCTGACAGCATAGGCGGCCGAACTAAGCCTTCCCGCTAGGCTTGATATATGTGGGCCCCACTGAAGTTTGGCATCTACTGTTATGCCCAGAAAAACTGCCGAGTTCACAGTTTCAAGCACCTCTTTATCTAAGACGATGTTGGGTCCTAGATTTCTAACATTTGGTAGAGCGAATTTTACACATTTCGTTTTCTTGGCATTGAGAACTAGGTTGTTTGTCGTAAACCAATCCGTAACCATTGAGAGAGCACTGTTTACGTCGTCAAAATCTTGTCTATTCCTGTCTACTTTAAAAATAAGAGAGGTATCATCTGCAAACAGTACAACGTTACAGATATCCTTTAAATAAAAAGGTAAGTCATTAATATATACTAAGAATAAAAATGGACCCAGTATTGAGCCTTGAGGTACACCTAACTGAACTGGTAGCCCGGAAGATTTCACACCATTAACATCTACCTGATTGTGTGTATCTGTAGTGTGTGTGTATGTGTAGTGTATGTTTGGGTTTTTATTGTTTTATGCAAATTTAAATATTATGCCTCGTTGGTCTAGTGGTAGCAAGCGCTACTGCTGAGCATGAGGTCCTGGGTTCGATTCCCGGGTCGGGCAAAGTGTTATTGGGTTTTTCTATCTGAAATTTCTCAGAAGCAGCTCGGAGTCTGGATTTGTGCCCGGTTGATGGCAATAGGCTCGCTCCCTATTACATGGGACTTAAACATAAGTAACTGGCGAAATGTGGGTGTACCTGCTACAGGGACACCTCTGCCCAACCCTTCGGGGAAACAAGGCGTGATGTTATGTTATGTAAATATTATGTGGTTTCTCTTAGGTGGCATCGCATAGCGATCAGTATAAAAGGTGATTCAGCTACTCTTCTAGTGGATTGTGAAGTTAGAGGAACATTACGTCTGGATCGCAAGCCCGGCAGCACATTCAACCTGGCCGGTGCACTGGTGGTTGGCACCCAAGTTACTGCCGACCAGTATTACGAGGTAGGTTGACAAATATAACACATTCTCCTGTCCCTAACCCAATTTATAATATTACTAGCGAAGCGCTCCTGCTTCGCACGGTATTTACGACTTGACAAAACATCGAGATTTCTTCGCTTCGGACGCGTTCGAATCGAGTATAATTTAATACAAACACTCAAATTAATGCTAAGAATTCAGTAAATAATTTTCAAATTATTATAGTAACTACTATTATAGTAACCCCAGCTGCATTTCACACGTTACAGTACCCAAGTTTAAAAATAATAAGTCTTTGTTAAAAAAATACCTTTTGCCATTATTTAAAAGTCCCATTGGCACAATACATTTAAAAGGTTCCATTATGAAACTAATCTCATTCTTTGAATAAACTTTTATTTTGTATTAAAATTACTGCTCAGTCGCTCTCTAGAGTACTGTTCATAATTAACATGAAATTATTTAATTCGCGTAAAAAAGTCTTAAATACTTTGAATTGAATTTTGATTTTAATTCTAATGACATTAACGAAATATCTCTAGGTGGAACAAAGTTATGTACGAGAGAGTAGACTTACTAATATTTTAATAAGGTATTTAAATTACATGCGATTCGTAAAAAAAACTTCTTATTTCTTATCTTCTAGGGTGAAATCGAGTTGCTGCAATTCGCAAGCAAACCGGACGTCGCCTACGACATGTGTTTATCAATAGCTCCCGACTGTGAAGGGGGGCCTGGATCGCCATACGTTCCTATTATACCAGCGGCACAGTTAGAACCAGAAATTAATCCCATACTCTATGTTGAACCTCGACCAGAATCTACAGAACACCCAAACTTAGGGACTTTAACAGAAGCCGATGTACGAAGGAGATTCGGAACTCACAGCAGAAACAGGTTTTTTGATAGAAATGAAACGGATAATCTGTGGCCTACCAGAGTAGTGACTACTCCTGAGCCAATATGGCAGGTCGCTAATTCATTCCCTATCAACAATCAGTACTCAGCATCAGCATCTACGGATCCAGGTATCAAAGTTATACATTTTAAAGACCTTTCAGTATTAAAGAGTACTAGTTTCTGTTGTTAAAAGTTCGTGCATTTATTTCAGATGAAAATAGCATTTTCGGTTCGTTTACGGATAATAACGAATTTATACCTGCACCGCCGTCACCGACTCCTTTCGAGAACGAACCTGAACCTGAAGACGCTTTGGAACGGACTACACCAAGAGTAAGTTTAATATTATAGGTAATCTAATATTAGTTCAGTTAAATCTGCAAATAAGTAAATTGTTTTTCAAATAAGTAAATCTTATGGTGAATTGACAAAGCATACGCCATTCTTCGATAATCTATAAAGGAAACGTAATAGATCTGTCATGTAATGTCAATTATAATTTACAAAAAAAGCTCATTTGAACAACAAAAATATTCCTTTCATTTTTTATTTGATGCCACCCACACCTCATATGGGGTTTTTAATGGAGTTATCATGTTTTTATGACACGTGAGATTATTTCCATAACGTATCTTGTTCCAGTCTAAACGAGGGGATGATGACGAAGCGGATGTGTCGACAACCCTAGTCGTAACGGAGACTACGTACAGCCCTATGACGACCACCGAAGACACAGATTGGCTCACACATCCCCCGGAAGTTACCCAAGTGAGATAACGTGTATCTCTTTTGTTTAGCTGGTCATTTTTTATTGTGGAAGGTTAGGTTGAATAATTTTTATAAAGAGATTATTTATTTGTGGTAGGAGATCGATTTACTACTTCTTACATTGTTTATCAATAAAGTTCAATGACCTTTCATGTGTATTATATGCATTAAAAAAAAAAGGTTAAAAAGGTTGACCTTAAATCATGTGTAGAAACGCTTCCATTTCTGTTGTCCAACCCTCTAGCAACTATTCCTACTTCTTTCAGGACAATTCTACAACAAACTACGACTCATCCGAGACTTTCTACGACTACGGCGGCGGTTCAAGTACATACATGGGCCCTCGAGGATACCCTGGGCCACCTGGACCGCAAGGTCCAAGAGGACCCAAGGGAGAATCGGGAAAGCCTGGCTTTGAGGGCTCCCAGGGATTCCCAGGGCCTCCAGGAAACGTTTTTGTTATTCCTGTAAGTACTAAAATAATCTTTAACGTAATGGGAATATTATCCCTCAACCTTCTTTGTTTTGTCAAACTATATTCAGTCAAATTAATGTTATTTGCAGCTACAACAGTCGTCAACCGACAAAGGACCCGACGCTCAATCGGAAGCTCTTCGACAAATGTTCTCACAACACATGGTATCTCCTTTTTAAACATTTTAAATGTGACACCTTTTTGTAAGTAGCATATTTTTAAAGCTTATATTAATTCCTTGAAAAAAATATACAGGCTGCAATGCGAGGGGCAGAGGGACCAATGGGCTTGACGGGTCCACCAGGCCCAGAAGGCGAGATTGGCCCCGAAGGTACCAAAGGAGAACTGGGAGAGCAAGGGGAACCAGTAAGTCTACAAAATGTTACATCATTTTCATTTTTTTTTTCTGTAGTATAAGTTTAACGGTGTGACTTTAATTTTAGGGTCCACCAGGCCCTAGGGGTCTACAAGGCCCACCTGGAAGATTGGGACGACGAGGACACGCAGGCAGAGATGGAGAGAGGGGATCAACAGGTGCTCCCGGTACTAAAGGCGAACAGGGCTACCCTGGACTACTTGGTATGCCTGGTGACAAAGGTGAGAGAGGAAGTGCGGGGCTACAAGGTGAAGCAGGAGCGCCTGGTCAAGATGGACCACCGGGAGATGACGGACCTTCTGGACCAGCCGGAATTCCTGGGGAATTGGTAAATAAACTTCTTCATGGAAACTTTTAACGTTCAAGGTTGCATTTCTTAATTTACTCATACTGCATAATTGGTTTTTCTTAGGGACCCCGAGGCTTTATGGGACCAAGAGGATTTCCAGGACTAATCGGCTATCCAGGAATACCTGGTTTTGAAGGACCCCATGGAACAAAGGGTTCGTCTGGCCAACCGGGTCCACCGGGCCCACCAGGACAGCCAGGCACTATAGGTTCTCCAGGCTCATCGGGACCACAAGGTCCTACTGGGGCTCCAGGAATTCAGGTACCTATAAAAATATGATAACATCTTCAAAAAATATAAAGTTATGTATTTCTTTGTTTGATGCTTGATTATTTTGATTCCAATCATATTAATAATTCTCCGCCTTATCATAATTTTGGTATGTTTTCCAGGGACCTCAAGGAAAACCAGGTATTTCAGGGCTACCCGGCCCGGAGGGGTCACCAGGTACACCCGGCAACCCAGGGCAGCAAGGAGCATCAGGAGACGTAGGCCCTCAGGGTCCACAGGTTTGTATTACATAAGCATTAAGAAAAAAAAAAAAACTGTCACTTAAGAACAGCTACAATATAGGTAGGTAATTATTATTATTGTAAAACAAAAGATATTTACAGGGAATGCTGGGATTTCCTGGAAGTCGTGGTCTAAAAGGAGATGAGGGTCCACGAGGCTTACCAGGAGACAAAGGAGATAAAGGAATAAGAGGTAAGAACTTTATGTTTTATATGTATCGTGTTGTTTTACATTAACAAATGAATACTAAAAATAATGTTAACCTGCAGGAGTTGAAGGAGAAAAGGGCGATGTGGGACCGAAAGGAGAACGGGGATTAACAGGAGAACCCGGTCCCCCTGGCATTGAAGGACTTGAAGGACAAAAGGTAAAATTGCTTTTCAGTTATCTAAACTTCCCTTTTGGCAAGTTTTTTAGGGTTCCTTAGTAAACAAGGAACCCTTATAGTTTCGTCATGTCCGTCTGTCTGTCTGTCCGCGGTTTAGCTCCAAGACTGTTAGTACTAGAAAGTTGTAATTTGGCATGGGTATACATATTAATCATGCCGACAAAGTGGTAAAATAAAATTATGAAAAATATTTTTTTTTAGGGTACCCCCTACACGTAATGTGGGGATGTTTTTTTTTTTCTATCCTTTAGTGTGGGGTATCGTTGGAAAGGTATTTCAAAAACATTGTGAGTGTGTGAAAACCATTTTCCGTTTGCGAAATATTAAGCTTCAAAGTGCAAATTTTTGTTAGAGTCAAGTGTCCCCCCCCCCCCCCCCTGCCAGCTAAATGGTTGATTTTAGATATGTGAAAAAATTCACGGCAGTAGCTTTATATAAGCTACTGCCGTGAATTTTTTCACATATCACATAACATAACACGAATTTAAATAAATTATTTAAATAAAATAAAGAAACTTCTTTCTTCTTTGTTCTTTTCGTCTTTCTTTGCCAATAAACGCATTTTTCTTTCTTTTCTTTCTTTCTTTTCTTTTCTTTCTTTCTTTCTTTTCTTTCTTTCTTTTCTTTCTTTCTTTTCTTTCTTTCTTTTCTTTCTTTCTTTTCTTTCTTTCTTTATCTTAATACACAGATGCGATGCATGATCATATCGATCACTAAATCTCACTCTTGATTTTAGGGTGTAGAAGGACCACGGGGCGAAACTGGTCCTATTGGTACAGCTGGGGAGAAAGGAGCGACAGGTCCTCAAGGCCCACAAGGATATCCAGGCAGCCAAGGTGAAAAGGGTGACAAGGGTGCATCCGGAAGAAGAGGCAGACGAGGCACGAAGGGATTAATGGTAAGTAATTTTCATTACACAAAACCATATTTGTTACGACCGCGAATCATATTTTAATCAACATAAAACCTGACACTGACCTGCAAAATGCAAAAAACGTAAGAAAATTTGAATTTCGCGGGTTTCCCTGACGCTTCCCCCTTAACTTCTTTATTTATTAAAACTTTATGCACAAAAAAAAATAACAGCAGTGTTTAAATTATGGTGATGCAGGGGCAAAACAAAGCAGGTACAACATGATATAGTTAACTTGAAAAACTATTTTTTTTTTTCACAGGGTTTAGTAGGCCAGCAAGGTGATCGGGGTGAAACGGGACCGAGGGTGAGTTTTGTCTAATTCACGAATTCAATCAAATCAGAACGCCAATTTCCATTCGCCGTACTATTATTTTGATAAAAGTTCATAGCAAAATGTAATTTTAAAATCTTTGCTACGTTTAGGGTTACAGAGGACCACGCGGCCGTAGAGGGTCGGACGGACCTCCGGGACCTAAAGGCGATACAGGACAGCCAGGACCCCCAGGTTCAACTGGCGAGAGAGGACCACAAGGGTTAGAAGGCGTACGAGGTTTCCCAGGAGCTATTGGTGCCCCCGGACCTGATGGGAAAGCTGGCTTACCTGGCCCGCCTGGAGAACGAGGCCCTACGGTTAGAAATAAACAAAACCTGTTTTTGGCGATAGTGCTTTAAACATTATTATTTCTACATCATCTTCATCCTAATTTGAAAGTGATATCATATTTTTTTTAAACAGGGTGTAGCCGGTGCAACAGGACTTACAGGACCCTCAGGGCCTGTCGGGCCTCAAGGTTCTAATGGCGAGCCTGGTCCACCGGGCCCACCCGGTGCTTCTGGCATTCCTGGAACGCCGGGAGACGTGGGTACTCCAGGAGAAGTGGGAAAAGAGGGGCCACCTGGACCATCGGGTCCCGAAGGAAAACCAGGGCCGGTTGGATCTCCAGGCCCACCAGGAAATAACGGAGAGCCTGGATTGCCGGGAGCAGCTGTGAGTTGTTATTGTTGTTACTTGAAATAATAAATTACTCCGTTGAATAAACATTTACTATGCTGGCAAAATGATAATGTTATATTCATATTATCTAAACCAGAACTAAAATACGAGTGCGTTTGTAACAGGGAATTCCTGGAGCTAAAGGCGACTTAGGTCCACCTGGTCCAGCGGGTATCAGAGGAGATAAGGGAGAGCCTGGTGAGACCGGTAACGAAGGACCGCAGGGACCACAAGGCCGAGAAGGACCACGAGGATCACCAGGACCTGGTGGACAAAAAGGCGAAATTGGTGAAGCAGGCCCAGTAGGTCAGTAACATGGTCACCAAATTAACATTTTATTTTATTCTTTAAAGCGAAAGCGCCAGGGTAGCCCGCGAAAGTAAAATTTTCTTATGTCTTTTTGCGATTGGCAGGTCTGTATCAGGTTTCGCAAGCGTAACAAATAAGTATTTACCAATTGAATGACAATTTCATGAAATCATGACATTTGAAGCCAATTCAATTTCTTTGCATGTATCGAAAGAAAAAAAAAACGTATTTAAATTTGAATTTCACGGGGTACCTTACCTCAGCGAGCGCATCCCCCTTATGTTTATGTCTCTAATTCTGATAATATTATCATTTTAACGAATCAAAATTGTATTCTTCAAGGGCCAATCGGTCGTGACGGATTGCCTGGACCAAGAGGTTTAACTGGAGCCCCTGGCCCAGTAGGGCCACCTGGCGAAGACGGTGACAAAGGAGAAGCAGGACCACCTGGAGAAAAAGGCTTTAAAGGAGCAATGGGGGAATCTGTAAGTATGATAATGCGAAAGCATTTATCTAAAATAGCAATAGTCATTTTCAAAATTGATGGGTTTCAGTTACCACTGAATAACTGTTTAACCTTTTAATTTTCAGGGTCCATCCGGTTCTCCTGGTATACAAGGTCTTCGGGGAGAAACTGGGCCAGTAGGTGTACCCGGCGATAAAGGGCCGCCCGGTGAGACAGGCGCACCCGGACAGCCGGGCGCAGATGGAGTCCGCGGCCCACCTGGACCTCTCGGGCCTGCTGGACCACAAGGGACCAAAGGACAACAGGGATCCAAAGGAGATGAAGGAGATGCTGGGGCTTTGGGTATGAATTTCATGTACTAGCTTGCGTAACAACAAATAAGAACCTGCATCCTGCTGTTCCAACGCTATTTCTCTTCGTGTGGTTAGCTACTAACCTGGTATCAGAGTTTTAAAGCCATGGGCATCGCCATATTAAAATTCCAGCACGCTAGTGATCGTTTGAAACAACACCAGTCGTCAATCCTTTTTTCAAACTCGATATGCCATATTAACACTCACATTTTTATGTTAACAGGAGCAACAGGACCCGCTGGTCCTACAGGACCGCCAGGGCGACGAGGAACTAAAGGTATCCAAGGAGAAGCAGGACCACGTGGGGCTGAGGGACAACAGGGAGATGTTGGTAGTCCCGGGGCACCTGGTCCTCCGGGCGTTCAAGGCCCTGAAGGAAAACTGGTAAACATTTATTTTATTTATTTATTAAAACTTTATGCACATGTAAAAAAAAATACCGTACAAAAGCGGCAGTTTCTACCAGTTAACCTTAGAGAGTGATGCAGAGATAAAACATAACAGGTGCAACACGAAAATAACTATAAAATACAAGAATAAATACATAGATATATACATACATACATATAAACAGAATAAACTTTGTCAGGAGAAATAGCGATCGGTAGAGGAGAAATAACGATCAGTATGTAGAGGAGAAAACGAATCTAGCAAATCAGCGCTGGGATGTTTCTGCCAACTTCTTACGTATATGCTCACGTGCCTTCACTTTTAAAGACAACCGACTAGAACTTTATTGTTTTCTTAAAAATAATAATTACAACCAACGAAATCTAATTAAAACTTTACAAACAAAACAAGTTACTAATTAATTCTCATTTCATATTTACAGGGACCTAGAGGAGCATTCGGGCCTAAAGGCGATGATGGCCCGTCAGGATTACAAGGAGAAACTGGTCCTAAAGGACCTCCGGGTCCCGAAGGACCTAAAGGAGATACTGGGTCTGCTGGATTCCCAGGAGAGCGAGGTGAAACAGGCCCACAAGGCATCAAGGGTGAACCAGGATCTGACGGGCCTGAAGGTAGCACCGGGCCTCCAGGGTCCCCTGGACCAGTGGGTCCACCAGGGAAATCCGGAGAAACTGGGATGCCCGGCAATCCTGTAAGTTTTCTGAAAACTTTAATAAAACCCCGGTTTTTGTAATAATATCTGGGTGACCGAGTTTCGCTCGTATTTTTTTTTTAACTACATTTTCTAAAAATGAAACCTAGCTAGATCGATTTATGGCCCCCGAATTTTGTATGCAGGGGGTCCTGCATACAAAATTTCATGAAAATCGTTGGAGCCGTTTCCGAGATTCAGATTATATATACATATACAAGAATTGCTCGTTTAAAGGTATTAAGATACAGTGATGATGAGGTCTTAAATGAAACGACGAATAAATGTATTTTCTTTCTTTTTGTGTTTTAACATCATGTAAACGCACCATCGCCCCGCGCGACCCTGTACTGCTTACATGGGCATTTCAGTAAACTAAATTATCAAGGATAGTTTATTACAATGTTTACGCTAGTTTTTATTTTTAGTGTATTGTTTTAAGAAACATTAAAACAACTTGTATTTACCGCTATACTAAATGTGATAACTTCATCGCATCTCTGTGTTTTTGTAATATATAATTTTGTAATTAACAGGGTTCAGAAGGTCCAGCAGGACTCCAAGGTAGCCCCGGTCTAACTGGAGAAAAGGGTGATATGGGACCCAAAGGTGTTCCTGGAGAGCAAGGACCAAATGGACCCACCGGACCAGCAGGGCCAGAAGGACAACGGGGATTAAGAGGGCTGCCAGGTCCTAATGTAAATACACGTCTCTATATTTATAACATCGTACTTCTTACAGTATTTCTATTTTCTTAATGTCCCTCGGGTATCATCGAATTTCCGAACACAAACGAATGCTAATTTCCATATCCAATTCATATAGGAAAAATCCACATCTCTTTAATAAAATTAGTGATAGACATAATTTTAATACTAGAAATAAAGATAAACTAGATCAACCATTTTTCAGATTATCTAAAGTACATACATCTTTTATGGGGTACTGTGTTAAATGTTACAACAAAATACCTTGTGACATATTGCAATTAAATGAAAGAAAATTTAAAACTCATATCAAAAGTACACTTTGTAAACAAGCATATTACAAATTAGAGGATTATATCCAAGATAAGAGTGCTTGGAAACATGCTGGTCCTGCTCCATAGGACAATTTAGAATCAAGACAAAATCAAACTGGTTGCTAATTTAATTGTAAAATTGATTATATTGTGTTTTATGACATTGATTTTACATTCTGTGATTACTTTCTCACACACTTATTAATTACAAAATTTCAGGAAAATCGTCTATTTTTACAATGTTTGTAAATATGTGAGCACCATGTATCTATCACATATTAAATTATCTGTCGTTGCTTCATTTTTAATTCTTTTTACCTATTGTGGTATAGTAATTTTATTCTAGGTGCATCGTCTTCACATATAGGTAATATTATTTAACAAATGTACGTGCATATACAAACAATTGTAAAACATTTTAAAAGAGTAACGGTGGAGTTTCTTGCCCATTCTTCTCCATACGAAAACTACCTTTTGGAAGGGGCGACTAGAATCAATTTTAATATTTTGTAAATTTTGACGTTCAAAAGTGCCATACATGGGCCTATTTGAAATAAATGATTTGACTTTGACTTTGACTTTGACTTTGAATTATTAGATTTATCGTGTATAATAATTTGAATTCAGAACTAAGTACTTTATTTTTGTTTTGTTTTGATTTCCGTATGAACTATATAGAACTGTAAAACTATTTTCCTATCTGTCGTGCCTGCGACTTTAGCGGCTTTCCTCCCATTTTTTTAAATAAATTATATTAAGTTAAAAGAGTAATAACAACTCTATATACTTCCAAGTCGATTGAGAGCGTCCAATTTGCACAAAGTACAAAGGGCAAATGATAGAAATCCGACAACTAACGAAACACGAAGTTTGCCGAAGGACATTAAGAAAATAGAAATACAGTACGTATCGACTTGGGTACTTTGTTTGGCAATCCATAGAAACAAACAGCAATTAATAAAGATGATGAAAATATGTAATTTTTCCAGGGTGAAAATGGCGTCCCAGGAATAATGGGACCTTCGGGTCTACCAGGTAAGGCAGGGCCTCCAGGTAACCAAGGCATAAGAGGCGACAAAGGCAACCGAGGGCCAAAGGGTCACATTGGCGACACTGGGCCAATGGGATTGAAAGGTGATCAAGGAGAAGTTGGCAAGCAAGGTCTGCCTGGTCCAACTGGACCACCTGGACCTAAAGGAGAAATGGTACGCATTCAGATTTTCTTTAAAATTGTTCGTCATGTCAAAACTGATTTACAAATACCTACTTATCTTATTTTCGACAATTCTCTTATTTCAGGGACCCGAAGGACCTCCGGGACTAAAAGGAGACACCGGACCGATAGGGCCAGTAGGGCCCGAAGGCCAACTTGGACCAAAAGGCTCAACGGGACCAGAAGGAAGGCCAGGTTCACCAGGACCGCCGGGAACTCCTGGACCACCGGGCCCTCCCGCTCCAGCACCACAGATACCTGCTGAACTATTCTCGACATACACCAGAAGACGACGCAGTGTAGAAATACAATCTATGGAATCTGTTACTGAAGATAATTTTGATGAAGGTAAGATTTCAATTCTGGGTCATGTTTTTTCTGACATAATACGGTCTACTTTTTAGGGTTCCATACCCAAAGGGTAAAACGGGACCCTATTACTAAGACTCCGCTGTCCGTCCGTCTGTCTGTCTGTCCGTTTGTCACCAGGCTGTATCTCATGAACCGTGATAGTTAGACAGTTGAAATTTTCACATATAATTTTTTTCTGTTGCCGCTATAACAACAAATACTAAAAAACAGAATAAAATAAATATTTAAGGGGACTCCCATACAACAGACATGATTTTTTTGCCGTTTTTATAGATAATGGTACGGAACCCTTCGTACGCGAGTCCGACTCGCACTTGGCCGGTTTTTTCTTACAGTTGTCGTAAGGGGTTATTTTTAATGCTGGGGAGTAGCATCCAATCTTCAAGGCATAGACACACAATCACTATACTTATAGTAAAATCGTGACAGTACGATTTTACTACAGTGATTAATCTAACATCAAGCCAACCGATTGTGTATTTGAATTTTGTAAAAAACTGCATTATCTCCTCACTTTTACAATCACAAAACTTACTTGACAGAGGAAGACATAGAATGGGTGAAGGAAGTGATGACGGGTGTGCTGGCTGCACGCGGGGCACTCGAGGCGGTGAGGAGACCTCGAGGAAGCAGGAGCTATCCAGCACTGTCCTGTCGTGATCTTAGGACTTCGCACGTTAATCTCACTGACGGTAAGATATACTTTTTAACCGACTTAAAAAAAAAGGAGGAGGTTCTCAATTCGTCGGGATATTTTTATTTTTTTTATTTTTTATGGTTTGGGTATTTTTAATGAGCAGTTGACATAAGGCTATTGTAACTTAGATAAATTACAAATTAACCCACTAAAAAGTGAAAAAAAAACTTTTTACAAAAAATACAACCGACTTCCAAACTACAAAGTGAAAAAAAAACTTCCGAAATTAAAGTTATTTTTCACTTTGTAGTTTGGAAGTCGGTTGTATTTTTTGTAAAAAAGTTTTTTATTGTTTTTAAAAGGAACTTGGACATCTGCGATATGTGCGTGAGCGTGTGTGTGACATGTGTGCTTTAAGCCGGGTTCCTGTGCGTGTTTTTACACAAAAACATTCAACACATAATTTGTCTATGCTTTGTATGAAAATCAATGTTTATGTGTAAGGTTTTTGTGTAATGTTTTGAAAAAACACGCGCAGGAGACCCGGCTTTAGATATTAATAACATATACTTCTCATCTTTTGTTCTCAAAAGGTTCTTCTACCAGGAATTTGACAGTGGCGATAGTAACGAACGGGAGACTGGATTTGCGCCCGTTGATGGAAATAGCCCGCTTCTTAAAACATGAGACTTTTTTAAATATCGGTGTACCTCTGCTTAAAGCCACCGACACATTCTGCCCCCGATAGAAAAAAAGACGCATCCAAAATTTTTCCAGATTTGAGTTATATATCAGGCAGATGCACCTTTTTTTCTGATTCCGGCAATGTATATACTTAACTCAAATCTGGAAAAAAAAATAGATGCGTCTGTTTCTATCGGGGGCAGCATTATTGTGTCGCGTTGTGTCATTCATGATGCGGGATACACCAATCAAACAAACCTGTTCAGGACTAGGTTTCCAATGCCAATGCCAATCAAAACTCGTTAACACAGCGTCATCAGGCATCACGACACGACACAGCTGCACAGTAATATGAATCCGGCTAAACCCTCCGGGGAATGCAGGCGTGCTATTATGTAACCTACATCCTTCTCTAGTGCTAGAAATTAAGGGTAATACCGTAAGTTATTAGCTCTGTGCGCAGTATCGGCAAAACGGGTGATACCAATCAGTATCGAGCTCTTCTGTGTAAGCTCTCTATGAAACACGATTTATTATTGTGAAGTAAATATTTACCTACTTCCATAGGGTACTACTGGATAGATGCACGTGGAGGTGCAACCAGCGGACGGCCTATCAAAGTCTACTGTAAGGGCCACAGCACCTGCTTGTACCCAGACGAAAGAGAATCAGCTGTTTACACCGCTGATGCCACCGCCCACAAATTCTCACAATCTGACAATGGCTTCAGGGTAAATATAAACTTTGATTTTTTCTACCTAAGTAGGTATTCAAGCACATTCAGGTAAATTAATTGTTAAGTAAATTGACACCCTTTGATACGTCAATTTGCCGTGTTATAGCCATTTCATACAACTGACACTGAAGAGAACTGTCAAGAATGACAGTTGCGATTTGAATGTAAGAACAATTTAAGTTGGTAGTCAATTTGCTTATTTTCCCCGACTTTACCTACTTAATAGTTTCCAAAAGAGTGTCATTATTAGCAACAAACATTACTTTTCAGCTTACCTACGATGGTGAAGGATCTGGTGCTATACAACTTCGATTCTTGAGATTGCTGTCAAACGGGGCTAGGCAGAACTTCACATACTCCTGTGTGAACACCAAGGCCCCGCAAAGGTACATTTGCTCTAATATTTTAGAAAAAAAGAAAAGAAAGAAAACTTGTTTATTCTGCAAAAACAAAACGCACATTTAAAAAAAAAAATCACAAAATACACACACATAACATAAACACACACATAATCTTCAAAAACACTTCTGTAAAGTTTTCTCAACGATCTAAACTTTGTTTCAGATCTGACATCCCACCCGATTTGACCAGACAGAACAACCTCAAGCTTTTCGGCTACAATTCCGTGGAATTCAGAGAACCACAACTGATTAAAGACGACTGCAAGGTTTTGACATTTTTTTAAACCATTTATTTAACTCTAGATTAGTTCTCGCTTAAATATTCAGCAAATAACGAGAAAATATCCATACTTTATACTTTTCATGTTAATAATATGGTTGGCTCCTGTACCCTAATTGCGTAAACGATTATGACAAATTTGTTTCACTTTGACAGTTCAACAACATTCATTGCGTTATTTACGTTGTTGAGCAGATTTTTTTTCCTACTTATGAAGCAATAGATTAGCAATCTGTTTCAAATCGAAACAAATTGTGATTGATCCTGTATTACGCAATTAGGGTACCTACTTGTTTTGGTTTCGTTCTAAAAAACAAAGAATTGAAAATAATTACATCGTTCAAATAGTTATGTGAACACTAAACTAAACTTTAAATAAACCGGTACCTACTTCAAAGTTTAGTTATATTATAGAGATATTATAGAGTTAAGTATATCGTTTAAATTTGAAACGATATAACTCTCAACAAGGTCAAAATAGTGCCATCAGTTCCGCGTTTCTACGGAGTTTTTTTTTTAAATTAATCTATGCTTCCGGACAGTAACAGACTGTTCTCTGAAGAGTATGAACAGCGAGATGGACGTGTTTTTAACCATTTTCATTATTTAATGTTTCAGGAGGGAACCGGCGAAATAGTGCTGGAAATAAAAACATCTAGGGCAGATCGCCTGCCAATCAGTGACTTCCAACCTCTATCATTCCTTGATGCGGAACACCAGTTCACTTTCACCCCCGGACCAGTCTGTTTCACATGACATTTGAGCTTTATACAATTACAGAAGACTCGTTTAAATAAGGATAGATTTAAAATTATGTACTTAACAGTGGACCTTTGTAAATATTGTAAATAAATGTTGTGACGACCTTTACTTTAAGTTCATTTTAATTATTTCAATCAAGTGCAATGATTGGAAGTACGAAATAAACATGTCCATGTAGTTACGTAGCTTTACCAAAGTACCTAAAAGTGATTAGGAGAAACCCACAGGAGAAACCTCCTCTGCAGCAGCCATTACACGAAATATTAGATCCTTACCACCTATGAAATTGCCGTTTTACATAGAAAAAAATGTATTCATTTATTCGAGGTATTAGCCATTAGTGTCGATACACTTCTGCTATTTTAATGAAAGTTCGTTGATGCCTCTGCTATAGAAATCCTGGGGAAGGGAATCGATTGATTTTCACCGCCTCGTTGGATTTGAAATTTTACTCCTGTAAAAAGTTATCATAAGTCCGAAAGACGGACGCTTTCGTTTGTCATACAGGGACCTAATTTTATATTTTCGTCAAATTCACAGCATAAAACTAGATGATCTGTTTACCCGACTGCGCGACAGCAAAGACAGAGTTGTTTTTCATGTATCCCTGCATTCCGAGTTACGCTAAAAGTGATAATATCGCGAATACGACCAAATTTTATAGTCACAATTATTACTGAATATTTTGTGACTATTAAATTTGGTTGGATTCGGGATATTATCACTTTTAGCGGAACTCGGAATGCGGCCTACGTTTGTACAGACGCCAGCACATCAAGCTACCCGAAACTGTCAAATTTTCCCAATCAACTTTGAACGTTATGAATCAGAAATAAAGTTGAAAATCTATTCAATAAGTTTGACAGATTGTAGTAGCTTGATGTGCTGGCGTCTGTACCCTAGAAACATACGAACGGCTGGATTTACATGAGGTGTCTATCGACTCATCAAGGTCTCGCGATGGTTTGATTTAATAAAATCAAAATGGCGGATGTATCAAAAATATAACATAAAAGGTTGATAATAAGAAAAAATGTGACGTGACCTAGTCCGAGTAGGAATAATGACTTTCACCCGTGTTTAAACACTCTACTTTTCATTTCGAATAAGGAAAGTAAAAAATTGTAAGTAGGTACTTTTCTAAAATAATTTATTGATACTAATAACATGAGTATAATTTTTTAAATTTTAAACATGAAACACACCGCGTCACCGCCGCGGGTCGTCCCGCTTAGAGGTATTTTTTTTAATTTACTGGCTGTTTATACACCGACAAGACTGCATTTTTTTTTTTTATCTATATTTATCTATTTTTTTTATAAACTCATAAAAATTTAATTTAATAAAATTGAGAACTGAGAATTAAATTATAAAAAAGACATTATGAGTAGTTTGTGAGTTTCGTAGATAAGATATAATATGATAGTGTAATATCCCCCTAAGGGGGATATAGCCATAATAAATATATTTTTTACAATTTCATTATATTTGATCATGGATCTATGATCATAGATATGATAGTGTAAGTTACACTATCATATATCTATGATCATAGATCTAGGCCCTTAGTAAAAATTTTCGTAGCCGACTAACCTAACCAAAGGAGAACATTCACCGTCTATACATTTTTGGGCTAAATGTGTAAGTACCGGCCAAACAAAAAAATATATATATTCGGAAAGAATACGTTTTTCTCTTCATTTTTTTATATGGGACCAAACGTGAAGGGTCATTCTCCGGCAATTTACATGCATTCGAAAATCACTTTTTCATACTTATTGCATCTGTTGATAGACGTGACATAAGTATGAAAAAGTGATTTTTTAGAACTCATTAACATAAGTACCAGTACGCCTGTATTCCCCGGAGGATTGGGCAGAGGTGTACATACATTACAGCCACATTTCGCCAGTTTAATTGAATAAGTATAATACATTGATTCAATTCAGGCACGCTGACACGCTTTTTCTGCTAGTAGTATATTGAAATAAATAGCTCAATTATTGGGTTAATACGGCTATTTTAAACTGTAATTGTAACCGTACCTACCAGTTTGAAACATTTAGGTATATCAACAGTTAGGACCTGCAATTTGGCCTGTAAATAGGCACCAAGAGTTGTGATAAATCACAACCTCTATCGAGACCGTCAAAATGACTATGTTTTGTTCTAAATTTAAGTCAGATTGACATAAAAATATATACGCAATAATTGTACTTGCAACAATTTCGTTTTTGTGCATCATAATGGAGGAAGAATTGTGTTTAAGGTATCGTGAACCGCTTGGGAACCGACGCACTTACACCTGGGCTTCCCGGGAGCAACAATTTAATAATATTGCTCAGATTATAATAGAAGAGTTGGTGGCAAATGAAGTATGTACTTCCTGTCTTCTTTTTGTTTCTAAGGTTGTCAGTAACACTGAACTGAAAATGAATTTCAATATTACCACCCTGAGTAATTTCTTTTCAGGTGCAACCTACGAATTGTATTACCGACCTTGTTGGCAAAGGGCGGAGAGAACTTGTAATCGGACTGTACGAAACAGGGGCCAGGAAAACGTAGTGGAGGAAAACAATGGACATGGTGAAGAAAATCGCGGTTCTTTCATGATACTGTCCGGATACAAGAGAACTCCCAACACGACAGCAAACTGCATTTTTGGAGTCTGTCATAATGTTACCAGACGGCGGATAGGTACCGGTTTTGGTACAACCGTTTAATTATAGAAAATGGCCGTGTTTGTGATGAACATTTCAAGCAAAACATTTGGCATGAACTTCCCATGCAAGACAATCTAATTGAAGAGTTCACTGCAAGTCAAATACTTCTTGCTCTGACTATATTGAAGACACACATCACATCCGATTTTTTTAACTTTGAGGAGTATGAAAATATAAATGAACAGGAATTCTACTCATGGACAAGTATGAAAAAATATCAGTTCTTTTATCTATTACAAAACGTTCCATGCCTCAACAGTCAACCGAATAAAAAACTATACTTGCTGCAGTATTAACAAAGCTGCGAACGGGCGATTCCAATAAAAGGTTAGCTTCGATTATCAGAATCGCGGTTCCAAAGGATGCTGAAAAAAGGTCGTCAAGCTCTTAGTGCAGATTATGTGCCATCGCGAATTGGATTTTAATCACATGACACGTGAAGAAGTGGTGCAATGCAACTTATTAATCCCTGAGAGTCTTTTCGGCAATCCTAGTCAACCAATTCATGAAAGGAGAGCTGTGATGATGTGTGACGGGATTTATATTTATCACCAAAAAAGTTTTAATTACTTCTTCCAGCGGAAGTCGTACAGCAGTCACAAATATCGCAATTTGCTAAAACCACTGTTATATGTATTTCGTGATGGTCACATTATTGAGGTATCTGGTCCACACGCTGCCACGACCTCTGATGCAACCATTTTAAACAACACAATTGATGACGAAGGAGGCGGTTTTATAGGTCAGACGACGTATTTATTTGAGACCGTGGGTTCAGGGATTCTAAAAGTCCTCTTGAAGACTACGGTTATATAGTGCATATGCCGGAGACGAAGCACCCGCGGGAAACGCAGCTTACCAAGCCAACAAGTCCAGACTTGTAACCATTTGCCGTTGGGTGGTCGAAGTCATTAACGGACGCTTCAAGAGAGATTTTCGCCTATTGAGAATAGTTCACAATAACCGATCACTAAGCCATATGATGGACTATTTCAAAATTGCTGCAGCTCTTTTGAATGACTTCCACGTCTTGGTAGACAATAATGTGCACGCCAATGAGTTTTAAACAATTAAGTATAAATGAAAGAAAAGTCTTCCTAATAGATTAGCAGATCTTGTAATCACAAATAGGTATAATAGTAGGAGCGCACATTTTCAGAGAATGACAGCCAATATGCCACAATTCTACCAGTTCCCCAGATTTACAGAACAGCAATTGATATTGTTTGCCTTGGGCAGCTATCAATTGAAGCAAGCTCGCAGTTACTAGAGCGAGCACGTTCAAACTGATGCCGCGTTTGTCATAGAACTTTTCGGCGGTGTGCCAGTTGAAGAGGTACGGGCACTGGATGGAAGAGTCTTGTGGCTCCTAAGAGGTCGCATACAATCGCGACACGTTCAAGCCAAAACGTACAGACGCCAGCACATCAAGCTACCCGAAACTGTTAAATTTTCCCAATCAACTTTGAACCTTACGTTTCAGCGATAAAGTTGAAAATCTATTAAATATGTTTGACAGATTGTAGTAGCTTGATGTGCTGGCGTCTGTACTACGTGTACATCGCTGTAGAGCCAACTTTAAGTAGACGAGAGGCAATGGTACCGATTCCCTTGTTCACAAACTAAACTAAATTTAAGTTCAGTGCATCTTTTTCTTTCTATTTCATTAAGAAAAGGACAGAAGATAAATTTTAGTTTAGTCCTGTCAAATTAATCAGCGCCTGTCACTACTCCATACAAGCACAAGATGCACTGAACTAACTGAATTTAGTTTAGTTTGTGAACAAGGGAATCGGCACCAATTCCCCACTATTATTGTAGCTGCAACATAGGCAAACGCACATTACGATGTTGTGCGCATGTCATGGCTATAACTTGGTTTATGGGTTTTGCGCGACATGAGCCACGAATAAATCCACCAGCCGAAGGTCTAGAAAATATAATATTCCAGCAAGAGGAGCTTTGACCGAATTTTTGTAGTTTTTTTTTGTTTCTTTTTATCTTTGTTGTAAGTATTATTTAATATATTTATGTAGTACTTACTAAAAACTGTGTTATTTTATTTTACTGTTTTACGTTAAGAAAAACCACTAAATAGACTTAAAATCAGTTAACTATTTAAATCAGTTAATACTATAGTACCCACTGTTATAAAAAATGTGAATAAAACTTTATTTCTAATACTGTTGCTATGCGGAGACCAAGACATTTTTCCTAGAGCCTAGGTTTCACAGTAAAAACTGATAACTGTGATGTTTACTGGTATAAGCCCAAAATGAATGTTCTCCTTTAGTAATATTTTTTAAATTCATTCCCGCCCTAGAGAGGGAAGCAATTACTATGAGGAAATTTCCCGCCCAAGGGTGAGGAGCAGCGTCTTCCACCAGCACTCGGATCAAACAAACAAGTAGTGTTTATGAGAAATGAAAAATTATGACGAGTCGTGTAGAACTTATGAGGGAACAGATGAGCATACATACCGGTCAAAATCATAACCCTCCGCCGTAGTCGGGTAACAAGCTCACTTTTCAAGCAGTCTGATGCAGTTGGTATCTGAGATTGAACTAAAATAACTGTCAACAAGTGCATAAGACTGCTTGAAAGGTGGGCTTGCTTCGAACTTTTTGTCGTTTCGTATTTGAGTTGGTTCGATTCCCGGTATAGACGCGATTTACTAAGATAAAAAAAATCGGATGTTTCCTTTGAGTAAAAATTGGTAGCATCAATATTTGGGTACCGTCCCTCTCGGGTCCACTTCAACTTTCCGCCCTAACGATCCAATAAACCTCCCGACCGATATCGGTCACGGTGGCCTATCTCAACGGAGGAGATTTGCCAGGTACGCCGATATTATAGTGCACAAGCGTGTGCGCAAACACAGGTGCACTCGTGTTCCTTTACTCTTTTACTCCCATAGTCCGACAGGACGGCAATCCGACACGACCGGAATGAGATCTGAGGCAGGGCCAACGGCTTTTCGTACTTTCCGAGGCACGGGGGTATCACACCACCAACTTCTAAACTCCGGGCTACTACTGAGAAATTCCTAATGGAACCCAATAACACTTTACCTGGGAATCGAACCCATCTCCTCAAGACACCAACGAAGCAGTCATATAATCAATAATATATTCGTAAATAACAAAACAGAAAAGATTATTCGTGTCTGAAAGACTATTTATTATAAATTAAGATTACGGTTGTGATCAATTGCTTTTTAATCATACCTATTTAAAAAAGAACTAACACTAGAATGAAACTTATGTGCAAACATAAAATTATTGAAATTAAAATTCAACACAGGTTATTATGAAGTAATGAAATAACACTGTAAACCGTTATGTGGTTGAATAATAGTTATTTATGCAACTGTTGTATAATAAGGGGTATTAAAACACGAATGTGGGTTGATAATAGTGTGGTGATAATAGTATCACATGAGTGTTTTAGTACCTAATTATGTACAGTTGCATACAAGACTTTATCTACACCCATGATACGAGTCCTCTATAAAAGGTTCTGTAACCATACATAGGGTTTTGTACAATATTGTTTTCTCGACTTTTCTGTGCATGCAATGTTGCATTAGAAATATCTGGTGGTGTGTTATCAAAGCTTGTATCACTAATTTTTGTAAACAACAAAGTAATAAAATTTTGCAATAGTATAATCGAACAAAAATGGCGGGATACGACGTGAATTCGAATAACCTAAAAGTTTTTTTTTTATTACGGCGCTGTGGTAGTGAAATGCGCGTGCATGATAATGTTCTTTTTTTGAAATTCGAGTTGCACAATTAAATTTAGTACAACATTACAACACTTATTTGGATGATATTATGGTTACTATGACATGTTGGCAATAAGCTAACTGTTTCAGAAACTTTTATAGAGGTTTTATAGCATGGGTGTAGATAAATGCAATTATCATCTATAGTCCATAAGTTATTTATCTCCATTATTCAATTGGGCTTGACTTCTCGAGGCAGTATTAATAGTTCATAGACAGCATTATTATACAAACAGAAAGAATAGAATTTTATAACAACTTGTCTACACGGCAGAACATTGCATTCACACAGAATGAGTACAAAATGATGACATTTGTTTGACCATGCACATTCAAATCATAGCTAAGTATAATGTGTACTCATACAAATGTAAACAAAATATATTTAAATTTTACACTTCAGTCAATTTTAACATACTTAATAAAACATGTTTGGGTTATTGAGTTTCTGTAGATAGTGCAGGTGGTAAATGGTCTACTACGCTTGAATTCGTCTCCAATACCTCGTCTGCTTCATCAACATCCATATTAGTAACAGTATCAGCGGATTTGGTATCATCAGATACAACACTGACAGCATTCTGAGCACATTCTTCCTTGGATGCACTAGGTGCTATTTCTTGTGATGATTCTATAGATATAGATTCAATGGCATTCGACTTCTCTGTAACTTTATTGTCATCTTTAATATGATCATCATTAGTACTATTTTCTACTACGCTAGGTTCATCAGCATTACTAACCTTTTCAGGTATGATTACACTTGGCTCTCTATGAACGTCTTTTTCGTGTTCATTATCAACTGTGCCTACAACAGTTTCATCAATTGAAATGAGATCATCTTTAAGATTAATGCACACAACTTCAGCAGAGGCTGGCCCCTCTTCTTGACTTACACCAGTTTCTTCATCTGATGACGCAAGTAATATATCTTCAACCGGCTCATTATATTCGTTGTTGTTAGATTTACTGTTTACCGTCTTAGAATCAGAAATTAAGCTGTCCATGCCCATAGCAACATTTTGGCATTTTTCTGTAACATTTGAACTGTCTGTTTCCATGCAAACAACAGGAGCTTCAGTTTCATTGTTCGGGTGGCGGTCCGGTACTATTAACACAACACTTCCAGTATTTTCAACAGGTATATTATCGACTTTGTCAGCCTCACTTTCTGAGTAACTTGAATTTTCGATACTGATGACATCACTGAACTGCTTTCTAGTGTCACTACTAGATTCTATTGAGTCAGAGATAGCTATGGGACTATCAGAATCAGAGGATTCAAATGTTGAACTTTCAGCTTCATTACCCGAGTGCAATTTCTGCAATAAATGGAGCTCATCTATATCTGACTCTAAAACATTACTGTCATCGCTACTTAGAGAAAGTGTTTCAGCAGCATCATGAGAATCCTTGTCATTAGATTTCTCTAAGATTTCACCAGAATCTTCCTTATTTTCTTTATCTTTAGCATCATTTTCCTTAATTGTTACAATTTCTTCATTTTCTTCAGGTTTTTTAGCATTTTCTTCAACCACGGGTTCTTTTGATGGTTGGCTTTCTTTTCCTTCACTGGGCCCTTTCGATATTTCTTGTATAAGTCTTTTCAACCTTTCCTTCCTTTTACCTTTGTTCTTTAATGATACACTTTCATCATTGGCTTCTTCCTCTTCACTCTCAACAGGTGATTCATCCGCTTCCTTATCTCCAATCTCTACAGCTTCTAACTTAAGTTGGTTCTGTCTGTCTGCGTATCTGAAATAGCACGTATGCTTATTAGTAGGTGATTCACGACGCCAGGTGGCAGATTATTGGGCACGCCACAATTGCGGCGATAAGTCCCCGCTTTGAGGAGTGGCTAGAGAGGCGCCAAGGCGTCCTTACCTTCCGCCCGACGCAAGTTCTTACTGGACACGGTTGTTTTGGGAGATTCCCGTTCCGGATAAGGCGGGAGGAAACGCCCGGATGTCAACATTGTGTGGATCGCCCAGAGGAAACGGTGGAGCATACGGTGGAGGTCTACCCGGCTTGGGCGGAGTACCGCTGTGTCTTCGTGGAGGCGATCGGCGGCGGTGATCTCTCGCATCCGGCCCTGGTCCAGGCCATGGTAAGGAGCGAGAGGGCATGGGAAGCCATCATCTCCTTCTGCGAAGCAGTAATGCTCGCGGAGGAGGAGGCGGAACGCGTGAGGGAGAGGCAAACTTCGCGCCCTCACGCCCCTAGCCGCCGCAAGAGACGCCCTGGGTGTCGGGAATTCCAGGCCGATTCCCGGCCACCGAAGGCGCGGGCTTGCGGACGGTGAGCAATGAGTAGTTTGCCGTCCGATAAGGACAAGGCCCGGGTCGCCGGCGCGTTTTGTTCCACGCGGGCCTCAAAGAGATGTCAGCATAACTGACGGGGTCCGCTAGGACTGATGCCTGCCGGGGTCGCGAAAAAGTCCGAAAGGGATACCGTGGCCCCTGGCAATATACAGGCAACTGAAGGAACACAGTGTGTTTTAGTCAGTAAGAGTCTGACACGCCCTCCCCCTCCGCTCCGAAGTTATTTGATAATTTCCCACCAAAAAAAAAAAGTTGGCAGGTTATTAAATAAATAACTAATTAACGATTTGAGATATATCTACAAAACTGGAAAGTGGTATTTGAAGAGCGGCCGGTAGGCGGGTCTTAGTAGGTTTTATGATTGGTGGATAGAAAAGTGCAGGCTAGTTAAATTAGATTAGTAATCGAAACAAAACTTACTTATTAAATATTTCAGTCTCCTTTTTTGCCGCTATCTTCCTATTTGCGTCTAGCTTAAATTTCAGCTGATCATTGTTTTCTGCAGGATCGACTTCTAAGGCAATTCTGGAAGCCGCTAGTCGCCATTCATTCTCTTGTCTACGCCTTTGAAGTTTCTTGCCACATCTCGTAAATAAGTCTCGAGCTAATAAACAAGTAAGTTTTATTAAATTAGTGTCAAGGTTATATTAAGTGTTATTTTGTAAATAAATAAATAAAATTGCAATCCTATTAGGCTACTTCTGATTTTGATATTGTATATGCTTATATGTAGATACCTTCTTCCATAATGTCAGCTTCATTCCAGCACAACTTGTCTTCATCATTCGCGTCTCTAACACAACGAAGAACATCGTGAAAGTCTGGGAAAGGTAGTGGTGTGCCAATCGGGACTTTCTTATTTATCGACTTTTCAAGACGTTTTGCAGGCCCCGCAGGTTGACCTGGCCGCGCGTCTATTAAAATACGAGGCTCTGAAGGCATTTTTGTATTTGTCAATTGACAGAATTTCGCGTAAACGCGCACCATTCGTTCTTTGTACCTAGAAAGAAACAAAAATATGAGAACTAGTCTTTGATATGTTATTACATTGTATAAAATAACATTAAAATTGTTTTTAATGTCTACTTACAATAGAAAACGTTTAAACCTAACATTCTTTATTTCTATGCATTATTGTTAGACTAGTATAACTCAACTACATTTAATAGTAGTATTTTTCAAACTCGTTTATCAGCGCAGGGGATGACCCTACAGATTTGGCCCCATAGTGAAAAATGAAGAGAATAACATGTTCTGACGGAATATCAATATAATCCTTACATATTCCTTTTGCTTTATTTACGTTCACGTTCAGAGTAGTGAAGGCGTAGTGATTTTAGTTGAAAGTTGGGGTTTCAACTAAAATCACTACACCTACACTACTCTTGCTTGTTAGAGTTAAACTACAAGAAACCGATGACGTGTGCCAAATGAAACAACTTGATTTGGTTACATTCAGGTCACTGCTGTCATTCAGGTCACATGATACATCAAAGTATTGTTTCTGTTAACAGGAACATATACATTTTTGGAGCTGCTGTGCCTCCTAGTGTCACTCTATACCCCCCAAAGCAGGCTACGCCCCCTATTTGCTAAGATATTCAGAAGACAGTTGCTGCATAGTACAATACTAATATTTTCACAGGTTGGTTTGCACACATCCTTCCATATTATAAAACAAAGTCCCCGACGCGTCTGTCTGTCTGAACGCGATAAACTCAAAAACTACCGAACGGATTTTCAAACGGTTTTCACCAATGAATGGAGTGATACATGCGGAAGGTTTTGGTGTATAATTCATTAGGGTTTTGTGTAAATTGACTGAAATATGACAATTATTGTCGATGATGTCGGAAAAAATCATGCCGACTGGGAGCTTTACTGGCGTGCGCCGCGTAAGCCGTAAGATACATCCAATTTATGTTCTACAGGATTGAAGCTCTTAAAAAGTTCAACAAAAAAGTCCGCGTTAACATATGTCTATCTTCTAAGGATGACCCGCAGTAACCATTTTCATCTTTCAGAATTTCATAAAAATTTAATTGTTGTTTTCGAAGCTATTTTGACCAGTATTATATCAACCCTTATCCAATAAAATATGTCATTCAAATTGGACATTTAACTTAGATTATGATAATCCTTGACATCTTATAATTTAAATGAATACTTTAAAAGATAACACAAATTCAAAATTACGCGTAACTAATCTATGTAATTTTGGTTGACGGCAACACG
This sequence comes from Agrochola litura, assembly GCA_949152395.1. Taxonomy (NCBI): domain Eukaryota; kingdom Metazoa; phylum Arthropoda; class Insecta; order Lepidoptera; family Noctuidae; genus Agrochola; species Agrochola litura. The sequence goes on from OX424493.1 coordinate 17,905,857, forward strand.
GACTCAGCGGTAGGTGTCAATGACCTTTTCCTCGGCTATTATGTATGAAATCCCGGTAGTACGTTCCTGTGGGATATTTTCCGACATCCATGCGGGTGAAGCCGCGGGCAAAAGCTAGTATCCCAATAAAATAGGGACAATTTTAGGCAGATGATCAATGTGAACATGCTAACTCATTAACATTTTCAAATATATGTATGTAGATTAGTCATTTTACTACCTTTCAGTTAATAAATAAACAGAGTCATCTTCATCATCAAAGTCAACCTCTTGTTCTTCTAGTTTCTGAATAGCTCTATGAAGTTTCTTAATGGTCTTCTCTAGCTTACGTATCTGTCTTTGGCGTTTTGAATCATATTCACTTTCTTCTCCAAATGCAAGCTGGTCTGGCTCTGAAGAAAATAAAAAGCAATTTATTGATGCATTATTATAATACTATTGTAAAAGTGAAGAATTCTTCACATTTTTAAATACATTTTATTTAATTAATTTCGTTTTTAAGTTAGACTATGGACATTACAGTTGATATTTTTTGTACACAATAGTGTACAGTTACAAATAAACATATTTGTCTAATCAAAGTAATCATTTCACAAAAATAAATATCCAAACCTTCCATTTTGGTCTCTGGTTTTAGTATCTGTGATTTGGCAATCTTTCTTTGCATATTTAATTCATCAACAATATCTTTTATGTACAAATACATCTTTTCAGGGCTAGCCTTCATAGCAAGTATTTTACTTGCAACCATGTCAACAAACTCCTCAGATTCTGAATACTCCTTTGGAACTTGCCTATAATAAGCTTTGATTTTTTTATCTACTATTTTCTGCATGTCTTCAGAGTTTTCCAGTTGAAAACAAGTATCTATGAAGCTTTGATACACAGAATGAAATTCACTCTTGGCACTACTACTTGGAGTCTCAATTTTGTTTTGTTTTGATGTTTTGGAATTTGTATTTTGGTTACTTCTTTCTGCACTGTCATGTTTTTGACTTGGCTCTGGAGCTCCCTGAACACTAACAATACTAACTTCTTGAAACTTATCAGTTTCATCTTTGCCTCTACTGTTTGTATCTAAACTAACTTCAAATGGAAACTCTATTTCTATTTCCAGTGTTTTTCTATTCTCATCTCCTGCTTCTTTGGGATACTCCAACTTCTTCTTACTGTTACGTTCTTTAGTACTAGTTGCTTCATCATCACTCCCACTTGGAGATGCATTCTTGTCTGCAGTTGCCTTAACAGGGCTATCATCTATAGTGATAGCCAGTTCAGCACCTATTTCGCAAGTCCTTTTGTTCAGTACAGGTTTTATGGGACTGTCTTCTATAGTAATTTCAATCATGGTAGGGAGCTGTGGCTCTGCATTATTCTCTTGCTCTAATGTATGATCGTCTGTTTGCTCTTCAGGTCTTAAATACCAAGCAGGACTTGAAATTGTGCGTGAGCCTTCATCGTCATCTAATTCCACAGTCTGGATGTCTTTTACTTGTTTTGAATTTAATTTGGGCTTGAACATTTGATTAGCTGTTTTCATAAAAAGTATGGGTTTATTAGAGGCCTGAGTAGTTTTCTTTACAGTAATGCCTGCAGGTAAATTATTGAGAGATGTGTTGTTTTGTATCTTATTGGGTTTCTTCAAAAGTGCTGAAGTAACACTACTAAGATTAGATGTTTCTGCTGATTTTGTATAATAAACATTGGGATGTGATGTTGAGGCTTTTAGGATTTTTATAGGTTTAGCCATTTTGAGATGCGGTTTCATAATATTATTTTGTATAGGCTTGCCATTGGTTTTACTTTTGCTTGCAAATGGATTAGACATAAGACTTGAAACTTTTGTTACAGTTGTTCGTTTCTTTGCCAGTGGTACTGCTTTTACAATAGTAATTTCTTTTGATGTAAAAACACTGTTTGCTGCAGGTACTCCTTTGATTGCAAGTATTTCTTTTGATTTTGGTACCACTTTTCCTGCAGGTACTGGTTTAACTACAGGTACTGTTTTTACGGCAGGAACTGCTTTCACTGCAGGAACTGCTTTTACTGCAGGTACTCCTTTTGTTAAATTTAGTTTAGAAGGCCTTATAGTAACATCATGTATTTTTCTTGGAATGCACACCATTGCATTTGGCATTGGTTTACTCTGAAACAAAACATTTCAGAAGGTAAAATTTTCTGGCTAATAAACACACTAAGTCATTTATTTCCCCCTGAAAATCCCTTTTCACTATGTAATAGATTATATATCTTACAGCACCAAATAAAACTGATATTTAATAATCCATTGATTGCATACCTTCTTCGGTGCCGGTTCTGCCTCATCGTCCGAAGACCCCAATTCTATAACATCCTCACTTGCCATCTTGTATCGAATGTTATGTACACACAAGATTTAATTATAGCTTGAGGTCAAATATCATTGCAACTACATGAGGACAGTGCATTAATAACTATATGGAAAACAAAAAGCGTCACTTTATTACAGTATTCTCATAAAACTCAAAAAAATACTACAGAACGACACATCGAAACGAAAAATGTTTGACAAATTATTCAGTCAGTCGGGGTTGTCACACTACGTGGTCGAAAGTCGCGAAATTTCACAACCAAATTCGCTTCCTGCATCTGTTTATATGTAATATTTATTCATAAATTGTAAACTTATTTTATTTATGAAGCCTATCAGCAATTTAGCAATTTTTAAATGTTTTTTTAATTATAAATTACGCAAAATAATTCAAAATTTCAAGCGGCAACATTAGAAAATCTTGTCTCTGAGCCATGGAATTAGTACATACCTAAATAGTTAGCCGGGTCTCCTGCGCATGTTTTTCGAAACATAACACAAAAAGCTTACACATAAACAGTTATTTTCATACAAAGCATAGACAAATGTGTATGACCACGCCTCTTTGTTGCGATGTTTTTGTGTAAAAACACGCGCAGGAGACCCGGCTTTATGGAGTACGTTTCATCAAATTAGAGTTGGGTCCGATATCATGTCACATGTAAAAATCATCGATATTTTAAAATCATTTCATCATGCAATGACAACGACAAAATCATCAATGCTTTTTAATCATTTCATGAATGAACGAGAACTTCGGTGATTCGGATGCTACGTTGCGAGGCTGCATGATCGGTGATACTTAGGTCAATTAATCAATACTATTCTAAATACACTGCCATGAATGTCGCAAACAAAGAAAAATTTAATTTTGCAATCTAACTTAGAGGATAAACCTTAAAGTGACAAGTACGACCAATGCCTACTAAATAATGATAATTTCACAAAGCCGTTCCACAATCAATTGAAGTGACGTGATCATATTCTCAAATAAAAACCATTGATGATTTTGTCATCGTTCCCGTCATCGATATTTTTTTGTCATTGTCATGCAGTCATTGATACAGAAAAATCATCACTCAGCCCATCTCTACATCAAATAGTAGGTATGGGCGTTATTTAACGTCACTAGTTACAATAACTGGCTACGGGGCATGTAACGGAATAACTAGTTTCGAGTGACACACAAACACGTAATTTTTGTAACTAGTTCCATCACAATGCAGTGATCGAATGAAAAGAGTTAAACGAAACAAGCTTGTGTTATGTAACGTATTACGTAGGTAACCATTTACATTTTCGTTTCGCAAATAACAGTAACACTTCAATGAGAATAGAATTTGAAAAATAACTAGTTACTAAAATCACTAGTTTTCAAAACCGGTGACGTCCTCGAAGTCACTAGTTACGTTACGTTTCACAAAAATCACGTAACGACCCACCCCTATCAAATAGTTCCAATAGTTTCTATGCCGTAATGTTGGCTGCACTGTTGTAGGACGAACACGAGAACCGCTACGGTCTGTTGTTTAAGTTTAACAGTGGAGCCAACATTACGGCAAAGGACCTATTTGGTGATAAGTCCTTAAAACGCATTCTAGTACTGGAATGCTTACAAACGGGTTAGGCTGCGTACCAACGTACACACTAGCCAGCCCAACGAACGCCAACGAATGGGTTTCGCTGGCCTTCGTTGGTCTTCTCTGTACGGTTTAGCAAACACCAACAATCGTTCGTTGGCGTGTGCTGGCTAAATGCCTCTTACCAGAGGCATTTAGCCTCCCTTGAAGCTTACGGATGGTATGTACAGACGCCAGCACATCAAGCTACTACAATCTGTCAAATTTATTTAATCGATTTTCAACTTTATTGCTAAAGTTTAAGGTTCAAAGTTGATTGGGAAAATTTGACAGTTTCGGGTAGCTTGATGTGCTGGCGTCTGTACGATTAGCGCCACGCGTGAAAGTTTCCTGTTTATGGGAGAAAACACCTAAAAGTATATTTTTTTAACTAATCTGGTCTGGTGCTCACAAGAGCAGACACGGCAATTATGATGACATCCAATTCATCTTCGGGTGCTGCTTTGCGCGTAGCGTTGTATTTTCAATATCGTCGCCGTGCAGTGAAAACCTTGTAAAGTTTTTTTTTGTTGTATTTTCTTTTAATTTATTTGTTGGGTAGAAAACCTCGTAATGCATAATTTAGTTTAGAACGAACGTGCACAGCTCTAAGATGGTTTTAATGCCTTCTATTTATGATAATGAGAACCTCGGAGAACGTCAATGGCGGCCATTTTTCAGACAGTTTTTATTTTCTCTTGTAAAATAACGTTTATTGCAATCACGAGGTTTTCACTGCACGGCGACGATATGTGATTTTTCAAATTTTTGACGTAGTTAAATGAAGTTGCCGATCGATTTACATAAACTATCGTTAGTTTATAGCCTGCTAATTACTTTTATGATAAGAATAATTAAAAACGATATTGATTAATACGTTTTTTTTTTCAAATTTCATTCCTAGAACTAAGTTAATCACTGATCAACCGTGCTAAAAAAATTCTTATCTTGCGCGCACTCTATCTACTATGTGTCACAATGATTTGCGAGTGAGACTTAGCTAAAATTGGATGGTTTTATTTTTGCAGAATTCCAGCTAAAAACAGGCGAATAGATTTTTGAAGTCAACGAAATCAGGCACCATTGCTTGTCATTTTGTCAAGCTTAGTTTCAGTACTAACATAGTTCTAAATGACGGCTGACAGAACCAATCGTATCACGGGTCAAGTTACAATGAAGGCACTGTACTGATCCGACTTCAAAAATTCTATCACTGATGGAATCTATGCTATTGCCAAGTGCCACAGAATATGTTGATACAACACGCGGACGAAGTCACATACAGAAGCTAGTATAGGATAAATTGCTTAGCAGGATCCTCTGTTAAATCGAAAATACTGCAGCATTCATTTTAAAATAAATATACGGGGTGGCAGGGACATCGACGCGAAAACTGAAACCATGTACATGATTCTGAACCCCCCTGCGTTGAAATTTTTTGTCGGTTATTTTTTTTTAAATCAGCTGTTCCATACATTTTGACCGCGTAGGTATTGCACTTTTCAATGAAACAGCAGATTTTTTTTTAATAACGTAGAAAAATTCGGTTCAGAATCATGTACTGAATTCATGGTTTCAGTTTTCGTGTCGATATCCCTGACACCCTGTATGATAAACTTGAGTAGAATGTTTGACAAAAACACGATTCCATAAAAATTTCTCGATATAATAAATTCAAAACTTACCGCCAAACCAAACAATAAACCTTTGGAAAAAATACTTCAAATTAAACTTTGCAGATACAATTTTTGAAGTGAAAACTTCTTTAGGCGTGTTGAGCATTTTTGAGATGGGACTAAACCATTGATTTCGCGACACCATGATGACACCTCATTTTTGTTAACGCGTTTATGCTCTTTATTTATATTGCGTTACGGGTCAATGTTCTATGCAAGTATTTTTACTTTAAAGGTTTCGGAATTATAATTTTTTGTAAACGGGATTGTTGTGCTCTTTATTTAGATAGGTTACGGACCAATGTTTTAAACAAGCATTTTTCTTCCACCAAGGCGATCTTGTTCAAGTTTTCACTTCTGTTGGCACTCCCGGAGTGCCACCACTTTTTTATTTTTAAACCATTATTTTCGCCGTGAAAAGGTAACTAATTACCTATTTTAAACTATTGGCGCCTTGGAGCCTTCTCCCCGCCGCCACTCCCTGCGCAGTCTTACTTTCACTTAGTCCGCGAGCAGTATTGTGCGAACCAGTGAGCCAGTTATGGAATGATTTGAGCTAAAGCCGGGTCTCCCGCGCGTGTTTTTACACAAAAACATCGCAACAAAGAGGCGTGGTCACTACTCTTTATATGTCTGTGGGTCATACACATTTGTCTATGCTTTGTATGAAATTAAATGTATAAGTGTAAGCTTTTTGTGTAATGTTTCGAAAAAACATGCGCAGGAGACCCGGCTTTAGTCCACAGATTAGTTATTAACGCAAAACCGTGAGAAACCTCTTGACAAAATAATAAAAGTATAATTTCTGTAGGTGTGAAACAATATTGCTATTTATTTTGTTTATAGTTTATACTAGGCATTCTGTAGCTTCGAATGAGAAAAGTAAGATTTCATTGCTGAATTTTCTGGACGCTGATTGGTCAAATGTTACTATTTTTTTCTTTTAATTAGGTTTGCCAATACAATAAAAGAGACCTTTTTTATTTACAAATTGCAATCTGCCTGCCTGAAGTTTCGTACAAAAATTTAAGCTGTCAAAATAGATCGTGGTTTTATTTCTAATAATTTCTATTTTATCGATTAGTTAGGACAATGATTAAACTTTTTTCATTAAAACAACAAAAGAAAGATGAGGAAGGCTCAGGAAGAGCAGGAGGTTCACAGAAAAAAGCATCAGCCGCTCAGTTGCGGATCACAAAAGGTAAAGTTCAGAATAAAGAACAATTTACGCGTTGTGTATTCATTGTTATTTTAATTCTGTTGTGAAGAATTCATATACACAAACTTAAGATGGTCTATCTTCGGCTAACTATGAGTTTTAAGGTAGGGTAGGACTGTAAAACCAATGAAATCATTCCTCAAAGACTTCCTTGTTATGATCCTAAGGCAAATTTTTACAACTGTACCTGGTGACTAAAATGTTTACAACGTCTTCACCTAAATATAACTTGAATTGTTTTATTTTCAGATTTGAATGAATTGAATTTGCCCAAGACATGCAACACAGAGTTTCCAGATCCAGATGATTTACTTAATTTCAAACTAATCATATGCCCTGATGAAGGATTCTATAGAGGAGGAAGATTTGTATTTAGTTTTAAGGTAATGTTAACAGCTGGTCTACCTATATCCTAAGAAATACTGTCTTTCCAAAACATAATGACATAATCCTATAGTCCTATTTCTTGCTTACATTACATGAAGTCACAGATAAATGGTTTTTTTACTGATATGATTAACTGGAAAGGCTATGCAAGCGTCTTGGCTATAGGAAAAACAGGTTGATTTTTAGATCACTAAACTTTTTCATTAAATATGTTGCAAGCTCATTAAACCTGACTGCAACCATTAGCATAATTATAGCAGCAGTCCTTCTCAAATAAATCCAACCCATATTCTGCCGGGCATTATGTTTCTGATGATTATTAAATACTTATCATTACCTTATAGGTAGGACCAAACTATCCTCATGAGCCACCCAAGGTGAAGTGTGAAACAGCGGTATACCATCCGAACATAGACCTGGAGGGCAACGTGTGTCTCAACATCTTAAGAGAAGACTGGAAACCTGTGCTTACTGTCAACTCTATAGTTTATGGACTCCAGTATTTATTCTTGGTATGTGTTTTGCATAAGTTATTATTTTGCATGTATTTTATTTAGTTTCTTAAGTAAGGATTTCTTCAAATGTAATTGTATAGTGAATTTTGTCTGTACAAAACTGTATACTGTATTAATATCACTGCATTATCAGCCTCAATCATAGACAGTTACACAACCTTCATCCCATGGCTTCAGCCATGCCTCCAGGGATTTTCAAATGCCACTAATCCTTAGTTTTTCCTTCCTTTTGCTTTGGCCTCAATTACATTTTGTCTGCAGCTTACCATTCTACCAAAATAAATATGACTCACAGTGGTACTAGTTCCTACTCATTGTATTGCTCATGGTCATGACTTTATTTGTTAGACTTTTATACATTCTAATAAAAGGTCTTCATGGTGTCCACTAAGGCAGTACGGCACTTTTAAAACAACAGAATTCATGTAAAACTCTCCAAAGGTAAAACAGACAATGAGTATTCCGATGGTTCAACCACCAGTCAGAATACGAACCTTTAAAGCAGAGTCTGCATGTGATATAATTGGGTAACATGATGAACATCATGTATTGTTTAAATTGACAAGTAATCTACTTACAAAAATCTTCATAAATAAATAAAATTGGTGAGGACATTATGAAGATGCCACATTATAATATAATAACATTCTACTGACATAAAGATGGCACATATAAGGAATACATAGTCATTTGTAGATCTTTGACAGTCGTTACGGGTAGTTGAAACCCAAAAGTCTGACAACCAGTCTTACCAAGGGGGGTATTGTGTTACCTAGTAACTAGGTTGTGAAGGTCTGATAGGTAGTCGCTCCATGTAAAATATTAGTATTCAGCTGCATCCGGTGAGACTGGGAGCCGACCCCAACATAAGTTGATGATGAAGATATAAGTAATACATAATCAGCCAGGCCTTTACATTCCCATTGTGGGGACTCTTCCTCCTCTCTGTTAATGGTAGTAAACCATGCATGCACTTTATAAATAATATCTGTTAATAATGCGGAAGAATGAAGAAAATGTTGTGAAGAAAGTTTTGAGTATGAATGTGGATGGCTTCCAAAGAAATGATAATATAGCAAGAAGGGGCAACATCCGAAATTACGACTAATAGCGATATATGGAAGAAAAAGATAAATTGCGGCTGACTGCAAATACATTAAGATAAGGGCAAGAAAATTAATATGAACTGTAATAACATAGACAACAGTTTTCTGGTTCTCTTCAACATATTTGTACTTCAAAGCATAGAATTTTGGCAAAATCGGAATGATTGAGTGAAACAAACCCATCTTGTTATACAATAGTACAACGACATGACACTTCAAAAAATTGTCTAGTACATAAAGATAAAACACAATGACTAATCATTTCAAGTGAACATTGATAATGTTAAATGGAGCTATAATTTTATTGTTAAGTGATGTGATGTCATGCAGCCTAGCATTGGTTTTAAATTAGACAAAAATATACAGAGTACATACTTTAGATTTAGTAAATGAATGATCAGAAATTAAAAATTCCCTGTGCAAAGTATCGAAAATGCAAAAGTGTACAAAGAAGCATTGATATAAAAAGAGATGGATTTGTAAGACATTTAGCAGAATGCTTAGCCATTGCGCTGATTCTATCGTTATCATCCATCCAGCGGCCAGCATATAAAAATAGATATTATCCCACAGTCATCAATGTGTTCCCTAATTTCGCCGATAAAGTTTAATTGTTTTAATTTCGCCATGTAATTAACGTTTACCAGGCACCAATCCTAAAAGACCTAATAAAACCGCCCCACCCGATCCCAGGACTTCACATTTAGCAGTTGCATTTGCAACCACAAAACAAATGAGGTAGTCAACAACTATAAAATTATAAGAAATGTGATTTATTAAAAATTATGTTGCTTTTATTTTTCAGGAACCAAATCCTGAAGATCCTCTAAACAAGGAGGCTGCGGACGAGCTGCAAAGTAACAGGAGGTTGTTTGAACAGCACGTGCAGCGAGCGATGCGAGGTGGCTACGTCGGGTCGTCGTACTTCGAAAGATGCCTCAAATGAAAAAGCAACACTCAACTGTAAATTAATACTACCAACCCTATATAAATAAAACAATCTCACTGTAAATTAAAGCATTTGATTATTTATTCAACTAAAACAAAAGTGTGGATTGACATATTTACAAGGTCAATGTCATTGTATTGTTAAGGGTTTGCGTCCTATATTTTTTATACATTATTTAACAAATATTTTTTTTATTATATCGAAGCGGATGTGCCGGTTGCAAGTGGCAGTCTCGTAGAATTGGAAATTATATAAACCACTAAACTAAATGCGATTTTTTATTTTATTTTAGCATGTAATTTTTTAGTGTACATAGATGGCGCTTAACACAGTATTTTACATACATTTTAGTGTAGATGGCGTTACTTAATGGTCTCGTACAATAACTTTTAAATCATTCGGAAATTCAATTAATCAGCATTTTTAGGATTGTTCTGTATCACCCTTGTGATTGATGTAGGTGTACATGATGGATGGCACTGATAAACCAGTCTATCTCATTCAACTGTATAATGTGTGAATCTTAATCTCTATCAGATAAGGCTGAGTTCAGTCTGTTCAGGTACCTAGCAACAAAGTTTGCCAACCCACGTTTACTACAAGTCAGACGAGTGAATGGTAAACTAGACGAGGTTAGAGTCGGTATAACGGCGCCGAAACAGGGGCAACGCCGCCGCCCCACGCGAGTGGCGCGAAGTGAGCAACGATCAACAAGGGCCGCGTGAGTCAGTCGAGCCATCGCAGCAACGCTCGCGAGCGCCTCGCCAGTAACGCCAGTTCGCCACTCGCCTTCGTCAGTGTTACTCTGGACGCTGAGTCGCTCGCGCACACCCGTCACACAATACGCTTTCTCCACACGGCAGCGTGCTCAAGGCAGAGCTGTTTCGACACGCCACTCGGTTGCGAAAGTCTGCGCGATGATATACAAGTGAGAGCCGACATCGGACGCCAGGGTAACGCTCATCGCACACGGTGAGCCAGTTTATTCAACGAGAGACATTCGAAACTCGCCAGCTGTGAGGGACGGGGGGCGCGCGACGCCGTCGAGTCGTACACGCGGGACCAACCTTTACACATAGTTACTGTGAGAGAAGCAACGGAAACCAATTTTTAATGTGTCAAGTCAGTATAGCATATTGCTGCTACGTCAGAAAGACGAACGCCTCGAGCAAGAACTACAAGGTTATGCAAATGAGTTCTGAACGCTTCTATACCAGGAATAATCAAAAGACCATTCATAACTTCAATAAACTTTAACGTTTACGGTGTATTAAGTGCTTATCTATCGTTTCTCTACCTTAAATTATCTTTCGGTGTCGCGTTCGCTAATTGCTAATTACTGTGGAAGTCGAGTGATAAGGAGTTGACTGAACGAGCGATCGGCGTGTGGAAATCAGAGCGGTTGTATCAAGCAACGACAATGGCGGCCCAGCAGGAGGAGAGTCTGCTCGCGCGCTGCGAGATCCCCATCATTGACCTGGCGCATATAGGTGAGCATCTGCACAGCTATACCATCAGCTTCACAGAGACACCGCCCGCGACACACTGATCAGCGAAAGTCCTGTATTTATCAGATACACTACCTAGATAGGTACTAACTACTGTACATTCACTTGGCAAAACTTTGTACGTTTATCGCATGTCGTTATTGCGTAATTATAGTTATCAGCTTCTGATAGGTATCATTTAAAATTCAATGAGTTGGCCGTTGGAATGTTTTTTTTTCTTTTTTTCCCCAAGTGCTCAAAAGATGAAAGCGCGGTACTAGTCCGGGGTTCAGGTAAAGCGCAATGCATTCAAATTCTTGTTATAAAGGATGTTAAAGCAGAGAAAAATGAAATACATCGAGTTGACTACCTGCAGGCCCTTCGCTATAATAGAGGGGCCCCTCGATCTCGCGTGCAAGCCGACAGCCGAGCGACAGCTGGGCACCCGATGCTTTATTTGTTGTCATTAAACAATCTCGGCATCCCGCTCTCGAGTTCAAAGACCGGACACCCGATCTGAACCGTTCATCGTAGTTCATCCGCCTAATTCCGAAATAAATTAAAGTTTTACCATCCTATTGGATACTGCATGTAAACCGTGGACGTTTAAAGAGGGCACTACCTATTATGTGATGAGGGTTTTATGTGTAAATTATAAACAAAGGAAGGAACGAATTCTTTGAAGCGATGAGTAAGAGCGAGGCCCCATTAGTGCGTTGCGCTGCGTTGCGTCGTCATACAATGCGTTGTTACAATGCGTTGGTGTGGCATACAATGCGTTGTTCCGTTGCGACGACGCGACGCAACGCAGCGCAACGCACTAATGGGGCCTCGCCGTAAGTGGGATGCGTGTTGCATGTCCTATATTAGTTTTATACCATACAGTTATATGCATCAACAAAAGAAAATTCATATTACGAAGTTAGAGGCATATTAATGATCAAATAATTGAGGTGGATTGCAACTTACCCTCATCTACACGGACTTGCAACTGTCTAAAAAAATCTGTGAATAGGTAGGTACTTACCTGCACTTAGATAAGTACTTTTGCATTTAAAACACGTTTAACGATTATGTGGACATCATTAAGTGCTGCTAATTAGTCGTTAAAGTGAATTGATTATGTCATGTCATTAACAATGGTGCCGATTCCCTTGTTCACAAACTAAACTAAATTTAAGTTCAGTAGGTACATCTTTTTCTTTCTATTTCATTAAGAAAAGGACAGAAGATAAATTTTAGTTTAGTCCTGTCAAATTAATCAGCGCCTGTCACTACTCCATACAAGTTTAGACGTGATTTAAAACTTGCCAACTAAAATTACGTCAATTTAAGTACGTCAAACGCTGATTAATTTGACCGGACTAAACTAAAATTTATCTTCTGTCCTTTTCTTAATGAAATAGAAAGAAAAAGATGCACTGAACTTAAATTTAGTTTAGTTTGTGAACAAGGGAATCGGCACCAATGTGCAATAAGCGCACTTTCATGATAGGTTTACAGACTGATACCTGAAACTAGGTACTTTGCGATATTACCTATAACTAGCAGACATTTTCCTAGCAGGAATTTCCAGTTTTAAGAACTGTTAAGTGATTAGGTACCTCGTTTAGCTACCAGTAAAAAACTAAAGTTACCGTTTCGAGTATCCAAGGAATCCTGATTGTTATACTTGCTTAGTCACATGAATACGTCGGAAACGAAGTCTAAACGGGGTAGACGTAAAAAAAGACATGTTTGCAATGTGGGGGCAACGGCCGATCGTCCCTTTGTAAGTCCACCCGAGCAGGCAACGCACGCTATCAATGCATTTGCCGACACACCACGCCTCCTAGTGCGCACGCATCTTTTAAACAAAACACTATCTACAAATTCTATAATATCAGTGCTTCGGTGTCATTATTTTATTAAGCATTAATGCCACTGACTGTTTTTATAGCGACTGTGACATTATAAAAAAGTTAAGCTTTTAAATCGCAGCTTAAAGAAATGATTCGTGATTGAAATCCGACCCGGGATTTCCTTCTTTCGGGCTTGAAAAGAAACTGTCATTATTCATAATCTGAACACCAAATCCGATTCAGCTCTACATTTACAGCAAATGACGTCGCGTCCGGAAATACCAACGTATACATACCTACCTACTTATGTAAACCCACTTATGTGCATTCATTTTTAAATGCATCCAGTAGTTACTTACTCTACATACGTCTCATCAATCTCAATTAGATTTTTAATGCAATGCTAGTTGAAGATAATTAAGTACTTATACAGTGCTCACATAGTGACATAGATATCAGTGAATAGGTACTTTTATTTTACTTAAAACAACTTTATTACAATAGTAAAGTTGTAAAAATGCAGAGGCTGAATTTATGAAAACACTTGAAGAACACCTTTTAATATTTCAAGGAATGTCATCTATCTTGTTATTTGTTATTAGATACTGAACGAAGGACAGAAACAGATAAGATAAATAAACCGAAGTCGTATTGCAAAATATAATCAAAAACAAGATTGATATGATATTTATTTTGTTTTTAAACCCGACGACCTACGCCTGCGCATGTTTCGATAGAAAAGACTAGATCACATTTTTAACAACTTAACTGAAATCCCCGTTGGTTTAGCGGTATGTAAATAGCCTACTGAACGTGGAGTTTTGAATTCGATACCCGAGTTGGCCAAATTGACATTAGGTTTTTCCGTGAGGAAATTCTCAGTAGCAGCCATAAGGGTGCCTTTCCACCAGAGATGTGCTATGCTACATTGCTATGGATGCGTTTCCATAGCACCATCCATATCCACCCATCATAATTCATCATATTCATTGATCCACATAGCTACTTAGTATTATATTATCTGTGACATAGCATAGCACTGGTGGAAACGGGTTCAACTAAGCTATGTTTTTTATATGGAAGGATGTGGGCTATGGATGGGAGTTAGGATGGATGCGCGAGTGGTATAGCTATGTGCAGAGCAGCCGCAGCCGCTCCCGCGTATTCCCTACTGTCGATGCATCGCATAGCTCGAGCGCACATCTTCCTCGCTCCGCTAAACAGCTTAGCATTAGTGGAAACCATAGATATAAGAAAGAATTATTTCTAAAAGAAATATTTCTATGGTGGAAACGGTCACATAGTTTTGTAGTTTAGCTTTCACATCCTCGCAGCATATCTGCATATCACATCTCTGGCCCTAAATCTTGATTTATGTAGGTACTTATGACCAAAACAAGGTTGTTATAGACTTTGGTGAGATGTGGGAATACAGACAAGGAACACAACAAGCAACATACTGCCGAGAAAATGGCAAAAAACAAAAAACGCGGGAATTGTTGTTTCTTAAAAACTATGATTGTTGGATAATATATCAATTGAAATTCTTTTCTGTTTATCCTAAAGAATCCTTTCTGTCCAGAAACTCTTAGGCCCGTATTACAGAACGTCACTCAATACTCAAGCATTACTTAAACTATTTATATTGTAAAAATGTTTCTTAGACAGAAAGATAGAGAATTTTTAACTCTTATCACTTTCAATTAAAAAGTAAAAATTGGCCATTTGAGGGTTAACGGCTTTCTAGTTAAAGGACGGCAGCATAGTTACCTATGCATGTAAAATTACAGTAGGTATATATCCCTACATTTGCCACAACCCCTGTAATTTTTTTTTAATACGTCGCGCCTACCCTACTTCCCTTGGTCTATGCTATGCTGTACTTGCGCCGCGCGCCGCGTACAAAATCCCAGTGCAAAAAGGCTTAAAAGGCAGACCCAATACCAACAACACCTTAAGCGGGGTCTTACAATACAATGACAATGGCAAAGTAAACCATAGACACTTCATCCAAGCTCTAATTCTAATTAAAAAACATCGCAAAAATCACCTACTAACATAACCTTTGTTTTATATCCCTCTATCAGATAAAATTACGTGATTAGATTAACCGTTACCGACATATAAAACGTCACCGAGGTAGGTTATGTACACAAACACAATGGAAACTACTATTTACATCGTATTCAACGCGTCGTGTTAATTGGACTGTCACATTTGATCCTGCGCCATTCGACAACTGACCCACATTCGCAGTCATTCATCATTCGTACGTTTGACAGGTCGTTTCACACAAAAAAATACGAGTTCATTTCTCTTCCGTCGATCTCTTAGGATGACTGTATCGTCGAGAAAGGAATGACTAATCGAAGTTTCAGTTACTTAAACAACTGTGATATTTTAGTTTTGAAACTCATAAAGTCATAATAAAGAGATATCCGGACTGCCTGATTCATCAACGCAGAACCTAAACCCACTGAACCAAACTGAAGCTGAAAATATGAAAGAACGTGACGTAGGCATACTCTAAGAAACCAAGTAAAAATAACTTTAAAGGATGTTTGGTCTATCCTGGGCTTATCATTAACTTAGTCTGTATGGTTGTCTCAATTCATGAAAAAAGAAAGAAAGCAAAAAAATAACTGCATCAGAAAACAAATCAGACTGGTGCAACCCTTTTTCAAAATATTTTTAAATGCATCAATCAACAACTGGCTCCAATACGTCAAAAAAATTAAGTGATGCCATTAGAGTTTTCTTTTAATTTTTTTTTCCTCTCAATCTTAATGGCATACTAAGATTTTTTTGTCAATAATGACCAGTATTTAGAGCAAAATTATAATGCAACCTTAGCTAAGAATGCAACCTTATTGGTACTCACAGCTACATGTCAAGCTATACATTTCCAGTATAAGCTGACCTCGCATTGTAAGTACGGCAATCCTTTACAACGAGATCAACATAAACTGGAAATGTATATCTTGATGTACACATCGACACATGTACACTCGATTTGAGTTTGTACAAACTCAAATCAAGCATCGGCACTAGCGGCATCTCTGTCTACCTACTGAATTACAATCTAAAATGCAAATGAATAAAAAATTAGGTATCAGTACCTACACCATGTTGAACTCTCAGGTGTGTTGAACATTGAACATGTGAGATTTAATAAGAGCTCTATCTCACGTTATAGTAATTAAGTAGTCATACAGTCACTAAACCATAATAGTCTCCAATCATGGCAATAATCTGCTTTTGCTATAAATGTATAAGTTAGTAGGTACCTAGATAAATTATCAGAAGTCACACTATAGCGTTAAGTTCATTATTCCTAAATAGAGCGAGACTAATTGATAGGTTCCCCTTTATGTGAACCGCGTCGTCGTGGATGGTGTGTCTCACACCGTTTCCTAGACGCCATGTTGCGTCACGCCACACGCTGACTACCCGAGTATTTATATATCACTCTAAATTATACGTCAATTCAGCTATTTTAATATTTGCTTTTTAACGCCGCTGAAACTGCTGAACGTGATTAATTCCGAATGAAATTGAGAGATAAGACTAATCTATCGTAGAGTGATGTGTACGGGTCACCAGTGCGTAAAACACGCAATTTATTATAGCGTGCGCCGTGATGAGCCGAGATAATTTTAATGACGGTTTGACAGTGAGACAGTGAACCCTGCAGCTGCGATGTGCTTTTGCGCTGAGCGTCATCTCAATATATCCTGCGCAGGGGCAACGCCATCGCCGCTTAAAACCGTAATAAAGTTCCGCTACTTCCCCGAATTTGTTGAACTCGTTTATATTTCTTTTTATCTTTTGGTAACATGTTGCAAACGCTCCAACTCGGTTACTCGGCCACGCAGTTCACTTCATGCCGACGTGTTGTTTTGCTAAATAGCGTCTAATCACGATTTTTTTAACCAACACGCGGACATAAAACTGTATAACCCACTAGCTAGACAGTTGTTAACGTGCCCGTATAAATATTTACTGCACACGGAAATTGTCCATTTAAGTATTGTAAGTAGTTTAGTTCGTAACCTGAAAAAATTTCTGTCATTTAATGCCTCCCCTTAAATGAACTATTCCATAAATTAGATATGAATACCTATAAATAATGGGTAGATATATAACATGTGCTGTAAGTCTGTACTTATTTTAAAATTGCTCTGAACAATATAATTTTCCTGTTATCAGAAGCAGAACATAATGATGTTAGATATGAGGAAGTCGAAACTAATGGCACTTAGCATGCCTGTAATGTTGACGAGCAATTTTATGCATAATTTGAAGTAGATGATGGAAATACGATGCAGACGAGGAAGCGGAATCAACTGTCGCTGAAGTTTATTATGTTCCTATCGCTAAGTTTTCTCCGTTATTGCGTGAGACTCGGTTTATTAAAACTACAATTTACTGAAGCAGGAACTGGGTAGCTACAAGTACCTATTACACCTTTTCCTAAATAACGAATTTGATGGAAATCCCTTTAAAGATGTGTTCGAACTTTAAAAAGCAAGTGATTGCAATATTGGGTACCTACATCCCTATTTTTAATCCTCACTAAGTGCCAATTTCACTACTGATTGCGATTAGCACATCTGAACTGCGTTTAAGAGCGGTCAGTATCAATATTCCACAACAATGGTTAGGTAAAGACAGTCGCCTTTTCATGCCTATCTGACAGGCAACATTTTGTATTTACAAACAAGGTAAAAGATAGACATAACTGGTGATTAGATATCCCTAGATTGCCTCTTATCTACCTAACTAAAGTAGAGCTGGCTCTTTCTTCTAACTAAGCTAGCCAAACGAGTTGGGTTTCCTATACCACGAATGTACACACGGCTGCACATCAAGCTATACATTTCCAATATAAGCCGACCTCGCATTGTACGAAAATCCTATACAATTCAAGATCAGCATAAACTGGAATTGTATAGCTTGATGTGTAGTCGTGTGTACACCCACCAGACTAGAGAAAGTGACATCTGGCGAGGATAATAAATTACTTCAACGTATTTTATGTTTGTTGATAAGTGTAATATAATAGTAGATTGATACAAGAGATGAAAGGGACCTATTTAGGCACGAGATGGCTTGACGCACAAATGAGGGCGCCAATAGTTCGAGTACCTAAATAGGTTTTTCACCCGAGGTAAACACTCTGCTTTTCATTTCGATTATGAGGAAAGTAAACAAAAATTCTTAGATAATTCATTGAAATATTATGTTTGTAACACGTTTTCCGAAAAAGACTTGACTCTTTTTTCAGCGCGCCCTTTCATAAAGACAGTCTCAGACAGAACAGTGTCAGATCTTTCTTTTGATTTTGGCGGTAAAAGGTTTTCCACTACTGTTTTAACCTCTTCAGGTGAATCAGGTGTTAAATCCATATCTGAGTCTGATGAATACAAATATCTGTTTATTATGTACAGACGTCAGCACATCAAGCTACCCGAAACTGTCGAATTTTCCCAATCAACTTTGAATCTTAAACTTCAGCGATAAAGTTGAAAATGTATTAAATAAATTTGACAGATTGTAGTAGCCTGATGTGCTGGCGTCTGTACCTACCTAAATAATTCAAAACAACAAACAACTGAAGATCGAATTGCCGCTTTCCCACCTTTTTTAAGCCGTGCTCGGAATGAAACCTAAAGAAAATTTATGGGAACCAGTAGTGACGCGGCAGCAATGCCGCCGTGTGCGGCGTTGTTCGGAATCATACCTTCAAGTTTCTTTTTCTGTGGCATTCTACCAGCCAGTATATTTTATCATTGATGACAATTTAGTGAAAAGTAAATTAAACGTATAAAGTTTAATAATATTGACTATTCAAAAGTAGGCTTTTTTTAAGCAAAATTTTGGATAATATTTTTTTATTGCAATTTTACGCCTCGATTTAACATAGTGGCTGCATAAAAAGTTAGGACATGGCTTGCATAGTTTTTAAATTTTTTGACAGCAGAATTCGTTTCCCAGGGACGAAAAGTACTGTTTTAATTCCCTTGATCCTCTGATAAATTAAAGCGTACTTTCCAAGTATGAAATGAGCAAAACATAATGTTTTCTTCTATATTTGCATAGGTTTTTGCACCGTTTATTTTATATCACCTTCACGCTTTTTATACAAATGTGCAATGACATCAAACTTACAATAAACATCCATTTTGTTAACATTATGACGAAATATTGAAAGAATATTTTTCCTCTTTAAAAGGAAAACGTTTGCTCTGCTATTCAAAAAATTTCAAATGACTTTATTGTAAGCGATAATTTTTGGTGTCATTGCCAAAATATCAATGCTTTGAGAGTATTAAGCAGGTATTTGCTAACCAACTTATTTTCTTCAATAAGTACCTATACCTAGTCCATCTTAATTTTTCATTCGTTTCCATTGAATACCTACCTACCTACCTAGCGGAAAGTGCGAAAATACTGCAAGTCGACTCGTTTATTTAATTTTGGTCGCTACGATCAAATATAAATAATCATATTCAATTATCGATTGTCTTCGGCAATAGCTATCAACACTTGAAGGAGTCTCGTCCTTCGTCGAGAACTTAAGAATCATCTAAAGTAGGTACTTACGTAGGCTCACGAGGCCTCCATTCGAGCCGATTTGTTGAGACAACACCTCAACAAGGCGTTCAGTGTCTACCGGTTGACACCCCAACCGACGGTCAGTTGTCGGTTTACAGAATCGGCCACCATGAGCCAACCAGCCATTGTCCTCGACTAAAATACTGTGTACATCCCAATGACGTGTGTTCTGCCATTGTTTACTGTGCCATCTGTGTCACCAAATTCGCTGCAAATGCGAATATTTGCATTACACATCACATCGGCGAGCAAGGACGGCACTAATAAGTTCAGGAAACGAAGTTAATTTGGTATTCATGTCGCAATGGTGTTTTATAATGTTTTGCATAAGTATTGTTAATTGATATACGCCGCTATTTCGTTAATCGAAAGCAGAGGAAATGAAATCGCATGTCCTTATTAGTTTGGTGAACTTCAGAAGACACGTTTACCTATTACAGCATTTACAGCCCCGTGCTCCAAGGAAATGAGAAGTTTGAAGAGCTAAGGCCCGTATTACAGAACCTCACTCAATACTCAAGCATTACTTAAAACTAGTTTCAACCAATCAAAAGGCTTTAAAAAATGCCTGAGTTTTGAGTGAGCTTCTGTAATATGGGCCTAAGATTATTCATATATCGACCTCATCATCACAAGAGGCGAACTGTTTAGTGTAAGCCTGAAAATTAAGGCCACACATCAATCATTCTTATCGTTCATTAGATTCGTCGATTGGATGCATGTCAAGTGCGTATGCAACGATGCACTTACACCGTGTGCCTTGTATTGGTTCAATTTGATTTATGAGTAGTTTATTGAGTCGGCACGTGTATCGTGAATGCGTCCTCGTGAACAACGAGTTGCCCAGTTGCCCACATAATGTATTTTCCGAGACGACATAAATCAAGTCGTAACAGGCGCTAGTTTCGCTCTATGCACTGGCATTGCTATACTGCATAGAACTAAGGACATTATTGCATTGTATGTCTTGATGTTGTATTCAGAGGACATAGTTGCATAACTTTAAGGTTTGAAATAGTGTTCTAGAAACGGGACAAGAATATCAAGATGCATACACAATAATGCAAAATAATGTGCCGCGTCGAACTTGGTAGCAAAATATTCTTGATAAGTACGGTTATTCCGGTAAGTTATAAATATCCCCTTTTACAATAGTTGGAAACTCCATTAAAAATAATAAATGTTTAGAAAGCAAACGAACGTTTATTTCTCGGTAGTCGTCTTTGTCAATGCGTTATTTGTGTGAATGGGGTTATACAAGGTTGGACTCCGTTAGAGAAACCGCTTATCGTGTAGCCGTGCCAAAATCCTATTTACGGCAATATTCAACATTTACTGAGAGGTGCCCCACATTTTGCGGTCGTACTAACCCCAAGTAATACGGCTGGCCAGCAAGCCATTTGCCCCAGGATAGTTCTATTGCCAACAACTGGGCAGAAATCCAAACCCCAGGCTACTACTAGTTGAAAAATTCCTAATCAAAAACCCACGAACTGGGGACCTAACCCATGACCTCATGCAGTAGATACAGTATATTTTGTCAGTACAGTAGACTACTAGACAAATAAAGCAGACTGAAGCAGTTACATTAACTATATCCTTAAGGAAAACAATGTGCTATGAATCAATTAGGTACAGTCAGTCAGTTTGGCACCCGTTAACAATGAAAGGCAGATTCCAGGCTTCAAGTCTCACGAACACAATGACACATCAAAGGCATTTAATTATTTTGAAGTGGAATTATAATGCATCTTGTGAATAGGTTTACAGTTACCTAGTTACAACAGTTAGGTAGGTACATTTATTTATATCGCCTAAGCAACGAAGCTCAGAATTTAGAGAGTTTTTAATGCTGATATTCCTTTAAAATTTCCACACGTAATCAAAATGATTCTCAATAAGACCTTCTCTAGGAAGAAATGTAGGTGTAAGCTATTATCAATAGCGGTTTATCTCAAAGGCTTTTTCTAACATCCGCGTGCCAAAAATCCTCTTGAGATAGACTTAATCCTCTGATAAAAGAAACTAAGCCTGCCTAGGCTTACAAAATATTCGATAATAGACACTATCAAGGCAATAGCCAACGAATAGAATCTATTTACAATAAATTCTAAAAACACGATTAACAGAAAAACTGCGGTACCTACCTAATTCTAATCTTAGCAAAGCTACTTGTATTTCTCTTGCGCAAACAATAGGTGTTCGCAAATAGTCATTGCCTTAAATAAACACTTCGGGCAGTCCGAAATGCAACCGGTGAACGGCATTTCAGAAATAGATTTCACTTTCTATCATCCTTGTCTTGTCACCTTGGTCTTTGTAATGGCGATAAGTGTTAACTGTTTTAAAGTTACTAATAAATAGTAATAATACCAGCCTATTATTGTCCTACAGCAGGGCAAAGGCCTCTTCTCATACAGAGAAGGCACAAGACGGGTTGGTGATTTCAGACTTAGGTATTGTTAGCAATATGAGCCGTGCAGGCAGTCTCGTGACGTCATGCAGGGAAGAACAGGCCGCGGTGTGCGCCCGCGACCCGACAGTTCACCCCTCTATGAGTGACGGACGTGTGATATGCATGTGTAGCATTTACGAATAAAAGTGCTGATTTAAGTATAACAACCACATATTTTATTGATAACATATATTAACTATCGATTTTTTCCTTCACCGATGTCAGTGATGTCCAAGATAAACACAGAAAGTGCATATGAATTGAAAAAGTCACATTGGTACTTGAACCACAATCATGAGAGGCGAGGCCGTAACAACTGAGCCATCACGACACACTACTTAAAAGTTATCATATCCAAAATGGATGGAGTGGTTCCGAGAAGGCAGGTTCCTAACATTGCTTGTAGCTTAATAATTGTAAGAAACTGAAAATAAACGTTTATACCTGAGTAAGTACCTAGTTCTTAGAAAATATAAATGCCATTTTCTTTAAAATGGTACAGTAACGTGACTTAGAGTGATCTTCGGTTGAAGTAACAAAAGAATATCGTTTGTACATTGTTCAAAGTTTTATAAATGTGTATTGAACATTCCAAAGATTCTGTTACAAAACAATTTATTGCAGACGACAAACATTTAAAATGACTGAAGCAGACTATATCTACCAACATAAACTCGAGTCGGCAAAGCAAATAAATGGAATTTTTCAGGCTTTTCAGGATTTATTATTATTTATTTGAAAAAGGCCACCGCACATCACCGGACGACGGGGCAGGGTATTTTTTTACCAACGTAAATTCGTTTAACTTACGTAACAACGGTTACGGTAACAACATATAGATTCCAAAGCTCAGAGACCGACCACGGTGCATTAAAGGGGATTTCTCTCTGCGGTATTGAAGAGCACGCTGGAGGATACTGAATCCCGATGCGACGATATGCGCCGGAGTCCGCGATCGCGGGGGAGAGGCAGTCCAAGCAACTCGTTCTGAAGCAAATTTTCGACTGCGCTGGGTTGCGTAGTCGCTAAGCAAGCTCGAGAGGCCACCGGGCCATCAGTGTGCGCTGGCAGGCGGCAAATCCTCGTCGATGTCGTCCGCCGCCGCCGCGCCGGTGTGCGCTGGCCTTAAAGGCTCGTGCAGACCAGCGCGATATCGCGGGCGTGACAGGCAGCGCGACCCGTGTCGCGCCCGCGATATCGCGCTGGTCTGCACAAGCCTTAAGGCGTCTTGAATTTTAATTTTGTTGAATCATATTTATAAAAGAGAAACGAGTTACATGCCGAATTAACAATAATGTTGGGTAAAAGTGGCTAAACTGGTAGTTCTGCCAACCGTCACTTTTATTATCATAGTGTTTGCAAAGTAAGGGTTTCTACACACTACACCCGCCGCACTCATTTTAAATAAACGTTGTACGACTTGCAACGTTCTGAAGGCTAACCCGCCGACTTTGATGACTGAACCTGAAAACGTGACAAACAGTGTGAATGCCACATGATTGTGTCTAGCAGTGGGTTTGAGACAGGAACATATTTATTTATTTATTTATTTAAGTTTCATGCACAACATAACAGAATATACATCCAAGGCGTCGTACAGAACAATATACAAACTAAAAATTACACACATACCTACGTAGTAGGTTATGTAAATTACAAAAAAAAAAAAAAAAAAGCACCTAAAACACAAGAAATAACAAAATTAACAAATAAAATAACACTCGTAAAATAAACAAACTGCAATCAAGAGGAAGAAAAAACTTATATGCAACAAAAGTAAGGTTAAATATAACAGATAGAGCGAAAATAAACATATATGTATGTACACACGGCTACACATCAAGCTATACATTTCCAATATAAGCTGACCTCGCCTTGTACGGAAATCCTATACAATGCGAGATCAGCATCTGGACTGGAAATATTTAGCTTGATGTGTAGCCGTGTGTATACGTATCACACCCCATATAAATCATGCATTTACCTACACGTATAGTAAGTAGATAACTGTAGCTGTGTTGTCTGCCTGTAAGAACCAGTTAGTAATGGTAATTGGAATCAATTTAAATGAAATCGATTTCAATTATCTACCATTAAATTACTTGGTAGGTATTCTGTTGTGTGCACACCCCTTAGTATATTAGGTATAGTATAACGGGCTGGTGAAATAATCTGTGCAAGTGTCCGCAACACCACATCCAAACGCTTATTTTGCGTACTAAGTACTACATCATTGATTATAGTCCTGTGCGCATAGGGTTACCATCCGTCCGTATTTGTCCGGCTTTTTGGCCCCCTGTCCGGACTTTTCGATTTAAGGAGATTTTCTTTAAAACATAGATTATGCTAGTGATCTTAAGTGATTAAGAAAATGCTGACGTGATGTTTAGTATAAAATCATTAAACGTCGGTTATTGTCGCTTTAAAGATAAAATATTACTGAAAAAAGTTAAGAAAAAGTTAAATGTCCGGACTTTTTTTGCAAATGTCAGGCTTTTTGTCAGGAGTTTTCAAATTTCGAAATGGTAACCCTACGTGCGCACCCCTTATAAGTACCTACCTCATGCATGCAGCTACAAAAGTACGCTTTACAAAGCCATTGTTGTACGAAAATGTCGCAGTTTGTTACTTTTATATAACAATGTTATTAAAGCCATATTATTTACAATACATCTATAGTAAGTTTACAATATTTCAATGATTCACAATGTTATTGAAAATATGAGCTCGTGATGGTTTGTTGAATCAATCTGTGTTTACTACTGATTAATCTTCATCTTTCAAAATAAATGTGAATGTGACAAAGATAAGTGGGTCACTGCCTCAGTAATCAGACTTACGATTAAGCTCAGCACCATAATTGGGTAACAAACTTTCAATCACAATAATATGATATGATAGATTTTGCTAATCCATTGCTTCATATGTTCGAAAAATCAGTATGTTCCAGAAATCCCCACCGACAAATCCCTACCAGTGGGGATTGTAATTTTTTTCCAGAAATCCCCACCAGTTAAAAGGTTAGGTTATGTTAGGTTAGAACTGTGACCCCTACGCACGAGGCGAGCGAGCGAAGCGAGCGGTGTTGCGGCAGCAACCGACGGGCGAATGCCAAAAAAGCCTAGAATATTAGAAAAAAAGGCTGAATTTATTTAACAAGTGGTGATTTCTGGAAAAAAAATTACAATCCCCACTGGTGGGGATTTCTAGAATAAACCGAAGAATCTGTCAAATCAGAGAAAATCAGAAACGCCTAGGGATACATGATACATCCCTAGGCGAGGCGTGTCTGATTTTCTCTGAAATCAGCAATAATAATGGTTGCTTACTAATGGCTCTTTATTGATACGTTAGATAACACGATACGGATTTGCGACCGATAATAGGAACAAACACTAAAGATAAACTATCTGTAATGTAATAACAAAAACTAAAATAGGTAATAATATTGAGTTGGCGATACGCTGGTTGATTACATTATGTATTTGCAATATCGTCGCTGTAGAATGAATACCTCGTATGTCAAAAAATCTTTTTTTTTTTTTTTTCTAAAAATCGTATGAAAACCTCGTATTTCATAATACGGCGAAACCGTGAACCCAGTATATGACTACTAGTGCCATCTATGGAGTAAAATGAAAACCTCTTATCTATGACTCGTCGGCCATCTTGATGTCTCAAGTGAGAAAACCACGTAAAAAGTGAATGGTGTGGGCGTTGCTCTGTGTTATTGAGTTTTTTTGTGAAAAACTGTGGATAAAGCGATCTGAAGTAAGTTTGTTTCAATTTTTTATATTTATAAGTACGTTTTGGTTGTATTTCTATAACTG
Organism: Agrochola litura; assembly: GCA_949152395.1. Classification (NCBI taxonomy): domain Eukaryota; kingdom Metazoa; phylum Arthropoda; class Insecta; order Lepidoptera; family Noctuidae; genus Agrochola; species Agrochola litura. The sequence continues at coordinate 17,931,909 of OX424493.1, forward strand.
GGGAGTTGCTGTTTAGCAATAAATATGCGGTCGTTTATTTGGCGGGAATATTGCAAGGAAAACCCCGTATGTCACCGGTAATGCAAACCAACTAGTGACATACTAGGTTTTCACATAAGATTTTAACGGCTTTAAATCATCAAACTATAAAAACTATTCACTGCCAATAGTGAAAATAAAATGGTATCTTAGGGAATCTTAGTTCATAATCAATAACGGCTGCAAATATTAGGTTAGTATTGATTTGACAGCAATACGTTAAAAACCACACGTGAAAACTACGTATAGTTGTAAATTCAAACAATATACGAGATTTTCATGTCATGATTGTTACCGGTTTTACGGCTTTTCTTTCAAATTAAATACCAATTTAATTTTAAAGAAAAGCCGTAAAACCATGCCATATTACTTTTTTTTCAGGAAAAATGTTCAGTAGCGGGAGAAAATTAGTGGTAGCGTGTCTTAAGAACCATTCGCCACCAAAAAACTTAATCACCCTTGCTAACTTAGAAGAATCTCCGTCTTTGTTGCAGTTAGATCCAAATATTGATAGACTGGCAGAATGGTCTGCAATGATGTCTTCAGAACAGACACGTTTAACAGATACTATTCTTTCTAATGCACTTCTATTCGTAGCCTTTAAGATAGGTATAGTCATAGTCCAAAAATACCTTGAGAAGGGTCACACCCAAATGGAATGCGATGCGATGCATTCCACAATTGAGCGACAGATAGGTAAAAAATCACGAGATTTATTCTCAAGCAGTTGAAGCTTGTAAGACTGCCCGTAACAATCCTGGTCCCTACAATGTTGTCCAGTTAGACCACACAGCGTTAAGAAAATACAGCTCTCAACCGTATTTTTCATCGATAAGACCAGGCAATAAGGTTGGCGATCCACAAGTCACTGAAATACGTTGCCTTAAACGTTACCAGAGGCGGCAGGTTACCGGGGCGGGGCGCTAGGCGCGGGCTTGCGGACGGTGAGCAATGGGTAGCTCGCCGTCCGGTAAGGACCAAGCCCGGGTCGACGGCGCATTGTGTTCCACGCGCGCCTCAAAGAGATGTCAGCAGAATTGACGGGGTCCGTTAGGGCCAATGCCTGCAGGGGGTTCGAAGAAAACCGATAGGGAAATCGTGGCCCCCGGCAACAGGGCAACCGAAGGAACACGGGTGGGTTTTAGTCAGTAAGAGTCTGACACGCCCTCCCGCTCCACCCAGAGCGGGAGAAGTTATTTGATAATTTCCCACCCAAAAAAAAAAAAAAAAGGGATCCATAAAGTTCAAGCAAAGTCATTCGGAAGAATATCAATTACTACCAAGAAGAATACATCAACCAAACGCTAGTTTTCATCAGTTGTATCATTCAAAGTTACCTACCCATTACTAAGGTAAAGTACAACCATTTTCAGGAATTAAAATGGTGATTCCTCGAGATTTACATCCATTCTTCATCCATGCTTGCCGCATTCATAATTATTCAATTTGTTTTTGCCTATAGCTCATAGTTAGGTATTGTTGTTTACTTTGGGTATGTGGATGAAAACGGACTTCGTTTAGTTATGATTAGGTTTAAGATTATTAGGTTAAGCTTGTGATTCCACTGATCTCTGTGAAAGAAAATCTTTCTATAAGTACTGATTTGTTACCAAAAACTTGTGCACATTGTTTTCATTAAACATTTTTTTTTTGTCTAATTCAGTGTCTTTATTTTGAAAACCTCGTAACTACGTAGACATAAGAACAGAAAACCTCTTATGTCATTTTTCTGGCATAATCCATTTAAGTAAGGCATTGTTTATTAACATAAAGAAGTCCTTTTTATCATTCAAAACATGACACAAAAGCACATAAAAATATTTTAAACATTGACGAAATTAACCGTTTTTTTCGTTTCCTGTGAAGTTTGGATTTTTGGACATACGAGGTTATCATTCTACAGCGACGATATGTTCCTCTACATTTGTGAAGGGGATTCTGTTTCCACGAAACCATGACTATAGGTACCTAGGTACCCACTGAAGTGCTTTTTTTGTCTTTTAATAGTGTAAGTCACAGTGTAGCCATGTATAGATTGTGCCATCCACGAATACGCACCCCACTCCGCGATTACTGTACTGTAAGCTATACTTTAGTACGGAGCGGAGCGGAGAGGGGCGCGTCTTCGTGGATTGCACTATCTATACTTACCTACTTATGTTGTTGAGTTTAGTTTCATAGTGTTGAAGCCAACTCTTGCGATAGCTAGCTACTCCTACTGTAAGTGTTTGTAGGTATACAGGCTCCTGCAGCTAAGCGCGACGCGACTCCGGTAGAACAATTTCCATGAAGTTTTCATAGAAATAGTACTACAAGAGTCGCGGCGCGCCTGTCTGCGGAGCCTTATCGCAGCTTGCCCCAAGCACACCAACCCTGGCTCATATATTTAAGACGTTAGAGTTCGACTAACACTTTGTACATTATATACATCACACGCATCCTACCTAATTAAATGAACAAATTCAAGTGGTATGTTCAATTTACTCAAACCTTTAATTTTCTTTGTTACAGGTAAGCATACGAGATACATAGGTACAAACATTTCCTCAAAAGAGGTAAACAAGCAGGTAAGAACCTGCTTCTAATACATACCTACATTATAGGAATTTTAATAAGGATATAGAAACGAGTTTTAAAATCCAAATCGTCGCCGTGCAGTGAAACCCTCGTGATTGCAAAAAACGTAGATACCTAATTTTACAGGGGAATATAAAAAGTGTCTGACAAATGGTTTCTCCGAGGTTTATTATCCTACTATAAATAAATAAAAAAAATCCTATCCTATCCAAGCTAAGCAAGCGCTGGGCCCGTAGCAAATTTAATCGAGGGGCCCTTGATCTGCAATGGGTTCTTAAGTATAAAGTAGTAGAAAAAAACAATACTCAATACGTGCCATCTACTTTTAGAAATATGTTAATTTGTGACATCAAGTACATGCAATATACTCACTTTCACTCAAAAATTACGCTCAGGCGGGTTTGGATACGCGGGGCCCCCTTTTGTGCGGGGCCCGTAGCAATTGCTACTCTTGCTACGTGGTTAATCCGGCACTGCTGACGAGTAATATAAAAAAGCCACTAACTTATCATTAAATATTTCCGAAACCACGCAAGATAGCTTCTTGAAGTAATAAGCAACATTTCCATGTATTTAATACAACATGTATTTAATAAACGCATAAAAAACACCTATAAAACTGTTTTCAAGATTTTTTTTACTTCATGTAGCTAACTTATACAATACGGTACGGTTAGGAGATATTTAGATTTTTTTGGCACTTGGTTTTTCTATATTCCTCAGTGTATAAACGCGCAAGTTTGTGAGGATCGATGGATGGATGAATGTTTGTTACTCTTACACGCAAAAACGACCGAACGGATTTGGAGGAAATTTGGCACACCGATAGTTTATAACCTGGATTAACACATAGGATACTTTTTATCCCGATATTACTACGGGATGGAGACTTAAGTGGGTGAAACCGCGGCGCGCTGCTAGTCAACAAAGGCATTAGAAGCATCTTAGAGCTGTGCACAATTTTTTTTTCTTTACGAGGTTTTCACTGCACGGCGACGAATGATTTTACATTCTGTTGCCCTAGTCTTCTATATTTTTACTAGCAGCGCCCCGCGGTTTCACCCGCATAAGTATCGATCCAATGAGAAAATCGAGATAAAAAAGCATCCTATGTGTTAATCCAGGTTACAAACTATCTGTGTGCCAAATTTCATCCAAATCCGTTCAGTAGTTTTTGCGTGAAAGTGTTACAAACATCCATCCATCCATCCTCACAAACTTTCGCGTTTATAATATTATTAGTAGGATACCTACTGCGTGATTCACGTAAGTAGTACTACTAGATACTATGCGATACACTCCCGAACGTAAACATTCGTCGAGTACATCTTGGCAACGCTTATTATGAATGAATATAAATACCTAAGCACCAAATATACCTAGTAGTATGAAGTATTCAAAAGCCAATTTAGGTAATTATACAGCAATGAAAACTGAATCTTTCCAAAGATTCAAAGATGATAATAATTATGATTTTAATAAGGGCTCCCAGTAGCAACCCTTATTAAAATCTTATGATCGCTACCTTTACTGACACAATCTAGCAATGGGGGTATAATATTAGACAAACCCCTTCAACTTTTGCTTGGAGAAGGGTTCTTCTGGGTAAAGATAGGGTTCCTACTGAGAACCCTTATTAAAATCGTAGGTAATATCGCTACCTCTACTGAAACAATCTCTTTCTAGCAATGGAGGTGTATCAATAGATTAATCCCTTCAACTTTTGCTTGGAGTAAAGTTCTTCTGAGTAAAGATAGGTTTTTCTCGCCAGTCTTTGTAATAGCTCAATAAAAAATTAAATTATCTTTAATTCGGATAAGCAACATCCATTATGGGTTAGTGAACAAAAAGAACAATGGACTGGCTCAAAAATGTAGAGCCTAACCAAAAAAAGGGATTTCCTTTTCGGACTTTCGGCTGAAAACGAAATTCGGCCTGATTTGTATTTTCGGCCGAAAACAGAAAAACAAAACCGAAAAATATAGTTTTTAATTGATGAGGTCACAATCGAATATTTGTTTATTTTGTGACCAAGTGATGAGGAAGGTGGCAATAGGCTCGCCCCCAATCCCCCATTACATGCGGGACTTAAACATAACTGATGAAATATGGGTGTACTATAGGTACACCTCTGCTTAATCCTACGGGGAATACAGGCGTAATGATACGTAATTAGCATTGCAAAAAACCATAGATATAAGTATTTCTATGCAAAAAACACTTGCCTAGTTTCACTTTCTTAACACGTCATTATTATAGCTTACGAGAAACTGCTAGTTTGATTAGCAAAAAAAAAAGAAAACTTAGGTAGGTAGGTACTGTCGTAGAAACGCATATCTGGGGGCCTACCGGACGCTAGTCCTAGCTCTACAGGACGTATAGCTCCATCTCTTTCTCCCACTGAAGTAATATTAAAATAATACTGCTTTTGAGCTAGTGGTAGGCCCCCTGTACACTGTAAGGACTATTCTTGTTTGCAGCGCTCGGCAGCTATAGTATCGCTTACCTACGAAAGTGGTTAGATATGCGTTACCGCGATGGTACCATCGGGGTAACGCATATCTAAGCAATTTGAAAACAAAATCCTGTACACACGACGACCCTTTTTTTCGTAGGTATGCGATACTATAGCGGACGAGCGCTGCAAGCAAGAATAGTCCTTACAGTGTACAGATATGCGTGTCTTCTGTAGTACCTTAATTGATTTGTTTAATAAAATGTAATTTATCAACCTTCGTAGGTGTTTTATGTGTTTATAAATATATATTATGTTAGTACCTATATGAATGAATAATACTTTAAATCATTACTTTCAATAGGTTTTTGTCATGTTTCGTAAAAACCCACAGACCTACTAGGTTTTTACCGATTAGCATTATTTATACTGTGATTATTTATTTAATACTTTCAACGAACTACCAAAATGTATTTTGTTCTGTAATCTAAACAAACTCATGTTTTTCCCTGTGCAATTTGCGCAACCGCTTCTTAAAAAATTCTTAGAGGACGGGTTAAGGAAAAGTTATAAGGAAAATCAAAGAGGATTTGCTTTTATACTGTCTTATCGGTGTTGCATTAAAGTTTTAACTTTCAAGGGGCATTTCATTTTATTCACTTTTATTAGATAGGTATGCTTTATCCAGTACACAGTGGCCTACAAGTTACAGTCCGGCCGTCGACAGAATGCATTCCTGACACCTGTCAGTTGGACAATTTGTAGTTGTAATAAGGATAAAATTCGCAAAACACATATTCGTTAGTATGAAACTGACAGAACGTATTCTCTACAATCTAAATACCAAAGCCGTTTTTTAGTGGCCAAGGTCCATCGCTCCGCTGCGGAACTGACCTCTGTTAGTCCTTTCAAGGATAAAAGGACACAATTGTCGCTCTGCTCTGCACCAGTCACCTCCAGTCTCACACCAAAGTCATTGTGAAACAAGTTGGTACAGTTAAAACTTTGGTTTCCCAAGAAGAAAGCGGTGAACGGTTACACAATATCGGCTGTTCAAATACAGAGCGTTTTTTGACACATTAAGTAATGTCAAATACCCACTGTTGAAAATGACAGATTCATGGCGGCCATTATATTTTAATCTGTTACCATACCATCCATTAATTTCATTTATTAAATTTATGTAATTTTGCATGCTAGCTTTAGCGAATTGTTTTAGAACCTGTTAAAAAACCCGACCATCTGTAATGTACACACGGCTACACATCAAGCTATACATTTCTAGTATAAGCTGACCTCGCATTGTACAGAAATCCTATACAATGCGCGATCAGCATAAACTGGAAATGTATAACTTGATGTGTAGCCCTAGCCGTGTGTACTACATATCTTACAAATAAATTTCATTTCAATACTTGATTCGGGATGGACCACCCAGCGTTGAATAGGTTCGTCGGTTAAAAAAAAAAAAATGCTGTTCCCTACAAAAGTGCAATACAGGCCTACGCAGTTAAAATGTATGGAAAAGCAATATTCTTTTTAAATAACCGGTCAACAATAACAATGCAGTGGGGTCCAGAATCATGTACTGAATTCATGGTAAGGTTGCGCGTCGATGTCGTCCCTGCCATGCCACCCTGTATTACGGAACCGCTTTCCTAGGACACCAAAGTTTTATAGGTACCACGTCAATCGTAACAATTTGACTTTGACAAAACGCAAAGGTAAGTAAGTATGACGTTGACCATACTCTACGTTTAAATAGAAAATGGAAACAATAATATTATCGCCAAACACACAATATCTAATCAAAAATAGTGAGCTCCATGTTTCTGATTATAATAATCAACGTTAGTTTTTATCTGTAGCAATTTTTTTATTAAATTGAATACACGATACGTGTGCATTCATAGGTATATTTACAATTCAATTAATCTTCACAATTTTGTAGAAGGTACTATCAAAGAAACGCATAGGTTCCTAACCAGTTTGAAAACAAAATCCCGTGCACACGATGACCACATCTGCTACCGCCCCGTACCCTAGTTGCGTAATACAACACAATCACAATCTGTTTCAATTTGAAACCGATTGCTAATCCATTGCTTCATAAGTTGGAAAAAAATCAACTCAACAACATACATAACGCAATGAATGTTGTTGAACTCTCAAAATGATACAAATTAGGCAAAATTGTTTACGAAAATAAGTTAGCAATTAGAGTACCGGTTCTATTATATAGCGGCCGAGAGCTGCAAGCAAGGATAATCCTTACGGTGGTTAGTTATGAGTTTCCGCGATGGTACCTACCTAAGTGTTCATTGAAATTTCAGCTTCTTGATTAAAAGGAAAACGTGACCAATAAAAATGTAGGTACTAATGACGATAATAACTAAGTTTTAAATTAATATTCAACAGGTTTTAAATGATAAAACCTGTGGAATATTAATTTAAAATTCCTCATTGGTCTAGTGGTCGCAAGCGCTACTACTGAGTATGAGGTCCTGGGTTCGATTACTGGGTCGGGCAAAGTGTTATTGGGTTTTTCCTTCGGCATTTCTCAGTGGCAGCCCGGAGTCTGGATTTGTGCCCGGATGATGGCAATGGGCTCGCCCCCTGTTACATGGGACTTAAATATAATTGGCGAAATGTGGGTGCACCTCTGCTTAACCTTCTGGGTACGCAAGCGTGATGTTATGTTATGTAGTTATAGACTAGTTATTATAAAAAAACATTCTTAGAATAAGTAGTACCAAGCGATATCAAGTTTTCCGTGAAACGTGGAACTAACCAATACCCAAGATGTTACATAAATACAAAAAAAGGTTTTTATTAAGTACAGACGCCAGCACATCAAGCTACCCGAAACTGTCAAATTTTCCCAATCAACTTTGAACCTTATATATCAGCAATAAAGTTGAAAATCTATTAAATAAATTTGACAGATTGTAGTAGCTTTATGTGCTGGCGTCTGTACATTGAATCAATCGTGTATTTTCGTTCACGTTTCTATAAATGAACACGTTTTTTATTTGGTATCTACTTATTTCATTTTTACACTTTCATTATTTTTTCATTAGCAAGCCACCTTGTGCTGGCCGCTGACGTAGGAGGTCTTATCTAAAACAATGGTAGATAGATTCCTTTTGTTCGCAGTCTCACTTCCTGCAAACATCTGAACAAAGATGTACCCAAGTCTCTAAGAACATGAAATACTCAAACAATGCCAAGTGTAACGAAAGATAGATTTTCTACAGCTTAAGTAATGTACCGTCAGAGAATGAATAGGTGAAGAACAAGTTCATTTTTACTTAGGTATACCTTTCTTTTCTCCGACTGCATAATTGCAAAACATTTTGAAAAGACAGTTTGAAAAATTGGGGTCTCCCTTGTTTTACCGAAAAGAAATTGCCAAATTATCACTTCCCAAACAAATTTTTGCATAATTTCATTTGCCAAATTATTACTTACCAAAAAATCTCTTTACAAATAATTGTTACGAAAACCTATGTTTGGCAAGTGAACGTTTGAACAATAACTTGTTCACCAACTAGTACTTTTACCATTTTTTATCTAGTCAAATATTTCAGTTGGTATAACATATTTTACGCAAAATTAAATAAGCCAAATATTTTTTCTTTCGATAGCCTCCTAAAAATAATCTCTTTTTTCCATATTTTTTTCTATTTAATCTAGTCGTTTCTGGCACTCGCCGGCCGCTGCCGCGGCACCGCTCGCTTCGCTCGCTCGGCTCGTGCGTAGGTGGTCACAGTTTTAACCTAACCTAACCTAACCATTTTTTTTAAAATTAATAACCTACTGTAACTAGTTCCATAAATAACCTAATGTCTAGTAACCATGAATTTGACTTGTTTCAGACAAATTCAAGCACATAAGCTTACAAAGAAATACGCAAATGACATCAAATTTAACAAACAAATTCCCAAAAAAATCTTATTTTTGCCTATATTTTTTTTGCCATAACAAATCATTTGACTAAACGTTTATTGTCTAAATATTGTTTGCTGTAATAAATCATTTGATTAAAGACCAAAAGCCTTAATGACATTATCCTTGGTAACAATCTGCCAAGTAAACATTTGACCAAATGAAAATGTGCGTACTAAAATTATTCCAAATATTACATTGGTATAAAAAAAGGTTGCTAAAATTTGTTTGGGTAATGAAAATTTGGCAAAATCTTTTCGGCAAAACGGCAGGATCCCGAAAAATTGACATGCACCCGCGCTCGCTATGTGGGAAGTTCTTTGAAAACTGCGTTTTCAAGACTGTCGCAGACAGGAACGACTCTAGTGGGACAATTTCTATGAAAACTCCACGAAAATTGTTCTACCGGTTTCGCATCGCGCCTATCTGCTGGGAGCCTACAACATTATCGCTCCTTGACCGTACCTTACCCCCCCCTACCCCCCACCCCTAAACCCCTTACCCAACTCCCCAAGTAAGTTAGGTTCCCTTCTAACATAACTTAGAATAGAAATACAAAGAGTTCTGTGACAAAAGGAGTTGTTTTCTGTCGCAAAAAAGAACAAAGACCACATTCAAAGTATATGTATAGGATTGATTAAAATCGTTAAATAAGATTGGACGTGATTAAAATGAAATATTACTTTCATGCCTTTACTGTATTTAATTTCTTTTGCTAGATTGCTTTGTGAGTTTAATCAATAAAATACCTAGGTGTATACATAGGTAGGTATACCTAGATACCATCGCAAGGAAGATTTCTCGACTCTTTCAAACTAAGTATAACAGCTCCGCAGGGCCGAATTTAAAGGCGTCGAGCTCGAGGCCCTGGGGCAACCAAGAAGTGGAGGCCCCGATTTATTTTTGGAACAGACGAATTTTTGGTCACAGTTTTTAATAAGTTATAAGAAGGGTGGATTTTTGAGACGGGGTAGTTAATAGGTACCTTAACCGTTGTACCTACAGAAAAACTATCTAGGAGACTGCTTAACTTTTAGCGAAACTTTGATCTGCATTCACAGATTTTGGAAAAATGAAATACAGTCAGCAAGGAAATAGGCAATATTCACAAAATCTTTTTTTATGTCATTCGATCCTGTTTCTTATATGGATCAAAATACTAACGTACCTACCGATGAAGTTTGAGTAGGTACTATAAAAGTCAGAAAACGCAAAAAACTTTTCCCTTACATTTTGCAGGAAATGAGACTCAAAGCTACTTTTTCACGATGGACGCCCAGCGTCAGTCTAACGCTGGGCGTTGACATCGAAAAATCTATTTAATTCAGTTTTTGGGACCACAGTAATTCAACGTATTTAATCACCAACAACGTAGGACATAAAATAAAATGAAAAGGTGAAACTTTGTGAATGTAAACTTTTTTCTCTTTGTTTGACACAAAGGATGTATTTTTTTTTATCTAAAAAATACAAATTGTTAAGGCCCTTTCCTTGTGGAGGCCCGGGGCCAGAGCTCCCTGTTGCTCTACCCTAGAGGCTCGTGCAGACCAGCGCGACACGCAACGCGACACAAAGGCACCGCTCGTCGCGCGACGAGCGGTGTCTTTGTGTCGCGCGACAAGTCGCGCTGGTCTGCACAAGCCTTAAATCTGGCCCTGCAGCTCCACACCGCATAAAGTTGGGAGCTAAACAAAATACCTAATAAATAAATAATGTAAGTAAATAAAATCTATATAGATCTTATTTACTTACGCTGTTTATTATTCGGTAGGTATATTCGACACATGTAAAACAAAAAAAAATCTGAATGAAAAATGCTGAAATATCACATTTTTTGTAAGTAAATATAAGCTTCTTGTCTTGATAACTCTGATTTAATCACTATATCAAATGCTTATCCTGTAGGTACAAGTAGGTACATACATACCTACCTCATCAATCATTACCGGAAACCTTAATCTTGGAATACATAACATTCGAATCTCAACGACTGTATTGTTGCCATTACAAAACGTGTTCTTTTTCGCGCTAACTCGTGGATTGATAAGAATTAGCACTCACGTTGATCGGCGCACGTGTCCCACGTCGTAAAACGATTGCTCTGTAAACATACCTTGTCTACATCCCACACGAAATTATAATTTTCAAAATAAGAACTCGTTGGCACATTGGACTAGAGGGGCGCCCCACTCCTTTTACTATGGCCGCGTGACGCGTCATTGTTATCGTCCCTGGGTCGTGGCAAAATAACAGTTTCCGTTATAACAATTCCCCTTTATATGACGAAGTCCCTATTCCCAATCCCGCCGGAATAAACCAGTTTTTTAAGTTAAGAATTATATTGGATTTCCTGACTTTCGAGTCTGAGATCTTTTAAGCATTTTTCAACTTTTTCTTCTACATAATCTGAATCATTTTGAAGGAACACTAAAACTAAACTATCACTAAAATTCCTTACTTTTGGCTAAGAGAATCAAAGCTATTTCGCAACAAAAAATCTCTAAATTTAAATATAATTTTGACACAACTAAAATCGTATTTGACAATCGCGAGCCCACGTGGTGCTTGTTTGCCTTTTTGTTTTTTTGTGGGAAAATATCAAATAACTTCTCCCGCTCTGGGCGGAGCGGGAGAGCGTGTCAGACTCTTACTGACCCACCCGTGTTCCTTCGGTTGCCCTGTTGCCGGGGGCCACGATTTCCCTATCGGTTTTCTTCGAACCCCCGGCAGGCATTGGCCCTAGCGGACCCCGTCAATTTTGCTGACATCTCTATGAGGCGCGCGTGGAACACAACGCGCCGTCGACCCGGGCCTGGTCCTTATCGGACGGCAAGCTACCCATTGCTCACCGTCCGCAAGCCCGCGCCTACGGTGGCCAGAAATCGGCTCTCGATTCCCGACGCTCCGGGCGTCTCCTCCTGCAGCGGTTAGGTGCGTGAGGGCGCAAAGTTTGCCTTTCCCTCACGCGTTCCGCCTACTCCTTCGCGAGCATTACCGCTTTGCAAAAGGAGGTGACGGCCTGCCATTTCCTGTACCATGGCCTGAACCAGGTCTGGATGCGAGAGATCACCGCCGCCGATCGCCTCCACGAGGACACGACGATGCTCCGCCCAAGCCGGGCAGACCTTCACCGTATACTCCATCGTGTCCTCAGGCCGATCCACACAATGGTGACACCTGGGCGTTTCCTCCCGCCTTATCCTGAACAGGAACCTCCCGAAGCAGCCGTATCCGGTGAGGACCTGTGTCAGGCGGAAGGTGAAGACGCCGTGGCGCTTCTCAAGCCACTCCTCAAAGAGGGGTCTTATCGCCGCAATTGTGGCGTGCCCAGCGAGCGCTGGGTTGCGTCAATCGTACACTCCATGACGCCATGAGATCCCGCCGGAGCTCTGTCCGCTGTGCCGCGATTTCTTGCGGAATCGGAGTTAAGCCCCGGCGTTTCGCCTCCTCGCGCCACTCCCAGATGTGCGCGAGGACATTTGCCTCCAGATCCCATGGCGGTAATCTGGCAAGGAGGCTCGCCGCCTCGCAGGAGACCATGCGGTATCCTCGGGCCAGCCGAATGGCCATGACCCTCTGGGACGCGTTCAACCGGCGGGCTGGCCGCAGCCTCAAATGAACGTGAAATTTTTAGAGCCGGAGGCGCGCAGGGGGGGCAGCTTCGACGTGTTTTATGTAGAATTTTTCACATTTTTTATGGAAAATAAGATTATTTTTTACCTTCTTGTACCTAGAATGTAAGGGGTTTTATAAAAGGGGGTCGAAATTATAATTGTTTTTGCGATTGGACGCACCGTTTTCGGGATATAAGCAAAAGAAAATAAAAAGATTCTGTACTGTTTTTGCATCTGAAGTCGAGGTGTTGGTGTGAATTTAAAGTTCATGGACAACCAATTTTATTCCACACGTTTTGAGTCGCGATTAGAAATAGTCAGATTTAGTTAGAAAATCAAAACTTTAGGTGAAAAACGTCAAATTCAGAATAGCAACATTGGCATTTTCACTAAATTAAAATCTCAGTGCCATCTTAGTGCTGTCAAACTAAAATATAGTTAAGTTGTGTCACTTTAGTTTCAGAATGGATAATCGTCGTTAGACAGGAATAAACTAAGTTTTGGTGATTTTTAGTCTAGTTTAGAAGTATTTGTGACAGGAGAATCGGTACCATTGGTAATCCATTGCTTCATAAAGGACATTGTTAATAATGGCCTATGAATCAACACGTATGAAACCTTTATAATAATTACTAGTTTTTTTTTTAATTTACGTTACACTTATTACAATAGAACGGACACTTCTTATTTTTGAAAACATTTTAAAAAGTAATTCAATTCTGTCTTATTCCCCAGGCGCCATTCATTTTTGTTTCAATTTGACGTTTTGAATAGGCTCTCTCAGCGCTTGATCTATGATTAAGGTTTTTAGTTACAAACAGAATAAAGCGATTGAAAGCGCTGTGTGAAACGAGCAACATCGACACTGACAGTCGATAAATTGATAGATGACACCTTGACATTTGATAGTAATGACAGTGTCAATTTTGTACATTTTTATATTGTCTACTAACTACAAATAAATTAGTATAAAGAAAGAATGGTTCTAACTACATAAATATCTGATGAAACATTTGAATGTAAAATCCAATATATTTTCACTAATAAACGCTAAGTTAATATGTTTCTATTGAACTAATTATAACCCCAAAATCCGAAAGTGTTTTAGATTTTTTACAATTCTCAGCAGTATCCGTGATTTTAATTTAGATTCAATCGAATATATGCAGTATTTAGAACACACAAAGTAAATTCACGGCTCTGTTGGTTATTAGGCGAACAATGTATGAACGCCGAACAATGTCCTTTCATAATGTTCGAAAAATTTGTCCGCTGTAAATAAAGTAATGAATGTTGTTGAACTGTCAAATGAAACAGGTTGTGATTGATCGTGTGTTACGCAATGAGGGTGCCGATGTCTACATCATTAAGAAAAAAAACCGGCCAAGTGCTTGTCGGACCACGCACAATGAAGAGTTCCGTAGTTGCGATGAATTTATTCAAAGAACAAACTTAACTTTGAAGTTAAAAAACATGTTCTCCCATACGGAATGTATGGGAGAACATGTTTTACAACCGCAAATATAAGTTGGTCGATTATTACTCGTTAACTTGTAAAGCCTACTTAGCCGTGATAGTTTTCCTTTTAATTTCGTTATATATACACGTGTACACAATGTACTGCCGTGAATTTTTTCACATATCCAAAGCCAACCATTTAGCTGGCGGGGGGGACACTTGACTCTAACATACATACCTAATAGAAGCTATAAACCTAAGACTATTATGACCTCAGGTTAAACTACTATACCTGAACATTCTACCCAGTAAACAATATTAAGTAATGCAGGAGTGGAAAAGCCAGCCAGGAAATGGAATAAATTAATTAGTCACAATTGTGTGCTGAATTATAGAATTAGGTAAATTCACGTGTTTGAAAAACAGTCATATCCTGTTTGCGTATGTGTGTATGTCCCTATGTACGAAGCACGCCAGGTAATCTCGGGTTCTGTCTGCGATCTTATCGCCTTCAGTGAGTAGGTACTTTAACGTTTCCAAGTTTGGTACCTAAACATTCATCAGCCGTTGAAGGTTAACACACATCTCACTCATTACGAGGTTAGAATATTCAAATAAAAAATTCTAAGAGTCATTGATGCCCCGTTATATACAAAAAATATCTACGTATATAAATATTACTGCGGGTTCCACCTTCTCATGATATTGAATTTCAAGAGTAGGTAGGTAAATAAATATTTATTTATATCAACACATTCAACACTTCATTCTCTGTTTACATTTCAAATATTGTAAATAAGTTTCAGATTTTTCTTTTGCTGCACAAAATGTCAGAACGGCTTTTTTGCTCATAGATATATTCGGTCTACTCATCAACTAAACTTTTGACGAATTAGAAACGACTTATATTTAGAAAGTTATATTGCAAAATAGCGGTCAAAGCATCGTCCATTTGTTTTATTTAGCATGTCATATAAAAGTGTACATAGAGTGAGTCGTTACCGGCCCCAATAAAACGATTCCCACCATTGAAGATAACTAAAAAACTAGCACACCGATCCTTATCGGTCAATTGCTAGGATTAGCGCACAAACACGGTGGCACTTGAGTAGACGCATTTATTTTCAACGGCATCCTTTCCATGTACGCAGCTGGTATGGGACAACCCACACCCTATTGTAGTACTTAATTACAATAGACGTGTTTATTGACCTACGTATTTAGAATCTATAGAATGCAAACAAATATTTCTGCTTCGATTCAGTTTTAAATAAAGAAGCCTAAATATTTATGTTCTATCTTCGTAAATTCATTCATTCACTGACAAACAATGCACATCCTAAACCGCTGGATCTAGATTAATATTTGTACAAGAGTTCCGTAAATAATGAAAGACGAAGATTTTTGAAAATTCACCGTCTAAAGGGGTTCAATATGAGATAAAAGTTTGTATGGAAGTACATACGTCTTTTTTGACAATGGGAAACTCCCATCGGGCACACGACTTGTAATTAATAATACCGTTATGTAGAAAAGCAAAGAAAGAAATGATTTACCAACTATTGTTCTATTAAAAGGAGGACTTAATATTGCTCCTTGAGGCACTCCGTGGTGGAAGTTCAAAAATGAAATGACTGTTGTCAGTAAAATTGCACCTCAATTAATCAACTATATGTACGTATAGCAGTGATAGCCTAGTGATGTGACCGTCGGACTGCCAAGTCCTTAGGTCTCGAATTCGAACCCAAGGCGCACCTCTGACTGTTTGGATTCACGTGCGTATTGTATGATTATCACTTGCTTCAGAAACGGTAAAGGAAAACATCGTGAGGAAACCGGCATGCCTGAGAGATATTTCTCGACGGCTTGTGAACCCAAGTCAGAGGCCCATGGGCGGCTTTAAAACTCTGATACCAGGTTAGTCACTAACCACAAGAAAAGAAGAAGATTAATCAACTCAGCCTATCGAAGTCTACTGCTGAACATAGGTCTCTCCCAGGCTGCGCCACAACACCCTGTCCTCCGCCTTCCGCATCCAGTCTGTCCCAGTCCCCTAAGTGAGGGGTCTTCCACGCTACGCTTGCCGATACGCGGTCTCCATTTCAGGACTCATCTGCTCTACCGGCCATTCGTCCTTCAAACTGTACCTACCTACTATAAAATTGAATGAATTTGCTATCGAAATATTGTTTATTATTATTAGGGTACCTAATCTCATATAAAATGTGGCTACGCTTATAACCCGGTACTTATCTTTCGTTTAAGCTCCAACCATAAAGATAAGTTTGTTATTAATGTGTGTTATAATGACTAATCAATGGTCCAGTTCTAGCACAAGGTTCTCGTGCCAGTTGTAGGTAGGTAGTTATTTAATTAAGAGAAATGGTTGTGTTAGTTGTGTAGGCGTTGGCGAGAACTAGGTAAATACCTCTGGTGTAACTGGTATCTTGAGCAGCATATATTATGACGCGACCAAACAGTGTGAACTACAATGTTTTTAACAGTTAATGACACTGCAAAATAACTTGAGCACTGTCTGTCACAAAAATAATTTTATTACATATAGTTATTTGATATTTTTAATATAACTACTGTCAGTGATATTCACAACATTTCAGTGTTTTCTTTTAAATATGTTGATATATTAAGTATCACGAATAATAATCATTTAAAAGAAGCACTGAAACAAGAACTGCTAATATAATTGCGCTTCGTAAACGTTACTGACCCGTAGAACTCGTTCATTTCAGTTCAGCTTTTTCATTACGAAAAGCCAATGTTACTCTTGGAAGGCTTCATTCTAGTTTACCTTATTCGTATGTTTAATGAACTTCAAATTTTTTCCATCAGCCAGTAACATCGTGTAACATATTTGTGATAACATGTGGCACGCATGATCGGGGCTAACGTGTGATTGAACTGGGATTTGCAGTTTACTGCTAATCATCTGTGTTACTCAGCACCCAATTACTGCAAGGCAGGTGCTAAATAAAAAACAATAATTCTCATAAAAGCAAAACATGATAAATATTTTATTTTGATATCTAATAAAATGTTTCGTTGCAGCTGCTTTCACGCCTTTCAACTTTAACAATGGCTGTAATAACATAAATATGATATCGAGATTTTACAAAACTTTACTGTAAAATTGTAACTGGGCAAAGATATACGTAGCAAACTTGATAGCTAACACAGACCTACTAACCTAATCGGCCCACAATGGTTAGGCGACCGAGTGATTTCGACACGACAACCATTCTGGGTACCAAGTAGGTACCAACTAGTTAGTAGAATGATATTAGTCATAGCATGCTGTTAGTGCCTGTTAGATTTATGTATCTACTGTTCATGTATCTTGAAATATTGTGAATAAATATATGTAAGTTGTGTAGGCATGGGTTTGGATCAATATTATAATTGTTTCTAGAAAAAAAAATATGAAAAGAAAGGAAATAAAACAAACACAGAGGTGATTATTTGTTCTACTATTGCATGCACGTGAGCATAATATGTCACCTCAGCTGAAGGACCACAAAAAATTCCTATGAATTACACACAACTCAAAGATAATGGAAGTAAATACAAATGTAATTACAAAGATATCGCAATTGAGACGAGTATTCTTCCAAAAATTTCAACTGCTGTAACAGTAACGGATAAAACATGATGGCCTTCTTCATTTCGTCACGTTCTGCAATAAAACGTAGCTATATTATATTAATTTAGGCTAACACGCTTTAACTTCCGTGAGCCTTTGTTTAAGAGCTCTAAGTATACGTCATAACATTAGTAACTATAGCGAATTTTTTGTTGTTAATTTCATAATTATATAACACTTTAGGTAACACGTTACACTGTGCAGTATTTGCACTTTGTTCAACTTTGTTATGTAATTGTACACCATTTGTATTGTCCTGACTATCAATTAATTGTTATGCTTCATTCGCTGCTTGTACAAAGTTTATTGTTAACTTGTTATGACTTGATTTATTGTTTTTTAGTTTGACATTTTATGCACATACTGTTTGAATATTTTGTGGAAACAAGCACAAACTCAAAGCATTTATTTCAATTAAACCATTTACAGGCACTTTTGAATTGTCAAGGAGTCGGTCAGTCAGAAATATGAAGCTAGTTATTAGTTACCCATTCCGAAGCATAGTAGGTACCTATGGAGAAGAACGGGCAAGAAACTCCATACACACTCTTTTAAATTAAATTGTTATATTAGTTACTTACATCATTAATGTAGAATTTATAAATCATAATGTGACAGCGATGTAAAATGTTATGAGTATGATCCATAAATTTAACAGCTACGTGAACTAAATTTATTATTAAACATTTGAATAGCATGATGGCTTATGAATATGATTCATATATAACTAGGTAAAAGTATGATTTTGAAATACAGTAATATTTATCGTGGTTATTTTTAATATTTTCATTAGTATCAATGACATTACAGGAAATGAATTCAACGATGATAAATTTAAAGTAACCGAACATAACCCTTATGTAACTATAGGGACAGATGTTCTTATTCTGAACAATGTGGATAGATCAGTAGTTGGGTATGACTCGTCACATATTCACAATATTATTATTTACACTTTATGAATCATAAGCCATCATGCTATTAAAATGTTTAATAATAAATTTAGTTTACGCAGCTGTTAAATTTATGGATCATGCTCATAACATTTTACATGGCTCTCACGTTACACTTATGAACGTATTATACCATCGAATTGAATAACTTTTACTATGGGATCAACATTGAAAAAAGAAACAGCTGTGCCATACAGTTTAGAACACAACATAAAATCACGCCTTGTTTCCCCGAAGGGTTGGGTAGAGGTGTCCCTGTAGCCGGTACACCCACATTTCGCCAGTTATGTTTTAAGTCCCATGTAATAGGGGGCGAGCCTATTGCCATCAACCGGACACAAATCCAGACTCCGAGCTGCTATTGAGAAATTTCTGATAGAAAAACCAAATAACACTTTGCCCGACCCGGGAATTGAACCCAGGACCTCATGCTCAGCAGTAGCGATTGCTACCACTAGACCAACGAGGCAGTCAGTTTAGAACAGTAGGTATTAAACTAACACTCTGTACTAATTAATACTCTGAACTTAAAAGGAAACACTGAGCAGTTCCAATAAGTCAGTATGTGTCGCGACCACATCTCAACGATCACTGTCCCTCCATAGTCCGTATCAGACACCATACTCAATCCTAGACCCCGCACAACACTAAACAAAGGCGCTTGTGCCTCATTTTTAATTTAAGTGCATACTCATGAAAGGTCTGACATTTCGACATAACTATGTAAAGTCGATCAACAAGGGCAATTTATAATGGAGAACAGTTTCAGCATAACAAAGCATAATAAGACTATAATGTTGCTACTGCTGAGACAGGCCTCCTCTCGGTGAGAGGGATTGGGCCGTATTCCACCACGCGGGCCCAGCAATTGGTTGTAGGACATGCCAGTTTCCTCACGATGCTTTCCTTCACCGTTTCGAGAGCAGTGTATGGTGATGAAATAATTTACACAAAGTAAAGCCTGTCTGGGTTGACCTGCGATCACTGGGTTTCCACTGCTCTCTGGGCGACAGTTTCAGAACTTTCTGTTAATCGTGTCAATGCAAGTACTAGAAATACAGATGTTGCTCCACACGCAACGCAACAAGGATACAGCTGCGTAAGAAATCAGTGTAGAGTTACTATAGCAACTTGATATTCTTTAGAAGACATTGTTACGAGAACGGAGGCAAAATTGTGGCGACGAGAGCCTATAAATCACCGAGATAATTCAGTATTCTTTGCACATGCAAGCGCAGCATTTAGAATATGTAAAGACATCTAAATAACAGATCTCAAAGCAGAATCTAGAATCGTGGCAGCCACATATTGTAGACTAAAAAACAGAACGTGAGACTGCAAAACGTGATGGCGGGAACTATACAAAGATTCTCGACATTCGCAATTAAAATTCAAAGACACCTACGTATGTACATAATAGGATAACCGGTTAGCTGAAGCCGCCTGTGGCTGCTCTCAAGTGCCCTGTTGCCGAGAGGTAAATACTTTATTTTCTGAGTATGACGGAATCGCTGTATTGAATTGCCTTGACCCCCGACCGATACGATGCGATAAGAAAACGTGAGCTTCAAAGCTTCGAATTTTTTAACACGATAACATTATGATATACGAAACTGATCAGACACCAATTTTATGATACTGGGCGCCCTTAGCGACGAATCAAAATCCGGTTAGAACGCCAGTGTTGATAAAGGATTTCGCAAAACCCCACGCGTTCAGGCCGGCTATAAATCCTCCTTAAAACAATATTTTTAAAATGTTATTTCTTTAGCTGGGTGGCAGCCAGCTCCAATCATAATATATTGGTCTGAACATTAATAAAAGACTGAAATATCTTAGAATATTTTCAAGTATCGTTGTCAAGCAACACGGCAATCTGTTCACGTTCTGTCAACGTTCACGTTACAACACACGCCCCACGCGGCGACAGGCATCTCGTATCAAATGTGGGCCAAATCACTCATTCCTATTATTAAATTAGAACATAAATTAGGTAAGATACCTATATAATATTAATTGCACAAGGGCTAGTTTAAAAGTAGGTATTCATTGTTAAATATATAGGCACGTGGCTATATATGCTATATATTATTATAATAACAGCCGCACGGGTCGATCTTCCGGGTTAGGTTACCGAGGTCGTTCCATGGATGGGTGACCATCTATTACATACCCTCCGTGCCTCGGGAAGCCGTTGGTCCCGGTTGTCATTCGTAGATCTTTATTTTTAATATGTTGTGTTGGGTGCCTTTTAGTTTGTGCTAAATAAATGTACTTTCTTTCTTTTTTATTTTCGTATCTTTGACAGTCGTTTCGGGCTACGGGATAAAAGTAATCAAAAGCCTGAGTCTTTCAACCTGTAGTCTATTCAAGGTATTGTGTTACGCAGTAACTGGGTTGTCCACAAGCTGCCTATCGCTAGAGCGACTGTCTATCTGACCTCCAGGTCAGATAGGCAGTCGCTCCATGTAAAATACCGATCCCAACGTAGTCGAGGAAAAGGCTAGGTAGATGATGATATTCATTGATGATTAAAGTCAACAAGAATGTTCTACTTCCATGAAAATTACGTGGGAAATCAGCATCATCTTTCTATTGTGAAAATATAATGAGGAATCCTACTCATAGGATGTCGTGCCGTGAATACATACTTAGTGCAAATGCATAAATATTTATTTTACTGTTCGTTCATGAATCAGAGTTTACTAAGTAAGTACGATGAAAACCCAATGTAGGAGAAAATATCACTCATTTACGAGTGACTGCTGCTACTTGCTACCATAAACAATGATACCTAACTGTAATGAATTGGATAGTTAGAATGAGATTTACTCTCCATAAACTTCTATGATGGCTTCTGAACACACATGTCGTTCATTTAGTACGGTTATGTTTCTATTGATTTGAGTGGAACGTTGGCTAACTAGACAGTGGGCGTTGTGACGTCAGTAACTGAGTCATCAGTTACTGACGTCACAACGCCCACTGTTGCCGTTAACGGTCAAATCTTATCGAAGTTGTGGTTGACAGTTGTGTATGTCACTGCCACAATAGTTATTGTATAATCGTATCGATTTTAAAACAGCAAGCAAAATTGACGTTAAGGGGTATGCGCTAAGGTAGCCCGCAAAATTAAAATTTTCTTTCGTTTTTTGGCAGATTGCAGGTCAGTGTCAGGATGATTCGCGACCGTAACAAATATGGCTTTACAGAATTATAATCATAAGAATCAGCAATACAACTCCATAAGTTAGCATAATCCTCAAATGTCATGATTTCATAAAATAGTCATTCAATAGGATTATATTAACTTAGAGAGTTGTATTCATGATATTTATTATTATAAATTTATAATTCTATAAATAAACATTTGATACGGCCGCGAATCATATTTAGATCAACATACAACCTGATACTGACCTGCAAATTGCAAAAAACCGGCCAAGTGTATGTCGGATCACGCACAATGTAGGGTTCCGTAGTTGGGATGAATTTATCCCAAGAACAAACTTAACTTTGTAGTTGAAAAAAAAAATCTTTCATACAGAATGTATGGGAGAACATGTTTTTACAATCGAAAATCTAAGTTGGTTGATTATTACTCGTTAACTTGTAAAGCCTACCCAACTGTGATAGTTTTCCTTTTAAATTCGTTATATTAGCTACTGCCGTGAATTTTTTCACATATCTAAAACCAACCATTTAGCTGGCAGGGGGGGACACACTTCCTCTAACAAAAATTTGCACTTAAAGCTCAATATTTCGCAAACGGATCCCTGTATCCAAAAATGTTTTTAAAGGACCTTTCCAATGACACCCCACACCACGGGTATTAGAGGTAGGTACCCTAAAAAAAACGTTTTTCATAATTTTGTTTTACCACTTTGTCGGCGTAATTAATATGTATACCCATGCCAAATTACAACTTTCTAGTACTAACAGTCTTGGAGCTAGACCGCGGACAGACAGACAGACAGACATGACGAAACTATAAGGGTCCCTGTTTACTACCGAACCCTAAAAACGTAAGAAAATTTGAATTTCGCGGGCTACCTTGACGCTTTCACCATAGTGATTCCTGAGTGAGCCTTTTATTAATTAATTGACTGAAAAAACAAGGAAAATTATTAATTTTGTGTTGAAATGAACATCGCATTGCTTTCATTTTTTAAATAACCTTGATCAATACTAGAAATATAGACGCCATGTCTCACTAGCACCTCTGCATCAGCCAGAAGAATATTGTACCTGCCAATTGGTAAACACCCGCATTTTTTTGTCAAAATATGCCAGTGTATATGCCATCGGCAGAACGGTGTCACGGCCAGACCTTCAGCTAACTCAGAATGTATGTACAGACAGTCGTATATTTTATTCAAATTGCACAAGACGAGGTGAACCACCATTTTACAAGCAACATCTTTCAGGTCAACGTTTATTTAAATACAATTCCGCGTATCGACGTTAACAACAAACTTTTATCAAAAAAGTTATACGTATATTAATAATTAAAAATTAAAAATAATCGTTATGAATAAAGATGTCTTCTTTAAGAATATCACGGAATATCGTGAGAAGAGGAAATAATAGGGGAGGCAACATACGCTGTTTAAAAAAAAACCGCAGTCTTAATCATAATGTGAAATGTAGCAATACCACAGATAATATAATACTAAGACAATACATAGGTAGGCAATTGAAATACTACAATACGTAGGCCATTGCGGTATTTCACAATATAAAGGGTCAAATTAAAGTAGCTAGTGAAATTAAAGTAGCTAGTGAAATTAAAGTAGCTAGTGAAATTAAAGTAGCCAGTGAAATTAAAGTAGCCAGTGAAATTAAAGTAGCTAGTGAAATTAAAGTAGCGAAATTAAAGTAGTGAAATTAAAGTAGCCAGTGAAATTAAAGTAGCTAGTGAAATTAAAGTAGCCAGTGAAATTAAAGTAGCTAGTGAAATTAAAGTAGCCAGTGAAATTAAAGTAGCCAGTACAATTAAAGTAGCTAGTGAAATTAAAGTAGCCAGTGAAATTAAAGTAGCTAGTGAAATTAAAGTAGCCGGTGAAATTAAAGTAGCCAGTGAAATTAAAGTAGCCAGTGAAATTAAAGTAGCTAGTGAAATTAAAGTAGCCGGTGAAATTAAAGTAGCCAGTGAAATTAAAGTAGCTAGTGAAATTCCGCACACGTGATGGGTATCAATATCTTAAGCCATAATACATAATAATAACATAATTTAAAAAATCTGTCTTGTGCTTACAACTGACGAAGGGGTCAACAGCCGCTGGTAATGTAGTTACTTTAAATTATGAGTTTAGAATATTATTATTATTATATTTTTGCTTTTATCGTCATTCAATATCAATAGTTTGATACCCATCACATCACAGGTATTTTCACAACGTAGGAATAAATACAGATAGGTAGGTACAATATAATTATTAGAACAATCACGATCGTTTAAAATGATACCTACACTTTCGATATTATAGCTTCCATAAATTTTCAAGCCAATTATTATAAAATTCCTGTGTCACTTTAATTATGACGGTATTTATCGTTAAACTAGCTAAGTATAGGTAGGTATATCGATGGGATCATGGCTGAATTGATACTGAGCTATAATCGGTTGATCTGCGAGGTTAAAGTAGCCGCGGAATTATTGAATGAGTCTGTTTGAGTAAGATAAGCACATATCGAGAATGTCCAATTGGTTTTAGTTTATTTAGATACCTATGGCAATCGTCCCAGGTTGTCAGAAGCTTCAGAACTGTACCCTAGGGATATTAGTAGTGCTATTCTGTAATAATCTCATTGCGAAAACTTAGGTGAAGTGAACTTGAAGAGTTGTCAATCCCTAGCGATCCCACTCATCTGGTAAAATGACTCTTCACCTAAGCACAGCATAAATATAAACAGTACGGAAACTACGTAGTAAACGTTCAAAACTGCACACTCACACAGACGCGCTCTTTGACGTGACCCCAAAGTGATTCTCGCGGTGCCGTCGCCTGTCAGTTGCAGGCAAAGTTGCGGGTGCCATGTCTAGAGAAGAGGTTGCCGCGACCTTTTTTAAAAATGTATTAATTATTTCAACAAATAGGCCTAGTTTCCATATTGTCCATATTTATATAGTGACCTAAGTTTTCATGTTGAGATTGTTACCGGAATAGATCGGCTGTTGCCCTTATTAATAACATGACCTACGAAAGCGAGGTGCCAGTTATTCTGTGTTAAAATATTATGAAACACACACAGACACAGCCGCATCGTGCAAGGGATAGTAGGTGAAACCAACTGGTAGACTACGATTGCCAATTTATTCAACATGTCCCGGAATTAATGCACACCATAAAACACCCCAAGTAGAATATTATGCTGCAATACACTGATTGTTTATTATGTTTAAAACATTGTTTATTTATTAAATTAGTTATACTCATTTTTGGGGAAAATTGTGGTCACATTACAAATCTACGCACGCACACAGTCGCACACGTTTATGGGTCTAGCGTAGTAGGTACTTCGGGCATTTTGGTTTATTTTGACTGTACAGAGGAAGTGTGACTGTAATTTACGTAATTTTAATTATTTTTGGGATAAAAAATTACCTATATTAAAAATTAAACTACTTCCATAATGTGCATTAATTCAGTTACACATTGTAAAGGATGATGTAGGTACTTACCTACTTTTCTTTCGTACATTAATTTAACCATTTTATTTTCAACTTTTCAGGTACAGATGTGTGCCCTATGAAATCAGTGCTGAGACGCATTGGACATCAGCTGTTCACTGCGCTCAGCGCCAAAGGGCTGGCGGTGCTCGTCAACCACGGCATTGCTGATGAAAAGGTGAGCATTCAGAAGAAGGTCTTAAGGTGCAATTAAATTGCCGTCGATCGACGGTGCAGATGGATAATGTTCATCGATAGACGATTTATTTTGTTTTGAGGCAATAAAAACCAACTGGTGGCAATCTAGTTACACCTTATTCAATTCAAAATATTTTATTTCACATAAACCTACAAGAGCACTTACGAAACGTCAGAAGCTAGGTGCACGGTTCCAATTGGTTGTTTCCTATGGAGAAGAGCCGGCAAGAAACTGCACGGTTACTCTTTTAATAAATGGTTTTTACAATGTTTTCAAATTACAGTGTTAATAGGTGAGGTCAGTGTAGGCCTATCAACAAGTACCAGGTACTTAGCAAAATAGAAAATGATCCACAAGTCTACAGCCTACAATGTTTATGATAAACTCAGATGAACGCTTTTACAAAACATAAATAAAAACACAAACAAAAGAAAATGTACTTTTTGTCGATGTCATGGTATAAAGTATAGTATGCAACTCTTGAATAAAACGATTTATATCGAGGGGCCATGAATCACTCGCGTCGCTCAGGATTCTAACACTAGTTAGAATCCTTCACTTGCTCGTGATTCATTTATGACCCTCACTTTAAATCCATCTTTTATTCACTAATTGCATATACTATTTTTTCTTGAAGCGATTCGCACGAAGTTAATTTATTTGTAGGCAAATCGATTTCTGGAATTGTCGATTCGCCTACAAATAAATTAACTCACCAATAAGCCATCAAACTGTATGACTCACAGCAAGCGGATAACCGAGACAAAGTCACCTATCGAACTCCGCCATAAGGTGTGTGCGTGTTATCCTTCCAATCATCTTCAGATGGCATGAGGAAACGTAGGTACTAACTAAGAACGTCTGGGTAGTCTCGGCCTCGACACGACAACTTCATAGGTGTCTATACTCCATTTGAAATAAGATTAGACATTTAACTGAACCTTTTTTACAGTCCGTTCAACCGATTTTGACTTCTATTGCGATGGAGGCATGACAAATGGCAGCTGCAGTAAACAGTTGGTATTGTAACCACTTTTTTGCTTTTAATGCCATCGTTATGCCTACGGTACCTATAGAAGTCAAAATCGGTTAAAAGGACTGTATAGAAGGTTTGTTTGAATGTCTAATCTTATTTCAAATGGAGAATAGTCTAAGGGCGATGGCGTTTAAGTAGCGTTAATTTATTTAAAATGTCTACCCATATTGTGTAGCTAACAGTAGGCAGTAACGGTACTCGCATATTATTTAAAAACAATGGTTCATTTGGCTTTACCTACCATTGTCAGAATAAAATTATTTACCTATTTGTAGTGGGGAATAAAGAAGGAAGGAACAGTTTTATCTACAAACGCATCGGTTTTTCCTGAATGAGTGAACATTACTCGAAGCGGTTGTTTCAAGGTATTATCGGTACTAGAAGGTTCATCGTGTAACCTTATGAACTGAATAACTATACCAGTCTATTATTGTCCCACTGCAGGGCAAAGGCCACTTCTCATACAGAGAAGGCGCGAGCATTGATCACTACGCTTGCTCAAGATGGCTTCGCCGATGTCAATTATGTTCACCGTCACAAACTCAGAAAGTACATATGAATTGAAAAAGTCACATTATTGGTAGATACTTGCCCGGAATTGAACCCACAACCTCCTGCATAAGAGGCGAGGCCTTAACCACTGGGCCATCACGTCATGAACTGATAAATACTCTGTATTGCAAGATAATATTATCTTGCTTGGCAGCGTAACAAGAGTTCCATGTGAACACAATCATGTCCTGGAGATGTCTCGAAAATGATTGCCAGTTTGGTGGTTATGATAAAATTAAATCATAATATGTTGAAACTCTGTTAGCGAATTTTTGCGTAGACTTACAGAAATCGAGTGTCAGCTAAACGTTTGTATCGAATAAGGATTTTTATAAATTGTAGAGGTTGGTGACACTCCACTTTAAATCCGGTTCTCTAAACTAAGAGTTTTAAAAATATGCAGTTTTCAAGGCAAACGTGCATGAACAAATCTTTAGGTTCATTTATTTATGTTTAGTTTGGAATATATGCCTTATCTTCTCGTTTAATCTTGACAACTTGACATACCTACCTACAGAGTTGAACAAGGCTGCTCAGGAAAAGGCTGTTTGCATTAAAATTACATTTTAAACAAAACGAGCAAAAATGGTCACAATCAACATATCCTAAGGTCATATTATGGTAAACAATGACGCGACAACATAATTTTTTATTTGATTTCGTATTTCTCTATATCCTGTGAGTTCAAACTAACTCATACCGTTTGCTCCAAAACTTAATAAGGATGAAGATGAATAATTAATAAAATAGCTAGATTCATATTATTATTAATCTTTGTCCTAATTAAGTTTTAGACCAAACGTATATTTAAGCAACTGTATAACATTAACTTCAGCCAACTTTTGGGGCAGACACAAAGTACAGATTTCTAAGTAGGTAGGTACTGTACCTATGGAAAGTTCCTAAAATGAAGGTGTTGATTTTCCAGTTGAAGGCGGTGTATGCTGACCTGGACAACTTCTGCGCGCTGCCGGAAGGTTGCCAGGCGCAGTACCTCCGCAACCCCGTGAGCAATCACGGATACGTGAAACCAGGGATGGAACAGTTTGACACCACTAAGAAGGTAAACTATTTCAAATAAGTACTCAAATGTTACAATGTTTTGACTGAAATCGATCCCCATGTCGCTCATGTCATTGAGTTTTTTCACTAGGATTTTTGGGTCACTGGATCTGGATTTAGGTCTGGATGCAAGCATATTAAGTACATAATAATAACTGGCGAAATATACACACACACATAGACTTAGACATAGGTACACAGTCACACTAAGTATGCTCTCACTACATCTCTGACTATTCCTTCAGGAAATACAGAAATGACGTTAATGTTACAAAATATTACATTATCGGGTCAGATAAGGTTCAAATACATAATAATATACCTAGATAATGTACTCCACACTACATAATAATGTCTTTATTTAGTTTATACTCACTCGTCTGAAAGTGTTACATATTTATCTCGAATATTCTTTTGAAGCATTGTTATTAAATTTTTTCTCGGTAATTTAGCTGGTAATTACATGTTAATGCTATACCTACGACTATCTAAAATTGCATAATATTTGCCACGAACGAACAACTGACGAGTAATGCCATCTAGCGGCTGAATCATAAATTAGCATAACCCGAAAACCTAGACAGACTTTCTCCTCCACACTCATTGTTATTACTTAGCACAATACACAATGTAGCTAATGTTTCAAAGTCTCACAAGACATTTAAATGGAGCAACTACTTCTAGGCTATTAGAAAATTAGAAACTAAACTAACTCAATGCAAAATCCGTCTATAGAATTGTTTGGGCCATACCCAGAACACAAAGGCTTATTGCCTTCCTGCTGATACATCCATACGATTTCCTCCTTCCTCCAATATTTTTTAGTTTTCTCTTCCTTCCTTCAAAATAACCAAAAAGAGGTTTTCCCAGTAGGTACCAATGACGAAATACCCAGGTCGCACGAATCTGCTGGATACGGGAGGCATAGAACCGGTCGTTGTAGTGATGCTTGTCATGTCCGGTTGGCCTGTTTCCACCAGTGGTCGCCTGAATGATGATGATGCAGCTTTTTTTCGACAACTTCAACTTATAAAATCTTTCTTTCCCAGGAGTTACGTCACTCGTTCAACATCACCACGCTGTCTGCGTCGTCGATGCCTGCGCAGGAGGAGGTGCCCGAGTTTACCACGCATGCCGTGCCGCTCGCCCAGGACCTCACGAACCTATCGCGAGTCGTGCTTCAGGCCCTCGCGTATGCCGTGGGTAGGTTTTAATTTAATACTAAAAAGATTAAAATACTGTTTATCCATAATGACTAACGAATCTCCAAAGTTACTGTACGCAAAATACGCGCTTTGACGTGGAGTTGCGAACACTAGCCCGTATTACCTAACCACCAAAGCTAGTGGTAGTCGAGGTCATAGAATGTGCGAGTAGAACGGTAAATACAAATCTACCTGACTCGTGTTGTCTCGTTCCCACGTTGTATGACCATGCCTGCCACAAAAGTAAGCGAAGAGTATTATTATTTTCAATTATTTTGTCATAATTGGACTTCGATTCAATGGCATCTTTATTTAGCACCACCAATTTACATTTTATTGTCATTTGGCACCTTTAATGAATTCATATTAACGGCAAAGGCCAATGAGTACTGATTAGGTGTGAGTGTGCAAATATTCACTAATGTTCTCGTTTCTAGGTTAATTAGAAACAAAAGTGTTTTATTTCCTAAAGACTTTCGTTGATACAACAGTCATTTGAAACAAAGTTATGTCACGTTTATTTTTTTCTACTCAACACGACATAATCCTAAACGAATTGAGCGTGAAAATTTTGTCTTTCTTGTGAGAATAATAAATCCCATATGTATATCAGTAAGTCTTAACATTTAAAACCATCTGCTCATTCCAGGTGTGCCGCCAACCTCTTTGCTGGCGAGTCACTCAGGCATGCTGATGGCGGAAGGGCGCAACCCGTCGACGATGCGTCTGTTGTACTACCCGCCGGTACCTCCTGAGGACGTGGGTCCTTGTTGCCAGAACGACGTTGTGCACTACACACGTTGTGGCGCACACGCCGATTACGGCACCTTTACACTATTGGCGCAGGACTCCGAGGGAGGACTAGAGGTGAGAGACAGTGAAACATTGATTGTGCTTAAGACAATATGACGTCTGAAAATCCTTATTTCAAACCACAATTATGTCAAACAAATTGAGGACTTATTGTAAAAAAATATTTGTCTCCAGGTGAAGTTGAACGGCACGGAAAAGTGGGAGAAAGTGGGACACCTTCCTGGAGCGATCCTCGTTCAGTCAGGAGAGTTCCTCGCCGCTTGGACAGCTAACGTTGTTCCGGCACTGGTTAGTTTTTCTCAGACATCACTAATCTTTTGGGTCTCCTCACATAATGCTGATTGTGGATCACCTTACTCAAGATCCTATAGTCGTCAAGGAGAAATTACCTGTTATATTGGAGTTATTGACATACGTGCAAATGTAAGTGTTTTCATTGTATCCGTCTCCTCAGGTGCACCGCGTGGTGGTACCTCCGGGTGAGTACGCGCGCGCCCGCGCGCGACATTGCGTGGCGTTCTTCTGCCACGCCGACAACGACGCCGTGTTGCCGCCACTGCCACTGCGCGCCGTGGCCCCCCCGCCCCCTACCTTCACCCCGCACACGCACCTCACCCTGCACAACCGCCTGCTCAACGCTGCCCATCACCTGCAGAAGCGGTTCAGGGAGACGTACGCGTGACTAGCGCACGGAGGCGACAAGGAACCCGTCTACAAAGCGAGCCTCGCACGCCGCCACACCGCACCTTAAGAGCTATATAACACTGGGACACCATTGTAACTGGCTGGCAATAAAGTGTATAAAGCTCTATGATTGGTTGCAACTAATCGAACGCCAGGTGAAATACCCACTATAAGGCTATATACATTTTTTTTTAGTTGCGCCACCATGGTATCCCAGTATAATGTAGGTCTGAATCATCAGTGCGTAATTTCAAAGATGTTGTCTAATCACTAGAACACATCTTTGATATTACGCACAATGCACTGACGCCGCACTGCGAATCGTAAGAAATCTATTTGCCACGATTCTCCTTGTGAGAAACCTTTTTCGATACACTTAAACTTTGGTGAAACGAAAGTGAATTTAAGAATTTGAATCGGCGTTAAGTTTATTATGTTACTGTGTTTAATATGATTAGCAAATTATTCAAAAAAGAAGTGACTGCTTGACTGTACTAGAGGTACTTAATAAAAATATCGTATTGTTTTTTTCGCGATGTACTTAAGTTTACGCACTTAATTATGTTGAAACAGGCGGAAGAATAAATAAAAACTAAGGACAATAGAACAATGATGTCGCATAGTTCTTCCGTCATACCTACTACTTATTATTTTCATTAGAATAAAGATCGTGCTCCCACGGCATGCTAACTCGACATAGCCTTCTTCATTATTCCATAGTGAACCCATTTCAAATAAAAAATCTTAATTGTATCATCATTGCATTGCTGACAGTTTCATCATAGTTTTAGTTTTCACATCTTAATTAATTTTTGAATAAAGTTCTTAAGCATTTTTATAGTTAACAATGCTTCACGAATTCCCAGGTTTTGAAATTCTATTTTGTAGCACCTTTCTTACATTTTTACGAGCACTTTTCATTTGCTACAACTGCCTAAAGACTTAATTCTATCCATTCCCGAAAATATTGCATTTCAGCATAAGCGAGTGTCATTTCATTGAAGTAGAGAATAATATAATTGGAGCTTTTTGCCAGATTTTACTAGCTTATTTATAAAAATATATTATTATTCTTAGCAATTAGCGACGTGAAGTCAAATTCTATATAATTATATAATAGTATTCTGCTTTACAATCTTATATCACTCTTCATTATTGTGTTCTTGCTATAGCATTTTATAATTAAGTATAAAGTATCGTTTTTTTTTCTATTTATTGTACTTTTACACTGTCCATTTTCACGACTACTTATTGAATTTTATTAAGTAAATCGTGTGATAACTTTGTAGCTCAATTTTATATCTGTACTTAAGTATACGATAATATTGTGTTCGAACATCGAAAGTATAAAAAAAATATTAAACTTTTTTATTAGTTTTAACGATCGGTACTTAAAAACCCAGTTAAGTTCTATACTTAAATGAGACCACAGAATGAGACTTAAACGAATGTATTGGAAGGTATTATTAGTGTCATTATAGTTTGTGTCCCAATAATTAAATTAACAGATGCCTATAATTGGCATGAATACCAACGCAAGTATTGACTTGCGCTGGTATCATTGACTTGTATAATGTAACATATGGGTACAAAAATATTGTATTATACAACACTTATACCAGAGAAGCAAACACCTACGATTCTAAGAAAACATAAATTAGGCGATCTGTTAATTATATAAACAATTTAAATGTAAGTAGGTGATAAAAACTATTAATTTGACAATATTCAAAACTTGATTTTAAAAAAAGAGATTGATAATTCGACGAATTTTGTAAAACCGTACATTACCTCTGTTTATGCAATGTTCCTGTCAGAATGACGGTTGACATAACAATAGTGAAATTAAATAATATGCTGATTAAGATAAATGTTCGTTTTATTACGACAGAGTTTTGATACTTTCGCGACTTTTGATACGCCACCTAAATCTACTCATCAACAGCACGTTCTCACTCCAAGTCTGATATACAAAAACTGTGAGGAAGAAGGTAATCCCACTTTGTCACATCCAACGCTGAATGTTAAAATTGTGCATCCATCTAGTTATTAGCGTCAGGGTAGCCCTCGAAATTCAAATTTTCTTACGTTTTCTGCATTTTGCAGGTCAGTGTCAGTGAAATGATTATAATTGAGTAAAGCCATATTTGTTACGACCGCGAAT
The DNA here is from genome assembly GCA_949152395.1 of Agrochola litura. NCBI lineage: Eukaryota > Metazoa > Arthropoda > Insecta > Lepidoptera > Noctuidae > Agrochola > Agrochola litura. Next base: position 17,964,999 of record OX424493.1, read on the forward strand.
CATATTTTAATCAACATAAAACCTGACACTGACCTGCAAAATGCAAAAAACCTAAAAAATATGAATTTCGCGGGCTACCCTGACGCTTCCCCCTTAAACGGTTTTGAAGAACCCTTACTCCGCGGTTACGGATGTACAGCGCTACGCCTACGGACCTTGCTAAAGCGCTACAAACCTTGCTACGTGGTTACGGAGCCACAAACTGCGCTACGGACAGTGCTACAACCTTTGCTACGCGGTTACGGAACTACAGCGCTACGGATCGTGCTACAGCTCTACAACCCTTGCTACGCGGTTACGGATCTACAGCGCTACAACTGTTGCTCGGGACACGATTACATACCTACAGTGCTACAGACCTTGCTACGGGCGAAAAAAACACTACAGCAGTGTGCGGTGGCAATACGACCCACAGACGAATGTCGCGTAGTTCTGTACCTAAGGGCCGCATTGGTTTGTAGAAAATGGTGATTTTTTTATAAGAATAAGTTCTGTATTATGTATGTATTATAGAGTTTACAGCGGAAAATATTCAATGGTTCCATTTTACATGCATAATATAACTGTCCTCCCTGTATTCCTTATTAATTTAGTTTATGAGTAAATACTAAATTATTAAAATGAAAAAGATAATCGCAATACAAAATATCAAACCATAAAAATAATAACGAAGTAAATCATTGTTGTGTTCAGTTCCCAACAGATGGCGTTATCTATGAGATTTTAGAACTACATATCACACGCGCAGGGACATCAAACAACTTGTTAAATTGTTTTATTTAGATATTTGGTAGTTTTTCGGCTCACTTTGTTGGTGGCCTAACTTACCAAGGGATGACCTGGTGAAAGGTCTAGTGTTCGGACTGAATAAGATCTGCTGGATGCGAGAAACATAGGACCGGTCGATGTGGCGATGCTCGAGGAGAACTATATCCTGCAGTGGGCGTCTTGCGGCTCAGGGACCGCGGAAGAACTCCATAACGGGGGGGCAAACTTCTTTGGTCATCATCATCAACCTATAATTGTTCCCACTGCTGGGACACAGGCCTCCTCTCTGTGAGAGGAAGTGGGCCGTAATCTACCACGCGGGCCCAGTGCGGGTTGATAGATGTCACATGTCTTAGAATTTTCGGTTCTAGGACATGCCGGTTTCCTCACGATGTTTTCCTTCACCGTTTTGAGAGCAGTGGTGATGAAATAATTTACACAAAGTAAAGCGCTTATCTGGGTTCGAACCTACGACCTACAACTCGTAAGTCGCGGCCGTTACCACTGGGCCAGCACTGCTCCACCACCTCTCCCCCCCCCCTTTCCAAAAACGATTTAATGTACATTTTATACTTTAAATTCCGTCACAACAAAAAGCAAATCACGGTCCAAAATAGAAGGTAGTAGGTGTAGGTGGTAGTAACCAAACAAGGCGATAGAAACATATTTTTACACGCAACACACTGAACCGTCGCGGTCGTCTGAACGAAATGGTAAGGCAGCGGCAGAGCTGACCACACACACACACAGACTTCTCATTATAATAATAGTAGTCTATGCACAGACTGACTGACTGACAACAGACAGACGGACATAGCGAAACTATGTGGGTTCCTTGTTGACTACGGAACCCTAAAAACAAAGCTCTGTGAAGGATAGCACAGAGAAACCTTTACCAAATAGTAAAATTGGAGGGGGCTAAGCCCTCCCGGTTTGATCTTAGGGGGGCATTTGGCCAGCTCTGCCCCCCACTTCTGCGGTCCCTGTTGTGGCCTAAATTATGATGAGATGATGACTCTTCGTCGTCGACTCTTCTGTTGGAGTTTTCGTATAAAAACAAAGGGTTATCAACGTAACCTTTATAAATATGAAAGCATGTGTTGATTCACGTGTATAGTCCGCGCAATCCACAAAGACGCGCCCCACTCCGCTCCGCGCCGTACCCCACTCCGCTCCGCGCCGTACTAGAGTTCAGCTTACAGTACAGTAATCGCGGAGTGGGACGCGTCGTCGTGGATTGCACGGACTATACCCACGTTTTAAATGTATATACCTATTTTAGTAATGCATTGTTGTTCTTGGTAGGTATCATTTACTTATCCTAATACAAAACTGAGTTTGTTTGTACATGACATAGTAATAATATATGGTTTGCTGGTGCCTAAAGAGGCATGAAAGTAGAATAAATGCTGTGGAAATGCGTTCCTTGCGAAGCACGTGTGCGTCTATGAATGACACGCTGAAGAATGATGTGATAAGGTAAGTTCCGGTTTATAAGAAGATGTGTGACAGAAATTAAAAAGAGTATGCTTAGATGATTTAAATTAAATTAAATTAATTTCATAAGCCTAATACATAAGGACAGAGAAAAGGGATAACAATGAATTTCTTAAGTAACTTGGATCCTTATAGTAATTAGACATGCACGAATTTGTGAAACTCCTGACACCCAAACTAGGACATAGGTATCCTGTATCTCAGGTGTCAGGCATGTTTGGTTATGTTGAGAGGATGAATGAAAGGCGACTAACAAATGGTAAATTTACAAGGCAGATGTGAGTGGAAACGCCACGAGGGGACGCCTTATAAGGAAATGTAGTGACCTTATTGGTGATGTTCTTCAGAAAGGTCGCAACCGGCGCGCGTGTATGAACGTAAATGAAGCAAAAGGAGTGTTAGATCACTGGTTAAAATAAGTCCATGAACTAGTAGTAATATCGTCTGCAGACTTATTTTAACCAATGATCTAACAAATCCGAAGCGGGATCGCTACGCGCCGTTCTCGGTCATATACAAAGATTTAGGTTTGATTTTTTTCGCCGTTACTGGTACCTAAGTGTTTTAATAAACCCAATGGAACGTGAAAATATCAATTGCTAGTTACGACAGTTAGCGGGAAGGGCGACATGTGTCCGCGTAGGGTCTGTGGTGCCGACCTCGGGAAATCCTTCGTAATCGGACATAGGAGACACTACTATGGAGAAAGCGATATACAGACGCCAGCACATTAAGCTACTACAATCTGTCAAATTTATTTAATAGATTTTCAACTTTATAATTGAAGTATAAGGTTTAAAGTTGATCGGGAAAATTTGACAGTTTCGGGTAGCTTGATGTGCTGGCGTCTGTACATCGCGTTCCTATAGTAGTGTCTCCTATGTCCGATTACGAAGGATTTCCCGAGGTCGGCACCACAGACCCTACGCGGACACATGTCGCCCTTCCCGCTAACTGTCGTAACTAGCAATTGATATTTTTCCAGGGCAACAGTTTTTCGGTCGGGCGCTACAATCATGTTAATATAGTAACGTTAGCTGTGGCTTTATTAATGAATTAATAACTTTTTATAAATAGCTCTTGACTTAATCTTTAACTCACTAACTGTAGATGTGTGCATATGCGACAGGTGGTGAGAATATTTTTTTCCCTCAAACAAAACACACGCAAAACAAAATACGTGATTGTCTTCTAAACGGTAAACGACACAGACACGACGATTAGAGAGAACTTTTTAACCGACTTCCAAAAAACGGGAGGTTATATGTTCGTCGCGAATGTTTGTTTTTTTTTTTTTTTTTCATTTTTTTTATGTACGTATGTCCACCGGTTTCTTCGTCAATTGTGGACCGATTTTGTTTTTTTTTTTTTTTTTTTGAAATGGTATGCTCTCGAAATGGTCCCATATAAATTTTATTAACTTTGCTTCGATAGTTTTTGAGTTAGCTTCAATAATACGTACTTTTTCCCACTTAGTACGTGGATGAAATGATAAGTTCCTGTCACTGTTATTTACATAGCAGGTAGTGGTTTTCGAATTTGTGTGGGGTAAGTACCACAACTAAAAAGTGCAAAATAAAAACTTTTTACAAAAAAAAAAACAACCGACTTCCAAAAAAACACTACAAAGTGAAAAATAACTTTAATTTCGGAAGTCGGTGACAAAAAACGAAAATTCAAAACCAAAGAAAGACACCGACTTCCGAAATTAAAGTTATTTTTCACTTTGTAGTGTTTTTTTTTGGAAGTCGGTTGTTTTTTTATTTTTGTAAAAAGTTTTTTGAAACAAAGTTCTAGGTAATGTCAGTGCAGATACGTCAGTTTGTGAGATTAGGTACGACAGTTAGCGGGGAGGGCGACGATGTATCTTCTTCCAGGTTGCTTTGTGTACCAGGTTGTTTGTTGTACAGACGCCAGCACTTCAAGCTACTACAATCTGTCAAATTTATTTACTAGATTTTCAACTTTATCGCTGAAGTTTAAGGTTCAAAGTTGATTGGGAAAATTTTACAGTGATGTGCTGGCGTCTGTACTTGTTCTTCCCATATGACAGACCAGAATGTTTTTAGGTGTTCTTTGATGGTGCGTCTGTGTTGTTTTCTATTGTTATGTCGGTTTGCGTTTTCTGCATTTTTGTGTACTTAAAATACTTTTAAAAACAGAACTAAATTTGCTTAGGTAGTCGGCTACGAAAAATTTTACTAAGGGGGTATTACTCTATCATATCTATGATCAAAGATATAATGAAATTGTAAAATAGACATTTATTATGGGTACACTATCATGTTATTTATCATTAGGTATACGAGGTCGACACAGAAAGTTTTTAGAACTGGCCACTTGTACACGATATAATAAAAAAAACAGTTCAAATTTTGAAAATGGAACTCTTTGCCAATATTATTGTGTATTTATTTTATTCATTTGTCATTTTGTTTACGATTTGGCGGCAAATTGAAAATTGTCTGTGTCACATCAGCATGAATTTAACGCGAGAAAATTTTCGTACAATGATTTTTATGACTTTCGATGTCATTTAAGTCAACAAGAAAGTTATGATAGACTTCGATTGGCCTTTCACGATGAAGCTCCGTCTCGTGCCACTGTTTACAACGGACAAGCTTAGGCATCGGTATGAGTCAAGTGCACAAGATCCTCCATGAACATTTAGCGGTCAGGAAGCTTTGTGCCCGGTGCATACCTCATGATTTGACCCAAAAACTCCGTCGTGTTGATTGGTGTCGTGAAATGGTTCAAAGATTTAACGGAGGTGACTTAAATGCTATGTTCGACATACTTACTGGTGACGAAAGCTGGACTTATTGTTATGATTCTGAAACTAAGAGACAGTCTGCTGTCTGGGTGTTTCCTTCCGAGGAGTTGCCAACTAAAGTGAAGAGAAGTCGAAACGTGGGAAAAAAAATGGTGGCCTCGTTCTTCGGAAGGATAGGTCATTACGCAACAATTGTTTTAGAGGATCGAAAAACAGTTACTGCAGAGTGGTACACTAACAATATTGTTTGCCACTTGTCTTGGAAAAAGTTCGGGAGAAACGACCTCGCAGTAGGATCCTCCTTCACCACGACAACGCCTCGTCGCACACCACCAAGCAAACAATCGACTACTTGGTGACGTCAGACGTGGAAAAGAAAAACTTCGAGGAAAACGTTTTATGGACGCCGAGGAAGCAGTGGCTGCGTTTCAAAATGGCGTCGAAGAGACCCCTAAGGACGAGTGGGTAAAGTGCTTTTCTCAGTTGTTCCATCGGATGCAGCGATGTGTTGATGTAAATGGACACTATTTTGAAAAGATATAGGTAATAAAACTAATAACTTGCTAGTTTGTTCAGTTTTTGATTTTCTAAGAACTTTCAGTGTCACCCTCGTACCTATCTACGAAGCTCACAAATTACGCATATTACATATGTCTATTTTACTTAAATCTTTGATCATAGATATATTATGATAGAGTAATAACAAAAAAAAATGATGTAGTCTTGTTATTGTATAAACAGCCAGTGTGAATTTAAAAAAATACCTAAGTATAAGCGGGACGACCCGCAGCGATGACGCTTAAAAAGACTAATTAGGTAGGTACAAAATTGTTTTTCTAAAATATTTAATGATAATAATAACATTTGTACTCATGGTATTATTATCATTAAATGTTTTAGAAAAACGATTTATTTTTTACCTACTTTCCTTAAATTCTAGATGAAAAATAGAGTTTTTAACACGGGTGAAAGTCATCAATTCCTTTCGACTCTTGTATAACAATCTACTATTTCTTTGCAAATGTTGCATTTTGGAGCAAAACCGTCTCGCAGATGACGGCAATGGCTATTCCCAAGCCAGACAAAATATGTATTTACACGTACAGCAGGGTGACATCCTTGACGCACAACCTTTTACCATGGATGCCGATACCGAAAACACATCAAACATGCATGGTAACCGGCATGCCAGAGACATATTTCTCGACGGCATGTGAAGCCAAATCAGAGGCCCATGGGCGGCTTTTAAACTCTGACACCAGTACCCTAGTTGCGTAACTTATTTTCGTAAACGATTCTGACAAATTTGTTTCATTTTGACAGTTCAACTACATTCATTGCGTTATTTACGTTGTTGAGCAGATTTTTTTTCCAATTTATGAAGCAATAGATAGAAAAACAGATTGTGATTGATCGTGTATTACGCAATTAGGGTACAGGTTAGTCACTATCCACACGAAAAAAAGAAGACCGTGGATTATTAGTACATGATTCTGGACCCCCCCTGGGTAGAAATTTTTCGTCGGTTATACAAAAAACAGCTGTTTCCGACACAAGTGCAGCAGTTACATACCTACGCGGTCAAAATGTATGAAACAGCATTTTTTTTAATAACCGACGAAAAATTTCACTGCCGATTCATGTAGGTTCTGAATCCATGGTAACTGAAAGCGCGTCGATGTCCCTGCCATCCTGTATATTTTATTTAAGTATAAGAAACTTTTCCGATCGATCTATGTGCAGGTGAAATGACGAGGACAAAGTCCCTGGGGGTCGCTTAACAAGGTATTTTTGTCTCCAACGAAACAATCAAAGCTCTGCACTTAAAGGTAGCAAATCTTCTTAGCAAATAAGAAAGTTGTTTTTCTGAGAAAAGTTTATTGAAAATAATAGAAGAATTCCTTTTAACAACGAATTTGATGATTAAAAACCCGCTTGTTCTCTACGTATTCCACCTAAGTATGCCAGGCCACTTGAAAAAAATACCTACGTATTCAGTTCTAAAAGTTAAAAAAATCATCGTACCCCAAAGAAAACTCAGTTGGGGGGGAAAATACGTCGTACGTCACATTACGTATGACTATTTTAATTTCGCCGCGGCATAATCGAGGCGGCTATTTTCGAGTTTTTATTTTGGTGAAGTTCGCGTGTGGTCGAAGTCGCCATGATGTTTTGGCGGGAAAAGTCATAATGGTTGACGTTAGCCACCGGTGCAGCCGCTGACGTGACACGATAAGCAGATTTAATAATAAGGTTTTGAAGGAGCCAAGGAGCCTGGACAAAACAATGGTGAGTCCTCTTTTTACTTTTCATCGTGTAACTTTTATTTTACTATAGATTCAGAAATAAACATTTTACCTATATGTGGTAGTTGCTGCTCCCTCTTTCTTATATATCTTTTTATCTTTTCTTTTCGAGGGTGCCATGAGGTCTCAACTTGAACAAATTATAGTAAGTCTTAACAAAAAACATAGATGGCAGCATAGGTAACAATTATGAAATTAATAATCACTAAAAAGCGATAAACGGCAGATTTTGGCTAAAGTAAGATTAGTAAAAATCAAAACTTCCTTGTAACCGACGAAACATTTCAACACAGGGGGTTCAGAATCATGTACTGAATCCACGGTTTCAGTTTTCGTGTCGATGTCCCTACCACCCTGTATTTTAGTTTGACAGATGGCACTGAGTTATTAATTTAGTGAAAATGGCAATTTTGCTATTCTGAATTTGACAAATTTTTCACTTAAAATTTTGATTGTCTAACTAAATTTGAGTATTTTTAATCGCGATTAAAAGGTGTGGAATTAAGTAATTTTCATGAACTAAAATTCACACCAACACCTCGACTTCAGGTGCAAAAACAGTACCTACCTACTGTCTCTTTTTTTCTGTTCTTTTGCTTATATCTCGAAAATGGTATGTCCTACCCTATCGCAAAAATAATGCAAAATACCCTTTATGAAACCCGTAAACCCATTAAACTCAACATTTTGGTAATAATTTTTCATATTTTCCATACAAAAAGTGAAAAAGTCCACATAAAACACGTCGAGGCTGCATGCGCGCCTACGGCTTTTAAAAAAAATTCACGAAGTAGGGCAAACAAATACCACGTGGAGTCGCGATTGTCGAATTCGATTTTGGTTGTGTTGTATCAAAATTATTTTTAAATTTAGAGATTTTTTTGCAGAATGGTTTAATCTCATAACCAACAAGAGAATCGGCACCATTAAACTTTAAATGCAAATTTTTATTAGAGTCAAGTGTCCCTCCCCCTCCCCCCTGCCAGCTAAATGGCTGGTGAAAAAAAATCACAGCAGTAGTATTTATAACGGAATTAAACGGAAAACTATCACAGCTAAGTAGGCTCTATAAGTTAACGAGTAATAATCAACCAACTTAAATTTGCGGTTTCAAAAACATAGTTTAGTTTGTTCTTGGGATAAATTCATCTCAACTACGGAACCCTTCATTGTGCTTGGTGCGACACGCACATTTAATTTGATATTTTTAAAAACATTAAGCCGACGTCCGCACGGACGTAATTAAATCGCGGCGGGATTTTATTGCGCACTGGATTTTCAACTCTCGGCGCTAAGCAGAGCGTAAATGAAAGTAATGAATGAAATGAAAATGAAACTCAAAAAGTCACCTGAAGAGGCTGTGCACCAGAATATCATGGAAAAAATTTCGTCAATGTTGCCACTAACCCAGAAACTACCACTAATTATAAAAATTGAAAATTATCTTCAAAAAATCGATGACAACTGAATTAAAATCAAGGCAAAAAATTAAGGATACTGTACTAAGTATAAGGTGTCGCGCGACATGTGCGAGAAGCAAGGACAAGTACACATTAAATAAACATGAATCTAAAGTAATAGAAACGTTAAGAAACCTTTATGGAGAAGAAACAAATGATGAATGAACATTAATAAATACGGCAATTTTGTATTTTTTTCCTTAAAATACGGCAAACCAGTACCTACCCTAAATGCGTAGTAACTTATTTTCGAAAACAATTTTGCCTAATTTGTTTCATTTTGACTTTTGACAGTGTTCAACAACATTCATTGCGTTATTTACGTTGTTGAGCAGATGTTTTTTCCAACTTATGAAGCAGTGGATTAGCAATCTGTATTATGGATTAGCAATTTTGTTCGATTTGAAATAGAAACAAATTGTGATTGTGTTGTTTAACGCAATTAGGGCCCAGACTGTGACATAAGGCAGCTCAGATTTTTAGGATAACAACACTGTAGGGAGGTGTCATTTCTTTGTTTAGGATTGGGACATTGGGTGTCTGTACTGTACGTAGTATTATATTATCTGTGGGGGTTGCCTTGAGGTCATAGAGGAAAGTAATATATCTTGAGATCTACGTGCGCGTGTGAGAAAATCCGCATGACACTAAAAACGCATTTAGACTACGCAAAATTGTTTTAAATCCAATCAATTTAATAATATCTAGGTATTGCAATATTTGATCGATTCGTTACAATAAACGGTAAAGTTGATAGTATGGTATCACTCATTATATTTATTAGGTACTTAGGTATTATTTACCTTTCTACATGATGTGAACTTTGGTGTTACAATCACGGAAGCGGTACGTATAATGTTTACTTGATACCTGAGTTTTAAAGATTATGTTCAAAGTTCACTTGATTTAGATAAGTACCAAAATTTTAAAGAAATTAAAAAAAAAAATTATCATATCTGTCGGCGCATTGTATACAATCCACTTCTTTTAATATAAAGTCCCGACTTAGCCCGTTTATATCATTGGATTTTTTTTACTTTACCTCCGTTTCAGTTCGGTACCTAAGTATCTAGTCTATAAGTTTAGGTATAAGTACAGGGCCGCAGGGTAGTGTCAGGAACTCGGCGACCAGACTGTAATCGCTCCCATTTTTGTAAACAACCTAGTTTATAATTAGGCATATTATGTTATTGCGAGTTTCGTTTGTAAAGTAGACAGGTCTAAAATCCTATCAAGCCGACGAACTATGGAGTGCTATGCTATAAGTACTTCGCGAAATCACGCGTATATAGTATCAGGGTCCGTCATCCCTTAATAATAATGTGTATCAATTCTGGCGGCGGCTTCAAAGTTTTATTTTCGACTAAATCAGCGGTCGTAATAAAAACTATTATCTATCTCTAACAGAATTTAATATTTTCCTATATAAGTATTTATTGCCTTAGACAATCGGTCTTCGTCATTACTCATTACTAATGCACTACCATATTTTTTGTTTTATTGTACACACGGCTACACATCAAGCTATACATTTCCAGTTTATGCTGATCTCGCATTGTACAGGATTTCCGTACAATGCGAGGTCAGCTTATACTGGAAATGTATAGCTTGATGTGTAGCTGTGTGTACCTTGGTACCATTTTCCGTAGGTATAATATTTTAATCATGAGAATTTCTTATGACTACTTATTATCTTTATTGCAGACCACAAGATCCATAAGGAAAAAGCATAATTTTATTTTAAAATAATAATTAAATCAAAAATACCTACAGTAAAATGGCACAATACAAACACATAATAATCATAATGTTGTCATTTCAAGGAAACTAATGGTTCCTTGATGGATAGGCTTTTTTCTAAGGGTCCTCCTTTCTATTAGTAAAAATGGAACAGTAAAGTATTTCAAATTGTACATAGTTTTGAATAAAAATAAAGTAAGACGTAAAAAAAAAACGCAAAAAAATTACATCGTGAAAAGTCCTTTATCTAGATCTTCAATCACTAAGATTTAGGTGGTTGTCGTGGGTAAGAATCTTCGCGTTGGTAGGTATATAAGCATTTATAATTTCAAACGAGTGTTATAAAATCGTAGCGAAGTCAAAACTGTTCACAGAATATTTAAAAAAAAAACTTCGGGGCCTGGCAATTCTCAGTTCTAATGCCGAAAATATAGTTATTAGAATTTTTGTCTTTTTGTCTGAGTGAATTTTCTTACCAGATAGATTTTCTTAAAATTTTACATAGGTAGTTTTATAAAAATGTGGCTGTTATTTTAGTACATTGTGGTGTCTTCCGACTTCCACGTGAACGAAGTTGCGGGCAGAAGCTAGTAATTAATAAATCACTAAAATCACGCATTGACAGCATGATTACACTGCAACATGATGATGCCATCAGACTGAAGGATTAGGCATGTCTTATCTGTTATCGGTGTTATCGCCCGCCGTCAACTACTACCGAGATTGGTGTCTGGCTCATATCGTCATCATACCTATGAAATAATCCACCTGCCGCATGATACCCACACTAAAACTCATGAAAACGTCTAGCGAATGCTGCGCCAGCGCAATAATCACTTAAAAGTTTCTTGTTTTTCTTGTAAAAATACCAAAAATCACTTTCTTGCATTAATTTAATATACCGTATAATTCATGTAAAAATTTACGCGAACAATTCCGTTAGGTACTAGAAATTTCTTGTGTAAATCATTCTGAACATAATTTAATCAACGCTCAAGAATCTTAGAGCAAGAGTACAGTAACTTCGAATTATTGTTTGCGCAAGCGGCATGGATCTGCATGTAGGTAACATGTTAATTACCGGACCCTATTGACTGTAGCAGGGTCGACTAGAGAATAGAAAATAGATAAATTAAATGAGAAACTTTCTAATTTATTTCCCCTACGTACAAACTAGGTAGGTACCTCGTAAGGAAGTCCTCAGAAGGGCTTTTGCCTTGTAAGTTAGCTGTGCTGTATAATAATTTCCCATCTCAGTAAAATGAACAGGTATCCATAAAATTTATAATTATATTGTATGGATTTCATCAGACTCCACTCATTTATTCAATACATAAACAGTAGTCGATAAATTATTTTTATTCCGGAAAAAGATAAGTAGGTAGGTAAGGTACTATTGGAAGGACTAGAAAACACAAACAGGAACTACTTATTGTAGCATCTCGATCATGGAGACTTAAATTATACCGTATAATGAAACAGCTTTTATAATAACCGACACAAAATTTCTACGCTGGTGAGCCTAGAATCATAGTTGAATTCATGGTAACAGTTTGCTACATTAGGTAAGCCTTGGCGGTTTTTATAGGTAGGTATTTCACACATACTTATATTTGCAAACACACCTAATGTTACCTAAGTAAGGTATAGGTACATTTCCTAAAACTAAAAATATTTGTGCAAGTGTGAACTATTCATGGTACCTAGTTAGGATGACCATACAGATTTGACTCCAATCAATTACCAAATGATGAATTTAACATTATTATCCTCATTCTGGCGACTCTTCGACGCAGATCGGTAATCGAGTGTACGCACTATCACGATGACTTCCGTTGATAACCAAGAAATGAAGAAATATTACTAATTAGTCTAATAACTAAATAATATTAGACGTTTATTGCCAATTTTATTTGGTCTTATGAGGGCTCAATTGACTGGCTTTTTACGCCAGAAAAATAGTATCAGAATCAGAATCTTTATTTGTTAAACATAGGTATTTGTAAAACGGTGGGTGTTACAGCCGTTGGTTAACTGAGTAAACGGCAAGCAGTTAATGGTAAATATATGACAACAGGCGCCTGCCTGTCATTCCATACGCGATCATTTCCACTAAGCCACCATTGCACTTCCTAGCGCAATGGTGGCTTAGTGGAAATGACCGCGAATCAAGAGTTTTAGGTCGTAGTAGGTTCGAATCCAAATAAGGCACTTTGTGCCTTGTGCTTTCATCACCACGGTTCTCAAATCAATGAGGGAAAACATCGTGAGTTAACCGGCATGTCCTAGAATCTAAAAATGTGACATCCACCAACCCGCACAGGGCCCGCGTGGTGGATACTGGCCCACGTGGTGGATAATGGCCCGCTCTCACAGTGAGGAGACCTCTGTCCCAGCAGTGGGAACATTATAGTCTGATTACCTATGCTATAAGACAACTACATTATGTACAACCTAGGGGCCTACCACCGCCTCACACAACAACTCAACAGTATTATTCTAATCTTACCTACTTCAGTGTGGGAATTGTCAAATCCCTTGATCCCTACGCTTATCGTTGCCGGTACTTTTACCCATTGATTTTGAACCATTCACTTTCATGCATCTCAAGATTATAAGCATTTAATTTAAACTTATTAGGTAGCTGTTTACTTACATTGGCATGCTGATGAAATACATAAAACTGAACGTGGTGGGTGTGATAAGGGGTAACCGGCGCAAACCGGCCGCGGCGGCTCGTCCGCCTGCCCCCGGCGGACTTTGCGATACGGACAAGTAAACACGTCTACTTTGACGACACGTGAACCAGCACATTGCTATATACTTGCTACAATACTATTAAGACATAATGAAATTATTTTTGTTTGCCCATAAAACCTACTAACTAGTCACGATTTTCTGGCACTATTATAATAATAGTGCTGTGAGAGAGATTTGGTCCTTCAATGAAAACAACAACGCTACAGAACACTTGTGCACTGAAAGTGATAGGTCAGATCTTCTTCGTCGGTTCGATGGCACAACAGTGAATACAATTTTGTTGGCCCAAAACTCTGCCACTTCCACGGCATCGTAGGTGGCAGCACAGAAGAATAAGAATATATTTATTTGCATAAAACACGGTATAAAAAGATGGTAAAAGAACAATTTAGAACAAAACATGTTTTGCCAATATAATAATCAGCATGCAAATTTTTCAGTAGGTTTGACTTGGAGAGAGTTTAGAGAGGCTTGCTTGAAAGAGAGAAAGCTTGAAAGCTTTCACAGCACCAATAAAAGCACTAATGCGTGGCCTACTTTCATCTCTTAAAAATGCCCAGCTTACCTTATGTGCTGGTTGGGATTGATCAAACCATGATTGCGTAACACACCATCAATCACAATCAGTTTCATTTTGACAGTTCAACAACATTCATTGCGTTATTTACGAAGTTGAGCGGACAATTTTTTCGAACATATAAAGCAATGGATTAACAATATCCTTCAAAATGATTCAGATTGTTGATCGTGTGTTACGCAATTAAGGTGCTGGTCATGTTAGTTTCGTGAAACTGTCAGAGCAAATAGCGTTATTATGAAAGTGTTCGGGACTCTTGATAAAACAGAAGCATTCTACCCTGGAGCAGCATTTGGCAAACTACTGCAGTTTTTAAGTTCAGCGGAGAATTCACTGGGACTGGCCATGTTGTGGAATCTACTGGCATTTTAAGCTTCTAGTTATCTGATTTTATACAAAGCTCCATTAATCTGTATTGCTCAGTACCTAACTGCACTAACAGTTTCTAGGAATTGTAACCTATAACTTGAAGTTTAACCCACATAACTACAGATTGCCCAATAGGTAATTCAATATGCCAAACCTGTGGAAAAATATGGCCATGTTTTCAGCGTCTGAAAATAAATGTTATCGATTATGAATAGGTACCTAAAAATAAATGTTATCGAACATGAATAGGTACCTACCTAATATTCCAAATAATATGACCTCGCGTTATGTGTTGTGTCCATCTTTATATCACAAATAAACTGAACATAATACGATCACCTAAATATTTTACGATAATAATAAAATACAATTTGCTCTCAATAGAATAAAATTTCTTATTTTCCCCATAATACATAAATCGTCCATAAAGTCAAAGTCAAATAATTTATTTCAATTAGGCACAAAAAGGCACTTTTGAACGTCAAAATTTACCAAAAATAGAATTAAAGATTTAATGAAGCTATTAATCATTGCACACACCGGTATCGTGCGTGGCACATGGGAGGTATTTAAGTCCTTCATAAACTTTAGCACTGAGACTGTGTTAGCGTTGAAGACGACAGTGGTGATAAGCGAACCGGCCGTAACCGGCGCACGCGCCGCTCGTCGGCCGCAGGGGGCCGAGCGCGCTCACACGCGCCTGTCACGGACGCGTACACACTTATTGAGCACACGCACACAAGCACACACTACCACTGATAACATTATCACTCGTTTGAACAAGTATTCAATGACGCACAGTTTTGCAGAGTATTTGCTCACGGTGCGGTGCCTACGGAGAATAAGGTGCTTTGTCACGTTGCTTAATGTTGCACAACAAATATGCTGGAAGAAATTTTCAGGAAATTCAAAGTGCTTCCAAAAATGTTTTGGTATCGCAGCTTCATTCTTCCAAACTTTTGGCAGAGGCTTAGCCGAACTAAGTTCACTAACTAAGTAGGTAGGTACTAGAACCTTCAAGTCACAAATGCCAACCCTTTATTAAACACCAGATTTCTGAAGAACGAACACGGAAATTCTTTCACCATTCCAAATTCAGCTGCAAAGCAACGTTTGAATTGTAACCGCTATCTCAATAACATTATATTTATTTATCCATACAAGTCATACAAGAAGTTTTCTTTTCCCAATAAAACGAAACAAAAAACTACAAAGATTTGTCTTCGCCTCATCTAAGCGGGCGTCAGGTATAGTGTTAGACGTGTTAGTTCGTATGTAGGTGTCTAATCAGTGATCCGGCTAGCCAGCCACGTGATTAGATAAGCCTGCCACGATGTAACCGGCTCTATGGGCCACCCTCATCACTGTCGAGCCACGCATAGGCTCGAAAGTCACAACGCACCTCGACTTTTCCGATGACCTAGCTGATATGATACCTTTATCAGACAGCTAGATATATCTGTCTGGCGGATTTGAATCAGAAATGGTGGTATTATCTAGAATATTAACTTTCAGGCATAAAGGTCGTTTTTACGACGCAATTCCAGCGGTAACATCGATAACTTAAAAATACCTTTGACACGCCTTGTCACTAAAATCTGCGGTTGTAATCGAAGTTAATTTCACGAATGAAATTATGTAACGTTACAAACTACGACTGTGTTTAATTTGATTGTTACCAATAATGTCCTCCTAGATTAACTCAAGTTAAATTACACTGCCCGAACAGGGAATTTACCTACCCCAGAACTTCGTGATCGTAAAGTGCTCTTGCGATAAGACGGATAGGTTTTATCTTTAAACAAAATACGTGGTTCTTGTTAGAACACGTTGAAATCACGGTATATTCTGAAGAAATAAGCCTAGATGCTACTTGTTCAAAACGTAGCACGTACCTACAAAGATAAAGGTTAGTTGTCAAACTTTTGACTAATATCTACCACGAGTTATATTTTTAGGCAGGTATTAGGTTCTTGGTACTTTGCTGGTAGGTTACATAAATTCTAACACCTGCAGAGCTGCATTCACGTAATTTCCCGTAGATAATAGTACCTACTTGAGGTTATCCACTTTAGACCGCTGTTCAATAAAGATACCTATCTATTAAGTAGATAATTTCATAATTTATTAATAATATCTAATATCAGTCTATTTCTACCCCACTGAACTGCAGGGCAAAGGCCTCTTCTCATAAAGAGAAGGCACGAGCATTGATCACCACACTTGCTCAAGACGGGTTGGCGATTTTAGTATTATGTTTTTAACTATATTATTATAGAAGTGTCCCGATTTCCTCACGATGTTTTCATTCACCTATGTCTATAATGTCCAAGATAAACTCAGAAAGGACATAGTAGGTAGTCATAATTTATTATATTTAGAATATTTTTTACAAGTGCATAATCTAGGATAGTGAGATATTTTTTACTATAGAAATCCTCTTGTGCGAAATGTGGGTATACCTGCTACAGGGACACCTTTGCCCAACCCTTCGGGGAAACAAGGCGTGATGTTATGTTATGTTTAAATCCTCTTGTAAACACTTTTCTTTCCGAGATCTAAGTTCCGCCTATAAATAGGTACGTGATAGCCACCACGACACAAATACGCTTTGTTCTTGAAACAACTGTCCTGAAGGCGATTAGTAATGAGATCGTCAATAAGAACCAGTAAGAGGTCGCTTCACACCGACACTGCGATATCAGTCACCTATTGAACCGCGGCCTATCGGACCGGTAATAACTGGACAGCAGCCGCGGCAGGCGGCTTCTGATAACGCTCCCACATACACAAGTCGCTACGTGAGTTTAATGATACAACCCACTCAAGCCAAACTAACCTTTATTGCAACGGACCTTTGGGTCAAAAAAAGTTTAAAAAAATCGTTATTTTTCATAAAATAGAAAAAACACGTCACCTGCTCTCTCTAAAGGGAAAATTTCGAAAAATGTATGGAGGTATCATGTTCGCGGGGGACTCGTCCTCTTATCAGCGCGTTGTCACTCGTAGACGTTTTATAAGTAGGCGACGCGGGCAACCGACATCATTGTCCGCAGCGACCGCGCGGTGACCACATCTAGTTTTTATTTGTTAGAAGTTTCTCAGTGAACAAGTGTGTACGATGTTAGTGTTTCCGGCTTGGAGGTCGGATTTACCCCGGGATGGGTGTAGGGTGCCACGGTGGATGCCTGCCGAGAGGTTCGCTCCCTATTTTGCGAGACCTGTAGCTTTGCCGCCACTTCCACCACAGGTTCGATATTTTTTAGATGCAAATATTCAACAGACATAAAAAAACAAAACAACAAACGACAATAAAGTTTCATTAAGAATCAAATGTTTTATAATTCTTTCTTTTACAGTTGGAAGATGAAGATTCGTCCGGTGGTTCGTCCCCTGAGAGGAATTCTTCTGACACAGTTGACAACGCCGAGGGTGTGTGCCTGTGGCGCGGCTGCGGCGCACAATTCCCGAGCGTGGCGCGCCTGTCCGCGCACGTCGCTCGCGCACATGCGCTTGCACATAGAGATGGACTCTTCTATTGCGGATGGAAAGGATGCACGAGGCCACAAAGAGGCTTCAATGCACGGTTAGTTTCTGACTTTACATTTAAAACAAGAAAAGAGAGTTGAAAATTGTTATTTAAGTTTTATTATGTTTCGGAGCATTTTTACTTATTATTTTTTGTTTTTGTCAACAGGTACAAAATGCTGGTCCACGTACGAACACACACAAACGAACGCCCACACACCTGCAACCAGTGCAACAAGAGCTTCTCCAGAGCTGAAAACTTGAAAATTCATCTCAGATCACATTCTGGAGAGAAACCTTACGTTTGTCCTTATGAGGTAAATATTTAGTTCACTTCAAATGTTACGAATACTAAAAAGAATTTAACCGAAAAATACAAGAATATTCGAACGTAATCTGTTAACAGTAAGTTTTAATTTGTCTTTTTTTTTCTTCACCAGGGCTGCGGAAAAGCGTATTCAAACTCAAGCGACCGATTCAAACACACACGCACACATGCAGTAGAGAAACCCTACTGCTGCAAAGTCCCCGGCTGCAACAAGCGCTACACAGATCCGTCCAGTTTGAGGAAACACGTCAAAACCTACAAACATTACACCACAGAGCAAGTCACAAGGCGAGAATCATCAGACGAAGTATACAGCCCCGACACGTTCTCACCTTCAAAGGAAAATAGCTCTTCGTACACTGTTATAGAGCCCACATCACCAATACACTCTAGCAGAGTGTACAATCCACCCGTCAGCTCTCTATCACCGACGCGACCGACATACACATACGCGCCCATGCTGTCAGACTCCGTCCCCACAACAGTGTCCTACGCTCCTATGGATCAAGTCACCTATATCAGGCCTCTTGAACCTATTTACCCAGTAAGAATTCCAACAAGTGAAATGTCTTACATGGAGTATACGCAGATGTACGAGCACGCGTACAGAAACTATTACTCCAGTACCCTTAGCTACCCAACACTGGGATCAAGTATTAGTGACAAAGTGTTCACATATGAAGACCAACCTCGATTGGAAGAGGATTCACAAAAAAAAGTGGAGGAGAGTCCCCAGATATACAGGACAACGGAAGAAGAGATGCCTTTGAACCTTATTTGCTCAAAGCGACGTGAATACACTTCTATTGAAGAACTAGTCAGACGCACAGACTTACCTTTAGATTTAAGTACTAAGAGTTAATATTTATTTTTAATAAACTTATTTATAACTACTTTTTGATTTTCATTCATTTCCATAGAGCATAGACAATTCGTTGTTGTACAAAGCTACGAAGTCTATGATAAATATTAGCACCTGTTTGGTATTGTTCATCATATTCAGCACATCTTTATCAAAGTACAAACATGGTATGTACGTGACGAGACACACAAGCGGATTATTTCCTTATCAGATGACAAAATAAAACTCATGCATTCAAAATATAACGAGATATAAAACAAATAGATTTCTATCAGCACAATAAGACGATCGACTGTGGAATATTTTCGTCAACCGGAAAAATCTGGTGACTGTAATTTTGTATTGAGATAGTTTTGATTTAGGTGATAAATACAGATAAACACCAAAATAACTTTCAATCAACTTTATTCAATACATTCTCATACACTTACTGATGAAAACAAATACAGTACAGTAGAGGAAGAAAATAATATATTTTAGAAAAATAACTTATTGAGAAGTCAAATCACAAAGTTTCATTTTGGAAATATTTTTGTAATACAAGTATTTTATCTTATTAAAAACATGTATCCTAATGTCGAACTGGAGTAATTAAATTATAAATTGAAAAAAAGGAATATAATTATGTTATGATTATGGAGTATCAAAATATCATATGTATACTTAAGCCCTAACGAGTCGGGACATGCCTTCAGCGATCGTACCGAGCGCCGCGAGGTCCTTACGAGCAGTGTCCAACAAGTGAGCCATGCCTTTCTGTTGCATCGACAGGAACTGCTTGAAGTCTTCTTGTGCACCTAAACATGAAGAAACTTATCAATAAACATCATGCTTATTTTCTCAGAAAGAATAGGCGGAGGTGTGCAGAGTGCATTACCCTAACAGGAAAGTGTCTCCTAGAGCGATATGAGTGGAACGTATAATTAGTGCTCAATCTGCTGTAAATGTGCACCAATTAAAAAATTTGTGCGCTTTGTCGTTTTGAAAAAAAAACGGAAAAAAGGATTCCTGCTGGGGTACCGTTACTCCAGCAGGAAAATTCTAAACGAATGGTCGGAGAGAGAAATATTGTGCATGGACAGAGAGCTTATATTTGTGCAAATTTGTGCGCCAAAAATATAATTTGTGCGTCTTCAGGTTTTCGAGATTCCTATTTTCTCCCTGGTTAATGACACTAGTTCAAATATTTTTTACGATATCATGTATACCACTGCTATGTCCCTATGTTTTGTTTTTTAACGCATTTTTTTTTCTAAAATAATGACATTTGCAATAGATTAGATTATAAGATTATAATAATATAATATAATAAAGTTTATTTACCAAAATAGTTACAGAAATGTACACAGGTAGATATAACTAGTGGGTAGACTTATTCTAGGCATTACAGTGTGTTGCAAAAATTTCTATACATAATTTTATGTAACCCTGCCTCTTAAACTAGGCTAACCTGTATTTTAAGAGACAGTGTAATACCAGAGGCATTGCAGATAAATTGTTATCCTAGAGACAAAGCTGAAATGTCTCATGTGTCACATACACGCCCATACCCTTCAAACCGAGACAACGCAACATAACAGAAATAAGTACAATGGAAGTATTTCCCCGGACTATGGACTGAATTTCTTATATTTTTTATTGCATCTCGACGGTCAACCTATGATGTTGTCGGCTGCTTAACCGGACTTTCCTGAGAGTGCCTCAATAAATTAAAGTCTCCAGCCAGGGCATAAAACTTATAACCTAAGCGATTACACGCTAAGTGCACCCCCTGTGGGGTACGGACCTCGGCTTAGAGCGTCGCCTGGAGAGGGCAGCAAGGGCCCAAGCTGGATCGAATCAAGATTATTTGGGGGACGAATTTAAAGCTACAGGCTCAGCGGCGCGGGCTGGCTCGAGCGAAAGTCAGGGCGGGCTGAATTTTTAGTGTGGAAACAAAGAAGTAAGTATAAATCACCTAATCTTTAACTGCGGGTACTATAAAACCTCTTAACATCACATAGCGTATTTCCGATAAGATGTCTAACAACCGAGTCGCTCTATGCGAAACCAGAGATTTATTACCGCCTAGACCATTCTATACTATATGTATTGCTTACATGCATACATAAACTCACGCCTTTTGTCCCATAGGGGTAGGCAGAAACTACACAACGCCACCTGCGTCGATCCTTACATATGTACAATGTACATGTATAGCTTGTCCTGGCTTAAACGACCACTTCAATTGACTTGAGTAACCAATTTTATTAATATTTTACTCAAGCAATTTAGTAAATATAGAAGGAATTAAGATGTAATTTCAAATATCTTACCAGGGTCCAGATGATAACGTTCATGCGACGCTCCTGCGCTTGCGCTGCGCTGCAGTCGCACCGCACAAAGCAGCTCGTTCAGGCGACCCTAAACAAAGACGATAGTTAATAATTATAATCTACATTCTAAGTGAAAAGGAAAATAATAATTTAGGCATAAGTTAGCACTATATAATATTGTGAAAGGGCTTGTTGTCATATTAGGTCGATTAACACTTTGAGGGACACTAACGCGCATAGGCGTATTAACAATAAAACTTCTATTGTGTCTCGTTCAGTGTCCTTCAACCGATTAAGGTGGTTTGGTTGAACCAAGGCATCACACCAGTGTGCAAGATCCAAGGTCACTCTTTGGAAAAGCCAGTTGATCGAAAACCAATTCATTTCAAAATCAAAACTAGAAATGGCTTCCTACCGGGTGTCTTATTGTTAATAATCAAGTTATAAGAACCTAATCATCGCCATTATAACTTGAATAACCCATAATAGTCACTTCAAAACGTATAAAACGTTGAACGTATCAAAAGACAGCAGTGCATGTAAAATTCTTTATCTTGTTGAACAAATCAATAGCACCTAAGTTCTAAGCACCAAAGTGGCTCATGTATCGTTAGTGTCACTGTGTCTATCTCGTCCAAAATTCCACACCAGTATCACGCATGATTTGTTTAGATACAAAAGTTTAGCAGTGCGTGATAGGGATGTGATAGTATCGTGACACTTCGATACCTGCTTGTCTACCTCCGACCATGCATAACTAAGTACCGATTAATTAATGATAAATTAATTATGCGGTCGTTGCGGTTTACACCGCACGTTCACAATGAATCGTACAAAATAACTAGTTACAACCAGATTTATCGATTAGACAATTTTTAGATATCTGGCTGTGCTGTCTAACAATAGGTAGTCAGAACAACTTATTACCAGCGCCTATTAAAAATTATAAAATAAAACGTGCTGTCGCTGTCCGCTAGGAAACGTAAGGTACCATTTTTTGAGATTATCAGAATTTTCCTATCAGATATCATTGTCTGTCTGGGCAGTCTGCCTCGTTTCCAACTTTTACTTGCACGTTGCTGAGTCTGCTGTCTGAGCCGCTTAAGCTGATATGAGCCGTCGTCGAATGTTCGTGGCAACAAGAGAGAAGAATAAGCCAATTGTTATTTTTCCACAGCAGGACAAAGACCTTTTTTAAAGAAATGATGTAATTCAAACGTTGTTCGTAGCCTAGAAGTCACTTTATGGAAACGTGTAAATATAATAACGTTGCTTTCCATAATCATTGTATATGTACAAAATGATAAATGAAAATTTATTGTTTTGTCAGCGCTATTTGGCAAACATAAGTACATAGATTCTAATCAGTTTCATAGCATACACTGCCATGTAAAGTCAAATTTTATTTTAAAGATTCATCGAGGACAGAGGTATACAAAGTCCCTACCTATATTGATTGACTTAAAACAATGATACATTACCTAAAGTGTAGAACAACCGGAAAAGGTTTTAAACATAACATAACATTACGTCTTGTTGCCCCGAAGGATTTTATAGAACCAAAACAAGAAGATCTGATTGCGCCGCAAAGAGTTAATCAATATATTCATCCTACCCATGATCATCTAAATACCTACTTAGGTTATTTTATTCCGACCCTGGTCTTCCAACTCTACACGAAATTACTGTAAGAACTCTTCATTTGAATGTTATCCTAAAGTGTATTTCATTACACGCAATTTGCTTGTTGAGTTACAATGTAACATTTTAATCAGGTACTTTAAAAACTGATAAAAACATGAATTATTGTCTACTTCTAAATTTCGTCAATGGATGCTATAAAGGCATCTCTTAATCATGGAAAACACAATTAAAACAACTAGAACATGTTTTTTTTTTGCACGTTTCGTTTTGCTTTCAACATTAAAGATGTTGTTACAACAATGTTGCGAAGTTTTCTTTAATAAGGTCCCATTTTTAACAGACTTCCAAAAAGGAGGAGGTTATATGTTCATGTATGTCCACCGATTTCTCCCTCATTTGTGGACCGATTTTGAAAATTCTTTTTTTGTTTGAAAGGGTATGCTCCCAAATTGGTTCCATATAAATTTTATTAACTTTGCTTGGGTAGTTTTTGAGTTAGCTACAAAATACGTATTTTTTTCCCACTTAGTATGTAGCTGATATGATAAGTTCCTGTCACTGGTAGCAGGTAGTGGTATTCGAATGTGTGTGGGCTAGGTACCACAACTAAAAAGTGAAAAATAAAAACTTTTTACAAAAAAAAAAACAACCCACTCCCAAAAAAAAAACACTACAAAGTGAAAAATAACTTTAATTTCGGAAGTCGGTGGCAAAAAACGAAAACACAAAACCCAAGACACCGACTTCCGAAATTAAAGTTATTTTTCACTTTGTAGTGTTTTTTTTTGGAAGTCGGTTGTTTTTTTTTTTGTAAAAAGTTTTTATAAGGTCAGTCTTTTGACTCATCTCTGTTTTTTGTAAGCCTTATAAGAAAAAATATAAACGGCATTATCTAATTGTACTGATAGTGATCACCATTATTTTTAATTTCAATATTTCTTAACCCCCAATCGCGAAATAAAATGCGTTGTTAATGACCAAGCAAAAAAAGAGCCAATTTTATCTGTCTAAAAATAAAAGAGATTTGACATCACTGATACCACAAGATAGTACCCATATCTTGGTTACACTCGTTTCCTGCATGATAATCAAACCATTTACTTTTAATCCAAAGTTACATTCTAAACCAGTAATATCTAGTACTAAAGGCATTTCATAAGACTTTTATAGATACTATTAAATGACTCAAAGATAGGAGAAATGATTGTCATTTTATAGCACAAGTTATAACACAGAACTATTTTAATTATTATGAATGCCAAATACTCATAATTCGAACAACGACTCGTTGTGGCAAAAAAATCGCGTTAGGTAACAACATACCTACGTAAGTACGCCATTGTTGTTCTTTGCTGGTGTTAATTATTCGTTTATCAACAACAGCGTAACACCGATATATCTACTTGTGTTATAACACTGTCTGGTGTCTGGAGATAACGCGATAGTCACTGATAAGCGACCACGCGTAGGGCGAGTGCTCCAAACATTCGGCCAGACAAGGTCGTTCTATCGTTCTGTACTAAAATGTGTATCTGTACTAAAATGTGTTACTTTGCACTGCTGGCTTATCAGAATAGTCTGATCCCGTGTGATAAGTAACATATGCTGGCTAAGTACCGTACGTATAGATGGGAAACAGACATTTAGATAATCACATGGAACACCAATTTTACATATGAGATGTAGTGTTCATGAGGCTTTCAGCGCTTCTTTTTGTACCACATTTCGAATATACCAATCAGGTAGAATTTATCTAAAACAATAGAGACTCAACCACAGATAAGTACAGACGGTTCACTCCAAAAAAACATTTAAATAAAAAGCGACTCTTGCAACCACACAATAAAGTGCAATTCAGATGTTCAGGCGCTAATTACCTACAGTTATTTCACCTAGAAGTTGCCTCTCTTTCTATGGCGCAACTCTTATATCTTATGACTACGTTACGCTCACTGAATTGGCCCGACAAGACGAGCCCGTCCCGTACTTGTAGCTACATACCTAAAATGCGGAGTGTGCCTTCTGTACTATTCTGTGACTCAACATCAGATTAAATTGTAGACATAATAATAGGACCTCATATAACTAAGAGTGAAGAAATATTTTTACCATCACAGACTACAAGAAATAAAGACGACATTCCGATGCGACTTAGCTTTATCTACTCCTCGTAAAGTTACACAGACAACTTTTAGTTACCTACAAATAAATGCAACCCCAACTAAAACTGGGAAATATAGTATCTTATTTCATAACATAAACACATAATCAGCCTATAATGTTCCCACTGCTGGGACACAGGCCTCCTCTCTGTGAGAGGGAGTGGGCCATAATCCACCACGCGGGCCCAGTGCGGGTTGGTGGGTGTCACATGTCTTCGAATTTTTGTTTCTAGGACATGCCAATTTTCTCACGATGTTTTCCTTCACCGTTTTGAGAGCAGAGGTGATGAAATTAAATACACAAAGTAAAGTGCCCTGCCTGGGATCGAACTCACGACCTGCAATTCGTAAGTCGGGCCGATACCACTAGGCTACCCACTGCTCTCCTCCTAGTATCTTATTATCTATGCTAATATAATAAAGCTGAAGAGTTAACGCTAAACGCAAATCTCTGGAACTACGAGAAGGGTTTGAAATATTCTTGCCTATTTCCGGCGAACAAAACCAAAAAAACACGAAAACGAAGTAAGAGAGCGGGCGGGCGATGCTATGCGACGCCTTGGTTCGAGGGCCGAGGGTGGCTGCCCGACGACCAAGCATTACCGAGAAGAGCCGAACTGAGTTTTCTTTTCAAATTAAGCGGCGGGTGAAATCACGAGGCATAGCTAGAAGGTATGGTATAAATATGTATAGACTAGCTGCGCCTCGCGGTTCCACCCGCGTAAGTCTCGATCCTGTGAGAATATCGGGATAAAAAGTATCCTATATGTTAATCCAGGTTATAAACTATCTGTGCGCCAAATTTCATCCAAATTGGTCCAGCCGTTTGAGCGTGAAGAAGAGACAAACATATACACACACTCACAAACTTTCGCCTTTATAATATTAGTGTGATTTTTCAAAAATTACCTACTCGGTACTCTTATCAAACTAGTTCAGAGTGACGACCTCGTCTATTAGATACGAATAACAAATCTGCTAAGCCTACCACACAAGTAGAGGCCAAACAGAACAGGTGAACTTGCGTTAGTTTGGTCTGATCGGATACGTGCATTTACACGAAACAATTTCATCAGTTCTAATTGTAACGATTTTCTTCATTGCTCCCATAGCGAGCTTGCAAGTGAATTCAGAGTTAACTAACTCCTGAGTATAGATGTAAGGCCGGTTTAAAACCAATTTTAAAAAAAGGTTTAAAACCGAAATAAACCATTTTTCTCGATTGAAAACGGCTGGTGTTGATGACTATGTTTTTCTTAATTATAACTACATTTCTTGATTTTACCAAGGTAGGGATATAACGGAGTACCTGTAAACTAAGTAAAGATTTTTTAAATGTGTGATCTACTGATATTGATATACTTAACGGGTTTAGTTCTAGTTGGTCCGTCCGACCAAGCGTAGGTATTACCTGCCTAAGTTATAAAAACTCTATTGAAGTTAAAAACTCTGTGTTGGCAAATAAACATTTTTTTCATTGTTTTCAAACGATATAAATAATCAATTTGATTCGGTTTAAAACCAAACTCACACTCTCGCACTCTCGTTGACGTCGTCACTCGGGACTCGACGTTGCCAGCTCGCCTACCCTACACACGAATGCACATACATAAAGTGCCGCGCGCGTAGGCGAGTAGTGTAGGCGAGTTTTCAACCGTTTAAAACGATTTATTTGGGGTTTAAAACGGCAACATTTTATTTAAAACGTTTTAAATCGGTTGTTTTACATCTATACTCCTGAACGAAGCGAGGGAGTTAAGACTAGAATCCTAAGTGCAGCGACGGATTCAAGCTCGCCCAAGACGACAGACACCTATCCCCGATAGCCCAGCAAAATAAGTAAAATTAAAGGCAAAAAAAAAAGGCTGCGAAATAAATCGTAGTGGAAATTTTTCACCGGAATTGTCTTTATTTTGGCATTACAAATCTGTGTAAAAGTTCATTGGGATAACACATTTTTGCAAAAATATCTTATTTTCCTAGGCTACAATGAGAATGCTCTACTTTTTTTTCATCGAGGTAATAAAATGGTCGTATATTTTTTTTTTTTTTTTGTAAAATTTTCATACGAATTTTTAGTTAAGGTTTCAAATTCAAATCACATTATTGACCAGGGTGTTATAATTAAATTCAGTACAATATTTTTGTCCGGCTAGACACCAGGGCTAGACTTACTTTAGGTTAGGTTTGTACGACATAATTTGACATTATCGAGCAGGTGCTGTGAAAAATACATTATACCTAAATCGATTAGCAAGTACAGAGTTAAATGTTACAAAGTCCAAAATTGATTATGATTTTCGTGCGGTGACAGTACTTTGTACTTACATTGTAAAGCGGCGGCGCGGCCAGCTGTGACGTCAGCTCGTGCAGGCGCGCCCGGGCAGCTTCTTCCTCGGGACCCAGCGCGGCTCCCACACGACCCACAACCTCCCGCCGGGCTACCACCTGCGATACAAATGTTACTTTAAAAAGGCACAGTTTAACCAACTACAAGATCAAGGAACTTGATTCGTAAGCAAATTGACTAGGTATTCACTTAAATTGTTCATAAATTTAAACCACAATTAAAATATACTTACTAACTTACGTGACACGGCATATTAACGTACTCGTAGTAAATCTATCTGCTCAATTATCGAGTTCCCGACTGTATATAAACATCTTACAGTTCCTCTGCCTGCGCGACGCGTGCACAGCTGGTTATATATATTTGAATGCAGGAGTTTTGGGACCAAACAAACTCAATGGCCTACATGACAAAGTACAAATTCCAATGTAACCAAAAATGTTGGGCCTTTTTTACAAACTGTCAATTAAAAATATATTTAGACTACATAATGCTAAAGTGGATTAAGTGGCAATACGTGTAAACTAATAATGTGTAATTCAAGAACAGGTAAATCAGAAAAGGTACAAAAATACAGGGTGGATTGAGGCAGGGAAGTAAGGGTACAGGGTAAAGCAGTCTATCCATCATAAAAGTTATTTGGAGTCTCTTTTGCTACGAAATGTTCGGAATATGTTTTTTTTTTGCATTTTCTGACTTTCAGGATCGTGCTCTTTGAATGCATCGTCACCCAGATTAGAACAGAAACCCTCGGGTCACCCAGATCTTTCACAGATGTTCTGAACAGATCAGGAGACTTAATCAACTTCTGGAGGGAGTTGGGCTAGTTGGAATAACCACCGACGGCCGCCATGGCCGACGCATAACCCCATAACATAGATCAGAAAAGGTATGAATTTACACGAGCGTCGCGCCGACCCACATAGGTAAAGCTTCTGAGTTTTTGAAAAGTTTTTTTGGAATTGCATAGCTGTTAATCTATAATTTTGTAATCATCGTAATTCAAAATAAGCAAGTACTTCTATGTTTATAACAGCACTATATTAGACCTCATCATCGCGCGTTCGTATTTCCGAAGATAGACGATGATTCCCGAAGCGCATACTTTTCTCGGAATATCTGTATACATACAATACGGCCGATATAACTTGGCAGTTCCGAACTTCGCGCAGAAGGCTACGCAACAACATTTTTTAGGAACCAATAGGTGACATAAGGCGAGGCGAGTGTGAGTGAGAGAACATGCGCGAAAGTTCGCAGAGCTTATGGTCAGAGCTGCCAAGTTACATCGGGCGTATTGCAAGTGGTGGTCGGCACTTGTACCTGCAGCAAGGTGTGGCGGCGCGCGTGCAGGCGCGCGGCCAGCTGCGCCAGGCGCGCGCTGGCGGCGGCGCGGCGCGTGCGCAGCTCGGCCAGCTCGCCCGCCGCGCGCTGCAGCCACTGCGCCTGCAGCTTGCCCTGCTCCGACTGGCAGCGGCTGCGGAACTTTATCTACACAGAGAACGGGAGTAAAAACCGATGATTGAAACGAACTCAAAAACTAATTTCATCATCATCTCTCAACTAAGTTGGGGTCGGCTTCCAGTCTAACTGGATGCAGCTGAATACCAGTATTTTACATGGAGCGACTGCCTATCTGATCTCCACAGCGCAGTTACTGGGTAATACGATACTCTTTGGTATGACTGGTTGTCAGACTTTCGGGTTTCTGACGACCCGTACCGACTATTAACTCAAAAACTAACGTATTTTTATTTATATGAATTAATTTGTCCTTGTCAAACTTATTGTACCTTCCTAGATTATAAGTGAACGATGTGGTCTCCTATGATTGGAAGCGCACACTAATATTTGTTCAGACTCTTTTATACTTTATACATACTAGCTGCGCCCCGCAGTTGCATCCACATAAAGTCGCCATCTCGTGGGAATACCGGGATAAAAAGTATCCTATGTCCTAACCCAGATCATGGTCTAACCATGATCTGGGTTAGGACATAGGATACTTTTTCATCCAAAATTCATCCAAATCCGTTCAGCCGTTTTACCGTGAAAGCGTAACAAACAAACTCACTTTCGCATTTATAATATTAGTTAGGAAGTTAGGATTATTGTGTAGCCTGTTGGACATCCAATAAATAAATAAAATACATACTCAAACAAAATTAATAAAAATTATATGAGACCATAACGCCAGTGTCTTCTACCAAATGAAAAAGAATCACGTAAATCGGCCCAGTAGTATTTTAGAAATCGGTGTACATAAATGAAAATAAAAAATCGTCGCATGCATAACCGCCCCCTTTTTATGAAGTCGGTTAAAAACACATCACATTACTCATTTTCAGCCTCAATACAGTGAAACTCACTCTTAAGTATGGCTACACTTAAAACGAATAAATGTAATGTCCAATCCGTTGAACATTTGGAAATAATTATTTATTAGAATTATTACTGCAAAATGTTGCAATACTACAACTTTAGCTCTGCCTAAAATAAAATTCATTTAAAATTAGATTTTTATTATTATTCTTTTTTTTTAACGTAAACGAAGCAAAAGGAGTTTGTAAGGATCGTGGCAGGCGGCGTTCTGTGGTTTCTGCCTACCCCCATGGGAAGAAGGCGAGAGTGTGTGTCATGGGCGTACCCACGGGTGGGGCAAGGCGGGGACTCTGCCTCGCCCTGGTTCCAGACTCGAAGCAAAAAATTTGGTTTATTAAGTAACAAAATTAATCATTCATTTGGTAAAATTCAAAATTACCGCGCGAAACAATGCAGTATCGATGAATCGAGTTTTATCGAGAGAATTTTCTACTACTTATCGAGTTTATTTACTTCTGCCCCACCCATAAAAAAATGCTGGGTACGCCCATGGTGTGTTTATATGTATGTTTTTTATTAATATGGTTACCTCGGAAAATCCAATAATAGGCACGGGTATGTAGTTTTCAGAGTCAGGATTGTCAGCCTGCGCTTGCTTCCATAGTCGCATGTCCATACCTGAAACAAAGGTAATAACTCTAAAACCACAAAGCTTTGCATAGCGATCGCTAAAGAAAGCATATAACCATCATTGTTTCCAATTGACGTTACTTCCACTTAACAAATATCAACTTCAAACACGTTTCCATTAAGTCGATTTTAGAATGCTATTTGAAAATATAATTCACAAAAATCTTAAATACATTTACTGGGTCTAGCTAGAACCTTGAAATTTTGATCAAAAGCTCCATATTCTTATACTGAAAGTGACCACATAAGTAGGATTTTTGAAAATCATTCCCTAAAGGGATTAAATATGGAATTAAAGTTTAAATGGAAGTTCGTCACTATTGCCGATGGGAAATCCCATCGGGCACAAGGCCATAATAATAATATTGAAGTTGTACCGGAAACTAGACTTTATAACTAGTGAAAAAAAACAATGATGCCGAGAGTTACTTGTTCTTCTCGTTATTGTGATTTTTTTTTATACTAGACCATAAGGAACCTTCTAGATAAGGGGATATTGAAGGTCAAAGTTCCAAATCTTTCTGACGACTTTACGAAAACAAGTTTTAAATGTTTTAACTTAACTTTTAATAGCGAACCCTGTACCGTTGCATGCATTGATCGTATGCAAAATGTTTGCGTGCGTCACACTGAACGCTACCGTAAACAGCGATTTTTTACACCAAAAAAAAAGAACTACCGACTTCCAAAAAAAACACTACAAAGTGAAAAATAACTTTAATTTCGGAAGTCGGTGTCTTGGGTTTTGTGTTTTCGTTTTTTGTCGCCGACTTCCGAAATTAAAGTTATTTTTCACTTTGTAGTGTTTTTTTTGGAAGTCGGTAGTTTTTTTTTTTGTAAAAAGTTTTTATTTTTCACTTTTTAGTTGTGGTACCTACCCCACGCACATTCGAATACCACTACCTACTACCAGTGTCAGGAACTTATTATATCATCTACATACTAAGTGGGAAAAATACGTATTTTGTAGCTAACTCAAAAACTACCCAAGCAAAGTTAATAAAATTTATATGGGACCAATTTGGGAGCATACCCTTTCAAACAAAAAAAGAATTTTCAAAATCGGTCCACAAATGACGGAGAAATCGGTGGACATACATAAAAAAAAAAACATACGCGTCGAACATATAACCTCCTCCTTTTTGGAAGTCGGTTAAAAATAAAATTCGTTTGTCAACAATTATTTTTGTGGTATGTTACATAATTTAATGTACAGAGTGCGTAGTTGTTTCATGGGTTTTATTACACCCTACTTGTAGGTTTTAAGGTTGTTTTTCACCTGGCGGCGCAGTCTGCAGGTACTGCGCCAACATCTGCGGCGACGGCGCGGTGACGGCGGACACGGAGGCGCAGCCGGCGCCGACCAGCGCGTTGCGCGCGTTGCCTGCGTTCAGGAACGCGCCCAGCTCAGCCGCTGAGATATGCGTCCCGCTCGCGCCCTTGTCCACTACGTATATCACCACCTGTGTAAAAAACAAGTGGCACTCCGGGAGTGCCGACATAAGTGAAAACTTGAACAAGATCGCCTTGGTGGAAGAAAAATACTTGTATAGAACATTGGTCCGTAACTTTATCTAAATAAAGAGCACAATCGCGTTTACAAAAATGAGGTGTCGGTAACGGTGTCGCAAGTTCAATTGTTTTTTCCCATCTCAAAAATGCCCAACGCGCCTAAAGAAGTTTTCATTTAAAAAAAAAGATGGAGGGAGGGCTTATGACCACACGATAGAAGTAAAAACTTACGACTGGATCCGAATATACGCGATTCGGCGCCGAGTAAAGAGCGCAAAGTGCGCCTAATAAAAACACATAAAAACTCCTCTGTTCCCAACACAGAGAGGTAAGTGTTCAGGTTACTACAGGTGCCACAAGGTTTTTTGGCGCTTGGCCAAAATCAGAACTTACGCCGCCGTCTTGTTTTGTGAATACATAAATGACATTTCACAAAACAATTGCACATAAGTTTACCAATCGCTAAAAGATCCTTGTAGCTGTGTTGACATCTTGTTTTATGGGATTTTTTGGCACATTTCTCTTGATTATGAATGAATGATCGCTCTATCTTCTAAAGTATAGGTACCATCTCCGTTTAACGTCACACTATATTCAATTCAACGTTTCGGTCGGAGAACTGGTGGACATCGACACCGGGCTGCAGGCAATCCAAGGAAGCTATGCCATCCTTGGATAGCAGGCTAACCAGGCGTTTATTAAGCCTGGACAGGAACGGCTTGCGTCTGGTGACTAGGGTTGCCAGCCGTACTATAATATATAGTATTGTACTATATTTCGAGTCTGCGTACTATATACTGTTAAATAAATATATAGTACGTAAAAATACTATATTTTCAACACCGAAATCTAACAAAAAAATATTAGAAAGAAAAGAAAGAAAGAAAATTCGTTTATTTAAGGTAATTTAAAATAAAACGCTACTCTATTACTCTGAAATAACAATAGCAAATGAAATCTTTGCAAAAGTAAAAGAATGTAGTGAGTTTACTGATAAAACTACAGGCCAAAAATGGCAGCATATTTAAAAAAATACTGATAATAATAATTTATCATGTTTATACCGCCACTTCGGCATTCACAGAAAGGATATTTTCGGTTATAAATTCGAAATGGCGAGAAGAAAGAAATAGAAGAGTATCTCATTAATAAAAAATGTGCTTTTGATTTACATTAATTTAAAAAATTTAATGTAATTACGACACTTGAAATTTAGATTTTTTTTTTGAATGCAAGAAGTGCAAAAAATAGTTTTTATAAAAAAAATATATATATATATCTTTGTCGATTTTTGGCTTTTTCCATAAAGTACTATTTTTTGAAGTGTACAATATTTTTTTATTGCTTATTTTGAAAAATACTATATTTCGCGGAAGAAATGTTGGCAACCCTACTGGTGACGGGGACCATCACGGAGCACTGCTTGCTAAACAAACACTTCCACACAATAGGCAATAATAACGGACAGTCTTCTGTGCGGGGCGTGCATGGAGGCTGAGGAAACAGTCGCGCACGTACTCTTCGAATGCACAGGCGTCACCCAGATTAGAAAAGAAACCCTCGGGTCACCCAGATCTTTCACTGATGTTCTGAACAGATCAGAAGTTTTAATTTACTTCTGGAGGGCGGTGGGCTGGTTGCACACACCATGGCCCACGCACAATGGTCCACCTGACGGACTAAGTGCTGAAACCAAACCACATAACATAACGTTCCGGTCGATGTGTGTAGAGAGGGTAAGACATAATGGGGTTTATATATAAACGTTGCTTAAAGTTAAGTGACCTTGAAACGTCAAAAATGTATTGTTAAACAGTCGCTAATCATTACTTAACTTTAAGCAATTTTATAAATAAACCCCAGTAAGTAATCGGTATAATTTTGGCACGCACCTGAGTCTTGTTGTCGGAGACAGCTTTAACACATTCTATATTGACGGCCAAGTTAGGTTTATTTCCTAACAAACTATGCAACGACGTAGTCAAGGCTTGCTGGTTGTTTCTAGAAAATAAATGTCATTTTGTCAGGTTTTTATAAGTTTTTGTCTCTGACTACAGAGAGAAAACTAAAATTATGAGAAATATTAAAAATAGAACACGAAATAAAATAATCAAACCAAGGATGTTTGAAAACAGAAACTAAATGAGGAGGGTTAGTTTTTTAATATGTTAAATTGTGTATTATTCCTTCATACCGAGGGGTAATTGTGTAACACACTTACAGTAGCAATGGCTTTCATTTTGACAGTTCAACAACATTCATTGCGTTATTTACTTAGTTAAGCAAATATTTTTTTCGAACATACGATGCAATGAATTAGCAATATCCTTCAAAATCATTCAAATTGTGATTGATAGTGTGTTACGCAATTAGGGTGTAGGTATAATGCTGGCACACTTTCAAATTATGATGTTCTAGCCTTAAAATGGTAGCCTGGAGCAAACACACGAAAATTATATAAACTGCCTGTAAACACGTACTTGATATCCTGTTCAGCTTTGTTGAACAACATGGCGACATGTCCGTCTTTGTCCTCGCGGCCTCCGAGCCGAGAGTAGCCCACCGCTTTGAACCTGCAAAGCGGGTTCTGTTCGTTCAGCTCCAAAGGAGGCGCGTTACGACTGTAGTAAGCTTGTCCTGCAAAAATAATTGAGTATATGCTAAACTGATGAAATAACCAGAAAGTTGAACCTGAAAAACTTTCTAAGGTTTTCATGACGCGCGGACACAGACACGCCCCCATGCCACTTCTCCTGTTTTTTTTATATTTCTATGAGCGCTACGAATGCGATTTCCAGACAGAAAAAACGAATCCATTAAAACAATGGCATGGAACTCAAACGGAACTCAATGGCATGGAACTTAAACATCAACAAGAATTAGAAGTAGTCCAGTACCCTAATTGCATAACTTATTTTCGTACAAAATTTTGCCTACTTTGTTTCATTTTGACAGTTCAACAACATTCAAAACGTTATTTACGTTGTTGAGCAGATATTTTTTCCAACTTATGAAGCAATGGATTAGCAATCTGTTTCAAATCGAAACAGATTGTGTTGAGCTGCTAATGAGAAATTTCAGATAGAAAAACCCAATAACACTTTGCCCGACCCGGGAATCGAACCCAGGACCTCATGCTCAGCAGTAGCGCTTGCTACCACTAGACCAACGAGGCAATAGAGGTCTACAATATAAAAAAACTTTTTACAAAAAAAAATCAACCGACTTTCAAACAAAAACACTACAAAGTGAAAAATAACTTTAATTTCGGAAGTCGGTGTCTTTGGTTTTGAATTTTCGTTTTTTGCCACCGACTTCCGAAATTAAAGTTATTTTTCACTTTGTAGTGTTTTTGTTTGAAAGTCGGTTGATTTTTTTTTGTAAAAGTTTTTTTGTAAAAATGTTTATTTTTCACTTTTTAGTTGTGGTGTTTACCCCACACAATTCAAATTCAAAAACCTTTTGAGCGACTATATTGTTGACCACAATAAGAAAACTTAGTTTGTACCGATATTATTGACTTTTTGGTTGCGTCTATTTATTTGAATACCCTGAGTGTCACTAACTATTTGACGCTGACTGTACCTACCCCACACAAATTCGAAAACCACTACCTGCTATGTAAATAACAGTGACAGGAACTTAACATATCATCCACATACTAAGTGGGAAAAAATACGTAATATTGAAGCTAACTCAAAAATTACCCAAACAAAGTTATAAAAAATTATATGGGACCACCTCTGAAATATGACCTACCAAACAAAAAAAAACATTAAAATCAATTCATAATTGGCGGAGTAATCGCATAACAAACAAACATACAAAAAAAAAGAAGAACATACAGTTGAATTGAGAACCTCCTCCTTTTGGAAGTCGGTTAAAAATACCATTATGTGAAGTTCTTACTGCAACTCGGACAAAGATTCATCTTAGGTGGCAACTTCAATTCAACGCTAAAAATATGCATTGGGGTCAAGACTATGAGTGTCATGAAAGAGCTAAAGTGAGAAGCTATTTCTACCGGAAAACCAACTTATTGGCCAAGCGATCCACGCAAAGTCTCAAACCTAATAGACTTTTTTATAACTAAAAATATCTCTACTAATTAATGAAGCATCGATGAATGCTTTGACATGAATTCAGACCATTAATTTTATCAGAATAGCATTGGATCCTACCCTACACTTGTAAATACTTATACAGACAGGGAAAGTTTCAGAATAGACTTGAATAATAGATTTAAGAGTTCCGTTAAAAATTCCGGGACAGTCGGATTTGGAACTAAAAAAATTTTAAACTAGTATACAGCAAGCTGAACTCTGGGTTAAAGCAACCGCCTTCCCTGCCGGAATTAGGTGTCTTATAACCGAAAAGCGAAACTAAAAAACAGATGGCATCAGACCAGTACGACAACGACTCCTCAACAAACAGCTACATTAGCCAATTAACGAATGATACTAAAAAAGGCTACTCACTATGGACGGCTCCGAAGCACAAGAAATGACCGATGAAACAAATTCCTTCTTTTACGGAAGAAAAT
The DNA here is from genome assembly GCA_949152395.1 of Agrochola litura. Taxonomy (NCBI): domain Eukaryota; kingdom Metazoa; phylum Arthropoda; class Insecta; order Lepidoptera; family Noctuidae; genus Agrochola; species Agrochola litura. The sequence goes on from OX424493.1 coordinate 18,001,505, forward strand.
GGAAAATGGGCAGTGGCGTACGACAAAAAAGCCCTAAGGTTCGCTGAGCATTTAGAACAAAATATTCCAACCAAATGAAGCCTATAATCACAATGCGAGTATAATTCAGGGTGTACAAATTAGTTCAGAAATAAAGTTGGTTAGCCCAAACTAGGGAAATTAAGTTTAATTTTAGACGAAGAAAATCCCCATAGTCAAGCTTACCAAGCTCATTAATGCTACATTTCGGTTAAAACATGTTCTTGACATGTGAAAAGTAGAATAAGTCATTATGATAACCAAGCTTGGGAAGCCACTTCATGAAATAACATCTTACAGACCAATCTCACTGTTGCCTGTGTTGTCGAAAGTATTTGAGAAATTATTTCTAAAGAGATTGAAGCCTCTTAATGAAACTGAAAATCTAAAATACTCTACGCTCGACCAAGTACACAGAACTACCAATTATTCAAATCACGCTAGAGGAGAAGGTGTCCTCCACGGTTTCCTTTGATGTTGCACAGGCTTTCGATAAAGTATGACAGGATGGTCTCATTTATAAACTAAGAACATTGTTGCCTCAATAATTTTCAGACATCATAGAGTTCTATATATCAAACAGATTGTTTATGATAAGGCAAAGAAACGCTTATTCAGACCTTGGCAGATAAAAGCTGAAGTACCACAAGGGAGTGTACTTGGTCCGGTCCTGTATCTTCGTTACACCTGAGATTTTACTGAGCTAAAAAATTATTTAATTGCAAACTTTGCTGAAGACACAGCAATCATGGCTGTAGCAAATAGTCACGAGGAACCCGTAGAAAAGGTTCAAGAGTTCATAAATCGTGTCTATGAGTGGTCTGGACCATTTCGTACCAAACTTAATAAAAGTAAGTCTATCCACATTGACTTCACCACAATACTTCCCGGAGTTCATGAATGAATAATCAACCAGTACCATACGCGAATACTGCTAAGTATCTTGACATGACCCTGGACACAAAACTGCGATGGAAAGAGCATGTCAAAAAGAAAACGATGAATTAGATATTAGATACAAAAAAATTAATTGGCTGATTGGTAGACAGTCGCCAAACAACGCGCCCTAATAATACATCAAAAACACCGACCTCCGCCGGGCCACCTCAAGATGGACATCGTAAACATAGTAATAAAAAATATGTGGAAGCTCATGATCACAGACTTCATCATCACGTGAATGTCAAGGCGATCCAACTCCTTGACATCACAGAATTAGTGAGAAAACTAAAAAGGGTAAAACCTTTTAAGTTAGTTTAGTGCAGCGTGCGTGAACTTAAACTGTAGTGCTGACTAAAGAACACGTGAATTAAGTGTCTTCCCCTTATCATAAAGTGAATAAGAAAGACGTTATTGGATGATTTTATAATTACTTAGCAGTTTAAATTTTATTTAAATGACTTATTACTTTATTAGCGAATAGGCTAGGCTAGACTAGATTGTAATGCGAATAAAGTAGGTATCACTAACCATGAACCCTAATAATTTAAAAACGGAAAAAGAATGGTCTTATACATGAAGGACCACACATCATAGCTTTCAGGATGCTGTTAGGGTTTCCGCGGTATTGTAGTGCCTCGACTATGTTTGCTGAAGCACGGACAGATGATTTTTTCGCGATCATAAGGAAACGGAGCGCTTCGCTACAAGTCGACTGCAAAACAGCTCGAACAGCATCCTGAAGGTATATATATTTTTACAGAGGTGGATGCAGCTTCATAGTAGCGCGTCCCCTCGTATTATGTAATTTATGTTGTTTTCGTTTTGGATGTCATTTGTTTGTATTTATTTCAATTTTATATTATGTTTCGATTGACATTTGTACGTATTTAAAATTTATTTGAAAATAACATGTGTATGTCTTTTAATTTTATTTTATTTGAATGTTTGAGGATTATTTTATTGTGTCTGTGATTTTTATATCAATTTTACGTTTTAATTTAATGTATGTAATGTTTTTTTTATGGACTTTGAAAATAAATGAAATTATTATTATAACAATGGAAGACCGAAATGGTAAACACTATAGCATTAATAAGGCATGTCGTGACATGAGTAACAGAGATGTCGCTCTACAAAGCCGAACTTTTCTAAAACTCGATGTGCCATATTAACGACTGATTCCGGTACTATGCGAACCCCTGTTATTTTAATGTTAAGTTTTGTTATGTGTGTACTTATATTTATTGTAACTTAAAATGTATCTTAATTTAAAAATTCTATTAGAACATAGGTGTTTTCTGTACCTATATTTTATTAAAATAAGTCGGTACCTCTACCTATTAGGTATTAATGTAAAATTAATTTGCTTGCCCTAAACAGGCAAAATAAGGACTGTACAGTAAACCACCAACTTCTACAATTGGTAAACACCTGTATTTTGTGCAAATAAATGATTCTTATTCTCATTTTAGTTCTTATTGAATTTAAGTAGAAGACCAAAACAATAGAAGACCAAATTGGTGAATGATTGGACTCACCAGTGCCCCACTGTGCTTGTATGAGATTCCACTTGGCAAGTACTTGGTCCCTCTCATCCCCAAAGACGCAACAGTTGAACACAGCTGCCACCAGCGCCTCGTGAGCAGATGATGGGCCCTGTGGCTGTTGTTGCTGTTGTTGTTGCTGCTGCTGTCAACAAAGCAGGATTCATTTGATGAGCCCATTAAACACTCAAGCTCCTGAGTAACAAATTACACTCAGGGTTCCAACGCACATACTATAGTTAAGGGAAATGGACTATAGGTAAATGTGTTATCATTAAAATGAATACCTGCCCAAACTGTGGTGCTGATCCAAGAACATTGCCAAAACCAGTGAATCCAGTGTTCGGTTTAGTTCCAAATGATTGACCAAAATTGCCAGTAGCACCAAATGGACTGCCAAATGTATTGGCACCAAGAGTGTTAGTACCAAATGTTGGTGCAGCACTGCCAAATGTTGGTGCGCCGAATGCTGGTGCAGCACCAAATGTGTTGGCACCAAATGAGGTATTTCCAAAACCTGAAGATAAAATGAATGGGTAAATGTTGAAAATTTAACTTGCACAATGAATTCTTGCAAGTTGACATTGTGCATTAGATAGTACCTGTTGTAGGTTTAGCAGGAGTGGCACCAAAGCCAGTCCCACCAAATAACGAGGGTGCTGCAGCAGCAGGGGCAGTGCCTAGCGCTCCAAATGGTGCAGCTGTGACATAAAACAACACAATTTTTTTAGCTTTTCTCAAACATGCATAGAAATATTATTTTCGAAAAAAGAACACGCGGAGTATCGAATTTACGGTCAAAGAAAATCAAATCCATTGCAGGAGCGTTTCTTTGAATTTGGAACATTACAACGCTCCAGCAATGTTGTATGAAACGGCGTGCTGGGGTTATTAAATAGGTAGGTACTCTTTGATTGGATCTCTTTTATCATTCTTGGCATACCAAAGTAAGTCTCTTTGCTTAGTACAAATTGCGTTCACGTGGCTGTATAGCCATAAATGCGTTTTGCCTTTCGGCGCAGATGATAAATAGAAAATTGGCGGCAAAGCTGAAAATTCGTCTTAATTTGTTATTTACATAAATAATAAATATAAATTTAATAATTAAAATGAGTTCCAACGGTTCAGAGTGAAATGGAGATTGATTGTACTCCACCAGATTTAAGATCAGAAGCCAAATTGGCAATGAACAAAACCTGCTTCCAGCAAAGTCAATAGAAAAAGACATGAAAGTATATGAAAATTTTATGATTTGGAAAACAAAAATACTGTTTCAGAAAAAAAATTCACTTTTTTCTAAAAGTGAACATTTTTTCCGAAACAGAATTTTTGGCGTATTTTAATGAGATTGCTAAAACTAAAAAGCCATCTACATTATGGGAAAATCAATAACATTTTATTTTAGTAATTGCCCTAATATGACTAATGTAACTTTTAATATTAATTAAATTAAATGTATAATATAAAAGTATGTTTTATTTCCCTGCATTCTTTTGAGAAAAGCACTATAATTATGTATATGCCTCGGCAGAAATGGCAATTGCCTGTCTCTTAAACTCATACTCAACCCGCAAATTGCCTATTTCACGGCCTTTGCAATAATGTACTATTTTATTATGTTTGCCACTATTCATTTGCATAATGTTTTATTTATAACCTAGCTATCATAACAATCAAAATAGCTCAACATTCTGAATTTGAATTGATAATTTAAAAAATAATTAAACCTGATAATATTGTAATTTAGTACAGGTTTCAATATATTTGTTTTTAATGACAGCCAAGTCCAATTACACCAAGTATTAGTATGCCATAACAGTATTGTGCTTTCTGCAAATAAATCCGCTAACTAAGTCTTGGTTAGTTTGTAACCATTGGCATAAGTATTTCGATACTGCCATGTAAAAGGCCTCTTCAGAGTCACAGTTGGTATTTAGTTACCTGTACTCGTTGCTGGTGCACCGAATGAGCCAAAACCTGTAGATGTGGCAGGGGCTCCAAAACCACCAAAACCAGTAGTAGTAGTAGTTGTTGCTCCTCCCCCAAAGGAAAAGGTAGCTGAAACATAACAGATAAATAATTAAATTTAAACTCATTATTATAGCAACTGTTACAGATGTACCTATACCACAGGCTTGTTAGTACCTCATTTTAGACTTTTGTAAATAGGCAGTTGAGAAATAAGTGCTAACTCAAATCGGCAGGATGAGGTTCACAATGAATTATCCGTAGTGGCAAACGGCAGTGGCATTTCTCATGTACAACTTGCATTTGACGATAAATTTATTAGTAAATCATATTTTCTGGTAAGCAATTAATCTAAAAAGTTATACAATTAACTTACGTTTCGCTGCAGCGCCGAAAGCTGAACTTTGAGTACTTGGAGTTCCAAATGAAAAAGCCATTCTGTTATATGTAATTATTTTTACTCAAACGGCAGAAGGAACTTAACGCATTACGCAAAGTTTTGTAATAATAATTTTGTTTTGTATTTGTAATGTGCACACTGGTGCACACAACCTGGAAAAAAATTGTAAACAAAAATTAACAAATGTGAGGTTATTTTTGCGCTATTACAAGTAAACATTCAATCAATTTGACAGTTTTTGGTTTTGACTCATTCAAAATCGACGTTGAGACATCGTTGACGTTGAAAATTTATGTTTTTTTTTTTAATTTATTCATGACCATGGATACATGTCCTTCAGTCGGGAAAATTTATGAAACATTTCGGTATTGCCTTTTCTTTATGTAGGGTTGCCAGGCCTAAAAATAGAAAAGCTGGACACCGCAAGCAAACAAGCTTAATACAAATTAGAAATCCTAGATAAGAATGCTTGGAAGCATGCTGGTCTAGGTCTAGGTCTCCATAGGACAGTTTAGAGTCTAGACAAAATCAAACGGTTGCTAATTTAAATCTCAAATTCTTTATTGCGTACCATAATGTATATAGTTGGTAGGGAAATAATTATAATAATCACAATTATGGACCCTACCGGACACAGCATAGACCGAGTAGGAGAGAGGAGGAAGAGCCTGGTCGTTTAAGGTGACAAATTGTATTATTAGATAAGTAGTTAGTTAGTTATATATTTATTAATACAGAATTCAATTTATGAATAATATTATTATTTTATAAATTATATACGAGTAACGACTGACGACGTCAACGAGAGTGCGAGAGTGTGAGTTAGGTTAACTGGTTACGGGACATGTAACGGAATAACTAGTTTCGAGTCACACACAAACACGTGATTTTTGTAACTAGTTCCATCACAATGCAGTGATCGAATGAAAAGAGTGAAACGAAACAAGCTTGTGTTAAGTAACGTATTACGTAGGTAACCATTTACATTTTCGTTTCGCAAATAACAGTAACACTTCAATGAGAATAGAATTTGAAAAATAACTAGTTACTAAAATCACTAGTTTTCAAAACCGGTGACGTCCTCGAAGTCACTAGTTACGTTACGTTTCACAAAAATCACGTAACGACCCACCCCTAGTGTGAGTTTGTTTAACGAATCGAGTTGTAACCGAATCGAGTGTGAGTTTGTTTAACCGAATCAAATTGATTACTAAAATCGTTTGTAAAGAATGAAAAAAATGTTTATTTACCAACAAGGAGTTTTAACTTATCAATAGAGTTTTTATAACTTAGGTAGGTAATACCTACGCTTGGTCGGACGGAGTAACTAGAACTAAACCCGCTAAGTATATCAATATATCACACATTAAAAAATCTTTACACAGTTTTTAAGTTCTCCGTTATATACCTACCTCGGTAAAATCAAGAAAATGTAGTTAAGAAAAACATAGTCATCAACACCAACCATTTTAAATCGAAAAAAATGTTTTTTTTCGGTTTTAAACGTTTTTTTTTTTTTCGTTTTAATTTGATTGATTTAATTGGTTACCGGCCTTACATCTTATAAGTACTCATTCCTCAACAGTTAATCATTTGAGACTAAACTCTACTCAATCACATTTTTTTTTAATATCGCAAGTCATGCGTGTCTGCGTGAGTCGCTCGCGCGCTTTCGTTCGGCATCTTTTGGTGGGGCGGGGTTGACCAAAAGCGTAACAAAAGCCGTACAGGCTGGACTTGTATACATTTGGCGGACAAGATAATAAAAAGCCGGACAATTCCGGCTAAAGCCAGTTTTCTTTTGTTTGTATTTTTTCAAAAATTCTTAAATGTTCATAAAGTTCTTAGAATCTGGTTTGAATAAGCATAGGCAAGCAGAACAGTGCCGGATTAAGCTATAGCGTGAGGCGTTTAGCAAATTCTATATGACTCGTATGTGGGGATTAGTGAATAGTCTCGGGAAATCCCGGAACCGAAAAACCCGAGAAATCCCAGAAATTTACCCGTGATTTTCAAAACCAAATCCCGGTTCTTTCGGTACTTTCGGGAAAAGATACTTCGCGTTTGAAATATCTCTAATTTTGTTGCCCAAAACCCAACACATGCTACCTAGTAGTACAAGAGCATGCTACTTAGTAGCATTAAACTAGCATGTGTATACAAAAAGCATGAGTATTTTACAAACACAGAGAGTATGCTACTAATGAGCATGCTACCAAGTAGTAAACAAGCATGCTTATTAGTAGCATGTGTATTGCAGGCTTAACTGAGACTGTTCAATGGTTCTGAGGTAGCTGCGCGGTGCGGGAGGGCCTATAGTGAAAAATGTGCATCAGATAAGCTTGAACACAGCTGATAGTCAACTTCCTCAAAGTGTCAAGTCTCCTTCAACATCGACAAATAGTGAAACTGGATTGGAGCAGTCCGATCCACAGGTATTGGCTCGAAGTCCATCGGAGTGCCAACAGACGATAGAGATTGTATTGTTTTGGTTTGTTTTTTTTTTTTGTTAGATAGTGATAATGTAATAATGTAATTAAATTTTATTTTAATGACAACCTACTCAGTTTTAATGTAATTTATTTTGTGATTATATGGAATTTAGAATTTTAATTTTAAACATATATTATTTTAATGATCTAATGAATTGTAATGTACTTATTTTGTATTGGTGTAATGAATTTAATTAATTGTATGTATTTGTGATTAGTGTATTGGGACTTGGTGCCTTATTAAGTAAATAAATAAATACCAAAGAAAAAAGGGAAATTAACTGATTACTACGAATCTGACGCAAATCCTGCCATGGAACTTATATTTTCCCGAATGTCAGCTATCATTATGGATCCTTTCCGAACATTCACATAGTTTCAAGACAAGCATTTTCTTAATTAAAACAAGTTTTTAAGATACCTATTTATTAATTCATTTGGGATCTCCAGAAACGAAGGATACACAGATATAATAGAAAACACAATAATATCATATTGATCATTTCATAGTTTTTTAGCCCGTTTTCTTGATCGTGTGATCCTTCTACACCATGATAACGTTTTATTCAGCACACTCCGCCAGACGGGCAGTCGCAATTTATTGAGTACGGCAGGTGTAGGTACAGATAATGAGCCTCGACCAGGCGCCTTGATTTTCATTTATTCTCAATAATTAAAGTAACACGTCGTCGCACTGACATTATAAACCCTAAGACGTAGTGCATTTGAAAGGGCTGTGGTATAGAACCCCAGATCACAATTCCCACCAGGCAGGGTCGGAAGATTCTTTCGTTTCAATGGAGGAGTGGGACCTACATGCACGCGAACGAAGACGTGGGCAAAACGTTTTATTTGATTTGTCTTGATTCAAATGTTAATTTGTCCTTTCATTTCAGTCTTTCTCTTACTTTCACCGTTTCAACACTTTTAATTCTATTATCTTATAAAGGCTTACATAAAGTACCGAAAGTACCGGGAAGATCTCGAAAATCCCGGTTCTGCATTCCCTAGTGGGGATCGATCGACATAAACGGAATTTAAAAAAAAATGCTGGTGGCTAAAACTCACCAGTAATGAAATTCCATTCAACTTTGCTGCCGCCTATTTTAGTAGCGGGGAAAGGTTGACTTTGCTCAAAGAAGGCTGTCAAAATAATAAACACATTACAAGCATTTTTGAGTAAAATTATTAACTTTGTGTAGTGTTTGGGTCACCAATGTGGCGGCATCTACATCGCCACATGCGAACTACGCATCAAAGACCTGACGTCACACAAATCCTACAGCGCGCAATTAGAGTTTACTGCGCGAACAATAAATTCCCTGACATCAATCGTTGGATCGTTCGCGTGCTGCTTTCTCTCTCAGTAATCTCCAATTCATATTGACCGAACGCAGCAAATTGTTACTAGTGCAAATTGCGCATCTACAAGGCGGTCATCCGTCCTAGTAATAGTAGTCTTTGATCCGTCCTAACATGACCTACGCGTGCGTAATCTTCGCACACGCCATCTCCATAGGATGCACACCCTCCAAAACTGTTTCCTTTGAAAGGTTACGGGAGCCCCCTTGAACTATGTCCGCAATTTGGATCTTCACTTAGATCTCAAAATGCCAATACAAACTCCAGCAGTTCATGAAACGCCTCTCAAAGCATTTCTACGACTCTGCTATAAAGCACCCCAATCCCCTGATTGCGGCAACCGTCCGTTACCGGAGGAAGTTCCTCCCGCATAAGTATGATTTGCCGACCAAGGCATACTCTTACTATTCCAGACGACCCCACAAGCCTTCTCCAGGAGAGTAGTAGAGAAACCAATACTTTAGCACACAAAAACTAAAAACCGACCGCCCGCCGTCCTTCCGTCCTCGCCGCGAGTCGCGACGTCCCCGTCTATCTCCGTCCCGACTCCCGACCCTTGCTCGAGCCAGCCCGCACCGCTGCGCGTGCGCCTGTAGCTTTAAATTCCCCTAATAATAATATTAATCCGATCCAGCCTGTCCCTTACTGTCCTCCCGCAGCGACGCTAAAAGCCAAGGGTTGTATCCTACAGAGGATGCCCTTAGCGTGTAGTCGCTTGGTTTCTAAGTTTCATGCCCTGGCTAGAGGCCTTTATTTATTGAGGCAGCCACAGGAAAGTGGTAGGCAGCTGACAACTTCACGAGAAGCAATAAAAAAAAAGACAATCGTTGGGCAGTTGCCCGCCAGACACGACACCCGTCTGTCAGAGGATCCTCCCTTTTCTATATATAGAGAATGAGAGAAACTTTACACCCTGTTCCTCATGCCTCTAACCCCCCGGTGACCCCGAACATGCACGTTTTCGCAGCCTTCGTGCAACTACTTCAGCGTGACGTCATCATCATCATCACTCCCGCAAGCTTTCGTGAGGCGAGTCACACAGCCAGCCAGCAGCCACGGCTTCAACGGGTATCCTGACCGGTACCCTAATTGCTTTAATACAACACAATCACAATTTTATTTGTATCGATTTGAAACAGATTGCTAATCCATTGCTTCATAAGTTGGAAAAAAAATCTGCTCAACAACGTAAATAACGCAATGAATGTTGTTGAACTGTCAAAATGAAACAGATTAGCCAAAATTATTTACGAAAATAAGTTACGCAATTAGGGTACAGGTGTGTAATATATGGCATAATAACAGATAGTAGAATATCACTTGAAATAACGTTCACAAGATATAATTTTCATATGCTATAAAAACAAGTTTATTACACTACCCAATCGGAAGGTCCCTACTGATAGGGTGGCAAGTGCGGTCGGGTACACCGATACCCGATCGACCTAGTAGTAGGGCTTATCTCTCTATCTCTTATTACACCTAACTCCTACCTAGGAGATAGGGAGTTATAGACCCAACCGATTGGGTAGTGTAATAAGCGCTTTGGTTATTGATTGATGTTCGACATAACAACAACATAACATCACGCCTTGTTTCCCCGAAGGGTTGGGCAGAGGTGTCCCTGTAGCAGGTACACCCACATTTCGCCAGTTATGTTTTTTTTAAGTCCCATGTAATAGGGGGCGAGCCTATTGCCATCAACCGGGCACAAATCCAGACTCCGAGCTGCTACTGAGAAATTTCAGATAGAAAAACCCAATAACACTTTGCCCGACCCGGGAATCGAACCCAGGACCTCATGCTCAGCAGTAGCGCTTGCTACCACTAGACAAAAAAAAAAAGCTATGCTGGTAGTTTTCTCAAAACGCTAGTTTAGAAGCTGCCTTGCATTCAGTATTGTGCTCTGTGCTTGCATTGTTCTTATCTTTACTAGCACAAAACCAGCAAATTCGTCCGCCTTTTATTTCTGATCTAGTGGGAATTTCTAAAAATTCGAACTTACTCTTACATCTCTATGGATTTTTCTTTCTATTATTAAAACTATGTATTGATTGATTGATGTTTGAATCTGCAGCTAAACCTTAATTAAGGTTTAAAAGCGCTTTGGTTATTGATTGATGTTCGATTCAGCACAAAATATGGCTATGTTGGTAGTTTTCTCAAAACGCTAGTTTAGAAGCTGCCTTGCATTCAGTATTGTGCTCTGTGCTTGCATTGTTGTTATCTTTACTAGCACATAACCAGCAAATTCGTCCGCCTTTTATTTCTGATCTAGTGGGAATTTCTAATAGGTAATTCGAACTTACTCTTACATCTCTATGGATTTTTCTTTCTATTATTAAAACTATGTATTGATTGATTGATGTTTGAATCTGCAGCTAAACCTTAATTAAGTACACAAGTCCTTATCATTCAAAAATACTGCTTCAGCATCTTATTCCAAGCAACCGATATTGAGTGCATCCCAACTAGCACACAAGCTGCTTAAACAGGCATTTTACAGCTTGGTAGACAGCTACCAGGCTGTCAAATGCCTAATTGTAACTACCCAAAATTGTACAGCACTTGACCGACTCCTATCTGTATAGGAGTCGTTCAAGTGCTATACAATTTTGCCTTAAGCAGCACATTTTAAGTAGCACATTTAAAAACCCTTTAACAGCTAGGTGGTATAGTAGCCGTTTAGTAGCAAAAAAATATATTTTAATGACAAAAGAGCATGCAATAGCGTCGCTAGACAGCCATAAGAAGTATTATTGAGTTAATGGAGTCGTTTATACAACCGTGAGATGTAAAAGAGTACTTCAGTAGGTAAAGGGGTTTGAGTTATAAGTTGCTTTTATAGCGCTCAAGAGCGTAGGGAGGCAGTTTGTAAAACCTTAGGTGCTTTAACAGATTTTTTACGACTGGTAAATAAGTAATCTATAATAGAGTTGTGTAGCTCTAGAATAGCGCTATATGAGAGAATTATATGGCTACTGTACGGCACATACTTGTTTAAGGAATCATACGATACTACCGTGGGGGTTACAGAATAGTGTTATAGACTTATAGCACATTAAGAATTTTAATAGTATTTACTAGTGCTCTTGTAACTATACCTCTACGGGATTATTTTTTATCCAGTGCGCAAACTTTAACGCGTGACTTTACTCATCATTATGAACAACTTTTACTACTGGACCAAACATGAAATCGCGAAAAAAAAATCAGCTGTTCCCTACATTTACTATGTTCACTTATCTCGTGAAAATGTAGGGAACAGCAGTTTTTTTTTTTTGTCATGTGTTAAGGTTTGCGCATTGGATAAAAATTTACTCTGTATAACGGAGGAACATAACTTTATACTAGAGCTCAAAACGCTATTTTAGAGATTTCAGTGGAATTATGATGTACAGCTGTACAAAGCTATATAAAGGGATATCTCAAAGACCATTATACAACTTTCGAGTTCTCAATAGTACGCGCAAAAAGCTGGAGTGCGACCGAAATAGTTGAATGAAAAATAAATGCACCACGTAACTGTAAAACTTAGAAGTCTATAACAGCAAACACTAGTCTTTATACGGCTCAAGCCTCTAGAACAGATGTAACCAACTCTAAGAGCTGCTTGATCGAGACGCTATTGCAGTTTTTGGTAAACGTATTTTTTTAAGGATATAACGACATTTTGAAGATTCTAAATGCATACGCTCATAACTTTGACGTAATTAAAGTTACCATTTCTTACCTGTGACCCTAATTAATCTATCTGTAACCTTCTAAGTCTTATTTATGTTTTAATACAATTTCGTCAACATATCAATATAATTTTTGCATTAAAAACTGAATATTTTGAGGGCGCGTATAAATTTTGACGATAATATACATATTATATTGACAGCAAACTGGTAGTTACTCTAGTTACTCTTACTGATATTTCACGTGCACAAATAAAAGTTATTTTGATAATCCAATCCTTATTAAAAATGTTTCCTTGTCAGTGTATGTACAGACGCCAGCACATCAAGCTACCCGAAACTGTCAAATTTTCCCAATCAACTTTGAACCTTATACTTTAGCGATAAAGTTGAAAATCGATTAAATAAATTTGACAGATTGTAGTAGCCTGATGTGCTGGCGTCTGTACGTATGATTCATTATAGTAAAATAATTTAGTTTACACCCCATTTAACCTGCCATATTACGAATTTAAAACGTTGAAATTTAATAAAACGATACAGGAGCGCCAAAATAAGATGAAGATGGTATAATGGCGCTACAAGAGCTTTCGAAATCTTATAGTGGTAACCATCGCTATTAAAACCACCTCAGTAGAACCATTATAACTTTCATTTACGAGCACTGTAGACCCATGTAAAACTATAAGCAGGATAATATGGGCCTATTAGCGCTACAAGAGATCTGTAGCCGCTTATCCGATCATCTGTTGATTGGCCACAGCAAAATTCTATTGTCTCGTTATTGACAGTTGAACCACAATCTTTCTTTCTAATGGCGCCGAGGCCGTTATGAAAATCCTTTATCTGGCTACTGTGCAGCTTTAAAACTTTTAATGCTCTAAAGAGGTATGCAGTTACCAAGACGTAGTTACAGAAATTAAAATATCGCCGGCATCTGCTGTGCAACTGTAACAACGGTTGTGTTATCAAAATAATTACGAATGAAAATGATAAAATTTCCTTGCACAGTAATAACAACACACGCAACGCAAACAATCTTTAAAAACACGTGATTCGACATTAGTTCCAACCAACCGATTGGTTTCCTATTTTCTCATTTTTATGACAGATTCTGATTAAATCACGAAACGAACGTAACTATACTTACTAGCATAATTTAGAATATGAATTACGTTCAACAGAGATAGAATAACCTTGTCATTTGCCATTACAGAATGAAATAATGAAAATAGTTGACAGACGACACCTAACCTAAAAATCATGAATATTTTTGTATACAAATAAAATGAAAGATAAAACAACCATAAATAGCTATTTTATTGCATATCACATCACCACTTTTTACCACTATCTCCAAATTCAATGTGAACTAACTTTTTTTCCTTGGTGGTAACACATTGCACATCACATCAGATGGAACATTCCAGAGGAAAATAAAATTTGCTTACATCATTTTACTTTGTTATTTTAGTAAGTATACATTAATAAAGAACACATTCAACAGCAAAAATGAGATAGAATTATAATTATGCAATAAACAAATCGGAGTTATGTCTTCGCCTCCCAGGGAATCCGTTATTTCTTCGCTCCAGGAGGCTGTAGTGGCTGGCCACGTTCTTTTCCTCGAAGTTTTAATCCAATTGCCCTTTCTATCTTACCAAGAACAATGTTATTTGGAATGCCACGACCGGCCTCGTAATCATTAACAATTTGAGGTTTCTCGCATATTTTAGTTGCCAGATCTTTTTGACTCATGCCTTTAGACTGTCTTCCTTGCATTATAAGCTTTCCCAAGTCAAGGGTTACTTTTTCATGACGCAATTCTTCAGTCTCTCTGTCGAGTTTAGCCGTGTTTTTAGTGGTAACGTGTTGTTTATTGGTTCCAGCTCCATATTTTTGTTGAGTATCAACTGGTAAGCCCTGACGGCGTGCCGCATTTACTGCTTGTTCAGTCTTCAGAGCTGATGCCTTTGGTGGTTTTTTACGGAGAATCGTGACTGTATCCCAGTCAGACATTTTTACGCAGCTGATACCACAATACTCACAATAAAATTACTGATTACGAAAAATTTTCTGCTTACTTCGTGCGTGCCGTGCTGTACTTACTAGGGCAGCTTATTCACTAATAAGGATGTCATCGACATCGATGTTAGTTATTAACGTTGATTTCAATCGATTTTTTTTATAAAGTTTAGTAAGTTTCATTTAAGATTTTGTTATGTTTTTAAATAAATATATACTAGATTTTCTAGTGCTTAGATTTCACAAGAAGTCAATATTTAGGCCTAAAAGACTGCAAAGTGAACATTTGATACTAAAACGATAATGATAACAATGCATGATGTTGGATAAAGCCCAACACCCATTATTTCGTAAAATGTTGAAATGTACAGTCAACCACACACCAATGGTAAAACTTGCATTACGAAAATCGCTATTACTGCTGCGACTTAAATGCGCTGGTGGTGCCAATAGATAAACTTACTTCCAATGGGGATAAAACTGCCCCTTGCTCACTTCAGATGGCGCTGATCTCTAGCGTCTGATAATTTGCAGCTAGTCATAATTTTTTTGTAAACAAGCGACTTCTTTTATGCATAATTAATTATTAAGCCCAGTTGCGCAGCTGTTTACTGCAAAAATACGAAGACCCATGTATTTGCCAAAGATGTTATAAGAAGAAAACAGTGGGAGAATGCTCTCCGAAAAAAATTGTAATCCGATATTTCGTCGAGACGATGTGTTATCCTTTAAACCTTTTATGAGAGAAAGTGGTTTATAGGTGATGCTCCCAAGAGAACAGTCTGTTTTCATTACATACAGGCACTTGTGATGTGATATTATGTAAATTATAGTAAAGTATGTTTGTGTTAATATTATCATATTAGATCAGTGCTAGATCTCTGAGGTTTTTCAGTCAGGAAGATCATGTCCGAGTTGGTTTTCAACTCTGATCAGGTTACTTCTATCATACGCCTCCAGTTTTTAACAAAAACCGAACTTGAAAGTCAACAAACACAAAATAACCTATAAATTATAAAACGTTCATAATTTATTGACTTTTCCACTAAAGCTGCATTTTTACCAGTCGTAAACGCTTCCCCTGTCCTTTGTTTTTTTTTTCTCTTTATTTATTAGGGACTTGTACCATTAACAGGTCATGTCAGCCCCATCATTTCCGTTACTTACAAAATTTTCTTAAGACTATTAAATATAAACTTATAAATAAGCTTAGCTTTATTGCTTGCAGGGTAAGCCAGAATACTTTGAAATTTACCCAAATCGAATGCACTTAACTTTAATTTTTTACATAATTGTTGCCGTTAAAATCATTACGAATACAATCTATAAGGAGGTGTTGGACATCTTCTGGTTTATCACAAATACTACAGTTAGGTGAAAGGGATTTCTTCATTAAAAAGGTATTTTTTTTAGTGGTACAGACGCCAGCACATCAAGCTACTACAATCTGTCAAAATTTAATAGATTTTCAACTTTATCGCTGAAACATAAGGTTCAAAGTTGATTGGGAAAATTTTACAGTTTCGGGTAGCTTGATGTGCTGGCGTCTGTACATCGGTAAACCACGGTATCCGAGGAGGCTCACATTGCATAGTTTTGTACAGACGCCAGCACATCAAGCTACCCGAAACTGTCAAATTTTCCCAATCAACTTTGAACCTTATACGTAACTACGATAAAGTTGAAAATCTATTAAATAAATTTGACAGATTGTGGTAGCTTGATGTGCTGGCGTCTGTACCATATTCCTTTTTCTCGAGATCTGATGTCAAAATGTTCTTTCCACTTTTTTGCCATTTATTGTCTTGTACCGTGAAAAATATTCTGAGTAATCAGGAATTACGAATACTTCGCTTCCGTCTGTACAAGATCTTTTAGCCAAAATTTCAGCCTACTCATTACCTCGCAAGCCAACATGTGAAAGGATCCACTGCAATCTCAGAGTTACATCATTATTCATTAGGCATGGTATAAACTTTATCAAGAATAACGTAAGCTAACGCTGTCCCTCTGCAACCAGAGGCAGAGCGAGCTATGTGTTGTAAAGCGCTTTTGCTCCCCTGTCCTAGCTTGTCTTTTAATAATGTTACACTCCAAGTGTCATACATATTTATCTTGTTTTCGTATAATTTGTGATCGACACAAAAGTAAACATAAACACAACAATAGCGGTATAAAGACGTACAACTGTGTCGCCACCTGCTATGAGCTTTCAGTTTTTAACCTCATTTATCCCGCTAGAAAGTACCATTGCACTAGAAAGCAAAAAGTTTATAGTAAATGTAAAACAGTACAAACTTAGCGTTGGGTAATGAAAAACCTGTAATTATAATTTATAGGAGATAAATAAATAACGTAAATGGAACAACATGAAGTTTAGGTCTCTTCTGTCGTTTAAAAATAAATATCTGTGGTTTGGTAACTGCTAATGATGAATTGATGAGTTATCCCGTGGTTCTACAATCTACTAATAAATTATTTTACTGATAGCCGCTCGTCACAGGAAAACGAATGCATCAGACAGTGTATCAGTGTTGTGTCATTATCATTAAGTATAATATATTATGCAAGAACGAAGGCGTTCATTATTTCAGTAAAAAATAAAAACTTCGCTAGCAATCAATGGGATATTCCTGTACGTCACGTCACTAGCATTTTACAGTCACAAAACATACAGGGTTGAATTCTGAGCATTTTAAAGCTGAAACCTGTAAGAATGAAGGGTTTTCATTATAATTTTAGCTTGGTATTACTTTAGCCTACATTTATAAGAACAGGAATGAACCTAAAATATGAAAGAAGGCGAAATATTTTAGCGCGCGCTTTACCCTGTTTGCATTATGTATGTGGTGTCTAGGTGACGCCATCTGTTGTCTCAGCTTCGCGTCAGATGCCATAGATGTGCGGTTGACTGTACGTACATTTCGATATTGATATCCAAATCGATATAACATAAAATGCATCGTAGTGATGTATCAATTTTCAGTCTGTGTCACTTCTGTGATAGTGGATCTGACATTTTTTTATCTGTGAGTTGTCCTTGTTGATGTAAACAAAAATTCCATGAATGAAGTAATCGTGCCAAATGTGCTAAATCCTGCAAATTAACCTAACATTGATACCCACAATAAATAAATAAAATTTAGAATGAGTGAAGAAATTACTGATTCAGAAGAGGAATTATTAGTGTACGCTGAGTTTGAAGACACTGTAAATATTGAAAAGTATCGAGCGGTGCATGTATTGGGAGTTAATGAAAAAAATCCTATCATTCAAATGGATGATACGTTTTTCACAGGTTGTTGTGCAAAATTTTATTAATCACCACTATCTAGTGACACTAATTGATGACTATCTGTTTATTTACGCGAAAGTTTGTGAGGATGGATAGATGATTGTTACTCTTTCACGCTAAAACTATTGAACGTATTTAAATAAAACTTGTTTATTTGAAGACAAGAAACTACAATTTAATATAAAATAGTCATTATTGATTAATTTTTTTTCAAATAGGAAAATACGAAAATGCTCTTGGAACATACATGTTTTTTGAAGAAGATCCAGAACCAAAATCGGAAGATCCTTTATTCGACAAATTGCCTGAAAAGAATTTAAAGTACCTCTGCAAGACTAAAAAGTTATTAAATATGGAACATGCGTATGTTACTCCCAAAGAAGGTAATGTAACATGATAAAGGGCCTATTTCTCAAAGTCCCAAAGCCTGTACTTAACAAGTAATATTCAGCTTGGAGGGTGTGCAGTCCCAGTCCCTGTTAATTTACTAGGCACATAATTTCATTCAAATTCTGTTCCATTTTTGTTAAATTCATATGTAGTGGTTATTCAGACATTGTGAAATAGGCAATTTTATCCCAAAATAATTAATGAGTAAAAAATAAGACAAGTGCAGGGTTCTGTACTACCGTAAAATATGAACACTAAGTACCTATGTTATTACTTTAATAAAAAAATACAGGTTTCTTGTGTGGAATGGACAGCGGAGGCTTAGTAATGGGGTTCCGTTTGGCACACTTCGGGTATGGAACCTACACCTATACCTTCCTATCATGAATCTGTAGGCTTAACTTGTCATGAACCAAGTTTTATTGTTTTTCCAATTGCTATGATCACAAAAATAACGCAGCAATGGTTTTTTTTTTGTTGATAATTTTATAAACTTTCTTTCACAGGGCATGATCTCCAACATACAAAGCTTGAAGTTGATGACAACATAGAACCTGTCAATTTTAAGACATTACAAGAAGCTATTGAGAAGTTTAAAAATCATTTTGAAACTGAGTCAGTCACTGAAGTCATAGACCCATAAGGTAAGCAGTATCAACATAACCAACTCAACTACAAAACAATATACAAGCTATTATAAAAGTTAAAACCTACACATACAGTAAAACCAAGCATTAACTTGATTATAATTATTATGTTTGAATGAATTAATCTATCAATAATATAAAAAATTGTAGGAATCAAAAAGATACCAAAGTTGAATTATAAATAAAAAAACTAATATTCACCTTTGCCTCCACTGTAGTACAATATGAAATACAAAAAAAAAAAAAAAAAATACAGTTGCACTCATTGTTTGATTAGGGTATTTCCCTTGTTACTTTTGAACAAAAAGCCCCTACATTAAATACGAGACAATGCTATGACCTAAAAGTCCGCTACATAAATAAGGGGAAAAACCGCAATAGCAAAGGCGCGAAAATTGTGGTGATGGCAAGCGAGCGAACTATCTGTATAATGCGTTTTCGTTCGCCCGTATTCAATCGAGTCGCGTGCGTGCATCAAGTATAGCGCGAACACGTGGTGGGTATTTACTGGCCAACGTGTAAGCTCTGAACTAAATCGAACTGTATTTCAATATTGTTTCATACTTGCTGCTAATAACTCGTGTGTGCAAGAGTTTTGTTTTGATTGTGTTAGGTGAGTCAACAGTGTCTTATTTTATTAATAGTTTGAGCAGTTTTAGTTATGTAAAACACAAATGGGTTATTAAAAAAATAATTGTTTATTATTATTTAAACTGTCCTTGTTTAACAAAATAATTCCACAATTGTGTTTATTATTTAATTACTTAAATTTTTTAGCTCATTTTTACGGTTCCGTAGTAAACAAGGAACCCTATAGTTTCGTCATGTCCGTCTGTCTGTCTGTGCACGGTCTAACTCCGAGACCCTTAGTACTAGAAAGCTGTAATTTGGTGTACTTATACATATTAATTACGCCGACAAAGTGGTATTTTTTTTTATGAAAAACATTTTTTAGGTTACCTGCCCTGTTTTTTTTTCGATAGAAAAACAAAATCGATAGAATGTGACTATAATAAAATGAATTGAGCCGCTGCCGAGTAATTATGGACATACATTAAATCAACTAAGAATATTAAACACATTTTATAATTATGAAAGATCTATTATAATTACGACATCCTGTTTCTATTTCGTTGTCCGGCAGGAAGTTTCCATATATGATTAATTGATTACGAAAGAGTACGGAAGAATGATTTATTTTATTTTACTCATGTATTTAATTTCCGACTATTTCGGTCCCGATATCATGAGCATCATTGGGTGAGTCTCGTCTCGGGTGATTAAATTAAATTCCAGCAATATGCAAAATTCGTGTATATTACACATTTCTCGGTAAATATAAATGTTTCAGGTCTGTTTTTTTTACGCAATGAATCACATATAATGGTACTAATCATTTGTTTACTTAGAATAGCTGCAGCATGCCCCCTTTTTCGGCGCTCATGGTGGTCCTGCTGAAGGGAGCGTGACTACCGCCGGGCCACCTTCAAAGTCGAATTTTTCGAAAACTACTAAAGTACCAATTTTGTCGTTCGAGCACTAATTAGTACCAATTGGGTACTAATTATTTACTTAATATGGAAGCGATTGGCGTTGGTGGTCCTGCGGTAGTCACGGACATTATTTGTTTTACAGGACGTTATTAAGTGAAAGATATCGATAAAAATCACTAGAATATTTATTAATTACACATACTTACGTACATACGAAATTTGTTATATCGATATCTTTCATTTAATAACGTCCTGTAAAACAAATACATCCCAGCAGTAGGCTGCCGAGTTGCAGGTGCTATTCGGACGGGTGCTCTAAGTGGACTACTTCTTAGTATGTACTTACTATACATGGCATTGGTATGAACTATCCTATACTATTAAATGAGTCTTATCAATTTTCACCAGAGCAGAGCTCGGTCGCCTAGGTACTAATATATTAAGTTCTCCATCGACACGACTGTGCATGCACACCGTTAAAATTGAACTAGCAACACTGCGTAAATAAAATAATCCGGTCTCTGCGACCGGTACCCGCGACAGGGGCCGTCGCGTTACCACGGACCCCAACCGCGTGTCCACGCGCGTAGACACGCGACGGGTACCCGTCGCGGGCGCCCGCTTAACGCAGTTTCAGGCCTAACTGTCGTAGCGCAGCAGCCAATCGCCAACTGTGCTGTCCTTCATGTTTAATATTAAAATGACCAGTACCCTAATTGCGTAATGCAACACAATCACTATTTGTTTCGATTTGAAACAGATTGCTAATCAAATAAAATTTGTCGTAATCGTTTACGATAATAAGTTACGCAATTAGGGTACTGGACTCTTAGGTAATTACCTGCATAAAAAAAGACAGATGATACCAACAATATTCATAAGCAATTATTGTTTCAGCAAGATGACAAACTCGTGCCGTCGCGGTCGGCACCGAGGTCGACATGTGAAAACATTGGAAGAAATTTTCCAAGAGGTGAACAAGAGACATGTGCGAATAAAAAAAAAAGACAGGAAGGACAATAACTCTATACTTTACAAAGTGCTTCAACAACTTTTGAAGATAATGCGTGAATGTGACAGTTTATTTGACAGTATGAACCCCAAATTAGAATATTTAGGAAGCTATTTTGATGGGATGCGCGTGGGCCACCCAAATGAATACGATATTAATGTTATTTTGACCGTACACGTTAATTACAGTAAAATTGTTTTAGATGCCCGTGAAAATCAAAATGGTTACACTAGTATTGTAATGCCAAAAGAATTTCGCAGACTGTCGAAAACGCCTGCCACTGCTATGAAAGGTTTCAAAAAGACTGAATTTTGGTGCGACAGATCTCACCGCTTAACAGTTACAAGTTTTCGATCCTGGATGCAAAGTGTCGTAGATGCTGCTCTAAATACATTACCACTGGAAGATGGTAAACGAATTTTAAAAGTGAATAATAATAATTTTAAAATTATTTATAAGATGTCGGGTCCTGCTAATACCATTACAATATGTATTGAAAACGATTACGTTATTGATGTGGATTTGGTTCCAACGTTAGCTTTTGAGCTACCGAAAAAACCTTGTAGTTCAAAAATCGATTTTGAGAAAGTTAGAAAGACAAAAATCACTAATTATTTTGCAGTACCAAAACCTAGTGATAATAATTTTAGTTGGAGACTAGCTTTTCCGTATCAAGAACGATATTATACAGACAATATGAATAATTTAAAAAGCGCTATAAAACTTTTAAAGCTTTTCCGAGATATTCAAGGATTTAACAAATTGGCTAGTTATTTTATTAAAACATTATTTTTATGGGAAATTATAGAAAACGACGATAAATTTTGGTCAAAAAATTCTCTGACATTTATAGTACTTTATATGTTACAAAAATTAAGAGATTGTTTGGCAATTGCAACTATTAAGAACTTTTGGTGCTCCGATCACAATCTTCTCGAGAAAATTAAAACGGAAACGTGTCATAACTGGAGTCATCGAATATCTAATATAATCAATGATATAGAACGAAATAAACTGTCGAATCCACATGTTATATTAAAATATTTTACAAATCAAGCGTCTGTAAAATAAAACTAAAATGGTAGTGTTGGTAAAGAATTCGATGAAAATTGGGTTCCATTGTTTTATCATTCGTCACGATTCACGAACACAAATCAGCACACCCTAATTGCGTAACACACGTTCAATCACAATCTGAATAATTTTGAATTGATATTGCTAATCCATTGCTTCATATGTTCGAAAAATTTGTCTGCTCAACAACTAACGCATTGAATGTTGTTGAACTGTCAACATGAAACAGATTGTGATTGATCGTGTGTTACGCAATTAGGGTGTAGTATTCTGGCACGCCACAATTGTGGCGATAAGACCCCTCTTTGAGGAGTGGCTAGAGAGACGCCACGGCGTCCTCACCTTTCGCCTGACGCAGGTCCTCACCGGACACGGCTGTTTCGGGAAGTTCCTGTTCAGGATAAAGCGGGAGGAAACGCCCAGGTGTCACCATTGTGTGGATCGCCCGGAGGACACGGTGGAGCATACGGTGGAGGTCTGCCCGGCTTGGGCGGAGCATCGCCGTGTCCTCGTGGAAGCGATATCTCGCGGCGGCGGTGATATCTCGCGTCCGGCACTGGTTCAGGCCATGGTACGGAGCGAGAGGAAATGGGAAGCCGTCACCTCCTGCGAACCAGTAATGCTCGCGAAATTAAAAATTTATGAAAGAGGCAAATTTCGCGCCCTCACACACACCCCTACCCGCCGCAGGAGGAGACGCCTTGGGCGTCGGGAATCACAGGCAGATTTCCGGCCACCGTACGCGCGGGCTTGCGGATGGTGAGCAATGGCTAGCTCGCCGTCCGATAAGGACCAAGCCCGGGTCGACGTGACGGCGCATTGTGTTCCATGCGCGCCTCAAAGAGATGTCAGCAGAATTGACGGGGTCCGCTAGGGCCGATGCCTGCCAGGGTTGCGAATAAGGCCGAAAGGGAAATCGTGGCCCCCCGGCAACATGGCAACTAAAGGAACACGGGTGGGTTTTAGTCAGTAAGAGTCTGACACGCCCTCCCGCTCCATCCAGAGCGGGAGAAGTTATTTGATAATTTCCCACCAAAAAAAAAAAAAGGGTGTAGTATTCAGTAAATTATTTTTGTAACTTAGTACAATATTTGTTAATACGTTAATATTTGTAATCGATGAAAATCTCAATATTTTCACTATTGTTTTATAAGTGTAACTAGTGTAAATTAGGCATGCATTACGAAATAAGGATCTTTATTCAAAATAAACAAAATATGAACGAATATTATTGTATCATTTTAGCATTTCGCGTGTTGGACTACGCACAATGAAGGGTTCCGTAGTTGAGATGAATTTATTTATCCCAAGAACAAACTTAACATTGTAGTTGAAAAACATGTGCTCCCATACATTCCAACTGCAAATGTAAGTTTGTACGCACAATGTTGAGAGATTTACCATGTTATTTGAAGACCATAAACCTTATAGATTTTCCTGTAATCTATGAGTAAAGTCAAAATTTTTGGTCCAGTAGTTTCGGAGATAAAGGTCAATTTGCATCTAATTTCTTAAATATTTTAAAAGTATTTATTGTAAAATTATATAAAAAATATATTTAAGATTCTTGCAACAAGCCCTTTCATTTGATATGTCACACGGTACAATTAGCAAAACTTTTTTGAAATTTTCTTGTTTGCCCCCAAAATTGACCCCTATATTCAAAATTGATTTATTTACGTTAAGCGTTCGTGTTTGGGTCACAGAAATATATAAATGTGTAGGTACCAAATTTCAACTTAATCGGTCCATTAGATTCGGAGCAAATTGGCTGTGACAGACTGACAGACAGACAGACACACGAGTGATCCTATAAGGGTTCCGTTTTTTCCTTTTGAGGAACCCTAAAAACATGTACTGTTTTCTACATATTGTGTCTACTGTTTTCGTTTATCGTTTACACAATTAGCCGACGTTCGCACGGACGTGATAAAATCGCGGCGGGATTTTATCGCGCACTTGATTTTCAACTCTCGGTGTTATGTCGAGCGTTGAGAATATAACAAGAGTGCATCCCAGCGCGTCGAAAAAACACTGTTGGATTTTCAACTCTCGGTGTTAATAAGAAGATAAAGGTGTCAAATGTCATGATTTCATGAAATCAAGCCATTTGACACTTTTGCCAACTTATGGAGTGAGTAAAGCCCACGGAGTATAGAAAGAAGCGGAGACGCCGCAAGCCAAAATCTCCTAAGAATGAAGCGTCGCCTGAATGCGGGTGTTCTGGGGACGAGGTACGGCGATGGAAACCCCGCCCATTTTTTTAAATCCATCTAGCGGTGAAAGGAATTATTACAGTGAACATGAACTAACAATTTTTCATTTTAGTTCTACTGGCCACTATGGCGTAACAAAGCATGACACTTTGTTCCAGAACGTTCTATTTGCGTTAGTATGGTGGGAACACATTATTTATACCCAACTGGGCGAAGCCCAAAAGATGGGTAACATGAGTTAACATTTTCATAGTCATTTAGTATACAGGGTGGCAGGGACATCGACGCGAAAATTATTGTCATGGATTCAGTACATGATTCTGAACTCCCCTACGTAAAAATTTCTCGTCGGTTATTTTTAAAAATATCTGCTGTTCCATACATTTTGACGGCGTAGGTTTTGCACTTTTCTATGAAACAGAAGATTAAAAAAAAAATTACCGACAAAAAATTTCAACGCAGGGCGTTTTAGAATCATGACCCTACTGAATCCATGGTAACAGTATTCGCGTCGACGTCCCTGCCACCCTGTAGGTAGTAACATAAAAAATAAAATCATCAATATTTATTGGACATTGCTTATTATTGGCCATTAAACAACACAGTTTTATTTAAATGCTGCCTTTTAGACAAAACAATGTTTTCGAGCTTACTGTAATAATTAAGTCTCGTATTACAATAGTTGTGGCTTATAGCTTTGTTTAACAACGTGACATGGTTGAAAATTAGATATTATTAATTAAGATAACAAATTCGATAAAATAGGGTCTTGCTAGCATGATGCACACATTTTTATTAAACAGTTAGGACCGGCAACTTACCGACAGATGGTGCATTTTCTTATTTTAAATTCTTCTTATTTCATGTATCAAGGAACGTATTTATCTATGAATTAACTTATAGCGAGCAAAATAAAACTTAAGCAAGTAATTTGAGTCGCAAATTAGTCACAATAATATGCATTGATAATGATGTAAATACGAAATCGGTGAAAATTGGTTAGAATGTGCCTCCTCGACAACAGATGTCTGTAGCTACAATCTGACGATCAAACGAGAAAATGTGTTTTAAAATGAAAATATAAATTATATTAATGTTATGCCATCAATATGTTTCAGTTTTGATCCTGAATAATTTTTGCATCCAACAACAGCGCACTTCATTATTAAAACAATTTAACTATTAAAAAACGATTAGAATACAACGCACCCGAACGCGATGAAGATTCACTCGCAACTAAGGTTTGCGGCCCCGCCCACTATGACGTCAGGACCTAATTGAAGGCGCAAGACCTACTTGCCCTGCGGCATCTCCGCTTCTTTCTATACTCCGTGGTAAAGCCATATTTGTTACGACCGCGAATCATATTTTAATCAACATAAAATTTGACACTGACCTGCAAAATGCAAAAAACGTAAGAAAATTTGAATTTCGCGGGCTACCCTGACACTTCCCCCTTAACGATATCTGCATCAAAAGCACAATCAAAAGGCTGTAACATATGTAATCTGTGGCTGTAACGATACCATATCTATAGCGGTATTTCAAACCCTGGTTTGTATGAAGTTTTCTCTCTGTTAAGTTACCTACACACTACAGACACACTCACACACACATTCACGTATTTCCTGTAAATAAATTATTTTTCAATCTACATAACATAACATCACGCCTTGTTTCCTCGAAGGGTTGGGCAGAGGTGTCCCTGTAGCAGGTACAAAAAAAACGGAAAAAATATATATATATATATATATATATATTTTTCAATCTAATTACATTCAATTCAATTTTTATATTATTTTAATGCTTAAAATGAGCGTAACTTAATTTGTACAAGGACTATTTTTGAATCATTAAATTGAAACGATGATTGTAGGAGGAAAGCGTCGATGTCTGTCACACATGGTCACACAGTTAATACTATATAGCACAGACATCGTCGTTAACTCTATCTTTAAGGGCGCTTTCAATTTAGACGTTTCGTGTCGGACCACTGCCGCACGTTTACCGTGCCGCTGGTTAAAGCCCGCTGCCGGACCGCTGCAGTACGGTAGCAGTCCGATACCAAACGCCTAAATTGAAAGCGTATCTGACTGCCGTGCGTTTGTATGCTAGTGATGTTTTAAATATATTTGACAACAGTTAAGCCATGGACTCTGACGAAATGAACACGTGGAGTTTGCGACGTTGCCGTCCCGTTGTCGAGCGTTCGCGGTACCGACGCCCCACTGTTGCCGTACCGCGCGCTTTGTGTGAACGACCATCCGTGCGCAATACGACAAACGCACCGCTTCGGCACCGCAGCGGTCCGACACGAAACGTCTAAATTGAAAGCGCCCTAAAATGCTCTAAACTCTGTACATTGGTGCCGATTCCCTTGTTCACAAACTAAACTAAATTTAAGTTTAGTACATCTTTTTCTTTCTATTTCATTAAGAAAAGGACAGAAGATAAATTTTAGTTTAGTCCTGTCAAATTAATCAGCGCCTGTCACTACTCCATACAAGTTTAGACGTGATTAAAAACTTGCCTACTAAAATTACGTCAATTTACGTCAAGCGCTGATTAATTTGACAGGACTAAACTTAAATTTATCTTCTGTCCTTTTCTTAATGAAATAGAAAGAAAAAGATGCACTGAACTTAAAGTTAGTTTAGTTTGTGAACAAGGGAATCGGCACCATTGTGTTTTTGTTTAGGATAGATGAGTTGTATCAACATTATTGTAAATAAAAAATATTACTTAATAAAAAAATATTAATACCTACTCCGGTCTTAGATCGACATTTAGTAAAAAAAGTTTTGAAAAGTTCAAATAGATACACAAAATAGGTAAGTAGGTACTTCCTTGGTTGTAACAGCTTGGATCTTATCATCGCGAGCTCGTATTTTCCGAAGAAATACAATGATTCCCGAAGTGCATACTCTTCTTTGGAAAGCTGAAAGGGACAGCTGCCACGGTAAAACAATTGCTAATGCCTACTCTGTGATGAAACCAGTCCCCTAATTGCTAATACAACATTTGAAACAGATTGCTAATACATTGCTTCATAAGTTGGAGAAAAAAAACAACGTAAATAACGCAATGAATGTTGTTGAACTGTCAAAATGAAACAAATTAGGCAAAATTGTTTTCGAAAATAAGTTACGCAATTAGGGTACAGGCCCGCTGGGTGCGGGCGTGCAGGGCATGCATCGTACAAGGGCTGCATTTTCAAGGGGGCGGCAAACATAAAAATCTCCTTATTGAACACATTGTTCATATAGAAAATTAACGCAAACGTTTGCTGGTTCAAACCAACTTAGGGCCGGTTTTTCAATCGCCCGTTAAAGGCTCGTGCAGACCAGTGCGATACCGCAGGCGCGACAGGCAGCGCGACCCATCATGTCCTGTCGCACCCGCGATATGGCGCTGGTCTGTACGAGCCTTATAACCTACGAATAAGTTTGTCATTTTGACAGTTTTTGTTTGGACAATCTGTCAAAACGTCACATTTATTCTTCAGGTAAAAGATAACTAATTATTGAATAATCGGTGGCCTTAACCTCTAAGGCCCTATTTGACAGATGATTGAAAGTACTCTGTGGCCCTTATATAGGTAATCTCTAAGTGGGTATTCCCCTATTATGAATAGAACCCTTCATTGTGCGTGATCCGACATGCACATGGTCGGTTTTTTTATACACTTCCATAACAACTAACATCAAATTCCTCTCTAAAGCCTAGTAGGGTAAAGAGGCGGCATTGTCAGTTTTGCACGTAGGCGGTGAAGCGCCCAGCGGCGGGCCTGGGTGAAACATCCCTGTGTTGTAAACAATGCGCTCAGAATATCTTGGGTATTAACTACAAAATTAGATGCTCATTTTCAAGATCTACTGACTATTATGTACACATAAAATCATTATTGCTTTTGCAAGCAGCGCGGCCTCCATCTATGCTTTCCCAAAGTATACTGAGCACACTGTCCTCATGCAGTTTCAGCAGAACAATCAAACAAAACCGCGTACCTACAGCCGCTGCAAGAGGTTGTTTTATTGTTCGTAGTTTCAGAATTATTCTAGTACGACGTTATAAAAATGGTAGTAATTTTCACTTTCCTCCACAAGTCTCGATAAAATCACATTTTTGCGCTGGCAATGATTGCAGTGTTGCACCCGCCAGCCCCTCCTCAAAGCCGCCATTTTATTTGTATTGTATCGCCATTTCGTTTCTTTCGTGAGATGGAGAATTGGACAAGAAAGTGAGACAGAAATAAAATAATCAGAATCCTTTTGATAATAAAAATCTATTCTAAGTATTTAGGAAAAATTTAACCAGGTTAGCTTAAGTGAATTATTACAAATCGGTTCCTTTTCAACTTTTATTTTTATTTTAATCGTGACCGCGTCTCACCTCTTTTCGAGTACAATGGCGTCCGCTCACTCGTACCGCTTATGGATATTCCGTCATCCTTTTCTTGCATATATCGACTTTTCAGGAGACACTGCCTTTCTAACGAATGATCTTTTTACGAGTAGAGTAAACTGATAAGAAATATTCCCCGTTACCTTCGCACTTTGTGTTTGAGTTTCTCTTTCACGTACAATTAGCCGCGCTTTTGTTGAACGCGCAAAGATGTTTTTAAACATATTTACAGTGTGTATTTTATGTTATAACAGATATATACAATGTGCTGCTGATTGAAATTGTGTGATGAATTAATTTATGTGTCGATATGTTCACTACGAACACCGTTCAAACCGGCACAGTGCCGACGCTGCAGTATCAAGAGCATCCTACACCAAAGTCTCAAGGCAAAAACATTGAAAACGTTCAGCAAAAGAATGCTCAGCAGACTCAACAACAACAGGTAAATATACATGTTTTGTTCACACACATAACCTATGGTTAGACACAAATAACAATAAAACATTCAAGAATAATACAACGCTTATTTATATTGTAAAAAGGTACATACCAAACCTATTCCACAGAGTAAAAACATTAGGAATACATAGTACAATAAAATAAACTAATAGATTGTACTAAGGTACTTACCATCATAAAGAGTACCTACCATGTATGATGATAATAATTAGCTGTATGAATTTCTAATAGTTCATCCAAGTTCAAAGCCAAGTGGTGATAAGCCTGAGTTGATTGGAAATATATATTTGAACACCTACAAGACTATTCTTTGTCCTTGCACACACTATCATTTACAATTGACTGGTTACTATTGTTTTTTTTAAATAAATATTAAGCAGCCCTTTAAAATGTTGTAACTTCCTTACACTTTTCATAAACTTGTATTTGTTTTTAATTTCAGGAGTTTCCTACATTTTGTTATACTACCAACGTGAATATGATTGGCAAACTAGGCACAGGTACTACTAGTGGAGCTGGCAATGTGACCAGCGGTGTAAATATAACACAACTGACCACCAGCGATGATAAGACTTGTTATATAGCCCAGCCATTTTCCTACAACTATGCATTAGTGAATCAAATGCAAATTGCTCCAAATGGAATTCAGAATACAATATCAAATATTAGTTTTAAATGTGATGTTTGCGGTCTGATGTTTGGGCATCTTACTCTTCTGAATGCTCATAAAAGAATTCATGCTCAGGATACCGGTAATTTTCTTTGTCTTTTGTTTGATTGTCAATGGAATTGTACATTTATTTTTTAACTAGCTTTTGCCCGCGGCTTCGCCCGCGTGGATGTCGGAAAATATCCCACGGGAACGTACTACCGAGATTTCATACCTAATAACAGAGGAAAACGTCATTGACTCCTACTGCTGCTCCCGCGTTGCTCCGCGTAATTTTGAAACTGTGATATCTTTTAAACTATTCATTTAAATTATATGATTCAAGGCATGTTTTAATCTAAATTAAATGCCAAGGATTAATATCAAAAAAGCTTCGAAAATAACAATACTTTTTTCATAAAATTCTAAAAATGGTTATTGTGGGTCATCCCTATATGATAGATATATGCCATCGCGGACTTTTTTGTTGAAATTTAAATTGATAAAAAATACTGTAGAACATAAATTTGATGTATATTTTCCAGTTAACACAGCGCACGTCAGTAAAGCTCCCAGTCGGCATGATTTTTTCCGACTTCTTCAACAATAATAGTCATATTTCAGCCAATTTACACAAAACCTTAATAAATTTTACACTAAAACCTTCCTCATGAATCACTCCATCCATTGGTGAGAACCGTTTGAAAATCCGTTCGGTACTTTTTGAGTTTATCGCATTCAGACAGACAGACTCGGCGGGGGACTTTATTTTATAATATGTAAGGAAGTTCTGGGCAACACACATGGTTCTAGCGGTGGCATGACCAAAATAATGAATATACAGATAGATCCATCAAAAAAAGCCAGCCAGCTGATAAACCAGTTTTAGCCAACCACTCACAGGTGAAAAGAAATAATCAAGTAGTATTTAGCTTCTTGAGAGAACCGAATGAAAGCATTTATTTTGTTAACAAATTGTGGTGTTTGTTATATTTTAATCTAATATACCAAAACCCTTCTTCAAACAAACTGTTGTTAAAAAAATTATAAGAGAGATTATTATTTTAACTAAAAGTTCACTGACTTCTTTGATTACAGAAAACAATATTACGGTGGTAGCGACAGGTGTAAGTACTGGAAATGATGTTGCCATGCCTCCTCACATTCAGATCCTCTCCTCTGATCCCAGTGAGCAGCAGCAACACCACGTACAAATTCAAGACAGTTAGTAGGCACTATTTATTTTTATGGTTTTTCCACTGCTGACCACATATTGATTTATTTTATTTTCTTTATTTAAGCAACCAACAGCGATACTAGTATGTTACAGAGTATATGTGTTATATGTATGTAGTATTGTATGTATGTAATAATAGGTTTCCCTGTATAACTAGGAAAAGTATAAAATGGACTACTTAGAAATATATAAATAAAAAAAGTGCAATTTGAGGTATTACTTATAGTTAAGTATAAAATTTTAAAGAGAAAAAAAATAGTTTGAAAGTTTTGAAAATTTAAGACTAAAAAAAACTAAAGAATTCTATTTATTTTGTCTAGCTAGTTTTTTTATAACCAGTGTCAATGACCAGTTACGCAACTGTTGCACTGCAAACCCAAAATACTATGCACTGCTTGTTAAGTTTTAAGAATTACACTATAAAGTCGCACAGTATTCTAATATTGATTTGGTCAAGATTATTTATTTGACTAATATGTAATACAAGTAAGAATGGGGCTAAACAGAAAAATTTAAACTACTGCTTCCTTTCAATTTTGAGATATTGTAACAGGTTTGTCTCCAATGCCTGAAAATATTGCTATATTTTGGTTCTAACTTAGATACTGCATGTTAATTTTGCACATTCAATCCTATCAAGCCTTCTGATAGACAGCTATAATCAATGTTCTTATCTCTATTTCAGCTAAACCAGTTATAATAGAAAAGGTCCAGAAATGTATTACTTGTGGTGGACCTATTCCTAGTAATCCTAAGAGAAAGGGACCCAAGCTAATTCGCTGTGAAAACTGCATTGCACAAGATTCTGTAGACCAGAGGAATAGTCAATGTGAGTATATTATTTTATTCCTAAGGCTGATTGTCCACCGCGCCGTTGACGTCCTGTTCATGGTGCGGTGGACTAAGTGTTATTCTATATTACGAACGTAACATTACCCCATACATATTTCCAGAAGG
Source organism: Agrochola litura (assembly GCA_949152395.1). NCBI lineage: Eukaryota > Metazoa > Arthropoda > Insecta > Lepidoptera > Noctuidae > Agrochola > Agrochola litura. The sequence continues at coordinate 18,033,775 of OX424493.1, forward strand.
GCTAGACAGCGGCTGTCTAGCCCTTCTGGAAATATGTATAGGGGTAAAGGTTTTTGTGCAGCTTGATAAGGTTGCCCAACCAGGGTGTCAACCCCCCCCCCCCCCCCCCCCCCCCCATCCCTCCCCTAGCGGCGTCAGCGTTAATGGCGGGAGGGGTTCACATCGGCGTCGAGTCGACAATGAATTATCTGGGACTCTTCCTCGACAGCCGGTGGAATTTCGTTGAACACTTCCGACGTTTGGCTCCCAGACTGGAGCGGGCTGGGGCTGCCTTGAAGTGGCTCCTGCCCAATCTAGGGCTCCAAACGCCTCCTGCCGGAGGATCTACGCGGGGGTCGTGCGGTCCATGGCCCTTTATGGGGCACCGGTGTGGGCGTGTTCATTGAGGCTGCGGCCAGCCCGCCGGTTGAACGCGTCGCAGGTCATGGCTATCCGGCTGGCCCGAGGATACCGCACGGTCTCCTATGAGGCGGCGAGCCTCCTTGCCGGAATACCGCCATGGGATCTGGAGGCAAAACTCTTCGCACACATCTGGAAGTGGCGCGACGAGGCGAAACGCTGGGGCTTAACTCCGCTGCCGCGAGAAATCACGGCACAGCGGACAGAGCTCCGGCGGGATCTCATGGCGTCATGGAGAGTGCGATTGTTGCAACTAGTGATGTGCCGGATATCCGTATCCGCGGATATTCGAGGGAGAAAAAAGATCTGTATCTGTATACATTTCATTACGTATTCATTACGTATACGTAATGAAATCTATACATATAAAATGCTTTGACGGATCTACGCACAGCCTAAACCGCTGATCGTAGAGACCTGAAACTTGGATGGTGTGTTCTTTGTATGACGTAGGTATCCGATAAGAAAGGATTTTCCGAAATTCTACCCCTAAGGGGGTGAAAAAGGGGGCCAAAGTTTGTATACAACGTGATTCCTTGGTCCAAGCTACTTCAAATTTTGCATAAAAGTACTAGGCTTGCATGAATTCAAGATAGTTTTTCAATCATTATGTTAGGGTAGTGCGTTTCCATGGGATAATTTCTGACTTCCACGCGAGCTAAGCCGCGGGAAAAAGCTAGTGTATTAATATAAAAGATCCGTTCAAGATCCGCCAAAAAGTAACTGATACAGATCTTTTTTCTCCCTCGGATATCCGCGGATACGGATATCCGGCACATCACTAGTCGCTACCCAGCGCTGGGCACGCCACAATTGTGGCAATAAGTCCCCTCTTTGAGGAGTGGCTAAAGAGGCGCCACGGCGTCCTCACCTTCCGCTTGACACAGGTCTTCACTGGACACGGTTGGTAAGGGAGGTTCCTTTTCAGTATAAGGCGGGAGGAAAAGCCCGGGTGTCACCATTGCGTGGATCGCCCGGAGCACACGGTGGAGTTCTGCCCGGCTTGGGTGGAGCATCGCCGTGTCCTCGTGGAGGCGATCGGCGACGGTGATCTCTCGCGTCCGGCCCTGGTCCAGGCCATGGTACGGAGCCAGAGGAAATGGGAGGCCGTCAACTCCTTCTGCGAAGCAGTAATGCTCGCAAAGGAGGAGGCGGAACGCGTGAGGGAGAGGCAATTTTTGCGCCCTCACGCCCCTAACCGCCGCAGGAGGAGACGCCCTGGGCGTCGGGAATCGCAGGCCGTTTTCCGGCCACCGTAGACGCGGGCTTGCGGACGGTGAGCAATGGGTAGCTCGCCGTCCGATAAGGACCAAGCCCGGGTCGAAGGCGCGTTGTGTTCCACGCGCGCCTCAAAGAGAAGTCGGCAAAACTGACGGGGTTCGCTAGGGCCGATGCCTGCTGGGGTTGCGAAGAAGTCCGAAAGGGAGATCGTGGCCCCCGGCAATATGCCAACTGAAGGAACACGGGTGGGTTTTAGTCAGTAAGAGTCTGACACGCCCTCCCGCTTCGCCCAGAGCGGGAGAAGTTATTTGATAATTTACCACTCAAAAAAATTATAAAAAAAGGTTGTCAAACCCAGGACCTAGAATTAACCAACAAGCTAATCACTAACAAAAACAAATCTAGCTATTTATCAACTCGTAAATTTAATTTATGTTTGTCAGTGAACGCAACGCAAATATTCGTGGCGGCGGAAGACAATGTTAAGTTTGAAGTGAGCGCGGTGCAGCCGGCCTCGGACCCACTGGCGACTGCGCAGACGAATCAGCAAACGCAACAACAGCAACAGCAACAACAGAAACCTTGTGAGTATACCCAGCAGTTGTTTCGCATTTTGTTTTGTTTTCTTATCATTGTTTGTCGTAGGTGAAATTTGAAATTCGTAAACCACTCAATCACTCATAACATTAGTTTGTATGTATTTCTCCAATTGCCGTTAACTGACTACCACAAAACACTTTTCATTATAATAAACACTGTACTATTGTAGTATTCACACAATTCACAAAGTACGTAGCTTAAACAGCCGTAATGTTAATGTTATTGTATACATTTTTGCCGGTGTCGGCGTCTGCGTCTCTTTACTTGTCTCAACGATGCCTAGACTACCACAGATACTAAAGGCATAGACAAGTAACTGTTGTTACGTCGGGTGCAGACACGCGGACTACTTATATTTTATTTTTAATATTTCACTTAACTATTTTTATTTTATTTTATTTAATGTTTATTTCTGTATCTATCTATCCGTGACATCACTGTGGGCCCTATCAGAATACCAGCGCTGAGACATTTATTTTTTAAATGTCGCAGCATATGCTGAGATAGGAGCCTTTTGGCCTCGTACAGGACTTTCTGTTTTTGGTTTTTTACCTTGTTTTTTATTTTTTCTTTATTTTTTTATTAATGTTTTAAGGTGAAGGTGTTTAGTTTAATTTTTTATTCCTTGTGCGAGTCTCAATAAATACTTTTTCTTTCTTTCTTCTTTCTATGTTAATTTGAAATCAGAAAACATAATTTGACCCAAAAACGATCATACTGAATCTATGTTTTTGTGCCTTTCTCCTATGAAGGCGTTAGGTATAAAGCATGCGTCGATATTTTTGATCTAATAATAACACGTTTGTTTCAGTACCTGGTCACCACCCCGTGAAGAGGAGAAACTTAGCATCAGTAACAAAATGTCAGAACTGCAATGGTTCAGGCATTATTTTCGTAGGTGGGAATAAGAATAAGTTAAATAATGCAAATTTGGACAAACCATTCCACTGCAATATCTGTGGAGGTTCCTTTGCCAGATATTCCTCATTGTGGTCACATAAAAAGTTGCATTCTGGTGAGAAGAACTTTAAATGTGGCATATGTGGAATTGCATTCGCTAAGGCTGTTTATCTTAAGAATCATTCAAGAATACATACAGGAGAAAAACCATATAGGTATACATACCATAATAATAATTATTTATCTTGTTAACTTAATAAAAGAAAACAAGAATGTATATTGTCATTGTATTGTTAGATAACGTAATGTGTCATAGAAAATGATTGATTAATTTTTCAGATGTAATACTTGTGGTATGCAGTTTTCACAATCACCACATTTGAAAAACCATGAAAGAACACATTCAGGAGAGAAGCCATATGTTTGCGAAGTAAGTAAAGGTTCAAATGAATTTTACTAACTTTATGGTCTTACAAAAACAAGGACAAGAACATTGTGAGCTACGTAGTGAATATGTGCCATAATCAAGATAACATTTTCTATTTTATGGGTTAGACTCAAGGCCAACATTCAAAACCAAAGTGCGAATATGCAACACGCGAAAAGTACTAAGCACAGTCCTGTAAGGATCGAGCTTGTTCGCAGATTTTGGCGACAAGCGTGTCGTGGGTTTAGATTTTTGGCCCTAAATATTATTTTATCCAAAAAAGGCCAAAGTGCAAAAGCTATAATTTACTGTGGACAATCCGTATTTAGATCCAAATTAAATAATGTAAGCTGGATAAATTCTACCAATATCTGGTATGCGTAACCCCAGCAAAATGTTGCGCCTTAGAGAGAGTATTACAGATAATTAGTTCATAGTTAGTTGCAATTTGTTCAAGTATAGCGAAATTTGTTAAAGTTGTATTTTTGAAGATATTCAAGAAAAACTGATTTTGCCTGAGTAATGTTACCCCAGCAAAATGTTTTTCAAAAAAGGCATTTAGCCTGGAACCAAGTACATGAAAAGATAGCTTTTGATGAGTTGTAAATGTATACCAATAGCAAAATTTGTTTATCTTATAGTTTTTGAGATATTCAAGATTTTGCTGGGGTAACGTTTTGGGATTTTCAAAATCTCGAAAACTGTTCGTCGCAGAAGTTTGAAAAAAATACCAGTTATAAGCCTTAATTTGTTCAAACATAAGTATTTCGATTCATCAACAAATATCGATGTAATTAATTGTTTGAATCAGAAAAAATCGATTTACTCGTAAACTAGTACATTTAAAAACGAATAAAAAGCAGTTACATATACCTATCATATATCCTTTTAAGGTGTACAAATCTGGTTTATAAAACTTTACCCGATATGAAGATATAAAGAGATTTCATCAAATTTTAAGCGGTGTTTCTTTGGCGATCGAATACGCAGCTCCCTCGGAATAAAAAACGATGGACTATAGTGAATAAATTTGTTTATTTTGTTATAAAACATCCCTGAAAGTTTCAGCTTTAAATCCTGGATGGAATAAAAGTTATTCAAAAAACAAGAAAGTGCCAGCAGTTCTCTTATAAACCGACTTAATTACGGAGGCTACGAAAAAGCGACCGTTTCATACTTGCGGGTGTCCTACTCAAATTAGCAGGCTAATAACCGATAATGAGTACAGTCGGGCAGAATAATATTCATGTACAGACGCCAGCACATCAAGCTACTACAATCTGTCAAATTTATTTAATAGATTTTCGACTTTATCGCTGAAGCTTCAGGTTCAAAGTTGATTAGGAAATTTTGACAGTTTCGGGTAGCTTGATGTGCTGGCGTCTGTACTTAACCGAAATCTCAAATGTTTTAAGTATAGGTTATTTGGTGTGAAATTATAACATTAGCAATATTCGACTAAATTCGTTTTTTGCCAAAGAAACATGGTTCAAACTATCTAAAATAACATAACATAACATCACGCCTTGTTTCCCCGAAGGGTTGGGCAGAGGTGTACCTGTAGTAGGTACACCCACATTTCGCCAGTTATGTTTAAGTCCCATGTAATAGGGGGCGAGCCTATTGCCATCAACCGGGCACAAATCCAGACTCCGGGCTGGTACTGAGAAATTCCAGATAGAAAAACCCAATAACACTATAATCAAACTATCTAATAGTATTAATTATTGATGAATGCGTTTGTACAAACGCATTCATCAATCATCGGTACCTACTTTTGCAAAAACGATTTTTGTAAAACATTTACACACATACTTATATAAACTCACGCCTTCTCTACACTCCCCCTTTCTCCTCTTTCACATTTCTTTGGTAAAAAAATAATCATGCTCATCTATTTTTTTTATCCACCGACCACAATAATCCTTTTATATGCGACTGTACCACCTAAAAATTACTATTATACCGATTTTTTCAGATGGTTACGCTCAAGTATCTAACGGTCGCTTTTTCGTAGCCTCCTTAATTAAGTCGTTTTATAAGAGAATTGCTGACACTTTCTTGTTTTTTGAATAACTTTTATTCCATTCAAGATTTAAAGCTGAAACTTTCAGGGATGTTTAATAATAAAATGAACAAATTTGTTCTCTATAGTCCATCGTTTTGTATTCAGGGGGAACTGTGTATTCGATCGCCAAAGAAACGCCGCTTGAAAAATGAAATCTCTATATCTTCATATCGCGTAAAGTTTCTTAATCCAGATTTGTACACCTTAAAAGGGTATATGATAGGTATATGTAACTGCTTTTTATTTGTTTGTAAATGTTACGAGTAAATCGATTTTTTCTGATTCTTAAAAACAATTAATTACATTGATATTTGTTGATGAATCGAAATGCTTATGTTTGAACAAATTTGAACAAATTATGGCCTATAACTGGTATTTTTTTCAAACTTCTGCGAAGAACAGTTTTCGTGATTTTGATTATCCCAAAACGTTACCCCAGCAAAATCTTGAATATCTCAAAAACTATAAAAAGATCAAATTTTGCTATTGGTATACATTTACAACTCATCAAAAGCTATCTTTTCATGTACTTGGTTCCAGGCTAAATGCCTTTTTTGAAAAAATTGGTTGCCTGTAAAGTCGGTATACGGGCGAAAGTTTTACGTGACAACGACTTTGAGTGGTAAAATAATTTTAATGTGAATATTCATTCGTATAGTAGGAAGAAGGATGAAATAAAAGTAACAATTTAAAACATTTATTTATACACATGAACCGGTGTGTATGCCTATCTCTCTCACTCTCTCTCTCGCTCTGTCTCTCTCGCTCTTAGGCGGGCTAACTGTGCTCGAGTGGAAGGGACGCGTGCCTTTCACTTTTTATGTCTGTCTCTCTCGCTCTTAGGCGGGCTAACCATGCACGCGTGCCTCTCACTCGCTCTCATTGTGAGCGCATAACGTGAGCGGAGCGTAACGCAGTTTCTTGAAGTGTCACCCGGCAAACCAATTTATAAGACGTCACGTCAAAACATTTTGCTGGGGTAACGTTACTCCAGCAAAATCAGTTTTTAACCGACTTCCAAAAGGAGGAGGTTCTCAATTCGTCTGAATGTTGTTTTTTTTTGTATGTTTGTTACGCGATTACTCCGCCAATTATGAATTGATTTTGATGATTCTTTTTTTGTTTGGTAGATCATACTTCAGAGGTGGTCCCATATAAATTGTATTAACTTTGCTTGGGTAGTTTTTGAGTTAGCTTCAATAATACGTATTTTTTCCCACTTAGTATGTGGATGATATGATAACTTCCTGACACTGTTATTTACATAGCAGGTAGTGGTATTCGAATTTGTGTGGGGTGGGTACCACAACACTAAAAAGTGAAAAGTAAAAACTTTTTCCAAAAAAAAAACAACCGACTTAAAAAAAAAACACTGCAAAGTGAAAAATAACTTTAATTTCGGAAGTCGGTGACAAAGAACGAAAATTCAAAACCAATACACCGACTTCCGAAATTAAAGTAATTTTTCACTTTGTAGTGTTTTTTTTTTTAAGTCGGTTGTTTTTTTTTTGTAAAAAGTTTTTTTCTTGAATAACTTCGAAAATACAACTTGAACAAATTGCAACTAACTATGAACTAATTATCTGTAATACTCTCATTTCTCTAAAGCACAACATTTTGCTGGGGTTACGCACACCAATATCTGACTTATTTTCTAGAAATAGACCTTATTAGGGTTGTTTTTATTCAGGTCTGTGACAAGGGATTTGCACGGCACGCCACCTTATGGAATCATCGACGTATACACACGGGGGAGAAGCCATACAAGTAAGTACTTGCATGCCTTAGTATAAATGTTTATTCTATTAGCTGAGCTGTTATGGTTTTAGGCCACCCGTGCAAAGCCAGAGCGGGTCAGCTAGTTTCGTATAAACCCTGATAAAATTCAGGCAGCAGTATGACTTTTTACCATTGTCGTTTCCTGTTGGTTACGCATTAATGCATTTATCTTAGGTTGGCTTGATAACAATCGAGGAGGTGGCTCGATAAGAGGTGATAATAATCTATAATAGTTTACATGGCCATCTTTACCCGGGGGTGCAAGGGGTGCGTAGCACCCGGGCGCAAGATCTAAAGGGGCGCAAGGCGGTCGAGTCGATCGATTTATTTTGAAATCGAACGTAAATTTCAAAACAGACTGTCAGTCAGTTTTTCAACTGAAAAGCCAAAAAAAAAATAACTTTGTGTTTGAAAATGTACCTTATTTTATTGTGGAGTAAGACATACTTAAAAAAAAAAAATAACTCAAAAATTTAGTTTTTGAAGTGAAAACTTCTTTAGGCGCGTTAAGCATTTTTGAGATAGGACTAAACCATTGATTTCGCGACACTGTAACGACACCAGCTTTTGACCATCAAAAAGACATCAACGCATTGATTACCGTGGTGCGTGGGGTAAAAGACATCGACGCGTTGATTACCGCGGTGCCAATTTTTTTTTTCAAGTTTTCACTTCTTTCGGCACTCACGGAGTGCTACTGTTTTTTTTTTCGTTGGCAAATTTTCGCGTCCTGGCGCCCAATATGGTTAAGACGGCCCCGATAGTTTAGGTAAATTGGGTATAGATAGTGCCATCCACGAAGACGCGTCCCACTCTTCTTCCTAAAAGGCTTGTGCAGACCTCGTCGCGCGACGAGCGGTGCCTTTGTGTCGCGTCGCGTGTCGCGCCTGTTTGAAGGAGCCTAAACGCGATTACTGTAGCTGAACTGTAAGGCTGGGAATACACGTCCGATTTTTTTTTATTCTAGCGTTGACACTGAATGGACGCGTGTGGTTAGGACACTGGGCGAAAATTACGATATTGAACGGCTTCTTGTAGCCGTTGAAAAACGTGTTTGCCTGTGGGACTCAGGCAGTGGAGAGTACAAAATAAAGATTTGTCGTCCATCTATTCTTTGTGCTTCGTACGCAAGCACTCGGTATGAAAGTTCGGGAACGACTGAGTTCAGAAAAATGCTGACGCAAAAATCGTATGTGTATCGAGTAAATACGATCAGATAGTCTGATCAGACAATCGGAAACAAAATGTGACGTGTATTCCCAGCCTAAGCGATTAGGAAGAAGAGTGGGGCACGTCTTCGTGGATGGCACTATCTATACCTAATAAAATAAATAATTATTCTGAGCACATGAGTCACATTGGTTAAAATTGAAATGCAATTTTTAAAATACCATTGTTATTTAACTTCAATTTGGATAACGCATCTTTATAAATCTTGAATTATTATCATTTTAAAATGTGTGTTGTACAATACAGGTGTGAGACGTGCGGATCGGCGTTCAGTCAAGCAGCCCACCTAAAGAACCACGCTAAAGTGCATTCCGGAGAGAAACCTTTCAAGTGTGACATTTGCACGGCTGCCTTTGCAGATAGGTTCGCGCTCAAGAGGCATCGGGGGATTCACGACAAATATGGTACGCATAAAAACAATGCGAAATTCGCATCTAAATTAAACCATATACATACTTACTGGTTAATAATATTAAATCACCATATATTCAAAAGACCAATGAAATCTTTTTTTTTCTAGGTCAAACCGCGCCTTTACCTTCAAGAATACAACAAAATCAACAAGAGCAACAGCAAACACAGAATAGTGAGCAACAAAGCACACCGGCCGTCGAAGTTGAACACCACGCAGACCAAACACTTTGAATCTAACAGCTGTTTTGTTTCAAGAGAATCCCACCCTGACAGTTGATTTTAATAACCTTGTTGACAAACGGGTCTAAACTCGGGCGATTGTGAATATGTGAAGGCCGAGGACATAATTTTGTGATATAGGACGCCCAACCTTGCATTCATTGGTGATCAAATGCAATATTTCTCATCAATAATGATGATCAAATGTACTTTTAAGGGTTCCGTACCTAAAAAGGTAAAAAACGGAACCCTTATAAGATCACTCTCTTGTCCGTCTGTCCGTGTGTCACCACCGATTTTGCTCAGGAACGGATAGACCTAGCAAGTTGAAATTTATACCAGATACTAAGGTCTATAGTCCCTATTAGGTGTATAAAAATCAAGACCCTGAGTGAACACGATAAAAAGATATGGGCAAATTTAGATTTTCACGAAAACTTGTGAGTACCAAAATTTACCTTAAATTTCAACTTTTTTATTTTTCTGATTTTTCCCTTTACTTGTGCTGGAAGACCTTGCTTTTTACCAAAATTGACAATTCGAGGTCAACCGGAAGTCTATACGTATAGGAAGCCTATAGGTTTTGGGTCGAAAACCTATATGGTAGTTCCCGTTAACCTAGAATCACGAAATTTGGCAAAAAGCAAGGTCTTACAGCACAAATAAAGGGAAAATTCCGAAAAATAAAAAAGTTGAAAATTAAGGTAAATTTTGGTACTTACAAGTTTTCGCGAAAATCTAAAATTTGCCCATATCTTTTACCAATAAAATGATACCAATTTTATTATGGCGGTATAATGGATAGGTACCAAACCCTCGGTGCGCGAGTCCGACTCGCTCTTGACCGGTTTTTAGTATTGCAAACGCTGCGGCATTAATGACTTATTTATGTGTTCATGTAAAACACAGGTTATTAATGGTGATAAACATGTAAAGATTTTCTTTTACTTTAAATTTGATTTAATAGGTTTATCATTTAAAATCCAGAATCAAGGGTTTTGGCTGTGGATTGAAACATCATAATATTATTTTCTTTTTATAGGCTCCATATATTCCCTTTTATTTTATTTTTCAGAGATGTAAATAAAACGAATTCAGGTGCGTCACAAAGCCTATGTGATTTAGTATTTTAGCATATCCAATGAGATGAATTTTTGTTTTAATAGAATGTGGATGGGGTGAACTTACTATTATTAGAAGCAATACTTTGTTATAGGTAAATGGTTCTCTGCAATACATTATTCAGACTAGCTGCTATACAATTTACTCTTTTTTTATTTATAGACGTTAATTATCTAATAAAATTATAGTAAGTACAGCTCATCCAGAAGCACCCGCGTCACAGTGATGCGTTTTGTAAGTTAAACCTGGAATTTTTAATTATGAAATGTATAGTAAAATTTTTGTCTATATTTGTTGTTTTATTATTTTTTAGGGTGTAATGTTCACATACATAATGTGTACCTATTCACCGTAATGATTACGAATAACATTTTTGTAACTTTCAAGTTAGAGCTACCTCATTAGCAATTTTAGATTTTAGTCCAATTTTGACTGTTGTCAATTAATTACGCATTTGCAAAGTGGAAAATAACTTTTCATAATTTGGGTCATAAAGTGCACACCCAATAGGCAGTCGCGCTAATGCAAAACGTTTTATACTTGTGGTAACCAAATCTTATCAAAGTTCGCACACGTGGAAGTTTAGAAAGCTGGTTTGTTAGCACAAATTTTGATTCTTTTTTCTCCATCAGGAACAATACTCAAAACCACTGGTAAAGAAGTTTACTACTAGCGCTATTTATTTGTCGAATGTTGCGCCGTTTGCTATGGACAATCGACAAGTTCGATAAGGCTCATTAGGCATTTCTCAAGTAGGAGGATGCGGGTTCGAAACCAGGAAGTACGAATGTGATAAGTACGCCAATCCGCAATGAGCAAGCGCGGTTTTAATTTTTTACTCTACACTGAATGACATGAAATTACTGACAATGTTACAGGGCTGATATTGTTAGTTTTAATGTTTACATTGAATTAGGTACTTGGTGGCTAATTTTGATGTAGCAAGCACAAGTAAAATATGAATGTTTTTGGTCAGTGGGTCGTCTTTTAATTTAATAATTAGAGAATGAAAAAATAAACTCTTACATATAAAATTAAGATTTTATTGTTATATCACGAATTAAACTTAAAAGCATTACATACATAACCTAACACACGTGGTGAAAGGTTATAACGGAATATTAACAGTGTCTATAGATTACTCGTAAACCCAGTTTTCAGCAGCTGGTGTCCATCCGACGACTTCCTTCTCACCAAACCAAAGCGCGATTTCCTTCTTGGCAGACTCCACACTGTCAGAACCGTGGATTATGTTGCGGCCAACTTCGATGCAGAGATCACCACGAATCGTGCCGGGTTGTGAGTCAGCTGGGTTTGTAGCACCAAGCATTTGACGGCCGGTTTTCACTGCGTTAAGGCCTTCCCACACCATAGGAACTACAGGTCCGGAGCTCATGTATTTCACAAGACCAGGGAAGAAGGGCCTGGACGCTAAGTCACTGTAGTGTTGCTGAAGTAATTCTTCTGAGGGCCACATGAATTTAAGGCCGACTAACTTGAATCCTTTCTTCTCAAAACGCTCGATGATGGTACCGACAAGTCCACGTTGGACACCGTCGGGTTTAATCATGAGGAAAGTTCTTTCACGTTGTTCCGCCATTATGACTTTTATTAACGTGTTGCCGGCGCGTCTGAGATGGATTAAAAGGTAAAGCAAAGTGGCAATCATACGAAAAAGGAAGTTATCGCGTCACAAAAACAGCCACAGATTGCGTATACAGCTATGTATCTATAGTAAAAACGCGATCAAGGTATCCAAAGGTGCCATTTTAATTATTATAATGTAGTTATAACAAAAAAAAATGGCCTAGTAATTATTAAACAGTGTTAGATAATTATCACTATGAATTCCACAAGTTCTAACAAGAAGATGTAAGACTGACATTTTAATATCTTCTTTTATTTAGCTCAGGCTAACCTAGCCTAATCGCGTTTTAGATGGCAGATCGATGCACTTCCCTACATGTTGTTTTTTTGTACATGGCAAGAACATGGCAGTGACTCTCGATAGTTTTACTGATCACTTAATAATGGCGGCTGTACACACGGCCACACATCAAGCTATACATTCCACTTGATGGGATTGGCACTATTGTCACCTCACTTCACCTTAGTTTTCACGGTGAGATTTTTACAGAATTAGATAGACTACTCAATACCATTGATAACTTAATTTGGTCGGGTTATACGCTGAGAACTAGTATGGAATAGATTTAGTATGGAAAAGTAATGAACGCTAATTTCTCTTAAAATACAACACTTAGGAATCTGAATTTTAGGTCGCTATAACTTCTTTAGGAGCACTAATTTTTGTATAATTTTGGGAAGAAATCACAGAGTTTTTAATAGGGAAATCTTGAAATGAAAATTTAACACCGTGACTACCGCCACCCCACCCAATGGCATGGTATATCTCATAAACTACTGAAGAACTAATTTGGAATTTTGAGCACTAATTTTATCTTGCAGGGTACTAATTTTCTATGTAGGTTTGAGGAAAGCGACAAGCTCCTCAAACTTGGAATCAACATTCAAAGTCGTGGTCCTGCTGAACGAGCGCACGAAAGTTATCATCGTTGATTTCTCGGTAAATATAAATGTTTCAGTTCTGTTTTTTTAACGCAATGTATCACATTTAAGGGTACTAATTATTTGTATACTTAGAATAGCTGCAGCATGCCCCCTTTTACGGCGCTCATTGTGGTCCTGCTGAAGGGAGCGTGACTACGGCCGGACCACCTTCAAAGTCGAGTTTCTCGAAAACTACTAAGATACCAATTTTGTCGTTCGAGCACTAATTAGTACCAATTAGGTACTAATTATTTACTAAATATGGAAGCGATTGGCGTTGGTGGTCCTGCGGTGGTCACGGACATGGTTTATTGATAACTAACCCACATCGATGATCGATGCTAACCCACGTTAAATCTCATGAATTTACTAGCTTCTGCCCGCGACTTCGTCCGCGTGGAATAGTTACTTTGGGCTAACGCTAACTTTAATCCGCGACTTCGTTTACGTAAAAGGTGAAAATATTTTTTTGCAATGTGAGCCTCCTCGGATACCGTGGTTTACCGATGTACAGACGCCAGCACATCAAACTATCCGAAACTGTCAAAATTTCCCAATCAACTTTGAAACTTAAGATTCAGCAATAAAGTTGAAAATCTATTAAATAAATTTGACAGATTGTAGTAGCTTGATGTGCTGGCGTCAGTACGTTAAGGAGCTATTTTAGGTACCTACATCACGCTTTTATCAGTAAGAGTGGAACTTTAAAACGTTGGGTAAAAGTACTGGTTCTTATAATCTTATGTAGATTGTATATTCTCAATAAAACTCAAAACTAATGTTATTAAGTACTTCTGCGTACACTATATTTTTAGTTTTGTTTTCATCCGGCAGAAGTAGATATTGATTTTCTCCAGAACCAGATCTCGCAACATATAGTTGCCCGTGCGAAAAACACTCTTGGCGTAAATCTATTCCTACGTGCATATATGTTTATACATTATTAATCTGTGCCTGGGCCTTATTAATTGTTACCGCGAACAAAGTTACATGCTCTGTGCCGCAAACGATACTTACACCGGAAATCGCGTGCAGTACTTGATCATTATTTTGCTTTGATGTTATTTTAAAACTGCGTTAGCTCCTAAGATATTAATCGAAATCGAATCATGTCAAGGGCAATTTTGTTTTAAATTAAATACTTGTGATGAATAACGTATTTATTTGGATAAGGATTAATATCATGTTTATAAAAATACCTTCGCAAAAAATGCATTATTTTAGAACAAATTTGGTTAGCATAAAAAAGGCTATAGTGAGCCAACCTTAAAAGATAGACATATGCTGTCGCGGACTTTTTTTTTGAACTTTTAAAGGCTTCTTCAAACAGGCGCGACACAAAGGCACCGCTCGTCGCGCGACGAGCGGTGCCTTTGTGTCGCGTCGCGTGTCGCGCTGGTCTGCACGAGCCTTAAAGGGGAACAATTATGTCATACATGATTTTTGCGAAACTTTAACCGTTTACGCAGCGCACGCAGCGGCCTCCCGCTCTGGGTGGAGCGGGAGGCCGGGGGGCCACGATTTCCCTTTCGGCCCGTATTCGCAGCCCCGAATCTAACGACACCTCATATGTTAAAATCCATGAAGCCGTTTAGGCTACAGAGGGTGCCAAAGAAATAGACAAACATACATACTCTCAAAAAACATTACCCTCCTTCTGGGGCAGTCGGGTAAAAAGTCTCTTTTTACCGTCGCTTTTTCGTTTCATCGACTTTCAGATCACAACGATGCTAAAGAAGTTTTCACTTCAAAAATTACTTTTTATTGAAACAGACACAGGTTTTGACATGATCATTCACTAGGCCACACGCTTGCATGAAAGCATAACAAATTTTAGAACCAACATACTTAAATCCCCTCTTTTTCAAAGCTTTCGATAATGCTATAGATGTTGGTGTTTCAGACGGGATTTCTTTGTAATGGTTCCAACTATTAACGATGGGTTTTTGGTTCACGAAGCTCCAAATAAAATTCGTAAAATCTTCGCCTTCGTTTTCCATTTTTACAAAACACTTAGAATTGTTTATTATTGCCTCTATTTTTCCTTTATGCCTTACAATTCCTGAATCTTTTAAACAGTTGTTCACATCTTTTTCCGTTAATTTTGATACTTTGCGAGGGTTAAAGTTATGAAATCTCTTTCGGTACCTAATTTTCTCTTTTTTTCAATATTGTTAACCACGATAGCCCGGCTTGTTGTCCTTCTAAACACAGCATTTCAAACAAGGCATAGTTGTTCTTTTGTGGTTGCCCCCATTCTTCATCATGGTACTTTATGTAAAGTGGATCTTCTGTTAACCATCCACATCGGAAAACTATATTTTCTGTCATTACTTCGGTCATCCATCTCACTCGTCAAGTCATCAACTCATTACTTACGGAATGTTCTCTATGTACAGTACCGACCAAAAGTCCATGAGCAATCTCACAAAGCAATAGAATGACGCTTCGGTTTGACTTACGACCTTCTTCTATAAGTTGTTACAATACTGTAGACACGCACATTACACACACACACTCACTTTCTCTGCAACCAATGACTAGTTCAATAATCATCATTCGTTTTTAGTTTCATTCGTCTTGTTCACATAAATATTAAAGTTTAGCAGGTAGACCACAAAAAACTGAGTAAATTATTTCGATTTCTGTGGGGTAGATGCAGTTTGTTACGAGTATTTAATTAATAGAACTTTTTTGGTTCGTGGATAATATTGGTGACGAGTATTTAGCGCAGTGTTGTGGTTATTATTATCAAAAAGCAGGCATAAAATATATTGAAGAGATCAGATCAGATCAGAGAATATTATTGCGCTGCGTAAAAGTGAAGTGAATATCTAATGAAACCGGACTAAGTGTGAGTGTTATCATTAATATATTTCATATTTTACTAAACATAAATCTTAATCAAGGGTATTGTTGATAGAACAGAGGTATTGTTGAGACAGAAGATGCCTTTAAAGTTTTAAATTCATTGTGAGGTTTAATTCGATTAGTGAATAATAAATAATAAGGTATTATGTGTAATAAAAACAATGTTTTTTTTGTTCTAGAGAAATACTGTGAGGGTTAAGAGATATGAGGAAGGGGCTTATTATCGAGTAGCAGCGACGTCAAATGGTGAATGAAACAAATGGTTTCATACCAACGAGATATTTTGCTGAATTATTAAAAACACGTCATTATGAACCGTTCGCCGTGCACTCTGAAGGCTTGCATCACTGAAGACCAGCTAGAAAACTGTTTTTGACCTTAAACTATTGACCGTACCAACTTAATAAACAACAGATTCGTTATTGCATGAATTTATGGTAACGAATTTTTTAAGCACGTTTCAATAGGGTGTTTGTCGTATTTCTTGCAGATATACCGAAATTGTTTAATATTATTTTAGTAATAGTATTATTTTAGGATTAAAATTTGAGGTTTAGTTTCAATCTTCTTTTCGTAAAGAAAATGAATACTTAAGCTTTAACCTCAATAACAACCAATATTTACTAAAGTCAAATAAAATGTAAAATAATTAATACAAATAAAATATAAACAAATATTTAACCTTAAAATTACCTATTCTGTAAGTAGTTTTTTACATTTTAAGTAGTCTAATATTCTTATTTATTACTTAATTACTTCGACCATGATCAAAGCTTAATATTTATGGTGAAAAAATCCATTAAAAATTTAAAATATTTCATAATTTAAATATGTCAAAATAATACAAACTGCTTCTAAGTTTCTTGACATCTATTTCACATCTTATTCAGCTGAAGTAATGATAAATAATTGTAGCAATTTTTTAACTTATGTAAAATAAATATAACGAATAAACATATTTTTTTAAATTTTGTTATCATATGTCACGCATTTTTTATTCTAAAACCTTTATTGCAATAACAACATAAAAAAGCAGCAATATTTAAAAAATATTATTATCGAAAACAAAAATAATAATATTTGCAAAAAACCGCACTGTGTTTTATGAGATTAGAACCTGAGGCAGTTTGAATTCTATACCAACGCTTAACGCTTTCTGCTATCTGCACTTGTTAAGTTACTATCGAATTTTAGCAATGCCATTAACTGGTCAAGTTCACGCGCATAGTGCGTGTGTGCTAGCATGTTTACAGCGACGGAAATATATTGTTGTTTCGTGTAGCGCAAAACTGCGTTATCTGTGGTGTGTGTATCGTGTTGCTTTACACATACAAATGTACGAGCTATACCGCGTGTTCACAGCAATACGACTCTTAGCGTGCTCATGCACTTTTGAGCGCTTACTGTACATAAGTAGGTAGATTAAAGTTAGCTTTCGTAGTTATTGGTATATTTCCGTGGTGAAAGGTAACTTTTACTTTGGTATATTTTTGTCACAAAACACTGTTAGGTACTCCTAGTTCTCCTAGCGTTGATTTTTATTTATTTTGTAAAAATTAACTATCAAGCAGATAAAATTATAACCTAATTCTTCAACTACCACAGATTAAAAATAATTTTACGGGCCGCGACACATTGCTAAAATCGACTTACATCACTGCACCGCGCTTTTTATAGGTATTAAAATGCGATGCGATGCGCTGTAGCTCCATGCGGCTGTAATTTGTAAACTACTCGTAAGAGTCACATGGCGTCGCGGGCGTCACAATAAGTACATAAGGTCCAGTGTTGCCAACTGCACCGTAATTACGGTAAAAACACCGTAATCAGCATAGATCTACCACCTACCGTAACAATGTAATTACGGTGTCAAAAAACACCGTAATGGGGCAGATGGATTATTGAGCGTTGTTTTATGTCATAACTGGTAACATTTTAAATAGCAATGGATTAAGGGGAATTCCCAAACCATAGATAAAAGTTTGAACCAATGTAATACATAAAAACTATAGAGTTGCCTAGTTTGACAGACTTCTTAACCTTTTTAGGGTTCCGTATTTATTACCAACTTTCTTCATTCAGTTAATTCTTTGCGTAATTGCGTTGTAATAAATCTGCGTTGAAAGACATTAGTTTGCAGGTCGTTCCTTAGGAGACATAATACTGAAATGTATAGAAATGATCATGATCACACAGTTATTTTGTCATATTCAGACTAATTAAAATATGGAATAAGCTTCTTTTTTTTATTTTTAACAAACTACAATTTAATTTACACCACTTTTTAAAATCTACCGTATTTATAAACTGGGAACACCGTAATCTATTATTTGGGGTTGGCAACACTGATAAGGTCCCATAGTTCAGTACGTCTAACCAAACATATCCAAGCAAAAAAAAAAACACAAATTACAGGGATTTTATTTTGACCTATTAATAATAAACCAAGTAACGAAAATTTTTTGTGTATTTTCGTTTCCAGATTTTTTTTCTTGGAAGTATTAATGCGTTTTTCTTATATTTTTTTTACCATTGTCCTTATTTTGGTGGTCTGAATGATTTCTTAAAGTTTTTCCATTTATTTTAATGGGACCTTATACAAGGTTAGGTACTTATTGTGACGTAAGTATAGATGTAAAGCCGGAAAACCGAAATAAGCCACTTTTTTCTCGTTTTAAAACGGTTGGTGTTGATAACTATAACTACCTATGTTTTTTTTAAATTATAACTACATTTCTTGATTTTACCGAGGAAGGGATATAAGGGAGTACCTAAAAACTGTTTAGATTTTTTTAAATATACCTACTGTTATTGATATACTTAGCGGGTTTAGTTCTAGTTGGTCCGTCCGACCAAGCGTAGATTAGGTATTACGGTTACCTACCTGAGTTATAAGTTAATAACTCTGTGTTAGTAAATAAACACTTTTTTTTCATTGTTTTTAAACGATATATACTTAGTATTATATTATCTGTGACGATATAAATAATCAATTTGATTCGGTTTAAAACCAAACTCACACTCTCGCGTTGACGTCGTCACTCACTCGTGACTCAGCTCGTCTACCCTACACACACATGCACATACATAAACTGCCGCGTGCGGCCGCCGCGTAGTCTTTTTGTTGGCGAGTTTTCAACCGTTTAAAACGATTTATTTGGGGTTTAAAATGGCAACATTTTATTTAAAACGTTTTAAATCGGTTGTTTTACATCTATAGACGTAAGTATACAAGGTTCATCGCCGTGTCCTCGTGGAGGCGATCGGCGACGGTGATCTCTCGAGTTCGGCCCTGGTCCAGGCCATGATACGGAGCGAGAGGGCATGGGAGGCCGTCACCTCCTTCTGCGAAGCAGTAATGCTCGCGAAGAAGGAGGCGGAACGCATGAGGGAGAGGCAAAGTTCGCGCCCTCACGCCCCTAACCGCCGCAGGAGACACCCTGGGCATCGGGAATCGCAGGCCGATTTCCGGCCACCGTAGGCGCGGGCTTGCGGACGGTGAGCAATGGGTAGCTTGCCGTCCGATAAGCACCAGGCCCAGGTCGACGGCGCGTTGTTTTCCACGCGCGCCTCAGTGATGTCAGCAGAACTGACGGGGTCCGCTAGGGCCGATGCCTGCCGGGGTTGCGAAGAAGTCCGAAAGGGAGATCGTGGCCCCCGGCAACATGGCAAGTGAAGGAACATGGGTGGGTTTTAGTCAGTAAGGCCTCTGCCTCGAATTTTGCGGGCAGCGGGGCGGCAGCGGCGGCGGCGCTGGCAACGCAGACCCGTTCTCGAAACCAGCGGGCAGATCGAGCGGCGCTATAGCGGCGTAGTGTTGTGTTCGTGATTGTGTCGTCGAGATATTTGTTTTTATTCGCGAACGAAATGTCTGAACAACGGCGACAACATCTTTTTGATTCAAAATTATTCCTAACGCTCGATTTATTGTGGGCAAAAGAAGAAGTGAATCCCTACTATTAGAGTCTGAAATTAATCCAAAACGATATAGAGGTACTTATATTAAATTTAGTTTCTTCCGATATTTAATTTCTTCCCATGACTGGTTAATTACTCTTCTATTTTTATGGTTCACATCTTTGCTGTTCCATATCGGTGTCCTCTCAAAAATTGCTGAAATAATTTGCACTAGCACGTCCGAGGACATTTTGACACGTTACAAAAATAAATAGCACAACACTACAATGCAGACGCGCGGGCGGTCACCGCTTGATTGACAGGAGTGCACCGCTCGTTGCCCGCCGCCGCGCCGCTCGCTCCCGCGCCGCTGTTTTCGAGCATTTATATAATTATATTAGTCTATGTTTTCGAGGGCCGATCCATTTGATTTTACGCATTAGATCCTGCCGTTCTCGCGCCGCCGCCGCCGACGCCCCGCTGCCCGCAAGATCGAGGCAGAGGCCTAGGCCTCTGCCTCGATCTTGTGGGCAGTGTCAGACTCTAGAGTCTGACACGCCCTCTCCGCCCAGAGCGGGAGAAGTTATTTGATAATTTCCCATCCAAAAAAAAAAGTGTAGGTACTAGGTTGGCCCGTTGGCAGATGAAAGGAAAGTAAAATAAAAATGAAAAATACTTTTGTATAATTTAATTATTTTTATATTATGTGCTACTTTCTGCGAAAGTTATTCACAGTAATTATTATACAATAATGAATCACTTTCGTAGTTTTATTGTAAAATGCCATGCCTATACGATCACAATTTGACTGAAATCGTAGGCACACAGATTGATGTCACTATTCGGATACACGGCACAGCTCCAACCCATTTCAATAGCTAAAGATTCTCAAACGCATTGGACTGGCTCGCAGCATACGGTTTTTGCAGCTACCCGAATCACGATTAAGAAATGTAATCGCAACCGCAACTTCCGGTTGAGAAACCGTTGCAACTTGAGGGTAACATATATTCGTAAACGATTATGACAAATTTGTTTAATTTTGACAGTTCAACAACATTCATTGCGTTGTTTACGTTGTTGAGCAGATTTTTTTTTCCAACTTATGAAGCAATGGATTAGCAATCTGTTTCAAAACGAATTGTGATTGATCGTGTATTACGCGATCTAACCATTTTAAAGATAGAAGAAATAGAAATGGAAGAGGTAGTATCTTGGTATCCAGACGGTTGTTTTTTCAACCTTAAGGAAGCCAAGACTTCAAGTTTAGCAGTACTTAAGTTAAATAAAAAGAGAAACTTAATACACAATAGCTATCTTCCAACTTCTTTCTGAATGTTCACTTATGCTGTGTACCTAAGTAGATATCGTTACCACAGTGTGTGACTCGTGCATAATTATTTAAAATATAAAAATAATTATGCACTCAAAGAATGAAATAGCCCTAACTTTTTTGTTGATTGTACGACCAGTGCTCACTTGTTTTAGGCTAGACACAAGTTGGCCCATTTTATTGTCTTGGGTTGGTATACGTTCAGTGCCGGGAGCCCTCCTGACCTCCTGGGTTCACTTTAGCGCAAACGTAATGCCGGTGAACCCCTGGACGGTTCGCTATATATGGCGCATATGTATGGCGGCATGGCATATGAGCGCTATGAAAAGTGGGTGGACTCGAATGTGACAATCAAAGGTGCATGTTAATTGTGATATTTATAATATTATGCATTGGCATTCATTTTGCTCCAACTTACATGTCTCCATATAGGTTGTTTCTTTTAACAAACGCAGCGTTTAGCCGGTATGCTCAGTTTAAAGCAAGATTTTAAGTATTCTTTCCCCTAGATGAATACTTTAACTGTGCCTTTGTTTATTTCCTTAATCGATAAAAAACTTATAACAGCAGATTTAACAAAACCTAAGTTTAATCATACAAGCTGGGTGTATTTATATTTAAGTATCCCGTACAGACTAGCCATTTAGGGCCGCCATATACTCGTGCTAGTTTGGACTGGTGGTTGCATCTGTGGGGCTTAATATATCTTCGTGTTTGAGGTCCGGATACCAAGCTATTGACGAGTCTTATATTGTCATCACTAAGAGTGCCATCAGCAATTTGCTGCAAGAGTGGCACATATTCTGGTTTTGATAGTTCATTCGTAATACGTGTCATCTGAAAAGTAAAAAAAAATCTTACAGTTAACATTGATAGGTAGGTACTAGGTACACACGGCTACACATTTCCAGTATAAGCTGACCTTTACAATGCGAGATCAGCATAAACTGGAAATGTATAGCTTGATGTGTAGCCGTGTGTACTATAAATGAACGATACCTACACGATAGCCGGAATTCCTAGTGCATCTTTACTATTGTTTTCTTTAGATTAGGGTATGGAGTTAATTAAGTGGTTAGAAACCGATTATAATAAAATGGACGGTAAAAACTGATACTTACCACAATTTTTAGTTGAGCTTCTGAAAGAGGTGTTGCAATTGGACCCAAAAACATGACACTGCTATTTGATCCAAGACTATCTGGATCAACCGAGATGAGCCCATCATCACCTTCATTACTCTTTATTTCGTCGTTTATAATTAAAAACATATGTTCGTTAGGCATTGTAGTTTCTGAGTATTTTTGCTCTGTTACGTAAGGTTTTTGAACAATTTCTTGAGGCATTATGTCACTTAATAAGGCCTTAAGTTTAAAGTTGGTTGTGTCCTTCTTCTTCGCTGGTTTATTTCTTTTACAGCAAAGTGTTTTTAGTTGGGCTACGAGAACATCAAATAACAGTTCTTTTTTTTCATCTTCGTCGTCACTCTTACTATCTACATCCACTTCTGAGGGACGGTTATATAATAAATTGTTCAGTTTTTGGATAGCAACATACTCAGGATCCCCAACTCTGTTAGGAGCAAATGGATCCACTTCTTTATTTTCTAACCGAAAGAAAGCTCCGCTTGGTTTAGGTTTATCTGAAACTTTTTGAAATCTCTTTTTTTTCTGATTTTCGAAGATTTCATTAAGTGCTGGTAAAGGTTTGCTTGGTAAATCGACTGCGGATTTGTAATTTTTAGCAAACTTTGATTCTGAAGCAATTTTGGCTATGTCGTTCAAATTATATTCATTCTTATTAGGTTGTTCGCTAAGTAACTTAATGAGCTCATCGTCAGATAGCTTCGAAAGGAGATAAGTAACGTCGCCATCTGAAAAAGAGAAAATAATAAATTAAAA
This sequence comes from Agrochola litura, assembly GCA_949152395.1. Taxonomy (NCBI): domain Eukaryota; kingdom Metazoa; phylum Arthropoda; class Insecta; order Lepidoptera; family Noctuidae; genus Agrochola; species Agrochola litura. The sequence goes on from OX424493.1 coordinate 18,056,727, forward strand.
TAAATTCCCTGCTGTTACAATCTCTATTTCTTTGCAATCTGAATTCAATTTACTTAGTTCTAATAAGTAAAAAATTACCTCTCTCTCCAAAGATTACCTCTTCTAATATTAGTTTAGAATATAGATTTAGGGGTTAGGGTAGGGGTTTAGTGAAATTCTGACCGAAATTATATCATAAACAGAGTGGATTTTTGAGACGGGGCAGTAAGGGCTACTTACTTGCCTTTACTGACCCGGCCGGATATCTTTGGCCCCAGCTCAAAGATCCAAGCTGTAGGTAGGTACCATCGGGGTAACGCATATCTAACTACTTAATTTGAAAACAAAATCCCGTGCACACGACCCTTTTTTTTCATAGGTAATCGTTACTATAGCGGCCGAGCGCTGCAAGCAAGAATAGTCCTTACAGTGTAAGATATGCGTTTCTTCGATAGTTCAAATATCAGAACGGAAATTGCTTTCATGACTAACCAACATTTTTTAAGATCGTCGATTTTGGCAAATCTTTCTCATTTGGCAAATACCCTTTGGGGATCATATACTCCGATAAATAGTTTTCAGCTTCATTAGCGACGGAGTACATCGGATTGTTGTTCAATAACGACATCGATAATGCTGTCTGTATCTGCAAATTTAAATTTAATGTTTTAAAAATTTCTTAGTTCAAAACAAAATAAATAATTTCATGTTTGGTTCGGATGTAATAAAAATGTAGTCAGTCTTTAGCAGAGATGTTACGGAGCTTCGATTCCGACTCCGAAAAGTCGGAACTTCCGATTAATTTTACACCTCCGACTCCGACTTCGGCACCGATAATTTTCAGACTTCGGCTCAGAAAATCAAAAGGAGGAGGAGGAGCTCATAGCTAAGTAATAACAGCCGCACGGGGCGATCCTCCAGGTCAAGGCTCTTTCAAACAGGCGCGACACGCGACGCGACACAAAGACACCGCTAGTCGCGCGACGAGCGGTGCCTTTGTGTAGCGTCGCGTGTCGCGCTGGTCTACACGAGCCTTTAAGCTACGCTTGCCGGGGTTGGTCCGTGGATGGGTGACCATCTTTACATATCGAGACTCCTCCGTGCCTCGGAAAGCACGTTAAGCCGTTGGTCCCGGCTGTCATTCGTGGATCTTTGACAGTCGTTACGGGTCGTCAGAAGCCCGAAAGTCTGACCAAGGGGTATCGTATTACCCACCCAAGTAGCACAAAAGTGCTTTATAACAGCATTTTCACAGTGTACCGTGAAAGCATTAGCTGCATAAACTTGCTGAATAACAGCGTAGGCAGCGCATCCTCTGCTGATATAACTCTAATTTGGGCACAAATTATTCAGCACATAGCTATATAAGAATTCCAATTATCAAATAATTGAATTATATCAACATCATAATAGCATTTATGTGTGTAACAGTCACCCCAAGAGCTGAAAATTGCCTGAATAACAAGAATGTGTACAATTTATGTGCTTTTGCACAGTTGTAAGTACACTCTGAGCGAAATTGTGGAATGCAATAGCTTTATTATTTATTTTTCTTTAATATGAACAGTCAATTAGGAAAACATGACGTGTTTAGGAAATAAATATAATTTACAGTTTGTAAAACTTCGATTTCATCCTATTATGTCGGAAATCTTATTGGGGAGGTAACTTTACTGTGAAATACCATACATGTTTAGTTCAAAATTTCACGCGCTCTCAAAATACCACTAAATACTTAATAAAAAACTAACTTAAATGGACAGTAAACGAACTAAATGTTATTGTTTTTTTACAAAGAAATTGATGAAAAGCTGGTTACGTGTGAATTATTTGTAAGTAAACCAAATCAATTCCAGTCGAAATCTTCTAAGATAAACTAAAATAAAAAGATACAATTTTACAATAACTAACAGTCACGCAGTGAAAATGGTGGATAGCAAGTAAACTGTTTTAATATTAATTTAATGCTAAGTTCTCTACGGGTGTTCATGTGGCCTATAATTCAGCAAATAGTAAATTAGTTAAGCACTTGTGAGAAACAAATCAGCCATGGATCGATGTGAAGAGTAGTAGTGACAAAGGCTCATTAAACTTGTAGGTTGTTTGTTTTTTCCCGCATTATCAATTACAATTTTTTAGTATTCTGAATTGATTTTACGGCTTATTCAGTTCTTTCTTTGGCTTTCCACATTTCGTACAACAACTAAAGACGTCAAGAAGCTGTCAAAATAGCCTGGTGTAGAAATATTCGTTTCATGTTACATATAATTCAATCAGCAGATTAAATGCATACGCAAGTTCAATTATTCAGCCCAAGACAGAATGGCTGCCAGGTTTGCTACTTTGTAACTGCATAAAAGTCCACTAGGTATAAGTTCTGACTCGGCCTAAATAAATGCTGTTATTCGAGTGTATAGAACACCTGACTAATAGGGTAAAAGTTTATCTGTATGCAGCATAAAGTATTAATTCTTTGTTAAATAAATTCACAAAGTAGTAGTTCATATGTTCTCTCTTTAAATGCAACGGTTTTAAAGTACACGCTTGGTTTTTTATTCAGGAAACTGCAATATTTGTGTTCACAAACATGCGCTCTTGCAGCTGATAGGGTACCTACTGTACTACTAAACGCTGAATAACAGTGATATCTGTGGCGTGTTTGTGGTGTTTAATAGATTTACAGTACAGAAGAAAGCGTTAAAGTGAGCCTCGTTTTCTTCTAAACAGCTGTTGCAGCCCGAGTGAACTCTAATAGGTCGGTATAAATGCTTAGATTAACGCTGTGGGCCTTATGTGAACATTTTTAATGCAGTTAGTGCTACTTGGGCAGTTACTGGGTTGTGGAGGTCAGATAGGCAGTCGCTCCATGTAAAATACTGGTATTCAGCTGCATCCGGTTAGACTGGAAGCCGACCCCAACACACTTGGGAAAAGGCTAGGTAGATTGGCTCAGAAAATCGAAACGCAGCGAACCACGTGACTAGAGCGCGTACAAAATACAAACACCTGGGTAATTTTTATGCAAGCTCGTGCTCGAAGTTCAGTTTATTGTTTTTTGTAAGTATGTCAGACGTAAGTTAAAGCGGTGTTTAATTGTTGTGATGAGTTAATTTCAATATGAAGGCTATAAAAAGTGTTATGTGGAACATCTTTCTTTTACCTCCGTCTCCGATTCCGGCTCCGGTTCCGACTCCGATCAATCAAATTTAAAACCTGCAACTCAGCCGGAGTTGGAGGTTTCGGTAAAACAACCGCCGTAAAATCTCTAGTCTGTAGGTATCTAAAACGCTTCCTAACAGATTCGTTTCATCAACAGAACATGTAATAAGATAAACATAGTTGATTGAAATAAAAATTTACGGAAACCCTCTTTAAAAATAATCACATGCATGTGCTTATTGCGCATGACCCACATCTTTTAGAAATTTATTTGACTTACCCAATAAGAGAAAAATATTATCCTATATTCACTAAAATACGGAAACATGTTCGTTACGAAGAAAGAATAGGTACTTATGCGGTCAGTCCAAGTTTAATTTAACGGCTGAATGCTCAATAGCTTCTTTCTCATAAAAAGTAGTTGCCTATCTTGTTAATGTTTACGAAAATAACAATGAACAAGCGCTCGTTAAAAAGTTTACGATCGCGATAAGGAGACTCAGTCGTGTTGAATGTTATGTTTTTAGCGTGTCAAGGACTAAGTTGACATTGGTACCAATTCCCTTGTTCACAAACTAAACTAAATTTAAGTTCAGTGCATCTTTTTCTTTCTATTTCATTAAGAAAAGGACAGAAGATAAATTTTAGTTTAGTCCTGTCAAATTAATCAGCGCCTGTCACTACTCCATACTAAACTACCCATAAAAACTACACAAAAACATAAAAACTTGCCTACTAAAATTACGTCAATTTACGTCAAGCGCTGATTAATTTGACAGGACTAAACTAAAATTTATCTTCTGTCCTTTTCTTAAAGAAATAGAAAGAAAAAGATGCACTGAACTTAAATTTTGTTTAGTTTGTGAACAAGGGAATCAGCACCATTAAATATTTTTTTCCATCTCTTCTAACAATCTGCAATGGTGATTCTGGACGTGATATGTCGTTACTACCCATGGCAGGTCAACCTACCCGATTATCTAATTCTAACTATTTATGAATATAATATAGTTGTTGCGCCACAAAACCCTTTTTCCACTATCTGCTGGCAGTCTGCCCGCGCTTGGTCGTCGGTCCCACTAATCAGAGGGCATCGGACTTCGGACACAACGTTTGCTGTAACTTCAATTTCGAAAACAAGCAAGTAAGCCACAGCTATGGAATAAAGGCGCTGTCAATGTCAAATTGTTATCAAAGATGTGCGGTTGACTACATATACTTATATTACTCTACATCATGTAAACTCTTGTGTTCGCCTGTAACCAATACGATGCCCTGTGCCTGTAACCTAAATTATGAGCGTGTTGAAGTAGTATCCTATCCTAGGGCCTAGGGACAGGTATGTCGAGATATATCAATGTAGCAGATTTAGATACCCTGCAAGGCAAGTGGATCACGATTAGGAATAAACGCTGCTGAACATAATAAAAATTTACCTGATTTGTGTCCAAATCTGGTAAATTTTCGATAGGAGGACACTTTTGATATGAAACATCTATAGCGGCGGGTCAGCCCGACTGTTAGCGTGGCGACCGCGACGTCGCCACGTCAACAGTGCCAATTCCAAACCAACTCCAACAGTGCCAATGTCAAACCAACGCCAACAGTACCAATCAATGCCAAACGAACGCCAATGTTGGAGTCGGTAAACTATGGTAGTGCCTCCGCTGCCGGCTCCCGAATTGGCTACCGGCGCCGGTTGCTGAATTGGCTGCCGGCGCTGAGTTTGGAAAAAAAGCGGAAAACAGGGTTGTCAATTTGGCATATTGGAGTAGATAGGCATAATTACAAAAACATTTTTTTTCCCAGTAGGTATTATATTTCCATAATAAATGATTTCCATATTCCAGTAATCGAGTACTAAGTACCCGGAACCGAACTAGTTAGATCAGGTTAAATATGTTTACTCGTAAAAAAAGTTAGGTATTTAGGTTAGAACTGTGATCCCCTCCGCACGAGCCGAGCGAGCGTAGCGAGCGGTGCCGCGGTAGCGGCCGGTGAGTGCTAAAAATGACTAGAATATATAAAAAAAGATACTTTAGTTTTGGGACTGTTGGAAGGGATTCCATAAACACCGCGCCGCCGGTTTCCATTATGGGAGCCGGCGGTCGGCAGCCGATGTTTTTAATCTCGGCTGCCGGCAGCGGAGGCACTCCCTTTTTTTAATAGTTTTAAATTTCATTAATGAGACTCCCTGATTGTTATGATTATGACTCCAGCTTGGCGTCCATACAGTAAAGAATGAGCTCACACATTATAATTATAGCGTTTTCATGATAAAGTTAAATCACTGCGTCATTGTGTCAGAGGTGTCAAAACGAAACAGAAACGCGACTATCTTTTGACGCAGTAGCGCGAATCTAACGATTTGAATCTAGGAAACTTGAGATATAAGTTGTCCTAACGAGAATATCCACAAAAATATAAATCCTAGCAGAAAGGTTGCGGGCAGTGTTGCTAACTTCAAAAGTTCAAATTATCGAGATCCCACGTCGAAATTATGGTTTTCTGTTGGTATTGTCCTGGGCACAATTATCATACAAAAGAAAAATCCAAAAAATTAAAATAAACATAAGTCGTTCATTCAAATTGCTATCAAAAGATAATGAATAATTTTATACTAGAGCGAAAGAGGAAGTAAATGGCAAGTTTCACCACAAATGGCGCTAGCAGCACAAACCGTAAACACGTTTTGTCATAGTTTTTAGTTGATATTTTTGTGATTTCACTGTACAACTAAATAAAAAACTAGAGAGGGAAAGAGAGAGAGATATTTACATATCTCTTTCCCTCTCTAATTCTTGTTCATATTGTGTTGGACAATATTATTAGGTACTGACATTTTTTGTTATTTTTCTGCGTTCAATTTTGTCTGACATACACGTTTTGTTAATGGAATTTGTTTTTTCAGCAAATCGCAAAATTATCGTACAGACGCCAGCACATCAAGCTACCCGAAACTGTCAAATTTTCCCGATCCACTTTGAACCTTATTATTCACCGATAAAGTTGAAAATCTATTAAATAAATTTGACAGATTGTAGTAGCCTGATGTGCTGGCGTCTGTACATGCAGTGATCGGAGTAGGTAGATTGATTTGGGGTCAATGAACTGGCACGTTTATATTAGTATGGATATGCCTCCGGGATTCCGGGATTTTGAAATTATTAAGATTTTTTTAAGGACTTTCAAATGTTGTAATGTGTAGAATAAAGAATAAATCAATATGAATAAGAAATGTTTAACCCTTTTGCTGTCTTTTTACTAGTATATAGGTGATCGGACTCCAAGAAAAGGATAGGTATACTATAAAAACAATATAATAATGTTATATATTTTAAATGTTTTTCTATCGCATTATATAAATTTCTAATGTAGTAGTTTAAAAATCCTTACTTTAACAATATTTGATTCAATCCCGTAAGTACCGAAATGAAATCCCGGAAAAAAGGTTTATCCATGTTATGATTTCTATGACTATTTATGATGCGAGTACGTAAAATCAATCTACCTACTCCGATCACTATACATTAGACATTTAATGGTGCCGATTCCCTTGTTCACAAACTAAACTAAATTTAAGTTCAGTGCATCTTTTTCTTTCTATTTTATTATGAAAAGGACAGAAGATAAATTTTAGTTTAGTCCTGTCAAATTAATCAGCGCCTGTCACTACTCCATACAAGTTTAGACGTGATTAAAAACTTGCCTACTAAAATTACGTCAATTTACGTCAAGCGCTGATTAATTTGACAGGACTAAACTAAAAAAAAACAACCGACTTCCAAAAAAAAACACTACAAAGTGAAAAATAACTTTAATTTCGGAAGTCGGTGTCTTGGGTTTTTTGTTTTCGTTTTTTGCCACCGACTTCCGAAATTAAAGTTATTTTTCACTTTGTAGTGTTTTTTTTTGGAAGTCGGTTGTTTTTTTTTGTAAAAAGTTTTTTATTTTTCACTTTTTAGTTGTGGTACCTACCCCACACACATTCGAATACCACTACCTGCTACCAGTGACAGGAACTTATCATATCATCTACATACTAAGTAGGAAAAAAATACGTATTTTGTAGCTAACTCAAAAACTACCCAAGCAAAGTTAATAAAATTTATATGGGACCAATTTGGGCGCATACCCTTTCAAACAAAAAAAGAATTTTCAAAATCGGTCCACAAACAACGGAGAAATCGGTGGACATACATAAAAAAAAAAAAAAAAAAAAAAAAAAAAAAAAAAAAACAAACATACGCGTCGAACATATAACCTCCTCCTTTTTGGAAGTCGGTTAAAAATGTATCTTCTGTCCTTATCTTAATGAAATAGTAAGAAAAAGATGCACTGAACTTAAATTTAGTTTAGTTTGTGAACAAGAGAATCGGCACCATTATCGTATGTACCATCGAAGAAACCTATAACTAAGCAATTTGAAAACAAAATCCCGTGCACACGACCCTTTTTTTTTCGTAGGTAACCGTTACTATAATGGCCGAGCGCTGCAAGCAGAAATAGTCCTTACGGTGTATAGGTATGGGTTTCTTCGATGGTACATCGTACCATTGGCCAAATTATCGTACGCCCCCATAATTATCGTATGGGTTGGCAGCACTGGTTGCGGATTGAGAATGTTCTACGAGAATTTTGATTTGTCAATTGTCATGTCATTATCAATTTGACGTATTGACGTTGATTTGTTTGTTGGTTTGTTGTGACTGCTGAAATTCGAAAACATTTGTGATTTTATTACAATGAATATTCCTTTTCCAGTTTTAACTCCTCGTTTAGTAGACTCATTGTGGTTTAACGCTGATAGTCCATGCGACGAAGAAACAGAATTAACTGCGTTAGAACAGGCGAATCAACATTGGGCAAGTATCTGGCTCTATATTTTGTTCCTGTGAATGTAATATGTAAATTGGATAACGGAAGGATCGGGCCACTAAAGACAGAAAATAATTTATTTTAAATTACTAATCTTAACACCAGTCATCATCACAGTGGCTCAGACCAAATAAGTGACCAAATAATAGCCTAGTTGGATTAAAATCACCGAGTAGAACCTGGAGGTAATTACCCCCGCGGGGGTAAATCAGCTATTCTGTGGGGTGACAAACAACCTAATGATTAAGTCCTAATCTGGTGGGACCACAGCTGGTGATGATATACTGTTAATAGCTAACAGAGCTTTAATAAAAATGCTTATGGGTACCCTTTGCCACCACCTATAGATGTGAGTGGTTTTTCAACTTCGGTTACACTGAAAACAAAGGCCGGCACCGTTTCAATGTGGAACATGACTTAAGATGCGCTTTAAGCGAAGCTAAACCTTACATAAAAACTTTACAAAACAATACCAACCATCACACAAACTATGTATTTTTACTTAATTCATTATATTTAAATATAAATTACGTAAGAATTATATGCTTGTATGTATTGTTTGTATTGATAACATTTTAAGGTCGGGGTAAAATCAGTTTTTCTAATTGGTCACAGGGGTAACAATATTGAAAAGGTTAGGAATCACTGGAGTAGAAGATTAATTATTTCGAAATACAATGAAATTTTTACATGATTTGGTACTGTAAGCCTATGAATAATTTTTAGGAAAGCTTAGTCTAACACTTAGTTTAACCCTTCAACTGTCATTAACGAGACACAATAGAATTTTAATTGTTATCCGCCTTTATAAGGCTGCTTAACTGGTGATGAGTTAATATTACAAACAAACTTTGACAATAAACACAATTGTTCGCTATTAACCAGCTTTCATATTTAAAGTATGATTGGTTTACTTACAGTTAAACTCGATTGGGCAGCAGTACATGAAGCGTGCTCCTTTGGGCAAAGCTGACCCTGAGCCTATGGAAGAAGAAGCAGATACTGATGAAGAAGAAGGTACTAAGTATTCAATTAAATCATCACTTAAGTAGTTTATTGTATAAATTCATATATCAACACCTTGAGTTGAAGTAATATGATAATCAGCAGTAACAAGCAAAAGACTTAGGGCGAATTTCACCAATGAAACTGAATGCGATCAACCTATCTTAACCACGTTCAAGATCTGTCAGTGTCATCATTGCTATGGAAATATTAACACTGACATTTCTTAAACGTGGTTCAGATGTGTTGATTGGTGTTGTTTCAGTTTCATTGGTGAAATTCGCCCTTACTCTATATCTTTGAGGACTTTCTCAGGTTATTGACATAAAATGCTTCGGCCTATTATCAAGCAAAAAAACTTTATTTGAAATAAACACTTAACTACTCTTAACGTCTGTGAACAATCACCGATATATAACCATAATCTGATATTTTGTCGATTTCTTGTTCCAGGTAATGATGAATCAGATGAATCTGAGGAGTCCCATGATGAAGACGAGGAGGAGGATGTTCCCGCCTCATACTCCCCTGCCCGCAACAACAATGAGTTAGAGCCCGACAGTCTGGATGACCTGAATGATGGGCAAGACCTTAACAATTCTGACCTGACTGAAAGTGCACTTTGGCCTATACAGTAGTGATTAGATCATTTTAGAACATAAATAAAAAGGCCAATTATGATAAGTAATTAAAATTTCATGTTTATTTTTTTGTGAACATGTGTCATCATTAAGATCACAAATAATTGAGTATGCAATGCTATTGTGTGTTCATTTATTTGTTTGAACATGATTTTATGTTAGTGATACCAATTTTTTTAATAAATTTACTTAATAAGAATAAGGGCCTGTTTCACCACCTCCGATTAGATTCTCGTTAACTCACTTGGTAGATAATATCACAGATTACATATACTATAATATCCTACAAATTCTGTTCGATTTTTGAATTTATTTGGTAAGTAGTGGCTATTCGGACATCGTGAAATAGGCCCTAAGAACAACAAAAGAGTCTTCATTTTCTCAATAATTTTAATTTAAACTTATGAATAAATAAAAACTCGTAATAACAAATTCAAATTAATACATTATTTTATAAATACTGATTTAAAACACACTGGTGACATCTATTATTACATCTACCACTCTGGTTAGTAAAGGTCTCATGTTTTCTGGGGGCACAGTCTTCCATTTCCTGGCAAGGCATTTCTCAATGAAATCATGGGTAGATTTTGGATCTGAAAAAATATTGTTGGAGGATTAGTCAAATTGCATATAAAGCAGCAATATTTGAAGAAATTCTTACTTTTATATTTTTGCAGTATGAAAATGACAACTAACAATTTATAGTATTTTTCAAACTAACTTCCTGCTATTGTACAGACGCCAGCACATCAAGCTACCCGAAACTGTCAAATTTTCCCAATCAACTTTGAACCTTATCATTCAGCGATAAATTTGAAAATCTATTATATAAATTTCACAGATTGTAGTAGCTTGATGTGCTGGCGGATTAGGCGCACAATGCCACATTCGCAAAATGACATTTTGAAATTTCGTAAAATGTCACATTCTCAAATTGTCATATTCCGAAAACGCCACATCGCAAAATGTCATTAGCAAAATGCCATTTTCGCAAAATGTAATTTTCGCAAAATGCCTTATCGCAAAATACCATTTTCGCACAATGTCTAATAATCAAAATATCTAAATATCACTTGGGACATAGTCAATTTTTTTATATTTAGACGTTAAATGTTTTTATGAATAACGCCACCTAAAAATAATTTGAATCATAATTCTAATTATTCTTCTGACATTAATTATATGTGTGATATATCATTGTATTACATTTGCATCTAATCATTATTAATATTTAATATGTTAAAAAAAATTATTAAAAATGAGCGAAGGTGGGTACTTCCAATAAAAAAAATATCAGTTTACTCACAAGGAAAATTAAATTAGACTTTTTGTTATTCTATTTGTGTTGACTTATTAATTAATTACGATTTAAAATAACCGTTTGTCATTAGCAGAATTTCTGCGCAAAGTTATTTTTCTACAATTAAATAAATAGCCATTTTATAGGTTAAAATATAATTATGTTACAATTATAATTATCATCAAACAGCGGACCCTGTCCAACTAAATACTTAGTTGATGAATCCTTACAATTTTACAAAAAATTAAGCTTTTTTGAAAAAGTTAAAATTTTTTGTTAATTATGTTTATGATTCTCAGCGACATATATTATTTCAGTTTACATTTTTAATTTATTTTATGTTAAAATAAATGAAAAAAAATAAATAAATAAATTAGTTTTATTTTTTATTCATAAATCATCGGCTCAGAAGTCACTAAGTGGCTTTAACTTTTAAGAATGTGTCATTTTGAGAAATGACATTTTGCGAATGTGTCATTTTGCTAATGTGGCATTTTGCTAATGTGGCATATTGAGAAATTACATTTTGCGAATGTGTCATTTTGCTAATGTGGCATTTTGCTAATGTGGCATATTGAGAAATGACATTTTGCGAATGTGTCATTTTGCGTCAATATGTCATTTTGCGAATGTGGCATTGTGCGCCTAATCCGTGCTGGCGTCTGTACAATTAACGATCTTAATTACTACACTAGTGGTTAAATTCGTTAATCGATCATAACATCACTTTACCACTATGCTGTAACACAACAAAAAAATATTCAGTAACTAACCCTTAACTGATGTATTAGAACAATTTGCCATATTTAGTGTGAAAAATATAGCACTTCTTTTGACGAGTGGATCATATTCATCGCAATAGTAATGAAAGGCCATTGCGAGATCTGACGGAACTCCATCGATCTCTTTGACAAGCATCACACCGGATCTATCGACATCATCCCGGTACCGAGTGATCAGCTCCCCATGTTCTTGCATATCGAGGTCAGAGCTTTCAACGACTGTGTGTTTTATTGACGAGATGTCGTTACCTGAAAAAATAACATTTAACTTGTAGTAAGACAACAGACATACATTGGTTTTACGGAACGGCAAGTTATTGGTCCTCTTTTGAGGGTTCCGTAGTAAAACAAAGAACCCTTTTAGGCGCGACGCCCACTATCGGTGGGCATCGGTACGGCTCGGTAGAGCTCGGGCGCTTTACGGCGGCTTCGGGCGCCTGAGGGCTGCTTGGGGCGGCTTCGGGCGCCTCAGAGCTGCCTCGGCAGTCGTAAGCATACCTAAGGACGCCTAGGCTGGTTTCGGGCTACGGCTGCTCGGGTGGCACTTTCGTGGCCAGACAAGTCGTAGAACAGTCATAACGTTCACCGCGCACGCCTCCATTAGCTTGGCAACACCCAGAGGAAAATAAAAGGCAACAGCCTCATTAATTACACGTATAGGTTCGTTTTATTTATTTATCGTAAATCATTAAACAAGTTATGAAATTCATCGAAAGTACATCTTTGCTTCCAAAGCTTATTCACCCAAAATATTCTTTTTTGCCTTAAGGCTCCAAGTTTCTCTTCTTCTTCAGCAAAATGAACAATAAGAACTAAGTCCCAATCCACCATTATAAATACATACGTACAACTGTTTTCACGTAACGTTACGACTGCTCTACGACGTGTCTGGCACTCGAACTATTCTTAGTTTTGCCGAAACCAGCTTCGGCGTCCTTAGGTATGCTTACGACTGCCGAGCTAGCTCTGAGGCGCCCGAAGCCGCCCCAAGCAGCCCTCAGGCGCTCGAAGCCGCCGTAAACCGCCGAAGCCGGCCCGTAAAGCGCCCCAGCTCTACCGAGCCGTACCGATGCCCACCGATAGTGGGCGCTACACCTTAGTTTTGGCAAGTACACACGGCTACACATAAGCTGACCTCGTATTGTACGGAAATCCTATACGATGCGAGATCAGCATCAACTGGAATTGTATAGCTTGATGTGTAGCCGTGTGTCCGCGGTTTAACTCGGAGACTCTTGGTACTAAAAAGCCGACTAATTTGGCATGGTTATACATAGAATTCACGATTAAAAAGTTGAAAATTAAAATCTTGAAAAAAATAATAATATTATGGTACCTGTCATACAGGTAGAATGTTTTTTTTTTTACTTCCTTTGTGTGGTGTTATTGGATTCATCAAAATATTGGTAGTTCGCAATTAACATTTTTCAATTCAGGGATCCATTTGCGAAGCTTTAAACTGGTGTAATTTTTGTTAGTCGCGTGTCCCCTACGCAACTAGCAACAAGCACGAAGTTACAAGGAAAACTATCACAGTTCTACAATGTAGACCCTTAGAAGTTAACGAGTATGAGTATTAGTGTTAGTCGACCAACGATAAGTAAAAGACGCTGAGCCAATAAGAACGCGGCGACGCATGAATTGTCCATACAAACGTAATACCTAAATCATTTGCAAATTGGGCATATTTCCAACATATATGTTGTTATTCAGATGTAGACAGTGTTTATCTAGGCTCCTACATCTTTTCTTTTCCAAAAAACTTTTCTAAAATGAAGTTAAAACGAATTTAATTTCGCACATTATTACAGCATAAATTACATGTCTTCATACTGTTTTTTCCGTATTATTAACAACAATATTTATAATATTGTTTCTGCAGAAGCATAGCTTATATTATCAAATTACAAATTATCGAAAAAAAAAAATATGGAAAATATTAATATATGTATGTAATAATAATAAGTTTTCATTCATAATTTTTGGTATTACGGAACACATCCAAATTTATCATAAATTTTCGAAAGCTAGTAGTGCTATCGCGTCAAGCAATAATTGTCAATGTGTGCGTGGTAGTATTGCTCACTGTACTGACGTGTCAATCCAATACACTGTAAATCGAGTTACAGTGTTTTGCCTTAATTATAGCGCTCATTTGATTATTTCGAGGCAGTTACATATCCCTATATGAATATTTTATTTTATAGTATGTAGGAGATATGAGCACATACAAAACACTGTATTTTAATTATATGTATGGTTTAAAAAAGTTTTAGAAGCCCTTTTCACGTATTTCTGCGATACAATGTTTGGATTGACACGGCAGTGTAGGTGTATATCGCTCCGACAGGCACTCACACTAGCGCAACGTGCTTGGAATTGAATTTTGCAAACATCTCGATTTGTAGTTGCGAGTAGTGATGTGCCAAATCGTAAAAAAAATGTGATCCGCGGATACGGATACGGATCATAAGGGTCTAGATCCGCGAATACGGATACGGATCTCAACTTTCTTCAGGTTCAGCAGGAATTATTTATGATCCTCATCGTAACTGACTTTTAGGGGACAAAGTTGCCAAGTTACTCTTTTTAACCGACTTCCAAAAAGGAGGAGGTTATATGTTCGACGCGTATGTTTGATTTTTTTTTTCCACCGATTTTTCCGTCATTTGTGGGCCGATTTTGAAAATTCTTTTTTTGTTTGAAAGGGTATGCTCCCAAATTGGTCCCATATAAATTTTATTAACTTTGCTTGGGTAGTTTTTGAGTTAGCTACAAAATACGTATTTTTTTTCCCACTTAATATGTAGATGATATGATAAGTTCCTGACACTGGTAGTAGGTAGTGGTATTCGAATGTGTGTGGGGTAGGTACCACAACTAAAAAGTGTAAAATAAAAACTTTTTACAAAAAAAAACTACCGACTTCCAAAAAAAACACTACAAAGTGAAAAATAACTTTAATTTCGGAAGTCGGTGGCAAAAAACGAAAACACAAAACCCAAGACACCGACTTCCGAAATTAAAGTTATTTTTCACTTTGTAGTGTTTTTTTTGGAAGTCGGTAGTTTTTTTTTTTGAAATACAATTTACCATTACTCAATATTAATTATGACGTATAATTTTTTAAGTTCTTGAAAACAACATAATTTTAATTGATGTGTTAACTCACATAATTATTTCAATTAGCATAGCACACATTATAGAGGTTTGATCTCACTACAAAGATAGTTTAAGACCAGGTGCATTATAACTTTGTAAATGTAAAGTTATTGTAAAATGTAAAAAAATAATTATTGAATGATGAAAACTACGTAAATGTACTAGCTAGTAGGTACTATACGCTTTACTTTGCGGGGTAGGTAGAGATGATCGAGCGGCACATAAGCGTCTCCTATTGCTGGATTCCATTACTAAAAACTATGATGTTTCTAAAAATATCTCAAAAACCATTAACTTTATACTGCCGTCATATGGTGAAAGGCCGTAAGTACTTCAAAGATTTTGAGTAAATGACAGTTTTGTTTTCAAGCTCAATCGATAGTCTTAACTTAAACAGTATGTAAGTAAGCCGCAGAGGCTAAGAATTAAAAGCAGTTTGTTAGTATCACCGTATAGACAGAAATATAGAGAGCTTATTGCTATGTGCAGCCCTATACTTGTTTTTTTTTAAATAAGAATGTTAGTTACGGCCTTTCACCGTATGACGGCAGTATAGCAGTCACTTGTTTTCGAGATATTGTTAGAACAAACTTATTTTTGCGGTCGATAAAAACAATTCTGTGCAAGTGCGCATTCGTAAATATTCATTCCAACTACGAAACCCTTCACTGTGCGTGGTCCAACACGCACTTGGGCGGTTTTTAGGGTTTTGCACCAAGGGTGCCAGACGGAACCCTATTACTAAGCCTCCGCTGTCTGTCCGTCCGTCCGTCTTTCTTTCGGCGGGCTATATCTTATGAACCGTAATAGGTACAGTTGAAATTTTCACAGATTTTGTATTGCCGCTATAACAACATCATCTGCCTAGCCTTTTCCCAACTATTTTGGGGTCGGCTTCCAGTCTAACCGGATGCAGCTGAATACCAGTAATTTACATGGAGCGACGCCTGTCTGACCTCCACAACCTAGTTACTAGGTAACACGATACCCCTTGGTAAGACTGGTTGTCAGACTTTTTGGGCTTCTAACTACCCGTAACGACTGTCAAAGATCTACAAATGACAGCCGGGACCAACGGCCGCTATAACAAAACCGGCCAAGTGCGTGTCGGACTACGCACAATGAAGGGTTCCGTAGTTGAGATGAATTTATTTATCCCAAGAACAAACTTAACATTGTAGTTGAAATACATGTTATCCTATACATTCCAACTGCAAATCGTCGCTCGGCATCCAATACCGCGAATGTGACATATTTGACGTTTGTTTTTTAATTGCAAGTTCAGTTATTTGAACGTGTAGAATGAAATTAAACAAAAATCTGATTTTCGTTAATAATTTTACATTCGCGGTATTAATATAATAATAATATAAAGCTAATACCTTTAGACGAGCAATTCTTGTATATATGTATATAATCTGAATCTCGGAAACGGCTCCAAGAATTTTTATGAAATTTAGTATGCAGGGAGTTTCGGGAGCGATAAATCGATCTAGCTAGGTTTCATTTTTAGAAAACGTCGTCCAAAAAATAATTGTCATCCAGATAACAAGATCCAAGTAACAAGGACTCATTGTGTTAGTAAACTTATGAACTTTAGCTTAATTTACCAGGTCACTCAGAAAGTTTTGCGACTAACAGTTTTTGTCTATGGAATACTGGCTGGTTTTGATGTCAATTAAAACTATGACTAATTACAAAAAAACATCACATTCCAAATCCGAAATTCCCTCCACATTTTTCTACGAGCAAAATCAAAATACTCTAGTCTTACTGAAAAGTAGATTTACAACGAGAACATTTTCGCGCGATAATTTTGTACGATTTCAAATGTCGACTAAAACTAGAAGAATCGTTTGAAAGACTTCGAATGGTGTTCATAGAAAAAAGCCCTTCTAAAGCGACTGTTTTCCGCTGGTTCAACGAATGATAAATGATAAATGATTTTATTTCTGTAAGTAGGTTTGTACAAACACTTTTACACGTCAATCATATTTTAAAACTAGATGAGGTCGGCGTTTCCTATCTGACTACTCTGAGAAGAAAGGCCGAAACAAACTCAGAGGTCTCAGTCTCTTTTAAAGTCCAGACATAATCTTGGTCAGATCATGTGAAGGCCATGTGGATTGGTGTCTGAAGTGGTCTTTTGAGGAAAGCACCACACAGATTGAGAGGGCCTGTCCAGTCAGTGCACGCATTTGTCAGTTATCGTGCAGCTCAACTCAGAATTTAAGGAGCTCAACGATTCGACGAACAATACCAAAAACAGGACATTTGGGTAGGCCACTTAAATTACTCAAACTGTCAGACCATGATTAGAAGTAACTGAGAAAATATTAAAAACAAAACAAAAAGGAATGACCCACAGAGTCTTCACATTCACAATTATTAAAATAATAAAATACTTTAAAAGTAAATATTCATGTCATTGTTTATATAAAATTCATTAATGTCAATGTGTATATAAAAACCCAGAAATAATCTTGGTCAGAGCATTTCATTTGAGGACCATGTAGATTTGTGTCTGAAATGGTCTTCTGAGGAAAGAACCATACAGATTTGAGTGGACCTGTCCAGTCAGTACACGCATTTGTCAGTAATAGTGTAGCTCAACTCAGAATTTATGCATGGTCGAGTAATTTTGGCGGACGATGAAAGAAGTGGCTGCCCTACGGCTGTTACGTAACAAAACGTGCTGACTGTGAAAAATTTAATTCAAGAGAATAGGCGAATTACATATGCCTCTTCATATGTAATTCGCCTATTCTCTTGAATTTTATTTTCAGCATTAACTGCAGATTGGATCGGGAAGTGTGCATGAAATTCTACACGGGCATCTTCGGGTAAGGAAGAAAGTTTCACGCTGGTACCGCAAAATCTAACGCAGGCTCAGAAGGAGGTTCAGGTAGAATGGTGCCGAGACATGATAGCAAAATTTGAAGTAGGCTCGTCTCGGCGCGTTTATGATATCATTACGGGTGAATCTTGGATTTATCAGTATGATCCAGAACCAAGCGTCAGTCGACTGTGTGGCTGTTTCAAAATGAACCAACGCCTACCAAAGTGAAGCGAGCCAGAAATGCAGGCAATATTTTGATCGCAAGTTTTTTTTTTATGGGTTATCTGGTGTCAGTACCCTGACAAGATCAAAGGAGCATCAATGCTGAATGGTATGATACCAAATGTTTGCCAGAAGTATTTACTACTGCAAGCAGCAAGCGACCGAACACTGGCTTCTGTGGGCTACTGCTTCACCACGACAACGCGCTGGTTCACTCGGCGCTCAAAACAAGGGACTTTCTGGACAGCACACCGGTCAAATTTATAGGTCATCCTCCTTACCGTCCCGATTTAGCTCCGTGCGACTTTTTCTAGTTCCTCAAAATAAAAAATCTACTCAAAGGAAAACAGCTTTCATCACCTGAAGATGCACTGGCTGCATTTGAGAAGGAGATTGATTGGAGAAGTGTCTGATGCGGACTGGAAAATGTGTTATGAAAATTGGTTTAGACGTATGAAACTGTGTATAGACGCCAATGGCGAGTTCTTTGAAAAGATATAATAAAAATAATGAAACCTGTGGTATACTTTTTCTAGTATCGCAAAACTTTCTGAGTGCCCCACGTAATCTAGTTAAAATTTATTTCACCCCATGGGAGATGGCACTGTAGTGATTGATGTACAGACGCCAGCACATCAAGCTACTACAATCTGTCAAATTTATTTAATAGATTTTCAACTTCATCGCTGAAGTGTAAGGTTCAAAGTTGATTGGGAAAATTTGACAGTTTCGGGTGGCTTGATGTGCTGGCGTCTGTACATGCAATCCAGCCGGCTAGCGAAAATTTTTAGAATATTGTTGGAGCTGGACCGCACTCTACGCACCAGGGATGCACACCCCATTCGCATCGTTGCGTAAAAGCAATTAATATGTGAGTCCGCGAACATTCCCGATGAGATACAAAAATGGGACAGCCCTAACAATACCCTGAAAGCGTTGTTGTATTGGATACGAAGGGCGTTGCACGACCTTTGGGTATATCTAGCCTACAGGCTACACGTGTAAAACGTTGTAAAAAAAGCTCAAAACAGAGTAGTTTTGACTTTTCAAGTGAGCAGCGTGCAAACCTGCGAGCCAGCATGTTCGTCCTTACCGACAATGCCCTTCGTTCTCGCTCAATATCGAGTTATACATCAAACCACGTGTTTTGGCATACTGCTCACATTTGGTGACCAACTTTCTGAGACCACAGATTGACGCGCTCAGGAGCACCATATCGTCTGCATAGCTAATATTATTTACACAAATACCATCTATATAGCAACCCACTCTGGTGAGCTCGCCAATCCTGCCTCACCCCACATTCCAACCTGTATGGCCTGGAAAAAGTTCCAGCCCATCGTACACTATTGATCTGGTTACCATAGGTACCAATATTTAAAAATGTTTATAAACTCCGTTAGCAACCTATCCTTCTCCATCTTTCTCCACAATATGTCATAAGCAACCAGATCAAAAGTCTTGAATAAGTCGAGGAAGCTACTACTAGCATAAATCAACGTCCCACGCTGTGTATAGTACCTATGTAACAGTATGCTTAAGACACAAAACTGCACTTTCTGTTGACAAACCACGCCGAAACCCGAATTGGTTGTCATGAACATTTACAGTTTTATTTATTTGTGTATTAAGCAGACTGTCAAACACTTTTGATATTTTGATATTATAGTAGCTAGAGAGGTGTGCCTATTGGATGCCTAGCGACGAACTGTAAGTTTGTACGCACAATATTGAGTGATTTACCATGTTATTTTAAGACCATGGACTTCTTATAGGTTTTCCTGTATGAATCAAACGCAGATTTTCTTGGTACTTAATTCCGTTTAATTTAAGGTACGAAATCTTTAGGTACGTTATACAACCGAGAAAATGTCAGAAAGGAGCGTGCGGCTTGCGCGGGGCTCGAATTTGTACTGCCTCCCGCTATCCCCTGCGGGCCCTGCGATCCTTACGGCCGCGCGCTCCCCTCTCACTTACACACACATTTAAAACTAAATTCTACAGGTACGTAGGCATATCGCGCCGCTTACATCCCCCACCCCAGTGCTGCTAGCAGCACTCATCAGTCAAAGGCACCCGAGCGACACGTGGGGCGGACCGCGTCACCATTCCAGACTTCGTTTCAATCTTTACTACCCTCACGCGTCCATCCTTTCCAGGGCACACCTCTCTAATCAAGCCCTTTGGCCACACGTTTCTAGGGCCGTTTGGGTCGACTACAAATACCAGGTCTCCCACTTGTAGCGGTCTATGGTCTTTGTTCCACTTTTTCCGAGGTATAAGGTCAGGTAACACCTCTCTCACCCATCTGTTCCAAAACATATCAGCTAATCGCTGGGATATTCGCCATTGCTTTCTTAGGTATAAGCAGGAGTCATCAAATTTACCGAGCTGCGGTGAGTTCAAAGATGTCCCAAGTAGAAAATGGTTTGGTGTTAAAGTTTCTATGCTGCCAGGTTCCACCGAAACGTGGGTCAGTGGTCTACTGTTTACTATGCTTTCGACTTCGCTTAACAGAGTATTAAAAGTCTCTTCCTTTGGTGCTCGTTCTTTGAGTATTATTTTTAACGACGTCTTCACACTACGGATGAGTCGTTCCCATGCCCCACCCCAGTGAGGACTAGCAGGCGGTATGAACGACCATTTGGTTCCATGATTTTCAGCTTCGTTCTTCAAGTCTTCCTCATCCAATTCCGCAACTGACTTCTTCAGTTCAGCGTGAGCTCCTCTAAAGTTAGTCCCGTTGTCAGAATATAAATGACGGGGCCATCCGCGTCTTGCGGCCATGCGTCGAAGGGCCATGATGAGGGAGTCGGTTGTCAGCGTGGCAACAGTTTCTATGTGAATGGCTCTTACTGTGAGGCAAGTGAACAGCACGCCATATCTTCGTTCGTGGCGTCTACCAATAGTGACCTCCATTGGCCCGAACAAGTCTACTCCGCAGTACGTGAATGCACGTTGATGGTGAGCCACCCTTGCTTGAGGTAAGTCTCCAATTCTGGGTATTTCTAGTTTACATTTCCTTAATCTGCACAGCATACATTTTGTTACTACATTTTTAACCGTTGGTCGCAATCTGATAACCCAGTATTTTTGTTTTACTTCATTGACAACGGTCTCTTGATTTCCATGGGCGGCTCTGACATGGTAGTGTCGTATGATCAACCGAGTTATATAATTTTGTCCACATAATATTGCAGGTCTTTTCATTTCAGGTAGCACGTCTGCAGCAGCATCGATTCTCCCTCCAGCCCTCAGGACTCCATGCTGATCAAGGTAAGGTGACAAGGTAATCAATTTACTAGTGGTAGGTATTGATTTTGAGCCTTTCAGCAAAGCGATCTCTTCACTGAACGACTGGGCTTGTGAGTAAGTAAGTAACAGGTGCTCAGCTCTATCCATGACGTCGTCTTGACGCTCTAATTTATTTATAGCCTTCAATCCCATATCAACGAAGGTAAGTACTCTTGATGTAGATCTCAGTAAGCGTAACCATGATGAAAAACGCGTAGGCTCAGGCACCGGTAAGTTTGCAGTTTCATTTTGAAGTATAACAGTTAAACATTCCAGTGGTAAATCTTCTTTTTCAGGTTGTATAATATTTTGCGGCCAATGGTCAGAGTCTCTGTGTAAAAAGGCAGGTCCATGCATCCATTCATTTTGTAAAACAGAGCAGTCATAGCTTTCTCGTGTGGCGATGTCAGCAACATTTAATTTAGTGGGTACGTATCGCCATTCACTTATTTCTGTGAGGTCGTCAATTTCGCCCAAACGATTAGCCACAAATATTTTATAATTACGGGCTTCGTTATTTATCCAATGAAGCACTGTTGTCGAGTCGCTCCAAAATACTCGTCGCTCAGCCTTCATCTTATGCTCTTTATTAATTGAGTCCGCCAGTCTAGCTGCCAACACTGCAGCCTGTAGCTCTAAACGAGGAACAGTAATTGGTTTGCTCCCCACAACTCGACATTTACTAGCGATGAATGCTACGCGTACGTTTAACTCGTCGTCAATCCATCTCCAATACGCAACGGCGCAGAAAGCTTTTGTTGAAGCGTCACAAAATATATGCATCTGCAGATGCCTATAACCACATAGCGTAATAGTCTTTCTATCGTCACTGTTATCAGGCGAGTGCGTCGTGCCCCGCGTAGCGCTTGTAGCGTCTGCTACGCTCGTAGCGCTGTACTCAGCTGTAGGCGTAGCACTCGTAGACTCAAGGTGCGACGATAGCCGTTCGCGGGTTCGATTCCCTGCCTCGCTCACTACAGCGGTAGCCGCTGGGTAGTGTCTCGGTAATCTTACGTCACGCAGTGATTTTAGCAAACAAATCCACTTTTGCCATTTTGCGTATATTTCGTCGCTAACAGGATCATCCCAGCTGATATTGAGTTGCCATGTCTCTTGCAAAATGATTTTTCCGTTAATTGTAAATGGCGATAGAAAACCGTAAACATCAAATATCGACATTACAACACTTAGCATTTCTCGTTTCGTAGGCCTTTTTTGCCCGGTGATAATGGCAGTTGGTATACGTTTGAATGACACGTCGAATCTTAATGAGTCGTCTTTTGGATTCCATATTAATCCTAGTGTACGTTCACCATCGTATTCTGTTTGTCCGACCTTGAATGTCACGTCCGTCGAACGTAGGTTTTCTTGTGGCAATGTATTTAACACGGCTTGACTGTTGCACGTCCAATTTCTTATATCAAACCCTCCTTGCTTATGTATGTGTGTGACGTCATTTACAAGCTTGATTGCCGTTTCTTCGTCTTCTACACTGTCGATGTAATCGTCCATGTAATGTTGTTTACAAATAGCTTGCACAGCGCTCGGCATAGATGACTTAAACCGTTCGGCATTCTTATTTTTAATAAATTGTGCTACGAAAGGTGAGCAGTTAGCACCAAATATAAGCGAACTCATTACATATGTTTTGACAGGTTTATCCGGTGATTCTCTCCACAAGAATCGTAATGCATCTCTGTCTTCTTGTATAATTTTTATTCTTAGAAACATATCTCTAATGTCACCGGTTACAGCGATTTTGCTTTCACGAAATCTTAGCATGGTTCCATATAACGAAATAAGTAAATCGGGTCCTTTCAAGATATAATCGTTCAAACACACTCCATCCGTTTTGGCGGCAGCGTCAAACACCAATCTTAGCTTTTGCTTGTTGGGGTTATCGACCCCGAAGTGAGGTAGGTAGTATATTTTTCTTGAGAGATCAGATTTGTTATTTATTTCAGAAGCGTAGTCGTTGGAGATGAGATGTTCGATCCGTTCCTTGTATCGCGAAGCATAGCCTGCGCTGGACCTCATCTTCCTCTCGACGCTTTTTAGTCGTGACATCGCGTTATGGTACGAGTCAGGCAGCGTACAGTTGTTGTCTTTCCATGGTAAGCTCACATGCCACCTGGCTTTGATTAGTGTAGATGTTTGTTCCAGGTGGTTCCAGGCACGCTGTTCTTCAGAGTTCTGCCGTGGTTTAGCAGAAGAAACTCCCATAGATTCGACGGAGAAGTAACGTCGAACGTCTTCATAAAGCTCGTGAAGGTTGGGGTCCACAGAAGTATTTTCTGTATCATTGTTCTCAGTGATGAAGAACGTGGAATGCTGCATGCGCGCTGGTAAATATCTACGTGGTACTACACCGTGGAGGCACCAACCCATGACCGTACGGGTGGCGCATGGCTCGTTCCGTCCGCCTACCACTGTCTCCAAAGGTAAAATTAATTGACAATTATCCTGCCCGATTAGCACTTCCGGTTTGAGTTGGCTAGTACTCAGGACGCCTCTAAGCTTCCGTAAGTAATCATAGTTCTCACATCTCACTGACGCCAAGTTTTGTATAGGTAAGTTAAGTTCATTGACACTATGCGCACTGAGGTTATATTTTTCCCCGAGTGTATTAGACACGGTCAAGTCCATTAGTTCTGTGTCGCACGATAGTTCAGTGTTATCCCATGCACCACGCACTCGCATTGCCTGCTTACGGCCGCTCACTCCGGCGCGCGATGCTAGTGAAGCGCTTATCATTGAAACTGTCGAGCCATCATCAAGTAACGCGCACGTGCTGAACACGCCATTGGGTCCGTGAATGTTTATCGGCACTACTTTTAGTAACACTGACCACTTATTGTTGTTTGAATTAACGTGAGTAACTGTTTCACTGGTTTCAGTCTCAGTTGTGGCACTAGGTTGCTCGGGTTGCGCCGTCACTACGTTATTATTATTTTGCCGCGAACTCGGCACAAAATGCAGCAAACGGTGGTGGGGTTCCGCGCACTCGTCGACGTCACACGCGGCGGCGGGACACGTTTGTCTATCATGTTTTGATAACAGGCACTTGTAACATAACCCGGAGCGTTTCACATACGACCACCGATCCTTACGTAAGGATCTTTTAAATTTTTTGCAGTCTGTTAAATCGTGTTTTGATGTACGGCAGAACCGGCATTTGTTATCATCACTAGAACTTTGTTCGTGTTTTTTAGTTTGCAACAACACAGTTTGATCGTTATCACTATGATATTTACGTTTACTGTCCCATCGAATGTTCATCAAACCGGCACTACTCGTAGCTACCTTAATAGCTTCTTCGCTCAAAAAGTCACTTAGTATGTCTAACCTGCACTTTTCTTGGTCCTTTATCAAAGGGTAACTGTAGTCTACCCACTTTGATATCAGCACGGTAGGCAACTTAGTTAGCACCATGTTAACTACATCAACACCCTGTAAGTATTCCTGTCGTATGAGTTGTCGAACCGAAGCAACACAGTTTTTTATTTTGACACTGAAGGGTACTATGTCTTTATGATAATCTGACGGTAGTGGATTTAACTTTTTCACGTCATGTAGGATTCTTGATATGATAATGTCCGAGTTTCCAAACTGTAGTTCTAACGTAGACATGACTATTTCAGGCGACGTAGAACTAATCAACAGAGCTGACACTGCTTCTTTAGCGGGACCGCGGAGACATTTTCTCAGACGCCATAAGTTCTCCCTCTCACTAAAGTTGCACATGTCTGTCGACTCCTGGTATGCAGTTTTAAAGAATAGCCATTCCATAGGGTCACCAGAAAATAACGGAAGTTCTCGTGGTGTACTGATGCGGCTGAGTAGGTTTGCATTGTGGCTAGTGGGTACGGAAGTGGTGACTAGATCCCTGAGTGCGCTGGCTAACTGCTGAACTGCACCGTTAGTGCCGCCGCCCTCTGGCAGCAGCGGGAACAGCGGGTCTATGGATGCTCCTTGTGCGTTGACCTTCTGTTTTTCCAGTTCGTGTTGGCTGCGCTCCAACCACTCCTCAATGTCCCTGCCATCACCTTGTGATTCCGACGCTGGTGGACTGTATTTTTCGTCAAGGGCCGCTATATCAGCAGCTAACTTCTTGTCTATGAGTTCCATTTGAATTCGAGCTTTCTCCTTCGCCGCGTCCAGTTCAAGCTTCTTTCTTTGTGCAACTACCGATGATGACGACGTCTTTGTTCTCGAATGTTTCGATTTCACAGACACGTGTTCGCGTTTTTCTTCTACTTTCACACTTTGAACTGTTGTCTGTGATACTTTTGAAGAATCGATCACCTTCGACTTTCCATCATCCACTTTGGTCGATGATTGCTCTTCATCCTTCCGATGACTTTGTTTCTTGGTGGTACTACGCGTGTTAACCATTTTGTTCTGCGGCGGCGTGTGGTACATTGATAGATCCGGCTGAAGGACCAATGAATCAAACGCAGATTTTCTTGGTACTTAATTCCGTTTAATTTAAGGTACGAAATCTTTAGGTACGTTATACAACCGAGAAAATGTCAGAAAGGAGCGTGCGGCTTGCGCGGGGCTCGAATTTGTACTGCCTCCCGCTATCCCCTGCGGGCCCTGCGATCCTTACGGCCGCGCGCTCCCCTCTCACTTACACACACATTTAAAACTAAATTCTACAGGTACGTAGGCATATCGCGCCGCTTACACTGTAATCTATGAGTAAAGAGCCATACTATGTATTTTTTTCAAAATTTTTGGTCCAGTAGTTTCGGAGATAAGGGGGGGGGGGGGGAATGGTCAATTTTCATAGAATTTCTTAAATATCTTTAAAAGTGTTTATTTTAAAATTATATAAAAAATATATTTAAGATCCTCGTAATAAGTCCTTTTATTTGATATGTCACACGGTACTGTTAGCATAACTTTTTTTTTAAACTTTCTTGTTTGCCCCCCAAAAGTGACCCTTATATTCAAAATTCATTTATTTACGTTACACATTCGTGTTTGGGTCACAAAAATACATATGTGTACCAAATTTCAACTTAATCGGTCCATTAGATTCGGAGTAAATTGGCTGTGACAGACGGACAGACAGACAGACAGACAGACAGACAGACAGACAGACAGACAGACAGACACACGAGTGATCCTATAAGGGTTCCGTTTTTTCCTTTTGAGGTACGGAACCCTAACAAATAATAAAAATTAAAGGGGGTCCCCATACAATAAACTAAAGATTTAGAAAAAAAAATCTTAACCTGGCATGTGGGGTGACTTTGTCTAGAGCTCATCGAGTAGAGTACGATTATTATTTATATAAGCTTCAAAAATTCAAAAATTGGGGCCGTAAAAGTTGGCAGTTTTAGACCATTTTTGTACGAGCTCTATCGTAACAACTAAACAAGTTACGAATTTGAAACTTCTGTATATCATGTACCATATCCTGTATTTAATCAAAAAATATTAAAAACGCCGATTCATTAGGTATTTTATTTAAATATGGGTTCATTAGAGATTTTCTGCAACTGTAAAAATAACTTTCTAATTAGAAAATAGTTTATTGTCCAGGTAATACAGTAAACAGGTTAACACCAAGTTGAGACGACATCAGTAGATTAAAATATTACCTATAGCTAGGTTACAAAATATTATTTACCAATGAGCCCCAAACTAGATAGTCTGTATCTTGGGGCTCGGGGTACGAATTCCATAGTGGAGACTAGAGGTGATTCCAGGTGTTGTATGGTATATCTGGTGTGTGTGTATGTGTGCGTATTTGTTCCCATTGTGTAACGTTTGATTCAGTGTCAGGTCAGGGTATCTAGATTAATATTGTTCCGAGTCATAATAACCAGTTTTGCAACATTTCATTTATATATTTTTTTAAACTGAATGAGGTAGTATTTTTGATATCACAGAGTTTGCAGACTTTAGACACAGATTAATGAGAGTAAGCTGCTGGAGAGCGTCTAGCTAGCAATGAGGTGTTGTCAGGTGTAGGGATTCTATAGTTTCTTTTGCTTATGATTGATGTGTAATCGGGTCTGTTTTTAATTGTTTTATGAATTTTGGTACAGGCAGAAAGAATAAAAAGCTGGCGGACTCTGAGAACTCTCGTTTCACGATAGAGTAAGTCAGTAGAGAACCGATAGGGCTTCTTAAAAGTTACTTTAAGATGCGCTCTCTGTGCTCGTTCTACTTCAATCAAGTAGGTCTTTTCAGCACTACCCCACACGCTGTTGCAATACTGAATAATGGATTGACATAGGGCTAGGTAAACTTGTTGTAGTGTCTCTGTGGGTAGACAGTCTCGTAGTCTGTGCATGGTGTGGATCAGTTTTCTTATTCTGCCAGAGAGGTAAGATATTATGTTGCTTAAATGTTAGGTGGTTGTCGATAAGAATACTGAGGTATTTAATGGAAGTGGTACGTTCAAGAGGAGGACAGTCACAAGGGGAAGTAGAAATGCTAGAAGAGCAGTGATGCAGTTTGAGTTTTAGGTGTTCCGGAGGTTTTGAAGCGGCGGTCTTGGAGAAAACAATATATTTTGTTTTACTGCCATTTAGCGTGAGGAGGTTTCTGTCCAGGTTATTAGCGATTAGTATCAATCCCTCTTGTGCTAGACAGTGAACATGTTCCAACATTTTCCCGTGAAATATGACGGCTGTGTCATCTGCATAAGTTATAATGTCAGCATTATTCACAGAGAGGTTTAGTATGTCGTTAATATAGACAATTTAAAGCGTGGGACCAAGCACACTGCCCTGTGGAACTCCGAAGTTAATGGGGAGTTGGTCACTGGTGAAAGAGCTTACTTTTGTGTACTGTTTCCGGTTTGTCAGATATAGTTTTTAAACTATTCAAGGCAAATTCCTCTTATTCCTATCCATTCTAGTTTCTTGAGGAGTAGGCCAGTTGAAACCGTGTCAATGCCTTTGCAAGATCAAGGAAGATGGCAAGGCATTTTTAATTTTTCTCAATATGAGGAGAGACTCAATTGACAAGGAGAGTGGCAGCATCTTCAGTCGACCTATTCCTTCGGAAACCAAATTGATTATTCGAGATAAGATGATTTTTCTCAATGAATGAAATAAGATGGGAGTTAATTATCCTCTCTAATATTTGAGAAACAGAGCTTAGTAGTGCTATAGGTCTGTAGTTATCTGGTGCATGTTTGGGACCGCTTTTGTGAATAGCCCAGTTCCAGCATTCTGAGAAGGTACCGGTCTCAAGGCTCAGGTTAAAGATGTGCATCATTGGTTCTATAAAGGACTATAAAGCTCTTTTGATTAGCATAACTGAAATTTTGTCAGGGCCAGGGGCACTTTCGACTTTAAGGTCAGTTATAATTTCGTACGCATCTGACGGTTCAAGGAGGAGAGAATGTGAGTTTAAGACGTCTGATGTGTATATTGTTATTAAAAATTCATGAGATAGATTAAGTTTTTCTAGTATCTTATCTGCCAGGCGGGTTCCTACTGAGGTAAAGTGTGAGTTACAGGAGTTGAGTGTATCTTTTTCTCTATTGGGGCTCAGTAATTGGGAGCTTTCATTGTTTCTAGGAGATATGTTACCTATTGATTGTATTACTTTCCAGAGATTTTTTGGATTGTCTTTGTTATCAACAATCTGTTATTGTAGTCAGACCTGATTTTTGAAAGAAGTTTGGAAAAGATGTTTCTATATCGAGTGTATATTTTATTTCGGACAGGGTCATCAGGGTCAGATTTACAGTCATTATGAAGTTTGTCACGTTAAATCATACATCTTACTAATCCCGGGGTGAACCATGGTTTGATGCATGCCAATTTCCTACCAATTTTTACTTGGCGTGTGTGTTTGTATATAGTAGATGAAACAATTTTTGTGAATTCTGTGGTTGCAGTATTAACATTTGTGTCTTTTGTGATGATAGACCAGTCAACGCTGTTAAGGTCAGCAATAACTGCTTTGGCGTCTGTTTTACTTATCCATCTCTTTGCAGTACTAGTTGAAGCTTTATATAAGGAAATATTAGCGACAACTATATCATAATCAGTGATTGAATATTTGCAAACGACACCAAAGCATTTGTTCTGAGTCTTTATAAATATGTGGTCTAGGCACGCTTTATCCCTAGTTGGGCTGGTTATGGCAGGAAGTAGCTCATGGCAAGACATTAGACATAGATACTCTGATGACTGACTATTGGTAGTGTTGCAAATATCAATATTAATATCGCCACTGACAATTAGTGTCTGTCCATTTGCCAGTGAGCTTAATAATATGTCCAGTGAGTTCAGGAATGGATCAATATTACTAAAAGGAGATCTGTAAATGCCTAGAATTGCGATTTTGTAATCGATGGTTATGAAAAGTCGATCTGCGTCTAGTATTGTAGGTTCAGTTGCTACCGTGTTGTAATCAGTTTTAATAAAGCAAATTAGTCCTCCGTTTTTATTTAGCTGAACCGATGTGCGATATGCATTATATCCTGGCAGAAGATCTATAATAATACTGCTGTTAGACAGCCAGCATTCCGTTAAAATGATAACATCAAAGCAAATAGTAGTTCACTGTAGCATTACCGCAAAGTTGTCAAAATTGTGTTGAAAACTTCTGATATTGAGCGATAGAATATTAAAATTTGTCTCGGTATTTTTTATTAATGTTTGGCAATATTCAATAGTTTCAACGGTGTGACAGTTTACTCGAAGATTTTCGTCTAAAGTCTTGTACTATGTTAAGTAATGCCATTAGTGTAGTGTTTTAATTTGGGAAAGTTTATTTAAAAGGGCTGTCAGTGACCAACAAGTTAGAATATTCCATTTGCCAAAATTAACGAAAATATCTTTTGAGAACAGCAGGATACCCTGACACTGAGCGAGACGTCGTTTGTACGAAAATAAGTGTCTGAATATGTGTAGGTACGCGGTGGTGATTGAGTTTAGTAGGGTGTGTATTATTAATTCACAGTAATCATTATGAAAAACGAATTTATGTTTGCAATTTTTTAAATTTATGATGAAAAATATTCTTAGTTTAGTATTTTCATTTATTTGCTAAATATTGTACGGTGGTACGGAACCCTTCGTGTGCGAGTCCAACGCGCACTTGGCTGGTTTTTCTTTTACATTCGTTTTCCTGAATTGCTCCTTTGGGTCTATCGAAATATATATCATACAAATAAATAAAATTGAAGTGTCTGTTTGAATGGCTGGTCCGATTTTGACGGGACTTTCACTGGAAGATAGCTGATGTTATAAGAAGTAACAGAGGCTACTTTTATTTTAGAAAAAGAATTAGGGTCCACGCGGGCGAAGCCGGGGGCAGCAGCTAGTATCATATAAAATCTAAACAAGGATGACCATATATTGAATGGAATAAATAGTAAATATTCTCACGTAAAAATCTTGCGGCAGTATACGCAACTTCATCTGCGAATTTTTCGAATCTCACGGAATTGAAATTGTTTGTTTTACTGTTGTACACAAACATGAAGGAGCCAGTATCCATTCTCGAGAATATTGTTGATATACCTGAAACAATACAGCAAAAACATTTTTATACGTATTGAATGTATCAGTCATTGTAATTATTTGGAATTACTGGACAGTGATAGAGGACAAAATACTGTAATGGATCATGGATCTGCTTGCTTAGTGAAAATCACATTTGACTTCGGCTGGGCCGTTCATATCCTTTGAAAAGTTCTAATATATTGGAATTACAAAGTGTATCATCATCATGTTTCTAAACAGCTACACTTCTCTTTAGAAGAGGCGACAGTATACAACCTTGGGGAACACCGAAGTGTACATGATAAAATGACAGGATAGAACACATGATAGTAAAGATTTATACTAGTTTGAAACAAAAGTATAATAAAAGCAGGCTTTTACAACAAGATTAACAGCTTCTGTTCTAAAAGTCTAGAATAATTGAAGGGCTTAACATTCTCAAAGGCTTTCTTTAAGTTATGTGTAACCTCTAGGTTAACTTTGCTAGCAAAGAACCATTGCAGTCATGCAACTGCATTGATATTATTTTACTTTTTAACTATGAGCAATGCAGCCTTAATCTTTTTCTCAACAATAAAGATTTAATAAAATATTGTTCAGATAATATGCATAAAAAATAATGATAATACAATATACAAATGAATATGACAGAGAGGATAGTTGTCTCTTTCGTTATTATCAGCCATATTTTAACTACTGTGGGTAGTGTTGGTTATAGCTCAATAGAAAAACCGTTTACAATTCAGTTCAAATAATAATTTACCATAAAATTAATCACATTAGCAATTCACACACTGTAGTTACACGACACGACTATTTGGAATGCGCGACAGTTTCTCAAAGTGTTCACTGCTTGACCACCACCGTTGAACTCTGCTCAGCTCCTGCCGGTCCGAGCGTTATGTTATAGATTCTATCGAGCGCCGCTGGCGTCCCGAATAGTCAACGCAGTAACGTATTTCCGACAAATATGTACTTAACTAATTACTCACCAGTTTTAAGCTTTAGAATAGAATTATCATCTATATTATATTTTTCCTGGAGGTTATTCATATCGTTTTCAAAAATAATTTTATCATAATTCACAGTTTGGGTAGATTTATCTTGACTGTTATTCGTTAGCATATTGGGGAACATCCAGTGTACAATCATAGCTATAATACCCAATAATAATGTGAGAAAAATTTTTCGCATTGCGTTGCTAGACTGGGGTTGGCTTTTCTCCCTTGATGAAATGGACAATTTGCGTTGATAAGGTGAGGGTTGGATGCGTTCCGAGCTCTTATTACTTCTATTCATCATACCATAACTTTCCTCTTCAATTCTTGACTTTGTTAAAGAGTTGTTTTCCTCAATTTCAGAATCATCACTGTAAGGTAAATGTGATGGGAGAGTTGCAGGTAAAGATTTTGAAAGCACATTGCTGCAATGGAACACATATAGACTTTTCACAAAAGCTTAGTCACACAATGAGACAAATAAAAATTGGATGACTGATGAAAGCTTATGATGAATATGTTATGAGAAGACGCAATGTGTTTTGAAAATGCTTATGAGTAGTAGTAGATACCACAATATCATTGGATACACAAAATACACACATTTGAAACAATGAAAGCTTATAATGGTTTGTTAATAGCAGGAGTAATGCGATTTTTTTAAACCCTGGCATTACATAGCTAGGTAAGTTAAACATACAAGAGGTTTAGAATAGGTTGTCTTTAAAGTACAGAAACTGGTAATTTAGTGAAAAGTGGGCAACCGCTACTGCAGCGGCTGCCCAGTTTTTTTTTTACCGCATGGGGAACGTTGTGGTAAAAAAAAACTGTTCCTCGAGACTCCTTACATTTTAAAATGGCTGCAACAGATATTTAACTACAGGTGGCTCAGAATCAAGTAGTGTTTCAGAGGAATCTGATGAAATTAATGAAAAATACTGTGTGGCAACATGAAAAAATAACATTAATGTTATATCAGAATATGGTTTCATTACACATATTGAAATAACACATTTATGTTTGAAAGTGATAACAAGCAACATTAAAAAGCATATTGACCCACGTCTCATCAGTGTTTTCCTCATCCTGCGAATACGAATTACTTCTTGGTATTTTTTTCTTTCGTATTGATAGTGGACTGGTTTGACGAGAAATTTTGCTGAAAACATACATTAATTCGTTTTATTTTTACGGTCTTAACATTAAGAGCTTGAAGTGATAAGAAGTGACAGAATAAGTGGCAACTTAAAATTAAAATTGAGTATTTGGCCATCCTTCCAAGGTTTAGATGTATAATTCATGAGGATTTTGTGTAAATTGGCTGAAATATGACGATGATTGTTGAAGATGTCGGAAAAAATCAAGCCGACTGGAAGCTTTACTGGTGTGCGCCGCGTAAACCGTAAGAGATACATAAAATTAATGTTTTACAGAATTGTACAGTACCGAACAAAAGTCAATAGGCAATCTTACAAAACAATAGACTGACGCTTCGGTTTGACTTATAACCTTCTTCTATAAGTTGTTACAATACTATAGACACGCACATTACACACACATACTCACTTTGTCTGCAACTCATAGTAGTTCATAATTTCTAACAATACAGTATATGGCATGCTAGCTCAGTGGATAACGTGCTTTGGTATGTGCGATTATGGCGAGCCGAGCGAGAGTTCGAATCTCATCTGCGGTTTGCTTGTAATTTTTT
Organism: Agrochola litura; assembly: GCA_949152395.1. Classification (NCBI taxonomy): domain Eukaryota; kingdom Metazoa; phylum Arthropoda; class Insecta; order Lepidoptera; family Noctuidae; genus Agrochola; species Agrochola litura. The sequence goes on from OX424493.1 coordinate 18,090,185, forward strand.
AATAATGACTAGTTCGATAATCATTCGTCTTGTTCACATAAATATTAAAGTTTAGCAGGTAGACCACAGAAAACTAAGTAAATTATTTCGATTTCTGTGGGGTAGCATGCAGTTCGTTACGAGTATTCACTTAATAGAACTTTGTTGGTTAGTGGTTATTGTTGGTGACGAGTATTTAACTATTAGCGGTGTTGTGGTTATTATTTTCAAAATGCAGTCAAATATAAATATTGAAGGGAGATAAAATATTATTGCGCTGCGTAAAAGTGAATTTAATTTACACAAATATCTAATGAAACCGGACTAAGTGTGAGTGTTATCATTTAAATATTTCATATTTTACTAAACATAAATCTTAATCAAAGGTATTGTTGAGACAGAAGATGCCTTTAAAGTTTTAAATTCATTATGAGGTTTAATTCGATTAGTGAATGATAAATAATTATTATGTGTAATAAATACAATATTATTCTTTGTTCTAGAGAAATACTGAGAGGGTTAAGAGGCTTATTATCGAGGAGCAGCGACGTCAAATGGTGAATGAATATGAAACAAATGATTTCATACCAACCAGATATTTTGCTGAATTATTAAACACGTCATTATGAACCGTTCGCCGTGCACTCTGAAGACTTGCATCACTGAAGACCAGATCGTTTAAGTTTCGCACGATAATATTAAGACTTCAAGTGGGACACCGCTATATTTTAACCTTAAAATATTTACCGTACCAATTTAATAAACAACAGATTCGTTATTGCATGAATTTGTGGTAACGAATTTTTTAAGCACGTTTCAATGGTGTTTGCCGTATTTCTTGCAGATAGACCGAAAATGTATAAGATTATTTTAGTAATGTTATTATTTTAAGATTAAAATTTGAGGTTTAGTTTCAATCTTCTTTTTGTAAAGAAAATGAATACTTAAGCTATAACCTCAATACCAAATATTTACTAAAGCCAAATAAAATGTAAAATAAGTAATGTAAACAAACTGCCCATACTTAACCTTAAAATCACCTTTTTGTAAGTATATTCTTATTTATTGCTTAATTACTTCGACCATGATCAAAGATTAATATTTGTGGTGAAAAAATCCATTTAAAATATTTCATAATTTAAATATGTCAAAATAATACAAATTGCTTCTAAGTTTCTTGACGTCTATTTCACATCTTATTCAACTATAAGTAAAATAAATATGACGAATAAATATTTTTTTATTTTGTTATCACTTATCACGTATTTTTTATTCTAAACCCTTTATTGCAATAACATCATTAATAAAAAAGGCAGCAATATTTAAAAAAATATTATTATTGCAAACAAAAATAATAAACATAACATCACGCCTTGTTTCCCCGAAGGGTTGGGCAGAGGTGTACCTATAGTAGGTACACCCACATTTCGCCAGTTATGTTTAAGTCCCATGTAATAGGGGGCGAGACTATAGAAAAAAAATATTAATATTTGCATAAAAACATGCTGTGCTTTACGAGATTCGAATCCAAGCCAGCTTGAATCTCCAACGCTTAACGCCTTCTGCTAGTTTCGCTCGAATTTTAGCAATGCCAAAAACTGGCCAAGGTCACGCGCATGATGCGTGTGTGTTACCGTGTCTAACAAAAGCGACGGAAATATATTTTTGTTTCGTGTAGTGCGGCGCGAGTACCTGACGATACGACAGTGTGTAAAGCGCAAAACTGCGTTCTCTGTGGTGTGTGTACCGTGTTGTTTACACATACAGATGTACGGACTATACCGCGTGTTCACAGCAATACGACTCTTAACGTGCCTATCCACTTTTGAATTCTTACTGTACATCTTAAGAAGTCAAAAAATTCCGCGATAGCATTTTTGTCTATCTTCTAAAGATGACATAGTAACCATTTTTATTTTTCAGAATTTGATAATAATTTCATTGTTAATTCCGAAGCTATTTTGACCGGTAATAGATTAATTCTTATCCAATAAAATATGTTATTTCGATTGGGAATTTAATTTAGATTAAAATATGCCTTGAAATCATAAATCATTTAAATGAATGCTTTAAAGATATCACAGATTCTAAATTATGTGTACCAAAATAATTAATTATGATTGACGGCGGCGTAACGTTAGAACAGGAGTCAATGACCTTTTCTTCGGGTATTAGGCATGAGATCATCGCTTCGCTTCCTTTAATCCCAGTAGTATGTTCCCATGTTTTTTCCGTTGGGAAATCCTCATGGATACCCTCCGTCTTGGGAGAATGGAGGTTTATTTCGAACTCCTACCGACTAAAACCCCACTGTTTCTACTACTACCATGTGTGGGAGCCCGGGAGATACTTGTACATTCGCCGCACCCCCGACTGGTATCAGCCCGTCATGCCTAGCGGGCCCCATCCCCCAGTGCGGCCGATCCCAGGACCGCACGTCCTCCCATAAAGGTTCGCATGGAACACTGCGTGAACTACTCTTTGGGCCTGACTGTTCGGGCGACGACACAGCCCCAATTTCGCCGCCCGCAGGCCCCTCTTTATGGTGTCCGGAGATCATTAAATAAAATAAAACTTTATTTCAGACTAAGACGACGCCCAGCTGCTCTTATGGTGCGGGTGGAGTGAGAAGTATCCTCTCTCTCCCTCTCCGCCGCCTCCTTTGCATGCATCACCTCCTCGCAAAAAGAGGCGACAGCATCCCACGCGTTTTTGTTTCCGACCATGGACTGAACCACGGCCGAAAGCGAAAGATTTGTTTTGAGATAATTAATGACGAGTAATTTTTGATAGTGTGGACGCCGTCCCCACTATCAAAAATTGCTTTCGGTCGTGGTTCAGTCCATGGCCAGAAACAAAAATCCGAGTTATCCACATTAGGGATAATTGCAGGGCTCAACCCAACTGCAGTGCTATGGGAAGGCCTCGCCCTGGGGGAACCGCTTTCTTGATCACGGTATCCCCTATGCCAGGTAAGTACTAGTATGTTCCCCTGGGATATTTTCCGACATCCACGCGGGCGAAAGGTCAAAACTCAAAATCTAGTTAATCTATAAATATAATGATAGAGTATTATTATTAATAGAAGTACTCCTGTACAGCCGTCATAAGGTAAAAGGCCATAACTAACATTTTAATAAAAAAAATGAGTTAAATATATGGCCGGATACAGCATTAAACTCTCTCTTTCTGTTTAGGTGATAATTCAGGCGCGGTCGCAGCCCAAGATTTTGGAGGGGGTCACCATGGGTGCCGAGAAATATTTTTAGGGAAATATTTAACTGATCCTCTAAAAACTTATTGACCTTCTAATGACGCACATAAAAAAAAAAACCGGCCAAGTGCGTGTCGGACTACGCACAATGAAGGGTACCGTAGTTGGGATGAATTTATCCCAAATACAAACTTATCTTTGTAGTTGAAATACGTGGGGGTAATCATTTCATCTATATTCTTAAATATCTTGATATATATTTATTTTAAAATTATAAAAAAAAAGATTTGAGTTCCTCGTAACAAGCCTTTTCATTTGATATGTCACACGATACAGTTTGAGTTTTTTTTTTTCTTATTTGCCCCCCAAAACTCCAAAAGTGACCCCCATTTCATTTATCTACGTTATACGTCCGTGTTTGGGTCACAGAAATACATATGTGTACCAAATTGCAACATAACCGGTCCATTAGTTTCGAGGCAAATTGGCTGTGACAGACGGACAGACAGACGACAGACAGGCACACGAGTGATTCTATAAGGGTTCTGTTTTTTTTCTTTTGAGGTGCGGATCCCTAATAAATGAATGTGTTCTCAGTTGGTCGCAGTAACTAAGCTAGGGTACCCCGACCAAACGAGTTAGGTCAGGTTAAAACGAGGGATGCATCCGATACCGATACCGATCCGGTATATCGGCGATACTCGAAGTTTGCCGATATATCGGCATCGGCGATATTTTTATGGCCGATTCAACGATACTTTTCAAATTACACGCTTTAAAAATAGTTATTTATGCAACTGTTGTATTATAATATAATAGGGGGTATTAAAACACAAATGTGGGTTTAATATGGTAAAAAAGCGTCTTGTTCAGTTACTTGAGCTTAATGTAGCACTGCATTCCGAAACTATTTCAGAAACAGTTACATCTAGTACTGTAACTGTAAGTTCTGAGATGCCTACGACTGGCGAGCTTTGGAGCGTTTGTGAAAATATTATTAGAGTCCGAGGAAGATGAGCCCCTGCCTACTCTGAGCTGTAATTCTCTCAAAGAAGAAGTCGAGAGATACCTAAGGTCTCCTAATATTTCGAGAGGCGCAGATCCGTTCGTTTTCTGGCGCAATGACGTCTTTTAGCCAAACTTGAAAAAACTGGCGCTGGAGTATTTTAGTTTTCAAACGATTTCTGTCGCATCTGAGAGACTATTTTCCACCGCAGGTCTTATTCAAACAGATTTGCGAAATCGCCTTTCTCCGCAAAACTTAGGCCTCTGCCTCGAATCTTGCGGGCAGCGGGGTGGCGATGGCGGCGGCGGCGCGGGAGCGGCAGGATCTAATGCGTAAAATCAAATGGACCGGCCCGGCGGCGGGCAACGAGCGGTGCACTCCAGTCAAGTGGTGAGCGCCCGCGCGTCTGCATTGTAGTGTTGTGCAATTTTGTGACGTGTCGAAATGTCCTCGGACGTGCTAGAGCAAATTATTTCAGCAATTTTTGAGAGAACACCGATATGGAACAGCAAAGATGTGAACCATAAAAATAGAAGAGTAATTAACCAGTTATTTGAAGAAATTAAATATAATATAAGTACCTCTGTATCGTTTTGGATTAATTTCAGACTTTAAATCGCCCTTGATAGCTTCAAGAATATAGTCTAAAGTTTCTACACTCATTCTGGTGTAGTCGGAGAATTTGTCAGGACATTGTCTCTGTTCTTCATAATTTTGATAAAACTCGCCTTTTCTTTTCCTTGCCCTATAGTAGGCATTTACTTCTTCTTTTGCCCACAATAAATCGAGCGTTAGGAATAAATTTGAATCAAAAAGATGTTGTCGCCGTTGTTCAGACATTTCGTTCGCGAATAAAAACAAATATCTCGACGACACAACCACGTGAACCACGAACACAACACTACGCGCGCCGCTATGGTGCCGCGCGATCTACCCGCTGGTTTCGAGAACGGGTTTGCGTTGCCCGCGCTCCCGCGCCGCCGCCACCGCACCCCGCTGCCCGCAAAATTCGAGGCAAAGGCCTGAAGGATACTTTGCTTTTTAAACAAAAATCTCATCAATGTTAATTTTAATTACTAAAACTATTAACTAATCTCAACCTGTCTATAGTTTTAAACGGTTTTATTTAGTTTGTCCTGTTATTTGTTCTTTTTATATTAATTAAAAATTAACCTGACTTGTGTTTTATTTATTTTACCTTTATTTATGAATTCAATAAACGTATCGGTATCGCCGATATTTTTATAAGAGCATCGGTATCGGTATCGTATCGGCAAAAAGGCGTATCGAGGCATCCCTAGAAAACAGTGACAAACCGCGCGCGAGCCGAACGAGCGAAGCGAGTGGTTTACCACGGTAGCGGCCGGCGAGCGCTACATGCAAGTTGGTTACAGTTACTTGGCTATTTAGTATTTTTAGGACACCTAAAAAGAAATTATTTGAGGTTCACAAAAAGAGGCGCAATCATTTTATTAAAGTTTTCTATAACATAGTTTTAGGAAAGCAAAATGGGAATTATTTGACGCTTGATTAAATATATGCCATATTTTTAGGGAGGAAAACTCCAGCTCGACATTACTGCTATTCCCCGGACGCAGCTAGTTTTTACATGGGGGGGGGGAGCAAGGGGGAAGGGGTACTTTATGATGTGGTCAGATTGGTCGCCAGCTTTTTGATAAACAGTAGGTATTAGAACAGTAGATTATGTAGGGTGAAAAGAGCGAGCAAAGCTAACTCGAAAATTATAACACCCCATCTCGGATAGGTTGGGATTTGATTTAATTTTCAAACAGAAATAGGAGTTACATTGTCGAATTATGCAGGAAAGGCCAAACAACTATGAGAATGTAGAAGACAAGAACAAGCAAAGCGAGCTCAAAAATGTTGCACCTCTCAGATAGCTTGCTTGTAGACTTATGAAGAAAAGCTCACCTCAGTACGCGGCGGGCTCGACTTTTGTTGTTTGTAACGTATTCAGAAGATAAAGAGAGGCAACTTTTAGGTGAATATAACTGTAGCTATTTAGCACTGTGCGACCTTTACCCTAAATGCGTAACTTATTTTCGTAAACAATTTTGCCTCATTTGTTTCATTTTGACAGTTCAACAACATTCATTGCGTTATTTACGAAGTTGAATTGCAATTTATTGTGTCAACAAGGAACCCTTATAGTTTCGCCATGTCCGTCTGTCTATCCACGGCTTAGCTCATAGACTCTTAGTACCTACTAGAAAGCTGCAAGCTGCGAAAGCTGTAATTTGGCATGGATATACATATTAATCACGCCAACAGTCGTAAAATAATTTTCTCTCGTCTATTTTTGCGCGTCCAGTACAACAATGGTTTCAGGATGTTGTTTGGACTTCCTCGCTACTGCAGCGCTTCGGAAATGTTTGCGCAAGCCCGTACTGACGGTTTCCATGCGATTGTTCGCAAAAAAACTGCTTCGCTACTGAGAAGAGTGAGAGACAGTCACAACAACATCCTGAGAACTGTAGCGGAGAGCTTTAGCTCTCCAATTGTAAAGCAGTTTGTGCAGAGGGTGATTGGTACTAACACTAGATAATAAGTTATTTATTATGTTACTAACAATAACAATCAATATTATGTTGTTGTTTTGTTGTGTATGTTCCGAAATAAAAATCAATATTATATTTTGTTGGAGTCAAGTGTCCCCCCACCCCCTGCCAGCTAAATGGTTGGTTCTGGATATGTGAAAAAATTCAAGGGAGTAGTTTAAATAACGAAATTGAAAGGAAAACTATCACAGCAGTAAGCTGGTCCACAAGTTAACGAGTAATGATCAACCAACTTATATTTGTAGTTGCAAAAACATGTTTTCCCATATATTCTATATAGGAGAACATGTTGTTCCACTACAATGTTAAGTTTGTTCTTGGGATAGATTAATTTTAACCCGAGCGTACTGGTGCCCAAATTCCCAAGTTTGCTTCGCTTGCTTTTGCATCTTATATTCTCTATTTTCTTAATGTTTTTGTATATGCCCAGGGGGGTCACTGTAGCTCAAGTACAATTTTTGTTAGTTACTTAATAAATCATTCAGGCTCTCGACAGCTTGAATGATTTTGGGGGGGGGGGGGGGGTGTTGACCCCCAGGTTTCCCCCCTCTGGGACTGCACCTGGATGAAGCTGTATTTTATTTGTAGCCGCAGATACATACTGTTAAAGATAAGACTATCGAATGAGCTTGAAACTACACTTTGGACAAAACTGTCATTTACTCAAAATCAACTTTGAAGTAGTTACGGCCTTTCACCATATGACGGCAATAAAGTAAACCATAGATAATAGTAGTTCCTTACCTCATCACATTATCCACTACATCTATTCCCAGTAGTTTGTTCTTGTCATTGGCTTCTTGTTCATTTTGGTTGTTACTTTTATTTAATCCGTATCTCCCCATTATCTCATTTGTTATTAGATTATCACCTCTATAACTATGAATGGACTTTCGTGCTGATGGATGATAAGGAACCCCCCCTTTCTGTAAATTATAATAATGTCATTGGTTACGATGGAAGAGAATAAAATAAGGATATTTAAAAATAATTTCATGTTGCTCTCTTTTCTACAAGTAAGTATCTACTTGTGATTTGGCTTTGAAATCCTATGTGGTTGAATAACAATGGATAATTAGCACTGTAATGGTGAAGAGTGGATCGGAGTGTCTTTTAAAATTGCGGAATACAATAGCAACATTATAAATTGTTACTTATTACATCCTAAGACGACCCATATACCTCTATAGTTCTTAGTAAAAAAACGAACAATATAATAATTTTTGACATTTTCCTGCTATGAATTGTGTATCTTTGCTTCCTATAGTGCGAGTGCCATAATCACAGAACTCAAAAGCTTATTAATTTTGTGTAATATATAGAAATATTGCAAAGTAAGAGTTGTAAAAAACCTTTATCTTACCCCCTCTGGTCGGTCACTATTCATTTATTTTTTGCTGAACTCTCGGGGTCTCCTATAATAATGCTGAAATCCGATTTAAACCGAGCATAATAACAAAACTTGACTATTTTATATTATTCAATAATTCGTTCGTTTTATAGTTTTATTCGCATGCAGAACACAATTTCACAAACAATGCAAATAAATAAATTACTTTATCATGCATGACTGAATTGACCACAGAACATATATACTCAAAGAGGAATTGACTGACGATTTGACGAAGTGACGAATACGCCAATCACCGAGTTGACAATTATGACATGACAGTTGACACTCATGACCACAGAAGTTCACAGAACATAGATACTCTAGAAGAAGAAGGTCGACTTAGAACAAAAAAAACCGGCCAAGTGCGTGTCAGACTACGCACAATGAAGGGTTCTGTAGTTGGGATGAATTTATCCCAAGAACACACTTAACATTGTACAGACGCCAGCACATCAAGCTACTACAATCTGTCCAATTTATTTAATAGATTTTCAACTTTATCGTTGAAAATGTAAGGTTCAAAGTTGATTGAAAAAATTTGACAGTTTCGGGTAGCTTGATGTGCTGGCGTCTGTACAGACGCCAGCACATCAAGCTACCCGAAACTGTCAAATTTTCCCAATCAACTTTGAACCTAAATTTTCGGCGAAAAAGTTGAAAATGTATTAAATAAATTTGACAGATTGTAGTAGCCTGATGTGCTGGCGTCTGTACTTGAAAAACATGTTCTCCCATACATTCCAACAGCAAAAATGTAAGTTTGTACGCACAATATTGAGAGATTTACCATGTTAATTTAAAACCATAGACTTCTTATAGGTTTTCTTGTATTCTATGAGTAAAGAAACATTCTCTGTATATTTTTCAAAATTTTAGGCGCAGTAGTTTTGGAGATAAGGTGTGAATGGTCAATTTTCATCAATTTTCATAAATAGTGCTGACCGTCTATCCAATTTTCTTATTTCGATTCAAAAGTTGCATTATGATTTATGCCTAATACTTTTTCATACTCTCAATAAAATCGAGTACCTATGAAAAAACTGAATCACAGATTACATATACTGAATAAAAACTCTTTGGTTTATTTTCCAAGAATAATTTTATTTTTGATATTATTAATTTTATTAGTAAGTATACACGTACAGTGTGGATAGGGCAGTTACTTTTTAGGCCGCTTTCACATTAGGACGTTAGCAGCGCGACAGTAGCGCGGCAGAAGCACATGCCTTCACATTCTAAGAACAGCCGCGCGTTAGCAGCGCGGCTGCCGCGCCGCAGTTTAGATCAATGTGGCGCACTTCATTTAAAAAATGGACTATACCTAATCACGTGCGCTTGCTGTCGGGGCAGGTAATAATAATAACTTGGTTTACTTGTATAGCTATATTTATATTTCAACATTCATATTTTTTTCTTCAATTAATAGTAATAATCTTTATTTCTCTGTCCACAAAGGTTCATATAGTTGTAAACATAGAGACAAGAAATATAGTGTTTTGACAAAAATGCGTAAAATATGATCCTTTGCGAGAGGCTGGCGTCTATACTAGGAACCCTGTGTCACGGATCACCAGGCTCTCGCCCCGAATTTAATCTAATTAACATTACGATGGTCAATTTTCAAACTCAAATTATTTATTGACGTAGGGAAAAAAATAGACATGTTTAAATTATTTAACCAAAAATGACAAGTATTAATAAAAATAACATCGACAATGTCAATAGACAATAGTCGCATAGACAATCAAATCAAATTGAGTTTGTATTCCGACACTTGCAACACTGGCTCATCGCCGATTAAGCGAAAGCGATGGCCGCGCCGGCTGCGCGCTGCCGCCGCGCTTCTGTTTATGATATGAAATTCTGACTGCGCGACGGTCGCGCGTCTTTCGCGCGACTGTCGCGCTGCTAAAGTCGCCTTAATGTGAAAGCGGTCTTAGGGTTCCGTACGTACGAATGAAAAAACGGAACCCTTAAAGGATTACTCGTGTGCGAGTCTGTCACAGCCATAGAAATATAAAAAACAGGAGAAGTGGCATGGGGGCGTGTCTGTGTCCGCGCGTAATGATCAAAGTGCTCATTGCATACGAAAATGGCCGTCTCCGCGAACTAGTGTGCTTTCGGCCGTGATCGGGACAATTTATAAGAATGCCGTGTTGTTCAGTGGTTTCTTGTAAAAACCGAAGTCAAAACAAAAACTTTGTGAATCATGGAATCACTTACCATATGTAATTACAAGTATTTTACTATATTTGTCTTTAAAATAATGAAAAACAACAAATCGTAAAATATTTCTTGCTTTTACTACGTTATTTTTGTTTCCAAATATCACAGCGACTGTACTATTTTTGCACTACATACATTGCTCGTTAACCACTACCTAAATATGTCGCTAAGTGACTCAACAAGCAATGTAAAAATCACAAAACGATACTGTGGACTGCGGATGCATCGCGCAGTACGGCCGCTGTGTCTGGCGACGAGCTAGTGATGTAGTTGTGCAGATCCACTAACGTAGGCTATCGACAACAATGTCGTTTGGCGAATGAATTTATTGCTATTATACTTTATTCTTCAATTTGTCAACTGTTTTACCCGGGTGGAAGATCGATGTGAAATAATGTGTTTTACTTATTTTGATTATTTTACAGCGTGGTAGAGAAATGCGTAACCAACGGTCGTAAAGTAAGTTAATAAAATTTTAGGTGGAGTGTTTTGGGTTTGAATTATAGGATTAGATCTCTTTGATAATATTAAGTTTCACCAATTTGAGCAGTCTCCGATGAATAATCACATAATATTTCTAATTAAAGCAGTCATGGAAAAATATATTAATTTAAGATTACACTATTTGACAAAAAATGCCACTCCAGTAATATTAAAGCGTCAAGTGCTGCACAAATACCTCCACTTTACAGGACAGTCAGTAAACATCATAGCAGGGTTCAACAATACCTACTGTTTCAATAAACTATGACAGGTTAAACCAACGTAACTGGATTTTTTAATTGTTTGAATTTTTTGCTTATTATTTTTTTTTATTATAATATTTTCTGGACTTATCGCTTTTATTTATTTTATTTTCAGGACACCACATTTTTTAAAGTATAACGACGGTGAAGTATCAATATCTAATAACTACAAAAACATGGTTTTACAGGAGGAGAAAAAAACGTTTAATTTCCATAGTTTTTGATCATTTGAAGTAAACATTAAACTCAAACTCAAAGCATTTATTTCAATTAAACCATTTACAGGCACTTTTGAATTGTCAAGGAATCGGTCAGTCAGAAATAGGTATGAAGCTAGTTGCCCATTTCAAAGCGTAGTAGGTACCTATGGAGAAGAACGGGCAAGAAACTCCACGGACACTCTTTTAAATAATTTTTTTTTACAAAATATTGGTTACATCATTCATGTTGAAATTATACATGTGAGAACAATGTAGAAAGACGTGCACGTTAGAAGCGTCCGTAATAAAAAGATAAAACAAAGAACAATTCAAAAAATTAAAATAAGCCCTAATAATTAGTAAGTGAAAACCGCCAAAATGTTAGTTATTAGATATTGATACTTCACCGTCGATAATATTAAATGGAAGAATCGATACCTTTCCGATTTGGTCAATCACTAGCGTATATGTAAAATAAATTGTTTCTGTACAGCATAACGATAGAAATGATGTTTTCGTGTGAGTGAGTTGTACGGTGCATGGTAAATGCACGCTGTGTTTGATGGGATAAGGTTTATAATTGATTGTGTAGTACGTTCTGATTTATGAATTGCAAGAGTGAGCGCAGCCTCATATCTATTTCTGCATGTGTAGTTGTGGCGACTAGTGGCGAGGTAGTGGGGACAAAGTGGAGACATTGGGTCACAGAGTACTTTATACTATACTGCATTGGGTTTCGATACATTTTCAACTACCGGGCATATCTCCTTCTTTCTTATATCTATGGTCACAGCCAATTTGCTCCGAATCTACTGGACCGATTAAGTTGAAATTTGGTACACATACAAGAAAGAAAGAAAGAAAATTCGTTTATTGCGGTAAACATGACGCAAAGAAAGATAAAAAAAAAAAAAAGGTGTGTGTGCGATTCACACACGATAGAAGTGAAACTTCAGTAAATCGACAAAAGAGAGATGAATATATATAACAAGGGTAGGATAATTACAAAGTTTAATTGTTTAAAAATGAAAGTATTTTGATTAATTTTAAAAGATATTTTATATTTTATTTAACATATGTTACATAATCTATTGCTCAAGTTCCATATTTTCAGTTTCAACAAATGATCTACAAATGATGAATGAGTGTAGGTGAGCTTTTGCCATTTTTGTATACTTAGGTAAGTTTTTTGTAGTTTCTAGTTAGATTTAAGTGTTTTATGATGTTCTAATTAGTTCTTTAGTTGAATTTAGTTATTAGTTTCCTTGTTAGAATCTAATAAGATAAAGTAAAGATGCAAATTGTATAAATTTTAATGTTTGAATAAAATGTTCAGTATAATTACGTAACTTGAAAATGATGTTTTTTGTTTACGGAGATATTAACGTAATTTTAGTTCCAAATAAGAGGATTAGGTGTAAAAACACTTGTCACGTTTGAATTGTATAAATCGACCCACGGGTTTTGAAGATATTAGCAGTTTTATATAATGAAAATGTACCAAAGTTAATTTTAGACAGTTAATGTTCTAGGAAATCCTTTGTTACTGAAGATACCATAAAAATTGATATGTATAGGTACTAAGACAGGATTATGTAAGCTCTGTTATGTGCAAATTTCATAGCGATCCAACCATGGGATCAAAAAAAAGTAGAGGTTTGAAGCCATAAATCATAGAGAAAATTGCACGTAAAATGGTCTTAAAAATCGCGGCTCTCGTTACGGGAACTTAGCTTAAGCGAAATTTATTACATCAGTCACATTAACACTTATATTTGAACATCTATTTTGATTGTTCAATAATTGTTTTTTACGTGCACGAAACTCGCGACTACGTTCTGTTGAACTTTTTCCTGGATTTTTTTTCATTTCAATTTTATTTTCTTTTTTTTTGCGTCGATATTGACGACACATTTCGGCATTAGTTTTCGGCATCTTATAAAATTTATTATTTAGCACAACAAGATATAAACAAACACACAGTTAAATAATAACACACCACGCTGACATCTTACTAAAAAGCTGTAATACGCAGCCGCATACAGTGTACAGGTAGCTCACGTAGTTTTCACATACACTAACACACGTTAAATGCTCAAATACAAGCACGTATTAAACAGTATGCAATATCTGCTCTCTCGCTCTGGCTCACAAATTACAGGCGACTATGCTTAGAAGACGGGAGTGGGGACGCTACGAAGTATGGGACAAAGAGGAGAGACCGATAATATTATTTCTGTCTCATTCTTTCCTGGCTTCATCCTACACATTTTTGTATTTGTGTCTCTTACCTGTCGTTTTTTCCGTTGCATCCGGTTTGAAATCACAACGATTCTAAAGAAGTTTCACTTCAAAAAAACACGTAAATAACAAAACAAAAAATTATGAAATAATACTTATATAGGAGCCACCGAATATTTTTATTTAATAAATACCGTTGTTTATTAGTTGGTTATTTGGTTATAGATTCCTGGAAAACCTAAAAAAAGTCTATGGTCGTATAATAATATGGTAAATCTCTCAATATAGTGCTTACAAGCTTAAATTTGTTTTTGGGATAAATTGACGGTAAAACATGGAGGCTATTGGCCGAACAATTTGATAATTTTTCGTCATGACTGTCATTTTCATATTTTCGGGTGATAGTGCTGATATCGAATAAGATAAATATTCTGGCGGCTATACCAAATAATAATAATTGTAGATGCAGTATTTGAAACTAACGATCGTAAGGAAGTATGGCAGGGCAAAGAGCTACACGGACGCTTTTTCCGGGTCCTCCACGAACCTGATGTAGACTTTTTGGCGTCTGTATCCTGGCTGCGTTTCGACGAACTCTTCGGGGAAACCAAAGTCAAAGTCATTTATTTGCTTTAAATGCGGTTACAAAGGTGATAATTAAGTATTCTTGTGCGATGACACATTTCGTCATATTTTGGCATGCAAATATTAATGGTGAGGCTAAAAAGCAATTATCTCTAACTAAAGTTGACATTTGGTGCCGATTCTCTTGTTCACAAACTAAACTAAATTTAAGTTCAGTGCATCTTTTTCTTTCTATTTCATTAAGTTACGTCAATTTACGTCAAGCGCTGATTAATTTGACAGGACTAAACTAAAATTTATCTTCTGTCCTTTTCTTAGTGAAATAGAAAGAAAAAAATACACTGAACTTAAATTTAGTTTAGTTTGTGAACAAGGGAATCGGCACCAATATTGATTAGACATGAAATTATAGTAAATTAATCCTCAATTTACACAACTAATTAAAAAACTTATATGATACCTTTGGCACAACACAAAATAACAGGACAAAATTACATCTACAATCATAAATTTTAATATATTCTAGTCTTCTACAATGCTTTCCTGTAATGATAGGACCGACAAGAAGATTTTTTTAGAAATTCACTGAATAATAACTATGTGAAATGAGCCATTTTTTTAGTACTACGCAGAATTTTCTGTTAGGAAGATCAGTTATAAAATTTAGAATTGAATTATAAATAAGTGGCGCCATATATACGCAACTGCGTCGGAATAGTTCGATCCTAGGAACAGGCATTTTTAATAAATATTGTGTGGCTTTTCGTTTATTTGTATTATTAAGTTCAAAAAGTGAATGATTTGTTTTAACAAACTTAGCGATTTCATAAATATAAATGCAAGGAACTGTGAGAAGGTTGTGGGATTTATACACTGGCCTGCAGGAATCAGTCCAGTCCATATTGAAAATTGCTCGCATGCATTTTTTTTGTGCTAACATAACTCTAGAAATTTCAGAAGAGTTTCCCCAGACAATTATACCATACCGGATGACGGAGCAAACATAGGCATGGTACACCATTAAAGCAGTTTGTCTGGATGTCTCATTTTTAAGTTTCTTTAATGCAAAAACAAACCTATTGATTTTCATACATATTTCATCGATATGCTGCTTCCAGGTGAAATGTTCATCAAGAAATTTAGTTATACCAAGAAATTTTGTTTTATGTAATTGTTCTACTATTTGATCTCTATGCGATATTTTAAAGTGTTTATTTATTTTTATGTGTTTTGAAATTGATTATTTTAGTTTTTTCTACGTTAACTTTTAAAGCGTTGTTATCTAACCAAGTAATAATTTTATTCAAAGTGTTATTTCTATCGGACTCGTATGGTTCCTCATTTTTACAGTCAAGGATAACCGTTGTTTCATCAGCAAACAGAACACAATCCTGTTCTATAGCTTGTGGCAGATCGTTAACATATACAAGGAATAGTGGTGGCCCTAAGATGCTTCCCTGTGGAACTCCGAAGTAATTTGGTCGGGGCTGAGAGTTAAAGTCGGTAATAATATTTAATTTGTCATCAAATTTTGTGATTCTTGTGATCTGAGTTCTATTTGATAAGTAAGATTTGAAAGGTTGTCTGTGCGATTATGGATGAAGTTATCATGACGAATAAGTACCTAATTATCGGAAATACATTGTCAAAGACGGTAAGGTTGACATCTGTCGGGCATGCCACCGTCCCGGTGAATCAATCCGACATATTTTTTCCGGTTGTTCTCGTCTTGCTAACGGCGAGTACTTGCACAGACACAATCTAGTGGCTAGGATTATCCACCAGCAACTTGCTTTGCAGTACAACCTTGTGGAGTCCGAAGTACCATACCTACTACAGGTATGTGCCCGACCCAGTTGTCGAGAATGGTCACGCCATATTGTACTGGGATCGGTCTATCATCACTGATAGGACTATTGTAGCCAATAAGTATGATATTGTAGTGATAGATCGACGAGAGCGCCGTGCAATGATTGTTGATATCGCTGTCCCTCATGACGAGAATCTCGTGAAAGCTGAGAAAGATAAAAAAATCAAGTAAATCAAATCATTTTATTTGCAATAAGTATTGGTACAGTGTTGGTCTTATAGTCAGTAATAAGTTCCTAATACAAAGTCAGACATTTGACATGCAAAACATTACAATGTATTTAATGCTAGAGTATTATATTTATATCCAATGGCTCGCTTTAAATGTTTCTATTATTAATTAATTTGACTATACATTCCTTATTAATATTATCATTACATTAATTTAAAAATTATTAACATTATTAATAAATTCATTTATAGAATAAAATCGTTTTTACAATAGCCATGATTTTAACTTTATAAAAAATAAATTATTGGGTAACTCTTTAAAGTTCTTTGTTATTTTGTTATAGATAAGTCCACACATATGATAACAGTTCTTTTTATACAGAGAAGTCCTTGGAGCCCGAGGCAGAACTATTCTATCTGGATCTCTTACTTTTCGAGGGCAACGGTCTTGAGCCTTTTCAAACAGGTCAAAGTGCCATCGGACAAATTTTGCACATTCTAAAATATACATACTGGGTAGTGTCAGGAGTTTTAACTTAAGAAACAAGGGTTTGCGACAATCGTTGACAGGATCCGGCAGCTGGGACTCGAGGTGGCCCTGCACAAGTCTGAGGCCATGGGTTTTCATGGTCCTCGGAATGCGCCACCGTCGGGCTCCCAGGTAATGGCGGGAGGGGTTCACATCGGTGTCGAGTCGACGATGAAGTATCTGGGACTCGTCCTCGACAGCCGGTGGAATTTCGTAGAACACTTTCGACGTTTGGCTCCCAGACTGGAGCGGGCCGGGGCTGCATTGAAGCGGCTCCTGCCCAATCAAGGGGATCCAAACGCCTCCTGCCGGAGGCTCTATGCGGGGATCGTTCGGTCCATGGCCCTTTACGGGGCACCGGTGTGGGCGCGTTCATTAAGGCTGCGGCCAGCCCGCCGGTTGAACGCGCCCCAGAGGGTCATGGCCATCCGGATTACCGCCATGGGATCTGGAGGCAAAGGTCCTCGCGCACATCTGGGAGTGGCGCGAGGAGGCGAAACGCCGGGGCTTAACTCCGATGCCGCAAGAAATCGCGGCACAGCGGACAGAGCTCCGGCGGGATCTCATGGCGTCATGGAGAGTGCGATTGTCGCAACCCCGCGCTGGGCACGCCACAATTGCGGCGATAAGACCCCTATTTGAGGATTGGCTTGAGAGGCGCCACGGCGTCCTCACCTTCCGCCTGACGCAGGTCCTCACCGGACACGGCTGCTTCGGGAGGTTCCTGTTTAGGAAAAGGCGGGAGGAAACACCCGGGTGTCACCATTGTGTGGATCGGCCTGAGGACACGGTGGAGCATACGGTGGAGGTCTGCCCGGCTTGGGCGGAGCAACGACGTGTCCTCGTAGAGGCGATCGGCGGCGGTGATCTCTCGCGTCCGGCCCTGGTTCAGGCCATGGTACGGAGCGAGAGGAAATGGCAGGCCTTCACTTCCTTCTGCGAAGCGGTAATGCTCGCGAAGGAGGAGGCGAAACGCGTGAGGGAGTGGCAAATTTCGCGCCCTCACGCCCCTAACCGTCGCAGGAGGAGACGCCCGGGGCGGGAATTGCAGCCGATTTCCGGCCACCGTAGGCGCGGGCTTGCGGACGGTGAGCAATGGGTAGCTAACCAAGCACCTTCAGCACCAAAAAGGAACACGGCACGCCCTCCCGCTCCACCCAGAGCGGGAGAAGTAATTTGATAATTTCCAACCCAAAAAAAAAAAAAAAATGTATTCTGTCTCGTTGGATCAGTAATATGAAAATTACATTATAATTTGACTTAGCACACGAGGTTGTAGACATGTGGGATGTGGACTCTGCAATCATTGTACCGATAATCGTTACGGTTAAGGCCTAATAGCGAAGAGCCTCGACCAACACCTCAGGAGGCTCTCATTGCGCGGCTGGGTCAAGGGCTTGATTCAGAACGCTGTACTCCTAGACACAGCACGCATAGTGAGGAGGTTCCTTTCTCTAGAGCCCTGACCACCGGCATCTTGGACCCTGTTCCTGATGCCGATGGGCCACATTTTTTTATATTTTAAATGTTTTTTAATGATTTTTTACAAAATTATTTAAAAATGTAATGTAGGTACTTAAAAGAAATAAAGGAAAAAATTGTAGATCAATTCTCATAGACATCAGTTTCATGCCGATTGTAAACTCGATAGCCAAAATTCGTAAAGAAACCGGCTAAGTGCGTGGCGGACTACGCACAATGAAAGGTTCCGTAGCTGGGATGAATTTATCCCAAAAACAAACTTCACTTTGTAGTTGAAAAACATGTTCTCCAAAACGGAATGTATTGCTAGATAATAATAATTTAGTAATAAACTTAAGTAAGACAAAAGTTATGCACTTTCATCAACGCTGCGAAAACCCAAATGTTAGTATTACTTACCAAGGCTGTGATATTGAGGAAGCAAATAAAGCTAAGTTCTTAGGTATAGTGATCGACGACAAACTCACATGGAAACCTCATGTTGAACAAGTATGTAAGAAACTGAGTAAGTCCGCATATGCTCTTTTTCAACTTTCAAAGAAAGTCAACAGTCAGGCTCTTTTAACGGCATACCATGGACTAGTTGCCTCTGTTTTACGGTATGGTGTTATTTTTTGGCGGCAGTCTACTGATAAGGAGCTTGTATTTAGGATGCAAAAGCGATGCATAAGGTCAATGTCTACTGATAAGGAGCTTGTATTTAGGATGCAAAAGCGATGCATAAGGTCAATGTGCGGTCTGACAACAGATAGCTGTCATCCTTATTTTAAATCTTTAAATATATTAACATTTCCGTCCTTATATATATTACAAACGGCTTTATTTGTAAAAAACAATCCAAATCTCTTTTAGAAATTGTCGGCAGTAAGAAATAATCCAATACGGACTCAATACGTAAATCAATTGTGTCAAGTAAAATGTAAAACCGCATTAATGCAAAAAAGTTTGTTTGGTTTTGCCGCATTTATAATAAAGTACCTAATGTTATAAAAAATATGACTGTTTTCAAATTCAAAAGGGCACTATTAATAGAAAAAAGTTATTACACAATTGACGAATTTCTTAATGATGAATCACTGACTGATTGACATGCTAATAATCCATTTGACTTTTATTTTTTTATTACTGACTTACCTTTTTGACATTTGACATTTTTTGTATTAATTTCACATTTACTGTAATTTGAACGATTTGACATTAATTTTTATTATGTATTATGGCATTTGACATTTTTTGTATGTTTTTAAAATTTCCTACTTGTTATTTAAAGGATATGTCCTAAAATGTTTTTTATTATTCAATAATTCTAACCAGGATAAGTTAAATATATTTGAATAGACATCCCAAAAACTAGTGGTTCTAACTATATCATACATTTTTGAAGACCTCCAATTTTGAGAAAAATCTTTTTTATTTTAGTAAGACTACTCCTAAAACGAACAAACCTTTCTAATTATCTAGGATAATTTAGTGAACACACCCCATAAAATAGTAAACTTGTCAAAATTGACACATGTTACTGTCATTACTGTCAATTCATCGACAGTAATGACAGTACTATGTGTCAATTCATGTCATATTGACATATTCAAATAGTAAACTTGTCAAAATTGACACATGTTACTGTCATCACTGTCAATTGATTGACAGTAATGACAGAACCATGTGTCAATTTATATCTTATTTGTCATAGTTGCCATCAACAAATAAAATATTTGTACTATAAATAGTGTATAAGTTTTCTCATAAATGGAGGGGTCTAAAAATATTATTTCAGTGGTTCCTAGTTCCATATTTTGTCGTTTTTAGATGTAGTTTGATGCTGCTTAGATTTTGCTCGGAATAAAAAACCACCGTGCCTACAAAAAGCGGACATCTCCTTTAAAATATCTTTAAATTTGTGTAAATTAACATGATTTGCATGTCCATGTGACGATAGAACATGTAGGACTTTCTTAATAAAACATCAATGTAATAATTACCCATGTTTGCAAAGTAATAAATGATTTGATTTTGATTTGATTTGATGGGAAAACGTGTTTTTGCAACTGCAAATATAAGTTGGTCGATTATTAATTACTCGTTAACTTGTAGAGCCTACTTAGCTGTGATAGTTTTCTTTTTAATTTCGTTATATAAACTACTGCCGTGATTTTTTTCACTCTTCCGAAATCAACCATTTAGCTGGCACCCGGCCCCCTTGACTCTAACAAAAATTAGCACTTTAAATCTTAATATTTCGCAAACGGATCCCTGAATCCAAAAATGGGTTTCACGCATTCCCTGTTTTTGAAGGACCTTTCCAACGATACCCCACACAATGGGACAGAAAAAAAAACATCACCACTTTACGTACCTATAGGGGAGGTAACTACCCAAAAAAAAAATTTTTTTCTTAATTTTATTTTACTACTTTATCGGCGTGATTTTGTATACTCATGCCAAATTACAGCTTTCTAGTACTAAGAGTCTCGGAGCTAGACCGCGGACAGACAGACAGACGGACATGAAGAAACTATTTTTTTTTTTTTTTTTTGGGTTGGAAATTATCAAATAACTTCTCCCGCTCTGGGTGGAGCGGGAGGGCGTGTCAGACTCTTACTGACTAAAACCCACCCGTGTTCCTTCGGTTGCCATGTTGTCGGGGGGCCACCGGGCCACGATATCCCTATCGGCCCATATTCGCAGCCACGTGTTATTGGACCTGTGTTCGTAAGTTTATTACTTAAGAGGCATTTTCTAGTTGCTTATAATATTTTGAATAATATTTGTCACATTTTAAATACATGTGTGTATGTGTGAAAATATTTGTGAAAAGTTAAAATGTACCATCGGGGTAGTGCGGTATGCATTACCCCGATGGTACATTTTAACTTTTAAGCAATTTGAAAACAAAATCCCGTGCACACGACCCTTTTTTTTCGTAGGTAAGCGATACTACAGCGGCCGAGCGCTGCAAGCAAGAATAGTCCTTATAGTGTATAGATATGCGTTTCTTCGATAGTACCTAAACACGCACGATTGGCGCGAAACTTCGACTTTGGATATCAAAAAACTTCATTACCACTACATATTTAACTTGAACAATGGATCAATTCATCAAATAATTAAATCGACTTTGGATATCAAAAAACTTCATTACCACTACATATTTAACTTGAACAATGGATCAATTCATCAAATAATTAAATGATGTAGTATTCACTGCCCTTGTGCTGGAGTTTGGATTTGGATGTTCGAAATTCCCAATTTTTATGTTTTTTAGCCTCGACCTCGACTGTCATTAAAATGGCGATTATCGTATTTACAGACTTGAATTTTATAAAGGTAAATTAATAATCTTGCGCGCTTAATAAGAAAGATTTAATGGCGTAAACATATGAGTTCTTTATCCAACTTTCTTAATTAACGCACATTCATAAGGGTACACATAAGGGTGTCGTATGCCGTCATTCTGGGGTCCAATTGGACCCACTACCAAGCCAGCGGAGGTTTGTGTGTTCGGGTCCAATCGGGGGCGCTTCCGAACTATACGGTTAAATGAGACCCACCATTTACATCACATGGACCTCCATTTTTATTTCCCGCTGACATGGACCCCTTACAGGTCGTCGTCGACTGTGGGTATCTATCACTCTAATGATTTTATTACGGTTTTGGCCGTAAAGCGATGTGACATGGTTTTGGTCGCGGGCTCTCGTACTATATTTGATACGAGCTGCGCCCCGCGGTTTCACCCGCATCAGTCTCGATCCCGTGGAAATATTGGGATAAAAAGTATCCTATGTCCTAACCTAGGTCATGGTCTACCCATGTGCTAAATTTCATCCAAATCCGTTCAGCCGTTTTTGCGTGAAAGCGTAACAAACAAACAAATAGGTAAACAAACTCACTTACGCATTTATATTAAGTTAGGATTAAGATTTGATTTTTGTACGCCGTTGACGTCAAAACTAACGTCGAGAAAATCGCAGCGATAGTCACTCCGCGCGCTGTGCCATCAAATTCAATAGAAATTCTCCACACGGCGCCACCATCGCGGCAATCATTTGAAGGCACAGCGTGACTATCGCCGCGATTCTCTCGTCCGTGGAGATGACGCCGATGTAAGTACACCGCCCGCGCCACCGCGTTGTTCTGAAAATAGCCGACTTGCTGCTCCCGGTTCACAGTTCGCAACATAAATTTCAACTAGATAATTATCGGTCTGTTGGTGTCTGAAGATCGTTTTAATATGTTCAAGTTCAAGTAAAACAAAATTCATACAGACCTGAACATATTTATTAAAATTTCACTAATAATTTATATTACTTTAAGATAAAAAACATAGATGTCAATAAAGCGCCAAGATACATACACATCCTGTAAAAATATAATATGTGGGTTTCACAATAAGTCGTGTCCCAAAACTTCTATGCATCGTCATTTTATGAACACGACGATCTGGTTGAGTCTGTGGTTCTGGTTGTGTTTGTGATTTAAGTTGACGTGGACGTTGAAGTGCTCGTCGTATAATTTTTGACGGATATACTACTAGAGTAGCCTCTTGTACCACTTTATTATTTTTTATTTTTTCATCAAGCCATGCTTTAAAAACATAAGTTGGTAAAACATCTACCATCCTTTTGTTTACAGCATATGTAGCCGACATCTCTATAGAGCATTCATCTTGACCTTTAACTACAATACCCATAAGCTCTTTATCGAATAACACGGGGCCACCCGTGTCTTTGAAACACGTCACTACCTTTGTTTCAACGCAGTCAAAATACACTTTCAAAACTTCTGTTACTGAGTCCGGGGAACGGTTTTCCATGCCTATGTACTGAAGCTCTTTTTTTTGCCCAACATCGGCGTTCAATCCAAACCCTATCCCTTCTAAATCGATGACGTTGCGAGGGTTTGTGTAATTGCTGAGGATTACTTTTGATGCAAAGCTATTATTATGTTTCTCGATGTAAATAATACCAACATCTTTTGATGAGTCCGGTCCAGTAAAAGTAGGGAATCTGTCACTTTTGATAATATGAAGCGATACCGCTGTTTCGTCCTTCATGCCAGTGGTAGTATTCAATAATACGTAACTTATAGCCAATTGAGTACAACTAGCTGTAGTTATAATCATTCCATTGGAAACTAAAACACCAGAACACAAATATTCGTTTTGTTGAGACATAATAGCGGCCATGAATGGAAATTGCTGGTAAGTGGCGGTCCGTATTTCATGCATTTCACTGTTTTGTCTTCTAGTGCACGTAATGTTACTAGGTTCACTTTCAACGGGGATGTCCAGGGACTCGTCTTTGGAGTCATCGCTTGTTTCGCCATTGTCATCTCTATTATCATCCACACTTTTTTTTACATTTTCCCCTACACACGTAGTTATAAAACCAAATACAAACACAACGGGAACTACAAAATGCAGAAAAACGTTTTCAGTCTTCATCATTAAAACGTGCAAAATTTTTTGAGACGAATAATCTAGTTCTTTTTTCGTATCTATCACAAAAGTCATAATCATTTCTTTGTTTTTTTAATAAATTTTGTTTATGCAGCCAGCAAACTGTTTCTGACCCACTATTCTTTTTTATCTTTGATTAGCGACCCGCCCATGCTTCGCACGGGTGCAATCTACATTCCGCGCAACTTTCTTAATTTTTTCTTTCATAAGGACCTTCTCCTGAAAATAACAAACACCAAAAAAAATAATTGCGAAATCGGTCGAGCCGTTCACGCGTGATGCCGTGACCAAGGGAGATAGGGATTCATTTATATTTATATATATATATATTGATATATTTATAGACTAGCGACCCGCCCCTGTTTCTTAAGTTTAAACGATTTAGGTTCAGGGCCGTCATTAACCTTCCAATAGGTTAGCCAAAAAGGCTTCCAATAGGGCCTTTGGCACATAAGGTTAAATTAAATAAAACCAATAAAATAAACATAATAATAATATTATAAGTTTGGGGCTAGAAAGTTAGCGTAAATCGCACTGCAAATCAATTATATTATTTGGTCATTGAATCGGGTACCTACTAATCTAATCATGCATAGAATGGAACGGCGGCTGCAAAGAATGATTTTTTATCCTAAGTTCACGTCTTCCCTACCATTACCGCGCCCCCCGGTCTACTCCTTGATATGCAATGGCCTCTGTAGTCCCATGAAGCATGAGGCTCCAGCGGCTAGTGCAAATCTCGGGGTTCATTCGATTTATCGAGTCTGGTTAAACCACGCTGGGGTCGGTGCATTTCATTCATTCATTCATCATTCACCCGCGACAGAAGACACTGCTTTATCCCCTTGGTTAATAATCTACTATTGAATGTCAGCGGCTTTGCCCCACAGCAGAATACCATAGGACATAACGCCATGGAAATAACTAAAATAGACTAACCGAGCTGTATCAACGTCAGTGTATTGTCTTACTTTCCTGACAGCGTAGGCGGCCGAACTGAGCCTTCCCGCTAGGCTTGATTGGTATGTGGGCCCCACTGAAGTTTGGCATCTACTGTTGTGCCCAGAAAACCTGCCGAGTTCACAGTTTCAAGCACCTCTTTATCTAAGACGATGTTGGGTCCTAGATTTCTAACATTATTATACTTTTCCTTAAGGTACCTACCGTATTTCTTTCCCACCCTGTATAATAATATAAATTTACTAGCTTTTGCCCGCGGCTTCACCCGCGTGGATGTCGGAAATGTATATTGATGAATATCCCACAGGAACATGCTACCGGAATTCAGGAATTCAGAGTATTCTATGTCCTAACTAGTGATGTTCAAATCCGCTAGAAACTATAGATGTGTTATAGACTATAAAATATATTTTTCTAGCGCGTTATTTTATACGTTATCATATCATTATAACACGTTGTTACAAAAATCGGCCGCAGTCTCAACACGGAGACGTTATCGTTTTATTTGCCAACACGCTAGATGGACTTAATGTTGCGCGGTGAATGTTATCTCGCAACATGCTGCACACGAAAGAATATAGGTAATGTTTTTCTCATGAAGCGTTAGAAATCAATGAACTTTTACGTGAAAAGTGCTAAAATGTTAGGTGGAAAACGTCTTCGAATTTAACTTTTTTGACTTAAAATTCTGATTGTCTAACTAAATCTGACTATTTCTAATCGTGATTAAAATCAAAGTTAAAGTGGAATAAAATTGGTCGTCATGAACTTTAAATTCACACCAACAACACCTCGGACTTCAGGTGCAAAAACAGTAGGTACTTTTTCTTTTGCTTATATCTCGAAAATGGTGTGTCCTATCGCAAAAATAATAAAATTTTTGGACTGAATTGGACCCCAGAATTACCACATACGACACCCTTATTTGATTAGGTATGTGAATATTTATTATACTACCCATTAAATCTTATGAATGTGCGTTAATTAAGAGAGTTGAATAAAAAATCAAATGTTTACTCCATTAAATCTTTCATATTTAGCGTGCTAGATTATTAATTTACCTTTAAAAATTAAAGTCTGTAAATGCGATAATCGCCATTTTGATGACAGTCGAGGTTGAGGCTAAAAATCATAAAAATTGGGGATTTCGAACATATTTTATTAAGCATTAAATACATTAAGCATTGTTTATAATAATTATTTATACTTTTTTTACGTAATTTTAATCGTTTTTTGGACATTATGTATAAAACGAGTCAACAGACAGGACGGGGATCTACGGGGAAGGGGATAGATAGGTACTTACCTCATTTATAAAATTTCGCACTGAATTGTTTCTATATTTGAATTTAAATTCGGAATGCGCTCGCTGTTCAAAAGTATTTGAATTTTTTGGACAATTATTTATTGTGGATTTTTTTAAAATAATTTCTGATAGTTTGCTACAGAATGCCCAGTATAAATTTTTTAGGTAGGCTTAACAAAACTTTGTTTGGGAATGATGATAAATTAATTCTATAAAGTGGGTAGGTATTCGGCAAACGCTTTTAAACGACGCGACGTCCATATTTTTTGTTAGTTGTATGAGTTTGGTAGTTTTTGTTTTTAATAGGTTACTCTTACTTGAGTGATAGAAATTATTATTTTTTGTGGTAGTTTCCCAACGAAATTAAAAAAACTGGCCTAGTGTATGTTGGACTACGCACAGTGAAGGAATCCCACACAGCATCAATTTTATTGACTGCAAAAATAAGGTTGTATTTCTCGAAAAAACTATAGTAAACACAGTTAATTCTGCGGTTGTAACCGAAAATAACCTATAGGTATCTCAAAAACTATTGACTTAAAAAGTAAAGCCACTTAGAAACATATTTACCATTTTAATTAAGAGATCCAACAATACACGCTTTATATGCATAGATTTTTTTCATCCCTCGGTTATATGTATAGGGAATGCCACCCCCTATATTATGTTTATTGTAATTTCATTACACCATTGTTTAGCGGTGCAAAGAATACACCTTTTTCCAAATTTTCATCGATAGAGTAAATAGTCTCCGTGTAAAATGGCTGTATGACATCCGGACGCACGGACAGACGGACTTGACGAGGGCCGTTTTTTTTCACGGATTTTGGCTATCGAGTTTACAATCGGCATGAAACTGATGTCTATGAGAATTGATCTACAATATTATTATTATTTGGAATAGCCGCCAACTTAAAATCCAGAATGTTCATCTTCTTCGATATCAGCACTATCCCCCGAAAAACATAAAAATTGTAGTCATGATGAAAAATTATCAAATTGTAATAGTATCTAAGAACAAACTCATATTATTTTACGACCATAGACTTTTTATAGGTTTTCCAGGAATCTATAATCAACCAACAATTTCCAGTATTAAAAAAAAAAAAATTCGATGGCTCCGTAGATAAGTGGGGAATAGTCTATTTTCTATAATACCTAAATTAAAAAAATTAAATGTGGAAGTCCGGGGGAACCAAGTTCTTTTTCACGTATAATTTCAAACAAAAATAAAATTTTCACCGCCGCCATCTTGGATTTACCTTTTGACCTCACTATCGACTTTAGCACCCTCAAAAACTATGAAAACAATACCAATGATGAAAAATTTGAAAATTTTCGAACCCACCATCTTGGATTTATATTTTAACGTCACTATCAGCTTTAACGCCTTCGACAACCATGAAACCGACTCACACGATAAAAAATTTGAAAATTTTCGTAGCCGCCATCTTGGATTTACATTTTGGCCAAATTCACACTCTCTCTCTCTCTCTATCAAATTAGAAGAAGACAGTCACAAGTATGAAAACTTTTTTGCGTGACGATTTATGCCAGTTTACTCCTACTGAAAGGAAATCGTTTGGCCTGGTATGGACATGTGATGAGGAGAGAAGAAACGCATGTGACTAAAAGAGTAATGAATATAAATGTTGATGGATGGAGCGGGAGAGGAGAACCAAAGAAAAGATGGAAGGATTGTGTGAGGAATGATATGAAAGAGAAGGGAGTGAATGATAGTGTGACGGTTGACAGGGGAGAGTGGAAAAAGAAAACGTGTTGCGCCGACCCCAAGTAACATGGGACAAGGGCAGGAAGATGATGACTCCTACTGCAAGTCGCATTAAAGAACTTAGTTCTAAAAATAATATAGAATAATTAACATAACTATTTGGGACCCCCACAACAAGCCCTTTCATTTGATATGTCACACGATATAGTTTGCAATTTTTTTTTTATTTTTATTGTCTGGTTTGGCCCCCAAAAGTAACCCCATATTCAAAATTCATTTATTTACGTTACACTTCTGTATTTGGGTCACAGAAATTTATATGTGTACCAAATTTCAACTTAATCGGTCCAGTAGATTCGGAGCAAATTGGCTGTGACAGACAGACACACGAGTAATCCTTTATGGGTGCCGTTTTTTCATTCGTAGTACGGAACCCTCAAAAGTTACTGCCCTATCCACACTGTATGTGTAAACTTACTGATAAAATTATTAATATCAAAAATAAAATAATTCATTGAAAATATTCCAAAGAGTTTTTATTCAGTTTCTAATACTTTTTTCACACTGATTTTATTGCGAGTATCGATTGGGCTGAATGCTACAGCACGCGCAGCATGACCACCGTAGAAACGAGTCTTGTCGACGGAAGAATAGACAAAAATGACGTTCCGTGTAGACAGGACGGCAGGAAAGTAGAAAGACTCAACTGCACTTTTTACGAAATTCACTTTTTTCATAATTCGACTCGGAATTCTTTGTTTTGTCATAGAATTTTTTTTTCTGTTTGATTCTCAATTTTTATTCATAGTCACGTCAACTACAAAAAAAAACTCAATGTGTCGAAGTATCGTATTTTGGAAGCAAAAAATATTATAGTATTTTATATGGAATTTTTCAGTTATTGTATGGAAAATAAGAAAAATTATGACCTACACGTTGAGTCTTATGGGTTTAAGGGTTTTATAAAGGGGGTCTAAATTTTCATTATTTTTTCGATTGGACATATTTTCGAGATATAAGCAAAAGAAAAAAACAGATACAGTACTGTTTTTGTACTGAATTCGAGGTGTTGGTGTGAATTTTAGTTCATATTTTATTCCACACTTTTTTAATCGCGATTAGAAATAGTCTGATTTAGTTAGACAATCAAAATTTTTAAAACGCTCTCCTGTAAAATCATGATTTTGTAGATAACCGTATATACTTTGTGGCCGTCGAATAAAAAGTTTTCTACTGTCTTTAGCATGGCGATTACAAAATCAAATTGTCTTCACTACCTTAGTGATTTTGACAGTTTGGGATAGAAAACTTTCTTCTGAAATAGTCTACATGTAAAAAAGGACCTAGACAAAGATCGTTAGAAACGAAAGACAAAATGAAAGATTGTAGAAAGATTTCTACGGTGCGATGTCAAAAATGGAGAAACGAAACGTCACTTTGTATGGAAAGAGCTATGTCTATTCTTCGTAGAGATAGAAAGCGTCATGCTACGCGTGCTGGGAGGCCCGCATGCATTATCAAACTTGGATACTACAAAAAAAACCTACATCGGGGTACAATTACACAAACATGTGTCAATCCAGAAAAGTTTTTAAAGACAAGCTTAAATATTGCCAGGACAATGAAAAACAAATAAAAATGGATATAATAGCTAAACATCAGTCAGACAAGCAATTTGGTGCATTTTGGAAGGCAACCAATAAGTTAAATCCGCGGTCGAGTTTTCCGGTGAGCGTGGCGGGCGTGCACGAGCCGACAGAAATAGCTAACTTATTTCGTTTGTCGATGCTGAGGCCATTTCTGGGGACATTTATGTTCGATTTACTCCTAAGGAAGTTGCATCGGTGGTAAAATCAATGAAGAGAGGTAAGTCACCAGGTCACGATGGCGTCAGTATCGAACATCTGAAATACGCCGGGGGTGCACTTGCCATGTTTCTTAATTTGTGTGTCAGTCACTGTTATTTACCAGATAGCTTCATGTTTACAGTTGTGGTCCCTGTTATTAAAAATAAAACTGGAAATGCTTCTGATGTCTCCAACTACAGACCTATATCCTTGGCAACTGTTTCAGCCAAGGTACTGGACAGTCTGCTTGACAAACAATTGGCTAAGCATCTCCAATTACATGACGCTCAGTTTGGCTTCAGGCCGGGGCTGTCCACTGAAAGCGCTATATTGTGTCTAAAGCAGACTGTGCAGTACTACAAGGATAGAAAAACGCCTGTCTTTGCCTGTTATTTGGACCTATCGAAGGCATTCGATCTTGTCAGTTATGACATGTTGTGGGATAAGTTGCTGTCTGAAACTTCTTTACCTACTGAAGTTATGTCCATATTTAAGTATTGGTATAGCAATCAATGCAATTGTGTGAGGTGGAACGATTCTCTGTCGAGTGTGTACCGGTTGAAATGCGGAGTGAGGCAGGGGGGTTTAAGCTCACCTCGCTTGTTCAATCTGTACATAAACCGGCTGATTGCTGAACTCAGCAGCACCATGGTCGGATGTCATGTTGACGGAGTGTGTACCAACAACCTTAGTTACGCAGACGACATGGTGTTGCTGAGTCCATCAATTAGTGCCTTGAGGCAGCTAGTGTCTATTTGTGAATCATATGCGGTGTCTCATGGGCTCAGGTATAATGTTGGGAAGAGTGAACTAATGCTCTTCAAAGCAAGTGGTTTTTCTTACCCAGCATTTCCGAATGTGTCACTTTATGGCACTTCACTGTGCAGGGTGTCTAAATTTAAATATTTGGGTCATTGGGTCACCGATGATTTAAGTGATAATGTGGACATAGAAAGGGAACGCAGGTCGCTGGCTGTCCGTTGTAACATGCTGGCCCGCAGGTTTGCACGGTGTACGAATGCGGTTAAGATCACGCTTTTTAAAGCATATTACCAATCTTTGTATACCTGCAGCCTGTGGGTCAGTTATTCGCAGCGGGCATACAGCAACCTGCGTGTCCAATACAACAATGCACTCAGGCTACTGTTGGGGCTGCCATGGCGTTGCAGTGCGTCAGGGATGTTTGCTGAGGCGCGGGTTGATGGATTTGCCGCTGTCATAAGGAAAAGATGTGCCTCCCTGCTCACTCGTTCGTGGTAGTCCCAACTCTATACTGGGTGTTTTTACAGATCGGGGGGAGTCCCCCATGTTTCGAAGATGGATGCGGCTTCATGCCGCAGTTTAATCTGTTTTGTGGTATACATATATGTGTTTTTTTTTGTTTGTGTTTTGTGTAAATATACTAACATTAGTCTTTTTAAGTATATTGTTACTAATAAGAATATGGACCTGGTCTGAAATAAATGTTTAATAATAATAATAATAACCCCACCGCCGTATCTCTACGTTGACGTCGTGGTGGGGCTTGCGCGCTCCGAACTCTAGGCCTGTGCCGGTAGAGTTTACTTTGCTGGAACGGGTCTGGGATGAGGAGCCAGACCAAGAGAGATACAAAAACCCGCAGGGCAGCATGTGGCGAGCTGTTGGGCAGTAGCGACCCCACGGACCCTATCTTCGGGAGAAGTCTTGTTCCTCACCTCTGGCTTGCCTTTATTGGCCGGCTGGAGTGGACACTGACGAGGAACAGAGCTCCCACCTCATTCTTGCCTTTATTGGCCGGCTTGAGTGGAGATTCGCTAGAGCAAACGTGCTCGGAGGAAGGAAGTATTCCAGTAAGATGCTGGTAGGGATCTTGACCGTACTTCCGGGATTGTCCTGATAGCCGTGGAATACCTCTCCACTCCTCATAAGCACCTCAGGACGTGTTGCTCCCTTGTCGCTACGACACTATGTGCTAGCGACCGTTTTCGGGGGCCCATTATTGAGTGTGCAAGTCACCCCCTGCCATTTTATCCGTGTGCATATAAAACATAGATCAGGCAGGGGCCATAGTCCTTCCATAGTTCCAGGTGACCAGTCCACTTTAGCAACCCAAACCCATAGTCCGATATCTTTGTTTCCATATCTTACAATAGTCCTACACCAACCGGGGGTTGTCCTTGGCTGTACTTGCATAGTGCGAACAGGGATAATCGTCGGTTGGTACCTCATTTCATTAAAAACGTCTAAGGGGCCTCTGCGAGTTGGCTTCGGCCCCTCGTACGCCTTCCAAAGGTCCGGGACCCCTGGGTCCCGAGAAATGTCAAAGACGTTTAAATAATAATAATAATTACTCTACCGACTTACGCGCCGTGCATTCTGCACACACAGCATTTGTACCTATTATTGCAAATAATATGTAAAAATATATTTTTCAATAAATCTGTGTTTTACGAGCATTCAAAGCGGTCGGTTTTATTTCATCATCCCAATAGAATCGCCGCGTTATCATATCATCAAGTGTAGGGATCCCCTACATTTCTTTTGGTCCTTCGAGAATTACAGGACCTCGTCGCGGTACTTTGACCTAGCGCGCGTACTGGTCAGAGGCACGGTTCGGACTCAAGGTTCTGTGATCAAACCAGTGTGGATTCATTCGGTGAAAAACACACTTCATCCTTGACTTGAGCAAATATAGCTTAAGTCAGCAGCACGTTCGTGGTAAACATATCACGGCGTAACATCAACATCATCGGGCTCTGTGGAGCTCATCATCGGGCGGTGCGAGGGTTCAGCGTCCGCTATCAACCTCTTTGGGAGAGGCATCAGGTGCAGACAGTTACGTGGATCATCATATAACCAAGTAAGACTGTTCCTTTACCTACATCATGGAAGCTCTTTTTGCCCCTCAATCAGAAATCATCACCAATTTCACTACAATAAAGGTGAACTTCAATAAGGACTCGGATTCTTGCAAAAATGCCGAATACTTGAGGAAACGGTTAGAGACGTTAGACAACCTCTGGGGAGAGTTCGATCAAAATCACCAAAAAATATCTGAGCATAAAAATGTGGCGGTTGAGAATTTCCTTGACAACACATATCAAAAGGGTAAAAACTATTATCAATTTACTCGTAACCTTATATCATCTTACGGAAAATTATCAAAATCTACTCATCCAGATGGAAAGTTAGACGAATTATTTATCATTGCAACGCACTAATTTTAGGGCATCTAAGCTGATTAAATATCAGATAAATGGGAATTAAAAGATGAGCTCAAAAACGTTCAAGCTAAGTGGACAATTATTGATGCTCAACATTTGCAAATCGATCATTTACTTGCTGGGGGAGATATATCATACGACGAGGAATTTAATCATCGTGAATTGGCCTACAAATCTATCAAACGTGAGTTGAATAAGAAAATCTCATCAACGACTCACTTAGAAAAATCAACTACGCACATTGAAATACCATCGTTCAGCGGAAACTACACACAGTGGCTAACCTTTTATGACTTGTTCATGGAGACAATTCATAACAATAATTCGATCACTAAAGCTCAAAAGATGCAGCACCTTATGGGAAAACTTAAGGGTGAAGCAGAACGTCTCATCTATCATCTCCATATTTCATCAGAGAATTATGATACTGCGTGGGAGATTTTATTACATCGGTACAACAATTCTCAAGTTCTTTTCACGAATCAAATCGAAATGTTCTTCAATTAACCCAACCTTCAGAAGCAATCATTATTTGAAATCAAAAGGTTGTATGATACCTCAACCGAATGTATTCACGCGATTCACAATCTCGGCGTTGATACGAATACGTGGGATCCGTTGTTAGTTCATTTATTGTGCAAAAAACTGGACCCAGAAACTTATGCTGACTACAAGGAAGCACGTAGGACACCTCGTGATTTACCAAGGTTGGACGAATTAATGGCATTCCTCGAGAGTAAGTTTACCGCTCTTGAACCTATTCATAAAAACGATAAGGAACCCTCATCATCAAGCAAGCGGAACCCAAATCAATCAAATAACTTTAATAAGCAAAATAAAGGTTACATTAACAAAAATTATCAAGCCATCATTACTCAAACTTCAAAATGCTCTGTTTGCAATTTTAATCATGCTCGCAATTAGTTTTTGTGTAAAAAATTCATGAACATGACACCAGACGTGCAATTGAAGACGGTGACAAACTCAAATATTTGTCGAAATTGCCTATTCAGTCACGATGGAAGTCAATGCACTTCGAAAAAACGGTGCAAAACCTGTCAAGGTGATCATCATTCAATACTCCATGAAGCGGGTGCCATCATCAAAATCAGCTTGGAGGACCGCGGGTGGTCCGCGCCGTGACAGGTTTACGACCGCACTTGAATAAACAAACTCTCGGGTTTCGTTATAACGTCTCAAGTAGTATTGTTTATGTTTTTTGCTACTCGAATAGATTAGGCATACATTTCAAATGGTTACAGTCTTTGTAAGCAATGTTTGCTTATCTTTATCACCCGTTTTTGTTATGAGTTCTATTGTTCTATGTGATAACGATTTCTGATAAAACTACCGTACCAATTCATACGAAATTTTGCAGGGTACATTATGGATAGATAAGTTATCTAACAAACGAGAGAGACAAACGTTGAAAATAAGAAATTTAAAAAAATCTAGATATTTTATGACCTAGAATTTCTAATGCATACGTAACTTTCTCCGTCCCAAAAAAAACAATTTTGTTGTATTTTTGTGAAAATGTTGTCTAAAACGATGAAACATGAAATATAGAAAAGAAATAAAACACTTACCGATCAGATCCATACAGAAAAACCACAAAATATCACAACTTTCACTTTGACGTGAACATCCGTTTGTTTACACTTTTTTGGTTGGGTCAAAATAAGTATAATATGAATGTATAATATGATGAGTGAAATTTACTGCGAATATTATCTACAACGATGTAATATTTACTTCAAAATGAAAATATCACCACTTTCCGACGATTTACACACAAAAACCATTAAAAAACGAATTATTACAGCGAACGCGCGCGTCCCGGGAGTGACGTTTGACTGACATTTTACCGCGCGGGAACGTCATTTTCAACATTTTTTTTAAATGTTGCCTATTGATATTTTTGCTTTTAGTCGATTTATTTGACAAGAATATTTATCCGACCAAAGACTGAAAAATTCACAGACGATAATAGCCATTACAGCTAGTACAAATAGAGATGTAAGCCGCGTGGGTGCTTGGACGCACCGGTGCGTCCGCGGTCCATTAGCGGTAGCAACTTCACCATCATCATCTGCAACTACCGCTTCGTCATCAAAATCATCAAGCAAGCAACCTAATGTTAATCATGTCGCAGGAGATGACGAAGAGTTATTGTTGACCACACTATCAATCAATGTCAGGAGTTCAGATGGCAGCTACGTGACTCTTAGGGCTCTTCTAGACCAGGGATCACAAATATCATTAATATCGGAAAACGCTGTACAGCGGTTAGGGTTGCAGCGGCGACGATACAACGCATCAGTATCAGGAATAGGGGCTGGTGCTAGGCAAAGCAAAGGACGGGTATCAATCGACTGTCAATCTATCAGTTTACTACAAAAGCATTGGTTTTAACAAAGGTCGCTAACTGCTTGCCTGGTATACCATTCAAAAAACAATCATGGTCTCATATCCAGCATCTTCAATTAGCAGATCCAGAATACAACGTGTCGAAGCCAATTGATATTCTCTTGGATGTGAGTATCTATTCATCATGGACGGTCTCATCAAAGGACCAGCGCAGGCTCCGATTGCGCAACAGACTGCACTCGGATGGATCCTGTCTGGCAACATTTGCACATTTAATTGTCATATCGTAACAAATGACTTATCAGACCTATCAAAATATTGGGAGATAGAGGACGTAGAAACATCAGCATCATCTCTTACCAGTGAAGAGCAGTATTGTGAAGAGTTTTATCAGCAAGCTACTCGTCTTTTGGACACTGGTAGATACGAGGTTGATATACCCATGAAACCTGAAAATGAAAATCAGCTTGGATCATGTAAATTAGAGGCTATTATTGCACAATTCAAACTGTGTGAAAAATGTGCAATAACGAATAATTTTCAGAAAATTATAAATCAATGTCTGAATATCAAGAACTGGGTCACATGTGTATTGCCAATAATGTCGACGAATCAAAACGTGCCTTCTACTTACCACATCACGGCGTAATGAAATTAGATTCGGCAACAACAAAACTTAGAGTCGTTTTTAATGCGTCGGCGAAATCTACATCAGGCAAAAGCCTAAATGATCTCATGTGTTGCGGACCGAATCTTCAAAGGGACCTCATGACACTCATCTTAAACTGGAGAACCCACAGCTATGTACTCACAGCGGACATAGAGAAAATGTTTCGGCAAATCTATATCAGACAATCTGACCGTCATCTTCAATCATTTGGCGGCAATCATCTCAGGAGGTACTCAACGTAAAATATCATCTTGCTACCGTTACGTACGGTACTAAGGCCGCTCCATACTTAGCTATGAGAACGCTTAAACAGCTGGCTATAGACGATGCCGACAAGTATCCACTAGCTGCGTCAGCATTAAATCAATCATTCTATATGGACGATCTGTTTAGTGGAGCGAATACCATTCATCAAGCCAGGGAGCTTCAGCATCAGCTCATTGAGATGCTGAAGGGTGCTGGTATGAAACTCCGAAAATGGTCCAGCAACGTACCCCAAGTAGCACAGAACTGCATTAAAAATGTTCACATATTGAGTTACGTTCTGTAATACGGGCCTTAGAGTTCACCCGGGCTGCAACAGCTGTTTAGAAGAAAACGAGGCTCACTTTAACGCTTTCTTCTGTACTGTAAATCTATTAAACACCACAAACACGCCACAGATATCACTGTTATTCAGCGTTTAGTAGTACAGTACCCTATCAGCTGCAAGAGCGCATGTTTGTGAACACAATTAATACAGTTTCCTGAATAAAAACCCAAGCGTGTACTTTAAAACCGTTGCAATTAAAGAGAGAACATATGAACTACTTTGGGTTTTGCCTGTAAAAATAGTTGTAAGTGATTATATAAATAAATAAATAAAATACTTTATGAATTTATTTAACAAAGAATTAATACTTTATGCTGCATCCAGATAAACTTTTACCCTATTAGTCAGGTGTTCTATACACTCGAATAACAGCATTTATTTAGGCCGAGTCAGAACTTATACCTAGTGGACTTTTATGCAGTTACAAAGTAGCAAACCTGGCAGCCATTCTGTCTTGGGCTGAATAATTGAACTTGCGTATGCATTTAATCTGCTGATTGAATTATATGTAACATGAAACGAATATTTCTACACCAGGCTATTTTGACAGCTTCTTGACGTCTTTAGTTGTTGTACGAAATGTGGAAAGCCAAAGAAAGAACTGGTGGAATAAGCCGTAAAATCAATTCAGAATATTTAAAAATTGTAATTGATAATGCGGGAAAAAACAAACAACCTACAAGTTTAATAAGCCTTTGTCACTATTACTCTTCACATCGATCCATGGCTGATTTGTTTCTCACAAGTGCTTAACTAATTTACTATAAATTGCTGAATTATAGGCCACATAAGAACACCCGTACAGACCTTAACATTAAATTAATATTAAAACAGTTCACTTGCTATCCGCCATTTTCACTGAGTGACTGTAAATTATTGTAAAATTTTATCTTTTTATTTTGGTTTATTTTAATTTCGATTGGAATTAAAATAAATAAAATAAAATCATTTATTTGCATAAAACATGGTATACAATGATGTTAAAATATAATTATAATGGCCCAAACATGTTTAGCCAGGATAAAACATAGCATGCAAAATTAGAGGGTATTTGAAAAATGCAAAATTTTACGGTTAGTATTTGAAAATGTCACGTCAACGTTTTTTATCCATAAATTCTTTTAAACAATAGAAGCTGCACTCATTCAACCACTTGTAAAACTTTATCTTAAATAATCTAGAATTTAATGTTTTGAATTGACTTGGTATCTTATTATAAATACGCACGCACATTGCTAGGCAGTTTTTATTGTATTTGGCAAGTCTTGGCAAGTCATTCAGCACTAATTTATATGGATCTCGTCTATTCCGAGGATTTACATCATTTACTGTCTTAAATAATACACATATTTCATAAATATACAGAGATGGCAATGGTAACAAGCCAAGTCTTTTAAACACTGGTCGACATGACTCATCAGGTTGAAGGCCACATATTGCTCTTAAACACTTTTTTGAGCGACAAATGCTCTATTCAGATCAGTACTATTTCCCCACATTACAAGACCATAGCGTAGTAAAGATTCTACATACGCGTGGTATGATATAATAGCAGTTTTTACATTTGTTACATTTTTTACTTGTTTCAATGCATACACGAATTTATTAATTCTAGTGTTAATGTTATCTACGTGTTGTTTCCAGTCTTTATCTATTATTACACCTAAGAACTTTTTATGTGTTACTTCATTGATTTTATTTATATTAATTTGGATATTGTATTTATTATTATTCGATTGATTAAATTGAATGTAAACGGATTTATCTAAATTTATTTTTAAATGGTTCATGTCAAGCCAATGCAATAATGTGTCTATTGTATTATTAATATCCAACTCATGATCTATAATGGTACTATTCTTTTTATCAGATGTCACTAAAATAGATATATCGTCGGTAAATAATATGCATTTATGCTTGGTTATTTGTATAATGTCATTTATATATGTGGATGTGGATTTGTTCTTTTGAAATCCAAACTGCTCATTACTTATTGTTTGGAACTTATAGCAGAAATCAGTAAGTCTTTTATACATACGTTTTTCGTATATTTTGGACAAAATAGGTATTAAAGTTATAGGTCTATAATTATTTATATCAAAGTTTGTCTCCCTTTTTGAATAACGGCTTTATAATGGACAGTTTTAATTTATCGGGAAAAATTCCTGCCAAAAATGACAAATTGATTAAATGAGTTAAGATACCAGTCAGTTCATTACAACAGGCTTTTATAATTTGTGTGCTAATTTCATCATAGCCCTCTGCTGTGGTGTTGCGCAGAGAGATTATTTCCTGTCGCACCTCACTTTCTAGCATAGGTTTGAGAAACATAGAGTTTATACTTATATTTTTCCTAAAACTTTGGCCAGCAATTTGTTGAGTTTGAACATGGGTTAAATTTACATAATGGTCGTTGAACACAGAAGCCATTTCTACAGGATCTGTAATTACGGTATCATTTAACTTTATTTTTTCTATGTTGTCTTTGGGGGTATTATTATTTATTTCATTTTTAATGAGAGTCCAAGTAGATTTGCATTTGTTATCCTGTGTGTTAATTATATATTTTATGTTTGCATTATTTTTTGAACCGTAAATGCATTTCTTTAGCAAATTGGAATAATTATTATATTTATTTTGATTAGTAGGATTTTTAGTTTTATAGTACTGGTAACGCAGTCTCCGTTTAGTTTTGCAACTTTGCCTTAGACCTTTGCTTATCCACTTTTGAGTATTTTTATTATTACTGTTTACTTTAACTCGTACCTTGGGAAAAAAGAGTTTGTAGAATAGGCACACCAATTCATGAAAATCACTGAATGCGGAATTTGCACCGGTATTTTGATAGATATCGGGCCAAGAAAGGTTTTGCAAGCATTCTTTAAATTTCCGGATATT
Source organism: Agrochola litura (assembly GCA_949152395.1). Classification (NCBI taxonomy): domain Eukaryota; kingdom Metazoa; phylum Arthropoda; class Insecta; order Lepidoptera; family Noctuidae; genus Agrochola; species Agrochola litura. Next base: position 18,129,447 of record OX424493.1, read on the forward strand.
ATCTAAGTTATAATCTCTTTTATAAATGTAGTTTATTGGTGCATTTTGTGGTTTATGTTTAGTAGGAAAGCTTAGCATTTGTGCTGTGTCATGATCTGAAAGATGCAGAGGTAGTACCGTTGCAGTTGCATTGGCAATGTTGCTCAAAATATGGTCAATACAAGACAGTTTACGTGTAGGAACATTGATGTGGATCTTCAAATTAAAATTGTTGCACAAGTCTTGCAACTCATTTGTAATATTACCTTTTTTTAGCGTATTTATATTGAAATCACCGGTTACTACATACACAACACATGCGTATGCTTTGTCGGAAGCGTCACAAAATCCATGGATTTGATATGAGTGATTTGTGTTACCGAGATAACGTGGTATGATAAATTGATCTATGATGTTGAAATCATTCTTAAGCTGAATCCAATCATCTTGAACGGATTGATTTGGTTTATAAATAATTTACACGTAACCAGCTTTTCATCAATTTCTTGGTGAAAAACAATAACATTTAGTTCGTTTACTGTCCATTTAAGTTAGTTTTTTATTTTGTATTTTTTGGTATTTTGAGAGCGCGTGAAAATTTTTAACTAAACATGTATGGTATTTCACAGTAAAGTTACCTCCCCAATAAGATTTCAGACGTAATAGGAAGAAATCGAAGTTTTACAAAACGTAAATTACATTTATTTTCTATACAAGTCATGTTTAACAAATTGACTGTTCATATTAAAGAAAAATAAATAATGAAGCTATTGTATTCCACAATTTCGCTCAGAGTGTACTTTCAACTGTGTAAAAATACATAAATTGTACACATTCGTCTTTTTTTCTCTATTATAGGTAATACGTGTCTTGTTATTCAGGCAATTTTCAGCTCTTGGGGTGAATGTTACACACATAAATGCTATTATGATGTTGATATAATTCAATTATTTGATAATTGGAATTCTTATACAGCTATGTGCTGAATAATTTGTGCCCAAATTAGAGTTATATCAACAGAGGATGCGTTGCCTACGCTGTTATACAGCAAGTTTATGCAGCTAATGCTTTCACGGTGCACTGTGAAAATACTGTTATAAAGCACTTTTGTGCTACTTGGGACCGGACCTACTGGTAGATCTATCACCTGATCAACTCAATAACCCATTAGACTTCAAGTGTTCGGAAACAAGAAACACACTTGGATTGAGATAGAACCCATCAACGGATAGCTTTAGCTTTCAAAATCAATTTCAGCATCATGATAAACGCGTCACAAAGAGACAACTGCTTTCGAAAATTTCAAAACTATTTGACCCGTTGGGCTGGCTGTCACCATTATCAATCAGAGCAAAACTGCTTTTTCAAAATGCATCCAGGTCATCAGATGTATCGTGGGACGAAGAAGTTTCACAATCCGTTCAAGATGATTGGATTCAGCTTAAGAATGATTTCAACATCATGGATCAATTTATCATACCACGTTATCTCGGTAACACAAATCACTCATATCAAATCCATGGATTTTGTGACGCTTCCGACGAAGCACACTGTGCGCTACTGCTATCTCAACTTTTCAAGAAAGTCATGGAATCTTTATCAAATCAGGATGTAGAGATTTATGCCTGGACAGACTCCATGATAGTTTTAGGATGGATCAAAGGCGATGTGAAGAAATGGAAGCAATTCGTAGCTAACAGAATTATCAAAATCATAAGTATCAATTCATCATCATGTTGGCGTCATGTGAGATCAGAAGAGAATGCTGCAGATTGTGCAACTCGGGGTCTGACGTCACGAAAGTTATCAAGCCATCCGTTGTTGTGGCAGGGTCCGAAATGGATAACCAATTTCGAATATAGTACCCTTCCTATCACCTCATATCAATCACCAGATTTGGAAACCAAGCAGCTTAGTGTAAACACGGCCTTATATCAAAATCATATTTCAATCATACACGAGTTATTGTAAAAATAATCGCTTGGATATCGCGTTTCATTACGCTATCACAAGGCAAACACACTTCAAGAACGGATGTATTGACGTCATCAGAAATGGACAATGCATTGAATCTCATTATCAAAGATGATCAGTCACACCAATTTCATGAAGATATTTTATTAATCAATCAAAAGGGGCACGTGCATCCTAGAAGCAAAATATCATGTCTTAATCCTTTCATGGATAAGCACGGTATCCTTAGAGTGGACGACTGAAAAACGCATGCATCAGCGACTCATCAAAACACCCCATCATTTATTATTAAGTCATAGTCGTTTCACCAATTTAATCATTGATCAAGCTCACATTATCACATTGCATGGAGGCCCGCGCCTGACACTTTCATACATCAGAGATAAATATTGGATAATCAGTGGAATCCGTACCATCAAGAGGAAGTTGAGATCATGCATTAAGTGTCAGCGCTTCAATCAAACACAATATCAACAAATCATGGCCGATCTTCCACAGCCACGAGTCACCCCATCACGACCTTTCTCTCATACCGGTGTTGATTTTACCGGACACGTCGAGTTGAAAGCCAATAAGGGACGTGGAATCAAAACAGTTAAGGGGTAGGTATATTGCAGTGTTTGTTTGTTTGTCTACCAAGGCTGTTCATCTGGAACTAGTTTCCGATCTAAGTACTCCATCATTTTAAGCAGCCTTTCGTAGGTTTTCGGCCCGACGTGGAACGCCAAGTCACATATACAGTGACAATGGCACGAATTTCGTTGGTGCCAATTCCTTAAGAAGGAGTACCAAGAGATCATAGCCACCATCAACACAGATTTCTTCAATAACATCAATGACATGAATATTAAGTGGCACTTCAATGCTAAGTATCATTATATATCAGTCTTTTATCATTTTACTATTTAATCATATCAACTTGTTTGTAACTTCAATTATCTGCCTATCTATCAATCATTTCAGTCTGTTGTCCCATTTGGGCGGGCAGGATGTACGGAACCGTACATTACTCTACCGACTTACGCGCCGTACATTCTACACACAGCACTTGTACATACCTATTATTGCAAATAATATGTAAAAATATATTTCAATAAATCAGTGTTTTACAAGCATTCAAAGCGGTCGGTTTTATTTCATCATCCCAATAGAATCGCCGCGTTATCATATCATCAAGTGTAGGTGTCCCCTACACTACTTTTGAATCAATAAAAGAAAATTGGGTAGACGGGGTCAGCACTAAGAAGTGTCACGTCGCAACACAATTTTTTGTAATTTTTATCAAGATTTGTTCGTGTTTTTTTATGTAGTTTATGTATGAAACATGGTAAAAGTAAGAATGCAGAGAGAATTTCTTTATTTTTCCTTTTTGCATATTTTCAGCAAGAGAGTGGGTTGTTTATTTTGTTGTTAATCTTTGATTTACATCATTGATGTAAATCAAAGATTCGCCCTCGCCATACTTACGTCGCGCGAAAACTGTCACTCCCTAAAGGCTTGTGCAGACCAGCGCGACTTGTCGCGGGACACAAAGATACCGCTCGTCGCGCGACGAGCGGTGCCTTTGTGTCGCGTCGCGTGTCGCGCTGGTCTGCACGAGCCTTAAATTGTGCGACGTGGCTCACTTGTGAATCATTTCCTCATTCATCACACTTCGTAACACATCGGAGCAACTTTCTCGTTTTTAGGGTTCCGTAGTAAACAAGGAACCCTTATAGTTTCGTCATGTCCGTCTGTCTGTCTGTCTGTCCGCGGTCTAGCTCCAAGACTGTTAGTACTAGAAAGTTGTAATTTGGCATGGGTATACATATTAATCATGCCGACAAAGTGGTAAATTTAAAATAAAATAATGAAATATATTTTTTTTTAGGGTACGCGTAACGCGCCTACGCGTAAAGCGGGAATACTTTTTTTTTTTTTTCTATCCCTTGGTGTGGGGTATCGTTGGAAAGGTCTTCCAAAAACACTGTGAGTGTGTTATGACCATTTTTGAAATTAAGAGATCCGTTTGCGAAATATTAAGCTTTAAAGTGAAAATTTTTGTTAGAGTCAAGGCCATTTACAAGTTTCCACTGATAACACGTAACATAAAAAGAGAAAAAAAAGGTCGGTACAAAATACCTATTAAACATAAATTAGGAAAAAAAAAATTAACACACGATAAATTACAAACTAAAAATCAGATTTTGCTAACAATTACTTTTTAACCGACTTCCAAAAGGAGGAGGTTCTCAACTCGTCTGTATGTTTTTTTGTATGTTTGTTCCGCGATTACTCCGCCAATTATGAATAGATTTTGATGATTCTTTTTTTGTTTGGTAGATCATACTTCAGAGGTGGTCCCATTCAATCACATCTGCAAATGTAACTGTTTGAGACCCAATAAACAATTTTTTTATTTATATAAATGTTATTAACTTTGCTTGGGTAGTTTTTGAGTTAGCTTCAATTATACGTATTTTTTCCCACTTAGTATGTAGATGATATTATGATAACTTCTTGTCACTGTTATTTACATAGCAGGTAGTGGTATTCGAATTTCTGTGGGGTAGGTACCTACCACAACTAAAAAGTGAAAAATAAAAACTTTTTACAAAAAAAAAACAACCGACTTCAAAAAAAAACACTACAAAGTGAAAAATAACTTTAATTTCGGAAGTCGGTGACAAAGAACGAAAATTCAAAACCAAAGACACCGACTTCCGAAATTAAAGTTATTTTTCACTTTGTAGTGTTTTTTTTGGAGTCGGTTGTTTTTTTCCGTAAAAAAGCTTTTTACCAACAAATGCTTAAGCCGAGAAACACTGGTGTTGAATATATCCAAATCATGTTCACCAGACAGTTTATTAAAACGTCTGCACGCACCTTCGATCAACAATACTTGTTGATCGAAGGCACGCACGGATTAGAAATGAATTCTCCCTGTACGCGGACTTGGAATGAGGGACATGCAACAAACTAGGTTTGCGAAACATTTTGCAGTGTGTAACTGGGTGAATATTTGAAGATAGACATATTCAGGATTCGAAAATTAAGTTCAAATAATGCTTCCAATTACAACTTTTATGGATTTAACGTAAAGTTTATAGTGCAGATTAACTAAATAAATCAAACGCACGGTATTCGAACTTCTATATAAGTCTGAATCTGAAGCTGAAAATTTTCGTCGAACGGTGATGAGATATGAAATACACGGTAATTAGTGTTTAAAAATGGTAATTATACTTCGTGATTGGTAATAATTATAAATAAAATGAACAATTTACTTAAATCACATATTTATTTATTATTTAGGTGACATAATAAATGACATCAAACTTAGCTATATAACGACTTGACTGAATAAAAAAAAAACTCAAAAATCAACAGGTTTTCTAAAAATCAATAATATTATCTGTCTAGTAATTTCAATAAAATCAACTAAAACACTGGTTCAAAACTCAGTGTAAATAGAACTCAGACCTATACATGTTCTATCTAAGATATTTCTTAAGCTCGATGAGATCTTATATAAAAATTTAAAAGTATTTATGCTTAAACCCGAATCAGTCTCCTTTCATGGCCAGCAACCGCGCATGTAGTTACTTAATCATAAAAGTAGTAGATCTGCAAGATCATCACACGCCTATCATAAAACGAAAAATACAAAAGATTTGCTGTTTCTATCAAACTTTGGTAAATATGGACCTTGACCTTAATTTAAAAAAATAAGTAAAATATCAACAAAACTTCTCCAAATAAAATTTTCTTCTTAGCTTCTTCTACTTTGGTTTTGTCTGCAAGTAGTGCTGTTACTTTAGAATTAGGACTCTGCAGTCGTTTTTCAGTCTCATAATAATTTTCCTTTACGCATTATTTTTTCGTTGCAGGGATTCTAATTGTAATTTGTATAGTTGATCTTTTTTTCTAATATGTAGCGCATCTTTCTCAATTTGCTTCTTAAGTTCTTAACTAATGGTTCCTGTAGATCGTTAGATGTAGAGGGTTGTCGCTCACTTTCACAAATTGGGTGTAGTCTTCTGGGTCTATTTTCATTATTAGTACTATTTTCTTCGCTGTCACTGGAACTTTGTGTATTTTCATTCATATGTTTAATTCCTTCCTTTATTAATTTCTTTTTTTGAAAATGTTTTCTAAAGTTTTCCCTCCATTTCTTTCTCTGTAGCCTTCTAGCTCTTGGCATCATTTCTTCAACTGACAAAAGTTTTTCTGTTCTCTTCATTTTTTGTAGCGTTGTCGTTCTTTTTCTTTTTCAAGGGCGTATAAAATAGGGTCAGCTTTGATTTTGGCTTTAGCCAATATTTCCTCCTTCGATTGCTGTTTTTTCCGAGGCATGTTTACTCTGAAAAAAAAATAAGTTAGCGGTAGGTGGGTAGTCAGTATGCAGGTTTATTTTGTTGCGGAAGTGTCAGTTCACACCGAATGATCAACAATCGATCACTTCGTTTCAATATAGGTACCTAATAAGAAGCCAGCTTATACTAGTACTAATTACCATTTTCATTTTCTCATTACCGTTCGCCAAAATACGAACGGGAAAAATGGTAATTATGTAAACGGTAATTAGGAATCTGTACACTCTCTCACATTATACGTTCTTTCTAGAACTTAATAACTTGGGAACTTAATCAAAGCAAAGAGTTTCCTATGGCGACTATTACAGTGCATAAAAAGGATAAATAAGAAAAATAGACTTACCACGGGCAACTCAAACGGTAAGGAGATTTTTTTTTGCCAAACACGATTTCTGGGCGATTAATGTAGACTACAGTTGACGCCAAAACACTCTTTGACGTGTGACCCGCACGAGTCGTGACGTGGAACTAAGCGCGACCGCTGAGTTACTCTTTCAGATACCAATAAACTACGCGGAAACAAAATAATCCTGCGACTGTTTGAACAAATGGTAGTGAGCATAAAGTGTTGGGACAATTTTCAAAGTCGTTAAAAATTACTTAAAAGTGTTCTTTATTGTGCATAGTTTTGTTAATTGGTAAAGCATGTCGTGTACTATCTAAATTACTACAAAAAAATACGATCTTTAGGGTTTATTTATAACTTTTCGAGCATTAACTGCTAAAATTTGGAAATTGGGACACGAATGGTGATGAGATTTGAGGGACGTTTATGAATATAACTTATTTGTTTATAACAATAGGAATATGTTATGTCCATCTGTATATAGTGCTGGAACTATGTTTTACGTAAAATAAACAAAAACATAACTTTATATCTCACTAAGTAGTTATTTGGGGAGGGCCGCGTAATATGCATATGTTCAAAGAATCACCCAACTAACCCTAAACTACCTAACAGCTCAGGGCAATCTATGGTACCATTTGCGATTTTAAATAATGAAGTGGTAAGATGTACCTTTTTATTTACATCGCGCTATATAATTGGGAGTATATTTCCTAGTTTTGTACTGCAAGAAACGTAGGAACCGCTTTTGAATTCCCTCAATTCTGTCTCTATTAATATTATAAGTACCTACCTACCTAATTAGGGTTCCACACTTGCGAGGCGTACTCCAAATGGCTGCGGACAAAAGCACAATAAAGAATTTTCAACGTTTTTACGTTTTTAAAATCAGCCGATAACCTAAGTATAAATCCAAGTGCTCTGGAAGCTTTATTAACAATGTTTTCGATGTGTGCATCAAAAAGCAATTTAGAGTCAAACGTTACTCCCAGGTCCCTGATAACGCTTATCCTATTTATAGTAGTACTATGTAACTTATACTGAAACGTGATTGCATGTGGTTTGCGTGTGTAAGTACTAACAAAACATATAGAAACATTCAGTTAAAAAAAAAAAAACTTTATTGTTCATGTAAGCAGTACAAATTTAATAGCACTAGCCTCCACACTAGGATTCCCTGTGTCGTGGAGACTAGTCTCCTTCGTCTTACAACTCATACATAGTAGGTACTATATGTAGGCACTTAAGTAACATCGGTCGGTAAGATTTGTGAAGTAAGTAGGTAACAATAATCGAATGTTATTCCAGTACAATAAATTCAAATTAACATATTGTAATAGTTACCTACATGGATTAAATTTAAACGTGTTTGGTGTATTGTATACGTGTGTGGTGTGGGTGTGTGATGAATGAGTGAGTTAAGGTGGGTTTGGACCAAACGAAGATAAGAGAAGGTAAGAGCAAATCCTTTCCTGACATCCCTAACATTTCTGTAGGTATGGATAGACCAGCGAAAGAATACTCCCACTCCGTTTAGACAAAGGGACACCAGAAAAGTGGGGACAGAAAAAGCCTTCGCTCGTATGGTCCAAGTCGACCCTTATGTATTAGTGTGATGAATGTGTGTATTGTGCTCATGAGTTAAGGAACTTCTCTGTGCTTTCATAGTCCATTCCTGCCAGAAATTTTGGAAGGTGATTTTTACATTTATTTTTAGTCATGGTCAGTATATCCATTTCACTGTTGAGCTTACTGTAAATGAATGGTCCCATATAAAGAAAGCATCTATTGCCAAAGCAGAGTCTACATTTAGGTTTATGCCATTTGGGCTTATTTGCATTTCTAAGAGAGCGCACGTTGGTGTATGTTAAGGCGCTATGGGCATTTTTGTGGTATCTCAGTGCTACTGCCATAATGTACAATTGGCGCACACGCAGAACACCAGTCTCTTGGTACAATGTGTCAGTCGAGAAGCGCATTGGTTTCTTGTGAGTTACCTTAAGAAGAGCCCGTGGAGTTCAAGTTTATTAAGGAGAATAATTTTGAAGTCCATCTAAATCCCGCTGTAAACCAAAACAGTCGGAAAATTCCGATATAGGGCATAAAATTTTCATGTCGTCGGCGGCATAAAGAATTATTTTGGAACGGGTAAAGCACGAACCAATGTCATTTATAAAAATAATAAAAAGTAAAGGACCCAAAAGGGATCCTTGTGGTATTCCCGAGGGTATTTTAACAGTTACAGAACTGTATCCATTTAGTACGACTGTTTGACAGCGATTCTCAATATAAGATGTAAACCATCTGAATAAATCGCCTCTGATACCCACTGCAAGCAGTTTCAGAGGCGGCGTAAGGCGTGGGCGACGTGGGCCATCGCCTACGGCCTCGCGGTCCGAGGGGCCTCGCACCTCGGAAAGTTTTTATGCATTACATAAAAGCCGTGAACGCGTCGAAAAAATTTTACTCGTCCTAAAACGATAAATATATTAACACGAGCCCTCCAGGGGGGTTCCCAGCCCTGAACGTATTAAAGCTTAATATTACGCAAACGGATCCCTGAATAGAAAAATGGTTTTCATAGACCCGCAATATTTTTGAACGGCCTATCCTATAACTCGATCTATACCTAAAAATTTGACAATTGTTCAATTGTTTTTTTTTTCGTCTTCTTGCGCCACTAGAGGGCCTCGCGAAATGTACCTAGCCCACATCAAATTTTGATCTTGCCCCTCCACTGACCAGCTTACTTAGTTCTTTTGCATAGCGACACTCTATAGATGTATAGACAAATAAATAATCAAAGATAAATTATGATAAGTTGATTAGCCAATTATAAGATAACTTGTAGGTATGTAAAAACTAGCCAAGTCAAATCTTGAGCTTCAATTTATCCTAAGTGCTTTGTGTAAATAATTCGACTGTTCAAATTGAAGTTATATTTTTATATAGCAAACATTGTTATGGCAGAAAAAAACAGAATTTGTGTTTTAATTTTATTTTAGAAAGTTGTATGTTCTTATAAATAAATTTCAGTACCCTAATTGCGTAACTTATTTTCGTAAACAATTTTGCCTAATTTGTTTCATTTTGACAGTTCAACAACATTCATTGCGTTATTTACGTTGTTGAGCAGATTTTTTTTCTAACTAATGAAGCAATGGATTAGCAATCTGTTTAAAATCGAAACATATTGTGATTGTGTTGTATTACGCAATTAGGGTACAGGATTATCTACAGAACTTGGCACCCATTTAGATCTCAATTTTTTTGCGAAGTCGACAACTACGCATATTTATTGAACTTGGCTCCCATTTTCACATTTATGTTTTTGATGGAATATCATTACTTTTTGTGAAGAAATTATTATTATTCGTCAATCCAACGTGATCTGTTATATAGTTTATGAAACTGTTGCATAATGAGGGGTATTAAAACATGAGTGTGGCTCGGTTTTTAATAGTATCACACGAGTGTTTTAATACATAGTTATGTCATGTGCAGTTACTACTTTATTATTATTCTCATACATTGGGATTAAACCTATTAAATAAAAGATCAAAGTTAAAGACCAAGAATTAAAAAAATCCCACGAAATTCAGTACAACTGTTACTGCACGTATGAATGTCGCCTGCACCAGCACATCACCGCCCATGCACTGCAGCGGGTGCTGCTGTCTCCCGCTTATACGTTCCATTACAAAAGTTGATGGAAACTCCTTGGTGATATTAAATTCTTGGATTTGCCCTGTATCGTAATAGATTTTTTTTTATTTATTTAGAATTATTTTGTTAAAGTGTTATATTAATATATGATTCTATTTTTAAATTTCGTTATATCGAGGGTATAGTGTTAAAACCCATTATCTGTCGAAAAATCAAAAATCGTTTTATTAGTACATCTTAATGCATTTTTGACGCTCTTTCCAGTGGTCTAATCCAGTCGTGGGTAAACTTACTTAATGGGGGGCCAGAAAGTTGAAACAATTTCAGAGGAGGGCCAAAATTATGGCAAAAATGCATTATAATTTGAAATAATTTAATCATAAAAATAAACATTACACACCATCTTATTTACAACTTACAATTTAACTTTTATTCGAAGGCCCTGCCATGGTAGGTGTGTGAGACATATGAAATTGTTTCCTCCCCTCTATCCGCCCCGTGACCCGCAACTGGCCGCAACACATGAACTATGCGGCTAGTATCGCTGGCTCCTTTACCTATGGATCTAATATTTTACTTCATACCTACTGCTGGTCCGACAAAATATAATTATAGCGGGCCATATTCTATTAATTTTTAAAGACCGTCGCGCGTCGGCGAGCCGGATAAAATCCTTTCGCGGGCCGGAGCGCGTCTTTCCATTCTATACAAGGCCAGAACGCAGCCATAGGAAACTGCTCGCGTATAGATTGAAAATCACTTTTTTACTAAGGTCTTCCAATCTATACAAGAGTAGTACGCAAATACTCGCGTATACCTTGTAGTGACCAAATTAACTACCTCATTCCATAGTATACAGTGCCAGTACGCATACGGACTAATCGAGTTTAGATTGCGACAAATTGTGAACTGGTAACCAACTTGTTTGCGACGTAATGCACCTTGCGCTAATATTAAATAGCCTGCCTGGCTGCGAGCAACTTGGAAGTAGCGCTCGCCGGCCGCTGCCGCGGCACCGCTCGCTTCGCTCGCTCGGCTCGCGCGCGGTTGGTCACAGTTCTAACCTAACCTAACCTAAGCCATTTCACCCAGTTCACACTTTTGTTCTTTTCTTTTTTTATCTTTAAAAATCTTATCAGGCGTAAGTGATGTAGTATAGTTTGGAACCAGGACGCGCTCGTGCACGTTACAAACTATACACCTGCAATACGCAAAATTCGTGTATACATTGTAATCACAGATTTAAAAATAGCATAACAATGTATACGCGAGCAGTTTCCTATGGCTGCGTTCTGGCCTTGTATAGATTGGAAATACGCGGCCGGAGCTGGCCCGCGGGCCGTACTTTGCCCATCACTGGTCTAATCCAATAGGTGGAATTCGCAGTAGAAAGATAATTACCTACTTGAGGTAATAAATAACCCAATAAAGTGACCGCGTTTAGTCAAAACTTAAAAACTGGTACCTACCCTATAAAGTGTGTTATCTTGTTACATAATATTTTTATTTCACGCTTAAACCACATATACTAGCTATTTATTGGTTCAATGACTTCAACTAAAATTACCCAACGGCTTAGAGGCAATAGTCACTATTTGTATTTATCGGGTTTTAGCTTTACACACGTAGATAAAAAAAAAACAAACAAAATCAAAAGCCTAATCAAAACAAATGTGTTTGTCGGGTTTAATTGTTCGATTATGTTTCAAAAGTAACAAGTTATGTTTAGTTATATGGTATTCACTCACTTCGTCAACTAACTTTCTTCAAACTTTGTTCGAAAATTACCAAATAATACATACTGCCTCTGTTGAAGCGAATTAAATGGCAAAAAAGGGAGTTCTGAAATAGGTAGGTACGTGCCTCTATTACTTTTTATCGAAAGAATTACCACAATCTATCAAAGAAATTAGTATTTTTTCTGACATCTGCAGCGGCTGTAGCAGACAAAACAGGAATCAGTACATCTCAGCACTTCTGCTCTGGACAGTTAAAAAAATCGATCATTTAGATATACCTAATCGAACGAAAATTCTTAGAGAGTGGCCACACTCACATGGAGGTGGATTCCATGCACACTGCTATTGAATCAGCATCTAAAAATAAAACAATAAGTAGCGTAAGTGAGTGGAAAAACGTTTTAACGGCAGCTAGAAAGAAGAAGGCCAAAACTATTACGAAAGAGGATGTAAAGGAAACAATAGAGATTGTATAATTATAAAGTGAGAGAATTTAAAGGAGAATGCTCACGAAGTATGTAAAAAAAACCCAGTCTTGGCGCAAATGAAAAGTATCTCAGATTTTTATTATAAGCGTGTAATAAAATGCCAAATACTTAGATGGCTAAATGTAAGAAATTGCTATTTGTTTAGTGGCAGGGTTAACATTCAGGTAATTCAAAATGTAATTAAAATCTTTACAATTAGGTACTTAGCTTAGGTATACTACTTAGATAACAAAAAGAAACGCTTTAAATTGAAACTGATGGCTGAATGTGAAAAATTGCTATTTATTTTATGGCAGGGGTAACTTTAAGGTACCTAAAAATTGTTACAACTGGCATACTTACTGGATACTAGCTTTTAGTACTCTTCGACTTCATGCGCATCAGGGAAAATAATGTAAAGTTCTTACTTAGAGTAAAAAAAACAATGTGAACAGACTCGAAAGATCATTTATTGGTTTTCTAATGATAGCGCAGGGTGTTCGAAATCGTCTTGGTATCTAGCCCATCCTAGGTAACATATCACTGACATCACATGGGCGCAACTGCCCAACGTTCTCTTTCCATGAATGCAAGAGCAATAATGCTCCGATAAGTATGCCATTCCTGCCACTTTTTCTTTTATATAAAATGTACGTATAATAATACGTCTTGCTCGTTATGTGTCTTGATTGTATGCGACATCTAATTAAATCGCAGTTTTCACCATTTAATTCGACGGGCACTAGGTCTCTAAAACTTCGATTTCATACACGCCCGTCCTCTTGATGTGCTCACTACAATACGAGCGAGCTATTTTGAAGTGATATGTACCCACTGCAAACAAAATCAGTTCTTCTTGCGTAAATCTCGGGAAGTCCGTCAATTCTGGGTCGTTTGCTTCCAACCGCACAAATGCCGTCCTTAGTCGGTGCCCTTTGTAACTTATATATTTTTATGATAAGTGGACCACCTCAGAAATTTAAAAATACTGTTTTACACTAATTCAATGTATTCACTTTTACCACAAATACTCCCTATAACGATATTATTTGAATACCTACCTAACATAGGTATTTTTTTCCTTAATACTTAAATATTTAATATCTCGAAAGTGACAATTTCGTACTTATTGGGTTTGAGCACTGTACCCTCGATATACCTACATAAATAAAATGTAGTGCTTAAAAAGTACGTTTGAATATTATACTGTGACAAATCATTTACAATTTAACGCATAATTTTTCGATGTTTATAATGTATCCATGAAAAACTGACAAATTGTGAACTGGTATCAAACTTGCTGGTGATGACGTAACGCACCTTGCGCTAATTCTAAATAGCCTGCCTAGCTGCGAGCAACTTGGAAGTATCGCTGGCCAGCCGCTGCCGCTGGCCGCTGCCGCTCGCTGTGTGCGTTACGTCAGCGGAATGTTGTCACTTTTCAGGATTTCGGCTTGACAGATAATTAGTACCCCATCTCGAAATTTAGAATTTGTGCGTCCAGCCGATCCAAAGATATTCACGAAAAACAGATTCCGCTGGAGTAACGTTACCCCAGCGGCATGTTTTTTAACCGGTCGGTGGTTGTAGCTGAGTACAAACTAGCTACTTAAATAGATCACATTTGTGCCTAATTGTGCCCAAAAAATGAAATTTGTGCGTCTTGAGGTTTCAGAGTTATTCAAGATGCCGCTGGGGTAACGTTTGGCAAATTGCTGTACCTCTCAAACGGCATGACATACAACTACGATTTTTAGGGTTCCGTAGTAAACAAGGAACCCTTATAGTTTCGTCATGTCCGTCTGTCTGTCTGTCTGTCCGTCTGTCTGTCTGTCTGTCCGCGGTCTAGCTCCGAGACCCTTAGTACTAGAAAGCTGTAATTTGGCATAGGTATACGTATTAATTACGCCGACAAAGTGGTAAAACAACATTATGAAAAACATGTTTTTTTAGGGTACCTACCTACCTCTCCTACACGTAAAGTGGTGATGTTTTTTTTTAACCCATTGTTTGGGGTTTCATTGGAAAGGTTATTTTAAAAAAATGTGAGTTTAGAAAACCATTTTTGGATTCAAGGATCCGTTTGCGAAATATTAAGCTTTAAAGTGCACATTTTTAAGTGTGTGTGTCCCCCCTGCCAGCTAAATGGTTGATTTTGGATGTGTGAAAAAAATCACAGCAGTAGTTTATAACGGGTGATTTTTTTGCTGGTATCTTTTTGGCAACACTGTTTTTGACAGATCACGCGTGAATCGTGTCTTGTGTCATTGTCAAACTTGTTCAGTTTGGTCTATAATTTAACCATGAATCGACTTACGAACGAACAACGCTTGCAAATTATTGAATTTTACTATCAAAATGCATGCTCGGTTAAGAGAGTGCATCGCGCACTTCTTCCAATTTATGGGCAGTTTGGTCGATGATTATGATTGGCGATTTTTTTTTGCCCAAAATGGAAGAATTGGACATGCCTGACATGTGGTTTCAACAAGACGGTGCCACATGCCACACGGCACGCGAAACAATGGCCCAATTGAGAGCCGCCTTCGGTGAACAGTTTATCTCATGTTTTGGGCCCGTCAATTGGCCGCCTAGATCGTGTGATCTAACGCCTTTAGACTATTTCTTGTGGGGCCATGTTAAGGTTCATGTCTACAGGGATAAACCAGCAACGATTGACGTACTGGGAGCCAATATTGAAGCATTTATTCGTGATATACCGGCTGATATGTTGGAGAGAGTGTGCCGAAATTGGGCCTTGCGAATGGGCCATCTAAACCAGAGCCGCGGCCAGCATTTGCATGAAATCATCTTCAAACATTAAATTATATTGATCGTTCTATCGATTCCAATAAAGATTTCATCAAATTTTTCAAATTTTTTGTGTTTTTTTTGAAAATCAAATCCTATACCTCTTAAAAAATCACCCGTTATAACGAAATTAAAAGGAAAACTATCACAGCTAAGTAGGCTCTACAAGTTAACGAGTAATAATCGACCAACTTAACTTTGCAGTTCCAAAAACATGTTTTCCCATACATTCCGTATGGGAGAACATATTTTTCAACTACAAAGTTAAGTTTGTTTTTGGGATAAATTCATCCCAACTACGGAACCCTTCATTGTGCGTGGTCCGACACCCACTTGGCCGGTTTTTTTTTTACTATGGTGGGTCTTAATTTGTGCTTATGCTGTGCAGTTTTATTTTTCTATACCTAATCGACACCGTTGGAAAATAAGAAATTGATTTTTAAAAACCCTAAAATCGATCCTTGCGCTTCAATGAGAAACCCTAGAAACTTACCAATTATGGTGGTTTGTACCTTTTACGAACTCAAAGCATCATGCGAAATTAGATGTTTCTATTCCAACTCCTCAGAGAGCTATTCCATTTTAATTAAAATCTGGCTACGCTAAAATGTAACACTCCAATACATGAGTTATTATTAAGAGACAGTAATTATGATTCGACAAATAATTAGTACCTTTATTCAATTGCTTATCCTTAAAGTTTCAGCTGAAAAATCCTTGTAACTACACAAATATAAGAAGAAAACCATAGGAAAAGAAATTTCACGACTAACCGAACAAATTTAAATGACTATAAAAGCGGCCGCGCAGTACATTGTGCCAACCTTCTTAAATTTGTAGTAACTATTTACTTACTTTTATATAAATATAGAGTTATTATAGAGGTACCACAACTAAAAAGTGAAAAATAAAAACTTTTCACAAAAACAAAAACAACCGACTTCAAAAGAAACACTACAAAGTGAAAAATAACTTTAATTTCGGAAGTCGGTGACAAAGAACGAAAATTCAAAATCAAAGACACCGACTTCCGAAATTAAAGTTATTTTTCACTTTGTAGTGTTTTTTTTGAAGTCGGTTGTTTTTTTTTTTGTAAAAAGTTTTTTCGTGAATATCTTTGGATCGGCTGGACGCACAAATTCTAAATTTCGGGCACATTTACACGAGATGGGGTACTAATTATCTGTCAAGCCGAAATCCTTAAAAGCGACAACATTCCGCTGACGTAACGCACACCCGCTCGCTACGCTCGCGCGCGTTTGGTCGCAGTTCTAATCTAACCTGACCCATTTCACCCGTTCTCAATTTTTTTACAGTTTATAATCAAACGAAAATAATACCGATAGATTATAAACTTACGGTTCTCACAATCTTACGGTGACATATACATATATAGGCTCCAGACAAAGGAACTCCACAACAGTCAACGGTACAATGTACCTACAGACACGCATTTAATTGTGATAATCCGTTCCAAAGTCTACCATGAATTGCGTAATGCAACACAACCACAATCAGTTTCGATTTGAAACAGATTGCTAATCCAATGCTTCATAGGTAAGTTGGAAAAAAAATCTGCTCAACAACGTAAATAACGCAATGAATGTTGTTGAACTGTCAAAATGAAACAAATTAGGCATAATTGTTTACAAAAATAAGTTACGCAATTAGGGTAGGTAGGTACTGTATTGGCTCCACACAAGGAAACTCCTCACCGATCACCAACTGAGACACTCAATTTAATATATGCATTCAATTATGATAGCCCGTTCTAAAGTTCACCATGATTTGGTTGCTGCACCCAGGATTGGGTCCAGATGAGGGCATTCCTAAACGGTCAAGAGCATAGAGACAAAATTTAATATAAGTACGCATTTAAATAAGATAGTCTGTTCTAAAGTCCACCATGACCTGGCTGCTGCACCCAAGTTTGGCTCCAGACGAGGAAACTGCTCAGTGGTTAAGAGTACAGACACGAAATATTATATACGCGTTGAAAAAGGCCTTGAAAAAGATAGCCAATAGCCCTGGTGCGGACCATGAAGAGGTCACTGGAGAAGCCTTACGAACACTTTCACCTCTGTAAAAGTACAAGAGCAAATGCTCTAACACGGTCATAATAAAAACTACTTTCAAATCGATTCGAACGCACAACGTTAATCGTTTTCGAGTCGCGGGGTTCTCATCAGTGCTCCGTGAAAATGCCTAGTTGTGCTGTTAAAATATTGAAATGTGTTAAAACATGTAAAAAGCGTTCATATGCGTGTTAAACTTAAATAAAGACAGAATAACCTTCCATAAGTAAGTATTTTTTTTAAATATCTAGTCTGTTTTCAGCTTAGAGTATATATTATATCACTGGAGAAGCCATTAGCGCAATTTATTCCCATTCTATTTCAATGAATATTCCGAACAAAAAATTCTGTCTCTTTTGGCGAGGGACGCGCGGTTGCTTCTACGAAAAAGAACAATAGCTATTGTTGTTTTCGAGCCCGGAAAGAGAAGTCCGTACCATCGTTTTTTTTTTTTATCGATGATCATTCGGAATTAGACCGCTTTCACATTAAGGCGACTTTAGCAGCGCGACAGTCGCGCGAAAGACGCGCGACCGTCGCGCAGTCAGAATTTCATATCATAAACAGAAGCGCGGCGGCAGCGCGCAGCCGGCGCGGCCATCGCTTTCGCTTAATCGGCGATGAGCCAGTGTTGCAAGTGTCGGAATACAAACTCAATTTGATTTGATTGTCTATGCGACTATTGTCTATTGACATTGTCGATGTTATTTTTATTAATACTTGTCATTTTTGGTTAATTCATTTAAACATGTCTATTTTTTTCCCTACGTCAATAAATAATTTGAGTTTGAAAATTGACCATCGTAATGTTAATTAGATTAAATTCGGGGCGAGAGCCTGGTGATCCGTGACACAGGGTTCCTAGTATAGACGCCAGCCTCTCGCAAAGGATCATATTTTACGCATTTTTGTCAAAACACTATATTTCTTGTCTCTATGTTTACAACTATATGAACCTTTGTGGACAGAGAAATAAAGATTATTACTATTAATTGAAGAAAAAAATATGAATGTTGAAATATAAATATAGCTATACAAGTAAACCAAGTTATTATTATTACCTGCCCCGACAGCAAGCGCACGTGATTAGGTATAGTCCATTTTTTAAATGAAGTGCGCCACACTGATCTAAACTGCGGCGCGGCAGCCGCGCTGCTAACGCGCGGCTGTTCTTAGAATGTGAAGGCATGTGCTTCTGCCGCGCTACTGTCGCGCTGCTAACGTCCTAATGTGAAAGCGGCCTTAAGCTTGAACCCAGAAATAAAACAGCTGATGCGTAGAAAAGTTAAATTTTAAGACCATAGACAAGATTTTTATGAAGTTGACATGACAGCATGACACTGACAGTAAGGTTGACACTGACAGTATATTGTCATCTTTCATTCAGAAAGAAAGAATCTGTTCACAGCAGTTTGTGAATTTCTTAAAGTAAGTGAGTTGGCTGTTTCTGTGATTTTTGAATTACCAAATTCTTTGAACTAAGTCATCAAAATGTCGAAAAAGAAGGGAACCAAGAAAAACCAAGACTTTGATGACGATTTTGAGGAGAAAAAGACTATTACAAACGATCATGAGGTAACCTCTAAAAGTAAGGGAAAAGGGAAGAAGAAAGGTAAAAGCAACGCAGGCGACTGGAGCGACAGTGACGAAGGAAATGTGCAGAAGAAGGTTTTAGCATCCGATGATGAAGATGTACCCAAGCCAGCTGCAAAGAAATCACAAAAGAAAGGTGCACATATGCTAAGAAAATGCAATGTTATAATTTGCATTGCAAGTAGGATCATCACAGACCATAACTATAAATTTTGTACATTACTAAATATTACATGAAAGAATTCCTAAGACGACCCACTGACTGAACATTTTCATGTACTTAATGTTTTACTTTGCAAGTGTGTGATGCAACAGAAATATATTGCAGCACACAAGGTGTCTTTAGTCTGTTGTGTCATCACCAGTGATCGGAGTAGGTAGAGTGATTTGGGGTCAATGCACTGGCACGTATATATTAGTATGGATATGCCCCCGGGATTCCGGGATTTTGAAACTATTAAGACTTTTTTAAGGAATTTTAAATGTTGTAATGTGTAGAATAAAGAATACATCAATATGAATAAGAAATATTTAACCCTTTGCTGATTTTTAATAGTAAATTATAAAAACAAAATAATAATATATTTTAAATATTTATCTATCGCATTCTATAAATTTCTAATGTAGTAGTTTAAAATCCTTACTTTGACAATATTTGATTCAATCCCGTAAGTATCAAAATGAAATCCCGGAAAAAAGGCTTATCCATGTTATGATTTCTATGACTATTCATGATGCGAGTACATAAAATCACTCTACCTACTCCGATCACTGGTCATCACATCATCATCTGATGCATTGGTATCAAATGATCATCATCATTATCATCCTCCGGCTCCACTGCGGCTTATAACCCGTGCTTGGGAAGCTTCGTAACTTTATAGAGAATAGATGTCTTCATGTAAAACACTTTTACAAAACATTACACTGCGCAAATGCCTAGTTTTTGAGAAAAAATTCCAAAAGTTTCAGAAAATGCAACTCAATTATATCTAAAATTGACATTTTATCGCAAATAATGTACTTATTCCGCTTCTGGGTTGTTCCGTTTTGCGTTCAGAGAAAGTGACAGTGGATTTTATGGTTTTTAGTATTAATACTGTTAGTTTTTAACTTTTATTATAAAATATAAATATAATATAAATAGCTGATACCACAACAAACTCAATAATGAAGCAAAAAATATAATTAATTAAATTAAAAATATTTAAGTTTTATTTGCACTCATAAAAGATTGTGGGTAATGAAACGTAATTTGATGTAAGTGATCCTAACGTTTGACAGTTAGGTAATAGGTAATACGGGCTGGTATCCGCAACTCCACGTCAAAGCGCGTATTTTGTCACTCGTCGTATGTACTAACAGTTGAGAGCGTCTATCGTACTCCTGTTTGCAACACCTCAAAAAGGCAAAAAGGCAATGACATCTTAGGATGCAAGAGCGAGCGAAGCAAGCTCGGGACTTGGGGCACCCCGACTCGGACTGGTTATTTAAACCACACATGAATAGGAGCCCTGCGAAGCGGGGCTCCGTCCACAAAGCCTTAAAAAAATGATTTTTTTACCTTGACCATGTCCATAACATGAGAGATTGTTACAAGATTTTAGTATTTTTTGGTTTGACCTTGACTTTTGGTGTGTGACCTTGACCTTGAAGATGTCATTGACCTCATTATTGCTTGGAAACAAATTTAGACCCGCCACGCGATCTTCCCCACCCTTAATACTGCCACTATCCCACCAATCCCGAAATAAACTTTTGACGATTTTTTCTCGGCGCCTAAGTTTTTGCGCACTCAAAAAAAAATAGCTACTATAAAAAAGCGACGGGTTATAATCTGCAGTGGTTCCGCATCCTCCTGTCCTTGTCCCAATTTATTTGGGGCTGGCACAACGTTTCATTCTTCCATACTTCTCTATTAGTCGTCACTCGTCATCTTGGTAGTCACCCCCGTTCTAGCAATATCATCTTTCACACAGTCCATCCATTGTTTCTTTGGTCTTCCCCTACTCTTATAGCCATTTAGGTACATTCATACTCGAAAACTTTCCTCACAACATTTTTCTCATTCCTCTGCACTACAACGCATGATGTTGGTATCAAATGATGTTACGAAAATATAATACCCAATATCTTACAACAATATCTTAACAGCAACTTTTTATGTACACACGGCTACACGTCAAGCCATACATTTCCAGTATGAGCTGACCTCGCATTGTACGGCGCGGGCGGGCGAGATCAGCTTTATACTGGAAATGTATATATAGCTTGATGTGTAGCTGTGTGTACCTTGTCTGCGGCCGCAGCGAGAAATGTTAGAAGTTACGTAGAGAGTGCCATGAGTCGCCGTGGTGCGACTTGCGTGGTGGAGAGCGGCGCGGGAACAGTCGTGGCCCTGGACTTAATATTTCAAACAAAAAAAAAACAAAGTTACATAATTAGGCATTTCAGGGAAAAATAAAAAGAAGGGTCAGGACTCTGATGAAGAACAAGATGATACTAAGTCAACAGTTAGTAATGCAACAAACACTGTACCGAAACCAGCAGCCAAGTCTAATAAAAAGAAGAAAGGTAAGCATTATATTTTTACCCGACTATGGCGAAGCAAAAAGGAGGTTTATGATAAACCTCCTTCCTTTTTGCTTATGTATGTTTGTATTGTTCATCTGTTCCCTCATAACTTCTAAACTAATCATCATAATTTGTCAAATGTGGCTCCCTCTAGAGGACATAAAGTAATTAACTAAAAAAAAAAATAAAATATGGTGCCATGTTGGGTATCAAATGAGCAGTTTTCAAAAATATATATATTATAACCCTAAAATAATTTTAATAAAAATAAAAGTTATAAGTAAAACTAAAACCCAACCATGACGAAAGAGTCATCTAAAAAGGTGTAAACAAGACATCACATACAGACAAATTAAAAATCCGGAGTCAAACGTGTTAGGGCATAAATCAAACAGATTACATGTGACTGGATTTTTAAATTGACTGTCTGTTATGTCTTGTTCATACTGTTTTAGAAGACTTTTTTGTCGTAGTTGGGTTTTAGTTTTTTAATATCATTTCTATGAATTTTTACTAAACTATGTTGTGACTACAATAGATAAAGTTAATAAAGTCAAGCTGGTAATGGTAGTTGGATTCTTCTATCAAGAATTTCTTAGTGACAGTCTATAGTCTAGATTTCTGCTTGGTTAAAGGCAATTGACTTGCCCCTTGTTATAAAATAAGTGGCATAATGTGGGTGTATTATACACACACCCGTGCCATGTACAGGTGTGATGTAATATTATGTTTAATGCAAGTACATAACAAAATGAGAGCTTTAGTCTTGTTACTTGGCAATATATAAAATGCTAATACTTCAATATATTTGAAAAGAATATCAGTATTTGGCAATGTTTCTACCATTCTGATTTGCCAATGAAGTTGATATAAATTTTTATTTACAGGCAAAGGTAAGAAAGATGAAGACTGGTCTTCAGAAGGAAGCGATGTTGAACTCAAAGAAGCATCAGAAGAAGAAATTTCAAAACCTGTTAGTAAAAAGAAAAGTAAGTAGGCATTTTTTTTAGTAATATTAATAACCGGATTTATATCGGTTTTCTTAGTTAGACAGTATTTAAATGTTACGCACATACTTGTGTTAGGAATGGGTTCATGTTAGTAATGCTATCAAACTCTCAGCCACGGGGTTGTCTTGTCAGTCTGCACTGAAACAATTGGGTCATTCAAAATCAAAATCAAAATCAAAATATTTTATTTCACATAAACCTACATGGGCACTTATGAAACGTCAGAAGCTAGGTGCACGGTTCCAATTGGTCGTTTCCTATGGAGAAGAGCCGGCAAGAAACTCCACGGTTACTCTTTTAAAAATAATTGGCTTTTACAATACTTTCAAATAACAGTGTTTCTAGGTATGGGAGGACAGTGTAGGTCTTTCAATAAGTACCAAGTACTTAACAAAATAGAAAATGGTCAACAGGTCTACAATCCACTAAGCCTACAGCGTTCTCACATTCACAAAATATGTAGAAAAGAATCTATACAAAAAAATTTATTAATTTAAAAAAATAAAAAACCTATTTAAAATTAACGCAATTATATG
Source organism: Agrochola litura (assembly GCA_949152395.1). Taxonomy (NCBI): domain Eukaryota; kingdom Metazoa; phylum Arthropoda; class Insecta; order Lepidoptera; family Noctuidae; genus Agrochola; species Agrochola litura. The sequence continues at coordinate 18,152,572 of OX424493.1, forward strand.
ATTGCTATTACAACTGTAATCAATCTGAATAATTATCATGTCCACAAAAGCCACAAAAAAAAAAGTATATAATGTCAAATAATAGAATAGTAAATATGTCAAGGGCGAATGTAAAAAAAAAAAAAAAAAAGATTTAAATAAACATGGTAATTTGGGAGCAGTTAATAGACTCTTACTTATTTATACCGTTAATGAGGTACCAGGGAAGCCACATGTGCAGAAGGAATTATTGCCAAATTTCCTTGTCTTCAACGTAGTCTTTAATTTTATAATATGAATTCTTGATAAGGACACGTTTGATGTGGGTTTTGAACTTCCCATCGCTAAGTTCTGTCACAGACTTTGGCAACTTGTTATAAAAGCGGATACTGTTTATAGGAAATGACTTGCTTGTTTTAGTTAATCTAAATTTGGGTATCACAATTTCATGTCGACTACGTGTATTTATATTATGGAAATCGCTTCTTATTTTGAAAAGTCCTAAGTTTTTGCGAACATACATAATACTTTCTAAGATATAAAGTGAAGGCAAAGTCACACAAATTGCCACTACAGTAAAAATAAAGTAATCAACCATTATTTTTTTTAAATTAGAGATTGTATTAGTACTTTTATTCAACTTTGCAGCAAAAAATAAAAAGAAAAATATAGAAGCTGAATCATCAGAGGAAGAGGATCAAGATGACTCCAAGTCAATAGTGAGCAATGTTTCTAGTAATCAAGCCAAACCTGCTGCCAAGGCAAAGAACAAAAAAGGTATGTATGTTTTAAAACATAAAATTAAGTAAGTTATTGAACTATTAACCAGCAATGGCATCTTGTGTGGGGCTCACACCTTGTATGATTTATTATTGAAACTGTTTCAGCCAAGGGAAAGAAAGAAGACTGGCCAGATGAAGAGAGTGATAAGGAATTGAAAATGGAGCCATCAGAGGATGAAGAAGACATTGTTATTCCTGTAGTTAAGAGTAAAGGTACTTATATTGAAAGCATAATCTTGCAATATGATTCAAATAAGGTCTAAAATAACAAAAAAATACAAACATATTATAACTAATTTTATAGCCACTATTGGAATAACCTACTGAATTATTATTTTAAATTCACAGGTAAAAATAAAAAGAAGAACAACATGGATGATTTAGAGGCTGAATTAAAGAAGTTCGAAGTAAAAGACCCTGAACCTGAACCAGAAGTTGAGGAACCACCTCCAGCACCTGCTAAGGCGAAGGTATGTTCTTAGTCATTATGAAAAGAGTTTGGTTGCGCACACAACAATATTAAGCATATAGAAGTTTAGTCTGTCCCAAAAGATTCTGATGAAATTGTAAACAAACCCTGTTCAGGTCAAATTCTAACGCAATCACTTACTAAAGGGTAACACATGAATAAAAGAAAGAAAGTAAATACATTTATTTAGCAGAAACCAAAAAAGCACACAATATAATTAAAGAAGAAGAAGTTTCAACTTTAAACCGCACCATTTTCTCCAAAAATCATTGTTTGAATTACTTTATAATTGTAATTGAAAAACCATAGACAAAATAATGAGGTTAACCTTACTGTGCGTTTGCAATGGCGAAACATTCACAACAAAACATGTTCTAATCTTTACTTTCTGTCAATGTTTCATACAATGTTTGACAGGAACTAGAGATTTCAACACGTTTTGTTATGAATGTTTCACCGGTGCAAACGCACAGTTAAACTCTTATTTTCAAATGAAAACATTTTTTAAAATTAGAATTTCGTGTTATTTTAGTATTCAAATGCAGTCGAACCTCAATAAGCGAGAATTCAAGGAACCGCGATCCCTTTTTCGCTTATGGACCTTTCTCACTAACTCGAGTTTCTAGGTTATAGAGGTACAGGAGTGGCCTATCTCACTTATAGAGGTTTATAAAAATACACATTTAGCCATTCGAATAGAATACGATACAAAAGCAATGTTAGTTAGCTCCTCGAAATTGAAGAAAACAAAAACAATGTTAATTCCACGAAATTTAAGAATGAGGTATAATAGCAATGTTAAATTACGCTCGATTGTCGCTGGTAGTGGTACAGGCAAGTAGCAGTCTCAGTTATAGAGGTCCACGAGTTTAAAACGACTTTCTCTTATAGTTTTCTGTTTCTCACATAGAGAGGTTTTAGAGGGTTAAAATGACGGGACCTGGCATACTCTCATTTATGAGTTTTCTCGCTTACCCAGTTCTCACTTACTCAGGTTTGACTGTAATCAAATCAAAGCACTCAATTTGTAATTGGCATCCACAGGTTTTCTGACCCATTTGTTTACATTTTCATCTGAAACTTTTGAATTTACGGATTCTCGCTCGCTACACAGATGATTGTAGGTAATTTAGGTTGATTAAACTGCCCTGCTGAGCCGAAATGCGCTATCTCAATCGGAGTAAGTTTTGAGAAAACATACTTTTTGTAAATTGTAATTTAAGATATAAATAACTTCTTAGTGGGTTTTCAAATGTTTTAAGTTAGATAGCGCTATTTGGCTCATACCATTAGATACGAAATAATTATAGCTATTGAATGGTATAAAAAAACTAAAGGGCGTATCTTAGAGATAGCGCCTTTCGGCTTAGCATGCCTTGCTAAGCCACGAGTTTAAAACGACTTTCTCTTATAGTTTTCTGTTTCTCACATAGAGAGGTTTTAGAGGGTTAAAATGACGGGACCTGGCATACTCTCATTTATGAGTTTTCTCGCTTACCCAGTTCTCACTTACTCAGGTTTGACTGTAATCAAATCAAAGCACTCAATTTGTAATTGGCATCCACAGGTTTTCTGACCCATTTGTTTACATTTTCATCTGAAACTTTTGAATTTACGGATTCTCGCTCGCTACACAGATGATTGTAGGTAATTTAGGTTGATTAAACTGCCCTGCTGAGCCGAAATGCGCTATCTCAATCGGAGTAAGTTTTGAGAAAACATACTTTTTGTAAATTGTAATTTAAGATATAAATAACTTCTTAGTGGGTTTTCAAATGTTTTAAGTTAGATAGCGCTATTTGGCTCATACCATTAGATACGAAATAATTATAGCTATTGAATGGTATAAAAAAACTAAAGGGCGTATCTTAGAGATAGCGCCTTTCGGCTTAGCAAGGCAGTATAGATGTTATTTAATAAGTTGTATCTTTATTGCGAACAGGACAAAACCAAGAAAACTAAGAAGGAAGAAATTGTAGAACCTGAAGGTTCAGCTGACGAAGCATCCGTGGAGACTGATGATATAGTAGTGGAACTTCCCGAGAAAGAGAAGGAAGAGCCATCAGAGAAGAAAATGAGTCACAAAGAGAAGAAAAAGTTGAAGAAAATGCAAGAGTATGAGAAGCAAATGGAAATGCTGACCAAGAAAGGAGGTCAGGGTCACAGCGATCTCGACGCCAACTTCACTGTCAGTCAGGCACAGAAAACTGCTGGTATGTAGTGCAGCTAGCTTTTTATAATTTGTTATTTCAAGTACCTAAACACCTAACCGCCGCAGGACACGCCCTGGGCGTTGGGAATCGCAGGCCGATTCCCGGCTACTGTAGGCGCGGGCTTGCGGACGGTGAGCAATGGGTAGCTCGCTGTCCGATAAGGACCAGGCCCGGGTCGATGGCGCGTTGTGTTCAACGCGCGCCTCAAAGAGATGTCAGCAGAACTGACGGGGTCCGCTAGGGCCCCTGGCAACATACAGGCAACTGAAGGTACACGGGTGGGTTTTAGTCAGTAAGAATATGACACGCCCTCCCGCACCGCCCAGAGCGGGAGAAGTTATATGATAATGCCCCAAACAAAAAAAAAACAAAAAAACAATGGCACTCCGGGAGTGCCGACAGAATTGAAAACTTGAACAAGATCGCCTTGGTGGAAGAAAAATACTTGTATAGAACATTGGTCCGTAATCTTATCTAAATAAAGAGCAAAATCGCATTTACAAAAAAAAAAATCTAAAACCTTTAAAGTAAAAATACTTGCATAGAACATTGATCCGTAACGTAATATAAATAAAGAGCACAATCGCGTTTACAAAAATGAGGTGTTGGTATAGTCCGTGCAATCCACGACGACGCGCCCCACTCCGCGATTACTGTACTGTAAGCTAAACTCTAGTACGGCGCGGAGCGGAGTGAGGCGCGTCTTCGTGGATTGCGCGGACCATAACGGTATCGCGAGTTCAATTGTTTTTTCCCATTTCAAAAATGACTAACGCATCTAAAGAAGTTTTAACTTAAAAAAGAAAAGGTACTTAAACAAAGATGGAATCACCAAGAGGATTGTGCATTTCGTTTTTTGCATAATATTATGAACATTGGTTCATATATTCTATGATTCCACATTTCCTATTTCTTATTATTTCATATTTTTTAGGTCAAATGGCAGCCCTAGAAAACGCAGTGGACATAAAAGTGGAAAATTTCTCAATAGCTGCTAAAGGCAAAGATTTATTCGTGAACGCTAACCTGTTGATCGCGAACGGTCGGCGGTACGGTCTGGTGGGCCCCAACGGTCACGGAAAAACCACGCTACTGAGGCATTTGGCGCAGCGTGCCTTCCCTCTCCCACCCCATATAGACATACTGTTGTGTGAGCAAGAGGTCACTGCCAGTGATATGAGCGCTGTTGATACTCTGCTTGAGGCTGATGTTAAGAGAACTGGTAAGATTGTATGTTTATGTAACCATACTTATTATAATTACTACTATACAGTACCAATAAGTACCATCATATAAATACTTCTGTTTTCTTCTTTTACTACTTTCTAAGCCTCAACTTCTATTACCAGAACTAACCGTAAATCTGGCATAACTAAAAAACTTTATTTAAATAACAATGTTTTATTTTCTATTTTAGAATTGCTCAAGGAATGCAAAGAATTAGAAGCTTTAATAGAAAAAGGAGATCTCAGCAAACAAGATAAGTTAAACGACGTGAGTACCAGCACATGTGATTGGGCTAGGATAGAAATGAGCACTGACACTGAGATGATAATAATATTAAAAGCGTCTAACGGGCTTCTACGAGTTGGCTTCGGCCCCTCGTACGCCTTCCAAAGGACCGGGATCCATGGTCCCGAGAATAGTTAAAAACTAAAAATAAATAATAATAATATTTATTCATGAATATGAGACAAACATACAGAGTAACTTAATAATAATAAGCCCAGGATGGACCAAAAATCGTTTAAAGTTATTTTGACAATAAAATTTAGGCAGGTCAACAGATGGAGAATGTGAAATGGTAGATTGTAAAATATGAATTGGTTGTCTTTGGATCAGTCCAAAGACAACCAATTCATATTTTACAATCTAAAAAAAACTCTAAGTAAAACTGTATCACGAGCGGATAGTCTTCCTCAACCTTAGAACAACAGATTCCCCCAAGGTTCCAGTTACAAGTCACACAGTTAAGCAGATTGATTACATATCTACTGTATAGTTAACAGAACATAGTACAGTTATATTAATTAAGTCACATGATTGGAATTGTCTGAATTGATGATGGCTAATAGGGATGTATGGGAAAAGGATCGGACGGACAATCATGATTTATTTAGCTTTTAGCTATCCAAAATATAAAGCGTGTAAGTTTCGTTGTCGCAACCTGTCGTCCAAATAGAACACCTTCAAAAGATAAAACAATTAATTCCTGTATTTAACATAATACCTCTTCTACAGGTGTACGCGGAGTTGAAAGCGATAGGCGCGGACTCAGCCGAGCCGCGCGCGCGACGTATTTTAGCGGGTCTGGGCTTCAGCCGCGAGATGCAGGACCGAGCCACCAAGAACTTCTCCGGAGGTTGGCGTATGAGGGTTTCACTCGCTAGGTACGCAGATAATACACCTTTTATTTTTTTCGATAATATTGCAAACGGATAGCCACTTATGGGATATTTGTGGCTTGTTTCACCACCTTGTCATAAGGCCCGGTAAACTTATCTACCATTGGCACGTAAACTATCACACACGTTCATAAACCCTATTAATTTTATTTTATATTTGCAGAGCTCTGTACATAGAACCAACACTGCTGATGCTTGATGAACCTACAAACCATTTAGATCTGAATGCTGTCATTTGGTTAGACAAGTAAGTGCAGCCATAATTATTTGTTGTTTTGTATCAATCATAATAGCTATATTATCAGATCTGTTTATGCATTCAGAAACAGAACTCGACCGTAAATAAGCACATAAAATGGTGAAACAACCTTTAATTTTTTTTTGGCTGGGATCCCACCCGTGTTCCTTCAGTTGCCATGCTGCCGGGGGCCACGATTTCCCTTTCAGCCTTATTCGCAACCCCGGCAGGCATCGGCCCTAGCGGACCCCGTCAATTCGCGCCGTCGACCCAGGCCTGGTCCTTATCGGGCAGCGAGCTACCTATTGCTCACCGTCCGCAAGCCCGCGCCTACGGTGGCCGGAAGTCGGCTCGCGATTCCCGACGTCCTGGGCGTCTCCTGCGGCGGTTAGGGGCGTGAGGGCGCGAATTTTGCCTCTCCCTCACACGTTCCGCCTCCTTCGCGAGCATTACTGCTTCGCAGGAGGTGACGATTTCCCATTTCCTCTCGCTCCGTACCATGGCCCGAATCAGGGCCGGACGCGAGAGATCACCGCTGCCGATCGCCTCCACGAGGACACGGCGATGCTCCGCCCAAGCCGGGCAGACCTCCACCGTATGCTCCACCGTGTCCTCCGGGATGGTGAAACAACCTCAGGGACCTCCTTAAGACGCAGATATATGCCAGTGACCTTGAGTGGTTAGCTTGCGTGTTCTGTACTGAGCTCACGCAACGCGTCGTACGTCCAGCCAGTAATAGGACTTGCCCATCAAGGAGAGCTGTCCCAAATTAGACGCTTTATTAATTTATTATACATAAAACCAGTGGCGTGCCTAGGGGTCAAAATTAGGGCAAGCCGACAGATTTTTTACGAAAAAAAAAAATCTGCCAAGTGAGGGATTGACTTATTTTCATTTATGTTGTTCATGGTACAACATTATTATAATTTTGGTCAGAAAACCTTTCCAATGCGAAAAGGTCTACATATTATTTCAGGCACGTAATTGTCATAAGCGCCATCTATCGCCACGAATGCGCGTAATGTCACCGCTTAGCCAAACCTTTTTACCATAATTCATATTTGCTTGTCTCATGCAAAAATTTTCAATCAAAAGCCACTAGATGGCTCCCATAGTATCGATTTGTTGTTCTATTGCCAAACGCATAATTTTATGAGTTTAAAATTTTAATGTCGATTGAAAATTTTAACATGAGATATACCTACCTAAACAAAATTTTATAATTTATCATAATCATAATGACAATAGCCAACTCTAATCTTTATTTCAAAACACCTATGAAGAATCTTTTCGATACCTACGAACATTATGGTTTTGTGATCTCAATGAGATGTAATAACATAGTAGGATGGTTTATTTTTCAGTGGTTTTCCAAAACTACATTGCCATAAAAACAACACTAGTCATATGCTTTCATGGCACCAGCTACTAGTACCTACATAAGTTTGTGTAATAGACAATCGAATGCCTATTTCAATCTATTCTTCGACTGACAAAAATACATGTTTTTTTTCCGAGAAATGGGTACAATAATTTTAGGTTGGTTACGGTGAAGTAAAGAGTTACTTACTGTCAGAAAAATCAATATAAATACCTTTACGAACAGTTTCCGAATTCCCATTTTGATGATAAAATTACCTTTCCGAGTAACAATTTCACACACTTTAGTCCTTCACAAGGAACAATTGCATGCGTTTCCTAATTAATTTTAATGATCAGAAACTTTTTAATCACTTCAAAACAAAGATAATAATCACAGCAAAAACTAATCACAATTCACAACACTTTAATTCACAGAAAATGAAAAAAATATCAAAGCAAAAAAAATGCGCCAATAGCCGCTCAAAACAAATTTGAACTAATTTGATTTAAATTGTATCATTCTATAGAAAATCACGCATTGCGCAGCGTCTTGCGCAGCGTCTTGCAACGACATAGGTACTTGCCTTACTCCTATTATACAAAATCAAATACACGATTCGTTCCATTCATAAAAAATCAAAAGCCGGGCTTAAAAATTAGAACATTTTGCGAAATGAGTACATACTAATGGTACCAACAACGTTAACAATTTCTATGCGAAAGATGAGAGGTATGAAGCCTCATAAGAAGCCGCCTTGTGTGAGCGAGAAAGCAATGTAATGTACCACAGAATTGACGTTTTCATTCATCGATGCGATCTCGTGTCCTGCTTAACGCTATAGTGTTAGAGTGAGATCGCAACTGCGGCATCCGAGATAGTTTGGCAACGTGTGTGATGAAAACGGCGCGGAATTTAAATATTATTCTTTGAGTACGTAAACCTGGCATCGTAGCTTATAAAGCGCGCGGCTGATACGGTGCAGCGCGGAGTTTAATGTTATTATTCTTATCAATTCTTGCGACATGAATGAATGACTTGGTTGCTTTACAAGTTTACGGGTGTAGTTTTTTTTTTTGGTGGGCTCATCTTAGAATGCAAGCCGGGCTTTTCGGCTTGTATGAAAGGAACGCCACTGCATAAAACAAAAGGTATTTTAATAAAAGTCGTTACATCGTTATTACTCCGGGATACGGTACATATTCTGATACATTGTTCCTAAAACAAAAAATGCTGTATGCAGTAGAAATACAACAACTTACCTTTTCCAGCTACCTTCAAGGTTGGAAGAAGACTCTACTAGTAGTGTCCCACGACCAGTCGTTCTTAGACAACGTATGTAATGAGATCATTCATTTGGACACGCAAAAGTTGTACTACTACAAGGGCAACTATTCCATGTTCAAGAAGATGTACGCACAAAAGAGGAAGGAGATGATTAAGGAGTATGAGAAGCAAGAGAAGAGGATTAAGGACTTGAAGGCGCATGGACAGTCGAAGAAACAAGCTGTGAGTTCTAATGAATACTATAGGTCGACAATCCCTTTGGTGACAGTCCCATTACGAGTAAAAACAAGTGAGCAAGTCAGTCGTTTTAGCACACCGTTACTCACCGTATTACGAGAGATTTTTTTTTCAATCTTTCGTTCTTACTGTTCGAATCCGTCGAAATATTTGCAGAAGATGTCACTGGTAGTAGTTTAATAACCTTGGTCTGCTAGTGTTTTTTATCAATTTAAAAATCAATTAGGAGGGAAACTAATAAAAAAAAATCATAATACTTAACCTAGCAGTAGTCTGGAAGGCACCTCTTAATCATGTTTTGAGATATTACTGTCGCGGCCTGCAACAGGGTCATTGATGGACGATCGTGAAAAGCCGAGGCACACATACGTTAGTTCATCAATGGCTGCTATAGTACTTTTCTCAAATAATGCGCGGAAATTCAAACTAAAGTAATTATAAATTCCAGAATCTGACGAACAACTAATATTTTTTACGCGTCCATCTGCTCATTTGTTTCTTCTTACCAACAGCTCTATTTGCAAGTCAAGAGTGTAGTGTGTGTGTGTGTCACACTTGTTTGGGTCGGTATGATGACGTTTTAGCACAGCCAGGCGGCAAAATCTGTATTCGATTTTGCCGCCCGGCTGTGCCGAATCATGCCGACCGGACGAAGTCTGTATCACCCCTTTTTTTTTTTTTTTTTTTTTTGGGTGGGAAATTATCAAATAACTTCTCCCGCTCTGGGTGGAGCGGGAGGGCGTGTCAGACTCTTACTGACTAAAACCCACCCGTGTTCCTTCGGTTGCCCTGTTGCCGGGGGCCACGATTTCCCTATCGGTTTTCTTCGAACCCCCGGCGGGCATTGGCCCTAACGGACCCCGTCAATTCTGCTGACATCTCTTTGAGGCGCGCGTGGAACACAACGCGCCGTCGACCCGGGCTTGGTCCTTATCGGACGGCGAGCTACCCATTGCTCACCGTCCGCAAGCCCGCGCCTACGGTGGCCGGAAATCGGCTCGCGATTCCCGCCCCGGGCGTCTCCTCCTGCGGCGGTTAGGGGCGTGAGGGCGCGAAATTTGCCTCTCCCTCACGCGTTCCGCCTCCTCCTTCGCGAGCATTACTGCTTCGCAGAAGGAGGTGACGGCCTGCCATTTCCTCTCGCTCCGTACCATGGCCTGAACCAGGGCCGGACGCGAGAGATCACCGCCGCCGATCGCCTCCACGAGGACACGGCGTTGCTCCGCCCAAGCCGGGCAGACCTCCACCGTATGCTCCACCGTGTCCTCAGGCCGATCCACACAATGGTGACACCCGGGTGTTTCCTCCCGCCTTATCCTGAACAGGTACGTCCCGAAGCACCCGTGTCCGGTGAGGACCTGCGTCAGGCGGAAGGTGAGGACGCCGTGACGTCTCTCTAGCCACTCCTCAAAGAGGGGTCTTATCGCCGCAATTGTGGCGTGCCCAGCGCGGGGTTGCGACAATCGCACCCTCCATGACGCCATGAGATCCCGCCGGAGCTCTGTCCGCTGTGCCGCGATTTCTTGCGGCATCGGAGTTAAGCCCCGGCGTTTCGCCTCCTCGCGCCACTCCCAGATGTGCGCGAGGACCTTTGCCTCCAGATCCCATGGCGGTAATCCGGCAAGGAGGCTCGCCGCCTCGCAGGAGACCGTGCGGTATCCTCGGGCCAGCCGGATGGCCATGACCCTCTGGGACGCGTTCAACCGGCGGGCTGGCCGCAGCCTCAATGAACGCGCCCACACCGGCGCCCCGTAAAGGGCCATGGACCGCACGATCCCCGCATAGAGCCTCCGGCAGGAGGCGTTTGGACCTCCCAGATTGGGCAGGAGCCGCTTCAAGGCAGCCCCGGCCCGGTCCAGTCTGGGAGCCAAACGTCGGAAGTGTTCTACGAAATTCCACCGGCTGTCGAGGACGAGTCCCAGATACTTCATCGTCGACTCGACACCGATGTGAACCCCTCCCGCCATTACCTGGGAACCCGACGGTGGCGCATTCCGAGGACCATGAAAACCCATGGCCTCAGACTTGTGCAGGGCCACCTCGAGTCCCAGCTGCCGGATCCTGTCAACGATTGTCGCAACCCCGCGTGTCGCTAAATCGGCCGCCGCCTGGTACGACCTCCCCTGCGCCAGGACTAGCGTGTCGTCAGCGTAACAAACGACGCTGACGCCGCTAGGGAGGTCGGCGCGCAGCACCCAGTCGTATCCGATGTCCCACAGATGCGGCCCCAGGACCGAACCCTGTGGGACACCGCACGACATCTCTTGCCGGTTCCACTCTCCTTGGTGACCGGGGTAGATGACGGCCCTGTCCGTCAGATAGGCCTCGACCACACGACAGAGGTAGGTCGGCATCCGGTGAAACCGGAGTGCCTCCCTGATGCAACTCCAGGGCAGGGTGTTGAAGGCATTGGCGATGTCTAGAGACACCGCCAAGACGACCCCACCCCGGGCCACAGCATCCCCCGTCGTGAGGGCCCGCACGCGCATGATGGCGTCCACCGTAGAGCGCCCCCTGCGGAAGCCGAACTGGCTCTCCGCCAGATCCGGCCCCACTTGCACCAGCTGCCCGACAAGGCGGTCCGCAATGACTCTTTCAAAGAGCTTGCCCACCTCATCGAGCAGCACAATGGGCCGATAAGCGGACGGAGAGTCCGCTGGGCGCCCCGGCTTCTTGATGAGGACCAGTTTCCCCGTCTTCCAACGAAGTGGGAACTGGCCCCTCTCCATGCATGCGCTGTCTGTATCACCCCTGATGTTTTCTTTCTTTAACTATCTTCAAACCACCGTTTCTCATAACAGGAAAAGAAGCAAAAGGATACTTTAACACGCAAACAAGAGAAGAACCGCAGCAAGGCACAGCGCGAGGACGAGGACAGCGCGGCGCCGACCGCGCTGCTGCAGCGGCCGAAGGAGTACATCGTCAAGTTCTCCTTCCCCGACCCGCCGCCGCTGCAGCCGCCTATACTCGGCTTACTCAGTACGTACTAGTAAGCTAAATAAACTACAATATCGGGGCGTTTATCGCGTGACCAAAATCGAACGAATACCGCCATCTTGTTTTTCAATACATTTCACAAAACAATTGCACTAAATGTTTACCAACAGCGATATCTTGTCAACGTCATTCGAGAGCCCAAACATTCTTGTAGCAGTGTATATGGCACATCAAGCTTTACAAAGGGCCTTTCACAGAGCTGCAGAGGTATGAGTGGCATAGATATCTCTTTACAAAGCTGAACTATTTCTAAAACTCCGTGCCTTATTTATGGTCGTTAACTGTAAATGTGTGCGCACCACCACCACATACGCAAGAAATATGCAAAATATGCTAAAGTGCCACCCAGCGCAGTTCTCACTGCCAAACAAATGTCAACATTATATTGTATAACATAAGGTAGAAGACTCAGTCGGTCAGATTATGCAAACTCAACAAAGGACCGGTTTCGCAGTGTCCGGAAAGGCACTACTTATTTACCAGAAAATTCAAAAGTGCGACTGAATTTGACCTGAAAAAAATGTGGTGGTGGTAAAACAGGCCAAAAGTTGATCAGTTATTCTCACAAACAACATTATCGGCATTCTTACTTTCCAATTTTACCAACAGATGTGAACTTCAACTTCGCCGGCCAGAAACCTCTATTCCGTGGCGTAGATTTCGGCATAGACTTGAACTCGCGTATTGCCATCGTGGGCCCCAACGGAGTGGGCAAGTCCACCTTCCTCAAACTGCTTGTGGGTGACCTAGCGCCCGTACAGGGAGAGCTCATCAGGAATCATAGACTGGTTAGTAGACTTACGATTTAATGTATTTTAAAGGTTTCGCGAAAGGTGTTTCGAGGAGTGGAGCCTTTGCCCAGGTGTGAGACAGCGTGGGCTAGCAATAAAAAAAAAGGTTTTTCAAAGCTTGGATGTTGTGACCAAAATAAGAATTAAACTGACCTACCTGACTACCTGGTATTCCTGTCGACAATAAACCAAAGAGTTTATTTTACTCTGTTCATGGTAGCAACTCTTGCGTCGAACAAAAGAACATGTAATGTGTCAATTACCTGTACCATATCGTTACCGTTTTTACCTTCACCACCAAAGAGAAATATTACTACGAATAGAATTGAAATTAGGCGTATCAAAGGCTAACCTAACCTGTAAGGTAAAAGCACGATTTTAAAAGAACTTCACTTATATTATCAAAGTACCATTTATTTTTCTATGCATCACAAAATCTAACCCGTAAAATAATTTTCCAGCGGATAGGTCGTTTCGACCAGCATTCCGGCGAGCACTTAACAGCTGAAGAAACCCCGGCCGAATACCTACAGAGGTTGTTCGGGCTTCAGTACGAGAAGGCGCGCAAGGCTCTCGGCACCTTCGGGCTCGCCAGTCACGCTCATACCATCAAGATGATGGACCTCAGTGGAGGGCAGAAGGCCAGAGTCGCGTTAGCGGAACTGACCCTTATGGCACCTGATGTCGTTATTTTGGTAAGATACTATTTTTATTATAGATTTCATGACATGTTTTGGTTTAGATTTTTGCGTCCGAATTAAGAGATTTCCTTTAAAACAATTTTGTTGTTAATATTTACTCGATAAACTGTACAAAACTCTCAATTATTCTTGTATCGGAAATTCGTAACGAGCAAATATTAATTAGATCGAGCCGTGTTAGAAAGCCAGTCAGCAGGTTGTTAGCGCGACTGACTGCCCACGGGAAGCTAAGGAACACTTAGTACCGTGTATACAGTTGTGTTTTATATTGAACGCCGTACATAATACAATTGTAACTACAGGACGAGCCTACAAACAACTTGGACATCGAGAGTATAGATGCCTTGGCGGACGCGATCAACGACTATAAGGGAGGCGTCGTCATAGTGTCCCACGACGAGCGACTCATCAGGGAGACGGACTGCGCGCTCTACGTCATTGAGGACCAGACCATCAATGAGGTACACTTTTATTATATCTACTTGTTCTTCCCATCATACATAGACACAAATAACTGGCAAGTTGCTTCAGCGAATCAGCATAATGTTCCTCTTAAAACCCCGTTTACATGGCAAACAAAAGTTAGTTGCTTGCAACAAAATAATGTGCTACCTGGAAACACATAACGGAAAACCAGAGAAGGTATGCGTTTCGGTTATTCCGTATTCGTTCGAACGTCACGCCACAGAGTAACTCCTCACAGAGGCAAAGCTTTTTACTAAGAAGCTTTTTGTACAAAGCGCTTTCCCGTAATGCACCTGTCATTGCGAGTTTTCTTACTACTCCGGTCGTAGATCGTAATTTCTCACTCAAAAGTTCTGTGTTTTGAAGTTGCATAATTTTGTAATCATGGTAATACAAAATGGGCAAGTAGCTCTATATAAGATCTTATCATCGCGCGTTCGTATTTCCGAAAATAGACGATGATCCCCGAAGCTTTTCTTGGGAAATCTGTACTGTAGTATGCAATGTTGCCAACAACGTTTCCGCAACCCAAAACCATGTTGCTGGAATAATCTTGTGCAACTTTTGTTTACCATGAATATGAGGCTTTGAAAAGAACATTGCGCAGAAGTATAAAATGCACTCTAACGAAAATAAATAATGGTGCCGATTCCCTTGTTCACAAACTAAACTAAATTTAAGTTCAGTGCATCTTTTTCTTTCTATTTCATTAAGAAAAGGACAGAAGATGAATTTTAGTTTAGTCCTGTCAAATTAATGAGCGCCTGTCACTACTCCATACAAGTTTAGACGTGATTAAAAACTTGCCCACTAAAATTACGTCAATTTACGTCAAACGCTGATTAATTTGACAGGACTAAACTAAAATTTATCTTCTGTCCTTTTCTTAATGAAATAGAAAGAAAAAGATGAACTGAACTTAAATTTAGTTTAGTTTGTGAACAAGGGAATCGGCACCAATGTCTGTTTACTCTATATCTTCCTTTCTTCGCAGGTTGACGGCGACTTCGACGACTACCGTAGGGAGTTACTGGACAGTCTCGGAGAGGTTATCAACTCTCCATCAATCATCGCGAACGCAGCAGTCCAACAGTAAACAGCTGAACACACAACCCATTGTACCATTTGTTGAAATTATTTTACATGTACTTATTATTGTTACTTCCAATATATTCCAAAAAAGTTGATCAATGTTTTCGTAAAAGATTGTATTTATTATGGTTGTAAATTGTTGTTAAGACACGGTAGATAAATTCTTTGTAAAGTGTTATAGGGTTGTGACCAAACACATTACTTTGTAAATAGGACGTCTATGTAACTTTCTTGTCTATCTGGGATGCATTAAGAAGGCAGTACAACAAGATGTAGGTGACGAGGTGACGCTTCACCGGCCCCGAAATTGAATCCCTAATATTTTTATTCTTTCTTAAGAGTCGGCCGACCCTTAAGCGTAGCGCTGTTTCACAAAACTAGAGAACTCTCGCGCAGCTGCAAATGCGCATACGCAGCCCCAAAACTTCAAGAAAGTAATGATCTCCCATAAAAGATACAATATGTTTGGCGAACCTATCAGCGTATTACGCATATAATTAAGTTACTTATTTAAATGACTGTTATTCATGCATCATTTTAGATAATTATTCATGTAAATCTCAAATCCACAAGTGCCATTAGTAATTTTGACAAATAGTACAGCTCTATTATTGTTGAATATTTTAAAATTTATTTAATAATGTAATTCATTACTGTTTAACGCGGTATCTAGCTTTTACAGAGTATGTGATTATTTTCTTGTCACACAAGTGCCTAGTTCTTAGCACTTAGCAATACTGCCCATATAGCAAGCATTAATTTTAAATCAATATGTCTTTAACACAATATAAAGTTTTATAATTATTGACATCGCGTCCTAATGTTTTATCTGTCGAGCAAATAAATAGTTTATGAAAACTACTATGTACTCATTGATCCATGTCATTTATTACAATGTAGGAAGAAATAGCAAAACTAGTTTCATGATGTATGTCTTCCAATGTTTTCAGATTTTTTCATGAACTCACATATCTTTATCCATTTATATTTTTTTACCCGACTACGGCGAAGCAAAAGCAGGGTTATATTTTTCCATTTTGATTTACGTCATGTTCAGTTAAGCCTGATTTACACGATGTAAATTTCTTGCCTGTGGCATACAATAAAATTGAAACTTGACTTGCACGTCTAAACCAGGGATGTTGCGAATGCAGATTTTTTAACATCCGCGGATGCGGATTTTTAGCGGCTCACATGCGCGGATGCGGATCTCAAGTTTTTTTTATGGGATCCGTCAAGGTGGCATGGCGAAATTCAAAATTTCTTAAGTTTTTTGCAAATTGCAGCGCCGTTTCGTTGTATGTTGATCATAATTTAATTCGCGGCAATTATAATAAAATAATTACTAAATTATATCAAATCTATATTGCTCTCAAAATTTTATGTGTTTGATGGATATTTATCCATCATCGTGAAAATGTGACGATTTAGAGCTATAATGATGATTTAAATGATTATAATTTCCATTTTGATGATTATGATTTTATTTATATTCATCCTTTTCGACCCACATCTGCATCCGTATGAGCTCCGCATTGATTGATGCGGATGCGGAGGTCTAAATAAATGCGGAAGCTCCGTAATTGCGGATACGGGATGCGAATATCCGCAACATCCCTGGTATGTTGAACAGTCAATCAAAAAATCAAAATCAAAATATTTTATTTCACATAAACCTACATGGGCACTTATGAAACGTCAGAAGCTAGGTGCACGGTTCCAATTGGTCGTTTCCTATGGAGAAGAGCCGGCAAGAAACTCCACGGTTACTCTTTTAAAAATAATTGGCTTTTACAATACTTTCAAATAACAGTGTTTCTAGGTATGGGAGGACAGTGTAGGTCTTTCAATAAGTACCAAGTACTTAACAAAATAGAAAATGGTCAACAGGTCTACAATCCACTAAGCCTACGGTGCAACGTTTATTGTTGCCTCAACTTATGGTATGCCATAGGCTATTAATTAATCGCTCCGTGTAAATCAGGCTTTGTGTATATGTTCTCCTTAACGTTACGGTAATCAAATTATAGTACGTTTGTCGAATAAAATTAAATCATAGAAAATATAGGAATCTTCATGGATCTGTAGTTCAATTATACCAATTGATTTAGAACAAATAAAATAAAATTGCAGTGTAATCGCTTATTTAAAAATTCTGCATACTTTTTGTTTGTCTTTGTCGATTACCTAATTAGCCATACTGTGTTGGGCAATGAATCCTACACAGAATTGAATTTAAATGTAACATATTTAAAATATTTATATACATGAATAAATTTTTTAACAAAATTAAAAACATCTGTTATTTTTATATATTTTATTCAGTGATCCGAATAGGTGTAGAGCTATTTCGGGCCAAAGAACTCATGTTTATGCTAATATGAACATTCTCCCGGATCCCGGCATTTTCAATTTATCGAGAACTTGATACAGAGCTTGTTAGATATTCAAACAAAATTCTTACTCACTCACCTGTTTCGCGTAAGTTTACAAATAATCTATGAACCGGGTCAACTTAGTTTTATTACACAAAGTACCTTTAAAAATACACCCAGCCATGAATCGGTGGAGGTCTGCCTGGCTTGGGCGGAGCATCGCCGTGTCCTCGTGGAGGCGATCGGTGGCGGTGATCTCTCGCGTCCGGCTCTGGCTCAGGTCATTGTACGGAGCGAGAGGAAATGACAGGCCGTCACCTCCTTCTGCGAAGCGGTAATGCTTGCGAAGGAGGAGGCGGAACGCGTGAGGGAGAGGCAAAATTCGCGCCCTCACGCCCGTAACCGCCGCAGGAGGAGACGCCCTGGGCGTCGGGAATCGCAAGCCGATTTCCGGCCACCGTAGGCGCGGGCTTGCGGACGGTGAGCAATGGGTAGCTCGCCGACCGATAAGGACCAGGCCCGGGTCGACGGCGCGTTGTCTTCCACGCGCGCCTCAAAGAGATGTCATCAGAATTGACGGGGTCCGCTAGGGCCGATGATGCCTGCCGGGGTTGCGAATAAGGCCGAAAGGGAAATCGTGGTCCCCCGGCAACAGGGTATCAAGGAACACGGGTGGGTTTTAGTAAGAGTCTGACACGCCCTCCCGCTCCGCCCAGAGCGGGAGAAGTTATTTGATAATTTCCCACTCAAAAAAAAAGCCATGACCTT
Organism: Agrochola litura; assembly: GCA_949152395.1. Lineage (NCBI taxonomy): Eukaryota > Metazoa > Arthropoda > Insecta > Lepidoptera > Noctuidae > Agrochola > Agrochola litura. The sequence goes on from OX424493.1 coordinate 18,170,731, forward strand.
AATAATACATTTTTTTAATCCCTGTGAATTCCGGAATCTCAGTCATGTCTATAGGTGAAAACATGTTGCGCGCACGTCGCAAGTATCATAATCATAATCAACGATCAACTCGCGACTTTGCTACCTTATAAGCTCATGGCCTAGAGTTTTATTTGAGTTCGACACTGGTTGAACAAATCTGGAAAACACACGTGGCCCATTTATAAGAGGAGAGTTTCTCGCCTCTAAAAGGCGATTATCGAATGGAGAAAAATTACTTGCGTCAACAGACGTTATGTACCTACGATATTCGCAGCTGAATCGCCAAACGAAATGATTATTAGGTACGAGTTGCCAATTTCCCACAGTTCGAGAAACTATAGCTTGACTATAATGACCCCAATAAAAATATCATCAGGTATTTTTTTGTTTGTTTTGTCATGTTTAGGTATATTTCATACTCATTACGTCTTGAGTTTCGCTGTTTAGTTGAATTTGACCCTGTATGCTCAAAGAAATAGTAAGAAATTGGAAATATTGGACTCAAGAGTATTGTTTTTTAATAATGGGTCATGGGTACCTACACTTTATTTTTAAGGTTCCGTAGTCAAATGGCGAAAAAGGAACCATTATAATTTCGTCACGTCCTTCTGTCCGGGATATGCGGATGACACACAGCCATTTTACTCGGAGGCTATTTGCGCTATATCGATGAAAATTGGAAATAAGGTGTATTCTGTGCAATGCTAAACAATAGGGTAGGCACTCTCCAATTCCCCATACTAGTAATGGTTATGGGGCTCAAGCGAGTTCTTCCGTGACAAATCTTAAAGTGAACTTGATATTATTCTAATTAAACTTTTTAGCAAGCATTACACTACCTAAAGTTCAATTGTCATCAATTATAGTTAACTTAATAAGTATTATGTTTTCAAGTTTAAAATGTCTGTTTTGTTTTCGTGACGAATTCGCGCGCCACTCACGCTGCCAGCTTACCTACTCGTACTGCCCGCGCGTCGCCGCGATCGCGCCTACGTGATACCTATTGCAAGTGTCATTTTTAGTGTTTACTTTGCTAAAACCTACCCTCAGCGAGGTCAAGCCCTACCCAACCGACAATCCTGTACCCTAATTGCGTAACTTATTTTCGTAAACGATTATGACTAATTTGTTTCATTTTGACAGTTGAACAACATTCATTGTGTTATATTTACGTTGTTGAGCAGATTTTTTTTCCAACTTATACATATTATAGCAATGGATTAGCAATCTGCTTCAAATCGAAAAAAAATGTGATAGATCGTATACTACGCAATTCGGGTACTCGATCCGCTATTGCCGTGTTCTAAAGGCTCCCGCAGACAGGCGCGGTAGAGCAATTCCGTGAAGTTTTCATAGAAATTGTTCCACCAGAGTCGCCTAGCTGTCTGCGAGAGCTTTAATATAAGCGATCGTCGCGCAAATTCGTACGTTCATTTTGTTCGGCGAACCCGAACGCGTCGTTCCGCCGAAAGACCCGGTTTCCCGAACAAATGACATTTGACAATGAACGCGACGATAGCTTACATTATATTATTAGGATACCTCCGTTTTTTTTTTTTGGTTGGGAATTAAAATGATCAAATAACTTCTCCCGCTTTGGGTGGAGCGGGAGGGCGTGTCAGACTCTTACTGACTAAAACCCACCCGTGTTCCTTCGGTTGCCCGATTTCCCTTTCGGCCTTATTCGCAACCCCGGCAGGCATCGGCCCTAGCGGACCCCGTTAATTCTGCTGACATCTTGCTACTCATTGCTCACCGTCCGCAAGCCCGCGCCTACGGTGGCCGGAAATCGGTTTGCGATTCCCGACACCCAGGGCGTCTCCTCCTGCGGCGGTTAGGAGCGTGAGGGCGCGAAGTTTGCCTCTCCCTCACGCGTTCCGCCTCGAGAAGGAGGTGACGGCCTGCCTGCCATTTCCTCTCGCTCCATACCATGGCCTGAACCAGGGCCGGACGCGAGAGATCACCGTCACCGATCGCCTCCACGAGGACACGGCGATGCTCCGCCCAAGCCGGGCAGACCTCCACCGTATGCTCCACTGTATCCTCCGGGCGATCCACACAATGGTGTCACCCGGGCGTTTCCTCCCGCCTTATCCTGAACAGGAACCTCCCGAAGCAGCCGTGTCTAGTGAGGACCTGCGTCAGGCGGAAGGTGAGGACGCCGTGGCTCCTCTCAAGCCACTCCTCAAAGAGGGGTCTTATCGTCGCAATTGAGGCGTGCCCAGGGCTGGGTTGCGACAGTCGCACTCTCCATGACGCCATGAGATCCCGCCAGTGCTCTGTCCGCTGTGCCGCGATTTCTTGCGGCATCGGAGTTAAGACGGGCGTTTCGCCTCCTCGCGCCACTCCCAGATGTGCGCGAGGACCTTTGCCTCCAGATCCCATGGCGGTAAACCCGCAAGGAGGCTCGCCGCCTTGCAGGAGACCGTGCGGTATCCTCGGGCCAGCCGGATGGCCATGACCCTCTGGGTCGCGTTCAACCGGCGGGTTGGCCGGAGCCTCAATGAACGCGCCCACACCGGTGCCCCGTAAAGGGCCATGGATCGCACGACCCCCGCGTAGAGCCTCCGGATCCCCTAGATTGGACAGGAGCCGCTTCAAGGCAGCCCCGGCACGCTCCAGTCTGGGAGCCAAACGTCGGAAATGTTCGACGAAATTCCACCAGCTGTCGAGGACGAGTCCAAGATACTTCATCGTCGACTCGACACCGATGTGAACCCCTCCCGCAGTAGGACACGGCCTACGTCGCGTTTTGGGGTAAACGTACAAAATCGAGTAGGCGACACTTTGGCAAAAACATCTTTGCATTTTGTTTAGTATTATGACATGTAATTTTCAACATAGTCAATCATCACGGCAAAAGCAACCGAATAGTCATGTACCACTATTGTATCTACATACAAGTTTAAATAAGTAAATACGTCGAAACGTACTAGCCAGCGAAGTTCAGCGACGTAGTATCGGCAGACCGTATGTCGCTATTATTATCGTAGGCCTCTACTCTACGTGCTGCTTAGCCATCTGCTACGACAGCGTAGCCTGCTACGCAGAGATAAGAACATTCGCTACGTCGGTCGTAGGTAACACTCGTAGCAAAAGTGTAAATAGTATTTATTTTATAGTTTTATATTTTCGATCGTATTTGTGAACATAGCTCAATTTTATAACACGTATGTTTTAAACTAACGATATCTTGCACGTACAGTCAGCGTCAAATAGTTAGTGACACTCAGGGTATTCAAATAAATAGACGCAACCAAAAAGTCAATATTATCGGTACAAATTAAGTTGTCTTATTATTGTCAACAATATAGTCGCTCAAAAGGTCGAGACGTTTAAAATGTCATATAGATCGGTTCAGTCAAACCGCCATTAATATGGTTACAGTCATCCCGCCAATGGTATCCAAGCATTATAAGCATAGAGGAAAGTAATATATATCAGGAAATTATAAGTATTCAAAAATATGGAACACATTAGAAAAATAAACTAGCATGTAAGGGTGGCCGCACATGTCAGGTACCTACCTGATCCGATTCTCCAATTCGGAAACCCGATCGGACGAGTGCCGCATACAGGCGATTGATTGTATTCGGTTTCTACGCTCTCCAGTCGTGTGAACACTTATAATGCTTGAATACCATTGGTGGGATGACTGTAACCATATTTATGGCGGTTTGACTGAACCGATCTATATGACATTTTAAACGTCTCGACCTTTTGAGCAAATACATTGTTGACAACAATAAGGAAACTTTGTTTGTACCGATATTATTGACTTTTTGGTTGCGTCTATTTATTTGAATACCCTGAGTGTCACTAACTATTTGACGCTGACTGTACTATTAATTTCTCTGTTCTGTGCACTTTTGTAAGTGACGAATTCACAATTCCTAAAACTGTGTAAGAAAATATTTTCTTGTTTCATACTGAAATATTTTGATTTTTCAGTAGTCGGATTTTCGTTTTGGATCTTACTTTTTATTTAAATTATTTGGGGTTCATGATAAAGTATGTGAAGAGCAGCTTAAAAAAATTGTTTGGGTTTTAGGTATAATAATAGCAGCCTATTATTGTCGCACTGCAGAGCGAAGGCCTCTTCTCATACAGAGAAAGCACGAGCATTGATCACCACGCTTGAAGTCCAGGTTTCCTCACGATGTTTTTTCTTCACCAATGTTGTTAATGTCCAAGATAAACTCAGTGAATTGAAAAAGTCACATTGTTACTTGCCCGGATTTGAACCCACAACAATCTCGTGCATGAGAGGCGAGGCCTTAACCACTCCGCCATCATAAAAATTGTTTTTTTTTTTTTTTTTTTTTTTTTTTATGTAATGTATGTCCACCGATTTCTCTGTCAGTTGTGGACCGATTTTGAAAATTCTTTTTTTGTTTGAAAGGGTATGCTCTCGAGGTGGTCCCATATAAATTTTATTATCTTTGCTTCGATAGTTTTTGAGTTAGCTTCAATAATACGTACTTTTTCCCACTTAGTATGTGGATGATATGTTAAGTTCCTGTCACTGTTATTTACATAGCAGGTAGTGGTTTTCGAATTTGTGTGGGGTAGGTACCACAACTAAAAAGTGAAAAATAAAAACTTTTTACAAAAAAAGAACAACCGACTTCCAAAAAACACTACAAAGTGAAAAATAACTTTAATTTCGGAAGTCGGTGACAAAAAACGAAAATTCAAAACCAAAAAAGACACCGACTTCCGAAATTAAAGTTATTTTTCACTTTGTAGTGTTTTTTGGAAGTCGGTTGTTCTTTTTTTGTAAAAAGTTTTTATTAACAATTTAAACATATTTATTTACTTGGACAATATGATATATAAATACATTTGTAATGTGCTCGTCAAGCCCTTTCATTTGATACCTACCATGGCACAAATAATTTTGTTTTTTTTTTCAGTTCATGAGTTTATGTCCTCTAGAGGGCGCGATATTGCATTTAATGTAACGTCATATAGCTAATAACCAGCGGACAATCAAGACGCTTCCAATGATACCTCATTTGTGAAAATTTCAAGTTTAAGTTTACCGGCGTTCCTCTTCTCGGTCCACAGTACCAATAAATTAACCAGGAACATTTTATCTTCCTCACTGGCCGATTTTGAGGTACCGTGCCTGACCGAAGCGTTGAACGCTTGGAAAATGGCTTGTCTCAATACGGATCTGCCCGACAACCCTTCTTCCCAGAGACGATGGGACGTGCCGCTCTGCAGTATTATACGGAACACCCTGTTAAACACGTCACCTAATACTGTTGAGCGCACCCGTCTACTGGCTGTGGGAAAATGGGAGTCAGGCTTGTGGCTTCAGGCGCTCCCGTCATCCACCATAGGCACTATGATGGATGACTCAGTGTTTCGGCTCGCTACGTGTCTACGCTTAGGTGCACCTTGTGTTGTTCCGCATCGGTGTCATTGCGGTGAAGCTGTCGACAGTCTCGGGCACCATGGCCTGTCCTGCTGCAGGAGCGCAGGTCGCATAGCACGGCACGCCAGCATCAACGACATTATTCGTCGAGCCCTTGTCACCAAGTCACCGGCGTACCAGCGGTATTAGAACCAAAGAGACCAGACGGGATGACGTTGTTGCCTTGGAAGGTGGGTAGGCCTCTGGTGTGGGATGCAACCTGTGTCGACACCCTTGCGCCATCTCATGTTCCTAGCACGACGGGCTGTGCTGGCGCCGCTGCTGCGGCTGCTGAGACCCTCAAGCGGCGCAAATACTGTAACCTTATGGGTAACTACAGTTTTGAGCCGTTTGGGGTCGAAACACTCGGATCATGCGCGTTTCCTTTTTAAGGAAATTTCTCGTTGACTGGTCGACACTTCACGTGACCAGAGGGCTGGCTCGTTCTTTGGCCAAAGAGTTAGCATTGCCATTCAACTTGGCAGTTCTGCCAGTCTTCTGGGCACGTTTCCGGATGACAGCGATGCGGACGAATACTTCGACGCCTAAGTGTCGTTTTGTTTTTATTATTTTTATTTATAGGTACAGATAGTTAGTTAGTCTTTTAATTTAGTACCTAATGTAAATAGTTTGTTAATTAATACATTGGTTGTTTCATTCTTGTTAGTATTGTAGTAATATAAATGATATGAAATTTATGAGGTAACAGATGAACATACATACCGGTTAAAATCATAACCCTCCTTTTTGCTTCGCCGTAGTCGGGTAAAAAGAGAAAAAAATTGTGCAATATTTGTTTGGTATTAAAACTTCGAGTCGAATAGAAAAAATTACTTGGGATTGTGGAATAAATAATAGATTTACTGGCTAAAAATACCGCAAAAAAATAAAATTAAAGTGAAGTTTGACACCAGTTTTACCACTGATTTACTAAATAAAATTATCCTCATCTTGGAAATTAAAAATTACTGTTTATTTCCACTTTCTTATGAATAAAGTCAGCATGAACATGATGTCTCTGCGTTGAGCCAGACGATTTCTTATGGACTACTCCAAACATCCATTAAACGGTTTTGTAAGATAAATATATGATAAATACGCTTGTATGCAGTTCATGTTGTAACCAAGCATCTTGAAACAATGGGTTGGGTTGTACTAAATTCATAGTCGGCAGTGAGGCACCTTCGAAGCGCGATCGGTATGTTTTGCGCGAGCAATGTGTTAAGTACCTCTTACCTTAGTTAAAATGTTTTGCGCGGTTACGCAGCTATTTTATGCAATTTTATTATTGTTTAAAAACAAAAGAATAAACTGACTTGTTAGTCTTTTATCTATTTTGTTTGTAGACTTACAAAATAAACGTATGAAATGACTATGTTGTAGTGTCTCAAAGATTCTTGCATTATTTCCCGACTAATTTACATAAGTAGTAGGTAGATCCCTATCTATAGAGATGTTAAAATAAAAATAAGTGATATAAATTCCTACCCTAATTACTTATATACAAATCCTTATACCTAAAGGTTTACACAAACAAGAATTATACCTATTAATTAATACTTCTTTCTATCTAACAATCTCGGTTCAAATCCGAGCGTAAGTTTTTTCCTCAATTTGCCGGCAGCCTTCCGCCCCTCCATTACAAACTTCTCAGCTTCATTAGAGGATTTAAAACGCAAATTTCCTTTTCGATTGTAACTTTTTTCCACTCCTTGAAAGGAACCTTCTTTTAAAGTTGAAAGAAAATTAGTATCCTCCCCTTTGAGGGGCGAGCGCGTCTTTTAAGAGATTCATTTGGATACTCGACTTAATCTGCTAGAATAATAATGTTTCCGCTGCTGAATACTTGTCCAATTATGTGAAAATATTGTGCACGTTCTTATATCTCATTTCAGAATGAACATTTATCGATCAAAATCCGTGACAAAAATCGGTGTTAGTGTGCAAACGTTAACACGCTTAGACAACACTTGGCTGATCAGTCAAGTGTCGTCTTATTTAGCTAATATAGAGCCGGATGGTATGGCGTGTCATAAAAACATTTAACGCCTAAAACAAAAAACAGTACATACGGTACAACAGCGGTATGTACCTCCCATAAAATCTTAGCTAACCAAAACAATAGCTATAAACAAACACCGCACGCAGATTTCCTCTCCACGCACGCTAAACACATTACTGCGAATTATCCACTAACAAGCTAACAATGAGAGGCTTATCATCACCGCAAGAGCCTATTACTGTCTGGAGAGCATTCCCGCCCCTTCTTACGACGTCATGAGCCCCTGTTACCTTGTCACACTAACCATCCCACGCATAAAGCTAATAAGAAGAGGGGCCGACACTGCGATCGCACTGCGACAGGGTTGTAAAACTTCTCAACAGAATAATTTCATACAATGTGTACACAATAGAAGCGATTATACTCTCCCCCGCGACATGATTTTATTTGTGCAGTTATTGCGTCGCCGAAAAGATATTTAAATTTCATTAGGTTTGTTTTACACTTAATTTGTGAGGGGAGTGTTGTATTGTATTGAAGGGGTGGGGCCCCGTTATTGCTACATTCGAATTGCCCTCTGTGTATTTCGACGGCGATTTGAATTTAAGTAGATACATGAATCAGATAGTCACCCTATTACAGTGTTATCTAACTATTGATCACTTTTAAACTAAAGATTAGTGCGTTAACAACTGGCATGGAAGTTTCGAATATCATGGATAATGGAAGTTTAATAAAATATGAATGTTTGATAGTTCACACGACCGTTGTTTTAATTATAAACGTGAGTAAAGTGCTGAGCCAGCGACTCAAGTATTTATGGAGTGGGTAGGTACGGCTACTCACTACTGGTCTAAGTGGGGATATTTCGCAGACGCAGACTCCATTAGTGGTGTTCGCCGGACTGTCACAATCATTTTTCTTTCCCGCCGCCGCTAATTCTCAGCCGCGGTTCGCTGGGCATGTACGCCAATCTATGTTTTTGGTCCTTTCGCCATTTTATTTCCTCTAGTATAGTCTAATAAGTAGGTGCATAAAACACCCTTATATCGAAAAACGAACTTGAATTTTTTTAAGAGTCTGGGGAAGTCTGCTTATAAAAGTTCCTGGAATCGGTTACTATGAAAAGACATAATTCCCTGATAGAAAGGGTCAAAAAGGGTGAAAAAGCCCCTAGCGACCTAAGCTATCCTATTGTCAAGATAACTTTATGTGGATGACGATTCCATTGCATTATTTCGTCAAGCCTCTTAAAACAAAAACTTTTAACAAAAAAAAAACTACCGACTTCCAAAAAAAACACTACAAAGTGAAAAATAACTTTAATTTCGGAAGTCGGTGTCTCGGGTTGTGTTTTAATTTTTTGCCACCGACTTCCGAAATTAAAGTTATTTTTCACTTTGTAGTGTTTTTTTTGGAAGTCGGTAGTTTTTTTTTTGTAAAAAGTTTTTATTTTTCACTTTTTAGTTGTGGTACCTACCCCACACACATTCGAATACCACTACCTACTACCAGTGTCAGGAACTTATCATATCATCTACATACTAAGTGGGGAAAAAAATACGTATTTTGTAGCTAACTCAAAAACTACCTAAGCAAAGTTAATAAAATTTATATGAGACCAATTTGGGAGCATACCCTTTCAAACAAAAAAAGAATTTTCAAAATCGGTCCACAAATGACGGAGAAATCGGTGGACATACATAAAAAAAAAAAAAAAAAGAACAAACATACGCGTCGAACATATAACCTCCTCCTTTTTGGAAGTCGGTTAAAAATATCTGGACATCTAAATAACGGTAGATTCTATACTAAATAATATTTCAATGACAAATCAAAGAGTAGGTTAAACACACAATCTATACTCCGAATTTAATCACAAGTATCAAGATCACTTCGCCAGCGCTGGTTCTAGGGAGGCTGATATCGACTTTTATTACTCCGGAGGGGTTGGTCATTAGCGGGATAAAGCGGCCGCCACCTGATAAAGTGCGTTTTGTTGCTCACTTGCTTATTTCTCTGTTCTATAAAGCTGAATGTATTTTTTAGGGTTGAACTTTTTACCCTTGAGTCAGGTCGGAACGTTATTTATCGAGAGCAGTCTAGAGCAGATTTTATGTAGAATTTTTAGCAAAATGAACGTGGATTTTATTTTTAGATTGATGAAGCTGGTAAAGATTACCTACATTTTAGTTTGATAGTTGTTTCAATGATTATGTAGTAGGTACAATCACGGCGCAGTTTATAGTTATTTTACGTTATGAATTGGTTTCAGAGTTCTGCGTTAATTTAAGGTACCAAGGTTCCTAAACACATAGATCAATAGGTCATTGAATTCATTGAAACCCACTTTATAGGAAGTAGCTGTAAGTGACGAGTGGCGAGATGAAACATAATATTAAAGTATGTATAATTACAACATTGCAAGACAACATTGTACCCCTAATGCTCACGTAAAAATATAATCTTCTATCGGGCAGACTAGCAACCCATATAAAAACTTATCTAAAACTTTATCTACCACTAATGAAGTTCCACGGTTCTACGTCAGGTTAGTGATATCATTCCGTACGTGAATTTAGTTAGAAATGAACAATAGTGGCAGTAGCGATTATTAACACTTTACCCGTTCCTCCCCGCTCGTACTAAAATGATTGATGAGCCGGTGTTGCCAGCTCCTATGACTAATAGTGTAGTGCCATATGATGGCGCTGCTGTGAACCGCTCATAAACAACGTTATTATTTCCATGGATAAGTGTCATAGGTTGCTCTAATTGAGAGAGTGATATTAATTGCTGTTATTAGGCTGTTATGTTTTCATTTAGGGATTGTTTTCTTTGAAGGAGCATCAGTTACGTAAGTATCCGTGATGAGCTCAAGAAAATCTTCCAATCCTGCAGCATCTTGAGTAACGTACGGTGGGCTGCATCAATTGGGTACCCCAGTTGCATTAAAATTTTAACACAACTGTGATACCCAATTGATTTAGCCCACTGTACATAAATGTACCATACATATTTTCTCGCATTTAGAAGCTTTATGTTTTTTACGCATCTATGTTTATGTTACAATTTTCCGTTGACAACTTTGTTCCATAGCCTATTTATGGGGCGAGTTTAATTTTTGAAGTGAGTGTTCCTTGTTCCTTATTATTTGTGGTTCGATCCATTTGTGCTGGGTTCTTTCTTGGGGGGTCCTTTTATTTGTTTTCATAAAGTAAGTATCTAGTTGTTTTCGTACAACATCAGAGTATTATGTAGTCGGCCTCACCCCTGTGTGCTGCGGGGCGCAAAATCCCGGGTCGGGGCAATAAACGCGATTAGACAAACATTTCCTGACGCGCGCCACTTTTTCTAAAACTTAGCGAATAAATCAGATCGGTGGTGCGTCGCAGTTTTCTCGTCGTCTTGCCAAATTTATGTACCGATCGGCCCTTTCGTATGGAGATGTGGCTCGCTATTTACATATAAATACCTCGATTATTTGAATTATTCAATCGAGAGGGGGCGGCGCTGACAAATCACTTCCTAAGAGATGGCACAAGTCGGTGGGCTCGAGATCAGCTTGACGCGTGTAGGATACGTCTCTTACCCAGCGTCCCTATAAGTTTTTATGATATCTACTTATTCTTGGATTTAGTTAGTATGACTTAACTGTGTTGTTAGATCTATTCGATTTATCGACTTCTATGTCGTTGCCGTTGGTACATATCAAATGTTTTTCTTGATGTTTTTGAAACATTCGATGTGTTTTCGTCAAGAAAACTCCAATAGGTAGGTATCTTTGTAAATTGTCACGGGAAGAAAATCGTTTAGTATTCTTACATTTTATGTTTAAAACTTTACGCAGTCTTGAGCAAACCAAGTTTTCTTGGCTCTGAATGGGATATCAGTCGGAAATATTTTTCCGCTACAGTTTGGTTGAGCTGCCAATGTTTTAAGTTTTAAATTTACATTCCACAAAAGTAAACGTAACATTACTGAGTATAATTCCTGATTACACTAATAATACATATCGTTGCAGATTTATTATTTATTATGCATTTAACTTGCCTGCAAAGGGTAAAAATAAATAAAAACCGAATAGTTAACTAGTCGGTAGCTGGGTGTAGTTTTCCCGCAGTTTTATGTCCTCTCACGTGCCATTTAGCCGGGGAAATAGAAGTTTTTGTATGGAAATCGGACGCACTAAACCTCCGGGGCTCGGGAGCGCTCCGCCTATTGTGACTTCGTAACAACCTCATAAAAGTTTATCATTCGCGTGTAAAACAAATTCCGCTGTTTTTTTTTTGCAAGCCCCCGTTTCGGATGTGGGATGTAGATTTTTCTTGGGATAAATAAAACGTGTACCTACGTCTCTGTACAGTATAATCAGATTTGATGAATGGAAACGCATGCACCGAATCTGTGTGGAGCGCTGACTCCAAGAATACGATGAAGATGTCAAAAGTAGGGCTATCTTTTAAAGATAGTGTGTGATAGGTATACCTACAACAAATTTTTTGCCATAAATAAATAAAATTTCTTTGTAGGAACATCGCGCACCTCCGTTGCGTGGACGACCGATCCACAATACTCTTTTATGTAATAAAATACGTTTGAATCTCAAAAAGACATACTTTACCCTTGTAAACGCGACGCCTGATAAGAATCGACGTGAGTACTTATCCTGCTAAAATCCGTCCTTATGCTCTTGTTACTGTATTTATATCGCTAATCGCGTTATTGTCTCGTAGGAACATTAGTTGGGTGCAGTGGTCGAGTGCAAAGCGCCAGCCGTTACATCTGATAAGACCATTTGATATGCTAATAGTGGTAGCAAATGTTCGCGTAATGAGCGTGCGACGGTTTAGCGCCTGCGATACACCCTTTGTGGTCGAGGAGGCTTTTGTAAAGGAATGACTTCTATGTAATTTTCTGCAGTTAGCGGAATGTTGGTGTGTGGCGTGATTATGAGTGTCTGGGTCCTAAAGAGCAGGTTTTGTAAAGAATTGTTTTGTTTTTTTTTCTTGGATCGAAATTTTTGAACTGTTTGGTAAAATTATAGAAATACTTCCAGAAAATTGGCGAAGAAAATAGGTAAGTTACATTGATTGTTTCAGTTGAAAAATCGAAAAAAAAGAAGCTGGAATGGCACTTTGTATTTAGAGTCGTAAAAACAGATCCTCATGTAATGTTACATAATTTATTTATTTTATTGAATCCATTGAAAGCTTAAAAATAAACGCTCTTCACACATGCGTACAATAAGCCGTTAGTGCAGGACTAATATTGGCGGATTAAGATGATATCGCGGGAATTTGACGCGCGTAACCACTCGCTCTTCCATCGACTGATCATCAGTTACCATCTAATGCGGTGTAATGCGGTCTTTGTTCACGTTACGGTATTATTTGCAGTTTTTACCACATGATTATTTTACTTACAGATACTAAGTTAGTACTTTGACATGACATATGTGTTCATAGTAAAACCCAATAAGTAGAGTCTATTGAAATAGTTTGTAAACGTAAATAGAAGGAGGCATCTAAAAGTTGGCCGTAAATAAATTATGAACTCTTACTACGAACAAATAGGTATTTGAGATCACTTCCGATCGCTTTGGCTACTGATCGCGATCAAATCTCTCCGGCTACTTTTCCACCCTCTCTGCAAAGTAAATCGCATTTACAACGTTTCAACCTCGCTAACATGTTAAAACAGAACTAATGGACATTCGCTCCAGTCTCAGGCCGCAGGAGACGAATAATACAAGTAAAATGGTCCCATCTCCACGCTTCATTAATTTTATTGCCCCGAGGCGCTCCCGGCTCAAGTCGGAACGCCGAGCGCCGCTGGCGAAAACACGCCATTATTCTATGTTGCCAGTGACTTAAATTAAATAAACACAAACCATTATGCGTATATCGAAATGCACTCACTTTTCTATTGTCTATGCGACAACTGTCAACATTTTGGCGCGTAATCTTTTTCATGTAGATGTAGTGTGGCTAACAATGAGGTTCTACTCTAATGTAATGGAGATATTAGCGCGAAACCGTAGCGGAATAATTCCGACATGGTTTTTTGTGTGCGCGCGACACAATAGGATTATTCTCCATTGATCATTGCTTATTATAAGTAGTTGTGGAGGGTGCGTAACATGAAAACTAAATTTGGTTTATCGGCTATTATGGAAAGTAGGTGTTAATGTTGAAAGAAATTTATGATACGATCGTGACTTCTACTGTTTGCACTATACTTCGTGGTTATAAGCTAAAAGAAACAGCCGTTTTATATCCAACTGGGGCGAAATCAAAAAGGAGGTTTATGTGTTTAACCTATTTATGTACGTCCGTATGTTCCCTCGCAACCACTAAACGGCTGAACCGATTTTGATGAATGATATGTCGTTAGATTTATTAGGAGCATAGTTGATAGTTTTTTTAGATTGTAGTAATATTAGTCACTTTGCTGCAACAGTATATATATATTTTTTTTGTTAGTATTTATTGCGCGAGTGTCACTGGGTATATTAAAATTCGAAAAGGTGATTACAGAAATATACATAGCAATTACCTATACCTATATGTTTCAATGTAATTTGGAATGAGAAATGATAAAAAACTAAAGCTGAAAATAAAAAAGGTAGGTAATTAAAAAAACTAAAAAACCCGACTGCAACACAACTGAAAAGAGAAAAACAAGCACTACAATCTATAGAGATTTGGTATTACAGGCGAGGGATAAACCAATAACCTGAAATATGGTGTGCAGTCGGGCTTTTTGTTTTTTTTTTTTTGCGAATAATACTTTGAGCAAATTCAGCAGAATAATCATTAACTTATAATTTCAATTTGTAAGAATAAAAGAAATACCTATGGGTATACTGCAGACTTACGTATTCTTAAACAAAACAAACAATTCTTATCAAACAAAAGGTAATGAGGGGTAAGTGGGAGTTATCTGGCCGTAAACTGTTAGGCCTGGAGTCGGCAGAGCGCGGCGGAGGCTCGAAGGAGGTCGGAGGTGGAGGAAACCTCTCACAATGCCCTCAACTACTAATGTTTACTCAACTCCGAGTGCGACAAAGGGCCGGAACTATTGTTTGTTGGAAAAGCTTTATTTCGCTACCCTCGACGCTTGCCACGACAATAGGTTACCCAACTTAAAAATATATTAAGTACCTATCTTAGTCGACGTTGGAAAAGTATGAACATGGCTAGGAAAGATATTAAGTTTGTGGAAAATAATAGTAGGTACCTACTAGGTACAGTGATGAATTTCTCTTTAGGTGTAGTAAGTTTCTTCTGTATCTAAGAATCTACACGTGTGTTCCAAGTAGGTACCTACCTACTCATTAGGTACCTATCCTGATCCTAGATTTAAAACCTTTTTGTTTTTAGTAACCATCTACAAAGTAAAATTCAAAATTATTTTCTCTAGTAAGAAAGTATTAGAATGTTTGTAGTCACATCCCTACTAATTCCACATCCGGACAGAAGGGGGGCGCGCTGGAGAGTTGAAAATTATCCTTTTCACGAACGACCTTAAGCATAATAGAGAAAGCACTTAAGTCATTTTCTCCGCTTTGAGTGGCGTAAGCGCGACCGTTTGCTGGGGATACATCTCGTGAGCTAGAAAATCAGCCATTATAGCCGAGTATGTGAGTTTCATGAGTTTACCGTACGAGTCGGGGGCGGGCTGGTCGACCAGCGTTTTAACCTAATGCGGCTATTGGGCGGTGCTAACGGCAATTAGGCTACATGCGAGCAAATGGATTGTGCATTACCGAGGACATGGATTGATTAATTGGCTAATAGAAGAACACAAACCCGATATTCACTAGCTACGTAAGTATGTTTATAAAAGCTCCATTCGAACATTAAATTAGAGTGGAAACTTTCAACCAGCTGGGACGATACAGTCATTACAGCATGACTATCAGTCAACCGAATCAAGTATTAAACGCGATCAGTAGCGTGACCTGAAGTCGATTGCTTGCCAATAAAGCACGAGCTACATTCCTACAATATTAATAGCTTTTCAGAAACAATACTGAGTCAAATTTTCAATAACTGAAATGAAAACTCATTTCCCGCAACGGGAAAACTCTGATGTCACGCGATTGAATAGCTTATTTGTGAATGTATTCGGACTTTCTTTTATATTACCCGAATATTCCCATAAATTGGATTCACATGATCTTATATTAAATTCATGTCCCTTAGAATCACTGCTCTTTATATCGAAGTCATGTTTTTTGATATTCCTTCACGTAAAAGATCACATCTGTTAGTGGCCGGGCATCTAGGTACCGACCTATGAATAATAAATGTGTCGAGCTGGCCGATTGGGGAAATTGAATTTTATAGTTCGTAACACATTCGAGGACAGATGTCACAAAATGGCTGCTCGCCGGCGGCTACGTGCGCGTAATCGAAATGTCAAATAGAAATCAAAATTAGGTCGATTGTAGTGTTAATAATTAAATAATGACGGGCTAGGTGGCGGTCGGCAGCATTTGTACGCATTAACGAGGGAGCTTACTTCATTTATAATGCGTAGGGAAGGTGCGAGCTTCATTTTGATTAACAGAGTTACTTCTGTTTGGATGGACAATTATCGGTCCATTACGCTGAGTATACAATGACCGGTTTTCCATTAAATTATTGAGCTCTATTCAAATGTCGCCTACGTACCTACTGATACACATGGCTTCGATGGCTTGTTTACACATGACATTTACTCCTGCATTTATACTTATTTTACGTGATATTGTAACAACGAGGGTTAGCATTAGCAAGTTCATTGATTTAAGTTTCTATAATAGTACCATAGTGTAACAAAATACAACGCACAATGAAGGGTTCAGTTGTTGGGATGAATTTATCCCAAAAACAAACTTAACTTTGTAGTTGAAAAATATGTTCTCCCATACGGAATGTATGAGAAAACATGTTTTTGCAACTGCAAAGTTGGTCGATTATTACTCGTTAACTTGTAGAGCCTACTTAGCTGTAATAGTTTTCCTTTTAATTTCGTTATATAAACTACTGCTGTGATTTTTTTTACACATCAAAAACCAACCATTTAGCTGGCAGGGGGACACACACACTTGACTAACAAAAATTAGCACTTTAAAGCTTAATAACATCTCCACTTTACGTGTAGGAGAGGTACCCAAAAAAAAAATGCTTTTCATAATTTTGTTTTACCACTTTATCGCCGTAATTAATATGTATACCTATGCCAAATTACAGCTTTCTTGTACTAAGGGTCTCGGAGCTAGACCGCGGGTAGACAGACAGACAGACAGACAGACGGACGGACGGACAGACAGACAGACAGACGGACATAACGAAACTATAAGGGTTCCTTGTTTACTACGGAACCCTAAAAAACCAAATAAAATTTGGATAAGCAAGTCATTTTCGCAAAGTTGTTTTATTCCCAAAACAATACTTAGGTATCTGCATATTTTATTCAGACTTACATGAATGGATTTAAAGCTCTGGACAGAATTTTACCTACATAATAAGTTTACACATTCTTGCGACTAGTAATTCTTAGGTTCCAATGGGTTACCTACACTCCAAAAGCTACCTAATTCATGCACTTAAAAATACAAATTCGCAATATAAATAAGAGAGCCTATAATCAAACTCCAACAGTATCGTATAACAATACCTTATTCAATTTGCTTTACAGCTGATATATTGTCGTTAATTGATTTCCCCTCAGTGCCCCGCTCCCTACGAGTCCTGAGTTAGATAAATTCGTGCTATCCGTTTACATCATTAAATTTTATTAGTGGCAACACAATAGCGGAGCCATTCGCGCATCTACGAAGAGAGGGACTTTTCCGCCGGCAATGGCGTCCCCGGCCAATTCGTATTTCCTTTTGGCGCGAATTAAGCAGGCTATTAAGCCGGCTTTGAGACGTATGACGAATCATAAAGCCGTACGGACAATAGCGACGTATTCACATGAAGATTTGAACGATTTGCGATAAAATAAGCAACTTTTTACTACCAGATCAGGGGAGTCATTTACGTTATTTAGCTATTTCCACGCGTTTTTCTCTATTGCATTCGATTTCCGGAGGAAATGTGAGTAGTCAATGCTACATAGAAGTAATGTTTATCTATCTCTCTACTTAGTAACTGCATAATTTAGAGCTCTTACCTACATGTTACTGTGCTTTGGTATAAGGTGTGTATTCATAAAATTTCGATAGTTACGGTGATAGAGTTTATCAACGAATGATTCAATTAATCGCTTCACGGAGTTAGTTAAACTATTCTGTACCTAATCTTCAATCTGTCCATCGCAATCATTATTCGATTAATGGAATTCAATCCTAACGCTGTCATGTTATAGTTGCGTCATCTAATAGATAGATGGCGTGTGCAGCAGTTATTAGTGTTGCCAGAGTCATAATCTGTCATAAATGTCAAGCAAGCGAGGCGATGCGACGAGGCTATTATTTCGAATATTATCGTCATTTCAATTCGTAGGCTAAACAAGTGGTCCTCTATCACCTATTGTTACGGAAAGTGTCACGCAATCAAAATTCTTATTCAGAGAATACCTACTACCACAAAATATCGACCGAAATAGTTTTACATAATATGCATCAAAATGTGTAGGAGGTACATGTAATAAAATTGGTGTGTTTTGGTTGATGCTTTATTTGCAAAATTACAATTTAATTTAGCTACCTCAAAAGAGAAATATCGACCGAAATAGTTTTACATAATATGCATCAAAATGTGTAGGAGGTACATGTAATAAAATTGGTGTGTTTTGGTTGTTGCTTTATTTGCAAAATTACAATTTAATTTAGCTACCTCAAAAGTAAATCAGTCAGTTTCCCTTATGATAGGAATGCCATCTAGCTTTGTTATTTGATGTAGTCGATTGGAAGCCTGGTGACGCCATGTATCAACGTCTGGTTGGGCCTCAACTATCGGGTTCCCGATAAAAACCAAGTCTCTGAGATTAGGACACTCCTGTAAAAAAATTAAAACGTTTATGAAATTCTACAATAAACAAGTAGGTACCATATTAAAACTTATGTTCTAGCAATATCTAATATGGAACAATAGTTGGTCTGGTTGTAAGCCACAGAGTAATAAGCACTGGAGGAATGGTTGATTGTGTGACTGCATGGTCGGTCTTCAGTCACCTTGCTCAATAGAGAGCTTCGGAAAACCGAGCAACCGAAATCGGCTTTCACCTTGACTACAGTCTGTTGTTCAAGTGTGGTCTTACTTTAACAATAGTAACAATACTCACAGCTGATATAACCACAATACTACCACCACGTATCTACCTGTACTTAGTTGATCAGTTAATGCCAATTACCTACTTATAAAAAGGTTAGTTGTTGAGCAGCTTATTATTGGACAAACTGAAATCCCGAGGAAGAAGGCTCATGGAAGTAGGGCCTGCTGAAGAGGCCTGCGAACACGGCTCGCAACTACAAATCGAGATGTTTGCAAAATTCAATTCCAAGCACGTTGCGTTAGTGTGAGTGCCTGTCGGAGCGATATACACCTACAGTGAGCAATACTACCACGCACACATTGAGAATTATTGCTTGACGCAATAGCACTACTAGCTTTCTAAAATTTATGATACATTTGGAAGGGTTCCGTAATACCAAAAATGATGAATGAAATATTAATATTTTTCCATTTTTTTCGATAATTTGTAACTTGATAATATAAGCTATGCTTCTGCAGAAACAATATAATAAATACTGTTGTTTATAATACAGAAAAAACCATATGAAGACATGTCATTTACGCTGTAAAAATGTGCGAAATTAAATTCGTTTAAACTTCATTTTAGAAAAGTCTTTTGGAAAAAAGAAAGACGTAGGAGCCTAGATAAACACTGTCTAAATCCGAATAATAACATAATATAGTGGAAATATGCCCAAATTGCAAATGATTATTTTAAGTATTACGTTTGTATTCATGCGTCGACGTCGCCGTCGCCGCGTTCTTAAGCATAATCAGTCTGAACTATTCCCACTGCGGGCACAGGTCTCCTTTCCATTAGAGGAATCGGGTCGTAATCCACCACGCGGACCCAGTGCGCGTTGGTGGATGTCTTCTTAATTTTTAACCGACTTAAAAAAAGGAGGAGGTTCTCAGTTCGTCGGGATATATATATATATATTTAAATATTATGTTCCCCGATTACTCAAAGACGGCTGGACCGATTTGAAAAATAGTTTTTTTGTTTGAAAGGGTATACTTTCAAGTGAGTCTCATTGTAATTTGGTCACGATCGGATGATGGGATCTTGGAGAAATCGAGGGAACTCTTCAAATATTATAGGCACATCTATAGCGATTTGGGTATTTTTGATGAGCAGTTGACATTAGGCTATTGTAACTTAGGTAAATTACAAACCAACCCACTAAAAAGTGAAAAAAAACCTTTTTATAACTGTTGTATTTTTTGTAAAAAAGTTTTTTTTTTCACTAAGACATGTCGGTTTGCTCACGATGTTTTCCTTCGCCGTTTTGAGAACAGCGGTGATGGAATAAAGTACCTGACTGCAACATTATTTATTTCCAGTCGATTATGATCTCTACCTACGCATATTACTGGTCTGTAAAAAAAGATTACGCAGGTATTTGACGTGGATAACAAACCTGTAGTCTATTGAACTCCACCCATTCCTTGACGTTGTTGTTGGACATGTACAGAACTTTCAATTGTTTAAGTTGTCCGACACCTTTCAGTTTATCGATCGGATTGTAGCTTATCCATAACTCTTCCAATGTATCTGCCACAGTTTCCTAAAACGTAAGAAATAAAAATATGAAATTAAAAAAAAATGCTTGATATTTGGATAACAGCTGTTGTAGGGATTTACGTGCCAGTTGTCATCAATCAGTCTAGTAAGCCCTAACTAGTAGTTACATGAGAACTGAACCCTGAAATTTGAAATAGGCGATCATTTAACATTTTATTAACTAGTCATGTAGAATGTTGTGCTCAAGGCTTACCACTCCTGATAAAGATTTTATATAATTCCGTCCAACGGATAAAATCTTAAGACATTTCATTCCAGCAATACCAGCAATTTTATCAATCATGTTCGATGATAGGCTTAATTTCCTGAAAATAGAAAACATTTGATTATTCGATATCTATAATGTAGGTAGGTGACTACCCGCCTATAGAACTGAGTACTCGGCCGTAAAATAAATAAGGCACAACAAGTATGAGAACAGGGCCGGATTTACAGGCGTCGAGGCCCTGGGGCAACCAAGAAATGGAGGCCCCGATATTTTTTTTGGAAAAGACGAATTTTTGGGTCACAGCTTTCAATAATTTAGAAGCAGGGTGGATTTTTGAGACGAGGTAGTTAGTAGGTACCTTAACCCTTGTACCTACAGAAAAACCATCTAGGAGACTGTTTAACTTTTTGAGAAACTGATCTGCATTCACAGATTTTGGAAAAAAAATACAGTCGGTAAGGAAATGGGCAATATTCACAAAATCTTTTTTTCATGTCAATCGATCCTGTTTCTTGTAAGGATCAATATACTATCGTACCAGATGAAATTTGAGTAGGTACACATGACTACACATCAAGCAATTAATTTCCAGTTTATGCTGATCTGGCATTGTATAATATTTCCGTACAATGTGAGGTCAGCTTATGCTGGAAATGTAAAGCTTGATATGTAGCCGTGTGTACTAGAAAAGTCAGAAAACGCAAAAAAAACTTTTCCCATACATTTTGTAGGAAATGAGACTCAAAGTTACTTTTTCATGATGGATAGATTGACGCTGGGCGCTGGCATAAAAAAATCGGACATATAAGAAAATTAAAAAGGTGAAACTTTGTGAATGTAAACTTTTTTCTCTTTATTGACACCGAGAATGTATTTTATTTTTTCTTATCTAAAAATACAAATTGTGGAGGCCCTTTCCTTGTGGAGGCCCGGGGCCAGAGCCCCTGTTGCCCTGCCCTAAATCCGGCCCTGTATGAGAACAAGTTCGACATAGTAAAGCAAAGAGCATTCGTCTCTCTGTCAATTGTTTAAACCACCTACATATACTACGTGCGTGACTGTCTCTTCCTAAAGCCGGATGTGTCATATTACGTATCTACAAGGACTATATTTCCATAATATTGGTAAATCCAATACTACATAGATTTTCAAATTGAGACCTATTGGGAAATTTTCAACCCAAGATAAAAAATCTTACTCGCAGCTCACTAGAGTGGATAGAGCTCCATCCATCTTTTCTATAGGAGGCCACTGAAACTGCAGCTCAATCACTTTTTCTTCGGCGGAATTCAATCCTTTCGCCTTCTCCCATCTAGCTATTGCTTCCTTGCACGTGGTCGGTTTTAAAGCTGCCATTACTATTTACTGTTAAAATGAAGGGACCAGTATTATTTCTTATGCGGTATATGTGACATGTGACAAGCGTAGTATATGGGACGCCCCCCCTAGCTGATGGACCGAAGACCATAAAAAGATGGCTGGAATAGACTCGACGTTGAGGCTCAGCCTGAGAGAAGCCTATGTCCAGCAGTGGACTGCGATAGGTTGAGTTGATTGATTGATTGATATGTGACATCGGTGGTTGTTTTTAATATACAAGGAACGGTCTAGGATTTCTTGGATGTCGTTGTTGCTCACCGTTTGTGGTATGATAGTGTTCGTATCTAGACAACTAACTGTTCACACGGGAGAGTGCTGCTGTGATGCGATGTGATGTGATGTGATGAAAATTTACATCAATGGAAAATAAGTGTTTTCTAGTCTAGTCAAATTGTAGTTGGGTTGAAGAGTCTCAGATTAGAACTTCTTCTGCCTGCCTTTGTCCATTATATGTGAGGATAGAGAATATAATTTATGAAGGTAGGTACTTAATAAAAGAGAACACAGACTTCGTCGATAGCGAGGAATTATTATGTTCCTACCTGAGACCGCCTTTCCTTATTTTTCTACCTTATTTATTAAGTTTCTTTGGCTTTAGGTATGTGAGTTAACACTGACGTTTTGCCAAATTCTAGAATCATATTCGTTCCATTTTGATTTTTTGTCTATTAATAATTGATGATTTACTTTTATTTTTATGAAAAGAGGTTTAGAAACGTTCTAAATGTTTGTCATTTCTGTTGAATAAATATTAGGTCAACCCATACCACAACAGAACCATACTTTTTCTACGCATCTGTTTCAGTTTCATATTAGTTAGATATCATTATCCATTTTAAAAGTTTTTGTTTTAATTCTTGATAGAATATACAGTAACTTTTTTTGAAGTGAAAACTTCTTTAGGCGCGTTGGGCATTTTTGAGATGGGACTAAACCATTGATTTCGCGACACTGTAATGGAATTTACCGACACCATGGAGTAAAAGACATCAACGCGTTGATTACCGCGGTGCCGACTTTTTTCAAGTTTTCACTTCTGTCGGCACTTCCGGAGTGCCACTGTTACCACCTATTAAAATAATCTGATTTAAGTTTTTTTAACCCAACTTCAAAGAAGGGTTATGTTTTTTTATAAATATAGGTTCTTTACATACAAGATAAATTTAGTGTTTCACCACGCAAGCATTACTGTGGGCACAGCTAACTTTCCAATGAAATAAATATGTAACTTATTGACTTTGAAAGCACACAAAAATCATAGCGTGTTTGCTTTAAATAAGAGAAGGGTGTTAGGACCGCTGGGCACGCGGGGTCGTCCCGGTTGGGCGCCAGTAATCACGACGCGCCCTCACGCCTTCGCCGTCCTTTTGCCCCCACGCCATTTTCCCTGTGTGTCCAAACCGTGCGTTTGCTGAATTTCAAGTGCACGGATTTAGCGGTTCTTCCTTTCAATGAAGTTTATGCAAACATGGGAAGTGTACTTAAGGTACATGTTGAAATATTGAGGACACACGTACCTTTAAGTTTATGGTATAATCTGATCTGACTTCATAATGTTATGTTCTTTTTTGTAATAAAGTTGAATTTTTACTGCATAAACAGAGTTTTGTATACGTACTTAGAACAAATAGGTAAGTAGGTACTAGGTAGGTATTATAATCCTATACTACTTATTAAATGAGCAATATTTTTACATTTATATATATAGACAGTGTGAGTCTTTATAATGTGCACATACCGAAATGAGGGAACCTATATGGATTTTTTTTTCTGTAAGGCGTCTTATTCAGAAATTTCACGATGATTGCAAAATTTTTTGAAAAAAAAAAAGAATTTTACTAAAAAACCTTTAAAAAAATCCCGCAAATAGTCATAACTTTAAAGGAGATCAAGTTAGGGCTCTGCCACAGAGATATTTTTACTGCAAATAACCCCAACTATCGCCCTGTTTCGTTTGTTCCACGATTTTTTACCCATCCTGTATATTTGTAATCACGTTCTCGAAAACGGCTCTAACGATTTCGATGAAAGTTACAATATAGGGGTTTACGGGGGCGAAAAATCGATCTAGCTAGGTCTCATATCTGGGAAAATTCGTTTTCTCCGTATTTTCACCCGAGCAGAGCTCGGTCGCCCAAAGTTTAGAATAAGATGGCTACCTTAGAATAATGACATGGCCGCATGGAATTAATAAGTACTTACTAATAGAATTAGTATGTACTATCCTATACTTTTAAATGAGCATTCTCTATTTTCACCAGAGCAGAGTAGCCTAGTGGTGTGACCGTCAGACTGTCAAGTCATATGGTCTCGAACACAAGGCACGCACCTCTGACTTTTCGGATTCATAAACGGTAGATAAACGGTGAAAAACGGTGACGGATTCATGAGTGTATTGTATAATTATATACAATACACACATGAATCCGTCACCGTTTTTCACCGTTTTTCAAGCAAGTGTTGATAACACTTGCTTGAAAAACGGTACTTTTAAATGAGCATTCTCTATTTTCACCAGAGCAGAGTAGCCTAGTGGTGTGACCGTCAGACTGTCAAGTCATATGGTCTCGAACACAAGGCACGCACCTCTGACTTTTCGGATTCATAAACGGTAGATAAACGGTGAAAAACGGTGACGGATTCATGAGTGTATTGTATAATTATATACAATACACACATGAATCCGTCACCGTTTTTCACCGTTTTTCAAGCAAGTGTTATCACTTGCTTGAAAAACGGTGAAAAACGGTGACTGTGAAGGAAAACATCGCGGGGAAACTGCCTGAGAGATATTTCTCGACAGCAAATGAAGCCAAGTCAGAGGCCCATGGGCGGCTTTAAAACTCAGACACTAGGTTAGTGACTAACCACACGAAAAGAAAAAGACCAGAGCAGAGCTCGGTCGCCCAGGTACTGTATATTTAATTGAGAATGAAAAGCATGCTTCCACAAGTTTACTACAGATTTCAGTGCTACATTAAAAGGTAGGTAGGTACCTACGTCCTCGCTTACAGAAAAAAAGGCTATCATAATCCATATTGAAAACCACAAAAAAAGGCATCTATTAAACATGGGGTTTTAAATTCAAATATTTGTTCCGCCCCATAGACGGCACAAAAGGATATTTTCCGCCACGCGTCGCCACGTGATCTGTACGTAATTCGCATCATCACTGTGTTTTGGACACGTGTTCATAAGTACACTGCTTACAAAATACTTTTACAGTTTAAGTTATAATAGGTTGTATAATGGGAGGATTGGGAGGGTGGGGTTGTGTACGAGTGGTTCTTGGGAAAATAAATCGGTTTAGTCTGATGGTTTTTACTGAATTAATTCTACATCGGCATTAGTCTAACGGTTGTCGGACTACCGGCGAAGGTTGTAGAGCGAGCGGTCGTGTGTTTTCAATCCCGGTTCTGGTTCTCGACATGTTAAGTGCCTGCTAGACGGCTGCCAACCGCTTCCCCGACAGAGGTGACCTTGGTTGGTTACAGGCAGAGCTGTTTGAAATTTGGTCGTAAACCACCATCTACACGGTTGAAAACCACCAAGGTTACCTCTGTCGGGACACGGTTGGCGACCGTGTAGCAGGCACGTAACGATCCCCTCCCCTCGTTGTACTCGTTGTTTTGCTTAGTATTGTTTTGTGTAATTTCAAGTTTTTTTTCTATACCTAAGCCTTTAAAGGTAAGTTTATGTATGAAGTACGCAGTACACTCAATTTCACGGCAGGAGTAATAATAATGATACCTACATTTTTATTGAACCAATGTTACAATTATTAACTAACTGTCGGTCTGAAACTGTTAGCGATCGCGGCACTTGTATCTAGGGACCAGCAATACTACGACGTTACTGCTAACAAGGGCATCGTCACCCAATGTCCCAATGTGCAATTTCAAATATGTAGGACTAGCAGCGCCCTGTGGTTTCACCCACATAAGTATCGATCCCGTGGGAATATCGGGATGAAAAGTATCCTATGTGTTAATCCAGGTTATAAACTATCTGTGTGCCATATTTCATCCAAATCCGTTCAGTGGTTTTTGCGTGAAAGAGTAACAAACATCCATCCATCCTCACAAACTTTCACATTTATAATATTATTATATTATATATTATTAGTAGGATAGGATGGGAAAGATACAGTCAAGAGCACATGAAGCTTTACGTCTTGTAGTGCGAGTCTTACCCCTATAACGATTGTAATAAGAACGGTACCTATAAAGTCCAATGTGTAAAGCTCCACGAGCTGCAGGTACCTACAAGTTGTTATATTTATAATATAATATAGACAATAGAATACAAAGAATTTGGTACAAAATTGCCTCAAATGGTCTGGCCATGATGAATGTACAGACGCCAGCACATCAAGCTACCCGAAATTGTCAAAATTTCCCAATTAACTTTGAACCTTAAATGTTCAACAATAAAGTTGAAAATCTATTAAATAAATTTGACAGATTGTAATAGTAGCTTGATGTGCTGGCGTCTGTAGGTACTGATAAAATTTTGAAAATTACAAGATTTTTTAACTTGTCTTGTTATTTTGCCAGTATTTATGTACAGACGCCAGCACATCAGGCTACTACAATCTGTCAAAGTTATTTAATCGATTTTCAACTTTACTTCTGAATGATAAGGTTCAAAGTTGATTGGGAAAATTTGACAGTTTCGGGTAGCTTGATGTGCTAGCGTCTGTACGTATGGGTCAAATCTTGCAAGCTGAAGTAAAACCACTTCCTCATAACCTACGAAGTAGAAATTTTACATGTTGGTTCAGTTTTGAAGGCAATAGGGAACTCCTAAACGGTCAACAGCACAGATATTAAATTTTATATACGCATTCATACACCATGACCTGTCTGCTGACTCAGGATGGCTCCATACGAGAGATCTCCTCAGCGGTCCACAGCACAGGCAGGAAATATTTGAAAAAAAAAAAAAATTGTATGCGCATCGTTCTAAAAGGAATGGCATGACTTGGATAGTTTCAAACGATGGCTTGTGTAACATATAATTTAACAAATTCTTATGCTAAAAAGTACAAAATAAAATTTAAGTAAAAGCCTTTTTAAAAACAAGCTTTTAAAATGAACTAAAAAGTACTAAATATAACTTACGTAAACATAGAACTTTATTATTTTCATAAAAGCTTCAGGCGTGACCGTCTTTATTACACTGGAAGATCAAGCTTTCTACCAGTCAACCTTAGGGACAGGGTGATCCTAAGGTTGACTGGTAGAAAATGGCTCAGGCATTAAGTCCGCCTTTGTACAATATTTTTTAACCCGTGCATAATTTTAATACTTACTTATTTAAATAAATAAAGTTTTAAGTTTACGTACGATTTATTTAGTAGGTACTTTTTAGTTTATTCAAAGCTGGTTTAAAAAAAGGATTTTACTTATATTTAATTTGAATCTCTAGGGGGCAGCTGCCGCTCCGTGCCCTTGGCGACGCCCTTGACTGCTACGAGATAAAAGCTATCATTTTAAAACAAAACAAAGCGTTACTACGATGGTTTGAACAAATCTCAAGAATGGGTATAAAAAGGAATTTGAAAGGAAAGAACATAACTCTACTTTTCCGAACACTTTTCACTACTTTTCAATACCTACAGCAATGTAGTTACGTTTCAGAACGAACATTGTCAACGTCAAAACAACCACAACACAACAAACGTCAAAACGTGCGTATAACCTCACATTATTGTGCCCATGAAACGTAAATAACTTGTAAAATCGTGAAATATGGATGACTTACAATTAAATATATCAGTGCCCAAGAAGGTAAGTGCGGGAACTTGTTGTAAACGTTAATATTTCCTCTAGACTCCGTGTTAACTAGTTTGTTTTGATAGGATAAGAAAAAACCAAGTGCTCCGCAGAAGAATGTGGGGGAATACAAATTTATATCCAATCCAAAGTTTACTGGTAAGACCATAGCTAGGAAAAGACCTCAGAACTTGGCTGCAACCAATCGTGCAGTCATAAAAAATGCCGAAGGTCCGCCTAAAAAGGTGGCAAAAGTGTTACCTACAGAAGACAAATCTGACGATTTGGGGGCTAAACTACGAGATCTCAGTGAAAATAAAGGCAAATACCAAGGGAAGAACTACCAAGATCTAAGTGACACTATACAGTTGAAGCAAAACAAGCCTAGGAGTGGTGGTTGGATATCTTCACTATTTAAGAACAACCCGCAAGTGCCCCGTATTGGGCAGCGGGCTGTAAAACCGATTGTGGAGCAGGTGTTTGCAGGCAAGACCTTCACAGACTTAGATATACATCCACATAGTGTTTCAAACTTGCAGCAAAACCTAGGTTTGAAAGAGCTGATGACAGTGCAACAGAATGCAGTACCTGTTATCTTGCAGGGCCGAGATGTTCTCATTAGGTGAGTTTAAACTTTAAATTATAACTTTTCTATAACAAAACATTTTTACTTACTAAAAATAATATTGTGTTATCAAATTGCATAATATTTTGTGTGTGGTGCAATTGTTTGTGCAGCTAAAGGTGATTCCTTCACTGCCTGTAACTGGTGACATTCTACTTTATTTGACTTAAAAAACAAAATTAAAACTGGCCTCTACTACTTATTACGCTCAAGTTTTTTTTGGCTTCTGTTAGCAAATTGATAATGTATATTATTTATAATATTTTGTAACTAGGTCACAGACTGGGTCAGGCAAAACACTGGCATATGCATTGCCAATCATAGAGGGGCTACAGGCCATAAGACCTAAGATAAGCAGGAATGACGGTATCAGGGTCATTGTGGTGATACCAACCAGGGAGCTTGCAGTGCAGACATATGAGCTATTTATTAAGCTAGTCAAGGTACTATAAATAGATACTTTGTTTATTTTTTTAAAATTTAATTTTAATAATTCACTCCAACCATCATGGAAAAATGTTGATCCAAAGTCCATAAATAATCATATTTTATGTTTTATAATTTTTGTGTAATACAACAGTCTCCAGTATGTGAAAAAATTCATCATAAATTGCTTAAAAACTATTAAAATTGATTTGTATAAATTATTTAACGTTAGCCATTTCATTGGATTGTGCCTGGTCTACTAAGTGGAGGACAAAAAAGGAAGGCAGAGAAAGCACGACTCAGGAAAGGTATCAACATACTGGTTGGAACCCCTGGTCGCATCAATGACCACTTGAGACATACTGCTTCTTTCAACTTTGCCAAGATTGGGTAAGTTATATTATGATGGTACTAAACTTCCAGCACGTGTAGTAAAATCCGTTTCTATTGTGGTCATGCAAAGCGTGCTGCAAAGCTCCATCCCTTTTTTACTCTTGAATAAGGATCACTTTAAGAATACCTTATCTGGCACTAAAATATAATATGTTTAACATTTTTCTAAATGTTAAACACATTATATTTTGTGAAGTGTTTAAGTAAGATGGTTGCCCAAATTATTGCTATTAAAAAAAACTGGCCAAGTGGGTGTCGGACCATGCATAATAAGGGTTCCATAGTTACAATGAATTTATCCCAAGAACAAACTTAACATTGTAGTTGAAAAATTTTCTCTCATACATCGATATAGTCACGGTCAATTCTCCAACTGCAAAAGTCAGATTTTAAATGCACAAAAAAAAAATGTGATAAAACTACAAATTAACGATTTTCGGACATTTTGCATTACTTGTGCTGTGAGACCTTGCTTTCTTGCAAATTGTATGATTCTAGGTCAACGGGAAGTACTTATAGGTTTTGATTTGCCCCACTGATGTGTACCTATATAAATTTGTTTGTTTTTTTTTATATTTCATGTGAAATATGTGAAATTTAATCATTTGTAACAATTATGTAAATTTAATTTTTATTATTACTGATTGATTTATTTGCAAGTATCAAAATATGTCGCATAAATACGACTTTTTTATTGTGTTGTCCTATTAGCTCTATTTTTTTAGAGCTCCAAGGGACCGTAGACCTACGTATTTGATATTTATTTCAACTTGTTACTTCCACGCGTTCCTGAGAAAAAGGGTCTTGACGGACAGAGAGACAGACTGACGGACGGACGGACAAACAACGAAATGATCAGTTTTTTTCCTTTCGAGGTACTTACGGAACCCTAAAAACGGTAAAAAGTGTAGCAACATGATATTTGCAGATGTTTAGTTTTGGATGAAGCAGATCGTTTACTAGATATGGGTTACGAAAAAGATGTTGCGGCTATCGTAAAAGCTATCGAGGATCATAAAAAAGCAGCCACGTACGATCCTATGGCTATTATGAAACAAAATGTACAAAAGAAGATTCCAGATCCAGATGATGATACAGAGGAAACGAATCTTAATGAAACCAATGAAAGTAGTGAAGAAAAAGCAGAGATTAAACACCATTTGACTGATGTGTTCTTGTCTAAAGAAAAGCAAACTATTTTACTATCAGCCACTCTTACAAAGGTAATTTGTTTAATGAATTAATATTATTAAAATGATTGGCATTGGTATTTCATATTTACATAATAAACAAATAGGTGCTTATTCATAATATTTTTTAGGCTGTTGAAAATCTGGCAGGAATTACGCTAGTGAATCCAGTATTTGTAGACACATCTGAAGGTAAAGCTGTTATAGCGGATTCACTAAAGACTAATCAAACTATTCAAAGTAAAAACGCAAGTGAAGTTAAGAGTAAACCTGAAGTCAAAATTGCTCCTGAAAAGCGGAAAGCAGAAAAATCTAAGCCAGTAAAAGAAATCAAGGAGGATTCGGAAGAAGAAGAAGAAGAAAAAGAAGAAACTGCTTTTGTACCTGATGAAGAAAATAATACAGAAGCTAAAAGAGGTAAGTGAGTTTCTATAAATAATAAAAAAATTAGGTCGCAAACACATTTTAATCTGATTCCTATTACTTTAGGATTGAAAGCATTCACTGGCCTAAACCACAAAGATTTATTTAAAAGTGAGGGTCCTACACAAAGTAATACTGCACTACCACCCAAAACTGAGACTGCCAAAATTGATGAAGATAGTGACAGTGATTCCGACTACGAATACTTCAAAGCTCAAAGAGACCATGAACTTAAAAACCCTATAGTAGAGAAAGACGATGACAGTGAAGAGGATGGGAGTGATGGCGACGAAGATGATGATGAGGCATCTCCAGCAGTCAATACTTTTGCGGAAGCAGTGAAATCAGCTGTAGGAGAAGACGAATTAGTTCTGCCGGTATCAGTCAATCAGACATTCCTCGTTGTCCCCATGAAACTTAGACTAGTCACATTAGTCGGCCTGATCGTGGAACACTGCGTAATGAACAAGAAAGGTGGTAAGATGATAGTTTTCGTGGCGACATTGGAAATGGTAGATTACCTTTCAGAATTAATAGAAACCGCGCTAACTGGGAAAGAAGTCAAAGTTAAAAAGAAAAATCAAGATAAAGATAAAAATTCTAAAGCAAAGAAAAGGAAATCTGGCGACGATAATGGAGACGATGTAAGTACAATAAATAAAAAAAAAAATTGTAACGTAAATCTTGAAATCTTACTTAAAACTAAATGTCTTTCTCAGGACAAAGATTCATCATCATCAGACGATTCGGATGATTTTAAAGTGGAATACGAAGAGCCTACTGAAGGAGGTCTAGTGCCGGTCGACTTGGATATGTTCAGTCTGCACGGGTCCATGCCTCACGAACAGAGGATGGAGGTTTTCAAGCAGTTCCGCGCCGCTAGGAATGGAGTTCTTATTTGCACGGTAAGTTTACAGCTATGTTCTATAGAAATTTCTTGACGCTCCGATTTGGAATTGTCATCATAGACTTTTCACAGCATTTACTCGGCCCCTATTTTATCGGATCGAACGTAGTTCAAAAGTCCTCTTCCTCTATCGCAACTTGTCAACAGGCTTTAATATTTTTTTTTATTTTTTCGTATATTTTTTCGATGCTCACGCACCTCCAATCTTACCGTTTCATCATTGTCTTCAGTTATTACCGCGCACAACACATGTAATTCCGATCTCTTGAATATTTTTTAATCGTGTTTACGCGTACAATAGAATTTCAATTTATTATCTTCGGAAACGTGCTACCAGATTAATCATCACATTCTTAGTTCAATAATGGCGGCCGTATTCCCGCTCACCTTTGTCGCTAGCTATTGTGGCTCGCTGCCTATTAGCTGGTCATTCATCTAGCTCTCTGTGCGCTCCCACACCGCCGCCACAATACGCGTCGATTATGTACTATTATATGTGTTTATTACATCTATCAACGCCGACATCGGTACCTTACTGTTACGGTAGGGATTCTTAATTACAAGTTTATTGTGTAAAATTGTTCATTTAATGTGGTAGCGGACTCTAGGACAAGGTTGGTGATATCAGCTTCAGTTATTTTTACATCTGAAAAAGAATTTTGTTTCTGTTGTTAACTCAGACTTAAGGCTCTTTCAGACAGGCGCGACACGCGATGCGACACAAAGGCACCGCTTGTCGCGCGACGAGCGGTGCCTTTGTGTCGCGTTGCGTGTCGCGCTGGTCTGCACAAGCCTTTAATTGGTGAGCCTTTTCAAGATTTTTTGCCCTGAGATGAATATTAACCACTAATAAATGGTGCAATAAAAACTAAACGTCTTGAAAATGCATCTATTCCAGACTTTATGATTAGTAATAGACTACATGTTTTAAAGGGTTTTATCGCAGATTCCATAGAAAGCGTTTTATTATCTTTTGAACATTTTCCACGGTTGGTCAGCGCTGTAGGTGAAGCGTAAAATAATTTTCTAATCGTGTAATTAGCCACGACGAATACGTTGTACGTGGTAGTGTGTTTTTAATTGCATTAATACAGCAATAGCCGCGGTGTAATGTCCTCCATAGTGTAGATAATGACGGCGCGAAGGCGAGATGGTATCAGGTTTAATCTCGGTCGCAGCGGGCGGTAGCTACCGCGGCGGCGGCGCTCACTCGCTTACGCGCTGCGACGACGCTTCTGTTTGGTGTAAGATGCACTGAATTTTGCATGGAGATTTGATATTAAATCTTTTTGTGTTGCTACTACTGATATCGAATACTATAAACATTTAAAACAATTCGGGGCAGTTTTAAACTTCGTCGGATCCTAACATGCGGCAATCTTGGGTTGACTGCCGACCACCCAATCCGAACCCAGATGTTAAAAGTACTAATTTCTTCGGAATCGGTTAAGACTTACTCTTCTTTTTCTTCAATGTTATTAATTTATCAGGATGTCGCCGCCAGAGGAATAGACGTGCCTCGAGTTGACCTCGTATTGCAGTTCTGCGTTCCGGCATCAGCTACTGACTATGTGCACAGGTTTGAAGAATATTATAAACTTACATAAACTTTTGATAAAGTCAGGTTATTTTTATTATTACAGATATTTGTCGTGTAATTTTTAAAATTGGTATTATGGTAACGTAGTTGCCATGTCATCTTTGACTCATAATTGACCCGCCCTCTAGGTATCATGGAGGCATGGAGGCAAAAAAAAATATCATTACTTTTCTTGATATCCAAGCGATTGTACCAATATCCCGGTCGCTCTATTTTTAAATAACTGACCATTTAACTTCTTGTCGTATCGATGACTCATATTTACCGTATAACTGACAATGAAGATGTCCCTTCGTTTAGGGTTGGTCGTACAGGGCGTGCGGCTCAAGTGGGTGCCGCCGTGTTGTTTCTACTACCCAGTGAATCACGGTTCATCAGGCATTTGGAGGAGAGGAGGATCAGGTGAGCCGTATAGTTTATTTATATAAATACTTTAGCGTACACCAGAAAATATATAGGTACTTACCAATAGTTTTAGTTTTAACTTTATCTTCACGCACGAACCGTCACATTCTGTTCATTTTGCGCATCCTGCGATGTCAGCCCGACATCTAATTGAGCACAATTCTTTTTACCACAAAATTACTTTTTCTTGTGCGTAGGCCTATTTTTTTATTTTTTTTGGGTCTGAAATTATCAAATATCTTTTCCCGCTCTGGGCGGCACATCACACACACATGCGTGCAGCGGGTGCTGCTGTCCCCCGCTTGAACGTTGAAACGAGTTACGTAATGAAATTTAGTACAACATTGTATCACTCATTGGGATGAGGTAATGGTTACTATGACACTGGCTGTTTTAATGACGGCAATAAGCTAACTGCTTCTGAAACTTTTATAGAGGTTTTATAGCATGGATGTAGATAAAACATTTTTCTGCACAATAATAACATTATTGTGTAATGTAATCTGCTACTAAATACTTGGTGTAAACTCAGGTTGCGTCAAGGAGACGAGTCGCGAGCGCTTGAAGCGCTGCGTACTGTGGTGCCTGCGGCTGCGACGCCGCAACGCGCCGCGGTCGCCGTGCAAGCGCGACTTGAGCACACCGCGCACACCAATAGAGACTGGCTGCTGAGGGCTAGTAGAGGTATGACTGGTAGAAAATGCTAAAAAAGCGGAACCTTCAACTATTGCCCGTAAAATTACCCATTTACAAGACGGCCGTAATTTTACACTTATGCACTATAATATCTCTTTCGTACCTGTACCCTAATTGCGTAACTTATTTTTATAAACAATTTTGCCTAATTTGTTTCATTTTGACAGTTTAACAACATTCATTGCGTTATTTTCGTTGTTGAACAGACTTTTTTCCAACTTATGAAGCAATGGATTAGCAATCTGTTTCAAATCGAAACAAATTGTGATTGTGTTGTATTACGCAATTAGGGTACTGGTTAGTCTCCGTTGAGATTGGCCACCTGTGACAGATCTCGGTCGGGAGGATTATATTTTTTAATACTTTACAGAAATATATCACATCTGTTATAGTTATGTAGCGGTTACACCGCCACATACAAACTACGCATCAAAGACATGACGTCACACAAATCCTGCATCGCGCAGTTAGAGTTTACCGAGCGATCGACATACATACAAGATTTCAACTTCCAACCGATGGGCAGTTGCCCGCCAGACACAACACCCGTCTGGTCGGAGGATCCTCCCTTTTCTATGGTGGATGAGTGAACTTTACACCCTGTTCCTCATACTCCTAAATTGGTGACACCGAGTATGAACGTCAACGCAGCCTTCGTGCAATTACTTCGGCGTGACGTCATCATCATCATCACTCCCGCAAGCTTTCGTGAGGCGAGTTACACAGCCAGCCAGCACCCACGGCTTCAACGGGTATCCTGATCACCAGCATGCAGCGAACGCGCATTCTTGGTCATCACCCTCAGCCTCATCACCCCGACTCACTGGGGAATCAACGCAAGCAGCCTCATCACCCCGACTCACTGGGGAATCAACGCAATCAACGCAATCACCTCAATCACCCCGACTCACTGGGGAATCACAGCAATCACCACAATCACCACAATCACCACAATCGCCGCAATCACCACAGAAAGTTCCGACTCACCGCGAACTATGCGGCACCCGGTTCCGACTCACTGGAACCACAGCTGGCACTGTGTGAAGCATCGCAAGATTCAGCCCACTATCGACCTCCGGTCTCCGGAGGGGAGTGATGTAGCGGTTACACCGCCACATACAAACTACGCATCAAAGACATGACGTCACACAAATCCTGCATCGCGCAGTTAGAGTTTACCGAGCGATCGACATACATACAAGATTTCAACTTCCAACCGATGGGCAGTTGCCCGCCAGACACAACACCCGTCTGGTCGGAGGATCCTCCCTTTTCTATGGTGGATGAGTGAACTTTACACCCTGTTCCTCATACTACTAAAGTTATGTAGAATTCGTTTACAACTCATCCACCAACATTACAGCATTTGGACCCCGTGATGAATTTACAGCCTAATTTCTCTCACAGAGAGTGGAACTACTTGGTGTTCTTTGGTCAATTATGTAAACGACTCGGCATAAAGATTCAACTTTTTCAAATAACCCTTTTTCTCATCTAGCATACACGTCCTGGGTTCGTTTCTACGCGGGCTATCCTCGCGACGTCAAGGAGTACCTGGACTCCAGACAGTTGCACTTGGGGCATGCGGCGAAGGCCTTCGCCCTTCGAGACGCTCCCGCTACGCTCGCCCGACGTGTCAAGTCCAATCCCACCAATAAGGACAAGCCGAGCAATAGACTTACTGTTCATGAGGATGAAGAGAAGAAGCGGCCAGGGTGAGTTTTTTAATTTAATATTTTTTACCATATCTGTTTTCAAACTTTCAAGTAATTTATAGAGAACTAGCAGCCCGTTCCGGCTTCGCACGGGGTAGACAATTATTTATTTTTGGAAATTTGGATATAAAACACTTTTTTTCACAAATATTTTTATTTATTAAAAAAATATCCTTCAGATGAATATAGTCATCTGCTCTAAGTTTTTGTTGGTTTCGCCTTATAAAATTTAATCGTTCCGAAATCATATTTGCCATCATATCCATATTGACTAAACAAATCCTTGTAATAGTGCAGCGAATTAAATTGACTGGTCCTAATCATTAAGCGGTATGCGTAATATTGCATGCATGATACAGTTTTATTTCTTAAGGAATCCTGCTGAAGAATAGTTAAGTAATATCCGTCGTCTCCTGATACGAACATTAGCGGATATTGTAACGGATCATAAGCCCTATGCAATTCCGACACTCGCTTCAGCTGCCCGTCTCTACCGTGCAGCACTATATCTCTGGGGCCTTTGTCTTCATCAACCAAGAGAACGGCCACTTCGTTGACGGAAGGCGCGTTGTATCTGCCTCGGTGTTCTGCTTGAGGTGTGCGGTCAGCGTGAATAATTAATTTTAAATTCTCTGGAGATGTCGATTCGATACTTTGTTTAAAACTTCGTATGTAAACGTTGTGACTATTCAACATGGTCTGCAATTCGTTGATCAAATCCAGTTTTAGCATAGGAGCCATGTTAGAGCGCAAAGATAGTTGGTCAGCATCGGAAATAAAATATATCTGCAGAAATTGTGGGCTTTGTCCGGATGGCGGCAGGAGGCTGCCTATGAGGTGATAAACCTGTCCCTCTACCTTAAAGGTTGGCATGAAATTCCCCTCCCTAATTTCTTTCGCCCCGAACGATGTCATCTGAAACAGATTATTGTAACGACGTGCGTTTTTAAAAAAATGCGCGGATAGTGTACTATTGTTCGTCAGAAGGCTTTTGATTGGTTCTGGAGGCTCTACGATACTGGGAAGTATTACTTTTCCAGCC
The DNA here is from genome assembly GCA_949152395.1 of Agrochola litura. NCBI lineage: Eukaryota > Metazoa > Arthropoda > Insecta > Lepidoptera > Noctuidae > Agrochola > Agrochola litura. Next base: position 18,207,779 of record OX424493.1, read on the forward strand.
GCGCAACACATACCAATTGCTTCGTCTCTCCATTTTATCGCGGAACATTTAGGGCATATCTTATCCATCGCTCCAATTTGAATGCTGTTTTGATCGGCGTAGTTAATTTGTGGATCGTAGCTGAATGCGCATCTATTGCTGTGAGCTGAAATCCCATCACGCCTTCTAATTGCTACTGCACGTTGTCTCTCTCTCTGTGCCGTAAATCGTTGCGAGCGGTCACCGCTAGACTCTCGGGCACGTGCCTGTGAGTTTCTGGCTCTCAGTCCAGCAAGCCGCTGCGAGCGTTCGGTGCTAGATTCTCTGGCACGTGCCCGCGAGTCTCTATCTCTGTTTCCAGCAAGGCGTTGTGAACGTTCGGAGCTCGACTCTCGTTCGTAAATCTGAGAAGATCGTTCGACACTGCACTCTCTTGCCCGTGTTTGCGAAATTCTTGTTCGATTTTCGTCAAGGCGTTGCGCGCGTTCTGGGCTCGACTGTCTTTCGCGAACCTCTGACGATCTGACATTTTGATTTGCAAGACGAATCGAACGATCGGCGCTACTTTCCCTTGCGCGAGCTTGCGAGGTTCGCTCTCTATTCTCAGCAAGTCGCTGCGAGCGTTCGGCGCTAGATTCTCTGGCCCGTGATTGTGATGCATATTCTCTTTGACTTTCGAGTCGATCAGAATATTCTGAAGATGATTCTCCAACACGCCGAATCTTTGCTAATCTCGCTTGGGAGCTATGTTGAGATAATTGGGACCTTTTTTTTTAGGCATAATTGTTTGAAAGTTTTGGTTTTCAAGTAAAATAAATAAGAATTAATTTGATTTTAATATGAACAGTTTATTGAATAGAAGTTTTCATAAAAAAATACATACAATACTTAAATAGGTGCTTTAAAAAGAGTGTGACACTGCTATAAAAATAAACTGTCAAGGTTTAATCAAGTAATTTATGCGCAGTTTTGAAAATAACTCCTAATCGATAGAAAGAAAATGTGCTCTTTCTGAAATGTGTTCTATGGAAAAATCTAAATGTTCAATATCGGTAGCGTCCGCTGCGTAAGCTTACAGACGTGCACGCCCCACTCCTGTATTTCAGTGCCCCCTCCACCCCGCCCGCCGCGATGCCCGGCGCGCTTTTCAGACTGCATCGCAAACAACGGCCACGGCGCTATGGCGGTTTTGTTTACTGTTTGAATTTTTTAATTCGTAATATCTTTTGAATGGAAAGTCCAATTTAAATAATTTAAAAACTATTTTAGACTCATTTTTCTACACCTTCGGTTACATTGCTCAAATTTTACCAAGGATCCCTAATTTTTTTCAAAATGAAATGTAGCCTATGTCAAATTGGAAGAATGTAGCATTCTATTGGTGAAAGAATTTTTTAAATCGGCCCAGTACTTTTTGAGCCTATTCATTACAAACATACAAACATACAAAAAAAATAGGTACAAATCTTTCCTCTTTATAATATTAGTGTAGATGTGATTTGCAAGTGTTCAGTTATGTTAACCGTCAACTTTAGGCTGGTTTTATTGTTACGCGTTTCGGCAGTTCCGTTGGAGCGCGCGCGTTCGGAGTTGTATGGGGTAGTAGTTGCGTTTCAAAGTCGCGCTCTTGAGCAGCGCCGTTCATTAAACGCGTGCTGTTCGCCGGCGCTGTCGAAGCGCGCGCCGCTCGTGCGCTTCTACGGCCAGTATGCGTTTTAGTGTGACGCCGTTGAGACGCGCCGTAAGATATTTGTACGTACGTAACGTTCATATTGTACACGACTGTCTCACAGCAGCGGAACGGGCGGTACTAATCTCTTTTCACAGTGCACCGCTGTTCAAGCGCGCGCTGTTTAACAGCGCGCTGCCCAGCGGCTATAAAACCAGCTTACAGACTTCTTGAATGGTCGGTTTATAAACTGTATGTAAAAGACCTGAGTATCTCTAACATCGTTAGTGCTGTAAATTTTGATGTGATTTCGATTGATACGGTTTCGCTTAAGGGTGTGTTACTATAGTGATGTGCACTCTAGTAGACAATCGTGCTATCGGTATCTACTGCTACTACTACTCTATATCAGAATGTTTTTCCTTCACAGATTCCCAAAAGCAAAGTTCGGTTCGTTCGGTGCCCGACAATCGAAACAGAGCTCCATGCATACGGCGAGCGAATTCGATAGCGGGCTGCCCTCTGTCGACCAATCGCAACCCAAGAACAAGAAAAAGAAGAACAAATGACATTTAAATAACATAAGTCATGCGATTTAATATTAAAAAGGACCTTTGTAAATAAAAACCATTAACGACGCAGGTACTTATGTAGTTTCATTCGAACACCGTAATTGATCAACATTTTTGTTTTATTTATTCCGAAGAAGGTACAAATGAAAGATGGAGCTCGTCCAAAATTCTAATCGCGAGTCGGCTAGAGTTAATGGAAGCGCGCCCGATGTGATGGCTACCGTTTTCATATTTCTGACTCACGAGTGACTCGAATGAAAAATGATTTTAAACCATTACCGTGCCCCGTCCGGCCTTTTGATATTTAAATTTTTTTCAAGCGGCCGTCATTATCGTAGAATGATTTGCGAATTTCGCCCCAGCTCGCGGTTTTTGTTTGTCTCTGAACGAGTTTTTTGTCGCTCTCATTTACCATGTTTTTATTGCTACATAATGACAAATTAAAAGAGTATTGTGAGGCTCTTTCATGCCGCATTCTCTGGCCTTTTCAAGGTTGAAGGGCTTTTCATTTTGATGGCGGGTCGAATGACTCAATCGTGACACATTTATCTTAAGGCTGTAGTCGTTTTACTGATGCTCGAGTCATAAAACATTTAGTTGAAATCAGTCAATAGGCGCCGCTAGACGTAGAATGTCTCTCTTTGAGTTCTCATGGCTAGTGTTTTGTGCCTGAACTTTATTTTCTGTTTGCAATATGTTTTTCCGTGTTTCTCACCATAAATTACGATTGTCAATACAGGCCAGTAAGGGGTCAAGATGTATTCAAAAGTCATATTGCCTGTGATTCGACTCGGATCGTATGTAGGTATCGGTAAAGTTGCAGATAGGAGCGTTTACAGTTCTGAAACAAGTTTTCACAATAAACTGTGTGTAATGTAACGTTTTGTTGTCGCAAAGCTAGTATAGTTGTGTGGCGTGGCTTCGCGCGTCATTAAACAGCACATTTGCATGTCGGCCGGCGCCAAAGCTCGTGAAAATGCCTTTTCATTAGCATCAGCTCTACTGAAAAATTGTTCTGGCAGCCATTGGTTGCTATGCGAATCGGTAATGCCAAATGTATTATACAAATATAATTAATTGGCATTAGACCGTTGTTTTAGCATTCTATATACAGTACATTTATTGTCCGAAGAATATGCTCGTGAGGTATTTACGGAAAGACTCGATAGAGCATGATAGGTAGCCTATTGTTTTCATTCATTAGGATAGCTTCATAGATTTCATAGGTACCTATATATTTGTTAATGTTTGGTGATGTTAGGCTATTTTACTACCTTGAGGATGATTAAAGGATGATTTCTACCAAACGGCTCGCATCGCATCGGATCGGAACGGATTTTACAATCTTTAAACGATACTAAATCGTGTACACAGTCTTTAATTAAAGTCAAGCAAGCTAAGCTGCGTACAGCAGCTTGACCGCGGGCTTCTTCCGCGACACGCGATCATAGCCGAAAGTATGCTGCGACGCGCGATCGGCTCCGTTCGCATGTAGCCAACAATACTACGTCAACTTCAACCATTTTCAAAAATTAGAACACATCGACTCGGTAGGAATGAAACTAGGCGCAGAAACGGATACCTACGTTTGCAAGCGACGGTACGGAGGCGATCGAATGTGTCGACATCCTGCCGGACGCGATCGGCTGTCGCCGCATCCGTTCGTATCCTTTCCGATCCGATGCGATGCAAGCCGTTTGGTGGAAATCATCCTTTAGGTAGGTACCTACTACCGCAATACAAAATAAAATGACACATCCAATCTTGATCCAATAATTCGCTAGTGTCGAATATGATTGATGTTCGGGAAATGTATCAGATTAAATAGATTTATGCCGATATAGTGGCTGCTTTCACGGCGAAGAATTCTATTGAAAGAGTCGGCGAGTCAATTCGGTAGGACAATGAGCCGAGCGTGGTGGCCCGGGCCGTACTGTAGCCTGAAGAAACGCGTACCTTAATATGTTGCCTGCATTTGGGAGAACTCATAGAGGTTGCTGTTTTCATAAGGCTATACTTAATAATGGTAATTTGTGAATAGGTTCGTTGGGAAGTATCTAGTTATTTTGTGTTGCTAAGGCATATTTACCTATAGCAGTTTAACAGTGTATTTTTTTTTTACCTTTTTTAAGAGGCTGCTAAAGAGGGTAGTTTACGTTTTCAGTTATGTGACTTTAAATTAAGTAGCATTGTGTTTCTTGTTTTGGGTTTTATTTCTTCTTTACATTGCAGGGTGGCATTAAACCAACGCCTAACAGAATATACAGAGTGGCGGGGACAACGACGTGAAAACTGTTACCAAAAAAAATCTGCTGTTTCATAGAAAAGTGTAACCTACTCGATCAAAATGTATGGAACAGCAGATTTTTGTTTAAATAACCGACGAAAAATTTCAACGCAAGGGGGTTCAGAATCCATGGTAACAGTTCGCGTCGATGTCCCTGCCACTCTGTATAGTCTGTTAGGCGTTCGTTTTATTTAGTTAAATGAGTTGGTACAAATATATAATAGGTAATTAACGCAGTATCAAGTCTACGCATCAGCCGAAGCAGTTGGTCTGTGACGCGGGCGGGAGAGTCAAACGCGCCGCGTCACGACCCACCGAATTATGGCCACAAAGCGCCGTTGATACCGAATATTCCATATAAATATTGAGCTAATCGCCCTTTCAATGAAGCGGCCCGCTTTTTATTAATAATTGATCGCGGAGCGGCGAGTCATGCGCCTGTATTGTGTAGACGAACATATTTTTTTGCTGTAACTCATTAATGATCGGCTCTAACACATGACGCCGAGGGCGTACTCCCGTCAGATCGCGCAACTAATTTCCGATGAGTCCAGGATACACGTCAAATAATGTGGAACTAATCTTTGTTTGTGCTACCGATCGCCGGTCCATATTTTTTTTCTAGAAGCTGACAATATGCAGACCATTAGATAATGGACTTAGAGCTAACTCGCCATCAACTCTACATGAGTATTATTTTGTAAAGTAAAAAGAGTTAACTTTTGAAGTCCTACGGTTAAAAAGACTTTGTTATTTGAAAAATTTGCTTTTTTCAGAATAATATTAACCATGATTAAAATCAGTCTCAAATTAAAGAGACAAAGCTAGGAAGTATTATTTTTAACTGGCTCATTGTATTGCCATAAATTAAAACTCCAATGCGTTTTTAACAAACTCGTGTATAGTTTCATATTGCCTAATCGGCTTGAGAACTTAGAGGATTAAGTAAATCTCATTACGCGTTGTTTCCACAATGTTTACCAGTGTGTCGTCACTTTCATTAGCTCTAATAAGTGCTTAGTTCCGTTTATTCCACTTATTTAATTAAACATTCTCACACGTTTCATAAATACAATAACTTTTAATTTTTAAGTATTATGAGTGCACCGCTTACCGGCAGTTAGGTTAACAGTAACAGCATCGTGGGAACTCGGCTAAAAGCTGGCAGTCGCCACACTATCAGGTTTATCTAAGATTTTCGGTACTTAGGATATCTAAACGATTGATTTTAATACCTTCCCATTGTTATATATTCAATGCTGATACTGTAGATGTTGTGATTAAATCTAAATATATTGGCTCTAAAGTTCACCGTTTTTTCTCTGGCAGACAAATCACGGCTAGGTACGAAAACAGTTTCACTATTAATTTTTGTCTCCAGAAAACTTAAACGGAAAGATACCGTAACCAGCTCATTCTTTAGTTTTTCTCATTCTAGAATAAAGTTACAGTGGACAATTTGCATGTTATAATGAATCGGTTAGATAGCGTGGATACAAATAGAGTACTTAGCTCGTAGGCCTGTCGCAAACGGCGATCGATTAATCGATTCCCTACCGATTTGTTGGCGTCGACTGCTGATAGTCTTCTTTGTAGAGGCGGTAAAAGATACTTATTACATAAAAGGTCCTAAAATTAATGCTGCTTACTGTATTAGCAAGAAGCTTTAACAATATTTATGGGTTGCACCATGAGAGGTTATTCCACTAGTCCAACATATTGCGCATTCGTCTTGTTCTCATGTTAAACCCATCTATGCGATGGTGGAATCGGTGGAAGTCGGTGGCATTTGGTCCGACGACTTGGAAAAGCGTTCATATAGATAGTATAATCGGTTGAAGGACACTGAACGCGACACAATAGAAGTTTTATTGTTATTACGCCTGGGGGGGGCTGTTTAGTTGTCCCACGAAGTGTTACGGTACGACTAGTAACGGCCGAATTCTTAAATGCAACCCAATTTTAAATATGTAAGTTCTTTCGTTTAAGTGTAGCGCTGTATTGTCTCAATAGACAGATGAAGGCGAATGTAGGTCCATAGTTGGCCCGACAATACAACTAGGTAGGTACTCGTTTGCACACATTACTAAGTCAGTGTTTATTTAAAGCTAATTATAAAATGCATTGGATATTCAAATGGGTGCGTAATGGGCGCATGGAGGAAAACTATAAGCGTTTTATGATATCCCGTGGTGGTGTTGCGTCGTCTCACTTCCTTTGATTTACTGGCATCGCCTCGATACTTATTTATCGTTGGAGTGGATAAGTATACCTAGTTGGTTAGTATTTCTACTTATAATTACTGATTTCTTTTGAAGAAAACGATGCTAGCAGTAGTGGCAGTATTTAAAAAAAATATTTTAACGGAGGTCATATTATGTGTCCTTGTGGCATCCCATAGCAAGGTAAATGAGGTGGTGACCGTGAATCAAACCCTTACGCTCAGCAACCACATTTGAGAACCTCCCCTAGAGTACATACCTAGCAAAAAATCAGCAATCTTTGTACTTAAAAGAATAGGTAACCTACTGGAAAGCAAAATAATAAAGATAATTATTTAAGAAAATACTTTTTTGGAAAACCTGTATATTTCTCGATCTTTGATCGACCATAATCTATGGAGATCATGAAAATTCCTTCCCTGAGTTCTAATCGAATTGTTTTTTTTCCAACGATCATGGTCACCGTAGCAGGCGCACGGTGTCATTGTTCGCGAGATGTTGCCATCTGATTATCGTTATTGTTTCAAACCGGGAAACAGCTAACATTCACTCCATTTAATATAATTGAGCGAATGAGAAACGTTATCAATTATAATTGTTACGACGCATACTTTTAGAAGAAACTCCATTATAAGCGTTTTCCATAGAAAGCCTCATAGAGTCGCGCCGCACGCGTTGTCGCTGGAAAAACTTCTAGTTAAGAATATTAAACGTTTCACCACAATCTCAGGCTTATTAAGGAAGTGCAGAATATCGTTAATTAAGTTTAAAACACGTTTTTAGAATTTACAAGCCTGCGCACTGAATAATTTAAAAACTGAATAATTTTACATGTAGATGATGTCTATTATCAACGTAAATTAATAGTGTTAAGTAAAAACCGTGGATGATAGCAAACAGATCGTGCAAAATAGTTTTTAATGTACGTTTAAACAATGAATAATAAAATACCACTTGCATCGCGAAGCAATATCGGTATACATGCGTAGTAGCTAATGACTTGGAAACAGTCGGGCAGACACGATAGGAAAAAACAATAGGCTGGAGTAGTCACTTTGTATAATACTGAATAATAGTAAGAAACAACCGTTTTACTAGAAATAATCACAGTGTAGGTGGCAAAAACAGACTATTAATGGTTCGAGTCGGACCCCACTTGTTACTATTCATGAGCAAATTAACGGCAGTGCTCTCACACAAACGTAGCTGTACGCTAAACACATTACGAGAGGGGAAAACGTGTCGTAAAAAGTGATAATATTGTGATTGCTGTTAACGTTAAATCATATTACTTAGCTGGGTGTAGGAGGACGAGCAATCGTTTTTAGATTACGAAAGTTTTACATGGATAACAAAATTCCCAACTGGAAAGTAACCACATAATAGCAAGCTGCCAGTAAACCTCTCTTGAAAGATAAGGGCTATAAAAGTTCGCGGAAAATCAGTCTAGGTACTTAATTATTTCTGGTAATGAAAGTTATCATAAACATCAGTCTATTTATCAAACTAACTTTTAAATTATCATCGTTAAGACCTTAGCCTCCCCGCAAACGGGCCAAAGACCACAGCCACCGGCGGCTGTCGCGCGCCACGTCCTTTGGTACCGCGCAAACGAAGATGGTCGGTGGCTGCTACGAGTGGTCGGTGGCCGCCACTAGTAGTCGGTGGGCATGAGTGGGCGAGTGTCGGCGTTTTTAAGTAGCGAGTGGCCGCCACCGGTGACATGTCGCGGACACTGAGTTGCGAGTGGCCGCCACCGGAGGCGTGTCGCGGACACTGAGTCGCGAGTGGACACCACTTGCTACACGTGTGCGGCGATTTCATACAAAATGTACCGGACGGGCGTGATCGCCAGACTCAATAACGGGAAGTTTGTAAGGCTTCCCAGTCCAAGCGGCGCTGACGTCCTGCACCAATAGTTCAGGGTATCTTCAATACTCACTGCGAAATCTCTTGAAGGAACACGGGTTTTTGACGGGGGGAATAAAATACCATATTTACTGATAAGTCTTCATAAGTATTCAGGAAGCGATTTCAGGACTCTCTAGTACTACTACATTGCTATTTAGGTGGAATTAGTTTCCATATCGATGACTACAAAGTTGGCAGGTGGCGCGCTAGCTTAAGTAGTAGCGAACCTTTACCTTATTGAGAGCCGCGAATCGCCTCCCGTTTTACAATCTTTATTTGATAAAAATCACTTAAGTTTCTATTTGTTTTATGACTAAACACCCTTATTTTAATAACTTTACATGGTGTGTTATATATCACGGGATTCGTAAAATTATGGCCTTTCTAATGAGGTTTCGTGCATGATTCTAGCTATTCCCGCTGAAAAGATATTTCAGTTATAACGGGAATTATTTAATTAATTAAATATTAAATTATTTGCAAGTGATTTTACGGGTAAAGTACTGAACCGATCTTTACCATTCCAAAAGAAACCTCAAGCTAGTCTATTTCCCTAGAAAAATCTCCGCTATGAGCCTCTGAATACAGGTTGGGTAGCCTTTATTTTACGAAATCCGCTTTGCGGTTTTCAGACTCGATTAGGTAGGTATCCTGAAGGGCTAGATTTCAGGAAGTTAGGTCCAGGGCTAGGTCTCGGTCTAGGTGACCTGGATACATTAAAAGATTTTACCTTTTTACTATTTTACCTACCTAATCGAGGCGTACAATGGTCGAGTTCACGACTTTCATCAAAATTGTCATTTTGATTTTGTTTTAATTGCTAGATAACACTATCAATAGCTATAATTTTTACATATTTGAGTTAGTATAGTGTCTGCACGCACTATGTATTGTTTTATTTCGCATTGTTGCGACATTAAATTATTTCCTATCCGTAGGCGGGTCACACTTTGTGCAAAATTGTGTGCAAAAAACGTGTGCGCATACGTAAATAGGAAATTCTCCAAATAAAACTCATTTCTGACGGCGCATTGGCGCGCACATCATCGAATTACATGATTTATTATGTAAATAAACATTTACAGAGGGGAAATTATATCTCCTACATACTTAGGCTAAGTTAAAATTATTGATTTTAAAACAAACTAATTGTTGATGACACATCATTATGGCACCTATATACTTAAGCTAAGTTAAATTACTGATTCTATATAAACCATATTGTTGGTGACGCATCGTCGCGAACACAAAACATGTTAAAAATCATGTAAACAGCTTGTCGCCAGCCACCGGTGGCTGTGGTCGGTGGCCCGTTTTGTGCGGAGCCTTAGAAACCCACGTACTCCTAAAAATAATTTTCACCTCCTGTTTTGATGCACAAACTCGCCTACAGATTCATATTCATAAAGATAAGGTATCGTTGTCAACTTCTTCGATGTACTAGAATCCTACAAAGTGTTGCAGAAGCCAAAAGGGCCTTTTATGAAACGATTTCACTTGGTTGTAACTTGAGAGCGCTGTATCAGTTGAACGGAGCCTGCGGTCACACGACGATACAAAATACTGCGAAATTGCGCGTGCGCATAACCCGTAACACACACATAGTTGCACGAAACGTAAGCTGTCATATATGTCACTGTGTGTGTAAGTAGCCACACAGTATATGGACATATACGTGTAGCATTTTGCTGCGAAATAATTAAGTAGGTAGTTAAACTTTAGGTCGAAGTCGGCAGTTAAGGAAAAGCTTGCGATCGTTTAAATGCGGGTAGCTTGTATCAAGCTGTAGTTTTTTAAATGCAACTGCTTATTTAAAGATAGTAATTTATACGTCATGGCCGGTGAGTTGCACTTTTTCTTTGTCGTAAATCCAGGTCTATTTCATACACAATCTTTTCTTGTACCTGGGGGGGGTGGGGGGGGGGGGCATGCTGCCAAATTTAAGAACCCGCCGCGGTACCTACTTCAAGTTGAAATCGGAAAATAGTAGATCTTCACAAATTACTTTAGGCTTCCAATTACTTGTGAAAAGATATGTATACCATGAGATTATAATTAGTAGCACAAGAAGCCTAACATTTTTAAATGTTGTCATTATAACTGTCAATCCACATACCTCATGTTCACGGCACACTGAGTAATATTGATGTGTGCGACTTGGTAGCCACACCGTGTATCACTTTACTCGTCACTGATACATTAACCAATAGTTTAACTTGATCATATCGATTTACTATTGCCCGGTAATATAGCTTCACTGTCTCGTTTAAAAGGAATATGTACTTCTAATGTATATAATTATGACTTGAGAGGATCTGCGATAACTTGTACTGGTTACTCAACTTTGCATTAATATTAAGATTATATTAAGTGAAGTGGTATGTCTAAGTAGGTACATGTCTTTTTCCTTTTTAGGGTGAGTAGACCTCTAGTGACTATGAGTTTTTTATTTGCCAGGAAATGGTTCTATCCTTAGGTAACATTTTTCTGATTGGCTTTAAATGTTTCTACCTCAATTTATAAATTGACAACATTGTTACATATAATTTTCTGAAAAGAGCGGAAGTGAAATTCTTCATTCTTAGCCTACGTGCCCCCAATTTCAGATCGAAAAAAAAAACGATTCTCGTATTGTTTCCGAAAAAAGTGTGTATTTTAATAAGATCGTAGTTTGGCTTACGAACCGAGCGAATTCTTATGTCGCTTCATTTAAAAAGTTATATAAACCGTGATAGAACTGGATAGAACAAACTGGAGTAGGAACAATAAGGACCCCTTGAAGTTAAAATATATCCTCCAACATGATAATGTAGTAACTGATAACAAGATTATCTCACTGGCCCCTAAAAAAGACATCAACACTGCGTAGGAGTCTACGAGCCTGCTAAGAACATCTTTCGAACTGATAAGTTGTTATCAGAAATCGTGTTGGATTGAGGTTGGATGTGAGAAAACAATATTATATTATACCTTCAATAAATAATTTCACAAGTTTTTACTTAGTAATCGAACTCTATACCACCGCTGCATCTTTGCAACCACTCAACATAAAGGTGTATTAGCTGTTGATCAGTGTTTAGTCGAGATTACGTCCGTTTACCAACCGAGCCGCGGCGACCACAAGCAACCGAGCACACGCATTCACACACAGCCGGTTGTCAGTTGTCATGTGTGTACACATGGCGAGCCAGTGTGCGAGCTGCAGGCAAATTGTGAAATTAAACATGTAAGGAAATTCTATTAGAATTTCTGTACGCTTGATTGGTTTCGAAGCTAATACTGCTGCGAACAGCTTATTATTGGTTTCTGTTTGGATTTCAGCTAAATTGTGGAATTAGATCAGAAATAATGTTAATCATACGATCATTAATTGACTTTGGAGAGTAATTTTCAGCCTTGAATGCTTAATTTTAAGATTAGCTGTTTGAGTTTTAGATGAAACTGATGATGAATCACCATTTTATTAAAAGTTGAGCCTAACTTTGACGGGTTACGAGTGATGCAATTAGTATGCAGCTCGTAATAATCACTTTTAAGGTATTACTAACTATTACATACATGGTGCTGAATTTTACTCCCAAAAAAATAAGTAGCTAAACTTTCTATGTTATCTGTTAAAAATTGCTCACCAACAAAAAGTGGCCGTCTACATTCGACCGAAATCGTTGCTCACTCAATTTCAATACAAGACTGAATTTTAATCTAAACAAAGTGTGGTCAACACCCGGTACGATGGTTATCATGTTTAATAGAGTATGTGAACATGATATCCAGCTGGTATTAGCCACTGGGCTCTCAACTCATTGGCTTGACGTGAACGCTATTCTGTATCGACTTGACAGGAAGGGACGTTGCGGTTACGACCACTTGCGTTCAAATGATTTTGTTTTTAATTGACCGTTGATTTATTTTAACAGACAAAAGCTTCTTAATTGTAATAACAAATTAGATTGCTGTAAAAAAACTGCACTTTTTGTTGCTTGGTGACTATTAACTGTGAAAAGATGTGTTTTTTTGCTTCTGATTAGCAGGAAAATATGCATACAGAAAAACACGTAAGAAGTGCTTGTTAGCTATACCTACACCTGCTAGGTATGTTGATTTTCTTTTGATTGAATTCACGTCATAACGAACTCTATCGACATTTAATTTAATTACAGTTTTAATTATCATTCTCTAATAGTGAAATCCAAAACTCTTGCAGTTGCGAGCGATCTTCATTTGTTTTCTAGATCAAAAACATAAAAAAGTTGCTTCCTTATCTATCACTTTTTTATCGTTTATGAAACATCGGCGTGACTCGTTGAAGCAGTCCATTAACACTGTATTAATGAGTGTAATGGAAGATTTATTTAAATTATTACAGTAATCGGATACAAAGAGTGCATTGATATCGTCACATATATCCATGGGGCGTGACGTGTTTCTCGCACCACTGCGCCACAACAAGTTTAAACGAACGAAAAATCTGACATTCTGTAATGAACACCTACAAAGGACACCTGATACCAGAAATAGGGTGTAATTATTATATGTCTGATATTAAAACTATTAAAAGTCGTGTCGAAAATTATATGACTTTTTTGGCAAGCATTTATCCAGGCATTATCCTTATGTTACATATTTATGGTGTGAAGGTATGTCGACATAGATACCTAAGTAGGTTTTACATAGGGGGGTGTCCTCTTATTGATGGATTTGCAAACCGTGGCAGATAAAGCTGAATTTACAACTTGACTTGAAATAACGATGAACATAATGATGCTTCTAAATGATTACCGCTCTTACTTAATCGCCTAGACTCCCAAGAATTTTTCCTCGTCAAACTGTCAATGATTTATCATTATTTCCACGAAAAATAAGTTATAAATCAATGCAATCACATTTCTATTGAACACTTAATTGTTACACGAGTAGGTATGCGAGATAACAAATACCTGGTTATAATTGGCGATGGTTTTCTCACAACACGTCGACTCTCGATTAAGGATTGACATTAGTGTGCATACAAGTAACTCGATCAGCTGAGATCGGCGCGCGCGCACCGGACCGAGGAACACCGTCTTCCTATTCCTACTTCTCACTTTACACCCGGTAAACGGAGTTTGACCAAAACATAATCTGTGTTATTTAACAGTTTGTTGCGTGAGACTGATACTTCGTCGTAACTTAGACGATCGTCAAAACAAAATGGATGCCATTTGGACATTTTCAACCTACCTACTTAATGATTTTGTCGAAATTTATTTAGTCTTGGGCCACAATTTCACAAAAGTTTTGCCTTGCCCGTACCTAAAGTACCTACATTATATAATGGTATTCCTGATACACAATTTGCACTCTTACTGAACCTAGGTAGACACATACTTTTTTTAAATAAAAACGTTTATACTATGAAATAAAATATGAACGTGTACACGAAAATTGTTTATGCATATTTCAACGGGTTTTACATTAAAATGGCCGTGTACTCAATGTTTGTCGGGCTAAAGTCAATAAAATGAACGCTTTCATTTACAAGATTTGTAAACATAAAAGGGTAAATTTACATTTTGATATTCGCAAGTGCTTCAGGGACTAAAGTGGCGTTCTCTCCCTAAAATTTTAAAACATCCATTTGCATATGCTTTGAGTACATAAACGACACTTTCTGGAGCACTTTCAACTGTCGGTACGGGGAGGAGGTGACGAAAAGCAGGGGGCGGGGGGCAGATTAACGTTTTAATCCGTACAAACTTACTGCTAATATGAAAACTTTTATGTGGGTACTCATTAGTTTCCTGTCGGTTGATTCTAATTTCTAATTTTTAGGTATTATCACTTTCAGTTTAGGTAGGGAACTTACCGGTTTTCCAGAGGAATATTGTTCTGTAAGAGATTTGCAAGTGCAAGTAAGAGGTTTGCTGTGAAGTTTAAGAAACGGACATCACTTGCAGCCATTCATGTAACATGAGGCAAATATTTATCGAACCCAGTAGTCGTTACAAAACTATAAAGAAACACCACTACTATTAGCACTGTTCACTAAAACGTTAATTTGCATGTGTTTAGCTTTCTGAAATCAGCACAAGGTACGAATGAAAAGTGCGGGGTGAAGCGTGACAGAAGAACCGGCGGGGCCTGCGGGGCCAGAGTGGGGAGGGGTAATCAGCGTAATACCAATCATGCAAATGCCGAGATCCGACTGAAAGCCTCAACCGGCTTGTTTCAGGAGTTAAAATGGAGATCCACTTAGCGGGCTACGCAGCTCACATACGCAATTGATGGCGCCGCCAAAGATTTTAATTGTAGATAGGACAAGACAATATAAAATCAGTGGGATATCTCCTTAATCTGTTGAGTTTAGACTTTTAAAAGGCTACATGCATAATTATAATGTATTGATGTTTTGTGTAGCCGAAGCTGTCACCTAGCAATTTTAATTTCTCTCAAAGCCAATTCTTTTCCTTAGAGAATGAATCAAATGGAGCTATATAAACAAGTTAAAAAGTATAAAACTAACTTTTTCTTTTTCTCTTTTTTGTCAGCATAATGCCCTTCTACAAGTTGAAGAGTCGTAACTTGAGTCTGAAGAGAACCTTTTCTACCAGCTAAAGAGTTGACTGTTAATTCTTGCTTGGCGTAGCACATCTATAAGTTTTAGTCTATGAGAAACCCGCGAAGGAAAACAACATAGCCCGCTCCTAACGAATTTAAACGCCGGCTTAAACTGAGCTGTATGCGCGCTAATTGAGGATTTGTAACACGAACTCGCCTGTTTTGCTTTGACTAAATTTACTACTCAAGACTTCTTGGAAAGACTTTCTCTTGAAATGATTGGAAAGTAATTGAAACTTGAGATTTAGAGATGATCTCACGAAGGACTAGACTAGACACTAAGCTTCAATAAGTTATTGTTTTTAGTGCTAAAAAAGGAGAAGGAATTTAGTCTTATTGATTTTCTCCTTCTGTTTACTCTTTATTTTTTAGCAAGCTGAATGAAAATAAGCGTAATCCTAATCTTTATAATTATGGAAAAGCAAGATATTTTATTGTAACAGTTGGGTAACTAAAGATATTATTTATAGTAAGATGAAAACATCTCAAAAAGGAAGAAAACTAGTTGCCGAAACAAAATTCCAAGTAGCACGTGTCAAAAATAAAAACATCGTGCCTCTTTAATATTAAACACAATCGTCATCGTGTAAAGCATCTACAAACAGTTGCTAAAATATCAATTCACTTTCATTTACACTTTAATCAGGACGCTTCGTTTTATTCTCAAATATTTTCCATTAAAGGGTGCTAAAAGCAACATGGCCGCCTTTTCGCGCGCTTCCCGTTTACATTTCGTATTCAGAACGTGGAATCAGAGAAGAGCGAGCGTGGGTTTAATGTTGTCACTTTTAAATATTAAAATTAGATTATTGTATCGGGACAGAAGTATCGCAAATTGATTGTACCACTTTATCATGATACTTTAATCATGACATGGGAATAAATTGCGATTTACTATGTTTTTTTTATGAGAGCCATGGTAGTTTGCAGGTGTCATACGGTTGAAAGGAGGTTTAAAAGTTGCACTATGTTGGCCATACGAGCCATGAAAAAAATTGAAGCAACAAAAACGTCGGTTAGATTTTACATATCAAAACATTATTTTGAAGAACAACAAAAATAAGAGAGCTAAGTTAAGAGGCCTACATTTTTTCGAATCATATCAGCACAAAAAACAATTGTTAACTTTGACCGATGACGTAGTAAAGGTGCATAGGGCAACAGGCTCAGATTAAGTTCGACCTTATGCTTACATAAACAAACACTCAAGAACTACATTTCCATTTATTTATTCCATTTCTCTTAATAGCAGTAGTAAATTGTGTTACATAGATATTCACACGAAGAACGTATCGCAACAGCTTGTAAAAGCAGTGAAAAGCTACGAATTATATAAATTAACATATCAAACGCGCCTTCGTTATTCGCTACACCACCCTACTGTATTGTGACTAAGCAGTTTTGATACTTGAAAGGACAGAGTTGTTTTAGCTTGCTAGACGCTCTACGTACGAAGTACGAACACTGTACTTACGTACCATGAACAAATTATTCGTATAAGTAAAGCTTCTAACTGAAAATTAACATACGAGCTTAAGGAACAATGCTCACCTATTTGCTCTGTGGCCCGCATTCACTATGATATATCATGATATGCATCATCTTTCGTTAAAATATTTCTAGCCAAGAGTTTGGCTTATTTGATCTTTAGATAGCTTTTATTAAAATGTGTTGATTTAAACGAATGGTTCTCATCAATTAACTTTGTTGCTAGACGTCAAATACTTCGTTTTACAAACAATTTAAACTTTACCATGCGAAAAGCAATAAACCATTGTATAAAATTACAATGCAATTGTGAAATCTCACGATAAAAGAATAATTCAGATTGCTAACCTAGATCTAACGTTTAGAAAACAAGCTTTATCTCATTGAAGCAAAGCCACTTAAGACACAGTGTCCTTGTGTCTCACAATCGACATATTTCACACAATAGGTAATTAAAACAAAATAGTTTATTTAAATGAATATTTACCTAAACTGAAAACATGCGGATGTCAAAATGATTGGAAAAATGCTAGAAGGACAATACCTGAAAAATTACAAAACTTCTACAAAACACGATTTTAACACAGCCTGCTATCCAAGTCTCCACGTATAGGTCGGATAAAATATGACTCATCGTTACGAAAAAAAGAAGAAGCACAGCGAACATTCGAAATTACCTAAGGAAACTTTATGTGAGTTTATGGACCATCGTGTACACAGAATTCATCGCCACTTTTAACATATTTAAAATCACCGTTGTTCCATAGTATCAAGAAGGTTGAAGCGTGCAGGTTGCATTCGCAGAAATAAATGACATTTTAAATTGGAACGAGTGTAAGTGCAACCCTCGACGCTCAGTGCCAACTAGTGCCTGAATTATTTACATCTACTGCTATACGTGTGAAGAAGGGGTGGTATTAAAGCATAAGCTTTTGTATATAACACTGGGCGGTGTAAAGAAATAGTCTTTCGCTGATTGAGATCGCCAACATAGCAACCTTCTTAGAGAATTAAAAAACAACCGAGACGGGAGCAGGATTTGAATCTACGATGCCGTGCCAATCTTGCCATTGATCTGAGAACTAAAAGTTCGTGTCAAACATGTAACTAATACTAACCTAAGTATATTAAAAACCTATTTAAAGTTTCAACGGAAGCTATAATGGTGTTTTATTTCCTAGATTCGTAGTAGGTACATTTACAACGACAAGACACTTATGTATTGTTGACATGATTTACAAACTAAGTTTATTATGTAAATGCTGGTTCCGAGTTTAGGTAAGTAAGTTCAACAAAATATAACCTTACCTAATATGAAATATGGATGAGCCGAGAATTCGACTTCGTGGGTGTGTCCCGCGCCCACGAGGCTTTCGTTAAACGCTGCTAAACGTTTGGGCGGCCCGCCCTACGCACTTCGATACGACAAAGTAACTTACAACACCCTTTTCCCCCAATCTCAACCCTATTCTTAAGCTTTATGGTTTATTTTCGTGTTATATGTAAACGTGTGGAACTTTCTCAAAGTAAAAATGCATAATGTCTCTACGTATAGTTTAAACGTTTGTTCTACCTAATAAGGTAGGGCGTTCCGTTTTTCCCTTTATATACTCGGCAGTGATTGAAGTTGTGTACTTTCTTGAGTTGTAAATGGTGAGGGAAAAAAGTCATTTGGGGATGAGTGCTTCTTATAAGGAGTTCTTACAACTTATTTGTATGTGTAGTTGTGTAATTTGAAGAACAGAGAATGCTCATTGCGTTTCTACGAAATAGATAGTATTGCTTACAAGAACAGCAACACTGTTCATATGTTCTTATTTTGGATTTGCTGAATCTACCTGTTGAGATTTGCACACAATAAAACCAGTAAAGAAGAAGGTTCCATATCTACATAATACTTTATTGTATTCATATGAAAAATACATCTCATATGTGGTGAAAAGGGAGCCAGGAATCCGCGCCTATAATAATTCCTTGTCACCTCTACCAATAATTTCCCTAATTTTAGGCATCTTCTCCGTATACTCACAGAAGGATGCCGCATGTAATTCCTTATTATTGATCGCACAGCTTTAGACACTATACAGTGTTCTGCAAAGCGCTTATTGAGTGGCCAGCGGTCGAGCGGCGGCTAAATGTCCTCCCCCTCTTCTCCCGCGATTAATAGTCTCTCGGAAAAAGTACGTGCACAAGACAGGGACGGCTTGGGAAGCTGCGACAAATATACTGACTGAAGTAATGTACAACGCTATAGCGTTATTTTGGCGCGTGGCCATAGTCGGAACTAACGCCGCACAATTTCACAAATTCCTCCTGTCAATGTCATTTAGGCGCAAACTTGTACTATTTCGCCAATAAAACTAGACAAGTGTCAGTTGTAGAAAACTGTATTTTTTTAGGTGTAGCAGGGGGTTGGGGGTGGGTGTATTGTGTTGCGTGGAAAGTGGGTGTTAGCTAATTAGGTACTGTCTGTCTGTACACATAATTCGGAATATTTAGTCCAACCGCCACACTCTTTCCTCCGAATTACACCAAACTATTACACAAAATTTTAAAACACCATTTAAGGATACCTACCTACTATTTGTTAAATAGGAGTATTTTATACTATATTTAACATTTTAAGCAAAAAGATGGTTGTTATATTAATCAAAATAAATATTTACTAGACTTTTTGTTTTTGAAAAACATTTTATGTTTTCTTTCAACAAAATGTATTTGCCTGTCCGGACAATTGCTAGGTCAAATAAAATAAGTGGTCGTATTTTTTTGTGTCACACTTTGGCTAAAGGCCAGAATGAGTGACCAATGGATAGAATGAATCAATAGTGACAACCTTCTGATGGAAAAACAGCTTAGACTTAAGGGGCCGTGCACGAAATCGACTGATTTTGATCAATTTTATTCATTGGTTGTGAGAAAGAGAAAAATAATTTAAACAAAACTATTTGTGATTCGAAAAGTCGAGTTCTTTGTTTTGCATGTGGCTGGAAGGGATTGTACAAATAAATTAAGTACTCATGGAAAATCACTAATATTCGCAACAAGTTTTCCGAAAAATTACGCGACACTGACGTTCAATCATTTTGTTACAAGAAAATACTTATGATATTGAAAAAAAAAATATCATCAACATCATTATATGGTCTACTTGCATGCAGCTGAACCATTTTTTTCAACTTCTATACAAAATATAGCAGAAACATTTTGTTGAAAAAACTATATTTTTCCTATTATTTAGCAAACCATACTAAGAAATTAAAAATTCAAACATTAGCTATGCTTGAGATAAAATCAAATTTTTATTTTATGATTATGCAATATCTTCATTAAAAAAATATTTCGAGAGCGCAAAAGTGATGCAACTTTTAACAGGTGCTGTGACTGACATGAATGGTTTAGCACCACGAAAACTATACTTTAAAGTCAGATAGACTTAAATCTTTCAATTACTTAAAGTTTTCTCACAATAATATCACTAATTTCCAAAAGAGCGTTTTTTTCGTGCACCCAGCCTTTATTCTTAAAACACCAACTAGTTATTTTTGGTTTCGAAATTGAAATAATGACAAGACTTGGTTAGAGATTTTAAACATCAGTAGTAAACATCACGCATGTACTCCCCAAAGGGTTAGGCAGAGGTGTTCTTGTTTAACACCCACATTTCGCCAGTTATATTTAAGTCCGATGTAATAGGAGGTGAGTCTTAGGTAAATCTTATAAGAAATAGCGACTTATTCTTATAATAAGTCTTAAGAATAAGAATTTCTTGTGTAGTAAGTAAGAAATTAAAATAACCTATTAGAATCCTTCGTAGGTATTGGAGATTGCTGAAAATAATTTAAAACCTTTTGCACACAGTGTGCTACTGCCAGACAGAAAATGGTTAAGGAAAGAAGGTTTTGAAGTCAGAAAAATTTGTTAAATACTCACGGTATCTAAGTATTGTTGTTTATAAAATAATAAAGGCATCGAGTAGGTTTCCAACTACGTGCCTGTTGTTTTCCGCCCCGTAATACTCTGGCCCTGACTAGATACGACTTTTTGCATTAGTCAGAGGTGCTGCACAGTTTTATTCGTTGGCTTGTTGTACTTGCATCGTTGCAAACACCAATAGTGAACGAAATACGATGTTATTTATTTCTTACTTCTTAATCGTTATTGTTAAGGGAAGTTTTAAACATATTCCTGTTTGAAAATTATCTTAAAATTGGACACATTCAAACCAAAAACAACTCAACTCAACTTCAAATATTTAGTTGAATAAACTGCTATTTTTAAATAATTAACTAAGGTTTGATGATTTTATTACATCGAAGTACGTGAGTAAATACGGTTTGAACTACATTATTATATAGGGAAAGGAAAAATCAATGCCTCACACATTTGAATGGGCGAATTAAAATTGCGATTTAGATTTTTCCATTTGTGATCAAAGGTTGAGCGCTACTGTGGCGTCGATTTTTTGCACGCCTAGTTAATAAGCGTCTACTGGCTCGTGAAATATTACAAATTGCGTCCCCACCACCCCCTGCGTCTGTGCACCCCCTCTACTTTCACACTGCCTTTTTCACGCTGCTACGTCAGGGGTACTCGATCATCAAGTGCTAAATGAAGTATTTTGTGTACGTAAGTCAAAAAATTCTAATACATTCATTAGAATTTTTTGCGTAAGTTAATATATTTTTTGAAGTGAAAACTTCTTTAGGCGCGTTGGGCATTTCTGAGATGGGACTAAACCATTGATTTCGCGACACTGTAACACAATTTACCGATACCGTGGATTAAAAGACATCAACGCGTTGATTACTGCGGTGCCGATTTTTTTTCAAGTTTTCACTTCTGTCGGCACTCCCGGAGTGCCACTGTTTTTTTTTTCTTTATTTCGAAGCAGACTATATGTAAATAGTCTGCTTCGAAATAAAGATAGTAGAATGACAGTAGCTACCCTCAGTATACATCTCTATGAATCTACGTTATCTACGTAAAAGTAACAAAGTAGGTATGTAATATTTAAGGTAGACAGGTTTTGTAAAGCTCGATACAAGATTTCAGGGAGGTTAGCGACTTTGTTAAGTTTAAAATACGCGCGATGGTCAAACGATAATGGTGAGTATTCTAAGGCCCGTATTACAGAACCTTAGGTACTCAAAACTCAAGCAGTACTAAAACTCGTTTAAAGCCTTTTGATTGTTGGAAACTGCAACCCATCTTTACATACCAAGACCCCTCCGTACCTAGGAAAATACCGTTGGTCCCGGCTGTCATTTGTAGATCTTTGACAGACGTAACGGGTAGTTAGAAGCCCAAAAGTCTGACAACCAGTCTTACCAAGGGGTATCGTGTTACCTAGTAACTAGGTTGTGGAGGTCAGATAGGCAGTCACTCCATCAAAAATACTGGTATTCAGCTGCATCCGATTTTGTTGATGATGATAATTGAATGAAACTAGTTTTATTCAATGCTTGAGTCTTCAGTCAGGTTCTGTAATACGGGCCTTAGTTTATTTAAAAATGTTTGTCAGTTTTTCCAGAAACATAGAATTTAAATTTTTTCCTTATCTTAAAAATATTTATGGCTAGTTTTAAAAATATACTTAGTGAGAAATCTTGACGCAATGCATAGCGGATAGTACGTGGTATATAGATTACTAATGTAACTTAATAGTGAGAGTTGTATTGCCATTTCCTACTTTACAATAATAAATAATCCATTTCCTTTATCTCACTTTACCCGAGATGATTATAAATTATGTATTTATGTACTTGCTTTCCAATTAGCAGATGTATGGATAGAAGTGTTTTTATTCTGCTATGTCGTCAAATGTTTATAGCATATCGTCATCATCATCATCATCAGCTTATAGCAGTCTACTGCTGGATATAGGCCTCTCCAATTGGACGCCATTCAGCTCAATTCCCGGCAACTCTCATCTGCTATCAGCCACCCTGCGGAGATCATCGTCGTGCATCATCATCTACCTAGCCTTTTCCCAGCTATGTTGGGGTTGGCTTCCAGTCTAACCGGATGCAGCTGAATACCAGTATTTTACATGGAGCGACTGCCTATCTGACCTCCACAACTTAGTTACTAGGTAACACGATACCCCTTGGTCAGACTAGTTGTCAGACTTTTGGGCTTCTAACTACCCGTAACGACTATCAAAGATCTACAAATGACAGCCGGGACCAACGGCTTAACGTGCTTTCCCAGGCATGGAGGGGTCTTGGTATGTAAAGATGGTCACCCATCCACGGACCAACCGTGGCAAGGGTAGCTTAACCTGATCGATTGACCCATGCGGCTGTTATTACTTAGCCACAAGCCCCTGCCGAGATCATCGTCGTGCATATAAGTATCATAATATGAAATTATTTCTTGGCGTATCACAAAATGTGAATGCAATCTAACTGTATGTTTAGTGAATTAGGACTAGTAAAAAACTTTCAGCTGGAAAAATTATTGCCTTTTTAAGTGAAAAATTGTTTACTTAAAAATAACAGTGACTGGAACTTAAGATATCATTCATATACTAAGTGGGAAAAAATACGTATTATTGAACCTAACTCGAAAACCATCCAAGCAAATTTAATAAAATTTATACGAGGCCACACGGAAAGCACCAGCTTTCAAATAAAAAAGAATCATTAAAATCGGTTCACCCAGTCGAAAGTTCTGCGGTAACAAACTAAAAAAAAAACAGTCGAAATGAGAACCTCCTCTTTTTTTTGAAGTCGGTTAAAAAGGCCGTCAAGTGAAGAGGAAAACTTATTTTTCTAAATTTTTTATCGATTCATTGTAAGTATGTTATGTCAGCAAACTATATTAACTTAGTTGGATATTTATAATTTTTATTAATTGAACATTAATCTATAGCGTAGCCCAAAATAAGTGAAGCGTAGCTCAACGGTTTATTAGTTATCATACCAGATACCAATAGAAAACCTAAACGTATAACGAAATAACAGCGTAACGCAATTACAATGTTGCTTTTGATTAAGTTCACTTGTTATTTACGCTTCCTCGATCGCTACTCGGAGTAGGTATTATAGTAATTGAATTGATTCATTACTAAATCACTTAAGTAGCGATAGAGCCAATCAATTTTCTTAAAGGATAACTTTATAAAAGCGACCGGGGACCCAGGAATTGGGAAAGTGAATTAAGCGCCCCACAAACTGGTTATATCAATCATAAACTTATTCGATTAATTACGTTTTGCGGAGTTAATAGCGACATCTAATATCGGGCGTAGTGATGTGCGCGTGATTATGTCGATAATTTTGGTGTTAATAAGCTGAAATTTTATTCGTAATGCTCGATTTTTATGTATTGTAAAAAACAATATCTTATAGGTACCTGTTAGAATTCTGGTTTTATCATAGATTATATGTAGTAAAGAAGTTTATCAACTTCTTTGAAAAAAAGAGAGCTTTTCAGTAGAAAAGCTTTTTCAATTAAACAAGAGGTCAAGCCTGCTCATAAGAGTAAGACACACTTTAAACACGCATAAATGTCCACCTCTTCAACCACTTCTCAACTCTAGCCAATGTGAATTCTAGCTTTAATTGAGAAGCAAACATTTTCATTGTTTACCATACTCAAGGGTTATGCCATCAAAACACACTAGTTCATCATTACTCCTATAAACCCTGTCTCACAACTGTCGACAACATCGGGTGCATCACTATTGGGCCCATTTCGGCGGTGTCATTAGGCAGGCTGTGTTAATGATTAATGTGGCGCCGGCTCACACGGCCCCCTCGTCCCGCGCGAATAAAACTCAAACCGACACTTAATCGAGCTACCCCTTTCGGCGGGATTCGGGATCGCTGTCCTCGGCCTTATTTTTATTTGCCAATGGACTCGCCGATCGTTCGTGACTAGCCCCGCCACTAGTGCAGTCGCTGGATTGCTTACGAATTGGTCGAGCACGATTTTTGTATTGCATTAAGCGGTTCGTTGATGTATGAGAGATCGTGGATCGGTAATGGCACCTAACACCGATGTTTGGTTTTAATGTTGTTTGAAAACAATCATATTAAAGGTGCGCAAATGAAAAACCTTATGTAAAAGGGTGCTGTTGTTAATATATAAAGGATAAATAACATGCTCACTTAACAACAACTTATGCAGCTTGCACTTTTTGCTCTTACATTTTAATTTTGCAATCAAGTGGACGTCGGTATCTCGCAAGCAATTATTCGTAACAGCTCGCTCCGACGTTGTATAGGTGTTCGGAGGACGAATTAAAAGGATAAGAGAGCCGAAGCAAGGTAGCAGGCAATTAGTCGCAGCGGATGATGGATGACGCCCTTCGCCGATACCCCGTGATGGACACAAAACGAGCAAGACACATAACTCATTATACGGCCATGATAACGCGCGGTATAAAGTTGTAGTTAGATACGGAATATTCGATGATTACCCCGCACGCCGCAAGCCGCGCGCTTGACGCAGATTACATTTTTAAAAGGAAGTCGCTGTAGACTTTTTGTTAGTTGACTCCTTGGTGGAGTTGTTGTCGTGTAATGCTCTTTTAATTTGGTTACTGTAATAAATAGTTCTCTACGACCATGGGTTGGCTTTTTATTGATCACACGTTTTTATCGTAGGTTAACGTTATATTTTTGTTTTGTTTTCTTTGATGGTGTGCCGTTACCCCATGCTCTCTATTAGTTACTGACATTACAATGGTAAAATAATTTTTGTACCTAGATGCTAGGGAAATCATATCGTATATAGAATTTGATACACTTTTTTTTGAGTAATTTTCAGGCAGGCAACATTTTGGTGACCGAAACTGATTATTGCAGACTACTGCTAGGATTAGGCAAATGCATATGCATATCCTAGAGCTTTTACACACACTAGGAGAAGGGTCACTAGGTACTTACAATAATATACAGACAAACGACAATCGTCAGCTTGTCATTTGTCTGTAAGGTCGAGTAAGTGCGGTAAACGCGAGGGTGAGGCGGGGTGACTGAATGACTCGCTTCGACATGGTGGAGCGTAAGACAGAGCCTGCACATTACGGCGCATTAGAGCAGCCGCAGGTGTCCACCAGTTAGATACGCTTCTGTCACAGTATGACCACTTATAGTAAGATGAACGCTACGTACCAAACCTGAAATGATAAAAAATAAAACTAAACTATTTTTCATGTGAGATAGTCGAATAGAGCCTGAATACTGTCTTTTTCGAATTTTAAAACCGGGTATTCGGAATAGTACTTCGCGTTCTGTAATTTCTGCTTTAGAAAAAAAACGAGAGATTGTACAATGAAAAGCTTACTTATTGCGAAAAGCTCATGTAGCGAAAACCTACAGAGCTACAATTAAATCTTAGCTTCAAAGAAATGAATTCCAACCCATATTTTTACTTACTACCTACTGAAAATCGAATACCTACTAAAATCGTTCCAATTAATGTATTGGCGTTGTTGACTAGTTTTGATGTGTGATTTCTGAAAAAGAAAAATAGATAAATTACTGATTTGAATACAGAGATATCTGTGTAGAAACGCGTAGAATTCTAAATTGTAAGGTGCAGAGAAGGACCTCACCTATTTATTATCCAGGATTTATTCGTTTATCGAGCTTGTTCTATGTGTTTAGGCTTCATCCGTACATTGTAGGAAATTATCCCCGTCTATTTGTTGCACCCTGAAGGCAGAGAAGATGTAAACTTACGACTTGGTTGGCTTAATAAGCTAAAGTTAAAAGTAAACTAACATTGGTGTTAATCCTGTTTTATGAATGTAGAGGATATATCAGATTTTTCTTGCATTTTAGATAAATACGTTACGTTATAGAAATTACAATAAAAGGTTATCAATTTAATTAAATGTACACTATAGCTTACCATTTCCATAAAAATTCTATTGAATTCAATTAATAAAGTCATTGAATCTAAAATTATATCTTACTCCCAAAATTAGTTATAACTTCACAAGCAAAACAGAATAACATGTCGGAGCACTATCGTAGCACTCCCAAAATCAGTTAAAATGGTCATAATTTGAAATGTAACGGTTAATAAACGTGTCGTAGCTGCTACCAACGGCTACCGGTAGAAGCAGATTTAGATCGTAGGATTGTCGCATCAGACAGTTCTTGGGTAAATGACGCGTAGATAACCAATGCGTTACGAGTCGCCCACCGGTTACGCGCCCACTACGTAAATGACCCATCCAGTAGTACTTACTTGGCACCTGTAGGGTTGGTCAATAATATAATGGTCTGCTTTAATAGAACAATGGTGGCTCAGTGGTATCGGCCTCGACTAACGAGTTGTAGGTCATGAGTTCAAACCCAGGTAGGCACTTTACTTTGTGTATTTAATTTCATCACCGCTGCTCTCAAAACGGTTAAGGAAAACATCGTGTGGAAACCGGCATGTCCTAGAATCAAAAATTTGAAGACATGTGACATCCACCAACCCGCACTGGGCCCGCGTGGTGGATTACGGCCCACTCCCTCTCACAGAGAGTAGGTCTGTGTCCCAGCAGTGGAAACATTATAGGCTGATTATATGCTACTTTAATAACGTTTGAGGTGAAAGACGACAAAACATGAGCAACGTTCAGAAAAAAGTTTTTAGTAAAGATTTTCCTACAGGTACTACTTTTATTGTAAGTAGTAAAAAGGTTTTTTTAGAACTCGAGAATAGACGGAAATTGTAATTCCTACATGTGTATAGCGGCAGTGTACGAACTCCTCCGTCCTAGCAGACCTCTGGTCGGCTGTCACTAACGTGGCAGCCTGACAGTTTTGACAGGGCTTGCGAGAGACTGGCTTGTTAGAACATGGGCACGTTTTAATGTAAAATGTTTAAAAATATATAAAGTTTAATCCCTCCATGGAAGCATTTCTGTTAACCTGACCCACCACGACCACATTCTGACATACATGTATTACAATTTCCGTCTATTCTCGAGTTCTAAACGAACGTTTTTGTGTTTTTACTATAGGAAAAAAAATGTCTTATTAGTTGATATAATGAAGATTTCTTTCTACCTGAAAAATTACTAAAGTATCTATTATATATATCTTACATTTTTTTTTATCCACAGTTCTGAGATCTTGCGGCAACCCTATCCATGTATGAAAGATACAATACTTTATAGTATAATTTATTTAAATGTTTTCCCATAAAAATATGGTAAGCCATGGAAATATAAGCGTTTGTTTCTAATGAAGCAATTATCCTTTGTTAGTTTAATTACTTTTATTTAAAGCTAAAGCTATTAGACATAGCTGGAATTTAATTATACCTACTTAATTTGGTGTTGGGATCTGCTGTGATGCCACTAATTTAATTTGAGGTATAAATGAGTGACATGCTTAAATAGTAATCTCAAATCAAATCTATTCAGAACTTCACTTTTACATTGAACGTATAAAACAAACCTGCGTATAACACACTATATACCACAATCTGAATGATTTTGATGGATATTGTTAATCTATTGCTTCATATATTCGAAAAATTTGTCTGCTCAGCAACGAAATAACGCAATGGATGTTGTTGAACTGTCAAAGTTAAAGCCAATCAAAGCCATTGCTACTGTCAGTATGTTACGCAACTACCCTGCTGGCAATGTAGTCGTGCGTGAGGATCCAACTTTCGAGCATTTTCATTCAATCCTTTTCATCCGAGATTCATCCTCTAAAAGTCAAAAACAACAGAACACACCGACGTGCTACACGTTAAAAAATAAATCAGTACGAACAATAAAGCACGTTTCCACTAAATGTCTGTTTAATCGGTCGAAGTCTGTTTAAATTAATAGTAAATAGTTCAATAAGTTGTGTCGATAAAACGAACAACGCTCCGTTATCGGTGTCCATAAAACCTGGCCGCGGCACAATTTATCACACGTTTACACATTTAATTGTCTGTAAGTTCAACCTTATTCGTCAATAATGATAGTGGCTCTGGAATATTTATTGGTTTTCGTATAAAAAGGTTGTATGATATCCCGTTGGGGTAATCTATACTGGGTAAGTTATTGCTACAAGCTACATAATAGGCTTTTGAATAATGTGCCATTGATCATAATAATTTGATCATTAAAACTGTATAGTTTAGCAGAAAAGTAGGAGTAGCGTACGTCTAATTGAATTACTTACATGCAAGTGTCAAATTAGTTGTTTGTGATCAAGAAGGGTAATTAAACGATTTAAGAGATCAGTCAGAGCACTACTATTTGGCAACAGTGTCATGTAAAAATACAACTAGTACCATTTGAACTAGTAACTCTTTAAATTCGTGAACTTAACTGAAATTCCGCAAGTTCATTCAAGAGCTATTTATTACCTACGTCATGAATGAAAGTAAAGGTTCTACAGCGCTGTACGTGTATTTGAATTTACATGTAGACTTTCTTTAAATATTATTTCCTAGTAGTTAAAAGGTGAAGGTCGCTTCAGTATATTTGATTTCATTACTCTTGGTGACGACTTGACAGACTGACGGTAATGCCTCCCAGCACGAACACTCACAATGCTTCCACTAATATGCGAATTACTACGTTCACCATTTGATTTGGTCTCATTACTTCCACTCCTGCGCAAGATTCGATCATTTGTCATCCGTACGAATATTAACGTCACACTTTCACCCAATTTGCTGGTGGTTTTGTAACTCGACGTTTTGATTGCCCTGTCGCTGAAATTACTGTGATTCTTTTATTTACAATTATTAATATTGTTGTTGTAATGACAGAAAATTCGCTATTAAATGTAATTTGATTACGACAGGCACACGGTTAATGTATGAAAAATGTTGTTTTGTTATTTTATGCGATGTGAGCAGCTGGGTTTCCGTAATCTTGACACGTTGACTCTCTAACCCTTCTATGTGTATAATCAACGTAATGGTTATCTGTAGAAGGTATTAAAAAAATAATATCTAATGATTACCATACACCTTTCATTCACCGTACTGTATACAACATAACCCTACCTCTGCATTTTGCTTTGCAAGCTGTACGTCTTTTACTGCTACGATTTCAAAGTTAGCGAGCGCGATTGCAAAGGTGAAATTATTGTTTAAATTTGATCAGAGCCAAACGTTGTACTTAGTGAAGTAGTAAATTGATAAAAGAGAGAAAAACTGTCTAGATTTAACATAATTCACACTTGTTATCTGGTCCCGGGCTGAGTGCACAAGGCGGTCGAGCTCGGCGCCCCGATACCACGCTGTAGGCATGTACTCGCTGTAGGTACGTAGAGGTAGTCCGGTACGAGCACACTCGAGGGTAGATTGTGTTCTGCGGTAAAGCGATAATTCAGTTCAATCTATGTCGTGAGCGCTCGCGCTTTGTTTTATCCGCTAGCTTCTGTGCGCCTTTATTTAGAAAATTGATGAGAAATGGTTTCCATTACGATCTACCGCCTTATAAAAGATATTGCTACGCCGGATTCGCTGTACGTTTGTTCCGAGGGAAAGGAAATGAACGCAAATTTGTTTTCGTGATTGCTAGCTTTGGAACGAATATCGAATTGATATCGATATCATTTTCTTGCGCAATCGTATTTCTCATTAGATATTTATGTGTGACCCCGTGAGAGCCCTTCTCTTCCTTCACGATCGCCTTCGGTTATACAATAATGGATACAGTAATGTGCATATTGTACTTATCGATGGTAGAGTGTAGAGGAAATGCTTTGCACGTGTGGTTAAGAATTTAAAAGAAACGATTTAAATGTGTTATTTGTGCATTTCAGAATAAATTAGGTACCTATGCCTTTGTAGTTTTGTCCAATTGTTCAAATAGGTACTTATCCCTCGATCGAAATCATTTGTGAAGTCAATTAGGCCGTACATAAACATAACTAAATAATAGTAGCATTCCGCGGTAACTGGCCGGCACTAACTATGATGTGAGCTCTAAACAGCTCCGTTTGAACGTGCAGCCGCTTCCAATTTGCGTGTGTTCGCATCTCACCACGGACAATCGCTCGCAAATTGCCCGGCCACTGATTGCCCGTCGACGTTTATCAATATTGCAGCTACCATTTCCACCGCGCCGCCACCATCCCCGCTATCATGTCATAGATTGAGTAATTGTATGGGAAACACGCGACAGATGAAAAATTAGACGCACGTAACAGCTCTCTTGTCGCTTTTGTTATTGATAATTAAACTAATCATAACTACAAAGAACTGCCTATCATTAATTAAGTCGGTCTGTTTTACAAACGCTACTCACCAATAACCGTGACCTGTTATAATCAATAATTACAATATAACATAATGTAGACGCGGAACTAATGATGCTGTTCCTACTTTCATGTGACGATGTGCTCAGCGGGCCGCCACACCACCGCACCAGCGCGGCAGCGGCACAATGCCGGGGTCATCCCATACAATAGCGTTACGTTTATCGACGTGTCGAAATCAAGCATTCAAAGTCGATACCGAAAAAAATATCGATTTCCGTAAATAAGCGAGTGTGGCACATTTATAATAATGATGAATGGAAGCATCGGTTGTTGTTCGCGTCGATATTGCGTATCGAATCGTGCAACCGCTCCAACGCCAGGCGGCTACTACATTCATTGAGTGCTAATTGAAAAGGAATATCATCACACCACATCCTGCAATAAATCTAATATAAATTGGGGCGTACTTGAGTTTCTATGCATTTATTCCACATTTACAGTTATAAATCAATGTTCTATTCTTGGGTAGTCTACTAAATCTTTTGCAGTTTTGGAAGATTTATCTGAAATCTTGAATGGGTAAATCTAAATTCCGTTCATTGTATTTATGGATGCTTTTATACTGCTTTAAGCTAATGTTTCTGGCATTCGATGTAGTGTTTCGCAATTGGATATTATTATCATAAACAAAGGTTGATATCTGAGTAATCGATTAGCGATCGATTGCGTGGCGTGGCGTGCAGCGCCGCACGACGCCCGCGCGCCAAATGTCGCGGCAAGTCGGCTACCCTCCGCGACCGTGTCCAATTGACTTGTGAACACTGTACTCATGTTTTGGTAATACATTGTGTGATGATAGGTCATTAATGGGTCGACATTTGTAATGGATACCCGTACTTTAAAAAATATCGAATGAAAACGAACGTACTCTACATTCGTCTTCTTTATCATAGCGTTATCCTTTCTGGAACGCTATTTCACCTGAAGGCAAATTTTGGAAGTTCACGATTTTTGAAGTGAAATCTTCTTTTAGGCGCGTTGGGCATTTTTGAGATGGGACTAAACCATTGATTTCGCGACTCTGTAACGAAATTTACCGACACCGTGGAGTAAAAGACATCAACGCGTTGATTACCGCGGTGCGTGGAGTAAAAGACATCAACGCGTTGATTACCGTTGTTCCGATTTTTTTTCAAGTTTTCACTTCTGTCAGCACTCCCGGAGTGCTACAGATTTTGTTTTGGGTAAGTTACCTCATCTCTCAGATCAACCTAGGAGGTGATCAGCTGCTTAACCGGGATATCCGTGGTGCGTTAATAAATTAAGGCCTCTAGCCAGGGCTGTTCACGAAAACCATCTTCATTGAAGTTAGGTAACCGTTTATGTAGATAGGCAGTAGTGGGTTTTTCAACAGCTGAAAGTAACCTTACCTTATGAATAAAAAGAATCCATGTTTCAGAGAACTTACGATAAAACATTAACTTTAGGACACATCGTCGTTCCTTAACCATTTAAAAAATAAATAGACATGCTTCGTTAAAGGTATTTAAAACACAACTGAACTCATTCTAGTCCTACGTATCAATTATAAAAAGCTCGTAATTGTCAAACGAGAAAGTCGCAACTCAACGGGCCGTGGAACAGCTGTTCCGTTCGGCGCAGGCGCAGGCGCACCGATCGCGGACAAAAGGACCCACAACAAATGCACTTCCAATTCGCATCGCCACTAATTACGTAATTATGGGGGAGGAGAGAAAAAAACAGAATGGCGAGCATTCCCTGCGCTCGCGCTCGACACATTAGCTCACGACATTTGTTCACAGTAATATTTTTTTTCTGCAAATTGAAAGTCATGCATGAGTGTTTAAAATATGAGTTTGGTGACTAAAATGCTTAATTATGTCAATGTAATAATTGGTTCTCTTGTTGGATTGATGTTAGCGGCGAGTTTATTAGCTAGCTGTTTGTGAGGTCGGACGTTGTCTAGAATACGGAGCAGTTTGTATAAAAACTGGGTGATTATTGAATGTGCGTAGATGCATAGTTATTCCTGTTTTAGTTTGACCTAATAAATTCAATATCTGTAAAGATCGTGGCTAACAGCTGCACGGGTCGATCCATAAGGTTAAACTAAGCTTGCCGGGGTTGGTCCGTGGATGGGCGACCATCTTTACATACCGAGACTCCTTCGTGCCTCGGAAAGCACGTTAAGCCGTTGGTCCCGGTTGTTATTCGTGGATCTTTGACAGTCATTACGGGTCGTCAGAAGCCCGAAAGTCTAACAACCAGTCTTACCAAGGGGTATTGTATTACCCAGTTACTGGGTTGTAGAGGTCAGATAGGCAGTCGCTCCATGTAAAATACTGATATTTAGCTACATCCGGTTAGACTGGAAGCCGACCCCAACATATTTGGGAAAAGGCTGGGTAGATTGATTGATCTGTAAAGATGCAAAATAAACCCATTTTTTTACTCAACTTGTGGTTTTCACAAAAGTAAAGATAAAAAGTCATTTAATATAGCTTCACAATAATCACAATTGACAGACTGTTTCACAAAAACTCAAAAGAAACAAACCCAAAAGGCGTTCTAGAACAATTTTGAATTTTATCATAAACGTTATTACTTTTTTACATTATTATGTTAGTAACAAAAGTTAATTGTTGTCGTTATCGTTCGATCGACGAATAGCTAATTAGTCGCACACAGACAGACACAAAGTAACCATGTGTTTACAGCACACATGTGCAATTTCAATGGTCACTGGACACAAATGCACTGTTGTGTCGTAATATTATGCTTGTCCGTAATTTATTATATCATCTATCAGAATAAATTAAGTTTCGCGTTTTGTCATGTGTGGGAAGGTGTTCTATTTTATGAGTTTTTTTTTGTTATGGTAGGTAATCTAGCTAGATTTTTAATTTAACGTTTGCATAATGGTTTATGTTGACTACGGTAATTGTATTAATTAAATCCTCTTTCTAACTGAAACGGAAGGACCAAATGTTGTTTGACTTGTAAACTTGACTTGTAAAGATTGAAGTGGTCATGTAAATCAGATACCTTATAAATTAACTCTGTCACTCGGGCTAGTTCTTATGTTATGAAAGTTTCCAAATCTTGTTGTTTTGTTCCCTTTACGTTTGTGCAATTGGTGACGTGTACGCTACGTTTACATAAATACCAAATAAACCTCTTCTTAAGCAAAGACTGTTCAGAATCTCCAAAGTTCAATCAAAATAACCCCAAACACGGTGTCTATGATCAAGTTGGAAAACACTGCGTCATTCTCCCTAGCACTGTGTCTATGTGTGTGTATGTTTGACCCACACAGGTGCGGCCGTCACCTGACTCCGTCGGAACCGGCCACTTCCGCCGGACGCAGCAATTACCAACACACACCACACATACACGCACCCGATATGCCCACTTACACGTGTGTTAAGAAGCTGGCCAGCTAATTGTTTAGCTACTAATGCTAGATGTACAGTCTACCACACGTATATGGTAATAATTAGACTTCAACAGCGCTTTTATTTCTAAGCAGTAAGCAGGTTATCGAAGTTCAAGTTTTACCATCGACGTGCGGTTGATCATACTTGGTAGTGTTTTGTTTGTTTGCCTTTAGTAAAGAGTATTATTAATTACGCTGACCTTATTGGCGATGTCCTCCAAAAATGTCAGGTGTGTTGATAACATGGACGTAGAAAAACGAGGGTAAGGATCGTAGCACGTGCTGAATGGTTTTTTTTTATTAATTAGGTAAACAAATAAAATTAGAGTGCTCTGTAGCACTACTACGAAATACAGCTCAATTTTGGTAGAGTCCAGAAAAATTCTAGCAGTTGAAACATATGTAGGTATGAGATATACTTACAATTCAAAAATACCTGTCAAATAAAATGGCTTTATTCAAACAAATGCTGTTTTGACTTCGTAATCTATCAATCAATTTATTTAATTCACAAACAAAACACATATAGGTTACCTACATAATCATAACATACAAAAATACAATCAAAATGTTAATGTTTTAGTAACAAATTGTACCTATAAATTATGAAGTATTGTTAAATTAGTACCTACACCTAATCGAAGCCTATGACTGTCCTTATTTACTGATTTTGGAAAGAACAGTCAAAAAGTTGAACTGTTTTGTAGACGGTGCAGCAAGGAGTTCGCTTTCTTGCGCATGATGGCTTGAAAGCTATCCGTACGCGCTTCAGCTGACCTCAGCAAACATACCAGACGGCAGTCGCGCTGCAGCGCCACGAAATTGTTATGAAATTCTTAGATTTGAAATTTTGTCATTGATACAATTCATTGAAATAATAATAATACACTGACGAGCAATACAAAAAAGCCGCTAAATTATCATGAAATATTACCGAAACCACGCAAGATAGCTTCTTGAAGTAAAAAGCAACATTCAAATGTATTTAATAGCGCATAAAAACACCTATAAAACTCTTTTCAAGATTTTTTTACTTCATGTAGCTTTACTGTGTGATTTAGGAGATATTTCGATTTTTTTTGGCACTTTGCTAGTGGCTTTTTTATATTTCTCGTCAGTCCCAAATAACATTCCAACAAAAATCCTAATCACATAGAAAATCAACAACGTAATTAAAGCGATATGGTTATTCCAATCGCGATTTAATCGTTTGTTTTAATTCCTCGTTAATGCCAATGAATATACAGCAACAATAAAAACTGTAGCAAGAATAATGAACTGCATTTCATAGTACACAAAACTACTTTGATTTGAATTAAAACCTTTTTGTAAAAGGGTTATTTCGCAGTATTACTTTAAGTAACTCTTTTGGGGTGATGTGGTCGATTGAACCGCGAGGGTGGATTGTAATTAGGATTTCCCATTGAAATAATTTCTTAATTAGGTTACCTAAAACATGTTTTAAATTTATTGAGTCAAAACTAATTCTGACTGAATGTGATTGGACCGATTGATACGACGGACCTTTTGGACGGTTTTCTGACTACACTTATTAACAAGAAGTCAAAAATATTTTTGACCTAAGAAGTATAAGACAATTTTCACTGAAATTAATTTCTGTTTATAAGTGTTCCTTGGCTAAAAAGTGCGCCATTTATTCTTAAGGTAGATCACATTTCATAAACCGACAACGTTATAAAATAATTTACAAAGTAATTCACTGATAAAATTATCATCTATCATATGAAATTTACAACATTTTCTTTAAAATCATTCGGACAAGAAGTAACGAAGCTTAAAATTAAAGTTCATTATTCATATTGCGTTAAAATGAAGTTAAAACTAAACCTGTTCGTATGATAATTAAACCTCCTTTTATGGGAGAGTCATTGTTCTTGTTAATTTTTTTAATCGATTCTTAACGTAACAATGAGTTCTTTAATGTGAACTTTTCGTTAATTTGACAGGTTATGTTACTTTACAAACTTTAAAAAGGTTGAGCTGCAAACATTTTTGGATCGAAAATGAATGAATGTGATGGACGAAAGAAACAGTGAACAGTGGACAGAGGCGACATTTTTGATAAGTTTGTACTTAATACGTAGCTGAGTAGCAATGAATTAATCTACTCAAAGTTAATTTTGGTTTCAACTTAATGTTTAACTTACAATGGTAAATTAAATCAAAATAAAAGACAATTTTAATAACAACTAGGATAAAAAACAATTAGTACTTTAACTAATACAACAATAAAGTGCGAAAAAAAACATTTGTCTAAACATACTTATTCTTGTATTCCACATTTAACAAACGTGAGTGGCAAATGAGCAGTTTAAAAACGGTGATAAAATCCGCAGGGGGCTACGGTCCGACGAAGGAGGGGGTGGGTGGCCGTAGGGGGGAAAGGGGGCCGCGATAACATCGCGATTACGCGCTACAAAACGGACGATATCGCGCGCTCATTACCAACACAGGTTACCCGCATAATGGATATTTACAGACCATCTCACTTTTATATCGCCGATATCGTAATACGCGCAATGATTACAACTTTTGGAATCTCTTTGAGTGAGCTTGAGCCGAGTGTGTTTGTACCTACTTTTGAAGAGAAATCTTTCTTAAATAAGTAGTGACGGTTTTTTGAACTAATTAGACCAAAAAACGTTTTAGTACCTACGCCGTCATAAAAAATTGTTTACCGTACTTATACGAATTAAGCTTGTTATGAAGAGTAGCTGCTTATAAATTCCGACTACCTACCTACATCCAATGTTTAACTACCGAATCAATTACAACCTTTATTAAAAACAATTTAATATCGTAACAATAAAATGACACGCGGCCGCCGCCGCCGCACACCGGCCTGGTTCGGACGCAGCTAACCGCGAAACGTCCATTTCATTTCCATAATTTCACAAAATGGCAGATTAAAAATTCGAAAACAGCGCTGACAATCGCGACGCCGACAGAACAATGCGCCACGCCGCGTTTCCCGCGCATTATCCAATTTGCTTGTCAAAAACGTTGCGCGAGCGCATGACGTGATGCGATACCTAGCCAATCACAATAATAAAAGGCCATAAATGGTACGCATTCTGTATATAAATGTAACGAAACTAATTGGTCCTGTAATAACACGAGTTACTGACTATAACTGTATGTTCTGGTTGCTTAAGGCTGCATAAACAGTTATATCTCAATCAAATAGTGCGTGGCACAAATAATACGCGGTAAATCAATCGATACAAAGAAATTAATTACAAAAAAGTGCATACAAAGCGTGCAGCGAGTTATCGCGACAGAACGCGACGCGACTAAAATGAAACGACTAATTACCCAGTGGTCGCGCGATAGCATCTCGTATCGCGCACCGCCGCACCGCACCGCCCGCCGCCCGCCGCCCGCGACCTCACCGGCCACACGGCGGTTTTAAA
The DNA here is from genome assembly GCA_949152395.1 of Agrochola litura. Lineage (NCBI taxonomy): Eukaryota > Metazoa > Arthropoda > Insecta > Lepidoptera > Noctuidae > Agrochola > Agrochola litura. Next base: position 18,245,569 of record OX424493.1, read on the forward strand.
CACAACACTTTGTTAATCATTTTGATTGAAATGAAAGGAAACACAGACTGACAATTAAAAAAACAATGTAAGCCCATAAAGTTAGATATGAACTTTAAATGGATAACTATGCAGTATGAATGCATCCTGTGAATCAAACTTAGAACAGTAACTTAGGTATTAGTAATTTTGCATATTATATTGAAAAGGTAAATTAAGAATACTTGCTGCCAAATGTTTTATTAACAATATCTAATAAACGGACTATGTACACAAAAAACAACGAATAAAATGTAAGATTTCAATCAAATTCCTGAACGATATCGTAAAGAAAACATAAGTAGTAGGCAGGAAATGAAACGAAAAACTTTCTTACGTCCTTACTTACCTATTACTGTTATTATAAACGGTTTATCGCAATTCGCACAATTGTAATTATAATGAATTAGTATAGCAATGCTTAGTAATGCCTAATATTTTATTATTCATAGTGATTTTATTCGTGTAACAAACGCGCGGCCATATCGTTTACGGCGCGACTAAATGCTACGGTTAATTACGGCGCGATAGAATCACCGGGTATAAAATAAAAATCACGCCGCTTTGCTATTCAAATCACAGTGTCTGTGCAATTACGTATCTTAATGGCAAGATATCATTAACTGGAGCGCTCCTGTTCCACTTACTACTACTATTGCGTGCAAATAAAATGTCTTTATAATCAATTAATGCTATAATATAATAGCGTTTATGTAGCACTTACCCGCTAAGGTGCGTAGGGCTGCACCGACTTGCCGAAATTCCGAAGAATGGATGTTTTTCTTGTTGAGTTTTTGCGGCTGCTGAAAGATCATCACTGCAATTTGATTGAGGCAGCGTTTTATTGTAGTTATACAAAAATAAAAAATACGAAAATTTGATTAGTTAAATTTTGTTAAAATTGCGTTATTTGAAAAGAAAAGAAAGAAAAATATTTTATTTGAGACACGCATCACAGGAAAAACAAATAGGGTCGCGACCAAAAGGTCGTTTGTAGTTTGCCAGCGATTTCATATAAAAATATGAAATCATTGGCAAACTTGGTGTTCCGTTTCGGAGAAAAGACTTGATTATTCTTTGTCTTCAAAATCAATCTGCCTAGCCTTTTCCCAACTATATTGGGGTCGGCTTCCAGTCTAACCTCTTGTAGTCTTGCAGCTGAATACCAGTATTTTACATGGAGCGACTGCCTATCTGACCTCCACAACACAGTAACTGGGTAATACGATACCCCTTAGTAAGACTGGTTATCAGACTTTCGGGCTTCTGACGACCCGTAACGACTGTTAAAGATCCACGAATGATAGCCGGGACCAACGGCTTAACGTGCTTTCCGAGGCACGGAGGAGTCTCGGTATGTAAAGATGGTCACCCATCCACAGACCAACATATTAATATTCTTTGTCTTGATAATAATTAAGTCTTTCGCTGTTATTTATTCAGTTCCACTTGTAGTTATTACCACTCGTGTACATACAACACCACAATTCGTGCATCCACGCATTTTTTACTGTTCGATAGAGACAGGTGTTGCATTCGATTCCATTAATTCCAATGATTATTGTAGAGTGCTTGTAATTATAACTAGAACGAACTGTGTTTGATGAAAAAACCAATCTAAAATAGTACCTACTTTTATGCCTGTTGCGATCTTTTTGCTGAGTTACTTATCGATGCTAGACGTTTTGAATTATGGAGTAAGGTGTGAAAGTGTTTAGAAAAAAAAAATTAAGCCTTGATTGCAAAACGGTCGCGCATGCTGGTTTCAATCCATCTTTAATGCAATTAAGATTTTGCTTTGATGCCTTTTTAGAAGAAAGAATCAATATTAATTAAGGTGTCCGAAAATGAAAAAGCTGGAGTAAACTCTAGCTCATATAGAGACCTGTACTCTAATTACGTAATACATGATCAATCACAATCTGGTTCGATTTGAAACAGATTGCTAATCCATTGCTTCATAAGTTGGAAAAAAATCTGCTCAACAACGTAAATAACGCAATGAATGTTGTTGAAGTGTCAAAATGAAACAAAATTAGTCATAATCATTTACGAAAATAAGTTAGGATTAGGGTATTGTTTTTTTTTTTCGTCCATGTTGTTAGTAAATTTTTGGACATTTGCACCAAAGTTGGTTTTGAAATATCTACCAAGTAAGTAACTGTATTTTCACCACGAATCAAAATTGCACACTGTATGCATGCAGGACACATACCTACTTACCCAATCTTCGTTTAGTGTTGTCCCGTACTAAACTTTAGCTAACAATAGTAGATTGTTATACGAGGGGCTAAAATAACCCATTGTAACGAGGTAGTTTTACTCCCGAGCTTTAGCGAGGGAGTAAATAGAAACCGAGTTATAATGGGTTTTAGCGCCGTGTGTTACACTCTACTTTTCACTACGATTGCGAGAAAATAAAATAATCCAATACAATATTAATTTACCTTTATAAAATTCAAATCTGTAAATGCGATTATCGCCTTTTTGATGACAGTCGAGGTCGAGGCTAAAAACATAAAAATTGGGGATTTCGAACATCCAAACTCCACCACAGGGGCAGTGAATACTACATTATTTAATTATTTGACGAGTTCATCCATTGTTCAAGTTAAATAAGTAGTGGTAATTAAGTTTTTGATATCCAAAGTCGAAGTTTCGCGCCAATCGTGCGAGTTTACATTTTAACTTTTATCAAATATCTACATGTGTAGATACGATTTAAAATGTGACAAATATTATTAAAAATATTATACACAACTAGAAAATGCCCAGATCTTAACGTAATATACGAACACAGGTCCAATAACACGTAATATTCATTACCACTATTTGTGTTAAAAATCGCCGACCATTTTTTTTTAATTGTAATGATGTGCAAAAACGATTATGCCAAACGATTTTTTTTTTCAATTTTGATCGACTCGATTAATTAATATGTCGAATATTAGAAATCGAAAAATTAAATAAAATTGTTTTAAGCATTAAATTAGAGATTTTTTTTAAAGATTTCGCGCCAATTCCTTTTTTATTTCTTCTGTAGCCGCAACGCAATGCTTGCATTCTACCGAAGAGATAGCCGCATTTAGTTCCATTTTCAAAAATAAAATGTTCTTCTTTTTTTTGCGAACAAGTAATAAGTCGAGTCCATACTCATGATTATTCTACAAAAGAATAAAGACTTTTTCATTTTTCAAGGCTCGTTGGAAACGACAAAAATTAAAAAAAAAATACTTTTTCCCCTAGAGCAAGAAATGCAACTTTTTCCCCGCTCTGGTACTCTACAATGACGGCCTTTTTGAGCAAGAGGAGTGAAAAGGATATTTAGCTACACATTTAGCTACATCCCTGTTATGCAGATCCTGTGTTAATTCACACACTGCATTGTAACAATGCATTAAGTGCATACAATATGAACCGCTCCACTATTTTAATGGCGCCCATTAGCTGCGTTTACGTTACCGGCCTGATTAATATGCTAATGTATTATACATTAATATTTTAATATCCCTATGCGGTGCCTGAAATGTGGTGGTGCCACTTTCACATATCGTTACTCTTTATATCAACCTTTTTTTAAACGTGCGTAAATGTACGGTTAGACGTTATGGTTTTGGAGGTAATTAGGCATGGTTATGAGGAGTGGTTAAAATGGTAGATGCAAAGATTTCGTTGCTGAGTGTAGATCTTAGGATTGCCACAGTGGCCAAAACTTTCATAAAAGTCAAGAGTGTAGCGGATATAGGAAGAAAACGTGTTGACACAGATCCTGATTTTGAGTATAACTCATGGAAAATGCTAAGCAGTGCATACTAAATTGAATTATAACTTTATTTACATATAGGTATTCCGATGTCTTGAAAAAAATACTTATCTAATCCAATTAGATACTCCTATCTAAACGCTGTCGCGCTGATTGCAATAAATAACTTCTTCATCAAGTAAACAAAAAGTCAGACAACAAGACAACTGCAATTTTTCAGGCTCTAATAAATAGACATGATAACATAAATGTTGCATCGTAAACAAACATCCGCATTCCGCAGGAAGTATATAAAGAATATATTTTTTATTTCACTGTCCTCGTTGGTCTAGTGGTCGCAAGCGCTACTGCTGAGCATGAGGTCCTGGGTTCGATTCCCGGGTCGGGCAAAGTGTTATTGGGTTTTTCTATCTGAAATTTCTCAGTAGCAGCTCGGAGTCTGGATTTGTGCTCGGTTGATGGCAATAGGCTCGCCCCCTATTACATGGGACTTAAACATAACTGGCGAAATGTGGGTGTACCTGCTACAGGGACACCTCTGCCCAACCCTTCGGGGAAACAAGGCGTGATGTTATGTAATGTTATGTGTCAATAAACGAGTGCTCATGTAGATATAACTTAAGCTGCGCCTACACGAGAATTTTTTTAAGCAAGTTGTCAGCAACCATTGCCCGGGGTACTGGAGAAATCTGGTATATCGCTCAAGATGGTGTGGAGTGGCGGTATCTCTAGCAACTTGCTATCTAGTGCCATCACGGCTTGAAATTGTCGTAATGACATAAAAATTATCAGCTGTCTCATACATTTGGGTCGAGTAGGTATTCTAGTTTTGTATGGGACAGTTGATTATTTATTCGCGATTACGATATTGATCCCATGGAGACAGTTCTTCAGTTTGATGGTCTATAACACAACTTTAAATATGACCACACATTTCTGACTCACGTTGTATTTGACCAAGATTGGTCAGAAATTACCAATTTAGTTGCCCGTGTGAGTGCTTGTTTTCCATAAAAACTGTTGATGTAGGTAGAACACTTCACTGCTCAAACATAACTTGTGTGTGGACGCTCTATCGCTTTCCTGTCCCAATAAAAACGTTGCAGCCCTTTATCCAACTTCGATCACAAATACAGTTACACCGGACTAATGCTGGCATTGGTACACAGTAATCGTTGTCTGTTTGACTTTGCCATGTACCGATAAGAGCTTTACACGACATTTTTAAACACCATACAGAGACATTCGAAAACATTTGAATTCATAGAAATGTAATTTTACTAGCATTAGCAATGTTTAACAAGTGTTGTTAAAAGCGCTTTATTTTGAAGTCTATTTGAAGAAAGACCGCGTACAGCAGTCGACTTAATCAAGTGTTTTTTGCCTACAAATGACAGTTGCTCACACAGCTCACACAACAAAGCAGTTTATAATCGATCACTTGCAACCCTTAAGTGACAACGTTAAAGTATTTTTTTATTCAAGAATATGAACAAGTGAGTCGTATGGTATTTTAATGCCTGTGTGTAGTCGGCTCGCTGGACAAAAAGCCTAAAATCGCTTGTAATCAGTAATTACGAGTGGTGGCAGCGACGGAAGCAGATAAAGATCTACAACGCAACGGCGCGGGCGCCGCCGCCGCCGGCTCGCTTGTTGCCCATTGATTTAGTGCTAAACACTCGTTAAATGCTTTAATACCTTCAGTAGGTATATGGAACAGTGTTTGCTAAAATGCTTTTAGTTTTTAGATTGAACACATTTTTTTTATTTTCATATAACAGCCGTAGATGGCCTAAATAGTTAGACTACATAAATGTTGTTTCAGTTTGGTTTACATAATGTTGCAGAATTTTATAATCAAAAACACGTGTACAGTTGTGAAATAAGGTACTCGTACGTTCGTAGATGCAATTGTTACAGAATAAATGTGGCATAGTTAGCAGTTCCTCAAACCCCAAAAGATAAATTCATGCAAGCATTAACACATGTAATACTCAGTGGTTACCGAGGATTACCCAAAATTGGCACTTACAGACCCATTTCGATGTATCCGGGCCAATACAGCCATTTAGAGAATTAATCTACAAATATAGCTCTCAGAATGAGAAGTACTCGTTCATTATCGCGCATTATAGTTAACGATCGCAATGCATCTTAAGTGAAACGTATTTTGCTTTGTTAAAACGGGTACTTACCGAAAGCGCAGGAAACATTAGTAGGTGAACAGCAATAAAATGTTAAATATTACGCGAATTCAGGAAGCATCAGCTATAACTCACTCAATTAAACAATCTTTTAACGGCAACAATGCAACGCAAGGAAGTCATTTAAGTAAACTGACCATAGCGTCATGTTTTTTTTTCCTACTCATAACAGATTCGTATAAGTCTGTAGTTACTTACTATAGATACAGACAACAGATAAAGGGATAAGTTAAATGCCAATTAAATTATGTTTTATTACACGACATTCTGGTGCGGTTAATGTTTTCTAATGAAATTATGTGGCAATAAACATTTATTTCTGTAATTATTTTTGTGTTTTGGGGGCATTGTTATCAGCTTATTGCATTCACACAATATTTTATTTGTAATTGAAAGGTTCATTGCAGTCAGTCTCAGTACCTAGTTAGTTTACCATAATAAGCTGGATAAAGTACGCCACCTATCGAAAAAAAAAAGGTATCTTACCAAAGTGTCATCACTACTTTTAGGTTGAACTATACTGATCAGGGGTCATCAATTTTACACTGTGATTTCGTGTATTTTGTAAGGTATTGATTTCAATCAGAAAATATTTATTTCACTATAACTGACAGCAAAAACTCTTCGTGTCTGTTGTGATTAAACATCGTTTAAACAACATAAATATTAATACGGCACGAGTGGGTATTGGCGTGGCGTGGCGTGATACCAGCCTAGTTTTTATGTAACGCGTTGTTCCTACGTAAATATGTGTTATAAATATACTTTGCATTTATACCCTGTTATTATATCCAACTTTTTTGCTGTAAACGGTTATGTAAAAAAGGTTTGAGTAAACAGTTCAACTTAGAAATTATAATTTTATGAGCGCCTTATATTGATGTTATAGTAAAGATTGTTAAAAGCAGTCGACTGAATTAAAAATATAGCTGATAAGTTGCACAAGCAATGTGAATAGCTAATTAGATATTTCGTTACTGCCACATTACAGGTGGCTACGATCCTATCGTTCCCAATAAGTTATGATGACCATCAAGGCATCAAGTAAAATATGTTTGTATTTTCAAAGTTACATGGTTGTTGATCGTGGTCACTGCGTTACCCCAACGCGCTGAAGCACGCAATGCTTTGTAGAGGCGATTCTAGAAAACGGTCGTTTTGCGATTAGATCTGTGCAGGAGGAAACACTGGGGGTGCAGTGGTGGGGGGAGGGGTGCTGTTAATTGCTCCGTTTTGTGAACACGGTCGGTGGCGTGCCCCGTGGGCAATCAGCGGCCTCTGACTGATTGCTTTTTAAATAGGTTTTATGCCCGCTAAAAATGTTTCGAAGGAAATCAAAGAGAAGTTTTCGTGAGGGCCGATTGTGTAAACGCGACCGAGGACAAGTTGTTTTATAAAACGCGAATCTGGCGTGACGGCCGTGACGTGCCCATGACGTGCCACGTACCTACTCTACGACTTTATAATTGTTTCAATTCCTGACGAGTCCGTCATGTTAAATGTCAAATTATTAAAAAACAAAGTACCGTTGAAGAATGAAGTGGAACAACAAAAGAAGTGTACTATAATAAGGATGTCCAAAGTCGGTGAAAAGTTGGCATTAGCCGCAAAAAACTAAGCAAGCACGCTAATAAATTGGCGTACACATAAACACTTTTATTCACAGACATTAAGTTACATAGCGTGCAATCAGGACGTTGCACATAGCTCGGCTCGTATATAGGCTCATATTCGTAACAGCCCTAATGGAGCAGTTGCAAATGGAGATAGCACACACAATTTAACATGGGCCTATTAACCGAGTCTGAGCCGATGGCGTGACAAAGCGGAGTTACCTCCACGCCGCGTGGCTGCCCGCTAGGTGTTCGTTACAACTGGTAAAGTGCCACGGAGAATGTATTAAATTTGCTTTTATATAGTACTTCTAATTAATCTTTGCTTTAACCTCGTTTGCCGCTGTTTGCTTGACCAATACATTTGCATGTCGATTGGAAACTCATTTTTTATGCTGTTAAACTTGTCACTTGAAATATGTATTCATATAACTGTTCATGTCGTTGTAGAATTATGTAAAAGTGTCAAAGTTATTAGTTACAGAATTTCGACTTCTTGATGTATTGAAACGAATTAATAGAGTGCATTTTTCTTTAATTTCGTAAATAAAATTAATATCTGCATATTTATACGTAATCGTAATAAAAAATCGTAAGCGAACATCTATATAAAAGGTGTGACAACAGAAAAACAATTGCTATTTTTAATTGACAACATTTTAATTACAAAACACCACAAAATCTATGGGACATAAAATGCCACATCTCGGATTGCTTAAGTACATCGCTGTTTTATTACTATTATAGCATTAGGTACTTTATTACATACATTTAATACTTTAAGTTGTGTATTTAATACTAACAATACATACATCGTATATGAATAGTTATATATTTATATTATAATATACAGTATGTTTGCACAATGTCGTCGACTGGTGTTCCGAGTCCCTAAATACTGTACAGTGCACTTCAGTGCTACATCATAATACATTCGTCATTATATCACTCATTATGAGATTCATTTGTTTGTCTCTGACGATTACCAATTTTTCTTTTGTTTGTTACATGTTCACGTCTAAGATTCTCTGCAAGGAAAATGGCAACGTCTACTTTACACTGTTGCTTGAAGAAATAATTTAATACAGAATGCAGTCACTAGCGTAGCTATATCAAATCTGCAGATGAACTACGTAAACGCAGGTCATGTTGGTCGGAAAATGGATGGCTATGAATAGAAGCAGATGAATCCTTGATTTGGGATCTTGAATTGGCAATCGTAGATCACGATCAATCACTGACATTATTTATAAATCAATGGATAATATTTCTTTATAACGAAGATGCAACACCGAAGCAAACCTTGTGGAACATTTCTTAAATAGAAATTAATCGATAACGGAATGTTTGAATTCCAGCCTATTTATTCTCTATTGTAACTTACAAAGCTTTTTCTAATCACTAGTTTATCAATAAGTAGTTAACACGACATCAATTATATTTTACACGTTCTTAATATCAAATCTGCATGGACTTATAATATCACATATCTCGGACAGGCAATGTCCGTCTCAAGGAAAGAATATTCGAAATGTAATATTCGTACAAGAAACTCTCGTGCAAAACAACAGTGCAACGGATGACAACCACGTCAAGAGGAACCAAATATGTAAGTTAACCGGAAAATGGCTTCTTTCCTAATATCCAAAGCACTCGTCTATGTAGAGTTCATCACTTTGTTTTTCACTTTTTGTTTTTGTAATGTCAAAATCACTTTGGATGGAATTTTTCACTTGTCATGTGTAGGTAAGGGTTTGTTCACATTATACGTGTATAGGCTCATCGTCGTCCTCGTCATCAGAGCGCCTGTCTGCGGGGGTGTCGGGGGGTGAGCGGTGCGGGGGCGCGGGGCTGCCAGGGTCGAGGTCAGGCGAGGGTGTTCGTCGCGCATGCGCGTAGTAGCCCAGCGCACCGAGCGCCGGCGCACCTAGCGAGCCCAGGTGTGCCGACGGCCCTGGCAGGCCCAGTCCTAGAGGTGGGACGCCTCCTAGCGGCGCACCGGGGTATAACCTGGTGACAAAGAACAACGTGGTTGTAGAACTAATCACATAAATAGCAGAAATGTAAATAGACGATGCCTTGTTTGGATTCCAAAAACTTAAATCTTACAATACTATTGCTGGAATTCTGTAAATATCTCATAAAAATCGTAAAGGAAGAGATCGTTATCAATTCTTACTAACAGATACTTTTAGATCGAAGGCTGATGAAACTATTTCTAGACATGTAAAACTCACCGATAAGGCAAGGGCTTCTGCAGCGTATTTGCACTGGCTGACGCAGCTGCTGCAGCGGTGGCAGCAGCTTGCCGGTAGTACAGGTCTGCTGCCGCAGGCGCAGGCTGCGCGGGGTACGCCGGCACCCCCGGCCAGTAGCCACCGTACAGCCGCTGAAACGCAGCATAGTTGCCTGCCTCAGCAAGCAGTTCTAGTCCTACCGCCGTTTGTCGCTTCCATTTTGTCCTGGTGAGAGAAAAGAGATGGAGAATAAGATTGGTGCTTCAACAAAGACAGAAAAAGATACGAGGACATTTTCGATGAGAGCTAGAGCCCAGCGGATTAAAGATTGATTTCTGCAATCTGTAATCCCCTGAGCTTTCAATGATAGACATAGCAAAATCAATTCAAGGATTAGTTATTACCACTTCTCCCAGAAATGGATAGAAAAATCAATTCAGGGATTCATTCGATTCGTTTCGAGTGTAAGGTTGAATAGTAGTGTTGGATTAATCATACGCAAAGCATGCAATTCTTTCAGGAATAATTATGTGCATTGACAACGGACACTCGTGAGTGTCACATTGCATCATTGCCTACAAACATTTTAGGAGCATATTTTTATTTCACGTAATATTCCGTAGACAGCAGATAAAAAAATGTACCGAAATGGAATCTTAGAATATAATAACAACTATTAAGAACTCAAATAAAAAATGCAACTCAATAGCAAAAAGTACGATTGATTAAAGTTCACAGTCCATTTGAAATCGAAATAAATCGTTACGAGAATCCCACAAGTACAGAGAAACGATTTATGTCACATTACAAACTTAAATCGACTCTAAAATTCTGTGAACTGCCGTTTACGGACCCTACGGCAATAGATCACGCGCTGTGACCCCAATCGTCATCAAATTTGTCACAGTGCACTCGAGAGTACAATGGAGATACCACAGTGGTAAAACTAATAAAAAAAATGTAAATAAAATAATAAATTTGACAAAACGTCTTGGGCACTAGTGGAGTCGCCGGAGCGTGGTCGACTACTTTAATTTGATTTATTTGATTCGGGTGGAAAAGGGTAAGCGCGTATAAATTACGCTACAGTACTCACGGTTATTACTTTAGTTTACAACTGCTCTGTCCCACAATGCTATTTAGCAAAAAGTTTAATGGTTGCATACTTGTAAAGAATGATGATCTAAATTCTATAGGACTTTCAAAGAAAGTTTCTTTATGAAAATCAATAACATTTTAATATGCGATTATTCCAGCAATTGGCTATGTGACTCACAAAAAGCCCTGAAAACGGCTGAAAAGCTAAAAATGTCAGCAGTTTTCAGGGTTTTACGTGAGAAAAGCTTCTTTTTTGTTTAGTAAAAATATTGTTTCAAAGTTTCTGCTAAGTAGGTATACAGTAATGACTTTCAGTCTTTTGATTTATATAATTATATTATAAGTTTCAATAACTTATTTACTTCAAATTGCCCTTCACTAATTTGAGGAATGCAACTAAGCATTAAAAATAATAAAACAAAAATAGATGTCTATTTCTATTATTCGCATTTATATTTTCCGCATGCATCAAACAAACAAACGCATCCCCATTTCAGAATTTAATATAATTTCGTTGTGGGTACTCGATTAGTTCCGAAGTGGTTGGTTATTGTCGTTGAGTGAGCTTTTTATTAATTCGTGGGGAGTCGCTCGTCGCATTATCATTGCTATTATTAGTCGCGTAGTGTGCGCCCATTGTTAGCCGCGTCCTCGCACAACCAGTCGCTTCACTGGCCACCTCGTTAATTAATTTCTATAAATGGATCATTTAATTTTATTAAATGCAAATGAGGGGAGTTCATGTTTTAATGCTCGTCATTCCTTTAATAATTTACATTTTTTGTAACCCCATTTATTATCATCTGTCTAATTAATTCATAGCCTAATACATAAACTAGCCTTACAATAGAAGCCTTTAACTTCAAATATAACGTTAACACTTTAAGCCGTATTAAACTCGATCCTAATTTAAATACTACACTTTAATTATCAGTAGCTGACAAATGATCGATAGAAAGCTGTGCTCTCATTAATCATGATATTATGACGGCTCGCTCTTAGTATACGTCACTCGAGAGCACTTATTTAATTGTCAAGTGCTGAATGAGGGGCAATCTGCTCAGTGACACTATTCTTTTTATTGCTGCCGCGGGCTACGAACAAAAAGCTCTCGGAGCGCACTTAAATTTGGACTGCCATCTCAAGTCGAGACCTCTCTACAGACAATACGCTCCTCTCTGTCTAACTCGAGGGCGCGAGGCGACAGCGGCTCTCCTCCGTCCCTGTTCCGCCGTCCCCCGGTGGAGTCTGAGTACGCCCCGCCCAGTGGTTTAGTGATTTGATGCTGTGTGAACTGATTCAATTGTTGTTCGAGGAGACCCGTCCAAAAACGGGCCTTAACAGCTCTCGTTAAAGACGAAAATTGTCCGGTAAAACGATCCCGCTTACGACCTCTCCGGGGGGGAGGTTGTTTATCTCAGTTTGCGTTTTTCGGCGACGTGATGCGAATTCGGCTTGTATATCCGGCAAACAAAGAGCACTTTCATCGATCGGAACGAGTCGCGGCGCGCCGCCCGCTTACGCTCTTAAGGCTCTAACACGTAGTCGGGCCCAATTTGAGCTTTATCGAACGTTATTTATACGCTGCTTAGAAAGTTTCAGAAACATGTTTGTGTGAGCGCTCTTATGGGAATTGTTTGAAGTTTAAGCACCTTTATTGTTGTGAACATGACACATGCCTGTCTGAAACAATTTTTGAGCCTCCGACTGTGCTGTGGCATTTAATACGGTTTTGGTAGGAATTAAGGAAAACTACTTCAGTTAATTTGTTGGAGTAGTGCCACTTTTGCCCACTTATATTAAATATATAGCTTTTTGGCTTGGATTCAGCTGAGGCGAGAGGAGTCACATACCATCTGTATTTAAATATTTATTTAATTACTAAATCAATATTTTTTATTAAGTTAGTTGCTTAAAATTGTAAGGTAAGTAGGTAATATCAATGGCTATTTTGGGACTAAATTGCATTTTAATTTGAAAATTAAAAAGCACTTTGGTATTTTTGTGATCATTATAATTTATTTTACTTGCATCGTGTTTTTGTAGCTTTATAATGTTTATCTTTATGTTTACCTCGAATTTTTTTATGTGATGCTAATGATGTTAGGTATTTTAAAACTGAATACGAAACGAAGAATAAGTCCTTACTATACGATGAACATAAAGTTCACATTTTGATGTTTAGCTAATTAATTGAATGGCAGAAGATAGAGTTTAGAATGTGCATAATAATATCTACTTATTCAAGTAGGTAGGTAGTAGGTAGCTATGCGAACCTAAAGAATGTTTTTGTTCCCAATTATTTATGAGGCGAACAAGGAATATCAAAAATGTGGGGCGAACTTAGAGGCGCATGCGAAACAAATCATAAATTTCAAGTTTTTTGAACTTCAAACATAGTTTCAAGAGTTCACTTACTCTGATTTCTATTTCTGAGTTTCACTCTTAAAATGTTGATTTTCCTCAATCACATCTACAATAGATCAACTTTATCCAAATCTTGGGGATTTCATACAAAAAAAATTGCTTACAAAAACTAGTTATTGAAGTTACATCTTTTTTTTTTTTTTTTTGTTGGGAAATTATCAAATAACTTCTCCCGCTCTGGGTGGAGCGGGAGGGCGTGTCAGACTATTACTGACTAAAACCCACCCGTGTTCCTTCGGTTGCCCTGTTGCTGGGGTTGCATCTCACAAACGAACAAGTTAGCTTATTAAAGTGTGAAAACTCTTTTTCCGTTACCCTGCTTACTGCTGTTAGGTAACGGACTTTCCTTTTTCATCTTTACCTTCTTACTTCACGCTATTTCCACTATCATGTGTGCCTGCAAACAAGTCTAGATCACGACATCTACGACATGAACTTTTAAGTTCACAAAACATATTTATTATATTTTATATAAACAATGACATGAATATTTACTTTTAAAGTATTTTATTATTTTAATTATTGTGAATGTGAAGACTCTGTGGGTCATTCCTTTTTGTTTTGTTTTTAATATTTTCTCAGTTACTTCTAATCATGGTCTGACAGTTTGAGTAATTTAAGTGGCCTACCCAAATGTCCTGTTTTTGGTATTGTTCGTCGAATCGTTGAGCTCCTTAAATTCTGAGTTGAGCTGCACGATAACTGACAAATGCGTGCACTGACTGGACAGGCCCTCTCAATCTGTGTGGTGCTTTCCCCAAAAGACCACTTCAGACACCAATCCACATGGCCTTCACATGATCTGACCAAGATTATGTCTGGACTTTAAAAGAGACTGAGACCTCTGAGTTTGTTTCGGCCTTTCTTCTTAGAGTAGTCAGATAGGAAACGCCGACCTCATCTAGTTTTAAAATATGATTGACGTGTAAAAGTGTTTGTACAAACCTACTTACAGAAATAAAATCATTTATCATTTATCATTATCATTTATCATAACACATGGCATAGTGTATCTATTTACGTATACGTACTTATTCATTGGCTGGATTTATAGACTTCTCACGACCGATATTAAACTATATTTAATTACATAATTCTATTCTACTGCCCCTCGCTACTTCCGTCGCTACGACGACGCTACGAATACCTAAACATTTAGTCAAATTATTCAGAATAATTATGCGATAGTGACGATGAGTTAATAGACCTCATCAATTACAAGTCTAGTCATCAAATAACAGTATAAGTGACCTATCTATTGGTATGATTATATTTAAATAAATAACTCCGTTACTCCGGATTTCAATAAAAATTACTTCAACGTGCCGCGTCAATAAATAAAATAACCAGGCGAATAACAGAGGTACGAGGAAATTATTTAACATTATTTATCGGCATTTATAAGCATCGGGTGAATATACTCAATGATGAAATTATGCATTGCAAATGTCATCCAAACGATTAACTATTTGATGCTATTACTCACGACTGTAGCGCGACTAACAAAAAATATGAACCACATTTAATTGAAGAAATAACAAATGTAGCAATTTGTCTGCTAAATCTAAACTACGTAATCTTGTTTTAATGAACAAGTATGTAGGTATACAATAAAACATTTCCTGCAACTCGAATGTTCACTAATATCAGATTGCATCATGCGCCAGACTTAGAACTGCAAAATTGCTATAGAACGAATAATCCGTCTCGCAATCCGCTTATTAAAACCCGGCCAAAACTGAAATGGCATTTGCAGTATAATGATTAGTGGTTAAATGATAAGCCGGGCGACCGGAGCGTCCTTGCTTCGAATCCCGTGTCTCTGCCGTGTAATTTGGAAGGATTCGCTATAACCGATTAGTCTGGTTCTCGGTAGCTACGCTGAGTCGCGGAACCCGCGCATTATGTCATTAGAGATGTGTAAGCACACGTATGGAATTTTAATAAAGCTGCCGCTGTTTAGGATGCTAGAATCAATCAATTGAATAATCTATTGTTTAAAAAGCACGTGTTGTTCCGATTGTTCGATGTAATTTACGACTTATCGACTTGTTAACGATTCTTTAGGTATGCTTCGATTAGTAATCGATGAGGGATACTTAAATGGTGCAATAATAGGAAATTGCCACATATTAGAGTTCAATGCTGCCCTTCGTGGGTATATTTACAGCAGTCTTCATATTTTCATTTCATAGTCAGAATTTATGTTAACTTTGATCGACAGTTTTTATATGACCCAAATCAAACATATATAAAGTGCTTCATTTAATGGTATCTAAGCTGCCTAAAAAAGTCTTAGCGTCCTTTTCCTGGAATCATAACCTCTTTATTCTTTCAATTTTAAATTTTATAATTTAATTTTTAATTAATTAATTTAATTTAATTTATTATATAATTTCTTTATTCTTTTAAAAGAAACTGCGACCTCTGAGTTTGTTTCGGCCTTTCTTCTCAGAGTAGTCAGATAGGAAACGCCGAACTCATCTAGCTTATTTTAATTTATTTTTTTAAATGACGTGATTCCGATATCCTATTTACAGAATAAAGAATTTCATTTCATTTCAATACTTACCTGCAATTACCGGGTAGTAGGATCATACGCTACACACTATACGAAATGACACGAAATCAGAAATTCGAAAAATAATCAGTAGTCATGCGTATCCACTGTTTCATGTGGTGTGACTTGAGGCTCCCACGTAGCCTGCTGGGTGATCGGCAGCGTTTATACAAATGATACGAATTTACGAGAAACCCTAACCGTTTAGTCTCTAAAGAATATTCACACTTACGCGTGCGTTTCAGTTTCCATATGGAAAAATGTTCGCTCATACCGTGAGTGTTCTCCGTTTTTAATTATTAATGTGATACATTTTTGCAAATCTAGTGAGTTTTAGACAATTTTTTCACATATACAGGGTTATTGGTTATACGTCGGCAATCCGTTAAGGCGATATAGGAGAGATCATTTGCAACCAAATTACCCCTGATGACCCTTATGCCAATGTCAACCATTTTCGGGTAATTTGACATTTTATATTTTAAAATGTATGAAATATAAAATGTCAAATGACTCGAATATTTATGTTTGCATAGTAGTCAAAAGGCGTCATTTGGTTGTAAATTACCTCTCTTACATCCTCTTTATGAATTGCCGACGTATAACCATTAACCCCGCATATCAGGGTTTATTGGTTACATTTTATATTGTTATTTCATGCATTTTAAAATATAAAATTAAATTACTCGAAAATTGTTGACATTGGCATAGGGGTCATCAGGGGTAATTTGGTTTCAAATTACCTCTCCTACATCTCCTTAACGGATTGCCGACGTATAACCAATAACCCTGTATATGTACTTATCTCGTTAGGCTTTCTAACGAATTACCCAGCAAATCGAATTTTTGTTTGCGTCTCTACAGCTGTTGAATCAGACACTTGAAATCGGACGTTTATCCCTAAAAGCATATATGTAGCGTAGGTCTATAATTTATCTAAGCATTTTGAATGCTTTTCGATATCTTATTAAGAATACTGAAATCTACTATCCTCTAAACACGACACTCAATTTCGCACTTCTAAAACAATAAAGTCAACAGCTACCACAATTCGCTCGAACATGACGACGCGACTTAATAACAGACATAGTCGTGCAACCGAACTAGTCGCAACACAGGTAGGTGTTGTTACGAGCTTCATTACAGAATACGTCAGTAGGTAATCGCGATGGATTACACGTTTCGACGACTAAACGCCGATAAACGACATTTTGTTCGCGGCCCCCGGCTTATTGTGAATTCACGATCGTTCCGACAAAATATTATAACTATTGATGAATCATGCTGTGAATCAGTCTATAGAGGTTCGATCTAGGTTTGTTTGGTTCGATATTCAAACTTAATTTTGGAATGACCTCGTACATATTGCTTACATGGAATTATAGTATCTACTAATTAGTTATTGCTTGTTATAGGCATAGAGGAAAATATTAGAGGGTTTTTTTCCAAGTGAGGAATGCTTAGCGATATGAATGGAGTTACATTTTCCTTGACGAATGCAGTTGGATCTTAACAGGTAAAACAAATTCTAGTTGGTACCTACTTAATTGCAAGTATTGCAAGCAAAATTTCGTCAGTTATAATTTTATTCTAAAAACTTATTTGGGTTATGTTTTTGTTTGTGACAGTGTTTTTCAGTAACAAAAAGGTTGTATTTCATAGTAGGTATTTCTCAAAAAACGGTAAAAATAAATCTACTAAATGAAATAAAAAATTAACTAACAAACTATGTATTTAAATAATGTAAAATAAATACTTTCTTTTGGGTACATTTACCTGTGGAGAGCGATGCAGAGGAATTTTTCGACACCATATTTTTAGTTTGTTGATAGATCTTTAACTTATTTCATTGTATTGCATTTTCAGCTTTCAATTCGTCATCACAGGTTAAGTTCACCAAATAAGGAAGCTATTTGAAAACAATTAAGTAAACACACACCAGTGGCCGGTGGAGGCAGATAGTCGGCGGTGTGGTGATTAATAAGAGGTGTGGAGCGGCGCCGGCGCCGGACCGCGCCGGTGACTTGCAGCCTTTGTGATGATGAGCGAGAGCCGACGGTCACACGGTGGTTCCAAGGATGATTTACAGTTATATTATATCAGAAGTTTGTAGGTACTACTTAATTCAGATACATTTCAGGAACGAAATGAGAGTCTAAGATTTCAGCTAAGCTGCGACATATATTACTTTCCTCTATGGCTGCGACTATCCACATATTTTGTGGTCACTGACTACAGCTTCAAGTTCAATGCTTTATTTCTTAAATAACTCCATTGAAAAGGACACACCTAATGACTTTCTTGGAAACTGAGCTTTTCAACTCATAAAGTGCCGTGATACAACGGACAGACTTTAACCTGAAAAGCATTACATTGTGGTAAGTAATTCTCCTCGGTTCTTACACCTGTAGCGTGGGAATGCTACCACCTGGGACACTTATGTTGCTAATGTTGCCACCAAGCTCATATCGACGTAACAACACTACAAATTACTGATCTAATTGCGAAAAATGCAATGCAATTCAAAACGCAACTACCATTCTCTAATTACAAAATTGGCGAATGTGTGAAACAAATTATCTAATACCAATTAAAACTGATCGCAGCAAATACTTAATCAAAATGATAATGTTTTTCATTTAAATAGTTTGTAGAAAATCACTAGGCAAGTAGGCAAGAAGTTATGTAGCTGTGTAATTATTTATAATTAAGCAAAAAGCAAACGGCGTGTCTTGTAAATAGGTAATTAAAATTAATTGTTTCACTTTGGGTCGTTATTAAAAAGCTTTGTGTTTTTCCAAATTAGGAGTAACCATTGTTCAAAAATAATCCATATATTAGTATAATTTATTCTGTATCCGGGAACCAGAAAATCGGTGCCTATTATTAGTAGGTGGTGGCACTATTCTATTTGGGCAACCGCTACAAAAACCAAAGGAAGGTGACCGCACACAAAAGCCCATTACATCCTTCAATTAACTACGATTTCACACCCTTTCACGAACCGAAAAATCGAAGCCCAAACATTAGTTTAACCGAAATTATAGAAAATCAAAAAAAAGTACCACAAAAAGGTGCAGACGCGGCGGTGCGGGCATGGACACACCGTGTGGCGCCTGCGCAACACTTGACACAATATTGTCATACTTGCAATCACAAAGCTAACTCGAGAATTATTATAACCAGTACCCAAATACCTAGTCCGAAAAATATTACAGTTATGCAAGGATATGTAATAAAATTTTTCAACAAAAAAGTTTAACCAAATCTCTAGATTTGGTATTCGCGCAAAAAACTATGAACTTTATATGCCGTGCTCTACTACACTTCCGATTAAAACGAACTAGTTAGTTTTCAACACAGCACAATCTTGATTAGAAAAATGGTATTCAATCAATAGAAAATTAGTATAGTTTGTTATTAGCTACCGTAGTTTTTTGTAAAGGACGCATCGGAGGCGGCGATCAGACCCTAATTACAAACGTTTGTTTTTGAAATAGCCGCCGTACTGTCGTCGACAAAACTCCTTTGCACTACGATATTTTTCATATAAAATACAATAGGACTTCAGAATCTTAATTATGTAAAGAATAAGCAGTTAATTGTAGCTAAATTTCTGTTTATAAAGTTAAATTATTTTTATGGCTTTATTGCAAACTTGAAGTGAAACGAGTTTGTAAAAAAATGTTTAATGGTTGTCGTTTTTAATTCGTCATTATTTATTTTTAACCTTTTGCTGTGAAACAATGTTGAATAAAAAACAAAGTTTCGGCAAAAAACAATTCATACAAGCATGTACTTTTAAGAAGTAAATGTTTAATTCCTATATAATTATATAAATGGAGCCCAGTTTCTGGCAGTAGCAGTAACATGTCGACGGTCCCGCTGACTCAGCATTGCTTTGTGAAGAACACCGACTATCTCACGACCACTGCTGGCGTTTGTCCCAAGTTACTAGCGTTTAGTGATTACCAATATTAACTCCCAGTATTTGGCTTAAAAAATTAACGGTTTATTAGCATTATTTATTTAGGACAAATGTCAAATATTATTGTATCCGTTTCGTTGGTGGTGTTTATATAAATTTTATTAATTTTGCTTGAACAATTTATGAGTTAGCTTCAATAATATGTTTTTAATCCACGACATCTATGTTGATGTTGTTTTAATATTTACATAGCAAGTAGTAGTACACGAATATGTGTTGGTACATATCATAACAAAAAAGTTTAAAAAAAGCAACCGACTTCTTGAAAACAACTACAATTCAAAGTGAAAAATAACTTATTTTTTGTTTTTTGTTTAACATTAGACAAGGCTTAGAAGAACAACTAAGTACATTAGGTACACCTAATGTTTTTAATCAAGGTGAGCTGAAACTCTACATAAAGAAATGCTACAAAAAAAATATATTGCTTAGAACCTAAATTATCCTATCTTGATTAAAAATATTGTCGTCATATTCCAGTTTTTGGAGCTAGCAACTAGTAAAGAGGTGTGTACGACTCTACGAGTATAAACCACCTGTGACTTGGAACACAAACGATAAAACATTATACTCCTTTTGGGTTTCGCCTCAGTCGGGTAAAAATAAATTGATAGTTAATTGTTTTCTTTCACTCTACCTCTATGTTACGTACGAGATGTATTTCAATTTCACTCGGTTCAAAAATTAATAAGGTAGTTTAGTACAGGAGCCTAGCCCAGAAGGCCCTAGTACTGAAAGTACATTAGTACTTTCAGTACTAGGGCCTTCTGGGCTAGGCTAATAGGTAGGTAATCTTACTGGCCTAATTTAAACCTACTTATACTCCATTTGAAATAAGATTAGAAATTTAAACAAACCTTTTTTACAGTCCGTTCAACCGATTCTGACTTCTATCACGTAGGCATAAGGATGGCAAGCAAAAAAGTGGTTACAATACCAACTGTTTACTGCAGCTGCCATTTGTCATGCTACTAACGCATTAGAAGTCAACATCGGTTGAAAGGACTGTAAAAAAGGTTTATTTAAACGTCTAATCTTATTTCAATCGAGTATAGTTTCCATTTTTAGTATACCTATAGTCTGTTTCAAAAGTATCTGATGAAATTGTAAACAAACCGTGTTCAGGTTAAATTCTGACGCAATTACTCACTAAAGGGTAACACATACATCTGTATTTAGAAAGTTTCAACTTTAAATCTCACCATTTTTTTCAACAATAAATTATTTTTTTAATAACCATAAAAAGTAGTCATTGAAAGGTCATCCACAAAAATTGAGGTTATAAAATTAACCTCAATTTTCAAATGAAGAACATCTAAGGTGATTTAAAATTAGAATTTCGGGAATACTTCTTGTATTCAAATAATCAAATCAAAGCACTAAATTTGTAACTGGCACTACAAATTGGCATCCACGTAGCCTGATCCATTTGTTTACATTTTTATCAGATACCTTTGTACTAACAGATCAGACATAAATAGTCCAAACAGTAATTTACTATACCCAATAAGAAAAACAATAAGTAAATAGTATTAGTAAAGAGCGTTTATTTTAACAATATTTTCTGAAGCGAAAACTTTTACCATGTATTCAGTACATGATTCTGAACCCCCTTGCGTTGAAATTTTATGTCAACTATTTTTTTTTTTTTTCTGTTTCATAGAAAAGTGCAATACCTACGCGGTCAAAATTTATGGAACAGCAGATTTTTTTAAAATAACCGACGAAACATTTCAACGCGGGGGAGGTTCAGAATCATGTACTGAATCCATGGCAGCAGTTTTCGCGTCGATGTCCCTGCCACCCTGTATAGCTTGGGTATTGAAGTACCTAGATACTTATGTTATGTTTGTAACCGAGTTAGTTTTCTGACTTTATCATAGGTGAGAACTAAGATTGGCAAAAAAAACTTTTGAAGGAGCACAATACATTGTAACAGCGAATTAATTTTCACGGCTCCCACTTAAGACCTAGGCCAAATATTTTTTGATATTCAGATAGCGCATGACCTAAAGAATAATAAGAACATGAATTAATAATCTCGACTAATTAAAAAGTTATGCAACAACGCGAAATTTCGCGGGTATTCTTATTTTAAAACAAAATAAAAAATTACACGCATTCAAGCAGGTTAACAGTGATAAGGTTAGCAGTGATAGCCTAGTGGTGTAACGGTCGGACTGCCAAGTAATAAGTCTCGAGTTCGAACCCAAGGCACGCACCTCTGACTTTTCAGATTCATGTGCGTATTGTATAATACTTATCACTTGCTTCAAAAACGATGAAAGAAAACAACGTGAGGAAACCGGTATTCGGCATGCCTGAGAGATATTTTCTCGAATGCATGTGAAGCCAAGTCAGAGGCCCATGGGTGGCATAAAAACTGACACCAGGTTAGTCACAAACCACACGAAAAAAATAAGTGGTGGCACTCCGGGAGTGCCACCACTTAAGTAAAAAATTTAACAAGATCGCTTTGGTGGAAGAAAAATACTTGTATAGAACATTGGTCCGTAACCTTATCTAAATAAAGAGCACAATCGCGTTACAAAACCTTTAAAGTAAAAATACTTGCAAAGAACATAAATAAAGAGCATAATCGCGTTTACAAAAATGAGGTGTCGTCATGGTGTCGCGAAATCAATGGTTTAGTCCCATCTCTAAAATGCCCAAGAAGTTTTTACTTCAAAAAAGATGCATTCAAGACAGAAAAAATTTAATCACAAATAACACCCTTCCTAAAAACTAAATTCATTGGATATCTTATCGATATCTTTATTGGTACAGTGACGAACGAAGCATAATTGTTCCCATGTAAGTGACTTTGTGTCTTTTTGAGAATAAATATCTGTTAAACCTAAGTTACCTCATCAAGTTCACTAAAAACCTGATAAGGTATATTCAACTTAATAACAACATGTATTTGGTGAATTTCCTTGTAAAATTTATCGCATTATTGGCATTGCTAACGCACATACACAGTATACCTAAGTATTTATTAAAATCGACTGAAAACGCCGTGTATGTGTGTGTATAATGAATATTTCAACGACAAACCACACTAAGCCATGTTATTCAAATACTATAAACATACCTACTTAAAACGGTATAGACTGTAAAAACTTCTATACTCTTCATAACTTATTTTCCTCAATTAGGTAGACATTGGTTCCGACTAAATGATTAAATTGTTTTCGCAATCCCAAATATTTTAATTCTGAAAAACTGGTACGTTCTGTAGGTAATAATTGTATACCATACCAAGGCAAGTAATCTTAAGTTTAAGATTACAAAAGTTAAGCACCTTGCGAGAGTAATGTAAATCTTGCTAATGGGGAAATGTTGATTGTTAACAACAATTCCTTAATCAAGTTTTGTGATTACGACAAAAACTTTTCACGGCAACGAGAATAAGAAAATACTACAAAATTATACTTACTTCAAAGACTATATTTGTTTTATTTTAAACCCATTAAATTGTTTCTATCGTAAAAAATTATTTAGGTAATAAAACTTCCGAAATATCATTGACTCTTGACACTGAGTGTGTCCCCCCACATTGCATCTATTAGTAGGTACCTACCTACTTTGAAGAAGAGAAGGACTCGTTTAATAGAGAAGCCTTCCAGGAAAAGAAGATTAAAAATATGACAATAACTAACCTTCTGTTCTGATACCAGGTCTTAACCTGCGTATCCGTGAGTCCTAGTTTCGCTGCCAGTTCCATTCGGTCCTGCACGCTGAGGTACTTCTGTCTCTCGAAGGACTTCTCCAGGGTCTGCAGCTGATGGTCCGTGAAGGCTGTCCGCGCCTTCCTTTGTTTCTTGACCAGTCCTGATGAGTCTCCCCCACAACTCTTGCTTGATACATCGTCTGAATCATCTTTTACACCTGTTGGAAAAGAATATATTATGATCAATTGGTTCAAGAAACTTTTAGAAATTCTCTTTCAAAAGACACCTGAAGAACGAAATTAGTTAGGCACAAGTATCTACATTATGAAGATCTTAAATTCACAGGCAGAAGACGCACAGCCTGTACTGTTGCACAACAGTTTCTTGTATAACGAAGGTGAGCACTACGGAAAGATTTTTGAAAATTCATCTTCTATACGATAGGAAGTTTATACGGAAGTTCGACATTTTTACCAAAGAGAAGCCCCATCGGGCGCACGGCTTGTGGTTTGATAAAAGTGAAAAATTACTTTAATAGGTACTAAAGTTACAAACAATACTGTTAAACTTACGAACCTTCAGGAGCTTAAACATCTGTATAAACTGACCATGGCATTTCATAAAACATCTAAAATAACGTAACCAATTTTGTTCTTAATTATAATGTAAAAAGTCCACCACGATAATCATATTTAGTCCTCAAGCCCACTGTCTCAGTCATCGACCTCAGCTGAAACGTGTTTCTTATTAGAGAGTGCTTGTCCTCGGCATCAGTCACCACAGAAGCCTTCCCTCGCGGTAGGGCTTCTTGCGGTCACTGGGCCTCGGTGCCCTCGGTCACTTCCTTCACGACACTTGCCTTTGATATACACACTACCTCATACACTACTTATTACAAGTTCATGCTTTGTCACACTGGGATTTCAAATGACTAAAAGATTTTTAAATTTTTCAGTACTAATTCTATTGCAGCCTGTGCCGGATTCCCGTAAAAAACTGCTGGATTTTAAATAAGAGCTTGCTCTGACAAATAATAAATATATTTAGAAACTTTGAACACTCTATTGTTCTGATGCCAATGCAATGTTTCATAATACTGATCAACAAGTGCATTTTGCAACCAGGGGTGTGCTCTAATAGATATCATATATACGACACACATCCCACAAATCAGTGTGTGTTGAAACACATTTTTCTTGCACTACACCATGCTGCTACACTTGATCTACGACGTAGTCAAATACGCTACGCTTGCCGTGTGGCACAGGATTAAGGCACACATTCTAAGTAGGTACAAAACTTTTAAAGAGAAAATATTTGTTTGTTTGTATTCTTTGTTCTCAGTCGCCTTCTAATAAAACTTATTACGTGCGGAAAAGTTCTGATAATGTGATATTAAATGCTTGTGTATTTTAACATTTTATGGCTTATAAATTCGCAGTTCACGGTAAATATTTATAGGTGTTTCTTTTGCTTATTGTTATACGACCCATAAAGAAGTTAGTGTATTAGGATTTTATTGAGCGGCTTGCACGTTTGATATAAAGGTTTACAACAGCACCTATAAAACGAGTTAGAATTTCTTAATTGAATGGTAATCGAAATACGAGAGATATTATTTCAAAGAGATTATTTACTGGTAAAGAGTAGATATAGTAACCAGCCTTAAATGATACACACAGGTTTGTAAAGAGACGATGCTCTAAAGCTCTTCATAAAGTCGATGTGCCATATTTACGCCCGGGCACTGTACATTTTCTTGAACTAAAAACAAAAGAAAAGCTCCTTATCCTCAACCAGGTAATATCCTCAAAGTCAACATAATATAATACATGTTAAACACAGTGAGGAGACAAAGGATTAAGTGTATAATGCGCAAGGAATTAGCGCAGTGGAGCGGTGGTTGCGGTCGCGAGTTGCGGCCGCTGCGGCTTGCCACCCATGTACGCGTTCGCCCGCAACCCGTGGCTTGGCGGCTGTAACGCAAACCGTCACGTTTACGTTAACTACTCAATGATCTGATAATTGTTTGCGAGTAGGAATAAGTCGAAGTCAAGAGGGTAAGCGCATGGTGGATAGTTTTGTTGCAGATTTAGACTACATGGCATTAATAGATTTCGTTATTGCGTAGCACCAAAATTGTGTTTTGAACATTTATTATTTCATGTAAACCTAATCCCACCAAAAACATTCTGTAAAAAACTAGCCAAGTCTCGATGGAGCTGCTTGTTTATCTCTAAAAAGTAATGAAATCTAGACAAAGTCGTGCCAAGTCTAAGGTTCCTTACTGCGATTTCTTTATTATTATAGTTAATGTTGTGTGACTTGGCCGTTGAACATTCTTTATACGTTAGTGGGTACAAGTCAGCTTTGTTTACACGTAATGTTATATCTGTTGTAACTACCTATGTTTGTTAAGCGAGATAATAGCCCATACTGGTATTGGTAATTGGACGCTAGTGTCTCATTTTAGGCTGTTGTTGATTGTGCAACACATGCATTCAGCATTGACAATGGGTAGCGGTTCTGGTGAGAGATTGGTGCAATGGCGTCATGGAGCACCTGGTTTTATACCCTTGTGTACCCTTCAACGGCCAAGTCACACAACATTAACTATAATAATAAAGAAATCGCAGTAAGGAACCTTAGACTTGGCACGACTTTGTCTAGATTTCATTACTTTTTAGAGATAAACAAGCAGCTCCATCGAGACTTGGCTAGTTTTTTACAGAATGTTTTTGGTGGGATTTCACTTCTTTTTGTAGAAACGTGGGCATATTGATTTATTGCATTAGATTTTCTTATTTGACACAGTTTCTTTCTTTTTAGGAGTAGTTTTTTCTTTTGCTTTTTTTATTATTACAAATCTTTCTTTTCTTTTTTTCCGGTTCTGATTCTTGTACAGTAGCAACAGTTTTTCGTATTGCCCATTCGCGTTCATTATTTATTCTTTTAGACGGTTTAGACGGTTTAATTTCTGAAAGATCGGCGCGGTATTTACGCCTAAGCCGGTTATATTCGGTGATCGCTGAAGCTTGATCTTTTATACTCTTGAAGTCAACATTTATGAGGTGCACCCCATGAAGATTGGTTATTCGTGAAAGCGCCACGTAGGCTTGGCCACAAGAGAATATGGAGGTGCCAATGTCCATGAGGGTATTTTTTAGACTTAGACCTTGGCTCTTGTGAATTGTTATTACATTGGGAATACGCCACACAGATTTGGAATTGTTCTCTGTACACGCATGCCCGGGGTATGATCTCAAATTTTGACTTAATAGGCAATAATTCGTGAATCAAATTATTAACGAATTTCTTAATTATTAGACAAATGTCAATATAATTAATTATCAATGAACTTTCTACCAAAGGTATTACCTACGTAGTACTGAAATACAGCTAAATGATATTTTTAAACGAAACGAAGTAATATCTAACTAAATAAACTAAACCTAGAATACTAGAAAAGTACTTATAAACACGAACGCGATTC
The DNA here is from genome assembly GCA_949152395.1 of Agrochola litura. Lineage (NCBI taxonomy): Eukaryota > Metazoa > Arthropoda > Insecta > Lepidoptera > Noctuidae > Agrochola > Agrochola litura. The sequence goes on from OX424493.1 coordinate 18,272,644, forward strand.
GAAGTACTGCCTAACTGTAAATTAAACCTAGAAAACTAAGAGTACTAAATAACTAACAATTAAATAAATTATTCAATTAAAACTTCTTTTAAATCTAATAATTAAGTAATAATCAGTAATCCGTCAGTAATCATAAAATTCCTAACCTATTCAAATCTTCGAATTGTTATAATAACAACCTGCTAATTAATCTTAGCAAACCTCACGAAATAATAAGCGAAATCAACGAAATGTAAATAATCCCTCCTAATCCCTAGCAAACGTTTTCAAGCGCAGTAGAAGAATGTCGTAAACGACTGTAACGCGGCCGGTTGCCACTTCGCCATATAAGGTTATCGGAAAAACATACGTAAGCGCGTTTTAAAATACAGTCAGCGCTATCTAGCGACGTGTGCGGGTATCACCGCCACTCTTAGTCCAATGCATTATATTTTGACCAAATTTTGAGCGAAATTGAGCGAAATTAATATTTTTGTGTAATTTGTTTATTTAATTTGTGTAATGTTCGAGTAGAATAAAGTTAATCGTTCGAATATTTCTTCTTGTAAACTTGTAAGTATAAAAGCCAATCTAGTCTTATCCAGAGTTTTCCTTTAAATTTATGTATATGCGTATTAAAAGCAGAAGGGGAGGCATTCGCCCAGCAGTGAGACGCTATAGGCTAGATTAAATTAGATTAGAAGATGTGTTCCACTACGCTGGATTTTTGCAATGACAGTCGATTTTTTTATGTACCAATAGTAGAAGGGAGTATTACCATATCTCTAATACAGCTGAGACCAGCTGAGGGTTCTTCATCAGATACTTCAGACCTTCGATTTTTGACATCAAATGAAGCGGCCCACCAAGTTGAATATTTTTTGTAAAGGCCTATGTCGATCTCTAATAGTTTGGTTGGGCTCTTGTGTTTTCTAATCAGGGTCACCAGGTACTCCGGATCTTTGATTTTCCTAGTTTTTATAGTTTTCCCTTTATGTGGCCATTAAACCCTAACTCTGTACCAAATTTCAGCTCTCTGAGTTTATGGGAAGTACTAGTTCTATTCTGATGATCATGAGTGAGTGAGTGTCATAAATGCGAAACTTTGCTTTCGCTTAACTTCGGAACTAAATGACCTACAGACTTGAAATTTTGGATTTTAAGTATGTGATTATAGCTTACTGGATGACGAAAATTTCTGCGTTCTGATCTTATCCAGAGGTTCTCAAATAGGGGCCTGAAAATGCGGCGAAATGGTTCCAGTAAAGGATGGTACGGCAGTGTTTGCTTCGCGCTCGACTTGGCGGGGGCACTGCCGTGCCCCCCGATTGTTCAGTACAAACTACATGAACATAAACTTATACTATTTGACTACTATATTTATACTGAACACCTAATAATTGTTATATTTTTTACTATGTGTGTTTCTAACTAACAAAACATTGTCTACTTACTAAATATTGCATGCCATCGTTAGATAGCTGAATATTGTGTCTTTGCACTGAATTTATGTAACCTACTAATACCTACTTATGTAACCTACCATTTTATGCAAATTAATGATTTTGATTTTGTTTTTTGATATTTTGATCCAAACCGGTAAAATATAAATAGATATAAAGATTTTTCTATAAAATTAGTAAGTTCTACCATGGGACTTATAATATTATTTGGCTAATATAGGTTTATATTGTAATTTATTATACTTATTTGCCAACAAGTCTAATTATATTTCCATTAAACGAACAAAGGAGCAAACCGTTCGTCATTAGCGTACTTAAATAAAAATCTTTTTATAGTTAAATGTACGACAATCAATATAAAGATCAAAAAAAATTGTTTTCAATTACAAGCGGTTAAAATGTTTACACATAAACGTTTTCCGTAATAAACAACCTTGGATATAAATTGCTCGTTGGAGGTTCGAGCTGATTTTTTACAAGCGACCCTTTAGCCGTTTGTAATATTGAGTATAATTATGTACAGGCAGGCCATTAGGGTACACCGCCGTTAATTTATTATAATAAGGTCCAACTGCCGACTGCACTTACTCGACCGTGAAAATTATAATCATTAGTGCACAGTAATGTACAACACAATGCACGCATTAAGCTACTGCCCTTATCAGGACTGCTCCTAAAACTTTTATAAATACCCGTCACTTGCAATAGCCACCGATATAGGTATTGTGTATCATTTTCCTTCATATTGTTGTGCAATAATTCGCTGGTCGTTGCCGGAGATATAAAAATGCTATTAACATTCAGAGCTGAATGAGAACCTCTCGAGTGAGACTTCCAATCAATTTGTTGTCATCGGTTTCACAACGGCTGAAAGCGCTTTAAATATTATCCAGTTCACAATCCACATGAACTCAGATTTCAATAGACTAATTGAGAAATCGGTATGATGACGTGATGCAAATGCTAAATGGTTCAGTTGGCATCGGAGCACGGACACACGATCCGAGCCACCGTGGCGCAACACTCGCTGTTGACGATTATACCGAGATCATTGAAAACTGTATCGAATGTTATTCGTTGCGAGTGGCGGCCCACGTTGTTACCTACGACTTCATTGAATTAATCTATAAACTGGGAATTCCATAATACCGTTTTCTATAACAATGTAAATAATATAGGTTGATAATTTTAACAATGCTATGATTACCTAAATGTTCCTATTTTGACGTCAGAGCGGTGTATAATAGGTACGACTTGGTTATCACGTATTTAGGCACGATATTCAAGTTCCCCACTACACGACACCCTACTATTTAACTTCTACAGAAGCAATTTTCACATGTTATCCCCTCGGCCGACAAACTGTCCAAGTCATTTTGTGTGCCTTAAAAATCACAGGTATTATTAACTCTACTTTATATAATAACACCTTTGAATCCGCTAAAACAAACCCGTTCAATAACCGACTATAATAGTGTTTTTTGTCGTCGACAAAATAATCACTGGTTCGACCTCTGTTAAATGTGAATATGAAACAATATGCGTAGGAGCGGCCCGCTAATGGCTTTATAATTGAAATTATGACTTATGCTGTCCCTACACGTCAGTACTCACCAGCTTGGGTGACGTCCACTGCAGGATTTATGTACAAGAAGTTGGTTGTAGAAGACTGACACTGCTATGGATGCTAAATTAATGCCAACGTGTGTCGCGTTGAGCCAACGTGTACAGCCAATACTAAACGGCCTCGTCCGTCTGTCTGTCCCCGCAATAACTCTTAGAGGACAATCCAGTACGTAATTACGTGTATCTATCTACACAAGTTTAAGCGCTAATTGAATATTAAGTTACTTATGTGCGCACGGTTGATTTCAAACTAGTTTTAATTATTCGATAATTATAGCGATAGCTCGATTTACAAATCTGATAGTGAAGGCCGTTGTATTTACTTGTCAAACGGAACGACTTGCTAAAAGCTTTATTTAGTGGCTTTTATACTTACACATGCAGTACTTAATCACCAATTCTTATGTTAATATATGCCTGTGAATATGTTAATCAATTAAAGATACAAAGACGTTGTAAAAAGCAATTTTATCATTCATTTTAATTGAATATTACGTTAACACAAGCTAAAATTTTATCTCTAAATCTATTAACGATTATCCTAATTAAACTTTTAGAATCGACTGACAAAAAAAAAGTACTATTTTAATTAGGTTTTCAACGTTCACAATGCTATACAATGGTTTATAACTTATATCAAGTGATTGTAATTAAGTAATTAAAAGTATTAAGACAGGTGTGTCCAGAGACATTGAATTTCAATGACAACCAAGATTAATGAGAATGACAGCTAGTAGATATAGATCAACTGAATTTATGCAAGGCTGCGTACATCGAAGTGACTGAATTATTTCTAGATTCTAACAACATAATACAATAACATTGTGGCGAGATATGAAGATAACAAAGAGTAGACATTTTGGATAGGATAGCTATAGAGCGCGCTCGATATGGTGCGATAAAATGATACCCTAAATGGAAGTATTAAACTGCTGCTGGCGCCTAAAATGTCGTTATTGTTCAGAGTGGGTGTAAAGAGCATTCTGTGGTTCTGCCTATTCCTTCTCAGATAACAAGTGTAACACTTAATAAACAATGAAGCAATAAATTACGAACATTATTCAAATTAAATGACTGATCAACATGGAATATCATCTTCTTATCATTACCATCGTCATCAGACGTACCCAAAAGGAGAAAATTGCCAAGAACTGAATAGGCACGATCACAATACAATGATGACTTAACCTAGAAAGAATAACGCAGATTTATAGGCTTGTCAGCCGTTTAATTAACTGTAATCCCCTGTAGGAAATACATTTAACAATAGATTGTTTTAATCACTATAAAGGTACTCCCACTCTTAACTACGTAATTAATATAATTGTTCGATTAATGGGAATTATTATCTATTCATTGCTCTGTGGGGACGTTATCAAACATGAATTACGGTTACGATAGCTAAAGTTTAAGTTAAACCTTTAAATAATACGCATAATAACTGCTTAGATAACCTCCTGGTTCTTAACGACGACATTCTTGAAACAAAGGAAATAATTAATCAAATTACAAATGAAACGGATTGCAAAATATTTATTTTGGGTACTATTACATAAAGTTAGAACGTCAGTTGCATTGCAGTGTAATAGATATCTAATCTAATGGCAATTAAAATCTAAACCGGTAGCGAGCAACTAAATAATAGTCTATATGCCGTTTATACAATTTGCCTAATTACTGTAACGCTTGCTTTCCAGAGCGGCGATGCAAGAATAATGTAGCGGACACGTGACGAGCGATAGCGACTAAGCCTTTTTTTTTGGATGGGAAATTATCAAATAACTTCTCCCGCTCTCTGTGTCAGACTCTTACTGACTAAAACCCACCCGTGTTCCTTCAGTTGCCTGTATGTTGCCACGGTAACCCTTTCGGACAAACCCGCAACCCCGGCAGGCATCGACAATAGCGGACCCCTTCAGTTCTGCTGACATCTCTTTGAGGCGCGCGTGGAACACAACGCGCCGTTGGTCCTTATTGGACGGTGAGCTACCCATTGCTCACCGTCCGCAAGCCCGCGCCTACGGTGGCCGGGAATCGGCCTACGATTCCTGACAACTAGGGCGTCTCCTGCGGTAGCGACTATGCCTAACTTAACTTTTTACCTTAAGATAATTAATTGAATCAGGCGTGACCTTACGGAAATCCATTATAAAATACAATAGACGTGGATATATTTAGTAACTTGTTCCGCTTAGCTATTTCTAAAGAGCCATAAAAAACTCCTGAAAGAAATCGACACGTGTTTCACCTCTCAACGAGGCATCCTCAGGATGACGATGGACTTGTTGCGAACTCGAAAACGGCGTGTTGCCACACCAAGCGCTGAGTGCGCTGAGTGAAGTTTATATTCGGATATTTCCTTTAGCTATGGATAAGTTTAACCACAGCTTTATCATTTTTGTATGCGGTTTACTTTAAACTATTTTCAGAAGAGTTTATCTTTGTGAAATAACTTCCTTCGTCGAACCAAATTCAGAACCCATAAACCCAACAGTCTCTTTACCTAAAACGATTATGTTACAAAAAAAAAACTTTTTTAATGCTATTATGATGCTCAGATCGCTGCCTCTCATGCAGTATGTGCTAACTCTTAATGAATTGATGCACAATGGGCGCGCGGGCGCAGGCGGCGTGTGAGCGGCGCGGACGCAGCACAATGCACCGCGCATGCGCGTTATGTCACGACTGTGGCATAACACGCGCAATCATAGCCAAGCAACCCATGCTCAACATCACTCAGCATAGATCAACGTTTTTTTTTTCAGCGGATATTGTCTGTTTTGATCTCGATCTTAGCCTTAGGTATCACAGACAGCACTTAAGCAGCTTGAAGCAAAGCTGTTAAAATGGGTATTTTGGGGTAATCTATGCTTCACCTTCTTATGACTTTGACTTAACTCGTTGACGTTGACTTAACTCGATCATACGATTGCTGGCACCTACCTTACTTCCCCAATAAATAATACTTGCAAAGATTTTTCCCTGTCAAAATAATTGAACAATTGTCTACTAGTTTTAGTGCCTCTTAGAACTAAGAGTTAAAGTACTAACTATACTTGAAAGTAATTTTTCTGTGTAAACCATTTAGTGGAACCAGTAAGTATGAATCGCTTGCGAGGTGTAAGGTGAGTTTCAGAGACTAGCTGGTTCTTTTCTAAAAATATTGACGGAAAAACGTGGAAATCTGAAGAAAATGTAGATTGCATGGAATTAAAATACACTGAATAAATTGAGTAAAAGACAAGACTAAAATATAGAATAGAATAGAATATTCTTTATTATGTACACCAAAAATATTACAAACATTAATTTAGAAATAATAAACAAACAATACAATGGTAACTTTACCTACCAACAAACTTCATAGTTGTAAAATGGGTATGGAAGAGTATGAAGATACGCCGAAATTTATACCGTTATATAAACAATAAGGTTAGCAATGCCGACATTATAACCTTATTGGTTCCGTTAACCCTTCAACTGACAGCTGTCAAATGCATTAAAAAAATGTCTGCAAGTGACCATGGCGTGGGTGGGGGGCCCTTTTGGAACTGCTTGCGTTTATACCCCGATTTCTTGCTATTTTACTATGAAATAAAAACATAAAATGACTCGAAAATTATTGACATTTGCATAGGAGTCAAGAGGGGTAATTTGGTTTTAAATGACCTCTCCTACATCCCCTTAATGGATTGCCGACATATAACTATTATCCCTGTATAAATGGAATAGGAAAACCCCCTGTATAAATGGAGAGAAAGACAAATTATACCTAGAAAAACGCGGTAAGAACGCTAACTACGAACAAACTTAACAGTTAACTATAAGGTACGTTAATTTAATCGTTCACGTGAGTCAATACATGCTGCTTAACAATGCGGTGATTTTGCGCTAGCACCAATTACGTGCAATTGTGATTAATGTAATTGTTCGCTTACAACATGCATTTTAATATAATTTCCCTGGTTAAGACTGGTCCAATTGAATCCGGAACTGTCATAAAATATTTGCAGATATTAAAGTTTTTTTTCGTTCATTTTACTTTCACGTTCCAAATTGGGGAAAAAATTATTTTTCACTCATCTTGCTCAAAAAGTCCGTCATTGTAGCATACTAGAGCGGGGATTCCTTTAGGGGATTTTCCCCCTTTTTTTTTTAATTATTATCTGTTACCAACGAGCCCAAAGAACATTTTATTTTTGAAAATGGAACTTAAAGTGGCGATCTCTTCGGTAGAATGCGTGCATTGTGTTGCGGCTACAGAAGACATAAAAAAAGGCATTGGCGCATTTTTAGAATTTTTCTCTAATTACAAATTGAATTGGTGACCATAATTTATTTTACAACAGTGAAAATGTCATCATCTAGTGAGGATGGAGACCCTAATTTGCAGATGGAAGAGAAAGGAAAGAAATAATATTCAATCTGTTGCCGTAAAGGTCACAAAGCATTCATTTAAATACTTTACAAGTTTATGAAGGAGGACAGAATACGAGTGGTTCGCTTACGGAAGGAGTTTTTCTTACGTATTTTAATGTTTCCAAAAAATATCAAAGTTTTTGGAGCACATATTCAATACAGATAAGACACAATGTCAATATAAAGAAATATGTTTTTCTCTAGAAATTATCTACCGGCTACAAAGCTAAGACTTTAACGTGCACGTCTTTCTACATTGTTCTCACATGTATAAATTCAACACGAATGATGTAACCAATATTTTGTAACAATATTTTGATTTAAAAGAGTGTCCGTGGAGTTTCTTGCCCGTTCTTCTCCATAGGTACCTACTACGCTTTGGAATGGGCAACTAGCTTCATTTTTCTGACTGACCGACCCCTTGACAATTCAAAAGTACCTGTAATTGGTTTATTTGAAATAAATGCTTTGAGTTTGAGTTTGAAGTAATCCAAAGTTTTCACGAGGAAAGATATCGAGAATTTCGTAAATAAGGCACCAAATGAAAAATACTTGGCAACAAAGGTACCTACGTAGATTTGTAAACGTTTTTCTATTATTTTTATCTAAAATTGGTAGGTACACACGGCTACACATCAAGCTATACATTTCGGTACAATGCGAGGTCTGCTTAAACTGGAAATGTATAGCTTGATGTGTAGCCGTGTGTACCAACCAAAATACAGTTTTAACACACTTATTTTTTGTTTTACAGGTTGCTTTAATTTTTGGGATCAGTGGTGCCTGTAGAGGGATAGAACTGACTAACATAACAGTGTAAGATGTCGAAACTGATATCCATCTTCAAGCCATAAATCTGCCCAATACAAATAAATCTGACAAATAAAGAGAGGAAATTCGTTATAAGTAGAGAATTTCAAAAAATTGTCAAAGCCTACCAAGATTTACTTACGGTCGAGTGGAGTTAGCATGCCCAGATTTTTTCTCAACTATCAAAACGGAAAATGCACAAGGCAAGTTATAGGCAAAAATTTTAGCAACATGCCAAAAGAGATCGCCTCCTATCTAAATTTGCCTAATCAGGAACAGTACACTGGCCATTGCTTCCGAAGAACACCCGCCACTTTCTTGGCAGATTCTGGTGCAAATATAACAACGCTAAAACGCCACGGTGGATGGAGATCCGATCAAGTGGCGGAAGGCTATGTAGAGAACTTCATTCAAAACAAATTTAATATCACCCAGTTTCAAAGAACGCATCAATATCCTCCCAACTAGCACACGACCATCGACATCAAGGGATGAGTCAACTCAGCTGATTCTCTATTCAAGACACTCGAACGAGAGACCCTCCAACCTCGAACTACGTGTATCTCCCACGTTTACCCCACAAAAAACTCAACATTCATCTTCACAGAGGACTGAAATTAAGTTGCCGGGAAAAAACATCTCGTTAAATATCCAGAATTGCACAAATTGTACATTTTTTTTTTAAATAAAATAAACTATTTAATATTGTATTGGATTATTAACACACGGCGCTAGAAACCCATTATAGCTCAGTTTCTATTTACTCTCTCGCTAGAACTCAGGAGTAAAACTACCTCGTATATAAAGGGTCATTTTAGCCCCTTGTCATCTACTATTTATTCAGTACTTTAGGCATACCTACCCAGAAATTCTTTATTAGGTTATGATCATGCAATTTGTGCTACCATCCATCCATTGATACAATCGCGGCTAAAATAAAAAGGGATTGGCACAGGAGAAGAGAGGCGTATGCCCAGCAGTGGGTGAAGTCGGGCTGTGGATGATGAGACGATAATGAATCAAGTGCTAAGTAAGATCAGTTTAAAACAAAACAAGACATCAAAACATCCAAAACATTCACTCTGCATGATTAAACATCCAACTAAACCTCAAAAAAGGGACGTAATGCTTCATCATAAAAACATATCGATATCAAATGTATCGAATACAAAATAACGACGTATCAAAGCGATATCGTTTCGCGACATATTCGGGCCTGTCGATGTGAAATCGAATGAAAAATTATGCATTTTCCGATAGCTTTTCTAGCTATCGTTCAAGTGGACTCTGAGAGGCTATTACACGGTGTGTTCACACAAGTTACGTGTATATAGGCCACGTTAATATCTACGTAAGCACCAATGAGATAAGGTTCGATAAGCAATCGTAAATATCTACTTGTACAAACTTAAGTCTTTCGTGCTCTACATCTTTTGTTTACAGAAATCTCAGATGTAATGATCTCTGCATTTTAATGCATCTTTGGTTTGGATATATCTTTGTTACGTGTAACGATCTTCTTCTTCTTTTCGTGTGGTTAGTGACTAACCTGGTGTCAGAGATTTTAAACATGCCGTCAAGAAATAACGCTCGTAACACGCTCGTGCTCGTATATACATGTAAGGGTTAAATGCGGATATTTGGTACTAAGAATCTCTGGAGTGCAGATGGGGGTTGGAACTCGTTTGTCGTCTCGGAAAGTGAAGCCAAGCGAGGTAGCTCTATAAGTAGGAAAAAGCTAAAATACTTAGTTATTATGGTAGATTATTATATGTAGTTATATAAAACTTCTTTGAAATACGAATACTGGAAATGTAAATCCTAAACCTATGCTATCATATCCTATGCTGTATTATAAAATATAATAAAAACAAAAATATTTTATTCTCAGACAACCAAGGCTCATAGTGTTAGTCACAAAAAGCTTAAGAATATGTTAGTAGGTACAGAAATAAAAGTGGAAAATAATTTCGATTCATCAACCCGCACCTCTCACATGCAGATTGATGAACCGATTGAACACAGCCGCGTCCAACCTATCTGCCATCATTTTCAGGAGGCTGTTGCTCCGCTGATTACAAACTGATGAACTGATTATAAACGCGAAACTTTGTGAGGATGGATGGATGCTTGCTCTTTCACGCAAAAACAACAGAACGGATTTAGAACACAGATAGTTTATAACCTGGATTAACACATAGAATAGGTACTTTTATCCCGATATTCCCACGGGATCGATACTTATGCAAGTGAAACCGCGGGGCGCAGGTAGTATTGATATAATTTACTAAATGATCTATTGGTAAACGGTACCTAGACGGATAGGCACATGGTAAGGGTGGAGTTTTGATAAAAGATTGAGGTAGTTAGGTTATAACAACAATAGTTTACAAAACATCAAACTGATAGTAACTTAGCGCTTACGAGTGCTAGCTAAATAAACTAAACCATTAAAAAACCTGACGTTGTAAAATGTGTCTAATTTTAAAATTCGCATATAAAGTTTGAGTGGGTTACCTACTGTTGTAAATTATAGCGGAATCTTGAGATCTAGAAAAATAAATATTAGTCACTGTCAGTTTAAGATTATCTCGGCATAATTTCTACTACTTAACACTTCGGTGAGCTTGTTTATCTGCTAGCAGTCCACACTTTTGCGTCTAACTAGTGTACGAAATAGAAGTTCTTATTTACTTTGATGACTACTTTGTTGAATCTAAATAAATCGTTTTTAAAATTAAATACACACGTATTAAAAACAGATTAAATTTCTCATTAAACATATCAAAGCATATGGTTGACAGTTGTAACATTACTACAACTAAACAAACTTTAAATAATCCCCTCTGGAAAAAAAGCTAATCACAAAGTCTTGAGACGAACCTTTATATTTTAAATCGAACCCAATTTCACAGCTCGCATCGCCTGTCAAATGTGACACAAAGCCAATCGCAGCCGTATTATGAGGGAACTCATACTGACCCTATTTATATCAATGATAATCTATTTATTGTCACAATAAAAACTTTGATGTTATCAACTCGCAGTGATGAAAGAATCGTCACCTTCCTCTCTCGTCCTTATCGCGATGCCAAAAGTCACGTTATACTACAATCTTTAAGATACTTGAGACTTTATCGTTCAGACAATAAGAATTGTATCAGCTTGATGATAATTTCATGGAAGGTATGCTAAGCAGCTTAGTGATGCGATGGTGCGGACTCGAGGTGAAGCTTGCTTGACGTTTCGAGTGAGTGACGAGTCGATCCAGTGGCATCAGTTGTGCACTACAGTACAGTTAACGACAAATAGCTATCCACAATTAATTAAATTGTGGTACTGTAATCGTGACTAAGGAAACTGGGTGGGAAATAAACACCTGTTAAACATAAAACACCTTGCTATTTGATATGCGCGAAAATGTATTTCACAACGACTAGTGGTACAAAATAAATCTTTGCAAGATATTTTGCAGTGTTCAGTTCACGTGATCAGTGATAATAAATAAGTTTTGCATTGAAAACTAATCGCTTTGCTCGCTCAGTTCAGATAAGATACTCATTTGGTAATGTCAAGGAAAACACGATATTTGTGCAGCAAAATTCGAATATGCGTCGTATGTTAATTTCATTGCAGTTTTTTTTTTCTCAATTCTTAGAAACTAAACATTAAATTTGATCGTGCAGTTGAGTAGGTAGTCATAGATTAATTACTTAGTTAAATCGTCTTGGCTTGTATGGTCACTAATTGCTGTAAACGTTGTGTTTTTTCACGTTCTCAGTAAGTGGGTTTTTACAAATTACGATGCAGAGGTTTTGTATTTACAGTTGCATGAAACGTTTAATTGCCTCCAACGGATGTTAAATACAGTAATTGGGAGGTAAATTCGTAAGATAACGTATACGTTAAGAAATATAATAAGCAAGGGGTATCTTTACGTGATCGACGTAGGTACAAAATAAATTGATGGAAAAATTAAAATTAAAATGTTCACAATGTATAGTTGTACTTGACTGTACCGAGCTCATACAGATCTGTTGGATTTCGGTGAGCTATTTTAAAATTTAAAAAGCGAACGTAGCTTGACATTTGACAAAAGCTGATTATGACGTCAGTTTTTTTCTTTTTCCCCCGTGTGACACCGAGAGTCCTTTGAGCCAGGATTAATTTGGTCCGTTTTATAAGGGCTTACTTATCTCGAAGCCGAGTGTTAGGAACGGGTTGTATTTATCGCAACCCATTATACATTTTATTATTTAATTTATTTAACGCTTCGGGTTTAGCCGCTTGACTATTAAATCGTCGATGGGATAATGCGATCTAAACTCAAACATTACTTAGTCTTAAATGTGTTGTTTTGTTAATTTATTTATATTGAACTTTCTAACAGCTCGTTTGTGATTAAAAACTGTTTGGAAGATTGGGATGTTAGTGGTATCTAATGGGAATGTTGTTGGAGACAAAACTAATAAAGAAGAGTTGATTTTATTAGCTTTATTCAGAAATCGGATCGGATTAATTCAAATTTATAGTAATTTAAAAGATTTTATGCAAATAACGTGTTGTAAATATAAAATCTTGATAACAAGCATTTGTCTTAGTGTACATTAATTAGTTTGAAGCCGAGCCGTATTAAACATTAATGAGGAATTATAATGAAGCTGGGATTACACGGTCGGGGCTTTAAATTAATAAATTATAATAATCATATGCAGTGCCCTTAATACGCCGCCTTAAGTGCCCACAAGTTTATTGAATGTAACTTTCCAATGTTGTACTTAACAGCTTTGTGATCGAAACGTTTTAATAAAGCTATGCTTTTATAATACTTGTAACAGCCTTCTTTCATTGTGTACATTGAATGGCAACACAAATACTTTGTTGTTTCGATCTGTTTTCAAACTCTTGTTTTGGTATTATTTTAGATACTGAACAAGCTGTGTGCTCAATGAAATCGGAAAAAATTACGAACTTCCATACAAACTTTCAGCTACACATAACATTTCATCGTGTAGGGAACACAAAACTACAATTTCTTTGTTAATTAATGATTGTAAGATAGGAAAACCTAAAAAGAGTGCATGATTAAAATTTTGTAAAATGAAGCTTCTCCTAATGGAAAGTATTCATACAACCTATTATACTTATAGGCACTAATTTAGTACTGCGTATTATCAATTAGTTGCTAACTTAAGACCTAATGATAACTATCTTGGATCAAATTATTAGAAGTTCTTTGCTCTGGTGAAAATAGAAAATGCTCATCCATGTATAGTACTTACTAATTCCATGCTGCCATGTCGTTATTCTAATGTCATTATTCTCTTATGATTATTCATTATCTTGTTCTAAACTTTGGGCGACCGATCTCTGCTGAAGTGAAAATACGGAGAAAACTAATTCTAGATACGAGACCTAGCTAGATCGATTTTTCGCCCCCGTGAACCAATATATTGCAACTTTCATCGAAATCGTTAGAGCCGATTTCGAGAACGTGAGTTCAAATATATATACAAATATTGCTCGTTTAATAGTATAAGATCACAGGCATAGTTTTGGTTCCGCGTTACACACCGCAATTTTTTCGCATGTCATTATAATTTGAAAAAAATAATTAATTATACGGTAATAACTCTTAAGAACACTTAATTAAATAATGTTTGCTAATAAGCCTTCGTTTAGTCGTAAAAAGTTTGAATAGTTAAAGTTCTGATTAGGTATATACACTTAAAGTTTCCGTAATATTTATTAAGTTTAGATACACTTAGCGCTCGGTAATTTTTTTTTTTCTATATTATTTTATAATTATAAAACTTGTTTTTCTTGCCATCTAAACGTGACTTTGGTTTAAACTGTGTGAATTGGTCTATTTGGAGCTTCGCCACGTTTATTGTTATTTATTTAATGTTTCCTTTTTGCTTATTTCCTAAACTCTGTATTTAATAATTGTGAGTTCACATTATGAGAATGTCTTTTGTTTAGTAAAACTAATTGCTGACTTTACATAACTTCCGCATTCCGAGGTAGCCGTTTCCAACCCGCCTGACTTTTTACTTTTTTTAGCCTGTTAGATTATTAAGTGTAAAGGGCTCAAAAGTTGGTTGATAATGAAGTGATAATATGTGTAGCTAGGTACTAACTAGAATGATTGAAAGTAATTCAAAGAACTTCGTATTAAAAACAGACATCTCTAAATCTTCGATATTCAAAGTTCAATCAAAACAATAAAAATGGGAGTCACACAACATTTGTGCCGGTCGGTCGCCCGGCTGGCATCGGAAGAGGTCGGTTGTGACAAAAGCCTCCGGATCGAGTTGCATCCCCCCAGCACTCCCCGCCCCGCACCGGACACCTCCCTGTCAAATGCACCTGCGTGACGTTTGACCCTAACAAGGTCGAAAATTAACACCGTAAAGACATTATGTCGATCGGATTAAGTTTGTTTTAATAAAATAACAATTTGTAAAATTGACTTTAATTAAGAATTTAAGATAACAACTCTGTATGTTAATTTTTGTTAAGAAGTGTCGGTGGGTCAAAATGTAGAAATTCTAAGTAAAATTAGTAAGATAACAAATAAAGACAGTGAGCAATAGCTACACTATTAAAGTTAAGTTAAACGAACAAAAATAAAGCAATACCTCGCGTAACTTATTGCAAATTGAGATGTCAGCAGTCTGCTACAAGTCTATGGAAATGTAAACGTTTTCGTTTCAACCTACTTAGTAGAAGCTACATTATAGATCTGTGGGTGGGACAAAATGAGGCGTTCAATCTAGTTCATTCAAATTAGGAGTTCTACAAAACTGTATAAGTGTTTACAATTTGTGATATTTGTGCATTTTTAAATGTCATGATTGTAAAAGACTGGTGCATGATTAATTTGACAGGACTAAACTAAAATTTATCTTCTGTCCTTTTCTTAATGAAAAAGAAAGAAAAAGATGCACTGAACTTAAATTTAGTTTAGTTTGTGAACAACGGAATCGGCACCATTGTCTGTTAAAACTTGCCCAGCTTTAGAACAACTCAACTTACATCAAAACAAATATGATCATTTCATTCTCTTGCCTATAGACAAATTTATTTGTGGTCGGTGCAACATGTCTTTTTCTATCAAACTTACTTCTTTATTAATCGTCATCTCGGTAGTCACCCTCTTTCGAGCCATATCACCTTTCATACAGTCCATCCATCGTTTCTTTGGTGTTCTTTTCTCTTATAGATTCTTTACTTCTATTTGCTAAGCCAGTTCGAAATTTAAAAAAAATCTTTGATAAGTTACCTCCTTGGTTGCCATGTGTTGAAGTAAAAAGTTAGTTCCATTTTTAAATAACACGACAGATATGGATTTTCTTAATAACATTGCCGGCCAGGCGCTCGCTTGCTTTTGACCAGTTAAGTACAGCAATTTCTATTTATCTCGAAGAAGGTTGTCAAAATAATGTTCAAATTTCCAAGTATGTTTCAGAAATAATTATTATACGCACAAGATCTCAGACTTTGAGTTTAATTTTTATAAACAGCTGAATATCTTTTGTGAAAGCCTCACTATAGATAATTTAAAAAACTTGGATGTCTGTTTCTCTGTTACCTATAAAATTTGCAAGGCAACATTAAAAAAATGCATGCATGGTTAAGCGTATAGGTGAAAAATTGTTAGGTATTACAAATTATGTTTATGACTTAA
The DNA here is from genome assembly GCA_949152395.1 of Agrochola litura. Classification (NCBI taxonomy): domain Eukaryota; kingdom Metazoa; phylum Arthropoda; class Insecta; order Lepidoptera; family Noctuidae; genus Agrochola; species Agrochola litura. Next base: position 18,288,631 of record OX424493.1, read on the forward strand.
AAAAAGGAAGCCAAGCTAGAGCCGTGCTGTCTGAGGTAATATATATTATATAATTATTATGTCTATGAATAACCACTTTTACCTTTAAAATTTTTCTTTCATAAAAATTCCCTCAATCCACAAAACAAATATACACATCAAAAGTGTCTAGGGACCAAGTACATTTTAAACTATAAAAAAAATCCAATTAATACCAAATCTAGTCTTCTAGACTGGCTTCTTACTTTAATTCCTATGTTTAAGCTAACAACTTACCCCGATGTTTTGTAAGAATTAAATAAAAATAAAATAATTAAATTGTGGGAAATTAACCTAAGTTAATGTCGTCAATTAAATGGCAAAAAAAATGCAAAAATGAGAATTTTTTTTTTTTTTTATTGTAAAGATAAAAAAACTGTGTTTCCACCATTGACTCGAATGACATAATCACAGCGATTTGGCATGCTTAAAATCAGTTCATCAAAATCACTTTGAGGAATGGGCCGCCCACGGTATTTTTAACAAGTCAAGAAGTTGTGGGGTATGCACGGCATCTATACTCGGCAGAGCTCTTCTTTGGAGCATATCCCATGCGTGCTCAATTGGGTCGAGGTCTGGCGATTGAGCAGGCCACGGCAGAACGTAAATGCGAGCACCGGCAAGAGTGCTTGTTACGACTCTAGCCGTGTGTGGACGTGCATTTGTCGTGCATTAGTTGAAATGAATCACCCAACCGAATTCGCAAACGGATTATCACGTCTGAAACAATCCTCTCCGTATAAATCTGAGCATTGAGGTTGCCCCTGATCCAAATGAAAACCAACCACCGATCCAAATACCAGCCCAAACCATTATTGTTACTCCATATGAATGAACTTCCTGAAAAAATTCAAACGTTCTTAACGTCCAGAGGTCCTCCTCAAACGCGAGTACGTCTTGTATTCGGCCTCACACCGAAACAAGATTTATCGGAAAAGCAAACACAACGCCAGTCTTCTTCCTCCCAATTTGTGTGTTCGCGAGCTCATTGTAAACGGGCCCTACTATTGCGGGGTGCTGTAGGTGGAACTCTCAGCGGCCTTCGGGATCGCAGACCCACTTCACGTAAACGATTTCGGATGGTTTGGTCGCTTATCAGCAAGCCTGGAGAGCTGTAGAGCCTCGTAGCCAACATCATGGCGGTCATGGTACGATTCCTTCGAGCAATATTTTGGTTGTACCGGTCCTGTCTGCGAGTGGTGATGCAAGATCTTCCTCCACGTCGCTCGGCAAAGCTGCCCGTTATACGATAGCGTTCCCAGAGGCGGCTTATGATGCTCTGTGTAGTGCCAAGAGCGACAGCCATAGTACGTTGCCTGGAACCAGCTTGCAACATTCCGACGGCTCTCATCATCTCTTCTCGTGTCAAATGATGTCGTCGCTCCATATCGATGCAATTTTTTCCAGTTCCGTCCGATGCAGAATTTGTAATGGTTTTGTAAAAACGCTATTATACGCTTTTATAAGAATCCTGATTGACAGTTGATTTTATATTTTTAATCAAAATTATAAGAAATTTCTTTATTCAAATAGTGAAATTCACTAAAAAGAATCAATAACGATCCATAAAAGTTAAAATAACAATCCTCAATTGCGGCGATACTCTAAAACGTACTTGGTCCCTAGACACTTTTGTTGTGTGTATTTCATCAAATAATGAACAACGTTTTGATGACCGGCATGCAAGTACTTATGCTCCATGTGCACTGGCTATATTTCCCAACAAATACAAATAATCGGATAGTTTTTACAAGCTAGTTATTTTGAGAAGCTTTAATTCAAAATACAACTTGTGATATCGTGTGGTCCCGGCTGTCATTTGTAGATCTTTAACAGTTGTTACGGGTCGTCAGAAGCCCGAAAGTCTGACAACCAGTCTTATTAAGGGGTATCCTGTTACTCTGTAACTGGTTTGTGGAGGTCAGATAGGCAGTCGCTCCATGTAAAATATTAAAGAGGTGCTGCATCTGATTAGATTAGAAGCCGACCACAACATAGTTGGGAAAGGCTGACATTTTTGCTAAGACGCCTAAATGGCCTACTCGATTAAATTTTCAGATTTGTTGTTGTAGCCTAAGATTGTAGCTAACATTATATTTGTGGGTGCCATTTATGGAATGTCAGCTCATTTAGTATTTCGTAGTTGGCTTACAAATGTGTTTTTAAGGGATAATAAATGGTTGCCCTACCCTACTTACTATCAGCGATAGACACATTCTAATCACATTGATAGATTTGCAGGATATGCCAGTTTTCAATATGAATGGTAATGTTTATGCTTTTATTATTTTATTTTATTTATCATCACTGTAATATTTTCAACACAATGTATTTTGTTATGAAATAAATGACTTATGACTTTCAGTACGAACAAAGGCGCTTTTCGTGTCTGTATGATTGCTGAGTTCTCCTAAACTACACAAATAAGCACATTAATATTTAACTTCTATACTCCATTTGAAATAAGATTAGACATTTAACTAAACCTTTTTACTGTTCGTTCAACCGATTTTGACTTCTATTGCGTTGGCGGCATGACAAATGGCAGCTGCAGGAAACAGTTGGTATTGTTACCACTTTTTTGCTTTTAATACCATCCTTATACCTACGGAATAGAAGTCAAAATCGGTTGAACGGACTGTAAAAAAGGTTTGTTTAAGTGTCAAATCTTATTTCAAATAGAATAAAGATATAGCACAGAAATCTCGATGTTTTGATATGTTGCCATTGCACCCGTGCGAAGCAGGGGCGGGTCGCTCGTAAAGAATAAATTCTGTAAGTTTCCCGAATAGAATAAAACAAAATAAAAGATACTCAGGTAATAGCTAAATGAATAAGACTTAAACCTGAACAGTTGAAGCATCAACGAGGGGTCAAAAATTGTTTTTTTTTTATGTTAACTCTTATAAAGTAGCCTAAAGCTGAAAACCACTTAAGTGCGAGCTCGACTCGTGTCCGTACTGATGGTTCTGTACTAAGAATTAATTTAAATTCTTTGCCTGATTTCCGATACTTAGCTGTGCCCTAGGAATCTTCAAACCACAAATGAATATGTTAGATCTTAGGTAGTGCAACATCTTCGGTCGTATCATTAAATAAAGACCGATTCAAAAAAAAAAAACTGAAAACATATTTGTTTTTTGTATCTATGTCACAATGCAAAATTATCTTATTTTTATCGCTACTTTTTGTATAAAATTGAAATAATATTGTAGCGTTTTGCTAATTTGTTAACTTTTTAAACTTTAAATTCTCTACTTAAAGTTTAAAAAGTTAACAAATTTTAGGATTTATAGTCCAAAATATTTTTTCATTTTAACGTAACAGCTACTCTTAACATCGAATAGACATAAAAACGCCATTCCGTCAATGGTAGCATATTTAACACGTAAACACATTACATAAGTTAACGTGTTTATCACAATCGTTTCGAAGTAAAGTCTCCTAATAGACACCCTGAGTCGTCGCGTGACTGTACGCGCCACTTTATCGCGGTTCCCAGCAATCGAAGTAGATCAAATTATAATACCGTACTTACCGTGTTGCTGGTTTCATAATGAGCACTATACACTGTGTAAGTATTACACCCTGCAGGAAAACGTTTAAAATCCGTCTCCGGAAAAGATAAGGTGTAATGAGTGCATTGTCGCGTTGATGTCTTTTCTTAAATCTTAAGTGCTACGGCGTAGCGCTCCTGTAGGCGAATTGGGTTTCTTCGTAGCAACCCCTCAGAATATTTCTTGTAGATAGATGTTTTTCCAGTTTTTTTTTTCTTGTTTATCTGGTATCTTTTGTTTTTTAATTATAGATTTGTATCTTTATTATATTAACCTGTTGTTTTCTTTCCTTACTTATATTCGTGGATAAATTCTGCACACCTCATTATAAATTCTACTTTTACAAGTTAGATTTATGATAGCTGATTTATGATGGCTGCCACAAGCAGGTACATACCTCTTAGCTAATTCTTATTAGGTTTGAATTTACAAACGAAATATTTTAAAAGTATTTTTTTTCTATTTTGACATATATTTCTGTAACTGACATTAACATTAGTTACATTCGATTTAATTTATTGATCTAGCATACTTAATTTGAGCAACAACGAACGAACACCGTTCTACTCTATTATTTTTATTGTCCTATCTACGATTAAACAAACAATCCTAATTCAACTGCGACTGCAAAATTTGTATCGTTAGCTGTGTCAATGTTTTTATGAAGGTAATGCCGCAAATATATAAAAAATATGAAGCACTATAGTTTAGCGTATGTTTTTTATGGTATCAATAGGTATTTTTAAGATATTTTCAAATTCAATTTTAAAAATATCAAACCCGCCAGTTTCTTAGCTTAACTGCACATTTATTAAGCTAATATAACACCTAAATTGGTGAGGTATCTTTACTGTTAAAAATCTTAAAGTATGACAAACCTGGCTAATCAGCGGCTTTAACTGCACAAGTAATGATTATTGTCTGCTAAGTCATACATTTAACTCTTAACTTAAAGCAACGTTTAAAAATAAATAAGGAGGAAAAAAAGCAAAAGAGTACCTGGTGAATCAGTAGCCGATCTATCGGAGTCGGAGTCCCGGTGCGCGCTGAGATCGCGGGACGGCGCATCCAGGATGTCCGTGATCATGAACCGGGTGCGTGGCGCGCGCTCGCGCTCGTCCCGCTGCACCGTCATCGCCAGCGCTCCGCCGGCGGGGCCCGCGCCGCCGCCGCTCGCCGCCCCTAGCGCATCCAGCGCGGGCCACCCCCGCCCCACGCACAGCTCGATCGCCCCCAGCTCGCCAGTCACCGTATCATCACAGTCCAAATTAATTCCAAAACAATTATATCTAACTTTAGCAACACTTTATCAACAGTGTTTCCGAACTCGCATCGCCGGCACAACAACTGTAAGTCCTTCTTCCTACTGAAAGTCACGTGCTCCCAAAATTCCGATCGAGATAAGTTTGTTTTTCACTTTTCCTTCCGAATGTTCGCAACGTCAATTTTAATTTATTAAAAGTGAAACTCCAGGTAATTATTATCAGACACAGCAACAAAGTTTACACACTCATAGTTCTCACGAAATAAAGTTAACTGCGAATCGGCGAGCGCAGAACTGTTACAAAATGTTCCGTGTATCGCGCGTTACGGATCGCGTGTGATATGCGCGGGCGCGGCGCGGTAGTGTGTAGGTCGCGCGGCGGGCTCGGCTCGACTGGCGCGGTGGGCAGGAGGCGGGCCGCCAATGGCGCGGCGGGAGGGCGCGCCACCAGCCAACCGCCGCGCGGCGCCGCGGGGCGTGCCCCGGCCATGTTGCCGCACCAACTTAATGCTCTTTTTACCAACTCGCCGCCGGGAGAAAGCTCCGCGCGGATTTAAGCTTTTATACGTGGATAAAACGCTTTTATAGGAAAATAAAGCGTTCTCGCAGCGGGATATCGCACTTTATGACGGCGTTTTACTGAAAGTTGGCGACACTATACTCTAGTAATTGGTTCACGCTCGCCAAATTGAGGCTAGCGTGTCAGCCACCACAGCTTTGTGCCCGAACATGAATAACTTATATTTATGATACAGACTGGTTAGTTATTTATCTCTTGTTTTAAAAACACTTTTTGAAATAAAATATTCTTGCATCAAAGAAATGTCAATTTCAGTATTCACAATGTATAAAATGTCCACACTACAGCTACCGTAAGTATGTGTGTTGGTGCCTATACGTAAGTACTTATTAATTAATGATTTGGGCATAAAGATCAAGTCAAAGCACGTATAAAAACAAATATATTCTTCTTTTTATACGTAAGTAGGTTAGAACGTACATAAGGAACTACATTAGTTGTTGTTGTTGTTGTTTGTTGTTGTTGACTTTTAAAGAGGGTAGTCCCCTCGGGGTGGACCAAGCTTACTTAGACGTCTTCAGTACGCTTAGTGCTAAGAGCAATTTAATATATAGGTACTTACCTATCTCCATAATTTCCTACCAAACCTTTGACAAGGAGGTCGGCAAAAGCGCAGCATACCTACCTACCTACCTATATATGTTGCCCCATGTCACAACATGAAAGAAATAAAACAATTTCTGTCACGTTGTACTGGATCGTTACTTCAAAACCTTCCTAAAATAAGTACCTACCTAATATTATTATAATAATATAAGGTACTTATTGTTGTTTGAAAGGTCAACATGGCCAGAGATCGCACAAGATAGAGAGGTTTGAAGGAAAAAGGGGAGGCTTTGGCCAGCAGTGGGATACAATATAGATTAGCAAAACAAAAAATAAAGAGGAATTACAACCATGAATGATGAAATACATTGAATTTAAACCATGTTGATAATGACAGAATCATTACTGTTTTATCTCACTCATTTATTTACCTGTTACTCGGTACTAAACTATTTTAATTAACGTTCCGTTTTAAAAGACGATTCTAAAATGTAATGGATTTATTATTGCCTGTTTATTTTTATTAATAAACAATCCATAAATTTAAATATTTGTAACGATCGACTGCTCTTGTTTTCCTGTGTTGCGGTCACATTTTACCTACATTTATTTCGTCGTTTAATAATTTTATAAACATTTAAAAAACACATAAGAGTACCTACCTACTGCCATAGTGTCCTATTTCTACTTATTTTAAAATATTTCGACATTAAATAAAAATAATACCTAGTAGTGCAACGGGAAGAAGTATTATTCAAAGTTTGGCAATACTTATTTACTGCTCATAATTTTACTTTTTCGGTTCAAACTCATTTATTTGGAAATTAGGTACCTACCTATATCCCTACTTAAATAAATCGTATTAATCTTATAACCATCAGGATACTGATCCCCGCAGGGCCGTAGGGGGGGCTAGAACTCCCAATACCACGGGGGCTATTGGGAGTTATAGCCCCCCAAAATGCCATAAACATTCTTGAGACTGCACTGGATTGGCATGGATGAGCGTTCTTGAGACTCTTATTTCTGATGATTATAATTGTCCACGTTGGCTGCCTTTTAGTTTTTGTATTTATATAACTATGTAAAATTAAGCTTATTGTGAAATCCAACCACTGAGGGAATTCCTGGCCGTCACAGCCGTGGTTTATATTTGGATTTGTATTATTGGGAATATTCCTGTCTGGTCTGAATAGCATCCTGTTACGCCTGGTTTCTGGGTCCTTAATAAACTCTCACTACTTACTTTTCTAATTAGAATTAATCGGATTTTTATTTTATTTATGATGATAATATCGGGTGTGAACATTACTGACTGTAGAGCAATTGTGCGAAAAAGTGACCAACACTTTACTTCTAATTTTTTTTAAATAAGCGGCTTCTTAAAAAAGAAAACAGAAAGAGCGTCTACAAACTTATTAAGTGAAAAACTTTTGTTTGATTTTGTAAGAAGATATATTTATTACCAAATTGCCACAAACGCGACGCCGCGCCGCCGCGGCCGTCTGAAACACATTATTTCGCACTTTGTAGTCGCATTTTTGGGTGTTCTTTTAAATCGGTTATTTTTGTTATTTGTAATAAGTTTTTAATTATTACTTTTTTTGTTGTAGTACCCCACACGAAGTAGGGGGATCAATCCAAAACGGGGACAAGGCAGTTTAGTCTCTACATGTTTCAAATTAACGCGCGCATTTGCCCGCTGCAGCTGGCCATTCTAATAAGTTTGTCAACAAACATTCAAAGGCATTAGTGCACTCTCCACGAAAAAAAAATTAAAAAGTTTTTATGATGAATTGATACTATATTCTTAGGATTAAACAAGTGCTCCATTATACTCGTATATCAAGGTAAGTGATTCTTTTTTTTCTAGCAATGGTTAATGAATAAAAGTTAAGTTTAAATGCACCATGTTTTAAGCCTATTTTTGTCTTTGCCTTTCTAAAGTGCGTATGGGGTACCATACGCACTTTATGCGGGGTAATATCGAGTAGTATCTAGTACATTTATTGTTAATTGATTTGAAAAATACTTATACAAAGGAGCCATGCAAGGGTGCAATGATGTCTTAAAGGTAAGAATTGCGTCCAAGAAAGAAGGCCAATACGGGTTCGGAACTCAAAGAACTTGATGAGTTTCATTGTTACTGCTGTTAAAGGGCAAATTTGGGTGTACCCGGTTTTGGACAACCGTACGGGGGTATGGGGTAAAACCGTAAAAACATAGCATTTATATAATGATTATGATAATAAAGAAAAACACGATCTCGACTCCAAAATATGTGATTTATGAAACAAACTAAATATAGCCTATTAAATTGTATTTATATTCTTGCAAACTTTTGTTTTAAATATTTGCCTTAGTGTCCCGATTTTACCCCACTTTCCCGTACCACTAGTAACTATGCTAATATAACAACATCATCAACAAGACGAACTAGATTAAAAACCTATTATTGAAGCTAACTCAAAAAAACTTCTTAAGGTAAGTTAATGAAATTGATATGGACCCACCGCAGCAGGCGTCTTATTTACATATATATATAAACTCACGCCTGCTTCCCATGGGGGTAGGCAGCAACTACAGAACGCCAGCTGCTACGATCCTTACATACTCCTTTTGCCTCGCTTACGTTCATAATTACATCTGGTCATACACGCACGCCGGCGCCGGTTGCGAGTACTACGCACTTGGCCTTTCTGAAGAACAACACCAATAAGGTCAGTATATGTCCTCCTAGGGCGTCCCCGACCGGCCTTTCCCTTAACATCTGCCTTGTAAATACATTCTGTTAGTCGCCTGTCATTCATCGTCTCATTTATTATTTACAAACCGTGTGCCAAAAATTACGTTCTTTCATACAAACTTTCATCCCCTATTTAATCCCTATGTATCGGCAAAAATCCTTTCTTAGTGCTCATGCGTCTAGACCCAGCGGTTTAGGCTGTGCGTCGTCTGTTAGTGAGCTTAAGAAATTTATTGAGTAGATTAAACACTTCTACCGTCGTGCGTCTTTTACCAGAAGAAAAAAGAACCACGTAAGTCTGCCCAGTAATCACTGAAACTTGCAGAGAATGCCTTGTGGCATTAAGACCACTATTAACTGTGTATGAAGTTTAAATAAATAAATTAAAAACTCGAGTGCCTCGTAGCACTAGTGGTCGCAAGCATTACTGCTGAGCATGAAGTCCTGGGTACGATTCCTTGATCGGGCAAAGCGTTATTGGGTAGTACCATCTAGAATTTCTCAGTAGTAGCCCGGAGTCTGGATTTGTGCCCGGTTGATGGCTTGCCCCCTATTACAATGGAACTTAAACATAACTGGTGAAATGTGGGTGTACTATAGATGCACGACTACATAACCCTTGGGAGAAGACAGGCGTTTTATTATGTTTAATGTTATGTTAAAAACTCGTCGTATGCTTAACCTCCCCCTTTTTTTAAAATCGGTTGATAAAATATTGTAGCTTAATTTCAGTTATGTAATCTATGCCAAATACAATATTTTAATGTGCAATTTTCTGGTACAACTGAAATAGGCCAACATTTTTTGCATTCAAAATGAGCACACGAAATATTAAAGTCTATCCTGGAGCGTCTATGGTTTAGGAATTCCCCATGCTGCCCCATGTTAAAAAACACACTGTCCGTTTTACATATATGATAGGTACCTTTTCTAAACACAAAGTAACCAATAATTCACTTGACCAGTCAACGTTTAAAAAACCATTTGTGGTACAAATCTCCTCAACGCATAGGAGAGTTGACCATAGTAGGGAGACTTAACCATAGCTATTTGTATAGGGAACAAATAGTCAAAACGGTGTAAATATTAATAATTTTATAAGAGGATACCTTATTAAGTCAAAAACAACTAATTCTTATTGAAAAGTAGAACAGTAGTAATTATAATTCCCTTAACATTATTACTAATAAGTCTAATAACAAAACAATAAACATTCTTCTAGCCATTTCCGATAAAATAAGGAAATAAAAAACAAATGTAACTATGGGTGCGCGTCTCAGCTAAAGATGTCAATAAACAACTTCAAATTTTTTTGCACATTCAAAATCATGTTCTTTTTAGGATTCTGTACCTCAAAGATAAAAAACGGAACCCTTATAATATAGGATCACTCGTGTGTCTGTCTGTCTGTCTATCTGTCCGTCTGTCACAGTCAATTTGCTCCGAATCTAATGGACCGATAGGAATTTTTGTGACCCAAACAGGGACGTGTAACGAAAATAAATGAATTTTGAAAATGGGGGTCACATTTTGGAGAAAAAAAAAAGTTTTGCAAACTGTACCGTGTGCCATATGAAAGGGCGTGAGGATCCCAATTTAAAAAAAAAACATATTCATGAAAATAGATGAAAATTTACCATTATTTCCGAAACTAACGAACATAAAATTTTGAAAAAAATACGGAAAATAGTTCTATACTCAAAAATTACAGGAAAATCTATAAGAAGTCCATAGTCTTAAAATAACATGGTAAATCTCCCAATATTGTGCGTGCAAACTTACATTTGCAGTTGGAATGTATGGGAGATCATGTTTTTCAACTACAATGTTAACTTTGTCCTTGGGATAAATTCATCTCAACTATGAATCCCTTCATTGTGCGTGGTCAGACACGCTCTTGGCCGGTTTTTTCTTCAGTTGACCACCATCATAGGACAAAAATATACCACATTCTTGAAGGGTACATTAATCCAATAATGTAATTAATATAAAAAAAACATTACATTTCTTAACAATGGTCTGTAAGACACCAAGAATGAAGAATGATTTCACATGCAAAACACCAAAAACTTACGCTCACTCTCAAACCGGCGTAATGGCAGTCTATATTACCGCGCATGAAACAGCATGCTGTCACTTGGCGATGCCGACGCCGCGAATTTTAAAATGATTTAGGAGATGTGGAGCATATCCATGTAGTTTTCCCTTACTTGTGCAATTAGCAAAAGATTTAAAAGCTTTACAAAAGCTTCAACCATTGCGCCAATAGTTGCTATGACAGGGTCTCGCGAAACACCTGCAATGGACATCTATCCAGAGTCTTAAAACCCTGAAACCTAATCTCTTGTAGTATTTAGGTATGTAGGTACAGGATACTTGTTAAATTTTTCAAAGACTGGAAACGAAGAACATCTGTATCCTTATCTACTCCTATCTTGTTCCGATATTTAGGAGAGCTTATACTAATTTGACTATTCAAAACCATTCGATACGCTTCCGTGCCGAATCGAACAACAGCCAATTTTATCGAACGAGTCCTCTAAACACTGTTGACAAAACCGAAACCACAAATCTTCCGACGGCTATTTGTAGTCGGGGACTAGGCCATATCAGGGAACCGAAAATGTGTAATTTTCGACGTGGAAGCCTGTCGAATGGTTGTGGATAGCTATGCAAATGGGCATAAGCAACAACATAGGTAGGTACTGGCATTAACAATCCATCTTTCATGCGTTGTGATATGACAATTGCTACTGTGGTAGACATCAACATTCATGAAGCATTTTAATTATCTGCATTTCTGCAACTAGAACTTTTATTATAATCATAGCTTATAGTAGTCTACTCACCAATCGGTCGCCATGTTTTCAGAACTTTACTTTCGTTATATTCCTAATCTCAAATTCTTTATTGCATACCATAATGTACATAGTTGGTAGGGAAATAATTATATAAGTCACAATTATGGACCCTGTCGGGCACAGCATAGATCAAGTAGGAGAGAGAAGGAAGAGCACATGGTCGTTTAATGGGATAAATTGTAATTTTAGGTAAGTAGTTAAGTTATACTGTTTTACTAATACAGAATTCAATTTAAGAATTATAATTATTGTTTTATAAATTATATACGTTTATTTATTTAGTAACATTATAATGTACATTTATTTTTTAAATTATTCATTATTGTTTTATTTACTTATTATTATTTTATTTATTCCGTAATTAATATTTATTATCCCTAAGGTAAGTTATTTGTTTATTATTTATATATGCCATTCACCATCTGCATTATCCACAGCCACCCACTACTGAGCATAGGGCTTACTTTTCTTGTGCCAATCCCCACGCTAATGTACCAGCCTCATCCAGGTTCTACCCGCGATGGTAACATATTTCCATTTAAGGGGACTACAAGACCTAAGTGTGCCCTAACGCAACTTTTATAATGCCTAAAAGTATATGATCCACTGCAGTAAACAAAATCAAAAAAATATATGATATTCTTCAGGATATATGCTAGTAAGATAGTGTGTTGAAAACATATTACGATAGAAAAAATCACGAAGAGACCTCTAAAAACTTCTTTAAACGATTTAAAATCATATTAATGTACGGTGGGCTGCATCAATTGGCTACCCCAGTAGTATTAAATTTTTAATACCACTGGCTTACCCAATTGATGCAATCATTCTGATTTTTGTCAGATTATTCTACAAGCAACATATTATCGTAATAGTGTCCAAATTTTTTAGTCCGATCAATAGATTTTTTGTAAATAGTTAATTGTTTCATTCGCGCTTTAGCTGTTATAAGCCCTATACCGTGCTTTAAAAAAAAAAACGAACAATAATTTTTCATAGAAGAAATTGTTCTCGTTAAATCCAATGAAATATAGACGTGTTCACTTACCAGCTTAAGTACTATTATATTGTAAAGTTCACGTGTCACTGGAAGCTATCGGAGTACAACAATGACTTATTGGGATTAAAGAACAATAATATAATTGCCTCTATTACAATATATGGTATTTTTATTCGCTTTTTAATGCGTTTAAAAAGCCCACGGCAAATTTTTTATTTACTCCGCCATATTTACTATGCGAGTAAGATATCATTTCATTAACGATTGGCATTTCTTAGAGGCTACGTTGATTTAGGAAATTATACACCAAAATATGTCATTTATGTCGAAAATAACTTGTATTGAAAAAACATATTATATATTTTATGCTAAAAAAAAAATATTTCGTAACATTGCATTTGCATTGGCACTTTTAAACACTTCCTTCCTGGACATTATATTTTCCTACCTACATTTGCCACATTCGTCCTCATAAGTACCTACATAGATATGTGGTGGAATTATTAATATAATGTGTGGTTGGAGTATAATGGGATTTTCATTTTACCTAACTGGTTGGTCGGAATATGAAACATATTCTTCTATGAACTTTTATTTAATACTAAGTTACGCAGAAGACTCTATAAGTAGCTATAAATAAAGTGTTAAGAACCGTCAGAACATCAAAATCAAACCCTTTGTCACATAGTTGTCTTCTTTGTACTTACCTACTATTACTTGTACAACCACGGACAATGGCGGTTACTGCTTTTCACCCTAATGGCCTTAGTAATAAGGTTGAAAAGTGGTCCACCGCCAGGTTTTAATTTGGGATCGGCTCATATTAAAGTTACCTAAATAATAATCTTCTGCTTCGCTTATAACAATGCTTATTAGTCAAATGCCTTTTAACTAACTTAAAATAAGTTCATTTCAAAATTCAAGTTTAGATATAATAACATAATATCACGCATATATTTCTTGAAGGGTTAGGTAGAGCTGCATCTATAGTACACCCACATTTCACCAGTTATGTTTTAGTTTCATGTAATAGGGGGCGAGTTTATTGCCATCAACCGGGCACAAATCCAGACACCACGCTGCTACTGAAAAATTTCTCATGGAAAAAGTCAACAACACTTAATATATATTTTTTTTTAAATTTAATAGTCTTGTTATCAGAATTCTTAAAAAATTAAACCAAATATAAATGTTGTAGTTAAAACTTTATTTTTATCAGAGGGCAAAGGTTTTCGAGCCCTTTACTCTTTGCGATAGCGCGTTCCACATACGAGTGTGTTGCTCTAATTCTTGAAGAAAGCTTCTAAGCAGGCCCGCCGCGCGGTCTCCTTTAGTATTGGCTGCTTCACAGAGCTACTTAATAGTCCATTTACTTTAGGTAAAACTTTCTAATTTCGACAGCTTTTCCTGTAGTTTTGTGAAAACGCTGTAATCATCAACCAATCATCATGCCTGTATTCCTCAGGCGGAACAGTTAGGTAAGGTATAAACCCATTTTTCACCGGTTATGTTAAAGCTTCGAGGCTATTACTTACATCAACTGGGCTAGATCCAAACTTCGGAGAGCTAAGTACTGAAAAAATCTATGGAAAAACCTAATACTTAACACTTCGCTCAACTTGAGGATTAAGCCCAGAATCTCTGTATATTGTATTTCTACCACGCGATTACCTACATACCTGAGCAGTCAATAAGTCACCAAATCTCATCATCATTAACCTATCAGGCCACTGCGAGATATAGATCTCTCCTACCGCATGTCAACGTGTCAATCAATCCGATCCTCGGCAACTCTCATCCAGCTGTTACCGCAGCCACCCTGCGAAGATCGTTGAATGAATGAATGAATGAATTATATATTTATTTGCAAGAATATAGGTAGCTAACATTAGTTCTTAAGTTACAACAGTTAGTCAACATTAGTTCGTAGTCTTAGGTTTCACTATATTCGGCATTTCAGCCGTGCAAATTTTTAGATTTTACATCTTGGTTATACCTACTAATGCAGTACAACACATTTAGTAATTAGCAATAACATAAAAATACTAATAATAATTTCATAATTTAAATTTAGATTACAACGCAATTAATAAAATTAAAATTAAATAGAATTATATTCATTTAAAATAATAATTTATACTATTAAAAATAGTGATCAATAATAATGATGTCATGTCAATAAAAAATAGCAAGAATAATGAAAATGTTTCAATAATATATAAGTAATATCAATGTGTAGATGTCATAATAATCATCATTATAAATAAGTTTTACATTTTACACTCAAAATATTCATTGATGGAATAAAAACATCTCTCACACAACCAGTTATACAGGTTTCTATTAAATTCATAATTTGTAGCACTTCTAAATTCTTGGGCTAAGTGGTTATACAGGGTGATTGGAAGATGGGTGCAAAGCTTTAAGGCGAAGATAGTACAGACAATTTAGAACCATTTAAGCCATGGTTGTCTTAGACGAAGTCTTACCAAATATTTTTAACCAAATTTTTAAGTTTTTTTTCGGAAATTCTCAAAATTTAATGTAAACTGCATAATTATGGCCAAATTGAATGATAAATGAATTCATTTTTTATTTATTTAATTAAAGTAATGTGTAAGCAATCAAGCAAAACATGTTTTAGGCTTCTGTGTCATTAGATATTTTTTTTACAGACATTTAAAGCTCAGAAAAAATAAAAAAATTGTACAATACGTCTTTTAAACCTTATTAAAAATTAAAAAATTTGGTAAGACTTCGTCTAAGACAACCATGGCTTAAATGGTTCTAAATTGTCTATACTATCTTCACCTTAAAGCTTTGCACCCATCTTCCAATCACCCTGTATAATTTCACCGTCTTGGTATAACAATTTTTGTTGCATACTTTTAGTCTATTACGCGGGACTACTAGTGGCTTTTGTACTATTTTCTTTTTTGACATAGCTTTTTCATCTTTTTTGCTCCATCTAGCCTGAGGGCATCCTACCTTACGTTTGCCGAGTGATCAAATCTAACCTATAACTTTTAATTCCAGGAATGTAGAAAAACATCAAAATATTTTTTGTATATATATCTTCTTATTATGTGGTGTTTTTATTATGAACGTGAATATTGTACAAGCAACCTGAAACTTTCCATGAACTTGGGAATTTTCCTAAGAATATAATTATCAATGGTTATTTTTATTTACACACGTATTTACATCATTTAAAAACTATTAGACTTAATATAATTATATGTACAAGTATATAAAAAAACAGGGGAGGAATAATCATAGAGCATCAAAAAATTCGTCCGCATCGCTATCAATAGGAAAAGTGCCCAAAAGGCTGGCAGCATTGCCACGTTGTATGGCAATGCTGATTCTTTGGCCAAAGAATAGGCCAGCCCTCTGGTCACGTGAAGGGTCTTATTTGAATAACAACAGTCATATTCTTAACTTATATTTCTACGTACAAGTAACTGAACCCATAAAACACTTACACAACTAACAAATAGTTTACTCTTAGATAACAACACGGAAACTAACATGTTATTTCCACATTTGCAAACGAAATAACGAATACGCTAATATAAATTTTAATGCTTATATCGTGCAATTCGTGCATGCTCAGTGCAACTCGTAAAGAGCACTAATGGCTGAAGGAAAAAACGGCAAAGTGCTGCAATTACTGTTAGGTCACAGTAGAGCGACTCAGGCGCAGCCAGCGATTATATACACAATTAAAACTACTCACACGAATACAATATCTTTAACTATATGTATAGTTGTGTCATCCATACGAAGGTGAGGTGACTCAGTATTCTGCTAGGGTAAGAAGAAACAAGGGAGAGAAGACGTTAGTAGACTGGGTAAATAATTAGGGAAAGCCTTTGTTTTCTCAACTGTTACAGTGAATAAATTAGATTTTCAGAATATCAGACAGGAGAAAGAAATATTGGAATCCGCATATGTATTAAACAAATGAAAAAAGATTAGTTACTAGCTGTTGCCCGCAACTTTGTCTGCGATCCAGGATAAAAATAACCTATGTCTTTACTTTTTGGCTATGGTCTATTTGTGTGCCAAATTTCATCCAAATCCGTCTAGCCGTTTTTGCGTGACTGAGTAACAAACAAACAAATAAACTCAATTTTGCATTCATAATATTAGTTAGGATATCGTTTGTCCGTTATTTCAATTGAACAATTAGCGGTTGCCAATTTACATAGGTACGAGTATTCCTGTATATAAAACTAAATGATGCACTTATTAAGTAATCTTTTGAAGCAGCAGTAATGGTGTAGTACATAATATTATGTTCTGTTATAGGGGATCTAAGGGCATAAATGATTATCTAATAAATTTTTGCTACGCCTGGAAAGGACCAAATTTAGCGCCCTTCGTGCACTGTTTGACTAGTGCACAAAAAAGTTAAACATTGGTGCCGATTCCCTTGTTCACAAACTAAACTAAATTTAAGTTCAGTGCATCTTTTTCTTTCTATTTCATCATGAAAAGGACACAAGATAAATTTTAGTTTAGTCCTGTCAAATTAATCAGCGCCTGTCACTACTCCATACAAGTTTAGACGTGATTAAAAACTTGCCTACTAAAATTACGTCAATTTACGTCAAGCGTTGATTAATTTGACAGGACTAAACTAAAATTTATCTTCTGTCCTTTTCTTAATGAAATAGAAAGAAAAAGATGCACTGAACTTAAATTTAGTTTAGTTTGTGAACAAGGGAATCGGCACCAATATCATACAAATGCGCTATTCAACACATGGGAACCTAGATATTTTTACGTTAATGACTACTAGATCATCCACATCGCCTCAGGAAAGTATCTATATACATTTTTATCACATCATAGCTTACGGCGATGAAAATTTATAACACAAGAGTTCACGACAAGCTGTTAATGAAGCAATCGATAATATTCTTCAAACTTGACACTTCCATTACTACAATACTTGGGTCAAGAGAACCATTGTATGAGTTATATGGAGTAAAAACACTACTTCCAGTGAATTCCATCTGTATACTGCATTTAGAATTTTCATTTCACGCTCGCGTGAACCTTTAATCGCATGTAAGGCTATTTAATAGTACAAATGCTCTAAGCGTTTATTGAAAGTAACACGGGTGTGTGCACACACTCACACAGGGACGGCGGCGTCTACGTGAAGAAGTTGGGCATGTGCTAGGTACATAAGATATGTTTGCGATGAAAACGAGTGTTGCTTGTTCAAGTTTAAGGTTGTTGTTGTATTGTTGTCAACACGGGGTGAATGTTCAACATCATGTTGTACAAAATGTTTTGTAGAAGTTAAGTAAAAAAATGTCGGGCGTGTATAATGTAGTCTGATTCCAAGAAATACAGTCTAATGTTATGAGAAACAGGATAACTTACGTTACTCGCGGTCGCAACTTCTGTCTTTGGGAATTTACTAAAGAAGAAGGATCTAAAGCTGTCTCAATGTCTTTTCATCAATATATAGCATAATACGCGCGTGGCATAGCCTAGCCTCGCTCGACCTCGCACCTACATATCACAGTGAGCGCTGCTAGGCGAGTGTGCGTTGGCAGTAATTTCACGCTTCCCGCCACCAGCCACCACCTGAAAAACTCTAATCACACCACTTTTATGGCTCCTACTCGCAATTTATATTACAAATATGATAATTTAAAATGATAATAAATTTACTAGCCGCTTGTACTCGGCAAACTAGAGCGTTTATCGAGCGTTTCCGTTCTCGGTATCGAGTCGCGTTACAGTTGTTTTTTTTTTTTGCTATCGATTTCCAAGAAATTGTTGTTTTTAATTACAATTGTAACGTTTCTGCACTTTTCCGGTGCGGTTGGTCTTTCATGTGCCCTTTGTTAATGAAGTCTTCCAAAAATATAGCAAGGTTAGGTACGTCATCGGATGTGACTCCGGAAATGTTATCAAATGTGTAGCCAATCAGTCACGGTTTCTTGATATTATGGCAATTTCTACTTCATTCATAAGTTACGAAATTATTATTCTAGTAGTTTATTAATGTTTTATTTTGTAGACCGTGTGGCGACTTTTTTTGTTGTACAGACGCGACTTTTAATGTCGTTTCTATTCTTATAATGTTATATAATATAATAATAAAAAAATGTGTGGGAATATTTGATTGCTTAGTAATATTATCTTTTAGGCTTTTTTTTTTTTTGGGTGGTAAATTATCAAATAACTTCTCCCGCTCTGGGTAGAGCGGGAGGGCGTGTCAGACTCTTACTGACTAAAACCCACCCGTGTTCCTTCCTATGCCATGTTGCCGGGGGCCACGATTTCCCTATCGGTTTTCTTCGAACCCCCGGCAGGCATTGGCCCTAGCGGACCCCGTCAATTCTGCTGACATCTCTTTGAGGCGCGCGTGGAACACAACGCGCCGTCGACCCGGGCTTGGTCCTTATCGGACTGTGAGCTACCCATTGCTCACCGTCCGCAAGCCCGCGCCTACGGTGGCCGGAAATCTTCCTGCGATTCCCGACGCCCAGGGCGTCTCCTGCTGCGGCGGTTAGGGGCGCGAGGGCGCGAAATTTGCCTCTCCCTCACGCGCTCCGTCTCCTCCTTCGCGAGCATTACTGCTTCGCAGAAAGAGGTGATGGCCTTCCATTTCCTCTCGCTCCGTAGCATGGCGCCGCCGATCGCATCCACGAGGACACGGCGATGCCCTGCCCAAGCCGGGCAGACCTCCACCGTATGCTCCACCGTGTCCTCCGGGCGATCCACACAGTGACGACACCCGGGCGTTTCCTCCCGCTTTATCCTGAACAGGTACCTCCGGAAACAGCCGTGTCCGGTGAGTACCTGCGTCAGGCGGAAGGTGAGGACGCCGTGGCGCCTCTCTAGCCACTCCTCAAAGAGGGGTCTTATCGCCGCAATTGTGGCGTGCCCAATTATCTTTTAGGCTGGGGTCACAATAAAGGTGAAGTTCACCTTTCAGTGATCTTAGCTAAAACAAAACTTAGTACTAACCTACTTTTATTATATCTTTTAGATACTAATGCCAGTTTAGGCGTACCGTATTTAAGTTCTGACCCAAAACAATTCTAGAACCCAGTTACGACCGGGTCCACAAATTACTCATGCTTGAGACCTCTTGGATGGTGATCGGTTAAATTAAAACGACTCATCCTACCTCGTATTGTTATGTTGTGTGTTATGATTAAAATCCCCACATTTTGCTTTATGTCACCTAGATCAGTGTCAAAGAAAAGAAAAGTGCAATTTATCTGTCATTATAATCCGAGAATCTTGGAGATTATTATCATTTCACATGCGAGTTATAATCATCGACAAAACAAAACAAACAAAATCAATAATTGTACAGAGATCTAATGTATTCCCACGTAATTGTTGTGATCGAATGACATAATTGTGTCGCGAGTTGCGCCGGCGCCGCGCACCCCGCTCTCCCCCCGCTGTGTACCGTCAGCATCAGCATACTCCTACATATCTATGTATTGATTTGTTTATTTACTGTTCTGCAATCTTAATTAAGACTTAGATTTCCAAATCTATGAAAAATTGCAAAATCCAATAAGCAAGTTGGTAATTTTTACCGGAATTCTAAATGGGATACTAGTTTCCTTAGAGTTTTAACTCTAAATTTAAGCTCTCTAAGTAGATTTTTTTTTGTGTATTTAAGTGATTGCCTCAGTAGATTTGATAGAATAAAAAAAAATTGTAACGCTTAATTACATCCTGAGTAGATATTAGGTTAGGTACCTCCCTACCTTTATAACAGAGTAACAATCTCTTTTAGGTAAGTATACAAAAATATACCAAAATAGTATAAAACTAATTTGTCCATTTAAAATGATTTCTGCCTAAAGATCAGCAGCATGACATGCGTTAATTAAATATTATACTTAATTAATTAAACAAGGCGAGCCCAAATAAAATACCTGACAGCTAACTCACTGACCGTACGCTAATTGCAATAATTACTCATTATCAGGAAGCTTGGCACATTAATTTAGAGTTTTTACTTGAGCAAGCTTAACAAATACTTATTTAATTGTTCGTCTTTGTTCCACCAACATTATTAGGTTGGTGACGCAACACGGTTATACCGTATACTAACATCACACAATTTTGATCGTTGTGCAAGCAATCTTGAGACGAGTAAAAAGTTGACGCTATACCTATTGCGCATGCGAGAGTGTTCGCGTGCTCGCGTACCCTTAATCAGATATGCTTTGTTGTGTCTAGAAGTGATTCCCTGACAATATCGCCGGCTTGTAAATGCACTAACTTAGTTATAAAGGCACTGTTAGGTAACCACGGCACTAATTTCTTTTTACGCGCCTGTTGACTATTTCCCTGACAGTTTAATAGGCTGTGTGTAACCCACATTAATGATTAATGTAAAACTGTTTGATACTTGCTCATAATTATTTTTTGTTGTGAATTCAAGAATTTATGTCGACTCCGTTTTTTGATCTTTCCTATTACTGTTGCGGTCAGTTAAGTTGAATTGGTAATAAAATTATATCCTTCAAAAGGACATGTGGTACAACTGCTCGTGTACTTAGGATAGCGACACAATCATAATTCGAAATAATTTCAATTGTAAAAGACATGCAGTTTATGGTTACTGGGTTTATTTATACTTTTAATTGCAAACGTCGGTATTTCCATTATAATATCTTCTCCGTCGTTTTGCTGTTGGCACTAATGTATGGTTTCAAAGTCAAAGTCAAAACGTTTATTGCGAACTAAGTGTACAATGTTGGTGTTATGTTATGTTAGTACTTATGACAGACAGACATTTATGTTGTGATGACTTATGTCTTTTCGTATACAACCGTATCTAGGTAACTACCTACTCGGTGACTTATTTTTTTAAATTTGAAGCTGCATATAATCAATTAACAGATTCACACAAGTATTATTGTCATAATTCATGAAATAGAATAAGATGACAGAATTATTTATAGCATGGTTCGTTTTAATTTTAATTATACATATAGTAGCAATTCTGAGATAGGCCGCTTGTAATGTTAATATCAACATCAAACTCTATAGATCCGATATTTTTTCAATAAGTAATTCAATAAGTATTCTGACCTGATGGTATCCGATGATGCTGACGATGATGCTGACGATGATGCAGGCTTGCCTAGAATTATTTCAATAACGTTTTCACTCGAGACTTGCAGACTCCCAGGTTATTAGGAACCTCAGAAACCGGCACGGAGTTCCACTCTTTAGCGGTATGCACCATGAACGTGTTGCCTTAACATTAAAAAAAAATCTGCAAATAAATAAAATTGAAATGTCTGTTTGTAATGTTAAAATAACTGTTTTTTACTAAATGCGTATGAAAGCATACACGGTACATACCTACAAAAAAAAACACTTTTTTTTTTAATCTGTCTATCTGTCTGTCTGTCTTTCAGTTTGTTCCGGCTAATCTCTGAAAAGAATGGACTGATTTTGACGGGACTTTCACTGGCAGCTATATAAATAAATAAAATTAACGTATAGTATTCCATGCGGACGAAGTCGCGGGTAACAGCTAGTAACTAATATAAAGACGTCGGGCTACGGGTAGCGGCTGTGAAATGGAGTGCAGGGCAGGGCACTTCACTAAACGTAGTGATAGCAGGTGGAGCAGAGCTGAACGAAATGGTTGCCGACGGACGGTACGGCGTTGTCAGACCAACAGCCAGATGAGTGGACGACCGCAGGGAAGACCTGGATAAGACTCGCACGGACCAGGAAAAATAATCCTTGAGGAACCTTACTTTAATTATTTATTTTATTATTTATGTACATAAAGTAAAATACATATAGATACAACATAAATTATAATTTTGTGTACTAAGGTACTGCTTATTTCTTAAGAAATTTCTTCCAGCAGACCTGCGAAAGGTGAAATGAAAAATAAATGCAGACAAAAGTGTGTGAGAACAAGAAGAGAAAATTTGAATATGCGAAGTCTTAAAACTAAAATATTAAATATACGTACACGTATAACGCAAACAATTATATTAACATATACAGGATGTCAGGGACATCGACGCGAAAACTGAAACCATGGATTCAGTACATGATTCTGTTTTAGTCAGTAAGAGTCTGACACGGAGAAGTTATTGGATTATTTCCCACCCAAAAAAAAAAAAAGTACGTGATTCTGAAAACCCCTGCGTTGAAAAATTTTCGTCGGTTATTTTAAAAAAAACAGCTGTTCCATACATTTTGACCGCGTTGGTATTGCACTTTTCTATGAAACAGCAGATTTTTTTTTTTATATCCGACAAAATTTCAACGCCCCCTGCGTTGAAATTTTTTCAGAATCATGTACTGAATCCATGGTCTCAATTTTCGCGTCGATGTCACTGCCACCCTGTATATATATGCATATAAATAGTCACAGTTGAGAGGAAAGTTAATGCTCTTTTACTCAATATTAGAATAGAGAAACAGTTTTTTAATCACGAATGCCAGGCGGAAATGAGTTCTACAATCTTACAGCATGAACAAAGAATAATTATAAAGTATACCAACTAATTCATCAAATTAAAGCTATCTTCCTCTTTGCTGTGCCCGATAGGTGTAAAACCTACGTTCACATTGTGGAATTGAGTACTGAGAGTAGCATGGCACAAAATGGAGGAAGCCCATAGGTCCTCAGCAGTGGGTGGAACAAGGCTGCATATGATGATGATGATGATGAATATACTTATATTATGATTGAAAAATACATTACATGTTCAAATATCAGCTAAATATTTATTCATGACACGTGTACTAAATAATTGGTTGAAATTCGAAGTTAAACTAATTAACCACATTCATTTATTGAGAATAACAAACTTTAACTTTTTGTGCTATAATTCCGATATAACTACAGTCCTAAATTATCGACTTATATTAACACTGAAATTATTAATTTAGGTTTTTTAATTTTTGTGTGCCTAATCTCAGGAGACAGGTTTAAAAACTATACAAAAGGAAACTTCGGAAAGGTACCCTAATAAATTTTGAAAAACGGTAATAAAGATAATAAATACGTTTATTTGCGGTAAACAGGACGCAAAGAAAGATCAAAACATGAAAAGAACAATTTGGGGGAAAATATGCCTCACATTTACGCAAAACGGCCATTGCTCAGCATAATGCTGCGACCCTATGCGAGACAGAGTCCCAGCGCTGGTTTTTAGTGGCAGCCGGCGTTGACGTGATGACGTCAGCTGGTGATATATAGTAAAATAACCAAAATAAAATAAATAAAAAGAGAAATCCAATAAATAAAAATAAATATGAAATCGAAAGCCAAAAATTCGCCGCCTTAGTCGCCCTATCCTCTGATGCACCATTGCACTGCCCACCATATTGTTACGTCGCTTTAGGCAATAAGGCAATACTTCAGAGGCCCGTAACACACAAACATACATACAACCTAAATATAGTCATTAAAAACAATTCATCGCATGATAAAACGAATAACGGTAATGTTATGTACAGCCGGTCACATAATGTACACCTAGTTATGTAAGAGATCACCATGAACGTTAGTTCCGAAACTTGTGTTGAGCAATGTACTCCTCGGAGCGTGAAAATGTAATGGCATGTATGCATGACTATTAATTTTGTACCTATTTTTGTGTAGGTACACAGATGTAGATTTTGTGTAGCCTTATTATTTTACAGGTTTTCTTTCCTTACCTTCATTTTTGATGGCTGTAATGTTTCCAGATTTCATTAAGGTTCCAAAGACGGGCGCGATGCGACGGCGGCTGGGCGCGGGCGCTCCGCTACTCTGGTGGAACAATTTCTATGAAAATTTCACGGAAATTGTTTTGCCGGTGTCGCGTCGCGCCTGTCTGCGGAAACCTTTATTTCAACATTCAAATTCAAATTCATTTATTTAGCTCACACAAAGTTCTTAAATATACAACCTAAGTAGCATGGTATGAAATACTCACTAACAGAAGACTTAGATTTGACAGCGGGTCCCAAACTAGGCACAGCCTGTATCTTGGTGACCCAAACACTACACATAGTTAACAACTTAATGCGTTCTGCTGAATATGATGAACATGAATTTGACTCGTCTTTTACGTATAACTGACGTACCTAATACACTAACAATTTAACACATTTCTATAAAACTACAGTCTATGATAGGTAATTACTTACGACAATAGTGGCGCTGTATTTAAAACCAAAAATCCTCAATTTAGTATAAATGTAAAACAGTACACGGTACACAAGCATTCTACACGAGTAAGCTAAAATTATTAGGTAAAAACATCAATATTTCCTTATACGGATAGGAAACCAGCTCAAAAAGTCAAAACACATCAGTATTTAAGCACTAAGTAGGTCTCTACTCTTCATTTAAAAATTTATTTTAATTATATAACTTTTTACAAAACTTATCTCATTTCTTAACAAAGCCGAAACCACACTGCTCTATACTTAAGAGAACAGTTAGCTGCAATTACACTAATTATATCTATACGTGCCTAAATCCTACTTTCCACAGCGATATTATCTAACAGACTATGTTTTATGGCTGAAAATTAATTAAACAGATTCTCAAATTGAAACTAAAATAAAATGAGCGCACGTATGAAATCAAACAGTCACATGAGCATAAAATTGGTGTTTAGAAGCACAGCGCGGCCGGAAGCGGCTCAGACACGTAGAGCGCGCAACAAAATAATGAACAAAAGTCATTATAAGCGGCGAGATGGTCGCGATAACGCGGCGGTTAGAGTAAACGCGCTTTTTTACGTTAATTAAACTTACTTCTGTAAACGATGATGGTCTCATTATCTGCATTAAGCACCGCTCGCCGTTCGTAGTGCTTTTTACGCAACGCTGCGCGTGCGCCGGGCGCCCGAGCTCGTCGCCGACAACGCCGCGGGTTGCCATGTTCAAAAGTCATTTGAACTATTACAGTTTGTCGTATAATTTAAAAACAGAATTCCTATTACAAGACACAGAACAGAAAAATGAGACCGATTTATAAAAACGTTTTAAATATATCTAAGTATTGTAAAAGCAAAAAGTTTCGTCTACATGCGACTGTTT
The DNA here is from genome assembly GCA_949152395.1 of Agrochola litura. Lineage (NCBI taxonomy): Eukaryota > Metazoa > Arthropoda > Insecta > Lepidoptera > Noctuidae > Agrochola > Agrochola litura. The sequence goes on from OX424493.1 coordinate 18,314,277, forward strand.
TCGACAATTATCCCCCAAATAACGTCTCGTCTCGTAAGTGATACGTGCTTGGGAGCGCAGCGGCGCGGGCGCAGGCCGCAGGGTCGCACTTAATAGCCGGTGACGGCAAAGGACACATGACAAAAACTCTCCTCATTATCCGCTCTATGACAATTCGCCTCCATTTATAATGCTATTAATAAAATAATAGCTGGCAACCACAATAAGAATTTAATTCAGCATCAAACAAACATTAAATGTCATTTTATCGGTAAAAACCACGTTGGTAATAACCGTTTTGTTTTTTTTTAATGACAATATTTATTTCTGCATTAGAGTGTCATGTCGTATATCCGCATCGGGTTCCTAGCGTCGATTTATGTTCTATTGTTAAAAAGTGTTAATTGCATAATTGTATTTGTTGTGATTACCGCCAGTTAGTTACTTCCCCTCTTAAATAACCGCTTGTTGGTAACTAGGTTTTGCCGTAGAGCCGCTCAAATGTCCAGATAGACATAGCGTGATTGATTTATTTGGGTAGTTTATGTGTTAGTGTTACGAGACACGTAAAGAGTGCGTAATAGATTTCAGAAAAAAATTTACGTCTTTTGTTCATTATTAATGTTTTTTTATACCCGTAGGTAGGTTTCCATGAAACAGTTTCAGCCATCTTTAAATATGTTCATATTGACTGAATTTATTTGATTCAATCTTTTTTACAAGTTTACAAAATGTAATGTTTGGTGTGAAGTGTGATTTTACAAGTATTTTTCTAATATCGTCATATTATCATTGTTATTATATTGTATAATGATACTAACTCGCACAGGTATTACTACATTTAGGTCCGTAATAAACCATGACTGCCCATGGCCTAGCTGTGAGGTAACACTTTTTGCATTAATGACTTTGCCCGCATCACATACAATCGAAGGCTGGTCGTTATAATGTGTTAGTTATTTATAATACAAATAATTAGATTTGTCATTATTTCATGGAGTATACAGATGGATTGCTCGACTGGTTTAAAGAATAACTCGCACTTCACGATACAGAAAATTGCCTGAAGCCGAAAACTTTAAGATAGAGAAAAAGGTCGCTATTCTTTTGATTACGAAGCTCAGTCTTCAAAGGACCTTAACAATTACCTAGGTGAATGTCAATTCACTCTACATTCATATTTAGTCGAAGAATATTTCTTTCCGTCTAATACCAACTTTTAGTTTTCTTTCAGATGTTTACTCCACATTACAATAAAGTTTCTACAAGATCCGACAAATGCACTTAAAAACAATTCCAACGACACATCTATCACGCAATCAAAACCAGTCACAAGCAAAATTTTTCGTTTACATTCAAATCGCCATTATATTGAGCGGTTGTCGTCGGGCGAAGGAGATGAGGGGTAAACATGAAATCAAGCTACTTATTACCCAGCGCGTTAGTATGCATGGGTTGGGAGCCCAGCGCCCTACTGCATTACGTCGCTCCGTACATAAACGATGCCTCCATTTACACCTAACTAGATTCAGCCACCACCCTTGAATGCAGACCGACTCAATTTAGATTTTATTACGTGACGTCATAATTATGTTTGGTTTTAAGAAAAAAAAAACCAGTAATAAGAACAACACTATTGTTTTTATTACTGGATTTTTTTTCTCTGTCATTTAAACATGTGGTATCTTCGGTCGCAAATTGGTTATGAAAACCAAGAAGTTAATTGGATCAACTCATGAATTAATGAGCATTTTAAAATGCAGGCATGCACGTTATAGTCTAAGTAGGACCCCACACGAACATGAAGAAAAGCAATGAAAATAATTAAATACTTGACTGAGAGGTCTGAAAACTGTTTCCCGTTGTTTTGTTTTCCGAAAAGGGAACCCATTACATATGCTTGAAACACATTAATGGCCTAATGACACATCATAACTGACAGTAATATCCAATTAAACTGCAATAGAACTGACGTTATTACTAAAAAATCGTGTCTATAAACACTGTAATTCCGATCAAAAATTTTCGAAACGAGCCATTTCATTTTGACGTTCAAAAAAACATTAGAAAAAGGTTGACATTCCGTCATTTTCTCAGGGACATTTCTTCAAATTAAACTATTATTAGTTGGCGATCACGTCGTAGGATGCTTTTAATATTGAATTAGGGGAACCTGTGGTTACAGCGCCCTTAATCGGGCCTTCGGACGGCGATGTTCGTGTATTAACGTTATATCCACAGTCGTGTAATGGCGTAAGTAATAATAAAGCCCAAATGACACAAAATATTGTCAAATTATAGGCTCTGAAAGCATGGGTAACCACTTACAATGTCTGCCGTTGATCCCTGTGTAGCGTCAACATATTAAAGACTACGTCCTTACAAGGATTACTTATTTTGAGTTACCAAGTGTGATTGAATGTCAACAAAGGGTTTGTCCAGCTAATGATGTTTTATCAAGAATCAAAAATAATTAAATGCAGAAAATTACGTTTCTCCGGATTTTTTTCAATTCCTGACTACATTAAGTACTTATTTACGTATCGTTACCTAATAAAATATACTTAGCAGTCGAATCTTGTGTAATTTGTCCGTTGGTTTCTTAAGTTACCAATAGGTATTAAAAAAAAAATTGTAGCTTATCTCTATCAAGCAATACCTGCAGTAACAATAATATGCAAAATCATGCCTTAGCAACTTATTTAATTGGGGATTAAGTATTTTTTCTGCGATCGCTACACCACTACACTTAATTATGGCTATATCAATAGTTTTCCTTTTTGGGTGCACGAAGGAGATACAGAAATGGCTGTGTCATATTATTTTAGTGGATGACGCCGATCGCATAACTAACAGCTGCAACGAGTCGCCGCTGATTGTAGTGTTTAGTCTCGATACGAATCGATTTCATACGATTTGTATCGAATGATCCCATCGTAAGCTAATAGGAGCGATTCTGGTATATTTTTCGGCTCTCCGACCGATGATTTAGTTCGTACGTGATGTGCTTACACGGAAAATAAATCGTTTGAATCGCATTATATTCATTCGTATTATTAAATGTTCGTTTCTGTGAGAATTTTTGAGTTCGCCTACGCATCGGAATGTACCGTGGATTAATAAAAAGTGAGTAGCGAAACCATTGAACGAATAAATTGCTGCGGCTTTTGATGTTCTGTTGTGATGGATTTGACTATTATAACTTTAATAACCGGAGGTTTATGATCATATTCAACTATTACAATCTATTCGCTATTCTTTGAAAGCAGAATTAATTTTTCGTTAACATATCATTAGACATTGTGAATATCATTGAAACTTTCGACTAATGTTTTATTGATATCGATTTTCAATGTCTTAAAAATAATATTTAATGTTATTAGTGCCATAACATTGAAGTAGTCATTGATTAATAGATCGTCGAAGGTAATCGAAGGATTGATTGAAGAATTAATGCTTTCACATAAATAAGGAAGCACCATTCACCAATTAAATAAACGTAAAATTCTTGAACAAAATTAATCGTCAGAGTTATCTTTAGTGTAAATAAAATTGGTATCGTAACCATATCGATGTCTCTCGGGGACGATTTAAATCCGATTTGTTTACTCATTCGATGTAACATGGAGAAGTATTAGCGCACTCACACTCGGGCCTAATGTTAATTGGTTAATTAGTCTGTTTATGAGTCTTAAAACAAATTAATTTGAAGCGAGCGCGGCCATCTAATCTGCTTGGCGCCTCTTACGCACGTCCCTGTTCAAACTTGGCTATAGATTTTTTAAGATATTGTAAAAAAGTTGCCTATATAAGATGAATAGATTGAATAGCTTTTTCATTCGGTGAAATATTGTGATTTCGATATGGTTAGCGGGTTCATTATGCAACGCAACTATTCTGAGAAAACTTGCAAATTACTTTTCAAGATAATTTGCTTATTATGTCCCAAAATTGAAGAATGAGATTCTTTACCTGGTTTCTGGAGAGTATTCGCAATTCGGTTGCAACTTCCTAGATCAAGGTTGCCAGGTTGCCAGTAGCAATTCCCTTTGATACTAATTACCATTGCAAGATTGAATATCTGTAGCACCACTTTGGTCGCTAACATATTGTGTTTTTTAAAGGCATTATTATATTATTATACTAGCTTCTGCCCACGACTTCGTTCGCGTAGAAGTCATACTTTCGCGTGGAAGTCGTAAGATGCACAATATACTAAAATAACAGCCACATATTTATAAAACTCCCTCGGCCCTCGATCCACCGCGTCGCATCGCGTCGCCCGCACGCGCTATTACCGTCTAGCCTTTTTTCTGGCTATTTTTCTTTTTGCTCGGCCACTAAGGGCCGTAGCGTGATGTTAAATATCCTATAACCTTCTTCAAGAATTGGGCTATCCAATGCAAAAATACTTTATCAAATTCGACTAGTAGTTTCTGAGATTAGCGCGTTCAAGCAAACAAACAAACAAACTCTTAAGCTTTATATATTAAAAGTAAGAATAGAAGTTTAGAATAAAAAAATATAAATAGATATAAGTATAATATTAGTTACACACATACCAAACATACCTATGTATCGAATTACTGTTTAATGTGTGATCGTTTGACTCCGGAATTACCGGAGTTACTTCCAATTTCCAATGAAACTGCTCCGAGTTCTACGGCTGCAGGTACCATCGCGGAAGCCCTTAACTAACCACTTTGAAAACAAAGTCCCGTACACACGATGACCACATCTGTTACCGCCCCGGTTCTATAGCGGCCAAGTGCTGCAAGCAAGAATAGTCCTTACGGTGGTTAGTTATGGTACTTGTTCAACTTTATGATATAGAGATTGACATAAATCGACTAAAGATCTACGTTTTTCAAGTTTCTCAAAAAATTATAAATGCAATGAAATTGTCAATAATTATGCAATTCTATTAAAAGTTATTGGAGTCTCCTAGTCGGACACAACTTCATCCGTCCGGTCCGGCCGAGGTGTCACAAGTCGGGATACAGATAACGAATACCACCTTATTCAGCACTATCGAACTCTTTCCACTTCAATTTTGAACTTTATCGTTTCTGGTTTAAGACTGAAAGCTTTTTTAATGAGTGTAAAAGTAAGTTTGTCAAGTTAAAGGTACTTAATGATACCTGCTCGGGCCCCGATGACATCACACGCAGTATTGTAAGTGGAGAGATAAGAATAATTCAATAGGTACCAAGGATTTCGATGACACAACGTTTGAGTGGTGGTTTTCATTGATTTAATCGATGTGTACAACGTTTACGTGTCTTTTAAGAAGGTGTTTCTCAACCTGCCTGTTGTTGTTGTGAGTGGATACTGGATATTGATACTTCATGGAAGAAAGCTGACTTTAATTGAACAATATTTGTTAAAATTTCCAGGAACCTTCATACCCTTGTACCTTAGTACATAGGGAGGTAACTCGTGTATCAATAGGTGCACGTATATGGAACAGCACTTAACAGGTACGTACACGTAACAGGTTGACACTACAGGCCCTGACACTACAGGTTTTTGATTTCAGAATAATGTCCAAAATATTAAGAACTCTTGAAATCTAAAGAGACAGGCACATAACTCTTATAACAGCACAGGAGAACTCTACTATCTCCATAATATTTGTCATTCCATTAAATCCATAAAAACTTCGACTTTACCTCTAAATTCTGCGGCCAAGTGTCAAAGTTACGTCGAAGCGATCCCGTGCAAATAACACCGACCCTACCGACTGATCGTCAGCAAAACAAAGCTAATGTCGTGTTTGTTCGGCAGGCTAATCAAACAGGAACATTGTCCTATGTCAATAGCTAACGTCAATATAATCGATACAGGCGCCCACAGGGATGTGGTGGTATTCGTACTGCAAGAGCAATCAAGAATCGAATTTAGATTAAAATTTGCTGGTATTTGTTGGCGTAGGGACTTCATCTGCAGAATAATCAGGCAGTCATCTTGATACAGATTAGGTAGCGATCTGTTGACCTATGTAGATAAATTAATATAACCACAGCATTTTTCACATTGCTTTTGAGGTGTCAGAAATGACGTCCAAAGGTTATAATAACATTTAACCGCGAAAATACGTTTGTAAACCACAAAAAATTGAGCAAAAGCCCAGTTTCATAAATACCAGTGGTTCACAGTTTTGAAAGGTTTTACATAGTACCAATAGAATGCGGGAAAAGAGCTGATCTAAATCATGCTGTGAGAATCCCCATCCAATCAGAATCATGGGACAAAGCAGGATGCTAGAAGATGCTACATAACAAAAAGATGAATAATTAAAAGATACACACACTTTGGCATGATCATGAGTAACAGCAATTAGTTCTGTTAAGAATCCAAGTTCCACAGGATTAAAGGAAAATCCCGCAGTGCACATTCCTAGCTTTAGATTAGATATAAATAGGTTTAATAACACCGCTAAGCAGAAGACAATAAGTACCTAACCAGAGGTATTACCTTACACGTAATCACGAATCAAAAATGATTTCGATATGGAAAATTACTTCTTAGTTATTCTACAAGTTATGGTCGACTTCGTTCCTAATAACAAATAATAGATTCTAAGGCCAATGCAATCATGAGAAATCATTACAAACAACATTAGATTGCTTGCAATTTATAAAATGTGGTTACATAGGTAATTATCCAAGTCAGAGTATCTATTTATCTATGTAAGTACATTGCAAATTACCTATATGTTAGTAAATCATCGGAGTACAGACAGATGCAAGGCCGCAGCATCAGTAATCTAAAAAACTGACATAGAATCAGGTTTGGAACCAAATTAACGTACCTACCTGCCATTCACACAAAACTGGAAACATAAACAAATTATCGTAAAGACAAAAAAAACGCCGTAATTTAACTTCCCCACATTTCATTCCACAAATTAGTCGAAACATAAAAACCCATGAATGAACTCTAAACAATCTCAAATGGTCATTTAGTGCCGGAAATGACCCGTTTGGCAAATAAATCAAAATTGCACTAGGAACGTAAATGCTGCGATTAGGCGGCGCTTGCAAAGGATCCGGTGACGCTGCGCATGCGGCGGCCTATTTATTAATTTCTCGAGAACCCAGAGGCGGGTCTCATCGCTCTAATTGTGCCTAATTTGAGACACCGCTCGGGATAGAGAGGCTGTAGGCTGCTATGGAGGCTCACGTCGCCTGAGGCAATTCTCATTGATACAACTTATGCCATTTAAATAAGTAGTACCTACGCAGTTACGCAGTCGTTTTTTGTGCTTTCAAAGAAACTTAGAATTTAATACAAGAAATGCACACTTAAATGTAAAATCAGCAATCAAATCAATAAAAGACAGATTTTTCACACGGATCATTCACACTTTGTAAAATAAATGAAAGGCTTTCTGTCATAACTTTCATAAGGTAAGAACCTACACAAAAAGGTACCAGACATGTAAAATCGGTTGGTGAGGGAAACACAAGAGATTTTACTATCCGGGATCGTTAAAGTTTATGTTTCAAATGTAGGTAATTTTCTAATTAATGATGGCCTAAGTCCGAGGATGTCAGTGAACCTAGCTGTCCGTCAAATGGTCACATTGGTCTCAGCACTCCGGTCAGCAGGCTATGCCATGGCCGGCGAGATCACAACTTTCAAATGTTTGTCACACGCTACAACCCATTCATAAAATGCTAATGCGATTAGTTCCGCATTGTTTTTGCTAAATTTATTGCCCGGAGCGACAAACCAACCAACCTGTTCAGCTTGTGCCATTAATTTTATAATTAACACCTGGCAAAAACATTTAATATGAACACATTATGCTAATGAATATACGTCTTGGAACGCGACAACTAACAACATTACCCTATAGTTTTTATGACATTCTCATACATTTATTAAGTACCTAACTACGTTCGCGATGAGGTGTTAATGGATATCATTTTATCACGAATAAATAAGTGACTAAAAACGGACATCGGGACTCTCAGAACCTCTAAGTGAAATGAAAACGGATATCCAAAATCGGTACAATAAAACGCTTAGGCCCAATAGGTTTATCGCGTCCACTTCCTACAGCCGCTCTAATAACCAAAACAAACAACAGCGACGAACACAAAGGAAGGCAAATAAGTCCAAAAAGTGCTAATATAAAAAAGTGTGCCCGTTTTTATAAGGCAACGAGTAAGTGTGAGGTCGGAGCGAGGAATGTTGGCGCCTGTCTGAGTACGTATACCTGTCCGTTTATCAATGGACCACGGACAATAAGGTGAAAAAAAAATGTGAAAGAGTATCAAAAAAGCGCTTCATCAAACCGATGCGTCCGGCAAGGGTTGTCGCTCGCTATCGACGGTTATCCGTCCGTTACTGTCACTTTATAATGCGCCCACGATCATAAACGACATCTTTGTTTAAGTTACGACGTATTGTTGTCATGTGTTTAATCATTAGTCAGAATGATGCCTTCGTGCCTTATAAAATGTAAAGTTACGTGCACATATCAAAATCAGAGTAAGATATAGGTAAATCTCCGGCCTACGCCATTTTCTTGTAAATATCAATACAATTTCTATATGAAAGCAGAATAGAATTCTGCATTCCTTGCGCGACGTCAACAATAAGTTTTCGACATTGTCGCGTGTACGCTCGCCAGAACTCGCCACCCCGACGTGGGGCGACATAAATATCCCGAGTAAAGCCTAACACAACTCAAGATGAACACGACAAAACTGATAAGGCCCCGCCACGCTCGCCCGAGACATCCCAATTTAGTGCCGGCCCTAAGATAACGCTATTATACAGCTTTTAACTATACGAACGATACGCTAAATGTGTTAAAATCAACTTATTTTGTGTTTTAAGGCAAAAGAATGTGTACGTGGATTGTCACCTGCGCGGATGTGGTGCGTGGGCTAAATGAAACGGGTAACAAATAGATTCTTATTGATTTTTATTTGTGAATCTTTAAATGGCTCTTCGCATCTTTAAACGTTAAGTGATAGTACATTCATTTTTGCATACACGATACGAATTAAAACATGGTATTGCTACATAATAGGTACTATGTAGCAATACCAGTCCACTAAGTAAGTTACTTCCTTGTGAAGGTAGAGAGATTCTAAAACAATAAATTTAACTGAAACTTTGACAAAAATTTGTTTTTTTTCTTTTAATTATTATTAAAATCCCTTAAGACAGAAAGCAACAATCACGTCAGTAGAAAATAGTAATAAATAGGTCCCATCCATCCAACTATATACCTACTTCGTTTTCGTCAATGAAAGTTTTCAAATTCTACGAAACGGCAATCACATAGGTAATTTAATTATATACTTTGATACACAAACCAGTATATAGTTATAATAAACAAAAACAATTGTAGTGATTCTTACATCACGACTAAGCGAATTTAGAAAAATTACAAGGCAATTTAATTTTCATCAGCCACATTTCATGGGCTTTTATCATGATGCATTTTTCTATGTTTGTATTGCGCAGCATCCTCCTGTGCCATCATTTAACCTCCTTTTCCATCATTTGTTTTCCAAGCATGAGAAAAAACACCGGAAATCGTAGAGCTTTTATCTCAAATGTGTTTTGATTTTATGGTTTTTTTATTCCTCCATTCTGAATATTATGATGTAGGTAAAGGCAGGAGACTTTCGGTTTATTTTTATAGATATAGATATCTATAGTATAAGTATGTACCTATTTATTTTTGCACACTTACTTGAAAACTTTCTCCCTTCGACACTAATAGGAAGTCAATTTGTCGCTATTATAATATTCTAATGTTTGCCTGTCAAACCTTTTAGAAATATACAACTTGACTGTGAAAGCAGCATAATATTATTGCGAATAAGTTTCGTAACCATACCATAAATGTATGTAGGTAGATAGAAAGTTAAATATTTCGAATAACTTTGTCAGCAATCTATCACCGATACGATAATAGAGTCTGATTGACTGTGAGGAACAAGTTACTAATTTATTCAATGAATTACTTAATTAACTACAAAGGCAGACATGCCCGTGCCAAACCAGAATTCTTAACTCTTGTATCTAATTAATGTTTAAATAAGATTCTTAACCATTGAGCATGACAGATTTTATATTTTCTAAACACAGCCATCTTATACGTTCATAACTCTTACAAAGCAGCCGTTTGTAAATAGATTTCTAAGAAATCTATATGATAAAAACTAGATTTAATATGAATAGAATACCAAATAACACAAATGCAAATGTAAATTATGATACCTTTATTGGAATGCTTAATTCAATTAAGTATCTGCACTCTTATGGATATCTAAACCAGCTGATATAAATTCTATATTTATGAGGCGACAAATTACTTGAACATAGTTTATTCCATTCCAGTATAATCGTAATGCTGATGGCAACACTTAAAACGTCGTAATATTTCACGGGAGGCGCGGAGACGCGGCGCGCGCCGTGTGCGTCCGCCGAAGCTCGAATTTCCGTTTAACTAATTGAGCGAAAACGACACAACGAACGCCATTCAGTGTGGAACTAATGAATGGCCCTCGAAAAAGCCAATTTGTAGTTTTTTTAACACTTCAATTTGTGCCGTAAACCCCAAAAAAGGCTCGACCAAAACCACAATCGAATTAGTGTCCCTTGTTCCGGAGATTAGAGGACTGTCCACCTCTTATCTCGGTCGTTCGTTATTTTATTGGCTTGTATAGAGTAAGTCGATAAACACGACGCATAATGGCCCATAATGAATCGTCCTCGCCAGCGGTTTGACTAATCATAAAGGTTTTATGGGTGTCGTTTCCAAATACTCGCTTTATGACGCAGTACTGCCTCTCCGCTCTCCACCCCAGCGACGCAATGGCACATTTGTTGAATAAATAGACTATAAAACTATCACTAAAACATTTCTCTCAAAAGTATCAAAGTATGAACCAGTTTATTATGTTTTATTATTTAGTACAGTCTATATAATTAGGGAATTAGGGACAAAGACGTAGAGGTACGAGAAAGAGTTTTGGTGTATCGAAGTAAACATTTTATAAGCCTGTGTACATATTTCCGACTAAAGCAGTAGGTAACCATTTTGTGTCTAACATTATCATATTTAAACTCGGCTTACAAAAGCATTAAATTCTGAATGTGTTACATAAATTAACGATGTGTAATTAAAAATTATTGCTGTGAGCTATTATCTTTGCATAAATAATTGCCCATAATAAGATACATTAACATCAAAGACTCAAAAAACTTCCAGAAGACATGAATTACTGCATCTACGATTCGAGAAATTGATAAAGATAATGTTTAAAATACGAAATTAGATACGCTCTAAATACCGTTTATTGCCACAAATTACTCTTGTAACCGTTTTCCGTACAGCCACTATAACAACTGTCTAACAAAAAGATTTGTTGCCGAAATGATCGTAGGAACAGTCAACAATAGGTGACACAGATCGCCAACGGCCACCGTCCCACTACACTGGCCACATATAACGAGACACATTAGTATCATATTAATGAATATAAAATGATGTACAAACCGCGTAAAAGAGCTATTCATAAGTCGAATTAAAAGTGAATTAAAAGTCTGAAATGTCAAATTGCGAGGACACAAGGCTTATTAGAGACGAATGTTGTTCGCCTCCTATCAGAACGTAGCGTAATTTGTAACTGATATTGAATGATCGTCGCGCATCTTATCACGTCTCGTCTAAGACTTTACAACTTTTGATAATCTGAGTTAAGCCTCGTGCAGACTCGCGCGACGCGATAGCGGTAATTGTTCTACCGTGAAGTTTTCTTAGAAATTGTTTTGTTAGAGTCGCGTCGCGCCTGTCTACACAAGGCATTAAACTCTTCACCTAAACGAGAGCGGTAAGGTAGTGTGCAAGTGTGCACTGCTTGTGTAATCTCTCAAACTATTAGCATCCATATTTCGAGAGATCCATATCTCCATATTTCTTTAAAAAAAGTCAAGAAGCAACAATTAGTAATGTGCCTAATTACAATGATATTTACCTTAAATAAAACCAGTTTTCATCAAATCCTATTAACACCTTAAAATCCGGTGTGACACACAGTCACGCTATTGGAACGACCATTCTCGTGAAATAGATGCCGCTCGCTCGCTTCGCCACTAATGACTTCCTGTATTTTTTCATACGCCAATTATTTCCCGTGGGTGAGCAAGCCGAAGACAACAATGTTTTTTTACCAATTTTTCTGTCTCAAGTCAAGTCCATTTCGATTTAATTTACTGGTTGTATGATGTTCTAATGAATTGCCGACTCTTCGGCAATTTTCGAAGTAGTCCACTTAGGCCCGTATTACAGAACGTCACTCAATACTCAAGCATTACTTAAAACTAGTTTCAACCAATCAAATGGCTTGAATCTAGTTTTAAGTAATGCTTGAGTATTGAGTAACGTTCTGTAATACGGGCCTTAGAGCACCCGTCCGAATAGCACCTGCGACTCAGCAGCCTACTGCTGGGATGTATTTGTTTTACAGGACGTTATTAAATGAAAGATATCGATAAAACAAATTTCGTATGTACGTAAGTATGTGTAATTAATAAACATTCTAGTGATTTTTATAGATATCTTTCATTTAATAACGTCCTGTAAAACAAATACATCCCAGCAGTAGGCTGCTGAGTCGCAGGTGTTATTCGGACGGGTGCTCTAAGTGGACTACTTCCAATTTTCTATCATAATTGAAATTAAAGTGTTAAAGAATTTATTCTATAGGTACTATTTCATCATCCTATTTATTATAACTGTAACAATCGCAAGCTAATAAAATCTGTAGGTGTTTGATAGTTTTAAGATAAGACATATTTTATATTTAGATACCCAGGCGTATATCTTCACTATCTTTATGAATTGAAATGTCGATCTGCTCATGTGGCCTGATATCTTAACAATTGAGAGGGGAATGCGATCGCCTAATACTGTATCTGTTTAAAACACGGTAAATGAATTATAATAAAATCGCGGCGGTCGTCATCGGAACAAATGTGTTGTACATGTCGCCGCCCACGCTCACACTATGTTGCGCTCGCCACACTTTTTATATCCACACTTTTAAACGATTAAATTATTATTTAGGAGTTACAACGCCTCTGCTCCATTTTTTTACTTAATACCGAAGTAGTATGAAATTTTATGTGATCTGTTGGGTGAACAGCACAAGAGATTATGAGCTTTTGTGTTGTTGTTTTAAAGACGTGTTTGACCAAATTTTTTTTGCCAAATAATACAAAATTTCGAACGTGTCAGATAAGAAAATATATTTATTTTTAATATGCCACATGTTGTATACAATGAAAACGGGCGTGACTCGTAACATTAAGGGCCCGAAGCTACGGAAGATGACATTAAAAAAATTCAAAGCAATTTACTTACAAATGACAAATAATTATACAAATTATGTATAGGTATGATTACGGCTTGTTTGTGGAATTATTTGCGATGCGTAGTGCCGAAGTGCGCACTTTTCGCTTAAGTATTTAAGGGTGGGTTTAACCGCAAACAATTATGTGTTATGGGGGAGCAATAAAATGACATGCGGTCGAGTGAAGTCGCTCTTGTTAAAACACTGGCAATGTTCCGCCATTTGGTGGCAGTTAGCTTTAATTGGGGCCCGATAACGTAAAATTAGACCAGGTGGTTTTGACGACATAGCGGTTTTCCATATAGATTGAAATAAGATGAATTTCGTGGGTTACCTATTTTTTTACTATGTCAGCTGAGCTAGCTGACGTTCGCACAGACGTAATAAAATCGCGGTGGGATTTTATCTCGCACTGTTTTTTCAACTCTCGGTGTAAAGCCGAGCGTAGAGAATTCAACAGAGTGCATCCCAGCGCGTCAACACACTGTTGGATTGTCAACTCTCGGTACTTAGCAGAGCGTTGAAAATCCAATGTAAGAAAAAATCACGCCGCGATATTTTTACGTCCGTGCGAACGTGGACTTATTGCCCTAATACTGTGTAGCCGGTCGATTCTGTAAATATATCTCACCGTGAAAAGTTAGGTGAAGTGAGCTATCATTCCACCTGGTGCTGGGGATTATTCCTATTGACAGCTCACTTCAAGCTCACTTCATCTATTTCTACAGAATAGACGTTCAGGTCTCTCCAGTATTCTTCCAAGCCTTTTTCTCTCTCTTCATAGTTTTGAAGGCGTTTCCAGGGTTAAGTACCTGTTTTTTCTTTTTTTTTCGTATATTTTTCACAGAGTTCATCATACTTCAGGATTAAAACTTACTATCGGTATTTTATAAAATCTTGTTAAGTTTGTGTTATTCCTTGTTCGTAGCCGTGTAGTAATAATTCTGCTACGAAAAAACCACAGCGACTTTACTAATTTACAGGTACGTATTAAATCAAAAAAGTATCAGTTTAAAGTCTAAAGCGGAATAGATTTCTCACAATTAGCAATTTATGTTAAAGAGATAGAAATTTTCCCAAAAAACTTTAATAGTTCGATATCTCCCATGGACCCACAGTTATCGGGTCAAAAATGTTGCAAATTAGCTCTAGTATCACCCATTTAAAGACTACACCCAATTACCAATCAACCTGTATATATTAGTAGTTTCTCATACAGCTAAGGTGATTTTGTCCAAGTCATTTCATGACTCCAGCTCCCGTTCTCAAATGAAGCCATTCAGACAACAACTCTCTTTTACTTTCAGGTCTGAATTTGAGCTGCCTTTATCAAAAAGCCTAAAGCTGAAACTCGGCTTCTTCGCTTTAAGCAAAACAATTGACACGAGCACATAGTGATTATGTACCTACGATATTCACATAATGGCTGCGCGTACACATGGCCCGTTTAATGCATACCCACGACTAGGGTTTCCATCCGTCCGAATTTGTCCAGACATGTCCGGCTTTTTTGCCTTCCGTCTGGACTTTGTCCGGGCTTGTCATTCGTCAATTTGAATGGATCTTTTTTAGAAAATAAAAATATTTTAATGATTAAATACTGAAAAAAGGAAAATAAAAAGTAAAATGTACGGGATTTTTCCAGTAAATATAGTTTTCAAAATTCGAAATAGGAACCCTACCTACGACGCTTGCGTAGACGACGCGCGCACGTCTTCGCAATGAAGAGAGCCGGCCCAATCGCCGATACGTGACCGCTGTGCCTACGATCCAGGATAATACTAGGCCCCACTAGGGTTGTCAGGCACATTGGACCTGACCTACGAACAACATTTTGAATAGGCAGTTTCAACGATTTTTTTCAGAGTATATATTTAAATGCATCCAATTCGTAAGCATCCCAAATAAAAAGTTCTCGTTAATATTACCTATTTACTTTTTATTTTTTATTATTTCAGTTTTGGATTGGTTCCAGTTCTTACAAAATCATGTGAAACTGTTGTGTTGGTCTACCAATTAGTCTTTCTATTCAGTAATTTAGTAGTGAAGAAGATTAATCCAAAATCTTCTCTAAATTCACAGGAAATACATCCAGCTCAGATTACTTACAGTCACACCAACAGACTTAAACACTACAAAACAGAGTACCCTGAAAAAATCTACTACAAAAATTTACGCATAGGTACCTATTTTTAACCACCCGACTTCCAAAAAGGAGGAGATTCTATGTTTGTCCATAAGGTTTTTTAAAAAAAATCTGCTCCTTCCGTGTACCTATATCAGTTTTAATATTCTTACACTAAGTTTAACAGAGATTCATTTGACAGGACTAAACTAAAATTTATCTTCTGTCCTTTTTTTAATGAAATAGAAAGAAAAAGATGCACTGAACTTAAATTTTGTTTAGTTTGTGAACAAGGGAATCGGCACCACTGACTTCCGAAATAATAGTAGATTGTTATACGAGGGGCTAAAATAACCCATTGTAACGAGGTAGTTTTACTCCCGAGCTTTAGCGAGGGAGTAAATAGAAACCGAGTTATAATGGGTTTTAGCGCCATGTGTTACACTCTACTTTTCACTACGATTGCGAGAAAATAAAATAATCCAATACAATATTAAATAGTTTATTTTGTTTAAATATACAATTTGTACAATTCTGGATATTTAACGAGATGTTTTTTTCCGGCAACTTAATTTCAGTCCTCTGTGAAGATGTTCTCACTAGATGATGACATTTTCACTGTTGTAAATTATGTTACGGTCACCAATTCAATTCGTAATTAGAGAAAAATTCTAAAGATTTCGCGCCAATGCCTTTTTTACTTCTTTTGTAGCCGCAACGCAATGCACGCATTCTACCGAAAAGATAGCAGCATTTAGTTCCATTTTCAAAAATAAAATGTTCTTCTTTTTTTGTGAACCAGTAATAAGTCGAGTCCATAATCATGATTATTCTACATAAGAATAAAGACTTTTTCGTTTTTCAAGGCTCGTTGGAACAGACAAAAATTAAAAAGAAATTACTTTTTCCCCTAGAGCAAGAAATGCTATTTTTTCCCCGCTCTGGTACACTACAATGACGGCCTTTTTGAGCAAGAGGAGTGAAAAAGTTATTTTGCACTTTGTAGGTAGTATTTTTTTGCAGTGCAGTATTTTTTTTCAGCAGTGGTGGCCCAGTGGTAACGGCCGCGACTTACGAGTTGTAGGTCGTAAGTTCGAACCCAGACATTCGCTTTAATTTGTGTTAATCATTTCATCACCACTGCTCTCAAAACAGTGAAGGAAAACATCGTGAGGTAAACAGGCATGTCTTAGAACCGAAAATTCGAAGCCATGTGACATCTACCAATCCGCACTGGGCCTGCGTGGTGGATTACGGCCCACTCCCCCTCACAGAGAGGAGGCCTGTGTCCCAGCAGTGGGAACATTTATAGGCTGATGATGATGATGATGATGAGTATTTTTTTGGAAGTCAGTTTTTTTTTTTTTTGTAAAACGTTTTTATATTATGTATTACAGTATAAAATAAAACAGGTACCTATGCGTGGATTTTTACATAGTGCCGTTTTCTTGCCAACCAATTCAATTCAAGTTTCACCTTTGAAAAACTAGTTCTTCGGATTTAACTATTTTTTTCCCAGTGTAACTGAAATTTAGATTTTCTTTCAACATCGATCATAACACCGCGGGCAACCCTAGACTCAAGACAGAGATATTATAAAATATGCAGGTGCGACGAATTAATACGTGTAAATGTCGCTTTAATATCACAAAATTGTAAACTCAATGCCGCTCAGTAATGTTAAGACATGTTTTAGTTGTATTCACAGAACGATTTACTAATGTCATGCTCATTTGTAACTGAGAATCCAAATGTTTGCTTTAATAATACCCACATTAGAAGTTTATAGGTAATCATCAGAATTGTTCTCTAAGCCAGTTTGAGCATGCACTCTCACAGAGGAGAGGCCTGTGTCCTGGCAGTGGGAACATTATACCTACGGTGATTATACTATGCTATGCCAGTCTGAGTTACAGGAAAACAGCACAGATAAACAGCAAATGATAACAAACTACATCAATATTAAGAAAATACCTACGGGTGCCAATATATTTTGAGGACACTATCAATACACACACACAAAACACACTAACACACACACACATAACACACTATAAATGAAATAACGAACATACACAGTGCGATATGCGTCTGAAGGTTGCACCAAATAGGGAAGTCAGCTGGGTAATTGCGTAACACACAATAGCAATGCCTTTCATTTTAACAATTCAACAACATTCATTGCGTCATTTACGTTGTCACGCAGACGAATTTTTCGAACATTTTAAGCAATGGATCAGCAATTTCCTTCAAAATCAAAGCAAATCGAGTGCAGCTCAGCATGTATCAGGCAAATATACTTGAAGCTGATATTCAGCTGGATCCCTGCAGTGACATACGGACGGAACTTTGGGCATGCCCATGGCATAATATGTAACCTCAAGTTAGGCTTACTTGATAGAGTTTCAAACTTTCAGGATTTTAACCACCGGCTTATTTGCATGAAAACCGTTACCGTCGGCAAATATTATCCTCTTCGACATTGGCACTTAATCGGAATATTTGGGTTTCTCCTCTTTTACTTCCTGATACAATGCGGAGACATCAATACGACAATCAATGAAAATAAGTAGTATGAGGAGAATTTTGTAAAATGTTTAATCAATTGCAAAGTAAAAATAAGTAGAAAAATAAATAGTAGTGATAGGCAAACTATGGTTTTTGCCAATGTTTGACTGGCTATAGACACAGATGGTTCACTCCGCATTTTTGGTATGAAGCTACAAGTACGCAGCGGGCTCGACTTGTCGGGCCAATTCAGTGAGTGTAACGTAGTCAGAAGATATAAGATTTACGCGATAGAAAGAGAGGCAACTTCTAGGTGAATATAACTATACTCCATTTGAAATAAGATTAGACATTTAAACAAACCTCTTTTACAGTCCGTTCAACCAATTTTGACTTCTAAACCGTAGGCATAAGGTTGGCATTAAATGCAAAAAAGTGGTAACAATACCAACTGTTTACTGCAGCTGCCATTTGTCATGCCACCATCGCAATAGAAGTCAAAATCGGTTCAACGGACTGTAAAACAGGTTTAGTTAAATGTCTAACCTTATTTCAAATAGAGTATAGGTAATTAGCGCTGTGCGATTTGAATTGCACTTTATTGTATCGCAGCAAGAGTCGCTTTTTTTTTAAATGAATTTGCGGAGTGTACCGTTTGTATTTATCTGTGTTATAGTGACTAAATCGGCCGACTGGTACTTACCTGTTCCATTTTTTAATTTTTTAAGTCCAACTAGAATAGAAGAGAGAACAAAGGTACACCTACATTGTTTCTCAGAAAGCGAAAAATTCAAACAATAAAAAAACAACTCATATTTATTGAACTTAAACTCAAATCATTTATTTCAAATAGGCCCTTGTATGGCACTTTTGAACGACAAAATTTACAAAATAATAAAATTGATTCAAGTCGCCCTTTGACCCATGACTGCCTCGTTGGTCTAGTGGTCGCAAGCGCTACTGCTGAGCATGAGGTCCTGGGTTCGATTCCCGGGTCGGGCAAAGTGTTATTGGGTTTTTCTATCTGAAATTTCTCAGTAGCAGCTTGCAGTCTGGATTTGTGCCCGGTTGATGGCTATAGGCTCGCCCCCTATTACATGGGACTTAAACATAACTGACGAAATGTGGGGTGTACCTGCTACAGGGACACCTCTGCCCAACCCTTCGGGGACACAAGGCGTGATGTATGTTACGATGCACCAACTTTTTCAGATTTCAAAATGACTCTACCACGTCGCTATCTACAAGGTTTTTTGCCAATTAAAGAATACTACTGAACTATCCAGTTCAGTGGCATACCCCACAATTTTCCTTTTTAAAACATGACTTTTAAAGTATCAAGTAGGTAGTAACGCCACATTTGGTGTAGCCAATAATAATCCCGTTACTCATGAAGAGGAAATATTCGATAAATGAAATACCTATTCTCTGGAGATTATTACAACCAAATATGTATGAATATTTACGTACATTACAGTATAGGTACTGTAGATACCGAAAACAATGGTAGGCAATTAAAATTTTAAAATATTAACTACAAAATATCCCTCAAGTTTATAAAGGTAAATGTTAAAAAAACACATTCCTATACATCAATTTAATTCAATGTTGGTTCAAGTATATTATGTTTGTATCTAATGTAGGTAAAGACATTTGTACATGTAGGCCCCATTTTAATTTCCGTAATGGTTATCGTCGGTGGTCCATTGAATCGTTAATGTTTAGACGATTCGTACAATAATAACGTGTTTCGCTTTCCGATCGATATTTTAATAACCACTTTGAGTT